>JAJJWX010005348.1:5760000-8507409 GCA_023529315.1 Papaver bracteatum | reverse complement strand
CAAAAAATACAAAGGCGGCAGTACACGGTTTGTATCCGCAAAAATGAGGGAAAATAATTTTTGGATGATTTTATATGATATTATTCCATTGATTATAATCTTTCTAACAATCTTTCATTCATCTAGTTCTGACTTGAATTGATGGTCTCATTATAAAAATCAAGTTTTTCACAAAATACAAAGGCGGCGGTACATGGTTTGTATCCGCGAAAATGAGGCAAAATATTTTTTGAATCATTTTATATGATATTATTCCATTGATGGTAATCTTTCTAACAAGCCATCATTCATCTAGTTCTGACTTGAATTGATGGTCTCATTATCAAAATCAAGTTTCTCACAGAATACAAAGGCGGCGGTACACGTTTTGTATCCGCAAAAATGAGGCAAAATATTTTTTGGATCATTTTATATGATATTTTTCCATTGATTCTAAGCTTTGTAACAAAGCTTTTCCATTAATATTTTTTGGATGTATTTTTCCATATGATATTATTTTTTGAATCATTTTTTGAATCATTTTATATGGCTTGTTACAAAGCTTACAATCAATGAAATAATATCATATAAAATGATCCAAAAAATATTTTCCCTCATTTTTCCGGATACAAATCGTGTACCGCCGCCTTTATATTTTTTGAAGAACTCGATTTAGATAATGAGACCATCAATTCAATTCAGAACTAGAAAAATGATGTCTTGTTACAAAGCTTACAATCAATGGAATAATATCATATAAAATGATCCAAAAAATATTTTGCCTCATTTTGCGGATATAAACCATATACCGCCGCCTTTGTATTTTTTGAAGAACTCGATTTAGAAAATGAGACCATCAATTCATGTCAGAACTAGAGAAATGATGGCTTGTTACAAAGCTTACAATCAATGGAATAATATCATATAAAATGATCCAAAAAATATTTTCCCTCATTTTTGCGGATACAAACCGTGTACCGCCTATGTATTTTTTGAAGAACTCGATTTTGATGATGATACCATCAATTCAAGTCAGAACTAGAAGAATGATGGCTTGTTACAAAGCTTACAATTAATGGAATAATATCATATAAAATGATCCAAAAAATATTTTGCCTCATTTTTCCGGATACAAATCGTGTATCGCCGCCTTTTAGTTTTTTGAAGAACTCGATTTTGATAATGAGTCCATCAATTCAAGCCAGAACTAGAGAAATGATGGCATGTTACAAAGCTTACAATCAATGGAATAATATGATATAAAATGATCCAAAAAATATTTTGCCTCATTTTTGCGGATATAAACCATTTACTGACGCCTTTGTATTTTTTGATGAACTCGATTTTGATAATGAGACCATCAATTCATGTCAGAACTAGAGAAATGATGGCTTGTTACAAAGCTTACAATCAATGGAATAATATCATATAAAATGTTCCAAAAAATATTTTGCCTCATTTTTGAGGATACAAATCGTGTGTCGCTCACTTGTATTTTTTGAAGAACTCGATTTTGATAATGATACCATCAATTCATCTGAGAACGATAGAAATGATGGCTTGTTATAAAGCTTACAATCAATGAAATAATATCATATAAAATGATCCAAAAAATATTTTGCCTCATTTTGCGGATATAAACCATATACCGCCGCCTTTGTATTTTTTGAAGAACTCGATTTAGAAAATGAGACCATCAATTCATGTCAGAACTAGAGAAATGATGGCTTGTTACAAAGCTTACAATCAATGGAATAATATCATATAAAATGATCCAAAAAATATTTTCCCTCATTTTTGCGAATACAAACCGTGCACCGCCGCCTATGTATTTTTTGAAGAACTCGATTTTGATAATGATACCATCCATTCAAGTCAGAACTAGATGAATGATGGCTTGTTACAAAGCTTACAATCAATGGAATAATATCATATAAAATGATCCAAAAAATATTTTGCCTCATTTTTCCGGATAGAAATCGTGTACCGCCGCCTTTATATTTTTTGAAGAACACAATTTATATAATGAGACCATCAATTCAAGTCAGAACTAGAGAAATGATGGCTTGTTACAAAGCTTACAATCACTGGAAAAATATCATATAAAATATTCCAAAAAATATTTTGCCTCATTTATGCCGATACAAACGTGTACCGCCGCCTTGTATTTTTTGAAGAACTCGATTTTGATAATGTTACCATCAATTCAAGTTAGAACTAGAGAAATGATGGCTTGTTACAAAGCTTACAATCAATGGAATAATATCATATAAAATGATCAAAAAATATTTTGCCTCATATTTCCGGATACAAATCGTGTACCGCCGCTTTTGTATTTTTTGAAGAACTCAATTTAGATAATGAGACCATCAATTCAAATCAGAACTAGAGAAATGATGGCTTGTTACAAAGCTTACAATCAATGGAATAATATTATATAAAATGATCCAAAAAATATTTTATCTCATTTTTCCGGATACAAACCGTGAACCGCCGCCTTTTATTTATTGAAGAACTCAATTTTGATAATGAGACCATCAATTCAAGTCAGAAATAGAGAAATGATGGCTTGTTACAAAGCTTACAATCAATGGAATAATATCATATAAAATGATCCAAAAAATATTTTTCCTCATTTTTGCGGATATAAACCATTTACCGTCGCCTTTGTATTTTTTGAAGAACTCGATTTAGATAATGAGACCATCAATTCATGTCAGAACTAGATAAACGATGGCTTGTTACAAAGCTTACATTCAATGGAATAATATCATATAAAATGATCCAAAAAATATTTTCCCTCATTTTTGCGGATACAAATTTTTGAAGAACGTGTAATAAGACCATCAATTCATGCCTATGTATTTTTGAAGAACTCGATTTTGATAATGATACCATCAATTAAATTCAGAACTAGATGAATGATGGCTTGTTACAAAGCTTACAATCAATGGAATAATATCATATAAAATGATCCAAAAAATATTTTGCCTCATTTTTCCGGATACAAATCGTGTACCGCCGCCTTTATATTTTTTGAAGAACTCAATTTAGATAATGAGACCATCAATTCAAGTCAGAACTAGAGAAATGATGGCTTGTTACAAAGCTTACAATCAATGGAATAATATCATATAAAATGTTCCAAAAAATATTTTGCCTCATTTATGCCGATACAAACGTGTACCGCCGCCTTGTATTTTTTGAAGAACTCGATTTTGATAATGTTACCATCAATTCATGTTAGAACTAGAGAAATGATGGCTTGTTACAAAGATTACAATCAATGGAATAATATCATATAAAATGATCAAAAAATATTTTGCCTCATTTTTCCGGATACAAATCGTGTACCGCCGCTTTTGTATTTTTTGAAGAACTCGATTTAGATAATGAGACCATCAATTCAAATCAGAACTAGAGAAATGATGGCTTGTTACAAAGCTTACAATCAATGAAATAATATCATATAAAATGAACCAAAAAATATTTTCCCTCATTTTTGCGGATACAAACCATGTACCGCCGCTTATGTATTTTTTGAAGAACTCGATTTTGATAATGATACCATCAATTCATGTCAGAACTAGAGAAATGATTGTTTGTTACAAAGCTTACAATCAATGGAATAATATCATATAAAATGTTCCAAAAAATATTTTGCCTCATTTTTGCAAATACAAATCGTGTACCGCCGCCTTTTTATTTTTTGAAGAACTCGATTTTGATAATTACCATCAATTCATGTTAGAACTAGAGAAATGATGGCTTGTTACAAAGCTTACAATCAATGGAATAATATCATATAAAATGTTCCAAAAAATATTTTGCCTCATTTTTGCGGATACAAATCGTGTACCGCCGCCTTTGTATTTTTTGAAGAAATCGATTTAGATAATGAGTCCATCAATTCAAGTCAGAACTAGAGAAATGATGGCTTTTACAAAGCTTACAATCAATGAAATAATATCATATAAAATGATCCAAAAAATATTTTTCCTCATTTTTGTGGATACAAACTGTGTACCGCCGCCTATGTATTTTTTGAAGAACTCGATTTTGATAATGATACCATCAATTCATGTCATAACTAGAGAAATTATGGTTTGTTACAAAGCTTACAATCAATGGAATAATATCATATAAAATGATCCAAAAAATATTTTGCCTCATTTTTCCGGATACAAATCGTGTACTGCCGCCTTTGTATTTTTGAAGAACTCGATTTAGATAATGAGACCATCAATTCAAGTCAGAACTAGAGAAATGATGGCTTGTTACAAAGCTTACAATCAATGGAATAATATCATATAAAATGTTCCAAAAAATATTTTGCCTCATTTATGCGGATATAAACCATTTACCACCGCCTTTGTATTTTTTGAAGAACTCGATTTAGATAATGAGACCATAAATTCATGTTAGAACTAGAGAAATGATGGCTTGTTACAAAGCTTACAATCAATGGAATAATATCATATAAAATGATCCAAAAAATATTTTGCCTCATTTTTCCTGATACAAATCGTGTACCTCCCGCCTTTATATTTTTTGAAGAACTCAATTTAAATATTGAGACCATCAATTCAAGTCAGAACTAGAGAAATGATGGCTTGTTACAAAGCTTACAATCACTGGAATAATATCATATAAAATGTTCCAAAAAATATTTTGCCTCATTTATGCCGATACAAACGTGTACCGCCGCCTTGCATTTTTTGAAGAACTCGATTTTGATAATGTTACCATCAATTCATGTTAGAACTAGAGAAATGATGGCTTGTTACAAAGCTTACAATCAATGGAATAATATCATATAAAATGATCAAAAAATATTTTGCCTCATATTTCCGGATACAAATCGTATACCGCCGCTTTTGTATTTTTTGAAGAACTCAATTTAGATAATGAGACCATCAATTCAAGTCAGAACTAGATGAATGATGGCTTGTTACAAAGCTTACAATCAATAGAATAATATCATATAAAATGATCCAAAAAACATTTTGCCTCATTTTTGCCGATACAAACGTGTACCGTCGCCTTGCATTTTTTGAAGAACTCGATTTTGATAATGTTACCATCAATTCATGTTAGAACTAGAGAAATGATGGCTTGTTACAAAGCTTACAATCAATGGAATAATATCATATAAAATGATCCAAAAAATATTTTGCCTCATTTTTCCTGATACAAATCGTGTACCTCTGCCTTTATATTTTTTGAAGAACTCAATTTAAATAATGAGACCATCAATTCAAGTCAGAACTATAGAAATGATGGCTTGTTACAAAGCTTACAATCACTGGAATAATATCATACAAAATGTTCCAAAAAATATTTTGCCTCATTTATGCCGATACAAACGTGTACCGCCGCCTTGCATTTTTTGAAGAACTCGATTTTGATAATGTTACCATCAATTCATGTTAGAACTAGAGAAATGATGGCTTGTTACAAAGCTTACAATCAATGGAATAATATCATATAAAATTATCAAAAAATATTTTGCCTCATATTTCCGGATACAAATCGTGTACCGCTGCTTTTGTATTTTTTTGAAGAACTCGATTTAGATAATGAGACCATCAATTCAAGTCAGAACTAGAGAAATGATGGCTTGTTACAAAGCTTACAATCAATGGAATAATATCTTATAAAATGTTCCAAAAAATATTTTGCTTTATTTTTGCCGATACAAACGTGTACCGCCGCCTTGTATTTTTTAAAGAACTCGATTTTGATAATTTTACCATCAATACATGTTAGAACTAGAGAAATGATGGCTTGTTACAAAGCTTACAATTAATGGAATAATATCATATAAAATGATCCAAAAAATATTTTGCCTCATTTTTCCGGATACAAATCGTGTACCTCCGCCTTTATATTTTTTGAAGAACTCAATTTAGATAATGAGACCATCAATTCAAGTCAGAACTAGAGAAATGATGGCTTGTTACAAAGCTTACAATCACTGGAATAATATCATATAAAATGTTCCAAAAAATATTTTGCCTCATTTATGCCGATACATACGTGTACCGCCGCATTATATTTTTGAAGAACTCGATTTTGATAATGTTACCATCAATTCATGTTAGAACTAGAGAAATGATGGCTTGTTACAAAGCTTACAATCAATGGAATAATATCATATAAAATTATCAAAAAAATATTTTGCCTCATATTTACGGATACAAATCGTGTACCGCCGCTTTTGTATTTTTTGAAGAACTCGATTTAGATAATGAGGCCATCAATTCAAGTTAGAACTAGAGAAATGATGGCTTGTTACAAAGCTTTCAATCAATGGAATAATATCTTATAAAATGTTCCAAAAAATATTTTGCCTTATTTTTGCCGATACAAACGTGTACCGCCGCCTTGTATTTTTTGAAGAACTCAATTTTGATAATTTTACCATCAATTCATGTTAGAACTAGAGAAATGATGGCTTGTTACAAAGCTTACAATCAATGGAATAATATCATATAAAATGATCCAAAAAATATTTTGCCTCATTTTTCCGGATACAAATCGTGTACCTCCGCATTTATATATTTTGAAGAACTCAATTTAAATAATGAGACCATCAATGTAGGAGCGGAATATCACAGCAAATGATAACTTATGAAATTGTGGAGATAAAATACATTTTGCGAGCAAAGAATATTTTGCGAGCAAGAAGGACATTTTGCGAGCAAAGGAAACCACGAAGGTTCGCAAGATAATCTTCAAATCCGAAATAGCGGGACAACACAACTGTCATCTATTGTAAAATCATATAAATAGCCATTTAGGCATGAGAGGAAGGGGAGAGACACATTTTGAGAGAGGGTATGATTTTAGGAGGAGAGAGAAAATTTTAGAGAGGGATTTATTTTCTTTATCATCTTCTTCCCCAAAATTCTAGAGCTCCAAATATTCATTAATGGAGTCTCAATTGTAAAATGATGTAAAAACATACAAATCACTAGTGAAGCACCGTGGATGTAGATCACATTGATCGAACCACGTAAAAATCTTTGTGTCACTTTTATAATTTTAGTACTTTAATTCTTAGTTTCATAGAAAATTAATTAGATTTAGGAATCATTTTAATGGATTCTTATGAGGGTGTAGTTGTGAGATAATCCGCAACTACATAATTGGCGCTAGAAACAGGGAAGATTAAATGGATTTATCCTTCCTGTAACTTGTGGGATCAACAATTTCGTTTAATAATTGGTCCTCTTCTCTCTCTACCATTTTCTCCCCCAATCTCACTTTCTAGAAAATTCAATCTGAAACGGTAATGGCGTCTTCCAGAAGTAGATCAGATAATGGAGTAGAAAACTGATTTGAAAGTTCAATATCATCTTCAGGGAGATTTTATGGTTCAATCAACTAAGTCCGCGTCTCAGCTAGTTTAAATCAACGGAGAAAAATGAAGTTATGCGAAGTATTAATTGGAAAACGAAGAATGGGTAAATTAGTATTATATACAGATCAGTTCGCATCATAAGAATTAAAGTTCGCAGGATAAACGAAGAATTAAAGTATACTAGTGGTAAACGAGAAGCTCTGATTGGTAAACACAGATCTTAATAATCAGTTGGTTTCTTCCATCATCAACGAATTTCATTCTCCCCTCATCAGAGATAACGGAGATACTAGTGGTGGACCTAACAACCGAGTTGCACCAAGTTGTGAAGCTGATCCAGTTACGAATCCAACCAGTGTAATGGGGAATATTAACCAGGGATTTGAAGAGAATTCAGTTCAATTTTAGCCGGAGAGAACATCTTTACCGAAGTGCATCTCCGTTCATTCTAGTTCATACTTTAATAAGAATGCTGGCAGAAATACAACTGTTCCTCCTTTCAACCGAATCACCGGCAGACATCGTGCTGATGATGCTACACAATTCGTCCCTAGATCGCAAAATTTTTCCAATTATGTAGAATTAACTCCCCAAGGATTACGAACATCGCAATAAATTAAAGTTCTTGGGAACAGATGTTGATCAGAAAAGTGGCGAAACTACACCTTGTTCAGCATTATTATGGTTGCAAGATCATAAAATGAATATCAGAAAATGAAACTAAATATTATTGTTCGTTAATTGTTCTGGAGTTTGAGACAAGATGCAGGCAAAGTTCGTAATGTTTAACTTCGTGAAACATTTCTCTTCGCAAATATTTTCTTCACAGAATTTTCTTCGCAAACGTTTTCTTCGCAAATATTTATCTTGCGAACGTTCGCAACATGAGCTTATATCATGAACATTTCCTTCGCAAATGTTTACTTTGCGAATATTCGCAGCACCAACACTTCGCAGAAGATGTTCGTTTACTTCATGCAAAGGTTTACTTCGCAAGATCTTTGGGAATTTCGTAAGAGGCAGATCAAGAGATAACAACAAGCCGCAAAAGCTAAGTACCTCTTTCCTTAAACATTTTACTTACAAAAAAATAATAATAAAAGATTTTTGATTTGATTTATAAAGCGCGATACAATCGCAGAATTACAAAGATTTCACAATTACAAAAGAAATTACAAAGATCTCAAGATTTCACAATTACAAAATAAACCGAGAAAAACATCTCGCACAAATTAATTTATATATTCCTCTTGAAAAATTTACTTTATTTCCAATGATATGATATTCGACATGGAGAGTAGTAGCTGGCAAACCTTTATGGCGTATACTCGTAAAAGGCAAAGCACCTCAGTGCGTCATATGAGGGGGTACCTATTAGGATCATTTCCATGGAAAAATATTTGTCAAGAGAGATGAAATAGATAATACAAAGGAAATCAAAACAAACAAAAATATTTTGAAGTAGCATATAAATAAAAAATAAGAAATTTTGATAAAAGAAATGTTGAATACTAATCTAAATTTTTATTTGCACTACAACATAGCATGAGGCAAAGAACATGGAGTGAGAGTTCGCATGATGGGTTCGCAATATTTCTTACATTTAGAGGATTAAGTACTTCTTAAGGATACTTCATACTTCTTATATATTTCGAGGATTAAGTACTTCTTATACTTCATCAAGGATATTTAATACTTCTTATACTTCAAGGGTGATACTTCTTATTTACTTCGCAACATTCCGGAACTTCGCAAAAGAAAAGAGGCAAGTATATACTTATTGAGTTTGATATTCTTTCGCTCGTTCCTTCATCAACAAAGATCAAAGACTACACCAACAACTACAACAACTAGTTTTTTCTTAAAGATCGCTCTTCAAGCAATATTCAAGAAAAAAGAGGCAAGATGTAGGAGCGGAATATCACAGCAAATGATAACTTATGAAATTGTGGAGAGAAAATACATTTTGCGAGCAAAGAATATTTTGCGAGCAAGAAGGACATTTTGCGAGCAAAGGAAGCCACGAAGGTTCGCAAGATAATCTTCAAATCCGAAATAGCGGGACAACACAACTGTCATCTATTGTAAAATCATATAAATAGCCATTTAGGCATGAGAGGAAGGGGAGAGACACATTTTGAGAGAGGGGATGATTTTAGGAGGAGAGAGAAAATTTTAGAGAGGGATTTATTTTCTTTATCATCTTCTTCCCCAAAATTCTAGAGCTCCAAATATTCATTAATGGAGTCTCAATTGTAAAATCATGTAAAAACATACAAATCACTAGTGAAGCACCGTGGATGTAGATCACATTGATTGAACCACGTAAAAATCTTTATGTCACTTTTATAATTTTAGTACTTTAATTCTTAGTTTCATAGAAAATTAATTAGATTTAGGAATCATTTCAATGGATTCTTATGAGGGTATAGTTGTGAGATAATCCGCAACTACAATCAATTCAAGTCAGAACTAGAGAAATGATGGCTTGTTACAAAGCTTACAATCACTGGAATAATATCATATAAAATGTTCCAAAAAATATTTTGCCTCATTTATGCCGATACAAACGTGTACCGCCGCCTTGCATTTTTTGAAGAACTCGATTTTGATAATGTTACCATCAATTCATGTTAGAACTAGACAAATGATGGCTTGTTACAAAGCTTACAATCAATGGAATAATATCATATAAAATGATCAAAAAATATTTTGCCTCATATTTCCGGATACAAATCGTGTACCGCCGCTTTTGTATTTTTTGAAGAACTCGATTTAGATAATGAGACCATCAATTCAAGTCAGAACTAGATAAATGATGGCTTGTTACAAAGCTTACAATTAATGGAATAATATCTTATAAAATGTTCCAAAAAATATTTTTCCTTATTTTTGCCGATACAAACGTGTACCGCCGCCTTGTATTTTTTGAAGAACTCGATTTTGATAATTTTACCATCAATTCATGTTAGAACTAGAGAAATGATGGCTTGTTACAAAGCTTACAATCAATGGAATAATATCATATAAAATGATCCAAAAAATATTTTGCCTCATTTTTCCGGATACAAATCGTGTACCTCCGCCTTTATATTTTTTGAAGAAATCAATTTAGATAATGAGACCATCAATTCAAGTCAGAACTAGAGAAATGATGGCTTGTTACAAATCTTACAATCAATGGAATAATATCATATAAAATGTTCCAAAAAATATTTTGCCTCATTTTTGCGGATACAAACCGTGTACCGCCGCCTTTGTATTTTTTGAAGAACTCGATTTTGATAATGAGACCATCAATTCAAGTTAGAACTAGAGAAATGATGGCTTGTTACAAAGCTTACAATCAATGGAATAATATCATATAAAATGATCAAAAAATATTTTGCCTCATTTTTACGGATACAAATCGTGTACCGCCGCTTTTGTATTTTTTGAAGAACTCGATTTAGATAATGAGACCATCAATTCAAGTCAGAACTAGAAAAATGATGGCTTGTTACAAAGCTTACAATCAATGGAATAATATCATATAAAATGATCCAAAAAATATTTTGCCTCATTTTTTTCGGATACAAACCGTGTACCGCCGCCTTTGTATTTTTTGAAAACCTCGATTTTGATAATTTTACCATCAATTCAAGTCAGAACTAGAGAAATGATGGCTTGTTACAAAGCTTACAATCAATGGAATAATATCATATAAAATGATCCAAAAAATATTTTGCCTCATTTTTGCGGATACAAACCGTATCGTGTCACCATTTGTATTTTTTGAAGAACTTGATTTAGATAATGAGACCATCAATTCAAATCAGAACTAGAGAAATGATGGCTTGTTACAAAGCTTACAATCAATGGAATAATATCATATAAAATGATCCAAAAAATATTTTGCCTCATTTTTCCGGATACAAATCGTGTACTGGCGCCTTTGTATTTTTTGAAGAACTCGATTTTGATAATGAGACCATCAATTCAAGTCAGAACTAGATGATGATGGCTTGTTACAAAGCTTACAATCAATGGAATAATATCATATAAAATGATCCAAAAAATATTTTGCCTCATTTTTGCGGATACAAACCGTGTACCGCCGCCTTTGTATTTTTTGAAGAACTCGATTTTGATAATGAGACCATCAATTCAAGTCAGAACTAGAGAAATGATGGCTTGTTACAAAGCTTACAATCAATGGAATAATATCATATAAAATGATCCAAAAAATATTTTGCCTCATTTTTGCGGATACAAACCGTGTACCGCCGCCTTTGTATTTTTTGAAGAACTCGATTTTGATAATGAGACCATCAATTCAAGTCAGAACTAGAGAAATGATGGCTTGTTACAAAGCTTACAATCAATGGAATAATATCATATATGCGGATACAAACTGTGTACCGTCGCCTTTGTATTTTTTGAAGAACTCGATTTTGATAATGAGACCATCAATTCAAGTCAGAATAAAATGATCATATAAAAAAAAATATTTTGCCTCATTTTTAAATAAAACGTTTTTCGATTTTGATAATGAGACCATCAATTCAAGTCATAACTAGAAAATGATGGCTTGTTACAAAGCTTACAATCAATGGAATAATATCATATAAAATGATCCAAAAAATATTTTTCTCATTTTTTGCATACAAATCGTGTACCGCCGCCTTTGTATTTTTTGAAAGAACTCAATGGATTTATGATAATGAGACCATCAATTCAAGTCAGAACTAGAGAAATGATGGCTTGTTACAAAGCTTACAATCAATGGAATAATATCATATAAAATGTTCAAAAAAATATTTTGCCTCATTTTTGTGGATACAAATCGTGTACCGCCGCCTTTTTATTTTTTGAAGAACTCGATTTTGATAATGAGACCATCAATTCAAGTCAGAACTAGATAAATGATGGCTTGTTACAAAGCTTACAATCAATGGAATAATATCATATAAAATGATCCAAAAAATATTTTGCCTCATTTTTTGCGGATACAAATCGTGTACCGCCGCCTTTGTATTTTTTGAAGAACTCGATTTTGATAATGAGACCATCAATTCAAGTCAGAACTAGAGAAATGATGGCTTGTTACAAAGCTTACAATCAATGGAATAATATCATATAAAATGATCCAAAAAATATTTTGCCTCATTTTTGGGGATACAAACTGTGTATCGCCGCCTTTGTATTTATGAAAACCTCGATTTTGATAATGAGACCATCAATTCAAGTCAGAACTAGAGAAATGATGGCTTGTTACAAAGCTTACAATCAATTGAACAATATCATATAAAATAATCCAAAAAATATTTTGCCTCATTTTTCCGATACAAATCGTGTACCGCCGCCTTTGTATTTTTTTTTGAAGAACTCGATTTTGATAATGAGACCATCAATTCAAGTCAGAACTAGAGAAATGATGGCTTGTTACAAAGCTTACAATCAATGGAATAATATCATATAAAATGATCCAAAAAATATTTTGCCTCATTTTTCCGATATAAACCATGTGCCGCCGCCTTTGTATTTTTTTGAATAACTCGATTTTGATAATGAGACCATCAATTCAAGTCATAACAAGATGAATTATGGCTTGTTACAAAGCTTACAATCAATGGAATAATATCATATAAAATGATCCAAAAAATATTTTGCCTTTTTTTATCGGATACAAATCGTGTACCGCCGCCTTTGTATTTTTTGAAGAACTCGATTTTGATAATGAGACCATCAATTCAAGTCAGAACTAGAGAAATGATGGCTTGTTACAAAGCTTACAATCAATGGAATAATATCATATAAAATGATCCAAAAAATATTTTTCCTTATTTTTTTGGATACAAATCGTGTATTGCCGCCTTTGTATTTTTTGAAGAACTCGATTTTGATAATGAGACCATCAATTCAAGTCAGAACTAGAGAAATGATGGCTTGTTACAAAGCTTACAATCAATGGAATAATATCATATAAAATGATCCAAAAAATATTTTGCCTCATTTTTCCAGATACAAATCGTGTACCGCCGCCTTTGTATTTTTTGAAGAACTTGATTTTGATAATGAGACCATCAATTCAAGTCAGAACTAGAGAAATGATGGCTTGTTACAAAGCTTACAATCAATGGAATAATATCATATAAAATGATCCAAAAAATATTTTGCCTCATTTTTGAGGATACAAACCGTGTACCGCCGCCTTTGTATTTTTTGAAGAACTCGATTTTGATAATGAGACCATCAATTCAAGTCAGAACTAGAGAAATGATGGCTTGTTACAAAGCTTACAATCAATTGAACAATGTCTTATAAAATGATCCAAAAAATATTTTGCCTCATTTTTGCGGATACAAACCGTTTACAGTCACCTTTGTATTTTGGAAAAACTCGATTTTGATAATGAGACCATCAATTCAAGTCAGAACTAGAGAAATGATGGCTTGTTACAAAGCTTACAATCAATTGAACAATATCTTATAAATAATCCAAAAATATTTTGCCTCATTTTTCCGGATACAAATCGTGTACCCAGCCTTTGTATTTTTTGAAGAACTCGATTTTGATAATGAGACCATCAATTCAAGTCAGAACTAGATGAATGATGGCTTGTTACAAAGCTTACAATCAATGGAATAATATCATATAAAATGATCCAAAAAATATTTTGCCTCATTTTTCCGGATACAAATCGTGTACTGGCGCCTTAGTATTTTTTTGAAGAACTCGATTTTGATAATGAGACCATCAATTCAAGTCAGAACTAGATGAATGATGGCTTGTTACAAAGCTTACAATCAATGGAATAATATCATATAAAATGATCCAAAAAATATTTTGCCTCATTTTTCGGATACAAATCGTGTACCGCCGCCTTTGTATTTTTTGAAGAACTCGATTTTGATAATGAGACCATCAATTCAAGTCAGAACTAGAGAAATGATGGCTTGTTACAAAGCTTACAATCAATGGAATAATATCATATAAAATGATCCAAAAAATATTTTGCCTCATTTTTCCGGATACAAATCGTGTACCGCCGCCTTTGTATTTTTTGAAGAACTTGATTTAGATAATGAGACCATCAATTCAAGTCAGAACTAGAGAAATGATGGCTTGTTACAAAGCTTACAATCAATGGAATAATATCATATAAAATGATCCAAAAAATATTTTGCCTCATTTTTGCGGATACAAATCGTGTACTATAGCCTTTGTATTTTTTGAAGAACTCGATTTTGATAATGAGACCATCAATTCAAGTCAGAACTAGAGAAATGATGGCTTGTTACAAAGCTTACAATCAATGGAATAATATCATATAAAATGATCCAAAAATATTTTGCCTCATTTTTCGGATACAAATCGTGTACCACCCTTTTGTATTTTTTGAAGAACTCGATTTAGATAATGAGACCATCAATTCAAGTCAGAACTAGAGAAATGACGGCTTGTTACAAAGCTTACAATCAATGGAATAATATCATATAAAATGTTTCAAAAAATATTTTGCCTCATTTTTGCGAATACAAATCGTGTACCACCACCTTTGTATTTTTTTGAAGAAACTCGATTTTGATAATGAGACCATCAATTCAAGTCAGAACTAGAGAAATGATGGCTTGTTACAAAGCTTACAATCAATGGAATAATATCATATAAAATGATCCAAAAAATATTTTGCCTCATTTTTTTTGGATACAAATCGTGTACTACCACCGCCTTTGTATTTTTTGAAGAACTTCGATTTTGATAATGAGACCATCAATTCAAGTCAGAACTAGAGAAATGATAGCTTGTTACAAAGCTTACAATCAATGGAATAATATCATATAAAATGATCCAAAAAATATTTTGCCTCATTTTTATGGATACAAATCGCCTATTTATTTTTTGAAGAACTCGATTTTGATAATGAGACCATCAATTCAAGTCAGAACTAGAGAAATGATGGCTTGTTACAAAGCTTACAATCAATGGAATAATATCATATAAAATGATCCAAAAAATATTTTGCCTCATTTTTTCCGGATACAAACCGTGTACCGCCGCCTTTGTATTTTTTTTAAGAACTCGATTTTGATAATGAGACCATCAATTCAAGTCAGAACTAGAGAAATGATGGCTTGTTACAAAGCTTACAATCAATGGAATAATATCATATAAAATGATCCAAAAAATATTTTGCCTCATTTTTCCGGATACAAATCGTATACACCACCCCTTGTATTTTTTGAAGAACTTGATTTTGATAATGAGACCATCAATTCAAGTCAGAACTAGAGAAATGATGGCTTGTTACAAAGCTTAAAATCAATGGAATAATATCATATAAAATTATCCAAAAAATACTTTATCTCATTTTTCTAGATACAACCCGTGTACTACACTGCCTTTGTATTTTTGAAGAACTCGATTTTGATAATGAGACCATCAATTCAAGTCAGAACTAGAGAAATGATGGCTTGTTACAAAGCTTACAATCAATGGAATAATATCATATAAAATGATCCAAAAAATATTTTGCCTCATTTTTCCGGATACAAATCGTGTACCGACGCCTTGTATTTTTTGAAGAACTCAATTTTGATAATGAGACCATCAATTCAAGTCAGAACTAGAGAAATGATGGCTTGTTACAAAGCTTACAATCAATGGAATAATATCATATAAAATGATCCAAAAATATTTTGCCTCATTTTTTCGGATACAAATCGTGTACCGCCCTTTGTATTTTTTGAAGAACTCGATTTTGATAATGAGACCATCAATTCAAGTCAGAACTAGAGAAATGATGGCTTGTTACAAAGCTTACAATCAATGGAATAATATCATATAAAATGATCCAAAAAATATTTTGCCTCATTTTTCCGGATACAAATCGTGTAATCACCGCCTTTGTATTTTTTTTTTGAGAACTTCGATTTTGATAATGAGACCATCAATTCAAGTCAGAACTAGAGAAATGATGGCTTGTTACAAAGCTTACAATCAATGGAATAATATCATATAAAATGATCCAAAAAATATTTTGCCTCATTTTTGCGGATACAAATCGTGTACCGCCGCCTTTGTATTTTTTTGAAGAACTCGATTTTGATAATGAGACCATCAATTCAAGTCAGAACTAGAGAAATGATGGCTTGTTACAAAGCTTACAATCAATGGAATAATATCATATAAAATGATCCAAAAAATATTTTGCCTCATTTTTGCGGATACAAATCGTGTACCGCCGCCTTTTTATTTTTTTGAAGAACTCGATTTTGATAATGAGACCATCAATTCAAGTCAGAACTAGAGAAATGATGGCTTGTTACAAAGCTTACAATCAATGGAATAATATCATATAAAATGATCCAAAAAATATTTTGCCTCATTTTTCCTGATACAAACCGTGTACCGCGCCTTTGTATTTTTTGAAGAACTCGATTTTGATAATGAGACCATCAATTCAAGTCAGAACTAGAGAAATGATGGCTTGTTACAAAGCTTACAATCAATGGAATAATATCATATAAAATGATCCAAAAAATATTTTGCCTCATTTTTGCGGATACAAATCGTGTACCTCCGCCTTTGTATTTTTTTGAAGAACTCGATTTTGATAATGAGACCATCAATTCAAGTCAGAACTAGAGAAATGATGGCTTGTTACAAAGCTTACAATCAATGGAATAATATCATATAAAATGATCCAAAAAATATTTTGCCTCATTTTTCCGGATACAAACCGTGTACCGCCGCATTTGTATTTTTTTGAAGAACTCGATTTTGATAATGAGACCATCAATTCAAGTCAGAACTAGAGAAATGATGGCTTGTTACAAAGCTTACAATCAATGGAATAATATCATATAAAATGATCCAAAAAATATTTTGCCTCATTTTTTCGGGATACAAATCGTGTACCGCGCCTTTTATTTTTTGAAGAACTCGATTTTGATAATGAGACCATCAATTCAAGTCAGAACTAGAGAAATGATGGCTTGTTACAAAGCTTACAATCAATGGAATAATATCATATAAAATGATCCAAAAAATATTTTGCCTCATTTTTTGCGGATACAAAACGTGTGTACCGCCGCCTTTTGTATTTTTTTGAATAACTCGATTTTGATATAATGAGACCATCAATTCAAGTCAGAACTAGAGAAATGATGGCTTGTTACAAAGCTTACAATCAATGGAATAATATCATATAAAATGATCCAAAAATATTTTGCCTCATTTTTGCGGATACAAATCGTGTACCGCCGCCTTTGTATTTTTTGAAGAACTCGATTTTGATAATGAGACCATCAATTCAAGTCAGAACTAGAGAAATGATGGCTTGTTACAAAGCTTACAATCAATGGAATAATATCATATAAAATGATCCAAAAAATATTTTGCCTCATTTTTGCGGATACAAATCGTGTACCGCCGCCTTTGTATTTTTTTGAAGAACTCGATTTTGATAATGAGACCATCAATTCAAGTCAAAACTAGAGAAATGATGGCTTGTTACAAAGCTTACAATCAATGGAATAATATCATATAAAATGATCCAAAAAATATTTTGCCTCATTTTTCCGAATACAAACCGTGTACTGCCGCCTTTGTATTTTTTGAAGAACTCGATTTTGATAATGAGACCATCAATTCAAGTCAGAACTAGAGAAATGATGGCTTGTTACAAAGCTTACAATCAATGGAATAATATCATATAAAATGATCCAAAAAATATTTTGCCTCATTTTTTTGGATACAAATCGTGTACCGCCCTTTTGTATTTTTTGAAGAAACTCGATTTTGATAATGAGACCATCAATTCAAGTCAGAACTAGAGAAATGATGGCTTGTTACAAAGCTTACAATCAATGGAATAATATCATATAAAATGATCCAAAAATATTTTGCCTCATTTTTTGCGGATACAAACCGTGTACCGTCACCTTTGTATTTTGGGAAAACTCGATTTTGATAATGAGACCATCAATTCAAGTCAGAACTAGAGAAATGATGGCTTGTTACAAAGCTTACAATCAATTGAACAATATCTTATAAAATGATCCAAAAAATATTTTGCCTCATTTTTCCGGATACAAATCGTGTACCCCCCGCCTTTGTATTTTTTGAAGAACTCGATTTTGATAATGAGACCATCAATTCAAGTCAGAACTAGAGAAATGATGGCTTGTTACAAAGCTTACAATCAATGGAATAATATCATATAAAATGATCCAAAAAATATTTTGCCTCATTTTTCCGGATACAAATCGTGTACCGCCGCCTTTTTATTTTTTGAAGAACTCGATTTTGATAATGAGACCATCAATTCAAGTCAGAACTAGAGAAATGATGGCTTGTTACAAAGCTTACAATCAATGGAATAATATCATATATAGTGATCCAAAAAATATTTTGCCTTTTTTTTCGGATACAAATCGTGTACCGCCGCCTTTGTATTTTTTTTGAAGAACTCGATTTTGATAATGAGACCATCAATTCAAGTCAGAACTAGAGAAATGATGGCTTGTTACAAAGCTTACAATCAATGGAATAATATCATATAAAATGATCCAAAAAATATTTTGCCTCATTTTTCCGGATACAAATCGTGCACCGCCGCCTTTGTATTTTTTTGAAGAACTCGATTTTGATAATGAGACCATCAATTCAAGTCAGAACTAGAGAAATGATGGCTTGTTACAAAGCTTACAATCAATGGAATAATATCATATAAAATGATCCAAAAAATATTTTGCCTCATTTTTTCGGATACAAACCGTGTACCGCCGCCTTTGTATTTTTTGAAGAACTCGATTTTGATAATGAGACCATCAATTCAAGTCAGAACTAGAGAAATGATGGCTTGTTACAAAGCTTACAATCAATGGAATAATATCATATAAAATGATCCAAAAAATATTTTGCCTCATTTTTCCGGATACAAATCGTGTACTGCCGCCTTTTTGTTTTTTGAAGAACTCGATTTTGATAATGAGACCATCAATTCAAGTCAGAACTAGAGAAATGATGGCTTGTTACAAAGCTTACAATCAATGGAATAATATCATATAAAATGATCCAAAAAATATTTTGCCTCATTTTTACGGATACAAATCGTGTACCACCGCCTTTTTATTTTTTGAAGAACTCGATTTTGATAATGAGACCATCAATTCAAGTCAGAACTAGAGAAATGATGGCTTGTTACAAAGCTTACAATCAATGGAATAATATCATATAAAATGATCCAAAAAATATTTTGCCTCATTTTTGCTTATATAAACCGTGTACCGCCGCCTTTGTATTTTTTGAAGAACTCGATTTTGATAATGAGACCATCAATTCAAGTCAGAACTAGAGAAATGATGGCTTGTTACAAAGCTTACAATCAATGGAATAATATCATATAAAATGATCCAAAAAATATTTTGCCTCATTTCTTCGAAAACAAATCGTGTACCGTCGCCTTTGTATTTTTGAAAACCTCGATTTTGATAATGAGACCATCAATTCAAGTCAGAACTAGAGAAATGATGGCTTGTTACAAAGCTTACAATCAATGGAATAATATCATATAAAATGATCCAAAAAATATTTTGCCTCATTTTTCCGGATACAAATCGTGTACCGCCCTTTGTATTTTTTGAAGAACTCGATTTTGATAATGAGACCATCAATTCAAGTCAGAACTAGAGAAATGATGGCTTGTTACAAAGCTTACAATCAATGGAATAATATCATATAAAATGATCCAAAAAATATTTTCCCCCAATTTTGCGGATACAAATCGTGTACCACCGCCTTTGTATTTTTTGAAGAACTCGATTTTGATAATGAGACCATCAATTCAAGTCAGAACTAGAGAAATGATGGCTTGTTACAAAGCTTACAATCAATGGAATAATATCATATAAAATGATCCAAAAAATATTTTGCCTCATTTTTCCGGATACAAATCGTGTACAATTTTTGAAGAACTCGATTTTGATAATGAGACCATCAATTCAAGTCAGAACTGGAGAAATGATGGCTTGTTACAAAGCTTACAATCAATGGAATAATATCATATAAAATGATCCAAAAAATATTTTGCCTCATTTTTCCGGATACAAATCGTGTACCACCGCCTTTGTATTTTTTGAAGAACTCGATTTTGATAATGAGACCATCAATTCAAGTCAGAACTAGAGAAATGATGGCTTGTTACAAAGCTTACAATCAATGGAATAATATCATATAAAATGATCCAAAAAATATTTTATCTCATTTTTCCGGATACAAACCGTGTACCGCTACCTTGTATTTTTTGAAGAACTCGATTTTGATAATGAGACCATCAATTCAAGTCAGAACTAGAGAAATGATGGCTTGTTACAAAGCTTACAATCAATGGAATAATATCATATAAAATGATCCAAAAAATATTTTGCCTCATGTTTTCGGATACAAATCGTGTACCGCAGCCTTTGTATTTTTCTGAAGAACTCGATTTTGATAATGAGACCATCAATTCAAGTCAGAACTAGAGAAATGATGGCTTGTTACAAAGCTTACAATCAATGGAATAATATCATATAAAATGATCCAAAAAATATTTTGCCTCATTTTTCCGAATACAAATCGTGTACTGCCGCCTTTGTATTTTTTTGAAGAACTTGATTTTGATAATGAGACCATCAATTCAAGTCAGAACTAGAGAAATGATGGCTTGTTACAAAGCTTACAATCAATGAAATAATATCATATAAAATGTTCCAAAAAAGAATTTAGCTCATTTTTCCGGATACAAACCCCGCCTTTGTATTTTTTGAAGAACTCGATTTTGATAATGAGACCATCAATTCAAGTCAGAACTAGAGAAATGATGGCTTGTTACAAAGCTTACAATCAATGGAATAATATCATATAAAATGATCCAAAAAATATTTTGCCTTTTTTTTTCGGATACAAATCGTGTACCGCCGCCTTTGTATTTTTTTGAAGAACTCGACTTTGATAATGAGACCATCAATTCAAGTCAGAACTAGAGAAATGATGGCTTGTTACAAAGCTTAAAATCAATGGAATAATATCATATAAAATGATCCAAAAATATTTTGCCTCATCTTTTCGGATACAAATCGTGTACCGCCGCCTTTGTATTTTTTGAAGAACTCGATTTTGATAATGAGACCATCAATTCAAGTCAGAACTAGAGAAATGATGGCTTGTTACAAAGCTTACAATCAATGGAATAATATCATATAAAATGATCCAAAAAATATTTTGCCTCATTTTTTCGGATACAAATCGTGTACCGCCGCCTTTGTATTTTTTTTGAAGAACTCGATTTTGATAATGAGACCATCAATTCAAGTCATAAAGAGAGAAATGATGGCTTGTTACAAAGCTTACAATCAATGGAATAATATCATATAAAATGATCCAAAAAATATTTTATCCCATTTTTTCGGATACAAATCGTGTACCGCCGCCTTTGTATTTTTTTTGAAGAACTCGATTTTGATAATGAGACCATCAATTCAAGTCAGAACTAGAGAAATGATGGCTTGTTACAAAGCTTACAATCAATGGAATAATATCATATAAAATGATCCAAAAAATATTTTGCCTCATTTTTCCGGGATACAAACCGTGTACCACCGCCTTTGTATTTTTTGAAGAACTTTTTTTGATAATGAGACCATCAATTCAAGTCAGAACTAGAGAAATGATGGCTTGTTACAAAGCTTACAATCAATGGAATAATATCATATAAAATGATCCAAAAAATATTTTGCCTCATTTTTTTCCGGATACAAATCGTGTACCGCCGCCTTTGTATTTTTTGAAGAACTCGATTTTGATAATGAGACCATCAATTCAAGTCAGAACTAGAGAAATGATGGCTTGTTACAAAGCTTACAATCAATGGAATAATATCATATAAAATGATCCAAAAAATATTTTGCCTCATTTTTGGGATACAAATCGTGTACCACCGCCTTTGTATTTTTTGAAGAACTCGATTTTGATAATGAGACCATCAATTCAAGTCAGAACTAGAGAAATGATGGCTTGTTACAAAGCTTACAATCAATGGAATAATATCATATAAAATGATCCAAAAAATATTTTGCCTCATTTTTCGGATACAAATCGTGTACCACTTTGCCTTTGTATTTTTTGAAGAACTCGATTTTGATAATGAGACCATCAATTCAAGTCAAAACTAGAGAAATGATGGCTTGTTACAAAGCTTACAATCAATGGAATAATATCATATAAAATGATCCAAAAAATATTTTATCTCATTTTTCCGGATACAAACCGTGTACCGCCGCATTTGTATTTTTTTGAAGAACTCGATTTTGATAATGAGACCATCAATTCAAGTCAGAACTAGAGAAATGATGGCTTGTTACAAAGCTTACAATCAATGGAATAATATCATATAAAATGATCCAAAAAATATTTTGCCTCATTTTTCCGGATACAAATCGTGTACCGCCGCCTTTGTATTTTTTGAAGAACTCGATTTTGATAATGAGACCATCAATTCAAGTCAGAACTAGAGAAATGATGGCTTGTTACAAAGCTTACAATCAATGGAATAATATCATATAAAATGATCCAAAAAATATTTTGCCTCATTTTTCCGGATACAAATCGTGTACCGCCGCCTTTGTATTTTTTGAAGAACTCGATTTAGATAATGAGACCATCAACCCAAGTCAGAACTAGAGAAATGATGGCTTGTTACAAAGCTTACAATCAATGGAATAATATCATATAAAATGATCCAAAAATATTTTGCCTCATTTTTCCGGATACAACCCGTGAACCGTAGCCTTGTATTTTTTTGAAGAACTTGATTTTGATAATGAGACCATCAATTCAAGTCAGAACTAGAGAAATGATGGCTTGTTACAAAGCTTACAATCAATGGAATAATATCATATAAAATGATCCAAAAAATATTTTGCCTCATTTTTTCGGATACAAATCGTGTATACCACCGCCTTTGTATTTTTTTTGAAGAACTCGATTTTGATAATGAGACCATCAATTCAAGTCAGAACTAGATGGAATATGGCTTGTTACAAAGCTTACAATCAATGGAATAATATCATATAAAATGATCCAAAAAATATTTTGCCTCATTTTTTTCGGATACAAATCGTGTACCGCCGCCTTTGTATTTTTTTTGAAGAACTCGATTTTGATAATGAGACCATCAATTCAAGTCAGAACTAGAGAAATGATGGCTTGTTACAAAGCTTACAATCAATGGAATAATATCATATAAAATGATCCAAAAAATATTTTGCCTCATTTTTCCGGATACAAATCGTGTACCGCCGCCTTTTTTATTTTTTGAAGAACTCGATTTTGATAATGAGACCATCAATTCAAGGCAGAACAAGATGAATGATGGCTTGTTAGAAAGATTAAAATCAATGGAATCTTATCATATAAAATGATCCAAAAAATATTTTGCCTTTATTTATCGGATACAAACCGTGTACCGCCGCCTTTGTATTTTTTTGAAGAACTCGATTATGATAATGAGACCATCAATTCAAGTCAGAACTAGAGAAATGATGGCTTGTTACAAAGCTTACAATCAATGGAATAATATCATATAAAATGATCCAAAAAATATTTTGCCTCATTTTTCCGGATACAAATCGTGTACCATCGCCTTTTGTATTTTTTGAAGAACTCGATTTTGATAATGAGACCATCAATTCAAGTCAGAACTAGAGAAATGATGGCTTGTTACAAAGCTTACAATCAATGGAATAATATCATATAAAATGATCCAAAAAATATTTTGCCTCATTTTTTCGGATACAAACCGTGTACCGCCGCCTTTGTATTTTTTGAAGAACTCGATTTTGATAATGAGACCATCAATTCAAGTCAGAACTAGAGAAATGATGGCTTGTTACAAAGCTTACAATCAATGGAATAATATCATATAAAATGTTCCAAAAAATATTTTGCCTCATTTTTCCGGATACAAATCGTGTACCGTCGCCTAAGTATTTTTTGAAGAACTCGATTTTGATATTGATACCATCAATTCATGACAGAACTAGAGAAATGATGGCTTGTTACAAAGCTTACAATCAATGGAATAATATCATATAAAATGATCCAAAAAATATTTTGCCTCATTTTTCCGGATACAAATCGTGTACCGTATTTGCCTTTGTATTTTTTTGAAGAACTCGATTTAGATAATGAGACCATCAATTCAAGTCAGAACTAGATGGATGATGGCTTGTTACAAAGCTTACAATCAATAGAATAATATCATAGAAAATGAACCAAAAAATATTTACCTCATTTTTCGTATTAAAATCGTGTACGGCGCCTTTGTATTTTTTGATGAACTCGATTTAGATAATGAGACCATCAATTCAAGTCAGAACTGGAGAAATGATGGCTTTTTACAAAGCTTACAATCAATGGAATAATATCATATAAAATGATCCAAAAAATATTTTGCCTCATTTTTCGGATACAAATCGTGTACCGCCGCCGCCATTGTATTTTTTGAAGAACTCGATTTTGATAATGAGACCATCAATTCAAGTCAGAACTAGAGAAATGATGGCTTGTTACAAAGCTTACAATCAATGGAATAATATCATATAAAATGATCCAAAAAATATTTTGCCTCATTTTTCCGGATACAAATCGTGTACCGCCGCCTTTGTATTTTTTTGAAGAACTCGATTTAGATAATGAGACCATCAATTCAAATCATAACTAGAGAAATGATGGCTTGTTACAAAGCTTACAATCAATGGAATAATATCATATAAAATGATCCAAAAAATATTTTGCCTCATTTTTCCTGATACAAATCGTGTACCGCCGCCTTTGTATTTTTTGAAGAACTCGATTTTGATAATGAGACCATCAATTCAAGTCAGAACTAGAGAAATGATGGCTTGTTACAAAGCTTACAATCAATGGAATAATATCATATAAAATGATCCAAAAATATTTTGCCTCATTTTTCGGGATACAAATCGTGTACCGCCGCCTTTGTATTTTTTGAAGAACTCGATTTTGATAATGAGACCATCAATTCAAGTCAGAACTAGAGAAATGATGGCTTGTTACAAAGCTTACAATCAATGGAATAATATCATATAAAATGATCCAAAAAATATTTTGCCTCATTTTTCCGGATACAAATCGTGTACCACCGCCTTTTTATTTTTTGAAGAACTCGATTTTGATAATGAGACCATCAATTCAAGTCAAAACTAGAGAAATGATGGCTTGTTACAAAGCTTACAATCAATGGAATAATATCATATAAAATGATCCAAAAAATATTTTATCTCATTTTTGCGGATATAAACCATTTACCACCGCCTTGTATTTTTTTAAAAACTCGATTTTGATAATGTGACCATCAATTCAAGTCAGACTAGAGAAATGATGGCTTGTTACAAAGCTTACAATCAATGGAATAATATCATATAAAATGATCCAAAAAATATTTTGCCTCATTTTTGCGGATACAAATCGTGTAACGCCACCTTTGTATTTTTTGAAGAACTCGATTTTGATAATGAGACCATCAATTCAAGTCAGAACTAGAGAAATGATGGCTTGTTACAAAGCTTACAATCAATGGAATAATATCATATAAAATGATCCAAAAAATATTTTGCCTCATTTTTCCGAATACAAATCGTGTACCGCCGCCTTTGTATTTTTTGAAGAACTCGATTTTGATAATGAGACCATCAATTCAAGTCAGAACTAGAGAAATGATGGCTTGTTACAAAGCTTACAATCAATGGAATAATATCATATAAAATGATCCAAAAAATATTTTGCCTCATTTTTACGGATTCAAATCGTGTACTGGCGCCTAAGTATTTTTTGAAGAACTCGATTTTGATAATGAGACCATCAATTCAAGTCAGAACTAGAGAAATGATGGCTTGTTACAAAGCTTACAATCAATGGAATAATATCATATAAAATGATCCAAAAAATATTTTGCCTCATTTTTCCGGATACAGACCATGAACCGCCGCCAATGTATTTTTTGAAGAACTCGATTTTGATAATGTGTCCATCAATTCAAGTCAGAACTAGAGAAATGATGGCTTGTTACAAAGCTTACAATCAATGGAATAATATCATATAAAATGATCCAAAAAATATTTTGCCTCATTTTTGCGGATACAAATCGTGTACCGCCGCCTTTTTATTTTTTGAAGAACTCGATTTTGATAATGAGACCATCAATTCAAGTCAGAACTAGAGAAATGATGGCTTGTTACAAAGCTTACAATCAATGGAATAATATCATATAAAATGATCCAAAAAATATTTTGTCTCATTTTTCCGGATACAAATCGTGTACCGCCGCCTTTGTATTTTTTGAAGAACTCGATTTTGATAATGAGACCATCAATTCAAGTCAGAACTAGAGAAATGATGGCTTGTTACAAAGCTTACAATCAATGGAATAATATCATATAAAATGATCCAAAAAATATTTTGCCTCATTTTTCGTATTAAAATCGTGTACCGCCGCCTTTGTATTTTTTGAAGAACTCGATTTTGATAATGAGACCATCAATTCAAGTCAGAACTAGAGAAATGATGGCTTGTTACAAAGCTTACAATCAATGGAATAATATCATATAAAATGATCCAAAAAATATTTTGCCTCATTTTTCCGGATACAAACCGTGTACCGCCGCCTTTGTATTTTTTGAAGAACTCGATTTTGATAATGAGACCATCAATTCAAGTCAGAACTAGAGAAATGATGGCTTGTTACAAAGCTTACAATCAATGGAATAATATCATATAAAATGATCCAAAAAATATTTTGCCTCATTTTTTCCGGATACAAATCGTGTACCGCCGCCTTTGTATTTTTTTGAAGAACTCGATTTTGATAATGAGACCATCAATTCAAGTCAGAACTAGAGAAATGATGGCTTGTTACAAAGCTTACAATCAATGGAATAATATCATATAAAATGATCCAAAAAATATTTTGCCTCATTTTTCCGGATACAAATCGTGTACCGCCGCCTTTGTATTTTTTGAAGAACTCGATTTTGATAATGAGACCATCAATTCAAGTCAGAACTAGAGAAATGATGGCTTGTTACAAAGCTTACAATCAATGGAATAATATCATATAAAATGTTACAAAAGATATTTTCCTTTATTTTTCTGGATACAAATCGTGTACCGCCGCCTTTGTATTTTTTGAAGAACTCGATTAAAATAATGAGACCATCAATTCAAGTCAGAACTAGAGAAATGATGGCTTGTTACAAAGCTTACAATCAATGGAATAATATCATATAAAATGATCCAAAAAATATTTTGCCTCATTTTTCGGATACAAATCGTGTACCGCCGCCATTGTATTTTTTTTGAAGAACTTGATTTTGATAATGAGACCATCAATTCAAGTCAGAACTAGAGAAATGATGGCTTGTTACAAAGCTTACAATCAATGGAATAATATCATATAAAATGATCCAAAAAATATTTTGCCTCATTTTTCCGGATACAAACTGTGAACCACCGCCTTTGTATTTTTTGAAGAACTCGATTTTGATAATGAGACCATCAATTCAAGTCAGAACTAGAGAAATGATGGCTTGTTACAAAGCTTACAATCAATGGAATAATATCATATAAAATGATCCAAAAAATATTTTGCCTCATTTTTCCGGATACAAATCGTGTACCGCCGCCTTTGTATTTTTTGAAGAACTCGATTTTGATAATGAGACCATCAATTCAAGTCAGAACTAGAGAAATGATGGCTTGTTACAAAGCTTACAATCAATGGAATAATATCATATAAAATGATCCAAAAAATATTTTGTCTCATTTTTCCGGATACAAAATCGTGTACCGCCGCCTTTGTATTTTTTGAAGAACTCGATTTTGATAATGAGACCATCAATTAGAATCAGAACTAGAGAAATGATGGCTTGTTACAAAGCTTACAATCAATGGAATAATATCATATAAAATGATCCAAAAAATATTTTGCCTTATTTTTCCGGATACAAATCATGTACCGCCGCCTTTGTATTTTTTGAAGAACTCGATTTTGATAATGAGACCATCAATTCAAGTCAGAACTAGAGAAATGATGGCTTGTTACAAAGCTTACAATCAATGGAATAATATCATATAAAATGATCCAAAAATATTTTGCCTCATTTTTCCGGATACAAATCGTGTACCGCTGCCTTTGTATTTTTTGAAGAACTCGATTTTGATAATGAGACCATCAATTCAAGTCAGAACTAGAGAAATGATGGCTTGTTACAAAGCTTACAATCAATGGAATAATATCATATAAAATGATCCAAAAAATATTTTGCCTCATTTTTGCGGATACAAATCGTGTACCGCCGCCTTGTATTTTTTGAAGAACTTGATTTTGATAATGAGTACATCAATTCAAGTCAGAACTAGATGAATGATGGCTTTTTACAAAGCTTACAATCAATGGAATAATCTCATATAAAATGATCCAAAAATATTTTGCCTCATTTTTCCGGATACAAACCGTGTAAGTATTTTTTGTAGAACTCGATTTAGATAATGAGACCATCAATTCAAGTCAGAACTAGAGAAATGATGGCTTGTTACAAAGCTTACAATCAATGGAATAATATCATATAAAATGATCCAAAAATATTTTTGCCTCATTTTTTCGGATACAAATCGTGTACCGCCGCCTTTTTTATTTTTTGAAGAACTCGATTTTGATAATGAGACCATCAATTCAAGTCAGAACTAGAGAAATGATGGCTTGTTACAAAGCTTACAATCAATGGAATAATATCATATAAAATGATCCAAAAAATATTTTGCCTCATTTTTCCGGATACAAATCGTGTACCGCCGCCTTTGTATTTTTTGAAGAACTCGATTTTGATAATGAGACCATCAATTCAAGTCAGAACTAGAGAAATGATGGCTTGTTACAAAGCTTACAATCAATGGAATAATATCATATAAAATGATCCAAAAATATTTTGCCTCAATTTTTCGGATACAAATCGTGTACCGCCGCCTTTGTATTTTTTGAAGAACTCGATTTTGATAATGAGACCATCAATTCAAGTCAGAACTAGAGAAATGATGGCTTGTTACAAAGCTTACAATCAATGGAATAATATCATATAAAATGATCCAAAAAATATTTTGCCTCATTTTTCCGGATACAAATCGTGTACCGCCGCCTTTGTATTTTTTGAAGAACTCGATTTTGATAATGAGACCATCAATTCAAGTCAGAACTAGAGAAATGATGGCTTGTTACAAAGCTTACAATCAATGGAATAATATCATATAAAATGATCCAAAAATATTTTGCTCATTTTTCGGATACAAACCATGTACCGCCGCCTTTGTATTTTTTGAAGAACTCGATTTTGATAATGAGACCATCAATTCAAGTCAGAACTAGAGAAATGATGGCTTGTTACAAAGCTTACAATCAATGGAATAATATCATATAAAATGATCCAAAAAATATTTTGCCTCTTTTTTCCGGATACAAATCGTGTACCGCTCGCCTTTGTATTTTTTGAAGAACTCGATTTTGATAATGAGACCATCAATTCAAGTCAGAACTAGAGAAATGATGGCTTGTTACAAAGCTTACAATCAATGGAATAATATCATATAAAATGATCCAAAAAATATTTTGCCTCATTTTTTCGGATACAAATCGTGTACCGCATAGCCTTTTGTATTTTTTTGAAGAACTCGATTTTGATAATGAGACCATCAATTCAAGTCAGAACTAGAGAAATGATGGCTTGTTACAAAGCTTACAATCAATGGAATAATATCATATAAAATGATCCAAAAAATATTTTGCCTCATTTTTCCGGATACAAACCATGTACCGCCGCCATTGTATTTTTTTTGAAGAACTTGATTTTGATAATGAGACCATCAATTCAAGTCAAAACTAGAGAAATGATGGCTTGTTACAAAGCTTACAATCAATGGAATAATATCATATAAAATGATCCAAAAAATATTTTGCCTCATTTTTGCGGATACAAATCGTGTACCGCCGCCTTTGTATTTTTTGAAGAACTCGATTTTGATAATGAGACCATCAATTCAAGTCAGAACTAGAGAAATGATGGCTTGTTACAAAGCTTACAATCAATGGAATAATATCATATAAAATGATCCAAAAAATATTTTGCCTCATTTTTCGGATACAAATCGTGTACCGCCGCCTTTGTATTTTTTTTGAAGAACTTCGATTTTGATAATGAGACCATCAATTCAAGTCAGAACTAGAGAAATGATGGCTTGTTACAAAGCTTACAATCAATGGAATAATATCATATAAAATGATCCAAAAAATATTTTGCCTCATTTTTCCGGATACAAATCGTGTACCACCGCCTTTGTATTTTTTGAAGAACTCGATTTTGATAATGAGACCATCAATTCAAGTTAGTACTAGAGAAATGATGGCTTGTTACAAAGCTTACAATCAATGGAATAATATCATATAAAATGATCCAAAAAATATTTTGCCTCATTTTTGCAGAAGATACAAATCGTGTACCGCCGCCTTTGTATTTTTTGAAGAACTCGATTTAAATAATGAGACCATCAATTCAAATCAGAACTAGAGAAATGATGGCTTGTTACAAAGCTTACAATCAATGGAATAATATCATATAAAATGATCCAAAAAATATTTTGTCTCATTTTTCCGGATACAAATCGTGTACAACGCCTTTTGTATTTTTTGAAGAACTCGATTTTGATAATGAGACCATCAATTCAAGTCAGAACTAGAGAAATGATGGCTTGTTACAAAGCTTACAATCAATGGAATAATATCATATAAAATGATCCAAAAAATATTTTGCCTCATTTTTGCGGATACAAATCGTGTACCACCGCCTTTTTATTTTTTTAAAAACTCGATTTTGATAATGAGACCATCAATTCAAGTCAGAACTAGAGAAATGATGGCTTGTTACAAAGCTTACAATCAATGGAATAATATCATATAAAATGATCCAAAAAATATTTTGCCTCATTTTTCCGGATACAAATCTTGTACCGCCGCCTTTGTATTTTTTGAAGAACTCGATTTTGATAATGAGACCATCAATTCAAGTCAGAACTAGAGAAATGATGGCTTGTTACAAATCTTACAATCAATGGAATAATATCATATAAAATGATCCAAAAAATATTTTATCTCATTTTTCCGGTTTGAAGAACTCGATTTTGATAATGAGACCATCAATTCAAGTCAGAACTAGAGAAATGATGGCTTGTTACAAAGCTTACAATCAATGGAATAATATCATATAAAATGATCCAAAAAATATTTTGCCTCATTTTTCCGGATACAAATCGTGTACCGCCGCCTTTGTATTTTTTGAAGAACTCGATTTTGATAATGAGACCATCAATTCAAGTCAGAACTAGAGAAATGATGGCTTGTTACAAAGCTTACAATCAATGGAATAATATCATATAAAATGATCCAAAAAATATTTTGTCTCATTTTTCCGGATACAAACCGTGTACCGCCGCCTTTGTATTTTTTGAAGAACTCGATTTTGATAATGAGACCATCAATTCAAGTCAGAACTAGAGAAATGATGGCTTGTTACAAAGCTTACAATCAATGGAATAATATCATATAAAATGATCCAAAAAATATTTTCCTCATTTTTCCGGATACAAATCGTGTACCGCTGCCTTTGTATTTTTTGAAGAACTCGATTTTGATAATGAGACCATCAATTCAAGTCAGAACTAGAGAAATGATGGCTTGTTACAAAGCTTACAATCAATGGAATAATATCATATAAAATGATCCAAAAAATATTTTGCCTCATTTTTACGGATACAAATCGTGTACCGCCGCCTTTGTATTTTTTTTGAAGAACTCGATTTTGATAATGAGACCATCAATTCAAGTCAGAACTAGAGAAATGATGGCTTGTTACAAAGCTTACAATCAATGGAATAATATCATATAAAATGATCCAAAAAATATTTTGCCTCATTTTTCCGGATACAAATCGTGTACCGCCACCTTTGTATTTTTTGAAGAACTCGATTTTGATAATGAGACCATCAATTCAAGTCAGAACTAGAGAAATGATGGCTTGTTACAAAGCTTACAATCAATGGAATAATATCATATAAAATGATCCAAAAAATATTTTGCCTCATTTTTCCGGATACAAATCGTGTACCGCCGCCTTTGTATTTTTTGAAGAACTCGATTTAAATAATGAGACCATCAATTCAAGTCAGAACTAGAGAAATGATGGCTTGTTACAAAGCTTACAATCAATGGAATAATATCATATAAAATGATCCAAAAAATATTTTGTCTCATTTTTCATGATACAAATCGTGTACCGCCGCCTTTGTATTTTTTGAAGAACTCGATTTTGATAATGAGACCATCAATTCAAGTCAGAACTAGAGAAATGATGGCTTGTTACAAAGCTTACAATCAATGGAATAATATCATATAAAATGATCCAAAAAATATTTTCCCTCATTTTTCCGGATACAAATCGTGTACCGCCGCCTTTGTATTTTTGAAGAACTCGATTTAAATAATGAGACCATCAATTCAAATCAGAACTAGAGAAATGATGGCTTGTTACAAAGCTTACAATCAATGGAATAATATCATATAAAATGATCCAAAAAATATTTTGTCTCATTTTTCCGGATACAAATCGTGTACCGCTGCCTTTGTATTTTCTGAAAGAACTCGATTTTGATAATGAAACCATCAATTCAAGTCAGAACTAGAGAAATGATGGCTTGTTACAAAGCTTACAATCAATGGAATAATATCATATAAAATGATCCAAAAAATATTTTGCCTCATTTTTCCGGATACAAATCGTGTACCGCCTTTTGTATTTTTTGAAGAACTCGATTTTGATAATGAGACCATCAATTCAAATCATAACTAGAGAAATGATGGCTTGTTATAAAGCTTACAATCAATGGAATAATATCATATAAAATGATCCAAAAAATATTTTGTCTCATTTTTCCGGATACAAATCGTGTACCGCCGCCTTTGTATTTTGTGAAAACCTCGATTTTGATAATGAGACCATCAATTCAAGTCAGAACTAGAGAAATGATGGCTTGTTACAAAGCTTACAATCAATTGAACAATATCATATAAAATGATCCAAAAATATTTTTCCTCATTTTTTATGGATACAAATCGTGTACCGCCGCCTTTGTATTTTTTGAAGAACTCGATTTTGATAATGAGACCATCAATTCAAATCAGAACTAGAGAAATGATGGCTTGTTACAAAGCTTACAATCAATGGAATAATATCATATAAAATGATCCAAAAAATATTTTGTCTCATTTTTCCGGATACAAATCGTGTACCGCCGCCTTTGTATTTTTTGAGAATGAGACCATTAATTCAAGTCAAAACAATAGACCATTAATTCAAGTCAAAACAATAGAAATGATGGCTTGTTACAAAGCTTACAATCAATGGAATAATATCATATAAAATGATCCAAAAAATATTTTGTCTCATTTTTCCGGATACAAACCGTGAACCGCCGCCTTGTATTTTTTGAAGAAATCGATTTTGATAATGATACCATCAATTCATGTCAGATTTAGAGAAATGATGGCTTGTTACAAAGCTTACAATAAATGGAATAATATCATATAAAATGATCCAAAAAATATTTTTCCTCATTTTTGCGGATACAAATCGTGTACCGCCGCCTTTGTATTTTTTAAGAACTCGATTTAAATATTAAGACCATCAATTTAAGTGAAAACTAGAGAAATGATGGCTTGTTACAAAGCTTATAATCAATGGAATAATATCATATAAAATGATCCAAAAAATATTTTGCCTCATTTTTCCGGATACAAATCGTGTACCGCCGCCTTTGTATTTTTTGAAGAACTCGATTTTGATAATGAGACCATCAATTCAAGTCAAAAATAGAGAAATGATGGCTTGTTACAAAGCTTACAATCAATGGAATAATATCATATAAAATGTTCCAAAAAATATTTTGTCTCATTTTTCCGGATACAAACCGTGAACCGCCGCCTTTTTATTTTTTGAAGAACTCGATTTTGATAATGATACCATCAATTCATGTCAGAACTAGAGAAATGATGGCTTGTTACAAAGCTTACAATCAATGAAATAATATCATATAAAATGATCCAAAAAATATTTTCCCTCATTTTTCCGGATACAAATCGTGTACCGCCGCCTTTGTATTTTTTGAAGAACTCGATTTTGATAATGATACCATCAATTCAAGTCAGAACTAGAGAAATGATGTCTTGTTACAAAGCTTACAATCAATGAAATAATATCATATAAAATGATCCAATAAATATTTTGCCTCATTTTTGCGGATACAAATCGTGTACCGCCGACTTTGTATTTTTTGAAGAACTCGATTTTGATAATGAGACCATCAATTCAAGTGCGAACTAGAGAAATGATGGCTTGTTACAAAGCTTATAATCAATGGAATAATATGATATAAAATGATCCAAAAAATATTTTGCCTCATTTTTGCGGATATAAACCATACCGCCGCCTTTTTATTTTTTTGAAGAACTCGATTTTTATAATGAGACCATCAATTCAAGTCAAAACTAGAGAAATGACGGCTTGTTACAAAGCTTACAATCAATGGAATAATATCATATAAAATGTTCCAAAAATATTTTGTCTCATTTTTCCGGATACAAACCGTGAACCGCCACCTTTTTATTTTTTGAAGAACTCGATTTTGATAATGATACCATCAATTCATGTCAGAACTAGAGAAATGATGGCTTGTTATAAAGCTTACAATCAATGAAATAATATCATATAAAATGATAAAAAAATATTTTTCCTCATTTTTGCGGATACAAATCGTGTACCGCCGCATTTGTATTTTTTTAAGAACTCGATTAAGATATTAAGACCATCAATTTAAGTGAAAACTATAGAAATGATGGCTTGTTACAAAGCTTATAATCAATGGAATAATATGATATAAAATGATACAAAAAATATTTTGCCTCATTTTTCCGGATACAAATCGTGTACCGCCGCCTTTGTATTTTTTGAAGAACTCGATTTTGATGATGAGACCATCAATTCAAGTCAAAAATAGAGAAATGACGGCTTGTTACAAAGCTTACAATCAATGGAATAATATCATATAAAATGTTCCAAAAAATATTTTGTGTCATTTTTCCGGATACAAACCGTGAACCGCCGCCTTTTTATTTTTTGAAGAACTCGATTTTGATAATGATACCATCAATTCAAGTGAGAACTAGAGAAATGATGGCTTGTTACAATGCTTATAATCAATGGAAGAATATGATATAAAATGATCCAAAAATATTTTGCTTCATTTTTGCGGATATAAACCATGTACCGCCGCCTTTGTATTTTTTTGAAGAACTTGATTTTGAGAATGAGACCATCAATTCAAGTCAAAACTATAAAAATGACGGCTTGTTACAAAGCTTACAATCAATGGAATAATATCATATAAAATGTTCCAAAAAATATTTTGTCTCATTTTTCCGGATACAAACCGTGAACCGCCGCCTTGTATTTTTTGAAGAACTCGATTTTGATAATGATACCATCAATTCATGTCAGAACTAGAGAAATGATGGCTTGTTACAAAGCTTACAATCAATGAAATAATATCATATAAAATGATACAAAAGATATTTTCCCTCATTTTTCCGGATACAAATCGTGTACCGCCACCTTTGTATTTTTTGAAGAACTCGATTTAGATAATGAGACAATCAATTCAAATCAGAACTAGAGAAATGATAGCTTGTTACAAAGCTTACAATCAATGGAATAATATCATATAAAATGATCCAAAAAATATTTTATCTCATTTTTCCGGATACAAACCGTGAACCGCCGCCTATGTATTTTTTGAAGAACTCGATTTTTATAATGATACCATCAATTCATGTCAGAACTAGAGAAATGATGTCTTGTTACAAAGCTTACAATCAATGAAATAATATCATATAAAATGATCCAAAAAATATTTTGCCTCATTTTTGCGGATACAAATCGTGTACCGCCGCCCTTTTATTTTTTGAAGAACTCGATTTTGATAATGAGTCCATCAATTCAAGTGAGGACTAGAGAAATGATGGCTTGTTACAAAGGTTATAATCAATGGAATAATATGATATAAAATGATCCAAAAAATATTTTGCCTCATTTTTGCGGATATAAACCATGTACGCCTTTGTAATTTTTGTAGAACTCGATTTTGATAATGAGACCATCAATTCAAGTCAAAACTAGAGAAATGACGGCTTGTTACAAAGCTTACAATCAATGTAATAATATCGTATAAAATGTTCCAAAAAATATTTTGTCTCATTTTTCCGGATACAAACCGTGAACCGCCGCCTATGTATTTTTTGAAGAACTCGATTTTGATAATGATACCATCAATTCATGTCAAAACTAGAGAAATGATGTATTGTTACAAAGCTTACAATCAATGAGATAATATCATATAAAATGATCTAAAAAATATTTTGCCTCATTTTTGCGGATACAAATCGTGTACCGCCGCCTTTTTATTTTTTGAAGAACTCGATTTTGATAATGAGTCCATCAATTCAAGTGAGAACTAGAGAAATGATGGCTTGTTACAAAGCTTATAATCAATGGAATATTATGATATAAAATGATCCAAAAAATATTTTGCTTCATTTTTGCCGATATAAACCATGTACCTCCGCCTTTGTAATTTTTGAAGAACTCGATTTTGATAATGAGACCATCAATTCAAGTCAAAATTAGAGAAATGACGGATTGTTACAAAGCTTACAATCAATGGAATAATAACATATAAAATGTTCCAAAAAATATTTTGTCTCATTTTTCCGGATACAAACCGTGAACCGCCGCCTTTTATTTTTTGAAGTACTCGATTTTGATAATGATACCATCAATTCATGTCAGAACTAGAGAAATGATGGCTTGTTACAAAGCTTACAATCAATGGAATAATATCATATAAAATGATCTAAAAAATATTTTGCCTCATTTTTCCGAATACAAATCGTGTACCGCCGCCTTTGTATTTTTTGAAGAACTCGATTTAGATAATGAGACCATCAACTCAAAGCAGAACTAGAAAAATGATGGCTTGTTACAAAGCTTACAATCAATGGAATAATTAGTATAAAACAAGGTTTGGATAAGTTTGCCTTTGTTAGTGGTGGTCAGGATTTTTCTGGAAAAAGATAAATCAAGGGCTGTGGTTCTCCTGACCACTCCCTACATCTCGCACGTGTGGCATTAATTCCAATATTATTAATGAAAAATGAAATTCAAAACATATAACAGGGAGGTTCGAACTCATGACCTATTGTGTCATAAGAGTGGCCACTAACCAGTGTTCCACCTTGGTTGGAATTGATAGAAAATATAAATCAACAGTGGTTGTTTGTTTAACTTAAATATATTATTAATTTTTTTTCACTAATTGCACATAATAAATAATCTATTCATTATAAAGTGTTTTATTAATTAGTGTTTCACCAATTGCTCATAATAAATGACTAACCATTTTTTAATTATAAATGTTTTCTTAATTGTTTTTTGTTTTTTTGGTAGATATAAAATGAATCATAATTTATACAAAACTTTTCATTAATTATAATATTTATTTCTATTAATAAGTAATTTTGATAAATAATATCAATAGACATTTTCTGCGACAATGAGTAGTAGAGGAGGTGGAGGCCGAAAGATTAGTGGTGGTTAAGGGCGGAGCCAAGCACAATTATATTTATTTTTGTTCTTTTATCGTAAAATGGGATACAAAGTCCATTTTTCACATGTATCCAACTTGCCAAGATTTTTTTCTCCCTCTCTCCTCAAAATCCTAGCTCCGCCCCAGGTTTGTGGTGGAAGAAGTAGTGACGGTGAATGCTGGTGAGTAGTGATGGACAATATTAGTTTTATGTTGTCGTTACCATATCGATAACATCGTAGTGTGGAAGATGTGATTGGTTGTTTTTAACACTTATTTCAGGGATGATATCATACAGGATCATATTTTCATGATCGTAGTTGGATCACCCAAATGGTGCCCCTGTTATCTTTGGTACTATATCGTATAAATCATGATTTTTTAATGTTAAAATAAAATTGATTGAAATACAAAAAAGAATATATGCATGGAAAGAAAATAATGAAACTAATCAATTGACGAAATTTTGTTCAATCTAAACCTCATACATGGCATTTGTGATTGAAAATCAGAATTTCATCCAACAACCCACATGGGATGGGCGGCAGTGATGGTGCCAGTGGTGGAGTCAAAAATTGACATTGAGGAGGCCTTTCAAAAAAAAAAAAACATGTAAACTTTGGTGGACTACACCATAAATATATCCTGGCGAGATTGGGGTATACCCAAATTTAAATGGACATGTGCACTTATTAAGGGGAGGCCAAAATGTGATAAAGTTAAAAACTAAAAACTAAAAACTTAAAAACTAAAAACTGATTAATCTTCCTCTAATCCTTCTTCTTTAATCCCTCTCCTCTTCTCTTTCATTCCAAAAACCTAAAATCAACCAAAATTTTGAATTTTGATTTTCTACAAAAAGTGGTTAATTCTAAACGATCCGGTAACAAGAGAGATTCAACAGGTAACATTAGAAGACCCAAATCGGAAGTAAAAGGTAAGGAAAAAGTTGGAAGTAGCAAACCCGAAAATCCAATCCGTGAGAATGTTGAAAAAAAACCTCTGCCGGCGAAAAGAAGATTATAAGTGATTTATAAACTCAAACCCATTATTGTTTTGCGTTATATGATTGCTAGATTAGGTTAGAAACCGAAAATTATAATTTTCATGTTTTTGGCCGGCAAGGTCGATAGTTGAACAACATGCCGACCAATAAAAAACCGGCATAGTCTTAGGATGAATAACCTGCCGACTTTTTATCAGAGCCATGGCGACTGCAGGACAATAACCAGGGCCGACATGGTATACTAACAAACACCCTGCCGGCTAATTTGTAGCCGGCATTGTATTGTACTTGGACCTTTCCGACTGTAGGCATCAGAAACTTGATATTTTTTAAGTTATAGCCGGCATAATTATTTAATACAACCATGCCGGCTGTGTTTTGGTCGGATAGGTGAATGGTTATTACCATGCCGGCCACATATTGGTCGGCAGTTTATGTATTTTATACCTTGCCGACCAGTGGATGACCTAAATGTGTAAAAATATACTCGACGTGTTCTTCAACCGAGACAATGTCGGCGGTCGTAAGGTCGGCAGCTTATTCAAAGTTGACCCTGCCGGCCAAACTACAACCGGCACCTTATTCAAACCATGACGTTGCCGGCCTTGTGCATTTTCAAAACCAAATTTTTTTGATCGAAATTTAAGTCATAAGAGGGATGAAAGGTTTAATTTAGTGAATTCATAATTTCAAAATTTTAATCTAAACTCAATTAATTAACCTAATCATAATTTTAGTGTTAATTAACCAAGGGCATATTAGCCATTTAAAAAATACAAGGTTAAGGGGTGGCTTGGTTTTACTTTATAATGACCTTATTTTGTCTTATTGGGTATACCCCAATTAATCTGGGTATACCCCAATCTCGCCAGGAAATATATATGGACAAAGTACTATTTATAAAATAAACTAAAAAAATTATGTAGTTATTAAAAATTTAAGGGGTTAAAGCCAGGTTAGTCAACCCTTGGCTCCGCCACTAGGTGGTGGTGGATAAAAAAAGTGGATTAACATGGTTTTATAGTGGTGGCGGGTATTGGTGAACAAAAACATATTATGCTAATTTCGTAACGCCACAAAATGTGTAATGTTATATTATAAAGTATAAAACGTGGTTAATCATTTTAATGTTAAAATAAACTCGATAAAACACATGTCCATTTTAAAAAATTGGTGCAATCAATTTCCATGTTATGTAATAACTAAACGAATAACACGAATCAAGATCAGAACATATGAAATTATTTATTATCGATTTGTTTATGTAAAGAGTGGTCAGGATTTGACCTTGGCAAAGATAAATTTACCGTTGGTGTTTGCTCAACTTAAACATTTTTAAACGTTTAATTAATTAGTGTCTTATTGATTGTTCATAATGATTAATTAAATTTCTATTATAAATAATATCTTTCTTGAAGATTCTCCTCATTATTTCGTTCAATCTACCTCGGACACGTGGCGGAGTGTTTTTCTGTACCTACATTTTGCCTTTTCTCATTCCGTTTGCGGGAACCAAGAAAGGAAAGAGAATCCCGCATTAGATTCGTAACCGCCACATACCCGGATTTTCCGCTATCTTGTCTCCCACGATTCTCATCAACAGTTACCAGTCGGTTTCCCTTCTCGAGTGACCGTTTCTCCCGGTCATGCCTTGGTCCATTGTAAATAGTCTTCTTCTTCACCTTTTTCTCTTCTTTACATTCTCCAACCCCTTCTTCCCTGATATTCTAGTTTCTTCCTCAATATCCCCTTACTACCACCTCTTCTTTCAACAATGGCGCCCAAGAAGTTTTCTCCTGCCACTACATCAAAGTATCTTGAAGATTTCCAGGCCGATTTCAAGAAGTTAGGTTTAACTCTGTCGCCGGCGGTGGATTCCTCCGTCACACCTCCGGTTGTCGCAACCAGACAGATGTAATTGAACTGCCGTTGGATCGAGGCGGAAACATGGTCGTCCACCAGGATGATTACCACCTTAGGTCAGCTGAGAGCGGGTTTTACCTTTCCTCTGTATGATGCTCAGAATCCGCTTTTCTATGAGATTCTTGCTTATATCAACAGGGGAGTTTTCCAACTGAGTGGCAATGCAATTAGGATTGGTAACGAGTTTGTGAGGCGTTCTTCTGATGGTTTATCTCAAATCCCCACATCGGCAGAGAATTTCGACTCAACCGATTATAATATTGCCTCTTTCTCGGAGAATTATATCGACAAGACCCAAGGCCGAAGAAGAAAGTATCAAGAGTGGGGTATCGATTTACATCGGAAGTCCGTGAAGGACCCTTCCAAGGTTCTTCTCCTGGATGTCGAGCCCGTCAGTTCTTCAAAGGAAGACCCTAAAGGCCCCTCTCTTTGCTTGACTAATGATGAAGACTGGATGATGTTCCCAGTCGTTGTTGAAGGTCCCCATGTCTGGGGCTTTGACGAGTCAGGGAAAGCTCGGGATGGTCCTCTTCCAGGTCATGCTCATCTCGCTGAGTATGATCCTTGGAAATTCTGCTGGTCCGAGAGACCCTCCGATGTAAGCTCGCTGGACTTCCTCTGTTTTATTTTTCGTTCTTTCGTCTAAATTTCTTTTTTTTTTAGTACGCACGGCCTGCTCCTGGCTTGATTAAGGATAGATCTTCCAAGAAATCTACTGCTGGGTCTCCAGTTCCTGATCAGGTATCCCGTTTCCTGTTTCGTTTTTGGTGTCTTTATTTTACTTTCAGGGTCTAAATTTAATGCTTTGTAGGAAGAGGAGTTCGTAGAGCCTCCCATTGTTTCTCCTCGTATTTCTAAGAAGCGAGATCGTCGAGAGAGATCTTCGGTTGTTGATGCAGCTAAGGTACTTCGTTGTCGTGTTTTCTCCGAAGTGACACTCCTATTCTCGCTGCCTCAGTCTTCATGTGACTCAAAATACTATTTTTCCATTTTCAGGTTCCCTCTCAATCCGTTCCTGCCACTGAGCCTCCCAAACGGAGCAAAGTTTTGGATATAGGGGAACTCACCCGTATTCCTACATCCAAGAAACCTGCAGTGCCTTTTTCTCCTTCTACCAAGAACGATTCCTAAGTGCCCCCAGAATCCACTCCTCTTCCAAAGATCCCTATTCCAACTCCTGACATCACTGTGGATGACTCCCTGGTTAAATCATCTGTCGGTCCTTCGGATCCAAAAACTCGGAAGGTCTTCGAGGTGGAAGATCCAGCCTACACCCCCGACATTAACTTCTTGAAAAATGCCTTCATTTTGACTCGAAACGCGCCTTCACAAGATCTGCAGCCATGGAGTCTGTGATCTCATTCAGCACTGATACTTTTCTGGCTCAATATCAGTCCTTTATGCAGAATACTTCGTTGAACCTCTCCACCAATCAGAACGCCGCTATTATGGCCCTGGTTAGTGATGTCGATCTCTTACGTAATTTATATATGAATCCCTATCTGACTTCGAATATTCCGCAGGAATTCAACCGTCACATGACTCAGCTTGTGGAGATGAAGGTCTCTCGCGAAAATATGAGGACTGCTTAGGAACGTATCCAGGATCTTAAAAATGATCTCGCTGACGAGAAGGAGCGCTCTGTCAAGAAAGATTAGAGGATTTCGGAACTTAGCAGTAAGTTTAACCTCTTCTCGGTCTTTAATTCTATCTCGTTCCCGTCTTTACTATTCTGTTATTTTCGTCAAGCCCGTTCCGCGAAGTATTACATGAGTTTCGAAGAAGCCAAGTCGACCGTGGATAACTTCCAAGCTGAACAAGTGAACCTTTTATCCCAGATCAACTGTTATCTATCTGAAAATGAGATCTTGAACGAAAAGCTAACGACGTCATATTCCCTGGCTGATCGTTTAGCTAATGAGTATGCTAACAATGAAGAATTGAATTTCCATCTTCACGAGGAGAATGAACGTTTGAAGGATGAACTTCGACGAGTCAGTAATTCCCTCACTACTTCTTGTAACCTACACTCCTCATCCATGGATCAGATTAAGCGTCTTGAGGAAGACAAAAATAGGATAATTAAAAGGAAGGATAAATCCGAAGTTGAACTTCGCAGGCTCAGGAGTGAGCTTTCCGAGTTAAAACTTAAACATGAAAAGTTAAATGCTGAAAACACTGGGTTAAGAGATGAAAATAGCGAATTAAATAATGATATGTCCTCTGTCCTGGCTCGCTTAGAGAGACTTCAAGGCAAGAAAATATCTCATGTCCCTTCCACGAAGAAGAAGCTTGTTGTTCCTCCGATAAGTGGTAAACTTGTTATAGGGTCTCCTGATGGTGATAGACCCGTGCCTGCTCATGGTGAAGACATGGACAAATCATCTCTTGAATTTCACAGCTTTCTTGAATCAGAAATATCAAGACTTGATCAGTTTAACCTCGACGTTCAGAAAACTTTAAATTCTGTTATTTCACAGAAAGAAGGTAGCTCTAGGTGTTATTATCGTGCTTCACATTTTGTTATGTTGTTCATGTTTCTCATTTCGATGTTATCTTCGCATAATCCGAGGAGAGTATGAAGAATCAAATTCTGCACCTGTCTCGCCAGAGGGATGGTTTGGCCAAGGAAGTATCCGATCTGAAGGAAAACCTTTCATCCTTGCACGAGGATTGTGACCAGATGGAGAGGGACGCCAAGAGAATTGCGAAGTTTACTCGCAGAAACTCCCAAGAGGATAAAGTGAAATTCGTCACCGAGCTTTGCAGTTCCCATGGCATAGACGTTCCCGACATGAATCTCGAGGTTTTCTCCGATGATGAGCCTACTGTCAATGTCGAAGCTGAGAGCGAAGATACTGAGACCGATGAAGACATCGGGGGACCTCACCACGAGGTTCCTCAAGGTACAGGAGGTATGGGTGATGCTGGGGCTGGTGCCGGTGTTGGATCTGGAGGATCCGGTGATGGTCTTGATGAAAAAGAAGCCAACAATCCTTGATTACTATTTTTGGATGTTCGTTTGATACTTTAGTTCTTCATTTCGTTAACATTTTATCTAGGCGCTCCCAAGCTTGGGGGGCATGACAATTTCTGCTTTTATGCCTTAGTATATCAGCTTTTCTGCTTGGTTTCATACTCTTATTTTGCCTTTGCCTTAATATATCGTCTTTTCTACTTGTTGCGCTTATCATGGTCATCATATGTGTAATATGCATGTTTGTTAGTGGTCGCTTTATCCTGATATCTCGGTATCAATCCGTTATACCAAGTATATACTTGACGAAGGGAATAATCAAAGAATAATAAACTTACTCAAAGTATATACTTGCATCTTGTTCTTTGGGTAGTAATTGCGAAATAAATGCTCGAGAGAATAAAATCGTATTTAAAGTATATACTTGCCTCTTATTCTTTCGTGGATTTATGTATCATACCTTGTGCTTTCATCTCTCAGCGGCCTTACTTTCACTGCCTTATCCGCCCATCTGTTATCGACCTCGCATTTATTTTTGACCTCGCATTTGTTACCTCGCTGCAATTATTATTATTCAATTCATAACATAATTAAGTTAATGTATACATCCTTATGTGTGACTTATTATCACGAGATAGAGCCTTGTGATGGATTAATCTTTGTCTTGTAAAGATTTGTGTGATCAAGCTTTGTGATGCACTTGCCTCTTGCTTTGATTTGTATCTTGCCTTTTGTTTTGCCCCAGGTCTCATGTCTTGCCTCGCATCTCTCATCAGTTCTGGGTCTTATCTTGCCTCCTAGTTAAGGTATTATTATGCCCCACCCCGTTGGTCAGGGCTTTTCGACGAAGTCTCATGCGCTCTTTACTCTTGCGAAGTAAAGATCCATCAACCTCGCCTTATCTCGCTCATTGAGGTCTTATTATGCAACAATATCACATGCCTACCTAATCCCGTGAGTACCATCCCCATAATATTGCTGACTTTTGCTGACTTACGATCGCCTATTCTTCTGTACGTATCTTACGTGGGTCTTATGCAGCCTCCTAATGAGGTCTCATTTTTGACCCTTGCGTTTATATACATTCGAATTTGCATCTTGTTTTCTGCGTTGTCTTTGGGGAACATTATTTAAATACCCTTACTATAGGGCCTCTTCAAAAATACCCTTATCATCTTTTACAAATACCCCTAGGCATGAAAAAGCCCAAACCCGGATGATTAGATTACTAAAATATCCCTAGATAAAATACACACAACCGTTAGTCGGATATGAATACAGGTGTTATTTTCATTTCATTCAGTTTCTCTTCCTTTCTCTCTCTGTCTCTGCGAAAAAAAAAAACAAATCAAAAAGATGAAGAAAAAAACTAAAAGTACCGATCAAATCTTCGAAAATCAAACACAAAATCAATCGAAATCAGTAGATCTATACATGTTGTTTGATTTATAACTTCAAATCGAACTGAAAAAAAAAAGAGAAAAATAGGTTTCAGAGATAAATTTACTGTGAATCATCAACATCAACACTTCGAAAAGAGATCAAATCGAAGGTAAAAAATGATTATGTGCTTCAATTAAATTTAAATTTCATTCGATTTCAATTTTTAGGGTTTTATACATGATTTCTTCTTCGCTTTTTGATTCGTCACTTGTATTTCTTTGATTTGTTGTTGCATCTGATAAAAGACAAATTAATTGCTTCTTCTGCTGGTTTTTAAGGAATCAAATGCTTCTGCTGGTGTTAAGAGATCAATAAAGGTAAAAAAAGAAATAGAAAACACTGTGATTTTGTTTACTCGGTTACATGTTTTTGTTCTATTTCATACTTAGTTTGTTTCATTTAATAATGTGGAATTAGAACTGAAGTTTAATGTTGATTGTTCAAATGTAATTCAACTAACTATAGGTTTTTGGGTGGTTTAGTGTTCATTGTTCATTGTATTAGAACTGAATTAGTGATAATTTGAGTTCTATTTTTGCGTATTGAATTGTTCTATTTGGAAGACAACCTGTACTAGTTGATTTCATATTTGGAGGCAACTTGTGATAGTTGTTCCCAGTTTGGAAACAAAAGAGTGCAGTTGTGCATGAATAGATTGTGTGCAATTGTGGAAGTTCCTACCTTAGCTTGTTGTTTTTCTATTGTGTTGTTCTAAATGCATGCATGTAAATGTTTGATTACTATTTCATATTGTGTTGTTTAAAATTTAACAAATACATTTGACTATGTGTTGGATACAACTTTAGCTAGTTGCTTTGATAGATGGAGACAACTAGAGCTAGTTAGTTCCCAGTTCTATTTTTGGAAGCAACTTTTAATTTGCATATCAATATTCTGGTTGAATAATATCTACAATGGCTCTCTATAATTGATGATCAACACAAGCATATACTGGTAGAAAATCTGGAAACCTCCTTTATGCAATGTGATGTATGCATTATGCTTATGCAATGTTCTTAATTGATCAATCCATAGAAATATGCTTTCTGTAATGTAATTGATCAATCCAGAGCATTTTGCTTTTCAATACTGAGACTCATTCAACCTAAAATCATAAGTGAATAGTTTACACGTCTTTAGATATTATTGTTTGTTTTATTTTATTTTTTCGTACTTTGGCATTACTATCTCAGGCTATAAACAGTTGACTTGTCGCGTTTTAAATGTCATTTTTGTATCTGTGCACTGTAAATATATGTTCATATCAGTGCACCGTAATGTTTGTTCTCAAATGATATTGAACCGAAAGTGGAAGCAACTTGATGAATTTGGTTCCAGAAGTGGAGACAACTATCACCAGTTGGATCCAAATTTGGAGAAAACTTTCATAAGTTGACTCTACAAACGAAAGCAACTTGATGAAGCTGTCTCCAAAAGTTGAAGCAACTATCACTAGTTTCCTTCATAAATGGAAGCAACTTGATGAAATTGTTTCCAGAAGTAAAGACAAACACTAATAGTATCAAGAAGGCGTTCCGCATCTTAAAAATCTACTACCTAATGGAGCACTTATGAACCGGTGTAATCTGTAAATTTGCAGAAAGAAAAATATTAGAAAACACTCTTGATTAGATATAATACTCTTGTTTGTCAGAGTTTAATCTTTTGCATAACTGAATGGACGGATTTGATATGGTGATGTAAATGTAGCATTGTTGCAGGTATTAAATAGCTAAAAGGTGATGGATATAAATGTTAACCAACCCTCGCAATTTTTATTTTCTCTGTAACTAGCATTAGTTTTCTGGAAAAAAATATGGATTTGATGTGGTGATGTAAATGTAGCATTGTTGCAGGTATTAAATAGCTAAAAGGTGATGGATATAAATGTTAACCAACCCTCGCAATTTTTATTTTTTCTGTAACTAGCATAAGTTTTCTGGAAAAAAATATTCAAAAACAAGTTGCTCAAAAGTATGAAGCAAACTTGCTCTAGTCTCCAAAATTGAAGGCAACTAGTCCGAAAAACATATATAGGAACAAGTTGCACAAAAATTTGAAGACAACCATCACAAGTTGTCTCCAATATGGAGCCAATACTTACATAATTTTCCTGAAAAATAAGAACAGAGCCCAATGCAAACATCCTTACATTCAAAAACAACATAATAAAAAGAAAAAAAATTCATAACAAAGTGAGGAATTAATGTTCAGAAACTCTAAGATCATTTATTAAAGTAATTCCTCTGCAACACTTACATTATCAGCCAATTCTTCTATAATACATATACTTTGAAATTTAAAACACAACTAGATAACGAAGAACACACATCAGATGAACACTTATTGAACTGACATCTAACTAAATTTAGAATTTCAATGCATCGAGTCTAAACGAATTTGACAATGAATTAAACATTTTAAGTCAAAATAAGAACAAATGATGCAACGCTTCATCAACGTTGTAAGAAAGATGAATGAGGTCTTCATGATGATAGGTCCAAATATCATTTATAATGCTTTTCATTTCATTAACTGTAGTTGATGCCGAAACAGGATATGAGATGCTTAGGTTGCAAAGAAAAAACTCTGTAACCACCATGTCTGCCTGCAAACCAAAAGCAAAACACCACATCAAAAAACAAACCAAAGAATACTCGCAAAAAAACAGAAATCAAACAATCTGCTTGACAAAAATGGAGTCAACTTGTTGAAGATGCTGAAGTTGTCTCCGAAACTGAGGCGACTAGCACAAAGTTGTCTCCTAATCTGGAACCATTGTCTCCAAATGTGGAGGCAACTACTCTCTCCAAAAACAAAAAGGATGCACAAAATTAATGAACCTGGCCTGAATCGAATACACATCTTCTAACACGGAGTCAGTCGTGCTACCATTGCACCACAGATTCGTCACAAATACTCTAGGATATGTGTAAAGATAATTTCACATGCTTCTCAAAAAAATTGGGCCAACTAGATCAAGTTGCTTCCGACCCTAGAATCAACTGGCTCAAGTTGCCTCCAAAAGTGAAAGCAACTTTCTCAAGTTGCCCCCAAAATCTAGAGCCCAAGAACTAAATGGAGCAAACTAGATAAAGTTAAACTATTGTCAATGATCTATACTCTTAAGGTAAAAACTCCTGTAAAGTTCCACAGAACAATCAATCACACTTTCTAGATGATGTCTAATTGAATCGTTTATTTATCAGGAGCATGTACATGCTACTTTTAATATAAATATTTAAAAAAGAAAACACTTAGAACAACAAGAAGATGTACACATAGGATCAAAAACTAAATCCTTCACACATTCTACAATAGTTTCTTATCTCAATAAGGTCGCCTTTGAGGTGTCTTTAAACTAAATTTTAGGATCACAAATGAATCTCCAAGGACCAGATAATAGTCTTTCTAGCATCCAATACATGCAAGATCTAATAGAATGGCCAACAAGTAAACATTGTCAGCCTAGTCGAAAGGAAACAACAAAATAAAATCAAATTTTAAAAAATAATCGATATAAGGTGCCAATGAACTCCTAAGCTTTTCCTTTTAACTGGATAGTAAAATGAACTCCTCAGCTTTTACTGATAAACCAAATTAGGTTGAGTACCTTAATTGTGATGGCAATGAAGTCTTCATATAAGGTGCCATCAATCCCTAATTTCATCTAAATCCCTATTGCACCTCAAGCTTGAGAAAGAAAATGTGGGTACGTTCCACCAGCAAAATCAGATCCAGTAGCATCAGAACAAAGCAGACATCAGTACGTAGTACCAGACTCCTCTTATCGTTTTTACGGAGCATCGCCTTAATTGTTCACAGACTTGAAACTATACACACAATTTGCAAATATAAATCAAGAGAGAGTATATCTGAAAATATATGGAAGATAATCCGAATATGAGTAATGATATTGGAAGCAACTGGGTCAAGTTGTCTTCAAAGTTGGAAGCAACTAGCACAAGTTGTCTCCAAAAAGTAGAAGAAACTTGGTCAAGTTGTTTCCAAAGTTGGAAGCAACTTGATGAGGTTTTCCAGGGTTACAATTACTTTACCTTCCCGACGGAATAGTTGTGATCGGTCAAGCAGCTAACCACCAATTCCAACAACATTGACACACATATACCAAGTTGCACACAAACAAGAAAAAAGAAAAAATACAACCACTATCCCTTCACTTCGATTAACAACATATCTTCCGAACATCCCTGCATCTACCAACAGCTTCAGCCTCTCAGCATCAAACCAATAGGTCTCATTTCATTTCTAGAGTGACTGAAACAACTTGTGCTAGTTTTTCTTAATATCTTATATCTATTAATCGCATTGTAGAAATGTGGATTCAGCTATTCTTACTCAAGTAGACCATGCATAAGTGTACAATTACCAAGTCAGGATAGTGATCATCAATTTGTAAGTTGATTCTTGAGGAGAGAACATGATTATGACAGAGATGCATGCCCTCCTGCAGAAAGTTACAGTAATAATATACAATAAGAAGAAAACTATCCCAAGTTATCTCCAAATCTGGAAGCAACTAGCAGAAATTGGCTCCAAATATGGAGGCAACTAACACAAGTTGGCTCCAAATTTGGAAGAAACTAACACAAGTTGGCTCCAAATTTGGAAGCAACTAACACAAATTTTTTCCGAAAAAAAGTATGTTTTTATATGCTTCAAATAAATGTTACGACAGTAATTCTGAATTGTTGAAACTTAAGAGTCGGAAAGTTGAAACTTGAAACTTAATTTGCTCGACTTACCTGTACTTTAGATGCAACAGGGGTACTAGCTTAGGAAACGGTTCAAACTCATTCACTGGATTTGTCGACTGAAAAGAAAAGTGATGATGGCAAACATACTTCTTCAGCAGAGCTTAGTAACCTCTTTCGAAAGCCCGCAGAGTAAACACCCTTCCATGGTCTTGTAGCCCAAAGTAGCCACATTTCCAACATTCACTATCTTCCCCTTTCTCCTAAGTACTATGTTTGGTTATTACAGCTTGAACTATCCTCATTGAACCTACAAGAGAACACAAACCAAATAGTGTAAAATCAGTCTCGCTCACAGTTATTAACATTCAATCAAGAGAACACAAACCACCACAGTTAGCAAATAACAAGTACACAATTAACAGTGAATCAATATATACCCCTCCATAATCAATAAGTATACAGTCAACATTCATTCAAGTACACAGTCACAATTATAAAGAAATTTAAGTACATACTGAGCTCATACAAACCATACTAGTGAGAAGTTACCGATTGTAGCAAACTTATATCGTTCTCAATAAACATTGGAATGACCCGACATCAATACCACAAAACCATAAAATCGCTTTAATGTTGAACTGAACTTAGGCAAATGCGTGTATTCATTCTAAGAAATATATTCTTAACTAATACAAATGATCAAATTAGTGTCATGGTGTGGGCCAGAGCCAAGGGACCAAGCCAATTTTGTCAACTCAAGTTCCTATATGCAGGTTTAGCACTGTTTATGCCACCAATTTCACAAACCTACGAGCTTGAGCTGCTAATTTAGCATTGTTGCTTCCACCATCGACACTACCATTCTACTGCTGATTTTACACCAACAATACTTATGCTGCTATCACTAAAACCACCACGTACATTATTACAACAAAATCCACCACTGTGACTTCCCTTCCAACATCTACCATCACCACCACCAAAATTACCAACACCATATCAAAATACAATAAAAACATTGTTTTACTGAGTCGTTTCATAAAAACACATCCAATAGATGCGACATTCAAATCAAATGGATATTTTTAGGGTTTTTGATACAAACTTGATTCATCAATCTCTTTGTAATTCGACTGGTTTTTGATTCTGTATTGCAACTTGAAATTACCATAGATCGAACCTAAAAATCGAATCTCTAATCGCCTAAATCTTTGGATGGTATTGAAATTACTGACAAAATAAATAGAAGAGGATGAAGAGAAAGAAAAATAAGATTCAATAACCTGAAGAGGAAGAATAACTAAATCACAACCTAAGTTTCAATGAATCAAACACGCGAATCTTCGAATTCGAAAATTACCTGAGAGCGAAATCACGAACTTTAAATCTCTGAATCGGAAAACCTTATTTATGAGATTTGGGAGATGGTTCTGGAATTGTGGCGGAAGTAGAGGTGGTGATGTAGTGGAGGTAGTCTTCCAACGACGGTGGCAACGATGAATATGGTGGTGGTGACCCTCTTCGAGAGAGGAGGTGACATAATAGAAATAAAATGATCAATGGAAATATTAGACGGAGGTTAAAATCGTACACCGACATTTTGTTGGATATTAAGCCCACTGCAAATTTGCCCCTGAAGGGTGTTCTTGCAAAGCCCATGGATACTAGGGGCATATATAACATTCCCACTAAAAATAATCTCAGCTAAACCCAAAAAAAGAAATAATCTCAACTAGAGTGCTTAAACTTCACACATGATGTTTTAGAGATAAATTGACTCTACAATCAAGGTTTAATGCATCGTGACGGGGCAAGGTGAAGCCGAGCCACACGAAATCAAAATCCTAAGCGACGGGAGGCGAGGCGAAGCCGAGCCACACCAGATTGAAAATGCATCACGACGGGTCGGGCCGAAGACCCGCGATACCAAATAAAAAAAGCACGACGGGGCGAGGTGAAACCACATCACGCCAAATCAAAAATAGGGTTAAAAAAAAAGATGCCTGATGCGTAGAAAAAGATTAAGATACCGGGTCACTGATATGATAGCATTATTAGGTTATACAACAATTTTTTCTTATGTTTATACAACTTTAATCATTGCTTTGCTTATTATTATTTGGATTATGAACTGCTAATGCTAACCTACTCTAATACACTATCAACTAAACTATTTATAGGTGCATATAACGGTGATGGTGGATAGTTTTCGGGTCCTCCCGGTGCATAGCACGGGCATAAAATCTAGTTTTTCTATAATTGGACTAAATTTTATTAGGGAAAAATATCGTTTGGTCCTTTTTTAGGTGGGCCCATGTCTGTTTAGTCCTTTGGTCAAACGCATTTTACTGTTTGGTCCATAATTATTTAAAAATATAAAACAGACAAAAATACCCTTCCGTGTTTTTTTTTGTAGCAGTTCTTCCGTGCAAAAAGAACAGTATTCATTCCCAGGAATGAAGTCCATACAAAAAGCTAAAAAAACAGACTTCATTCCCAGGAATGAACTCCATACAAAAACCTAAAAAAACAGACTTCATTCTAGGAATGAAGTCCATATTAAAACCTAAAAAAACAGACTTCATTCCCAGGAATGAACTCCATACAAAAAGCTAAAAAAAACAGACTTCATTCCCAGGAATGAACTCCATACAAAAAGCTAAAAAAACAGACTTCATTCCAGACATCATTCCAGGAATGAAGTCCATATAAAAACCTAAAAAGAACAGACTTCATTCCAGGAATGAAGTCCATATAAAAACCTGAAAAAAACAGACTTCGTTCCAGGAATGAAGTCCATATAAAACCTGAAAAAACATACTTCATTCCAGGAATGAAGTCCATATTAAAACCTAAAAAAACATACTTCATTCCAGGAATGAAGTCCATATAAAAACCTAAAAATGACTTCATTCCAGGAATGAAGTCCATATAAAAACCTAAAAAAAATAGACTTCATTTCAGGAATGAAGTCCATACAAAAAGCTAATAAAACAGATTTCATTCCTAGGAATGAAGTCCATACAAAAAGCTAAAAAAAACAGACTTCATTCCAATAATGAAGTCCATACAGAAAGCTAAAAAAACAGACTTCATTTCCAGGAATGAAGTCCATAAAAAAATATAAAAAATAGACTTCATTTCCAGGATTGAAGTCCATACAAAAACAGCAGCATCATGTTTCTTCTTCGACGTATTCAACAACATCAGCAGATCTTGAAAGTCTTCATCGATGTTCACCGTATCCATCATCTTTAACACGAGCAGTAACAGATCTTGAAAGTCTTCATCATCTTCAACCATCATAACCTCTGTTAACGTAACGTCCGTCAACGTAAAAGGACACTTCAATCATAACGTTCGTCAACGTAAAGAAAAGAAAAAAAAACGTAAGGATTAACAACAACAACAACAAAAAAAAAATCTATAAAAAAAAAGGACACTGCTATACTTGGAAGAACGAAAGATCTAAAAAATTAAACATCTATCACCACCAACTAACGAGTTTTAATATTGCTAGTGGAGGATAATCATACTTGGAAGCCAAAGCAGCAGGTTTCCATTCACACATCAAGAGAAACAAATGAAACATTTTGTAGAATCCTTTTTGGAACAATATTCTAAAGTTTCTTTGTAATCACTGTAAATTTGTTCGATCCCGTGATTAACTATTTCAGCATCTTTGGTTACAACCGTGTTGATTGGAGCACCATTAACAGTTACAGAGTAAACATCTTATGTGTCCGGGTAGAAATTTGGAAGAGTACGGATGGAATCTTGATGGATTGTCATGGCGGTTTTGGACTTGAAGAGTGGTTTTCTTTTTTTGTTGCAGAGAAGATGAAGAAAAAAGAGAGAGAGAAAACTAGATCTAAAAATATGGAGGTGAGAGAAAATAAATCTGAAAATAATTTTATCTCTCTTGATAATTGAATATATATGCCTATGATGATGTCATGGATGATGTAATGGTCTCAAAAGGGTATTTCTGCCACTACAGGGTGACAATTACATCATCCATGACATCGGCGTAGGACCAAATGATAATTTTTAGGACCAAATGATAATTTATATTACCAAATAGGACCAAACAGACAATTGACTGGGTCAAATGGACTAAACTGATACATATATTTTATTTTTAGGACTATATGGTATTTCCTACATTTTATTAACATTGGGTTTCTTACTCTCACTACTCTCCAATGAATCGTTCATGAAGTAGGTTCTACTGAAACAACTGATAGGTTCCTACCAATTCGTATGATTACCAAGATATTTTAAGCGCAAAAAATGATAGAAAAGCAGATGAAAGCTAATGAAACAAAATTTTTATGTTTGAACAAACATTTGTTCAAACAATAATACTACAAAAAGCTGGCTAAAATTTTAGCCACATTTACAGAATTTTTACAAGATTGAAAACGAACCCAAGCCCTATATATAAACATTGCATCACAAAAGAGTACAGTCCTAATATGACCCTCATCCTCAACATTTCAATTATTGTTTCAATTATATTTTTTGGAATATATCTATTTAGTTATTCTATTGTTTCAATTCTATCTAATTTTTGTTTCAGATTTTAACAAATCTGTAATTTTTTACTTTTGAACAGGATCGCTAAAATAATTTTTCGTGAGAAAGACACAGGGATTCAAAGGTTCGTACCGTGACCAATTTTATTTTTTGTAATTCTCATTCGAAGTTTGATCTTATTCTTTAGTCTTAATTAATAGAATGTAGTTGTAATTAGGAAATGAACGAGTTTGAAGACTGTGGCCGGACATTGGATATTTTTTATTCATAAATTATGCTATTGATTCTATGATTGATTTATTTTTTTGATTTTTACGATTTCGTGAATATGCAATTGATTTTTTATTTAATGAATTTTTGGCAACATTTTATTTTCGAGATAACATATTTTTCGAATGCCTTCAACATGGTGATTAGGTCTCATCTTATTAGAGAGGTACGGCTTTGTTGTCCAGGTATTTCTCGTTGGGTTGAGTTTTTCTATGCTAGGCCTGCTAAACTGTACTATGACCAGCACATTTTGTCTTCTGCTCTCGGTGTTCAGCAAGGTGATCCTCTTGGTACCCTTTTATTTTCTTTGACTCTCCATTCTCTTGTGACGTCTATCGCCTCTAGGTGCAAGCTTGATTTTCATGCCTGGTACCTGGATGATGGCACTATTATCGGTGACACAATGGAGGTTGCTAAGGCTTTGAGTATTATTGAGTCTGAGGGTCCGGAAAGAGGTCTTCATCTTAATATCAAGAAGACCGAGGTCTTTTGGCCTACTCCTGATCCACGCGACATGGAGATAGGTGTTTTCCCCTCAAACATTGGCAGGCCTAGCAAAGGAGTTAAGCTCTTGGGTGGCCCGGTGAGTTTGGATTTGGATTTCATGAGTGACATTGTGCTTCGTAGGGTTAATAAGACCATTCAGCTAATGTCTTCTATCAAAAAACTCAGAGATCCCCAGAGTGAGATGTTGTTGCTCCGTAGTTGTGTCGGTGTGTCCAGACTTTACTTTGCTATGCGCACTACTAATCCGGCAGCTTTGCAACATGCCTCTGATATCTATAATGACCATCTGCTCCAATATTTGAGGATTTTAATTCCTGGAGATAGAGCGGGTTTTGGGCCTTTACAACAGAGACTGGCTACCCTTCCCATCTGGGACGGTGGTCTTGGAATTTATACCATGGCTGATACTCGCTCTTATTGCTATCTTGCCTCTCAGAGTCAGACTGCCTCGGTGCGGAAGGTGATACTTGGTAGCTCTTTATCAACGGACAATGGGGATGCCTATCAGTTGGCTTTTCAGAAATATATTCAGGTATGTAGTTTGCCTCCTAATTACTGCGTCAATGACACTGCCCCCCCCCCCCCCCATCTATGCACTCCCTGGCAGTCACTTATTTTGATGCAATTAAGAAGCGAATCCCCGACCAATTTAACTTATCTGCAAGAGACTCAATTATTTGGCAATGAAATCAGATCAAACATGCACAAGATTACCTGTTAGTTGTTCCTATCAGTGGTCTTAATCAGTGCCTTGGTCCGAGACAGTTTAGAGTTGTAGTTTGTTATCGCCTTGGTATCCCTTTATTTGTTGAGGATGGGTTGTGCTCTTGTTGTAACAAACCTATGGACATCTTTGGTGATCATGCACTTAATTGTGCTAATGATGTTGGCCTGAAGTTCCGACATGACTTGGTACGTGATGTAATTGTGAATATTTTCTTCAAGGCTGGTGTCCATGTACGCAAGGAAGTTGACTTGGGTCTTTTATCTGAGACTAATAAGGATTTACGCCCAGCAGATATCCTTGTTCTCAATTGGGAAAATTGCCAAGATGTATGTATGGACGTCACAGGTGTCTCTCCCTTTACTGGTGATGGTATTCGTGCCTTTGTCCCAGGTCAAGCTATTTCTAAAGCTATCACACGTAAACGTTCTAAATATTTGAATGTGTGTACTTTGCATGGTTATGGTTTGGGTGTGCTAGCTTTCACTACCTTAGGAGAACTTAGTGATGATACTATTTATTTTTTCAAGCGTCTAAAGAATTGTATTGTTAGTCATGATGCTGGTAGTGGTATTGGTAGTTTTATTTTCCATAGATTGGGTATTGTTATTCAGAAAGAGGTTGGTGCCCAGCTTGTTGCTCGGTTACCAATTAAACCCTCTTCTGCTAATAATTTGTAATTTCGGAATCTGATAACAATTATCTATTTCTCTTTTTAGGAAACAAAAAATACTTTGTCCATTAAAAAAAATCTTGTGGGACCAGAATATATTTCCAAATTCTAATAAATTTTCTTGGTGGGGCCAGAATCAACCACAAGTTCCGATTAACCACAACGCTCGAAAAAACTCTGTTAAAAATCCGTTATGTAGATTATAAGAATTCCAATTTAGTTGGTGTAAAGTTCAGTTATATTGTTGTAGTGAATGGTAACATACAAAAGAAATGGGACACGGTATGATGTACTTCATGCTAGTGAACATAACCCTTGATCGAATACATCGTTTTGACCTTGGAATGATACTTATCTACATGCCAAGAATATAAAGTCATTAGACTTCAATTTTCTTAAGGGTTTCACGATTATAATAATTTAGCAGATTGTGTGTTTTTTACTATCTTCCAACAGCTTCTCTACCAAGTTTGCGTGATCATCATGTTCTTCTTCTTTTGCAAAATATTTTACTTTTGCACCATTGGAAGATGTTGATTTCACATATGACCCCAAACAATAGTAACTCCATGAATGACAAAGCCACGTTGATCCAGTAACACATGAAAACCTACCAACGAACGGAATCCAACTTAACCTACGAACTTGTTCCTTCAGAGATGCATGTATTGCGGCGCTGGAAAAATAATCAGCAGTAACAAAATAGTTGGAGTTCCTCCTTGATGCCAACATCTCAAATCCCCCTGAACCATTTTTCGCTTAGAAAATCTCAAACTACTCTAATGTTTGTTGGTTATTGTTCCAGTTAAATATACATGCCCTACAACCAGAATTCAGTCGGCAAGCTTGAACAAACATAACTATTTCAAATTGGATGACCACCATTCTAAACTTGGATCATTTTTACTACCTCCGTTTCAGGAAAATGAAAGTAACACTTTTCCTAAAACGGAGGGAGTAATTTTTACTTACATAAACAAAGCATGAAAAAATATCATTTATTATCCTGGGCCCTTTAACAAAATTATCGCAGAAACTTACAAAGTATCTAATATCCATACCCAAGTTTGCATTACATTCCCTTCCCTTCCCATCTATATCCGCATATGATATATACAAATCAAAGCATACCAAAGCTTATATTCCCAAAATATATATACGTATAAAGAACTCGGAGTTTCGTAAAAGAGTCAATCAAGAACCTCCTACAGGCCGTAGTCGATTAGGATTGATTACCCAAAAAGCAGGAAATATATACTCGTTAAGAACATTAGAAATTACACAGTTATTACACATAAGTATTTAATCCTGATTATACACTGCGAGGTACTATCATCAATAGTAAAAAAATACCAACAATACTACACAGACAAGAAAGAAAAAGAAAAAGAAACGAAGAAATGAATTTCAGAATTAATATACCTTGCATGAGCTTGCTATATAGAATACCTATATCAAACCCCCTTAAATCTTTTAGCTCATACCACCGCAGCCATTGATCACACTATGGAAAAAACAAAAACCAACAAATACCACACAGACAAAAAAAAAAAAAGTTTTCAGAATCAATATACCTTGCATGAGCTTGCTATACAGAATAACCTACATCAAACCCCTTCAAATCTTTTAGCTCACACCACTACAGCCATTGATCACCCTATGGAGCTTCATGCAAAAAGAAAAACGAATAAGTTAGACAACAAAACCAACCAAATCCTAGCAAAATAAAAGGACACGCAAATATTGAGTTTTGGGGTTAATTAATTATTTTATTTTTATAATTATTCTCTCAGAATATAATATTAAGTAGGTTGAAATCCCGCGTATCTTTTTACAATGCAACAAAAGAATTTGTTTCTATTTTATTTTTGGAATGTAGCATTTACAAACTAATTAATTTTCCTAAGAAAATATGCATATTTTACAGCCAGTGAATAGGTATTTCTTTTATTTTTGTTATTATTATCTTGGAGAAGGGAAAAAAATTACGCTACTTTCTACCGTTTAAGAATAGAAAATATTCTTTTTTTTTATTTAAAAAAATACGATTTACATTAAATTTAATAAAATATTACAAATATTTTTTAATTTATTTTTGGAAATTGAATTTTCGGTTTTTGATATTTGCAATTGATGTTCATTGCTCTGATTATTTTTTTATTATCTATTGTGTCATATATCGTTGTTATTCTTTCTACGATTTTTTTGAACGCGCAATTGGGGGATATGGGAAATAATTTGGGGATATGAATTACTTCCCCCAACCCATGGTGTGTGCTAAGGGGTGACTTTTGGTTATGAAGATACTAAAATACCCTTCCCTCAAAATAAAAATCAAAAACTTAAAATCAAAAAACAAAATCATATCCCCCATTTCCATCTCCACTTCTTATTAATCTCTTTTAGGGTTAGAGTTTTGAAACCCCAAATATACCCCATTCCCTTTCAAATTCTAAACTCTCCCCACTCCCTATCAAATTCTCTTCTCCTTCTCTGCCGGCTCCTCACTTTGGAAACAATTTTTTTTTTCTTAATTCGGAAGTGATGAAGATCATGCTGAAAGTGATGAAGACCATGCCGGAATGGATGAAGACCATGACGGAAAACGGTGTCGGCATAGAAATTAAAGATGAAGACTATGACGGTAGTCAAGTGCCGGCATGCTCGATAATCAACTAACTGTGCCGGCAGTGGACAGATTAAAACCAGAAAAAATTCAAAATGGAAGTGATGAAGATCATGCTGAAAGTGATGAAGACTAAGCCGGAATTGATGAAGACCATATGCCGGAAAATGGTGTCGGCATGCTCGAGAACTTCCTATCAATGTCGGTAGTCAAGTGAATAAAAAAATCAACTTTCTGGATACTTTTCATCCTGTGCCGGCATAGAAATTGAAGCAACATACTATGCCGGCACAGGTACCGGCATGCTCGAGAATCACCTGACTGTGCCGGCAGTGGACTGATTAAAACAAAAAAAAAAGGTTTTGAAGATCATGCCGGCACAGTTAGTTTCCCACAAATGCCGGCATGGTTTTTTCGATTGAATACCATGCCGGCACCGATCTTTTTCAGCTGCAACAATGGTGGTTTCAAAGGAAAAAAAAAAAACTTTCAACCTCTTAGCAGCAGTTCCCTCTTCACAATCATCCTCCACTTTCACCAAAAAAAGTTCTCTCTCAATTTTTTTTTCCATCTTTTTACTCTCATCTCATTCACCCAAATACAAATACACACTAATCATTAACAAATACTTAAGATTTTTACTAATTATTATTAACCACTTAACCTGATTAGTGAGGGGTAGATTAGGAATTAAAAAAATATTTGGATAGGGGGTAATCACAAATTGCTATTGGGACACCGTTTTTGTCCTGTAGCTATATCCCCCAATTAATTCTCATATCCCGCAATTGCGCGTTCATTTTTTTGTGTGTGTGTGTGTGTTTTTGCTAGTTTTGCGCATGATTGATGTTTAAATTTTTTATCAACTAATCTTTTGATGGAGGAAGAAGCATACTCTGATCAACGGGTAATAAACCATATTTCCGGGTATTTAATTTTCTTAATTTCAGTTATTGATCTGAATTTGATTATCAAACTCAACTCGATGGAAATTTTGAATGTTATTTTTATCTGTTATTGCAAGATTATGATTAGTTTTATTCCAATAATTTAATTCAAACTGTAATAGTTTTTTTCTTACTCGAATTTTTAATTGTATGTAAGATCAGGATTAGTTTTACTTTAAAGAATTGTAATTGAACAATGGACATTGGTTAATTTTATTTTTCATAATTTTATTAATTATGATGTATTTTACGTGAATTTATTTACTAACTATTTAATTTATTCATTTATTTTGAAGATTAAATTTTTTTAGGTAATTTTTTTTTTCGAATATGATTGGCTGAAAAATATATTGCGGGCCTAAAAGATTCTCCTCAAATTTTATTTGTCGAAATTTTAAATGGTGGGGTCAGAATCAACTAGAAGCTCTGGTTAATGAGAGCGCTCGAAAAAACTCTATTTTTATATAGAGAATTTTTTGAAAATATGTTTCTCTAAGTAATTTGGAGGGGCACGGGCATCAAATTGTTACCATTGCTATGGTGAAATAGAGTGATTGAGTTACCATGAAAAAAAAAAAAACCATCAGACCAACATGAATAAATTTAAAAAAATCGACTATTGGTTCCCTTGTGTATGTCAGATGAGCTGATCTAGAGTTAGAATTATCAACCATTGGTTCCCTTGTGTATGCCAGTTGTGTTGATATTAGTCACACCAGTATCTCAGTCCATTAGAATAGGTTCATCCTGGCAGTGGCCTTCAAAATGATATGGGAAACACCTTTCACCTTAGTTAACATCTAAAACCATCTACGTTTTTCTCTATATCCATCTTCTTAATCTATTCATGTGATTTGTTGATTCCGAATATTGATGTCTATAGTGCGACTATCTGAGTAGAGCTCTGTCACTTATATATGAATTTTAGTATGTGAGCGCAAACTCGTGTACAACAATTGGAATTTCGCGTCAGAGTACTTCCTCCTGTAATCAATGAGAGTATGCCAACCAATGAGGTTCTTTATTTCTATTACAAGGTTCTGCATAGGTATCTAGGATTTAAAGTAAAAGGTTTTGTGGGTACACCTCTTGTAAACCCTCCCGAGACTATAACTCGGCCAGTAGGTCCACCTAGGGGTTCAAAGGATTGTTGCACATGCTAAGTGCAATCGTGATGCCTGCGTCGACAGTGAGTTAGGATTTTTATTTTCTAGATTATATTTGCTCGAGGACTAGCAAATAATAAGTTTGGGGGTATTTAATAGACACACTTTTGTGTCTGAATTATCCTCAATGTTTGCATCATTAGTGCTCGATGTTTGTACTAATTATGGTGTTTATATGTGTATATAGGTGTTTTTGGAGAAATAACTCTTATGGAAAAAGTTGCTCGAAAAGTGGTATTTGGACCCCCAGTGAAAATTACTAAAGGCGCCCCAGAAATGTGTTGGAAACACCCCATAAAAAGTGTTAAAGGCACCCAAAATGCACCCTCATTTTGGATATGTGAATACCAATATTTTGTGGAGCACGTGTCACGGTTTTAGTGGCCGCGTACAAGGTAACTGCATAGCCCCCGCGATACATAGGAGTCTGAGGAGCTGCAGATCCCTCCCGGATCTACTTTATCCCATCTCGAGGAAGCATAACTCGACGACTTAGATGGTAAAGTAACCCGAGTCTAGGAAGATGGCAGCTGGCGAATGGACAGAGGTACCTGACATATCCAATCAACATTTAATGCAGGGAGTCCTTATCTACACGTTTAACCAAATCACTTAGAGAGAGATGAGATGGTATAGTCTGACTGGCAAAGGCTCGCGGTGAACGAAGGTACAATCTGTACTGAGGTTGGGTAGTTCCAGAAGGAACGTGGGTCAGCTGAGGTGGCGGAGTCTGACTGGAGAAAGCATGCGGTGAACGAAGGTACCATTTTTACGGAAGATATATCAGGATACGATGGAACCAGAGGCAGCAAAGTTATATCTAGAACAGAAGGGGCTATAAATACCAAACTTCACCAACAAAGAAGGGAATTCAAGACCCAAAGGAGGATCTAGTCTTAAGCTTATGTAGATGGGGAAAAACGGTGCATTGGTTTTTTAGGAAAGTGAAGAGTCGAGCGTGTTTTCGAGACTCCTCAACCGAGAAAACTGATTAACCTCACACAGATGCACTGCAAAGGGAGTGCTTAGATTCGAGAGATCAATTTGTAGGAGGGAAGCTGAGAATTGTGTGGGATCAATGATGGTCAAGGATTGTGGATGTGTTGAATATTTCTGCAATAATTGGTGAACTGTTGAGTTCGAATAAGTTCTGATGGATTGATGAATTCTTGAGAGTAGTTACTCGAGAAATTCAGGATGATTGTTGATAGCTAGTGATCCTTCGTTGATCCCAATCATGGATTCAGAGACTTATTTATATTGTCAGAGTTTTGAACACCTTGAACCCTGTAAGTGTGACGATTTCATGAGTAGAAGAGTGGGCAAGTGGAAGATTGTGGAAAACTCAGTTCCATGTTGTGTGGAGACTTGACGGATCGTGCACTATATGCGTGTCGTAACCACAACAAATTAATTAATACTTTACTACCTAATTAAAGAGTAATATAGGGTAGTCAAGGTCGATCCCACGAGGAGAAAGAGATTATAGTTGTAAAATTGTCACAAAAGGGGGGTATTGGTTGTAAAACTTATAAAGCAAAAGAAATAAACAAAGTGATTAAAAGTGTAAGTTGAATTCAATAAGAGAGATTAGATCAAGGAATCCTTCTTCGCTGCAAAACAATGATTAAAGTTATGTTCTTTTCCACTTGTTATTAGTCATAGATTATCACCAACCGTAGGATAGCAGGTTCGCTTAGCTAACCCAAAAATTCCTTATTTCACCGAGTAACAAGTCCGCTTAGTTATCAGATTCTATTCAAAAGAACCACCTTGAGGTTCGCTTACAAGATGTAATTCCCCGAACGCATTAAGATTTGTGAACTTAGGTTTAGTACTAGTAGTTAGAATCGGTTCGCTTGGTCCACTTTCTAGCGTTGTTTTCACACACAATTGCTCCACGGAATCCCTCCACAAGGTCTTGTGTTTTCTACTTATGTAAAGAGTCAAGAAACTATTACTTATCCCCTAAATTTCACTAGCTTTAGATTGATTAACAAATCAATTTAGCGTGCACTCCAAACAAGCTATCAATCAATCATAAACATTAATATTAGTAAAAACAATCGATAATCATATGAAAAACTTCAAAGTAGAATTGAAACAAAACTTAAACCATATGTTAAGAACTAGGAATTCATCCTCAATCAATAATAAAATTAGCTACTCATAATTTGAAGTTCACACAATAATAATAATAAAGGAAGAAAGAAAAACTTATTGCAAAGATGATGGTTGCTCCTTCCTCCAATCCTTGTGCACTTTAACTCCTTCTCCAAAGTAGATGTGTATAAAAAGTAGTAGAGAACTCCTTTATTTATAGGCTTCAATACTCTCCATATCTTTGTAGGAAAATAATCCTCATTCCAAAAGAACACCACTTTCCCAATTTGAGCCATATTCCAAATTCTAGTCCAATTCTCCAAAACTTCCAAGTTTTCATCCAATTCCCACTTCTAAGTCTTCACACACATGAGATAAGTCCACCCAAAATTCTGTATTTTTGGTCACCGGAAAACTGTGTTTTTGGCCGGAAGTTGGCCGGAATTTGTTTCCGCCGGCTACCTGAAAATTCCATCCGGTAAGGAATATTCCGTCCAAGATTATGTTACAGTTAGGTCAAATGAACGGTCTTAGTCAGTCAACTGGGTCAAGCTCCGAGTCAGTCACAGAGTTATAACCCAGTCGGCTAGCTAACTCGGCTGACTGGTTTTGGTTGGCTATCTTACTCCTGCCAAGTGCTATGCACAGCCAAGATGGCCGTGCCTTCTCTGCCATCTAGCCATTATGGCTGTTCACTGCAACCTTCCCTGTAATTCATTCAGTTCAGTGACTCCATAACCTTCCATCTGAGATGCCTTCCATAACTAGCTCAACCTGCACTTCAACATCAGTTGTACCAATTCTCCTCTATGAGCTCACAGCAGCACAACCCACCATAGCTCAACCCCACTACATAGCACCTTCTCTCACTTCTTCACCTCAGTCATGCCTTCATAGTCAGCGTTCCAGTTCATTAGATGACACAACCTCAAGCCTGTAATCCATCTACAACTGCGGTTAACACAAGCATCTGTAGCTTTAACTCCATTTGAAATCCCACTGCAGCATCACTTGAAACTCATTGTAACCTAGCCTCACATGGAAACAGCTCCATGCATCAATTCTTTGCATTGTAGCTCAAACACTTACTACGACCACAGATTCAAGCCTGCACTTCCCAACTCCAGCTACCAACCACCACCTGAAGAAACTAGCAACGCCACAACACTCCAGCCATACTTCTGCCATACTCCCTGCATCTCACTCTCAATACCACCAACAACTCCAAGGGCGGCAACACCTGCACCATCATTTCAATTCTACAGAAACCATGGCAGCTTCATTTAAGATACCACCAACTAGTCCACCTAACCTGTAATTTCAACCTTACTCAACCCTGGTTTTAATAGTTACCAAACAACAACAAAAACAATTAATCTCCTTGTTTCTTCTCAGCTTCAGACATCCACCTGAAATACCCATTCTTTCATGTCATTCATCAACACCAATTTCTGAGTACAATCTCAAAATCAGATTCAACTCTGTCTTCTTTGAAAAACAATAGCAGTACCCATTCTTCAATTTCGTCGACCTTCCGTGTAGAATTACTCCAAAACCCATTTCAACATTGTCCTCATATCCCTTGAACAGCAGCGACATCTTCCTCATCTTGATTTCTTCTCGATTTCGAACAACAGCAGCGACACCCATCAGTTTTTCAATACAGATCCCATTTCCTTGATTCAACAACATCTTCTTGTCGTCACAATTTCATGGCTGCTGTGCATCTTCGTCTCTGAATTTCTGTTTCTCAATCTCTCGATTTCTCCGTTAGCTTCTCTCTGTTCCATGGCTGCTGAGAATCGATTTGGGGAAAGAAGAGAAATGATTTCTCAAAGTTAGGTTTAGAGTTATAAAGTGGGTTCGGACTCGGGCATGGATCCGGGTACGGGTGTGGGTCTATGGGTTTAGGTTTCAACATCTATGGATATAACCCATCCATTTTACCAACTGATAACAGCACTACGTTTCTGGATAAGGGCTACCCAGTGATGACAGCCCCTAACATGTAGTTACCCCTTAACTTCAGCTGGCCTGTATTTAGCACTCCTCTGAGAGAGTTGTCCTTTAACCGTGGCTCGTCTCCCGATAGTGTTTTCCTGGAAAATGATAGTTTTGCCTGTTTTGCCAAAATTTGGTGATTTCTTCTTCTTTTTCTCCGTGCGACTCCAGAGTACCTAATAACTCAAAAACACGCGTAAAATACATAATTCACTAGAAAAATAGCAAAGAAAGCATAAACTCTTAGATAGTAAATTAGGTGTATTCTACACCTATCATGCACCCGCTACTTTGATAACTCCTTCAACCGTTTACATAACTTACACATATTTCTCATCGTGGATGAATCCACGTGCTATAGGCCGCCAAACCAAAACCCTAGCTGTTATCCCCCAATTTGACGTGATTGATGTCTCACGAATCGTGGAGTCCGTATGACAAATGTGTATTTGGTTTGTCAGTTGTTGACTGATTAGACAATGAGCCTAGGTTTTGTTGAATCGAGCATGTTTGACAAATGGTTAACGATTCATGAACATTAATGCTACTCGTCTGACCAAATATTGTAAATTCAACGAGTTGTTGAATATTGATGAGTTACTGAATATATGTGGATTATTCGAGCAACTGAGCAAGTATTGCTCGATTCGACAAAATACTAATAAATTACTGAATATTGATAGTTGGGTCAATATTCGAGCAACTGAGCAAATATTGCTCAATTCGACGAGAAACTGAATAATGAGAATTTGACGAGCAACTGAGCAAGTATTACCCAATTCGACAAATTAATGAATGTTGATAATTTGATGTGCAATTGAGAAAGTATTGCTCAATTCAACAAATTACTGATAAATTACTAAATATTGATAGCTGGATCAATATTTGAGCAACTGAGCAAATGTTGCTCAGTTCGACGAATTATTTATTGGTGACGTGACCCAATAAAATATTAATTAAAATATTGGTAGATTACCGAATATTACATAAATTGGTAATTGTTGTAATATTAGTGTTTATTGGTGACGTTACCGAATGTTATTAGTGTTTATTGGTGACGTTACCGAATGTTAATTGTTGGATTCATCATAAATTTATTAGTGTTTGAACTTGCTCAGAATGATGATTTCGTGGAGCGTTCGTTCGAACCCCTAATTTTTAAGCAATTGTTCGACAATTAATGAATTGCTGAAAATATGCCATGAGTGATAAAGGGACCGACCACATGGCATGATGGGCATACATGTGGTTCCCAGTGCTCGAGTGAGCATGCACCAGGTTCCTCGGTAGGAGGGTTGGTGAAAGAATGATGATTAAATGCCAGTTTCATCATTTACTGAAATATTGTTGGGTTCAGCATTAGGTGATAAAACCTAGGTATGAAAGATGGGACCAAGCAAGAGAGAACGGGACCGGCTCTTGGTGGTCACGTAACCTGCTGTTATCCGCTTGAGCAATCCCTAGGTTGGTTGGAGAGAGTTTGGGCCCAATATGAGCGATTGCGCAAATTAGGTCAAAAGTGTGAAAACGTGTGAGACCGGCTTTGTGCAAGCCCCAATAATGACCCTGGTCTGTCATTAAGGCATCCACGTGTTGTCGTGGTATACGTGTCTCCATACTGAGAGTTTCAGTATTTTCTGATGTGCGTTCGATTGACATTGTGAATTTTCAGAAGTGTTTCACCTTGTCTGAAATTCTTGATTTTTGTTGGAATGAGCACGTATGCTCAATTGATCAATATTAAAATAAGAATATTTTAATATTTAACATTTCCGTGATAGGCTAGCCTGTCGTGTGACCCTGTTGGCTTTTGGTTTTTCATGATTCGAACAAAATTTGAGAAGTTATGACGAAATCATGATTTTTGCTCAAACCAAGGAGTTTCATGAATTTAGGAAAATAATAATTATAAAAGGCTAGGGATTGCAAGCTGTGGGACTGGCCACGGCTAGGTCATGGCCGACCGTCTATGTTGCCCGTCCCACAACACTTTCCTAATTTTATATTATTATTTTTCATGAAACCATGATGTTATGGAGAATCCATGAGTTTTGTTGAAATGGAGGAGTTTCATGAAATTGAGGAATAATAATTATAAAAGGATAAGGATTGTAAGGTGTGGGACCGGACACGGCTTGGGCATGGCCGTTCTGCTAGGTTTCCAGGTACCGCACACGTTTCCATATTTTATAATATTATTTTTCATGAATCCATGAAATTATGGGGAATTCATGAGTTTTGCACAAACAAAGAGAGTTGCTAAATTGAAGGAGTTTTTCATGAGTTCATGTAAAAATAGGGCAAAAATATAGAAGAAGCATGGGACCGGCCACGGCTAGGGTATGGCCGGCCGGCTGGTGGGCCCGGCCCCTGGGCGCTTCTTATTATTTGTTGCTTTCTCCTATTTTGCGTAGAATTCCTCATCTATCCATATCTTTGGATGCTCGTTTGTGCATCCGGGTGTTTGGTCGTGCATCATTTTCAAGTACACTTACACCATTTTTGTGGGGCTTACTCAGTGATGATCCAGATGCCCGATGGTTGAGTACTTATTGCTGTTCATGAAATTTAGTGTAGAATAATTCATGAAACGGAACAATAAAATGGGTAATTATTTATTATCAATTCATAGGATTAGCCATGGATTCGACCATGAATTCGAAATAATAAAACAGGCATTACCATTCCATGGGATCAAGGATTCGACCATAGAATCGGAGTAATAAAATTATCTATTACCATTCCATGAGATTAGCAGTGAATTCGATTATGAAATTGGAATAATGAGTTAATATAGTAGTTTATTGCTATTCCGTGAGATCAAGTTGTACATTCGACCATGGAATTGGAGCAATTGTTATTGCCATTCCATGGGGTCATGCCGTGGATTCGACCATGGAATAAGAGCAATAATAGATCATTCTGGGAATTCAGTGGTGAATGTCACAGAAGAATTAATCTATTATAGAAAAGATATTATCCAGTTAAAGCGTCACATCCATTCTGAATGGTGCATAGTCAGGGAGTAACGAGTGTTGTTTACGACCTGAAGGCGTTACTTCTCTCAATCTGCGGAGAACCACCTGACTCTATGCACGGTCTCTCCACATAGTCAGGGAACAATGAGTGTCACCGACGTCCTGAAGGCGTCTGCCGCCCAACTATTCTTCTATGTGGAGGGGGGGTCTCTCTCCTGCAGTCAGGGAACAATGAGTGTCACCGACGTCCTGAAGTCGTTAAGCTCTCAATCTACAGAGAACCGCCCAATTATGTTATTCTGCATAGAGGGCATGATTAAATTCTAGGGATCGAATCGCTCATCTAGTGGGGCTTTTCGAAAATATATTCATCATGGCTTCGTAAAATATGAATTGTTGCATGCCTGAAAGCCGTGTCGAAACATGCCTCATGATTTTATGTCTTTGCCATTTGTTGAAAATCCACCATCAACATTAAGTCCCCTTCTTAGTGGGGAATAGTCATGTTCCATATTAATGCATTAAATGGTGATTTTTAATCGATGAGATCGATGGTCGAACTCAGTCTACAAAGGTATGCTCAGAATCCTCGATTTGCTATAATGGTGTCACGTACGGGAAAATATTTGGGTGAGGATCATAATAGCGTGATAGAGCGTTATTTTGTGGACACGAAGAGGTGAAGCATCGCTGATTTGGTCGGTCAAAAGTCCAGTTTTGGTCGATTTAAGATTTACAAGCCCGATCCCAAAAAAGGAAACCCATGTTTTATTAGGTTTTGGAAATAAATTTGATATAAAAGGTAAGTAACCCTAATAATTTTTGTTTTGATCGATTGAGCACCTTCATATCTTTATTGTCTTCACGAGCAGATCAGGAAGGAAATTCCCACTGGATCCAGCACTGCCGTCCGCCGTCATTCAACGTCCGTCCAAGTTCCGGCCGGCGCCGACAGGTAAGTCCATGCAAATCTTCTTTTTTTTTATGTATGTTCTATGATTCATGAGTTGTTCAGAAAACAAAAAGTCCCATAGTTGCAAGCATGCGTAGGATTTATGAAGAATTTGTTTTTAAAAAACGTATGAATGCCCGTTTTTCGTTAGTTTAGGAAACGAACAAAAATCCCTAATATGGAAGAGATACATAAAATTTTGCATAGACATGGTATAGTTGTAGTAGTAAAAGTTTTGTTTATTAGGTTTCATGAGAACCCAAATTTATTTTCAAAGCATGGATTTTGCAAATAATTTTAAGAACGTAGGTTTGTTCGTAAAGAGTAGTAAATAATGATTCTTAGGGTTAAAGAAAATTTTGAAAAGACCTGGAATTCATGATAAAATTTATTTGAGAACTTTCAAAATTTTATTTGGAATATTTGGACTTTTGCAAAAATAGAAAAGACCCTGGTTTCGTAGACGAATGCTCGTTTTGAGCAAACAAGATTTTTTTATTTTTTTATTTACGTTGGTTATTAGCTCACCCATTTTATTTTATTTTAAATTACGCAACTTATTCACGTTTTTAATAAAGAAAAATCATGATTTGATTTATGAAAAATCATTGATAGCAAGCAATATTTCTATGAATTCGTAGTATATGTGTAAGTTTGGAGATTTTATAGTGTAGGTACACGTAAAAATCATCGAATATTCACATGGAAGGTTATGTGAATTATTCATAGTTTCGTGGAAAGATAATGCCGACTTTAAATAATAAGTTTTTGCTTGGCTTTGCAGGTTTGAAAGAACTAACAAGTTTTTGAGGTTTTACGATGTTATCACTAAGTTCGTGAAATCGTAAATAGGTAAGAGTTTAGCATTACCATTTTTTTTTTTTGTGAATTCGGTGTTAGCATATCTGTAATCCCACGCTTCTGGTTCCAGACAATGGTGACTTCCAGCAGCAGCGATTATGATTATAGATATTCTTCCAGATCTTTTGAAAAGGATTCTAAAGTTTCTACAGCCAAATCACGAGCTAAGATGAATCATACTGAGAAGACATAGCCTGGCACGCCTCTCAATAACCGTAGAGTTACTTATTCTGATCTCATGAAGAGAAAAACCGTAGGTACCGAATTCGGCGCAGAATACTAGCAGCTGAGGAGAAACTTCGATCTCGAGCTGACGGCGTACCCTCTGATTCTGATGCTTCGGAAGATGAACCCATATGAGTGCCATGATTTCGCAAGATTAAGCCGGATCGGTGTGCCAAGGAGATTGAGAAATCTATCAAAGCTGACCTTGAAGCTGAGCGCGAAAAGGAGGAACACTTGGATTCCAACGACCTTGATATTCATCCAGACTTCATCAATGGCCCTGATAGTAATTCTGATGAAGAATTTGAAGAGGATTCTGCAAAAGACGACGATGTCGAATCTGGTAACTCTGACAAGTCTGATTATTCTGACGAATCTGATGATTAATCATGCTCATGAATCTCCTAGAGATTATTTATTTTCTGTTGAAGTAGATACTTTCTAGTTATTTGAATAGCTTGGATGTAAAGATGTTTCTTTAGAGATTATTATTTTCTTGAACTGTAATTCCTTGCAGTATTTCTTTTCTGAATCTTCCTCATATCTCCAGTCAATGGGCCAATGTCCACGTAGACAATAACTACCCGCGGAATGCAATCACATGAACTGCCTAGGAAACACGTGGCCTACCAGACGATTAATCTGTAGTCATAATGTTGACTTTTCCTGAACTGTCAGTCCCCAGTATTGTTACGCTTCTCCCATTGTCATGCATCCGATTCGAAATTTAAGGTTTCAGTAGAAATCGCAACAGACTTGTTTACCCGTTATGGAAGTGTTTTTAGGGTTTTATTTAAACAGTCGACCATCTGCTACCTTTGTGTATCAGAAGAAAATTGATCATAATCCCACCTCTCGTTACCATATCCAGAAACAGTGTCTCTTCCAGAAGTGAATCTCGCGTAGAACATGTTGTGGCAGTATCCGCCTCGGTGAGTTACATATCTTTCTTATCTTTGTTCGATCTGGGTGATTGATCAGAAGAAAAAATTTATTGCAGGATAATCAGGAGAATCAACATTCCTCCTGTAGCTTGAGACCCAAACGAACTATCAAAGCTCCTGCCCGGTACAGGTCGGATCATGCTGATGCCGAAATATCTGTAAGTAACTCCATAACTTTTCGACCGAATTCCTACCATGCTCGAAGGTCATTAAAATTAAATACTCCTTCGTTCTACTGTAGGTTGATGTTCATGTTGTTGTTGATGCTAGAAAGAGGAATAATGGGAAGTCCATGATTGTAGTTAATGATAGTAGCAACCGTATTGACGAGAACTCTACCGATTCCGTGAAGATTGGGGTTAGAGTTCATACTCCTGAGTATCCAACAGCTAGACTCCCATTTGAAGCTCTCATGATCAATAATTGCCTGAATAATAAATTGGTTAGTGGATTCATCATTCCCAAGTGTCACGCACCCCTGTACACCAAAATTTATAGAAGGTACGGGAATATTGCTACGACCGAAGTATGGAAAGGTTTTCTACAAACCCTCCTGACTACAGTTGCAGGGTTGTTACCGATCATTGAAGAGATGGACCAGATGCATCTGCGAGATGTCAAGAATCATGAACTGTGCAAATGGGATGAGATGATTTCCAATTGTGAAACTCTGTAGTTCAACATAGGCTGCCTTCGTCATCGGCTCGAGATAATCAAAGTTCACAAGGCGGCAGCTACTGCTGACCCGATTTTTGCGACCACTTACATATTGGAAAAGGAGAAGATACTTGCCTTGGAGTCAGCAAGAGTTGAGAAGGCGATCCAGGACTTGAAAATGAAAACCAAAAATTTCCAGAAGAAGCTTGGCAGGGTTTTATATAGAGATTATTCTTTGTTGGATGGTTTGCTCTGAATGAGCGTTTGAGAGAGAGATTTTTTATGTAGGTTTGAGATTTTGTTTAGATGATTGAAAGATTTTGTGAGATTCATAAAATACTTTGAATTTTAAATGAATGAGCATACTGCATATTCTTTTGGAGAAAACAGAAATTACATTTAGAAATTTAATATTTTGATGATCGTTCAAGCATAATACGCCTTGAGTCATTTGCCATTGATGATGTTTCCTTCGACTCCTCCATTAACAGCTAAGATTTTGTAATATCCGCTGGATACTTCCTTGATGATTACATAAGGCCCCTCCCATTTCGGAGAGAACTTGGGAGCGGACATGTCTTATTGGATATGTTTTTCTGTTTTCAAAACCAAATCTCCTACTTGAAATGTTCGAGGTCTTACCAGTTTGTTGTAGGCCTTGGAAACCCTTTGTTTGTAGGTTTCCACGTATTTTTCCACCTTGGCTCTTCCCAAATCGAGCATATCCAATTCAGAAATTCTTGAATTTGAGACCTCGGATTCATCCCATTGTACTCCACTGGCCACTGCAATTCTTACAGAGGGAATCTTGATTTCGGCCAGGAGAATGGCATCAGCACCATAGATGAGAGAGTATGGTGAAGTCCCGATTGAGCTTCTTGGTGCGGGTCGGTAGGCCCACAAAGCCATGAGAAATTCCTCATGCCACGTTAATGGATTGTCATGAACTGTTCGACTGAGAATGTGGATCAAGGTTTTGTTGGTACTCTCCGCTTGTCCGTTTCCTTGGGGATAATATGGTGTGGAGAAATCTTTTTGATTCTGTATTCTTCGAGAAATTCTGCAACATGTTTGTTGGAAAAAGGAGTTCCATTATCTGTGATGATATGTTTAGGAATGCCGAATATGCATATGATGTACTCTTTGATGAAAGATGCAATCATGGCTCTGGTGGTGCTTCGCAGAGGAATAGCCTCGACCCATTTGGTGAAGTACTCTATTGCTGTGATGATGTATTCATGCTGCTTCGAAGATGCTGGATTGATCTTTCTGATTATATCCAATCCCCAGATGTAGAAGGGCCATGGACTGCTCACATAATGTAATGGGATACAAGGAGTGTGAATGAGGTTACCATGAACTTGGCATTGATGGCATCTCCGAACATAGGCATCCGCGTCATATTCCATGGTTGGCCAATAATATTTCTCATGGATTTAGAGAAACAATTTCTTCTTCCCTTGATGTTCACCTTTATGCATTTCTTTCAAGATTGTAGGAATTTCATGTTCAGCAAAGCAACTCAGTAGATTCCCACTGAAGCTTTCGCGATACAAAATCCCTTCCAAGTAGACAAAATGTTTGGCTCTCTGGATGATTTTGACCGCATATTTCTTCTCTGACGGAAGATTGTTGCACGAAGATATTTTATGTAAGGTTCTCTCCAGTCCCCAGTGTGGTGAACTGTTAGAACCTCCAAGTGATGAGGTGGTGTCTGACAATTGGGACAAGACCCTTGAAACTTTCTCGACTGAGTCTCCATGGAGGGCCAATAGTACCCGAGTCTTTAAAGTCTTCTGTAAAGTGTCATCACCAGGGTTTTCCCACATACTTCCTCATGTATGCGTTTGAGTTGCTCGTTTGCTTCTTCATCTCCAAGGCATCGTGATAAGGATTCATCTGGATTACGATAATACAATGCTCCATGCAGTAGAAAAAAGTTCTTCAATTCCTTGAGGATGATTTTCCCGTCTGTAAGAGAACTGCTCAACTCGTAAATGATGGGTTCTCTCCAGTCGTTCGTTTGGGTATCTTCAACTTGAGTAAGCCAAGTAGATGATACGGAACGTCTCTGTACTGTGATGGATTTCTCTGACCCTTCAAACTGTAATTTGGATGCTAGAGTCACTAGACAATCAACATGTCTATTATCGGTACGCCCAGTATGGATGATAGTTGCATCATAAAAATGAGCTAATAACCATTGTGCCTTAGCTCTGAATGGGGAGAGTGTTACTTCTTTGAGATACCATTCATTTGATTGACCAATAACTTTGAGTCTCCTATAATTTCTAGATGTTTCGCTCCTGGTTTCTTGGCCAAAGATATCCCTAGGATAAAAGCTTCATATTCCGCTGAATTATTGGTGTAGTGGAAATCCAGCTTAAATGAATGTGAGAAGACTTCACCGGATGGAGACACTAGCACAATGCCCGCTCCACCAGTATCATTGCTCGGAGTAGCGGATCCATCAAAATATAATAGCCATATTTCTTCTTGAATAATTGAGATTTCTGGAAACTCACCGGGTACTTCTTCATGCAACATCGTGATATCCTCTTCAGTGAAATCAGCAAGTAAGTCCGCAACTGCTTGTCCTTTTATTGCCTTTGGAGGGACACATGCTATGTAGAACTCTAATATTTGAAGTAGCCATTTTGCTGGTCTTCCAATCAAAGCAGGCTTCGACAATAAGAACTTTATAGGATCATCTTTAGCCACCAGCACAACTCTGTTTGATAGAAGATAATGCCTGAATCTTTGAATTGTGTGGACTAATGCTAGGCATGATCTATCAGCCTTTGGGTACCGGATTTGGACATCCCTCATTGTACGACTGAAGTAATAGATAGGGAGTTTGATGCCTTCTTCATCTTCCTGAACGAGTAGGGCTCCAATAACAATATCAATGGAGGCTGTATAAAGTATTAATGGTCGTCCTTGCACATGAGATTTCATGACAGCAGGTGATAGTAATATATGTTGTATTTTCTGGAACGCCTTTTGTTGAATGATCGTCCACGTAAAACTTGCTCCCTTCTTCAGCAAAGGAATGAATGAAGCAATGAGTTGAGCCAATCCAGGGATGAAACGCCGAATATAGTTTACCTTACCCATGAAACTCTGGAGTTCCTTCACAATTCATGGAGGAGGCATGATAGTGATAGCTTTCGTTTTGTCTGGATCGACCTTGATTCCTTCTGCAGTGACTAATAATCCAAGAAACTTCCCAGAAGAAATGTCGAAAGAACACTTCAGAGGATTCATCTTTAGTTTGTATTATATGCACCTCTCAAAGACTTATCTCAGAATGTCCAGGTGGGATGCTCGAGTCTTTGATTTCAGTACCACGTTATCGACGTAGTCTTCCACTTACTTGAGCATCATGTCATGGAATATTGCAGTCATGGCTCGCTGATACGTGGCTCCTGTATTCTTCAAGACGAAAGGCATTACCGTGTAGTGGAAGTTTCCAATTAGCATCATGTTCATACATCTTGATTTGGTTATATCCGTTGTAAACGTCCATGAACGAAAACATGTCATGACCACTGGTTGCATCAACAAGCATGTCAATGTTGGGTAAAGGAAAATCATACTTCGGGAAACATTTATTCAGGTTCCTAAAATCTACACAATATCGGATTTGACCATTCTTCTTCTTTACTGGGACAACGTTCGCCAGCCATGTTGGATGTTGAATGGGTTTGATGATCCTGTTGTTTGTAGTTTCTGGATCTCCACCTTGATTTGTTTCCCAACTTTGTGTCTGAATTGTCTGGGCGGTTGCTTGACAGGTTTGGAACCGGGAGTGATGTGGAGTTGATGAGTGACCAATTTATCATCTAGGATGGGCATCTCTTCATATGACCATGCAAATATATCTTGATACTCTTTGAACATGATGATCAATCCTTCTCGTTCCTAGGATGAGAGAGTAGAACTAATTAAAATCGGCCTTGGGTTTTCATCCGTTCCAATGTTGATAGCCTCAAGGTCATCAGTTGTGGAATCTGTGCCATCTTGCAGCTGTCGTGGTGCATCTCGAACTTCTTCATCGGGTGATTGATCATTCTGGCACAATCCTTCGGGGTGGGGGAGACTTTTCTTCGATCTCCCATGTTAATTGTTAGTCTTTCCTACGGAGATAAATGACTCTCCCCTCAGCATCGTAATCAGTAATAAAATTAGACTTTTTGTGAGCCATACCTTGACCATGACGATATTTGAGTGGCATGGTGGACGATTTGATGGATTTAACACCCGCCGATGATGGTGTGTCAGTGTTCTCAATTGATTTCCAATTCGGTAGTGGAACACTGCAGATCTTGTTTGGAGGTTCGGGGATGCTTTTTAGGGATTCCAGGAACTCAGCATCATAAACCGAAGCATAAGGAGATATTGAAGCCGGGATGCAGACAATTTTGTTATTGAACATAGTTTTCATGCATTGATGGTACGTTGAAGGAACAACCTTATTGTCATGAAGCCATGGTCTCTGAAGTATCATGTGATAATCCGGGTCTTTCTCAATCACATGAAACTTGAAAGTGGATTAAATCAGTCCTACTTTCAGATCCATATAGACATATCCGTACGTGTAACTCTGGCTCCCTTCGAAACCCGTCATCAATATGGGATGATGAATGATCTTGCTTTGCGGAACTTTGGCCTCTTTGAGAGTTTTCATAGTGACCAAATTGGTAGAGCGCCTGTATCGATAAGAACTCTTCTGAAATCAGAATCCATAATAAAGAAGTTACCAATAGTGATTGATTATGCCCTTCATCCATCATTCGGTCTTCTTCAGTAAAGATAATATTGTTGATTGAAAGTTCAGATACCATGGATACTTGTTCAACCACCCGGAATGACGGAATGTCAGATGATATTTTATTGAGTGCAGAAAATTTGTTCGTACGCTGATCCCTGGAGAAGTGTAGGAGTTCACATAAATTCTCAATCAAACGTGTGACTTCCTGATCCACCGGATTTTCATAAGTGGTGAAGCTTTTGATTCGAGGATGATCACCGGTTGAGGGGTCATCTACTAGTGTTGGAACTTCCTGAGTATGAGCACCTCCCAAGTCATATGTCAGTCTGATGAGGAAGTTCAATATGTTATTCATCGTCTCTTTTATTAGGTCCATGTTCCTTGTATGAAGCTCTTGTACTCGTGCCAACTCGATCAAAGTCGGGAATTCTGTGTTCACCGTTTCATTCAGTGGAGCACTGGAAGGAGAAACATTTCCGTTCGAAAGATTCTGACCGGAATTCGAAGTTGTTGAGTTAGACCTAAAACCAACCATTTTGTGAAAATGGGAGATTGCAACCGAGAGATTAATCTCCCGTTGTGGTCGCAAAAATGTAGATGGTGAAAAATGATTCACTGGTTTTTAGGAAAGTGAGGAGTCGAGCGTGTTATCGAGACTCCTCAACCGAGCAAAATGCTTAACCTCACACAGATGCACTGCAAAGGAAGTGCTTAGATTCGAGAGATCAATTTGTAGGACTCCAGCCTAAACCAACCGTTCCAGAGTCAATTCGGTCGTAAAGAGGGAGATGGGTTGATATGTAGGAGGGAAGCTGAGAATTGTGTGGGATCAATGATGATCAAAGATTGTGGATGTGTTAAAGAATTCTGCAATATTTAGTGAACTGTTGAGTTCGAATAAGTTCTGATGGATTGATGAATTCTTGAGAGTAGTTACTTGAGAAATTCTAGATGATTGCTGATAACTAGTGATCCTTCGTTGTTCTCAATCATGGATTTGGAGACTTATTTATATTGTCGGAGTTGTGAGCACCTTGATCCCTATAAGTGTGACGGTTTCATGAGTGGAAGGGTGGGCAAGTAGAAGATCGTGGTAAAGTCAGTTCCATGTCGTGTGGAGACTTGACGAATCGTGCACCCACTACTTTGATAACTCCTTCAACCGTTTACACAACTTACGCACATTTCTTGTCGTATATGAATTCACGTGTTATAGGCCGCCAAACCAAAACCCTAGTTGTTATCCCCCAATTTGACGTGGTTGATGTCTCACGAATCGTGAAGTCTATATGACAGACGTGTATTTGATTTTTCAGTTGTTGACTGATTAGACAATGAGCCTAGGTTTTGTTGAATTGAGCATGTTTGACAAATGCTCAGCGATTCATGAACGGTAATGCTGCTCGTCTGAGCAAATATTGTAAATTCGACGAGTTGTTGAATATTGATGAGTTACTAAATATATGTGGATTATTCGAGCAACTGAGCAAGTATTGCTCGATTCGACAAAATACTGATAAATTACTGAATATTGATAGTTGGGTCAATATTCGAGCAACTGAGCAAGTATTTCTCAATTCGATGAATTACTGAATAATGAGAATTTGACGAGAAACTGAGCAAGTATTGCCCAATTCGAAAAATTAACGAATGTTGATAATTTGATGTGCAATTGAGCAAGTATTTCTCAATTCAACAAATTACTGATAAATTACTAAATATTGATAGTTGGATCAATATTTGAGCAACTGAGCAAATGTTGCTCAGTTCGACGAATTATTTATTGGTGACGTGACCCAATTAAATATTAATTAAAATATTGGTAGATTACTGAATATTACAAGATTAATCCAGATGTTAATTGCTGGATTCATCATAAATTTATTAGTGTTTAAACTTGCTCAGAATGATGATTTCGTGGAGCGTTCGTTCGAAACCCTAATTTTTGAGCAATTGTTCGACAATTGATGAATTGCTGAAAATAGGCCATGAGTGATAAAGGGACCGACCACATGGCATGAAGGGCGTCCATGTGGTGCCCAGTGCTCGAGTGAGCATGCACCAGGGTCCTCAGTTGGAGGGTTGGTGTAAGAATGATGATTAAATGCCAGTTTTATCATTTACTGAAATATTGCTGGGTTCAGCATTAGGTGATAAAACCTAGGTACGAAAGATGGGACCGACCAAGAGAGCACCGGACCGGCTCTTGGTGGTCACGGAACCTGCTGTTGTCCGTTTGAGAAATCCCCAGGTTGGTTGGAGAGAGTTTGGGCCCAATATGAGCGATTGCGCAAATTAGGTCAAAAGTGTGAAAACGTGTGGGTCCATCTTTGTGCAATCCCCAAGAATGACCCTGGTCGGTCAGTAAGGAATGCACGTGTTGCCGTGGTGTACGTGTCTCCGTACTGAGAGTTTCAATATTTTCTGATATGCGTTCGAGCGACAATGTGAATTTTCAGTAGAGTTTCATCTTGACTGAAATTCTTGATTTTTTTTGGAATGAGCATGTATGCTCAATTAATCAATATTAAAATAAGAATATTTTAATATTTTAAATTTGTCGGTCGTGTGACCTTGTTGGCTTTTGGTTATTCATGATTCGAGCAAAATTTGAGAAGTTATGCCGAAATCATGATTTTTGCTCAAACCAAGGAGTTTCATGAATTTAGGAAAATAATAATTATAAAAGTCTAGGGATTGCAAGTTGTGAGACCGGCCACTGCTAGGGCATGGACGGCCATCTATGTTGCCCGTCCCACAACACTTTCCTAATTTTATATCATGAAACCATGATGTTATGGAGAATCCATGAGTTTTGTTGAAACGGAGGAGTTTCATGAAATTGGGGAATAATAATTATAAAAGGATAAGGATTGTAAGGTGTGGGACCGTCCACGACTTGGGCATGGCCGTCCGGCTAGGTTGTCCGGTCTTGCACACCTTTCCCTATTTTATAATTTTATTTTTCATGAATCCATGAAGTTATGGGGAATTCATGAGTTTTGCACAAATAAGGAGAGTTGCTAAATTGAAGGAGTTTTTCATGAGTTCATGAAAATAACAAAAATAAGGCAAAATAATGGAAAAAGCATGGGACCGGCCACGACTAGGGTATGGTCGGCCGGCTGTTGGGCCCGTCCCCTGAACGCTTCTTATTATTTTATTATTATTTGTTGCTTTCTCTTATTTTGCGTAGAATTCCTCATCTGTCCATATCTTTGGATGCTCGTTTGTGCATACGGGTGTTCGGTCATGCATCATTGTCGAGTACACTAACACCATTTTTGTGGGGCTTACTCAGTAATGATCCAGATGCCCGATAGTTGAGTATTTATTTCTAATTCATGAAATTCAGTGTAGAATAATTCATGAAACGGAACAATAAAATGAGTAATTATTTATTATCAATTCATAGGATCAGTCGTGGATTCGACCATGAATTCGGAATAATAAAAAAGTCATTACCATTCCATGGGATCATGGATTCGACCATAGAATCGGAGTAATAAAATTATCTATTACCATTCCATGAGATTAACAGTGAATTCGATCATGAAATTGGAATAATGAGATAATATTCCAAGTCGTAGATTCGATTATGGAATTAGAGCAATTGTTATTGCCATTCCATGGGATCAGGCCGTGGATTCGACCATGGAATAGGAGCAATAATAGATCATTCTGGGAATTCAGTGGTGAATGCTACGACAGAATTAATCTATTACAGAAAAGATATTAGCCATTTAAAGCGTCACATCCATTCTGAATGGTGCATAGTCAGGGAGTCACGGGTGTTGTTTATGACCTGAAGGCGTTACTTCTCTCAATATGCGGAGAACCTCCTGAATCTATGCATGGTATCTCCACATAGTTAGGGAACGGTGATTGTCACCGACGTCCTGAAGGCGTCCGCCGCCCAACTATTCTTCTATGTGGAGGGGTGTCTCTCTCCTGCAGTAAAGGAACAATGACTGTCACCGACGTCCTGAAGGCGTTAAGCGCTTAATCTATGGAGAACCGCCCAATTATATTATTCTACATAGAGGGCATGATGAAATGCTAGGGATTGAATCGCTCAGCTAGTGGGGATTTTCGAAAACATATTCATCTTGGCTTCGTAAAATATGAATCGTTGCATGCCTGAAAGCCGTGTCGAAACATGCCTCGTGATTTTACGGATTTTCCCTTTGTTGAAAATCCACCATCAACAACTTAAACCTCTTTAATGTTTAGAATTTAAGTATTTACTACAACTTGAGTTTTCTCTATTACTTTGGGAAGCATTTAAGATCTTTGTAACAACCTAAACTTAATACAAACAATTACTCATTACCCAGTGAACATAGACGAAAGTCAAACCACGTAACCTCTTGTGTCTCTTGATAACTTAGCATCACTTACTTCATTCTAGTATCGTTAGTTATTATTATCGTTATCTTGAGTACCTTTTATTACTGATCCACATCAGTTCAACTGAGGCATCGTTACTACTTAGTATCAGATCCTTTGAGTTGTATACATTACGTAGACTGTGGGAAAATTAGTAGTCACAGTTTGGCGCTAGAAGGATTGCTCACCAGCTTGAGTTTTTATTTTCCTTTATATTTATTTACTTACACATCTTCTTTGACGGAGATATCTGAGAATAGTAGGGGTAGATCTCACTTTGTAGACGTTACATAAGTTCTTTGAGTTCATATCCTCTAAAGACTTTCAATCTTACAGATCTACAAAGTTTTCTTCGAAAACGTGTTCAAAAAATGTTAAAACTTTTTTTTTGTACTAAACAACCTTTTCCGACAAAGTATCCTTTGGATCTGGGTATCTCTAAACACTACAAAATCTCAGTGACAAAGTATCCTTTGGATCTGGGTATCTCTTAAGGAGAACAATTCTTACAAAGCATTCAATAGCCTAGAATTTTCGTGGATTTGACACCTCTTTTCAATTGTTGTCAACATTTAATGTTGTTTTTTCCAAGGGTGTCATAAAAAATCAAATACCCATCTTTTCTAACGTCATTTGAGTACCTTTTTCTGAAAAAGATACTTAGCCGTCTTCTGTGTCAGAGGATTAATTGTTACTTTATAAAGGCACCAAAGTAGCAGACCTTGTCATTTTTCTCTGTGATTTCAGGATAACAAAAGACGAAGATATGCAGAAACGAAGTGATGTACCGACAAGTTCACGACCTGCTATTACAAGAGGAAGATCCCAAAACCCGTCACGCACGAATCAAAGGAATGAACCAAATGACGGACAAAGCAAAATAACAAGAAGAACAGATGCTATCAGACCTCATATTCATATTGAAGGGATGGGTCAAATATTTGGAGCGCAACCACCTTACGGCATGCCGCTACCGGAGCCTGCTCGTGTTAAGACGCATCATACGGCTAACAAAGAGTTACCCAGAACCTTAGTTCATAATGGACGTGGGTTGGGAAAATTAAATCCAAAACAAATCGATCTTGAAGCTCCAATAATTGAAGAAAAAGCGGAGAATTTTAAGGACCCGGAAGATACTACCCCTCAGGGCGGTGGAGTTCACAACGAAGAACGGATGGCAGTGCAGGTAGCAACTCTGCTACTACGCAATAAGGAGCATGAGGATGCGATGCACATGATGGCTCAATAAAACCAGAACCTAAAAGATCTGCTTGAAGTGCAGATCTATGGTTAACAAACTCATCCTCCTTTACAGAGGTGTGATTAGGGAGCTATCATCGGGCAACAAAGGGGTGGTCCTAACCCACCAGGGGGGGATATGAGAGCAAGACACGGTCCAAATAAGGTGGATCCCACTTACAAGCCTTACTAGTCTTATTACGATGAGACATTTTGAAGGGATGCTCACAACGTGGAGATGGTCATGGAGAAAATGGAAAAGATGCGAAAAGAGATATAAGGATTAAAGACTGGCCACGCAGGCACAATGCTAGAGGAGGTACTCCAAGAAGCAACAACATCTTTATTGTCCTTTCGCATTTTGAGGGAGCCTATCCCTGCGAAATGCCCGGTACCTACATTCCAGGCATACCATGGTACCTCAGATCCCGTTGCTCACCTACGGTACTACAATCGTGTCCTTGCCTATTTGGAAAAAAATGAGGCGGCATTGTTTAGATACTTCCCCGCAAGTTTAACAAGATCAACATTGGCATGGTATGACAACTTACAAGTAAACTCAATTGACTCTTTTGAGCAATTGTCTACGGTGTTCTTGGAGACGTACATGTACAACAAATCTATGAAGGCAGGGTTAGATAGGTTATTTGCTTAGCTATCGAACCCCGGGAAATATAAATACAATACACAGACAGGTGGCAGAAAATGTGTCAAGCAATTGGAAAAGTCAATCCAGTAATTAGCATCAATTGCTATAAGTATGGACTTGATAGAACCTGAGCTATCTTCGTGTAGCTTCATAACTGAACCCTGATTCCGAAGGGGAGCTTCGGGTTATTCAAGATCGCTACATCATACTTGAAGAAATCCAGAAGGATAATCCTAGAGCGCGGACCAAAGAAACAACAACTCCTCAACGAACCAATTCTTTGGAACCAATTCCGGAGCAACCTAAGAAACAAAAGGAAGCTGGGGACATAACCAACTCTCAGGACAAAATATCAAAGTATGGAGATTGCAAAGGCGGAGGAAAAGAAATGGAAGACTTCGCAGATAAAGTCTACATAAATATCAACACAACTTTCTCTCACATCTTGAGCAAAGAAGGAGAAACGTCGGGCTTTTCCTACCCTAACATAAGGGGGGAGCAGCCAGATAAGACGAAGCATTCTAAAGAGTACTGTGAATAACACTAGTACTATGGGCATACACCTGATACATGCTACCACCTGAGGAACACAATTTAGAGATTCATAGATGATGGAAAATCCATGGAGTATGTGCAGATACAACCTACCGACGCTAATGCATCTCCCAATAAGAGGGTGGAGCTACCACAAGATGGTAAGTACATTAACATGATCATGTTCTCAAACGGAGGCCATCGGGAGCTACTCGAAGATATCCTCAAACTAGATCGAAACAGAATGAAGCTATAAGACCACATTATTCAAACTAAGTGGACCACCAACAACCACTTGGGAATAATGGATGGCTACGCCATTCACATTTTCAACAAAAGACGTCAACTAGGAGGTTGAGATGTAAAATGATCCGCTCGTGATCACTCTTCCAATCCATGGATGGAATGTTACGAAGGTCCTCATTGATGGGGGCAGCTCGTTAAATTTCTTGTTTTACGAACCATATCAATGTATGGGTTTAACAGCTGAGAAGATGGATTCATCCACCTGCACAATCTATGGTTTCAACGGAGCAGTCTTTAGACCAAAAGAATAAATTATTTTACATATACGCGCAGGCCCCTTAGTTTCCAGCACGAGGTTCTGTGTTGTGGAGGTGCCTTTTCTATACAATGTTATTATGGGAAGACTCTGGGTCCATCGCTTAAGGTGAACAACTTCGACCTATCATCAGTACCTTCGGTTCCTAACATCTATGGGTGAGATGGAAATCAAATGGGATCAACAAGATGTAAGACTATGCAACCTAGCGGAAGTCAAACTGAATGAAGAAAGAGCCACAACACAACAACATGCACGAAAAAGGTGATAAACACATTTTTGTGTCTGATATGATCTCAATTGTATATATTGATAGTGCTCGATTTTATTCTTATTTGGTTATTTTATGTGTTTGTAGGTGTTTTTGAATAAATACACTTGTGTGGAAAAAGTAACTCGAAAAATGGTTTTTTCACCCCCGGGAGAAAATTACAAAAGGCACCCAGAAGATGTACTACAGGCACCCCAGAAGTATGTTGGAGAAGCCCCAGAAAAATGTTATTGGCACCCGGAAATTTTATTAAAGGTACCCCAGGGCAACTACTAAAGGGACCCCCATTTTGGATAAGGGGCACCTTATTTGATAAGAGGTGTCCTAGCTAATATTCGCACCCCCACACCTGGATATGGGGACACCCATCTTCCTCACGAGAGAATCATTTTGCGGGAAAATAACCATCTTCATCTGCGTAATATTCTGGAATTAATTTGGAGGCGATTTCACGAGATTTACTCGTGGATTTTATTTGGAAATATCTTGTTTTGATTAAACAGGGATGGTACGTCAATTGGACTCGAGAAAATAGAGATGCAACGTGGATTTCCAACAAAACTGGGTTGAGTTATTCTTGGGTTTTCTGTTAGCTTTTCAAGAGTGGATTGAGTTATTTTTGGCAGTTGCACGAGTTGCTAAGAGTTTTGACTACATCCATATTGTGTTCGCAACGTGTTGGAGTGTGTCGGCAGCAGCAAAAACATGAAGAATCTAAACAAAGTAATAAATCTCGATTATCTCTGTAAGAGTAGAGAGAAGATATTCCGACATTAAACCGAGAAGATTTGGAGATTGTCAAGTATAAATAGGTTGTTGGGGTGACGAAGATGGAGGATGAAGAGAAATTGGAGATAATAGAGTGGTAGATCGAAGATTCAGAGGAGATCGCTGTCGTAGGCGTCAAAAATAATTACACTTTCTTACTAATCAAAATATATAATGAAGCAAGGGCAAGAAAGGATCGTTCCCACAGAGAGGTCTTGGGTTGTCAAATTGTTCGGTTTCCTATATAAACAAGGGGGGATTTTTTCTGATTCTTGTAACTAAACAAAACTAAAAGCAAACAAAGGAATAAAGGATGCAAATCATTAAGATGAAGATAGTCAAGGATCAGTTTTCATTCACAAACATATATTCAAAACAATAATTAGAATTGATATTTAATCTCAACTTTTATCAAAAGCCCTAGGATACCTTGATCGCAAGAATATCCCGTTAATTTCCACTTGTCATCAATAAACACATTAAAAGATGCGAATATGAGTTATATCTAAGAGAACAACCTAATGTGTAAAAGCATTAATCAAGTTTAATTCCCTAGATGTATTAAGTTCTATGAAATCAGGCCAATCAAAGCAATCGAACGTGTAAAAGCACTAATCCGGTTTAACAAAGGTTATGACTCACTTGAGACTACTAGGATGTATCACTACAAGAAATATTCACAATTATGATACTTGTAATCAGAATTTTATCACTTTTGCGTATAACAAATCCTAATCTAGCAATAGAAATTAAATCATACTCAATCGATTCAAGACTCGATCAAACAATCATTCAAATCATAAGACGATATCAATAGTAAATCATAAGCGATAAAGCAAAGAGACAAAATTAATTCATTGCACAAAAAATAATGCTTGGAATTCCAACTTACCCCTTAACCAAAATAAAATTAAGTATTCATATCATAGGAGTTCATAACAAGAAGGAAGATAAAATTTATCATGTTCAAACCCTAGAATAAAAGTAGAAGATCAGATAATAGATTAGAATATAACTCTTCCTTTATATACTTTCTCTGCCTTCACCTTACATCTCTAAATTTAGGTCACGTCCAAAAGTTTTGCTGAACCAGCCTATGCGTAAAGCCCAGTAAAAACAGCCCAAGTCCATCTGAGTCAGACCGGGATCGGTGTGTCAACTCGTCTGATTCTGAGCCCAGCCGAGTCTCCCCAGTTTCTGTGTAATTTCCGGCCAAATTTCTGGCCATTCTTCTTCACTGTAGATTCCTAACATACATCTAAATGCTCAATAACCTCACACCATTATATTCTAGCCGCGCAACTTCCTTCTTCCATTACAGCTGCATACTAAGCTTTCTCACTGCATCACCAAGCCATATGCACAACATCATAATACCACCAGCAACGGCAACAACACTACTCATTCAGCTGCAAACTTGAGACGCTTCTATTTCATCACCAACGCCAGCTTCAGTTCCACAATCACCATAACCTCAAGCCAACAGTTATCATTCCCATTTCAACTCGCAGTTGCAGATATCGCTAGAACCAATACAGTTATATTCCTACAAGTTCAGCTCAAATCCCATAATCCAAGCACTACAGCTCTAGCTGGTTTCACCTGCAGCCTGAGTTGTAAAAGTCGTAAGGCGGGTGTCAGGCGGCTGAGTAGCGCCTAGCGCCTGGAGAGACTAGTCGGAGGAAAAATTAATGCATACATAATATTACCAAGAGATGGAGGGATAAGTAAACCATGTACTAAATAGATATATCATTTGATAATCCTTAAGATTTTCTACTTAGACTCACTACTTATGTTACTCACTTCTCTTAAGTTTCTAAATACTTAAAACAACAACACAACAACAAAGCAGTCCTGAATTAAAAACTAATACGTAAATAGCCTTATTAGATTTAGAGTTTAATATATTCTTCTCATTCATTTCCATAGTCCACTGTCTCTTCAGCATCACCACCAATTATACCATTTAATTTAACATCAGCAGCATCTTCTCTTGTGTTGGTAGAGCTATTTTCGAAAAACTCTAAAGAAGAGATGAAGAACAGGGATGAAAAAGACGAAGAACAGAGAAAAGAAGGGGAGACGAAGAAATTATAAAAAGAGAAGGACCAGGGAAGATAAGAAAACCCTAGGGTTAACTTGGGCTAGTTTTCTTAGTGGGATAATTCAAAAAATCGGTCAAAAGCGGCGCCTATTTATCAAAATATCGGTCAAAATCGGTAAAAAACGGTCAAACCCGGCGCCTAGGCGGTCAAACGCCTAATTCAAAAAAGGCGGTAAAAAATTAGGCGGCCTACGGCCACCAAGCGCCTAGGCGCCGCCTTTTATAACTCAGCCTGCAGCAATACCACTTTCAGCTGATATATCCAAAACCACCAATGACGCAATTGCAACGCACACAGAACCATAGAACATTTAGCTCCTTCTTGACATAGCCATTCATACATCGGACACCACTTTAGTTACCACCACTGCTCCATGTAAGCACTCATCCACAACTCATCCAACACCCTGCTAGCACATTACATGTCTCTAGCTATCAACATCTAACTCACAAACCAACTCCTTCATTCCCTTTACTTCATTGCAGCACCAGAAGCTCTGCAGTCTATTCCATCCTACATCGATTGCAACCGCCACAAACACAGAGCAAATACTCATTGCATTACCACCTAACCACCTGCAATTAACAACCTCCACATAAGAAAATCAACTTCTCATCTGAATCACAAGCCATTCTTCTAGTTCCAACAGCAGCAACTTCATAATCTCTTTCTCAACTGCAACTCTCTCCTGCACTTAATGTAGCTTCCTGACCCTAGCATCCAGCAGATAACCTGCAATGCCATTTCCAAGCTTTGTTCACACTGACCGACAGCTGCAACAATATAAACCTCTCTTGACCTATTTGAACAACCCCTGCTTACATCTTCTCAGACAAATGATTCCCTCCATCAACTTTAGTTCATCCAGCACATTCATCTAATTAAGCTCAATTCCTGCCACAGAAATTCCATCCCTGACTGACACCAACATCATAAACTTCATCCCCTTTGCCTGCAACTTAAATCCTTGAACCCATGAAGCAGTAACAACACCACCTTATCTTCGATTTTCCATCTCAAAACCCTGATTTCTTGTTCTTGACAGTAACCAATGAATCTCAATTCCACTATCTTCTCAATCTCAATACCTAATTCAACCAAAACCCATTCCTAATCTCCATCTCACTTCCTCAAATCGATAACAGTGGCCTTATCTCTTTCCCTTGAGCTTCACATAACCTAATTCTGCCAATTCATCAACAGCAGACTCATCTTCTCCATATTCCTTGTAAACTTCGAATCTCAGTTCCATTTCTTTAACATCAGAATCGGATTCAATTATCTTCTTGAAATCAAAACCGTATTTTAATCCAAACCTCATATCTAACATGTTGTGATGTTCTCAAACTCAACCCTGTAATAACCCCACCTGCCTCCTTCATCGATCTGTAGCAGCAGCAGATAGACAGATATAAGAGGAGAAAGAAATAGGGAAGAAATGGATCCCTTCTTCTCGACCTAACTGGGTCTAAATGAGTGGGATAGCTATTTGCACCCAACTGTACTTGGGTACGGCCACCCAGTGGCAGCCCCTTAACCCGTGACTGGCTCCAGATAGCATCCGCCTGTGAAATAATCTCCTTGCGCTTATTTCTACTTGTTTTGTAACAATGACTCCAAAACACCTAATAGACTCAAAATCAAACATAAACTACATAATTTACAAGAAAACATAGCAAAGAAAGCATAAACTATAGATATAATCATGATGTTTACGACACCTATCCAATTCCCCCACACTTAAACTTTGCTAGTCCTCGAGAAAATCAAACTAAACTTATTCTAAAGGATACATACAACTCCATGTCGTCGAGGCTACGGTCACACTCAGTGTAGGTACTGAATATCGCAAGATAATAGTTCACGAGTATCAGGAGAAAAGAGTTATAAAATGTTACGATGATAGAAGAAGCGCAGAGAAATATGAAGTTTTGCGAGGATGGAGTAATTTTGCGAGTATGAGTTGTGATATTTCTTAACTCATGTACAACTGTATAAAGTTTTACTATAAATAGGAGTTCAAAGGTAAAGTTCGAGAGGTTCTTTTAGTGAGTGTTAGAAAATATTTTAGGAAAGAGAATAGAGAAAGTTGTAACTATTCTAATTCCATTTAGATACTTCTTTGTGATCAATTGAGAACATTAATAAGAAAATTGTTATTCATCATCAAGAACTTCTTGAGTTTTTACTAATTCTATTGAGGGTGTAGTTGTAGGTTATTCTGCAACTACATAATTGGCGCTAGAAACAGGGACTTGAGAATTGTGGTAGCCTAAATTTGAGGGAATTGTGGAAAATTTGAAGATCAAATGAAGTCAGTAGATGGAGATGGAAAAAAAGAAGAATGTAATATGATCACAGAGACAATGATTGATTAATTTCATAGTAATATGAAGGGAAAAATATACAAGCGAGATTGTAGAGGAAGAAAGATCATGGAGGAAGAAAAGATGACAACTTTAGAAGAATGGGAAAAGCAGAAAATCACATTTTCGAGAGTTGAAATTCCAAATGAAGACTTGAACCACACTTCACCATTGGTGATCACATTGCCAATCATGCTAGAAGATAAGAAAGTCAAGAAAAATGGAAATTAAACCGAATTTTGGTTGATACGGGAGTTCTTAAATATTATATTCTATCATGCACTTAAGGGGATGGGAATTAGAGATGAAGAAATCATAAATTCAAAGTGTCTTATTCATGGATTAGGAAAATCTACAACAAAATCTAAAGGAGAAATCGTGCTGCGAGTATTACTAGGAGAAATCGAAACACATGTAATCTTGTGTGTGATAGATATGGAATCTCCATATAACATGCTGATAGGAAGGCCGTGGATTCATGCGATCAAAGCTGTTGCTTCAACATTACATCAAAAAATCAAATTTCCTACACCAAATGGAATTCAATAAATAAAAGGAGATCTTGATAGTGCAAAATTTTGTTATCAAATTGAAGTAACACAATGCGGAGGAAGAGCAAGAAATAAACAACTTAGTAGGAAACTTGCGAAGGAAACAAGAAAAGAAGAAGAATTCCGAGTGTATACAATAAGAGCAAAGGAAGGGAGAGGTATACCAAATGAAATTCCAGAAAAAGAAGGGGAACCAGCAAAAATAATTAAAGAACCAACACCTATGGGGGAGCAAAGTCCAAGCTATGTTGTAGCTGAACCAATTAAAGAAATAAATATTGGAAGTAAAGAGGAGCCTTTATTCTTACGAATTGGAACTAAGATGGATGAAGAAGAAGAAAAAAGGACTACTGATCTTTTGCGAGAATATAAATATATCTTCGCAGGAAGTGTAGATGAGATACCAGGAATTGATCCATCAGTGGCATGTCATAGATTGAATATAGATAAAAATATAAGTCCATTCAAACAAAGAATAAGGAAGATATCACAAAATTATCACGTACAGATAGAAGAAGAATTACAAAAGATGTTGGATGCAGGGATCATAAGGGAAGCAAAATATCCAGAATGGATTGCGAATATGGTCATTGTTCCGAAAAAGAATAAAGGAATAAGAATTTTCATAGATTTCACTGATCTAAACAAGGCATGTCCCAAAGACAGTTTTCCATTACCAGATATACCACAAATGGTGGAATCAGCTGCAGGTCATGATAGAGTCACCTCACTTGATGGATATAAAGGGTATAATCAAATATCACTCGCAGAAGAAGATCAAGAACATACTGCCTTTTTTGCTCCAAGGGGTTTGTATTGTTATGTGAAGATGCCATTTGGTTTGTGGAATGCGGGTGCTACATATCAACGTATGGTTGAAAAAGTGTTCGCGAAGTGGATACATAAAACTTTGGAGGTATATGTAGATGATATGTTGATAAAAAACAAGGAAGCTAAAGACCATGTGCAAGATTTGAAGGAAATATTTGAGCAAATGAGAAAGTTCAACATCAAATTAAATCCTGAGAAATGTATAATTGGGGTTTCATCTGGAAAGGTCTTGGGATACATAGTATCGAAGGAGGGAATACAATTTGATCCAGAAAAGGTCCAAGCAGTTCGTGACATGCCAACACCTGCAACGGTAAAAGAAGTACAAAAACTAAATGGACTCTTGGCTTCACTTGGGAGATTTATTTCGCGAATGTCAGATAAGTGCAAGCATTTTTTCAACATACTTAAGAAGGGAGCAAAATTCAAATGGACTGATGAATGTGAAAAAGCTTTTCAAGGAATCAAAGAATACCTCGCAAATACATCTATACTACAGAAACCAGAGAAAAAACGAAGAATTATTGGTATACCTCGCAACAACTCCATATGCTCTAAGTGCAGTTCTGTTACGAGCAGACGCAGGAGTATAAAGGCCCATTTACTACATTAGTAAAACCTTTAATGCAGCAGAAAAGAATTATTCTAAAATGGAGAAGTTAATCTTAGCCCTGGTTTATGCATCATTCAAGTTACGAATATACTTTCAATCACATGTAATAAAAGTGGTAACCAAAGTCCCAATTGAACCAGTCATGAAGAACACAAAAAGGTCAGGAAGAATAGAAAGGTGGAATGCACAAGTAATGTAGTTTCAGAATAACCTAAAACTACACCCTCAATAGAATTAGTAAAAACTCAAGAAGTTCTTGATGATGAATAACAATTTTCTTATTAATGTTCTCAATTGATCACAAAGAAGTATCTAAATGGAATTAGAATAGTTACAACTTTCTCTATTCTCTTTCCTCAAATATTTTCTAACACTCACTAAAAGAACCTCTCGAATTTTACATTTGAACTCCTATTTATAGTAAAATTTATACAGTTGTTCATGAGTTACGAAGTATCGCAACTCATGCTCGCACAATTACTCCATCCTCGCAAAACTTCATATTTCTCCGCGCTTCTTCTATCATCGTATCATTTTATAACTCTTTTCTCCTGATACTCATGAAATATTATCTTGCGATATTCAGTACTTACATCTTGCCTCTTCTCATGTCAATTCTACGAAGAAGAAATGATCGTGAGAACATAACCGTTACTTAGTCTTTTGAAATTTTGACACGTCTTTTGTAACCGTTCTTTTTTAGTTATTCCCTTATATAACTCCTTCGTACTCTCTTTCTTTTCTTCTTCTTATTTCCGCAATTCTATCTTCTACTCATACTCTCTATCACTATTTTCTCTGCAATTTTTTCTTCTACTGTATCTTCATGAGTTCTCCAAGGTAATTTCCCTCTATCTTTGAATATTTCATTTGTTCTCCTCTTTAATTTCTGTATGATTTGTTGTCTGATTTTGGTTAATTTCAGCAAAATAACTTCTCAGATGAAATCTCAATTAAAGAATCCAAGCCTTAATCCACGAAGAAGAAAATCTGAGAATCAAAAGGTAGTTAAAATACTCTGTCTTCTTTCCTGAACAATATATTGTTGCCTCAGTTTTTAATCTACGTTTTGATTCGCAGGTTGACGAAAAACCAAATCCAAGCAAGAGATCTCGAATAACTAAACCCACACCATTAATTCCGATTCATGATTTCCTTCCTGAAGTTGATAAGGAATTTTCCTCTCCTCCTCGTGAAAATGCTTCTTCAAATACTCCTGCCTCTACTCCATTACCTGCTTTTCAATCTCCTATCAATGTCAATTTATCAACACTTCTTCAAGACCAACCTTCTCAAAATATTTCTTCAACTTCTTCAATTAAAAAACAATCCTCGCAAAATATTCCTTCAACTTCTTCTTTAGAAAAACCTGTCTTATCCCCAAATCCTTTGAGTACTATTTCTCCAAACAATTTGCAGCTTGCTCTCATTCCTTCAAATTCTTCTCCTCTTCCTCAAGAAATTCGAGATGGAATTTATTCAAATTTCCGAATGTTATCTGAGGTTTTGACCAATACTGCGAAATCTACTAATGTTCGTTCGCAATATGAATTTTGCGAAGTTCTGAATAATTTCGTCAATCCAGACATTTCTTCTTCATGTCAATCCTTGGAAAAAGAAATTGAATTACTTCGCCATTCTTTGAAAGCTTCTCAAGCAGAATGCGAGGATCTTCGTAAAGAAAATCATCATCTTCAATAATTCTCTGACTCGTGCGATTCTTCGCAAAAGAAATGATGAACTGAAAGGTATGATTACTATCCTCATATTTTCTCTTTTATTTATTTATATTCTTCGTATGCTTGAAACATCCATTAAAACCCATTCCCATTTATAGAATCCATCCAGAAATGTAGAAGATTGGTACTTCACCATGAATCAGATGCAACAGAATATCGAACCAAGCATGAAAGCCTCTCAAACCAATTCTCCCATTTATTTGATCTTTACTCGTGTGCTCTTGATAACTCTGATGCTCTTTTTCAAGAGAATACTCAATTAATATATGATCGAATTTTTTTGAATGATGACATATCTCAACTTTTTTCTTCCTTAACCAAAGCTAATTTGAGAATAGAAACCTTATTAGAAGAGAACAAAACCTTATCAGAAGAGAAATGTTCGTTTTTGAATACAATGATTGTTTCTTCGCAAGAATTAAAGACTCTTCAGAATAAATGTTGCGATCAAGAAAATCTTCTTTCTTTGTTGAAAGGTGAACTTGAGGAATTAAAGAAGTCTTCAGATGCTGAAAGAAATTCTTTTGTCGTTGAGAAGAATTCCCTTATTAATAAGAATATAGTCTTGTGTGCTAAGAAGAATCAACTTGAAGAAGATTACTCATCATTAAAAATTCTTAATGCCAAACTTGCGAAGGATACAAATTTTCTCCTTTCTAAAGATCAAAAGCTTCAATCTCGACTTAAAGGATTAGTTGGTGATGGTTTTGATAATGCGATGAATCAGATGAAGAACTGTTGTCTATCTTTAACTCAATCTCTTACTTCGCAAAGAGAAGGTAGTCATTAAAATTTGACTGCCTCTGGTACGTCTTTAAATTTCATTATATTCGCAAATTTTATTCTTTGAACTTTGTTTTATTTGCAGAATCTGAGAATCACCTTCGTAATGCAAAAGCTGGATTAGAAACCTCATGTTCTGAGCTTCGTAAGAAGAATGCCTTGCTTTCTACCCGCTTAATCAACTCTCGTGATCGTGCTACTCGCAGATTCAACTATCTTGCTTATTCCAAGGATATCGAATATACCAATCATCAAAAGGCTATACTTCGTGAAATTCACCTGAAAGCTCAAGTTTTTGCGAATAACATTCTCTTATCAAGAGGCTTGCTTCCTGTAAAGATTACTCCTCTGAAGATATCTGACGATGAAGTTGCTCGTGAGCCTGATAGTGATTTCGATCATGAGAGTGATGATGAAGATCTTGATGATGAGGAAGAATCTATTCCTCAAGGAGATGTCCCTGCTGCATATTCTTCCAAGGATGATATCTCGCAAAAGTCGAAGACTGCTAATGACTCCTCTGATCTTAAAGATCTAACACAGAGTGTTGATGAAGCATGATAATATTCCTTGTTCAATTTATCATTGGCTCTCCTTTCTTTCTTTCTTCTGAATTCCTTCCCTTTATTACCGTTGGTTTCCTTTTTTGCGAACAATTCTATTTTTTGAGAAGTACATTTGATATTTTACGAAGATGATCTATCCTTTCTTTTTGATATTTTGCGAAGATAATTTAACCTTACTTTGACTAAATTTGCCCTTTTTGATCATGTGAAGAGAAATAATATATAACTCACAGATAAAGCTTAGTATATCCTTTTCTCCCTATTATTTCTCTTCAAATGATCAATTATCACTGCAAGTATTAGAATATCCTTCTGAATTTATCTTACGAATTTTCTTCTTATTGTGATTATGAATAAGAAATCTTCCCTTCAAAGTATAAGGAATATAAGCCTTTTTCTTTTTACGGAATGTTGCGAAGTAAATAATAAATCTCCCCTTGAAGTATAGAAAGTATGAAGTATATAAAATATGAAATACCCTTAAGAAGTATAAGAAGCATTCAATTTATGAAGAATTGCCCAATATATGAAGAAGTATAGAAAATTATTACTTATTGTATGAAGAAGTATAATAAGTACTTAACCTTCGCAAAATTAAATATCCGTTGAAGAAGTATAATAAATACGAGATATTCTTGAAGAATTATAAGAAGTATTCAATCTTTTTGTGAAATATTCAATATATGGAAAAGTATAAGAAGTATGTAATTCTCGTAAACTTTTACGAATATAAACTTATCTGTATTTGATTGTTATCAAAATCGCATCTTTTGTTAAGTCCTCATTAAAATTCTTCAATAATGTTGTCCTTTTTTCCTAGGACTTCTCGTAAAATTCTTCAATGATATTGCCAGAGCTATCTTCTCTTCAAAATATCTTGATGTATATTCTTGTAAAATTTCTTCAATGAAATTGATGTAATAAATTTCATTAATTTCTGTGGTCTTATCATGCCTTCCTAAGTAAAGGTCTTATTTTGCCACCTCTTTTGTATTGATTATTTGCGATAATATGACAAGTCTGAACATTCTTGCGAACATACAACCTCGTGACATTATCGTCGTGCGATGAAATCGCAGGACATTCTTACACTTTCATGCAAAAACCCATTGATCTCATCTTAACTTCATTGTATAGTATTTTAACCTCTTAAGGAATTGTTGCGACAATATGACAGGCCTAAATATTCTTGCGAACATGAAGCCCCATGACATTGCCGTCTTGCGATGAAATCGCAGGACGTCTCTACACTTTCATGTAGCGACCCATTGATCTCATCTTAACTTTATTATGTTCTGCAAGTTCTTTATTTTTTTCTTTCTTTCTTTCTCTTTTTTTTTTTTTTTTTTTTTTTAGAAGGCTCGCAGAACTTCATTTGTTGCACAAATATGACAAGCCTTTATGTTTTCGCAAACAAGAAGCCTCGTGACATTTGCGTTTTATAGCACTTATCAGCTCCCTAATGGAGGGTGCTGCCCTTTATCTTCCCCCTGATTTCCCCTTCAAGGAAGCGTACATCGACCATACAAGGTTATCTCTTCCCATCCGGTTCTGCCAACAACCAGCTTTTGATCGCAACCTCTTATCCTTTTTGCCTATAGGGCTTATAGTTACGAGGTTTCACCCTATGGGGTATCTTTGGGCCAAGTGCATCATTTTCCAAGACTTGTCAAAAATGGCAGATGTGGTTCAACCTCACCCGGCACTCTTGACTCAACCGTGTACCTCGGCGCCTTGATCGTTTTCTGCACTTCTTGGGAAAGACAGTATGCCTTAGTCGCCTAGCCTAAATCTTCTTACACCGCATTTTATATTGCGTAATGTCGTTAGATTAGGTGAGAATCCAAGGTGTCTATCCCGGATAGGTACCCCATTATTGGGTTGTACCCCAAAATTTTTACCATGTACTAAGGGCCCTTGGTGGTGTTCCGGTTACCCTTAGCCACGTTATAGGTACCCCCTTAAATGACGTACTTTAGGACTTTGCCTCTTACGAATTATAGCTTCGCGAACTAGGGTGTACGCCACAAAGGTTTGCCTGTATAAAATTTTCTGCGGCTCTCTTTCTTTTTTTGGAGGCTGATCACAGATTGCGGTCTTTTATTCGCAAATTAATGAAATTTTAATTGGAATATAAATTTTGAAAATTCGTAACTTTTCCCAATTTCCTGCGAGCAAACAATATTCGTAAAAATTTTCATGAGTTTTATGGGTAATACCTTTTCAAATATAGTCTGTTCCAAGGTCTACCGAGCCTCAAACCCATGTCTCTCCCTTATGGATCCATCAGCCGATAAGCTCCGCTTCCTAAAACTTCTTTAATAACATATGGTCCATCCCATTTTGGTGCTAATTTCCCTCCATTTTCTTTTTGATATCGAGGTGTTTCTCGCATGACCAAATCACCTGGTTTATATTCACGTTCAATGACTCTCTTGTTGTATTCTCGAGCTAATCGTTCTTGATAAATCCTCATATGGTGCAACACCTTTTCTCTTTTTTCTTCCAAATCATCCAATTCTCGTAATATTACTCCCGCACTTAAATTTATTTCCCAAGCTTCTTTGTTTGTTGTTGGAATTACAACCTCTGTGGGTAATAATGCTTCTACTCCATATGTTATACAATAAGGAGACATTCCAGTTGCTTCTCTTCTAGTTGTATTGTATGCCCAAACTGCGCTAGGTACTTGCTCGCACCACCCTTTGAGATGTCCTTCTAATTTCTTTTTGATTGTATCTGCGATTGTTTTATTTGTTGCTTCAGCTTGTCCATTAGCTTGTGGATATAACGGGGTTGACTTCCCACATTTTATTCTAAAAGCACTGAGTAACATCTCTATATTCTGCCCCTCAAATTGTTTCCCATTATCAGATACTAGTTGCGCTGGAACCCCGTACCTGCAAATGAGGTTCTCAAATATAAACGTAAAAACATATTTATCACGAATATGTTGTACCGCTTTTACTTCTGCGAGCTTCGTGAAATAATCTGTTGCAACTATCAAGTATCGCCTTTGTCCAGATCCAGGTATAAATGGTCCAACAATATCCAACCCCCATTTACCAAAAGGCCAGCATCTTGTTGAAGAAGTTAATGTAGCCCCTGGTGCATGAATTCTTTTACCATGTCGTTGGCATTCCTTGCATCTTCGTACGAAAAATTTTGTGTCTGTATGCATATAAGGCCAGTAATATCCTTGTATCTTTGCTCTATATGCTAGAGATCTTCCCCCACTATGATTGCCAGCTTCTCCTCCATGTAACATCTTCAATATCTTTTCTCCTTCTTCACGAGTTAAGCACCTGAGAGGTGGTCCACTAAAAGATTTCTTGTATAAAATTCCTTCTCGCAACTCATAGTTTGTTGCACGACTCTTTAGTTTATGTGCTTCTAGTCTGTTCCTGGATGTTTCTCCTGTTGCGAGGTATTCATGAATTTCTTTTCTCCAATCTGCGATGTTGTTTGATAATTCTCTTTCTACTTCCATCGCAACAGCTTCTTCAATTTCTTTCTCTTTGTCCACTGATGGGTTTTGAATTGTTTGTATTTGGATATTTCTTGTATTTGGATTTGTCATCATGCTTGGAATAAATGCAAAAGCATCTGCGATACGGTTATATTTTCTTGATATATGTCTCCATTTTAATTTTGGTATCTTCGCAGATAATTCCTCAACAAGTTTCTTGTATTTCTTCAAAGAAGATTCATTTGTGGTATATTCCCCTTTAATTTGACAAATCACTAATTGTGAATCACTTGTTATCCTTATACTTTCAAGCTTCTTTTCCATTGCGATCTTTAATGCATGCACTACAGCTTCGTACTCTGTTTCGTTGTTCATGGATGCAAATTCTAGTCTGAATGAGAATGCTGTTCTTTCTCCTTCTGGTGAAATCAACACGACTCCAACATTTCCCTCACTACTGGATGATCCATCCACCATAATTTCCCATCTATCAGGCTCTGTTAATAAGTCTTTTGGATTTCCAAATTCTTCTTCAACATCCATCATTTCCTCTACTGATTCATCTTCTTCCAAAGGAAATTCTGCCAAAAAATCTGCGACAACTTGTGATTTTTGCGATGACAACACTTCGTATTTTATCTTGTAATGGTTTACTTGTGCATTCCACCTTTCTATTCTTCCTGACCTTTTTGTGTTCTTCATGACTGATTCAATTGGGACTTTGGTTACCACTTTTATTACATGTGCTTGAAAGTATATTCGCAACTTGAATGATGCGTAAACCAAGGCTAAGATTAACTTCTCCATTTTAGAATAGTTCTTTTCTGCTGCATTAAAGGTTTTACTAATGTAGTAAATGGGCCTTTCTACTCCAACGTCTGCTCGTAATAACCGCACTTTAGAGCATATGGAGTTGTTGCGAGGTATACCAATAATTCTTCGTTTTTCTCTGGTTTCTGTAGTATAGATGTATTTGCGAGGTATTCTTTGATTCCTTGAAAAGCTTTTTCACATTCATCAGTCCATTTGAATTTTGCTCCCTTCTTAAGTATGTTGAAAAAATGCTTGCACTTATCTGACATTCGCGAAATAAATCTCCCAAGTGAAGCCAAGAGTCCATTTAGTTTTTGTACTTCTTTTACCGTTGCAGGTGTTGGCATGTCACGAACTGCTTGGACTTTTTCTGGATCAACTTGTATTCCTTCCTTCGATACTATGTATCCCAAGAACTTTCCATATGAAACCCTAATTATACATTTCTTTGGATTTAATTTGATGTTGAACTTTCTCATTTGCTCAAATATTTCCTTCAAATCTTGCACATGGTCTTTAGCTTCCTTGCTTTTTATCAACATATCATCTACATATACCTCCAAAGTTTTATGTATCCAATTCGCGAACACTTTTTCAACCATACGTTGATATGTAGCACCCGCATTCCGCAAACCAAATGGCATCTTCACATAACAATACAAACCCCTTGGAGCAAAAAGGCAAAGATGTTCTTGATCTTCTTCTGCGAGTGATATTTGATTATACCCTTTATATCCATCAAGTGAAGTGACTCTATCATGACCTGCAGCTGATTCCACCATTTGTGGTATATCTGGTAATGGAAAACTATCTTTGGGACATGCCTTGTTTAGATCAGTGAAATCTATGCAAATTCTTATTCCTTTGTTCTTTTTCGGAACAATGACCATATTCGCAATCCATTCTGGATATTTTGCTTCCCTTATAATCCCTGCATCCAACATCTTTTGTAATTCTTCTTCTATCTGTACATGATAATTTTATGATATCTTCCTTATTCTTTGTTTGAATGGTCTTACATTTTTATCTATATTCAATCTATGACATGCCACTGATGGATCAATTCCTGGTATCTCATCTACACTTCCTGCGAAGATATATTTATATTCTCGCAAAAGATTAGTAGTCCTTTTTTCTTCTCCTTCATCCATCTTAGTTCCAATTCGTAAGAATAAAGGCTCTTCTTTACTTCCAATATTTATTTCTTTGGTTGGTTCAGCTGCAACATAGCTTGGACTTTGCTCCCCCATAGGTGTTGGTTCTTTAATTATTTTTGCTGGTTCCCCTTCTTTTTCTGGAATTTCATTTGGTATACCTCTCCCTTCCTTTGCTCTTATTGTATACACTCGGAATTCTTCTTCTTTTCTTGTTTCCTTCGCAAGTTTCCTACGAAGTTGTTTCTTTCTTGCTCTTCCTCCGCATTGTGTTACTTCAATTTGATAACAAAATTTTGCACTATCAAGATCTCCTTTTATTTCTTGAATTCCATTTGGTGTAGGAAATTTGATTTTTTGATGTAATGTTGAAGCAACAGCTTTTATCGCATGAATCCATGGCCTTCCTATCATGTGTTATATGGAGATTCCATATCTATCACACACAAGATTACATGCATTTCGATTTCTCCTAGTAATACCCGCAGCACGATTTCTCCTTTAGATTTTGTTGTAGATTTCCCTAATCCATGAATAAGACACTTTGAATTTATGATTTCCTCATCTCTAATTCCCATCCCCTTAAGTGCATGATAGAATATAATATTAACATAACTCCATGTATCAACCAAAATTCGGTTTAATTTCCATTTTTCTTCAGCTTTCTTATCTTCTAGCATGATTGGCAATGTGATCACCAATGGTGAAGTGTGGTTCAAGTCTTCATTTGGAATTTCTGCTACTAAAAATGTGATTTTCTGCTTTTCCCATTCTTCTAAAGTTGTCATCTTTTCTTCCTCCATGATCTTTCTTCCTCTACAATCTCGCTTGTATATTTTTCCCTTCATATTACTATGAAATTCCTCAATCATTGTCTCTGTGATCATATTACATTCTTCTTTTTTGCCATCTCCATCTACTGACTTCATTTGATCTTCAAATTTTCCACAATTCCCTCAAATTTAGGCTACCACAATTCTCAAGTCCCTGTTTCTAGCGCCAATTATGTAGTTGCAGAATAACCTACAACTACACCCTCAATAGAATTAGCAAAAACTCAAGAAGTTCTTGATGATGAATAACAATTTTCTTATTAATGTTCTCAATTGATCACAAAGAAGTATCTAAATGGAATTAGAATAGTTACAACTTTCTCTATTATTTTTACTCAAATATTTTCTAACACTCACTAAAAGAACCTCTCGAATTTTACATTTGAACTCCTATTTATAGTAAAATTTATACAGTTGTTCATGAGTTACGAAGTATCGCAACTCATGCTCGCACAATTACTCCATCCTCGCAAAACTTCATATTTCTCAGCGCTTCTTCTATCATCGTATCATTTTATAACTCTTTTCTCCTGATACTCATGAAATATTATCTTGCGATATTCAGTACTTACAAGTAAACCATTACAAGATAAAAAACGAAGTGTTGTCATCGCAAAAATCACAAGTTGTCGCAGATTTTTTGGCAGAATTTCCTTTGGAAGAAGATGAAGCAGTAGAGGAAATGATGGATGTTGAAGAAGAATTTGGAAATCCAAAAGACTTGTTAACAGAGCATGATAGATGGGAAATTCTGGTGGATGGATTATCCAATAGTGAGGGAAATGGAATTGGAGTCGTGTTGATTTCACCAGAAGGAGAAAGAACAGCATTCTCATTCAGACTAGAATTTGCATCCACGAACAATGAAACAGAGTACGAAGCTGTAGTGCGTGCATTAAAGATCGCAATAGAAAAGAAGCTTTAAAGTATAAGGATAACAAGTGATTCGCAATTAGTGATTTGTCAAATTAAAGGGGAATATACCACAAATGAATCTTCTTTGAAGAAATACAAGAAACTCGTTGAGGAATTATCTGCGAAGATACCAAAATTAAAATGGAGACATATATCAAGAAAATATAACCGTCTCACAGATGCTTTTGCATTTATTCCAAGCATGATGACAAATCCAAATACAAGAAATATGAAAATACGAACAATTCAACACCCATCAGTGGACAAAGAGAAAGAAATTGAAGAAGCTGTTGCGATGGAAGTAGAAAGAGAGTTATCAAACAACATCGCAGATTGGAGAAAAGAAATTCATGAATACCTCGCAATAGGAGAAATATCCAGGAACAGACTAGAAGCACATAAATTAAAGAGTCGTGCAACAAACTATGAGTTGCGAGAAGGAATTTTATACAGAAAATATTTCAGTGGACCACCTCTCAGGTGCTTAACTCGCGAAGAAGGAGAAAAGATATTGAAGATGTTACATGGAGGAGAAGCTGGCAATCATAGTGGGGTAAGATCTCTAGCATATAGAGCAAAAATGCAAGGATATTACTGGCCTTATATGCATACAGACGCAAAATTGTTCGTACGAAGATGCAAGGAATGCCAACGACATTGTAAAAGAATTCATGCACCAGGGGCTACATTAACTTCTTCAACAAGCTGCTGGCCTTTTGGTAAATGGGGGTTGGATATTGTTGGACCATTTATACCTGGATCTGGACAAAGGCGATACTTGATAGTTGCAACAGATTATTTCACGAAGCTCGCAGAAGTAAAAGCAGTACAGCATATTCGTTATAATAATGTTTTTACGTTTATATTTGAGAACCTCATTTGCAGGTATGGGGTTCCAGCACAACTAGTATCTGATAATGGAAAACAATTTGAGGGGAAGAATATAGAGATGTTACTCAGTGCTTTTAGAATAAAATGTGGGAAGTCAACCCCGTTATATCCACAAGATAATGGACAAGCTGAAGCAACAAATAAAACAATCGCAGATACAATCAAAAAAAAAATTATAAGGACATCTCAAAGGGTGGTGCGAGCAAGTACCTAGCGCAGTTTGGGCATACAATACAACTAGAAGAGAAGCAACTGGAATGTCTCCTTATTGTCTAACATATGGAGTAGAAGTAGTATTACCCACAGAGGTTGTAATTCCAACAACAAAGAAAGAAGCTTGGGAAAGAAATTTAAGTGCGGGAGTAATATTAAGAGAATTGGATGATTTGGAAGAAAAAAAAGAAAAGGTGTTGCACCATATGAGGATTTATCAGGAACGATTAGCTCGAGAATACAACAAGAGAGTCATTGAACGTGAATATAAACCAGGTGATTTGGTCATGCGAGAAACACCTCGATATCAAAAAGAAAATGGAGGGAAATTAGAACCAAAATGGGATGGACCATATGTTATTAAAGAAGTTGTAGGAAGCGGAGCTTATCGGCTGATGGATCCAGAAGGGAGAGACATGGGTTAGAGGATTGGTAGACCTTGGAACAGACTATATTTGAAAAGGTATTATCCATAAAACTCATGAAAATTTTTACGAATATTGTTTGCTCGCAGGAAATTGGGAAAAGTTACGAATTTTCAAAATTTATATTCCGATTAAAATTTCATTAATTTGCGAATAAAAGACCGCAATCTGTGATCAGCCTCCAAAAAAAGAAAGAGATCCGAAGAAAATTTTATACAGGCAAACCTTCGTGGCGTACACCCTAGTTCGTGAAGCTATAATTCGTAAGAGGCACAGTCCTAAAGTACGTCATTTAAGGGGGTACCTATAACGTGGCTAAGGGTAACCGGAACACCACCAAGGGCCCTTAGTACATGGTAAAAATTTTGGGGTACAACCCAATAATGGGGTACCTATCCGGGTTAGACACCTTGGATTCTCACCTAATCTAACGACATTACGCAATATAAAATGCGGTGTAAGAAGATTTAGGTCAAGGCGACTAAGGCATACTGTCTTTCCCAAGAAGTGCGAAAAAACGATCAAGGCGCCGAGGTACACGGTTGAGTCAAGAGTTCCGGGTGAGGTTGAACCACATCTGCCATTTTTGACAAGTCTTGGCAAATGATGCACTTGGCCCAAAGATACCCCATAGGGTGCAACCTCGTAACTGTAAGCCCTATAGGCAAAAAGGATAAGAGGTTGCGATCAAAAGATGGTTGTTGGCAGAACCGTATGGGAAGAGATAACCTTGTATGGTCGATGTACGCTTCCTTGAAGGGGAAATCAGGGGGAAGATAAAGGGCAGCACCCTCCATTAGGGAGCTGATAAGTGCTATAAGACGCAAATGTCACGAGGCTTCTTGTTTGCGAAAACATAAAGGCTTGTCATATTTGTGCAACAAATGAAGTTCTGCGAGCCTTCTAAAAAAAAAAAAAAGAGGGGAGAAAGAAAGAAAGAAAAGAATAATGAACTCGCAGAACATAATAAAGTTAAGATGAGATCAATGGGTCGTTACATGAAAGTGTAGAGACGTCCTGCGATTTCATCGCAAGATGGAAATGTCATGGGGCTTTATGTTCGCAAGAATATTTAGACCTGTCATATTGTCGCAACAATTCCTGAAGAGGCTAAAATACTATACAAAGAAGTTAAGATGAGATCAATGGGTTTTTGCATGAAAGTGTAAGAACGTCCTGCGATTTCATCGCAAGACGATAATGTCACGAGGTTGTATGTTCGCAAGAATGTTCAGACTTGTCATATTATCGCAAATAATTAATACAAAAGAGGTGGCAAAATAAGACCTTTACTTAGGAAGGCATGATAAGACCACAGAAATTAATGAAATTTATTGCATCAATATCACTGAAGAAATTATACAAGAATATACATTATGAAGATCTGAAAAGAAGACAACTTTGTCAATATCATTGAAGAAATTTTACAAGAATATACATCAAGAAATTTTGAAGAGAAGACAGCTCTGGCAATATCATTGAAGAATTTTACGAGAAGTCCTATCAAAAAAGACAACATCATTGAAGAATTTTAATGAAGACTTAACAAAAGATGCGATTTTGATAACAATCAAATACAGATAAGTTCATATTCGTAAAAGTTTACGAGAATTACATACTTCTTATACTTCTCCATATATTGAATATTTCACAAAAAGATTGAATACTTCTTATAATTCTTCAAGAATATCTCATATTTATTATACTTCTTTAATGGATATTTCATTTGGTGAAAGTTAAATAATCATTATACTTCGTCATATGTTACATAATTATTCAAAGATCGAATGCTTCTTATATTTCTTCATTTGATGAATTGAATACTTCTAATACTTTTTATATCTCTTCATTTGGTGGATCGAGTACTTCTAATACGAAAAAGGGAATTGTGTATTTCTAATAATTCATTTGGTAGATTGAATACTTCTAATACTTCTTATATCTCTTCATTTGATGGATTTGGTACTTCTAATACTTCTACAAAGGTTGAAACTTCGTAAGATAAACTGCGGCAGATATTTTAATACTTCAAACAATGTTTAATCATTTAAAGAGAAATAATAGGGGGAAAAGGATATACTAAGCTTTATCTGTGAGTTATATATTATTTCTCTTCACATGATCAAATGGGGCAAATTTAGTCAAAGAAAGGTTAAATTATCTTCGCAAAATATCAAAAAGAAAGGATAGATCATCTTCGTAAAATATCAAATGTACTTCTCAAAAAATAGAATTGTTCGCAAAAAGGAAACCAACGGTAACTAAGGGAAGGAATTCAGAAGAAAGAAAGACATGAGAGTCAATGATAAATTGAACAAGGAATATTATCATGCTTCATCAACAATCTGTGCTGGATCTTTAAGATCAGAGGGGTCATTAGCAGCCTTCGACTTTTGCGAGATATCATCCTTGGAAGAATATGCAGCAGGGACATCTCCTTGAGGAATAGATTCTTTCTCATCATCAAGATCTTCATCATCACTCTCATAATCGAAATCACTATCAAGCTCACGAGCAACTTCATCGTCAGATATCTTCAGAGGAGTAATCTTTACAGAGGCAAGCCTCTTGATAAGAGAATGTTATTCGCAAAGACTTGAGCTTTCAGATGACTTTCACGAAGTATAGCCTTTTGATGATTGGTATCTTCGATATCCTTGGAATAAGCAAGATAATTGAATCTCCGAGTAGCACGGTCACGAGAGTTGATTAAGCGAGTAGAAAGCAAAGCATTCTTCTTACGAAGCTCGAACAGAGGCTTCTAATCCAGCTTTTGCATTACGAAGGTGGTTCTCAGATTCTGCAAATAAAACAAAGTTCAAAGAATAAAATTTGCGAGTATAACGAAATTTAAAGATATACCAGAGGCAGTAAAATTTTAATGACTACCTTCTCTTTGCGAAGTAAGAGATTGAGTTAAAGATAGACAACAGTTCTTCATCTGATTCATCGCATTATCAAAACCATCACCAACTAATCCTTTAAGTCGAGATTGAAGCTTTTGATCTTTAGAAAGGAGAAATTTTTTATCCTTCGCAAGTTTGGCATTAAGACTTTTTAATGACGAGTAATCTTCTTCAAGTTGATTCTTCTTAGCACACAAGACTATATTCTTATTAATAAGGGAATTCTTCTCAACAACAAAAGAATTTCTTTCAAAGATCTCAAGACTTCTTTAATTCCTCAAGTTCACCTTTCAAACAAAGAAAGAAGATTTTCTTGATCGCAACATTTATTCTCAAGAGTCTTTAATTCTTGCGAAGAAACAATCATTGTATTCAAAAACGAACATTTCTCTTCGATAAGGTTTTGTTCTCTTCTAATAAGGTTTCTATTCTCAAATTAGCTTTGGTTAAGGAAGAAAAAGTTGAGATATGTCATCATTCAAAAAATTTCGATCATATATTAATTGAGTATTCTCTTGAAAAAGAGCATCAGAGTTGTCAAGAGCACACGAGTAAAGATTAGATAAATGGGAGAATTGGTTTGAGAGGCTTTCATGCTTGGTTCGATATTCTGTTGCATCTGATTCATGGTGAAGTACCAATCTTCTACATTTCTGGATGGATTCTATAAAGGGGAATGGGTTTTAATGGATGTTTCAAGCATATGAAGAATATAAATAAATAAAAGAGAAAATATGAAGATAGTAATCATACCTTTCAGTTCATCATTTCTTTTGCGAAGAATCGCACAGTCCAGAGAATTATTATGAAGATGATGATTTTCTTTACGAAGATCCTCGCATTCTGCTTGAGAAGCTTTCAAAGATTGGCGAAGCAATTCAATTTCTTTTTCCAAGGATTGACGTGAAGAAGAAATGTCTGGATTGACGAAATTATTCAGAACTTCGCAAAATTCATATTGCGAACGAACATTAGTAGATTTCGCAGTATTGGTCAAAACCTCAGATAACATTCGGAAAGTTGAATAAATTCCATCTCAAATTTCTTGAGGAAGAGGAGAAGAATTTGAAGGAATAAGAGCAAGCTGCAAATTGTCTGGAGAAATAGCACTTAAAGGATTTGAGGACAAGACAAGTTTTTCTAAAGAAGAAGTTGAAGAAATATTTTGCGAGGGTTGTTTTTCAAAAGAAGAAGTTGAAGAAATATTTTGAGAGGGTTGGTCTTGAAGAAGTATTGATAAATTGACATTGATAGGAGATTGAAAAGAAGGTAATGGAGTAGAGGCAGGAGTATGTGAAGAAGCATTTTCACGAGGAGGAGAGGAAAATTCCTTATCAACTTCAGGAAGGAAATCATCAATCGGAATTAATGGTGTGGGTTTCGTTATTCGAGATCTCTTGCTTGGATTTGGTTTTTCGTCAACCTGCGAATCAAAATGTAGATTAAAAACTGAGGCAACAATATATTGTTCAGGAAAGAAGGAAGAGTATTTTAACTACCTTTTGATTCTCAGATTTTCTTCTTCGTGGATTAAGGCTTGGATTCTTTAGTTGAGATTTCATCTGAGAAGTTATTTTGCTGAAATAAACCAAAATCAGATAACAAATTATACAGAAATTAAAGAGGAGAACAAATGAAATACACAGAGATAGAGGGAAATTACCTTGGAGAACTCATGAATATACAGTAGAAGAAAAAATTGCAGAGAAAATAGTGATAGAGAGTATGAGTAGAAGATAGAATTGCGGAAATAAGAAAAAGAAAAAGAAGAGAATATAAAGGAGTTATATAAGGGAATAACTAAAAAAGAACGGTTACAAAAAATGTGTCAAAATTTCAAAAGACTAAGTAACGGTTATGTTCTCACGATCATTTGTTCTTCGTAGAATTGACATGAGAAGAGGCAAGATGTAGGTACTGAATATCGCAAGATAATAGTTCACGAGTATCAGGAGAAAAGAGTTATAAAATGTTACGATGATAGAAGAAGCGCAGAGAAATATGAAGTTTTGCGAGGATGGAGTAATTTTGCGAGTATGAGTTGCGATATTTCGTAACTCATGTACATCTGTATAAAGTTTTACTATAAATAGGAGTTCAAAGGTAAAATTCGAGAGGTTCTTTTAGTGAGTGTTAGAAAATATTTTAGGAAATAGAATAGAGAAAGTTGTAACTATTCTAATTCCATTTAGATACTTCTTTGTGATCAATTGAGAACATTAATAAGAAAATTGTTATTCATCATCAAGAACTTCTTGAGTTTTTACTAATTCTATTGAGGGTGTAGTTGTAGGTTATTCTGCAACTACACTCAGTATGTATAACAAGCCTTTGAACCTAGGTGTCCCTAGTGGATGAGTTATAGTCTCGTGAGGGTTTACAAGAGATATACCCACAAAACCTATATTTCCAACTTACTGGTTCTCCAAAATGATAGCATCTAACGCATTAAGAAGACATAGAAATTCTGCACACTATTCATAAGAAGTTAGACATATATATGAACACAAGCTCATCCTTAAAAGTTGAGAGAGAAATAACCATCCCTTATCTAAGGAATCCAGGTTTGAGAGTGATCGAAAGTATCGACTCTGCCTCATAAGAAAGGGTTTTATGAAGTTTCTCTCAATAATAAATAGCTTTTTATGGGTCACACATGTGTCCAGGTAGGAGTGAAGAGAGAGTCCCGCGATACGTTAACTAGTAGGAAGGCAAACCCCTCCGAATTGTTTTGAAAACCCACATCTTTTATCATTTTTGAAAACTTTTTTTTTCTGGCGATCTCTAAGAAAGGAAATCAACCACTTAACGAAGGTGGGAATATGCGTACTTACCTTGTTATCCATTCGACGTGAAGTTAGCAGCACTCTCACAGCATTCATAGAAACGTCTTCGGTTAATCCTTGTCTTCATCTTCGTCTTCGATCTTAAACTGTTGATGATAACTCTTGAACTTCGTAGAATCTTAACAATGTGATTCTTTCCTCTAATTCCTTGTTTCTTGAAACTTCATTATGAATATTTCTTCTTCCATTAGCTTTATTGAAAGAATATAAAACTAAAAATGAACTAAACAAACCTAAATATGATGCAATGGATAATTTCTTTTTTTGTCTTTTTTTTTTTGTAAGATGCAAAATAAATAAAGTAAATAGAAAATTAAAAACCAACAAAATATTAAAACTAATGATGAACCTAATGAACTTTTCTCTTGTCTATTTTTTTTTAGACAAGAGAAAATAATACAAATAAAGATAAATTAAAATTCAAGTACAAAAGCCATGGTGTAAGTACTTTACCGCTTGATTTTTCACAACATGTATTGTCTCGATATCATAAACTTCTTGAACTCTCATCTTGATAATCTTCACTCTTGTACATAAGTCTTCAACTTGTAAGAATTTTGCTCCTTGTCGTATTGCTTTTACTTGATTCTAAAATCTGCTCATTTGTGTATAGTTGCTTGCAAACCTTGAACGTCTTCGACTTTCCTTCAAATTTGTGATGCTCCTATTTTTGATGATGATGGTGTTTTTATGGACCTGTTGGTGTAAAGAGAGATAAAGTGGATGGTGCTAACTGCGAACAAGATTACAAGTGGTATGTAAGCTAGCAATTCAATGTCACCATCATGATTGATAAAATAGCACTCAAGAGATCAAAGTAGTGCTTCTATTTGTGGGAGGTTGGGTAGCTCACCATTCTACCCAGAGTTTACGTATGGTGACACACACTCTAAAAGCACAAATTTAGACACGTACAAATAAATGAAGGTCGGTGCCTCTCATGATGTAACATGGGAAGTCTCTACTATAAGGGATCACAACTCTAATACTGAATTCAGTCTGCACCTTATTTTCCAATGGCATGGTTAAATCCAACTTTAACTCTCATACACAAGTAAGAAACCCAATCACGTTCTCTATCATCTCTAAGTTCAGTCACTCTTGTGATAATTTCGATGTAATCTTAGCGACATGTATACTATGTGACTCTAAACTAACTACAATTTGGAGTTTTTCATTCACTAATTTACACAAAAGTTGAAAAAATTTCAATACAAATGCTTAACCACTCCCCCACACTTAAACTTTACATTGTCCTTAATGTAAATTGAGTCATCCAACTAGAGTTAAGGTGGGGGAATCTTACATGATATTGTGACAAGAAATCATAAAAATTAAATACAAGAAAAGAATAAATAAGAGATAAGAGATACAAAACCAATGGATTGCCTCCCATGCAGCGCTTGGTTTAAAGTCATCAGCCCGACTATATCCTTGCAAGATTCATTCCCCATATACCAATAATCTGAAAAGTTGGGGATCCTTCCATGTAACCTGTTTTGGAAATACTAGCTTCACACAAATATTAGTACAAGAAAACAGAATTGAAGCTATCGTCCCATAGAAGTTTCCCCCACACTTAGTCTTTTATACACTTGGAAGTGTATAAAGAACATAAAAATCAGGAAATTTTATGGTTTCTTCTTTGCAAACACTCATAGTATGAGAATTAAATGTTTCTAATGGCGGATATCGAGAAACAAAGTCATTTAAAAATATTCTCAAAGTACATACATTCAAGCCAATAAGAGGTAAAGGAGAAGTATTACGAGGAAAGGGGTTAGACAAACCTTGCAACTCTTGTGTTATGGTATCCTCTTCATCCTTAAAGAATTCAAGTGAATTACTTACCTCTTGCACATCGTAGTCCTCTATCAAAACTTTCAAGTATGCTTCATCAGTTTCTACCTTAACCAAAGTCTCGACATCAACATCATCATTACATTCCTTTGAAATCCCAATTGGGTATTCCACAATATGGATCAAATCGGTTCCATTCTCAACATACTCATCTTCGACTTCATTTTCAGGCTCACCGAAATCAGAATCGTCGTCGGTTTCCCAACATTTATCACGACGTCATTTAAGTTCCATACGAATGTCCTTACTAATTTCATCGACAAGATCTTCTGAGGCTCCATCATCTTCCAACTTGTATAATTTCTGTGCAAGCTTTCTAACGTTCACAAGCTTACCACCATTAGCTAAAATAGGTTATCTTTCCCATGACTCTTCCCTTTGAATGGGTGAATGGTCGTAACTATGATCCGGAGTCGGGTAAGAAAAATTGTTGCAAAAATTGGTTTGTGTGACGCTCCCTTTATCACGGTCAAGTTAGTCTAATCCATTTATATCATTCATACATATCGGATAAAGCCATTTGGAAGTAGAATTGTCCCACCTAGGTGCTTGACTTACATACCCACTACAAGGTTGTTGTTGGTATGTATGAAAATCACCATAAGCTCTTGGATATTGATCATAGCCAATAAATTGGTTCCGACCGTATCCCATAGATGGTGGGAAATGGCCATAGTGTTGAGGAGATTGAAAATCGTATCCATTGCTCCAATATGCTCCGTCCATAAAAATTGGTACCTGAAACTAGATTCTCAAAACAAGGTTAAAAACCAGAAAACAAAAACAAAACTAAAAACCACTACCAGCATCATTATTAACTAAACAATTTTTCAGACGCTTAAAAAAAAAAAAAAAACCAAAATTTTCATAGATTGGGTGTTGCTATTCAAAAGGGGGTTGGTGCCCAGCTTGTCGCTCGGCTACCAACTAAAACCTCTTCCGTGTAATGAAATTATTATATGAAAAAACAAAAACTAAAAAAAAAAAAAATATGAAGAAGAAACCAAAAACAAGCGACAAACGCTGCCTCCCCGGCAGCGGCGCCAAAATTTGATCGCGATCGTAGGCGTCAAAAATAATTACACTTTCTTACTACTCAAAATATATAATGAACCAAGGGAAAGAAAGGATCGTTCCCACATAGAGGTCTTGGGTTGTCAAATTGTTCGGTTTCCTATATAAACAAGGGGGATTTTTCTGTTTTTTGTAACGGATACCTTGATCGCAAGAATATCCCGCTAATTTTCTCTTGTCATCAATAAACACATCAAAAGATGTGAATATGAGTTCTATCTAAGAGAACAACCTAACGTGTAAAAGCACTAATCAAGTTTAATTCCCTAGATGCATTAAGTTCTAAGAAATCAGGCCAATCAAAGCAATCGAATGTGTAAAAGCAATAATCCGGTTTAACAAAGGTTATGACTCACTTGCGACTACTAGGAGTATCACTACAAGCAATATTCACAATTATGCTACTTGTAATCAGGAATTTATCACTTTTGCGTATAAAAAATCCTAATCTAGCAATAGAAAAGAAATCATACTCAATCGATTCTAGACCCGATCAAACAATCATTCAAATCATAAGACAATATCAATAGTAAATCATAAGCGATAAAGCATGGAAACAAGTCTAATTCATTGCATAAAAATAATGCTTGGAATTCTAACTTATTCCTTAACCGAAACAAAATTAAGTATTCATATCATAGGAGTTCATAACAAGAAAGAAGATAAAATATATCATGTTTAAACCCTAGAATAAAAGTAGAAGATCAGATAATAGATTAGAATAAGACTCTTCCTTTATATACTTTATCTGCCTTCACCTTCCATCTCTAAATTTAGGTCACGTCCAAAAGTGTTGCTGAATCAGCCTATGAGTGAAGCCTAGTAAAAACAGCCAAGTCCATCTGAGTCAGATCGAGATCGGTGTGTCAACTCGTCTGATTTTATGCCCAGTCGAGTCTCCCCTGTTTTTGTGTGACTTCTAGCAAAATTTATGGTCATTCTTCTTCACCGTAGAATTCCTAGCATACATCTAAATGCTCAATAACCTCACACCATTCCATTCTAGCCGCGCAATTTCCTTATTCCATTGCAGTTGCAGACTAGGATTTCCCACTGCATCACCAAGACATATGCACAACATTATAATACCACCAGCAACGTCAATAATAGATGCAAACTTGAGCCGCATCCGTCTCATCACCAACGCCAGCTTCAGTTCCACAATCCCCATAACCTCAAGCCAATAGTTATCATTCACATTTCAACTCGCAGTTGCAGATACCGCCAGAACCAATACAGTTCTATTCCTATAAGTTCGGATCAAATCCCATAATCCAAGCACTACAACTCTATATGGTTTTATCTGCAGCAATACCACTTCCAGTTGATACATCCAAAACCACCAATGCCACAACTGCAACGCACACAGAACCATAGAACATTTAGCTCCTTCTTGACATAGCCATTCATAAAGTAAACACTACTTCAGTTACCGCCACTGCTCCCTGTAAGCACTCATCCAACACCCTGCTATCACATTACATGTATCTAGCTATCAACATCTAACTCACAAACCTACTCCTTCATTCCTTTTACTTCATTGCATCACCAGCATCTCTGCAGTCTATTCCATCCTACAATGATTGCAACAGTCACAAAGCAAATACTCATTGCATCACCACCTAACCACCTGAAATTAACAACCTCTACAGAAGCAAATTAACTTCTCATCTGAATCACAAGCCATTCTTCCAGTTCTAACAACAACAACTACATAATCTCTTTCTCAACTGAAACTCTCTCCTGCTCTTAATGTAACTTCCTGACCCTAGCATCCAGCTGACAACCTGCAATGCAATTTCGAAGCTTTGTTCATACTGGCCGCAACTGCAACAATATCAACCTCTCTTAACCCATTAGAACAACCCATGCTTACATCTTATCAGACAACTGATTCCCTCCATCAACTTCAGTTTATCCAGCTCATTCATCTAATTCATCTCAATTCTTGCTACAGAAATTCCATCGACTGACAGCAACATCATAAAATTCAGCCCCTCTGCCTGCAACTCAAATATTTAAACCCATGAAGCAGTAACAACACCACCTTATCTTCGATTCCCCATCTCAAAACTCTGATTTCTTGTTCTTGACAGTAAGCAATGAATTTCAATTCCACCATCTTCTCAATCTCAATACCTAATTCAACCAAAACCCATTCCTAATCTCCATCTCACTTCCTCAAATCGATAACAGTTTCCTTATCTCTTTCCTTTGAGCTTCGCAAAACCTAATTCTACTAATTCATCAACAACAGACTCATCTTCTCCATATTCCTTGTAAACTTCGAATCTCAGTTCCATTTTTTTAACAGCAGAATCAGATTCAATTATCTTCTTGAACTCAAAGCAGTGTTTTAATCCAAACCCCATGTCTAACATGTGGTGTTGTTCTCAAACTCAACCCTATAATAACCCCATCTGCCTCATTCATTGATCTGTAATAACAGCATAGAGACAGGGATAAGAGGAGAAAGAAATGGGGAAGAAATGGATCCCTTCTTCTCGACCTAACCAGGTCTAAATAAGTGGGATAGCTATTTGCACCCAAATATACTTGGGTACGGCCACCCAGTGGAAGCCCCTTAACCCGTGACTTTCTCCAGATAGCATCTGTCTGTGAAATGATCTCCTTGCGCTTATTTCCTCTTGTTTTGTAATAATGACTCCAAAACACCTAATAAACTCAAAATCAAACATAAAATATTTTAGAGCATTGCTCGGTTGAACCCATCAAGCGTTGGTATGTCAAGTTTGGTTGTCATATTTTAGTGAACCAAAAATCATTTAAGTGTCGCTTGATTTAAATGTACTAGAGTCAACTTTGTATAGGTTAGCTTGAAAGTATTAGGGTGAAACATTACAAGTATTGCGAAGAAGTGAAGAAGTACGGAGCTACAACCACAACATCATCCTTCCACTTAAGGTTAGTGATATTTGACTTGAACTGTTTCATTCCATAACATATCTTTCAAGTCGTGCATATTGAAAACATAAAACTGCGAAGCATGAACACTCTAGATAGAAATAGTATTAAGGAATACAATATGAAGTTTCTTGCTTAACCATTAAACTTTGTATATAAGACATTGACATAATCGTATGAATTCTATTGTGATTATGTATGGGTATGAGGTGAGGATTTCATCCTAGGGAACAATTTTTACATGTGTTCTAAGGAAGTAAGTTCATGATATGTGTTGTGAACTGAAAAGGAAATCGCCAGGCATTATTGAGACTGTTCTTCATTGCATATCTTATGAAAGACCAATATGTGTGATTAGTATAACCGCTCATGACTTGTTTGTGTTCTTGGTAAAACTATTCACATGAGGCCTGACTTATGTATTGGTATGACTTTTATTAGTGAAACCGATCTTAAGTAATCACCTGGGGTATGATCGGGTTGTGAGTGTCTGAACGTATTACTGGGAGAAGGGGAACCGATCCTAGTAAGAGGTGCAGTGTATCACAAGGGTAAGTGATCCTTGTATGAGGTGCAACAAGGTTTATGGAAAAAAGGGGAACCGATCCTATGAACATGTGCAACACGGTTTTTGGAAGGGGGAACTGATCCTATGGACATGTGCAGTGCATACAATTTAGATACCAAATATATGTAGGGAATCGATCCTAGTACCTAGTCAGCCGTATCTTTGGTAAAATAGTGTAACTATGCACAGTACTCACATGGAGGTAGAACCGAAACTTGTTTTGGTAAAACTGTAAACCTATGAGTTGTGATTGAGTGTTACGTGATCAATCACGTAGTTCTTGAAAGTCAGATGAACTAATTCGAAACTTGTTTGGAAGCGTGGTAAATCGGTTTCAAGTGAGCAAGTATGCAAAAGGACTTGCAAGAGTAAGATGTCGACACACTTTGAACATGGTGCATTAATGCTTATTCTTTATTGTTCAAAGATATTCCTTAATGGCTAAGAAGGAAGTAAATCCCAAGATCGAATTTAAATAAATTAAGAATCTTTTTAATTAAGGGTTTTTAATTATATATGGAAAATAAGAACTAGTAATGTGCATTTGCTAATTAAAGATTTTTCAAGGAGATTTCGATCATTATTTTTGGACAGTGCATTCACATGAATTATGAAAACCGAATTTGGTGGAGTAATGAAAAATACCTTGAGAATATTTTCGATTTTGGAAATTCCTTGGTGTCCAAAATTCTTGTCTATAAATACTTTGAGTTTGCATATCTAGCAAACTAATCCTGCGTAACATAGACTTCCTCTTTTGTCTTTGTTACTGGTGAAGACGCCTATCGGAGAGGAGAGTAATCTAATTAGGTGACATCTCTTACGGCCGCTCAATTTAAAGTCTTATTTGGGATTGAGAAGCTCTAGAGTGACTCGTTGGTGGGAAACTAAATATTGCGGTTTATCTTTAGTTTTTGTATTGATTTGATTGACTAATGGAGGTTGAACTGTGATTGCACCTAGTTTGTTTATGCTTGAGAATCTTCTCTTTTGATATAACATTCACTCAAACTAGTTCAAGGTTTCGACAGGGATCTTTAGACTGTTGTTATATCTAAAGACGATCTTGTGATAATCTATTATTAGTAGACTGCGTTTTGTGTGTGATTGATCACAAGAGATTCAAGTAATTGTGTGCAGGTGTTTATTGAAGATCTAAGAATATTTGAAGACAAAGAAGATATTGAAGATTTCTGACTTGGTTTTTATAATCATTGGTGTGCACAATACTTGTTTGGGAAAAAGAGGATCCGACTATAATTGATTTATCCTTTTGGGTATTTTGATAAAATAGTTGAGGAAGATCGGCATCAACACGTTTCCTTGTGATTAAAGGCATTAATTGGCTTAATATTAACGATTGAATTTGGGTGATTGAACATAAGATAGATCTTGGAACATGGCAAAGAAGTTTATGTTAAGATAAACAAGGGAACCTTTGCGCAACTCATATCACTTGGTTGAAGAGAGTTGATACCAAACAGATTTGTTGTTACTTTACTATTTGGAATACGAACCAAAGGAATTGGTCCAAGTACGTGACTTGTTTACAGGTTGGAGGCGTGGGAATACATACGGAACTAGGTGAACTATAAGTTTAGTTGCTTGGTCTCAACTATATGAAGTTGGTTTATTTTGTATAGCGGCTGATCCTTAGAGTATTCAATTCTGGACTAGGTCCTGGGGTTTTTCTGCATTTGCGGTTTCCTCGTTAACAAAATCTTGCTGTGTCATTTACTTTATATTTCCGCATTATAATTGTTTTATTATAATTAAAGCAAATTGCACAAATGTTAATTCATATTTACTTGGTATGTCAATCCTATAGAGTTTTGTTAAGTCCTAACCTTTGTATCAAGTAAACATACTTTGTTGTCGTATTGTCTCGATCTCGTATCCATAAACGATCACACAAAGTGTGAACCAATTTGTTGTATTGTCTCGACTTAGTCTATAGACAATCGCTTTCGGGGAAAGAACTTATAGGAAGGAAAAGTAATAGCTTGAGGTATAATTGGGGTACCCTCACCTTTTCAATTGGTATCAGAGCGGGCAAACACGAAAAGATCTAACAATCTGTGTTCGGTGCGATCCATCCTATAAGAAATGAATCTCTTACATGATTCAGTTAATGTACCACCAAGATTTGATGGGACTAACTATCCGTTATGGAAATCTTCTATGAAAGCCTTTCTTCAATCCCGAGATTTTTATATTTAGTTATTAATCGAAGACGTATTTCAACAACCGATGGATTATTCGGAAATAGAGTTTAAACGCTTAGCGGATTACACTCGTGAAGAAAGAATTCGTGCAATGAATAATTATGTTGGTTTGAATGCCATCACACGTGCAGTTAGCCATGAACTTTTACATCATGTGCTGGGTTGCAGGACTTCTAAGGATGCATGGGATACTCTTGAGACTGTATTCGAAGGAGATGATTCTGAAAAAGAAGCTAAACTTCTTTCCCTTTCAACTGAATGGGAACATATCAAGATGGATGATAACGACACCTTTGAGGAGTTTAACTCTAAACTTTCTGAGATTGTTAATGCATCTTTTTTTCCTTGGAAAGGTTATACCTTAAAAAGAAATAATATGCAAAATTCTCAGATCGTTAACATCCAGATATGAGTCTAAGAAACATGCAATAATATAAGGAAACGATCTTTCTACATTTTCTCGAAGCTCTCTTGTATGAAAGTTAAAGATCTTTGATAAAAAATTCTGCTGAAGAATCAAACTGAGAAACGTTGCCAGAAGGACAATGTTCATGTTGAAAAAGAGCTTGACTCAACTATTGTGCTTTTAGCGCAATGAATTAAGAACATCTTATCTATTGATAAACATGTTCTAGATACAGTTTCGGTTTTCCATAAAAAGGACAATGATGAAGTACAATGCTTCAAGTGCCGAGGATTCGGACATATTGTAGTTGCAGAATAACCTACAACTACACCCTCAATAGAATTAGTAAAAACTCAAGAAGTTCTTGATAATGAATAACAATTTTCTTATTAATGTTCTCAATTGATCACAAAGAAGTATCTAAATGGAATTAGAATAGTTACAACTTTCTCTATTCTCTTTCCTAAAATATTTTCTAACACTCACTAAAAGAACCTCCTAAATTTTACATTTGAACTCCTATTTATAGTAAAACTTTACACAGCTGTACATGAGTTACGAAGTATCGCAACTCATACTCGCAAAATTACTCCATCCTCGCAAAACTTCGTATTTCTCCGCGTTTCTTCTATCATCGTAACATTTTATAATTCTTTTCTCCTTTATTTATTACGATACTCGTGAACTATTATCTTGAGATATTTAGTACTTACATCTTGCCTCTTCTCATGTCAATTCTTTGAAGAAGAAATGTCATGAGAATCCCTATTCTCGTAAATTTAGTGTAGTTATTACCACCCTTCAGATTCGCAACACGTCTTTTTTCTTTTCCATTATCTTTCTGACACGTTTCTTCGTAACCGTTCTTTTCAACCGTTCACGCTTACTCGTATTAATGAATTTTTATCTTCATCAAACTCTCTTATAAATATTATCCTTTGTTTTTTCTTTTTATTCTCTTACTCATCTTCTTCACCTCTTATGCCTCTGCAACCTCTTCGATTTTTCCTATTTTCCCTCTTATATTCAATGGCACCAAAGAAGAAAACTATTGAACAACTTAATGTGGAACTTGCTGATAGAGACCTTATTCTTTCTGAGATTGAAGGTTATGATAATAAGTCTTCTCTCTGTGTGAAGCTCTTTACCAACTATGTTTGGGATGATCAGAAAGTTTTAATCTCACGAGGTCAAATCCTCGCAGGTCTTCCTCTTCCTATTTATGATGTTAACTTTCCTTTATTCTACGAAATTATTTCCCACCCCAATTTTTCTTGTGCCATTTATCAATTGAATGGTGATTGCATTCGCCTCTTAGTTGAATTCGCAAATCGTGCTGATTTTGGGAAATCTTTATATTCAACTGATCTTAGAAAACCTGGGTTTGAGAATATAGAAATTGTTGCTGCGAATTATACAGTTGAGGGTTTCTTCAAAAATTACACACTAATTCCTGCGAGGAAAGAAGATAATCGTTGGGGTGTTCGTCTTCATCCTAAATCTAATATCGCAGCAGATGATCTTCTCATGCACGATATTGATTATGCTTCAGGAAATAATAAGACACCTCGTCGTTCTAATGATGAAGATTGGTATAAGTACCCTTTAATGTTATCAGGTTCTTATATTACTGGGATAGTAGAACTTCGTGCGAATCTTCGTAACCGCTATTATCAACCTTGGGTTTTTAGAAATGTATGTATTTCCACTTCCTTATCTTTTTGTTACCCTTTAATTTAAAATGAGGTAAGAAACACTCTTGTATTTTTCTAAACAATATATTGTTGCCTCTGTTTCTTATCCTTATTTGAATTTACAGGTTCCACTTCTTCCTGAGATTGCTGCGAGTGAAAATAAAAGTTCCACTTCTTCTAAAAGGCTTATCTGCTAGGCAACAAACTCTTTGTTCTGCGAAGGTCTCTCAAGCTTCGATAGTCAAGATGATGCTCTTCGCAAAGGAAAAAGAAAACTTCAAGATATTGTTTACGAGAGAAGGAAAAAGAAGATACTCTCAACCAAATCCCATTCCAATGTAATTTCTTATAATAAGGACATTGAGGAAGATCTTGGTGATGAAGATAATAAATTTCCTGAGAAGGACTTTAGTTCTAATTCTGATACCCTTTACGACAAAGGAGATGATGATGATGTTGATGAAGGTGGGAATGAAGATTATAGTATCCCGAGAAACTTTTGCCTCAAAGAATGGTTAGCATTTCGAGGCTTTCCTCCATTCTTCTCGTGGATTAGGAAATTCTCCTACAGCGAATGCTCGCAAACTTATTGCGAAGGCTTGTAAAGTTCCTACTGTTATTGATAATAACTCCCTCAAAGGAATTTCAAGATTCGTCTCTCCTGCTTCATTATATGCTTTAGGCAGCATGGTAAGTTTCTTCTCTATTCCTTGTTTATTTCCTTATTTTATTGAATTTTAACCCCTTTTTTCTTGTTTAGGTTGGAAGAGTTAGTTGTGCAGCTGCTTCTGATTGGGAAAGACGTCATTCTATTGCTGAGAAGAAAACTTTAAATCGTTGTAAGAAGTTAGAGGTTGAAAATTCAAGTCTCCGTCAGAAAATAGAAGATCTAAATATTGATAACGCAGAATTAATATCTCGTCACGAATATAATTCACAATCTGCGAGCATCGCAATTGATAATTCTTCTCTTCTTGAGGAGAATAATCAATTAAAGCTTGAAATTTCTTCTCTTCGTAATGATAAGAAGCAACTAAAAGGTAAATTCTTTGCGATGATAATTATTTTGGTTACTTTTCCTTCATAATTTGCTAACCAATTCCTTAATTTCTTTTCTTGCTGTAGAAAATCTTGCGAAGATAAATAATAATCTGGAAACTCTCCTTGCTAATCGTAATAAGAAAATTTCTGACTTGAGATCTCAGCTTCTAATTTCCCAGCATAACCATAGTTTATATGTCAAGCGTTTTCGAGCTAAGATGACTCGCAAGATTTGCGAAGATAATGAAATTCCTCTCAAGAAGTACCATACGCTCCTTTCTGAAGAAATTCCTGAAGATACTCCATATCTGGAAATTTCTGAAAGTGAAGTTGAAGATGATAGTGAAGTTAAAGAAGAAGATCATTTTAATGGGAACAGATCGCCTGAAGAATAACTTTATTCTTTTTTTTCTTTTGTATATCTGTTCTGTAACTTTTCCATACAACATTTTCTTCTTGATTATGCTTTTAATCAATCCAACAATTTATTTTTCAAGTATAATTTGAATTAATCTTTCTTTGATGTTTATTTCCCTTATTCGCATAACTTGATCATATGGAGAGAAATAATATATCTTAAAGACTTAGCTTAGTATTCCCTTTCCCCTTATTATTTCTCTTCAAATGATCAACTACCGCTGGAAGTATTAGAATATCCTTCTGAATTTATCTTACGAATTTTCTTCTTATTGTGATTATGAATAAAAAATCCTCCCTTCAAAGTATAAAAAATATAAGCCTTTTGCTTTTTACGGAATGTTGCGAAGTAAATAATAAATCTCCCCTTGAAGTATAGAAAGTATGAAGTATACAAAATATGAAATACCCTTAAGAAGTATAAGAAGTATTAGAAGCATTCAATTTATGAAGAATTGCCCAATATATGAAGAAGTATAAAAATTATTACTCATTGTATGAAGAAGTATAATAAGTACTTAACCTTCGCAAAATTAAATATCCGTTGAAGAAGTATAATAAATATAAGATATTCTTGAAGAATTACAAGAAGTATTCAACTTTTTGGGGAAGTATTCAATATATGGAGAAGTATAAGAAGTATGTAATTCTCGTAAATTTTTACGAATATGAACTTATCTGTATTTGATTGTTATCAAAATTGCATCTTTTGTTAAGTCTTCATTAAAATTCTTCAATGATGTTGTCTTTTTTGATAGGTCTTCTTGTAAAAATTCTTCAATGATATTGACAAAGTTGTCTTCTTTTCAGATCTTCATAATGTATATTCTTGTATAATTTCTTAAGTGATATTGATGAAATAAATTTCATTAATTTCTGTAGTCTTATCATGCCTTCCTAAGTAAAGGTCTTATTTTGCCACCTCTTTTGTATTAATTATTTGCGATAATATGACAAGTCTGAACATTCTTGCGAACATACAACCTCGTGACATTATCGTCTTGCGATGAAATCGCAGGACGTTCTTACACTTTCATGCAAAAACCCATTGATCTCATCTTAACTTCTTTGTATAGTATTTTAGCCTCTTCAGGAATTGTTGCGACAATATGACAGGCCTAAATATTCTTGCGAACATAAAGCCCCATGACATTTCCGTCTTGCGATGAAATCGCAGGACGTCTCTACACTTTCATGTAGCGACCCATTGATCTCATCTTAACTTTATTATGTTCTGTGAGTTCTTTATTCTTTTCTTTCTTTCTTTCTCCTTTTTTTTTTTTTTTTTTTTTTTTTTTTTTTTTTAGAAGGCTCGCAGAACTTCATTTGTTGCACAAATATGACAAGCCTTTATGTTTTCGCAAACAAGAAGCTTCGTGACATTTGCGTCTTATAGCACTTATCAGCTCCCTAATGGAGGGTGCTTCCCTTTATCTTCCCCCTGATTTCCCCTTCAAGGAAGCGTACATCGACCATACAAGGTTAGCTCTTCCCATCCGGTTCTGCCAACAACCAGCTTTTGATCGCAACCTCTTATCCTTTTTGCCTATAGGGCTTATAGTTACGAGGTTTCACCCTATGGGGTATCTTTGGGCCAAGTGCATCATTTTCCAAGACTTGTCAAAAATGGCAGATGTGGTTCAACCTCACACGGCACTCTTGACTCAACCGTGTACCTCGGCGCCTTGATCATTTTCTGCACTTCTTGGGAAAGACAGTATGCCTTAGTCGCCCAGCCTAAATCTTCTTACACCGCATTTTATATTGCGTAATGTCGTTAGATTAGGTGAGAACCCAAGGTGTCTAACCCGGATAGGTACCCCATTATTGGGTTGTACCACAAAATTTTTACCATGTACTAAGGGCCCTTGGTGGTGTTCCGGTTACCCTTAGCCATGTTATAGGTACCCCCTTAAATGACGTACTTTAGGACTTTGCCTCTTACGAATTATAGCTTCGCGAACTAGGGTGTACGCCACAAAGGTTTGCCTGTATAAAATTTTCTGCGGCTCTCTTTCTTTTTTGGAGGCTGCTCACAGATTGCGGTCTTTTATTCACAAATTAATGAAATTTTAATCGGAATATAAATTTTGAAAATTCGTAACTTTTCCCAATTTCCTGCGAGCAAACAATATTCGTAAAATTTTATCATGAAATAAAAATTTTGTTTTTCACATACCTCATTTTTACGAGCAAACATACTGATAACCTTCTTTTTTCCTCGCAAATCACAATCCCTTATTATCATCGTAAATTTCTTGTATTATTATCATCGTAACTTTATTCTCTTTTTCCTTAATCTTCTGCCTTTAAATTTTCACTTCTTTTCACAACCTTTGCTCTTTTTCTCCAATTTTCCTTCTCAGCAGTTTTTCCTTCGCAAACTTCTACTTCTGTATCGTAACATTTCTTTCCCTCATCCCAATCACCCTTGATAATTCCAATACCCTTCATATGAGGGAATTTTATGCACCGATGTAGAGTGGAAGCTACGCCTAGAATTCCGTGAAGACATGGCCTTCCTATCAAAGCATTATATGGTGATTCAACATCAACAACACAAAACAGGATTTCAGTTCGCATTCCACTTAATGGAATTCGCATGCTCACTTCTCCTTTGGGCTTGTTGGCAGTTCCATTAAAACCATAAATTCTGTAAGTAGAAGGTATTAAATCTGCATCTTTTCCCCCCATAGTTTTGTAAGCAGAATAGAAGAGGATATTGACAGAACTTCCCGGATCAATCAAAATCCTATTAAGACCAATTGACTCTTCCTCCATATCATCTTCATTCTCCTCCATATTCATGTAGATTGCCAGTCTTACCACCAATGGATTATCATGTACTTCACAACCTTCTGGAATTTCAGTGGCTTCAAAAGAAATTTCACGTTTCTGCCAATCTTCAAGTCGTGAAATCTTTGCGATGTTCATTACTTCCTTTCCTTCACCATCCCTCGCATATACCCTACTTAACACATTATCATGAAAATCCTCTATGGTTTTATATGAATGAACAATGGAATTACAGAAAACATTCCTTGCTTTTGACCCCACTTCTATATGTAGGATTTCTTCTCCCTTTTATTTTGTCGTGTTCTCCCTGCGAGTTATGGCTGGAGACTGTGGTAATTGTTGTGACTGTGTCTGCTTAAGTAAAAATTGATTTAGTTTTCCTTGATCAATCATTCGCAAAATTATCCTCTTGATATTATGGCAATTATTTGTAGAATGTCCATGAAAATGATGATATGAACAAAATTCATGACTTCTTGGACCCATTGGTGGTTCCTTTCCCATATTCCATGGAGTTGGTACATTCTCTACCAGGATAATTGCTTTCCATATCTTTTCTATACTTGTATTCAAAGGTGGCAATTTTATCTCTTCCCTTACCATTCTTTGACATCCTTGACCGTTGTTATAATTTTGTCTCTGGTTTCCTTGTCCAAAATAATTTTTCCTTTGTCCACCATAATTTTCTTGTTGTTGATCTAATCTTGGAATTTGGTTATTTCCTATCCGATTATAGAAATTCTTCTCTCTATCATATTCTTCTTGATCTCTACTGCCCATTGCTACCATCTTTGGCTGGCTATCATTGATTTTCTTCTCTTCTGAAATTTGCGAAGAAGTTTGTGAGGATGTTTGCGAAGTACCTGCTACTACATTGATTATTTTGGGAAGTAAATTTGCTCCTCCCTCTTGATTGTTAGTGTTTGTTACTGGATATGACTCCATATTGTTTTGCTTTTCTTCTAGTGTAATGTATTCTTCTTGCAATTCTCATAATTCTGTCATCATTATGGAATTCTTTCTTCTGAAGATTTGAACATATAATTGTTCAGTTGCGAACATCGCATTTATGAAGGACATAATCAAGTATCTCTCATCTACACGCCCTGCCATATCACTGCACATAGTCTTCCATCGTCTTACCAAATGCTTCAAACTTTCACCCACTCTTTGTTTTAAACCAAATACATCTTCAATACCAAGCCGTGAAGAGTGATTTGTGATATATGCTCCAAGGAAAACTGCTTGCAAATGATTAAATGACGTAATAGTATTCTTAGGGAGTCCTTCGAACCACTTTAGAGCTTCCCCTGTTAAACTTGATGCAAAGTACTTGCATAACACAGCATCATGATTCTACCATTGTAACATGCATCTTATGTATGCTTTAATGTGCTGAATAGCACATGAAGTCCCATAAAAAATACTGGTAAGTGTGGGCAAATTACATTTTGGTGGAATTCCTCCCAACTGTACTTCTCTAGCAAATGGAGTCCTCGCAGCTTCTTCTATTGCTTCATATAATTGCCTCCTATCTCCTCCTCTTCTATTGTTTATCATCCCTCTCATTTATGCTAATTCTCGAAAGATTCGTGCATTTGCCTCAGAATTCTCATCCATTGGTCTTTTTAATGCAGCTTCTCTTCTTCTACGTTCTTGCGCTTCCTCCCCTGTGATCCTTCGCATTCTATCATATTCTTCATTAATGTTTTCATTCGCATAATTCTGCAAATATCTTCTTTCTAAATTATCATAATTGTTTAGTTGTAAAGCATCTTGGAATTCTTGTTCTTCCCTTTCTATTCTTCTCATTCTTCTCATGCGAATATCAGGAATTTCTTCTTCTTCATTTCTCCTACTTCTGTGACTTATTTCTTCTTGATTTACTTGTACTCTGATTCGAGAATTTGGTTCATTCCTTTCCACTTCTGTTTGTTGATTTACAATTCTTCTCTTAATTCTTTCATACTCAACATTTTGTTTGTTACGAACTTCTTCATGTCTTCTTACTCCATTCTCGTGATTGTTTTGATGTATTGCTTGTTGTCTCTCAGTTCCTTCCATAAGTTGTTGTTCTTCCTCTCGATTCTGATTTTTTTCTTTATGATTTGGTCTTGTTCGTAAATTCTCCATATTTTGTTCGCGGTTTGGTATTAAAATGAAACGATTTTCTTGATTTCTATCACCTTGATTCTGCGTTTGTTCTTGCATATCATTTTCATTATTGATTATCGGTGAATTTTGTCCTTCTCTTTCTATTCTAACATTTGATCTTGCAACACTTTGAGATTTCCTCCTTTGTAACATCTCATTTTCCATTCTCAATTCTTGATTTTTTCTTGTCAATTTGGCACGTTCTTCAGCTTCGATCATTCGTTCTTTTTGGATTCCTTGTCTCAATGTTTCTAGCATCTCCCTTTCTCTTTCAAGAATTGTTCCTCCCATCAACCTTCCATTTTCTCTGATTTCTGGTTCTCTATCTTCTTCTTCTGGTGTATTAGTTCTCCAAGTGTGTATACTTACTTGATCATGATCTTCTACTTGTTGAGCTTGATTTCTTCGATTACTCCTTCTTCTACTAGGTTCTCCTGTTATATTTGCTTCTCCTCCTGCTAATCTTACACTTCTTCTTACTTCAGTTAATGGTTCTGATGTGTTTCTTCTTCTTGTCATTTTTCTGGTACAGGAATTCTTTCTCTCCCTGTTTCCAGCGCCAATTATGTAGTTGCAGAATAACCTACAACTACACCCTCAATAGAATTAGTAAAAACTCAAGAAGTTCTTGATAATGAATAACAATTTTCTTATTAATGTTCTCAATTGATCACAAAGAAGTATCTAAATGGAATTAAAATAGTTACAACTTTCTCTATTCTCTTTCCTAAAATATTTTCTAACACTCACTAAAAGAACCTCCCGAATTTTACATTTGAACTCCTATTTATAGTAAAACTTTACACAGCTGTACATGAGTTACGAAGTATCGCAACTCATACTCGCAAAATTACTCCATCCTCGCAAAACTTCGTATTTCTCCGCGTTTCTTCTATCATCGTAACATTTTATAATTCTTTTCTCCTTTATTTATTACGATACTCGTTAACTATTATCTTGCGATATTCAGTACTTACACATATGGCAAATATTGTCCCAGCAGAAGAACTCAAAAGTGCAACAAGGCATATGTATCCACCCTTGATGATATTTAAGAGGAAGATTCTAATGAAGAAATATCTATTTGTAATGCACTTCTTGCCAACTCTAATGAGAATGAGTTCTATGAGTCTAAATAGCTCGTAGAAAAATGTGAGTTGGAAATTAAGGAGAATCAAAGGTTAAGCTCGGTTCTTGAAAACCTTTTGAAATATCTTTCGGACAAAACCAGTATGGTAAAATCTGAACAAGAGAAATCGGATGAAAAGCCGAAAGAATCAGAAACTAAGTTTGCTGATAATATGATAAGATCTTCATGTAGAAGAAATAATCATACTAAAACTCTCCTTGGAAATAAATTTATCAAGGCTCTTCGCAAAGGGATAAAGATTTTGAAGACTGATAAGTTTATAAGATCTCAAAAGGAGACTGCAAACTCTTGCAATCACAATAGTAAGAATGAACAAAGGGAAACCCAACCTATTGTGTTCATAAGTCATCCTAAGGATTTTTTTTGTTCAATATGGTGGGAATAATTCTCACCTCAACACAAACTTGTATTGAATATGCATCCTCACTTGTTGTCCAATATTCTCTGTTTGAGGAAGCATCAATCCGGGCAAGAGATTTTGTCTGTGTAAAATAATAGATATCTTTCTATTTTTGGTAAATATAGTTTCGGTTTTCTTAAACCAAAATTATTTATTGATGTTCTCCGATCCCTCTTATCATCTTCTTGTCCGAAAGAAGACTTTGGATTTCAATGGAGAATTCGACTGAAGATAAGCCATCATTGATGACTTAGCACTTTGTGCATCTGTTATGACTGGAACTCATGATGTTTCACCTCATGATATTTCTCAAGATTCTCTAAGAAAACAGATTCTCCCTGTTAAAGGTTGCATTAGATATCATGAGTTGATGATAAAGGATTCAAATTAAGTACTACCTAATCTTCATTCCCAGCTGTTCGAAATGAAAAAATCATCTACTGAAAAGGGGAGTGCTCATAAGAATTTGAATCTAGTTTTTGAAAGCAATCGACACGGGAATTAAGGAAGAAAAATAGACATCAATTTTTGATTGCTTTCATTGATTGTATAAGTCTATTGAAACTATTATGAATAAAGTTATTTGATTTATAATTTTTCTTGTGATAGTTTTTGATTTACATAGCCGGTACTTAATGCTTTATTTATTTGCTATGTATGTGTATGAGATGTTTGATTTCGGTTTTACTACCTTGATATTCGATCTCATAATATGTTGTGAACCCTTATGGTTTGGGTGACTTTTTGATTTAGTAGGATTAAGTTCTATCCCATGTTGTTAGGCTTTATCAAAGGATCATGAGGGGTTTCTGTAGAAATATTATGTGAAAAAGTCACAATATGTTGAATCGGTTTTGGTTTAGCATAAAAGCATATGTATTTCGACGGTTTTCAACTTTTGCTTGCAATTGTTAAAACCGGTTTTCAACCTTTCTCTGGTAAAGGTTGGTTGTTGTTATTCTTATGTTTCTGGCATGAGAATGATAACATAATGGTATTTCGATATCAATTCTCCCAGAAGAAGAAAACGATGCGATCATATTTGGAGAAGTTGGATGCGAAATTGAGGTAACAATCTTGTTAGTTAATTGTTTTTCTGGTTTAAGAAAATCCTATTTTTATTTGATATATATATATATATATATATATATATATATATATTGCTTTTTGTAGGTACTGAATATCGCAAGATAATATTTCACGAGTATCAGGAGAAAAGAGTTATAAAATGATACGATGATAGAAGAAGCGCGGAGAAATATGAAGTTTTGCGAGGATGGAGTAATTGTGCGAGCATGAGTTGCGATACTTCGTAACTCATGAACAGCTGTATAAATTTTACTATAAATAGGAGTTCAAATGTAAAATTCGAGGGGTTCTTTTAGTGAGTGTTAGAAAATATTTGAGGAAAGAGAATAGATAAAGTTGTAACTATTCTAATTCCATTTAGATACTTCTTTGTGATCAATTGAGAACATTAATAAGAAAATTGTTATTCATCATCAAGAACTTCTTGAGTTTTTACTAATTCTATTGAGGGTGTAGTTGTAGGTTATTCTGCAACTACATAATTGGCGCTAGAAACAGGGAACTTGAGAATTGTGGTAGCCTAAATTTTAGGGAATTGTGGAAAATTTGAAGATCAAATGAAGTCAGTAGATGGAGATGGCAAAAAAGAAGAATGTAATATGATCACAGAGACAATGATTGAGGAATTTCATAGTAATATGAAGGGAAAAATATACAAGCGAGATTGTAGAGGAAGAAAGATCATGGAGGAAGAAAAGATGACAACTTTAGAAGAATGGGAAAAGCAGAAAATCACATTTTCAGTAGCAGAAATTCCAAATGAAGACTTGAACCACACTTCACCATTGGTGATCACATTGCCAATCATGCTAGAAGATAAGAAAGCTGAAGAAAAATGGAAATTAAACCGAATTTTGGTTGATACAGGGAGCTCTGTTAATATTATATTCTATCATGCACTTAAGGGGATGGGAATTAGAGATGAAGAAATCATAAATTCAAAGTGTCTCATTCATGGATTAGGGAAATCTACAACAAAATCTAAAGGAGAAATCGTGCTGCGGGTATTACTAGGAGAAATCGAAATGCATGTAATCTTGTGTGTGATAGATATGGAATCTCCATATAACATGCTGATAGGAAGGCCATGGATTCATGCGATCAAAGCTGTTGCTTCAACATTACATCAAAAAATCAAATTTCCTACACCAAATGGAATTCAAGAAATAAAAGGAGATCTTGATAGTGCAAAATTTTGTTATCAAATTGAAGTAACACAATGCGGAGGAAGAGCAAGAAAGAAACAACTTCGTAGGAAACAAGAAAAGAAGAAGAATTCCGAGTGTATACAATAAGAGCAAAGGAAGGGAGAGGTATACCAAATGAAATTCCAGAAAAAGAAGGGGAACCAGCAAAAATAATTAAAGAACCAACACCTATGGGGGAGAAAAGTCCAAGCTATGTTGCAGCTGAACCAACCAAAGAAATAAATATTGGAAGTAAAGAAGAGCCTTTATTCTTACTAATTGGAACTAAGATGGATGAAGGAGAAGAAAAAAGGACTACTGATCTTTTGCGAGAATATAAAGATATCTTCGCATGAAGTGTAGATGAGATACCAGGAATTGATCCATCAGTGGCATGTCATAGATTGAATATAGATAAAAATGTAAGACCATTCAAACAAAGAATAAGGAAGATATCACAAAATTATCATGTACAGATAGAAGAAGAATTACAAAAGATGTTGGATGCAGGGATTATAAGGGAAGCAAAATATCCAGAATGGATTGCGAATATGGTCATTGTTCCGAAAAAGAACAAAGGAATAAGAATTTGCATAGATTTCACTGATCTAAACAAGGCATGTCCCAAAGATAGTTTTCCATTACCAGATATACCACAAATGGTGGAATCAGCTGCAGGTCATGATAGAGTCACTTCACTTGATGGATATAAAGGGTATAATCAAATATCACTCGCAGAAGAAGATCAAGAACATACTGCCTTTTTTTCTCCAAGGGGTTTGTATTGTTATGTGAAGATGCCATTTGGTTTGCGGAATGCGGGTGATACATATCAACGTATGGTTGAAAAAGTGTTCGCGAAGTGGATACATAAAACTTTGGAGGTATATGTAGATGATATGTTGATAAAAAGCAAGGAAGCTAAAGACCATGTGCAAGATTTGAAGGAAATATTTGAGCAAATGAGAAAGTTCAACATCAAATTAAATCCAGAGAAATGTATAATTGGGGTTTCATCTGGAAAGTTCTTGGGATACATAGTATCGAAGGAGGGAATACAAGTTGATCCAGAAAAATTCCAAGAAGTTCGTGACATGCCAACACCTGCAACGGTAAAAGAAGTACAAAAACTAAATGGACTCTTGGCTTCACTTGGGAGATTTATTTCGCGAATGTCAGATAAGTGCAAGCATTTTTTCAACATACTTAAGAAGGGAGCAAAATTCAAATGGACTGATGAATGTGAAAAATCTTTTCAAGGAATCAAAGAATACCTCGCAAATACATCTATACTACAGAAACCAGAGAAAAAAACGAAGAATTATTGGTATACCTCGCAACAACTCCATATGCTCTAAGTGCAGTTCTGTTACGAGCAGACGCAGGAGTAGAAAGGCCCATTTACTACATTAGTAAAACCTTTAATGCAGCAGAAAATAACTATTCTAAAATGGAGAAGTTAATCTTAGCCTTGGTTTATGCATCATTCAAGTTGCGAATATACTTTCAAGCACATGTGATAAAAGTGGTAACCAAAGTCCCAATTGAATCAGTCATGAAGAACACAAAAAGGTCAGGAAGAATAGAAAGGTGGAATGCACAAGTAAACCATTACAAGATAAAATACGAAGTGTTGTCATCGCAAAAATCACAAGTTGTCGCAGATTTTTTGGCAGAATTTCCTTTGGAAGAAGATGAAGTAGTAGAGGAAATGATGGATGTTGAAGAAGAATTTGGAAATCCAAAAGACTTGTTAACAGAGCCTGATAGATGGGAAATTCTGGTGGATGGATCATCCAATAGTGAGGGAAATGGGATTGGAGTCGTGTTGATTTCACCAGAAGGAGAAAGAATAGCATTCTCATTCAGACTAGAATTTGCATCCACGAACAACGAAACAGAGTACGAAGCTGTAGTGCATGCATTAAAGATCTCAATGGAAATAATATATTCTTATTAAAGGGGTTCCAGCGCAACTAGTATCTGATAATGGGAAACAATTTGATGGGCAGAATATAGAGATGTTACTCAGTGCTTTTAGAATAAAATGTGGGAAGTCAACCCCGTTATATCCACAAGATAATGGACAAGCTGAAGCAACAAATAAAACAATCGCAGATACAATCAAAAAGAAATTAGAAGGACATCTCAAAGGGTGGTGCGAGCAAGTACCTAGCGCAGTTTGGGCATACAATACAACTAGAAGAGAAGCAACTGGAATGTCTCCTTATTGTCTAACATATGGAGTAGAAGCAGTATTACCCACAGAGGTTGTAATTCCAACAACAAAGAAAGAAGCTTGGGAAAGAAATTTAAGTGCGGGAGTAATATTACGAGAATTGGATGATTTGGAAGAAAAAAGAGAAAAGGTGTTGCACCATATGAGGATTTATCAAGAACGATTAGCTCGAGAATACAACAAGAGAGTCATTGAACGTGAATATAAACCAGGTGATTTGGTCATGCGAGAAACACCTCGATATCAAAAAGAAAATGGAGGGAAATTAGCACCAAAATGGGATGGACCATATGTTATTAAAGAAGTTGTAGGAAGCGGAGCTTATCGGCTGATGGATCCAGAAGGGAGAGACATGGGTTTGAGGCTCGGTAGACCTTGGAACAGACTATATTTGAAAAGGTATTACCCATAAAACTCATGAAATTTTTTACGAATATTGTTTGCTCGCAGGAAATTGGGAAAAGTTACGAATTTTCAAAATTTATATTCCAATTAAAATTTCATTAATTTTCGAATAAAAGACCGCAATCTGTGATCAGCCTCCAAAAAATAAAGAGAGCCGCAGAAAATTTTATACAGGCAAACCTTTGTGGCGTACACCCTAGTTTGCGAAGCTATAATTCGTAAGAGGCAAAGTCCTAAAGTACGTCATTTAAGGGGGTACCTATAACGTGGCTAAGGGTAACCGGAACACCACCAAGGGCCCTTAGTACATGGTAAAAATTTTGGGGTACAACCCAATAATGGGGTACCTATCCGGGTTAGACACCTTGGATTCTCACCTAATCTAATGACATTACACAATATAAAATGCGGTGTAAGAAGATTTAGGCTGGGCGACTAAGGCATATTGTCTTTCCCAAGAAGTGCAGAAAACGATCAAGGCGCCGAGGTACACGGTTGAGTCAAGAGTGCCGGGTGAGGTTGAACCACATCTGCCATTTTTGACAAGTCTTGGCAAATGATGCACTTGGCCCAAAGATACCACATAGGGTGCAACCTCGTAACTATAAGCCCTATAGGCAAAAAGGATAATAGGTTGCGATCAAAAGCTGGTTGTTGGCAGAACCGGATGGGAAGAGCTAACCTTGTATGGTCGATGTACGCTTCCTTGAAGGGGCAATCAGGGGGAAGATAAAGGCAGCACCCTCCATTAGGGAGCTGATAAGTGCTATAAGACGCAAATGTCACGAGGCTTCTTGTTTGCGAAAACATAAAGGCTTGTCATATTTGTGCAACAAATGAAGTTCTGCGAGCCTTCTAAAAAAAAAAAAGAGAAATAAAGAAAGAAAAGAATAAAGAACTCGCAGAACATAATGAAGTTAAGATGAGATCAATGGGTCGCTACATGAAAGTGTAGATACGTCCTGCGATTTCATCGCAAGACGGCAATGTCATGGGGCTTCATGTTCGCAAGAATATTTAGGCCTGTCATATTGTCGCAACAATTCCTGAAGAGGTTAAAATACTATACAATGAAGTTAATATGAGATCAATGGGTTTTTGCATGAAAGTGTAAGAACGTCCTGCGATTTCATCGCACGACAATAATGTCACGAGGTTGTATGTTCGCAAGAATGTTCAGATTTGTCATATTATCGCAAATAATCAATACAAAAGAGGTGGCAAAATAAGACCTTTACTTAGGAAGGCATGATAAGACCACAGAAATTAATGAAATTTATTACATCAATATCATTGAAGAAATTTTACAAGAATATACATCAAGATATTTTGAAGAGAAGATAGCTCTGGCAATATCATTGAAGAATTTTACGAGAAGTCCTAGGAAAAAAGGACAACATTATTGAAGAATTTTAATGAAGACTTAACAAAAGATGCGATTTTGATAACAATCAAATACAGATAAGTTTATATTCGTAAAAGTTTACGAGAATTACATACTTCTTATACTTTTCCATGTATTGAATATTTCACAAAAAGATTGAATACTTCTTATAATTCTTCAAGAATATCTCGTATTTATTATACTTCTTCAACGGATATTTAATTTTGCGAAGGTTAAGTACTTATTATACTTCTTCATACAATGAGTAATAATTTTCTATATTTCTTCATATATTGGGCAATTCTTCATAAATTGAATGCTTCTTATACTTCTTATACTTCTTAAGGGTATTTCATATTTTATATACTTCATACTTTCTATACTTCAAGGGGAGATTTATTATTTACTTCGCAACATTCCGTAAAAAGCAAAAGGCTTATATTCCTTATACTTTGAAGGGAGGATTTCTTATTCATAATCACAATAAGAAGAAAATTCGTAAGATAAATTCAGAAGGATATTCTAATACTTCCAGTGATAGTTGATCATTTGAAGAGAAGTAATAGGGGGAAAAGGATATACTAAGCTTTATCTGTGAGTTATATATTATTTCTCTTCACATGATCAAAAAGGGCAAATTTAGTCAAAGTAAGGTTAAATTATCTTCGCAAAATATCAAAAAGAAAGGATAGATCATCTTCGTAAAATATCAAATGTACTTCTAAAAAAATAGAATTGTTCGCAAAAAAGGAAACCAACGGTAATAAAGGGAAGGAATTCAGAAGAAAGAAAGAAAGGAGAGCCAATGATAATTTGAACAAGGAATATTATCATGCTTCATCAACACTCTGTGTTGGATCTTTAAGATCAGAGGAGTCATTAGCAGCCTTCGACTTTTGAGAGATATCATCCTTGGAAGAATATGCAGCAGGGACATCTCCTTGAGGAATAGATTCTTCCTCATCATCAAGATCTTCATCATCACTCTCATGATCGAAATCACTATCAGGCTCACAAGCAACTTCATCGTCAGATATCTTCAGAGGAGTAATCTTTACAGGAAGCAAGCCTCTTGATAAAAGAATGTTATTCGCAAAAACTTGAGCTTTCAAGTGACTTTCACGAAGTATAGCCTTTTGATGATTGGTATCTTCGATATCCTTGGAATAAGCAAGATAGTTGAATCTCCGAGTAGCACGATCACGAGAGTTGATTAAGCGGGTAGAAAGCAAGGCATTCTTCTTACGAAGCTCAGAACAGGAGGCTTTTAATCCAAATTTTGCATTACAAAGGTGATTCTCGATTCTCGCAAATAAAACAAAGTTCAAAGAATAAAATTTGCGAATATAATTAAATTTAAAGACGTACCATAGGCAGTCAAATTTTAATGACTACCTTCTCTTTGCGAAGTAAGAGATTGAGTTAAAGATAGACAACAGTTCTTCATCTGATTCATCGCATTATCAAAACCATCACCAACTAATCCTTTAAGTCGAGATTGAAGCTTTTGATCTTTAGAAAGGAGAAATTTTTTATCCTTCGCAATTTTGGCATTAAGACTTTTTAATGATGAGTAATCTTCTTCAAGTTGATTCTTCTTAGCACATAAGACTATATTCTTATTAATAAGGGAATTCTTCTCAACAACAAAAGAATTTCTTTCAAAGATCTCAAAGACTTCTTTAATTCCTCAAGTTCACCTTTCAACAAAGAAAGAAGAATTTCTTGATCGCAACATTTATTCTGAAGAGTCTTTAATTCTTGCGAAGAAACAATCATTGTATTCAAAAACGAACATTTCTCTTCTGATAAGGTTTTGTTCTCTTCTAATAAGGTTTCTATTCTCAAATTAGCTTTGGTTAAGGAAGAAAAAAGTTGAGATATGTCATCATTCAAAAAAATTCGATCATATATTAATTGAGTATTCTCTTGAAAAAGAGCATCAGAGTTGTCAAGAGCACACGAGTAAAGATCAGATAAATGGGAGAATTGGTTTGAGAGGCTTTCATGCTTGGTTCGATATTCTGTTGCATCTGATTCATGGTAAAGTACCAATCTTCTACATTTCTGGATGGATATTATAAAGGGGAATGGGCTTTAATGGATGTTTTAAGCAAAGGAAGAATATAAATAAATAAAAGAGAAAATATGAGGATAGTAATCATACCTTTCAGTTCATCATTTCTTTTGCGAAGAATCGCACAGTCCAGAGAATTATTCTGAAGATGATGATTTTCTTTAAGAAGATCCTCGCATTCTGCTTGAGAAGCTTTCAAAGAATGGCGAAGTAATTCAATTTCTTTTTCCAAGGATTGACGTGAAGAAGAAATGTCTGGATTGACGAAATTATTCAGAACTTTGCAAAATTCATATTGCGAACGAACATTAGTAGATTTCGCAGTATTGGTCAAAACCTCATATAACATTCGGAAAGTTGAATAAATTCCATCTCGAATTTCTTGAGGAAGAGGAGAAGAATTTGAAGGAATAAGAGCAAGCTGCAAATTGTCTGGAGAAATAGTACTCAAAGGATTTGGGGTTAAGACAGGTTTTTCTAAAGAAGAAGTTGAAGGAATATTTTGCGAGGATTGTTTTTCAATTGAAGAAGTTGAAGAAATATTTTGAGAAGGTTGGTCTTGAAGAAGTGTTGATAAATTGACATTGATAGGAGATTGAAAAGCAGGTAATGGAGTAGAGGCAGGAGTATTTGAAGAAGCATTTTCACGAGGAGGAGAGGAAAATTCCTTATCAACTTCAGGAAGGAAATCATCAATCGGAATTAATGGTGTGGGTTTAGTTATTCGAGATCTCTTGCTTGGATTTGGTTTTTCGTCAACCTGCGAATCAAAACGTAGATTAAAAACTGAGGCAACAATATATTGTTCGGGAAAAGAAGTCAGTTTTTAATCTACGTTTTGATTCTCAGATTTTCTTCTTCGTGGATTAAGGCTTGGATTCTTTAATTGAGATTTCATCTGAGAAGTTATTTTGCTGAAATTAACCAAAATCAGACAACAAATCATACAGAAATTAAAGAGGAGAACAAATGAAATACGCAAAGATAGGGGGAAATTACCTTGGAGAACTCATGAAGATATAGTAGAAGAAAATAGTGATAGAGAGTATGAGTAGAAGATAGAATTGCGGAAATAAGAAGAAGAAAATAAAGAGAGTACGAAGGAGTTATATAAGGGAATAACTAAAAAAGAACGGTTACAAAAGACGTGTCAAAATTTCAAAAGACTAAGTAACGGTTATGTTCTCACGATCATTTCTTCTTCGTAGAATTGACATGAGAAGAGGCAAGATGTAGGTACTGAATATCGCAAGATAATATTTCACGAGTATCAGGAGAAAAGAGTTATAAAATGATACGATGATAGAAGAAGCTCGGAGAAATATGAAATTTTGCGAGGATGGAGTAATTGTGCGAGCATGAGTTGCGATACTTCGTAACTCATGAACAGCTGTATAAATTTTACTATAAATAGGAGTTCAAATGTAAAATTCGAGGGGTTCTTTTAGTGAGTGTTAGAAAATATTTGAGGAAAGAGAATAGAGAAAGTTGTAACTATTCTAATTCCATTTAGATACTTCTTTGTGATCAATTGAGAACATTAATAAGAAAATTGTTATTCATCATCAAGAACTTCTTGAGTTTTTACTAATTCTATTGAGGGTGTAGTTGTAGGTTATTCTGAAACTACACTTTTTCTTAAAAGAAATAGTTGGTACAATTGATTTATTTATTCCATTATGTATGTGTGGATGTTTGTGTGATTCAATTGTTTCCGGTTAAGTAAAACTTTTGTTATCTTGTTTTTTTATGTGATATCAATAGTTTAGGCTTACGAAATCTGGTGCAATTGCGGTGCTTTAATGTTTATTATAATTCAATTGCTTCCAGTTAAGTAAAATAATTGTTATTTTGCTTTATTGTGTAGTATTAATTGTTTAGGCTTACAAAATTTCGGTGCAATAGTGAAACCTTGATATATATGTTGTATCCGATTGAGGTGAATAATTATGCAAGTTGATTTATTGGTTTGTATGAATTATTTATGGCTTAACGAATGAATATGTTGACGGGATGAGTTGTTTAGTCCAATTCGATTCCGGATAAGATAAACTAAGTTAATTTTGATCTTAGTTATACTTATCAAAGTGGAGGTTTCGGTTATTCAAGTCTAGGCAAAAGCCTAAACAAGGAAATGCTAGTTAACTAACCTAGTATTTGTCTTGTTTAAAATCTAAAGGTCTAAGTTATATGGATAATTAGAACCTGATGATAAAAATGAAGTTTATCTTTGTTTTGGTCTTATCGAATGAAGCGGTTGTATTTATACAACCGGTTTAGCAAAGGAACTAAGTTGCTTAGTTGATTCTTGGTTTGCTAAACTAGTTGGGAAAATTGCTTCGTGCAATTATTTCCATGATAACATATCAAAACATAATTACTTTGTAGTTTCGGTTTTGATATTGGTTATAAAAAATGGTATGTGTAACCCTCATGCTTGACTCAACAGGTTGCAAGTCTATTTTTGAGATTTGTAAGATCCTTTCCGTGTTGACCATTATTTTTTCGTTTCTTTGTCATTTTTGTGACAAAAAGGGGGAGAAATATATGGAGTAAACAAGTGATGTTGGTTTCAATTTTATGGTTGATTGGTGTCACTAGGTGTTTGTACCCTATTTAAATAGTGTATGTGTGTACCGCACAAGATATTTGGTATGGGAAAAATACGGTTTATTGTGGAAACCGGTGGGTTTATTGTGGAAACCCACATGGCTTATTGTGGAAGCCTAGTACGGTTTATTGTGGAAACCGGTGGGTTTATTGTGGAAACCTGCATGACTTATTGTGGAAGCCTAATACGGTTTATTGTGGGAATCGGTGGTTTATTGTGGAAACCCACATGGCTTATTATGGAATCCTAATACGGTTTATTGTGGAAACCGGTGGGTTTATTGTGGAAACCCACATGGATTATTGTGGAAGCCTAATACGGTTTATTGTGGAAACCCGCATGGCTTATTGTGGAAGCCTAATATAGTTTATTGTGGAAACCGGTAGGTTTATTGTGGAAACACACATGGCTTATTGTGGAAGCCTAATACGGTTTATTAGGGAAACCGGTGGGTTTATTGTGGAAACCCACATGGCTTATTGTGGAAGCCTAATACGGTTTATTGTGGAAACCAATGGGATTATTGTGGAAACCCACATGGCTTATTGTGGAAGCCTGGATTTGGGTTGAGTCATAAAAGACTCAGAAGAGGAAGAATTCTTCATGGAAAAGACATCAACATCATCATCAAAATCATCATCATCAAGATCATCACTTTAATTTTCAGGAATAGGTTGAGGAGTTTAAGAAGAAGAGAGTTGGGTTTTTCTTCTCTTTAAGGGAGGATCACCAGATTCCTCACTACGAGGAGCAATAGGCTTCCCCCTGGGAGGGGCAGTAGATTTTCCCTTGCGATAAACTGTAGATTTCACCTTGGTCCTCGCGGGTTTTATTGGTTCTAATTCTTCAATTACCTGTGGACACAGATAAAGATAAGAAATAGGGGCAACAATATATTGTCAAGATTTATGAAGGGATATTTCTTACTTCATCTGTGAAGGATTTAAGAGCTAAAAGAGTACTGGGTTTCCTAAAATTTTGGTAACTGGGCTTCAGTCTGTCAATCTGGAAAGATTGAAGTAGTTAGCGAGAATATAAAAATATGAGAAAGGAAATAGTAATAATTGTGCAAAAGATTGGAGAGAGCATACATCTTTAGTCCTTCCAGGCCAATTAAAAACCCATGGTTGATATTCTGAGAGATTCGCAGGTAATGCATGAAGACTAGAGATGTAGGGACCTTCAAGACATAATGGAAAAAGAAACCATTTGTCATTGCTAGAGTGGTGAGGGCCTTGATTATTATTCGTATTCCAATCGATATCAAACATAAGAATATTATCTTCAGCGATCTTATCTTTCTTTTGCAAATGAACGCCCCAACAGGTGATATCCCTCTTCATGGGGATTATGTCATAGTTTATGAACAAATTATCTACAGTATACATTGCAGGAATAATTGGAATATCCTTAAATTTAGGATTATTCGCAGTCTCAGGGTAGCGAGATCTTTTATTAGCACCGCGAGTAGCATACTCCATCAGCAGACGAATGCAGTCCCCACCCAACTAATATATCGCTCGCGAAAACTTCTCGTGAGAAAGTATTTCATAGAATAATGGAAGTTCTGGGTTATAGAGAGGAATGGGAAGACCAGCTTCAAGCTGACCTAGCGAGACTATGATTTTCTCGCGATTACATTGAAAGTTAGAAAATAATGGTACCAGAAATTTTGGACTTGGGGTTTTGATTGGGAATGGTGGATAAAGTAAAACCTTTTTCTTGAAATTCTTGTTGATATTTCTCGAAAGCCATCTCGTATTTGCGACCAGCTACAACCATTTTTAGTATGGGAATAAAGATTGAAAGATTGAAAGATCGAAACAAAGTTCGTAACAGTATCAGATCCAGAATTTATGGAAGAACAGTGAATTTGCAGAGAAATTACGGAGAGAAGGAAGAAAAAAGTAAAGAAAAGAAAGAAAAGGAATGAAGAAGTATTTATAGAAGAAGAGATTTCTCGAGAAGATGAATGTAATAAATGCAAAGGAAGGACGTGAACGGTCAGATCGCAGTAGTCGAAAAGGACGTGTCAAAAATTGAATGGAAGAAAAAGAATATGAAAACAGCTGGCGAAGAGTACAGAAACGTGTCAAGGTAGAATAATGCAAAAAGATAAACAGCTGCGGCATTATAAAAAATTTAATTCTCATGATCTTCCCTCCTTCGCAGAAAAGACATGAGAAGAGGCAAGATGTAGCACCAGAATATTGCCATGACGGTATTCTTGCGAGATTAACAACACTCCTGCGATCATCACCGCGAGCCTCTTCAACAACACTCTGTGAGCGTCACAAAATAACTTAAAGAATGGTTCAAAGAATGACATAGTAGCTGACGATTGAAGAAACACGAGAAGAGTATGATTGATCTGCGATGGTTACAATGCTTGCGATATTTCATATTATAACTGTTGAGATGAGATCGCAGAGTAGATCTGAAATAAAAGGAAAACTTAGCTGTCATCCACTATGTAATTTCCTATATAAAGGGTTCCTATAGATTCAGAGAATGATGATGTATTTTTGAGAGTTGAGAAAGTCTTGAGGAGAGAGAAACTTCAAGAGAATAGTGGTATTCTTGATGTCTCCCACTTCTGTAAACATTTCTGAGAATTAAATGAAAAAGTGTCATTTTTAATCTTCAAGTATGAGTTGATATTTGTGAAATCTTAACAAGGGTGTAGTGTAGGATTTCCTGCAACTATATGGCTTATTGTGGAAGCCTAGTACGGTTTATTGTGGAAACCCACATGGATTATTGTGGAAGCCTAATACGGTTTATTGTGGAAACCCGCATGGCTTATTGTGGAAGCCTAATACAGTTTATTGTGGAAACCGGTGGGTTTATTGTAGAAACCCACATGGATTATTGTGGAAGCCTAATACGGTTTATTGTAGAAACCGGTGGGTTTATTGTGGAAACCCACATGGCTTATTGTGGAAGCCTAATATAGGTTTATTGTGGAAACCGGTGGGCTTATTGTGGAAACCCACATGTCTTATTGTGGAAGCATGGATTTGGGTGGTTAGGGAAACCAGTGGGTTTATTATGGAAACCCACTAGGATTATTATTGTAGCCCAAGAGTCTTGAATATTTATTTATTTATAATTATTAATATTATTTGATATAAATGCAGGATCCTAAATAAAAGGGGATAATTATCTTAAATATTAATAATTATTCGAGATAATTATTATTTAAGATAAATGAGGATTATGATAAATATTAGGGTTTATCATGAATCTGGATGTTATTTGAGATTTATACAGATGAGGGAAGTTATTAGGATAAATATCAAAACCCTAAAGCTACATCTATTTCTGCATATATATAGAGACTAAATCTCAGCACAAAAGGTACACAATTTCTATTCCTTTTCTTAACAACCTACTTGCATAGAACTCTTGTTGATTTTAGCATCGGAGTGTCTTTGCAGGTACCCCCACCATTTTCAATCAATAATTCTTTGGAGAATCTAATCAACGGAGGCGATTCGATCATCATACACACATCTCGAAGATTGTTGGGGTGATTAATTTTTGCACCAACATCTTTTGGCGCCGACTAAGGGGATCACGATAAAAGATCGTGTTCTCCGAGTATTTTCGAAACTAGGGTTTTCAAAATCACTGTTCACCGAAAATCGTTGTTTACGGAAGACTGTTCGCAGGAAAATCTCAAAAATATCTTAACGTTTCTGAAAGTCTCAGAAAGGTGTAGAAGTAGCTCAAGTTTTCTGAAAGGTGCAGAAACAGCACAACTTTTCATAAAGTCTCAAAAAGATCTCAATTTTTCTGAAAGGTGCAGAAATATCGCAACTTTTCAGAAAGTCTCAGAAAGATCGCAACTTTTCAGAAAATCTCAGGAAGATCTCAACGTTTCTGAAAGTCGCAGAAATAGATCAAGTTTTCTGAAAGTCGCAGAAGTAGCTCAAGTTTTATGAAAGGTGCAGAAACAACGTAACATTTCTGAAAATCTCAGAAAGATCACAACTTTTGATTTGTCAATAACTTCTTCGTTTTAAGTCCGAATTGAGTGATTTTTGGCTCACTGGAATCATTTTTCAATTCCCTACAGCGTGGAACCAAAAAATCCAGTGTTTGAGAAACTTTTATATGCACTTGATACAGCAACGTGATCGAGTTCGAGGTTCTTGGATAGCAACATGATCGAGTTCGAGGTTCGTGGATAGCGACATGATCGAGTTCGAGATGAGGATTGATTAGACCCTTCAATATTTATCCTTGCATCACATCGCAAGCACCTAAAGCCACACCTTGCACGTGAACAAATAATTCTTGCTCTTATCGCAAGCATAAAATCTCTTCTAGCACGCAAGTATGAAAGACTTGCACCTTGGAAAGCATAAAGTCTCTTCGAACCACGAGCCCAATGCCCGATATTGGTCTAAAGACTCGTACTCAATACAAGCAACTGCCAGCCTGCCTGAGCAGTGAGCGCTTCAGCCTTGTTACGTTGCGAGAAAAAAGCCTTGCCCCAGCCGCAAGAACACACTTCATTCCTTTCAAGACTCGACCCATCAAGCATCACAAGTCCACCACGTGGAAAAAAGTCTCATCTAGCACGTAAGCGGAATTTATTGCACGTTATTACAGTTGGGGGCATCTTTATAATGTTACGCTTGAGTGATTCCAAAAGGAAAAATCACGATGGAACCAGAAATAAGATGGCAACGGAAAGGATACCTGATCATAAGCCCAAAGCCATCTAGCAAGTGAGGAACGGATATAATAGATCTAGTTCATGCTTCACATGGGGGCATCTTTTCTACTTGTTAATATCTCTACAGATATTGGGGGCGGCTAAAGTGACCCCTAGCATGTAATCAAAACCATCATGGTTAAGAAAGTAAAACAATAGAGCGCATCCTTCCGTTGGTAATGCATCATATGAGATGGGAAATCCTCTTCCCATCGTTATAAGCGACGATGAGTCTGAAGAAAGACGGATACGAGCAGTGGGGATGTATGCCTACTAAGCGAGATGATCAGTGGGTATGTATGCCTACTAATCGAGATGGAAAATAAAGACGGATGCGAGCACGAACGAGTTTTCCTTGCACGACATTCAGAGCTTCATTAACCTAAAGAGAAGAAAAACGACAGTTGTTTACCTTCACACCTACAAATATGGTGAAAATTGGTACACGCCATTTATATGGGAAGTGAGTGTTGTACAAGGAATGAATACACGACTTCAAGCCGGTGAAGTTTTTGGCGGCTATGATTCCAAGTTGATCAGTTAGGGAATAAATCACAGACTTGATTCACGTGACCGCATACTCATGTTGGAGGAAATATTTTTCTCCGAGCAGGTGCTTACATGGGAAAGCGAATAAAGAAAACAAATGCGAGTGACACCTGCGTGTGAACACCCTCACGTCTAGGAAAGGAAGACGGGAAGCTGCACAAATCAAACTGGTGACCTGTACCATATGGGTAGCCCCCAGTCCTTATCTAGCAGTTTGTTTCTTCGTAATGTCGTTGGAATTGGAAGCGCAAGATGACATACTGCAAAAGAGGTATTTGGCATTAATAAAAGCACCTCGTACCAAAGTTACGGTAAGATTTGAATTTTGATATGTGTGATTCAAGATATAGAAAAACGAAAGTTAGTTTCTTTCTGAGGAAACAAAACTTCAGTAATAAAAATATTGAAGACATAATATTTACTTGAGAAGAAGAATAAAGATGATGATCGCTGTTTATGAAGAATACGGTGAATGTAGCACCACTTTTTTAAGGCAAGATTTACTCCCGTACAAGATACAATTGTGGAGGAGTTCGATGCGATATTTTTTATAGTTCCTCCCTCCAATATAATATTGACGCGTCAATAACAGTGACGTGTCACCTAGTATGGAAGCTAATTGAACACTATGAAATGTGGCACCAGTAAGAAGACCGCACCAAGGCACAGAGCTATTGTGATATTCACATTCACGAAGGAATAATCAGATCAACATGGCATAAAGCTATGTAGGAGTATCACGTGGGCCTTTTGCTGGAAAATGGGTTATCATTTCCCTGCTTGGCAAGCTAGTACGTGAGTATTTTGTACAAGGAAATTTTGGAGTACATCTGAGTATTTGAAAATTTTGATGCAAGCCTGGGCGCATCTCAATATCATTGGACGTATTGGGGCGACTAAGATGAAGGAAATACTTGTAGTGTCTTTTCTATAAAAGAGAAAGACAATGGCGAAGTATTTTGGTTATAAAGGAAATTGTTGCGATGTCTTTCTAATAAAGAGAAAGACAAAAACAAGGTGTTTTAACATAATTAAGCTGAAGCTAAAATGTAGCGAAAGAAGAAAAGGAAAAATGTTAAAGAACTTATGGGGAGGAGATATTTGCAATGTTTTTCTAATAAAGAGAAAAACAAAGTGTTTGGCTTATCAAGAAAATAGTTGCAACGTTTATTTAGTAAAGATAAAGACAAAAAAGATGTATTTCGATTGTTAAGGAAATATATACAATCTCTTTCTAATAAAGGGAAGGAGAATAAGAAAGTGTTTCAATAAAGCTGAAGCTAAAAAAAAAACGAGGTGGAGCGAAAGAAAGGAAATGTTTGATGAAAAGCTAGATAGTCAAACTGTACACCAGAGATTGTCGTACATTCATTATTCGCAGACACACGAGCATTGAGTCGGCAAGTGCCAGTATGGGAACAAATGGGCAACCAATGTTCCTAGCAAAATATGGGAGAAACCTGCATTCGAGTGAGGTATGTTCTCAAATTCAAAGTTGAGTTATTAATTTAATCCTGATTATTTTTTTATTAAAGAGATAAACTATAGCGTTTTTCTATCAAAGAGAAAAACCAAGGAAATGAATTGTCATGCAAAGTCAAATAGTTCTAGTAATATCTTACAAAGAACAATGGAGCAAAAGGAAGTAAATGTGCCAGAGAATTACCGAAATGACTAAAAAATCATGAATGTGGGATTAAAGATCCTAAAGAAGTGTTGGAAGATTTACAAGACCAACACGTAAGTCATTTTTTAGCTAATGAAAGAGCAAGAGGACATAACATGTTGATATGTTTTGCGTTTGGGTAATTACTATATGGAGTTTTTAAGTACATTATTGGTACTTTGAATGTGTTTAGTGATTTGAGATGGTAAGTACATTTTTGGTACTTTGAATTATTGAGCCAACCGTTGGGAAAATCGACACAACAAGCTGGCTAAGGCCACGAAAGGTTATCCGATGAACTACATAGGTCGAATTTGAACGACCCAAGAAGGTTAGTTCTATTGATTTTATTAATCCATCAACAAGCTGGCCAAGTCCACGAAAGGTTATCGGATAAGAAGCATATGGTGAATTGGAACGAGCCACGAAGTTCCATATAAGGCCAGCCGAGGACGGGAATAAACTTGGCGAGGATAATTGAGCCATATGTGTACTACAATGAGATATGATTCATTCATGCAGTTGTATACATGCCGCTGTCAGATGTAGCCTTGATCTTCTTAACTCTTCGACAAGTCGAGAGTTAAGAGGGGGTGATGTTTATACCCTATTTAAATAATATACGTGAGTACCGCATAAGCTATTTGGTATGGGAAAAAACGGTTTATTGTGGAAACCGGTGGGTTTATTGTGGAAACTGGTGGTTTTATTATAGAAACCCACATGGCTTGTAGGACCAGAATATCTCCATGACGGTATTCTTGCGAGATTAACAACACTCCTGCGATCATCACCGCGAGCCTCTTCAACAACACTCTGCGAGCGTCACAGAATAACTTAAAGAATAGTTCAAAGAATGACGTAGTAGCTGACGATTGAAGAAACACGAGAAGAGTATGATTGATCTGTGATGGTTACAATGCTTGTGATATTACATATTATAACTGTTGCGATGAGATCGCAGAGTAGATCCGAAATAAAAGGAAAACTTAGCTGTCATCCACTATGTAATTTCCTATATAAAGGGTTCCTATAGATTCAGAGAATGATGATATATTTTTGAGAGTTGAGAAAGTCTTGAGGAGAGAGAAACTTCAAGAGAATAGTTGTATTCTTGATTTCTCCCACTTCTGTAAACATTTCTGAGAATTAAATGAAAAATAGTCGTTTTTAATCTTCAATTATGAGTTGATATTTGTGAAATCTTAACAAGGGTGTAGTGTAGGATTTCCTGCAACTACATTTTGGCTCCCGAAACAGGGAGGAATTGATGATTATTTACAGAAAAAGATAAAAACTAACGTTGTGATTGGAAGGAATTTAGAATAATTAGTGAAAGATCTTACGCAACATTCAACAGATTACTAACATTAATGGCTAGAAGAAGAAGAAACACGTCAGAACCACCAACAATTGTAAGGAGGAGTAAAAGACTTGCAGGTGGAGAAACAAATGAAGTGAGAGAATCTTCAAGAATAAGAACAAGAAGAAATAGAACAAGGAATGAAGGAGAAAATCAAATTCAACAGCCAAACCAGCAAACACCAATACAAGATAGAGTTGTGAATTATGATAGAGTTAGCGTGCATACTTGGCGATCAGATTCAATAGAATATCGACAATTAAGAAACGAAAGAAGAGAAGACAGAGATCAATGAGTGGTTGAAGGATTAATTCATGGAGAAGACGAAAATAAAACAACAGATGATTTAAGACAGATAATACAGGAGGAAAGAAGATTAGAGGCGGAAGAACGTGCGAATTTAACAAGACAAAATCACGAGTTGAGAATGGAGAATTTGAGATTACAAAGAAGAAGATCAAGAAGTACTGCTAGGTCAAATTCAAGATCATTTAGAGAAGATCCAAGGAGAAATTCCACTATGAGAAATGCTAGAGAAAATATCCGAGAAGGAATGCAAAATCCAAATGAAGAGCAGCATCATAGAGAAGAAGAGATGATTCATGATCGCTACATTCCACGCGGTGAAACTGTGAATGGTAGACGTGATAATAGAAATCAAGAAGGTGGAAATAACCAGTATGGTGAAGAAAATCGATAAGAAGGTAGAAGAATATTACATGGGCGAGAAATCCAAAGAAAACAAAGAATTATTGAGGAGGAAATTGAGAGACATTACGCTGAACAAGCACGTCTGGATTGCGAGAGAGAAAGATTAAGAACAGAAGTGGAAGAACAAGAATTCCAAGAAGTAATATGGCAGAATAATCATGACATTCGAGAAAGAATACGCACACAAAATCGCCATAACAATGATATCAATGAGGAATATGACAAAATACAAAGGAGAATAGAAAGACAGCAAAGAGAAACGATGAGTAACGAAAAAACTCGCAGAGAATAAATTGGAAGACATAATCAGTTACATATTCAAGAAGGAGGTGAAGAGGAAAATCGCAGGGGAAGGCAGAGTAAAGATGCATATGAAGATATACAGAATCTCGCAAGACAAGAAATACATGAACGCAGAAGAAGAGAAGTTGCACTGAAAATACCAATAGAGCAAAATTCAGCTGGAAATGAACAAATTTTAAGAGAATTAGCAGAAATGAGGGGAATGTTGAATAACAGAAGAGAAGGAGGCAGGAGACAACTTGATGAAGCCATTGAAGAAGCTGTGAGAACTCCGTTCACTCAAGAAGTACAATTAAGAGGAATCCCTCCAGAATGAAATTTACCAGCATTAACCAATATATTCGATGGGACAACCTGTGTTGTTCAACATGTTAAAGCTTATGTTAGGTGTATGCTGCAATGGGAAAACCATGACGCTGTGATATGCAAATATTTTGCATCTAGTTTAACTGGCGAGGCGCTAAAATGGTTCGAGGGATTTCCCAAAAATACTATAACTTCTTTCGACCACTTGCAAGCTACATTTCTGGGAGCATATATAAGCAATAATTCATCACGGCCAGGTATTGAATATTTATTTGGATTAAAGCAGAGGGTTGGCAAGAGTCTGAAACATCTAACCATAAGATGGAAGACAATGTGCAGTGAAATGGCAGGAAGAGTGGATGAGAGATATCTTATTTTATCTTTTATCAATTCAATGTTCGCAACCAATCTGCTGTACATACAAATTTTCAGAATCAAGAATACAATTATCATGACGGAGTTGTGAGAATTACAAGAAAAATACATTGCTTTGGAGGAGAAACAAAATGAGATGGAATCATATCCAATTGAAAATACCAGCACAATAGGGGCGAACGGGAGTTTACTTCCTAAAATGATCAACAATGTGGCGAGCACCTCGCAGACACAATAAGAGAAAGTAGTGATCGATAACCAGCAGAAATTAGTAGCCATGGGAAGTCGAGATCAAGAAGAGTATGAAAGGGAAAAGAATTATTATAATTGTGGTGGAAATAACAAAATCCAAAGACTTGATCATCCACAAGAAAATTATGGTGGTCAGAGACAAAATGATTTCAGAGGTCAAGGAAATCAAAGAATAGTATGGGAAGAAATTAAGATGCCACCCCTGAATGCCAGCATAGAATTTTTTTGGGAAGTTATCATTTTGATGGAAAATATACCATCACCCTGGAACATGGGAAAAGAGCCACATCAAAATAATCGAAATCAAGCATTTTGTCCTTACCATCATTTTCATGGTCACTCAGTGAATGATTGTAGGAATGTAAAAAGGATAATTTTGAGGATGATTGATCAGGGAAAGTTAAATCACTTTTTAATAGAACATCCACAATCTCAACAATTACCACCAGCACCAGATACTTGCAGTGTGAATACTGTAAAAGGAGCAGAAACATTCGTGATAGAGGTTGGAGCAAAGGCAAAGAATTTGTTTTGTAATTCCATCGTATATTCATACAAAACTATTGAGGAATTCCATGACAACGTTCTTAGTAGAGTCTTCGCGAGATACACAGATGGAAGAGAGAGTATGAACATTGCGAGAGTCTCTCCATTAGAGGAGTGGCAAAAACAAACCATTTCTTTCACCGCACAAGAAGTACCTGGACCTGGAGAAATGCATGATCAACCATTGGTTGTGAGATTAGAAAGATAAACCCAAAACAAAAAGAAGATGAAGGTGAAGATGAAGATAAAGTTGAATATGATGAAAATGAAGATTCATGGGCAATTAATAGAGTATTGATTGACACGGGTAGTTCGGTAGATATCTTATTTTATCACACTTATAAGATCATAAGAGGGAGAGACGAGGATTTAATACCCTCAAGTACAAGATATATGGTTTCAATGGTAGCGCCAATAAACTAAAGGGAGAGATCACAATGAGGATACCATTAAAGGGAATCAAGTCCAAAGTCTTATTTTGTGTAGTAGATGTGGAGACACCCTATAATGCCTTAATTGGCAGACCATGGTTACATGGAATTTTAGGTGTGGCGTCAACCTATCATCAATGTATTAAATTTCCACATCCACATGGTGTCGGGGTCATCAAAGGAGATTGGGGTGAGAGTAGAAAATGTTATGAGATTGATATAAAGTCTTGTGAAGATAGGGTTGCGAAGAATAACAATTGGAACCAGAACATCAAACAAAGACAAAGATGTGACAGGTTAATGGTTGATACAATAGAGCAGCGAGAGGATGAGATACTGCAAAATCAATATGAGCAGCGGGAAATAGATGGCGAGCGTATCGCATATGGAGAAAAAACAACAAAATGCAACAAATGGACAGAAGCAAAAAGCAGTAAGTAGGAAGGTACAAAGATGAAGTCTATAGATGTTTTGTTGTTTTATTTTGTTTGAATGAAAAGGATGAAATTGGAAAATTATGTAAGAGCTGAAATAAGATCAAAAAGAAGAAATTTCATTAGAAACAGCGAGTTAATCACGAGATTATTCAAGGTTACTTAAAGAACAAAAGATTGCGATAATCGCAAAAGAAACAAAGAACGGGACGAACCGTTATGGCGTATGTAGGACCAGAATATCGCTACACCTATCCTCTGCGAGATTAACAACACTTCTCAGCGAGCATCACCACAAGAATTTATACAACACTTCACGAGTGTCACAAAAGCCTTCAAAAGAGTGACGTAATATCTAACGATTAAAGAAAACTTGAGAAAAGCATGTTTGTTCTGCGATGGTTACAAAACTTGCGAGATTTAACATTGTAACTATAGCGGTACAATCAAAGAATCAACCCAAAATAAGAGGAAAACTCAGCTGTCATCCACTATGTAACTACCCTATAAATATAGACTCAATGTGTCCAGTAAAGGATGATGTATTTTTGAGAGTTAAGAAAGTCTTGAGGAGAGAGAAACTTCAGGAGAATAGTTGTAATCTTGAATTCTTCCATTTTCTGTAAATATTTCTGACACCAAAATAATAAAGTGTCGTTTTTCATCTTCAATTATGAGTTGATTATAGCAAAATCTTAACAAGGGTGTAGTGTGGGAAATCCTGCAATTACATTTTGGCGCCCGAAATAGGGACTGAATTAAGCAAAATCATAGAAAAAGGTGAAGAAGAAGATAAGAATTGTTCAAGATTAAGAAAAGCATAAAACAAATTAGTAAGATATTTGAAGGAAGGATGATTAGAATCAAAAAGGATTGTAGGAAATTGGAGTGTGGTATGATAACGAGAACAATTATTGATAGATTTCATGAAATATCAAGGGGAAGATACACAAACGGGATTTTGAAGGAAGGAAAATTATGACGGTGGAAAAAATATCACCATTGAAAGATTGGGAAAAGCAGGAGATCACATTTACAGCAGCAGAAATACCAGAAGAAAATCTAAGTCATACATCTCCATTGGTAGTCACAGTATCCACTATACCAATGAGAAAGGAGGAATCAATAAAATCTGTAGAAGAATGGGCTATGAATAGAACTTTGGTGGATGCAGGAAGTTCTGTAGACATAATATTTTATCATACTTTCAAGAAAATGGGATATAAGGATGAAGAAATGTCTTATTCAACATATCATGTTCATGGCTTTGGAAAGTCTTTAACAAAACCTAAAGGCGAGATAGTGGTACGAATCCCACTAGGGGAGATTGAAACACAAGTAACGTTATGTGTGGTAGACGTGGAATCACCGTATAACATGATATTAGGAAGACCATTGATACACGCAATCAAGGCTGTAGCATCAACGTTGCATCAATGCATCAAATTTCCTATACCCAGTGGAATTGGAGAAATTAGAGGAGACACAGATTTTGTGAAATTGTGTTGCCAAATTTAAGTAAGAAATTGTGAAGAACGTCCAAAGCTGCGAAAGGCTCGAAGAAAATTTGCGAGAGAAACAAAGAAGGAAGAAGAATTTAAAGTTTACATGATAAGAGAAAAAGAAGGAAAAGGAATACCCAGTGAAATCTCGCAAGAAGGAGATGAACTCGCGAGAGTTATGAAAACACCAACACCAATGGGAGAACCTGAATCCAGTTATATTGCAGCAGAACCAACAAAAGAAATAAATATTGGGAGTGAAGAAGAGCCTAAAATACTGAAAAGGGTATATTATTTATATGTCCCTACTTTTAACTCCCTACAAATATATCCTTATGCAACAATAAATATGTCCCTCCTTTTTTTATAACCTTATCCATTTAATATTAGATTACCTTAATACCCTCACTCATATAATATTTTTTTTTATTTCAAAATACAACAAATTTCTTCCTCTACCACTTCACCGCCACCACTAGCACCACCACCACCAACATTCAACTACCATTCCACCACCACCACCGTTCAACCACCACCGCCTACCAACCGCCACCACCACCAATATTCCACCACCACTCCTTCACCGCCACCATTACACCACCACTAGTCCTCCTCCACCACAAGTTTGTTGCCGCCACCACCACAAGTTCGCCGCCGCCGCCACTGGTTCAAATATTTTTGTATCAACAAAAAGTAGTTGATCCATTTCAGTTGGATCAAACAATGGATGTTTATCCATTGCGGTTGGATCAACAGTAGAAGTTTATCCATTGCAGTTGGATCAACAATGGATGTTTATCCAAGCGGATGGAAAAATGCTACCACTTCATCAGCTGCAGTTTCAGATCCACCAACAAAACCATCAACAGTAGAAGTTTATCCAAAAAAAAAGGATCAATAGTAGAAGTTGATCCAAATTTAGTGGATCAACAATGGAAGTTGATCCATGTAAAATAGGATCAATAATGATAGTTGATCCATGTAAAATGGAGAGAACTTAGCGTGAGTCGAACACGCATCATCTGACATGGAGTCAGTCATGCTATCATTGCACCACAAGTTCAACATTGAAACAAATTTACATGATTTAAACTACAAAAGCATGAGTTCAAAGGATCAACAACAGTAGTTGATCCCATATAGATGGATCAAAAACCATAGTTCATCCAATATCACTGCCTGCTTTAACCCAGATAACCACCATATTTCATTACATGATCATTACATGTAGCTTCATAAACACCAACAGCCCCAAGACCAGCTTCAAAATCAAACTCAGTTGGATCAACAGTGGATGTTCATCCATTTAAGTTGGATCAACAGTGTATGTTTATACATTGCAGTTGGATCAACAACCACAGTTGATCCAAAAAATATGGATCAACAACCATAGTTTATCCAATATCACTGCCTGCTTCAACCAAGATAACCACCATATTTCATTCAGCAACAGGCTTCAATCTCTGTAACAACAACTCATACCAACACTTCCACCAACAAATCATACTTCTCCAGCACCACCACCACCAAAACCAAAACCAAAATCCAACACCAATTTTATCGACGGAGTATAAGAAAATGAAAAATCAAAAAGAGATAAACATGATTATTACCTCTAATTAAGTAAATATCCTTAATCAACAGCACCACCACCACCACCAAATATGATTATTATCTCAGATCCGCTTTTCTTAATCGAATTGAACCACCAAATCTGGTTGATTATCTTGGTTGAAACTTTATGCGAACCAAATGCTTGATATAGCCCTAGAAGCTGAGGATGTCATTGAAGAATTCATCATCAAGAACAAACGGTGTCAAAATTCCATCAACTTAAGACTTTGGCATGACTTAAGAGATCGAATTAAAAACATCAATGAGAAGGTCAAATTAATACCAGAAAAGCCTCAAAGTAACGGTGCCGGCACTGAATCTTCAAATCGTGACTCATTATTTTTTCAGGTGCAACAAAAGATAATGGTCAGAAGAGCTGAAATCTTCAGAGAAGAAGAATTACGCAATGAGGAACCAGTGAAAATATATGAGACTAGAATTGAACCACCAAATATGTTCTCGAATATTGTATCCATCAAATCCAGCAAGAGAAGTATCATCACGGAGATTACCATCACTTTTCGAGATTCTATAAGTATCCGAAGGAGCAATTTTACCAATAAACAGAACAATCGAGCTCATAAAATGAAAAGAAATCTCCATATAAAAATCTCCCATCCTTCTCAGAACAGCTACAAGACGAGGCAATCTCCTCCTACATTTAGACCAAGCAGCACGGTGATGAAGACGAAGAAGAATCAATGCAATTTCAGTGCTCCGATAACTAGAACAAACAACTTATTGTAACGGATTCCAATCGGATCAAGCGTTTTGTAACGAAACATCAGATCCGGCGGAAGCGAGTGATTTAACGGAAACTGTGTCGCTGAGACGGACGACGAGGTGGAGCGGTGTTTCTCTGTGTGGAACGTCTCTCCAATCGAGAAATGAGGAAATCTCAAACAAGTTCGCTACTAAATGAAGAAGAAAAAGTAAGTAGGGATAGACCTAGATAAAATCAATAGATAAGAGGGCAAATTTGGAACCAACAAAAACCTTATTGGACCCCTGATGGGCTTATAAAGAAAGAGGGACAAAATTATTATGTGATAAGGATATTTGTATAGACCATCAAAAGTAGGGACAAATATTCAATTACCACTACTGAAAATTGGGACTAGAATGGAGGCAGATGAGGAAGAAAGAACTATAAATCTCTTGCGAGAATATAAAGATATCTTCGCGTGGAGCATGTATGAGATGTCAGGGATAGATCCATCAATAGCATGTCATAAATTATAAATCAACAAAAATATAAGACCATTTAAGCAAAGAATAAGGAAAATCGCAACAACATATCATTCTCAAATAGAAGAAGAATTACAGAAGATGCTCGATGCAGGAATTATAAGGCAAGCAAAATATCCAGAGTGGATTGCAAATATGGTAGTGGTCCCAAAGAAGAACAAGGGGATAAGAATTTGTATAGATTTCACTGATTTAAACAAGGCTTGTCCTAAAGATAGTTTTCTATTACCAGATATCCCACAGATGGTTGAATCAGCAGCGGGAAATGCCAGAATATCATCGTTGGATGGATATAAAGGATATAATCAAATCCCTCTCGCTGAAGAAGATCAAGAACATACCGCATTTTTTGCTCCAAGAGGATTATATTGTTATACAAAGATGCCCTTTGGCTTACGAAATGCTGGTGCAACATATCAAAGAATGGTGGAGAAGGTGTTTGCAAAGTGGATTCATAAAACATTAGAAGTGTATGTAGATGATATGCTGATCAAAAGCAAAGAAGCTGAGAATCATGTGCAAGATCTGAGAGAGATTTTCGATCAAATGCAGCAATTTAATATTAAAGTGAATCTCGATAAATGTACTTTTGGAGTAACTTCAGGAAAATTTCTGGGGTATATTGTATCAAAAGAAGGAATACAAGTTGATCCTAAAAAAATACAAGCAATTCGCGATATGCCAACGCCTGCGACTGTAAAAGATGTACAAAAATTGAATGGACTCTTAGCATCATTAGGAAGATTCATTTCACGATCTTCAGACAAGTGCAAACATTTTTTCGATATACTCAATAAGGAAACAAAATTCAAGTGGACAGATGAATGTGAAATGGCTTTTCAAGGAATAAAAGAACAATTGATGAACATAACTATATTACAGAAAGCTGAACTGGGAGAAGAATTATTGATTTATCTCGCAACAACCACATATGCGCTAAGTGATGTATTGCTGTGAGTAGATGCAGGGGTAGAAAAACCAATTTATTACATCAGAAAAATGTTCAATTCTGTAGAAAGAAATTATTCAAAGATTGAGAAACTAATTATAGCATTGGTACATGCAACTTTTAAGCTTCGCATCTACTTTCAAGCACATAAGGTCAAAGTGTTAACAAAAGTGCCAATTGAGTCAGTAATGAAAAATTCAAAAAGATCAGGCAAGGTTGAGAGATGGAATGCACAAGTAGGATACTTTGATATCTAATATGAAGTTTTATCCTCGCCAAAGTCACAAGTTATCGCAGACTTCTTAGCTGAATTTCCTTTAGAAGATGATGAAGTTGTAGAAGAGATGATGGATGTAGAAGAGAACATGGAGATCCAAAAGAGCTATTAACAGAACCCGACCGATGGGAGATACTGGTGGATGGATCATCAAATGGGGAAGGAAATGGGATTGGAGTTGTTTTTATTTCACCAGAAGGAGAAAAAATAGCTTTTTCATTCAGATTGGAGTTTGCATCCACTAATAATGAAACAGAATATGAGGTCGTGATTTATGCTTTACAATTTGCGGTAGAAATGGAGTTGGAAAATGCTAGAATCACCAGCGATTCACAGTTGGTTATTCGCCAAATAAAAGGAGAATACACAAAAAATGAACCATCTTTAAGAAAGTATAAAAGGTTAGTCGAAGAATTATCTGCGAGAATTCCAAAAATAAAATGGAGACACATATCAAGGAAAGATAATAGGCTCGCAGATGCTTTTGCTTTCATATCCAGTATGATAACCAATCCAGCTGCGAGGTGCATAAAAATTCAAACACTTTTATTACCAGCGATAAACAAGGAAGAAGAAGAGGAAGATGTGATGATGGTAGAAACTGGCGAAGAAGAATTAAAGAGCAACATTACAGATTGGCGAGCAGATCTTCATGCAAACTTGGAAAAAGGAGAAATCCCAAGAAATCGACTGGAGGCACATAAATTTAAAAGTAGGGCAACCAATTATGAATTAAGAGATGGAGTATTATATCGCAGATCTTTTAGTGATCCATCGCTAAGATGTTTGATGAGGGAAAAAGGACAAAAAATATTGAAGATGTTGCATAGTGGTGACGCTGGTAATCATAGTGGAGGAAGATCTTTTGCATATAGAACAAAAATGCAAGGTTATTACTGACCATATATGCATGAAGATGCAAAACAACTCTCAAGGCGTTACGAAGATTTCCAGTGATATGGAAAGAAGATACATGCACCAGGAGCACCATTATCATCTTCAACAAGTGTATGGCCTTTTGGGAAATGGGGGTTAGATATTGTGGGACCATTTGTACCTGGTTCTGGACGAAGAAGATATATGATTGTCGCAACAGATAATTTCACAAAATGGGGAGAAGTAAAGGCAGTACAACATATTCGCGATAAATATATTTTTACATTCATATTTGAGAATATAATTTGCAGATTTGGGATTCCAGCACAGTTGGTATATGATAATGGAAAGAAATTTGAAGGACAGAATATAGAATTGCTACTCAATGCATTTAAGATAAAGTGTGGAAAATCTACTCCTCTATATCCACAAGCAAATGGTCAAGCTGAAGCAACTAATAAGATAATCGCAGATATCTTAAAAAAGAAACTAGAGGATACCACAGAGCATGGTGTGAACAGGTGCATAATGAAATATGGGCCTACAATACAACTAGACTAGAAGATACTGGAATGTCGCCTTTTTGTTTGACATATGGAGTTGAAGCTGTGTTACCAACAGAAGTAGCTATTCCTACAACAAAAAGAGAGGCTCGGGAAATAAATCTAAGTGATGGAATGATTTTAAATAAATTAGATGAATTAGAAGAAAAAAGAGAAAAAACTTTGCAACATATGGAAAATTACCAACGAACATTAGCTCGCGAGTACAACAAACGTGTTAAGAAACGTGAATTTCAACCTAGCGATTTAGTGCTGCGAGAAACACCAAGTTATCAACGAGATAATGGTGGAAAGTTGGTAAGAAAATGGGATGGACCATACATTATTAAAAAGATGGTTGGAGCCGGGGCATACAAACTAATGGACCCTGAAGGGAGAGATGTTGGTCAAAGACTTAACATACCATGGAATAGACTATATCTGAAAAAGTATTATCAATGAAAACTTCTGAAAGATAAGAGATACGGGTACGTTGTAAAAAAATAAATTACGATTGCGAGATTCTCCTAATAATAAAGAAAAGCATGAACTGCGAGCATAATCGCAAGATTGGCGGATAAAATTTCGCAGAGATTAATAGAATGGGACGAACCTATATGGCGTGCACCTTAGTTCGCGAATAAAATTTCGCAAGAGGAAAATGTAAGTGTAGTTGCAGGATTTCCTACACTACACCCTTGTCAAGAATCTATGAAAACTAAGCCATAATTGTGGATGAACAACAACACTTTTATTAATTCACATTCAGGAAGATTTACAAGAAAGATCAAAACTCAGAAGTACAACTTTCTTTCTGGAGTTTCTCTCTCCTAAAAATTCTCTCAACTCTCAAAAATACATTATCATTTTCTGGATCTATCGTGCCCTTTATATAGGGATTTACATAGTGGAATACATCTAAGATTTCCCCCTAATTCGGATCTACTTTGCGATCTCATCGCCATAACTTCAGTCTTCACCATCACTAACTTTATAACCATCGTGAAGCAGACTTATTCTTCATATATCTTTAATCGTTAACCGTTGTATCACTCTTCTGTGACACTCGCCAAATGTTGTTGAAGAATCTTGCGATAATCTCGTCAAAGTGTCGTTAATACTTATAGAAACGTTTGGGCTTCTCGCAGAAATGTTGTTAATATCACGGGAATAGCGTTGTAACGATATTCTGGTACTACATCTTGCCTCTTCTCATGTCTTTTCTGCGAAAAAGAGAAGATCATGAGAACTAATATTCTTTATTATTCTTAGCAACTTTTTTCCCCTTTTATACTTTCTCCTCGACAATATCCCGTTATTCCAGCCTTTCTTACACGTGTTGTAAATCCCTTCATTTACTGACACGTTCCTACTCCGTAGGTCCACTCCCCTTTTCCTATAAAAGGTGGAACTAATCTTCAAAATTAGTTTTACTTTTCTGTTTCTTCATCTTCTTTATTTTCCGTCTGCAACTTTGCCTCACCTTCATATTCTTCTGCTACTGTTCTAATGGAGTCCTCAAGGTTTGTCTCTTGATTTTTAAGCCAGTTTTTATTTTCATTCTTCAATCTTTCTTATTTCTTTGTTATGTCTTCTTTTTAGCGGAAAGATTTCTAACACACAATCTACTACTCACAACCCTAACCCTCGCAAAAGACCGACTGAGAAGAGGATGAAAAGTTCTGCGAATGATAAGGTAGTAAGAAACACCCTTTATTTTTTAATAACAATATTGTTGCCTTTGTTTCTTATCTGGGTTATTATTCGCAGAATGACGTGAATCCTGAGAAACCTCCCAAAAGGTCTCGCCATTTTAAGAAACTCGGGGAAAATCTCATTATGCCCCCGTTAACATCTGTGAAAGCTACTCCCATACCATCGCAACCAAATATTTCTTCTCCTATTCGTGAGATTATCTCTATTCATACCTCTACCCCTTCTGATATTTTGACAAATCAATCTTCTAAAGTTGCTGCGACTGAGGTTCCTCATAGTCCTTTACGGCCTTCAACTGTTATTTTTCCACATACTCCTCCCGATAACTCAACCATCACAAATGATCGCCAACTTATTCTCACTACTATTTCACCTTATAAATCCTTTCCTTCATCGAGTGAAACTTTCGCAGGTGTTGATGTTGCTTTTAAAGTCTTGTCTAATGTTTTAGACAATGCTAGAAACTCTTCCACTGACCCTCTCCAACAGGAAGCTTGCGAGACTCTGTTTAAGTATTTTGGATCTGATCGTAATGATTCACGAGCGGCTTTAGAGAATGAGATTGAAGTTCTGAGGAGAAGTCTTCAAGCTAAAACTGCTGAATGTGATACCTTAAATCACATGCTCCGCAACTCTTCTCTAGATTGCGAGAATCTTCGCAGAAGAAATGACGAGCTAAAAGGTGATTGTTTCTTGCCTCTGCTCTTTTTGCTTTTCTGTTTCATATACATACTTTCTGTACTTAGACTTTAAATTTTTGATTCATATATTAGTTTCAAATCGGGCTCATTTCATAGAAACACTCAAATCTGAATCTATTGCTGAAGAAGTTCGCGTTGAAATAGATTCTTGGATAGATCAACATACTAGACTAGACAATCTGTACACTTATTCAATTGATCGCATAAATAATCTTACTAATGAGAACAATCAATTATTGAAAAGGCAGAACTTCTTGAGTGGCGAACTTGATCGCCTCTCATATTTGTTTTTTAAGGCTAATTTGGCGATGGAATCTTTATCAGATGAGAATAAAACCCTGTCCCAAGAAAAACATAGATTTTCAAGCTTGATGACGATTTCCTCGCAACAAATAAGTATTCTTCAAAGTACATGTAATAGTCAAGAGCAATCTCTTCATTCTCTTAAAAATGAGCTCAAGGAGTTAACTGAATCATCTACCGCCGAAAAGGATAAGCTTATCAAGGGTAGATTAACTCTTAGTTTAAGAGACAGTGAACTTCAAGAACAATACTCTCAGTTAAAGGAATCTTATTCTTCATTAGAAAAGGAAAATTCATATCTTCGCAACAAAGAAGAAAACATGAAATATCGTCTGAAGGGTATGGTTGACGATAAATTCGATGATGCCATGAATCAGTGGGAGAACTTTTTATTTTCTTTAATCAAAAACTTAACCTCGCAAAAAGAAGGTAGTCAGTTGACTGCCTCTCTTGTTGATCTTCTCATAAAATCTTCTATTATGTTCCTTGCGAAATTCTTGTCTAACTGATTTTTTTATTTTGTTGCTCGCAGAATCCGAAAGAAATCTTCATTATACCATCACTGATCTGACCGCTACATTGGATAAAGTTCACAAAGAAAATAAATCTCTTGCTTCTAATTGCTTTATTGCTCAGGACAAAGCATAAAGAAGACTTGATTATCTTGAATACTTTAAGAATATAGAAATTAGGAATCGTGAAAAAGCTCTTCTTCGCCAAGTCCATCTTAGGGCTGAAGTTCCTGTGAATGATATTCTGCTTCCCCGTTCTCTTTCTCCTGTTTCTATCCCTCCTCTAGAGGTTGATGATGATGAAATTCCTCTTCCCATGGATGAAGAGTTAGAGTTTACTAATGATGAATAAAATACTCAAGAAAATCAACAAGGTGGTGAAGAAGAAGAAAAAAGTCCTCCTAAAGAAGTACCCACTGATGAAGAATCTAAGGAAAAAGAAGCTCGCGGTGAGAAGGATGCTGATGATACTGATGAATCTGACAAGAACAATAAGTATGGAGAGGCTTGAATTTTATCTTTGCTTTCTTTTACTTCTTCTATCTTGTGAGTGATGTAATCTTCGAAACTTTTAGAATTTTAACTTTCGATTTAGCTTACTTTGAATATTTTCAAGTAAGATAATGTAATATTACTTCTCTATTCCCCTTCTTGCCCTTCATTATCTTGCTTGAAATGGTGAATACTCATTATCTTCTTTAAGTAATTGTGTTGCTGCATTCTTGCGAAAATATGAATACATCTGCGATATGTGGAATACTATTGCACTTTTCTGAGAATTTTTGAGGGAATCCGCGATGTTAAAAATTTGCCTCCTTGTATATAATTCTGCGATAAAGGAATGTTTCCTGCCATCTTAAAGCAAAATAGTTAATTGGTAAGATTATTCTTTTGGTCTTATTTTGCCTTCCTAGTTAAAGGTCTTATTTTGCCAATCTTTTTCTGTCTGCAACAAAATCGCAGGATTTCTTAACATTTGCATGTAAAGACCCTTTGATCTTGTCTTATCTATGTTTATTTCAAAATCTTTGCGACAATATGATAAGTATACATTCTCTCGCAAGAATTTACCCTTATGACATTGCCGTCTTGCGATGAAATCGCAGGACGTCTTTACAATTTCATGTAAAAACCCATTGATATCATCTTAACATTGCTCTCATGGCTTGTTGCCTCTGCATTATTTACATTACGTGACAATATGATAGGCCTAAATTTTATTGTGATCATAAAGCCCCATGACATTGCCATCTTATGACACTTATCAGCTCCCTAATGGAGGGTGCCGCCCTTATCTTCCCCCTGGTTTCCCCTTCAAGGAGGGCACATCGGCCATACAAGACTAGATCCTCCCATCCGGATCTGTCAAAACCAGTTGTTTTCGCAGCCTCTTGTCCTTTATGCCTATATGGCTTATAGTTACAAGACTGCACCCTAAGTGGGGTTTTCTTCAGGCCAAGTGCATTGTAGCCAAGACTTACCAAGGATGGCAAGATAGTTTCATACGCTCCGGGCACCCTTGGATCAACCGTGTACCTCGGAGCCTTGGTCATACTTTGCACTTCTTGGAAGCGACTCTCAGTCGTCCAACTAGGGTATAACCATATATAGTTGGAAATCCAAGATCCCTCTCCCGGATAGGTTTTCTTTAACCCCATCGTCTGCATGACTCAGGTTCCAGCAGCGATATAACCTTATCTCTGAGTCATGTCAAGAGATACCCCCTCATATGACGCGCTATTAGGTCTTACATTTGCCTCTTACGAAATTTTATTCACAAACTAGGGTGCACGCCATAAAGGTTCGTCCCATTCTTTTAATCTCTACGAAATTTTATTCACTATTCTTGCGATGGTGCTCGCATAAGTCTTGATATTGAAAGAATAATTTTTTAATTGTTTCATCTTACATTTGTATTTCTTACCTCGCAAAAACTGCTACTGATAATATCTTTTCAGAAACAATCTGTTCCATGGTCTATCAAGTCTTTTCCCAACATCTCTTCCCTCTGGATCCATTAATTTGTATGCTCCATTTCCAATTATCTCTTTAATGATGTATGGGCCATCCTATTTTCTCGCTAATTTTCCACCACTTTCTTGATGATATTTTGGTGTTTCTCGTAAAACTAGATCGCCAGGCTAGAATTGACGCTTCTTGACTCGTTTGTTGTACTCGCGAGCTAATCTTCGCTGGTAGTTTTCCATATGTTGTAGAGTTTTTTCTATCTTTTCTTCTAGTTCATCTAACTCATGTAGAATCATGCCAGCACTTAGATTTTTCTCCCATGCCTCTCTTTTTGTTTTTGGGATAGCAACCTCTGTTGGTAAGACAACTTCAACTCCATATGTTAAACAGAAAGGTGACATCCCAGTTGCCTCTCGTCTAGTTGTATTATATGACCATATTGCATTATGTACTTGCTCACACCATGATTTGTGATAACCTTCTAACTTCTTTTTCAAGATGTCTGCGATTGTTTTACCATTTGCTTGTGGATATAAAGGAGTTGACTTTCCACATTTTATCTTAAATGCATTAAGAAGTAATTCTATATTCTGCCCTTCAAATTGCTTTCCATTATCAGACATCAACTGTACTGGATCCCAAATCTGCAAATTATATTTTCAAATATGAACGTAAAAATGTCTTTATCGCGGATGTGTTGTACTGCCTTAACTTCTCCCCATTTTGTGAAATAATCTGTAGCAACGATTAAATATCTTTTTTTTTCCAGAACAAGGCACAAATGGTCCCACAATATCCAATCCCCATTTTCCAAAAGGCCATACGCTTGACGAAGATGATAATGGTGCTCCTGGTGCATGTATCTTCTTCCCAAATCGCTGACAATCTTCACAATGCCTTGAAAGTTGTTTTGCATCCTCATTCATATACGACCAATAATAACCCTGCATCTTTGTTTTATATGCCAAAGATCTAGCCCCGCTGTGATAACCAGCATCACCACTATGCAACATTTTTAACACCTTTTGTCCTTCTTCCCTCGTCAAACATCTTAGCGATGGTCCATTAAATGATCTACGATATAATACCCCATCTCTTAGTTCATAATTGGTTGCTCTACTTTTTAATTTATGTGCTTCTAATAGATTTCTGTGGATTTCTCCTCTCGCCAAATAAGCATGGAGATCTGCTCGCCAATCTGTAGCATTATTCCTTATTTCTTCCTCGCCAGATTCTACCATCATTACATCTACCTCTTCTTCTTCTTTGTTTATCGCCGGTTGCAAACGTGTTTGAATTTTTATTCATCTTGCAAGTGGGTTCGTCATTATACTTGATATGAAAGCAAAAGCATCTGCGAGCCTATTATCTTTCCTTGATATGTGTCTCCACTTTATTTTTGGAATTCTCGCAGACAATTCTTCAACAAGTTTTTTGTACTTCTTCAAGGATGGTTCATTTGTAGTATACTCTCCCTTTATCTGGCGAATAACCAATTGTGAATCGCTGGTGATTCTAGCATTTTCCAACTTTATTTCTATCGCAAATTTCAATGCATGGATTACAACTTCATATTTTGTCTCGTTATTAGTGGACGCAAATTCCAATCTAAATGAAAAAGCTGTTTTTTCTCCTTCTGGTGAAATGAAAACAACTCCAATCCCATTTCCTTCTCCATTTGACGATCTATCCACTAATATTTCCCATCTGTCAGGTTCTGTTAATAGATCTTTTGGGTCTCCATGTTCTTCTTCTATATACATCATCTCTTCTACAGCTTCGTCATCTTCTAAAGGAAATTCAGCTAAGAAATCTGCGATAACTTGTGATTTTGGCGAAGATAGAATTTCATATTGAATATTAAAATGCCCTACTTGCACATTCCATATCTCAACTCTGCCTGATATTTTCGAATTTTTCATCACCGATTCAATTGGCACTCTCGTTAACACTTTGATCTTATGTGCTTGGAAGTAAATTTGAAGCTTAAAGGTTGCGTGTACCAATTCTAGAATTAGTTTCTCAATCTTTGAATAATTTCTCTCTGCTGAATTAAATGTTTTGCTGATATAATAAATTGGTTTTTCTACCCCTGCGTCTACTCGCAATAACACAGCACTTAACACATATGGAGTTGTTGCGAGATAAATCAATAATTCTTCTCCCGGTTCAGCTTTTTGTAATATAGATATACTCGCCAAATGTTCTTTTATTCCTTGAAAAGCTTTTTCGCATTCATCTGTCCATTTGAATTTTGTTCCCTTATTGAGTATGTCGAAAAAATGTTTACACTTGTCTGAAGATCGCGAAATGAACCTTCCTAGCGAGGCTAAGAGTCCATTTAGTTTTTGCACATCTTTTACCGTCGCAGGTGTTGGCATATTGCGAATTGCTTGTACCTTTTCTGGATCAACTTGTATTCCTTTTGACACAATATACCCCAAAAACTTCCCTGAAGTTACTCCAAAGGTACACTTATCAGGATTCACCTTAATATTGAATTGCCGCATTTGATTGAAAATTTCTCTCAAATCTTGTACATGATTCTCAGATTCTTTGCTTTTGATTAGCATATCATCTACATACACTTTTGTGGATCCACTTTGCAAACACCTTTTCCACCATTCTTTGATATGTTGCACCAGCATTTCGTAAGCCAAATGGCATCTTTGTATAACAATATAATCCTCTTGGAGCAAAAAATGCAGTATGTTCTTGATCTTCTTTAGCGAGAGGGATTTGATTATATCCTTTATACCCATCCAATGATGATATTCTTGCGTTTCCTGCTGCTGATTCAACTATTTGTGGAATATCTGGCAACGGAAAACTATATTTTGGACATGCCTTGTTTAGATCCGTAAAATCTATGCAAATTCTTATCCCTTTGTTCTTTTTTGGGACCACCACCATGTTTGCAATCCATTCTGGATATTTTGCTTGTCTTATAATTCCTGCGTCGAACATCTTCTGTAATTCTTCTTCTATTTGAGAATGATATGTTGTTGTGATCTTCCTTATTCTTTGCTTGAATGGTCTTATGTTTTTGTTGATTTCTAATTTATGACATGCTATTGACGGGTCTATCCCTGGAATCTCATCCATGTTCCACGCGAAGATATTTGCATATTCTCGCAAAAGATTTATAGTTCTTTCTTCCTCATCTTCCTCCATTCTAGTCCCAATTTTCAGCATTTCAGGTTATTCTTTACTTCCAATATTTATTTCTTTTGTTGGTTCAAAGAGCAGAGCAGTAGTCAGCTTCAGGTTCTCCCATTGGTGTTGGCGTTTTCACGACTCTCGTGAACTCATCTCCTTCTCGCGAAACTTCACTTTGTATCCCTTTTCCTTCTTTTGCCCTTATCATGTAAATTTTAAATTCCTCTTCTTTCTTTGCTTCTCTGTTCAATTTTCTGTGAGATTTTCGCAGCTTTGGATATTCTTCACAATTTCTTACTTCAATTTGGTAGCATAATCTCGCGAAATTCACATCTCCTCTAATTTCTCCAATTCTACTAGGAATAAGAAATTTAACACATTGATGTAATGTTGATGCCACAGCTTTAATTGCGTGTATCCATGGTCTTCCCAGTATCATATTGTACGGTGATTCCACATCTACCACACATAATGATATTCGTGTTTCAATTTCTCCTAGTGGAATTCGTACCATTATCTCGCCTTTAGGTTTTGTTATAGACTTTCCGAATCCATGAACATAATACGTTGAATGAGACATTTCTTCATCCTTATATACCATCTTCTTCAAGGTACGATAAAATATCATATCTACAGAACTTCTGGTGTCTACTAAAGTTCTATTCATAGCCCATTCTTCTTCAAATTTTATCGATTTCTCCTTTCTCATTGGTATAGTGGTTACTGTGACCACCAATGGAGATGTATGACTTGAATCTTTTCCTGGTATTTCTGCTGCTGTAAACGTGATTTCTTGTTTTTCCCAATCTTTCAATGATGATATCTTCTCCACTTCCATAATCTTCCTTCCTTCATAATCCCGTTTATGTATCCTTCCCTTGATATTTTCATGAAATTTATCAATCATTTCTTTTGTTATTACATCAACTTTCAATTTTTTACAATCCTTTTTGATTCTGATCATTCTTCCTTCAATTTTCTCACCTAATTTTGAACAATTTTTATCTTCTTCTTCGCTTTTTCTTCTATTTTCGTTAATTCATTCCCTGTTTCGGGCGCCAAAATGTAGTTGCAGGATTTCCTACACTACACCCTTGTCAAGAATCTATGAAAACTAAGCCATAATTGTGGATGAACAACAACACTTTTATTAATTCACATTCAGGAAGATTTACAAGAAAGATCAAAACTCAAAAGTACAACTTTCTTTCTGGAGTTTCTCTCTCCTCAAAATTCTCTCAACTCTCAAAAATACATCATCATTTTCTGGATCTATCGTTCCCTTTATATAGGGATTTACATAGTGGAAGACAGCCAAGATTTCCCCTAATTCAGATCTACTTTGCGATCTCATCGCCATAACTCCAGCCTTCACCATCGCCAACTTTATAACCATCGTGAAGCAGACTTATTATTCATATATATTTAATCATTAACCATTGTATCACTCTTCTGTGACACTCGCCAAATGTTGTTGAAGAATCTTGCAATAATCTCGTCAAAGTGTCGTTAATACTTGTAGAAACGTTTGGGCTTCTCACAGAAATGTTGTTAATACCGCGGGAATAGCATTGTAGCGATATTCTGGTACTACAGTAAGACCTAATAGTGCGTCATATAAGGGGGTATCTCTTGACATGACTCAGTGATAAGGTTATACCGCTGCTGGAACCTGATTTATGCAGATGTTGGGGTTAAAGAAAACCTATCAAGGAGAGGGATCTTGGATTTCCAATTATATAAGGTTATACCCTGATTGGACGACTAAGGACCTCTTCTAAGGAGTGCAGAGTATGACCAAGGCGCCGAGCTACATGGTTGAGTCAAGGGTGCCCGGGGCGTACGAAACTACCCTGGCCATCCTTGGAAAGTCTTGGATACAATGCACTCGGCCCGAAGAAAACCCCACTTAGGGTGCAGTCTTGTAACTATAAGGCATATAGGCATAAAGGACAAGAGGCTGCGAAAAATAACTGGTTGTTGGCAAATCTGGATGGGAGGAGCTAGTCTTGTATGGCCGATGTTCCCTCCTTGAAGGGGCAACCAGGGGAAGATAAGGGCGGCACCCTCCCTTAGGGAGATGATAAGTGTCTAAAGACGGCAATGTCATGGGGATTTATAATCGCAAGAACATTTAGGCCTGTCATATTGTCGCGTGACGAAAGTTATACAAAGGCAACAAGCCAAAAGAAAAAATTTAAGATGAGATCAATGGGTTTTTACATGAAAGTGTAAAGACGTCATGTGATTTCATCGCAAGATGGCAATGTCATAAGGTTTAATTCTTGCAAGAGAGTTTACACTTATCATATTGTCGCAGAGATGTTGAAAAAATATTGATAAGACAAGATCAATGGGTCAATACATGCAAATGTAAAGACGTCCTGCGATTTTGTCGCAGAAAAGAAAAAAAAAAATTGGAAAAATAAGACCTTTAACTAGGAAGGCAAAATAAGACCAACAGAATAATCTTAAGAAAATTAACTATTCTATTTTAAGATGCAGGAAAGATTTGTTCATCGCAGGAGAATATATAAGAAGGCAGATTCGTAACATCGTAAACTCTTTCAGAATTTTTCGAAATATCGCAGCTGTACTCATTACATCACAGAAATATTCATATTTTTACAGTTCACAGAAAGGAGACATAGGATAAATTCACTATTTCAAGAAAGATAATGGAGGGCAAGTAGGGGAGTGGAGAAATAAGATATCATTATCTTCCTTGAGGATATTCAAAGTAAACAAAATTAAAAGTTGAATTCTCAAAATTTCAAAAGTTACATTAATCGCAAGAAAGAAGAAGAAAAAGAAAGCAAGAATGAAATTCAAGTTTTGACGATTGTCTCGCCAAATTCACTATTCTTGCTCGCCAGAATCGTTATTCTTGCCAGAATTGTCAGCTTCATCAGTATTCTTCTCACCGCTTGTATTTACATCTTTAAGAGGACTTTTTTCTTCTTCATCATCTTCTTATGTGGTATTTTCTTCATCAGTGAATTCTAATTCCTTATCCATGGGAAGAGGAGTTTCATCATCATCAACTTTTAGAGGAGGAACATATACAGGAGGGAGAGAATGGGAGAGCAGAATATCGTTCACAAGAACTTCAGCACTGAGGTGAACCTTGCGAAGGAAACCTCTGTCACGATTCCTAATCTCTATATTTTTGAAGTACTCGAGATAATCAAGCCTTCTTTCTGCTTTGTCGCGAGCTTCAATATAATTGGAAGTGAGAGTCTTGTTCTCTTTACAAACTTTATCCAATTTAGCAGTAAGATCGGCGATGGTGGAATGAAGATTTCTTTCATATTCTGCGAGTAACAAAAGTGATAAAAGATCATTCAGTCAAAGATTTTTCGAAAAATATAACACAAGATTTGACAGAAAGGTCAACAAGAGAGGCAGTCAATTGACTACCTTCTTTCTGCAAGGTTAAGTTTTGAATTAATATAAAGAAACAGTTTTCCCATTGATTCATAGCATCATCAAATTTATCGCCAACCACACCCTTCAGACGAGATTTCATGTTTTCTTCTCTGGTGCGTAGATACGAGTTTTCCTCTGTTAGAAAAGAATGAGACTTCTTCAATTCAGAGTATTGGTCTTGAAGCTTGCTGGCCTTCAAACTAAGAGTTAACCTACCCTTGATAAGTTTATCCTTCTCAGCAGCAGATGATTCAGTTACCTCCTTGAGTTCATCTTTAAGGGAAAGAAGAGATTGCTCTTGATTATCACATATTCTTTGTAGATTACTCAATTGATGCGAAGAAATCGCCATCAAACTTGAAAATCTATGTTTCTCTTGGGATAGAGTTCTATTTTCATCTAATAAATATTCTACCGCCAAGTTAGACTTGGTTAATGAATATGAGAGACGGGTATCTTGTTACTTAATAAATTTTGACTTTGCGATAGTTGGTTATTCTCATTAGTAAGATTATCTATTTCATCGATCGAATATGTGTATAGGTTATCTAATATATTATACTGGTCCATCCAAGAATCTCTTTCAACACGAGCTTCGTCAACAATAGATTCAAATTTAAGTCTCTCCATGAAACGAGTCCGGTTTGAAACTAATATATGAATCAAGAATTTAAGAAGGAGACTTGAGTACAGAGGGTATAAAAACAAAACAGAAAAACAAAAGGGAAGAGGAAAGAAAATTGTACCTTTCAACTCGTCATTTTTTCTGCGAAGGTTCTTGCAGTTAAGAGAAGAGTTGCGAAGCATATGGTTCAGAGTATCGCATTCATAAACTTTGACTTGAAGGATTTTTCTCAGAGTTTCAACTTCATTCTCTAAAGATGCTCATGAAGCAGTGTTATCAGAGCCAAAATATTTAAGTAAGGTCTCGCAAGCTTCATATTGGAGAGAGTCAGAAGAAGATTTTCTAGCATCGTCTAAAATGTCAGATAAAATTTTAAAAGCAATATCAACTCCAGCTAAGATTCCATTCGATGGAGGAAGATATGCAGAGGGTGAAGTGGTAAGAAGGGAAAGTTGACGATTTGAGCCATTTGCGATGGTTGTATTATCAGAAGGAGGAGTGTTGGGAAAAACAACAGTTGAAGGCAATAAAGGGCTAGAAGGAACTTCAGTCACAGCAATTCCAGGAGCTTGATTTGTCAATGAATCAAAAGAAGTAGAGGTGTTGGCAGCGATGTTTTCGCAGGCAAAAGGAAGAGGACCCAGTTGCGAGGGTGTGGGAGTAACTCTTGCAGATATTAATGTGGGGATGGAGAAATCAGCCTTAAGAGCTTTAAACTGACGAGGCCTTTTGGGAGGATTAGCGATGTTCTCGACATTATTTGAATAATAACTTAGATAAGAAATAGAGGCAACAATATTGTTATTAAAAAATAGGATGTGTTTCTTACCACCTTATCATTCGCAGAGCTTCTCTTATTCTTCTCAGTTGGTCTTTTGTGAGCATTAGGGTTTTGACCTGAGGATTGGGTGTTAGGGATAATTCCACTGAAGAGAAGACATAATACGGGAGCTATGAAGGATCAAATAGAGAAGATCGAAGAATATGAGTAAAAATTGAATCAAATAAAGATATATCAAAAAACATACCTTGATGATTCCATTAGAACAATAGCGGGAGAATATGAAGAAGAAGAAAAGTTGTAGACGGAAGATAAAATAAACAGATAAAGAAGACAGAGAAGTAGAATAAGAAAATTAGTTTTGAAGTTTAACTCTACCTTTTATATGCAGAAGGGAATAACCTGTTGAGTAAAGACGTGTCAGTAAAAAGATGAATTTACAACACATGTAAGCGGTTAAGCTAAATTAACGGAGCAATGTCGAGAAGAATATATGGAAAGAAGAGAGGCTACGATCACTTTGAATAATTGAAGATTCTCATATCCTCTCCACTTTGCGAAGACGACATGAGAAGAGGCAAGATTTAGGACCAGAATATCGCTACACCTATCCTCTACGAGATTAACAACACTTCTCAGCGAGCATCACCGCAAGATTTTATACAACACTCCACGAGTGTCACAAAAGCCTTCAAAAGAGTAACGTAATATCTAACGATTGAAGAAAACTTGAGAAAAGCATGTTTATTCTGCGATGGTTACAAAACTTGCGAGATTTAACATTGTAACTATCGCGGTACAATCACAGAATCAACCCGAAATAAGAGGAAAACTCAGTTGTCATCCACTATGTAACTACCCTATAAATATAGACTCAATGTGTCCAGAAAAGGATGATGTATTTTTGAGAGTTAAGAAAGTCTTGAGGAGAGAGAAACTTCAGGAGAATAGTTGTAATCTTGAATTCTTCCATTTTCTGTAAATATTTCTGAAACCGAAATAATAAAGTGTCATTTTTCATCTTCAATTATGAGTTGATTATAGCAAAATCTTAACAAGGGTGTAATGTGGGAAATCCTGCAACTACAACGTACACCCTAGTTCGCGGATACAATTTTGCAAGAGGCAAATGTAAGACCTAAAGTACGTCATATAAGGGGGTATCTCGTTACATGACTCATGGATAAGGTTATACCGCTGATGGAACCTGAGTCATGTAGATGTTGGGGTTAAACAAAACCTATCCAAGAGAGGTACCTTGTATTTCCAACTATATAAGGTTATACCCTGGTTGGACGACTGAGGATCTCTTCTAAGGAGTGCAGAGTATGACTAAGGCGCCGAGGTACACGGTTGAGCCAAGGATGCCCGGAACAGACGAACCTACCCTTTCCATTCTTGGTAAGTCTTATCTATGATGCACTCAGCCTGAAGAAAACCCCACTTAGGGTGCAGTCTTGTAATTATAAGCCATATAGGCATAAAGGACAAGAGGCTACGAAAACAACTGATTGTTGATAAATCCGGATGGGAGGAGCTAGTCTTGTATGGCCGATGTGCCCTCCTTTAAGGGGAAACCAAGGGAAGATAAGGGCGGCACCCTCCATTAGGGAGATGATAAGTGTCTTAAAACGGAAATGTCATGGGGCTTTATGCTCACAAGAGCATTTAGGCCTGTCATATTGTCGCGTGACAAAAATTACACAGAGGCAACAAGCCATGAGAAAAAGTTAAGATGAGATCAATGGGTTTTTATATGAAAGTATAAAGACGTCCTACGATTTCATCACTAGACAACAATGTCATAAGACTCTGTTCTCACAAGAGAACTTAGATTTGTCATATTATCGCAGAGAAATTGAAAAAATACAGATAAGACAAGATCAATGGGTCAATACATGCAAATGTAAGGACGTCCTGCGATTTTGTCGCAGAAAAAAAAATGTGGCAAAATAAGACCTTTAATTAGGAAGGCGTAATAAGACCACAAGAATATTAAGGTTGAATGATTGCGATATGAACACAAAGATTATAGGCATTGCGATATTTACGCAGAGACCATAAAAATTGTGCAACTATTGTTCACGACACAATCGTAAGGTTGGAGGTATAGATATTTAAATAGATTTTATTCGCAACTAATATCTAAGCTTTACTCAAATTTATCATATTGCAGATGAATAACAAAGGAAAGTATGGGAATGCATAGGATGATAAAATTGTTATTCATCATCATATGATAAATTTACGAAGACATTATTATATGACACATTTTCATAGACTGTTAAAGAATAATAATTATGTTGATTGACTATGTTACAGAAAAAAATTGTTTTCTAATTCATACAGATAGAAGCAAAAGAAATTTATACATCAAGTTGAAGAAACTCGCAGTAATATTACAAGAAGCAGAAAATAAGTGTACAAAATTTACAAGGAAGATAAAAGAAGAAACAAATTTAATTAGATCCATCATCATTCTGGCTAGATTTTTCTTCTTCATCTTTACCATCATCTTCATCCTCATCAGATTCCTCAGCTTCACTATCAGAGATAACAAGGTTTGGAGGTTTTGCTGGAATTTCTTTTGCAAGATCAGGATATGTAGAATGAGGAATGTTATGATCACCGCAGACCAATTTAATAGAATTGTTGCGAACATCAATAAGAGTACTACTAAAATTCGCAGCATTAATTCTTAATTGATATTTCAATCTTAAATATTTCTCGTTGCGAGCAGCAAGAGTACTTGCGAGTTGATTCTTATCAGCTTCAAGTTCTCCAATTCTTTCAGAGTACCTCTTTTCAGCTCCTGCGAGTATATAACAACAAGTTGGAAGTTTTGAAAGGAAGAATAACAAAAGCAAGGAATTAACAAGGGAGAATGGTTAACAACCTTCCCTTCTATAAATCAAGTATTTAATTAAAGATGCTTGTTCAATATGAAGACTAACATATACACCTAAGTTAGTTCTGGCATTGTCAAGAACTTTTGCAGCCCAGGAAAACTCCTCATCATTATTAATAAGAAGACGAGAACAAATTTGGTTCTCTCTTTCAATAAAACCCTCCTTCTCGCGGATAAGTCCATCCCTTTCAATTTGAACTTCAAGAATAGTCTTATGGAAATCTGCTAAGGTTTCAGCTCCTTGTCTAGATATACGATCTTTATCTTTTGAAAGATCATTGTTCTTGGTCTTTAAAGTTTTAATCTCTACTTTGGAGTTGTGATAAAGTTGTTTGAATCTGTTAGTTATATCTAAACAAGATCTGTGGTCAATATCTAAGAGGTAAAACTTATATCTGAGTTCATCTATGGAAAGAGAATTAATTTTGGAAGGGTTATTCAAAGAATTATTAAGAAGCTCTAGAAGAGCATCATCATCTATTGGTTCAGGAAAAGAATGAATGATTGAAGCCTCATCAGTGAGACCATAAATGTCTGCGAGAATGATAAATTAGGTAAGAAAGAGTAATGAAAAGTAAAAATATGAAAGAAAAAGAGAAAATTTTCATACCTAAGAGTTGTTTGTTAGCATTGTCAAGATTGGATACTTTGAGCGATTGTTGAGAAATATTTTTCTCAAGATCTGCATTCTTCTCGTGAAGACTAGCAAGTTCAGATTCCATTTGTTCATTCTTCCTGCGGAGATTAATGAATTCAGATTCTAGCTTCTCATTCTTTTTGCAAAGCACAATATTCTTCTCGTGAGAAAATGCACTCCTTCTATCCAAATCAGAGGCAGCATCAAAAGAGGCTTTTCCAACCTGCGAGAGAATAATATAAATTAAAGTATGGCGATAAAACAAATATCTATACACGTTGTAAAAGTGGAAACATACCATAATACCAAGCGAGTTTAAGAGGCTAGGAGTCAGCGATCTTGAGATCCCATGAAGAGAATCATTATCAACTAATATGGGAGCATCGCAGACTTTGGCAAGAGCCTGGGATATCCCATTAAGAGCTTCATCTCCGTAATCATTTGTGATACCATAAGTAGCATCGCCAAATTTTTTGGATAGTTGAGTCATAGAAGACTTAGAAGAGGAAGAATTCTCCATGGAAAAGACATCAACATCATCATCAAAATCATCATCATCAAGATCATCACTTGAATCTTCAGGAATAGGTTGAGGAGTTGAAGAAGAAAAGAGTTGGGTTTTTCTTCTTTTTAAGGGAGGATCACCAGATTCCTCACTGCGAGGAGCAATAGGCTTCCCTCTGGGAGGGGCGGTAGATTTCCCCTTGCGATCAACTGTAGATTTCACCTTCGTCATCGCGGGTTTTATTGGTTCTAATTCTTCAATTACATGTGGACACAGATAAAGATAGAAATAGGGGCAACAATATATTGTCAAGATTCATGAAGGGATATTTCTTACTTGATCTGTGAAGGATTTAAGAGATAAAAGAGTACTGGGTTTCCTAAAATTTTGGTAGCTGAGCTTCAGTCTGTCAATCTGGAAAGATTGAAGTAGTTAGCGAGAATATAAAAATATGAGAAAGGCAATAGTGATAATTGTGCAAAAGATTGGAGAGAACATATATCTTTAGTCCTTTCAGGACAATTAAAAACCCATGGTTGATATTCTGAGAGATTCGCAGGTAATGCATGAAGACCAGAGATGTAGGGACCTTCAAGACATAATGGAAAAACAAACCATTTGTCATTGTTAGAGTGGCGAGGGCCTTGATTATTATTCGTATGCCAATCGATATCTAACATAAGAATCTTATCTTCAGCGATCTTATCTTTCTTTTGAAAACGAACGCCCCAACAGGTGTTTTCCCTCTTCATGGGGATTATGTCATAGTTTATGAAGAAATTATCTACAGTATACATTGCAGGAATAATTGGAATATCCTTAAATTTAGGATTCTTCGCAGTCTCAGGGTATCGAGATCTTTTATTAGCACCGCGAGTAGCATACTCCATCAGCAGACAAATGCAGTCCCCACCCAACTGATATATCGCTCGCGAGAACTTCTCATGAGAAAGTATTTCATAGAATAATGGAAGTTCCGGGTTATAGAGAGGAATGGGAAGACCAGCTTCAAGCTAACCTAGCGAGACTATGTTTTTCTCGCGATTACATTGAAAGTTAGAAAATAATGGTACCAGAAATTTCAGACTTGGGGTTTTGATTGGGAATGGTGGATAAAATAAAACCTTTGTCTTGAAATTCTTGTTGAAATTTCTCGAAAGCCATCTCGTATTTGCGACCAGCTACAACCATTTTTAGTATGGAAATGAAGATTGAAAGAGTGAAAGATCGAAACAAAGTTTGTAACAGTAACATATCCGGAATTTACGGAAGAACATTGAATTTGCAGAGAAATTACGGAGAGAAGGAAGAAAGAAGTAAAGAGAAGAAAGAAAAGGAATGAAGAAGTATTTATAGAAGAAGATATTTCTCGAGAAGATGAATGTAATAAATGCAAAGGAAGGACGTGAACGGTCAGATCGCAGTAGTTGAAAAGGACGTGTCAAAAATTGAATGAAAGAAAAATAATATGAAAACAACTGGCGAAGAGTACAGAAACGTGTCAAAGTAGAATAATGCAAAAAGATAAACAGTTGCGGCATTATAAAAAATTCAATTCTCATGATCTTCCCTCCTTCGCAGAAAAGACATGAGAAGAGGCAAGATGTAGGACCAGAATATCGCCATTGTAAGTACTGAATATCGCAAGATAATAGTTCACGAGTATCGTAATAAATAAAGGAGAAAAGAATTATAAAATGTTAGGATGATAGAAGAAACGCGGAGAAATATGAAGTTTTGCGAGGATGGAGTAATTTTGCGAGTATGAGTTGCGATACTTCGTAACTCATGTACAGCTGTATAAAGTTTTACTATAAATAGGAGTTCAAATGTAAAATTCGAGAGGTTCTTTTGGTGAGTATTAGAAAATATTTTAGGAAAGAGAATAGAGAAAGTTATAACTATTCTAATTCCATTTAGATACTTCTTTGTAATCAATTGAGAACATTAATAAGAAGAAAATTGTTATTCATCATCAAGAACTTCTTAAGTTTTTACTAATTCTATTGAGGGTGTAGTTGTAGGTTATTCTGCAACTACATAATTGGCGCTAGAAACAGGGAGAGAAAGAATTCCTGTACCAGAAAAATGACAAGAAGAAGAAACACATCGGAACCATTAACTGAAGTAAGAAGAAGTGTAAGATTAGCAGGAGGAGAAGCAAATATAACAGGAGAACCTAGTAGAAGAAGGAGTAATCGAAGAAATCAAGCTCAACAAGTAGAAGATCATGATCAAGTAAGTATACACACTTGGAGAACTAATACACCAGAAGAAGAAGATAGAGAACCACAAATCGAGAAAAATGGGAGGTTGATGGGAGGAACAATTCTTGAAAGAGAAAGGGAGATGCTAGAAACATTGAGACAAGGAATCCAAAAAGAACGAATGATCGAAGCTGAAGAACGTGCCAAATTGACAATACAAAATCAATAATTGAGAATGGAAAATGAGATGTTACAAAGGAGGAAATCTCAAAGTGTTTCAAGATCAAATGTTAGAATAGAAAGAGAAGGACAAAATTCACCGATAATCAATAATGAAAATGATATGCAAGAACAAACGCAGAATCAAGGTGATAGAAATCAAGAAAATCGTTTCATTTTAATACCAAACCGCGAACAAAATATGGAGAATTTACGAACAAGACCAAATCATAAAGAAAACAATCGGAATCGAGAGGAAGAACAACAACTTATGGAAGAAACTGAGAGACAACAAGCAATACATCAAAACAATCACGAGAATGGAGTAAGAAGACATGAAGAAGTTCGTAACAAACAAAATGTTGAGTATGAAAGAATTAAGAGAAGAATTGTAAACCAACAAACAGAAGTGGAAAGGAATGAACCAAATTCTCGAATCAGAGTACAAGTAAATCAAGAAGAAATAAGTCACAGAAGAAGGGGAAATGAAGAAGAAGAAATTCCTGATATTCGCATGAGAAGAATAGAAAGGGAAGAACAAGAATTCCAAGATGCTTTACAACTGAACAATTATGATAATTTAGAAAGAAGATATTTGCAGAATTATGCGAATGAAAACATTAATGAAGAATATGATAAAATGCGAAGGATCGCAGGGGAGGAAGCGCAAGAACGTAGAAGAAGAGAAGCTGCATTAAAAAGACCAATGGATGAGAATTCTGAGGCAAATGCACGAATCTTTCGAGAATTAGAAGAAATGAGAGGGATGATAAACAATAGAAGAGGAGGAGATAGGAGGCAATTAGATGAAGCAATAGAAGAAGCTGCGAGGACTCCATTTGCTAGAGAAGTACAGTTGGGAGGAATTCCACCAAAATGTTATTTTCCCACACTTACCAGTATTTTTGATGGGACTTCATGTGCTATTCAGCACATTAAAGCATACATAAGATGCATGTTACAATGGGAGAATCATGATGCTGTGTTATGCAAGTACTTAGCATCAAGTTTAACAGGGGAAGCTCTAAATTGGTTCGAAGGACTCCCTAAGAACACTATTACGTCATTTAATCATTTGCAAGCAGTTTTCCTTGGAGCATATATCACAAATCACTCTTCACGGCTTGGTATTGAAGATGTATTTGGTTTAAAACAAAGAGTGGGTGGAAGTTTGAATCATTTGGTAAGACGATGGAAGACTATGTGCAGTGATATGGCAGGGCGTGTAGATGAGAGATACTTGATTCTGTCCTTCATAAATGCGATGTTCGCAACTGAAAAATTATATGTTCAAATCTTCAGAAGAAAGAATTCCATAATGATGACAGAATTACGAGAATTGCAAGAAGAATACATTACACTAGAAGAAAAGCAAAACAATATGGAGTCATATCCAATAACAAACACTAACAATCAAGAGGGAGGAGCAAATTTACTTCCCAAAATAATCAATGTAGTAGCAGGTACTTCGCAAACATCCTCACAAACTTCTTCGCAAATTTCAGAAGAGAAGAAAATCAATGATATCCAGCCAAAGATGGTAGCAATGGGCAGTAGAGATCAAGAAGAATATGATAGAGAGAAGAATTTCTATAATCGGATAGGAAATAACCAAATTCCAAGATTAGATCAACAACAAGAAAATTATGGTGGACAAAGGCAAAATTATTTTGGACAAGGAAGCCAGAGACAAAATTATAACAACGGTCAAGGAGGTCAAAGAAAGGTAAGGGAAGAGATAAAATTGCCACCTTTGAATACAAGTATAGAAAAGATATGGCAAGCAATTATCCTGGTAGAGAATGTACCAACTCCATGGAATATGGGAAAGGAACCACCAATGGGTCCAAGAAGTCATGAATTTTGTTCATATCATCATTTCCATGGACATTCTACAAATAATTGCCATAATATCAAGAGGATAATTTTGCGAATGATTGATCAAGGAAAACTAAATCAATTTTTACTTAAGCAGACACAGTCGCAACAATTACCACAGGCTCCAGCCATAACTCGCAGGGAGAACACGACAAAAGAAAAGGGAGAAGAAATCCTACATATAGAAGTGGGGTCAAAAGCAAGGAATGTTTTCTGTAATTCCATTGTTCATTCATATAAAACCATAGAGGATTTTCATGATAATGTGTTAAGTAGGGTATATGCGAGGGATGGTGAAGGAAAGAAAGTAATGAACATCGCAAAGATTTCACGACTTGAAGATTGGCAGAAACGTGAAATTTCTTTTGAAGCCACTGAAATTCCAGAAGGTTGTGAAGTACATGATAATCCATTGGTGGTAAGACTGGAAATCTACATGAATATGGAGGAGAACGAAGATGATATGGAGGAAGAGTCAATTGGTCTTAATAGGATTTTGATTGATACGGGAAGTTCTGTCAATATCCTCTTCTATTCTGCTTACAAAACTATGGGGGAAAAGATGCATATTTAATACCTTCTACTTACAGAATTTATGGTTTTAATGGAACTGCCAACAAGCCCAAAGGAGAAGTGAGCATGCGAATTCCATTAAGTGGAATGCGAACTGAAATTCTGTTTTGTGTTGTTGATGTTGAATCACCATATAATGCTTTGATAGGAAGGCCATGGCTTCACGGAATTCTAGGCGTAGCTTCCACTCTACATCAGTGCATAAAATTCCCTCATATGAAGGGTATTGGAATTATCAAGGGTGATTGGGATGAGGGAAAGAAATGTTACGATACAGAAGTAGAAGTTTGCGAAGGAAAAACTGCTGAGAAGGAAAATTGGAGAAAAAGAGCAAAGGTTGTGAAAAGAAGTGAAAATTTAATGGCAGAGGATTAAGGAAAAAGAGAATAAAGTTACAATGATAATCATACAAGAAATTTACGATGATGATAAGTGATTGTGATTTGCGAGGAAAAAAGAAGGTTATCAGTATGTTTGCTCGTGAAAATGAGGTATGTGGCAAAACAAAATTTTTATTTCATGATAAAATTTTACGAATATTGTTTGCTCGCAGGAAATTGGGAAAAAGTTACAAATTTTCAGAATTTATATTCCGATTAAAATTTCATTAATTTGCGAATAAAAGACCGCAATCTGTGATCAGCCTCCAAAAAAGAAAGAGAGCCGCAGAAAATTTTATACAGGCAAACCTTTGTGGCGTACACCCTAGGTCGCGAAGCTATAATTCGTAAGAGGCAAAGTCAAAGTACGTCATTTAAGGGGGTACCTATAACGTGGCTAAGGGTAACCGGAACACCACCAAGGGCCCTTAGTACATGGTAAAATTTTTGGGGTACAACCCAATAATGGGGTACCTATCCGGGTTAGACACCTTGGATTCTCACCTAATCTAACGACATTACGCAATATAAAATGCGATTAGTAAGAAGATTTAGGTCAAAGCGACTAAGGCATACTGTCTTTCCCAAGAAGTGCAGAAAACGATCAAGGCGCCGAGGTACACGGTTGAGTCAAGAGTGCCGGGTGAGGTTGAACCACATCTGCCATTTTTGAAAAGTCTTGGCAAATGATGCACTTGGCCCAAAGATACCCCATAGGGTGCAACCTCGTAACTATAAGCCCTATAGGCAAAAAGGATAAGAGGTTGCGATCAAAAGCTGGTTGTTGGCAGAACCGGATGGGAAGAGCTAACCTTGTATGGTCGATGTACGCTTCCTTGAAGGGGCAATCAGGGGGAAGATAAAGGGCAGCACCCTCCATTAGGGAGCTGATAAGTGCTATAAGACGCAAATGTCACGAGGCTTCTTGTTTGCGAAAACATAAAGGCTTGTCATATTTGTGCAACAAGTGAAGTTCTGCGAGCCTTCTAAAAAAATTAAAAATAAAAAAAAAAAAAAGAGAAGAGAAGAGAGAGAGAGAGGGGAGAAAGAAAGAAAGAATAAAGAACTCGCAGAAAATAATAAAGTTAAGATGAGATCAATGGGTCGTTACATGAAAGTGTAGAGACGTCCTGCGATTTCATCGCAAGACGGCAATGTCATGGGGCTTTATGTTCGCAAGAATATTTAGACCTGTCATATTGTCGCAACAATTCCTGAAGAGGCTAAAATACTATACAAAGAAGTTAAGATGAGATCAATGGGTTTTTGCATGAAAGTGTAAGAACGTCCTGCGATTTCATCGCAAGACGATAATGTCTCGAGGTTGTATGTTCGCAAGAATGTTCAGACTTGTCATATTATCGCAAATAATTAATACAAAAGAGGTGGCAAAATAAGACCTTTACTTAGGAAGGCATGATAAGACCACAGAAATTAATGAAATTTATTGCATCAATATCATTGAAGAAATTATACAAGAATATACATTATGAAGATCTGAAAAGAAGACAACTTCGTCAATATCATTGAAGAAATTTTACAAGAATATACATCAAGAAATTTTGAAAAGAAGACAACTTTGTCAATATCATTGAAGAATTTTTACAAGAAGTCCTATCAAAAAAGACAGCATCATTGAAGAATTTTAATGAAGACTTAACAAAATATGCGATTTTGATAACAATCAAATACAAATAAGTTCATATTCGTAAAAATTTACGAGAATTACATACTTCTTATACTTCTCCATATATTGAATACTTCCCCAAAAAGTTGAATACTTCTTATAATTCTTCAAGAATATCTCATATTTATTTTACTTCTTCAACGGATATTTAATTTTGCGAAGGTTAAGTACTTATTATACTTCTTCATACAATGAGTAATAATTTTTATACTTCTTCATATATTGGGCAATTCTTCATAAATTGAATGCTTCTAATACTTCTTATACTTCTTAAGGGTATTTCATATTTTGTATACTTCATACTTTCTATACTTCAAGGGGAGATTTATTATTTACTTCGCAACATTCCGTAAAAAGCAAAAGGCTTATATTTCTTATACTTGAAGGGAGGATTTTTTATTCATAATCACAATAAGAAGAAAATTAAGTAAGATAAATTCCAGAAGGATATTCTAATACTTCCAGGTAGTTGATCATTTGAAGAGAAATAATAAGGGGAAAGGGAATACTAAGCTAAGTCTTTAAGATATATTATTTCTCTCCATATGATCAAGTTATGCGAATAAGGGAAATAAACATCAAAGAAAGATTAATTCAAATTAAGCTTTGAAAAATAAATTGTTGGATTGATTAAAAGCATAATCAAGAAGAAAGTGTTATATGGAAAAGTTACAGAACAGATATACAAAAGAAAAAAAGAATGAAGTTATTCTTCAGGCGATCTGTTCCCATCAAAATGATCTTCTTCTTCAACTTCACTATCATCTTCAACTTCACTTTCAGAAATTTCTAGATATGGAGTATCTTCAGGAATTTCTTCAGAAAGGAGCGTATGGTACTTCTTGAGAGGAATTTCATTATCTTCGCAAATCTTGCGAGTCACCTTATCTAGAAAACGCTTGACATATAAACTATGGTTATGCTGGGAAATTAGAAGCTGAGATCTCAAGTCAGAAATTTTCTTATTACGATTAGCAAGGATAGTTTCCAGATCATTATTTATCTTCGCAAGATTTTCTGCAGCAAGAAAAGAAATTAAGGAATTGGTTAGCAAATTACGAAGGAAAAGTAACCAAAATAATTACCATCGCAAAGAATTTACCTTCTAGTTGCTTCTTATCATTACGAAGAGAAGAAATTTCAAGCTTTAATTGATTATTCTCCTCAAGAAGAGAAGAATTATCAATTGCGATACTCGTAGATTGTGAATTATGTTCGTGACGGGATATTAATTCTGCATTATCAATATTTAAATATTCTACTTTCTGACGGAGACTTGAATTTTCAACCTCTAACTTCGCACAACGATTCAAAGTTTTCTTCTCTGCAAGAGAATGACGTCTTTCCCAATCAGAAGAAGCTGCACAACTAACTCTTCCAACCTAAACAAGAAAAAGGGGTTAGAAATCAATAAAATAAGGAAATAAACAAGGAATAGATAAGAAACTTACCATGCTTTGCTAAAGCATATAATGAAGCAGGAGAGACGAATCTTGAAATTCCTTTGAGGGAGTTATTATCAATAACAGTAGGAACTTTACAAGCCTTCGCAATAAGTTTGCGAGCATTCGCTGTAGGAGAATTTCCTAATCCACGAGAAGAATGGAGGAAAGCCTCAGAGATGCTAACCATTGCTGAGGCAAAAGTTTCTGGGATACTATAATCTTCATTCCCACCTTCGTCAACATCATCATCATCTCCTTTGTCGAAAGGGTATCGAATTAGAACTAAAGTCCTTCTAGGAAATTTATCATCTTCATCACCAAGATCTTCCTCAATGTCCTTATTATAAGAAATTACATTGGAATGGGATTTGGTTGAGAGTATCTTCTTTTTCCTTCTCTCGTAAACAATATCTTGAAGTTTTCTTTTTCCTTTGCGAAGAGCATCATCTTGACTATCAGAAGCTTGAGAGACCTTCGCAGAACGAAGAGTTTGTTGCCTCGCAGTAAGCCTTTTAGAAGAAGTGGAACTTTTATTTTCACTCGCAACAATCTCAGGAAGAAGTGGAACCTGTAAATTCAAATAAGGATAAGAAACAGAGGCAACAATATATTGTTTAGAAAAATACAAGAGTGTTTCTTACCTCATTTGAAATTAAAGGGTAACAAAAAGATAAGGAAGTGGAAATACATACATTTCTAAAAACCCAAGGTTGATAATAGCGATTACGAAGATTCGCAGGAAGTTCTACTATCCCAGTAATATAAGAACCTGATAATATTAAAGGGTACTTATACCAACCTTCATCATTAGAACGACGAGGTGTCTTATTATTTCCTGAAGCATAATCAATATCGTGCATGAGAAGATCATCTGCTGCGATATTAGCTTTACGATGAAGACGAACACCCCAACGATTATCTTCTTTCGCAGGAATTAGTGTGTAATTTTTGAAGAAACCATCAACTGTATAATTCGCAGCAACAATTTCTATATTCTTAAACCTAGGTTTTCTAAGATCAGTTGAATATAAAGATTTCCCAAAAGCAGCACGATTTGCGAATTCAACTAAGAGGCGAATGCAATCACCAGTCAATTGATAAATGGCACAAGAAAAATTGGGGTGGGAAATAATTTCGTAGAAAAAGGAAAGTTAACATCATAAAGAGGAAGAGGAAGACCTGCGAGGATTTGACCTCGTGAGATTAAAACTTTCTGATCATCCCAAACATAGTTGGTAAAGATCTTCACACAGAGAGAAGACTTATTATCATAACCTTCAATCTCAGAAAAAATAAGGTCTCTATCAGCAAGTTCCGCATTAATTTGTTCAATAGTTTTCTTCTTTGGTGCCATTGAATATAATAGGGAAAATAGGAAAAATAGAAGAGGTTGCAGAGGCAGAAGCAGTGAAGAAGATGAGTAAGAGAATAAAAAGCAAAAACAAAGGATAATATTTATAAGAGAGTTTGATGAAGATAAAAATTCATTAATACGAGTAAGCGTGAACGGTTGAAAAGAACGGTTACGAAGAAACATGTCAGAAATATAAGGGAAAAGTAAAAAGACGTGTTGCGAATCTGAAGGGTGGTAATAACTACACTAAATTTACGAGAATAGGGATTCTCATGACATTTCTTCTTCAAAGAATTGACATGAGAAGAGGCAAGATGTAAGTACTGAATATCGCAAGATAATAGTTCACGAGTATCGTAATAAATAAAGGAGAAAAGAATTATAAAATGTTACGATGATAGAAGAAACGCGGAGAAATATGAAGTTTTGCGAGGATGGAGTAATTTTGCGAGTATGAGTTGCGATACTTCGTAACTCATGTACAGCTGTATAAAGTTTTAATATAAATAGGAGTTCAAATGTAAAATTCAAGAGGTTCTTTTGGTGAGTATTAGAAAATATTTTAGGAAAAAGAATAGAGAAAGTTATAACTATTCTAATTCCATTTAGATACTTCTTTGTAATCAATTGAGAACATTAATAAGAAGAAAATTGTTATTCATTATCAAGAACTTCTTGAGTTTTTACTAATTCTATTGAGGGTGTAGTTGTAGGTTATTCTGCAACTACAGCCATGACAGTATTCTTGCGAGATTAACAACACTCCTGCGATCATCACCGCGAGCCTCTTCAACAACACTCTGCGAGCGTCACAGAATAACTTAAAGAATGGTTCAAAGAATGACGTAGTAGCTGACGATTGAAGAAACACGAGAAGAGTATAATTGATCTGCGATGGTTACAATGCTTGTGATATTTCATATTATAACTGTTGCGATGAGATCGCAGAGTAGATCCGAAATAAAAGGAAAACTTAGCTGTCATCCACTATGTAATTTCCTATATAAAGGGTTCCTATAGATTCAGAGAATGATGATGTATTTTTGAGAGTTGAGAAAGTCTTGAGGAGAGAGAAACTTCAAGAGAATAGTTGTATTCTTGATTTCTCCCACTTCTGTAAACATTTCTGAGAATTAAATGAAAAAGAGTCGTTTTTAATCTTCAAGTATGAGTTGATATTTGTGAAATCTTAACAAGGGTGTAGTGTAGGATTTCCTGCAACTACATGGCTTATTGTGGAAGCCTAGTACGGTTTATTATGGAAACCGGTGGGTTTATTGTGGAAACCCACATGGCTTATTGTGGAAGCCTAATACGGTTTATTGTGGAAACCTGCATGGCTTATTCTGGAAGCCTAATACAGTTTATTGTGGAAACCCACATGGCTTATTGTGGAAGCCTAATACGGTTTATTGTGTAAACCGGTGGGTTTATTGTGGAAACCCACATGGCTTATTGTGTAAGCCTAATACGGTTTATTGTGGAAATCGGTGGGTTTATTGTGGAAACCCACATGGCTTATTGTGGAAGCCTGGATTTGGGTTGTTAGGGAAACCAGTAGGTTTATTATGGAAACCCACTAGGCTTATTATTGAAACCCAAGAGTCTTTAATATTTATTTATTTATAATTATTAATATTATTTGATATAAATGCAGGATCCTAAATAAAAGGGGATAATTATCTTAAATATTAATAATTATTCGAGATAATTATTATTTAAGATAAATGAGGATTATGATAAATATTAGGGTTTATCATGAATCTGGAAGTTATTTGAGATTTATACAGATGAGGGAAGTTATTAGGATAACTATCAAAACCCTAAAACTACATCTATTTCTGCCTATATATAGAGGCTAAATCTCAGCACAAAAGGTACACAATTTCTATTCCTTTTCTTAATAACCTACTTGCATAGAACTCTTGTTGATTTTAGCATCGGTGTGTCTTTGCAGGTACCCCCACCATTTTCAATCAACAATTCTTTGGAGAATCTAATCAACGGATTCGATCATCATACACACATCTCGAAGATTGTTGGGGTGATTAATTTTTGCACCAACACTAGGGAATAAGACAATGGTGCTTGAACGTTTATCCAACGAATGAGGAAAAGCACAGACTAAGGGGGAGTAACATATCATATGATTGGGATAACAAAGACGTGCGGATTGAAAATCTACCTATCTCACCTTTAGGGGGAGTGTGAGCTTTGTTATTATAATGCTGCTATTGCATTTTATGGATTGAATGAATATAGGTTATGTGTTGTTGGATTCGGGAATCAAGCGTATGTGTAATGAATTCTTGTAATTTGTTTATCCATATGATTGTAAGAGTTTTGTCACTAAAATTGACAAAGGGGGAGATTGTTAGAGCATTGCTCGGTTGAACCCACCAAGCGTTGGTATGTCAAGTTTGGTTGTCATATTTTAGTGAACCAAAACTCATTTAAGAGTCGCTTGATTTAAATTTACTAGAGTCAACTTCGTATAGGTTAGATTGAAAGTATTAGGGTGAGACATTACAAGTATTGCGAAGACTTGAATAAGTGAAGAAGTACGGAGATACAACCACAACATCATCCTTCCACTCGAGGTGAGTGATATTTGACTTGAACTGTTTCATTCCCTAACGTATCTTTCAAGTCGTGCATATTGAAAACATAAAACTGCGAAGCATGAACACTCTAGATAGACATAGTATTAAGGAATACAATATGAAGTTTCTTGGTTAACCATTAAACTTTGTATATAAGACATCGACATAATCGTATGAATTCTATTGTGATTATGTATGAGTATGAGGTGAGGATTTCATCTTAGGGAACAATGTTTACATGTGTTCTAAGGAAGTAAGTTCATGATATTTGTTGTGAACCGAAAAGGAAGGCGTTATTGGGGTTGTTCTTCATTGCATATCTTATGAACGACCAATATGTGTGATTAGTATAACCTCTCATGACTTGTTTGTGTTCTTGGTAAAACTATTCACATGAGGCATGACTTATGTATTGGTATGACTTTTATTAGTGAAACCGATCTTAAGTAATCACCTGGGGTATGATCGGGTTGTAAGTGTTTGAACTTATTACTGGGAGAAGGGGAACCGATCCTAGTAAGAGGTGCAGTGCATCACAAGGGGAACCGATCCTTGTATGAGGTGCAACAAGGTTTATGGTAGAAAGTGGAACCGATCCTATGAACATGTGCAACACGTTTTTAGGAAGGGGGAACCGATCCTATGGACATGTGAAGTGCATACAAGTTAGATAGCAAATATATGTGGGGAACCGATCCTAGTACCTAGTCATCTGTATCTTTGGTAAGCTAGTGTAACTATGCAAAGTACTCACATGGAGGTAGAACCGTAAACCCATGAGTTGTGATTGAGTGTTACTTGATCAATCACGTAGTTTTTGAAAGTCAGATGAACCAATTCTAAACTTGTTTGGAAGCGTGGTAAATCGGTTTCAAGTGAGCAAGTATAAAAAAGGACTTGTAAGAGTAAGATGTCGACACACTTTGAACACGGTGCATTAATGCTTATTCTTTACTGTTCAAAGATATTCCTTAACGTCTAAGAAGGAAGTAAATCCCAAGATCGAATTTAAATAAGTTAAGAATCTTTTTAATTAATGGTTTTTAATTATATATGGAAAATAAGAATTAGTAATATGCATTTGCTAATTAAAGATTTTCCAAGGAGATTTCGATTATTTTTTTTGGACAGTGCATTCACAGGAATTATGAAAACCGAATTTGGTGGAGTAATGAAAAATATCTTGAGAATATTTTCGGTTTTGAAAATTCCTTGGTGTCCAAACTTACTTGTATATAAATACTTTGAGTTTGCAATTCTAGCAAACTAATCCTGCATAACATAGACTTCCTCTTTTGTCTTTGTTACTGGTGAATCCGCTTAGCGGAGAGGAGAGTAATCTGACTAGGTGAAATCTCTTACGTCCACTGAATTTAAAGTCTTCTTTGGGATTGAAAAGATCTATCACGACCCGTTGGTGGGAAACTAGATATTGCAGTTTATATTTAGTTTTCGTATTGATTTGATTGACTAACGGAGGTTGAACTTTGATTGCACCTAGTTTGTTTATGCTTGAGAATCTTCTCTTTTGATATAACATTCACTCAAACTAGTTCAAGGTTTCGACAGGGATCTTTAGACTGTTATTAGATCTAAAGACGATCTTGTGATAATCCATTGTTAACAGACTCCGTTTTGTGTGTGATTGATCCCAAGAGATTCAATTAATTGTGTGCAGGTGTTTATTGAAGATCTAAGAAGATTTGAAGACAAAGAAGATATTTAAGATATTTAAGATTTCTAACTTGGTTGTTATAATCTTTGGTATGCACAATAATTGTTTGGGAAAAAGAGGATCCGACTATAATTGATTTATCCTTTTGGGTATTTTGATAGAATAGTTGAGGAAGATCAGCATCAATACGTTTCCTTGTGATTAAAGGTATTGATTGGCTTAATCTTAAAGATTGCCTTTTGGTGATTGAACATACTATAGATCTTGGAACCTGTAATAGGAGTTTATGTTAAGATAAACAAGGGAACCTTTGCACAACTCATATCACTTGGTTGAAGAGAGTTGATACCAAATAGATTTGTTGTTCCTTTACTGTTTGGAATACGAACCAAAGGAAATGGTACAAGTACGTGACTTGTTTACAGGTTGGAGGCGTGGTAATACAGACGGAACTAGGTGAACTATAGGTTTATTTGCTTGGTCTCAACTATACGAAGCTAGTTTATTTTGTATAGCGGCTTAATCCTGAGAGTATTCAATTCCGAACTAGGTCCCGGGGTTTTTCTGCATTTGCGGTTTCCTCGTTAACAGAATCTTGCTGTGTCATTTACTTTATATTTCCGCATTATAATTGTTTTATTATAATTAAAGTAAATTGCAAAAACGTTAATTCCTATTTACTTGATACGTGAATCCTATAGAGTTTGGTTAAGTCCGAACATTTGTATCAAGTAAACACACTTTGTTGTTGTATTGTCTCGATCTCGTATCCATAGACGATCACACAAAGTGTGAACCGATTTTTTTGTATTGTCTCGACTTAGTCTATAGACAATCAATTTCGGGGAAAGGACTTATAGGAAGGAAAAGTAATAGCTTGAGGTATATTTGGGGTACCTCGCCTTTTCAAAATACATAATTTTACAAGAAAACATAGCAAAGAAGCATAAACTATATATATAATCATGGTGTTTACGACACCTATCAAGAGGTTGCATGAAATTATGCTGCTGCAGCAGCCAAGAACACGAAGAACATTGTACTGTCCATGACAGTCGTAATAAAAGTGTTGTCTTTTCCCTTCAGTTGTAACCATTTTTCAGCGACTGTACAACAGTGACTGCTGCATTTATTTTGTATCGTTTTTAGTAACAGTTGATTTTCCACATTTATTTTCGTTGCAATTCTCTATTCCATTATATTTTCACTTCTTGTAAGTATTTTTAAGTAATGCAAAATTCTTCCAAGTGTGTTTTCACTATGTGGAGTTAGAGCCCCTCACTAGGACGACGGAGGAAGCTGTATTTCGTCAATGTGATAATTTGATTAATTCTTTTATTAACTTTTTGCACCGATTTTTAACGATTTATGATTTCTATTAATTATTTATGACTTTGTTTGATGACGCATGCTTAGTTCTAGGTAATTTTGATGCTTCATGCTTGCAATATACAAATAATGTTTTATGAAATCTAATTTGGCAAAGAATAAAGTTAATATTTCTTTTATGTTGAGCTATAATTGCCGAGGATTAATTTCTGAACCACTTGAATATGAAAAACAGTGAAATCTTGAGTCCCAGTAAATTCTTCATCCTGTGATATATTTTGCATATATTTTCTTTATTTATAATTTTTTTTTATTTAATTCTAAAATCAATCTCATCAAGTCCGAGTGAACGACAACCTTATTTACCACTATCTAAAATTCGATCAATTTTTGGCGCCGCTGACGCAGACTTGTTTTTATATTTTTTTTAGGTTTTTATTTTTATTTTTGTTCTTTTTTACGCGTTTTGGTATTTTCTGTTTTCTTTCAGATTTGGAGCGAAGCTAAAGAAAAAGAGAGTGCTGAAAAGAAAAAAAACAAAGTTTGTATATAGTTTATTTTTATTGGACTTTATGTTTTAGATTTTATTTTTAGAAATTGTAGGATTTATTGTTGTAATCTTTTATTTTTGGACTTTTTTAATTTTATTTTTGGGACATTGGACTTTATCATTTTTAAAAAACCCTAAGGAATGGTTAGTTTAAATATTAAACTGCACAGAGAAGGACCACAGTTACGTCTCGGCCCCTCGAGTTCGTACACTGACATAGGAGTCGGTATCCCGAGTCGACTTTAATGGTTCATCCCCCGTCTGGAACGGGAGGTAAGAATTCTAAACAACTGTGAATCCCCTGTCAGCGGGTTTACTGGATGATTTTATATGCATATATGTTGAGGAATTGAATACGGTTTTAAATTTCTAGTAAAGGGCAAGGCCTGTCCAAATTAAGATAAGGACTCGGATTTCATCACTGTTTCCTTCTTGCCTGCCTTAGGAACACATAACATACGTGAACCTAAGCCTTAAAATTTGGACTAGAACGAGATCGTAGGGTAACGAGCTTAAAGGAAAGTCGTTCAAAAGGATCATATTGGGTATCTTGTTAGCCTAGCTCAAAGTTCAGGAAGATTGATGGAAGTCGATTAGAGCCGTCTTGTCACCCAGGGAAGCGTTGCCAAAGAGGTGGGGGGTATCAAAGCTCCTCTGATCTTCTCGTGCTTCTCTTCGACTTACTTTATTCGGATCGTTCTACGAGGTTTTCTAACATTATACCAAGTTGCCTCTTGGAAGAGTAGAAGCTGGTCTAGAAAAAATCTAAGGGAGCCATCATGTTTTTTGTTTGCTAGATTAAATAGGCTTGTTTTGGTCGAGTCAGCCTTGTTTGTGCTTGTGTAGAATTTCCTTGCAGTTAGGATGTCGAACTGGTATTACAATAGCCAATACAATGAATACCCAACTGAGCAACATGGACATTATTCTTTTTATGACCATAGTGTGACATGGTTGGGAACGCCAAACTTTTGAAGGTTATGGTCCCTACCATGGTGAGCCAAATTACTATCCACACGTCCACCGGTCATACGAGCAAAATTATTATAATTCCTCTTTACTAGAGTCGACACATAATTTAGCTGAGTCGACACGTAAGTTAGCAGAAATGAATAACTTAGTTATGGATGAAAGCAATGCAACGGGTGAACCTTCTTTCCTAGATTCAATCAGGAAGTCATGTGAGTCAACTCAGAAGTTTTTGTTAGAGGCCCAGAAAAGAACCGCTCGAAATTGCCAATATAGTGTTTCTAATATTACCCTTGATAATGAGGATGGTTATTCACATAATCAAGATGACGAGGTTAGAATTGGCAATACTAGTGAGGTTCGACCATTTTCATATTACTATAGTGATGATTATGATGAGGATAGTATTGATGAAGAATCATACATATGTAGGCATAATGATCAGGAAATTGTTACACCACTTGAGATTTAAAATGATAGTATTATTTCTGGTTCAAATCCCAATAATTTTAATGATTATTCACCTATTCTAATGGATGAGGATTCGAATATAGATATCACTATTTTAGACGATATAGTATTTCCTAGTTACGAAGCCGATAATGGTTTAGAGGAAAGGGTTTATTCTGAAAATATTGTTTTAGAGTCTAGAGATTTAGAAACAATAGTCCTAGACAAAGAAAATGAACTCGTAGAGATGAGTAAGGATGCACTACCTGATAATAATAACTTAGAAGAATCAATTGACCATTTTCAGGAATCTGATGATCTAGAAATTAGGGAGATTGTGACTAGTCTATTTAGAGACACCGAAAACTCTAATTTTGAGGGTGATTATGACTTTCCTAGTGCCTTACCTTTAACTCTTAAAAAGTTCCCTCACTTGGGACTTGAAATTTGTGCCTCAACCATTTTACAAAATTATCTTCATACACATTTTATTGAACCTCATGATGTCCAGAAAGAATCTCAGTTATTAGAAACCCATCCTATGGTTGATATGGTTAACCCAGGCTATGATACCAAGATTGACTTCGCTTTCCCACCAGAATGTTTTCTTCCAATTGTGGGAACTTATGAGTTTCATATATGTTAGTTATTAAGTTTTGAGACTAAACCTAATTACTTTAGGAGATTAGGGTCGACACATTTTCTTAAGAATGACCATTACAATGGTCAACTGTGTGAGTCAAATCTTATTGACTTAGAGGATCCCTAATTATTCAAGTTATTGTTATGTGCTTTTAGGGTCTTAGTTAAGTATTAACTGATTTTACAACTTGATCTTCAGGATCCTGCCTTTGAGGAAATCCAGCCGATGAAAACTTTGTATCTAGACCCTTTTATAGAGTCTGGACCTGAACCACAACTAGATGTAGTTGTCTTGAACAAAAGATTAGATAAGGGTATGTTCGGTATCTTCTTTGTCTGTTGTAATTTCCTCTTCTTGTGGTCAACACTTTTTGATCCATATGACCCACGGTTATTTCGGTTATTTCTATATGATTCTACGAGGTGACTAATGCTCATGCGACACGGTAGTATCTTTTCCTTTCTCTTTTTCTTCAAGGGGTAACAGTTTCTCCTTGTTCATGTTTTTAATTTCATATTTAGAACATTGAGGACAATGTTAGATTTAAGTTTGGGGGTATGGGAGAAACTTTTAGTTGCATTTTTGAAACTTCTAGTGTCACATAGTATTCGATTAGCTAAGTTTACACATTGTTTCTCACCGAAAGATAGAAATTCGAATTGCTAGGGATAACATTCTAGTGAGACATTAGAGAAAAAGACATTGAGATCATTGACAATCAAGAGAGAACATGTACCTTTTAGAGGGTAATCGTGATGGACATAACATCCATGATGGAAAGACAATTAGGCCATAGGAAATGCCAGAAAGACAAAGCAACCTCACAATGTATTCTTAGTTACTGGATTATAACTCTCTCCGTAGAAAATTATCATCATCAACAAGTGGAGCGACATCAAAATCTATGAAGAAGGCTGAAGACGTTTAAGGTTTAGAAGCAACAATAGAATTTCAGAATTCAAAATAAAAGTTTAAGACTTAGTTACAAGAAGTTATAAGAGAAAAGAAAATCAAACGATATGAGTTGTTGAAGTTCATGATACCAAGACATTACAAGTTGTGAAGATCCAAGTGCTAAAGTCCTTCTTTCATGGCCATGTAAATATTAGTCATGTTATTACTGTGTTTCCAAAAAAAAAAAAAAATTGGTTCTCAGCTTGTTGCTAGGTTACCAACCAAAGTTTCGTATGATCCTATTGATCTTTAAAAATAAATAAAAATACATATTTATCTCCTTAAAAAAATGGTATATACAGTTAAATTTTGTTGTTAGGTTTTTGTTTAATAAGGCCATAGGAAAGTACAAATCTATAGGGAATTTTCAAGCAAGAAATCGAAGAGAAAAGTTAATTCTCAAGGTTCTAAGAAGTTCGAGAATTTATCATCAACAGTTGAAGTCGAAGAAGACGTTGTTTCTACTGAGCACCATAAGAGAGTCGAAGAGAGATGCATATTGGTTTCTTTGTTAGTCCGCTATACAAATGTGATTGTCAAATATGTTATTGCTAGTTATTTGATTCACAATATGGAGGTTTACAAATGGCATAGGAAGTTTATTGATCAATGCGAATGAGTTATTCGTATTTTTATATGGACTGGGGATTCTATCACTAGTAAGGCTTTCGTGGTTGGTTATGACTGAAAAAGCGGGGGTCTAACAACCTCATCTAATATTTCGATTAGCAATCTGTATGGACAAACTCCGAGTTACTTTACTAGAGAATCAACTAGACAGTCAGACTCAATCTAGATAAAATATCTCAAGGAGTTATTATCTCTATCTCTCAATTTTATTGACTCAAGCAAATACGATCTGCGAGTCTTAATCAAAGAGAGATAACTTGGATGGTACCAAAGACCAATCTCCAAGTGTCAATAAATTTAAATCAACAACCAATAAGGTCGGATATTCTAATTGATTGAACAACGCACAACCTGTATTATTTCAATTATATAACAAAATATAATGTGGAAAAGAAATAACACAGATACCAGAATTTTGTTAACGAGAAAACAGCAAATGCAGAAAAACCTTGGGACCTAGTCCAGATTAAACATACACTGTATTAAGACGTTACAGACACTAGCTTACTCCAAATTAACTTCGGTCTGGACTGTAGTTGAACCCCAACCAATCTTATACTGATCCAAGGTACAATTATGCTCCTACGCCTCTGATCCCAGCAAGATACTGGGCACTTGATTCCCTCAGTTGATCTCACCCACAACCAAGAGTTGCTACGACCCAAAGTAGAAAACTTTAGTAAACAAATTTGTCCCACACAGAAAAGTCTACAAGATAGATAAATTCGTCTCCCACGAATAAACCTATGAGTTTTGTTCCGTCTTTTGATAAATCAAGTCACCTCACAATAGTTTTAATCGACACAGCGAAAAAAGATATTGTAGAATCACAAACGATGATATGAAGATGTTTGTGATTACTTTTATATCTTGCCTATCGGAGAAATAAATCTCAAGCAAATTATTACAATTGTACTCGTACGATAGAAGATGTAAGATCAGATCACACAACTACGATAAAAGTAGTATCGGTATGGCTTCGCAATCCCAATGAAGTCTTTAAGTCGTTAACCTAGTTTTAGAAGAAGAAAACCAAAGGTTAAAGGAGAATCGACTCTAGCTTAGCAAACTAGTATCACACAGAATGTGTGGGGATTAGGTTTCCCAGTAGATAGAGTTCTCCCTTATATAGTCTTTCAAATCAGGGTTTGCAATCAATGTTAGCTTGGTAACAAAGTATTCAATATTCACCGTTAGATGAAAAACTGATTAGATTCGCGCTAATATTTATCAACGGTTAGATCGAAAACTTAGCTTGCTATACACACATGTACTTGATGATTTTGGCTTTGTGTAACCGTACCCAAACTTGTACATTAGTTGGTTCAATACTAGTTAACCAAATGGTTAGCCAAATGATAATTTTTATATCAACCATATTATTCTTCACCATAACTAGTCCAAATGACTCAAATGAACTAGTTAGAGAGATGTTCAATTGCTATGAGATCTCATGTACTACACAAGACACAATTGAAGCAACAACGATGTGATTCACTCGAATCGATTCATGAACTATAAAGCTACGGTTTGCAATAGAATTCCTTAGTTTATTATGATAAGTTCACAAACATCGTTTTTAGACATAACCTACTCAAGTTCGCGGCCTGCGTTCACGGACTTAAGCTCCCGGACGGAGTTCACAAACTCTAGCAGAAATTCTCGGGTTCGAGAACTACGCTAGCTCGCAGACTGGGTTCGCGGACTGAGCTTGTATGCTGAGTTCGCGGACTAAGCTCACGCACTACTCCGGTTTTACTTGATCAACAAAGTTCGCAAACTTCGGCTCAAGCAATAAGGACTTATACATATATGTATTACCACAACAATGCTTATATCCTCCAATGGTTATATTGTCTAAGCTCTCATTTCAATCATTGAAACATTCTCAGAGGGCGTTATATAGTTGTTATTCACAAACTATTTTTCGTCAGAGCGATTTCCAAAATGATTGAAACATAACATGAATTTCGTCACTAGGTAAAGATGAACTTGGCTAAATAGAAAGCTTTACCAACACATATTTCGAGAATTAGATAAGGAGATATATTCAACTCGAAATGACATATGTGTATAATCTTAGTCTATATAGTTATACAACTTTTGTCTCAAGATTGGAGATAGAGTAGATATACTTTTGAGTGATAGATAAATTCAAGTCTCCACATACCTTTTAGTTGATGAAGATCCACTGGTTCCGTGAGTAGTCCTTCGTCTTGTATGATGATCGCCATGGAGTTCTTGATCTCAACTACACTTTCTATCCTAGTCCGAGACATTAGCTATAGTAGACTAGAAATCAAGACTTTATAGTTTTGATCACTAACATTGACAAACATGCTTGAGATAGCAACGCATGCGAGTTCGACCGATCAATGCTCTAACAATCTCCCCCTTTGTCAATTTTATTGGAAAAACTATTAATACATATGGAATATAAAAATTATATAAATAAACTTTGTAGCTCCTATTCCACATGTCTAATCTTCAACATTACTCGAAATCTTCGTCACTTCCAAGTAGTCCAATGATCCCAAAGGTTGTAAGTTTAGCATCATTGTTTTTGAAAATCCGTATCTATAACAATGAGAAAAGCAGTGGTTCTCAATCATTGTTATACAGTGTCATAGTATCATTCCACAGCGTCAAAGTCCAATTATATCACAACTTTAACAACAATATTATGGTGATACTTCACTCCCCCTTAGTCAATACTCCATCTCACATGGAAACCACTCCCCCTTACATAATGATCCGAAAACCATATGTATTTGTAGTATGAACTACATATTAATTCTCCCCCTTTTTGTCAATAAAATTGGCAAAGGTACAAGAACGGGATCCTAATGAAATTTCCGTAAGAGACATTTCATGACCACAGGTAAATGTATATCATCTTGTTTAGATGCAATCATAAAGACGAAGCTAAATGCATTCATCAAGGAGTTCATAAAGATACAAGATAACCCCTCTAATAATCCACAGCCGCACTCCCCACAAAGATTTGGCAATTGAGCACAAGTTCAAAAGAACTCTCCCCCATAAAATGTCATTCCCAAGGGAACAACAAGAGCGACCTCAATTTCAAAATAAAAGAAGGATTTATTTATACTTAACAAATTACATACAAGTATGAATTTGGAATCCAAAATATTCAATCATATTAACCAAAGCCAACCAAGATTAATTTGACTAAATATGCTCGACACAAGTAAACTTATGGAGACTTAAATCAATTAGATTAATCACAAGTGGACTCGCAAATAATCTAATTGTCATACTCAACGAAACTAATTACACAAGTAATCAATTTAATTGGTTACACTTGACATAAGAAATTCTATGGAGCAATGACTAAGTTAATTACGAATAACCAACCCAGCCGAAGAGATTCTCAAACATAAGAAAACTTATGGAGTGATAAGTAAATAACCACACACGATGAATAATTAGTATAATCATGTTCAACATAAAGTACCTTACGGAACAACAACTAAGCTAATCACAAAAGCAATAAACTTTTGTTGTTTTAGTGCCCAACATAAGACACTTCATGGAACAACACAGTATTTACACAAAATTCTGGATCGGAGATCCGACCTATACCGTGGAATAAGCAAGGATTCATTCTATGTTTCCATCACTATTTGCACAATGACACATAATAGACATAATCCTTGAACCACAAAATATTTTAACTATCTTACATCAATAATTGACAATATAGGCTTAACTTTCGTGTTTTGTCAAAAGTATATTCATTCTTTTATCAATATTTGCATATCAATTCACGAACGACTTTACTTTTGACAAAATATGGGACAATCAAGTTTACGGATGTAAACACACATATCCCATCAAAACATTGCAATATATAAAATCATAAAGATTAATACTGCAAAAATCATCTTCTAAACAAGTTTAGAATTTAAACCAATAAATCTAAAAACAAGAAGATGAAAACTTTTGGACATAGCTATGTGTAATCACAATAATGGATATTCCAAAACACTAGTTATTACTCTAAATAAAACAAGAAAAATAGAAGATTTACTAGGCAAACTCAAAACTACTCATCATCTTCATCGGAAACACTCCAAGATGCTTGAATAGTGTCCAACTCTTCCTTGAGCTCGGGAAACTAAGTTGCAATCACTGACAATTGTTCTTGAATGCACTTCACCCTTGAATTGACCTTACACACACCCTTGTGATTTTTTATAAGTAGACTCAAGGTGGTAGGGTCGCAATCATTTATCAAGGCATCCCTTTGTCTTTTGCAAGCATTCTCCCTTATGCGTCTGAAGGTACACGGTCGAACCTATTTGGGAACCCCGAAGGAGTTTCTAATTGAATCAATACCATGATCATGGAAAATTTGTCCAATTAAGCATGGATATGAATGCACTTCACCCTTGAATTGACCTTACACACACCCTTGTGATTTTTTTGAGGTAGACTCAAGGTGGTAGGGTCGCAATCATTTATCAAGGCATCCCTTTGTATTTTGAAAGCATTCTCCCTTATGCGTCTGAAGGTACACGGTCGAACCTGTTTGGGAACCCTGAGGGAGTTTCCAATTGAATCAATACCATGATCATGACAAATTTTTCCAATTAAGCATGGATAACCTAACATCTTGACAGGTGAAGTCATCGAAATCATTTGATAAATGATAAAACCACATATATAGAGACTTTGAATAACCGTATCAAGAAAATAGACTAATTCAGCAAACTCATAATTCCACCAAGAATTCTCAATTGTGGAAGGACAAAGATTTGGGATACCAAGTTTCCCAAAAGCCATCAACGGGATACTAAGATCATTAGTAGGAAATTTTCCTTGATTCCAAGTTACCTTCTTGCCACATAGCCCAATAGAGATATCATCACATGATGGACGTTCATCACTTGGTCTAGGAAGATGCACGTTTCCCAACAGAATGTTGGTAATCTTCGAAATTAACTCTCTATCAACAAGAAACCTTTTTCTATTTACCATGGATTTGAATTCCATCTTATTAAGATCAACATCATGTATGTTGGCATAGAAAATTCTTGTGAGAGAATCAAATCCTTGACCTAGACCATTAAAGATATTTGCAAGATTGATTTTTTTTTTGAACCAAGTTAAATCCTCATCATGTCCACTAGAGATATCCAATTTATTTTCTAAAATAACACCTTTAGATGAAATATTCTCAAAGATTCTAGCACATGAATCATCCACAAATCTAATCCTAAGAGAATTTTGGTCACAAGGAAGATCCATACTAGAGCTATTTGAAACTTTGGGATTCCTTTTTGAGCCCTTATAATTCATCATGAGATCCAAGAAATTGAAAGTAACAAGAGGAATTTACTTACTTGGAGTGAATCTTCAACATCTTTTCTCTTAGTTTTTCCAAAAAGTCTTTAATGGAGACAACACACAAACCCTAGAAGTTCACGTACGCGGACGATAGATAGGAAGATGAGTGCGCGATCTTCCTCCTTAAAATACCAAGGATGGGCTTAGACCCGTCTGCGAACTTCAACCGACAAGGAACAAGGGGAGGTTTCGTTAGACGTTTGCACATCAAGGATTATGCATTACGCAACATGAAGGATGCACTAGAAATTTTTATTTGAAACCTGTACATGATTCAACCATTTCTTTCCCCATTTTAAGATATATACATATGGGGTAGTGCCAGTCTTGTTACCAAGAGGCATAATGTGCATATAAATTCTCATGCAACATTTTCGGTTGATCTGTGTGAATAGTCCTTGTAATGTAATCAACATATTGATGATAATCAGGGGAGTTTGAGCTTCCAATCCTTTGCTTGATATGTCTGGAAGGAGGATTCTTCCGTTTTCAAGGTGGTACAATATTATTTAAAGGTTTAATATGTACAAAACCCTTTCTGGAGTGATTCTTAGACTTAACAAAATTAAGTTTTTCTAAGGATCTAAAAACTTCTTCGAATACTCTGAATAGATCTTTATCAGCTGATCCATTATGATAGAACTCCTCGTAGAGATTGGTAGTTAATCTTGTGAGGTTCCATATCATTGAGCGCCGTGAACGTTTCTTTAATCTCTCCTCCTTTTTATTTTTCTTCTTTAGATTGGCACATATCATCTAAAACTTCCTTCTCAGATGAAATGGGATTATCATGAGAGACCAGAGGTTTTGACCATAATAGATCTTGATCAATCTTTAAGAAATTCTGGCGTGCATTACAGATGCCAAGACCAAATTTTCCAAAGAAATTTCCCATGGGACAATTTTTAAGGAACGAAGAAACATAAACTTATCAGGTTTAAAGTGTTTGCCTTCTATGATACCAATTGAAAAAGCGGGGGTCTAACAACCTCACCCAATATTTCGATTAGCAATTTGTATGGAAAAACTCCGAGTTACTTTACTAGAGAATTAACTAGACAGTCAGACTTAATCTAGATAAAATATCTCAAAGAGTTATTATCTCTATCTCTCAATTTGATTTAATCAAGCAAATATAATCTGCGAGTCTTAATCAAAGAGAGATAACTTGGATGGTACCAAAGACCAATATCCAAGTGTCAATCAATTTAAATCAACAACTAATAAGGTCGGATATTCTAATTGATTGAACAACGCACAACCTGTATTATTTCAATTATATAATATAACAAAATATAATGCGGAAAAAAAATAACACGGACACCAGAATTTTGTTAACGAGGAAACCGCAAATGCAGAAAAACCCCAGGACCTAGTCCAGATTAAACATATACTGTATTAAGCCGGTACATACACTAGCTTACTCCAAATTAACTTCGGTCTGGACTGCAGTTGAACCCCAACCAATCTCACACTGATCCAAGGTACAGTTATGCTCTTACGCCTCTGATCCCAACAGGATACTGCGCACTTGATTCCCTAAATTGATCTCACCCACAACCAAGAGTTGTTACGACCCAAAGCTGAAGACTTTAGTAAACAAATCTGTCTTACACAGAAAAGTCTACAAGATAGATAAATTCGTCTCCCGCGAATAAACCTATGAGTTTTGTTCCGTCTTTTGATAAATCAAGGTGAACATGAACCAATCAATAAACCCATACTTATATTCCCGAAAAATAGCCCAGTTTTATCAATCACCTCACAATAGTCTTAATCGACGTAGAGAAAAAATATATTATAGAATCACAAACGATGAAACGAAGATATTTGTGATTACTTTTATATCTTTCCTACCGGAGAAATAAATCTCAATCCAATTATTACAATTATACTCGTACGATAGAAGATGCAAGATCAGATCACACAACTACGATAAAAGTAGTATCGGTCTGGCTTCACAATCCCAATGAAGTCTTTAAGTCGTTAACCTGGTTTTAGAAGAAGAAAACCAAAGGTTAAAGGAGAATTGACTCTAGCTTAGCAAACTAGTATCACACAGAATTTGTGAGTATTAGGTTTCCCAGTTTCTAGAGTTCTCCCTTATATAGTCTTTCAAATCAGGGTTTGCAATAAATGTTAGCTTGGTAACAAAGCATTCAATATTCACCGTTAGATAAAAACCTAATTAGATTCAAGCTAATATTTATCAACTATTAGATCGAAAAATTAGCTTGTTATACACACATGTACTTTACGATTTTGGGTTTGTGTAACTGTACCCAAACTTGTACATTAGTTGGTTCAACACTAGTTAACCAAATGGTTAGCCAAATGATAACTTTCGTATCAACCATATTCTTCTTCACCATAACTAGTCCAAATGACTCAAATGAACTAGTTAGAGAGTTGTTCAATTGCTATGAGATCTCATGTACTACACAAGACATAATTGAAGCAAAAACGATATGATTCACTCGAATCGATTCATGAAATATAAGGCCAAGGTTTGCAATATAATTCCTTAGTTTATTATGATAAGTTCACAAATATCATTTTTAGATATAACCTATTCAAGTTCGCGGACTAAAGTTCCCGGACGGAGTTCACAAACTCCAGCAGAAATTCTCGGGTTTGAGAACTACGCTAGTTTGCGGACTGGGTTCGCGGACTGATCTTGCATGTTGAGTTCGCGGACTGAGCTCACGCACTACTCCGGTTTCACTTGATCAACAAAGTTCGCAAACTTCGGGTCAAGAAATAAGGACTTATACATATATGTGTTACCACAACAATGCTTATATCCTCTAAGGGTTATATTATATCAGAACCACCGACAACTGTGAGGAGAAGTAAAAGACTTGCAGGAGAGGGAACAGGTGAATTGGAAGAATCTTTAAGGATAAGATCAGGAAGAAATAGAATAAGAAATGAAGCAGAAAGTTCAATTCAATAGACAAATCGACAAACACAAACACGAGATGGGAATGTGGATTATGAAAGAGTGAGTGTGCATACTTGGAGGTTGGATTCGATAGAAGAGGCAGAAAATCGACAATTGAGAAATGAAGAAGGAGGAGAAAGAAATCAAGAAATAGGTGGAGGATTAATTCATGTAGGACGTGAAAATGAAATAGCAAATGATTTGAGGCAAAGAATACAGGAAGAAAGGAGAGTAGAGGCAGAGGAGCGTGCGAATTTAACAAGACAAAATCATGAGCTAAGAATGGAGAATTTGAGGTTACAAAGAAGGTGGTCAAGAAGTACTGTTAGATCAAATTCACGATCATTCAGAGAAGAAGCAAGGCAAAATTCCCCAATGAGAAATGTTGGAGAAGAAGTGCAAAATTCAAATAGAGAACAACGTCATAGAGAAGAAGAGATAATTGGTGATCGCTATAATCCGCATGACAATAGAAATCAAGAGGGAAGAAACAACCAAATTGAAGAAGAAAATTCAGAAGAAGGTAGGAGGATATTGCATGGGCGAGAGAATCAAAGAAATCAAAGAATGATTGAAGAAGAAATTGAGAGACATTACGCTGAACAAGCACGTCTAGCTCATGAGAGGGAAAGATTAATGGCATAAGTAGAAGAACATGAATTTCAAGAAGCCGTGCGACAAAATAATCATGAAAATCGAGAAAGAAGACGTACGCAAAATCGCTACAATGGTAATATTCAAGAGGAGTATGATAGGATACAGAGGAGAATAGAGAGACAACGAAGAGAAATAAGGAGAAATGAAGAAGTTCGCAGAGAAGAAGATGAAAGAGAAAATCGCAGAGAAAGACGAGATGATGACGAAGAAGGAGATACACAAAATCTCGCAAGACAAGAAAGGCAAGAACGCATGAGAAGGGAAACAGCATTAAAAAGGCCAATGGAACAAAACTCAGCTGAGAATGAGCAAATATTGAAATAATTAGCAGAAATGCGAGGAATGATGAACAATAGAAGAGAAGGAGGTAGAAGGCAACTTGATGAAGCTATTGAAGAAGCTGTGAGAACTCCATTTACTCAAGAAGTACAGTTAAGAGGAATACCTCCAAAATTCAATTTACCAGCATTAACCAGCATTTTTGATAGGACTACTTGTGCTGTTCAACACGTCAAAGCTTATGTTAGATGTATGCTACAGTGGGAGAATCATGATGTTGTGTTATGCAAATATTTTGCATCCATCTTAACTGGCGAGGCGTTGAAATGGTTCGAGGGATTACCAAAAAATACCATAACTTCTTTTGATCATTTACAAGCTACATTTTTAGGAACGTATATTAGCAAAAATTCATCACGACCAGGTATTGAAGATGTGTTTGGGTTAAAACAGAGAGTTGGCGAGAGTCTGAAGCACTTAACCATAAGGTGGAAATCAATGTGTAGCGAGATGGATGGAAGAGTAGATGAAAGATACCTGATCTTATCCTTCATTAATGCAATGTAAGCGACTAATCTGCTGTATATTCAAATTTTCAGAGTCAAAAATACAATCACCATGACAGAATTGCGAGAGTTACAAGAAGAATACATTGCTTTGGAGGAGAAAAAAAAATAGATGGAATCATACCCAATCGCGAACACCAGCTCACTAGAAGCAAGTAGAAGTTTGCTCCCTAAAATGATAAGTAATGTGGCGAGCACCTCACAAGCACAACAATAGAAAGTAGTAATTGACAACCAACAAAAATTGGTAGCGATGGGAAGTCGAGATCAAGAATAATATGAAAGGGAGAAGAATTATTACAATCGCGGTGGAAATAATAATATTTGGAGACTTGATCAGCCGCAAGAAACTTATGGCGGACAAAGGCAGAATAACTTTAGAGGGAAAGGAAATCAAAAGATAACATGGGAAGAAATTAAGATGCCACCACTTAATGCCAACATAGAAAAAATTTGGGAGGCTATTATTCTAATGTAGAATATACCTTCGCCATGGAACATGGGGAAAGAACCACATCCAAGCAACCGAAGTCAAGAATATTGTCCTTACCATCACTTTCATGGTCATTCAATAAATAATTGTAGGAATGTAAAGAGGACAATTTTGAGGATGATTGATCAGGGGAAGTTAAATCACTTTCTAGTTGGACATCCACAACCTCATCAACTACCTCCAGCACCAGAAACTCGCAGAGTGAATGTTGTAAAAGGAGCAGAAACATTCGTGATAAAAGTGGGGTCTAAAGCAAAGAATTTATTTTGTAACTCCATCGTGCATTCATTCAGAACTATAGAAGATTTCCATGATAATGTTTTAAGTAGAGTCTTCGCGAGAAACACAGATGGAAGAGAGATAATGAATATAGCGAGAGCCTCGCCATTAGAAGAATGGCAGAAACAAACTCTATCTTTCACTACGCAAGATATACCAGAGCTTGGCGAGCAGCATGACAGCCCATTGGTAGTACGATTAGAGATAAAACCAAAGCAAATGCAAGAGGAAGATGAAGAAAATAATGGTAAAATTGAAGACTCTTGGGCCATCAACAGAGTCTTAATAGATACCGGGAGTTCAGTTGATATCTTATTCTATCATACCTATAGAACCATGGGCGGAAGAGATGAAGATTTAATACCATCAATGTATAAAATCTATGGATTTAACGGTACAGCTAACAAACCAAAAGGGGAAATTGAAATGCAAATACCGTTAAAAGGAATATCTTCAAAAATATTATTCTGTGTTGTGGACATTGAATCACCTTACAATACTTTGATAGGAAGACCTTGGTTACATGGGATATTAGGTGTAGCATCCACTTATCACCAGTGTATCAAGTTTCCTCATCCTAAAGGTGTTGGAATTATTAAAGGAGATTGGGGAGAAAGCAAGAAATGTCATGAAATCGATATGAAGTCTTGCGAAGAAAGAGCTGAAAAGAATAGCAATTGGAAGTACAAAATCAAACAACAATAGAGGTGTGAAAGGTTAATGATTGATACAATAGAACGGAAAGAGGATGTGAAAGCTGATGGCGAGCGTCTCGCAGAAAAAGAAACAACAGTAAAACGTAGCAGAAAAGCAGAATCGGAAAATAGTAAGTAGAGAGGTAAAATGATGAACTTAAAAGAATTCTATGAATGATTTGTTTGAAGAATATGTAATTGAACAGAATTTTCTGCTTGAAAGAATCGCAAGATTTTACAAAAAGAAATAAGATCAAAGTTATGAAATTCTACCAGAGTTACAATATTCGCGAGAAACGCGAATAAAATTTCGCAGAGATTAAAGAATGGGACGAACCTTTATGGCGTGCACCCTAGTTCGCGAATAAAATTTCGTAAGAGGAAAATGTAAGACCTACGAGCACGTCATATGAGGGGGTATCTCTTGACATGATTCAGGGGTAAGGTTATACCGCTGCTGGATCCTGAATCATGCAGATGTTGGGGGTTAAAGAAAACCTATCCGGGAGAGAGATCTTGTATTTCCAACTATATATGGTTATACCCTGGTTGGACGACCAAGAATCTCTTCTAAGAAGTACAAAGTATGACCAAGGCGTCGAGGTACACGGTTGAGCCAAGGGTGCCAAGGGCATACGAAACTTCCTTGCCATTCTTGGTAAGTCTTGGCTACGATGCACTTGGCCTGAAGAAAACCCCACTTAGGGTGCATCCTTGTAATTATAATCCATATAGGCATAAAGGACAAGAGATTTCGAAAACAGCTGGTTGTTGGTAAATATGGATGGGAGGAGCTAGTCTTGTTTGGCCGATGTTCCCTCCTTGAAGGGGAAACCAGGGGGAAGATAAGGGCGACGCCCTCCATTAGGGAGCTGATAAGTGTCTTAAGACGGAAATGTCATGGGGCTTTATGATTGTAAGAACATTTAGGCCTGTCATATTGTCACATAACGTAAATTATATAGAGGCAACAAGCCAAAAGTTAAGATGAGATCAATGGGTTTTTACATGAAAATGTAAAGACGTCCTGCGATTTCATCGCAAGACGGCAATGTCACGAGGCTTTAATCTCGCGAGAGAGATTATACTTGTCATATTTTCGCAATACAATCAAGGAAGAAATATAAGGCGAGATCAATGGGTCAATACATGCAAATTTAAAGACGTCCTGCGATCTTGTCGCAGAAAGAAAGAGCGTGGCAAAATAAGACCCTTAATTAGGAAGGCGTAATAAGACCACAAGATTACTGCGATAATGCTCGCAGATGTTATGAGAATTGCGATTTGACGCAGTTATTACTGGCGATAGGATCGCCAATATTGAGGAAAATTTTATTTACCACTAATATCTAATCTTTAATCAATTTTTTATATCACAGATGAACAATAGAGGCAAGTATGGGAATGCATGAGAACGATGAAATTATTATTCATATATCATATAAAAATTTCATAGATAAATGCACGCGGATAATTAAAGAATAATAATTATATTGATTGATTGACTTGTAGAAAAAGAACTGTTTTCTAATTCATACAGGTAGAAGCAAAAGAAATCCACAAAATTGGAGAAACTCACAGCAATGCTGCAGAAAGAAGAAAATAAATATACAATGAAGTTAGAAGGAAAAAGAAGAACTAGCTAGATCCATCGCCATCCTCTTTATCAGATTTATATTCATCGCCAGAGTTCTCCCTTTCGTCGTTATCATCACTATCTTCATTCTTATCAGATTCTTCTCCTCCACCAGACTTTTCTCCTTCGTCATTATCATTATCATTTTCATCCTCGTCAGAATCCTCAGCTTCACTATCAGAGATGTTAAGATTTGGGATTATTGCGGGATCTCCTTCGCAAGATCAGGATATATAGAAGGAGAAATTCCATGATCATTGCAGACCAACTTAACGGAATCATTACGAACAACAATGAGAGATCTATTGAAATTCGCGGTAGTAATGTCAAATTTCTCCTTCAATCGTGAATATTTTTTATTGCGAGCAACAAGGGTATTTTCAAGTTCCCCAATTCTTTCAAGATATCTTTTTTCAGCTCCTGCGAGAATATATGACAACAAGTTAGAAATTTTGTAAAAAAGATTAATAAAAACAGAAAGTTAGCGAGAAGAAGAACAACAAACAACCTTCTCTTTCAGAAATCATATCTCTAATTAAGGCCGCTTGTTCAACTTGAAGGCTAACATTTACACATAAGTCATTCCTGGAATTGTCAAGAACCTTTGTAGCCCAAGCAAACTCGTCATCACTATTAATTAGGAGACGAGATCGAACTTGAGTCTCCCTCGCAAGAAGATCTTCATTCTCGCGTATAAGTTTATCTCTGTCCATTTGAACATCAAGGAGAGTTTTATGAAAGTCTGCTAGGGTCTTGGATCCCTTTTTAATGGCAAGATCTTTCTCGTCAATAAGATCGCTATTCTTCTGTCTTAATCTATCTATTTCTTTCTTTGAATCAAGATAAAAATGCCTATATTTGTCAGTCAAACCTAAATTGAATTTGTGTTCAATTTTTAAGAGATCAAATTTGGATCTAAGTTTATCTATGGAAAGGGATTTAATCTTATCATCTAAGAAATTACTTAAGGAATTATTAAGACAGGAAAGAAGAGTATGATCATCTATAAGTTCAGGGAAAGTTTGAAAGAGAATAGCCTCGTCAGTAAGACCATAAATATCTGCAAGTTAAAAGTGGTCGCTTGAATAAGCTGCGATAGAGTAAAAAGAATTAAAAAAGAAAGGAAATTAGTCATACCATATAATTGTTGGTTAGATTTATCAAGATCAGAGATATTTTGCTTATCAACCGAAGCTTCAGCCTCCAGCTGTTTATTATTCTTGCGAAGTTCAATAACTTCAGACTCTAATTTTTGTTTATCCTGGCGAAGTTTAGCGGCTTTCTCTTCAGAGCTGGCACATCTTTTATCTAAATCAGAAGCAACAGCAAAAGAAGCTCTTCCAACCTGCGAAAGAAGAATATAAATTGAGATCTAGTGATGGAGAAAATTTATAAACAAACTGAAGAAATGAAAACTTACCAAAGCACCAAGAGAATTCAAGAGACTGGGAGTCAGCGATCTTGAAATTCCTTGGAGAGAATCATTATCCACCAAAATAGGGGCATCACAAACTTTAGCGAGAGCTTGGGATGTTTTGTCAATAATTTCATCCTCGTCATTAGAAGTCATGATGTGGGAAATATCGCTAAAAATTCTGGACAAATGAGTCATTAAAGAATCAGAAGAAGAAGAATTTTTTATTGAGGGAAAACCGCTAACAATAAAACCCTCGTTATTATTATCTTTATCAAGATCAACACTTGAATTTTCTGGAATTGGTTGAGGAGTTGAAGAAGAAGTAGGTTGAGTTTTCCTTTTCTTTGATGGAGGATCGCTAGATTCTTCATTGCGAGGGGCAGAAGGATTTCCCCTGGGAGGAGCAGTAGATTTCTCCTTTGAAGATTTCCCAGATTTCTTCTCTTTTAAAGGTTTCTCCTTGGTTTTTGCGGGTATTAATGGTTCTAACTCTTCGATCACCTGCGAGCACAGATGAAGATAAGAAATAGGGGCAACAATATATTGTTAAAATTTATGAATAGATATTTCTTACTTCATCCGTGAAAGATTTTAGAGCCAAGAAAGTGCTGGGTTTCCTAAGAGCTTGATAGCTGAGTTTCATTCTATCAATCTGAGAAAAAATCAAAATAGTTAGCAAGAATATAAAGAAGACAGTAAATGATAATAATATAAAAAGTTGAGGGAATATACTTCTTTAGATCTCTCAGGCCAATTAAAGACCCAAGGTTGATATTCTGCAAGACTTGCGGGAAGTTCGCGAGAACCAGAAATATAAGGACCCTCGAGACACAATGGAAAGATAAACCACTTATCATCGCTAGAATGGCGAGGGCCATGGTTAGTTTTCGTGTGAAAATCAATATCTAGCATGAGAGCTTCATCGACAGTGAGTTTCTTCAGGCGAACACCCCAGCAGGTGCTATCTCTCTTCATAGGGAGTATCTTGTAATTTTTGAAAAAGTTTTCTACAGTATAAGCTGCAGAATTAATTGGAATATGTTTGTAAAGAGGATTTTGAGCATCTTCAGAATAGCGCGATCCTTTGCCAGCACCACGATAAGCATATTCAAGTAGCAACCTAATGCAATCTCCCCCTAGTTGATATATTGCTCGCGAGAACCTCTCGTCAGATATTATTTGATAAAATAATGGAAGTTCTGGGTCATAGATATAAAGGGGAAGACCATCTTCAAGTTGTCCTAGCGATACTATGATTTTTTCGCGAGAACATTGATCATCAGTAAATAATTTAAGAGAAAGTTCGGATCTAGAATCTTGATCTGGAATTAAATACAAGTTAAAACCTTTGATTTTGAGTTTCTCGCGCATCTCCTTAAAGGATTTCAAGTTTTTGGTACCAGCTGCAACCATTTTTGAAGTATGGGAATGGAAAGGTTGAAAAGAAGAAAGAAATCACAGCAGCGCAATTCGCGGAAGAACAGTAAAGTTTGCAGAGAGGATATGGGGAGAAATAAGAAGAAAGTAAAAGAGAAAAAGGAAAGGAATGAGGAGAGTATTTATAGAGGAAGAAATTTCTCGAAGAAGATAAAGGCAATTAATGCAAAGAAGAGACGTGGGTGGTCAGATCGCAGCGGTTAGAGGAGATGTGTCAAAAGTTTATTGGAAGAAAGAATTCGTGAAAACAGCTGGCGAAGGACATAGAAACGTGTCAGAATAAAGAAGCCTGAAAAGATGAGCAGTTATGGCATTTAAAGTTCGCATGATCTTCTCTTCTTCACAGAAAAGACATGAGAAGAGGCAAGATGTAGGACCAGAATATCGCTACAACACTATTCCTGCGATATTAACAACATTTCTGCGAGCGTCACTGGTAATTCTTTAACAACGTTTCACGAGCGTCACAGAATACCAAAATGAAACTGACGATGGAAGAAATAAAAGAAGAATATGTTGATCCTGCGATGGTCATCATTTTTGCGATAGAGAATATGGTAGCGATTGCGATGAGATCGCAGAATAGATCCGAAATAGGAGGAAAACATAGCTGTCATCCATTATGTAAATCCCTATATAAAGGGCTCGATAGATCCAGAAGAGGATGATGTGTTTTTGAGAGTTGAAAGAGTCTGGAGGAGAGAGAAACTTCAAGAGAATATTTGTAATCTTGATTTATTCCAATTCTGTAAACATTTCTGAGATTTGAATAGTAAAGTGTCGTTTAAATCTTTGAAGTTTAATTGATTTCCAATAGATTTCTATAGAATCTTAACAAGGGTGTAGTGTGGGAATTCCTGCAACTACAATGATCTCCATGGAGTTCTTGAGCTCAACTACACTTTCTATCCTAGTCTGAGACCTTAGCTATAGTAGACTAGAAATCAAGACTTTATAGTTTTGATCATTAACATTGACAAACATGCTTGACATATCAACGCATGCGAGTTCGACCGAGCAATGCTTTAAGAATGACAAAATTTGCACAATGTATGCGGAGGGAGTTCTTGGTATTACTAAGATAGCAATGATGAATAAATCTCTTCTTATGAAGCTTTGGTGGAAGATTAGAACTTCTAAAAAAGTGTGGGCTAGATTTCTAGTTGCGCGTTTCTATGACCGTAATGGGAACATCAAGAAGTATGGGAAAAAATCCACTATCTTACCTGGAGTGTGTATGGTTTATAATCAGGTTGAGGAGAACATTAAAAGTCTGATGAGTGATGGTCGTTTTGCATCCATTTATTTTGATAATTGGTGTGCAAACAACAGTATTGCAGCTAGGCTTGGCGTGACTTCTTTAGATAGACACACTCGTGTTAGTGACATTTTAGTCGATGGTGAATGGAATATCGCAAATATTCATGGCCAGCGTCTTCTTGCTGCTGGGATTAATTTGCACCTTTTGCCAAGACCAACAGGAGGCGATGATTGTTTTGTTTGGATGCCAGATTACCAGGGGTCTTTTTCTGTTTGTACAGCTAGAGATCTGATCAGGCCTCGCTATGAAATTATGGAGGGAACTAATTTTAATTTGGCGTAAGTGCATTCATCCAACTCTATCGTCTCTAAACTGGAAAATCCATAGAGGGGCTTGCGCAACTACTGACCAGGTACGTAAGAGGTTAAAGAGATATGCCAATTAAATGTTATTTTTGTTCAAATGCTGAAGAGTCTCTTGATCATATTTTATGGAGATGCAATTTTGCTTCCAAAGCTTGGTTATGGTTAACTAATGTTTTTGGCTTAAATCCTCATCCAAATCTTGTTACTTCGTACAAAGTGGCTAAGGGACGTAGCAAAATAATAAAGGACCTTTGATTACCGTCTATTCTTGTGATACCATCTGAATTATGGTTTATTAGAAACAAAGCTTATTTTGAGGGTAAAAAGCCAAATTGGCCGTTTTTCCATAAGAGAGTACTTCATTTGATTTATGATTATTCTATGCGACTAAGGGGTCATATGAGAAATTGCTATGAAGATGTTCGCATCCTTGATTACTTTCGGGTCAGACATAGGTCAGTCAATCATCACGTCCTGATAGAATATTTTTGGACTCCTCCAGACGAGGGTGAACTTCTGTTGTTTTTTGATGGAGCAGCAAGAGGCAGTCCAGGATTGCAGGTGTGGGAGTTGTTGCTAGGAATGCTAACTGTGATGTTCTTGGCGCTATTTCTTTTGGGCTGGGTACGACTACAAACTACCTTGTAGAGATTTATGGTATTGTGGTGGGCCTGGAATGGGCTTAAAAATGGGATATGAAAAGTGAAAACTACAGGGAGACCCATTCTTTGGATCTTTCCCACTGTGAAACCCACTCTCAAAAAAGTTTAGGCGCGCACTCATTTTTTGGGATAAAATTTCTCCCACACCCAAAATTTCTAAAAAAAAATTCTTCCCCTATTCTTCCTCGTTTATCTTTTTATTCTTCTTTTCCTAAATTGATTCAGAGATGAAGAAACTGTTTAGAAGCAGAATCGAAATAGAGCTACATCAACAAAAAGATAAATCCTCCTCTTGTTTCTTCATTCTACTCATACGATTTTTAGATCCGGGTATTTCCAAGCAAAGTTTTGGAAAGAGTTTACAAAACTCATGAATTCATTTCCTCTTCAACTCAAGTTTTAAAACGAGTTTGTGTAGTGGTTATAGCTGAAGATTGCAGATAGTATTAGGTTCGAGATGATGAGAAATTGATGGATTTTACGACTCGTTGAACCACAGAAGAAGATAATGGTCTGTTGTTCAAAGAGGACTGAATAGTCTATGTTTGTGACTTATGAGAATAATGGAAATGTTGGGTTTGTCTCAGATTGGAGTTTGCAGGGAGATTGAAGCATGGAAGTGCTAAAAACATCACAACATATTCATCTCCTACACCACCAGGATTGTGCACACAGTGTGTTCGACTAAAGGTCTGATTGAGATTTCTTCACTATTCCATGGGTCAGTGGGGTGAATTGGGAGCTGATGTTTGTGAAGGTCAGTTGAGTTGCTGCTGAGATATGGAGGAGATTCAAATGGGTAAACGAAAGTGAGTCGCGGAAAAGATTGACATTTTGCCGAATTTGAGTCACTTGCTACATAATAGTTAGACATTTCCATTTGATAGTGTTTAGTCCCTTGCAAAAAGTGAATGATCCTCTCACAGTCACCCTGGATGTAGAAGTTATTCAGATTTGCTCCCTGAACCCGCGGAACAGCTTCTGCTAAAGCTAGTGCTTCAACTTCTTGTGTTTCTTCACATATTGGTCCTGCTCCAGCTGAGTGGCAGGTACCTGTGTCATCTCGCGATAAGAAACCGTTCCTACTGTTGGCCAGTGTCTAAGAATTATTAAAGATGATTATTACAGAATTAGCAGGACGAAATAGCCAAGTTCTCTGCATTTTTTTCTTTGCAGAACAGTTAAACTATTGCAAAGAAAGGTAGTCATGTTTTTCGGAAAGATCCTATTGCATCTCTTTTTCCAAATGTACTAGCATTTGGTAGCTGCAATAGTTAGAGATGTTCCTTCTTTGTCTGGATTCAGCTAGAAATTATTGTATGGTATCAGAAAACATTCCCGGAGTAAGGTAGGACCTGTAGAGTAGTACAAGGAGGTAAAGCCCATATTGAATTTGCAAAAGCACACTCCAAAAAGAGGTGTTTCACAGTTTCATTTTTTTTTTTGCAACAAAGACAATATTTTGCCATGGCTGTGTTGGAAGAGATAGGTGGTTTAATAACGATAGTGCAATGAATTTTGTCATACACCTAGAATAATAACTGCATAACATGTTATGCAGTCGTGAAAATTGATGTATAACCTATTATGCATCTACAAAGTTTGTTGCATAACCTGTTATGCATCCGAAAATATGACTGCATAATGCGTTATGCATTGAGAAAATTGTTGCAAAAATCTTTTATGCATCGAGAAAATAGATGCATAACCTGATATGCATCCGTAAATATGGATGCATAATGCATCAATTTTTTATATGTACGCGCTAAAATCAACCAAAAAAATGGTAATATAACTTGTTATAGATGCATAACTTTGTTATCCAAATGCATAATGTGTTATGCAGTGGAGAAAATGGTTGCATAATTCGTTATGCGTCTGCAGAATGTGTTATGCATCGTTTTTGGTGACTGCATAATGGTTATGTATCAAGTTTTCGAATTTTTTTCCTAAAATGAGGATCACCTCCGATTTTTTCGTGAAAAACAAAAATTTGATATTCTTGTTTGTACTCGTTGCGTAGATCTTTTAAAAAGATTTCCAATGATATAAAATTTGTAAAATTCTAAGGCGCGGATTTTTAGATATGTTATGTCCAAGTTGCGCTTCCAATTATACCCCTGAAAAATTAGGCTGCATAACGAGTTATGTCTGAAAAGATAGTATGCATAACGAGTTATGTATTGATTCCCTAATAATTTCATATAATTATGGGTGTCACGGTATCAAAAATTAATTGTGGGTTTGACAACGAGAATATTTTTTTTTTAGGTCTCCCCCTAATTTCCCCATATGAAAAATATTTTAATCAGATCAGATTCATCAAGTGCTATTATAGTGCTTTCGTCAGGAGTGATTCCTTGGTTTGTTCAGCAGCGATGGAGGTCAATTAGGCGCAGCTATACTTCAATTCATTTTGAACATACATTTAGAGAAGCTAATTTTTTGGCAGATTATTTGGCTAAAAGGGCTTGCGATTTTGGAGAAGGCATATGAGTGAACTATGAGGGGCGACCTATTTTTCTTTCTTCAATAGAGTTTCCAAATGTTTCTTATTTTCGATTTATATATTTTTTAGAGTTTTTGGGGCTGATGTGGCCTCTTTTCTCTAAAACTATTTTGTAAATATTTCATTTTATTAATATATTTTTGACTTATCAAAAAAAAGTTAGTCCGCTTTCCATCTAGCACAAGATATTTCTAGCACTGGTTCAACTCATCACACGTAATTTGTCCAGATGTGTAGTAGATGTCCCTCTAATCTTTATCTCTCTCCTAATCTTATCCAGCTGTAAAGCGGATGCATCTCATAATGTTTATCTAGTTTGGTAGCGGATATCTCTTTATCTAGCAGTATAGCAGATGTGTCTCCCCTATTCTTTATTCAGCTTTAGAGCGGATACCTTTAATTTATTTGGCTTTCTAGTTACTTGGCGATAGGTTGAGAATATATATGTCCTCATAGTTCTTTGGATACTTGTGACCAATTTGAAGTCAAGTTTTTGTGGGTACACCTCTTGTAAACCCACCCGAGACAAAACTCGGCCAATAGGGACACCTAGGGGTTCAAAGGCTTGTTGCACACGCTAAGTGTAATCGCTTTGCCTGCGACAATGAGTTGGGATTTTATTTTCTTGATTATATTTGTTCGAGGACTAGCAAATAATAAGTTTGGGGGTATTTGATATACACATTTTTGTGTCTGATATGATCTCAATTGTATATATTGATAGTGTTCGATTTTGTTCTTATTTGGCCGTTTTATGTGTTTGTAGGTGTTTTTGAATAAATACACTTGTGTGGAAAAAGTTGCTCGAAAATTGGTTTTTGCACCCCCGGGAGAAAATTACAAAAGGAACCCAGAAGATGTACTACAGGCACCCCAGAAGTAAAATGTTATTGGCACCTAGAAAGTTTACTGAAGGTACCCCAGGGAAACTACTAAAGGGGCCCCCATTTTGGATAAGGGAAACCTTATTTGATAAGGGGTACCATAGCTGTTATTCGCACCCCCACACCTGGATAGGGGGACACCCATCTTCCTCACGAGAGAATCATTTTTGGCGGGAAAGTAACCATCTTCATCTGCGTAATATTCTGGAATGAATTTGGAGGCGATTTCACGAGATTTCCTCGTGGATTTTATTTGGAAATATCTTGTTTTGATTAAACAGGGATGGTACGTCAATTGGACTCGAGAAAATAGAGTTGCAACGTGGATTTCCAAAAAAACAGGGTTGAGTTATTCTCGGGTTTTCTGTTAGCTTTTCACGAGTGGATTGAGTTATCTTTGGCAGTTGCACGAGTTGCTGAGAGTTTCGACTACATCCATATTGTGTTCGCAACGTGTTGGGAGTGTGTCGACACCAGCAAAAACATGAAGAAGTTAAACAAAGTAAGAAATCTCGACAATCTCCGTAAGAGTAAAGAGAAGATATTCCGACATTAAACCGAGAAGATTTGGAGGCTGCCGAGTATAAATAGGTTGTTGGGGTGATGAAGAGGGAGAATGGAGAGAGAGGGGAGATAACAGAGTGCTAGGATCGAAGATTCATAGGTGGCAAGAAATTCTGCTGCAGCAGCAGCTAAGAACACAAAGAACATTGTACTGTCAAAGACAGTCGTAATAAAACTATTGTCTTTTCCCTTCAGTTGTAACAGTTTTCAGCGACTGTACAACAATTACTGCTGCATTTATTTTGTATCGTTCTTAGTAACAGTTGATTTTCCACATTATTTTCGTTGCAATTCTTTGTTCCATTATATTTTCACCTCTTGTAAGCACTTTTGAGCAATGAAAATTTTTCTGAGTGTATTTTCACTATATGGAGTTAGAGCCCCTCACTGGGACGACAGAGGAAGTTGTATTTCGTCAATGTGGTAATTTGATTAATTCTTTTATTTACTTTTTGCACCAATTTTTAACGATTTATGATTTCTATTAATTATTTGTGACTTTGTTTGATGACACATGCTTAGTTCTAGGTAATTTTGATGCTTCATGCTTGCAATATACAACCAATGTTTTATGAAATCTAATTTGGCAAAGAATAAAGTTAATATTTCTTTTATGTTGAGCTATAATTGCCTAGGATTAATTTCTGAACCACTTATATATGAAAAACAGTGAAATCTTGAGTCCCAGTAAATTTTTCATCATGTGACATATTTTGTATATATTTTCTTTATTTCTAGCATTTTCTATTATTTAAGTCTAAAATCAATCTCATCAATTCCGAGTTAACGACAACCTTATTTACCACTATCTAAAATTCAATCAAAAGGCGAAGGGAGAATGCCAACGAAGTGAAGAACACAGAATTCAAAGTTCCCGAACCACCCTCGGCTCAGGAAGAAATCACTAACACTACTCCGGTAGTGGATACCTCTGCCAAATGATAATTATAGAAAATCACTCCTCTACAACCTCAAAAGCCAACCTTCCCGCCGGTATAACCAACGAAGTAAATTAACATTGAAACTAAGAAGGAGAGAAATATGATCACAATCGGAACTTTATTAGCAAAGAGTACTGGATCAGTTGACTCGGAGCTCTGCAAATCGGCGATCGACCCAGTCCATTTTTTTTTTCATTTTTCAGTCATTAATTCAGGTACTTTCGTTATAATTTCTAATGATTGAAGTTCAAATCTGCTTCAGTTGTTAAGTATTAGTCTTATTTTCATATATCTTTCAATAAAAAGTTGAAATCATGAAGTTTGCTGGTAGATCGTCGTTGTTTTAGGTCGATCCCAAATCAACAAACGATGAATTTAGATTCTGAAAATCAGTATGAAATTCCTTCCTTATATATACCGGATGAAGATTTAGAGGAGATCATCAATGAGTGGAAATTTAGCTTAATTGGGAGATTAGATTTTGTTAAGTTGAAATTTGCTACTGATGAAGAAGAACTAAGAGAACAGTGGATTACAAAAGGTAAACTTCAGTTAATTCCCCTTGGTAAAGGTTTTTTTGTTATTAAGCTTGAGAATGAAATTGATATGAAGTATATATGGAATGGTTATTGGATGGTGAATTCTCAGGTGCTTAAATTGAGATTATGGGAATCTAATTTTAATCATGCATCACAAAAATCAACTACAGCTTTTGTTTGGGGTTAATTAGCCTGGTTTAGGTATTGAATATTGGAAGGAGAAGATGTTAATATCTATGGGTGATGCAATTGGTAGAGCTATTAAATTTGATGAGACTACTCTAAAAAGAGAAGTGGGCTATTATGCTAGTGTTTTAGTTGAGGTGGATTTATCAATATCTATTCCTCATCATATTGCAGTCAATTCTCAATATGGAAGTTTTGAATAGGAGGTCCAAATTCCTAAGTTACCTCAATTTTGTAGTCATTGTAAGGTTGTTGGTCACTTGGTCACTGAGTGTAGGGGGTTGAGAAAGAATGATACATCAGAAGTTGAAGAAAGTGCAAGTGATTATGTTATTCCAAAAAAGGTTTGGAGGATTAAAGAAAGATCAGTACAACAACCAATTGGTTTTGATATTTGTAAAACTCCAACAAAGATTTCTTTAAATAATGATGCAAATGATATATTTAGTGATGAAGGTGTAGTTGAAGCCATTGTGCCACCAGTAGAGAATTCTCTTTTTTAGCATACTGTTACTGGAAGTCAAAGTTCAGGAAATTTTCATGTACTTCAAAAATTAACAAATGATGATTTTCCTCCAATTAGTGTGAACAAATTATTGGATGTTGCCTCAAGTAGCTCCTTTTTTTTGTCAATTATGTTAATGTGGCAACTGAAAAGGAAGTGCAAGTAAATGAAGTAGTCAAGAAGATTATCAAGCCTAAACCAGTTAGTCTTATTACAACAAGAAAACAGGATGCTGCTGTGAATTTAGTGAAAGAGAAAAAAGAATGAGAAGTCCTGGACCTTCTCAGCTCTCTAATTCTAAATGAAGACTCTCTTCCTTAATGTCAGAGGCTTAAGGAGACCTATGTAGTTGCAAGAAATCCCACAACTACACCCTCATGAGATTCTATTAATTTGATTTGATGATCTAATTTATTTGATATGAAAATGAAGATTTAAAGTACTAAAATTGTAAAAGAGACACAAGAATTTTTACATGGTTCGATCATTGTGATCTACATCCATGGTTCTTCACTAGTGATTGTATGTAATTACATGATTTTACAATTGAGACTCCATTAATGAATATTTGGAGCTCTAGTTTTTTGGGGAAGAAGATGATAAAGAAAAATAAATCCCTTCCTAAAAATCTCTCTCCTAATACTTTTTTTCTAACACTCCTTCTAGAATCCCCCCCAATTTTATCATTTGAACTACTATTTATAGTGAAATTTGTACAACTATAATAAACTTGCGAAGTATCGCGACGTCTATTCTTAAACTTATTCTATATTCGCAAAGTCTTCACGCCCTTCTCATGTTTTGTTTGCCGTCCTTTGTTGCGTCATTAATAATTCGCAAGTGAAGGTTGATGCGATATTCTGCTCCTATATCTTGCCTCTTTTTTCTTGAATATTGCTTGAAAATCGATCTTTAAGAAAAAATCCGTTGTTGTAATAGTCTTTGATTTTTGTTGTTGTAGGAACGAGCGAAAGAATACTGGTCTTGAAAAGTATATACTTGCCTCTATTCTTTTTCGAAGTTCTGAAGCTTTAAGAAGTAATTAGAAGTATCCTCTTGCGAAGTATGAAGTATGCGAAGTATTATTGAAGAAGTATGAAGTATATCAGAAGAAGCAGAAGAAGTACTCAATCCTTGAAATATATAGGAAGTATGAAGTATCCTTAAGAAGTATAAGAAGTACTTAATCCTCAAAATATATAAGAAGTATTCGTCCTTGAATGAGAGCGATAAATATTGCCTCTGTTCATGTGAAATTATTACTCCATTTTTGGTTAGGATTCTCGTTGAGAAGATAAAAAACCTAAAATGTTTTCTTAGTACCCATAGTTGCCTCTGTTCTTTATCTGTGAGAGTAGAATCCTTGAAAAAATGTTGAATGAACGAATTGGTTCTTTATTCTTATCCTGCCTCTGCCTCATAATAGTGCTGTGAATAGTGCTACGAATAGTGTTGCGAATTATGAATGGTCCTGCGAACTTTCACAGTATTACTCTGTAATTTTTTTTAAAATACTTGTGCGAATATAATATTTATGTAATGATTATGTTATGAAATGTGTATGCGATGCTTATGCCATGAAATGCTTATGCAATGCTTTTATGATGCTTGTATGATGCGAGTGCTTATCTATTGCAATGTATATCTAATGCTTGTGTTACTTAGCTCATTTTGTCGCGGAAAAATTGATGTAGCTTTAAATTGCTTCCATTCCTGCACTATTAGTCTCGCATGATATAATATAATTAAAATATTAAATATGTATAATCTCAATTTCATTTCAGTATATATGTTCGCAAGCTTGTTTGCTTACATATTATCATCTTCGCAATTTTATTTGCGTATTCTCTTGTGGTCTTGTTTTTCCTTCCTAGTTAAAGGTCTTATTTTTCCACGTCTCTTTATTTTTGCGACAAAATCGCAGGACATCCTTACATTCGCATGTAGAGACCATTGATCTTGCCTTAACTTTTTTGTATAGTATTTTAGCCTCTTCAGGAAGTGTTGCGACAATATGACAGGCCTAAATATTCTTGCGAACATAAAGCCCCATGACATTGTCGTCTTGCGATGAAATCGCAGGACGTCTTTACATTTTCATGCAAAAACCCATTGATCTCATCTTAACCTCTTTGTTATGTTCTGCGAGTTTTTTTTTTTTTTTTTTTTTTTAGAAGGCTCGCAGAAGTTCAGTTGTTGCACAAATATGACAAGCCTTTATGTTCTTGCGAACAAAAAGCCTAATGACATTTGCGTCTTATAGCACGTATCAGCTCCCTAATGGAGGGTGTTGCCCTTTATCTTCCCCTTGGTTGCCCCTTCAAGGAAGCGTACATCGACCATACAAGGTTATCTCTTCCCATCCGGTTTTTCCAACAACCAGCTTTTGATCGCAACCTCTTATCCTTTTTGTCTATATGGCTTATAGTTACGAGGTTGCACCATATGGGGTATATTTGGGCCAAGTGCATCATTTGCCAAGACTTTTCAAAAATGGCAGATGTGCTTCAAACCCATCCGGCACTCTTGACTCAACCGTGTACCTCGGCGCCTTGATCGTTTTCTGCACTTCTTGGGAAAGACAGTATGCCTTAGTCGCCCAACCTAAATCATGTTACATCGCAAGATTAGGTTGAGAATCCAAGGTGTCTAACCCGGATAGGTACCCCGCTTTTGGGTTATGTACCCCGTAATATCCATGTAGTCAGGGTCCTTGGTGGTGTTCCGGTTACCCTGAGCCATGGTTATAGGTACCCCCTTAAATGACGCACTTTAGGACTTTGCCTCTTACGAAATGTTGCTTCGCGAACTAGGGTGTACGCCACAAAGGTTTGCCTGTGTAAAATTACTGCGGCTTTCTTTCTTTTTTTAAAGTTGATCACAGTTTGCGTCTTTCTTCTATGAAAGCTGATCGCAAGTAATTTTTTTTTTTTGCGTCTTTCTTTAATGAAAGCTGATCGCAATTGATTTTTGGCGGTATTTTTTCGCCTTTTATAAATCGAATCAAAATTCTTTTTATTCGTAAAAACTCATCATAAATTTTTTATGTTGCGAAATGCCTCATTTCCTTTTCTTTTTTTTTCAAAATACGTTCCTTTATACGTTTTGAATAAATATACTGATTACCTTTTTGTTTCAATCCTTGAAGAAATATGAGAAGTATTCATATCACGTCTTTAAATCAAAAATGTTCTATAGAAATATATAAATTTAATTTTCTCTGTTTTTTGTAACTTTGAAGTCTTTGAAAATTTTTGAGATCTTTAAATTTTTGCGATGAATTCATTTTTGAATCTTGCGATTGTATCGCTTTTTACCAATCTAAAAAATCTTTGAAATGATTTGAAATCTTTGAAATTTTAGAAATCTTGCGAGTATATCGCTTTTGGTAAATAAAACCAAAAATCTTTTGTCTTCTGTAAATAAAATATTCAAGGAAATGGTACTTACCTTTTGCGGCTTGTTGTTGTCTCTTGCGAAATATATGGTTTTCTTGAAAATTGAGAAGAAATGAGAAATGAAGTCTTGCGAAATTAACTCTTGATCTGTCTCTTGTATAATTTTGCGCCATACCAACTGTTCTAACCATGACTCTGCGAAGTGTTTCTGCGAAATAATCACCTATTTTTTCTTGTGAAATACTCTTGCGAAATTATCAAAGACTGTGCGAAGTAGACATTTGCACGAAGTAAACGATCACTGCGAAGTCCTCATGATGCGAACGTTCGCAAGATTTAACATTTGCGAAGGAAATGTTTACGATATAATGTTTTTAAAGTGTTCATTTGCGAAGCAAAAATTCTATGCGAATAGAGAAACTCGAACCCGCGTCCATCATCTTATCAGCTCCACTTGTGACCATCTGTCCAAGCTCTTATTTTTGTAAATGTAGTGGAATTCGCAGAACTTATTCTGATGTCATCGTCCTTTGTATAATTTTTCCCATCATCCTTTCTTCTTCCTGGTATTTCATTTCTTCATGGGAGAGAACAGAACCGCACCTCCTATTTATCCTGATTTTCTCTCTCCATACTAGTGTATGATTGCGTTCCTGCGAGTTGATGCTGCTACTCAAACCATCTGTACCCATTTTTCATTGACCATCTTTTGCGTAAATGACGCTGTTAAGTAAACATAATGGGAAATGTTTATTCATACTGCGAATGTTCGCCAGGTAAATATCAGAAGTATGGTTCATTGAGCTGCTGCTGTTCGTGGCTTGTTCTTTTGCTCTATGTATATCTTGATCTCTATACTAGTTGTATGTGTCTTTGAAGTGTACTCCTTAGCCTTTGACTTGATATCCTTTACTTCGCATGATGTCTTCTCATTACTCTCCGTGAATAATGCTATACCTATGTGTTGTCTTTGCATGATGAACTGGGCTTATGCGAAAATATCACGCAGTGAAGAGTTAAGATTATCTGTAGGTTTTTTATTTAATCCTTCCAACTATCTGTACATCTTATATCATACGAAATGAACGCACACTTTTATCTTCGCCTGTAGCAATCTAGTAGAGTTGGTTTTTCATTTTCGCAGAAATTTGTCACCTCCCTTTCTTATCCATTTTCTGAGTCCACTTCATGAGTTTGTAGTCTTCTTGGATATCACCATCCTTTGTTCCTCTCATCAAGAAGCGTCCACTTCTTAGCCAAGTAATATACTGTGAACCATTAGCTGCCAGTTTTTGCACCAAATCCGGAGAGTTTACTTGGACTATCTGAGTTATTTTATCTTCGTCGAAATTGGTGACGAAGTAAGAATGTTGCATAAAGTACACATCTGAAGCTGCGTCAAGAATTGCGTCTGGTGTAATAGTTGTGTCATGAATGTTCACAAGAGGAAGTTACTTCGGTGAATTTGTTTTGGACTTTGTCAGCTTCTGGTGAGATTACCGCAAGGTTGAACTTGTTACTCTTGCTTCTTAGTTTGCAGGATTTCCCTGTTGTTTACCTCAATGACTTATTCCTTAGGCTTCTTTGCCGGTTTGTTGCTCGCAAGTATGAAATTGCGAAGAAATATCTCTCTGCGTTCTTCTTAAACTTCTGCTGCTAAACCGATCTTCATCAGTGTTGCCTTATTCCGCCCTTTGTTACTCTATGCCACGAAGGGATTATTTTTTTTGTAGGCTGCATCTTTTTCTGCCACTCGTTACTAGGTCTGGTGACGAAGTTGCCTTTACTCTTCTTAGTCGAAATTCTTCATCGTATGGTTTACAGTTGGAGACGTCGTGAATTCATTGTTGCTGTGACGACCTTGTGTTGTTGTATATGAATAAACTTCGAAACACTGTTTCCTGTGGAAATGGTGTTTTATACTCTCCTATGCTGCTCCTTTTGTTTTACTCGCTACTCAATGCTTCATTGATTTTTCGATTTTGCTGGTGTTTGGACTTAACTGAATTGAAAATTCCTTGTTTGAATCTACTATTGTTTCACATAATGAATTGGAATATCACTTTTCTTACGAGGATGCAAACTTTTCCTCCCAAAATCTCTTATTCTCTTCTTCTTCTGAACACAGAATTCCTCGACTAAAACTTCCATTTTTGAACCTAAATTTTATAGATCTAAATAAAAAAGTGTGGATAATAACTAATCTTCATGAATTTTTTTTGAACCAACAAGTTACAGGAAGGATAAATCCATTACTCCCTGTTTCTAGCGCCAATTATGTAGTTGCACGAAATCCCACAACTACACCCTCATGAGATTCTATTAATTTGATTTGATGATCTAATTTATTTGATATGAAAATGAAGATTTAAAGTACTAAAATTATAAAAGAGACACAAGAATTTTTACATGGTTCGATCATTGTGATCTACATCCATGGTTCTTCACTAGTGATTGTATGTAATTACGTGATTTTACAATTGAGACTCCATTATTGAATATTTGGAGCTCTAGTTTTTTGGGGAAGAAGATGATAAAGAAAAATAAATCCCTTCCTAAAAATCTCTCTCCTAAGACTTTTTTCTAACACTCCTTCTAGAATCCCCCCAAATTTTATCATTTGAACTACTATTTATAGTGAAATTTGTACAACTGTAATAAACTTGCGAAGTATCGCGACGTCTATTCGTAAACTTATTCTATATTCGCAAAGTTTTCACGCCCTTCTCATGTTTTGTCTGCCGTCCTTTGTTGCGTCATTAATAATTCACAAGTGAAGGTTGCTGCGATATTATGCTCCTACAACCTAGATCCAAAAACAAACTAAGGAGTTTAGTTAAGCAGTTTAGTCCTACTTTAGTATGGGTGGTAGAACCAAAAATAAAATGGAATTCCAAGGATTGTAAGAATTTGAAGTTACCTGGAATGCACCATAAGTTAATACATAATTCTACTGATGGGGGAAAAGGTAACATATGGCTTTTTTGGAGTGCTTCAATAATTGAGCCTTATGTTGTTTCTATAACTAATCAAGTGATTACTGTAAATGTGGGTGGTGTTTTAGTGTCTGGCATTCATGGTGCCTCTCTGGAAGTTGATAGAAAATAATTATGGTTGGAATTAGAGAAAATGAGCTATATGGATTTACCCTGGTTATTAATTGGGGATTTTTATACAGTTCTAAGTGTAGATGAGAAAAAAGGAGGCTTAACACCTTTAAGAGTAGTTATGTAAGATTTCCATGAAGCTTTGAATATTTGTAACTTAATACAGGCTCCTCATTCATGTTTGCAGTTTACTTGGTGCAATAATAGAGCTGGTATAAAAAGGATAGTTTGCAAATTAGATAGAGCTTTATTCAATCTAAAGTGGAGTGAAAAATATCATGGGTGGAGCTATAAGGTTGGAATGAGGAGTGTTTCAAATCATAATCCATTATTGGGTTCTTGTATGACTATTCCAAAACCTAAAAATGTCCCATTCAGAGTGCTGAAAGTTTGGCTAGAGCATGAAGATTTCAAAAGACTAGTTCAAGAAGTATGGGCTGAAGAAATTAGTGGAAATCCTAGTTTTGTTTTTATGCAGAAGTTGAAGTTACTGAAACTAAGAATCAAAGATTGGAACTGGTCTATTTTTGGTGATGTAAGAGTTAAGTTGGTAAAGGCAGAGGAGAAGGTTTTAAGTGCTACTATTTTATCAGATCAGAATCCTAGTGATACCAGATTATTAAATAATTTGGTTGTGGCCAGAGGAAGACATGAAATACTAACTCAGCAACTTCAGTTTATTTTGCAACAAAAATCAAGGGAGAAGTGGTTAAAAGATGGTGTTGCTAATACAAGGTTTTTCCATAATTCAATTAAGATAAGGCAAGATGCAAATGCTATAACTGAGATGGAGGATAGTAATGGCTCAATAATTACAGATCAACTTCAAATTGCATAATCATTGGAACAACATTTTGAAGAGAAGTTTAAGTTTAAAAATGTTAATTTTGGTGATGGAATTTTTGATGCAATACCTGCAGTTGTCAATTTGGAAAAAAATACTATGTTAGAAGTGGTTCCTTCAGCTCAAGAAATAAAATATGTTATTTTTTCTCTTAATACAGATAGTTCTCCTGACCCTGATGGTTTCCCAGGTTTCTTTTATAAATTTTCTTGGGAGATTATTGGAGAAGAACTAATCATAGCCATTCAATATTGTTGGAGGAAAGGTTTTATACCAAGAGGGCTAAATTCTAACTTTCTTTTTATGCTGCCAAAGGTGAAATGTGCTAGAAGAGCAAGTCAGTTCAGACATATAGGACTGAGCAATTTCTTCTTTAAATTTTTTACCAAGATCATGACAACAAGAATGTATGGAATTCTAGGTAAAATTATTTCAGTTCAACAAGGAGCTTTTATAAAGGGTAGATGCATTCAAGAACAAGTTGTGCTGGAATTAGAAATGGTTAATGAACTGGATACAAAAATGAGAGGTGGTAATATAGGTCTAAAGTTGGATATCACGCAAGCCTATGATTCCCTGAGCTGGGAGTTTCTTTTTGAAGTAATGAGGAGGTTTGGATTTTCTCAGAAATGTGTTAATTGGATTCACCAATTGTTCAAATCAGCTAGAATTTCTGTGCTGGTTAATGAGGGGCATGTTGGTTTTTTTGAAGTGATTAAGGGCTTGAGGCAGGGTGATACCTTATTACCTATTTTGTTTGTTATTACTGAAGATGTTTTGAGTAGAAGACTTACACAAATGGTGGCAGAAAGAAAAATCATTCCTATGGTAAACTATAGAGGAGTGCAACCAACTCATATTCTCTTTGCTGATGATTTTTTTTTTTGTTCTTTAATGGGAATAAGAGAAATATACAATCTGTTATGAATCTCTTACAAGATTATCAATCATCCTCTGGGCAAGTGATAAATCATCAAAAGAGTAAACTGTTTATTGGAGGAGTAACTAAACAAAGGAAACAACTTCTAGCTAATGAGTTTCAGATGAATGTCTCCTCTTTACCTGATAAATATTTAGGAGTTGTATTAAAACCAGGAAGGGTGACATCAAGTACAGTATGGGGGTGGTTGAAATATTGCAAAACAGACTGGAAAGTTGGATTGGGAAAATGCTTTCTTTTATGGACAGGTTAACCCTTGTGAAATCCATCTTAAGTAGTATCCCTATATATAACATATCAGTTTATAAATGGCCTTCTAGTATGGTAAGGATTTGTGAGAGAATGTTAAGAAACGTTTTATGGACTGGTAATCCCTATGAGAGAAAATGTGTTACTTTTAAATAGGAGAAGACATGTTCCCCAATGGAGGAAGGAGGGATTGGTTTAAGAAGACTTGAAGTTGTTAATAAGTCATTATTAATGAAGCTGGTATGGAAAATTCAAACCTCTGATGCAGAATGGGAAAGATTTATGAGAGCAAAGTTTACTAATTTGAAGGGAGAATGGATTACAGGGTATAAAAAGTCATCAGTATGGCCTGGTCTGAAGTGGGTCATTGAAGATGTTCAAAAGCATACAAGATGGATTATTGGGAATGGTTTACAAATCTCTGTGTGGAATGATACCTGGATAAAAGAAAAGCCTCTAAAAGAACTATTTGAAGAAGATGAGTACATTCTACAAACTGCAAAAATGAAAGTATCAGACTTAATAATGAATGGGGAATGGTTAATACCTCAAGGGTTATTGAATTATATAAAAGTAGAGGAACTACTAGTACTTTCAGGACAAGATGACATAAGAGTCTGGGATGGTACAATGTCAGGTAACTTTACAGTAGCTTCTGCTTCTGAACTGATTAGGGACAAATGCAGTAAGGTTAACTGGTCTAAAAATATTTGGAATCCAGTGTTTCATCCTACTACATCCAGTAATATGTGGAAGATAGTACAAGGAATTTGTGCCATTGATGATAAGATGCAAATAAAAAGGATTCAGCCTTGCTTCAAAATGCTATCTCTGTGGGGAAGACACTGACAGTCTAGAGCACATTCTATAGAAGTGTAATTTTAGTCAGTTAATTTGGCAATGGTTGGGTGGTATCTTTATATTCTGTAATCCTAATTCTTATGAAGATGTGGTCAATTTTGCAAAGCATAAAAATGGAGCAGCAAGAGAAGTGTGGATTTTGGCTGCTTCCATAACCATGATGGAAATATGGTTCTTGAGGAACATAAGATGTTTTGAGGGAGAACAAGTGAATCTGATAAAGTTCAAATTGAGAATAAAACAGTATACTAAAGAATGTGTTGTGAGAATAAAGAATTTTATGTGGGACTGTTGTTATGACTACATGATTTTCAGAAATTTTGATTTAAGAAACCAACCAATAAAGGTTCAGAGGGTTATTTAATTTAGATTCTATCTCCCTGAAGTAAACCAGATACTCATCTGTTGTGATGGTGCTTCTAGAGGTAATCCAGGTGTAGCAGGTTTTGGCTTTGTTTGCATAGGAGAAAAAGGAGAATTTATCTATGAAAAATCAAAAGGATTGGGTGTTGCAACCAACTTCATAGCTGAAATAATGGCCATTTTGGGGGAAGCTGAATGGGCAGGGGAGCATAACAATTTTGATATATGCGTTCAATCTGATTCTAATGCAGCAATAAAAGCTTATACTTCAGGGAAGCTTCCTTGGGTAATCCAAGCAAGATGGTACAGAATAAAAGAAATATTAGGAAGGATACAATTTGTACATGGCATGAGGGAAATCAACTTTACTGCAGATGATATGGCAAAGAGAGGTGCAGGTCTAGGCATGGGGGTATGTCAGAAGTACATAACAAGACCAAGTTTCATAACTTCACTGGAAATGCCTGACAAACTATACTATAGATTTTGTTGAAAAGCTTGAGGTCTTTGGGCCGTTGATTTTATTCCTTAGTTAATGGGCCTGTAACCAAATTTTTGCTTATTCTTTTTTTCATTTTCAAGATTGTTCTTTGGTGTGTAAATAACTTTTAGCTCTTTCTTTGAGTTGTATTTCTTCCTTATTGAGTAATAAAATTTGAATTATTAAGCAAAAAAAAAAGGACGAGGAAGTGCAGTTGCAGAAGCTACTCAAAGAATACGAAAATATCTTCGCATGGTATATGGAAGATATATCATGAATTGATCCAGACTTGGTCTCTCACCATCTTCGGATCAAACCAGAAGTTGCGCCGTTAAAATAGCGCATCATAAAAGTAGCAGACATCTACCAAGAGCCGGTAGAAAAGGAGTTGCAAAATCTCCTAGCGGCAGAATTCATACGAGAAGTCAAGTATCCCACATGGATATCCAACATGGTGATCATACCTAAGAAGAACGGAGGTGTGCGCATCTGCATCGACTTCAGCAATCTCAACAAAGAATGCCCCAAGGACAGCTACCCGCTGCCTAATATTGACCAACTAGTCAACGAAAAAGAATGACACCAAAGGCTATCCTTCATGGATGGTTACCCGGAGCATACCAAATTGCACTCGCGGAGGAAGACCAGGAGCATACCGCGTTCTTCACTCCACGCGGCTTGTATTGTTATACAAGGATTCCTTTTGGACTGAAGAACACGGGGGAAACATACCAACGATTGGTAGACAAAATCTTCAAACAATGGATATGCAAGATATTGGAAGTATACGTAGATGACATACTTTTCAAAATAAAGGAAGCAAAAAAATCACCTATCAGACCTAAGGGAGATATTCGAAGCCATAAGAAGCTGTCACATGAAGGTCAATCCGGAAAAATTTACGTTCGTAATAACCTCAGGAAAATTCCTAGGGTACTTGGTGTCTAGAAGAGGAATAGAAGTTGACCCCGAAAGGGTCAAAGCGATAATGGAGATTCCATCACCAAAGACGCTGAAAGGAGTATAGAAACTAAATGGAATCCTAGCTTCCATGGGAAGATTCATAGCGAGATCATCAGATAAATGCAAAATATTTTTTGATAAACTGAGGAAGGGAAGTCTGTTCATGTGGACCGCGGAATGTGAACAAGCCTTCCAGAAGATCAAGGAGTACCTAGCCTCCGTACATATCTTACAAAAACCAGAGCCAGGCGAGGTACTCACTCTATTCTTGGAAGCAACCAACTATGCTATAAATGCAGTATTGGTACGAGTCCAAGTATAAGAAGAAAACCCCATCTATTACATCAGCAAGACACTCAGTTCGGCGTAGCCCAACTACACTAAGGTGGATCAACTCATATATGCCTTAGTAGTGGCAACACAAAAGCTAAGGATATATTTTGGCGCACATACCATCCGAGTCTTTACAAAGGCCTAGATAGGTGTATGCGTGTCGTAACCACAACAAATTAATTAATACTTTACTACCTAATTAAAGAGTAATATAGGGTAGTCAAGGTCGATCCCACGAGGAGCAAGAGATTATTAGTTGTAAAATTGTCACAAAAGGGGATTATTGGTTGTAAAATTAAAGCAAAAGAAATAAACAAAGTAATAAAAAGTGTAAGTTGAAATCAATGAGAGAAAATAAATCAAGGAATCCTTCTTCGTTGCAAAACAATGATTAAAGTTATGTTCTTTTCCACTTGTTATTAGTCATAGATTATCACCAACCGTAGGTATATCAGCTAGATCAGTGCTAACCCCAAAATCCCTTATTTCACCGGATACGGAAGTTCTCGCCTACCGGATTCTATTCACCAAACCACCTAGTAGTAGATCACCCAAGATGTAATTTAGTTAAACGCATTAAGATTCATGATTTTATTAGGTTGATATTAGTAGTTAAACTCTTAGATCAAGGTCAACTTGCTAACGTTGTTTTTACACACAATTGCTCCACGGAATCCCTCCGCAAGGTCTTGTGTTTTCTACTTATGTAAATAGTCAAGAAACGATTACTTATCCCCTAACTTTCACTAGCTTTAGATTAATTAACAAATCAATTTAGTTGGCCACCCAAATGACCTATCAATCAAACATAGACACTAATATTAGTAAAAACAATCGATAATCATATGAAAAACTTCAAAGTAGAATTGAAACAAAACTCAAACCATATATTAAGAACTAGGAATTCATCCTCAATCAATAAGAAAATTAGATACTCATAATTTGGAGTTCACACAATAATAATAATAATTAAGGAAGAAAGAAAAACTTATTGAAAAGATGATGATTGCTCCTTCCTCCAATCCTTGAGCACTTCAACTCCTTCTCCAAAGTAGATGTGTATAAAAGTTGTAGAGAACTCCTCTATTTATAGGCTTCAATACTCTCCATCTCTTTGTAGGAAAAGAATCCTCATTCCAAAAGAACACCACTTTCCCAATTTGAGCCATAGTCCAATTTCTAGTCCAATTCTCCAAAACTTCCAAGTTTTCATCCAATTCCCAATTCTAAGTGTTCACACATTTGTCGCCTCCGGCCACCTGAAAATTCTGTCCCGGTCAAAGAATGTTCCGTCAGTCCACCGTTAGGACTAACGGTCAAAGGAGTCAAACCGTCAGTCAAAAGTTAGTCAAAAGTCAAGGGAGGGGAGTCAGCTGGCGAGTTAGCTTCCTGATTCTGGGCTGAGTCGTCTTAATCGTATGAGTCACTGCGCTGGATCGGCTCATCGGAATCGCTCTGGATCGGTCATCGCCGGCACCGAGTTGACTCGCCGGAGGGATGATTTGACCGAGTTTCGGCTATTTACAGGACTTCTCAGGCCGATCTTTTCTTCATTCCCTGTAAATCCTAAGCATACATCTATTTTTAAGCATTCAGTGCTACTTTAACCTTCCATTCATACACAAACTGGACTCCCAGCTTCACATTCTTCATATGATGTTCATAATTCACATGAGCAGCTCATTTCAATCTTACGATCGACATCAACAGCGACATCAGCTTCTAAATCCATCAATGACCCAATAACATCAACTACACCCATCTTCTATTTCAATACCATACTCGAGCTAACTCCAAATCAATCTATACCAACACCATCATTTTTTCCAGGACTCAATTTCTGCATCTTCTTCCCTGAATCACAACTACAAAACACGATTCAAAATCAAAGACAAATTCATCTCCTCTGCAGCTCATACCATAAACCCATTTTTCACTTCAATCTCTTCCTTCAATCACAGAAATAAACCCTAATCTAGCAGATCTCCTTTTTGATTTCAGATTCTATTTCTTCGTCTCCGAATACCTCTTTGTTTCAGCGAACATCACCGGCTAAACAAATCTTAATTCAGTGAAGTGAACGATATAGAGAGGAGTTTCTTCAATTTCTCTGCAAATCAGGCAGATTTGATAACAACAGCTGCTATTCTTCTGTTTCTCAATTTCAGTAAAAAGGGTTGAATGAAATGAAAGAGAGAGATTTCTCGTTTTTAGGGTTCGAATATGGGACGATATTTGCACCCATTATAGCCACCCATTATAATTACAGCCTCTAATAAATGATAAGGGGTACTCCAATGATAACCCCTTAACCGTAGCTGGTTTGCGTTTAGAATACCTCCAAGAAGAGTTGCCCCTTAACCATTACCGGGCTCCAGATAGTGCTCGCCCTATGAAATGACAATTTTTCCCTTTTTTCCCAATTTTGGTGATTTCTCCTTCTTTTCGTCCGTGCGACTCCAGAGTACCTAATAACTCAAAAACACGCATAAAATACATAATTTACTAGAAAAATAACAAAGAAAGCATAAACTCTTAGATAGTAAATTAGATGTATTCTACACCTATCAAATTCCCCACACTTAGACTTTTCTAGTCCTCGAGCAAATCAAACTAAAACTTACAACTTCAAAAGCGTTCCAGCGTCCCAAGCATCCTAAGAGCTATGAGGACATAGAGTTTCTGCATGCTAGTAATAAGAAGTTAGAAATACTAAAGAACATATTCTCATTCTTAAATGTTGAGTGAGAAATAACCACACCATAATGAGAGAACACGTGTTTGAGAAACGATCAATAAGCATTTCGCCTCGACTTCTACCTCACCAAAAGGGTTTTATGATAATTGCACTCAAAAAGAAGGCTTTTTTATAGGTCTCACATGTGTGCAGGTAGGAATGAAGAGAGAATTCATGCAACACGTTGAATGGTGGGAAGGATAACTTCCGAAATTTTGAAAAACCCACATCTTTTAACATTTTGAAAAACCATTTTTCTAACGATCTCTAAGAAAGGAAATCAACCACTTATATTGAGGATGAGATTACTTACTTACCTTCACATCCGATTTCCAATTATGATAACACCACTCTCACGGAATCCAATAGAAACGTCTTTCGCTCCTTGTCTTCATCTTCTTGGTCTTCGGCTTCAACTATTGATGATAAACACTTGAACTTCATAAATCCTTGAAAATTTGTAACCTTTTTCCTTAACTCCTTGTCGCTTGAAACTTCCTTATAGATTTTCCTTCCCCACGGCTTATTCAAAACAAAACAATAATAGATATTTCTCTTGTCTCATATATATATTTTTTTTTCTTTTCTTTTCTTTTTTTTTTCATTTTTTTTTTTTTTTTTTTTTCATTTTTTTTTTAGACAAGATAAACACAATACAAATCAAAGTGAAAAATAAAATAAACCATGGCCGTGGAAAAGTACTTTACCGCTTGATTCTTCACAACTTGTATCGCCTTGAAATCATAAACTTCAATAATTTTCACCTTTTGCTTTTCTTTGCTCTTGTAAATAAGTCTTAATACTTGGATATAGAATTACCTCTTTGTATTGTAAGTCTTCAACATGTTTGTTGCTTTACTTGGATATGAAATTTGCTCTTTTTCTTGTTCCATTGTTGCTTGCAAACCTTGAACCTTTTCAACTTTCCTTGTAGATTTTGATGTCGCTCCTTGTTGATAATTGTGGTGTTTCTATGGACCCGTTGTTGTCGAGCGAGAGAATGGTGTTAACTGCAAATTGAACTACAAGAAGGAGGCTTTCATCCATAGACGTCACCCTCATGATTGACAAAAATTAGCACTCAAGAGATCAAAATAGTGCTGAAATTGGTGTGAAATTGGGTAGCTCACCATTCTACCCGGAATTAACGTACGGTGACACACACTCAAAAGAAGCTCTTTAGTCATGGAAGAATTTCTGGTCGGTGCCTCTCATGATATGAAAATGGGTAGTCTCCACTAATGATTGATCAGCAACTCTAATAACGCACTTCTCCCTGCACCAAATTTGCATCACCGGCATGATTAAATCCATTATTTAACACTCTAACAAGCAAGAAATCGAACGTAGTTCCCTAACATTTCCAAGTTCAATTATGTCGGTCAGAATTCTCTATGTAATCATACCTAGAAGCATGCTAGTGACTCTAAAATCTCTAAAAGTTGAAAGTTTTATGAAAAAAAAAATATATATGCAAAAAAAAAATTTTTTTTTTTTATGCAAAAATATATGCTTAGCCACTCCCCCACACTTAAACCTTACATTGTCCTCAATGTAATTGAATCCTCCAAGTAAAGTCAAGGTGGGAAATCCTAATATGATATGAAACAAGAAAAATAAACACACAAAACAAAAAGAAAATAAAAACAAAAGGATAAGAGATACAAAACCGGTGGGTTGCCTCCCACTTAGCGCTTGTTTTAAATTCGATGGCCCGACATAGCTCTTGCTTCACATTACTCCTCTAGAGGGAGAAAATCTTCAAATGGAAGTTCATCCACATTCACATAGGCAATGTTCTCATAGTATGGCTTCAATCTATGGCCGTTGACTTTGGAAACCGAGTTGTCTCTAAGACTAGTAATTTCAACTGCACCATAAGGAAAAACATTAGTAACAACATATGGTCCAATCCAACGGGACCTTAATTTTCCAGGAAATAGTTTAAGGCGAGAATGAAATAAAAGGACTTTTTGCCCCACAACAAAACTTTTCCGAGAAATCATCTTGTCATGAAAAAGCTTAGTCTTTTCCTTGTAAATCCGGGCACTCTCGTAAGCATCATTACGTATCTCCTCTAGCTCATTTAGTTGCAACTTTCTTTGTTTCCCCGCTTCATCATACTCCATGTTGAATTTCTTTATTTCCCAATAAGCCTTATGTTCAAGTTCAACCGGAAGATGACAAGCTTTGCCATAAACCAACCTATATGGAGACATACCAATCGGTGTTTTGTACACCGTTCTATATGCCCAAAGTGCATCATTGAGCTTAAAGCTCCAATCTTTCCTTGTCGTATTCACCGTTTTCTCAAGGATGGACTTGATTTCACGGTTTGAAATTTCCGCTTGTCCACTAGTTTGTGGATGGTAAGGCGTACCAATCTTGTGTGTTATGTTGTACTTCTTGAGGAGAGCGTGAAAAGACTTCTTGAAATGTGAGCCTCCATCGCTTATCACCACTCTTGGTGTGCCGTGCCTAGTGAATATGTTTTCTCTTACAAAATCACAAACAACTTGAGAATCATTAGTTTTGGTGGCTCTAGCCTCCACCCATTTAGAAACATAATCTACGGCAAGAAGTATATAAAAATTTCCATTCGAATTGACAAAAGGGCCCATAAAATCAATTCCCCACACATCAAAAATCTCTACGGCGAGAATTGGTGTGAGTGGCATTTGATTTCGAGCACCTAGATTGCCCGTTCTTTGACATCTATCACACGATTTACAAAAAACATATGAATCTTCAAACAAGGTGGGCCAATAAAATCCACTTTCAAGAACCTTGAGAGCGGTACGTTTAGAACCAAAATGGCCACCACATGCAAAAGTATGACAAAAGGAGAGAATAGATTGAAATTCGGAGTTAGGTACGCACCTTCGTATGATTTGATCAACGCCATATTTCCATAAGTATGGTTCATCCCACACATATTGCTTTTCTATCTTCTTAAGCTTCATCTTTTGGAAGTTAGACATTGTGCTAGGTACCTTCCTTGTCACCAAATAATTCACTATATCCGCATACCAAGGTGTTGATTCTTCCAAGGAGAAAAGTTGTTCGTCCGGAAAGCGGTCTTGTAATGGAAGTTCTTCTTGAGACATAACAAGTCTACTAAGATGATCCGCAACGGTATTCTCCACACCTTTCTTATCTCGAATTTCTATGTCGAACTCTTGTAGTAATAGGATCCACCGGATTAGTCTTGGCTTAGCTTCTTTCTTCTTTATTAAGTATCTAAGTGCCGCATGATCGGAATACACAATAACCTTTGTATCCACCAAATATGATCGAAATTTTTCCAATGCAAACACTATAGCCAATAACTCCTTTTCCGTGGTAGAATAGTTGATTTGTGCATCATTGAGGGTCCTAGATGCATAATAGATAACATGGGACAACTTGTCCACTCTTTGACCCAAAACGGCTCCAACCGCATAATCACTAGCATCACACATTAGTTCAAATGGAAGATTCCAATCCGGTGACTTGATAATTGGCGCACTTGTCAACATTGCTTTCAATTTGTCAAAAGCATCCTTGCATTCCTTGTTGAAGTCAAAAGGTACCTCCTTTTGTAGTAACTTGCACATCGGCATGGAGATTTTGGAGAAATCCTTGATAAACCGCCTATAGAAACCTGCATGACCAAGAAAAGAACGAACTTCCCTCACCGAAGTGGGATATTGTAAGTTTCTTATTAAATCTATCTTTGACTTGTCCACTTCGAGCCCTTGAGAGGACACAATGTGACCAAGTACTATGCCATGGTTTACCATAAAATGACATTTCTCCCAATTAAGAACAAGGTTAGTGTCTATGCATCGTTTAAGAACTAGTTCAAGGTTGTTTAAACAAATATCAAAAGAATTTCCATAAACACTAAAGTCGTCCATAAATACCTCAATAATGCGCTCCACGTAATCCGAGAATATACTTACCATGCATCTTTGGAAAGTAGCCGGTGCATTGCAAAGACCAAACGGCATCCTCCTATACGCAAAAATTCCAAACGGACAAGTAAAAGTGGTCTTCTCTTGGTCCTCCGGTGCAATAACAAGTTGATTGTATCCCGAATAACCATCCAAGAAACAATAATAAGAATGCCCCGCTAACCGCTCCAACATTTGATCAATGAAAGGTAAAGGAAAGTGATCCTTTCGGGTTGCGGAATTAAGCTTTCTATAATCAATGCACACTCTCCAACCGGTTTGAACTCTTGTAGGAACAAGTTCATCGTCTTGATTTCGAACAACCATAACACCGGACTTCTTTGGCACCACTTGTACCGGACTTACCCAATTGCTATCGGAAATTGGGTAGATCACCCCCGCACTTAGCAATTTGAGTATCTCTTTCTTCACAACCTCCATCATGGGAGGATTAAGCCTACGTTGAGCATCACGTACCAGCTTCACGTTCTCTTCCATTAGAATCCTATGCATGCATATGGATGGACTAATGCCCTTGATATCCGCAATTGTCCAACCAATAGCCGTTTTGTGCTCTTTCAAGACTCTAAGCAAACGGTCTTCTTGTACCGGTGTGAGGTTCTTTGAAATAATCACCGGAAGCTCATCTCCATCTCCCAAAAATGCATACTTCAAATGGTCCGGAAGTGGCTTCAACTCTAGTTTAGGTGCCTTCACAATAGATGGTACAAGTAATTCATCATTCACGGGTAAAGAAATATAGGAAACATTACCCTTAGCTTCTTGTAATGCCGTCAAGGCACCACACGTCTCCACCAATTCCGTGGAAATTTCAACATCCAAGTTAGACACGCCGTGGACGTCCAATTCAATGCTCTTTTGCAACACCACATCAAGTTCGTCCTCTTGATTCAATTCTACCATTTGTTGTGCTAATGAACCAACCACATCAATGGAGTAAGCGGAATGCACATCACTTGGGTAGCGCATGGCTTCAAATATGTTGAAGTGTATTACTTCCTTGTCGAATTCCATAGTGAGTGTACCCTTGTCCACATCAATCTTCGTCTTTGCGGTCTTCATAAATGGCCTCCCAAGAAGTAGAGAAGTAGACGAACGATTCTCATTATTGTCCATATCCACCACAAAGAAATCCACCGGAAAAATTAACTCATTCACTTGCACGAGAACGTCTTCTACAAGTCCCTTTGGATAGATGTTAGACTTGTTTGCTAGTTGGATAATAACTCTTGTCTCTTTCAACGGTCCAAGATTCAAGGAGTCATAAATATCGGCCGACATCACACTAATGGAAGCTCCCAAGTCAAGTAAAGCATGTTCAAACCTTTTCTTACCAATAGTAATTGGCACCGTGAAACCATCGGGATCCGTGCACTTTGTAGGCATCTTCTTCAAAAGCATAGCCGACGCACTCTCGCCAACTTTAGTAATTTCATTATCAAGCAACCTATCCTTCTTTGTGCATAATTCCTTCATGAACTTAGCATACCTTGGCATTGTCTTGATGGCCTCGATGAAGGGGATGTTGATTTCTATCTTCTTGAAGATATCCATGAGTGCCTTGTCTTGAGCTTCCTTCTTGGACTTAGCAAAACGACTAGGAAAAGGAGGTGGAGTAGTGAAAGTAGGAACCGGTTCCTTGGATTGGGCGGTTGGTGTTGAAGTCTCCCTTGGTTCGGCATCCTCCTTCTCTTTGACTACCTCTTCACTAGCTTCTTCATGACTAGTTGGACTCTCCACTTGTCTTCCACTTCTTAAAGTAACCGCATTAACATTCTCTCTTGGATTCACAATTGGTTGCGAAGGAAGCTTTGTGGATGCTTGAGCTTTCATTAAGTTCATATCGGTCGCCAATTGTCCCATTTGAGTTTGTAAATCCTTGATTGCCGAATCGGTCTTTTGTTGGGTTTGTTGTAACATAGAAGTGAGACCTTGCATGCTTTGCATTATCACATTCAACTTGTCATTATTCGAAGAATCTTGCTCCTTGACTTGTTGTGGTTGGAATTGTTGTTGTTGAGGTTGGAAACGTGATTGTTGGAATCCACCTTGTTGCGCATATGGATTAGGAGCCGACGCTTGCTTGTTTGCATAGCTAAAGTTGGGATGATCCTTCCAACCGGGATTGTAAGTATTGGAATATGGATCGTACCTTGGCCTTGGATTTGGATATAAAGCATTTACTTGTTCGGTTTCATCATCCGGAATAATTACCGCGGCCAATCGTTGCACTACCCTCTCTATGTTGTTTAACCGTTGATCGGATTGTGAAGACGAGTCACTAACCTCATGCACCAACTTAACCATTGAATCACCTCTTGCATAGAATTGTTGCGAGTTTGCCGCCATACTTTCAATCAACTCGGTAGCTTCGGCCACCGTCTTGTTCACTAGTGCACCACCACCGGCGGCGTCAAGAAGATATCTATCACTTGTTTGGAGACCTTCATAGAAGTATTGGATTATCATGGCGTCACTAAATTGATGGTGTGGACAACTTGCCACCAATCTCTTGTATCGATCCCAACATTCATATAATGACTCTCCCACATGTTGCTTGATCCCACAAATTTCTTTGCGAATTTGAGTAGCCTTTGATGCGGGAAAATATCTCTCGAGGAAAAGTTTCTTCATCCCATTCCATGTTGTGATACTTCCGGAAGGCAAATAGTATAACCATTCCTTAGCATTGCCCTCCAAAGAGAACGGAAAAGCTTTCAACATTGCTCCATCCGCATTAGTATTCGGTGGAAGCATGGCCGTGACTATGGTGTTGAAGTCCATAAGATGTTTGTTTGGGTCTTCATTCACCATGCCATGGAACTTTGGTAATTCTCTAATCAACCCCGGCTTGATCTCGAAAGTTGAGTTAGTTTGGATACACCATTGTTGTGTATCGAGCTTGTGAGAAGCTAGGTCCTTGAGTGTACGATCACCCATTGCTTCTTCTTCTATGTCCAAATCTGCGAATTCACTTGATGTAGAACGAGGAAGCGGAGTGTTAACCGCTCGAATAAAGTCCCTTAGTTGAGTGCCGGATCGAAGACGTATTCTAATTGGACTCGGTCTTCCCCCTTGAAGCATTCACCAAAGATATAGTACCTACAACAAGGTTCACAAAACTAAGTTAGATACGGTATAGAATCTAACAAAGCAAGAATAATGCAAAAAGAAAAATAAAAACAACTAAAATCGCCCGTTGCTCCCCGGCAACGGCGCCAAAATTTGTATGCGTGTCGTAACCACAACAAATTAATTAATACTTTACTACCTAATTAAAGAGTAATATAGGGTAGTCAAGGTCGATCCCACGAGAAGCAAGAGATTATTAGTTGTAAAATTGTCACAAAAGGGGGGTATTGGTTGTAAAATTTATAAAGCAAAAGAAATAAACAAAGTAATTAAAAGTGTAAGTTGAAATCAATGAGAGAGAATAGATCAAGGAATCCTTCTTCGCTGCAAAACAATGATTAAAGTTATGTTCTTTTCCACTTGTTATTAGTCATAGATTATCACCAACCATAGGTATAGCAGCTAGATCAGTGCTAACCCCAAAATCCCTTATTTCACCGGATACGGAAGTTCTCGCCTACCGGATTCTATTCACCAAACCACCTAGTAGTAGATCACCCAAGATGTAATTTAGTTAAACGCATTAAGATTCATGAATTTATTAGGTTGATATTAGTAGTTAAACTCTTAGATCAAGGTCCACTTGCTAACGTTGTTTTTACACACAATTTCTCCACGGAATCCCTCCGCAAGGTCTTGTGTTTTCTACTTATGTAAATAGTCAAGAAACGATTACTTATCCCCTAACTTTCACTAGCTTTAGATTAATTAACAAATCAATTTAGTTGGCCACCCAAACGACCTATCAATCAAACATAAACACTAATATTAGTAAAAACAATCGATAATCATATGAAAAACTTCAAAGTAGAATTGAAACAAAACTCAAACCATATATTAAGAACTAGGAATTCATCCTCAATCAATAAGAAAATTAGCTACTCATAATTTGGAGTTCACACAATAATAATAATAATTAAGGAAGAAAGAAAAACTTATTGAAAAGATGATGATTGCTCCTTCCTCCAATCCTTGAGCACTTTAACTCCTTCTCCAAAGTAGATGTGTATAAAAGTTGTAGAGAACTCCTCTATTTATAGGCTTCAATACTCTCTATCTCTTTGTAGGAAAAGAATCCTCATTCCAAAAGAACACCACTTTCCCAATTTGAACCATAGTCCAATTTCTAGTCCAATTCTCCAAAACTTCCAAGTTTTCATCCAATTCCCAATTCTAAGTCTTCACACACATGAGAGAAGTCCATACAAAATTTTGTATTTTTGCTCACCGGAAAACTGTGTTTTTGGCCGGAAGTTGGCCGGAATTTGTCGCCGCCGGCCACCTGAAAATTCTGTCTCGGTCAAAGAATATTTTGTCAGTCCGTCAACCGTTAGGACTAACGGTCAAAGGAGTCAAACCGTCAGTCAATCCGTTAGTCAAAAGTCAAGGAGGGGAGTCAACTCAGCCCGAGTTAGCTTCTAACGATTGAATGGTCGAATTGTCGTCTTAATCGTCCTTACCCAAGTCATCCACCAAGATGGATCGGCTCATCGGAATCGCTCATTTGGATCGGTCATCGCTCACGGCCACCACCAGTTGACTTTTGCTTCTCCCCGGGATGATTTGACCGAGTTTCGGCTATTTACAGAACTTCCCATATGCCGAATCACCCATTAGTAGCACGATCTTTTCTTTATTCCATGTAAATCCTAAGCATACATCTATTTTTAATACATTCAATCCTTTCAATGTTGCTTTAACCTTTCCATTCATACACAAACCACATCAATCCCCTCTTCACATTCTTCATATGATGTTCATAATTCTCAATTTTTATTCCTTCAACATCAACTCATTTCAATCTTACGATCGACATCAACAATCGACATCAGCACTTCTAAATCCATCAATGACCCAAACAACATCAACTACACCCATCTTCTATTTCAATACCATACTCGAGCCAACTCCAAATCAATCTATACCAACACCATCATTTTTTCCAGACTCAATTTCTTTGCATCTCATCTTCTTCCCTTCCCGAATCACAACTACAAAACACGATTCAAAATCAAAGACAAATTCATCTCCTCTTCAATTGAACTCATACCATAAACCCATTTTTCACTTCAATCTCCTCCTTCAATCACATAAATAAACCCTAATCTAGCAGATCTCCTTTCTCGATTTTCAACCCAACTATTTCTTCAAAACTCCAAATCACCTCAAAATACCCAAATGAACAACACCATTCTAAACAAATCTTAATTCAAAAAAGTCCCTCGATATAGAGAGGAGTTTCAAAAACAATTTCTTCTCAAATCAGACAGAAACCCCATAACAAATCAAACTTGCTATTCTTCATTGTTTCTCAATTTCAAGTAAAAGGGTTGAATGAAATGAAAGAATCTAGAGATTTCTCGTTTTTTAGGGTTCGAATATGGGACGATATTTGCACCCATTATAGCCACCCATTATAATTAAAGCCTCTAATAAATGATAAGGGGTACTCCAATGATAACCCCTTAACCGTAGCTGGTTTTCATTTAGAATACCTCCAAGAAGAGTTGCCCCTTAACCATTACCGGGCTCCCGATAGTGCTTGCCCTATGAAATGACAATTTTGCCCTTTTTGCCCAATTTTGGTGATTTCTCCTTCTTTTCGTCCGTGCGACTCCAGATTACCTAATAACTCAAAAACACACGTAAAATACATAATTTACTAGAAAAATAGCAAAGAAAGCATAAACTCTTAGATAGTAAATTAGGTGTATTCTACACCTATCAAATTCCCCCACACTTAGACTTTGCTAGTCCTCGAGCAAATCAAACTAAAACTTACAACTTCAAAAGCATTCCAGCGTCCCAAGCATTCTAAGAGCTATGAGGACATAAAGTTTCTGCATGCTAGTAATAAGAAGTTAGAAATACTAAAGAACATATTCTCATTCTTAAATGTTGAGTGAGAAATAACCACACCATAATGAGAGAACACGTGTTTGAGAAACGATCAATAAGCATTTCGCCTCGACTTCTGCCTCACCAAAAGGGTTTTATGATAATTGCACTCAAAAAGACGGCTTTTTTATGGGTCTCAAATGTGTGCAGGTAGGAATGAAGAGAGAATTCCTGCAACACGTTGAATGGTGGGAAGGATAACTTCCGAAATTTTGAAAAACCCACATCTTTTAACATTTTGAAAAACCATTTTTCTAACGATCTCTAAGAAAGGAAATCAACCACTTATATCGAGGATGAGATTACTTACTTACCTTCACATCCGATTTCCAATTATGATAACACCACTCTCACGGAATCCAATAGAAACGTCTTCCGCTCCTTGTCTTCATCTTCTTGGTCTTCGACTTCAACTATTGATGATAAACACTTGAACTTCATAAATCCTTGACAATTTGTAACCTTTTTCCTTAACTCCTTGTCGCTTGAAACTTCCTTATAGATTTTCCTTCCCCACGGCTTATTCAAAACAAAACAATAATAGATATTTCTCTTGTCTCATATATATATATATATATATTTCTTTTCTTTTCTTTTTCATTTTTTTTTTTTCTTTTTCATTTTTTTTAGACAAGAGAAACACAATACAAATCAAAGTGAAAAATAAAAATAAACCATGGCCGTGGAAAAGTACTTTACCGCTTGATTCTTCACAACTTGTATCGTCTTGAAATCATAAACTTCAATAATTTTCACCTTTTGCTTTTCTTCGCTCTTGTAAATAAGTCTTAATACTTGGATATAGAATTACCTCATTGTATTGTAAGTCTTCAACATGTTTGTTGCTTTACTTGGATATGAAATTTGCTCTTTTTCTTGTTCCATTGTTGCTTGCAAACCTTGAACCTTTTCAACTTTCCTTGTAGATTTTGATGTCGCTCCTTGTTGATAATTGTGATGTTTCTATGGACCCGTTGTTGTCGAGCGAGAGAATGGTGCTAACTGCAAATCGAACTACAAGAAGGAGGCTTTCATCCATAGACGTCACCCTCATGATTGACAAAAATTAGCACTCAAGAGATCAAAATAGTGCTGAAATTGGTGTGAAATTGGGTAGCTCACCATTCTACCCGGAATTAACGTACGGTGACACACACTCAAAAGAAGATCTTTATTCATGGAAGAATTTCTGGTCGGTGCCTCTCATGATATGAAAATGGGTAGTCTCCACTAATGATTGATCAGCAACTCTAATAACGCACTTCTCCCTGCACCAAATTTGCATCACCGGCATGATTAAATCCATTATTTAACACTCTAACAAACAAGAAATCGAACGTAGTTCCCTAACATTTCCAAGTTCAATTATGTCGGTCAGAATTCTCTATGTAATCATACCTAGAAGCATGCTAGTGACTCTAAAATCTCTAAAAGTTGAAAGTTTTATGATTATTTTTTTTTTTTAAAATATGCAAAAATATATGCTTAGCCACTCCCCCACACTTAAACCTTACATTGTCCTCAATGTAATTGAATCGTCCAAGTAAAGTCAAGGTGGGAAATCCTAATATGATATGAAACAAGAAAAATAAACACACAAAACAAAAAGAAAATAAAAACAAAAGGATAAGAGATACAAAACCGGTGGGTTGCCTCCCACTTAGCGCTTGTTTTAAAGTCGATGGCCCGACATAGCTCTTGCTTCACATTACTCCTCTAGAGGGAGAAAATCTTCAAATGGAAGTTCATCCACATTCACATAGGCGATGTTCTCATAGTATGGCTTCAATCTATGGCCGTTGACTTTGGAAACCGAGTTGTCTCTAAGACTAGTAATTTCAACTGCACCATAAGGAAAAACATTAGTAACAACATATGGTCCAATCCAACGGGACCTTAATTTTCCAGGAAATAGTTTAAGGCGAGAATGAAATAAAAGGACTTTTTTCCCCACAACAAAACTTTTCCGAGAAATCATCTTGTCATGAAAAAGCTTAGTCTTTTCCTTGTAAATCCGGGCACTCTCGTAAGCATCATTACGTATCTCCTCTAGCTCATTTAGTTGCAACTTTCTTTGTTTCCCCGCTTCATCATACTCCATGTTGAATTTCTTTATTTCCCAATAAGCCTTATGTTCAAGTTCAACCGGAAGATGACAAGCTTTGCCATAAACCAACCGATATGGAGACATACCAATTGGTGTCTTGTACACCGTTCTATACGCCCAAAGTGCATCATTGAGCTTAAAGCTCCAATCTTTCCTTGTCGTATTCACCGTTTTCTCAAGGATGGACTTGATTTCACGGTTTGAAATTTCGGCTTGTCCACTAGTTTGTGGATGGTAAGGCGTACCAATCTTGTGTGTTATGTTGTACTTCTTGAGGAGAGCATGAAAAGACTTCTTGAAATGCGAGCCTCCATCGCTTATCACCACTCTTGGTGTGCCGTGCCTAGTGAATATGTTTTCTCTTACAAAATCACAAACAACTTGAGAATCATTAGTTTTGGTGGCTCTAGCCTCCACCCATTTAGAAACATAATCTACGGCAAGAAGTATATAAAAATTTCCATTCGAATTGACAAAAGGGCCCATAAAATCAATTCCCCACACATCAAAAATCTCTACGGCGAGAATTGGTGTGAGTGGCATTTGATTTCGAGCACCTAGATTGCCCGTTATTTGACATCTATCACACGATTTACAAAAAACATATGAATCTTCAAACAAGGTGGGCCAATAAAATCCACTTTCAAGAACCTTGAGAGCGGTACGTTTAGAACCAAAATGGCCACCACATGCAAAAGTATGACAAAAGGAGAGAATAGATTGAAATTCGGAGTTAGGTATGCACCTTCGTATGATTTGATCAACGCCATATTTCCATAAGTATGGTTCATCCCACACATATTGCTTGGCTATCTTCTTAAGCTTCATCTTTTGGAAGTTAGACATTGTGCTAGGTACCTTCTTTGTCACCAAATAATTCACTATATCCGCATACCAAGGTGTTGATTCTTCCAAGGAGAAAAGTTGTTCGTCCGGAAAGCGGTCTTGTAATGGAAGTTCTTCTTGAGACATAACAAGTCTACTAAGATGATCCGCAACGGTATTCTCCACACCTTTCTTATCTCGAATTTCTATGTCGAAATATTGTAGTAATAGGATCCACCGGATTAGTCTTGGCTTAGCTTCTTTCTTCTTTATTAAGTATCTAAGTGCCGCATGATCGGAATACACAATAACCTTTGTATCCACCAAATATGATCGAATTTTTTTTCCAATGCAAACACTATAGCCAATAACTCCTTTTCCGTGGTAGAATAGTTTATTTGTGCATCATTGAGGGTCCTAGATGCATAATAGATAACATGGGACAACTTGTCCACTCTTTGACCCAAAACGGCTCCAATCGCATAATCACTAGCATCACACATTAATTCAAATGGAAGATTCCAATCCGGTGACTTGATAATCGGCGCACTTGTCAACATTGCTTTCAATTTGTCAAAAGCATCCTTGCATTCCTTGTTGAAGTCAAAAGGTACCTCCTTTTGTAGTAACTTGCACATCGGCATGGAGATTTTTGAGAAATCCTTGATAAACCGCCTATAGAAACCTGCATGGCCAAGAAAAGAACGAACTTCCCTCACCGAAATGGGATATTATAAGTTTCTTATTAAATCTATCTTTGACTTGTCCACTTCGAGCCCTTGAGAGGACACAATGTGACCAAGTACTATGCCATGGTTTACCATAAAATGACATTTCTCCCAATTAAGAACAAGGTTAGTGTCTATGCATCGTTTAAGAACTAGTTCAAGGTTGTTTAAACAAATATCAAAAGAATTGCCATAAACACTAAAGTCGTCCATAAATACCTCAATAATGCGCTCCACGTAATCCGAGAATATACTTACCATGCATCTTTGGAAAGTAGCCGGTGCATTACAAAGACCAAACGACATCCTCCTATACACAAACATTCCAAACGGACATGTGAAAGTAGTCTTCTCTTGGTCCTCCGGTGCAATAACAAGTTGATTGTATCCCGAATAACCATCCAAGAAACAATAATAAGAATGCCCCGCTAACCGCTCCAACATTTGATCAATGAAAGGTAAAGGAAAGTGATCCTTTCGGGTTGCGGAATTAAGCTTTCTATAATCAATGCACACTCTCCAACCGGTTTGAACTCTTGTAGGAACAAGTTCATCATCTTGATTTCGAACAACCGTAACACCGGACTTCTTTGGCACCACTTGTACCGGACTTACCCATTTGCTATCGGAAATTGGGTAGATCACCCCCGCACTTAGCAATTTGAGTATCTCTTTCTTCACAACCTCCATCATGGGAGGATTAAGCCTATGTTGAGCATCACGTACCGGCTTCACGTTCTCTTCCATTAGAATCCTATGCATGCATATGGATGGACTAATGCCCTTGATATCCTCAATTGTCCAACCAATAGCCGTTTTGTGTTCTTTCAAGACTCTAAGCAAACGGTCTTCTTGTACCGGTGTGAGGTTCTTTGAAATAATCACCGGAAGCTCATCTCCATCTCCCAAAAATGCATACTTCAAATGGTCCGGAAGTGGCTTCAACTCTAGCTTAGGCGCCTTCACAATAGATGGTACAAGTAATTCATCATTCACGGGTAAAGAAATATAAGAAACATTACCCTTAGCTTCTTGTAATGCCGTCAAGGCACCACACGTCTCCACCAATTCCGTGGAAATTTCAACATCCAAGTTAGACACGCCATGGATGTTCAATTCAATGCTCTTTTGCAACACCACATCAAGTTCGTCCTCTCGATTCAATTCTACCATTTGTTGCGCTAATGAACCAACCACATCAATGGAGTAAGCGGAATGCACATCACTTGGGTAGCGCATGGCTTCAAATATGTTGAAGTGTATTACTTCCTTGTCGAATTCCATAGTGAGTGTACCCTTGTCCAAATCAATCTTCGTCTTTGCGGTCTTCATAAATGGCCTCCCAAGAAGTAGATAAGTAGACGAACGATTCTCATTATTGTCCATATCCACCACAAAGAAATCCACCGGAAAAATTAACTCATTCACTTGCACGAGAACGTCTTCTAAAAGTCCCTTTGGATAGATGTTAGACTTGTTTGCTAGTTGGATAATAACTCTTGTCTCTTTCAACGGTCCAAGATTCAAGGAGTCATATATATCGGCCGACATCACACTAATGGAAGCTCCCAAGTCAAGTAAACCATGTTCAAACCTTTTCTTACCAATAGTAATTGGCACCGTGAAACCACCGGGATCCATGCACTTTGTAGGCATCTTCTTCAAAAGCATAGCCGACGCACTCTCGCCAACTTTAGTAATTTCATTATCAAGCAACCTATCCTTCTTTGTGCATAATTCCTTCATGAACTTAGCATACCTTGGCATTGTCTTAATGGCCTCGATGAAGGGGATGTTGATTTCTATCTTCTTGAAGATATCCATGAGTGCCTTGTCTTGAGTTTCCTTCTTGGACTTAGCAAAACGACTAGGAAAAGGAGGTGGAGTAGTGAAAGTAGGAACCGGTTCCTTGGATTGGGCGGTTGGTGTTGAAGTCTCCCTTGGTTCGGCATCCTCCTTCTCTTTGACTACTTCTTCATGACGAGTTGGACTCTCCACTTGTCTTCCACTTCTTAAATTAACCGCATTAACATTCTCTCTTGGATTCACAATTGGTTGTGAAGGAAGCTTTGTGGATGCTTGAGCTTTCATTAAGTTCATATCGGTCGCCAATTGTCCCATTTGAGTTTATAAATCCTTGATTGCCGAATCGGTCTTTTGTTGGGTTTGTTGTAACATAGAAGTGAGACCTTGCATGCTTTGCATTATCACATTCAACTTGTCATTATTCGAAGAATGTTGCTCCTTGACTTGTTGTGGTTGGAATTGTTGTTATTGAGGTTGGAAACGTGATTGTTGTAATCCACCTTGTTGCGCATATGGATTAAGAGTCGCCGCTTGCTTGTTTTCATAGCTAAAGTTGGGATGATCCTTCCAACCGGGATTGTAAGTATTGGAATATGGATCGTACCTTGGCCTTGGATTTGGATATAAAACATTTACTTGTTCGGTTTCATCATCCGGAATAATTACCGCGGCCAACCGTTGCACTACCCTCTCTATGTTGTTTAACCGTTGATCGGATTGTGACGACGAGTCACTAACCTCATGCACCAACTTAACCATTAAATCACCTCTTGCATAGAATTGTTGCGAGTTTGCCGCCATACTTTCAATCAACTCGGTAGCTTCGGCCACCGTCTTGTTCACTAGTGCACCACCACCGGCGGTGTCAAGAAGATATCTATCACTTGTTTGGAGACCTTCATAGAAGTATTGGATTATCATGGCGTCACTAAATTGATGGTGTGGACAACTTGCCACCAATCTCTTGTATCGATCCCAACATTCATATAATGACTCTCCCACATGTTGCTTTATCCCACAAATTTCTTTGCGAATTTGAGTAGCCTTTGATGCGGGAAAATATCTCTCGAGGAAAAGTTTCTTCATCCCATTCCATGTTGTGATACTTCCGGAAGGCAAATAGTATAACCATTCCTTAGCATTGCCCGCCAAAGAGAACGGAAAAGCTTTCAACATTGCTCCATCCGCATTAGTATTCGGTGGAAGCATGGCTGTGACTATGGTGTTCAAGTCCATAAGATGTTTGTTTGGGTCTTCATTCACCATGCCATGGAACTTTGGTAATTCTCTAATCAACCCCGGCTTGATCTCGAAAGTTGAGTTAGTTTGGATACACCATTGTTGTATATCGATCTTGTGAGAATCTAGGTCCTTGAGTGTAAGATCACCCATTGCTTCTTCTTCTATGTCCGAATCTGCGAATTCACTTGATGTAGAACGAGGAAGCGGAGTGTTAACCGCTCGAATAAAGTCCCTTTGTTGAGTGCCGGATCGAAGACGTATTCTAATTGGACTCGGTCTTCCCCCTTGAAGCATTCACCAAATATATAGTACCTACAACAAGGTTCACAAAACTAAGTTAGATACGGTATAGAATCTAACAAACCAAGAATAATGCAAAAAGAAAAATAAAAACAACTAAAATCGCCCGTTGCTCCCCGGCAACGGCGCCAAAATTTGTATGCGTGTCGTAACCACAACAAATTAATTAATACTTTACTACCTAATTAAAGAGTAATATAGGGTAGTCAAGGTCGATCCCACGAGGAGCAAGAGATTATTAGTTGTAAAATTGTCACAAAAGGGGGGTATTGGTTTTAAAATTTATAAAGCAAAAGAAATAAACAAAGTAATTAAAAGTGTAAGTTGAAATCAATGAGAGAAAATAGATCAAGGAATCCTTCTTCGCTGCAAAACAATGATTAAAGTTATGTTCTTTTCCACTTGTTATTAGTCATAGATTATCACCAACCGTAGGTATAGCAGCTAGATCAGTGCTAACCCCAAAATCCCTTATTTCACCGGATACGGAAGTTCTCGCCTACCGGATTCTATTCACCAAACCACCTAGTAGTAGATCACCCAAGATGTAATTTAGTTAAACGCATTAATATTCATGAATTTATTAGGTTGATATTAGTAGTTAAACTCTTAGATCAAGGTCCACTTGCTAACGTTGTTTTTACACACAATTGCTCCACGGAATCCCTCCGCAAGGTCTTGTGTTTTCTACTTATGTAAATAGTCAAGAAACGATTACTTATCCCCTAACTTTCACTAGCTTTAGATTAATTAACAAATCAATTTAGTTGGCCACCCAAACGACCTATCAATCAAACATAGACACTAATATTAGTAAAAACAATCGATAATCATATGAACAACTTCAAACTAGAATTGAAACAAAAGTCAAACCATATATTAAGAACTAGGAATTCATCCTCAATCAATAAGAAAATTAGCTACTCATAATTTGGAGTTCACACAATAATAATAATAATTAAGGAAGAAAGAAAAAATTATTGAAAAGATGATGATTGCTCCTTCCTCCAATCCTTGAGAACTTTAACTCCTTCTCCAAAGTAGATGTGTATAAAAGTTGTAGAGAACTCCTCTATTTATAGGCTTCAATACTCTCTATCTGTTTGTAGGAAAAGAATCCTCATTCCAAAAGAACACCACTTTCCCAATTTGAACCATAGTCCAATTTCTAGTCCAATTCTCCAAAACTTCCAAGTTTTCATCCAATTCCCAATTCTAAGTCTTCACACACATGAGAGAAGTCCATACAAAATTTTGTATTTTTTCTTGCCGGAAAACTGTGTTTTGGCCGGAAGTTGGCCGGAATTTGTCGCCGTCGGTTACCTGAAAATTCTGTCTCGGTCAAAGAATATTCCGTCAGTCCACTGTTAGGACTAACGGTCAAAGGAGTCAAACCGTCAGTCAAATGTTAGTCAAAATTCAAGGGAGGGGAGTCAGCTGGCGAGTTAGCTTCCTGATTCTGGGCTGAGTCGTCTTAATCGTCTGAGTCACTGCTCTGGATCGGCTCATCGGAATCTCTCTGGATCGGTCATCGCCGTCACCGAGTTGACTCACCGGAGGGATGATTTGACCGAGTTTCGGCTATTTACAGGACTTCCCAGGCCGAATTCAGGCCGATCTTTTCTTTATTCCATGTAAATCCTAAGCATACATCTATTTTTAAGCATTCAGTGCTGCTTTAACCTTTCCATTCATACACAAACTGGAATCCCAGCTTCACATTCTTCATATGATGTTCATAATTCATAGGAGCAGCTCATTTCAATCTTACGATCGACATCAACAGCGACATCAGCTTCTAAATCCATCAATGACCCAGTAACATCAACTACACCCATCTTCTATTTCAATACCATACTCGAGCCAACTCCAAATCAATCTATACCAACACCATCATTTTTTCCAGGAATCAATTTCTGCATCTTCTTCCCTGAATCACAACTACAAAACATGATTCAAAATCAAAGACAAATTCATCTCCTCTGCAGCTCATACCATAAACCCATTTTTCACTTCAATCTCCTCCTTCAATCACAGAAATAAACCCTAATCTAGCAGATCTCCTTTTCGATTTCAGATTCTATTTCTTCGTCTCCGTAACACAGCAGCGAACAGCACCGGCTAAACAAATCTTAATTCAGTGAAGTGAACGATATAGAGAGGAGTTTCTTCAATTTCTCTGCAAATCAGGAGGATTTGATAACAGCAGCTGTTGTTCTTCTGTTTCTCAATTTCAGTAAAAAGGGTTGAATGAAATGAAAGAGAGAGATTTCTCGTTTTTAGGGTTCGAATATGGGACGATATTTGCACCCATTATAGCCACCCATTATAATTATAGCCTCTAATAAATGATAAGGGGTACTCCAATGATAACCCCTTAACCGTAGCTGGTTTGCGTGTAGAATACCTCCGAGAATAGTTGCCCCTTAACCATTACCGGGCTCCAGATAGTGCTCGCCCTATGAAATGACAATTTTGCCAATTTTGCCCAATTTTGGTGATTTCTCCTTCTTTTCGTCCGTGCGACTCCAGAGTACCTAATAACTCAAAAACACGCGTAAAATACATAATTTACTAGAAAAATAGCAAAGAAAGCATAAACTCTTAGATAGTAAATTAGGTGTATTCTACTCCTATCAATAGGTCAAATCCTTAACATCACAGAAAAGATATGGAAGGTTGGAAAAATGGAACACAATGATCAAGCAGTTCCAGATAATTTTCGAAACAAAAAAGGCTGAAAAATCATAGATACTAATAGACTTACCCCTCAACGATAAAGCGGAGGTGGACAATATCCCAGTAATGGAAGAGGATCCAGAAGACTTGCTGAAACCTCAAAATCTACGAAGCTGGGAGATATTCATAGATGGATCCTCCAATGAAGAAGGCCCAGGCATAGGGATTATAATTACAACCCCTACGGGAGATCAACTCATATATGCATTCAGGTTAGAATTCGAACAGTATATCACAGAATATGAGGCGGTCATGCATGGTCTACGCTTAGCGTGGGAGCTGGGATTATCAGAGGTTTGTTTAACTAGTGACTTACAGTTAGTCATTAGACAAATCTAACTCAAATACCAAACTTTAGATCCGGTGTTATTTGAGTACTTAAAGCTAGTTCAGGAGCATGCATCCCAGATTAATAACATAGTGTTCAGACACGTTTGCCGAAAGGATAATAGGCACGCAGATGCCTTTCCACACATATCGTCAATGCTAAGGGACATGAATACCTCGGATGAGAATCCGAACTACTGACCCTTACTACGAAAACTACACCCTTCGCAAATAAACCACTTGAAGTGGCAGGAGAAGACAGAGGTCCCTTGGAAGACAACACCATAGGACTAGTGGTAGCTAAAGAAATAGGTTGCACATCGCTCGAAGCAGAAAGAGAAGTTATCTTCGGCAGAGGAGCGGGAATTACCGCTACAGGAGCACTCACTTGGCTCACCAAGAGAGAGCTACCATCAAATTGAAGGTTGTCACCTTCCACAGAACCAATGGGACCGGGTCTTCTTTGGAAAAGTCTTCCTCAATATTTCTAAGTGAGGACTAAGGGAAGTATCCTCAATATCCTCCATGTCCTCAGCATCATTCGGTTCCCCTTCCGCAACCTTGGGATCCTCATAAGATTCTTTAACATCGATCACAGCTTTCAACTTGCCTTTCTTCTTGGAAGACTGTAAAAGAGCACGTACGCGGGCTAAGAATCATGGGAAAACTACCAAGGTACATACGAACACTAAGGTAGGGTTATAATCCTTACCTCCATAGGTATGGGCATAGTTTCTTCAATCGGAGCCTTTATTTTCCTTGTTCGGGTAGCTACGGAATAACCAGCAGAACCAGGAGAGGTCCCAGCAGAAGAAACAGGGGCAGGCTACAAAAAGTGAAGTATCAAAATACTTAGCAAAAGGCTAAATAAAAAAGGTGAAAAAACTGAAGCAATTCAAACGAAGGTTAACTCGTCAGGAGTGGCAGGGTTGAAAACCCAAGGATGATACCCATCATACTTAGAAGGAAAAGACGAAGTTGGACGAGGAACGTTGGGATCTGCAGTAGTAAATCCGTAGGCCCAAGGATCGACCATACGAAGAGGAGTACGTGCCCAGCGTTTATCATGATCAAGATGAATACGATCAGACATAGGAAGAGAAAGCTTAACAGAGTAGGGGATACAATCAACCCAGTCTTGTCAATCTCCTACAATAAACGAAGGCTATTGCCTTCCCTAATCTGCTTGGCAGAAACATGAATACAGCATGGACAAATGCACCAAGGAAGGAGATTGCTCTTCTGAATGGCATCAACATACGTAGCATTGAAGTTGGCATGGTTGTAATCCTCCTTATTATACCTCCAGGGAGCAAAAGGATCATAGGATTTCATAATGGTCTTACCCTTGTTACGGTACCAACTTTCACGAAAAGCACGCCAATAATTTCCAGTATACTGCATTACCCCTCAGACCTGGGTCTTGTTTGCAGGGTCATCCCTAGTGGACATGACATCATAGTAGAAGGGATCCTTCCTACTATACAAAGGTAGGAGCATACCTGTGGCCAATTGGACAACGCTGATCAATAGATTGTTCTCATTGTAAGGGATGCTCTGAATCAGAGACTTAGTAAGAATATCAGGACCATCTACAAAGGAGATTTCAAACTTATGCAGTCGAAAAAACTTCGAGATCTCAGCAAGGGACCAACCGGAGTAGTTATCTTTGTCAAGCAGTTGCAACCTCTGAAGCTCAAAGTGAGGCGGAGGTGGGGTAATATTTTCGACAGCTATCACCTCTACCTCAGGCTCTTCCAAAACCTCAGGTGTATGTGTATCCTTACCAACCTTAGGAGGATAAAAGGTATGTTATATGGGTGATCGACACGCGGAGGAGGCTCAGTATAATATCCATGCCTCGGATCCTTACGCGCAAGTTTCTTCGGAAGCCTCATTATTCCTAACACTAACGGGAAGAACAGTCCATCAACAATGGCGGAAAAAATTTGCAGCCAACTCAAAAACTCAATTGGGGCAAAAACAAACGTACTTTGGGTATGGGTTTAACTAAACCAACCAAAAGAAACAAGAAGGATACCATCTAATCAGTTCTTAAGACGCAATGGAGAACGAATGACCAACATGATCAAGTTTGCAGGCGACGAACAATCATGGCGTAATCATGGTAAAAACGCGAAATGGGGAATAACCCATGTTCTCAAACAGCATGAAAAAACAAGTGAAGATCAAAATCACTTCATGCAAGCACAACAACAATATCAACGACAATCAAGAGAAGATAACCAAAACGAACATGAAAAATGTTTGAGCAATTGTAAAAAGAAGGTTAATGATTACTAACTTGCTGATAAAGATCGAGCAGCAAAAGCTTTTGGGATTCGATGGAAGACCTATAGTTAGAGATGAAGGTAGAGAGAATCTATGAGAAAGCGACAATGAAGAAGAAAAGGGAAGATAATGAATATCTTTCCTTAAATTCCTTCTTATATGCGGCTGGAGAAATCCAAATAATTTAGTTGTCCCTAAATTCAAGGGGAAGTTATTGCATGAAAGGACACATGGGGACCACCCAATCCGTGTGTGCAAAAATAACGGCGTTATGGAAGTTTTTTCTTCTAATCCTACCAGTCGATAGAATATGAAAGTAAAAGGGAAAACTGTGAATATTAATATTCTGTGGAGCATGTGTCACGATTTTAGTGGTCGCGTACAAGGTAACTGCATAGCCCCTGCGATACATAGGAGTCCGAAGAGTAGCAGATCCCTTCTGGATCTACTTTATCCCATCTCTAGGAAGCATGCCTCGACGGTTTAGATGGTAAATAACCCTAGTTTAGGAAAATGACATCTGGCGAAGGGACAGAGGTAGCTGACATATCCAAACAGCATTTAATGTAGCGAGTCCTTGTCTACACATTTAACCAAAGCACGTGGAGATATATGAGATGGCATAGTCTGACTGGCGAAGGATCGCGGTGAATAAAGGTACAATATATACTGAGGCTAGGTAGTTACCGAAGGAACGTGGGTCAGCTGAAGTGGCCGAGTCCGACTGGAGAGGGCATGCGGTATTTTTACGGAAGATATATTAAGATATGATGGACCCGTAGGCAGCAAAGATATATCTGGAGCAGAAGGGGCTATAAATATCAAGATTCACCAACAAAGAAGGGAATTCAAGAACCAAAGGAAAATCTAGTCTTAAGATTACACCTCTTTAATGTTTATAACTTAAGTATTTACTACAACTTGAGTTTTCTCTATTACTTTGGGAAGCATTTAAGATCTTTGTAACAACCTAAACTTAGTACAAACAATCACTCATTACCCCATGGACATAGACGAAAGTCAAACCATGTAACCTCTTGTGTCTCTTGATAACTTAGCATCACTTACTTCATTCTAGTATTGTTAGTTATTATTATCGTTATCTTGAGTACCTTTTATTACTTATCCACATCAGTTCAACTAAGGCATCTTTATTACTTAGTATCAGATCCTCTAAGCTGTATACATTACGTAGACTATGGGAAAATTAGTAGTCACAAGATAAGGGCATCCCCAACTGTTAAATGCGCCCTTGTTTTGGATCAGGGCACTTCATCCTCTTCATTTGAAATTTCAGATTTTGCGGGAAAATGTAACAGTTGACCGACAGAATTAGGGTTCATGATTTGGGTATGATTCAGGGAGACTAAAGGGATGAAATTGATTTGGAAGACTTGTTTAAGATTAACATGCGTGGTATGGTCAATGCTTTGGGTTATAATTGGATGGAGATTCAGATTGAAGAAATCAGGGAGTTACATGTTTTTCTTTTGAAAACCTGGTATTGTTGTTCTGGTTTTGGACAATTTTTAGGGAGATTAAAACACTACAATTAGTTGGATAAGGCCTGTTACACTCGAACAGGACTGGTAAGTCCATCAGAACCAGTAAATTTGGACTACATCGTCGGAGAGAAGAAAACAGGGAGTACGTGTATGAAATGATATAATCACGGGATTTTGTGAGATGTAGTGAGTTTTAAAAATGTACTGCAGAGTTAAGCAACCATTTGGAGCGTGTAGAAGATAAATAAGGAGTTTTGACAGCTGCAAAGTGTGTGAAAATCAATGATAAAAAAAGGAAGAAAAATCTCGTACCTTGCATGGAGAATAATGAAGAATATTTTGCAATTAAGACGAGATATGTTGTTGCTGAGATGTATAAATAGGTTGCTGGGATGTTTTAGAGGGACACAGAGAGTTTGGGAGAGTTTAGAGAAACAACAGAGGTGATTGATCGAGTTGCAGAGAATATTTTTCTGCTACTGCTGTGAAGAACATGAAGAACAAAATGCTTCCTAAGACAGTCGTTTAGCTACAGTGACAACGACAGTTTACTTATATCGTTCTCTGTAATAGTTGAGTTTATTACAAATATAAGTGTTACAAACCCGATTTTATCTTCTTTTCTTTTTTTCCCATTTCATTATTTGTGAACACCCTTTGATCAATAAAAATGAATTTTGAGCGTGTTTCCAATATGATGAGCTAAACCCAATCCCTTAGGTGACAGAGGAATCCATTTAAATATCATTTTGGACTTAAAAAAAAATGGAGGAAGCCATTCTCTCAAGAATTATGTGGTAATCTCTATTTTATAAATTTATGCAATATTTTTATATGATTAATTACATTGATAAAAAGAATGAATTTAATGGTTTTTATTAATCAAATGTCTTTTCTCTTGATGATGCATGCTTAGTTTAAGATTTTTGATGCATTATACTTGCGACTAACATTTGATATTCTGGAAATCTAATTTTAGCAATAATTTAGAATCGAATCAATTATTTAAATTGCATGATAAGAATTAATTTTGAATCATAATTATTGATGAATGGTGAAACCCTAGCCCTAGTCTCTCCATAATTTTCAAAACACCTTTTACTTTGAGATTGTCATATTTTATTTTTAAAATTAGGTCTAAAATATATTGCTTTCACAAGTCTTGAACGTACCATATTACTACAACACAATTGAAATCCCATCAGAAATATGTTACTCCTAAAGTCACTCAGAAATGGGTACCAAAGAATGTCAATAAAGCAACAATTATCAATAAAAATGATGTCCCAGAAAAGAGCGCAACAAGGGACAACATCTTAATGAGGGATGAAAAAGTCGTTGAAAGTTTCAAGGAAGTTGTAAAATTCCTAGAGATCGTGCATGACTTTGTTTCAACTACATGTGATGAACAAAGCTTTGTTCACCCCAGCACAACTTGATTACGTTGGAAGTGCATCTTTACTAATAAATTCCCTAGTAAGAAATACGATGCGGGAAGCACAAGAATTAGGGTGCACATATTATATTGGGTAAGATGTAAATATTTGGTGAAGCCGTAAGATTCATGATTTGATTCTTCTAAAAGGTATGTATATAAACTTGAGCAAGATTTATGATTCTATTATTATATGCTTGACACCATGATCCATTAATATCAAAAACATTTTGTTTTTGTTATTGGTACTCTTATTTTTTCGTTAAGTCATTTGGTGGAAATCATTGTATTATCATGATTAATTGTTTAAACACTTACTTGAAGTTAAATACTCAATGCTTCTAAAGACAATAATTTTCATCTTTTTTCATTTTGAGCCGTTACTCTATAGATATATATATATATATATATATATCCATTCCAAAAGGTTATGTGACCTTCTTTTGAGAATGGTTATGAATGTAAATTTCTCTAGCGGTAGTCATAATTGTCTTCTATAAACCTATAAGATTCAATATAGTTTTATACTCCTGAAGGTGTACCACATCGCTTGTAAGTCCAAATTGTGATTTATGGGTGGAACTCTCAAGACTTGATAATCATACAGATTACAGGTACATCATTCACTAATAGTTCATAGATAATGGATTAAAGGTGACGTACTCATGATAGACAAACCAATGCTGCTAATGATCCATATACCTTGTGTGTAGTTCATTTTTACCTAACTTAATTTGTGTTTAAGTTCTTAAGTATACAGGTTAGAAAAAACAAACAAAGTCGATGGCGTTTGGTTTTTGGTGTTTATTGGAAAGAAGAAATTTCAAGTTCTTGTCTTATTCAAACTCTCGAAATATGATAAAAGCAATAGTTGTTCATAGATCCTTAACCTGATTAATAACAATTTATTTTTCATAAACTAATTTTGTTTCAAGCTGATTATTTTAAAGTTGCCCAAACAATGATATTTCCATGACCATTGGGAAAGTTTCTAATTATTTAAAGAGAGTATTCAGAACTTCTGTATTTTCGACTCAGGGTAGATTGGAAAACTATAGATATCTGAGTTTCTGAAATGCAGAAAGGTTGGCGAACCAGTTCGCAAACCTCAAGCTTATATTGGGACAGTTCACAACCCATTGACATCTAAATTTTGAGAAACTATACAGTTCGCAAACCCAGTTCACGAAGCTTAGATTTCTCAATGGGACAGTTTCACAACCCCCCCCCCCGTAACTGAATTTGCAGAAGCTCATAAAATATTTTTATAAATATGTTTGGTATTGCTACAACTCTCATAAACACTTCTAAGACAACTTTGATCGCTAAATCACTTTGTGTTTGTGGACTTTTGTTTATGTTGAGTGTCATTGAACACCATTATTACTTCAATGTTCGCAACCTTCTTGGTCCATTGTAACATATGATGCACGGTTCTTAATGATTTATATATATATATATCGGTGTGTGTGTGTGTGTGTGCATCTTCTTGTTTGTCAAGGATATATTTTCATACGCTTTTGGTATCCAAATTTGGTGTAAATCCTTGAGGAAAAGATTGATTCTTCCTTCTAAGAGTAAATCAAATCTTGTGTTTTACAAGTTTGTATTTCAGAAAAAATGATCAAAATTCTCGATCTTCATTATTACATATCGTGTATTTTTTGATTACTATGAGATAATTCTAAAAAAAAAATTAGTAATATAATACGATCTCATGAGAAACTTTTAATGATTGATTATTATCTCATATATCCTTGTGAGATTGCTAAAATCCAATATTAAAAATCCTTGTCTTTTAGAGAAAGGTCGCTTTTGTTGTCCTTTCGGGAATAACATCAAATAGGTGAGAGTTCTTTTGAACTTGTGCTTAATGGTAATATCTTTATGGGGAGAGCGGATGTGAATTGTTGGAGATTCTTGTACTTTTATATCCCCTTGACGCAAACCTAGTTTCGTGGTGAAATCGTCTAAACTAAAGTATGGTATGTGTTCTCTAGTCTTGAAGATTTTTTGTTTGATTCATTATGATCCTTATTTTTCGCCTTTTCCAATTTTGTTGACAAAAAAGGGGAGAATTATTAAGTAGTATCTTACTACAACATATGGCTTTTCCGAGCATTATGTAAGGGGAGTGGATTATGGTCAATAGGTTTTACCTATTTTGAAAGAGATGTAAGTATTTACTAGGGGGAGAATATATCCCGTAGTATTGCTCCAAAGTTATGGTGCAATTGAACTTTGAGGAATATAATAATACTACGATTTGGAATAACAACTTGAGTAGAGACTTTCTCATAAGTTGTTAATATACTATGGATATTCAACAAGTACAGTCTGAACACATGTAAAATCGAAGACGTTGAAGATTCAAGAAATCAAGAAGCATAATGAAATAAGAACATATGTAAGATGGTTTTGTCACTAAAATTGACAAGGGGGAAGATTGTTAAAGCATTTCTCAATTGAACCCACTAGCGTTGGTATGTCAAGTTAACATTAGTTGTCAAATTTAGATGACAAAACACATTCTTGATTTAGTCACTAAAGTTAGTTTCAGACTAGACTAAGTTTAAGAAGTAGAGTATAAAATCAAAGATATCCTTGAAGAATAGAGATTTAAAACTACATGAAGACATCTTGGAGAACTTCATTTAAGGTTAGTAACAAACTCTTGATTTTCTTATTTACTCTACCTCTCTATACATCTATTGAAGCAAGTGCTCACTCTATGGAACAATTCCCATGACAATAAATATATATTTATATATACACTCGAGGATAATTGATCCCTTGAATTTTTTGAAGATGACCCTTATCACTAGAAAGGTACACATGTTGCAGTGAATGATAATACAAATGCAATGAGGCAAGAATCACTCAATTCCGAGTTATAACGAAAAAATTATGAATGATTTATTAAAGCAACACTTAAAAGTGTGGCTAAGGTTGACTTCGTGAATAGGAAATTGTACACGAACTTTTGGCAACATTTCGCGAACCAAAACCGTGAATACATGACCAAAAGCCTTTATTGGGGAACTATTTGGGTGTTTCCTTTCCTAGACAAGGTGGTGTAGTTGCAGGAATTCCCACACTACACCCTATTCAAGAATTTATCAATATTTATGACACAATTTGAAGATTAAGGATCTTTTTTATTAATATGATCTTAAAAGAATTACAGAAATCAAGAACACAGAACACTTAATAAGATTTTCTCTCTCCTAAAAACTTTCTTAGCACTCAAAAATTCATCTCTCTCTCTGGAACTATTCATTTCCTTTATATAGGTATTTACATAATGGATTACAGCTCATTTACAGTTAAGATTCCCTTTAATTTCGGATCTGAATAATTGCGATAAATCGCAATTAGCACCGCCTTATTCATTCGCAATTCTTATTGGTTAGTCGCAGATATGTCACACTTTACTCATGTTTCTGTCGTTTTCATCTGATATGTCATTCCTTACGTCACTCTGAGACATGTCGCAGAATATCATTGATGTGTCGCAGAACTGTTGTTTATTTCTCAAGGATATTATTGTGACAATATTCTGATCCTACATCTTGCCTCTTCTCATATCTTTTCTGTGAAGGAGATAAAGATCATGAGAATTTAAGTTTCTTGATTTGCTGCAACTCCTTACTTTTTACCCGACAAAGTTCCCTGTTTTACGTTTTTCCATTGGCACGTTTCAATCTTTACTATTTTACCGATCAACCCGATTACCCATCCTTCATCTATAAATAGATGTCCCACTCAAGGAAAGATTTTCTTTCGTCATCTCTCTTTTCTTCATCTTTTTTCTTTTTCGTCTGCAATTTTTTCTTTCCTAATATCCTTCTTGCTGCTGCTCTAATGGGGACTCAAAGGTATGTTCTTATCTTGAACCTTATTTTGTTCATGTTTCATCATTTCTATCGCCTGATTTTCTTTGTAATCCCCATATTCTATATTATCCTTTTCAGTAACACTACTTCTCAGATTAAGATTACTGTCAAAAACCCTAACCCTAAAGTTTCTCAAAAAAGGCGTGTTGGAAAGGCGAAAAGATCTGAGAATGATAAGGTAGTAAGAAACACTTATTTCTTTGAAATAACAATATTGTTGCCTCTGTTTCTTATCTACATTATTATTCGCAGGGTGAAGAAAATATTTCTAGACCTCTTAAGCGTTCTCGTCAAATTAAAGCTCTTCCAGATGAAGTGGATATTCATGATTTCTTGCCTGCAGACCCTGTTCCACTGCAAGATAAATCTTCTCCTTCTCCTCGCGTAAATTCTAATATTAACACCACCACTACTCCTTCATCAATTCCAAATGAACCTATTGATGCTAATATTTCCACCAATGTTTCAAGAGTTGTGATGGATGAATCTTTAATAGCAGAAACTAAAGTGAATGAATTAGCAGCCAATGATCCTGCGATTAATGAAACTGTGGTGAATGAAACCACGGTAAATAAAACTGCGGTGAATGAAGCCGTGATGAATGAAGTTGCTATGAAGGATGTTGCGGTGAATGAAGCCATGATGAATGAAGTTGCGATGAAGGATGCTTTTATGTGAATGAGACTCAGAATCGCGACTAACCAAGTTCCTTCTTCCACCCCTACTACCGCGAGTGATTCTAATCTTCAAGTTATGGTTGCCAAAGCTTCTTCCTCTACTTCTCTTCCTTCTTCTCAAGAAATAGCAACATGGGTTGAAGCTGCTTTTCAAATATTATCTGAAGTTTTGAATGATGCTATGAAATCTTCTACAGACCCTGCGAGACAAGATATTTGTATGATTCTAAGCAAGCATCTTGGATCCTGCGGTTCTTCGCCTAAGCTAACTTCTTTAGAAAGTGAAATTGAAACTGTAGGGGCAGAATATTGTCACAACAATATTCCTGCGAAATAAACAACTGTTCTGCGATGCATCGATAATAAACGAATTACTCTGCGGCACATCAGTGATATTCTGCAACACATCCAAAGATGACTTAAAAAATGACGTAATGACTGAAAACGACAGAAACACGAAGAAAGTGTGACATGTTTGCGGTATATCAATAAAACCTGCGAAAGATAAAGGCGGTGCCAGCTGCGATTTATCGCAAGAACTCAGATCCGAAATTGAAGGGAATCTTAGCTGTAAATGAGCTGTCATGAGCTGTAATCCACTATGTAAATACCTATATAAAGGAGGTGAATATTTCCAGAGAGGGGATGAATTTTTTGAGGGTGAGGAAAGTTTTTAGGAGAGAGAAAAATATTTGTTAAGTGTTCTGTGTTCTTGATTTCTGTAATTCCTTAAGGTCATATTAATGAAAAAGTGTTCTTAATCTTCAAATTATGTCATAAATATTGATAGATTCTTGAGTAGGGTGTAGTGTGGGAATTCCTGCAACTACATTTTGGCGCCTAGAAACAAGGAGAATCAAGCTTGAGAAATTTCAAATTGCAGTTTGAAGATTTGAAGAAATTATTAGAATTGAAGAGAAATGGCTAGAAGGAGGAGAAATACATCAGAACCACCAACAACAGTGAGAAGAAGTAAAAGAATTGCAGGGGAAGGAACAGGTGAATTGGAAGGATCTTTAAGGAACAGATCAGAAAGAAGTAGAATGAGAAATAGAGCAGAAAATTCGAACCAACCACCAAATCAACAAACACGAGCACAAGATAGAAACATGGATCATGATAGAGTAAGTGTGCATACTTGGAGGTCGGATTCGATAGAAGAGGCGGAAAGTCAAGAAGAGGAAAGAAATCAAGAAATGGAGGAAGGATTAATTCATGAAGGACGTGAAGTGGAAGATGGTTTGAGACAAAGGATACAGGAAGAAAGAAGGTTAGAGGCAGAAGAACGTGCTAATCTTACAAGAAAAAATCATGAATTAAGAATGGAAAATTTGAGGTTACAAAACAGAAGATCAAGAAGCAGCATGAGATCAAATTCAAGATCATATAGAGAAGAAGCAAGGCAAAATCTTCCTATACAAAATATTGAGGAAAATTTGATAAATGATCGTTATGCTCCACGCGATGAAACTTTAGACATTAGACATAATCAGATAGAAGGAGAAAATCAAGAAGAGAGAAGGAGAATGTTACGTGATGAAGAGATTCGAAGAAATCACAGGATTATCGAAGATGATATTGAGAGACATTATATTGAGCAAGTACGTTTAGAAGGAGAAAGAGAGAGATTGCGAGCAGAAGTAGAAGAGCAATAAATTCAAGCAGCGTTGCGTCAGAATAATCATGACAATCGAGAAAGATGACGTGCGCCAAATCTTAATAATGATAATCTCAATGAGGAATATGAGAGAATTCGCAGAGACATAGAAAGGCAACGAAGAGAAACAGTAAGGGATGAGGAAATTCAAGGAGAAGAGAATGAAAGACAAATTAACTTGCAAGAAGAAGAAAGTCGCAGAAGAAGGAAAAACCAAGATGTTGAGGAAGAAGCGAGAAATATCGCAATACGAGAAAGGCATGAACGCAGACGAAGAGAAGCTGTGTTGAAAAGACCAATTGAGCAAAATTCTGATAGGAATGAACAAATCTTGCGAGAATTGGCATAAATGAGAGGAATAATAAATAACAGAAGAGAAGGAGGAAGAAGACAACTTGATGAGGCAATCGAAGAGGCTGCGAAAACTCCATTTACTCAAGAGGTACAATTAGGAGGGATACCTCCAAAATGTAATTTACCGGTGTTGACCAGTATATTTGATGGAACTACGTGTGATGTCCAACATATCAAAGCTTATATTCGATGTATGCTACAATGGGAGAACCATGATGTCGTTTTGTGCAAAAATTTTGCGTCAAGTTTAACTGGCGAAGCATTGAAGTGGTTCGAAAGTCTTCCCAAGAATACAATAACTTCATTTATGCACTTGCAAACCACTTTCTTAGGAGCCTACATCAGCAATAATTCTGCGCGACCTGGAATTAAAGATGTGTTTGGATTAACACAGAGAGTTGGTGAGAGTTTGAAACACTTAACCATAAGGTGGAGGACAATGTGTAGTGAAATGGCAGGAAGACTAGATGAAAGATATCTCATTTTGTCCTTCATAAATGCTATGTTTGCGACAAATCTATTATACATCCAGGTCTTCAGAGTCAAAAACACAATCACTATGACAGAGTTGCGAGAATTGCAAGAGGAATATATTGCTTTAGAGGAAAAACAAAATGAAATGGAATCTTAAACAACTCTTGTAGGCACAAGTTTAGCCGCAGCAAATGGAAGTTTGTTACCAAGGATGATTAATACAGTAGCAAGTACTTCCCAAAATCCGCGAGAGAAAATGGAGACTGATAATCAACTTAAGATAGTAGCAATGAGGAGTAGAGATCAAGAGGAATTAGAAAAAGAGAGAAATTTTTATAATCGCAATAACAATAATAAGGTCCCACAGTTTGATCAACCGCAGGAAACTTATGGTGGACAGAGGCAGAATTATTCAAGAGAGCAAAGAGGTCAGAGGAATATGTGGGAAGATATCAAATTGCCGCCTTTAAATACTGGTATAGATAAGATTTGGGAAGCGATTATTTTAATGTAGAACATACCCTCACCCTGGAACATGGGGAAGGAACCACATCCCAACAATCACAATCAAGAATTTTGTCATTATCATCATTTTCATGGTCATTCTGTGAATAATTGTAGGAATGTGAAAAGAATCATCTTGCGAATGATCGAACAAGGAAAATTAAATCATTTTTTAGCAAGATATTTACAACCGCAGCAATTGCCGCAAGCACCAGAAATTCACAGAGTTAATGTTGCGAAAGAAGCAGAAACATTTGTCATTGAAGTAGGAGCTACAGCAAAAAATCTATTTTGCAATTCAATTGTACATTCACAAAAAACGATAGAGGATTTCCATGATAATGTGCTAAGAAGAGTATTTGCAAGGGATTTAGAGGGAAGAGAGGTGATGAATATTGCGAAGATTTCTCCGTTAGAAGAATGGCAGAAACAAGTTATCTCTTTTACTGCAGAAGAGATACCAGAGCCTGGGAAGATGCATGACAATCCATTGGTGGTGAAGTTAGAGATAAATCCAAAATATAGAGGAGAAGAAGATGATGATGATGATGCAGCAAGTGATTCCTGGGCAATAGATAAAGTTGTAATTGACACTGGTAGCTCGGTGGACATTTTGTTTTATCATACTTATCGCACAATGGGTGGAAGAGATGATGAGCTAATCCCTTCAACTTACAAGATATATGTATTTAATGGCACCGCAAACAAGCCAAAAGGAGAAATTACTATGGAAATTCCATTGAACAAGATATCTTCAAAAATCAAGTTTTGTGTAGTGGATATAGAATCTCCTTACAATTCCTTAATTAGAAGGCCATGGCTCCATGGGATCTTGGGCATAGCATCAACATATCATCAATGCATAAAATTTCCACATCCTCATGGTATTGGGATAATTAAAGGTGATTGGTTTGAAGGCAAAAAGTGTTATGAAGTTGACATTAATACTTGCGAAGAAAGGAATGCTCGAAATCGTAATTGGAAACATAACAGGAAGCAAAATCAGAGAGCTGAGAAATTGATGGTGGATAATATAGAATTGCGGGGAAAGGATATACTTCAAGAATAGTTTGTCTCAAAACATTCAATGGCGATAAATCATACAAAAAGGGGAAAAGTTGAAATGTTCATTTTTCGCAGGAGCACAAAAACATGAAGTTGCGAATAATCACTCGTCACAGAAGAAAAGAAGTACAACAATATCATTTTGCGAACAATTAAAAAAAAGATGATTTCGAATATTAAAAGAAAAATTCTGCTCAAAAATGAGAAATTTTTCTATTGAAAAGAAAGAGATGATGATTTCTAAGAATTTTTAATGCAAATGCATAAGACGGGCGCAAATCGCCTAAAAACATATAAGAACGGGAAGAACTTTTATGGCGTACACCTTAGTTCGCGGATTCTATTCCGTAAGAGGCAATGTCCTTAAAGTGCATCATAAGGGGGGTATCTTCTTTACTTTCAATTATCATAAGAACGAGACGAACTTTTATGGCGTACACCTTAGTTCGCGGATTCTATTCCGTAAGAGGCAATGTCCTTAAAGTGCGTCATAAGGGGGGTATCTCTTTGCATGGCTATGGGAAAGCCTATACCGCTACTGGAACCTAGTCATGGAGATTGGGATTATAGAAAATCCATCCAGGAGAGATAACTTGGATTCCCAACTATATAAGGTTATACCCTGGTTGGACGCCCGAGAGTTTATCCTAAGGAATGCAACGTATGATCAATGCTCCGAGGTACACGGTTGAGCTGTGGGTGCCAGGGATGGATGAACCTACCCTGGCCATCCATGGAAAGTCTTGGCTTACGATGTGTTCGGACCGAAGAAAACCCTACTTAGGGTGCAGTCTTGTAACTATAAGCCATATAAGGCATAAAGGACAAGGCTGCGAAAACAACTGGTTGTTGGCAGAACCGGATTGGAAAGTGCTAGTCTTGTATGGCCGATGTATAATCCTTGAAGGGGCAACCGGGGGGAGAGATAAGGGCGATACCCTCCATTAGGGAGCTGTGTATCAAAAAAGACGGCAATGTCATGGGGCTTTATATTCGCAAGAATGTTTAGGCCTGTCATATTGTCGCGTGACAGAGACAGCAATGTCATGGGACTTTATATTCGCAAGAATATTTAGGCCCGTCATATTGCCGCATGACTGGCCAAAAAGCCTAAAGAGAAATGTTAAGATGAGGTCAATGGGTTTTTGCGATAAGGTCAAAAGATAAGATAAATGAAATCAATAATAAGAGGAAATAAATCGCAAAGACGACAATGTCATAAATCTTAAAAAGCAAAGAGAGAATTAATCTCTCACAAGATGGCTTAGATTTATCATATTGTCGCAGAAAATAAAATAATGATAAGGCAAGATCAATGGATTATTACATAAAAGGTAAGAATATCCTGGGATCTTGTCGCATAAAGGTGGCATAATAAGACCTTTAACTAGGAAGGCGAAATAAGACCACAAGAAAAGATATGTCTGCGAAACATATAATAAATTGTTCGCAGAAATAATTGCGATAATTCATTTATCATATTGCAGATTAATAACAAGAGGCAAGTATGGGAACGATGTATAAGAATGATAAATATTGTTATTCATCATTATATGATAAATTCATATAAGTAACGGATGGATAGAAGCAAAAAGGGAATTTATATATATTGAAGAACATCAGGAGTTACAAGTATCTTGTTGAAAGGATGATACAATTTTCCAAAGATAATTATCGCAAGAAAGGAAGAGAAAAATACAGACGAAGATCAAAAAGAAGAAGCAAAATTATTGAGATTTATCTTCATCTTTGTCTTCATTATCTTCATCATCAGTTTCTTCGTCATCTTCGCTTTCATTCTCATCTATATCAGCCTCACTGTCAGAAATAACTGGTACTTCAGATCTAGCTGGGATACTTTCCAAGAGGCAGGGATATAGGCTAAGAGAGAGGTTATTATCAATGCATACTTTCTCAATAGCGTTATTGCGAACAGTGAGAAGATTACTATGCAAATTGGAGTTAGATATTTTTATCTTCTCTCGCAGTCTAGTGATCTTATCATTGCGGGAAGCAAGATTATTCGCAAGACCACTTTTTTATTCTTCAAGTTCTGCGATCCTTTTAGCATGTTTTGCTTCAGATTCTGCGATAACATAATAACAAGTTAGAAATTTATCAAGAATTTACAAAAAATATAAAGATGTTAGAGGATCAATAAATAACCTTCTCTTTCATGAATCATTTCTTGTATCAAGGTTGCCTGTTCGGTGTGAAGACTGACATCTATTGCTAAGTTTTTCCTAGCATTATCGAGAACTGTCGCAGCCCATGCGAATTCATCATCATTTTGAATGAGAAGATGGGAACGGATCTGTTTTTCTCTTTTAAGAAGTTCAATATTTTCATCCTTAAGTCTATCTCTCTCAAGTTCAGTGTCAATAAGGGCATTGCGGAACTTTGATAGATCTTCAGCGCCTTGAAGAGTAATGTGTTCTTTCTCCTTCTCAAGTTCCTTCTTTTGGGATTTCAAGGTTTTGATTCTTTTTCCAAATTCATCTCTACAAGTCTTAAAACTATTGTATATACTCAAAGTAGATATATAATCCATTCTTATTAGGGAAATGTGAAATCTAAGTTCATCGATAGATAGAGCATTAATTTTTTCATCGGAATAATTATTTAAAGCGTCATTAAGACGCTGAAGAAGAATGGATTCATCTATGGGTTCATCAAAAGAATTAAGAATAAGAGCTTCATCAGTAAGGTTATAGGCATCTGCAAAATGGTTGTTTAAATAAGCTAAAATAGCAAGAAAGAAGAAAGTAAAAATAAAATAAATAAATCATACCAATAATTTGTTTGCAGAACTTCTCCTTGTCAGCTAGTTTTTGTTGAAGAGCTTCAACATCTACTTCAAGCGATTTATTCTTGTTAAGGAGCTCAGTATTCCCAGATACTTCCAATTGTTTACATTTTTCGCGAAGAATGGATATTTCATCTTCGTATTGCTTATTCTTTTCGCGAAGTTTCGCAGACTCAGTTTGTGAATCAGTAAGCCTTCTTTGCGATAATGATAATCTATTTTCTAATTCCGAAGCAACGGAAAAAGAAGTTCTAGCAGTCTGTGGCAGATAATAGAAAATAAGTAAGGGTAAAAAGAAGATCTTAGAAATTCATGACAAGTGTAAAGGGGCATACCAATGAAGCTAGTGCATGAAGAAAATCTGGATTGATAAATCTCGAGACTCCTTTAAGATCTTTATTATTGGTTAAGATGGAAGCATCGCAGATTTTTGAGAGATAATTGCAAGCGTGAGCAGTATCGTCATCACCAATACCTTGCATGGGATTTCTAAATATATTTGACAATTGATCCATAGGAGTCTCATGTTGAGAAAGACCCATCGCAGATCTAACTATTGCGGAGGAAAAACGTAATGAAGAGGTGCTCATGGTAGCATCATTATTTATTCTTCCGCTCTCTTCAACCTCATTATCTTTTTCAGCGACAAAAGAAATGTCTTTAAGTGGTTGAGTTTTTCTTCTCTTTTTTGGAGGACTCTCAGCAGTTTGATTCTCATTGCGATGAGGAGAAGTGCCAGAACTCTCATTTGGAGTTATTACTTTTTGCCTTTATCCTTGGCTTCAACTACTGCGACAAATGGTATTTCCTAGAAAACAACCACACATGAAGATAAGAAAAAGGGGCAACAATATATTGTTAAAAGTTATAAGAGAATGTTTCTAACTTCATCTGTGAAGGTTTTCAAAAAATTTAGGAGATTAGGATTCCCAGTACTGATGTAGCTAGCCTTCATTTTTCCAATCTGATAACAAATAATTCAATAACTAGTAAGAATAGTATATTTATCTGAATTTGCGAATAATGATTAACTTCGCGAGGTATACCTCAGAATTATTTCGTGCCAATTAAAAATCCAAGGATGATAAGCCGCAAGATATGCAGGATTCGCAGGAAGGTTAATAGTACCAGAAATATATGGACCTTCAAGGAGGAGAGGAAATATACACCATTTATCATCTTTGGAGAAGCGTGGAATATTGTTTCTTGTGGAATGATAGTCTATATCTTGCATAAGGATTTTATCCTTCGCAACTTTTTTATCCCTATTCAAACGAATAGCCCAACACGTGCTTTATTTCTTCATTGGAATCACTTGATAATTCGCAAAGAAGTTTTCCACGGTATATTTATTTGGAATAATTGGAATTTTCTTATAATCGATGTTTCGCATCATCGGGATAAAGAGATCCTTTACCAGCTCCACGGGAAGCATATTCAAGAATGAGGCGAATACAATCTCCACTTAGTTGGAAGATTGCTCGCGAAAGTTTAGCATGAGAAATAATCTCATAAAAAAGAGGGAGATCTGGGTTATAAAGAGGAATAGGAAGGCCAGCTTCCAATTGACCTAGCGAAACAAGGATCTTCTCATTAGAAGAAGGAAATTTTGAAACAAGATCAATGGAGAGATCATATTCTGAAGATTGATCAGGGATTTCAGAAAGTGTGAAACCTAAGGATTGAAGCTTCTCGGTGCTTTTTGAAAGTGGATTGACCTAATTTTTTAGCAGGAGCCATTTCTTAATATGGGAACGATGGTTAAGGCGAAGAAGAATAAAGAAGAACAACTGAAAGAATAATTGAGATCCGGAATTTGCGGAAGAAGACGATGAATAGTGAAGTTGCAGAGAAGAAAAGCGAAAGTAAAAATAAGAAGAGGGATTAGCAGCAAATTAAGAAGCTTAATTTCTCATGATCTTTGTCTTCTTCGTAGAAAAGATATGAGAAGAGGCAAGATGTAGGGGCAGAATATTGTCACAACAATATTCCTGCGAAATAAACAACTGTTCTGCGATGCATCGATAATAAACGAATTACTCTGCGGCACATCGGTGATATTCTAACGACACATCCAAAGATGACTTAAACAATGACGTAATGACTGAAAACGAGTGAAACACGAAGAAAGTTTGACATGTTTGCGGTATATCAATAAAACCTGAGAAAGATAAAGGCGGTGCAAATACGATTTATCACAAGAACTCGAGATCCGAAATTGAAGGAATCTTAGTCAAATGAGCTGTCATGAGCTGTAATCCACTATGTAAATACCTATATAAAGGAGGTGAATAGTTCCAGAGAGGGGATGAATTTTTTGAGGGTGAGGAAAGTTTTTAGGAGAGAGAAAAATCTTTGTTAAGTGTTCTGTGTTCTTGATTTCTGTAATTCCTTAAGGTCATATTAATGAAATGTAGTTGCAGGAATTCCCACACTACTCCCTACTCAAGAATCTATCAATATTTATGACATAATTTGAAGATTAAGAACACTTTTTCATTAATATGACCTTAAGGAATTACAGAAATCAAGAACACAGAACACTTAACAAAGATTTTTCTCTCTCCTAAAAACTTTCCTCACCCTCAAAAAATTCATCCCCTCTCTGTAACTATTCACCTCCTTTATATAGGTATTTACATAGTGGATTACATCTCATGACAGCTCATTTATAGCTAAGATTCCCTTAAATTTCGGATCTGAGTTCTTGCGATAAATCGCAGCTGGCACCACATTTATCTTTCGCAGGTTTTATTGATATACCGCAAACATGTCACACTTTCTTCGTGTTTATGTCGTTTTCAGTCATTACGTCATTGTTTAAGTCATCTTTGGATGTGTCGCAGAATATCACTGATGTGCCCCAGAGTAATTCGTTTATTATCGATGCATCGCAGAACAATTGTTTATTTTGCAGGAATATTGTTGAGACAATATTCTTCCCCTACATCTTGCCTCTTCTCATATCTTTTCTGCGAAGAAGACAAAGATCATGAGAATTTAAATTTCTTGATTTGCCGCAACTCATATTTTTCGAGAATATCAAATACATCTTGTCTTTTCATATTTCCTTTATTTTGACACGTCTCTATATCCATCGTTAAATATCCTACACATGTTTTTCTTTTCTCCATTTATTCCTTGACACGTATTCCTCCAACCGTTGAGTTTTAACCATTCACGTCCTTTCTTCATTGAATGCACATTGATAATCTCGAAAATTTTCCTCTCTTATAAATATCGTTTATGCTAATCCCTCTTCTTCTTTTTACTTTCACTTTTCTTCTCTGCAACTTCAATATTCATCGTCTTCTTCCGCAAATTCCGGATCTCAATTATTCTTTCAGTTTTTCTTCTTTATTCTTCTTCGCCTTAACCATCGTTCCCATATTAAGAAATGGCTCCTGCTAAAAAATTTGGTCAATCCACTTTCAAAAAGCACTAGAAGAAGCTTCAATCCTTAGGTTTCACACTTTCTGAAATCCCTGATCAATATTCAGAATCTGATCTCTCCATTGATCTTGTTTCAAAATTTCCTTCTTCTAATGAGAAGATCCTTGTTTCGCTAGGTCAATTAGAAGCTGGCCTTCCTATTCCTCTTTATAACCCAGATCTACCTCTTTTTTATGAGATTATTTCTCATGCTAAACTTTCGCGAGCAATCTGCCAACTAAGTGGAGATTGTATTCGCCTCATTCTTGAATATGCTTCCCGTGGAGCTGGTAAAGGATCTCTTTATCCTGATGATGCGAACCATCCTGATTATAAGAAAATTCCAATTATTCCAGCAAAATATACCGTGGAAAACTACTTTGAGAATTATCAAGTGATTCCAATGAAGAAAGAAAGCACGTGTTGGGCTATTCGTTTGAATAGGGATAAAAAAGTTGCGAAGGATAAAATCCTTATGAAAGATATAGACTATCATTCCACAAGAAACAATATTCCACGCTTCTCCAAAGATGATAAATGGTGTAGATTTCCTGTCCTCCTTGAAGGTCCATATATTTCTGGTACTCTTAACCTTCCTGCAAATCCTGCATATCTTGCGGCTTATCATCCTTGGATTTTTAATTGGCCTGAAAAGAATTCTGAGGTATACCTCACGAAGTTAATCATTATTCGCAAATTCAGATAAATATACTATTCTTACTAGTTATTGAATTATTTGTTATCAGATTGGAAAAATGAAGGCTAGCTACATCAGTACTGGGAATCCCAATCTCCTAAATTTTTTGAAAACCTTCACAGATGAAGTAAGAAACATTCTCTTATAACTTTTAACAATATATTGTTGCCCCTGTTTCTTATCTTCATGTGTGGTTGTTTTCTAGGAAATACCATTTGTCGCAGTAGTTGAAGCCAAGGATAAAGGCAAAAAAGTAATAACTCCAAATGAGAGTTCTGGCACTTCTCCTTATCGCAATGAGAATCAAACTGCTGAGAGTCCTCCAAAAAAGAGAAGAAAAACACAACCACTTAAAGACATTTCTTCTGTCGCTGAAAAAGATAATGAGGTTGAACAGAGCGGAAGAATAAATAATGATGCTACCATGAGCACCTCTTCATTACGTTTTTCCTCCGCAAGAGTTAGATCTGCGATGGGTCTTTCTCAACCTGAGACTCCTATGGATCAATTGTCAAATATCTTTAGAAATCCCATGCAAGGTATTGGTGATGACGATCTCGCTCACGCTTGCAATTATCTCTCAAAAATCTGCGATGCTTCCATCTTAACCAATAATAAAGATCTTAAAGGAGTCTCGAGATTTATCAATCCAGATTTTCTTCATGCACTAGCTTCATTGTTATGCCCCTTTACACTTGTCATGAATTTCGAAGATCTTCTTTTTAGCCTTACTTATTTTCTCTTATCTGCCACATGATCGCTAGAACTTCTTTTTCCGTTGCTTCGGAATTAGAAAATAGATTATCATTATCGCTAAGAAGGCTTACTGATTCACATTCTGAGTCTGCGAAACTTCGCGAAAAGAATAAGCAATACGAAGATGAAATATCCATTCTTCGCGAAAAATTTAAACAATTGGAAGTATCTGGGAATATTGAGCTCCTTAACAAGAATAAATCGCTTAAAGTAGATGTTAAAGCTCTTCAACAAAAACTAGCTGACAAGGAGAAGTTCTGCAAACAAATTATTGGTATGATTTATTTTATTTTATTTTTACTTTCTTCTTTCTTGCTATTTTAGCTTATTTAAACAACCATTTTGCAGATGCCTATAACCTTACTGATGAAGCTCTTATTATTAATTCTTTTGATGAACCCATAGATGAATCCATTCTTCTTCAGCGTCTTAATGACGCTTTAAATAATTATTCCTATGAAAAAATTAATGCTCTATCTATCGATGAACTTAGATTTCACATTTCCCTTATAAGAATGGATTATAGATCTACTTTGAGTATATCCAATAGTTTTAAGACTTGTAGAGATGAATTTGGAAAAAGAATCAAAACCTTGAAAGCCCAAAAGAAGGAACTTGAGAAGGAGAAAGAACGCATTACTCTTCAAGGCGCTGAAGCTCTATCAAAGTTCCGCAATGCCCTTATTGACACTGAACTTGAGAGAGATAGACTTAAGGATGAAAATATTGAACTTCTTAAAAGAGAAAAACAGATCTGTTCCCATCTTCTCATTCAAAATGATGATGAATTCGCATGGGCTGCGACAGTTCTCGATAATGCTAGGAAAAACTTAGCAATAGATGTCAGTCTTCACACCGAATGGGCAACCTTGATACAAGAAATGATTCATGAAAGATAAGGTTATTTATTGCTCCTCTAACATCTTTATATTTTTTTGTAAATTCTTGATAAATTTCTAACTTGTTATTGTGTTATCGCAGAATCTGAAGAAAAACATGCTAAAAGGATCGCAGAACTTGAAGAAGAAAAAATTTGTCTTGCGAATAATCTTGCTTCCCGCAATGATAAGATCACTAGACTGCGGGAGAAGATAAAAATATCTAACTCCAATTTGCATAGTAATCTTCTCACTGTTCGCAATAACGCTATTGAGAAAGTCTGCATTGATAATAACCTCTCTCTTAGCCTATATCCCCGCTCTTGAAAGTATCCCACCCAGATCCGAAGTACCATTTATTTCTCGATAAGTGAGGCTGATATAGATGAGAATGAAAGCGAAGATGATGAAGAAACTGATGATGAAGATAATGAAGACAAAGATGAAGATAATGGTGAAGATAAATCTCAATAATTTTGCTTCTTCTTTGTAGGACCAGAATATCGCCACAATTATATTCACGAGAGATTAATGACACTTCTGCGAGCGTCACTGAAAACCCTTCAACAACATTTCACGAGCATCACAAAATAATTCAAAGAATGACGAAGTTGACGACTGAAGAAATATGAGAAGAACATGTGTGTTTCACGATGGTTACAAAGTTCGCGAGAGGATCGCAAGATAGATCCGAAATTAGAGGACAACTTAGCTGTCATCCACTATGTAATTTCCTAAATAAAGGATTCAAGTAAGTCCAGAAGGGAGGGGATGTATTTTTTAGAGTTGAGAGATTCTTGAGGAGAGAGAGATATTTTTCAGAGAGACTTTTAGAGAGAGAAAATGTATTTTTCTTTATCATCTTCTTCCCCAAAACTAGATTTAGAACTCCATTAATGGAGATTATCAAATGTAAACTTTAACAATCATAGTAGAGAATCATGGATGTAGATCAAATTGATCGAACCATGTAAAAATCCGTGTGTCTATTTACAATGTTTAGAATTTTAAATATCAAATTAGCTTAGATCAAGAGATTATTATCAAGATATTACAAGGGGTGTGTTGTGGGAAATCCTGCAACTACATTTTGGCGCCGGCTAAGGGGAATATGGAAAATAAATTGTGCGTTTAGATTAAGATCATTAGAATTAGATTTCACTGGATCTAAAAGTTTCAAGACCAAATATGGAAAGCTACAATGAAAGATCATGATTGTACAACAAATAAAGAGAAGGAGATATATTAAGGAGAGGATGAAGAAAATATCAGCAAAATTGTGTCAACAAATCATCAAAAAGGACAAATTTTTTTCTCACTTTTCTTATTCTTTGTTTCATTTTTCAGATTTGGGAATTTCAAAACACAAATTGAAAAAAATAAATTTTTTGTAAAATATAAACTTTGCTTTTTGTAGAAATTTGATTTATTATGGAAGTCTTGAATCTAAAAATGTTTTGCTATAAATTTGTAGTAACCAAACTTTTTTTACAAAATTGTTTAATGAATTTCTAAAAATGTCAAATTTTGAGATTTTCAGTTGATTAGAGATTTACATTTCGAAAGAAAGTTTTCATTCTTCGCAGGGAGAAATCTAATGAATTTGGATCAATTAATTGTTCAAATAGGACAAATTATTTCTTATCTTATTAAATTATATGTTCATAGTATCGATCTGGAAGATTTTGAATTTTAAATTATTATTCTTTGTTTTTCACAAAAATTACTGTTTAGTTGATATTTTGAATTCAAAAGAGTTTTGATCATAAATTTACGTTCATAAACCTTGAATTTAATCATAATTTTGACAACTAATGTGAACATGATTTTTGTGATTGAAGTTACAGATGAAGGAATCAGAAATTCCAGCGAAATTTCTCTTTTGCGATATTAAGATTCCAACGGAGGAGAAAGCACAAAGGACAAAGATAGCACAGTAGATAAAGGAATAAGACTAAAGATTTATTCAACAAATACTTCACCAACAATCGCAAAGAAATCAAATGAGGTTACACCAACAAATAATTCCACAGGGCAAAGTCTCAGATACGAAGATGTGAAGAAAAGATTAACTTCAAAAACGTGCAAAATGAACGCATGAATGGGACCTAAGATATTAGTTCACAACGTCAAGATATTAACCATGAACAACGTCAGAATTTTTCTTGCCTAAGATATCGGTAGAATAGTCCACACCAATAATCACGAACGTTAACAACGTACCAAATAAACAATGAAAAGAATTCACCTCGTCAACATTTAGGCCAATATGAGTTCTTCTCACATAGTTCAAAGTTTAGAAGCACGAGGCAACTAAAAGCTGCCAGCAAAGGACTAAGAAAAGTAGAGCAATGAAATAGTGAAAAGAAATTAAAAGTGAGAAATTGATCCCACGAGCTGCTCGTGAAAAGAAGCAAGAATTAATAGTGAAAAGTAGAGCAAAATTTTTATGGCACGAAGAGATCAACGGACGGTGTGAAGAAATTAATTATGCTTTGCAGCTTATAAAGTATGAAAAGAAGATACAGTGGAGAAGGCTTATCAATGGAACTGGCGATAAGGAAGAGTACACAGTGGTAACATTTTTGCGAAAATGATATTATTTTGGCAGATGACAATGGAGGAACATTCTGCAAAGAAATATAATATATAGTGACAAAACTTCGCAGCATGAGCGAAGATAGAGCAAAAAAAAAAAAATGAAAGGAAAGAAAGACGTGGAGAAGAATGAAACGATGGTATGCAAAATATGCAGTGACAATTCTTTGTCTTCTTCCCAAATTCCTCCTATGTGGACAAGAAGAAAAGTTTTGACAAAACCAGTTCGTGGACCCCCTCATGAGAACAAAATTCGTGAACAAATATTTTTGGACATTCTTCCTTTGCGAACACCCATATGTTAAGTATAAAGGACGAATGGAGACAGATGGCTTAACTGTTAACATTTATTTTCATGAATTAAAAAGACATTAGTTCACGAATTAAAGAGACATTAGGTGATGAGCATCAATAGGTGCTAACAGGATGAAAAGGCATAAGTAGGTGACGAATTAGTGTAGGATTCTTCTTCATTATCTTACTACACCTAATTGTTCCAACCGTCCCATTATCTTAGTTAATTATTTTAGTTAACAACACTACGAAGCATCACTCCGCCATTAATTATCTTAGTTAATTATTTTAGTTGCAGTTGGAGCAATTATTAATTATTTTTTAGTTGTCTCATTATCTGTATGTTGATAAGAAATTTTACAGGGATGGATAAGCATCATTCCAGCGAGCATCATCGTTCCAGCATGATGGAAAAATGACCAAAATTTATTTTGCAGGATGAGAACATAGTGAAGAAGAATACAACTCACCAAAAATGCACAAAGGAAAGAACGAGAGATGAGAAGATTTGGAGAAAATAGCTCGCATGTATAACTAGTGTAAGGAAATCAATTCGTGGAATACTTCAACATCGCAAATATTTCTCTTAGCAAATATTCTCTTCGCGGGCAAGTGTAAGAACAACTTAGACGGAAGCAAAAAGGTGAAGTTTAACATGAGTAAAGATGATATTTATGACGAGGACAACAATTTAAATAAAGACCAAAAGAAATGAAGTGGAAGTACAACGAAGAAATAAGCAAAGCTACAAAATTATATCAAATTACGGCAAACTTGATGCACAGATAAATGGCCATGATTAAAGAAAGACAATGATAAGAAGAAGGTGGGAGATTATTTCGCAAGTTAATTTAACAAGAGAAGGGTTAGAACGATTGGCATGGTGTGAGAGATAAGTCAAGATTTTATTTCTCATTTATTCTCATTTCACGAGCAAATCAAATACTTCGCGAGAGACGACAACCATAGAGAATCTCCAAAAAGCTAAGTACCACTTCCTTGAATATTTTACTTACGAAAAATGAAATTTTTTGGTTTATATCATCGCCAGATTTCAAAGGACATTTCTAAAATTTGTAATGTTTCAAAACATTTCAAAAACTTTTGATTCAATTTGCCAAAAGCGATTTAATTGCAAGATTCCTAAAATTTCAAAATTTCAAAATATTTCAAAGATTTTTTGATTTGATTGAGAAACAGCGATACAATCGCCAAGAATTCAAAATTTTCAAAAAATTATAAAAAATGAGACCATCACAAAAAATTTACAGATTGCAAAAATTTTCAAGGATTTCAAAGATTTCAAAAGATTATAGAAAATGGAATTATCGCAGAAATTTTCAAAGATTTCTAAGGTTACAGAAAACGAAATTATCGCCAAAATTTCTAAGATTTCAAATTTCCAAAATACGTGATACAATCGCAAGATTTCAAAGATTTCTCTAGAATATTTATTTTACAGAAAGAGATTTTTGGTTTAAAAAATGCGATAAAATCGCAAGATTTCAAAGAATATTTCTAAGACTTCAAAAGATTTTAAAAGAATATTTCAACTCACAGAAATGAGCAAAAGAAATTTTTATCAAAGTTGCGAGTGTAATCGCGAGATTATTCAAGATTATGTAAAGAATAGATAGAAATGAAAGAATGAAGAAACACGCAAATATCGCGAGAAACGCGAATAAAATTTCGCAGAGATTTAAAGAATGGGACAAACCTTTATGGCGTGCACCCTAGTTCGCGAATACAATTTCGTAAGAGGCAAATGTAAGACCTACAAGCATGTTATATGGGGGGTATCTCTTTACATGATTCAGAGATAAGGTTATACCGCTACTGGAACCTGAATCATGCAGATGTTGGGGTTAAAGAAAACCTATCCGGGAGAGAGATCTTGGATTTACAGCTTTATAAGGTTATACCCTGGTTGGACGACCGAGGATCTCTTCCAAGAAGTGAAGAGTATGACCAAGGAGCCGAGGTGCACGGTTTAGCCAAGGGTGCCCGGGACGGACGAACCTACCCTGGCCATCTTTGGTAAGTCTTGGCTACAATGCACTTGGCCTGAAGAAAACCCCACTTAGGGTGCAGTCTTGTAACTATAATCCATATAGGCATAAAGGATAAGAGGCTGCGAAAACAACTGGTTGTTGGTAAATCTGGATGGGAGGAGCTAGTATTGTATGGCCGATGTTCCCTCCTTGAAGGGGCAACCAGGGGGAGATAAGGGCGGCACCCTCCATTAGGGAGATGATAAGTGTCTTAAGACGGCAATGTCATGGGGCTCTAAGATCGCCAGATCATTTAGTCCTGTCATATTGTCGCGTAAATTATACAGAGGAAAAAATCCATAAGAGAAAAAAAGTTAAGATGAGATCAATGGGTTTTTACATGAAAGTGTAAAGACGTCCTGCGATTTCATCGCAAGACGGCAATGTCATGAGACTTTGATCTCGCGAGAGAACTTATACTTGTCCTATTGTTGCATAACAGGCCAAAAAGCCTCAAGAGAAAAGATAAGGCAAGATCAATGGGTCAATACATGCAAATGTAAAGACGTCCTGCGATTTTGTCGCAGAAAGAAAAATTGGCGAAATAAGACCTTTAACTAGGAAGGAAAAATAAGACCAATAGAATAATCTCAAACATTAATTATTTTCTTATAAGAATGCAGGAAAGATTTTCTCATCTCAAGAGAGAAAGCAAGTACTATTTAGAATCTCTCAGAAATACTATTTAGAGTTTCTCAGAAGTATTATTCAGAGTCTATCAAGAGGAATGTCTACAATTTCGTCACTATTCACAATTTCGCCACTATTCACAGCATTATTTCAGAATCTCGTAGAAAAAATCAGCAACTCGCAGAAATGTTCAGAAATTCGCAGAAACATTCATAAATTTTCAAACTAATTCAGCATATTGCAGACTATTCCAGAATTTCGCAGGAGATATGATTAGTTCGCAGAATATGATCATGTTATCAAATGAGGCAGAGGCAATTCGTTCATTTAGCATTTTCTCAGGGATTCTTCCTTCATAGATAAAGAACAGAGGCAACTGTGGATTACCAAGAAAACATTTTATGTTCTTTATCTTCTCGCAAGAATCATTTCAAAAATGGACGAGGATTTTCACCAAAAATGAAGTAATAATTTCACGAGAACAGAGGCAATACTTATGATTTTCATTAAAGGACGGATACTTCTTATATTTTGAAGATTGAGTACTTCTTATATTTCTTCAGGGATACTTCACGAGCACTTCAAGAGTTAATACTTCTTATTTACTTAACAAATATATGGAACTTCGCAAAAGAATAGAGGCAAGTATATACTTTTCAAGACCAGTATTCTTTCGCTCGTTGCTTCATCAACAAAGATCAAAAACTACTACAACAACAGATTGTTTCTTAAAGATTACTTTTCAAGCAATATTCAAGAAAAAAGAGGCAAGATGTAGGACCAGAATATCTCCACAATTATATTCACGAGAGATTAATGACACTTCTGCGAGCGTCACTGAAAACTCTTCAACAACATTTCACGAGCATCACAAAATAATTCAAAGAATGACGAAGTTAACGACTGAAGAAATATGAGAAGAACATGTGTGTTTCACGATGGTTACAAAGTTCGCGAGAGGATCGCAAGATAGATCCGAAATTAGAGGACAACTTAGCTGTCACCCACTATGTAATTTCCTATATAAAGGGTTCAAGTAAGTCCAGAAGGGAGGGGATGTATTTTTTAGAGTTGAGAGATTCTTGAGGAGAGAGAAAGTTTTAGGAGAGAGAGATATTTTTCAGAGAGACTTTTAGAGAGAGAAAATGTATTTTTCTTTATCATCTTCTTCCCCAAAACTAGATTTAGAACTCCATTAATGGAGATTATCAAATGTAAAATCAAATGTAAACTTTAACAATCATAGTAGAGAATCATGGATGTAGATCAAATTGATCGAACCATGTAAAAATCCGTGTGTCTATTTACAATGTTTAGAATTTTAAATATCAAATTAGCTTAGATCAAGAGATTATTATCAAGATATTACAAGGGGTGTGTTGTGGGAAATCCTGCAACTACATTCTTTTTGATCTTCGTCTGTATTTTTCTCTTCCTTTCTTGCGATAATTATCTTTGGCAAATTGTATCATCCTTTCAACAAGATACTTGTAACTCCTGATGTTCTTCAATATATATAAATTCCCTTTTTGCTTCTATCCATCCGTTACTTATATGAATTTATCATATAATGATGAATAACAATATTTATCATTCTTATACATCGTTCCCATACTTGCCTCTTGTTATTAATCTGCAATATGATAAATGAATTATCGCAATTATTTCTGCGAACAATTTATTATATGTTTCGCAGAGACATATCTTTTCTTGTGGTCTTATTTCGCCTTCCTAGTTAAAGGTCTTATTATGCCACCTTTATGCGACAAGATCCCAGGATATTCTTACCTTATATTTAATAATCCATTGATCTTGCCTTATCATTATTTTATTTTCTGCGACAATATGATAAATCTAAGCCATCTTGTGAGAGATTAATTCTCTCTTTGCTTTTTAAGATTTATGACATTGTCGTCTTTGCGATGAAATCACAGGACGTCTTTGCGATTTATTTCCTATTATTATTGATTTCATTTATCTCATCTTTTGACCTTATCGGAAAAACCCATTGACCTCATCTTAACATTTCTCTTTAGGCTTTTTGGCCAGTCATGCGGAAATATGACGGGCCTAAATATTCTTGCGAATATAAAGTCCCATGACATTGCTGTCTCTGTCACGCGACAATATGACGGGCCTAAACATTCTTGCGAATATAAATCCCCATGACATTTCCGTCCTTTTTGATACACAGATCCCTAATGGAGGGTATCGCCCTTATCTCTCCCCCCGGTTGCCCCTCCAAGGATTATACATCGGCCATACAAGACTAGAACTTTCCCATCCAGTTCTGCCAACAACCAGTTGTTTTCGCAGCCTTGTCCTTTATGCCTTATATGGCTTATAGTTACAAGACTGCACCCTAAGTGGGGTTTTCTTCGGGCCGAACACATCGTAATCCAAGACTTGCCATGGATGGCCAGGGTAGGTTCATCCATCCAGGGCACCCACAGCTCAACCGTGTACCTCGGCGCCTTGATCATACGTTGCATTCCTTAGGAGAAACTCTCGGGCGTCCAACCAGGGTATAACCTTATATAGTTGGGAATCCAAGTTATCTCTCCTGGATGGATTTTCTATAATCCCAATCTCCATGACTAGGTTCCAGCAGCGGTATAGCCTTTTCCATAGCCATGCAAAGAGATACCCCCCCTTATGACGCACTTTAAGGACATTGCCTCTTACGGAATAGAATCCGCGAACTAAGGTGTACGCCATAAAAGTTCGTCCCGTTCTTATGATAACTGAAAGTAAAGAAGATACCCCCCTTATGACGCACTTTAAGGACATTGCCTCTTACGGAATAAAATCCGCGAACTAAGGTGTACGCCATAAAAGTTCGTCCCGTTCTTATATGTTTTTATGCGATTTGCGCCCGTCTTATGCATTTGCATTAAAAATTCTTAGAAATCATCATCTCTTTCTTTTTAATAGAAAAATTTCTCATTTTTGAGAAGAATTTTTCTTTTAATATTTGAAATCATCTTGTTTTTTAATTGTTCGCAAAATGATATTGCTGTACTTCTTTTCTTCTGTGACGAGTGATTATTCGCAACTTTATGTTTTTGTGCTCCTGCGAAAAATGAACATTTCAACTTTTCCCCATTTTTGTATGATTTATCGCCATTGAATGTTTTGAGACAAACTATTCTTAAAGTATATCCTTTCCCCGCAATTCTATATTGTCCACCATCAATTTCTCAGCTCTCTGATTTTGCTTCCTGTTATGTTTCCAATTACGATTTCGAGCATTCCTTTCTTCGCAAGTATTAATGTCAACTTCATAACACTTTTTGCCTTCAAACCAATCACCTTTAATTATCCCAATACCATGAGGATGTGGAAATTTTATGCATTGATGATATGTTGATGCTATGCCCAAGATCCCATGGAGCCATAGCCTTCCAATTAATGCATTGTAAGGAGATTCTATATCCACTACACAAAACTTGATTTTTGAAGATATCTTGTTCAATGGAATTTCCATAGTAATTTCTCCTTTTGGCTTGTTTGCGGTGCCATTAAAGCCATAGATCTTGTAAGTTTAAGGGATTAGCTCATCATCTATTCCAGCCATTGTGCGATAAGTATGATAAAACAAAATGTCCACCGAGCTACCAGTGTCAATTACAACTTTATTTATTGCCCAGGAATCACTTGCTGCATCATCATCATCATCTTCTTCTCCTCTATATTTTGGATTTATCTCTAACTTCACCACCAATGGATTGTCATGCATCTTCCCAGGCTCTGGTATCTCTTCTGCAGTAAAAGAGATAACTTGTTTCTGTCATTCTTCTAATAGAGAAATCTTCGCAATATTCATCACCTCTCTTCCCTCTATATCCCTTGCAAATACTCTGCTTAGCACATTATCATGGAAATCCTCTATCGTTTTTTGTGAATGTACAATTGAATTGCAAAATAGATTTTTTGCTGTAGCTCCTACTTCAATGACAAATGTTTCTGCTTCTTTCGCAACATTAACTCTGCGAGTTTCTGGTGCTTGCGGCAATTGCTGCGGTTGTAAATATCTTGCTAAAAAATGATTTAATTTTCCTTGTTCGATCATTCGCAAGATGATTCTTTTCACATTCCTACAATTATTCACAGAATGACCATGAAAATGATGATAAGGACAAAATTCTTGATTGTGATTGTTGGGATGTGGTTCCTTCCCCATGTTCCAGGGTGAGGGTATGTTCTCCATTAAAATAATCGCTTCCCAAATATTATCTATACCATTATTTAAAGGCGGCAATTTGATATCTTCCCACATATTCCTCTGACCTCTTTGCTCTCTTGAATAATTCTGCCTCTGTCCACCATAAGTTTCCTGCGGTTGATCAAACCGTGGGACCTTATTATTGTTATTGCGATTATAAAAATTTCTCTCTTTTTCTAATTCCTCTTGATCACTACTCCCCATTACTACTATCTTAAGTTGATTATCAGTCTCCATTTTCTCTCGCGGATTTTGGGAAGTACTTGCTACTGTATTAATCATCCTTGGTAACAAACTTCCATTTGCTGCGGCTAAACTTGTGCCTACAAGAGTTGGATAAGATTCCATTTCATTTTGTTTTTCCTCTAAAGCAATATATTCCTCTTGCAATTCTCGCAACTCTGTCATAGTGATTGTGTTTTTGACTCTGAAGACCTGGATGTATAATAGATTTGTCGCAAACATATCATTTATGAAGGACAAAATGAGATATCTTTCATCTACTCTTCCTGCCATTTCACTACACATTGTCCTCCACCTTATGGTTAAGTGTTTCAAACTCTCACCAACTCTCTGTTTTAATCCAAACACATCTTCAATTCCAGGTCGCGCAGAATTATTGCTGATGTAGGATCCTAAGAAAGTGGTTTGCAAGTGCATAAAATGAAGTTATTGTTTCTTGGGAAGACTTTTGAACCACTTCAATGCTTCGCTAGTTAAACTTGACGCAAAATATTTGCACAAAACGACATCATGGTTCTCCCATTGTAGCATACATCGAATATAAGCTTTGATATGTTGGACAACACACGTAGTTCCATCAAATATACTGGTCAACACCGGTAAATTACATTTTGGAGGTATCCCTCCTAACTGTACCTCTTGAGTAAATGGAGTTTTCGCAGCCTCTTCGATTACCTCATCAAGTTGTCTTCTTCCTCCTTCTCTTCTGTTATTTATTATTCCTCTAATTTCTGCCAATTTTCGCAAGATTTTTTCATTCCTATCAGAATTTTGCTCAATTGGTCTTTTCAACACAGCTTCTCTTCATCTGCGTTCATGCCTTTCTCGTCTTGCGATATTTCTCGCTTCTTCCTCAACATCTTGGTTTTGCCTTCTTTTGCGACTTTCTTCTTCTTGCGAGTTAATTTGTCTTTCATTCTCTTCTCCATCAATTTCCTCATCCCTTACTTTTTATCTTCGTTGCCTTTCTATGTCTCTGTGAATTCTCTCATATTCCTCATTGAGATTATCATTATTACGATTTTGCGCACGTCGTCTTTCTCTATTGTCATGATTATTCTGATGCAACGCTGCTTGAATTTCTTGCTCTTCTACTTCTGCTCGCAATCTCTCTCTTTCTCCTGCTAAACGTACTTGCTCAATATAATGTCTCTCAATATCATCTTCGATAATCCTGCGATTTCTTCGAATCTCTTCATCACGTAACATTCTCCTTCTCTCTTCTTGATTTTCTCCTTCTATCTGATTATGTCTAATGTCTAAAGTTTCATCGCGTGGAGCATAACGATCATTTATCAAATTTTCCTCAATATTTTGTATAGGAAGATTTTTCCTTGCTTCTTCTCTATATGATCTTGAATTTGATCTCATGCTGCTTCTTGATCTTCTGTTTTGTAACCTCAAATTTTCCATTCTTAATTCATGATTTTGTCTTGTAAGATTAGCACGTTCTTCTGCCTCTAATCTTCTTTCTTCATGTATCCTTTGTCTCAAACCATCTTCCACTTCACGTCCTTCATGAATTAATCCTTCCTCCATTTCTTGATTTCTTTCCTCTTCTTGACTTTCCGCCTCTTCTATCGAATCCGACCTCCAAGTATGCACACTTACTCTATCATGATCCATGTTTCTATCTTGTGCTCGTGTTTGTTGATTTGGTGGTTGGTTCGAATTTTCTGCTCTATTTCTCATTCTACTTCTTCCTGATCTGTTCCTTAAAAATCCTTCCAATTCACCTGTTCCTTCCCATGTAATTCTTTTACTTCTTCTCACTGTTGTTGGTGGTTCTGATGTATTTATCCTCCTTCTAGCCATTTCTCTTCAATTCTAATAATTTCTTCAAATCTTCAAACTGCAATTTGAAATTTCTCAAGCTTGATTCTCCCTGTTTCTGGGCGCCAAAATGTAGTTGCAGGAATTCCCACACTACACCCTACTCAAGAATCTATCAATATTTATGACATAATTTGAAGATTAAGAACACTTTTTCATTAATATGACCTTAAGGAATTATAGTAAGGGATGAGGAAATTCATGGAGAAGATAATGAAAGACAAATTAACTTGCAATAAGAAGAAAGTCGCAGAAGAAGGAAAAACCAAGATGTTGAGGAAGAAGCGAGAAATATCGCAAGACGAGAAAGGCATGAACGCAGACGAAGAGAAGCTGTGTTGAAAAGACCAATTGAGAAAAATTATTGAGATTTATCAATCCAGATTTTCTTCATGCACTAGCTTCATTGGTATGCCCCTTTACACTTGTCATGAATTTTGAAGATCTTCTTTCTTCCTTATTTATGACAGGAACACTTTTTCATAATTTTGACAGTGAGGCTGATATAGATGAGAATGAAAGCGAAGATGACGAAGAAACTGATGATGAAGATAATGAAGACAAAGATGAAGATAATGGTGAAGATAAATCTCAATAATTTTGCTTCTTCTTTTTGATCTTCGAAGTTAATCATTATTCGCAAATTCAGATAAATATACTATTCTTACATTATTTTTGGGAATAGAAATTCATGACAAGTGTAAAGGGGCATACCAATGAAGCTAGTGCATGAAGAAAATATGGATTGATAAATCTCAAGACTCCTTTAAGATTTTTATTATTGGTTAAGATGGAAGCATCGCAGATTTTTGAGAGATAATTGCAAGCGTGAGCAGTATCGTCATCACCAATACCTTGCATGGGATTTCTAAAGATATTTGACAATTGATCCATATGAGTCTCAGGATGAGAAAGACCCATCGCAGATCTAACTCTTACGGAGGAAAAACGTAATGAAGAGGTGCTCATGGTAGCATCATTATTTAATCTTCCGCTCTCTTCAACCTCATTATCTTTTTCAGCGACAGAAGAAATGTCTTTAAGTGGTTTAGTTTTTCTTCTCTTTTTTGGAGGACTCTCAGCAGTTTGATTCTCATTGTGATGAGGAGAAGTACCAGAACTCTCATTTGGAGTTATTACTTTTTTGCCTTTATCCTTGGCTTCAACTACTGTGACAAATGGTATTTCCTAGAAAACTACCACACATGAAGATAAGAAAAAGGGGCAACAATATATTGTTAAAAGTTATAAGAGAATGTTTCTTACTTCATCTGTGAAGGTTTTCAAATTTTTTAGGAGATTGGGATTCCCAGTACTGATGTAGCTAGCCTTCATTTTTCCAATCTGATAACAAATAATTCAATAACTAGTAAGAATAGTATATTTATCTGAATTTGCGAATAATGATTAACTTCGCGAGGTATACCTCAGAATTATTTTCAGGCCAATTAAAAATCCAAGGATGATAAGCCGCAAGATATGCAGGATTCACAGGAAGGTTAAGAGTACCAGAAATATATAGACCTTCAAGGAGGAGAGGAAATCGACACCATTTATCATCTTTGGAGAAGCGTGGAATATTGTTTCTTGTGGAATGATAGTCTATATCTTGCATAAGGATTTTATCCTTCGCAACTTTTTTATCCCTATTCAAACGAATAGCCCAACACGTGCTTTCTTTCTTCATTGGAATCACTTGATAATTCGCAAAGAAGTTTTCCACGGTATATTTCGCTGGAATAATTGGAATTTTCTTATAATCAGGATGTTTCGCATCATCAGGATAAAGAGATCCTTTACCAGCTCCACGGGAAGCATATTCGAGAATGAGGAGAATACATTCTCCACTTAGTTGGCAGATTGCTCGCGAAAGTTTAGCATGAGAAATAATCTCATAAAAAAGAGGGAGATCTGGGTTATAAAGAGGAATAGGAAGGCCAGCTTCTAATTGACCTAGCGAAACAAGGATCTTCTCATTAGAAGAAGGAAATTTTGAAACAAGATCAATTGAGAGATCAGATTCTGAAGATTGATCAGGGATTTCAGAAAGTGTGAAACCTAAGGATTGAAGCTTCTGCTGGTGCTTTTTGAAAGTGGATTGACCTAATTTTTTAGCAAGAGCCATTTGTTAATATGGGAACGATGGTTAAGGCGAAGAAGAATAAAGAAGAAAAACTGAAAGAATAATTGAGATCCGGAATTTGCGGAAGAAGACGATGAATAGTGAAGTTGCAGAGAAGAAAAGCGAAAGTAAAGAGAAGAAGAGGGATTAGCATAGACGATATTTATAAGAGAGGAAAATTTTCGAGATTATCAATGTGCATTCAATGAAGAAAGGACATGAATGGTTAAAACTCAACGGTTGGAGGAATACGTGTCAAGGAATAAATGGAGAAAAGAAAAACATGTGTAGGATATTTAGCGATGGATATAGAGACGTGTCAAAATAAAGGAAATATGAAAAGACAAGATGTATTTGATATTCTCGAAAAATATGAGTTTCGGCAAATCAAGAAATTTAAATTCTCATGATCTTTTTCTTCTTCGCAGAAAAGATATGAGAAGAGGCAAGATGTAGGGGCAGAATATTGTCACAACAATATTCCTGCGAAATAAACAACTGTTCTGCGATGCATCGATAATAAACGAATTACTCTGCGGCACATCAGTGATATTCTGCGACACATCCAAAGATGACTTAAACAATGACGTAATGACTGAAAACGACAGAAACACGAAGAAAGTGTGACATGTTTGCGGTATATCAATAAAACCTGCGAAAGATAAAGGCGGTGCCAGCTGTGATTTATCGCAAGAACTCAGATCCGAAATTGAATTGAATCTTAGCTGTAAATGAGCTGTCATGAGCTGTAATCCACTATGTAAATACCTATATAAAGGAGGTGAATAGTTCCAGAGAGGGGATGAATTTTTTGAGGGTGAGGAAAGTTTTTAGGAGAGAGAAAAATCTTTGTTAAGTGTTATGTGTTCTTGATTTCTGTAATTCCTTAAGGTCATATTAATGAAAAAGTGTTCTTAATCTTCAAATTATGTCATAAATATTGATAGATTCTTGAGTAGGGTGTAGTGTGGGAATTCCTACAACCACAGAAACCTTGAAGAAGAATCTTCAAGCAAAAACTTTTGAATGTGAACTTCTCGATCATAAGTTTCGCAATTCTGAATTAGACTGCGAAAATCTTCGTAGAAGAAATGATGATCTGAAAGGTACAACTTTCTTGCCTCTGTTTTTGCCTCAAAAATCCTTTGTTTTCTATGTACTCAATTTTTCTTTATTTATTTGTTGACGCATATTTAGATTCAAAACATAACCAATTATTGAAGATACTTGAATGGGAAACAATCGCTGATGAGGCCCGCATTGGGAAAGAGTCTTGGAAGAATCAATTTGATAGATTGAATACTCTTCACACATATTCAATTGACGAGATAAATAATCTTAAGAATGAGAATAATCAACTAATTTGTGAACGAGATCGCCTAAGTAATGAAGCCACTCAACTTTTATATTCGCTAAATCAGACTAATTTGAGGGTGGAATCTTTATTAGATGAAAACAAAACCTTATCTCAAGAGAAACGTAGATTTGTGAGTAAAACAATGGTTTATTCGCATCAATTGAGTAATCTTCCAAAGCTGTGTGACAACCAAAAGCAATCTCTTCGTGTATTGAAAGATGAGCTTAAAAAGATAACCGAATCATCTGCCGCTGAACAAGAGAAACTTATAAAAGGTAGATTAGCTCTGAGCGTAAAAGTCAACAGTCTCAAAGATGACTATGCTCTACTGAAGAACTCCCATTCCTCCTTAAAAGAAGAAAACACTCATCTTCTTTCTAAAGAAAAAAGTATAAAATCTCGTTTGAAAGGTAAAGTTGGTGATACTTTCGATGATACCATGAATCAATGGAAGAATTGCTTCCTTAACATAATTAAAACTTTATCCTCGCAAAAGGAAGGTAGTCATTTTGACTGCCTCGTCTATTTAATTATTTCATTGTATTTTCCCATCTTATTTCTTGTGAAAATTCCATCTAATATGTGATTTTTCTTCTACAGAATCTGAGAAGCACCTTCAAGCTTCAATCTCTGATCTGTCTATGAGGTTGGCCAAACTTCGCAAAAAGAACACTGCGCTTTCTAACTCTCGCAACAGAGCTTTAAGAAGATTTGACTATCTTGAATATTTCAAAGATATAGAGATCAAACACCGGGAAAAGAATTGCCTCCGTAAGGCGCATTTAGGCGCTGAAGTTCTCATAAACAGTATTCTATTCTCTCATTCTTTACCTCCTATGAAGATCAAACCCTTGGAGATAGATAATAACGAAGTCCCTCGTCTCATAGATGAAGATCTAAATTATTCAAGTAATGAAGAAGATTTTTCTGAGGATGAACAAAACCCACCTAAAGAAATAGAAGAAGAAGAAAACCCTTTCAATGATGGAGAATATTGTAGATACCGAATATCACAAGGCATTAGCTTACGAACATCATGACAAATATAAGAGGAAAGAGTTACAAAACAATACGAAGATAGAGGAAGCACAGGGAAGTATGAAGATTTGCGAAGATAGAATAATCGTACGAAGATGTGTTGCGATATTTCGCAACACATATACAGCTGTACAAAGTTCATTATAAATAGGAGTTCAAATGTAAAATTCAGGAGGTTCTTTTGGTGAGTATTAGAAATCATCTTAGGAAAGAGAATAGAGAAAGTTGTAACTATTCTAGTTCCATTTAGATACTTCTTTGTAATCAATTGAGAGAATTAATAAAAAAGTTGTCATTCAACATCAAGAACTTCTCAAGTTTTACTAATTCTACTGAGGGTGTAGTTGGAGGTTATTCTGCAACTACATAATTGGCGCTAGAAATAGGGACTTGAAGAATTATTGTATCAGAGAAATGGCAAGAAGAAGAAATATATCAGAACCATTAACTGCAGTAAGAAGAAGTGTAAGACTCGCAGGAGGAGAAGCAAATATAACAGGAGAACCAAGTAGGAGAGGGAGTAATCGAAGAAATCAAGCTCAACAAACAATAGATCATGATCGAGTGAGTATACACACTTGGAGAACTGATACACCAGCAGAAGAATATAGAGAACCACAAATCAGAGAAAATGGGAGGTTGATGGGAGGAACAATTCTTGAAAGAGAAAGGGAGATGTTAGAAACATTGAGACAAGGAATTCAAGAAGAACGAAGGTTAGAAGCTGAAGAACGTGCTAATCTAACAAGACGGAATCAAGAATTGAGGATGGAGAATGAGATGTTACAAAGGAGGAAATCTCAAAGTGTTGCAAGATCAAATGACAGACCAGAGAGAGAAGGGCAGAATTCACCAATAATCAATGATGAAAGTACTATGCAAGGACAAGCACAGACTCAAGTTGAAAGAAATCAAGAGAATCGCTTCATTTTAATACCAAACCATGAAAAAAACATGGAGAATTTACGAACTAGGCCAAATCCTAGAGAAAACAATCAGAATGGTGAAGAAAATCAAGAAGAAGAGTCAGCTGAGAGACAACAAGCAGAAGACATCGAACAATTACGAGAGTGGAGTAAGAAGACGTGAAGAGGCTCGTAACAATCAAAATGTTGAGTATGAAAGAATTCGAGAGAAGAATTGGAAATCAACGAAACGTAAACAAATGAGGAATGAACCAAACTTTCGAACTAAAATACAGGAAAATCAAGAAGAAATAAATCACAGAAGAAGGAGAAATGAAGAAGAAGAAATTCCCGATATTCGCATGAGAAGGATGAGAAGAATAGAAAGGGAAGAACAAGAATTTCAAGATGCTCTGCAACAAAACAATTGTGATAATTTAGAAAGAACATATTTGCAAAATTGTGCAAATGAAAACATTAATAAAGAATATGATAGAATGCGAAGGATCGCAAGAGAAGAGACTCAAGAATGTAGAAGAAGAGAGGCTGCGTTGAAGAGGCCAATGGATGAGAATTCTGAAGAAAATTCACGGATCTTTCGAGAATTAGCGGAAATGAGAGGGATGATAAACAATAGAAGAGGAGGAGATAGAAGTGAATTAGATGAAGCAATAGAAGAAACTGCGAGGACTCCATTTGCTAGAGAAGTACAATTGGGAGGGATTCCACCAAAATGCAATTTGCCTACACTTACCAGTATCTTTGATGGGACTTCATGTGCTATTCAGCACATTAGAGCATACATAAGATGCATGTTACAATGGGAGAATCATGATGTTGTATTATGAAAGTACTTCGCATCAAGCTTAACAGGGGAAGCTCTAAAGTGGTTTGAAGGACTTCCTAAGAACACTATTACGTCATTTAATCATTTACAAGCAACTTTCCTTGGAGCATATATCACAAATCATTCCTCACGGCTTGGTATTGAAGATGTGTTTGGTTTAAAACAAAGAATTGGTGAAAGTTTGAAGCATTTAGTAAGAAGATGGAAAACTATGTGCAGTGATATGGAAGGGCGCGTGGATGAGAGGTATTTGATTCTGTCTTTCATAAATGCGATGTTCGCAACTGAACAACTGTATGTTCAAATCTTCAGAAGAAAGAATTCCATAATGATGACAGAGTTACGAGAATTGCAAGAAGAGTACATTACATTAGAGGAAAAGCAAAACAATATGGAGTCATATCCAGTAGCAAACACTAACAATCAAGACGCATGAGCAAATTTACTTCCCAAAATAATCAACATCGTAGCAGGTACTTCGCAAACATCCTCTTAAAATTCTTCGCAAAATTCAGAAGAGAAGAAAATCAATAATAGCCAGCCAAAAATAGTAGCAATGGGTAGCAAAGATCAAGAAGAGTATGATAGATAGAGGAATTTCTATAATCGAGGAGGAAATAACCAGATCCCAAGATTAGATCAACAACAAGAAAATTATGGGGGACAAAGGCAAAATTATTTTGGACAAGGAAACCAGAAACAAAATTATAACAATGGTTTAGGAGGTCAAAGAATGATAAGGGAAGAGATAAAGTTGCCACCTTTGAATGCAAGTGTAGAAAAGATATGGCAGGAAATTATCCTGATAGAGCATATACCAACTCCATGGAACATGGGAAAAGAACCACCAATGGGTCCAAGAAGTCATGAATTCTGTTCATATCATCATTTTCATGGACATTCTACAAATAACTGCAATAATATCAAGAGGATAATCTTGCGAATGATTGATCAAGGGAAACTGGATCAATTTTTACTTAAGCAAGCACAGTCGCAACAATTACCACAGGCTCCAGTCATAACTCGCAGGGAGAACACAATACAAGAAAAGGGAGGAGAAACCCTACATATAGAAGTGGGATCAAAAGCAAGGAATGTCTTCTGTAATTCTATTGTTCACTCATATAAAACCATAGAATATTTTCATGATAATGTGTTAAGCAGGGTATATGCGAGGGATGGTGAAGGAAAGGAAGTAATGAACATCGCAAAAAATTTCACGACTTGAAGATTGGCAGAAACGTGAAATTTCTTTTGAAGCCACTGAAATTCCAGAAGGTTGTGAAGCACATGATAATCCATTGGTAGTAAAATTATCAATTTGCATGAATATGGAAGAAGGCGAAGATGATATGGAGGAAGAATCAATTGGTCTTAATAGAATTTTGATTGATACAGGAAGTTCTGTCAATATCCTGTTCTATTCTGCTTACAAAACTATGGGGGGAAAAGACGCAGATTTAATACCTTCTACCTACAGGATTTATGGTTTTAATGGAACTGCTAATAAGCCTAAAGGAGAAGTAAGCATGCGAATTCCATTAAGTGGAATGCGAACTGAAATTCTGTTTTGCATTGTTGATGTCGAATCACCATATAATGCTTTGATAGGAAGACCCTGTCTCCATGGAATTCTAGGCGTAGCTTCTACTCTACATCAATGCATAAAATTTCCTCATATGAAGGGTGTTGGAGTTATCAAGGGTGATTGTGCTGAAGGAAAGAAATGTTACGATACAGAGGTAGAAGTTTGCGAAGGAAAAACTACTGAGAAAGAAAATTGGAGAAAAAGAACAAAGGCTGTGAAAAGAAGTGAAAATTTAATGGCAGAGGATTAAGACAGGAAAGAATAAAATTACGATGTTAATCATGCAGGAAATTTACGATGATAACAAAGGGTTGTGATTTGCGAAGAAAGAAGAAAGAAGGTAAGGAAACAAGAAGGTAATCAATATGTTTGCTCGTGAAGTATAACTCATGATAAATTTTACGAATATTGTTTGCTCGCAGGAAATTTGCAAAAGTTACGAATTTCAAATTTTTTATTGCGATTAACTTTCATTAAAGAAAGACGCACACATTAACTTGCGAAAAAAAGACCGCAATTTGCGAATAAAAGACCGCAATCTGTTATCAGCTTTCAAAAAAGAAAGAAAGCCGCAGAAACATTACACAGGCAAACATTTGTGGCGTACAACCTAGTTCGCGAAGCAACATTTCGTAAGAGGCGAAGTCCTAAAGTACGTCATTTAAGGGGGTACCTATAAGCATGGCTCAGGGACACCGGAACACCACCAAGGCACCTGAGTACATGGAACTTTACGGGGTACAACCCAATAACGGGGTACCTATCCGGGTTAGACACCTTGGATTCTCACCTAATCTTGCGAAATTATGCAATATTATGCGGTGTAGAATGATTTAGGTTGGGCGACTAAGGCATACTATCTTTCCCAAGAAGTGCAGAAAACGATCAAGGCGCCGAGGTACACGGTTGAGTCAAGAGTGTCGGGTGGGCTTGAAGCACATCTGCCATTTTTGACAAGTCTTGGAAAATGATGCATTTGGCCCAAAGATACCCCATAGGGTGAAACCTCATAACTATAAGCCCTATACGCAAAAAGGATAAGAGGTTTCGATCAAAAGCTGGTTGTTTGCAGAACCGGATGGGAAGAGATAACCTTGTATGGTCGATGTACGCGTCCTTGAAGGGGCAACCAAGGGGAAGATAATGGGCAACACCCTCCATTAGGGTGCTGATACGTGCTATAAGACGCAAATGTCATGAGGCTTCTTGTTTGCAAAAACATAAAGGCTTGTCATATTTGTGCAACAACTGAATTTCTGTGAGCATTCTAAAAAAAAAAAAAAAAAAAAGAAAGAAAGAAAATATACAAAGAGAACTCGTAGAACATAACAAAGAAGTTAAGATGAGATCAATGGGTTATTACATGAAAGTGTAAAAACGTCCTGCGATTTCATCGCAAGACGATAATGTCACGAAGTTGCATATTCGCAAGAATGTTCAAACTTGTCATATTATCGCAAATACAAAGATATTATCACAAAAGAGGTGGCAAAATAAGACCTTTACTTAGGAAGGCATGATAAGACCACAGCAATTAATGAAATTTATTCCATCAATATCATTGAAGAATTTTTACAAGAATATATATCATGAAGTTCTGACAAAGAAGACAGCTCCGTCAATATCATTGAAGAATTTTTACAAGAAATCCTAACAAAGAAGACAACCCCATTGAAGAATTTTCATGAAGACATAACAGAAGATGCGATTTTGCTCGCAATCAAAAACAGATAGCGCATAATTCATTAAATTTTACGAGAATTACATACTTCTTATACTTATTCATATATTGAATATTTCTTCACAACTTGAGTACTTCTTATAGTTCTTCAAGAACGTCTCATATTTATTATACTTCTTCAATGGATATTTCACATTTATTAGATTTTGCGAAGATTAAATACTTCTTATACTCATTCATATATTGAGGAATTCTTCACAGATTAAATACTTTTTATACTTCTTCAAAGATATTGTATACTTCTTATACTTCTTAAGGATATTTCATACTTCGTATTGCTTAGGATATTTCATACCTCGTATTTTTTATATTCCAAAGGGAGGAATTCTTAATCGCAATAAGTTGAAGCTTCGCAAATTAAAATTGAAGCAGATATTCTAATACTTCCAATGATATTTGATCATCTGAAGAGCAATGATAGGGGGGAAGGAAATACTAAACTAGGTCTTTAAGATATATTATTTCTCTCCACATAATCAAGTCATGCGAATAAGGGAAAAACGTAATCAAAGAAAGATCAATTCATCATCTCAAAATTAAGACATTAATACGAGTTAAGCCTCAAAAAGAAATTGTTGGTTGATCAAACGTGCAAGAAAGAAGAAAATGTTGTACTCAAACAAAATAATATGAAAAGAACTAGAACAGATATAAAAAAAAGAATGAAGCTATTCTTCGGGGGATTTATTCCCATCAAAATGATCTTCTTTTTCTTCTTCAGAGAGATCATCTTCAACTTCACTATCAGAGATTTCCAGATATGGGGTATCTTCAGGAATTTCTTCAGAAAGGAGCGTATGGTACTTCTTGAGAGGAATTTGATTGTCTTCACAAATATTGCGAGTCATCTTAGCTCGAAAACGCTTGACATATAAACTATGGTTGTGCTGGGTAATTAGAAGTTGAGATCTTAAATCAGAAATATTCTTGTTACGACTGGAAAGAGAGGTTTCCAGATCATCATTCATCTTCGCATAATTTTCTGCAGCAAGGAGAGAAGTTAAGGAATTGGTTAGCAAATTACGAAAGAAAAGTAATTAAAATACTCACCATTACGAAGAATTTACCTTCTAATTGCTTTTTATCATTACGAAGAGAAGAGTTTTCAAGCTTTAGATGATTATTCTCCTTAAGAAGAGAAGAAGTATCAGCTGCGATGCTCGCAGATTGTGGATTATCTTCGTGACGGGATGTTAGTTCGGCGATATCAATACTTAAATCCTCTACTTTCTGACGAAGTTTTGAATTTTCAATCTCCAACTTCTTACAACGGGTTAAATTTTTCTTCTCAACAATGGAATGACGTCTTTCCCAATCTGAAGCACCTGCGCAGCTAACTCTTCCAACCTGAACAAGTAAAAAGGGTCAGAAATTAATGGAATAGGGAAAAAAAACAAGGAATAAAAAAGAAACTTACCATACTCCCTAAAGCATATAATTTAGCAGGAGAGACGAATCCATCAAGAGAGTGGTTATTGAGTACAGTAGGAACTTTGCAAACCTTCGCAATAAGCTTACGAGCATTCGCAGTAGGAGAGTTTCCTAACCCACGAGAGGAATGGAGAAAGGCCTCAGATACACGAACCATCGCTGAAGCAAAAGTTTCTGTGTTACTATAATCTTCCTCTTCACCTTTATCAGCATCATCATCATCATCATCTCCTTTATCAGCAAGGGTATCAGAATTAGAATTAAAATCTTTCTCAGGAAATTTATCATCTTCATCACCTTGATCTTCGTCAACATTCTCATTAGAAGAGATCACATTGGAATAAGCATTGGTTGAGAGTTTCTTCTTCTTCTTCCTCTCATAAACAACATCCTCAAGTTTCCTTTTTCATTTACGAAGAGCATCATCATCTTGACTACCAGAAGTTTGGGTATCCTTCGCAGAGCGAAGTGTTTTTTGTCTCGCAGTTAACCTTTTGGAAGAAGTGGAACTCTTATTCTTACTCGCAACAACCTCAGGAAGATCAGAAAGAACCTTCAAATTCAAATAAGGATAAGAAACAGAGGCAACAATATATTGTTTAAAAAGCATATAAGAGTGTTTCTTACCTCATTTGAAAATAAATAGAAGAGTAACAAGAAGATAAGGAGGTGGAGGTACATACATTTTTATAAACCCAAGGTTGATAATTGCGATCACGAAGGTTCGCAGGAAGATCTACTATCCCAGAAATATAAGAGCCCGATAATGCTAAAGGGTAGTTATACCAATCTTCATCATTAGAACGACGAGGTGTTTTATTATTTCCCGAGGCATAATCAATGTCGTGCATAAGAAGGTCATCTGTTGCGATATTAGCTTTACGATGAAGACGAACACCCCAACATTTATCTTCTTTCCTTGCAGGAATTAATGTGTAATTTTTAAAGAAACCCTCAACCGTATAGTCTGCAGCGATAATCTCCATATCTTGAAATCCAGGTTTCCTAAGATTAACTGGATACAAAGATCTTCCAGCAGCAGCATGAGTTGCGAATTCAACCAGAATGCGAATGCAATCACCAGTCAATCGATAAATGGCACATGAAAAATTGGGGTGGGAAATAATTTCATAGAATAAAGGGAGATTGACATCATAAAGAGGAAGAGGAAGACCTGCGAGGATTTCACCTCGTGAGATTAAAACTCTCTGATCATTCCAAATAAAATTGGTGAAGAGCTTCACACAGAAAGAAGACTTATTGTCGTAACCATCAATTTCAGAAAGAATGAGGTCCCTATCAGCAAGCTCTGCAATAATTTGTTCAATAGTTTTCTTCTTTGGAGCCATTGGATGTAAGATAGAAAATAGAAAGGAAAAGAGGTGAAAGAGATAAGAAATCGTAGTAGCAGAAAAAGAGAATAAATTGCAGAGGCATAAGTGATGAGGAAGACGAATGGGATAAGAGAATAAAAAGAAAAACAAAGGATAATATTTATAAAGAAGAGAGAATTCGATGAAGATAGAAACTCATCAACGCGATTAAACGTGAACGGTTGAAAAGAACGGTTACGAAGAAACGTGTCAAAAAGGTAATGGAAAAGAAAAAAGACGTGTTGCGAATTTAACAGGTGGTGATAACTATATTAAATTTACGAGAATAGAGGTTCTCATGACATTTCTTCTTCGTAGAATTGACATGAGAAGAGGCAAGATGTAGATACCGAATATCACAAGGCATTAGCTTACGAACATCATGACAAATATAAGAGGAAAGAGTTACAAAACAATACGAAGATAGAGGAAGCACAGGGAATTATAAAGATTTTCGAAGATAGAATAATCGTACGAAGATGTGATGCGATACTTCGCAACACATATACAGTTGTACAAAGTTCATTATAAATAGGAGTTCAAATGTAAAATTCAGGAGGTTCTTTTGGTGAGTATTAGAAATCATCTTAGGAAAGAGAATAGAGAAAGTTGTAACTATTCTAGTTCTATTTAGATACTTTTTTGTAATCAATTGAGAGAATTAATAAAAAAGTTGTCATTCAACATCAAGAACTTCTCAAGTTTTACTAATTCTACTGAGGGTGTAGTTGTAGGTTATTCTGCAACTACAAATATCAAGAAAATCCTCATAAAGAATCAGAAGAACATAATTCTCCTCACAAAACAATCACTGGTGATGGGGAAACCCAAACTGAAAAAGGTGTCGCTGATGAAGATAATAGTAGCGAACAAGAATGATAAAGTTAAGGAAGAATATTCTCTAGAGTTTTATATTCTTGCAAAATATCTTGTTCTTTTCCTTGTCCTGCGAATGATTGTAATTTCTGAATCTCTTTTGCGAAACATTGCAGTTTTTGTAACCCCATTATCTTCTTATAATTATATATTTTTATTAATCTGAATCCAATCTTCATAAATTCTTGTAACTTGATTATCTTCTTTTTTTATTATTTTAATTCTTCTCAAGGAAGATAATGAAATATTGTTTTATAATCCCCATATTTGCCCCTCATAATCTTCCTTGTGAAGTATTGAATTTGTTACCCTTGTAAGAAATCCCATACTTGCCTCTTGTTATCAATCTGCAATATGATAAATGAATTATCGCAATCAACGCTGCGAAAAATTTGTTATATGCTTTGCAGATATAACCTCTCTTGTGGTCTTACTTCGCCTTCCTAGTTAAAGGTCTTATTATGCCACTTTTATGCGACAAGATCGCAGGGATTCTTACTTTTACATTGATCTTGTAATAATCCATTGATCTTGCCTTATCATTTAATTTTAATCTCTGCGACAATATGATAAATCTAAACCTTCTTGCGAGATTTAATCTCTCTTTGCTTTTTAAGACTTATGACTTTGTCGTCTTTTCGATGAAATCGCAGGACGTCTTTGCGATTTATATCCTCTTATTATTGATTTCATTTATCTCATCTTTCGATCTTATCGCAAAAACCCATTGATCTCATCTTAACATTTCTCTTTAGGCTTTTTGGCCAGTCACGCGGCAATATGACGTGCCTAAATATTCTTGCGAATATAAAGTCCCATGACATTGCTGTCTGTGTCACGCGACAATATGATGGGCCTAAATATTCTTACGAATATAAAGTCCCATGACATTGCCGTATTTTTTGATACACAGCTCCCTAATGGAGGGTATCGCCCTTATCTCTCCCCCCGGATGCCCCTTCAAGGATTATACATCGGCCATACAAGACTAGCACTTTCCCATCCGGTTCTGCCAACAACCAGTTGTTTTCGCAGCCTTGTCCTTTATGCCTTATATGGCTTATAGTTACAAGACTGCACCCTAAGTGGGGTTTTCTTTGGGCCGAACACATCGTAAGCCAAGACTTGCCGTGGATGGCCAGGGTAGGTTCATCCATCCCGGGCACCCATAACTCAACCGTGTACCTCGGCGCCTTGATCATACTTTGCATTCCTTAGGAGAAACTCTCGGGCGCCCAACCAGGGTATAACCTTATATAGTTGGGAATCCAAGTTATCTCTCCTGGATGGATTTTCTATAATCCCAAATCTCCATGACTAGGTTCCAGCAGCGGTATAGCCTTTCCCATAGCCATGCAAAGATATACCCCCCTTATGACGCACTTTAAGGACATTGCCTCTTACGGAATAGAATCCGCGAACTAAGGTGTACGCCATAAAAGTTCGTCCCATTCTTATATGTTTTTAGGCAATTTTCGCATGTCTTATGCATTTGCATTAAAATTCTTAATTATTTCGCAAACTATTGCGGAAAATAGCTTTTATATTTAGCCAACTTTGTTCTTGCAAAACATCTCTTTAATTCTCTCACAATTTCTTGCGTGTAATCCATTCATTCTAGTCTTTCAAACCTTTATTGATAATATTTTCTTAGATATTGTCTATTCCATGGTCTTCCAAGTCTTTGACCCATGTCGCTTCCTTATGGATCCATTAATTTATATGCTCCAGTTCCAACTATTTCTTTGATGATATATGGCCCGTCCCATTTTTTCGCTAATTTTCCTCCATTTTCTCGCTGATATTCTGGTGTTTCTCGCATAACTAGATCTCCAACTTGGAACTCACGCTTCTTTACTCGTTAATTATATTCACGAGCTAATCTGCGATGGTAGTTTTCCATATGTTGTAATGCCTTTTCTCTCTTCTCTTCTACCTCATCAAGTTTGTCTAGAATCATACCAGCACTAAGATTCTTTTCCCAAGATTCTCTTTTTGTTGTAGGAATAGAAACTTCTGTTGGTAATACTGCTTCAACCCCATATGTTAAACAAAAAGGAGATTCCCCAGTTGCTTCTCTTCGTGTTGTATTATAATCCCAAACTGCATTATGAACTTGTTGACACCACATTCTATGATGCCCTTCTAACTTCTTTTTGAGAATATCTGCGATTGTTTTGTTAGTTGCTTCAGCTTGACCATTGGCCTTGGGTATAAAGGAGTCGATTTTCCGCACTTTATCTTGAATGCATTAAGTAACATCTCTATATTTTGTCCTTCAAATTGTTTTCCATTATCTGACACCAACTGCGCTGGAATTCCGAATCTGCAAATGATATTTTCAAATATAAATGTGAAAATGTCCTTATCACGAATATGCTGTACCGCTTTAACTTCCGCCCATTTTGTGAAGTAATCTGTTACGACAATTAAGTATCTATTTTTCCCTATTCCCGGCACAAATGGTCCCACAATATCTAAACCCCACTTTCCAAATGGCCAAACATTTTTTGAGGATGTTAATGTTTCACCGGGTGCATGTATTCTTTTTGCAAATCTCTGACATTCCTCGCAACTTCTTGATAAATTCTCTGCATGTTCATGCATATATGGCCAATAATAACCTTGCATTTTAGTTCTGTATGCTAAAGATCTTCCGACGCTATGATTACCAGCATCCCCACTATGTAACATTTTTAATATTTGCTTTCCTTCTTCTTGTGTCAAACATCTGAGGGAAGGCCCATTTAAAGATTTTCGATATAATACCCCATCTCTTAACTCATAATTTGTTTCTCTACTTTTTAATTTATGTGTTTCTAATCTGTTCCTTGGAATCTCCCCCCTTGCTAGATATGCATGAATTTCCGCACGCCAATCTGCAATAATTCGACTTGATTCTTCGCCATTATTTTCTACTACCATTGCCTCAGCTTCCTCTTCTTCTTCTTTATTAGTTGATGGTGCTATGAGTGTTTGTATTTTTATATTTCTCGCAGTCGGATCTACCATCATACTTGATATAAACGCAAAAGCATCTGCAAGTCTGTTATCTCTTCTTGAAATATGCCTCCATTTGAGTTTTGGAATTTTCGCAGATAATTCTTCAACAAGTTTCTTATATTTTTTCAAAGATATATCGTTAGTTGCATATTCCCCTTCAATTTGGCAGATAATCAACTGTGAATCACTGGTAACTCTTGCATTCTCCACCTTCATTTCTATCGCAAATCTTAGAGCATGTACTATAGCCTCATATTCTGTCTCATTATTGGTAGATTCAAATTCCAGTCGAAATGCAAATGCCATTTTTGCGCCTTCTGGCGAAATAAAAACGACTCCCACTCCATTTCCTTCTCCATTGGATGATCCATCTACTAATATCTCCCACCTATTTGGTTATGTTAAAAGATCTCTAGGATCCCCATATTCTTCTTCTATATCCATCATATCTTCTACAACTTCATCATCCTCCAAAGGAAATTCTGCGAGAAAATCTGCGACAATTTGAGATTTTGGCGAAGATAGAATTTCATATTGGATCTCAAAATTCCCCACTTGTGTGTTCCATATTTCGACTCTGCCTGATCTCTTTGAATTTTTCATTACTGACTCAATTGGTACTTTTGTTAGTACTTTAATTTTATGCACTTGTAAATATATGCGAAGTTTAGAAGCCGCATAAACTAATGCCAAAATTAGCTTTTCAATCTTTGAATAATTTTTCTCCGCAGCATTAAATGTTTTGCTGATGTAGTAAATAGGTTTTTCAACTCCTGCGTCATTTCGCAAAAGTACTGCGCTTAAAGCATGTGGAGTTGTCGCAAGATATATCAGCAATTCTTCTCCTGGTTCAGCCTTCTGTAAAATGGATATATTCATCAAATATTCCTTAATTCCTTGAAAAGATTTCTCACATTCATCTGTCCATTTAAATTTTGTTCCCTTCTTTAGTATGTTGAAGAAATGCTTGCATTTATCTGATGATCGCGAAATAAATCTTCCTAGTGAGGCTAAAAGTCCATTCAATTTTTGTACATCTTTTACTGTTGCTGGAGTTGGCATATCTCGAACTGCTTGCACCTTTTCAGGATCAACTTGTATTCCTTCTTTTGATACAATATATCCCAAGAATTTCCCAGATGATACTCTGAAAGTACACTTCTCAGGATTTACTTTGATATTAAAAAGCCGCATCTGATCAAAAATTTCCCTTAAGTCCTGCACATGATTTTTAGATTCTTTGCTTTTTACCAACATATCATCCACATATACCTCTAAAGTTTTATGTATCCATTTCGCGAACACCTTTTCCACCATCCTTTGATAAGTTTCTCCTGCATTTCGTAACCCAAAAGGCATCTTTGTGTAGCAATATAGTCCTCTGGGAGCAAAGAATGCAATATGTTCTTGATCTTCTTCCGCAAGTGGGATTTGATTATAGCCCTTGTATCCATCTAGCGAAGATATTCGATCATTTCCTGCGGCAGATTCCACCAAATTATGAATATCTGCAAGGGAAAACTATCTTTGGGACATGCTTTATTTAGATCAGTAAAATCAATGCAAATTCTTATCCCCTTATTTTTCTTAGGAACTACTACCATGTTGGCGATCCATTTTGGATATTTTGCTTTCCTTATAATTCCTGCGTCTAGCATCTTCTGCAATTCTTCCTCTATTTTGGCATGATAAGTAGTCGCAATCTTTCTTATTCTTTGTTTGAATGGTCTGACATTTTTGTTAATTTCCAATATGTGGCATGCAACAGATGGATCTATTCCAGGCATCTCGTCCATATTCCACGCAAAAATGTCTATGTATTCTCGCAGAAGGTTTACAGTTTGCTCTTCTTCCTCCACATCCATCTTAGTTCCAATTTTCAGCATTTTTGGGTCTTCTTCACTGCCAACATTTACTTCTTTTGTGTGTTCTGCTGCAATATAACTAGCTTCATGTTCTCCCATTGGTGTTGGTGTTTTTATTACCTCCGCTAATTCATCACTTTCTTGCGATACATCGTTAAATATTCCTTTTCCTTCTTCTGATCTTATCATGTAAATCTTGAATTCTTCTTCTTTATTTTCTTCTTTCCTCATTTTTCTGCGCTGTTTTCGCAACTGAATTTGATTTTCACAATTCTTTACTTCATTCTGGAAACACAACGTTGCACAATCTGTATCTCCTCTAATCTCGCCAATTCCGCTAGGCATAGGAAATTTTATGCACTGATGTAGATTTGATGATACAGCCTTGATTGCATGTATCCATTGTCTTCCCAACATCATATTATATGGTGATTTCACGTCCACTACACACAAAGTTATTTGCTTCTCTATTTCCCCCAGCGGAATTCGCACTATAATTTCACCTTTAGGTTTTGTTAGAGATTTTCCAAATCCATGAATATGATATGTTGGACTAAGCATTTCTTCATCTTTGTATCCCATTTTCTTGAATATGTGGTAAAACATTATATCCACAGAAATTCCTGCGTCCACCAGAGTCCTATTCACAGCCCACTCTTCTGTAGATCTTATTGATTTCTCTTTTCTTGTTGTTACAACAGACACTGTGATCACCAATGGAGATGTATGGCTTAAATTTTCTTTCGGAATTTCTGCTGCCGTGAATGTGATCTTCTGTTTTTCCCAATATTTTAGCGGTGATACCTCCTCTTCCAACATGATTTTCTTTCCTTCAAAATCTCGCTTGTGTATCCTTCCTCTAATATCTTCATGGAACTTATCTATCATCGTCTTTGTTATTACATCACACTCCACTTTATTTTGATTATCTTTGACTTTAACCATCTTTTCTTCCATCAATTTTCTTGATATTCTTCTAACTCTTGAATAATTTCTTTCTTTTACCTAACTTTTACTATGATTTTCAACTATTCATCCTCAAGTTTCTTTAAAACCAAAATGTAGTTGCAGGAATTCCCACACTACACCCTATTCAAGAATTTATCAATATTTATGACACAATTTGAAGATTAAGGATCTTTTTTATTAATATGATCTTAAAAGAATTACAGAAATCAAGAACACAGAACACTTAATAAGATTTTCTCTCTCCTAAAAACTTTCTTAGCACTCAAAAATTCATCTCTCTCTCTGGAACTATTCATTTCCTTTATATAGGTATTTACATAATGGATTACAGCTCATGACAGCTCATTTACAGTTAAGATTCCCTTTAATTTCGGATCTGAATAATTGCGATAAATCGCAATTAGCACCGCCTTATTCATTCGCAAGTCTTATTGGTTCGTCGCAGAAATGTCACACTTTAATCATATTTCTGTCGTTTTCATCTGATATGTCATTCCTTACGTCACTCTGAGACATGTCGCAGAATATCATTGATGTGTCACAGAACTGTTGTTTATTTCGCAAGGATATTATTGTGACAATATTCTGATCCTACAGGTGGATTTATTTTCAAGCAATCTAGCATTGATCATTCACTATAGATAAGGGTTTTATGTAACCACACAACCAATACCTTGAAAAAAAAAATATGTGCGTACTGTATAAGGTTGTCTTCCATATCTTTGTTATTCACGAACAAGAGATTTCAAAATATTTTACTTGGGGATCGTAGAGCACATGGAAGTTATCTTCTGATAATTACATAACTTGTTTCTAGGAATTTTTCATAAACCCTAGATTTAATAGATCAAGATATCTCTAGAATTTTTTAGATGATCTTATAAGGAAGAAACAATTAGGTTGCAGACCTGTAAACCCTAATTGATAAGGAGTATCTTCTAAAGAGAATTAACGTTTTGCTAGAGGATTTTTAAGAGCATCTTCTAAAGAGAATTGGGGTTCTGCTAGAAGGTTTACTAGAGGAATTCCTAAAGAGAATTGGTGTTCTGCTAGGATTTCTATAACTGTACAAATACAACTGAAGCAGGTATTACATCTGAAAAAGCGGGGGTCTAACAACCTCACCCAATATTTCGATAAGCAATCTGTATGGACAACTCCGAGTTGTTTTTCTAAAGAATCAACTAGACTCAATTAATAGAAAATACTCAAGGAGTTATTATCTCAATATCTCGATTTGATTTACTCAAGCAAATATGATTCGCGAGTCTAATCAAAGAGAGATAACTTGGATGGTACCAAAGACCAATATCCAAGTGTTAATCTATTTAAATCAACAACCAATAGGTCGGATATTCTAATCGATTGAACAACGCACAACCTGTATTATTTTAATTATATAAAAATATAATGCGGAAAAGAAATAACACAAACACCAGAATTTTGTTAACAAGGAAACCGCAAATGCAGAAAAACCCCGGGACCTAGTCCAGATTAAACATACACTGTATTAAGCCGCTGCAGGCACTAACCTACTCCAAATTAACTTCGGTCTGGACTGTAGTTGAACCCCAATCAATCTCACAATGATCCAAGTTACAATTATGCTCATATGCCTCTGATCCCAGTAGGATACTGCGCACTTGATTCCCTTAGCTGATCTCACCCGCAACCAAGAGTTGCTACGACCCAAAGTCGAAGACTTTAGTAAACAAATCTGTCTCACACAGAAAAGTCTACAAGATAGATAAATTCGTCTCCCACGAATAAACCTATGAGTTTTGTTCCGTGTGAACAGGAACCAATAAATAAAACCATACTTATATTCCTGAAGAACAACTCAGTTTTATTAATCACCTCACAATAGTCTTAATCGACGCAGCGAAAAAAGATATTGTGGAATCACAAACGATGAGACGAAGATGTTTGTGATTACTTTTATATCTTGCCTATCGGAGATAGAAATATTAAGCCAATTATTACAATTGTACTCGTATGATAGAAACAACAAGATCGGATCACACAACTACAAGAAAAGTAGTATCGTTCTGGCTTCACAATCTCAATGAAGTCTTTAAGTCGTTAACCTGGTTTTAGAAGAAGAAAACCAAAGGTTAAAGGAGAATCAATTCTAGCTTAGCAAACTAGTATCACACATAATGTGTGGGGATTAAGTTTTCCAGTTGCTAGAGTTCTCCCTTATATAGTCTTTCAAATCGGGGTTTGCAATCAATGTTAGCTTAGTAACAAAGCATTCAATATTCACTTTTAGATGAAAACCCGATTAGATACAAGCTAATATATCTCAACCGTTAGATCGAAAACTTAGCTTTCCATACAAACATGTACTTGACGATTTTGAGTTTGTTTAACCGTACCCAAACATGTACAATATTTGGTTCAAGATTAGTCAAACAAATGGTTAGCCAAATGATAACTTTCATATCAACCATATTCTTCTTCACCATAACTAGTCCAAATGACTCAAATGAACTAGTTAGAGAGTTGTTCAATTGCTATGAGATCTTATGTACTACACAAGCCACAATTGAAGTAAAAACGATGTGATTCACTCGAATCGATTCATTAACTATAAAGCCACGATTTGCAATAGCATTCCTTAGATAATTTAAATAAGTTCACGAACATCGTTTTTAGACATAACCACTCAAGTTCGCGGACTTAAGTAACCGGTTGGAGTTCACAAAATCCAGCAGAAATTCTCGAGTTTGAGAACTTCCGTCAGTTCGCGGACTGAGTTCGCGTACTGAAACCAAGCTTCAAACTCCAGTATAAATTCTCGGGTTCAAGAACTACGCTCGTTCGAAGACTTAGTTCGCGGACTGGATTGACTGCTCAAGTTCCGGTTTTCGCTTGATCAACAAAGTTCGCAAACTTCGGTTCAAGTGCATAAGGAATTATACATATATGTGTTACCACAATAATATTTATATCCCCAAGTGGTTATATTTTCTAAACTCTCATTTCAATCATTAAAACATTCTCAGAGGACGTCATGTAGTTGTTATTCACGAACTAGTTTTCGTCAGAGCAATTTTCAAAATGATTGAAACATTACATGACTTTCGTCACTAGGAAAAGATGAACTCGTCTAAAGTGAAAGCTTTACCAACACATATTTAGAGAAATATATAAGCGAGATATACTCAGCTCGAAATGTCACATGTGTATATCTTTAGTCTATATAGTAAAACGACTTTTGTCTCAAGATATGAGATAAAGTAGATAGACTTTTGAGTGATAGATAAGTTCAAGTCTCCACATACCTTTTAGTCGATGAAGATCCACCGGTTCCTTGAGTAGTCCTTCGTCTTGTATGATGATTCCAATGGAGTTCTTGAGCTCAACTACACTTTTTATCCTAGTCTTAGACCTTAGCTATAATAGACTAGAAATCAAGACTTTATAGTTTTGATCACTAACATGCTTGATATAGCAACGCATGCGAGTTCGACCGAGCAGTGCTCTAACAATCTCCCCTTTTGTCAATTTTATTGGGAAAACTATTAATACATATGGAATACAAAAAATATATAAATAAACTTTGTAGCTCATATTCCACATGTCTAATCTTGAACAATACTCGAAATCTTCATCACTTCCAAGTAGTCCAATGATCCCAAAGGTTGTAAGTTTAGCATCATCGTTGTTGAAAATCCGTAGCTATAACAATGAGAAAATCATCGGTTCTCAATCATTGTTATACAGTGTCATAGTATTATTACATAGCGTTAAAGTCCAATTGCATCACAACTTCAACATCGGTTCTCAATCATTATTATACAGTGTCATAGTATTATTACACAGCGTCAAAGTCCAATTGCATCACAACTTCAACAACAATACTATGGTCATACTTTACTCCCCCTTAGTCAATACTCCATCTCACATGGAAACCACTCCCCCTACATAATGATCCGAAAACCATATGTATTTGCAGTGTGAACTACAATTAATTCTCCCCCTTTTTGTCAATAAAATTGGCAAAGGTACAAGAACAAGATCCTAATGAAATTTCCGTAAGAGACATTTCATGACCAAAATTAAATATGTATCATCTTGCTTAGATGCAATCATAAAGCCTAAGCTAAATGCATTCATCAAGGAGTTTATAAAGACGCAAGATAACCCCTCTAATATTCCACAACCGCACTCCCCACAAAGATTTGGTAATTAAGCACAAGTTCAAAAAAACTCTCCCCCATAATATGTCATTCCCTAAGGAACAACAAGAGCGACCTTAATTTCCAAAGAAAATAAGGATTTCTTTAGACTCAACAAATTACATACAAGTATGAATTTGGAATCCAATAAGAAATATTCAATCAAATTAACCAAAGCGAACCAAGATTAATTTGACTAAATATGCTCAACACAAGTAAACTTATGGAGACTTAAAAATTAATTAAGTTAATCACAAGAAAACTTGCAAATAATCTAATTGTCATACTCAACCAAACTGATTACAAGAGTAATCAATTTAATTGGCCACACTCGACATAAGAAAATATATGGATCAATGACTAAGTTAATCATAAAAATAACCATCCTAGTTGATCATGCTCAACAAGAGAAGAACTTACGGAGTGTTAACTAAATAGCCATACTAGATGATTGATTTAGTTCATTTGGGCTCAACACAAGAGATTATGGAACCCCGACTAAGATTATCATAGCATGACAACCTTAACCATACATGTACTCAATATAAGAAAACTTATGGAATACAAACTAAACAACCACACAAGTTGATTAATTTAGTTCTTAATGCTCAACATATAGCATCTCATGGAACAACCAACCATGCCAATAAGAAATCAACTTAGTTGTATCGTTCTCAACATGAGATACACAATGGATCCTTCACGGTAATACATAAATAAGGATTTATACCGTGGATAACACAAGGATTCATTCTATGTTTCATCACCATTTGCACAATGATACACAATAGACATAATCCTTGAATCACAAAAGATTATAACCTATCTTACATCAATAATTGACAATACATGCTTAACTTTTGTGTTTGTCAAAAGTCTTTTCATCCTTTTATCAATATTTGCATATCAATTCATGAACGACTTTACTTTTGACAAAATATGGGACAATCAAGTTCACGGACGTAAACACACATATCTCATCAAAACATTGCAATATATAAAATCAAAATATTAATACTGCAACCATCATCTTCCAAACAAACTTAGAATTTTTAAACCAAAAAATCTAAAAACAAGAAGATGAAAACATTGGATATAGCTATGTGTAATCACAACAATGGCTATTCCAAAACACTAGTTATTCTTCTAAACAAAAGAGAAACAATAGAAGATTTACTAGACAAACTTTAACTCAAACATGTCCACTAGAAACCGATCAAAAGCTAAAGTTCACGTTCGACAGCTTCACAGGTTTCAAGACTTTTGAGATTATGATCCATATCATTAACTGCGTCTTCAGAGAAGATATCCTTATTGAGAAGTTCTTTAACATGTGAATTCATGAGACCAAAGTCAGTAGTAACCTTTTTCAACTCACTTCTAATCACATCAAGATCCTTCATTGTATCAACAAGTTGCAGTTTTTCTTTCTCAAAGTATTTCAGAAAGTCATGAACCACTTCAGCAGCCACCATATCCTCATTCTTAACATCTTGATGTGAGTAGGTATAGTAGCATGAGGCATTAGGTTCTCCATCTTTCACAAGAGTTCTTTTCTTTCTTCCTTTCGATTCAACACAAAAACCTTTTACAAGAAATCCCTTTGCAAAACCACCATAGAAAGGTGAGGAGGAGAACATTCTTGATAACCAGAAAAACCTAGAGTATGCGTACGTGACATAAGTAACTCAATAGGTCGGCTATTTAAAGGTTTTGTTTGGATGAAGGACTTTTAGGGTTTCCAGGATGTAAACTCGAAACGGTAACTCGTGTACACATTCGAACACAGTGCACCCCACAAGAAAATAACAAAGACAAATAAACAAAAAAAAAATACTAAAAGGCATTGCAAATACTTTTTAGGCAATACTGTCTGCTGGCACTAGTTTAGCTATAAACGATAAGAGAAGAGCTCAACTAGGCAAAAAACAAATTTCCAAAGTATACCTGACTTTTACATATCTTGCTCAGCTGGATTTTTATGAGCAAGTTCCTAACCTTGTGATTAATTAGCACAAGTACGAGCTTTGAGCTCATCTAAGGAATTGTGTTTATGACCAAGTCTCTTTTTCCTTCTGAATTTTGAGAGAGACTTCTTTTGATTTGAGAAATTATCATAAAACTTATTATCATCAAAATATGAGACATAGTTTGAGCTCTTACCAGAAGGATATTGACTTGAAGGAAGACATCATGTTGACAATTTCTTTGTAGCCTTGAATTATCTTTATCAAGTCATTTCTCATATCATCATTCTTCCTTCTTTCTCCTGGATTTTTCTCAAATCATGAGACACGTTATTTTCAGAAACAACAGCTTGGTCTTTTCTCAGACGATTCTTGTCAAGACTTTTGTTCTGCTTTAGAAAATTTGAGGAACACATTGAACTGGCCTTCCTGGTAACATACACAGGGTATGCATGAAAACCAATGGGTTTCGACCTACGAATGTCAGTTACACCTTTGAGAATTAAGTTTAAGGTGTGTTGAAGTTGAACAAGCGAGTTTTTATTCAACTTAGAGTTTCTCTTTTGTCTAACAGAACCTTTTGCTTCGCAAAAGAGACATACCTTTTGATCACACGAGTGATTAGGCAGTTTGGTCTTAATATTCTCGTCAGGAGATTCCTTCCTTCCAAATGGTGTGTGTTTTCCTTGATCAGAGGAAACTAACATATCTTTCTTAATAGGAAGGGACTCCATTTTTACTTCTGATGCTGGAGCATTTTTAGTCTTATCAGAAGTAATTGGTATGTTAGACTTCTTAGAGCATTCTTGAATAGAGAGTTTACTCAAGAGATGTTCTATTTCCAAAGCATCATTTTTAAGGTTTGCCTTAAAAGTCATACACGAAGAATAATCTTCTATATTTTCTTTGGACTTGCAGACTCTTATCATACTTAGAAGAACATTGACATGTTGTTTCAACCGATTGCATCTATTAGCTTGGATTCTAACAAGATTTAGAATCAAATCACCCTCTTCAGCTGTTTCTCGTTTGCTTCGAGAAATGGACTCCTTTAAAGGATAATCGTGATAACACATGTTACAACCCGTATGTCTAGTTTGAACACATGATTCATCTATATTCGAGATAGAGGAATTTTTCTCTTTAATAAAATTAAACGAGACAGAGTTTTTATTTCTAGTGATGCGTTTATCAGAGATGCTACTCTTGTCCATAGAGTCAGATCTCTACAAACACAGACTTGTAAGGTCTTGAACGTGTTTGCCTGCTCTGATACCAATTGAAAAAGCAGGGGTCTAATAACCTCACCCAGTATTTCGATTAGCAATCTGTATGGACAACTCCGAGTTATTTTTCTAGAGAATCAACTATACTCAATCAATAGAAAATACACAAGGAGTTATTATCTCAATCTCTCGATTTGATTTACTCAAGCAAATATGATTTGCGAGTCTAATCAAAGAGAGATAACTTGGATGGTACCAAATACCGATATCTAAGTGTCAATCGATTTAAATCAACAACCAATAGGTCGGATATTCTAATCGATTGAACAACGCACAACCTGTATTATTTCAATTATATAAAAATATAATGCGGAAAAGAAATAACACAGACACCAGAATTTTGTTAGCGAGGAAACCGCAAATGCAGAAAAACCCCGGGATCTAGTCCAGATTAAACATACATTGTATTAAGCCGCTACAAACACTAGCCTACTCCAAATTAACTTCGGTCTGGACTGCAGTTGAACCACAATCAATCTCACACTGATCCAAGGTACAGTTATGCTCCTACGCCTCTGATCCCAGCATGATATTGCGCACTTGATTTCCTTAGCTGATCTCACCCACAACCAAGAGTTGTTACGACCCAAAGTCGAAGACTTTAGCAAAAAAATCTGTCTCACACAGAAAAGTCTACAAGATAGATAAATTCATCTCCCACGAATGAACTTATGAGTTTTGTTCCGTCTTTTGATAAACCAAGGAGAACAGGAACCAATCAATAAAACCAGACTTATATTCTCGAAGAACAACTCAGTTTTATCAATCACCTCACAATAGTCTTAATCGACGCAGCGAAAAAAGATATTGTGGAATCATAAACGATGAGACGAAGATGTTTGTGATTACTTTTATATCTTGCCTATCGGATATAGAAATCTCAAGCCAATTATTACAATTGTACTCGTACGATAGAAATAACAAGATAAGAGCACACAACTACAAAAAAAAAGTAGTATCGGTCTGGCTTCACAATCCCAATGAAGTCTTTAAGTCGTTAACCTGGGTTTAGAATAAGAAAACCAAAGGTTAAAGGAGAATCGACTCTAGCTTAGCAAACTAGTATCACACAGAATGTGTGGGGATTAGGTTTTCTAGTTGCTAGAGTTCTCCCTTATATAGTCTTTCAAATCAGGGTTTGCAATCCATGTTAGCTTAGTAACAAAGCATTCAATATTCACTGTTAGATGAAAACCTGATTAGATACAAGCTAATATCTCTCAACCGTTAGATAGAAAACTTAGCTTGTCATACACACATGTTCTTGACGATTTTTGGTTTGTGTAATCGTGCCCAAACGTGTACAACAGTTGGTTCAAGATTAGTCAACCAAATGGTTAGCCAAATGATAACATATCAACCATATTCTTCTTTACCATAACTAGTCCAAATGACTCAAATGAACTAGTTAGAGAGTTGTTCAATTGCTATGAGATCGTATATACTACACAAGACACAATTGAAACAAAAACGATGTGATTCACTCGAATTAATTCATGAACTATAAAGCCACGGTTTACAATAGCATTCCTTTGATAATTTAAATAAGTTCACGAACATCGTTTTTAGACATAACCACTCAAGTTCGCGGACTGGATTCGCTGACTTAAGTAACCGGTTGGAGTTCACAAACTCTAGAAGAAATTCTCGGGGTTTTAGAACCTCCATCAGTTCGTGGACTGAAACTAAGCTTCAACTCCAGCAGAAATTCTCGGGTTCGAAAATTACGCTCGTTCGCGGACTGGATTGACTGCTCAAGTTCCGGTTTTCACTTGATCAACAAAGTTCGCAAACTTCAGTTCAAGTGCATAAGGACTTATACATATATGTGTTACCACAACAATGTTTGTATCCCCCAGTGGTTATATTATCTAAACTTTCATTTCAATCATTGAAACATTCTCAGAGGACGTCATATAGTTGTTATTCACGAACTAGTTTTCGTCAGAGCAATTTTCAAAGCGATTGAAACATTACATGACTTTCGTCACTAGGCAAAGATGAACTCGGCTAAAGCGAAAGCTTTACCAATACACATTTCGATAAATAGATAAGCGAGATATACTCAGCTCAAAATGTCACATGTGTATATCTTTAGTCTATATAGTAAAACGATTTTTGTCTCAAGATATGAGATAGAGTAGATAGACTTTTGAGTGATAGATAAGTTCAAGTCTCCGCATACCTTTTAGTCGATGAAGATCCACCGGTTCCTTGAGTAGTCCTTCGTCTTGTATGATGATTTCCTTGGAGTTCTTGAGCTCTACTACACTTTCTATCCTAGTCTGAGACCTTAGCTATAGTAGATTATAAATCAAAACCTTATAGTTTTGATCACTAACATTGACAAACATGCTTGATATAGCAACGCATGCGAGTTCGACCGAGCAGTGCTCTAACAACATCTTGTCCAAAATCTGGGAGTAGTAATTGAAATTAAATTGTTGCGAGATTTGAAACGAAGTTGGACATTTGCAAAAAAATTGCAACTGAAATTCACAACAGGGCAAAAGTTGTTGCAAAATCTAGTTACTAATAAAAAAAATGGTGTAGTGATTGCTTTACCAATCAGTTTTTTGAACATTTTGTTGACTAACTTTTGATAGGTCGAGCCAGTATTCGGTAGACCAAACGGCGTTGCCTTAAAAAAGTACAAACCCTTCTCAATGATGAAAATTGTGTGCTCTTGGTCAGCTAGATTCATAGGTATCTGATTGTACCCAGATTATCCATCAATAAAAGATAGTTGACCATACCCTTGGGTTGACTCCACCAGTCTATCCATGTCAGGAAAAGGGAAGTCATCCTTTGGGAAAGCGTTATTCAGGTTGGTAAAAGTTGATGCATACTCGAACTTTCCCATTCTTTTTCATGACTACTATGATGTTAGAGATCCATACGTGGTATTTACACTCCCTTGTAATGGATGCCTCTTGTATACTTTCAGCGTCTGTATTTACTGCATCGTATAGCTTAGTTGTCACCTTTTTATTTTTCTGCTTAACTGGTTTAAAGCTTGGATCAATATTTGGAGAGTGACATGCGATATTAGGATCTATACCTGGCATGTCTGATATTATCCAGGCAAAGATGTCGATGTTCTCTTTTAGTAGATTGATCATACCCTGCTTCTCAGCTTGCGGGAAACCTTTACCAATGAAAGTTATTTTTGGATACTCAGTTATGCTGAGATTCATTTCTACGAGGATTTCCACGACCTCAGCTTTGAACTCACGTTATGGAACTCCTGGTAACTTTTTTTTAGTTTCTGGCTTCTCAGGTGGAGATCTCTTTGGATTGGCTTCCAAGTAGTTCAGTTTAGCTAACTGTCTTTCCAGTTTAGTTGTTATACCTGACAGCTTTAATTGCTATCTTCTATGTCCATTATGTGGATCTTCCTACTGAGTCGAAGATAAAACTACTAATTCTTTTGATGACACTTGGTTCCCGCGGATCACTTAGTCCCTAGGGCTTGTCATGAATTTTAGATTTTGGTGATATGTTAAAGGAACTGCCTGCATTGCGTGTAACCAATCCCTTTCCAGTATCACATTGTAAGTTGATCGGGTATTTAGGACCAGAAAAGCTACGTTAGTTTTGATCGATCCAGCTTCAACAATAAAAGTTACCTCTCCCATTGGGTAGGTTTTGAATCGATTAAATCCAACTATGGCTGAGATGTTTGCTCTTAGTGATCCTTCATTTGTTTGTTTTATCTTCTTTGCAGCTTGCAATTAAATTATGTCATATGTATATCCTTGGTCGACTAATATCTTGATGCAGTCCTATCCATCTATTATGGAAATATTACTCCAGTCAAGTCTCTGGCAGTGAACCTGATGTCGTCTGGAGGTAACAAGAGACCTCCATAGCTCGAGTGGATACATGTGATATTGATATCGCAAAATTTTCTCTTCCTGTCAGTAAGGTTGAGCTATAAGTCATTCCCGACTCGATCTATAGAGTGTATCATATTCACACACCCCTTGACTTCCTAAGTTGGTATTGCAGTTTGTCCCTTGGAGATGAACTCTTTTAGATGACCTTCTTTGACCAAGTCATTGATGAACCTGATCAAATTCCTACAGTAATTGGTGTGGTGACCGCGAGCTTCATGGTACAAGCAGTAGTTCTTTCTTTTGGACTCATTTCTCATCTTTCAACATGTCCCAAAGTGAGGTTTGTTCTTGATGAACTGTATAATAGTTTCAGGGGATGCGTCAGCTTGGTGAAGCCTTGGACTTCGTCAACCTATTTCGGTTCTGACTCTGCTTTGCAGCTTTATTGGGTAATCTTGGAGAATGTTATCTCTTATATCTAGATGAAGGATCAGCTGACTACACTTTATGCTCTAAGGTTGTGGTTGTAGACGTGGTAAGATTGTCCTTCTCTCCCTGGCCCACTTTACAGCTTTGTTGTACGCATTTTATAGAAAAGTCAACTCTGAGCCAATGAAAGAGTCTTTAATATTATCCTGTAGCACAGCGTTTTATACTCCCTCCGTTCCATTTTAGATGATGTTTTTGAAGTTTTTACGCAGATAAAAAATAAAGAGAGATATAAAGATTTTCCACTTATACCCTTGAGAAAAATCTTCAAACATTAAATGCTATTAGTGTATTTAAAAATAAATTTATATTTCCAAGACAAAATGTAAGGGTGTTATTGGTAGTTTTGTGGAAAAATATGAAAACTTTCAAATATTATGGAACAAAAAAATAACACTAAAACATCATCTAAAATGGAATGGAGGAAGTAAAATACAACAGAGGAATCTCTCTTAATTGAACCGGTGTTGCTGCAGCCGTAAACCTTCTCAAAAATTATGTGAAGCTCTCATCTTTTTATTGAGTTACTCCTTCTAGAACATCGGCTTGGCTAATATTGCATGAGTAGTTTTGGATGAATATCTCTTTAATATTTTGAAATGACTCTACTGAGTTTGTGGTAAGCAGTGGAACCAAGTCAACGCATCATCTTCCAAACTGCTTGTGAAGAATCGTGTCAGAATCAGTGTTCTCGAGGTACAATGTCATTTGTTGTTCGAAATGGAACACATATTTATTTGGATCTGTATCTCCTTTAAAGCTTCTGAATCAGGTTGGTGGAAGTTTTCCGGCAGTTTACATTCTCTAACTTCTTTATACAACGGGCCATCTTTGAAAGTATATGTGGGGTCTTCTCTGGGCTTATTGATCAGTAACTTGAGCCTGTATTTTTGCTCTCTAAACATTCTTTTCATTCTTGAGTCAACTGACTCTTGGATGTCACTTCGAGAAACAACTTCGATCGGCTCAAAGTTATGGTCCCTGGCGTAAAAAATACTACCCATCGAGCTATAATTTCTAAATTATTATCTCAGCTGCTCTTGATGACTAATCAGTTGTACTATGTCTGATGGTTGAGACGTGTTCACTGCTGATGTAGGCTGAGTTGCTATCGCATATAGAGTTGTTGGTGGTGGTGCTGGTAGGGTCATGTTATTGACTCTATCAGTAAATGTCGAGATCGACCTCAATAACTCCTGGAACATATCATGAGGTATTTGTACGATTAGTGTAGTCGATGTTGGGGAATCTCGAGTTCGAGCTGGAGAATTTACACGGCTTGGAGAAGAACTCTGTATGACTGGAGTTGTTACCTTATGGGTAGTAGGTGTAGTTGCTCGACCTGGTAAATTTACTCCAGGTCCAGGTGCTACGACTCTTCTTGTCATTTGCGATATCATTTTCCTAGTACTACATAAAATGACAAACAATATGTGAGTATTCGATCATGTGATTTTATTGGATCTTTCATATCTCAAATCGTCATTTTCCACCTAAAACAGAAAAACTCTTTGAAAGAAGTAGTTTCTCAGCATTGGATCATGCATTTTACATGTTTTTTAGTTTTGTGATCCGTCTTATATGAAATTCTTTACGAGTTCTTATATTTTTTTGAAAGGTAATCTGTGTATTCATCATAATAATTATAGTTGTAGGTACAGAAAAACACTTCGCCACGTGTCCGAGGTAGATTGAACGAAATAATGAGGAGAATCTTCGAGAAGGATATTATTCACCACTCCCCAGAGAGGTGTAAGTGAATAGTCAAATCAAGTATCAGATCAGCCACGAGATAGCACTAACTTGCTCGAAAAGATATCTAGCGAAGTAAATAAGGAGCGCGAGGTATGAATTGCTGCACAAGAAAAGAGGAGACCTGCGAAGTCGATTACACGAAGCTCGACTTGTTGTCCAAGAAATAGAAAGATTCCCGAAGTATATTGAGAGAAGTGTGGATTGTTGTGCAAGAAATGGGACAGCTGTCTTCGACCAGAGCCGATTATTAAGGCGTAAAGGAAGCATAAAGTTATTCTAAGCGAAGTAAAAAGTGTAGTTCCGAGGTAAATCGGGTTGTATCCCACCTTGTAACCCTCCCCTATAAAAGGAGGACTTAATCTTCCTTGAAGGGGGTTGGATCTTGAAGGAAAGAGAGAGAGGATACTAGTGAGAGAGCAATTTTTTCTTGAGAGTGTTCTTGAGTGGCTTGTAACTTAGATTATAAAAGGTTCAATAAACAAAGATCTGTTGGAAAACTTGTATTTGCTTAACTTTGTATTAGTCAAATTAGTAAGAGGGTGTAATTATGGATTTTCTGTAGTTGCATTTTGGCGCCGAGAAACAGGGATCTCAAGCTGAGATTTCAGTCTCACTTGAGATAGTTTGAGAGATCTGTTGTTATATAAATCAGTAAGCAAGATGTTACTTCACAAGGGTTGGAGAGCAGTGATCAGGAAAACATAATAACATCAAGAAAAGGTAGATCTGAGATCTGCTGCCCGGAAAGTGAGCAAGTTAGATCTGGTCAAAAGCCGGTAAATCGGAGAAAGAAAGTTAACAGGTTGTCCATGGAAAGAGTACCGGAACGAGCACAACACCTCATCGCGTCAAGGAGAAGCATGTGTCTAGCAGGAAGAGAAGGAGAAAGGATGGAGAGGGGCGAAACGTCAAATAGAGGAGGGAGACAGGGTGAAATCCAACAGGAAGAAGATGAACGTTATCGAGAGGGATCGATCCATACCGCTAACACCGAAACGGAGGAAGAGGAAGAACCCGTTCAAGGAAACGAAGAGGAGGACGCCGGTGAAGAAAATATGACATTAGAGCAGATCAGAGAGGTGTTCCGTTTAGAAAAATAAAGACAGAGAGATCTAATGGAGCAAAGAACCGTACTCATGAGGCAGAACGCAATCTTGGTACAGCAAAATAACCAACTTAATGAAGAAAGGACTGTTCGAGATGTGCGAGATGAAGCCGGTACGGGAGAAAACTTAACCCAAGGGGGAGAGATACGACAAGAAGAACAGGGAGGATAAAGGAGAGAACGAAGGAGGAGGCGTCGAAGGGAAAGCAGCGAAGAAAGGTTGCTGAGGAGAGCTTTGGAGGAAACTAGGTGGTAAGACCAAAGGCGTCGGTTTGAAGAAGAAATAACTCGGGAGGAGGAGAGGCTTCGGCAAGAGGAAAGGCTAAGAGAAGATGAAAGAATACAAAGGGAGGAAAGAGCTCAGAAAGAGCAAAGACAACGTGAACAATTATGGCAAGAGGAAGCGAGGAAATACGCGGAAGAGGAAGAAGAGAGAAGGAGACATGAGGAGGAAGGGAGAGAAGATGATGATGAGCGAGATAGAAGAAGGATAAAGCGAAGGCGGGATGAAGGAAGAGACGAGGTTAGCCAAACAGTCATGAACGAAATACAGGAGATGAAAGAGCTACTAAACAATCCACGAAGAGGAGGAAGAGTGCAGCTGGAAGAGGCAATTGTAGAAGATGAAAAATCTCCATTCTCTCGCGAGGTACTGGAGGGAAGAATCCCGGGAAGGTGATCACTTCCAACCTTAGGAAGTATCTTCGACGGAACAGGGAATGTTGTACAACATCTAAAACAATACACCCTCTCACTAATGCAGTGGGAGAGGTACGAAATGGTACTGTGCCAATATTTCCCAGCTAGCTTAACCGGGAAAGCCTCAAAATGGTTTGAAGGGTTAGAGGAAGGTTTAATTTCATCGTTCAAATATTTACAAAGAATATTCTTGACAACTTACATAAGCAATAATATGTTAAGACCTGGGATAAAAACTTTGTTCAACTTGAGAAGGAAACCAGGCGAAAATCTGCGAAGTCTGATTACGAGATGGAGAAAAATATGCAGTGAACTCGCACGGAGGGTAGATGAGAGAAATTTCATCCTGGCCTTCGTTAACGCGTTAATACCAACCTACCTCTTGCACACACAACTTTTCGTAATTCGCAACACAATATCGATGAGTGAACTCCGAGAGTATCAGGAGGAGTACGTGGCATTGGAAGAAAAGCAAAGGGAGGCAATTGAGGCAGCTCTGATTCAGTCCAAGGAAGGGAACTCGCGTCTGCTACCAAGAATAGCGAACGTAATAGAATATAACATGAAATATGTGGACGCAGAGCCATTAGCAACAATCCCAGTGAAGTTGGTAGCAGTTTCCAGTGGAGACCAAGAGTGGATAGATCAACATCCGATATATGTCGACCCCAGACCTCAGAACTATGAGTCCCGAGGTGATAATCCGAGGAATTCGCGAAGATACAATCCAGGAAAGCAATACGGAGGAAAGATGCCACAATTCGAAGACGTGGTATTACCTGAACTTAACACCACAGTCGAGAAGATATGGGAGTCAATTGTTCTAACATAAGAAATTCCTCCCCCGGCAAATTTTGGGGTGGAACCCTTTTCAAGTGTGAGAAATAATGACTTTTGTAAGTATCATTGTTTTCATGGGCCTCGCACGGAAGATTGCAGAAAAATCCGGTGGATAATACTTCGTCTAATTGAAAAGGGGAAACTCAAGCATTTCTTGGCAGATTCAGGACCCTTACCACCACCACCACCTCGGAAGGATGATCAAAAACAAACAAAAGTATACAGAATCGAAATCGATAGAGGAACCCAAAGGTTAAAGTGTAACTCCATTATTCATTCTGCGAAGAATATACGTGACTTTCATGATAATATGTTACAAAGGGTTCATAAGCGGGATTTTGAAGGAAATGAGATATACAATATAGCAAAGAAGGGGCCATTGGAAGAATGGCATAAAAGAATTATTTCCTTCTCGGCAGCAGACGCCCCAGAGGGAGGAGCTTCGTACACAGATCCTTTGGTGATCACTTTGAACTTCGGAGAACATACAAAGTGGGAAGAAAGTCTCACGAGAAAAAATAAAATATGTGCAATAGACAGGATCTTGGTGGATACGGGCAGTTCGGTGGATATACTCTTTTATCATACATTCAAAACGATGGGTTACCGAGATTCGGACCTGGTGCCATCAACTTATAATATCTATGGATTTAACGGAGTGGGTTCAAAACCAAGAGGGGAATTAACCGTGAAGATCTTCGCCGGGGAACTAGAAACCGAGGTAACGGTATGCGTGGTGGATGAGGAATCACCTTACAACGCTTTGATTGGGCGGCCATGGATACATGGAATCAAAGGGATAGCATCCACTTACCACCAAGCTATCCGATTTCCAATGCCAAGCGGAATCGGCGAAATAATGGGAGATCAGAAGGAAGCTAGAGAGTGCAACGACGAAGATATGCATAACTATGACGAGAAGATAAGGCGAAGGAAAGAACGAAATAAGAGAGTGCAAGAGGCAAAGAGGGAGGAAGAATTAATGGTATATATGGTTAAAGCGAAAGAAGGATGGGCTATTCCAAGTGAAATTCCAGAAGACAAGGATAATCCTTTATAGCAATTAAAGGAACCATCCCCACTCGGAGAACCGATCATGAACTTCGCAGCAGATGAAGCGAAAACGGTGAGGATCGGGACAAGAATGGAGGCGGACGAGGAAGAAAACCTGATAAATATGCTAAGAGAGTACCTCGATATCTTTGCATGGGGCATGAACGAGATGCCTGGGATAGACCCCGAAGTCGCTTGTCACCGACTGGATCTGAACCCAGCAATCCAGCCAATAAGGAAACGAATACGAAAGATAGAAACTGCTTACCACGAGCAAATAGAACAGGAATCACAGAAAATACTGGACTCGGGAATAATAAGACCCGCGAAGTACCCAACGTGGATAGCCAACATGGTGATTGTACCAAAAAAGACTACAGGAATAAGAATATGCATAGATTTTAGCGACTTGAATACTGCCTCTCCGAAGGATAGTTTCCCACTACCCAATATACCTCAGATGGTGGAGTCTGCATCCGGGTACAAGCGGCTGACGTTAATGGACGGTTATTGTGGATACAATCAGATACCACTCGCGGAGGAAGACCAAGAGCACACAGCTTTTTTTGTCCCTAGAGGGTTATATTGCTATACCAGAATACCATTTGGATTGAAGAATGCGGGAGCAACCTACCAACGAATGGTCGAGAAGATTTTCACTAAATGGGTGCACAATAAACTGGAAGTCTATGTCGACGACATGCTAGTAAAAACTAAGGAGTCAGGGGATCATGTTGAGGATTTAAAAGAAATCTTTGAACAGATGATGGTGTACAAAATGAAAATAAATCCTGCAAAGTGTATATTTGGGGTAGAATCATCGAAGTTTCTAGGGCATATCGTGTCCGAGAAAGGAATTAAAGTGGATCCAGCAAAGGTTCAAGCAATATTGGATATGCCATCGCCAGCAACGGTAAAAGACGTGCAAAAACTAAATGGGAAATTGGCAGCTTTGGGAAGATTCGTTTCCAAATCTTCGGATAGATGCAAACCCTTCTTCGATATCTTGAAGAAGGGAGCAAAATTCTCGTGGACACAGGAGTGTGAACAGGCACTGCAAAATATAAAAGAATATCTCATTAACTTATCAATTCTCCAGAAGCCCGAACCAGATTAAGAATTACTAATTTTCCTCGCAGCTACATCAAATGCAATAAGTTCAGTATTACTTCGGATAGATGAAGGCGTCGAAAAGCCTATCTTTTACGTCAACAAAACCCTCAATACTGCTGAGAAGAATTACCCAAAGATAGAAAAGTTAATCCTAGCGTTGGTGTACTCGTCAGAAAAATTAATAACCTATTTTTAGACTCACAAGATAAAGGTTCTAACCAGAGTCCCGATAGAGTCAACTTTAAAAAATACGAGGAGAGTTGGGAGAGTTGAAAGATGGAATACCCGAATTGATCAATTCGGTTTAAAATACGAAGTCACACATAATTGCAGAATTTCTGGCTGAGTTTCCAATAAAAGAAAATGAAGGAGTGGAAGAGATGCTAGATATAGATGAGGAGCGCCCGGATCCTACAGATCTACTGAAAGAAAATCATCCAAGGAGATGGGAAATATTTATGGACGGATCCTCCAACAGCGCTGGAGGAGGAATGGGAATAGTATTTACTTCGCCAAAAGGAGCAAGGACGGTGTTCTGCTTTCGATTTTTATATAAAGCTACCAATAACGAAACGGAATATGAGGCAGTCATACAAGCTCTAAGGCTATCCATCGAGATTAGGTTGGAAGAAATAAGAATAACCAGCGACTCTCAGTTGGTGGTCAGGCAGATAGAAGGAAGGTACCAGTCGAATGATGCTGTGATGAACCGATATTTACAACTCGTGAAAGAGTACTCAAAGAAAATACCAAATATAATATGGAGACAGGTAATCAGGGACAATAATAGGCATGCAGATGCCTTAGCCTTCATCGCATCAATGATTGAAGATACCTCGGAGAAATATATCCGAATTGAAAGGTTAATGCACCCATAGGTAACCAACGAGTTGGAAGGTGAAAAATCCATAATGATAATAGAGGATAGCCTACCTGAAGAATTGGGATAAGATGACTAGAGAACATCTATTCACAAGTACCTTGAAAAGGGAGACTTGCCTAGGGACAGATTTGAGGCACACAAAATCAAAGGGAGATCCACAAACTATGAACTAAGAGGAGGAATCCTATATAGGAGATCATTCCTAGGACCACTGCTGCGATGCTTGTCACAGGAAGAAGGAGTACAAATTATTAAGGCAATACATTACGATGATGCTGTAAATCACAGCGGAACTAGATCATTGGCCTACAAAACCAAAAAGCAAGGATACTTCTGGCCGAGCATGCATAAAGACGCGAAAGGTGTATCAACGAGGTGTGAAGCTTGTCAAAGATTCGGAAAACGTATACATGCACCCTCGACGAACCTGAATTATGTGTTAAGTGTGTGGCCATTCTCCATATGGGGAATAGACATCGTGGGACCGTTTTTTGCCGGAAACTTGCAGCGAAAATACCTGATAGTGGCAACGGACTATTTCACGAAGTGGGTTGAAGCAAAGCCAATGAAGAATACGCGATATTGCTACATATATGATTTTATACTAGAACATACCATATGTAGATTCGGAATCCCTCTGCAGATAGTCTCAGATAATGGAATGCAATTCGAGGGAGAGAACGTGAAGATGTTATTTAGCACTTTTAAGATACAGTCCGCAAAGTCAACTCCGCTATACCCACAGAGTAATGGGCAAGCAGAGGCAACGAACAAAACAATAGCATCCACTCTAAAAAAGAATCTAGACGGGCACCTGCACAACTGGTGCGAAGAAGTTCCGAAGGTGCTGTGGTCATACAGAACCACCAGACGAGAAGCAACCGGAATGTCCCTTTTTTTTGGCATATGGAGTGGAGGCAGTTCTGCCTACTGAGATCATGTTTCCAACCACAAAACGGGAGGCCTGGAAAAGGATCCTGAACTCGGACCTGATCTTAGCAAAGCTATATGATTTGGAAGAGAACAGGGAGATTTACCTACAACACATGACGAACTATCACCGAAGACTATCTCGTGAGTACAACAAGAAGGTGAAAGAGAGAGGCTTCATTCCAGGGGAATTAGTTCTGCGAGAGATACCTCCGTATCAAAGGGGACTCGGAGGAAAGTTGGAACCTACGTGGGAAGGACCTTTCATCATGAAAAGAAGAGTAGGGAACGGAGCTTATGAACTCGCTGACTGTGAAGGAAAAGATACAGATAACAACGGAGACGTGATATACGGCAAAGCAGAAAGACAGGGTCGCAGACTAGACCATCTATGGAATCTAATTTACATCAAGAAGTATTATCCATGAGAAGCCGGAACTCATAAAAAATTGTTCTAAAAAAAAAAAATATATATATATATATGAAATAAAGCGTTTATTTTTAGAGCAACAAAGACATGTGGGAATGTTATATATGCCCCTAGTATCCATGGGCTTTGCAAGAACACCCTTCAGGGGCAACTTTGCAGTGGGCTTAATATCCAATAAAATGTCGGTGTACGATTTTAACCTCCATCTAATATTTCCATTGATCATTTTATTTCTATTCTGTCACCTCCTCTCCCGAAGAGGGTCACCACCACCATCTTCATCGTTGCCACCGTCGTTGGAAGACTACCTCCACTACATCACCACCTCTACTTCCGCCACAATTCCAGATCCATCTCCCAAATCTCATAAATAAGGTTTTCCGATTCAGAGATTTAAAGTTCGTGATTTCGCTCTCAGGTAATTTTCGAATTCGAAGATTCGCGTGTTTGATTCATTGAAACTTAGGTTGTGATTTAGTTATTCTTCCTCTTCAGGTTATTGAATCTTATTTTTCTTTCTCTTCATCTTCTTCTATTTATTTTGTCAGTAATTTCAATACCATCCAAAGATTTAGGCGATTAGAGATTCGATTTTTAGGTTCGATCTATGGTAATTTCAAGTTGCAATACAGAATCAAAAACCAGTCGAATTACAAAGAGATTGATGAATCAAGTTTGTATCAAAAACCCTAAAAATATCCATTTGATTTGATTCTCGCATCTATTGGATGTGTTTTTATGAAACGACTCAGTAAAACAATATTTTTATTGTATTTTGATATGGTGTTGGTACTTTTGGTGGTGGTGATGGTAGATGTTGGAAGGGAAATCACAGTGGTGGATTTTGTTGTAATAATGTACGTGGTGGTTTTAGTGATAGCAGCATAAGTATTGTTGGTGTAGAATCAGCAGTAGAATGGTAGTGTAGATGGTGGAAGCAACTGTGCTAAATTAGCAGCTCAAGCTTGTAGGTTTGTGAAATTGGTGGCATAAACAGTGCTAAACCTGCATATAGGAACTTGAGTTGACAAAATTGGCTTGGTCCCTTGGCTCTGGCCCACACCATGACACTAATTTGATCATTTGTATTAGTTAAGAATATATTTCTTAGAATGAATACACACATTTGCCTAAGTTCAGTTCAACATTAAAGCGATTTTATGGTTTTGTGGTATTGATGTCGGGTCATTCCAATGTTTATTGAGAACGATATAAGTTTGCTACAATCGGTAACTTCTCACTAGTATGGTTTGTATGAGCTCAGTATGTACTTAAATTTCTTTATAATTGTGACTGTGTACTTGAATGAATGTTGACTGTGTACTTATTGATTATGGAGGGGTATATATTGATTCACTGTTAATTGTGTACTTGTTATTTGCTAACTGTGGTGGTTTGTGTTCTCTTGATTAAATGTTAATAACTGTGAGCGAGACTGATTTTACACTATTTGGTTTGTGTTGTCTTGTAGGTCCAATGAGGATAGTTCAAGCTGTAATAACCAAACATAGTACTTAGGAGAAAGGGGAAGATAGTGAATGTTGGAAATGTGGCTGCTTTGGGATACAAGACCATGGAAGGGTGTTTACTCTGCGGGCTTTCGAAAGAGGTTACTAAGCTCTGCTGAAGAAGTATGTTTGCCATCATCACTTTTCTTTTCAGTCGACAAATCCAGTGAATGAGTTTGAACCGTTTCCTAAGCTAGTACCCCTGTTGCATCTAAAGTGCAGGTAAGTCGAGCAAATTAAGTTTCAAGTTTCAACTTTCCGACTCTTAAGTTTCAACAGTTCAGAATTACTGTCGTAACATTTATTTGAAGCATATAAAAACATACTTTTTTTCGGAAAAAATTTGTGTTAGTTGCTTCCAAATTTGGAGTCAACTTGTGTTAGTTGCTTCCAAATTTGGAGCCAACTTGTGTTAGTTGCCTCCATATTTGGAGCCAATTTCTGCTAGTTGCTTCCAGATTTGGAGATAACTTGGGATAGTTTTCTTCTTATTGTATATTATTACTGTAACTTTCTGCAGGAGGGCATGCATCTCTGTCATAATCATGTTCTCTCCTCAAGAATCAACTTACAAATTGATGATCACTATCCTGACTTGGTAATTGTACACTTATGCATGGTCTACTTGAGTAAGAATAGTTCAATCCACATTTCTACAATGCGATTAATAGATATAAGATATTAAGAAAATCTAGCACAAGTTGTTTCATTCACTCTAGAAATGAAATGAGACCTATTGGTTTGATGCTGAGAGGCTGAAGCTGTTGGTAGATGCAGGGATGTTCGGAAGATATGTTGTTAATCGAAGCGAAGGGATAGTGGTTGTATTTTTGCTTTTTGCTTGTTTGTGTGCAACTTGGTATATGTGTGTCAGTGTTGTTGGAATTGGTGGTTAGCTGCTTGACCGATCACAACTGTTCCGTCGGGAAGGTAAAGTAATTGTGACCCTGGAAAACCTCATCAAGTTGCTTCCAACTTTGGAAACAACTTGACCAAGTTGCTTCTACTATTTGGAGACAACTTGTGCTAGTTGCTTCCAACTTTGAAGACAACTTGACCCAGTTGCTTCCAATATCATTACTCATATTCGGATTATCTTCCATATATTTTCAGATATACTCTCTCTTGATTTATATTTGCAAATTGTGTGTATAGTTTCAAGTCTGTGAAAAATTAAGGCGATGCTCCGTAAAAACGATAAGAGGAGTCTGGTACTACGTACTGATGTCTGCTTTGTTCTGATGCTACTGTCTCTGATTTTGCTGGTGGAACGTACCCACATTTTCTTTCTCAAGCTTGAGGTGCAATAGGGATTTAGATGAAATTAGGGATTTATGGCACCTTATATGAAGACTTCATTTCCATCACAATTAAGGTACTCAACCTAATTTGTTTTATCAGTAAAAGCTGAGGAGTTCATTTTACTATCCAGTTAAAAGGAAAAACTTAGGAGTTCATTGGCACCTTATATCGATTATTTTTTAAAATTTTATTTTATTTTGTTGTTTCCTTTCGACTGGGCTGACAATGTTTACTTGTTGGCCATTCTATTCGAGCTTGCATGTAGTGGATGCTAGAAAGACTGTTATCTGTTCCTTGGAGATTCATTTGTGATCCTGAAATTTAGTTTAAAGACACCTCAAAGACGACCTTATTGAGATAAGAAACTATTGTAGAATGTGTGAAGGATTTAGTTTTTGATCCTCTGTGTACATCTTCTTGTTGTTCTAAGTGTTTTCTTTTTTAAATATTTATATTACAAGTAGCATGTACATGCTCCTGATAAATAAACGATTCAATTAGACATCATCTAGAAAGTGTGATTGATTGTTCTGTGGAACTTTACAGGAGTTTTTACCTTAAGAGTATAGATCATTGACAATAGTTTAACTTTATCTAGTTTGCTCAATTTAGTTCTTGGGCTCTAGATTTTGGGGGCAACTTGAGAAAGTTGCTTTCACTTTTGGAGGCAACTTGAGCCAGTTGATTCTAGGGTCGGAAGCAACTTGATCTAGTTGGCCCAATTTTTTTGAGAAGCATGTGAAATTATCTTTACACATATCCTAGAGTATTTGTGACGAATATGTGGTGCAATGGTAGCACGAATGACTCCATGTTAGAAGATGTGTATTCGATTCAGGCCAGGTTCATTAATTTTGTGCATCCTTTTTGTTTTTGGAGAGATTAGTTGCCTCCACATTTGGAGACAATGGTTCCAGATTCGGAGACAACTTGGTCTTGTTGGTTCCAGATTAGGAGAAAACTTTGTGCTAGTCGCCTCAGTTTCGGAGACAACTTCAGCAGCTTCAACAAGTTGACTCCATTTTTGTCAAGCAGATTGTTTGATTTCTGTTTTTTTGCGAGTATTCTTTGGTTTGTTTTTTGATGTGGTGTTTTGCTTTTGGTTTGCAGGCAGACATGGTGGTTACAGAGTTTTTGCTTTGCAACCTAAGCATCTCATATCCTGTTTCGGCATCAACTACAGTTAATGAAATGAAAAGCATTATAAATGATATTTGGACCTATCATCATGAAGACCTCATTCATCTTTCTTACAGCATTGATGAAGCGTTGCATCATTTGTTCTTATTTTGACTTAAAATGTTTAATTCATTGTCAAATTCGTTTAGACTCGATGCATTGAAATTCTAAATTTAGTTAGATGTCAGTTCAATAAGTGTTCATCTGATGTGTGTTCTTCGTTATCTAGTTGTGTTTTAAATTTCAAAGTATATGTATTATAGAAGAATTGGCTGATAATGTAAGTGTTGCAGAGGAATTACTTTAATAAATGATCTTAGAGTTTCTAAACATTAATTCCTCACTTTGTTATGAATTTTTTTTATTTTTATTATGTTGTTTTTGAATGTAAGGATGTTTGCATTGGGCTCTGTTCTTATTTTTCAGGAAAATTATGTAAGTATTGGCTCCATATTGGAGACAACTTGTGATGGTTGTCTTCAAATTTTTGTGCAACTTGTTCCTATATATGTTTTTCGGACTAGTTGCCTTCAATTTTGGAGACTAGAGCAAGTTTGCTTCATACTTTTGAGCAACTTGTTTTTGAATATTTTTTTCCAGAAAACTTATGCTAGTTACAGAAAAAATAAAAATTACGAGGATTGGTTAACATTTATATCCATCACCTTTTAGCTATTTAATACCTGCAACAATGCTACATTTACATCACCACATCAAATCCATATTTTTTTTCCAGAAAACTAATGCTAGTTACAGAGAAAATAAAAATTGCGAGGGTTGGTTAACATTTATATCCATCACCTTTTAGCTATTTAATACCTGCAACAATGCTACATTTACATCACCATATCAAATCCGTCCATTCAGTTATGCAAAAGATTAAACTCAGACAAACAAGAGTACTATATCTAATCAAGAGTGTTTTCTAAGATTTTTCTTTCTGCAAATTTACACATTACACCGGTTCATAAGTGCTCCATCAGGTAGTAGCTTTTTAAGATGCGGAACGCCTTCTTGATACTATTAGTGTTTGTCTTTACTTATGGAAACAATTTCATCAAGTTGCTTCCATTTATGAAGGAAACTAGTGATAGTTTCTTCAACTTTTGGAGACAGCTTCATCAAGTTGCTTTCGTTTGTAGAGTCAACTTATGAAAGTTTTCTCCAAATTTGGATCCAACTGGTGACAGTTGTCTCCACTTCTGGAGCCAAATTCATCAAGTTGCTTCCACTTTCGGTTCAATATCATTTGAGAACAAACATTACGGTGCACTGATATGAACATATATTTACAGTGCACAGATACAAAAATGACATTTAAAACGCGACAAGTCAACTGTTTATAGCCTGAGATAGTAATGCCAAAGTACGAAAAAATAAAATAAAACAAACAATAATATCTAAAGACGTGTAAACTATTCAGTTATGATTTTAGGTTGAATGAGTCACAGTATTGAAAAGCAAAATGCTCTAGATTGATCAATTACATTACAGAAAGCATATTTCTATGGATTGATCAATTAAGAACATTGCATAAGCATAATGCATACATCACATTGCATAAAGGAGGTTTCCAGATTTTCTACCAGTATATGCTTGTGTTGATCATCAATTATAGAGAGCCATTGTAGATATTATTCAACCAAAATATTGATATGCAAATTAAAAGTTGCTTCCAGAAATAGAACTGGGAACTAACTAGCTCTAGTTGTCTCCATCTATCAAAGCAACTAGCTAAAGTTGTATCCAACACATAGTCAAATGTATTTGTTAAATTTTAAACAACACAATATGAAATAGTAATTAAACATTTACATTCCTGCATTTAGAACAACACAATAGAACAACAACAAGCTAAGGTAGGAACTTCCACAATTGCACACAATCTATTCATGCACAACTGCACTCTTTTGTTTCCAAACTGGGAACAACTATCACAAGTTGCCTCCAAATATGAAATCAACTAGTACAGGTTGTCTTCCAAATAGAACAATTCAATACGCAAAAATAGAACTCAAATTATCACTAATTCAGTTCTAATACAATGAACAATGAACACTAAACCACCCAAAAACCTATAGTCAGTTGAATTACATTTGAACAATCAACATTAAACTTCAGTTCTAATTCCACATTATTAAATGAAACAAACTAAGTATGAAATAGAACAAAAACATGTAACCGAGTAAACAAAATCACAGTGTTTTCTTTTTCTTTTTTTACCTTTACTGATCTCTTAACACCAAATAGAAGCATTTGATTCCTTAAAAACCAGCAGAAGAAGCAATTAATTTGTCTTTCATCAGATGCAACAACAAATCAAAGAAATACAAGTGACGAATCAAAAAGCGAAGAAGAAATCATGTATAAAACCCTAAAAATTGAAATCGAATGAAATTTAAATTTAATTGAAGCACATAATCGTTTTTTACCTTCGATTTGATCTCTTTTCGAAGTGTTGATGTTGATGATTCACAGTAAATTTATCTCTGAAACCTATTTTTCTCTCTTTTTTTTTTGTTTCTCAGTTCGATTTGAAGTTATAAATCAAACAACATGTATAAATCTACTGATTTCGATTGATTTTGTGTTTGATTTTCGAAGATTTGATCGGTACTTTTAGTTTTTTTCTTCATCTTTTTGATTTGTTTTTTTTTTCGCAGAGACAGAGAGAGAAAGGAAGAGAAACTGAATGAAATGAAAATAACACCTGTATTCATCTCCGACTAACGGTTGTGTGTATTTATCTAGGGATATTTTAGTAATCTAATCATCCGGGTTTGGGCTTTTTCATGCCTAGGGGTATTTGTAAAAGATGATAAGGGTATTTTTGAAGAGGCCCTATAGTAAGGGTATTTAAATAATATTCCCTTATTTTTATTAAGCTGTGATTAATTGTTTTTTTAGGTTTAACTGAGATTATTTTCTTAAAAACACAAAGCATATTCCATTACGCATTAATATTATAGAGTTGTACAGAGGCAGGAATTGCATATAAGAGCCAAATAAATAAATTTTTCCAATTAGGAAATGCATCCCAGATGAGATGAGTCAGAATCTAATGGTACCCGTTAGAAAATAGGGTGCATTATGGAACTTCTCAATGAATGTAAATTATGTAAATTTTGAGTGTTTGTATACGATCCGAACTATTGTACTCAAACACTAAAAATACCAAGACTATTTTGAAGCATACGTAAATCCATATCCTAGTATATATGCAATCATTGATACCACCATGCATAGCTTGTGATCAAATTAATGCTCATATCGTATGGGAAGTGGCAATAATATATACTGAGGAAATCAAAGTGGTGGAACTGATAGAATGCATAAAAATTGGATTTTTTTTTTTTACTCGGTCAATAATATTAAAAAATGAAAAAACTGTACAGGGATTAAGCCTTACCAATGCATAGCCGTGAGGCCATCACTAGTAGAAGACTTATGTGAAACGATAATAAACCTCTCCAGGCTACTCATAAATTTTCGTGGACACTGGCCTACCCTCATAAAACTCAAAGGTATCCTCGGCCAACAAAGATGCTTGTTTGGCCGAGGCATCAGCTGAAAAATTAACCTCTCTATAGCTATGAACATATCTAATATTATCATAAAAAGATCTTGCCATTCTCCACTTCTGCATCAGCTGCCAAGGAAGATGCCCCTCCTGAAAAGCTTGAATGCAACTCATTGAATCCGAACGAACACAAAGTTGCCTGGTATTCCATCTTCTAGCATACATCGCGCCATAAATAATTGCACAAACTTCAGCGTAGAAATTGGTCTGCCAGCCAAGGCCTACCAACAAACTGCCCAAAATCTCCGCGTTTGAGCCATGGAAAGTCACGCCACAACCTGCCTGCCCTGGGTTGCCAAGCGACGCGCCATCACAACAAATCATAATCTCACCAGGGTTTGGAGGCCACCAAACAACCTCCAAAGGAGTAGAAGTCCGGCAAGCCCTATGTGCCACCTTGAAGTAATTCAAAATCCGCAAGTCATCTTATTTGTTGTACATGTAGCCCTTCATGCGGATCGAATTATCATGAATTAATTGGTAAACTCGGCCCTTAAAACCAAGACAATTCACCTTCACCTCATCAAAATAAATATTATTCCTCAACTTCCATAGTTCCGTGGCAATTGCAAGATGAGCAACAAGCCACAAATCCTTAATCATCCTACTACGACCCTTTGCAACCTTATAAGAATCAACGAGGTCCTACATTGGCCGCATATTGAAGATGCCCGCTGCCCAGGCCCAAATACGTCTTGCAAACCTATACTACCAAGTAATATGACGCATAGACTCGCCATCCCTCCTACAAATGCGACAAATAGTAGGCATATGCCTTTTAGTTTGCTTGATTACATTATCATCCGTAGCACAATGGTAGGCTCGGAAAGATACCTACTTCTATGTATAAACTGCAAGTGCACAGTGTCGACAAGCAACACAGGGCAAGCACAGGTCGAACCACAGAGACTTGGAGAGTGTAGAAGTTGATTCTAAATCCTGATTTAGAGAGTAACCAAAAGGGGTTTGTTTTTGTCGATACGACGATATGATTTTCAAGTGACTGAAATAATAAAAGTAAAAGATGCAAATAACAAGATATGTAAACAATGATAATATGGATACTAGGGTATTCAAATCCACCAATAACCTATGATATGCATTCAACTTGTAATATTATTCTTGTCCTTATAGTAGATTCAAGTCTACCGTATAACTAAGGTGTTTCTCCAATGGATAATTTAATCACAACTAAAGTATTTCTCCAAAGCATTAATTGTCTAATTAAGCACAACTAATCTAAAGATCAATATTTGGTTAAGCATGAGTTGTAGCATAATCAACATAGAGATATTCTAACTACAATGGATACATGGCATACATTGTGAGAGCAAGATGTTGACAAAATTGGATTAAATTATATCTTTAAACAATTCTAAACTTTCAAGAATAAGATACAAGATATGAATACATACCAATGAGATTAGGGCTTCATCTAAACCCTAGTAAATGAAATTAGAACATGAAGAACATTACAACAAAATTGAAATTTGATAAACTAACATGAACAAGCTATTCTTGGATGAGTTTTCAACACAACAACCCTCTCTATTTATACACAAAAATTCTCTCACACTTGGGATTCGAATTTACTGTAGCAACCACTCAACAATTAAACAAAACATGTTTTCTTAATTGATGGATAGAATGGAATACAATGGGGGTGAGGTGGATGTTTTGGAAAGAATCCAATGGGGGTGAGGTGGATGTTTTGGAAAGAATCCAATGGGAGTGAGGTGGAAATGGATTTGGGTCTTGGGTTTTGGATCATGGGTTTTGGATCATGGGTTGTTTAATCCCATGAATTTGTAAACAGATTTCCACTGATGCGCGAGCGGGTTGCAACGCTTCCAACTTTCTTCTCTTTTGTCTTCTCAATTCTTCCAAGCTTTATTTAGTACTTAAAAACACAAAATTAATTAATACAAATATTTATTCTTGAAAATGGTAAAAATGCAGAATTTGGGATAATATATGACTTTGAAGCGCGAAAGATGAGTTAAGTGCCAATGAAAAGGTGTATGAATATGCAATATTTGGCACTCATCAAATACCCCCAAACCTGAATTTTACTTGTCCTCAAGTGAAACAGAAATCCTAACTATACCACTGTCGCTGGTCTCTCGAATGCATTTAGCGTATGCACTAAGCCTTTAAACCCCTAGGTGTCCCTAGTGGACGAGTTGTAGTCTCGTGAGGGCCTACCAAAGAAGTACCCACAAACCCTTCTCCAATATCAGAGCATCCATAGAAATGTCTTTGTCTTCGGTCTTCAACTGTAGATGATGAACTTCGGAATTTCGTAGAACCTTGATAATTTGTAACCATTTTTTTTAAGACCCGCTACACAGCTGATCATCATATTTTTTTTTAGTGACCCGCTACACAGCTGATCATCATTTTTTTTTAGTGACCCGCTACACAGCTGATCATCAGAAAAAAAATTTGATTTTTGATTTATTTATTTTTTAATAAAAGACTAAAAAATCTATATGCAAAACACTACAAAAAAAAATCCTACAAAAGACCCGCTACACAGCTGGTCATAAAAAAAATGCAAAAGACTACAAAGGAAAAAAAAAAAACATACAAAAGACCCGCTCCACAGCTGGTCATCCGAAAAACAACAACAAATAAAATGCAAAAGACTAAAAAAAAAAATCCTACAAAAGACCCGCTACACAGCTGGTCATCAGAAATTTTTTGTTTTTGTTTTTGTTTTTTAATAAAAGACTAATTTGATTTTTTTAATAAAAGACTAAAAACTCTATATGCAAAACACATCCCCAAACCTAAATCTAACATTGTCCTCAATGTTTCAAAAGATGATAAGAACACATATCAAGAGAACAAGGTAGAGAAGATTTAAAGGAAAGAGATTACCCGATGCAGAAAGGGTGGTGCTAACCATAATTGAATGAATGCTTTGAGAGCAAACAATATGAGAGCAAGACAAAAAGTTTGGTTAGCACACATATATATGAAGAAGATTCAAAAATTAATTACTGGATTATATACAATAAAAATTCACCATACACCAACAATCTAAAAAGTTGAGGATCAACCCAAAAGACGGAGTGTGAAAACAACAACAGCCTTACATATTTATAACAGGACAACAATGCAAGTGAGACTGCATATGTGAATGAGTTACCCCCAAACCTAAATTTTTCAATAGATAAACTTTTGGGTACAAAATCTAACAATTTCAGTGGTGCATCATGCACAAGATCTAGTTCAAAGTGGATTTTTTCATGGATGGATGAGAAGACATGAGTAAACTCGAACTGTGGCTCATCAAAGGTATTATATTTAGCTGCAAAATAGTCCAAGAGGACTTGAGAGGCACACAGTTCCAATCCAAAGCTTTGACTTGTCCACAAAATGGGTTTGACAACCTCTCGGTTTACCCTAAGACAGTCATGTTGTGACTTAAGCATCGAATCATAACTCTCCAAGTTATTTTTATCTGTGTTACTATATGATTCAGCTTTCCCTAAGTCAGAAACAAGTACAACATCATGCTCATGCTCATAAAACAAATCAATAAGACCCATTTCACAATCATCCACTACAACTTCAGTTTCATGCATAGGAATATCACAAGAAACTTCACACTGTGACTTAGACAGAGAATCAAACACATCAAAGTTATTTTCATGTATAGTATCATTAGTGTCTACAGAAGATTCAACATTTTCTAAGTCACAAACAAGTTGTGTATCATGCTCTCTTTCACAGGACAACTGCACATGCTCAAGATTAGTAACCACATCACATGTAAATGGAACATTAGAAGAAACTTCATCCATTAAGGTCGAGGCAGATAAGGCTAATGTCTCTGAACCCAAAGGTTCGACAATATTTTCAGTAAAAACATATTCTTCTAACATAACATCATCATCATCATAGAAATGCATTTCCTTATTTAAAATCGTAGTATTTCTAGTCCCTTCATTTAAAATAGGTTCATATGCAATATCAGCTGCACAAGTAAGACTAGGCATACTATTTTCACATTTTATTTCATTAGGACAAACAAATATTTCATCCTGAAATTCCTCCTTTCCTACATTTTGTAAATGAATCAAATTCATTTTTAAAAATGCATTAAGTTGTTCAATGGAAGGAGAGTCTTCAACAATAGGAAATTCATAATCAATGCTATATGGTTTATCATGCAATACACTCCTAGCATTATTTTTTTCGAAGCTTCTGAGATTTTCCTCCACATATTGAGAAGTACAAAATTGTTCAAATTCCCACTGTGGTGGATGATACATGTTTGCATGGTCATTAGGGTCTATAAAATACTGATCGCAACCTTCGAAAGGTTGATTATGGTCCCAATGACTATCATCTTTGTAATCTGTTGGCATTTCATATTTTGGATTTTCATGATATTCTCTAGATTGCCTAAAATCATGCAAAATATAGCAATTCTCAGCAGGATGGCCTAAGCCTCCACATAAGGTACAAGCATAGATTTCAGATTGCATTTCTAAAGCTGTGATTTTAGCTTCTAACTGATCCAAAAATGATGACTGTGAGGGTTGGGAACTGTCAAGATGTTCATTTTCACCCTGTGGTGGATGATACATGTTTGAATAGTTATTAGGGTCCATGTATTGATGCTCAGGACTGTGAAAATGTCCATAAAAATCCCTATAACTATTGACATCATGGTCTGTTGGAGGCTCATAATATGAAGCATGCCTGTAAGCAAGCTCTCTAATGAATTTGTTTTCATCCTCACCTGCAGACCAAAATCCTGACATGATCTCTAACTAGCACTAGGCTTGTTGCAGAGATTGGGCGGTACACACTGAAAACATACCAATATTTTTTTCATTATTTTTTTTTTTTTTTTTTTTTTTTTTTTTTTTTTCAAGCCCGTTCTCTAATGACCTCGGGCATACATTAGAAAAACAAAATAAAAGAAGAAATAAACGGAAGGGAAGTTCTATGCAATCACAAACAAGGCTGACTCTACCACAGAAAACCTACTGATTTCTAGCAAACAAAAAGCATGATGGTTCCACTTAGATTATTTTCTAGACCAGCTTCTAATCCTTCGAAAGGGAATTCGTTACAATCTGAGAAAACCCCTCTGGAGTCAATCTGAGTTTAAGTGAATTGAATAGAGGCGAGGGAAGCTGCTGGAGCTTTGATACCCAAGGCCTCACCGCAATACAAGGCGGCGCAGTCACGCATTCAACTCACAGAAACCGTCATGAACTTCGAAGTATGCTTAAATAGTAACCAATATTTTTCAAACGACTTTCCTACTAAGCTCGTTACCTTATAGGTCTTGTTCTATTTCAAATTTTAAAGCTTAGGTTCGCGTATGTATCGTTTTCCTAAGGCGGGCAAGAAGAGAAGGGTGATGAAATCCGAACCCTTATCTTGTATGGCCAGTCCTTGCCCTTTACTAGGAAAATAAAGCAGCCGTATTCAATTCCTCAACATATATGCAAACGAAGGAATACAATAACTCGCTAACAAGGGATTCGCGAGTGTTTCGACAAACTTACCTCCCGTTCCAAACGGGGGATGAACCGTTGTTGTCGACTCGGGCCACGACTCCTATGTCATGAACGAACCCGAGGGGCCGAGGTGATATTGTAATCACCGTCCTTCTCTGCAAACAGTTGATATTTAATAATACCCTTCCGTAGGGTTTAAAAATAAAAAATAAAAATAGAATGTCCAAGTCCAAAGTCCAAAATAAAGTGCACAATAAAAAGAAAATTACAAGAGTAGAGGAATCCTAATACAATCTAAAAATAAATAAAATAAATTTTTTTTTTTTTTATTTTAATTTAAAATAAAAACTTCTTTCGCTTCCTTTCCTTCGCCTTTACAACAGCTACTCCGGCACCTGTTGAGCTCAAAATAGGTAGTTAGGGTTTCGAAGTTTTAAAGCAAAAGCAAAAAAAATTTAAAAAATAAGTGTAAAATTGAATGTGAATAGTTACGCTGCTACAGTGATATGTGTACAGTGATATGTGAACAGTTCCAGGAGATGAAAAATGAATAGTGACAGGAGATGAAAAATGAACTACACCACTACCGAGTCCCCGGCAACGGCGCCAAAAACTTGGTAGGCTCGGAAAGATACCTACTTCTATGTATAAACTGCAAGTGCACAGTGTCGACAAGCAACACAGGGCAAGCACAGGTCGAACCACAGAGACTTGGAGAGTGTAGAAGTTGATTCTAAATCCTGATTTAGAGAGTAACCAAAAGGGGTTTGTTTTTGTCGATACGACGATATGATTTTCAAGTGACTGAAATAATAAAAGTAAAAGATGCAAATAACAAGATATGTAAACAATGATAATATGGATACTAGGGTATTCAAATCCACCAATAACCTATGATATGCATTCAACTTGTAATATTATTCTTGTCCTTATAGTAGATTCAAGTCTACCGTATAACTAAGGTGTTTCTCCAATGGATAATTTAATCACAACTAAAGTATTTCTCCAAAGCATTAATTGTCTAATTAAGCACAACTAATCTAAAGATCAATATTTGGTTAAGCATGAGTTGTAGCATAATCAACATAGAGATATTCTAACTACAATGGATACATGGCATACATTGTGAGAGCAAGATGTTGACAAAATTGGATTAAATTATATCTTTAAACAATTCTAAACTTTCAAGAATAAGATACAAGATATGAATACATACCAATGAGATTAGGGCTTCATCTAAACCCTAGTAAATGAAATTAGAACATGAAGAACATTACAACAAAATTGAAATTTGATAAACTAACATGAACAAGCTATTCTTGGATGAGTTTTCAACACAACAACCCTCTCTATTTATACACAAAAATTCTCTCACACTTGGGATTCGAAATTTACTGTAGCAACCACTCAACAATTAAACAAAACATGTTTTCTTAATTGATGGATAGAATGGAATACAATGGGGGTGAGGTGGATGTTTTGGAAAGAATCCAATGGGGGTGAGGTGGATGTTTTGGAAAGAATCCAATGGGAGTGAGGTGGAAATGGATTTGGGTCTTGGGTTTTGGATCATGGGTTTTGGATCATGGGTTGTTTAATCCCATGAATTTGTAAACAGATTTCCACTGATGCGCGAGCGGGTTGCAACGCTTCCAACTTTCTTCTCTTTTGTCTTCTCAATTCTTCCAAGCTTTATTTAGTACTTAAAAACACAAAATTAATTAATACAAATATTTATTCTTGAAAATGGTAAAAATGCAGAATTTGGGATAATATATGACTTTGAAGCGCGAAAGATGAGTTAAGTGCCAATGAAAAGGTGTATGAATATGCAATATTTGGCACTCATCACACAACACTGATTTTCCCACACCTTCCAGTACTGTACACTCAAAGTTGGGTGTACAACATTACGTGTAAATAAAACAGCGTGTGGCTCAATTTCCGCACGCACTCTAATGGCCTCCTTGGCCGATTTGACCGAGAAGACACCTTTCTTATCCAAATCCCATATCTTGTAATCATCCCCACCAGCAATAACTGGCAAGTTCTCCACATCAATATTGCAACGAATCATCAAATCTCTCGTAACCTGGGGATGGACCATGCGCCATCAACAATTATATCACTCACCTTTGTTTTAAACTCATTCCGGCCTAAAGAAGAGATTCCAAGCCTCTTCGCAATCGAGAAATCACCACACCAATTATCAAAAAATAAGGAAGTATTATCACCATTGCCTATAATTGAACGTGTGTGTTTCTGAACAAAGTTGTATACCAAACGCACTCCGGGGAAAACCGAAGAACCCAACTTGTAGTCAATTAAGTTACCATTCAGCTTGAAGAACTTCGCTCGTAAGAATTTTGCCCAAGTCTTGTTTGAGTCACGAATAGAAATCCACAACTTCATGAGCATGGCCCTATTAACGTCATTCAACTTCTTCAAACCAAGACCACCTTCACGCTTAGGACAGCATATAGCATCATATTTAACCGTGAAATACTTACGTTTTTCCGCATCACCAGACCAAAAAAAAATCCTAATGGCCTTCTCCGCTTGCTTAATCATATTACACAGCCATTTATAAACATCCATGGAATGTATGACATAGCTTGAAATAACAGATTTAATCAGCACCAACCTAGCTTGAAAAGATAAGAGATTACCTTTCCACCCAGCAAGTTTGTCCATAATCTTCTCCACCACTTCACGGACATGAACGTGACGAACAATGCCCGGCTTCAATTGAATTCCCAAGTACTTATCCGGAAAAGAATCTCTCTCCATGCCCAAATAATTTTTAATCGCAACCGCCCTAGAGTCTCTATCACCACCAAAATAGAATTTTCTTTTGGCATAGCTAACACTTTGGCGTGAGGCCAATTGATACATACCTAGCATCTCCTTCAAGCTTCTTAAAATTTGAAAGTTACCCTTACAGAAAATAAGAATATCATCTGCAAAGAGCAAATGCGTAGGGGCTACACTCTTCTTGCTAACCATAGGTTGCATTCTTTTCGAATCAAACAATTTTTTAATGTTACGACTCAAAACATCTTCAATAAGAACAAAAATCAAAGGAGAAAGAGGATCACCTTGTCTCAAACCTCTTGTAATGCTAAAAAAACCTTCCGGGCTTCCATTAATCATGACCGAAATCCGAGCAGATTGAAGAATACTGAGAAGCCAATTGCACCAATCCTCCGAGAAGCCATATTGCCTAAAAACTTCGAGAATAAAATCCCAGCTTACCGTATCAAAATCCTGGGCAATGTCAAGCTTTAAACCCACATTTCCATGCTTCCTTTTAATTCTAAACTCATTGATCATTTCTGACGCCAAAGCTATATTTTCATGAATATTGCGTCCCTTCATGAAGGAAACTTGTTCTTCAGAAATCAACTTGTTTAGAACCGTACCCAATCTGGTAGCCATAATCTTCGTAATGATTTTGAAGAAAAAATTGCTCAAACCAATCGGCCTATAGTCCTTAATAGCATTAGATTTACCATTCTTAGGAATCAAAACAATGAAACTAGAATTAATGCCATTTGGAATTTTGCGCATAGTCCAACAGTTAGTAATGGCCTTAAAAAAATCTCCAGAAATAATGCTCCAACACTGCCTATAGAAGGAATCTGTAAAACCATCTGGGCCCGGGGCTGAATCCGCTCCTAAATCAAAAACAGCTTCTTTAACTTCTTCAATAGTTGGAACCGCATCCATAAAACCACTCTCCTCTGCTGTAATGCGCTCATGTTGAATATCAAACAGCATCGGATAAATTGAAACCCCACCACCATTGAACTCGTCATGGTAATGATTGACAATATAATCATTAATATCATCCTGTAAAAACAAAGTAGAGTTAGATGAAACTTTAATCTCCGAGATTGTGTTCTGACTCCTCCTCATCCGAATGCTATTGTGGAAAAAATGAGTGTTCTGATCACCATCCTCCAACCAATTAACTCTCGCCTTCAGTTTTAGCATGGTAGCCAGGTTATTCCGCACGTCATCAACATCCTTCTTGGCCTCCGCCACCTTAATAAACTGGACCTCATCACGAGGCTCATAGTCAAGTAGATCAGATTCCGCTTCTAAAGTAGCCTCTGCCTGCTTCAAACGAAACTTAATATCTCCAAAAACCTCAAAATTCCAAGTTTTCAAGGCTTCCTTCAAACTCTTCAATTTAGCCATAAAAACAAAAGGAGGCGCCCCAGCTAAATAAGTGCTCCAAACCCCCTCAACCAAATTCATAAACGTAGGATGACTTAGCCACATTTTTTGAAATCCGAAAGGAGCTCTCCTCGGCCTTGGGCTGTCAACAGCAAACCCAATAAGAGGAGAGTGATCCGAACATATTCTTAGAAGAGCCTTGCATCTCCAATTTGGAAATCTCTCACACCAAGCTTCATTAACAATAGCCCTATCATGCTTAGAAACAATATGCTTATTACCCTTTCGAGAATTACACCAAGTGTATTTCTTCCCAAGAGAGTCCGCTTCAACCATTCCATTGTCAGAAATCCAATTACGAAATTCATGCATCAAAAAATCTAACATTGGCTTACCCCATTTTTTCTCATCCACGCGCAAAACACAATTGAAATCACTGAGCACCAACCAAGGATTATAAATAACACCAAAACCCAATTGACGCCACAAGTTTTTCCTTACCATTGGAGCATACGAAGCATGAACCGCTGAAATATAAACTCCAGCAAAATCTAAGGTAATAGCCTGCTTTGAAGAAGATAAAACCGTAGGTCTTGTTAAAGAATTCCTCCATAAAACCCAAAGATTACCTTTCTCCTTATTTACCTCATTATTAATTACATCTTCCAAAAAATCCAATAATCTCAACTTCCTTGTAGTTGCAGAATAATATACAACTACACCCTCAATAGAATTAGTAAAAACTCAAGAAGTTATTGATGGTGAATGATAACTTTCTTATTAATTCTCTTAGTTGATTACATAGAATTATCAAAATGGAACTAGAATAGTTACAACTTTTTCTATTCTCTTTCCTAAGATAATTTCTTACACTCATTAAAAGAACCTCTTGAATTTTACATTTGAACTCCTATTTATAGTAAAACTTATGCAGCTATATATGAATTGCGAAGTATCACAATTCATCCTCGCAAAATTATTTCATCCTCGCAAAACTTCATATTTCTCCGCGCTACTTCTATCATCGTATCATTTTATAACTCTTTTCTCCTTTATTTATTACGATACTCATGAACTATTATCTTGCGATATTTAGTACCTACATCTTGCCTCTTCTCATGTCAATTCTACGAAGAAGAAATGATCGTGAGAACATAACCGTTACTTAGTCTTTTAGAATTTGGACACGTCTTTTGTAACCGTCCTTTTCTAGTTATTCCCTTATATAACTCCTTTATATTCTCTTCCTTTTCTTCTTCTTACTTCTGCAATTTTATCTTCTGTTCATACTCTCCATTACTGTTTTCTCTGCAATTTTTTCTTCTATTATATCTTCATGAGTTCTCCAAGGTAATTTCCTTCTATCTCCGCGCATTTCATTTGTTCTCCTTTTTAATTTATGTATAATTTGTTATCTGATTTTGGTTTATTTCAGCAAAATAACTCCTCAGATGAAACCTCAACTAAAAAATTCAAGCCCTAATCCACGAAGAAGAAAATCTGAGAATCAAAAGGTAGTTAAAATACTTTGCCTTCTTTCCTGAACAATATATTGCTGCCTCAGTTTTTAATCTACATTTTAGTTCCTCCATATCCCGTATCGCCTCAAGTTCCTCATTATCTTCCATATCACTTCCAATATCTTGAGGCGCTGATTCAACCTCGGCTGAAACCACAGGTTTAGCTCCGACATTAACCACTTCAATAAGGCTTGGCGCACTATTATCACGAGGTATAGATGCGCTAGCCGCTGAAGTAGCAAAGTAAGTGTGTTTACCAGCAAAAATCCCAGTTAATGGAACTTTCGGTGTTTGCTTGGGAGGATTTTGCACGGTCACAGTCCCATCACCTTCCTTAGGGGGAAGTGGATCATCATCATCCTTTGGTTTGTTGTACTTTTGGAGCCTCCAAAAATTCCGCAACTCATGGATTTGATCCCTAAGCTTTTTCTTAATCTCTGGATCCTTCTCAACTCTTTCTTGCTCCTCCAACTCCTTGCGAAGTTTAATTCTGCAATCCTTGTTATCATGACCAATTGACTTGAAATAATCACAGAAGCTAGGCTGGTTAATAATTTCATAATCAACATAGAAACCTTCAGTAGCATCTTCATCATTAACCACAATATTACCTAACGGTTTTGCAAAGTCAATATCAATCAACACCGCAACAAAGTAACCATATTCATGACATAGGGTTCTCGGATCAACAGAAATAGGTTTTCCAAGTCCCCGAGCCAACCTAAACAACGTCTCCTCATCCCAGAATTCCCAAGGAAGATTTGTAAAACGTACCCATACCGTTGCCCTTGTAACCTTGACAACATCTGGGTTAAACATAGGTGTCCATGGCTGGATTTTCAGCTGCTGCTTCTTTACTTTCCACGGACCATCATAACTTACTCTTTTACGATCATCTTCATTGTATAACTTGATAACAAAATAACCACGAATCCATGGGATAAACTGCACCACACCGGTTAACTTCCATTGATTTAATAAATCACGCTTAGTTTCTTCCAAAGTTAGGGTTTTGAAATCTAAACGCCCAACCAAACTGTATTTCCAAACTTCAATAATTCGTGCATGGGTTTCTTTTGGAATCCTAATAATAACATCACCGTGCTTGTTATGAACTGGAGGAAGCGATAGAGAATCAGCATCAATCTTTGATAAAACAAGAGTTCTTTTCCTAAGAACTGAAGCATATGTATGATTTCCTTCTGGTTGATTTGAAGTAGATGCACCTTCAATCAGTTTCTTTAAACCATCTTCAATATGTTTTCCTAATACGTTAGAATTAGGGTTTCTATTCTTTGGAACATATTCTTTTCTTGGCCTTGATTTGGAACGCGATCTGTTTGGGGGTTGAAAGAAACGTCCCCGTGAATTGTATCCATGATTTTGATCATTAAGATCAGGTGGAATTGATTGATTCAGCGCCATGAATTGAAGCCAAACCCTAAAACACTCAAGAACGCACGCAAAAAAAGGAAGAAAGAAAAAACCGGACCTTACCCGGCCAAACCCTAGATTTTTCATTTTTTTTTGCATAAAAATTGGAATATTATACATAAATCAGGGGTTGTTTCTATGGATAGTTATATCCTTAACGCATACATATGCAGCATATCTTGATAGGGGAGAATCTTAGTGTGCGTAGGGGGGCAGGAATGCCCCATTACACCGTTAAACGACTTCGAATCTATAGCCCTCCGAGATTAATTTCCATGAGTCCTAGACGGATCTTAATTACTTTAGAAGTTATAGACAATGCAAGAAAGGAACCAAACAAAAATAAAACACATAACAAATTTACCTGCTTTACAGATTCAGGGGCACAAAGTAATGTCCTGAAATTAAATGAGAAGCTTCAGATATCAACAAAAGAATTTACGGAAACTTAAATTCTAATGAAATGAAAAACTATTATTGGTTGTTATCCAAGAGAATACCTTTCACATATGAGGTACTCTCCAATAATATGATTTGATGTGAACAGTGAACACATAAACTCATCCCATATGCAATTCAATCTTCATGTCTAGTGATTACCATATGCAACAAACATGGGAAACATTGCTTCAATTCCATCCCAGTCTACCATTTCAAGCTGCATGCATTCATTCACCCAAATCAAAATATAAAAAATGAGAAATGAAGAAATGCACAAAATCCAAATAGAAAAATGTATTTACTCGATCTGGGGTTTTAGTCGCATCTATTTGAATGCCATGCCTTTCATTTATGGTCGCCATAAGGGATAATAATTTTTCCAGCGTAGTATTGCGCTTTACCCTGAAGCTAAACTTGGTAGTCAGTAGTAATCTACAATCATAGCCATAAATAGTTTAAAGAGAGATATAATCTCAAAAAATAAAGGAATTGCAAACTAAATTCACATGGTTGATCCAATCTCAAAAGTGACCATGACCATATGAAGCAAAACGTTAACTTGCACAATTGACTCTAGAAACATATACACAGAGAAAAATATAAAAATTATGATCCAAATGCATAAAATAGGGTCCTCTGATCAAACACGATTCTTGCAATAACTTCAATAATGATTGCAAATATATAATTAGAATAAAAATACAAAGCTCTTTCTACTATAACACTACTGCAAATATCGAAACGTCCAATAAAATATAGAAGGAACTGTGACTTTCAATTTATTCATTGTAATATATCTTGTACCACCAGTACTCCAAAACCATTACACTTGGAACTTTTTACCGTGTTGTGCAAACTTCAATACACTGTTATCTCCACTGAAAATATTTAATATATTTCGGTAGGTTAACATATGTGTGTGCATAATTACCTCATAATGTTCATGATAAAGACATTGTTTCATAAATTCATATATTTTTGTAGAATGAAACTAATGGTCGAGGATATATTACATTCAACAGATAAAGGAATTCATTAAGCTTATGTGTTAATAAAATTATGATAAGTAAAGAAAATGGCAGTCTCCTTTCTTGACATCCATGGTAGTTAACAAAAGTAATCCGGCAGTAAGAGGCAACAATAAAGACAAATTACCGAACAAAAGAGAAATGAGATATCATGAACATCCGTTACCTCAAAAAGAGCTTGCAGCTCTTAATCCTCAAAGAGAATTCCCCAGCAAATCCTCCCATAACATATTCAAAACCATATTGGCTTTCCCCATTACTACCAGCGCCGTCACCCATGTTTACGTTTGATGTACCAATGCTCAAAATGTCTCTATTAGGTAATATCATCACTTGTTTAGCCATTGAAACTCTTCTAGATGAGTTCCATAGTTGCCCCTGCAAACCTGCACCATAGTTGGTTCGAACTTTTGCATTTAAACTTCCAAAACCCTTCATATGAGAACAATTAATAAAACCAAAACAATATCAAGATTATTGAACATTGTCACACTGACAAAAATTTAGAAAAACAAAACGCTAACTATTTTGATAACAAATCCATAAGTTTTATTTTGATCTATATGAAATAATAGACTATGATAGTTACTCGACAATCAACATCAATAGACATGATTTTTCAAGTAAACAAATGCCATAGTTACTCGGCAAAGCAACGCAACTTTGAGAACTGCAAGCATTTATTTCCTCCAAGCAATTGAAACCATACTCAACCTTGAATCCAATATTTGCTCTGGTATGTCTCCCATTTCTGGTGTAGTATGAACCCATTTCACTAAATTTATTCCTTCACCAAACAATTACAAAAACCTAATCATCTGTGGATCTGTAAATAGAGATCAAAATAATTTTTAATCCAACCACGTGATAAAAATAAATTTCAATGGACGGGAAAAAAAATCAAAATAGTAGACCACTAATGATTTTGCACCTATAGAAGACAGAAAAAGGATTTGACATTACCCTTTTCAGTTATAGAGTTGATGGCTGCAAAATCAAATCAAAACAAAACAAAACAAAAATGAAAATGATATTCGAGTAGAAATCAAATACTTAATTAAACGTGTTAAAAGAAACCGAACCAAAATCAATGCCTTCAACAGAATGGTCTAATAGATTATCTTCAGGCATGGTAGAGGTTTTCAAGATAGAGAAGGTCACAGTGTAGTCAAAAACTGACTCCATTGGACCAGCATCTTCCATATATAGAATACCACCATCTACATGTTTTTAACTCTGGTTGTATCTCATCTTCAATTTTGTTGCTGCAACAAACTCAATGAAAAAAAGACAAAATGTTTTTGATGAAAAATACCTTTGCTTCTTATGTATGTCGACACAAAAAAAGAAGGATGCTCGTTTCCCTTAAGATCAAAGATGCGAGATAATAAGAAGGTTTAGGTTAGAATAATTGAATTGGAGATGTGGAAGATGAAAACCTTTCTCCTCATCTCTACAAAACGGCTGGAGAGAGGGAAAAAATGGAGAAAGAATATCTTTTTAGGGTTTTTTTCTTCTTCTATTTTTCCCTTAATTTTTACGCGAATAAAGATGAGAATATATTGCGGAAAATCGTTTTTTTCCCTCCTTTGAGGAAAAGTGAAATGGAGCAATTCTATGAGTGGGTGAGAGTCACCGTTGATTGAGAAGGGAGGTACTCTCACCATGCGACGTGTGGGCTCATATGACTTAGGATTTCAAAGGAGTTAGATTTTGTGATTATACTTGACATCTGTTGGGTTTTAAAAGTTTAACATATGTGTAGGACCAGAATATCGCTACAAAACTTCTCTGCGAGATTAACAACGTTTCCCAGCGAGCATCACCGCAAGATCTGCAACTACATTTTGCGAGTGTCACAAAAGCAGTCAAAAGAGTGACGTAATAGCTGACGATTGAAGAAAACATAAGAAAAGCATGTTTGTCCCGCGATGGTTATAAAGCTTGCGAGAGTGAATATTGTAACTATCGTGGTACAATCGCAGAATCAACCAGAAATAAGAGGAAAACTTAGCTGTCATCCACTATGTAATTACCCTATAAATATAGACCCAATGTGTCCAGAAAAGGATGATGTATTTTTGAGAGTTAATAAAGTCTTGAGGAGAGAGAAACTTCAAGAGAATAGTTGTAATCTTGAATTCTTCCATTTCTGTAAACATTTCTGAGAACAAAATAATAAAGTGTCGTTTTTAATCTTCAATTGTGAGTTGAATATAGCAAGATCATAACAAGGGTGTAGTGTGGGATTTCCTGCAATTATATTTTGGCGCCCGAAACAGGGAATGAATTAACGAAAATCATAGGAAAAATGAAGAAGAAGGTAAGAATTGTTCAAGATTAAGAAAATCATTAAACAAATCAGTAAAATAATTGAAGGAAGAATGATTAAAATCAAAGAGGATTGTAGAAAATTGGAGTGTGGTATGGTAACAAGAACAATGATTGATAGATTTCATGAAAATATCAAGGGAAAGATACATAAACGGGATTTTGAAGGAAAGAAAATTATGACGGTGGAAAAAATATCATCATTGAAAGATTGGGAAAAGCAAGAGATCACATTTACAGCAACAAAAATACCAGAGGAAAATCTAAGTCATACATTTCCTTTGATAATCAAGGTATCCGCTATACCAATGAGAAAGGAAGAATCAATAAAATCTGTTGAAGAATGGGCTATGAATAGAACTTTGGTGGATTCAGGAAGTTTTGTAGACATAATATTTTATCATACTTTTAAGAAAATGGGATATAAGGATGAAGAAATGTCTTGCTCAACATATCATATTCATGGATTTGGAAAATCTTTAACAAAACCTAAAGGCGAGATAGTGGTACGAATTCCACTAGGAGAGATTGAAACACAAGTAACATTACGTGTGGTAGACATGGAATCACCGTATAACATGATATTAGGAAGAACATGGATACACACAATCAAGGCTGTAGCATCAACATTGCATCAATGCATCAAATTTCCTATACCCGGTGGAATTGGAGAAATTAAAGGAGACACAGATTTTGCGAAATTGTGTTACCAAATTGAAGTAAGAAATTGTGAAGAACGTCCAAAGCTACGAAAGTTTCACAGAAAATTGAAGAGAGAAACAACGAAGGAAGAAGAATTTCAAGTTTACGTGATAAGAGAAAAAGAAGGGAAAGGAATACCCAGCGAAATCTCGCGAGAAGGAGATGAACTCGCGAGAGTTATGAAAACTCCAACACCAATGGGTGAACCTGAAGCCAGTTATACTGCAGCAGAACCAACAAAGGATATAAATATTGGGAGTGAAGAAGAGCCTAAAATGCTGAAAATTGGGACTAGAATGGAGGCAAATGAGGAAGAAAGAACTATAAATCTATTGCGAGAATATAAAGATATCTTCGCGTGGAGCATGGATGAGATGCCAGGGATAGATCCGTCAATAGCATGTCATAAATTATAAATCAACAAAAACATAAGACCATTTAAGCAAAGAATAAGGAAAATCGCAACAACATATCATTCTCAAATAGAAGAAGAATTACAGAAGATGCTCGACGCATGAATTATAAGGCAAGCAAAATATCCAGAGTGGATTGCAAATATGGTGGTGGTCCCAAAGAAGAACAAGGGGATAAGAATTTGCATAGATTTCACTGATTTAAACAAAGCTTGTCCTAAAGATAGTTTTCCGTTACCAGATATCCCACAGATGGTTGAATCAGCAGCGGGAAACGCCAGAATATCATCGTTGGATGGATATAAAGGATATAATCAAATCCCTCTCGCTGAAGAAGATCAAGAACATACCTCATTTTTTTCTCCAAGAGGATTATATTGTTATACAAAGATTCCCTTTGGTTTACGAAATGCTGGTGCAACGTATCAAAGAATGATGGAGAAGGTGTTTGCAAAGTGGATCCACAAAACATTAGAAGTGTATGTAGATGATATGCTAATTAAAAGCAAAGAAGCTGAGAATCATGTACAAGATTTGAAGGAGATTTTTGATCAAATGCGACAATTTAATATTAAAGTGAATCCCGATAAGTGTACTTTTGGAGTAACTTCAGGAAAATTTCTAGGGTATATTGTATCAAAAGAAGGAATACAAGTTGATCCGGAAAAAGTACAAGCAATTCGCGATATGCCAACGCCTGCGACGGTAAAAGATGTGCAAAAATTGAATGGACTCTTAGCCTCGCTAGGAAGATTCATCTCGCGATCTTCAGAAAAGTGCAAACATTTTTTCGATATACTCAAGAAGGGAACAAAATTCAAGTGGACAGATGAATGTGAAAAGGCTTTTCAAGGAAGAAAAGAACATTTAATGAACATAACTATCTTACAGAAAGCTAAACCGGGAGAATAACTATTGATTTATCTCGCAACAACCACATATGCGCTAAGTGCTGTGTTGCTGCGAGTAGATGCAGGGGTAGAAAAACCAATTTATTACATCAGCAAAACGTTCAATTCTGCAGAGAGAAATTATTCAAAGATTGAGAAACTAATTCTAGCATTGGTGCATGCAACTTTTAAGCTTCGTATCTACTTTCAAGCACATAAGGTCAGAGTGTTAACAGAAGTGCCAATTGAGTCAGTAATAAAGAATTCAAAAAGATCAGGCAGAGTTGAGAGATGGAATTCACAAGTAGGACACTTTGATATCTAATATGAAGTTTTATCCTCGCCAAAGTCACAAGTTATCGCAGACTTCTTAGCTGAATTTCCTTTAGAAGATGACGAAGCTGCGGAAGAGATTATGGATGTAGAAGAGGAACATGGAGATCCAAAAGAGCTATTAACAGAACCCGACAGATGGGATATATTGGTGGATGGATCATCAAATGGAGAAGGAAATGGGATTGGAGTTATTTTTATTTCGCCAGAAGGAGAAAAAACATCTTTTTCATTTAGATTGGAATTTGCATCCACTAATAATGAGAAAGAATATGAGGCCGTGATTCATGCTTTAAAATTTGCGGTAGAAATGAAGTTGGAAAATGCTAGAATAACCAGCGATTCACAATTGGTTATTCTCCAGATAAAAGGAGAATACACAACAAACGAACCATCTTTAAGAAAGTATAAAAGATAAGTCGAAGAATTATCTGCGAGAATTCCAAAAATAAAATGGAGACACATATCAAGGAAAGATAATAGGCTCGCAGATGCTTTTGCTTTCATATCCAATATGATGACAAATCCAGCTGCGAGGTGCATAAAAATTCAAACACTTTTATTACCAGCGATAAACAAGGAAGGAGAAGAGGAAGATGTGATGATGGTAGAAATTGGCAAAGAAGAATTAAAGAGAAACATTACAGATTGGCGAGCAGATATTCATGCATACTTGGCAAGAGGAGAAATCCCAAGAAATCGATTGGAGGCACATAAATTAAAAAGTAGGGTAACCAATTATGAATTAAGATATGGAGTATTATATCGCAGATCTTTTAGTGGACCATCGCTAAGATGTTTGACGAGGGAAGAAGGACAAAAAATATTGAAGATGTTGCATAGTGATGATGCTAGTAATCATAGTGGAGGAAGATATTTGGCATATAGAACAAAAATGCAAGGATATTACTGGCCATATATGCATGAAGATGCAAAACAACTCTCAAGGTGTTGCGAATATTTCCATCGATATGGAAAGAAGATACATGCACCAGGAGCACCATTATCATCTTCAAAAAGTGTATGGCCTTTTGGGAAATGGGGGTTAGATATTGTGGGACCATTTATGCCTGGTTCTGAACAAAGAAGATATCTAATTGTCGCAACAGATTATTTCACAAAATGGGGAGAAGTAAAGGCAGTACAACAAATCCGCGATAAAGATATTTTTACATTCATATTTGAGAATATAATTTGCAGATTTGGGATTCCAGCACAGTTGGTGCCTGATAATGGAAAGAAATTTGAAGGGAAGAATATAGAATTGCTACTCAATGCATTTAAGATAAAGTGTAGAAAATCTACTCCTCTATACCCACAAGAAAATGGTAAAGCTGAAGCAACTCATAAGACAATCGCAGACATCTTAAAAAAGAAGCTAGAAGGATACCACAAAGCATGGTGCGAACAGGTGCATAATGCAATATGGGCCTACAATACAACTGTAGTTGCAGGATTTCCCACACTACACCCTTGTAAAGAATCTATGAAAATTAAGTCATAATTGTGGATGAACAACAACACTTTTATTAATTCACTTTCAGGAAGATTTACAAGAAATATCAAAAACTCAGAAATACAACTTTCTTTCTGGAGTTTCTCTCTCCTCAAAACTTTCTCAACTCTCAAAAGTACATCCTCCTTTTCTGGATTTAGTCGAACCATTTATATAGGAAAATACATAGTGGAAGACATCTAAGATTTCCCCTTAATTCGAATCTACTCCGCGATCTCATCGCCATAACTTTAGTCTTCACCATCGCCAACTTTGTAACCATCATAAAATAGATTTATTCTTCTCATATATCTTTAGTCATTAACTGTTATATTACTCTTTTGTGACACTCACCAAATTTCATCGAAGAATCTTGCGACGTTCTCGTCAAAGTGTTGTTAATACTTATAGAAATGTTTGGGTTTCTCGCATAAGTGTCGTTTCCATCACGAGAATAAAGATGTAGCGATATTCTGGTCCTACATCTTGCCTCTTCTCATGTCTTTTCTGCAAAGAAGATAAGATATAAGAATCAAAATGCCGCAACTATTTATCTTTTCATTATCATTTTGGCTCTGACACGTTTCTATGTTTCTTCACCAGATGTCTCCATGTAATTTCCCCTTCCAATCAACATTTGACACGTTAATTTAAACTGCTGCGATTTTACCGTTCATGTCCTCTCGTTACATTAAATGCATTTATTTTCTCGAGAAATTTCTTCCTCTATAAATACCTCTCTCATTCTTCTCTTTTCCTCTTTTTACTTTCTTCTTCATTCTTCTTCTATGCAACTTTACTGTTCTTCCGTAAATTGCGCATTTATTATTCTCGCGATTTCTTTCTTCTTTTTCAATTTCTTCCCTCATTCCCATACTTCAAAAATGGTGGCTGCTGGTGCTAAGAATTTGACTGCGTTTAACGAGATGAGATGAAATCTCAAAAACAAAGGTTTTACTTTGTCAACAATTCCAGGTCAAGATTCTAAATCTGAACTTTCTGTCAAGTTATTTTCTGAACATCAACTTTCTCGCAATAAAATTATAGTATCGCTTGGTCAACTTGAAGCTGGTCTTCCCATTCCACTTTATGACCCAGAGCTTCCCTTGTTTTATCAAATAATTTCTCATGAGAAATTTTCACGAGCAGTGTATCAGTTAGGTGGAGATTGTATTAGATTATTACTTGAATATGCCTCTCGCGGAGCTAATAAAGGTTCTCGCTATCCTGATGAAGCGAAAAATCCTGAATTCAAAGATGTTCCTATCATTCCTGAAATGTATACTGTGGAAAATTTCTTTATCAATTATGACATAATTCCCATGAAAAGAGATCGCACTCGCTGGGGATTCCGCTTACAGAAGAAAGATAAAATCGCTGAAGATAAAATTGTCATGTTGGATATTGATTTTCATACAAAGACCAATCAAGGCCCTCGCCATTATAGCGATGACAAGTGGTTTATTTTTCCATTATTTCTTGAAGGAGATTATATCTCTGGTTCTCTCGTATTTCCCGTGGATCTTCAAGAGTATCAGCCATAGGTCTTTAATTGGCCTGAAAAATCTAAAGAAGTATATATCCTCTCAACTTTTGCATTACTATTATTCACTATCTTCCTCATATTTTACATCCTCGCTAATCTCTTTGATTTTTCTTAGATTGACAGAATGAAACTCAGCTATAAGCTCTTTAGGAAACCCAACACTCTCTTAGCTCTGAGATCCTTCACAGATGAAGTAATAATTATTCTTTTATAGATTTTAACAATATATTGTTGCCCCTATTTCTTATCTTTATCTGTACTCGCAGGTGATTGAAGAGCTTGAACCATTAGAACCAAAACCCAAGGGAAAATTTTCCACTGATCGTAAAGGAAAATCTGCCGCCTCTGCTAAAGAAAAGCTTATTTCCCCTTGCGATGATAAATCTGGCGATCCTCCTTCAAAGAAAAGAAAAACTCAACATTCTTCTTCTTCAACTCCTCAACCTACTCCTGATGACCTAAATGTCAATGTAGATAAAGATAATGAGGATAACTTTTATGTTGATAATGGTGCTCCTTCTATGGTGAATTCTTCTCCTTCTGATTCTTCCATGGCTCAGCTATCTAAATTTTTTGGCGATACTGAACATGGTATCCCAAATGAGTATGGAGACAAATCTATCACTAAAATATCTCAGTCTCTCGCTAACATTTGCGATGCTCCTATCTTAGCTGACAATGCTTCTCTTCGTGAGTTTCAAGATTGCTAACTCCCAGTCTTTTGAATTCTCTTGGCATACTGGTATGTTTCCTCTTGTTTGTTTTATTTTTGTATTTATTTCTTCGCCAAATTTCTTTTCCAAATTTCTTTGCCAAATCTTAATTTACATAACTCTCTCGCAGGTTGGAAGAGATTCTTTTGTTGTTGCTTCTTATTTGGACACTAGACGTGTTATTGCTGAAGGAAAAGTTAATAACCTTCGCCAGGAGAAATAAAAACTGGAGGCGGAAGTTGCTGATCTTTGCAGAAAAAATAAGCAATTGGAAACTGATGCCTCTGCTGACAAGAAGAAGTTCGCAGATCTTGATAAAGCTCATCAAATATTATATGGTATAATCTATCTTCTTTCTTTCTTAATTCTTCTCACCCTATTGTATCTTATTTAAGAAACCATTTTGCAGATATTTATGGTCTTACTGATGAGGCAACATTCCTCCAATCTTTTCCTGAACCTATAGATGATAATACTCTTCTTGCTTGCCTTAATAGTTCTTTAAGTAACTTCTCAGATGATCAAATTAGATCTCTCTCCTTTGAAGAACTTAAATCCAAGTTTACCCTCTTGAAAATAGAGCACATATCCAATTTAAACTTAACCAACAGGTTTAAACGTCTTTACCTTGATTCAAAAGAAGAAATAAATAGATTAAGGAAAAGGAATAGTGATCTTATTGACGAGAAGGATATTGTTGTTAAAAACGGTGCCAAGGCTCTAGCAGATTTCCATAAAACTCTTTTTGATACTCAAGTGGAAAGAGATAGACTTATCCGCGAGAATGAGGATCTTCTTGCGATGGAAACTCAAGCTCGCTCTCGTCTTCTTATCAATAGCGATGATGAGTTTGCTTGGGCTGCAAAAGTTCTTGATAATTCCAAAAACAACCTAGGTGTAGAAGTTAGTCTTCAGGTTGAACAAGCTGCTTTAATTAGAGATATGATTTCTGAAAGAGAAGGTTGTTAACTTGTTCAATTCTTGCTAATTCTTTATTTTAATACTCTTCCTAATAAAGCTTCTAATTCGTTGTCACGTTCCCGCAGTTTCTGAGGGGAATTATCGCGTGAGATTTCAAGAACTTGAAGATGAAAAACATCAACTCGCGACCAAACTTATTGCTCGCAATGAGAAGTATTCAAGATTTAAGGATCATCTCAACATTACTACTGCGAATTTTAACAGATCTCTCGTTATTACTCGCAATAAATTCATTAAGTTGGTTTGTAATGATCATAATATCTCTCATTCTGCATATCCTAATATGGAAGACAAAATCCCAGCAGAAATTCCAAGACCTGTTATCTCTGATAGTGAAGCTGAAGATTCTGACGATGAAGATAGTATTGGTGATGATGAACAAGAAGGAAATTCTGATGATGAAGAAAAATCTGACAATGATGAAGAGAAGAAATATGGCGATGAGAATAAGAAATCTGACGATGAAGATGGTGATCAGTCTAATTAGTTTTCTGCTTCTTTTGTCTTCTTTGTATAATTATTTCCTCTTTTTTGTGATTAACTGTGAGTTTCTCCGCTATTATAAATTCTTTTTGATTTTATCTGTATGAGTCAAAAAAAAATTCTCTTCTGCAAAGCAATCAATATACTAAAATTGATAATATTGCATTTATCAATATAATTGTTATCTTTTAATGATCTGTATAAGTATGTTACTTAGTATTATCAATGAAATTTTATCATATGCTAGATGAATAATAATTTCATCATTCTGTGCATTCCCATACTTGCCTCTATTATTCATCTGTAATAAGAGAAAATTGCATAAAGATTAAATATTAATTGTGATAAAAATATGATGCTTTAGTACTGGCGTTAAATTATGCCTCAGTACTTGCGAAATCTCATAAATACTGCGAGCAGTATCGCAATAATCTTTTGGTCTTATTATGCCTTCCTAGTTAAAGGTCTTATTTTGGCAACTTTTTCATTTATCTACGACAAAATTGCAGGACGTCTTTACATTCGCATGCATCGACCCATTGATCTTGTCTTATCAGTATTGCTCGATTATATCGCGACAATATGACAAGTCTAAGTTCTCTCGCGAGATCAAAGCCTCGTGACATTGCCGTCTTGCGATGAAATCGCAGGACGTCTTTACATTTTCATGTAAAAACCCATTGATCTCATCTTAACTTTCGACTTGTTGCCTCTGTATAATTTACGTCACGCGATAATATGACAGGCCTAAATGTTCTTGCGATCATAAATCCCCATGACATTGCCGTATTAAGACACTTATCAGCTCCCTAATGGAGGGTGCCGCCCTTATCTTCCCCCTGGTTGCCCCTTCAAGGAGGGAACATCGGCCATACAAGACTAGCTCCTCCCATCCATATTTACCAACAACCAGCTGTTTTCGCAGCCTCTTGTCCTTTATGCCTATATGGCTTATAGTTACAAGGTTGCACCCTAAGTGGGGTTTTCTTCAGTCCAAGTGCATCGTAACCAAGACTTACCAAAAATGGCAAGGGAGTTTCGTACTCCCTTGGCACCTTTGCCTCAACCGTGTACCTCGGCGCCTTGGTCATACTTTGTACTTCTTGGAAGAGATTCTCGGTCATCCAACCAGGGTATAACCATATATAGTTGGAAATCCAAGATCTCTCTCCCGGATAGGTTTTCTTTAACCCCAACATCTGCATGACTCAGGATCCAGTAGCGGTATAACCTTACCCCTGAATCATGTCAAGAGATACCCCCTCTTATGACGTGCTCGTAGGTCTTACATTTGCCTCTTACCAAATTTTATTCGCGAACTAGGGTGCATGCCATAAAGGTTCATCCCATTCTTTAATCTCTGCGAGATTTTATTCGCGTTTCTCGTTAGTATTGTAACTCTGATAGAATTTCATAACTTTGATCTTCTTTATTTTTGTAAAATCTTGCGATTCTTTCAAGCAGAAAATTCTGTTCAATTACATATTCTTCAAACAAATCATTCATATAGTTGTCTAAAGTTCATCATTTTACCTCTCTACTTACTATTTTCTGATTCTGTTTTTCTGCTACGTTTTGTTGTTGTTCCTTTTTCTGCGAGACGCTCGCTATCATCTTTCACATCCTATTTCCTCCCTATTGTATCAATCATTAACCTTTCACACCTATGTTGTTGTTTGATTTTGTACTTCCAACTGCTATTCCTCTTAGCTCTTTTTCGCAAGATTTCATATCAATTTCATAACATTTCTTGCTTTCTCCCCAATCTCCTTTAATAATTCCAACACCTTTAGGATGAGGGAACTTGATACACTGGTGATAAGTAGATGCTACACCCAATATCTCGTGTAACCAAGGTCGTCCTATCAAAGCATTATAAGGTGATTCAATATCCACAACACAGAATAAGATTTTCGAAGATATTCCTTTCAACGGTATCTGCATTTCAATTTCCCCCTTTGGTTTGTTAGCTGTACCGTTAAATCCATAGATTTTATACGTTGATGGTATCAAATCTTCATCTCTTCTGCCCATGGTTCTATAGGTATGATAGAATAAGATATCAACTGAACTCCCGGTGTCTATTAAGACTCTGTTGATGGCCCAGGAGTCTTCAATTTTACCATCGTTTTCTTCATCTTCTTCTTGTATTTGCTTTGGGTTTATCTGTATCCTTACTACCAACGGGTTATCATACTGCTCTCCAAGCCCTGGTACATCTTGTGCACTGAAATATATAGTCTGTTTTTTCCATTCTTCTAATGGCGAGGTTTTCGTAATATTCATTATCCCTCTTCCATCTGTATTTTTCGCGAAGACTCTTCTTAAAACATTATCATGGAAATCTTCTATAGTTCTGTATGAATGTACTATTTAATTACAAAACAAATTCTTTGCTTTAGCTCCAACTTCTATCACAGACGTTTCTGCTCCTTTTACTGCATTCACTCTGCGAGTTTCTGGTGCTGGAGGCAATCGCTGAGATGGTATATTTTCCATTAAAATGATAGCTTCCCAGATTTTCTCTATACTAGCATTAAGAGGTGGCATCTTAATTTTTTCCCATATTATCTTTTGATTTCCTTGCCCTCTAAAGTTATTTTGTCTTTGTCCGCCATAAGTTTCTTGCGGCTGATCAAGTCTTTGAATCTTATTATTTCCACCACGATTGTAATAATTCTTCTCCCTTTCATATTCTTCTTGATCTCGACTGCCCATTGCTACCAATTTTTGTTGGTTTTCACTTACCAGCTTCTCTTGTTGTGGCTTCGAGGTGCTCGCCACATTATTTATCATTTTAGGGAGCAAACTTCCACTTGCCGTTAGTGAGTTGGTGTTCGCGATTGGGTATGATTCCATCTCATTTTTTTTCTCCTCCAAAGAAATGTATCCTTCCTGTAGTTTTCGCAGTTCAGTCATAGTGATTGTATTCTTGACTCTGAAAATTTGTATGTACAGTAGATTGGTCGCGAACATTACATTGATAAAAGACAAGAAAAGGTATCTCTCGTCAACTCTTCCTGCCATCTCACTGCACTTTGTCTTCCATCTTATGGTTAAATGTTTCAGACTCTCGCCAACTCTTTGTTTTAACCCAAACACATCTTCAATACCCGGCCGCGATGAATTGTTGCTAATATACGCTCCTAAAAATGTAGCTTGTAAATGATCAAAAGAAGTTATGGTATTTTTTGGTAATCCTTCTAACCATTTCAACGCCTCGCCAGTTAGGCTGGATGCAAAATATTTGCATAACACAGCATCATGATTCTCCCACTGTAGCATACATCTAACATAAGCCTTGACGTGTTGAACAACACAAGTAGTTCCATCAAAAATGCTGGTTAATGCTGGTAAATTGCATTTTGGAGGTATCCCTCTTAACTGTACTTCTTGGGTAAATGGAGTTCTCGCTGCTTCTTCAATAGATTCATCAAGTTTCCTTCTACCTCCTTCTCTTTTATTTTTTATCATTCCTCGCATTTCTGCTAATTCTCTCAATATTTGCTCATTCTCAGCTGAGTTTTGTTCCATTTGCCTCTTTAATGCTGTTTCCCTTCTTCTGCGTTCTTGTCTTACGAGATTTTGTGTATCTTCTTCTTCATCATCATTTCGTCTTTCTCTGCGATTTTCTCTTTCATATTCCTCTTGATATCGTAACCTCCTATCTTCTTCTCTACGAATTTCTTCGTTTCTCCTTATTTCTCTTCACTGCCTCTCTATTTTCCTCTGTATCCTATCATATTCCTCCTGAATATTACCATTGTAGCGATTTTGTGTACGTCTCCTTTCTCAATTTTCATGATTATTTTGTCGCACTGCTTCTCGAAATTCATGTTCTTCTACTTCTGCTCTTAATATTTCTCTCTCGCGAGCTAGACGTGCTTGTTCAACGTAATTATTCTCAATTTATTCTTCAATCATTCTTTGATTCTCTCGCCCATGTAATATCCTCTTACCTTCTTCGGGATTTTCTTCTTCAATTTGATTGTTTCTTCCCTCTTGATTTCTATTGCCGCGCGGATTATAGCGATCACCCATTATCTCTTCTTCTCTATTTTGCACTTCTCCTTGAATATTTTCTCTAACATTTCTTATAGGGGAATTTTGCCTTGGTTCTTCTCTGAATGATCTTGAATTTGACCTAATAGTACTTCTTGATCTCCTTCTTTGTAATCTCAAATTCTCCATTCTTAGCTCATGATTTTGTCTTGTTAAATTTGCACGCTCTTCTGCCTCTAATCTTTTTTCTTCTTGTATCTTTTGTCTCAAATCATCTACTATTTCACGTTCTTCATGAATTAATCCTCCAACCATTTCTTGATTTCTTTCTCCTTCTTCTTCATTTCTCAATTGTCGATTTTCGGCTTCTTCTATCGAATCTGACCTCCAAGTATGCACACTCACTCTATCATAATCCACATCCCTATATTGCGTTTGTGATTGTTGATTCGGCTGTTGAATTGAACTTTCTGCTTCATTTCTTGTTCTATTTCTTCCTGATCTTATCCTTAAAGATTCTTCTAATTCACCTGTTCCTTCACCTGCGAGTCTTTTACTTCTCATCACAGTTGTTGGTGGTTCTGATGTGTTTCTTCTTCTTCTAGCCATTTCTTCAATTCTAACAATTTCTTCAAATTTTCAAGTTGTAATTAGAGATTTCTTAGCTTGATTCTCCCTGTTTCGGGCGCCAAAATGTAGGTGCAGGATTTCCCACACTACACCCTTGTCAAGAATCTATGAAAATTAAGTCATAATTGTGGATGAACAACAACACTTTTATTAATTCACTTTCAGGAAGATTTACAAGAAATATCAAAAACTCAGAATACAACTTTCTTTCTGGAGTTTCTCTCTCCTCAAAACTTTCTCAACTCTCAAAAGTACATCCTCCTTTTCTGGATTTAGTCGAACCCTTTATATAGGAAAATACATAGTGGAAGACAGCTAATATTTCCCCTTAATTCGAATCTACTCCGCGATCTCATCGCCATAACTTTAGTCTTCACCATCTCCAAATTTGTAACCATCGTAAAATAGATTTATTCTTCTCATATATCTTTAGTCATTAACTGTTATATTACTATTTTGTGACACTCGCCAAATGTCATCGAAGAATCTTGCGATGTTCTCGTCAAAGTTTTGTTAATACTTATAGAAATGTTTGGGTTTCTCGCAGAAGTGTCATTTCCATCGCGAGAATAAAGATATAGCGATATTCTGGTCCTACAACAACTAGACGAGAAGCTACTGGAATGTCACCTTTTTGTTTGACGTATGGAGTTGAAGCTGTGTTACCAATAGAAGTAGCTATTCCTACAACAAAAAGAGAAGCTTGGGAAAGAAATCTAAGTGCTGGAATAATTTTAAATAAATTGGATGAATTAGAAGAAAAAATAGAAAAGACTTTACAATAGATGGAAAATTACCATCGAAGATTAGCTCGCGAGTACAACAAACGTGTTAAGAAACGTGAATTTCAACCTGGAGATTTAGTGCTGCGAGAAACACCAAGTTATCAGTGAGAGAATGGTGGAAAGTTGGCGAGGAAATGGGATGGACCATACATCATTAAAGAGATAGTTGAAACCGGGGCATACAAACTAATGGACCCTGAAGGGAGAGATGTTGGTCAAAGACTTGATAGACCATGGAATAGACTATTTCTGAAAAGGTATTATCAATGACAACTTCTGAAAGATAAGAGATACTGGTACGTAGTATGATGAAACAAATAATAAATTCTTCTTTCTCTGTCACAACTGCGAGGTTCTTCTGATAACAATGCAAAACAAGAGCTGCGAACATAATCGCAAGAAAAGCGAATAAAAATTTCGCAGAGATATAAGAATGGGACGAACCTTTATGGAGTGCACCCTAGTCCGCGAATAAAAATTTTCAAGATGCAAATGTAAGACCTTATAGTGCGTCATATAAGGGGGTATCTCTATACATGACTCAGGGATAAGGTCATACCGCTTCTGGAACCTGAGTCATGAAGATGTTGGGGTTAAAGAAAACCTATCCAGGAGAGGGATCTTGGATTTCCAACTATATAAGGTTATACCCTGGTTGGATGACTAAGAACCTCTTCTAAGGAGTGCAGAGTATGACCAAGGCGCCGAGGTACACGGTTGAGTCAAGGGTGCCCGGGGCGTACGAAACTACCTTGGAAATCCTTGGAAAGTCTTGGCTATGATGCACTCGGCCCGAAGAAAACCCACTTAGGGTGCAGTCTTGTAACTATAATCCATATAGGCATAAAGGACAAAAGGTTGCGAAAACAACTGGTTGTTGGAAAATCTGGATGGGAAGAGCTAGTCTTGTATGGACGATGTGCCCTCCTTGAAGGGGAAATCAGGGGGAAGATAAAGGCGTCACCCTCCATTAGGGAGCTGATAAGTGTCTTAAGACGACAATGTCATGGGGATTTATGATCGTAAGAACATTTAGGCCTGTCATATTGTCGCGTGATGTAAATTATACAGAGGCAACAAGCCAAAAGAGATATGTTTAGATGTGATCAATGGGTTTTTACATGAAAATATAAGGACGTCCTGCGATTTCATCGCAAGACGGCAATGTCATGGAACTTTATTCTCGCTAGAGGATTTAGATCTGTCATGTTGTCGCAGAAAGTTCAAAGAAAAATGGATAAGGCAAGATCAATGGATTTTTACATGCAAATGTAGAGATGTCCTGCGATTTTGTCGCAAAAAGAAAAATTTGGCAAAATAAGAACTTTAACTAGGAAGGCAAAATAAGACCAAAAGAATAATATTAAACATTAAATATTTCAAGAGTGCAGGAAATATTTATTCATGGCAGGAGAATATATGAGAAGGCAACCTTCTTCAGAATTTTTCGGAATATCGCAGGAATTCATTACATCGCAGTTCGCAAAAAGAAGATACGGGAAATAATTCCACATCTCAAGAAAGTTAATGAAGGGAAAGTAGGGGAATGAATAAATAAGATCTCATTATCTTCCTTGAGAATGTTCAAAGTAAACAAAATTAAAGGTTGAATTCTAAAAGTTGCAAAAGTTACATTACACGCAAGAAATAAAAAGGAAAAGAAAGCAAGAATGAAATTCAAGCTTCAACGATGGTCTCGTCGGACTCAGGGTTTTTGCCATTATTGTCAGCATTACCAACATTTTTCTCATTTCAAGTTTCTCCTTTTCTGGGAGAATCTTTTTCTTCTTCCTATGGATTATTTTCTTCAACATCTTCTTCAGCATCTTCTTCAACAGATGCATATTCTAAATCCTTGTCCATGGGGAGAAGGACTTCATCATTATCAACTTATAGAGGAAGAACAGATACATGAGGGAGAGAATGAGATATCAGAATATCGTTCACAAGAACTTCAGCACTAAGGTGAACTTTGCTAAGGAAACCTCTGTCACGATTTTTAATCTCTATATTTTTGAAATACTCGAGATAATCAAGTCTTCTCTCTTCTTTGTCGCGAGCTTCTATAAAATCGGAAGTGAGAATCTTGTTTTCTTTGCGAACCTTATCAAACTTATCAGTAAGATCAGCAATGGTAGAATGAAGACTTCTTTCAGATTCTGCGAGCAACAAAAATAATTAAATATTATTCATACAAAGATCTCGCAAGAAACGTAACATAAAATTTGACAGAAAGATCAACAAATGAGGCATTCAATTGACTACCTTCTTTTTGAGAGGTTAAGTTTTGAAATAATGTAAAGAAACAGTTCTCCCATTGGTTCATAGCGTCATCAAATTTATCGCCAACAATACCCTTCAGACGAGATTTCATGTTTTCTTCTTTGGAGTGTAGATACGAGTTTTCCTTTGCTAATAAAGAATGAGATTTCTTTAATTGGGAATATTGATCTTGAAGCTTGTTGGCCTTTAAACTAAGAGTTAATCTACCCTTAATAAGTTTATCCTTCTCAGTGGCAGATGATTCAGTTACTTCCTTGAGTTCATCTTTAAGGGAGCGAAGAGATTGCTTTTGATTATCACATATTCTTTGTAGATTACTCAATTGCTGTGAAAAAATCTCCATCAAGCTTGAAAATCTATGTTTCTCTTTGGATAAAGTTCTATTTTCATCTGATAAAGATTCTACTGCCAAGTTAGACTTGGTTAACAAATATGAGAGACGAGTAATCTCGTTACTTAATAAATTTTGACTTTGCGATAGTTGATTATTCTCATTAGTAAGATTATCTATTCGATAGATCGAATATGTGTAAATATTATCTAATCTATTATATTGGTCCATCCAAGAATCTCTTTCAACACGAGCTTCTTCAGCAATAGATTCAAATTTAAGTTTTTCCATGAAACGAGTCCGATTTGAAACTAATATATGAACCAAGAATTTAAGAAGGAGACTTGAGTACAGAGGATATAAAAGCAAAACAGAAAGACAAAGAGGTAGAGGAAGGAAAATTGTACCTTTCAGCTCGTCATTTTTTCCGTGAAGGTTCTCGCAGTTAAGTGAAGAGTTGCGAAGCATATGGTTCAGAGTATCACATTCAGAAATTTTGACTTGAAGGCTTTTTCTTAGAGCTTCAACTTCATTTTCTAAAGATGCTCGTGAAGCAGTACTATCAGAGCCAAAATATTTGAGTAAGGTCTCGCAAACTTCATATTGGAGAGAGTCAGTAGAATATTTTCTAGCATCATCTAAAATACTATATAAAATTTTAAAAGCAACATCAAATCCTACCAAAGTTTCATTTGATGGAGGAAGAGATGCAGAGGGTGTAGTAGTAATGAGGAAAAGTTGACGATTTGAGTCATTTGCGATGGTTGTATTATCAGAAGAAGGAGTATTAGGAAAAACAACAGTTGAAGGAAATAAAGGGCTAGAAGGAATTTCAGTCACAACAATTTCAGGAGCCTGATTTGTCAAAGAATCAAAAGAAATAGAGGTGTTGGCAGTGGTATTCTCGCAGATGAAGGAAAGAGGATCCAATCACGAGGGTGTGGGAGTAACTCTAGCAGATGTTAATGTAGGGATGGTGAAATCAGCCTCAAGAGCTTTAAATTGACGAGGTCTTTTGGGAGGATTAGCTATGTTCTCGACATTCTGCGAATAATAACTTAGATAAGAAACAGAGGCAATAATATTTTTATTAAGAAATAGGATGTGTTCTTACCACCTTATCATTCGCAGAACTTCTCTTCTTCTTATCAGTTGGCCTTTTGCGAGAATTAGGATTTTGAACTGAAGATTGGGTGTTAGGGATAGTTCCACTGAAGAGAAGACATAATAAGGGAGTTACGAAGGATCAAATAGAGAAGATCGAAGAATATGAGTAAAAATTGAATCAAATAAAGATTATAGTCAAAAAACATACCTTGATGACTCCATTAGAACAGTAGCAGGAGAATATGAAGAAGACGAAAAGTTGCTGACGGAAGCTAAAATAAACAGATGAAGAAGATAGAGAAATAGAAGAAGAAAATTAGTTTTGAAGTCTCACTCTACCTTTTATAGGCAAAAGGGAATAACTTGTTGAGTAGAGATGTGTCAGTAAAAAGATGAATTTACAACACGTGTAGGCGGTTAAGCTAAATTAACGGAGCAAAGTCGAGAAGAAAATATGGAAAGAAAAGAGGCTGAGAGCAATTTGAAGAATTGAAGATTCTCATATCCTCTCCAAGTTGCGAAGAAGACATGAGAAGAGGCAAGATGTAGGACCAGAATATCGCTACAACACTTATCTACGAGATTAACAATGTTTCCCAGCGAGTATCACCGCAAGATCTTCAACTAAATTTTGCGAGTGTCACAAAAGCAGTCAAAAAAGTGACGTAATAGCTGACGGTTGAAGAAAACATAAGAAAAGCATGTCTGTCCCGCGATGGTTATAAAGCTTGCGAGAGTGAATCTTGTAACTATCGCGGTACAATCGCAGAATCAACCCGAAATAAGAGGAAAACTTAGCTGTCATCCACTATGTAACTACCCTATAAATATAGACCCAATGTGCCCATAAAAGGATGTTGTATTTTTGAGAGTTAAGAAAGTCTTGAGGAGAGAGAAACTTAAAGAGAATAGTTGTAATCTTGAATTCTTCCATTTCTGTAAACATTTTTGAGAACAAAATAATAAAGTGTCGTTTTTAATCTTCAATTGTGAGTTTAATATAGCAAGATCATAACAAGGGTGTAGTGTGGGATTTCTGCAACTACAATATGTTCACCAAAACAATCACTCTAGGGGATGTTCACCAAAACCATCACTCTTAGGGATACTAGCAATCAAGTTTTAGTTCAAAGTTCTGTAACGTTGTTTCAGTGTTGCTTCTAGATGCTTGGATGACTTATTGGACATATATATATGAATGTTACCAGAAAATATCCACATGAAAAAAACGGTTTAAAAGGGTAAAGCTAGAGGTAAGAAGGATTTTGTTCAACAATCTTGGCAAGTTTGCATGACTTGTCTATATATTATCTATGGATGGAGTTCCTTCGATATTGGGTTTATATGGATATGAAGTGCCTTTGAGATAAGATCATTTGAGTATGATATGCGGAGTTTATTTTACAATTTGACACTTTTGAAGTTTTTTCTTTTGAGTTTTTTGGTTACATTTTGGGTTATAGATTTATGATTTGGCATAAAATTCTCCAAAAATGATTATGAACATTTAAATTCAAAATATTAATAACATTTCTAATTGTTGTGAATTATAATAGTCATAACTTTTTGTGACACAATAACTATATGAGAAAAAAAAGTAAGAATTTCGGGAATGCCTATGCTGTAAGACGACCATGTAACCAGTGACTCCCGAAAAAAGCATGAGTAAACCGCGTGATACTGGACAAAAGAAATAAGAGAAGATGTGGAATGATCTTAAGCTTAGATACATGTACATGCTTATGTATAGTAATATTCGATGTGCATTGCAGATTTTGATTTTATTTTGATTTGGAATGTATTTTTTGGTGCCTACAGGGAGCTTACAGTGAATGGTGGTTCCGACACGTCCAATTTTCAAGCACATGAGTTACCAAGTCCTTAATTTAAGTACAGGTTGATTTTGCATGAATTGACGAATTAAATGTATAGTTTTTTTTTTTCGTATGACACATGATTACATGCATAATATTACTATTTTATTCACTTAACTATTGGGAGTGTATTTGATGTTGACTCTGATAGAAAAAAACAATAATTGTTGCAATTTGTAATTGTGATTTTATACTCAAGGGTGCGTGATAGAAAAAGGAAGATGCAGAAGGAAAGTGATCCAAGGGTGGTTCGAACTCTGGTGATCATGTGGAGTGCGAAGTGGTCGAGCATACGAGTTAGATGTAAACCTGATTAGATTCAAGCTAATATTTATCAATCATTAGATCGAAAACATAGCTTGTTACACACACATGTAATGCACGTTTCTAGGCTTGTGTAACTATACCCAAACTTGTACATTAGTTGGTTCAACAATAGTTAACCAAAAGGTTAGCCATATGATAACTTTCATATCAACCATATTCCATAACTAGTTCAAATAACTTAAAGGAACTAGTTAGAGAGTTGTTCAATTGCTTAGATATTTATGTACTACACAAGACACAATCGAAGCAAAAACGATGTGATTCACTCGAATTGATTCATGAACTATAAAGCCACGATTTGTAATAGCATTCCTTAGTTTATTAAGATAAGTTCACAAACATCGTTTTTAGACATAACCTACTCAAGTTCGCGGACTGGGTTCGCGGACTAAAGTTCCCGGATGGAGTTCACAAACTCCAGCAGAAATTCTCGGGTTCGAGAACTTTGTCAGTTCGCAGACTGGATTCGCGTACTGAGTTTGTATGCCGAGTTCGCGGACTGAGCTCACGCACTACACCGGTTTCACTTGATCAACAAAGTTCACAAACTTTGGTTCAAGCAATAAGGACTTATACATATATGTCTTTCCACCATAATGATTATATCCTCTAATGGTTATATTGTCTAAACTCTCATTTCAATCATTGAAACATTCTCAGAGGGCGTTATATAGTTGTTATTCACAAACTATTTTTCGTCAGAGCGATTTCCAAAGTAATTGAAACATAACATGACTTTCGTCACTAGGTAAAGAAGAACTTGGCTAAAGCGAAATCTTTACCAACACATATTTTGAGAAATAGATAAGTGAGATATACTCAACTCGAAATACCAAATATGTATAATTTTAGTCTATATAGTAATACAACTTTTGTCTCAAGATAGGAGATAGAGTAGATAGACTTTTGAGTGATAGATAAGTTTAAGTCTCCACATACCTTTTAGTCGATGAATATCCACTAGTTCCTTGAGTATTCCTTAGTCTTGTATGATGATCGCCATGGAGTTCTTGATCTCAACTACACTTTCTATACTAGTCCGAGACCTTAGCTATAGTAGACTAGAAATCAAGAATTTATAGTTTTGATCACTAACATTGACAAACATGCTTGAGATAGCAACTCATGCGAGTTCAACCGAGTATTGCTCTAACATAATGTATTTATGGGTGAAAATGCGTCGCACTTTCGTGCTTATCAAGCATCACATATGATTTCAAAGGGTAGGTTCTAGTTGGGTGCCTAGAATATGAGGGCGGTAGTGAATAAAGTCTTAAGCTTCTAAAAAGCCTCTAAATGAGCATCATTAAAGACAAACTTAATATCTTTTGCAAGCAAATTGCAAAGATGTATAGAAATCAAGCTAAAATCCTTAATGAGTCTACGATAGAAACCAGCATGCCATATGAATGACCAAATATCTCTTACGATTTTTGGGACCTGTAAAGTCTTAATAAGGTCAACTTTGGCTTTATCTACCTCTATACCCTTAAAATATATAATATGCCCTAAAACAGTTCCTGGACGAACCATGAAGTGACATTTCTTCCAATTAAGCACTAAGTTCTTTTCGTTACACCTAGTCAACACTAATGACAAATGATGCAAGAACTCATCGAAAGACGAACCACACACTGAAAAGCCATCCATAAAGACCTCTAAAAACCGTTCTACCATGTCAGAATATATGCCCATCATAAAACGTTGAAAAGTCGCAGGGGAATTACATAGCCCGAAAGGCATGTGTCTATATGAAAAGGTACCAAAGGGACATGTAAAATTGGTTTTCTCTTGGTCTTTCGGGAAATAACAATCTGATTATAACCAGAGTAGCCATCTAAAAGTCAATAGTGATTATGACCTGATAATCGCTCTAGCATTTGGATGAAGGGAAAGGAAAAGTGATCCTTCCTAATGACCTTGTTCAATTTCCTATAGTCAACACAAACACGCCAACCCGTGGTAATTCGGGTTGGGATTAACTTATTTTTATCATTTCGGACTACAATAATACCGGATTTCTTGGGAATAACCTGAACGAGGCTGACCTACTTATTCTCTGAAATGGTAGATAATGCCTGCATCTAATAACTTAAGAACCTCGGTTCGAACTACTTCTTTCATATTGGGGTTAAGTCGACGTTTTATCTCCCTAGAAGGTTTGATATCACTCTCTAATAGATATGATGCATACATACAGTGGGACTTATACCCTTAATGTATGTTATGGTCCACCCTAAAGCTTCCTTGTTGTTTTAAAGGATGGTTACTAGCCTACTTTCTTGATCACTATCCAATTCGGATGCTACAATCACATGGAAAGTCTTAGATGGGCCTAAAAACACATATTTCAGTCAAAGAAAGCTAATTGGAGCCTGTTTTACAAGAGTGTGCTGAAGTTGATTCAAGACTATTCAGTCCGTCTTAGGGGTCATATGAGAAACTGTGTTGAAGATGTGTTACTTATTGATTACTTTCGAGTGGTTCATAGGAGTGTCAAGCATCAGCAACCAGTTGAAGTCTTTTGGAAGCCTCCAGATGACAATGAACTCCAGATCTGTTGTGATTGTACGGCGCGGGGTAATCCAGGCATTTTCGGAGCTGGGGTGGTGGCTAGAGATACTAACCATTCAGTACTTGGAGCTATGTGTATCGGCCTTGGGGTTACTTCAAATTACTTGGCTGAATTATATAGAATTATTGTTGGATTGGAGTGGGCTATGCGATGGGGTTTTGAGTGTATTTGTGTACGATCAGATTCTTTTGGTGTGGTAGAAGCTTTCAAAAATTCTACTATCCCTTGGTTTCCAAGGAATAGGTGGGTGGAAATATGTAGGCATTATGCATCTATAAGGTTCATTCACACTTTTAGGGAGGAGAATTTTTCAGCGGATAAAATAGCTATGCGTGGATGTTTTCTAGCTAATGAAGTGGGAATGCATTATGATGGAGGACCACATTTTTTAAATTCATTTGAATATCCTAATGTTTCTTATTTTAGATTCAAGTAGTTTGCAAGTTTTTGGGGTTGTTGTGACCTCTTTTCTTGTAAATTCTACTTTGTAAATTTTGTTATCTGTTAATAAAATTTTCGACTTATCAAAAATAAATAAAAAACTAAAAACACATATTTAGGGTATCTAGTAGTTGTTTAAGGTCCAACTTAGGAGGCTCTTTTAATAAAGGAGCTAGGGTAGACTTAGAAATTGGTAGTGGTTCGAACTTCGGTTACCATCCAATACTGGTGTCTAACAAAGGGGTTGAATCTAACAAAGCATTCACCTCATTAATCACATAGTCATATTACCAGAAGACAAATTCATAATATTTTTTCAACAGTAGATGATCACATTGGATGTAGCTAAAAACGGTCAACCTAAAATCACCAGTATTTGGTTCTCTGGGTCAGGGACATGTTGGGTATCTAGGATAATAAAATCACCTGGATAAATAAACTTGTCGACCTTAATAAGAACATCCCCGGTCACACCACGAGGAATTTTAATGGACCTATCATCAAATATAAGTGTCATCTTGGTAGGTTTCATCTTACCAACTCCTATATTAAGGTACACATGGTATGGGAGTAAGTTCTCACTGGCTCCTAAGTCAAGCCACGCTTTCTAAACACGTTAATTACCTATTGTGCAAAAAATGGTAGGGGACCCTGGCTTTTTATACTTAGGAGTAGTAGTATTCTGAATAACAGAACTCACGTGACTAGCTAGAAACGCTTTCTTATGGACATTAAGATTTCTCTTTTGTGTACACATATCCTTAAGGAACTTGGCATAAGCATGAATTTTCTTAATTGCATCTAATAATGGAAGGTTGGGAATTTGATTTTTTTCTCTCTCCTAAAATTTCTCCTCTCTAGGCGATTTTTTTAGGCTTTTTGCAATTTTCACGTTTTCTAATTCTCTTGATCAACTGCGGTTGATTCAAGATGATTGAAAACCATGATCCGGGTCCTAGCACTCAACATAATAATCTATCTTATGCTGATAAGGTTAAAGGGAAAAAATATGCATCTGGTAAGGGAAAAAAACCATATGTTATTACTGTTGATGATTGTGATATTAATACTAATGTTACATATGATAATAGTGAACATGTTCTTGATGTGCCTCTTGATTTGGCTAAAGATGGGTGTGATTTATTCCAGCTTCGTTTAATCGGGCGATTACATTTTAATGGTTTAAAGCTCCCGGATGTAAAGAATATATTAGAGAATCAATGGAATATCCCTGAATATAGATGTAAATTTGCACCTATGACTAGGGGTTTCTTCGTTATTAAGCTCGCCTCCAAAGAAGATAAATAACTTGTTTGGCATGGAGGATCCTAGATGGTTGGAAAACAACCTCTTCGTGTGATTAATTTTTATGCTAATATCCAGAAAGGCAGTCTGATCGAATTTTATATAGTGGTAAATAAGGTTGTCCTTCACTCGGACTTGATGAGATTTTTTTTTAAGAATTAAAAATACAAAACACTAAAAATAACAAAAATATATACAAATAATGGTAACAAGATGTCCGGAGTTACTGGGACTAGGATTCCACCGAATTCATAACATAAGGCTCAATTATTTATTCTTCAGCAATTATTGCTCAATAAATAAAATAACTTGGACTTTGATTTTTGCCAAGGTAGATTCTCAAAATATTAGTTATAAATCGTAAGCATGGGATATAAAACATTTAAGCAAGCATGACCCATCAAATAAAATAATAACTAATTAATTCAAGTGATAAATCAATTTAAAATAAATGCAAAAGTCATAAAGAGAATAAAATAAATTTACCCATGTATGAAATTTGGATTCCTCCGTCGACCCAGTGTAGGGGTCTAGCTTCTCATGATGAAAACACACTCAAAAATATAAGTCATAGCTCAAAATGGTGTTTTTATTCAAGAAAACTAAGAAAACAAAGGTTCGCAACGCTTTGTTGGCGTTACAGAATCCACTGTTACTAGTAAACAATTGTTGCAAAGAACTGTTACAATATACTATAAGAGAAAAGTATTGTGGTCACTGTTCATACGTCGATGCAAAGACTGTTGCAAAAACGTGAATAAACCACGGTTTATTAACAATGGGCTTTGTCAGCTTATTGTTCTTCGTCTTCTCTCTTCCTGCAGGTGCAGAAATCTCTGCAACCTCTTGTTCTTGGTTCTGTTCTCACCCCAATCACTCTATCCTATTTCTACGACATCTGAAAGCACCTTTCATACACAGAAGCAGTGAAATCTCTCGAGCTTAATGCATATATCTTCTTTTTAATACCGTGGCCATATTACAGGATTTTTTTTTTTTTTGGTATGCCATATTACAGGAATTATTTCCTTGTTTCTCTCTTTCACGCATCAATAGCAGTCCAACTCCATATAAACACATCTCTGCACATCCCAGCTAATGTCAAATACTCTCAGAACATACGCATTCTTTCCAAATATAGAAAATCATACTCTAAATATTTTATCCTCCCTGTCTTTCGAGATAAGAAGAAATCTGTGTGATCCTAATTATGATCTTTGCTTGGAGTTCGCCAAATCCCAGATAGATTTTTTTTTTTGTGTATGAAATTACATAGTAATGTTCTTACTTTCGAGAAAATGACAAAGTAAAAATTATACTACACATTATATCATCTACACAAATGCAAGACACCATCATTAGTCAACAAATTGATGAAGTGACGGATATATTGTCAAGAGATTGGCCTCTCAGGTCAAGCTCCAAATGATATTTTACCACAATTGAACGAAGCAAATATTTTAACTTAGATTTTTGAATGATATCATGCGTATCCATCCAAAAAATTAATATGGAGATTTAGGTTGGCAACCTAAAACTATGTAAATAGATTTAAATGCAAAATAACAAAGCCAAACCTCGATTAACTCAGAAACAACCTTATAGTTTCAGGCTTTAATTTTGGATGCTTAGAAGAGTATTAATTGAGAAATCATTTTCAAGATTCTTTGGAAGACGTTTGAGCATCAACTGACATATCCGCCTATAATTTTTGAAAATTTCAAATTTTCTCCCAATCTTTTTTTTTTGAACACTTACATAGTTTTTTTTAAATAAGTTATACAAAATTTGAAAGCAAAATTATTCATCCTCTAACTCTTACATTTCAATTCAATGGTTTTGACTATCTATTTTTGCGCATCCGTACTCCACTAAAAAATGGTATGTTGGAATCAACCCTGCCTTCAAGTGTTTAACGTTTCAAATATAATTTATATGGATTTTTATATTTGTATCACTTTCAACATAGATTGATTTATTGGATACACTTGATTAACATCATTGATTTTAATAATCTTGGACATACATTATTCAATGAAGATTTAAAACCAGGGATTTGAAAGAACAATCAAGAATAATTTTATTAATGGATGTAGGAAAAAAATACGAATATAATACACAAATATGAACATCGACAATTAACAGTAAGTCAACATTATGTTAGTTGACAAACTCTGACAACAATCTAATTGATAGACTAACTGAAGTCTTTCAAAGTTCTTTTGCTCTATCAAGCTAAAGAAATGATGTCACTTAATGCTTGGATTTTATCAATTCAAACCTAAGGGAATACAACTCATTAACGAATATATCAACCATTTCGCAAAAAGTGGAAAGGTTAGTGACCTGAAGAAAAGCTCAATGGCGTACATAAACTGTGGAATGACAAGGACAGTAATATACTTTTACCAAATAGGAGCACCCAGAGCCAGATGTTTTATGTGTGCAAGATGATAGTACCATTTTGTTTCGAAATAAATTTAACATTTTTAACTTTTAACCTAATAAATTTTTTGAATATCAACCACAACACAAGAAAGGATCCCAACAACGAAAAAAGGAAAGATATAAAAAGGACGATATATGTTGAAGTATTATTATGTTTGGATAATATTAATGCAATACAATGACTCATCAAGTTTTAGCTTCCAAATAAAGTACACGATTATTTGAACCATTAGAAAACTCGCTCATCTTCCCAGAAAATGCTCATGATGAGAGAATCACAATAACTTTGGGAAAGAGAAGAAAAATATGAAAAACAACCTTGGAAAAATGGAAGGAGATAACCTCATGTATTTTTTTTCTACGAGTAATAAGAGTCAATTTATCTTATTGATTAAAGATAAAAACTTTCAAAATGATATTATGAATCACCAAAATTGACAAGTTGTGGCAGGATGTATGTCGCGAGAGAAAATCTTACCAACGCAAAGAGATGGTCGGTTACAAAGTAGAAAAAGGGCCACAAAAGGGTCGAAGACTGACCAATTCATCAAAGAGTGAACCAAATTCAGGAACATATTTTTGCTACGAGGTAATAAAAATTCCTTTGATTCATCAACCTGCTAAGATATTGAGTGATTTATATGACTTTTTTTTTGCTAAGTCATTAGTTTATTAAAGCAAAAAAACATAATTGAAAAGACTAGGGTACCAAAATACACCACAATATTTTATTTTGATCACAACCTATACAAGACCCACTGTGTATAAACCTCTTGGAGCAACAATCACTCAAGGAGTATTTCAACACAATGTCCACTTGAAATAGGGTTAGTCCGGACTGGCATAACACGTGAATTATTATATCAGATAAGTGGAGAAATCCAATACACTTTGTGTGATCGTCTATGGATATGAATTGAGTCAATAATATGACAAAGTGTTCACTTGATAACTGAAACCTTATAAGATAAATATCAAGTGCCTAGTTAACGTATAAGTGTAATTAATTTAATTATAATATAAAAACAATTATAATGCAGAAATAAAGTAAAGCACACACACCATAATTTTGTTAACGAGGAAAACTACAAGCTTGTAGAAAAACCCCGGGATCTAGTCCATATTTGAATACTCAATGAATTAAGACGCTATCAGTTCTGGTGTTTGAATATGATTGTATCAACACTTGCCTCTGTTATCTCGTCTTGTTCCATTGTTGTGAAAAATAGGGCGAAGAACCTATTTATACAAGTCTTTTAGCCTAACCTTCATATCTCGTGGGAAGTGGAAAAAGTGGAGCGATGGAGTAGTGTGTTGGTGTTACACGACCTGGCTTGCCCACTTCTCCCATCATCACTAACCGTCCATGTCTTCCTGACACATTCTTGTGATGGCATGTTGTGCGCTGCACGTTGTAATCCGCCAGACCAATACCCCAGTATGTATCCCCCAGTTTGTAACATGATTGATGTCTTGAACGTGTGTATCGTGGGACCCACATAAAGTATCATGTAATGCTACGTTATTTAGGAAATTGATACTTGTGAAGTATCGTTTGTATACTATGCAGGTACTGCATCGAGTATATTCAGCATGTATGAAGCATCGCTGTTTGAGAGTCTCAAAATAACCTCATGTCTAGCCTACTTCATGTGATGGTTTGGAGGTTGCGCAAACAAGTCCTCCCTTGGAAGACCACATAGTGTGGTAGAGTGACGGATAGTGATCACCATGACTCCGCACTGACCAATTAACTCTTGACCAGGGCTTTGTAACTAAGCCGGTGAAGTTGGACGGATGAGATGATCTTTGAAATACTCATCTGCGACCGTTGATGGAATTAGGGTTTATGAAGAAGTGCGCAAGTATCACTTTTCATCTTGGTCGAATCCAAGCTTGGGACATAACTTTGGCCAGGCCAATCGTGCATGCGTGTAGACAACATGACGGTGTAGGCGCCCATACCTCATTGTCTTACGAAAGTGCGATCTGGGCCACTCAATTCGTCCTGCGAAGTTGTGTGGTTGAGATGAATTTGCGATATAAAACTGGTGCCGCAAAAGCCGCTCCTCATGCCATCTTCATGCGCACGTTCCAAGACGAACAGGCTTAGTCGGTCCTGTCTGATTGACCCAGCGTGTAGGTGGTAGGCTGGAGTTCACATCCATATCCTGACATCCCACAGAAACATGATCTAAGCCACTCAAATCATCCGGCGAATTTGAGTGGTCGAGATTAGTTTGCAATCGGGAAGTGTGACCACGCTAGTTTGGACGGACAATTTGGGATAACCAAGCATGGTATGTCTTGGCCGATCAGGTGAGGGGATAGATGGGTCCACAGTGGTCATGTTGGTATGACCGGACCTTCTTAATCTAATCTTGGACCCTCCATTCGTGCCGGAGAAGATGAACGCTCGTGATGCTTACAAACCCTAATTTTGGGTTTCATGGCCGTGCGTCATGCTCTGTTTGGGCATACGAATCAGGATGACCAACGATGGTTGGTCTTGACCGATCGGTAAGGTATGTAGGCGGTCCCATGGTGATTGTGTTGACATGCTCTGGGCCCTTTGAATCTACATCTACACCCTCCATCTATACCTGCGAAGATAGATGGTTGAGACTGTTTTGCGACACATGTGATGTGCCGCAAACCCTAATTTAGGGTTTTTCGTCCATACTGCTATGGTTTGGACGTTTTGGTAAGCTAGGATAATCTTTTGGGGAGGCCGACCATGCGGGGCCCGTATTGGTTCGGCAACGGATATTCCATACCTGCTAGGGAGTTATGGAATCAATCTGGGCCATCCAATCATGATGGTGGAGTTGGATGGTCGTGATCATATCCAGACTGATGTGGTCAGTCCGGATGCTCAATCGGGCTAGTATAACACACCGAGAGTGGCTCAATCGGGCTAGTATAACACACCGAGAGTTGCAGCCTATACGGGTATTTCGTACATGTTTCATTATAATGCTTGGAGATTCGTGTTGCTCTGATGAGAGCAACACTCAGTCGTCATGCCGCACGGATAATGAGTACAGGAAATGCAAGGCTGATTGAGCATTAATTAATAATGTTGTAAATTCACAGGGTATATGGGATTGTTGCTACATGCTCCAACCTGGATGAATTTCGTGTATTTTATTCACAGAATGGGATTGTTGCCACATGCTCCATTCTAGGTGAATTAATAAAGTGAAGGAGTATCCATCACTTATTAATGGCCTTATCTTTTACAAGATGTTAGTGCATGATTTTTAGGTTTTACAATTTTACCCTTAAATGAAAATCCACCATCAACATTAAGTCCCCTGCCTAGCACATAATGGTTACAATATTGTTGGGTATGTATGAGATGGTGAAAAATTTGTACACTGAGATGACCAAGCTAAAGTGAATACATATTTACCGTATAGGTCGACATCGTCAGGCGTCTCCTTGGGAGTCCTGATTAAGGTTTGGAGGATAAGTACGACCTGGTCGACGTTGAGACCTCATTCATCGGACGAGTTCCGTTGTAGTTGATCCGGTCTCCCTTAGGGTTTCCTTCAGTATGCATGCGGGGTTTAAAACTGCCGATAATTTTTTTTGCAGAAAACTCTATCTCTCCAACATGCCGAGCAACAGTAGATCATCTTCTTCGCATCACCCAGGATCTTCTGTCAAGCGTACACGATCTGCGTCCGAGCTTCATGATGAATCCCCTGCTCGTGTTTTCCGAGTCAAGAAGATTATACCGGTTCGTCTTCTTTCCTTTTATGATCAATTGCTTGTTCCTCATAATGATCAGGTGAATAATCCTCTCCTTGTTGCAGAGATACCCCACTAGAACATGTGTGACAGTTATCGATGATGATGACTTAAACAGTCCTCTTCCTTCAAACTCAAACATGCTAACCCCTGCGGACCTCGAAGATGCTGATCTGGGTATCTCATCTTATGAATACCCCAATGCAGGTCTTTCATTCGATTTTCGCATGAAGTGTTTATCTTCCATCTACCGAGACGTTGGTGGGTTCTTAGTGCGGAAGGAGTCTGTACCTTTGTACATAAAGTTATGGAGAAAGTACGGCCACATCGTAACCAGGAATGTAGTCCGGCACTGTTCATCTGCACTGGTCACCACGGTAAACTTCCTTCTTCCCATGGTTGCTGAGATGGAGAATATTTCTATCCGCAATTTTGCCGAATCAAGCCTCGAAAAGTGGGAGGATATGGTATCTACCTGCGAATCCATGGAGTTTAACGTGGGTTGATTGTGGAAGCGTCTTGATATCATCAAGGTCGATCGAGCTGGTATCCTCGTAAATGTTGTTCCTGCTGCAAAAGCTATCTTGGAAGAGGAGAATGCTCTGGATGCGGAATCAAAGAAGGTAGAACAGGCAATACAGGACTTGAATAAAAGGACAGAGAGGTATCGGGCTAGACTGGAGATGATGCTCTCAAGGAACTATAATCTGCTAGATAGCCTCTTCTAAATAGCATGTAGCTGTATTCCCTCATTATTAATGACATTTGCGTCAAAGTTTTCTTTTGAACATTTTTGCGGAATAAATTGCACTGGTTTTTGATTAGTGAAATAGTTTTTCATTAATGCATTTATGAATATAACTGAGGATTCAAGCATGTAATGAAAATAAATGCATGTATTGTAGCATCACGAGATAGAGTGAACAATGGTCAAGCATGATATTCTTTGAGCCATTTTCCATTGATGACCGCTTTCAACCTACCTCCATCCACCTTGATGATCTTGTAGTAGCCAGTATTGTAAGCCTTGGTCACTGCGTAGGGACCTTCCCATTTCGGTGAGAATTTTGATGCGGACATGTCTTGCTGGATGTACTTAGCCGTTTTCAAGACCAAATCTCCCACTTTGAAAACACGTGATTTCACAGTTTTGTTATATGCCCTGGAAATTCTGTTCCTGTACACCTGAGTGCCTTCCTCTGCTTTATTTCTTCTGAAATCCAGAGTGTCTAACTCCGCTATTCTGGAGTTAGAAGCTTCATCCTCGTCCCAGTGAATATATGGAAACTCCAATGGAGATTCTAGGTGATGTCCGGTATGCCCACAGTGCCATTGGTAACTGGTCGTGCCATTCCCTAGGATTTTCATGTACCGTTCGACTGATGATCCGGATCATCGTTTTGTTGGTACTTTCAGCTTGTCCGTTCCCTTGAGGATAGTAGATGGTGGAGAAAACCTGTTTGATGCCATATCCTTCAAGTAACTCTCATACCTGTTTATTGGCGAAGGGAGTTCCATTATCAGTGATGATATTCTTAGGTACACCAAAACGACAAATGATGTGTTCCTTAATGAAAGCCAGAATTGTTTCTCCTGTAGTTCCTTGCAGCGGAATGGCTTCTACTCATTTGTTAAAGTAATCTGTTGCGGTTATGATGTACTCGTACTGCTTCGATGAGGGCGGGTTGATTTTCCCGATAATTTCCAGTCCCCAGCTGTTGGTTACGGACTGCTTATTGAGTGCAAAGGGGTTGAAGGCGCGTGAACAAGGTTCCCATGAATCTGGCATTTGTGGCAGCTTTGAACAAAAGCGGCCGCGTCATCCTCCATGGTCGGCCAATAGTATTTCTCGTGTATCTGGAGAAACAGTTTCCTCTTCCCTTGATGTTCCCCTTCGTGTGTTTACATAAGCGGCCACAAGACGACAATGTCATGGAACTTTATTCTTGCTAGAGGATTTAGATATGTCATATTGTCGCAGAAAGTTCAAAGAAAAATGGATAAGGCAAGATCAATGGATTTTTACATGCAAATGTAGAGATGTCCTGCGATTTTGTCGCAAAAAGAAAAATTTGGCAAATTAAGAACTTTAACTAGGAAGGCAAAATAAGACCAACAGAATAATATTAAACATTAACTATTTCAAGAGTGAAGGAAATATTTGTTCATCGCAGGAGAATATATGAGAAGGCAACCTTCTTCAGAATTTTTCGGAAAATCGCAGGAATTCATTACATCTCAGAATGCAAAAAGAAGATACGGGAAATAATTCCACATCTCAAGAAAGTTAATGAAGGGCAAGTAGGGGAATGAATAAATAAGATCTCATTATCTTCCTTGAGAATGTTCAAAGTAAACAAAATTAAAGGTTGAATTCTAAAAGTTGCAAAAGTTACATTACACGCAAGAAATAAAAAGGAAAAGAAAGCAAGAATGAAATTCAAGCTTCAACGATGGTCTCACCGGACTCGGGGTTTTTGCCATTATTGTCAGCATTACCAACATTTTTCTCATTTCAAGTTTCTCCTTCTCTGGGAGAATATTTTTCTTTTTCTTCTGGATTATTTTCTTCAGCATCTTCTTCAACAGATGCATATTATAAATCCTTGTCCATGGGGAGAAGGACTTCATCATTATCAACTTATAGAGGAAGAACAAATACATGAGGGAGAGAATGAGATATCAGAATATCGTTCACAAGAACTTTAGCACTAAGGTGAAATTTGTGAAGGAAACCTCTGTCACGATTTTTAATCTCTATATTTTTGAAATACTCGAGATAATCAAGTCTTCTCTCTGCGTTGTCGCGAGCTTCTATAAAATCGGAAGTGAGAATCTTGTTTTCTTTGCGAACCTTATCAAACTTATCACTAAGATCAGCAATGGTAGAATGAAGACTTCTTTCAGATTCTGCGAGCAACAAAAATAATTAAATATTATTCATACAAAGATCTCGCAAGAAACGTAACATAAAATTTGACAGAAAGATCAACAAATGAGGCAGTCAATTGACTACCTTCTTTTTGAGAGGTTAAGTTTTGAAGTAATGTAAAGAAACAGTTCTCTCATTGGTTCATAGCGTCATTAAATTTATCGCCAACCATACCCTTCAGACGATATTTCATGTTTTCTTCTTTGGAGTGTAGATACGAGTTTTCCTTTGCTAATAAAGAATGAGATTTCTTTAATTGGGAATATTGATCTTGAACCTTGCTGGCCTTTAAACTAAGAGTTAATCTACCCTTAATAAGTTTATCCTTCTCAGCAGCAGATGATTCAGTTACTTCCTTGAGTTCATCTTTAAGGGAGCGAAGAGATTGCTTTTGATTATCACATATTCTTTGTAGATTACTCAATTGCTGTGAAAAAATCGCCATCAAGCTTGAAAATCTATGTTTCTCTTGGGATAAAGTTCTATTTTCATCTTATAAAGATTCTACCGCCAAGTTAGACTTGGTTAACAAATATGAGAGACGAGTAATCTCGTTACTTAATAAATTTTGACTTTGCGATAGTTGATTATTCTCATTAGTAAGATTATTTATTTGATCGATTGAATATGTGTAAATATTATCTAATCTATTATACTGGTCCATCCAAGAATCTCTTTCAACATGAGCTTCTTCAGCAATAGATTCAAATTTAAGTTTTTCCATGAAACGAGTCCGATTTGAAACTAATATATGAACCAAGAATTTAAGAAGGAGACTTGAGTACAGAGGATATGAAAGCAAAACAGAAAGACAAAGAGGTAGAGGCAGGAAAATTGTACCTTTCAGCTCGCCATTTTTTCTGTGAAGGTTCTCGCAGTTAAGTGAAGAGTTGCGAAGCATATGGTTCAGAGTATCACATTCAGAAATTTTGACTTGAAGGATTTTTCTTAGAGCTTCAACTTCATTTTCTAAATATGCTCGTGAAGCAGTACTATCAGAGCCAAAATATTTGAGTAAGGTCTCGCAAACTTCATATTGGAGAAAGTCAATAGAAGATTTTCTAGCATCGTCTAAAATATTAGATAAAATTTTAAAAGCAACATCAACTCCTACCAAAGTTTCATTTGATGGAGGAAGAGATGCAGAGGGTGAAGTGGTAATGAGGACAAGTTGACGATTTGAGTCATTTGCGATGGTTGTATTATCAGAATAAGGAGTATTGGGAAAAACAACAGTTGAAGGCAATAAAGGGCTAGAAGGAATTTCAGTCACAACAATTTCAGGAGCCTGATTTGTCAAAGAATCAAAAGAAATAGAGGTGTTGGCATCGGTATTCTCGCAGATGAAGGAAAGAGGATCCAATCACGAGGTTGTGGGAGTAACTCTAGCATATGTTAACGTAGGGATGGTGAAATCAGCCTCAAGAGCTTTAAATTGATGAGGTCTTTTGGGAGGATTAGCTATGTTCTCGATATTCTGCGAATAATAACTTAGATAAGAAACAGAGGCAACAATATTGTTATTAAGAAATATGATGTGTTTCTTACCATCTTATCATTCGCAGAACTTCTCTTCTTCTTATCAGTTGGCCTTTTGCGAGCATTAGGGTTTTGAACTGAAGATTGGGTGTTAGGGATAGTTCCACTGAAGAGAAGACATAATAAGGGAGTTACGAAGGATCAAATAGAGAAGATCGAAGAATATGAGTAAAAATTGAATCAAATAAAGATTATAGTCAAAAAACATATCTTGATGACTCCATTAGAACAGTAGCAGGAGAATATGAAGAAGAAGAAAAGTTGCAGACGGAAGCTAAAATAAACAGATGAAGAAGATAGAGAAATAGAAGAAGAAAATTAGTTTTGAAGTCTCACTCTACCTTTTATAGGAAAAAGGGAATAACCTGTTGAGTAGAGATGTGTCAGTAAAAAGATGAATTTACAACACGTGTAGGCGGTTAAGCTAAATTAATGGAGCAAAGTCGAGAAGAAAATATGGAAAGAAAAGAGGCTGCGAGCACTTTGAAGAATTGAAGATTCTCATATCCTCTCCACTTTGCGAAGAAGACATGATAAGAGGCAAGATGTAGGACCAGAATATCGCTACAACACTTCTATGCGAGATTAACAATGTTTTCCAGCGAGTATCACCGCAAGATCTTCAATTACATTTTGCGAGTGTCACAAAAGCAATCAAAAGAGTGATGTAATAGCTGACGATTGAAGAAAACATAAGAAAAGCATGTCTGTCCCGCGATGGTTATAAAGCTTGCGAGAGTGAATATTGTAACTATCGCGGTACAATCGCAGAATCAACCCGAAATAAGAGGAAAACTTAGCTGTCATCCACTATGTGACTACCCTATAAATATAGACCCAATGTGTCCAGAAAAGGATGATGTATTTTTGAGAGTTAAGAAAGTCTTGAGGAGAGAGAAACTTCAAGAGAATAGTTGTAATCTTGAATTCTTCCATTTCTGTAAACATTTTTGAGAACAAAATAATAATGTGTCGTTTTTAATCTTCAATTGTGAGTTGAATATAGCAAGATCATAACAAGGGTGTAGTGTGGGATTTCCTGCAACTACAATATGTTCACCAAAACCATCACTCTCGGGGATGTTCACCAAAACCATCACTCTTAGGGATACTAGCAATCAAGTTTTAGTTCAAAGTTCTGTAACGTTGTTTCAGTGTTGCTGCTAGATGCTTGGATGACTTATTGAACATATATATATATATATGAATGTTACCAGCAAATATCCACATGAAAAAAAAACGGTTTAAAAGGGTAAAGCTAGAGGTAAGAAGGATTTTGTTCAGCAATCCTGGCAAGTTTGCATGCCTTGTCTATATATTATCTATGGATGGAGTTCCTTCGATATTGGGTTTATATGGATATGAAGTGCCTTTGAGATAAGATAATTTGAGTATGATATGAGGAGTTTGTTTTACAATTTGACACTTTTGAAGTTTTTTCTTTTGAGTTTTTTGGTTACATTTTGGGTTATAACTTTATGATTTGGCATAAAATTCTCCAAAACTGATTATGAACATTTAAATTCAAAATATTAATAACATTTCTAATTGTTGTGAATTATAATAGTCATAACTTTCTGTGACACAATAACTATATGAGAAAAAAAGAAGTAAGAATTTCGGGACTGCCTATGTTGTAAGACGACCATGTAACCAGTGACTCCCGAACATGCATGAGTAAACCGCGTGATACTGGACAAAAGAAATAAGAGAAGATGTGGAATGCTCTTAAGCATAGATACATGTACATGCATATGTATAGTAATATTCGATGTGCATTGCAGATTTTGATTTTATTTTTATTTGGAATGTATTTTTTGGTGCCTACAGGGAGCTTACAGTGAATGGTGGTGCCGACACGTCCAATTTTCAAGCACATCAGTTACCAAGTCCTTAATTTAAGTACAGGTTGATTTTGCATGAATTGACGAATTAAATGTATAGTTTTCTTTGTTTCGTATGACACATGATTACATGCATAATATTACTATTTTATTCACTTAACTATTGGGAGTGTATTTGATGTTGACTCTGATAGAAAAAAACAATAATTGTTGCAATTTGTAATTGTGATTTTATACTCAAGGGTGCGTGAGAGAAAAAGGAAGATGCAGAAGGAAAGTGCTCCAAGGGTGGTTCGAACTCTGGTGAGCATGTGGAGTGCGAAGTGGTCGAGCATACGAGTTAGATGAAAACCTGATTAGATTCAAGCTAATATTTATCAATCATTAGATCGAAAACATAGCTTGTTACACACACATGTAATGCACGTTTCTAGGCTTGTGTAACCATACCCAAACTTGTACATTAGTTGGTTCAACAATAGTTAACCAAAAGGTTAGCCATATGATAACTTTCATATCAACCATATTCCATAACTAGTTCAAATAACTTAAAGGAACTAGTTAGAGAGTTGTTCAATTGCTTAGATATTTATGTACTACACAAGACACAATCGAAGCAAAAATGATGTGATTCACTCGAATCGATTCATGAATTATAAAGCCACGATTTGTAATAGCATTCCTTAGTTTATTAAGATAAGTTCACAAACATCGTTTTTAGACATAACCTACTCAAGTTCGCGGACTAAAGTTCCCGGATGGAGTTCACAAACTCCATCAGAAATTCTCAGGTTCGAGAACTTCGTCAGTTCGTAGACTGGATTTGCGGACTGAGTTTGTATGCCGAGTTCGCGGACTGAGCTCACGCACTACACCGGTTTCACTTGATCAACAAAGTTCGCAAACTTTAGTTCAAGCAATAAGGACTTATACATATATGTGTTTCCACCATAATGCTTATATCCTCTAATGGTTATATTGTCTAAACTCTCATTTCAATCATTGAAACATTCTCAGAGAGCGTTATATAGTTGTTATTCACAAACTATTTTTCGTCAGAGCGATTTCCAAAGTGATTGAAACATAACATGACTTTCGTCACTAGGTAAAGAAGAACTTGGCTAAAGCGAAATCTTTACCAACACATATTTTGAGAAATAGATAAGTGAGATATACTCATCTCGAAATACCACATATGTATAATCTTAGTCTATATAGTAATACAACTTTTGTCTCAAGATAGGAGATAGAGTAGATAGACTTTTGAGTGATAGATAAGTTCAAGTCTCCACATACCTTTTAGTCGATGAAGATCCACTGGTTCCTTGAGTAGTCCTTAGTCTTGTATGATGATCGCCATGGAGTTCTTGAGCTCAACTACACTTTCTATACTATTCCGAGACCTTAGCTATAGTAGATTAGAAATCAAGAATTTATAGTTTTGATCACTAACATTGAAAAACATGCTTGAGATAGCAACTCATGCGAGTTCAACCGAGTATTGCTCTAACATAATGTATTTATGGGTGAAAATGCATCGCACTTTCATGCTTATCAAGCATCACATATGATTTCTAAGGGTAGGTTCTATTTGGGTGCCTGGAATATGAGGGCGGTAGTGAATAAAGTCTTAAGCTTCTAAAAAGCCTCTAAAAGAGCATCATTAAAGACAAAATTAATATCTTTTTCAAGCAAATTGCAAAGATGTATAGAAATCAAGCTAAAATCCTTAATGAATCTACGATAGAAACCAGCATGCCATATGAATGACCAAATATCTCTTACGATTTTTAGGACCTGTAAAGTCTTAATAAGGTCAACTTTGGCTTTATCTACCTCTATACCCTTAAAATATATAATATGCCCTAAAATAATTCCTGAACGAACCATGAAGTGACATTTCTTCCAATTAAGCACTAAGTTCTTTTTGTTACACCTAGTCAACAATAATGACAAATGATGCAAGAACTCATCGAAAGACGAACCACACACTGAAAAGCCATCCATAAAGACCTCTAAAAACCGTTCTATCATGTCAGAATATATGCCCATCATACAACGCTGAAAAGTTGCAGGGGCATTACATATCCCGAAAGGCATGTGTTTATATGCAAAGGTACCAAAGGGACACGTAAAAGTGGTTTTCTCTTGGTCTTTCGGGAAATAACAATCTGATTATAACCAGAGTATCCATCTAAAAAGCAATAGTGATTATGACCTGATAATCGCTCTAGCATTTGGATGAAGGGAAAGGAAAAGTGATCCTTCCTAATGACCTTGTTCAATTTCCTATAGTCAACACAAACACGCCAACCCGTGGTCATTCGGGTTGGGATTAACTTATTTTTATCATTCTGGACTACAATAATACCGGATTTCTTGGGAATAACCTGAACGAGGCTGACTTACTTATTCTTTGAAACGGTAGATAATGCCTGCATCTAATAACTTAAGAACCTCGGTTCGAACTACTTCTTTCATATTAGGGTTAAGTCGACGTTTCATCTCCCTAGAAGGTTTGATGTCACTCTCTAATAGATATGATGCATACATACAGTGGGACTTATACCCTTAATGTATGTTATGGTCCACCCTAAAGCTTCCTTGTTGTTTTGAAGGATGGTTACTAGCCTACTTTCTTTATCACTATCCAAGTTGGATGCTACAATCACAGGTAAAGTCTTAGATGGGCCTAAAAACACATATTTCAGTCAAAGAAAGCTAATTGGAGCCTGTTTTACAAGAGTGTGCTGAAGTTGATTCAAGACTATTCAGTCCGTCTTAAGGGTCATATGAGAAACTATGCTGAATATGTGTTACTTATTGATTACTTTCGAGTGGTTCATAGGAGTGTCAAGCATCAGCAACCAGATGAAGTATTTTGGCAGCCTCCAGATGAAAATGAACTCCAGATCTGTTGTGATGGTACGACGCGGGGTAATCCAGGAATTTTCAGAGCTGGGATGGTGGCTAGAGATACTAACCATTCAGTACTTGGATCAATGTGTATCGGCCTTGAGGTTACTTCAAATTACTTGGCTGAATTATATAGAATTATTGTTGGATTGGAGTGGGCTATGCGATGGGGTTTTGAGTGTATTTGTGTACGATCAGATTCTTTTGGTGTGGTAGAAGCTTTCAAAAATTCTACTATCCCTTGGTTTCCAAGGAATAGGTGGGTGGAAATATGTAGGCATTATGCATCTATAAGGTTCATTCACACTTTTAGGGAGGAGAATGTTTCAGCGGATAAAATGGCTATGCGTGGATGTGTAGGACCAGAATATCGCCACAATTATATTCAAGAGAGATTAATGACACTTCTGCGAGCGTCACTGAAAACTCTTCAACAACATTTCACGAGCGTCACAAAATAATTCAAAGAATGACGAAGTTGACGACTGAAGAAATATGAGAAGAACGTGTGTGTTTCACGATGGTTATAAAGTTCGTGATAGGATCGCAAGATAGATCCGAAATTAGAGGACAACTTGGTTGTCACCCATTATGTAATTCCTATAAATAGAGATCTAATAGATTGAGAAAAAGAGGATGTATTTTTTAGAGTTGAGAGAGTCTGGAGGAGAGAGAAAGTTTTAGGAGAGAGAGATATTTTTCAGAGAGACTTTTAGAGAGAAAATGTATTTTTCTTTATCATCTTCTTCCCCAAAACTAGATTTAGAACTCCATTAATGGAGATTATCAAATGTAAACTTTAACAATCATAGTAGAAAACCATGGATGTAGATCAAATTGATCGAACCATGTAAAAATCCGTGTGTCTATTTACAATTTTTAGAATTCTAATTATCAAATTAGTTTAGATTAAGAGATTATTATCAAAGATATTACAAGGGGTGTGTTGTGGGAAATCCTGCAACTACATTTTGGCGCTTGAAACAGGGACGGGATTCAAGGAAATCAGCTACTGTTGGTGAGAAATTCAACTGGATCCATAAATTTCAAGGAAAAACAAGGAAGCTCAAGAGGAAAATACACTTTCAGGGGACAATAGTAGCAATATAAGAGATTTTGATACAAGAACAGATTCATTCAGGGAAGATATCAATTACAACAAAATCAAGCAGAGCTATACCAAGAATCCGTTTTAAAAGGATAAGCACTTCCTCATCCCTTTCATTTTTACTCATACAGATTTTAGATTTGGTTCACCAAGATACCAAAATTTTTTACTCATACATACCAAAATTTTGATTTGGAAAGATTTGGACAAATTTTATGAACTATTCTTCTTCAAAATTCAATTTCTTCTCAGATACATGTTTTAGAACGCGTTTTGATTACAGATTTGATTCCAATGAATCCTATTGCATAAAGTTAGAAAATATTAGATATTAAAATTTTGATACTGATTTAGGGATTTTTTTCCCACGATCAAGATCTAATGGATTCGCTTTTCATATGGTAGAAATTATTTAAAATCCTCTAGATTATTTACAGACTTAATTAATTGCTTTTGCTTTTCTCTGCCAAACCAAGGAAATTCACGATGAGCTAGTTGATTGAAAGTTTCCATTCGAACATTAATTTCTGCTGATCTCAAAATGGACGTTACCGGCGATGAGAAGAATAATATTGAGTCAGGTTTACATCATGGTCAATTCCAGCGAAATTTAGGGAATTACCCTGTCAGGAACTTTAGACGAAGCAGCGAAGAAGAAATACACGAAGTATGTTAGCAGCTTCACTTGTCCAAAATCACACTATCTGCTGTTTGGCGAGAAGAAGAGGAACGTCAGCAAGATATGGTAGTGACAGTCACTTCGTCAATAAACCTCCGAGAATTGGGTCAATAGGAGGGTTTGTTACTTGGCAAGATGGCGTTTCCCTCGTCATTTTATGTTCTCTCCTCGTCATTCAGTTACTTCATGGGAGTTCGAAGAATATTTAAATCCTGGTATGATGCTATTAGTGGATTTTGAGAAGCAAACATCAGCTCCAGTGAAATGAAATGATGATGATCTACATCCAAAAACAATTAGCGAAGAAGTATCTGTAAGCAACATAATATCGCCAAAGAAATCAGCGAAGAAGTATCTTTAATGATGTAATGAAATGAAAGGACGTTGTAATGAAGTATCTGTAATGATGTAAGTTAGGCTGGGTCCCCCCAAAGTTAGGCTTTGTCCTTACATGCAATTAAGTTTAGAGAAAATGGCTACGTACAAAAATTGTCCACTTAGTACTAAGATATGCTACGTACTAAAATGTCCACTTAGTTATGCTACATGGACACACCCCAAAATTCCACGAGAAGAAGAATACATTCACGAGCACCAAGTGGAGATGATTCACGAGCACCAAGTGGAGAAAAATACATTCACGAGCATTAAGTGAAGATGATATACAATGGAATAATGATTGTATAAAAATGGACAAGAAATACATTTCATGAGCACCAAGTGGAGATGATTAATAATTCCAGACTAAAGACAAGAAATGGACTTCATAATATCGAGAGCTCCATTATCATTCCAGAGAAGGAAAAGAATAGACAACCATCAATAATTAATTCACGCAAGAGGATTCCAATTCAATACAGCATGGCCTTTATTTCGCAAGCAACAAGTAGCCCAAGCGATCAGAGAAGAGGTATGCAAACTAGAAGACTTGGGTTCGAATCTCCCTACTCGAAGAAAATATTTTGCGAGACAAAGAAAAAGTTGACAAGAATTTCGCAAATTAATTTTGCAGGAGAGGTTTAGAACAATTGGTATGGTGCAAGAGGCAGATCAAGAATTTATTTCTCATTTCTTCTTATTTCACGAGCAAATCAAATACTTCGCGAGAAACTAAAGAATGTGAAAATCGCCAAAAAGCTAAGTACCACTTCCTTGAATATTTTATTTACAGAAAATGAAATTTTTTGATTTATATTATCCCCAGATTTCAAAGAACATTTCTAAGATTTCTAAAAATGTAGTTGAAAATTATTAAAGATTTATAATATTTCAAAAGATTTCAAAAATGTTTGATTTAATTTGCCAAAAGTGATATAATCGCAAGATTTCTAAAATTTCAAAGATTTCAAAATATTTCAAAAGGTGACAAACAACGATACATTCGCAAGATTTCAAAAGATTATAAAAATGAGATCATCGCAAAAAATTTAAAGATCGCAAAATTTTTCAAAGATTTCAAAGATTACAATAAATGAAACTATCGCAAAGATTTCTAAGATTTCAAAAACTTTGATTTCATTTCCAAAGCAGCGATACCCTCGCAAGATTAAAAAGATTTCAAAAAATTATAGAAAATGGAATTATCGCAGAAATTTTCAAAAGATTTCTAAAGTTACAGAAAACTAAATTATCGCCAAAATTTCTAAGATTTCAAATTTCCAAAATACGCGATACAATCGCAAGATTTCAAAGAAGATTTCTCTAGAATATTTCTTTTACAGAAAGAGATTTTTGGTTTAAAAAATGCGATAAAATCGCAAGATTTCAAAGAATATTTCTAAGATTTCAAAAGATTTTAAAGAATATTTCAACTCACAGAAATGAGCAAAACAAATTTTTATCGAGTTTGCATGAGCATAATCGCGAGATTATTCAAGATTATATAAAGAATTGACAGAAATGAAAGAATGAAGATACGCGAAAATATCGCGAGAAACGCGAATATAATTTAGCAGAGATTAAGAGAATGGGACAAACCTTTATGGCGTGCACCTTAGTTCGCGAATACAATTTCGTAAGAGGCAAATGTAAGACATGCAAGCATGTTATAAGGTGGGTATCTCTTTATATGATTCAGGGATAAGGTTATACCGCTACTGGAACCTGAATCATACAGACGTTGGGGTTAGAGAAAACCTATCCGGGAGAGAGATCTTGGATTTCCAATTTTATAAGGTTATACCCTGGTTGGACGACTGAGAATCTCTTCCAAGAAGTGTAAAGTATGACCAAGGAGCCGAGGTACATGGTTTAGCCAAGGGTTCCCGGGACGGACGAACCTACCCTGTCCATCTTTGGTAAGTCTTGGCTACAATGCACTTGGCCTGAAGAAAACCCCACTTAGGGTGTAGTCTTGTAACTATAATCCATATAGGCATAAAGGACAAGAGGCTACGAAAACAACTGGTTGTTGGTAAATCTGGATGGGAGGAGCTAGTCTTGTATGGCCTATGTGCCCTCCTTGAAGGGGCAACCAGGGGGGAGATAAGGGCGGCACCCTCCATTAGGGAGCTGATAAGTGTCTTAAGACGGCAATGTCATGGGGCTCTAAGATCGCAAGATCATTTAGGCCTGTCATATTGTCGCGTAAATTATACAGAGGCAAAAAGACAAAAGAGAAAAAGTTAAGATGAGATCAATGGGTTTTTACATGAAAGTGTAAAGACGTCCAGCGATTTCATCGCAAGACGGCAATGTCATGAGACTTTGATCTCGCGAGAGAACTTAGACTTGTCATATTGTCGCATAACAGGCCAAAAAGCCTCAAGAGAAAAGATAAGGCAAGATCAATGGGTCAATACATGCAAATGTAAAGACGTCCTGCGATTTTGTCGCAGAAAGAAAAATTGGCGAAATAAGACCTTTAACTAGGAAGGAAAAATAAGACCAATAGAATAATCTCAAACATTAATTATTTTCTTGTAAGAATGTAGGAAAGATTTGCTCATCGTAAGAGAGAGAGCAAGTACTATTTAGAATCTCCCAGAAATACTATTCAGAGTTTCTCAGAAGTATTATTCAGAGTCTATCAAGAGGAATGTCTACAATCTCATAGCATTATTCACAATCTCGCCACTATTCATCGCCACTATTCATAACAGCAATATTCAAAGCATTATTTCAGAATCTCGCAGAAACATTCATAATTTCGCAGAAAAAATCAACAACTCGCAGAAACATTCATAAATTTTTAGACTAATTCAGCATATTGCAGACTATTCCAGAATTTCGCAGGAAAAATGATTATTTCGCAGAATATGATCATTTTATCTAATGAGGCAGAGGCAATTCGTTCATTTAGTATTTTCTCAGGGATTCTTCCTTCATAGATAAAGAACAGAGGCAACTGTGGATTACCAAGAAAACATTTTATGTTCTTTATCTTCTCGCAAGAATCATTTCCAAAATGGACTAAGATTTTCACGAGAACAGAGGAAATACTTATGATTTTCAATAAAGGACGGATACTTCTTATTTTTTGAAGATTGAGTACTTCTTATATTTCTTCAGGAATACTTCATACTTCACGAGCACTTCAAGAGTTAATACTTCTTATTTACTTAACAAAGATATGGAACTTCGTAAAAGAATAGAGGCAAGTATATACTTTTCAAGTCCATTATTATTTCGCTCATTCCTTCATCAACAAAAATCAAAGACTACTACAACAACAGATTTTTTCTTAAAGATTACTTTTCAAGAAATATTCAAGAAAAAAGAGGCAAGATGTAGGACCAGAATATCGCCACAATTATATTCACGAGAGATTAATGACACTTCTGCGAGCGTCACTGAAAACTCTTCAACAACATTTCACGAGCGTCACAAAATAATTCAAAGAATGACGAAGTTGACGACTGAAGAAATATGAGAAGAATGTGTGTGTTTCACGATGGTTATAAAGTTCGTGATAGGATCGCAAGATAGATCCGAAATTAGAGGACAACTTTGTTGTCACCCATTATGTAATTTCCTATAAATAGAGATCTAATAGATTGAGAAAGAGAGGATGTATTTTTTAGAGTTGAGAGAGTCTGGAGGAGAGAGAAAGTTTTAGGAGAGAGAGATATTTTTCAGAGAGACTTTTAGAGAGAAAATGTATTTTTCTTTATCATCTTCTTCCCCAAAACTAGATTTAGAACTCCATTAATGGAGATTATCAAATGCAAAATCAAATGTAAACTTTAACAATCATAGTAGAGAACCATGGATGTAGATCAAATTGATCGAACCATGTAAAAATCCGTGTGTCTATTTAAAAATTTTAGAATTCTAATTATCAAATTAGTTTAGATTAAGAGATTATTATCAAAGATATTACAAGGGGTGTGTTGTGGGAAATCCTTCAACTACAGGATGTTTTCTAGCTAATGAAGTGGGAATGCATTATGATGGAGGACCACATTTTTTAAATTCAGTTGAATATCCTAATGTTTCTTATTTTAGATTCAAGTAGTTTGCAAGTTTTTGGGGTTGCTGTGACCTCTTTTCTTGTAAATTCTACTTTGTAAATTTTGTTATCTGTTAATAAAATTTTTGACTTATCAAAAATAAATAAAAAACTAAAAACACATATTTAGGATATCTAGTAGTTGTTTAAGGTCCAACTTAGGAGGCTCTTCTAACAAAGGAGCTAGGGTAGACTTAGAAATTGGTAGTGGTTCGAACTTCGGTTACCATCCAATACTGGTGTCTAACAAAGGGGTTGAATCTAACAAAGCATTCACCTCATTAATCACATAGTCATATTACCAGAAGACAAATTCATAATATTGTTTCAACAGTAGATGATCACATTGGATGTAGCTAAAAATGGGCGACCTAAAATCACCAGTATCTGGTTCTCTGGGTCAGGGACATGTTGGGTATCTAGGATAATAAAATTACCTGGATAAATAAACTTGTCGACCTTAATAAGAACATCCCAGTCACACCACGAGGAATTTTAATGGACCTATCATCAAATATAAGTGTCATCTTGGTAGGTTTCATCTTACCAACTTCTATCTTAAGGTACACATGGTATGGGAGTAAGTTCGCACTGGCTCCTAAGTCAAGCCACGCTTTCTAAACACGTTAATTACCTATTGTGCAAAAAATGGTAGGGGACCCTGGGTTTTTATACTTAGGAGTAGTAGTATTCTGAATAACAGAACTCACGTGACTAGCTAGAAATGCTTTCTTCTGGACATTAAGCTTTCTCTTTTGCGTACACATATACTTAAGGAACTTGGCATAAGCAGGAATCTTCTTAATTGCATCTAATAATGGAAGGTTGGGAATTTGATTTTTTTTCTCTCTCCTACAATTTCTCCTCTCTAGGCGATTTTTTTAGGCTTTTTGCAATTTTCACGTTTTCTAATTCTCTTGATCAACTGCGGTTGATTCAAGATGATTGAAAACCATGATCCGGGTCCTAGCACTCAACATAATAATCTATCTTATGCTGATAAGGTTAAAGGGAAAAAATATGCATCTGGTAAGGGAAAAAAACCATATGTTATTACTGTTGATGATTGTGATATTAATACTAATGTTACATATGATAATAGTGAACCTGTTCTTGATGTGCCTCTTGATTTGGCTAAAGATGGGTGTGATTTATTCCAGCTTCGTTTAATCGGGCGATTACATTTTAATGGTTTAAAGCTCCCGGATGTAAAGAATATATTGGAGAATCAATGGAATATCCCTGAATATAGATGTAAATTTGCACCTATGACTAGGGGTTTCTTCACTATTAAGCTCGCCTCCAAAGAAGATAAAGAACTTGTTTGGCATGGAGGATCCTGGATGGTTGGAAAACAACCTCTTCGTGTGATTAATTTTTATGCTAATATCCAGAAAGGCAGTCTCATCAAATTTTATATAGTGGTAAATAAGGTTGTCCTTCACTCGGACTTGATGAGATTTTTTTTTAAGAATTAAAAATACAAAACACTAAAAATAACAAAAATATATACAAATAATGGTAACAAGATGTCCGGAGTTACTGGGACTAGGATTCCACCGAATTCATAACATAAGGCTCAATTATTTATTCTTCAGCAATTATTGCTCAATAAATAAAATAACTTGGACTTTGATTTTTGCCAAGGTAGATTCTCAAAATATTAGTTATAAATCGTAAGCATGGGATATCAAACATTTAAGCAAGCATGGCCCATCAAATAAAATAATAACTAATTAATTCAAGTGATAAATCAATTTAAAATAAGTGCAAAAGTCATAAAGAGAATAAAATAAATTTACCCATGTATGAAATTCGGATTCCTCCATCGACCCAGTGTAGGGGTCTAGCTTCTCATGATGAAAACACACTCAAAAATATAAGTCATAGCTCAAAATGGTGTTTTTATTCAAGAAAACTAAGAAAACAAAGGTTCGCAACGCTTTGTTGGCGTCACAGAATCCACTGTTACTAGTAAACAATTGTTGCAAAGAACTGTTACAATATACGATAAGAGAAAAGTGTTGCGGTCACTGTTCATATGTCGCTGCAAAGACTGTTGCAAAAAACGTGAATAAACCACGGTTTATTAACAATGGGCTTTGGCAGCTTATTATTCTTCGTCTTCTCTCTTCCTGCAGGTGCAAAAATCTCTGCAACCTCTTGTTCTTGGTTCTGTTCTCACCCCAATCACTCTATCCTATTTCTACGACATCTGAAAGCCCCTTTAATACACAGAAGCAGTGAAATCTCTCGATCTTAATGCAGATATCTTCTTTTTATTACTGTGGCCATATTACAGGATTTTTTATTTTTTTGGTATGCCATATTACAGGAATTATTTCCTTGTTTCTATCTTTCACGCATCAATAGCAGTCCAACTCCATATAAACACATCTCTGCACATCCCAGCTAATGTCAAATACTATCAGAACATACGCATTCTTTCCAAATATAGAAAATCATACTCGAAATATTTTATCCTCCCTGTCTTTCGAGATAAGAAGAAATCTGTGTGATCCTAATTATGCTCTTTGCTTGGAGTTCGCCAAATCCCAGATAGATTTTTTTTTTTGTATGAAATTACGTAGTAATGTTCTTACTTTCGAGAAAATGACAAAGTAAAAATTATACTACACATTATATCATCTACACAAATGCAAGACACCATCATTAGTCAACAAATTGATGAAGTGACGGATATATTGTCAATAGATTGGCCTCTCAGGTCAAGCTCCAAATGATATTTTACCACAATTGAACGAAGCAAATATTTTAACTTAGATTTTTGAATGATATCATGCGTATCCATCCAAAAAATTAATATGGAGATTTAGGTTGGCAACCTAAAACTATGTAAATAGATTTAAATGCAAAATAACAAAGCCAAATCTCGATTAACTCAGAAACAACCTTATAGTTTCAGGCTTTAATTTGGGATGCTTAGAAGAGTATTAATTGAGAAATCATTTTCAAGATTCTTTGGAAGACGTTTGAGCATCAACTGACATAGCCGCCTATAATTTTTGAAAATTTCAAATTATCTCCCAATATTTTTTTTTTGAACACTTACATAGTTTTTTTTGAACACTTACATAGTTCCGGTGTTTGAATACGATTGTATCAACACTTGCCTCTGTTATCTCGTCTTGTTCCATTGTTGTGAAAAATAGGGCGGAGAACCTATTTATACAAGTCTTTTAGCCTAACCTTCAAATCTCGTGGGAAGTGGAAAAAGTGGAGTGATGGAGTAATGGAGTAGTGTGTTGGTGTTACACGACCTGGATTGCCCACTTCTCCCATCATCACTAACCATCCATGTCCGCCTGACACATTCTTGTGATGGCACGTTGTAATCCTCCATACCAATACCCCAGTATGTATCCCCCAGTTTGTGACATGATTGATGTCTTGAACGTGTGGATCGTGGGACCCACAGAAAGTAGCATGTAATGCTACGTTATTTAGGAACTTGATACTTGTGAAGTATCGTGTGTATACTATGAAGGTACTGCATCGAGTATATTCAGCATGTCTGAAGCATCGCTGTTTGAGAGTCTCAAAATAACCTCATGTCTAGCCTACTTCATGTGATGGTTTGGAGGTTGCGCAAACAAGTCCTCCCTTGGAAGACCACATAGTGTGGTAGAGTGACGGATAGTGATCACCATGACTCCGCACTGACCAATTAACTCTTGACCAGGGCTGTGTAACTAAGCCGGTGAAGTTGGACGGATAAGATGATCTTTGAGATACTCATCTGCGACCATTGATGAAATTAGGGTTTATGAAGATGTGCGCAAGTATCACTTTTCAGCTTGGTCGAATCCAAGCTTGGGACACACCTTTGGCCAGGCCAATAGTGCATGCATGTAGACAACATGACGGTGTAGGCGCCCATACCTCATTGTCTTACGAAAGTGCGATCTGGGCCACTCAATTTTTCCTGCGAAGTTGTGTGGTTAAGATCAATTTGCGATAGAAAACTGGTGCCGCAAAAGCCGCTCCTCATGCCATCTTCATGCGCGCGTTCCAAGACGAACAGGCTTGGTCGGTTCTGTCTGATTGACCCAGCATGTAGGTGGTAGGCTGGAGTTCACGTCCATATCCTGACATCCCATAGAAACATGATCTAAGCCACTCAAATCATCCGGCGAATTTGAGTGGTCGAGATTAGTTTGCAATCGGGAATGTGACCACGCTAGTTTGGACGGACGATTTGGGATAACCAAGCATGGTATGTATTGGCCGATAAGGTGAGGGGATAGATGGGTCCACGGTGGTCATGTTGGTATGACCGGACCTTCTTAATCTAATCTTGGACCCTCCATTCGTGCCGGAGAAGATGAACGCTCGTGATGCTTAAAAACCCTAATTTTGGGTTTCACGGCCGTGCGTCATGATCTGTTTGGGCATATGAATCAGGATGACCAACCATGGTTGGTCCTGACCGATCGGTCAGGTATGTAGGCGGTCCCACGGTGATTGTGTTGACATGCTCTGGGCCCTTTGAATCTACATATGCACCCTTCATCTATACCTGCGAAGATGGATGGTTGAGACTGTTTTGCGACACATGTGATGTGCCGCAAACCCTAATTTAGGGTTTTCCGTCCATACTGCTATGGTTTGGATGTTTTGTCAAGCTAGGATAATCTTTTGGGGAGGCCGACCATGCGGGGCCCGTATTGGTTCGGCAACGGATATTCCATACCTGCTTGGGAGTTATGGAATCGATCTGGGCCATCCAATCATGCTGGTGGAGTTGGATGGTCGTGATTATATCCAGAATGATGTGGTCAGTCCGGATGCTCAATCGGGCTAGTATAACACACCGAGAGTGGATCAATCGGGCTAGTATAACACACCGAGAGTTGCAGCCTGTACAGGTATTTCGTACATGTTTCATTATAATGCTTGGAGATTCGTGTTGCTCTGCTGAGAGCAACACTCAGTCGTCATGCCGCACGGATAATGAGTACAGGAAATGCAAGGCTGGTTGCGCATTAATTAATAATGTTGTAAATTCACAGGTTATATGGGATTGTTTCTACATGCTCCAACCTGGATGAATTTCGTGTATTTTATTCACAAAATGGGATTGTTGCCACATGCTCCATTCTAGGTGAATTAATAAAGTGAAGGAGTATCCATCACTTATTAATGGCCTTATCTTTTACAAGATGTTAGTGCATGATTTTTAGGTTTTACAATTTTACCCTTAAATGAAAATCCACCATCAACATTAAGTCCCCTGCCTAGCACATAATGGTTACACTATTGTGGGGTATGTATGAGATGGTGAAAATTTGTACACTGAAATGACCAAGCTAAAGTGAATGCATATTTATCGGATAGGTCGACATCATCAGGCGTTGCCTTGGGAGTCCTGATTAAGGTTTGGAGGATAAGTACGACCTGGTCGACGTTGAGACCTCATTCATCGGACGAGTTCCTTTGTAGTTGATCCGGTCTCCCTTAGGGTTTCCTTCAGTATGCATGCGGGGTTTAAAACTGCCGATAATTTTTTTTGCAGAAAACTCTATCTCTCCAACATGCCGAGCAACAGTAGATCATCTTCTTCGTATCACCCAGGATCTTAGGTCAAGCGTACGCGATCTGCGTCCGAGCTTCATGATGAATCCCCTGCTCGTGTTTTCCGAGTCAAGAAGATTATACCGGTTCGTCTTCTTTCCTTTTATGATCAATTGCTTGTTCCTCATAATGATCAGGTGAATAATCCTCTCCTTGTTGCAGAGATACCCCACCAGAACATGTGTGACAGTTATCGATGATGATGACTTAAACAGTCCTCTTCCTTCAAACGCAAACACACTAACCCCTGCGGACCTCGAAGATGCTGATCTGGGTATCTCATCTTATGAATACCCCAATGCAGGTCTTTCATTCGATGTTCGCATGAAGTGTTTATCTTCCATCTACCGATACGTTGGTGGGTTCTTAGTGCGGAAGGAGTTTGTACCTTTGTACATAAAGTTATGGAGAAAGTACGGCCACATCGTAACCAGGAATGTGGTCCGGCACTGTTCATATGCTCTGGTCACCACGGTAAACTTCCGTCTTCCCATGGTTGCTGAGATGGAGAAGATTTCTATCCGCAATGTTGCCGAATCAAGCCTCGAAAACTGGGAGGATATGGTATCTACCTGCGAATCCATGGAGTTTAACGTGGGTTGGTTGTGGCAGCGTCTTGATATCATCAAGGTCGATCGAGCTGGTATCCTCGTAAATGTTGTTCCTGGTGCGAAAGCTATCTTGGAAGAGGATAATGCTCTGGCTGCGGAATCAAAGAAGGTAGAACAGACAATACATGACTTGAAGAAAAGGACAGAGAGGTATCAGGCTAGACTGGAGATAATTCTCTCAAGGAACTATAATATGCTAGATAGTCTCTTCTAAATCGCATGTAGCTGTATTCCCTCATTGTTAATGACATTTGTGTCAAAGTTTTCTTTTGAACATTTTTGCGGAATAAATTGCACTGGTTTTTGATTAGTGAAATAGTTTTTCATTAATGCATTTATGAATATAACTGAGGATTCAAGCATGTAATGAAAATAAATGCCTGTATTGTAGCATCACGAGACAAAGTGAACAATGGTCAAGCATGATATGCTTTGAGCCATTTTCCATTGATGACCGCTTTCAACCTACCTCCATCCACCTTGATGATCTTGTAGTAGCCAGTATTGTAAGCCTTGGTCACTGCGTAGGGACCTTCCCATTTTGGTGAGAATTTTGATGCGTACATGTCTTGCTGGATGTACTTAGCCGTTTTCAAGACCAAATCTCCCACTTTGAAAACACGTGATTTCACAGTTTTGTTATATGCCCTGGAAATTCTGTTCCTGTACACCTGAGTGCCTTCTTCCGATTTATTTTTTATGAAATCCAGAGTGTCTAACTCCGCTATTCTGGAGTTAGAAGCTTCATCCTCGTCCCAGTGAATATGTGGAAACTCCAATGGAGCTTCTAGGTGATGTCCGGTATGCCCACAGTGCCATTGGTAACTGGTCGTGCCATTCCCTAGGATTTTCATGTACCGTTCGACTGATGATCCGGATCATCGTCTTGTTGGTACTTTCAGCTTGTCCGTTCCCTTGAGGATAGTAGATGGTGGAGAAAACTTGTTTGATGCCATATCCTTCAAGTAACTCTCGTACCTGTTTATTGGAGAAGGGAGTGCCATTATCAGTGATGATATGCTTAGGTACACCAAAACGACAAATGATGTGTTCCTTAATGAAAGCCACAATTGTTGCTCCTGTAGTTCCTTGCAGCGGAATGGCTTCTACCCATTTGGTAAAGTACTCTGTCGCGGTTATGATGTGCTCATACTTCTTCGATGAGGGAGGGTTGATTTTCCCGATAATTTCCAGTCCCCAGCTGTAGGTCATGGACTTCTTATTGAGTGCAAAGGGGTGGAAGGCGCGTGAACAAGGTTCCCATGAATCTGGAATTTGTGGCATCTTTGAACAAAAGCGGCCGCGTCATCCTCCATGGTCGGCCAATAGTATTTCTCGTGTATCTGGAGAAACAGTTTCCTCTTCCCTTGATGTTCCCCTTCGTGTGTTTATTTCAGAATGACTGGAATTTCCACCCCAGCCAGGAATCTTAACAAATTACCTCCGAAACTCTTGCGGTACAGGATCCCTTCGTAGAATACGAATCGCTTGGCCTTTTGCTTTATCTTGATGGCATCCTTTTGATTAACAGAAGTTGTCCCGTCACGAAGATAATTGATGTATGGCTCTCTTTAGTCCCCAGTGTTGTTCAGACTAAAAACTTCCAATTGGTGTGGCGGTGCTTGGCAATTTGAACATGACTTATGAAGTAGTCTGGATTGAGTCTCCATCTCCGGCCAGTAATAGCCCAGACGTTGGAGTCGTCGGTAAAGCGTTACCACCAGTGATTGTCCGCAAATTTCATTATGAACACGATTTAGCTGTAGTTGTGCTTCGTCATCTCCAAGGCATCTTGACAGAGAGCCGTCTGGATTTCGATAATACAGCATACCATGAAGCATGCAGAAGTTCTGTAGGGTTTTGAGACTGACCTTTACTTGGGAGAGCAAGTTGTTGAGCTCTTGAGTGATCGGAGTTCGCCAATCATCAGTCTTGGTGTCTCTGTATTGTGATAGCCATGTCGATTCTATGGTTATCCTCTTTACTGTCAGGGTTTCTTCTGAACCTTCGAACTTAAATTTGGAAGCCAGTGTTGCCAGAAAATCGGCGTGTTTGTTGTTGCTGCGACCAACATGGATTATGGTTGCATCGGCAAAATAGTTTAGTAACCTTTGCGCTTCTGATCGGTATGGAGCTAGTGTTACTTCCTTCAATTTGTATACTCCATTCATCTAATTTACCAGTAACTTGGAGTCACCTCTTATCTCCAGACGCGTGACTCCTGCTTGCTTATCTATTGACATCCCTATGAGGAAAGCTTCATACTCTGATAAGTTGTTGGTGCATTCGAAGTCCAGCTTGAAGGAATGTGAGAATATTTCTCCAGTTGGAGAGACTAATACCACACCCGCTCCTCCAGTATTACTACTAGGGGTAGCAGAGCCATCAAAATACAGGATCCACACTTCTTCTTCCAAAACGGAGACGTCTAGAAATTCTCCAAGAAGGTCTTCGTGTAGTCCTATAGTGCCTTCTCCAGGAAATGTTGTCAGTAAGTCTGCAACTGCTTGTACCTTGATAGCTGTAGGTGACACATATGTTATGTCCATCTATGACATTTGGAGAAGTCATTTGCCTGTCCTTCCAGTCAAGACCGGCTTTGAAAGTAAAAACTTTGCAGGATCAGATTTAGACACGAGTATCACCCTATTATACAGTAGGTAATGCCTAAACTTCTGAATGGAATGGATTAAGGATAAACATGCTTTTTACTCCCTGAGGTATCTGAGTTCGGCGTCCCTTAATATTCGGCTGAAGTAGTATATAGGATGTTCGACTCCCTCATTATCTTCCTGAGCGAGTAGAGCCCCTACGGTGGTGTCACTGAAGGAGGTGTAGAGACGCAGTGGCTTCCCTTGGACAGGAGACTTCATGATGGATGGGGATGATAGCATTCATTGAATCTTCCGAAAAGCTTCCTGTTGGATTGCGGTCCAGACGAAGCTAGCTCTTTTTTTCAGTAAGGGAGTGAATGAGGCGGCAAGTTGGGCTAGACCAGGTATAAAACGTCAGATGTAGTTTACCTTTCCCATGAAACTTTGGAGTTCCTTCACAGCTTGGGAAGGTGGGATTGTGAGGATATCCTGAGTCTTAGACGGGTCTACCTTGATCCCTTCCGCGGTCACTTGAAATCCAAGAAATTTGCCTGAAGAGACACCGAAAGCGTATTTCTAAGGATTTATCTTCAACTTGTATTTTCGACACCTCTCAAATACTTGACGTAAGACGGTGGCGTGATCTGCTCGAGCCTTGGACTTGACCACAATATCATCTACGTAATCTTCTACTTGTTTATGCATCATGTCGTGGAAGATTGTCGTCATAGCACGTTGATACGTTGCGTCGGCGTTCTTTAAACCGAATGGCATAACAGTATAGTAAAAATTGCCAAGAGGGGTTCGGAAGGCTGTCTTACTTGCGTCGTGCTCATACATCCTTATCTGATTGTATCCGTTGTAACCATCCATGAAAGAGAACATGTCGTGTCCGCTGGTAGCGTCTACTAACATGTCGATGTTAGATATAGGAAAGTCATCCTTGGGGCAGCACTTGTTCAAGTCTCTGAAATCCACACAGCACCGAATCTGTCCGTTTTTCGTTTTTATTGGGACCACATTAGCTAACCAGGTTGGATGATGGATATGTCTGATGAAGCCAACAGCTAACAACTTATGAATTTCGTACTTGATTTGATCTTCCACTTCGTGTCTGAATTGCCTCGAAGATTGATTGACCGGTTTGGATCCGGGTATGACATGAAGGTGATGGGTGACCAATTTCTCTTCTAGACCTGGCATTTCCTCGTATGTCCAGGCAAACACATCTTGGTACTCCTTGAGTAGTTGGACAAGACTCGCACGTTCGGCCACGGACAGAGTCGAGCTGATAGAGACAGGCCTGGGAGATTCTTCATTCCCGATGTTAACAATCTCGAGTTCGTCAGTTGTGGAGTTGGTGCCATCTTGTAGCTGTCGCGGAGCGTCTAACACCCCTTCTTGTGTTTCGTCATTCTTGAAGTATTCAATTATGTGGAGAGATTGGGTACCAGTCTCCCCTGCTAATTGCTAACAGCGGCGCCGATATATTATCTTCCTCTTCTGATCACGGCTTGCCTCGAAAGTGCGTTCCCTTTTGGCGTGAGTATGGGTTGAAACATCACCGGGTAAAGGTGGACGCCTCGTCAGAAAAGGTGTGTCATGGCGCTTACTCCCCAGTGATGCAAGTCGGTCTTCTTCCTGGATTGAGGCCCACGTGGGTAGTGGGGTGCACAGGACTTCATCCGACCTACCCCGCGGAGTTTCTTTTGGCTCGAACAGTTCCACTCCGCATATTTACGCGTACGGAGACAATGATGCAGGAATAGTATGACTTCCTCATTTAGCATGGTCTTCAGGCACTGGTGATACGTTGAAGGGATGACCTTATTGTCATGAAGCCACAGTCTCCCTAGTATCATATGGTAGTCTGGCTCCTTTTCTACGACTTCAAATTTTACTTTCGACTGAACGGGTCCTACTGATAAATTTAGATTAACATACCCGTACGTGCTAGTCTGGTTTCCTTCGAAGTCCGTCATTGTGGTGGGCTGTCGTACAATTTTGCATGGATTAACCTTGGCCATCCTGAGAGTCTTGAGAGTAATCACGTTCGAAGAAGCTCCTGTGTCGATGAGGGCCCTCCTGAATTCTGAACCCTTGATGCGCGCGGTAACATGTAGGGCCCGATTATGACCTTCCTCTGCTATCATGTCATCTTCTGTAAACGTAACATTATTTACGGATGTTTTCGATATGATTAGGACCTCTGGACGTGAAGGAGTTAGGTGTATGTCCAAAGCTATTTTATTAATTGCATCAAACGTCTCCGCCCGTTGATTCTTCGAGAGGTGCAAGAGTTCACACAAACTTTCCACTAGAGATGTCGCTTCCTGATCTGCTGGTCTTTGGTTCGTAGTAAAGCTGGCGATCTGGGGAGAACTAGTCTCCTGTGTATAGGTCTCCGGAACGCTCACCTCTGACATCATCTTGACGAGGAGATCAACTATGTCGTTTATCGTTTCTTTGATCAGCTCCATGTTCTTCGTATGAAATTGAAATTAGTGATTGAATCTCTTGGAGAAAGGAACAACTATTTTGGGTGTTGGTTTGAGTGATTCAAATTCAAAATCTTCATGTCTTGAAAAGGGAAATTTAGGTTTTATATGATCAGATGGGCAAAGAAAGAGAATGGAGGGAGAGGGGGGTTTCTTGTTATTCACGAGCTAGTTATCTCGTTTCTCTCCTGCAAATCGAAACCGAAAGAATTCAAAATCCTTCTTCCAGAAATTATTAGCTTTGCTAGATGAATTAGGTTACAATGGTCTTGTTGTTGTGTATTCTGGAGTTTGGAACAACGAAACAGGTAGGAGAAACTTCTTCTTCTAAATTTTAGGTTTTGATTTCATCATGCCCTGGATCCCTATTCACAAGTGATGTTATTCTTTGATTGAACAAGGGGTAGTTTGTCATAATCTTGATGTTGTGTTCTATTAAATTGAGTTTTGATCTGTCGGAACTCCTTGGAAATTTAGCTTGCATAAACCTATCTTGAATTTCGAATTTCATTTTTCTGAAAACTAAAAACGTATGCATTGTTTGAATTGTAAAGTGAAATTCAGCCGTTGGATGTTTGTGATTTTTTGATATGTTACTCTTAGATATCTAAGGAAACCTCGTTGGAATTTTCAGGATGATCGGACATGGGGAATATCCTAACTTCTGAATTACAGAGAACTATACTATAGAATTTTCTTAACTTGATAGAGTTTTGAGATTTATAATGGGGTACTTGGAGTGCATGGATTTATTTGATTTTATGATATGATATGAAGAACCCATTTTTGTGATGATTAATCTGTAAAAAATTCAAAACTAATGAATCATGGTGAGTGCTCCAAGTAGAGACTCTCTGCAATTATGCCTTTAAGAAATTTTGGTATCGTTTGAGAATATCAAATCAGTTATGACTTGATGTTTAGCTGTTAATTCCTTTCAAAATTTATGAATACTATCTTTGTTATAGTGTTATCCTGTATGGAATTCAGCCCTTTGCCAGGGGATCATCTATCTTTACATTTTAAGTTGGATATAGAATGTTTTGTTAGTTCGTAGAGGTGTTTACGGTGACTTCAGATCTGTAAGTGAGTCTACTGTGTAAATGAAATGGTTTCTAGGCTAACGGGATGCAGGGAATGCAAACTTTGTGTTATCAGAAGCAATGGTTCTATGGTTACTGTCCTAAGAGTAGATGATTAGATTGTTGTGGTATCTTCCCCTAAACTTTTAAGCTTGTTTAACTAGATAAAATGCTTTAAGTATTGGAATGGTTATGTGTGGGTCCAGTGGATAGTCTTGACATTGGTTTGTGATACTTGCATACATTTGATTCTCATTATGGTTTTATATGGATGCCGCTATAGTTTTTCAGTTTACTAGATTTATTTTGGAACCGAATGCCAATCTTCTTTGTTATTGCTAAATTCGAATATAAAATCTGGAAATGAGCATTGCCATGGTTTTTGTATCATTTTTAAATTTAATGGGCTTGCTTCTTTGGAGACTGTTTCTGATGTTTACCATGGCCGTGCCAGATAGGTATATAAGGGTTCATAAAGTTAGAACTTTCTTAGAAGTAATCTCGTACTCCGTATCATATTAGTGTAGTCTACTGTCTCCTAAGTCGTGACCATTAGTGCTAGTGTCACACACACATGAATAGTGATTGTTACTCCACTTTAGTGGGAAGGGAACCACCGAAGGTGATTGTGCTCATGTGTAAAGGAAATAATATTAGGCCATACATTTGGTTACCATCCAGTATTGGTTGTGACATTTTGGAAAAATAGATACTAAGAATTCAGTTAAGTTGAAAAGAGAATTTATATCTAATATAAGGGTTATCATAGGCTAATTTATGAATGTTCTTTGGTTGGGATCAAGTTTTGAGTTATTTTAGATATCCGGTTGAGACTCTGGCATTTCCTTTTAGGTACAGAAAATAGTGTCATTGTTCTGAGATACAAGTGCGGATGTCCTTTCATTATGCTTATTTTTGCACTCCCTTTAATGTATCTTCTTTATATTGATGGACAAGGGCAATAATTCTCTTCTGAAGTGTACATTTTTCAGTTATTATATCGATTTTGTGTTGTTGACTTGGAGGTGTATTGTTTGATCCATGGAATGAGTTGGACTGATATCAGATGCTTATATAGACGATATTGTCGAGATGTGATAACTTAGGGATAATTATTGTCGTGGAATTCATATTATCCGTACTATTTCTAACATTAGAGATAGTTACTGCTACAATGGCGGTTGATACCATCTAGTGCAGGAGATGATTACTACTTGAACAAAGTAGTTCATATCATCTAAAAATAGATATTTTTTATACGGTAAGAAATTCATAATACATAAAATGTAATCTGACTACAGGCACCATTGTATTTGTAAATGTTGTTGTGCGCCCACACTTCATACTCATTATGCTTATAAGTTTGCTTGAATACAATCAACTAATCTCGTCATTTTCTTAGTGGAAGGTATTATTTTGAAAACATTTAAGATTGTTGTTGACACTAATATATTCTTTGATTAAGATTATTGGAACCTAGAGAACTAAGACTCCTACTTGAATATTTAGTGGATCGTCAAACCCGCTTCTTTGATTTTTTTCATAGTGTAGGCCTTTCTACTCAGTACTGTAGCCATAAGAATGGTGAGAGGTTAGGCAACTGCATATATATTTTGGAAGTCTGGATGGTTTAATAGCTTGTTAAATTTTATATTTGTCATAATTGTGTTCATTTCTTTTGTATTTGTTGGGTACTTAAGTTTAGCGTTTTGGTTTACTAAGAGTAGTAGCCTACTCGTAATTCATTATATGAACTGCAAGTGGAACAAGTTTACTTGATATTTAGTGATTAAGAGATATTTGCTACCGTCGAGGGTAGTTCATATTATCTGAATAAATAATGACGAACTATGGACGTGCTTGATCCCTTCAAGCAACGGAGAGGGTACGTAGGCAGCCGCTATGCGGTTCAGCATAAATCAACATTATTGTTCATATCATATGAAAGTGGTGGTTGCTGTTTGACAGTTCATACCACCTATTCGGAGATGATTGCAACCTTTACATTGGCAATTGGCTATATATATTGTTAGAATCGGCAACTGGCCGTATAAATTATTGGAGTTGGCAACTGGCCATCTCCCGTTTTTGGGCAATTGGCCCGAGTTGATTTTGACAACTGGTCGTCTGTTTGGGAAATTGGCCTGTTTTGATTTTGGCAACTGGCCGTATGTCATTTTTGGGCAATTGGCCCGTGTTGATTTTGGCAACTGGCCGTCTATTTGGGCAATTAGCCCGTGTTAATTTTGGCAATTGGCCGTCTACCATTTGGGCAACCGGCCAACTCTAATTTTAGGCAACCGGCCATCTCTTAGTTTTTTAAATTGGAACCCTTGTTGAATTTTATGAGTATTATGGTATGGGACATATGCTCATAGAATTACGACCTTGAGACTAATGAGAATTCTATAGTGTGCAGGATTAAAAGAAATTATTACTTTAGTGGCATATTAGAGAGTCGGAGCTTGCCAAGCGATCCGTAATCCGACCCGTTAGAAGCAAAATTCTCTGATCCGTCATAGTTGGTATCAGAGCAGTTCCGGTTCAATCGGGACTGTGCCTTTGGAATTCACCAGTTTTCAACTCGTGTGGTACCTCCAGGTAACAATCTTTTCTTCTATTTTTATTTTGAACTTCGGGACGAAGTTCTTTTAAAGAGGGTAATGGTGTAAGGCCCATGACTTTTCCCTGGTTTACTTTAACCAGTTAGAGTAAAGATTCATGAGAATTTCATTTGGATGTGCTAAAGAAACATAAGTTAGGGTGCTCTCATGAGTGTGAGGCTACCCAAATCCAAATTGTGGTTTTTAGAAGGGCAGTTGGTTGCTCTAATTGTAACCTTGGGTGCCTAAATGGCTAGACATGCGTCCGACCACGTGTCACATTCTTTTACGACTTATAAACTGAGAAACCGAGAGAAATGGGATTCCATATTTTCCCTTCCTTGTTCTTGTCCATCTTTCTATGATTGATGGACTCTACAATTGAATTATACTTTGGTGAGGAAAATTAACCAGACTAGAGAGTGGAAAGAACAAAATTGAAATTAGTGATTGAATCTCTTGGAGAAAGGAACAACTATTTTGGGTGTTGGTTTGAGTGATTCAAATTCAAAATCTTCATGTCTTGAAAAGGGAAATTTAGGTTTTATATGATCAGAGGGGCAAAGAAAGAGAATGGAGGGAGAGGGGGGTTTCTTGTTATTCACGAGCTAGTTATCTCGTTTCTCTCCTGCAAATCGAAACCGAAAGAATTCGAAATCCTTCTTCCAGAAATTATTAGCTTTGCTAGATGAATTAGGTTACAATGGCCTTGTTGTTGTGTATTCTGGAGTTCGGAACAACGAAAAAGGTAGGAGAAACTTCTTCTTCTAAATTTTAGGTTTTGATTTCATCATGCCCTGGATCCCTATTCACAAGTGATGTTATTCTTTGATTGAACAAGGGGTAGTTTGTCATAATCTTGATGTTGTGTTTAATTAAATTGAGTTTTGATTTGTTGGAACTCCTTGGAAATTTAGCTTGCATAAACCTATATTGAATTTCGAATTCCATTTTTCTGAATACTAAAAACGTATGCATTGTTTGAATTGTAAAGTGAAATTCAGCCGTTGGATGTTTGTGATTTTTTGATAAATAGTTATTCCAAGTCAAGAAGAAGTTGGGGTTACAGAAGCAATGATTAAGGAGATAACGGATTTCGGTCGAGAGACTTCTTTTCCGTCAGGAAAAGCAAATGATGATGGTATTGAGAAAGAAACTGGACAACGGGGCATTAACTGTTGTTAATTGTTGTAAGCGTGTGGAATGTCTGCAGTTTAGTAACTGGCAGTTACAAGTAATTTGTACTTTGGTCACCTGCTAAGGTGGTTAACAGTTTGTTTTCCTTCTACTTGATTGTAACCCTTGGCTACTAGTCTAGCTTTGTATCTCTCAATAGTGCCATCTGCATTTCTTTTGATTCTAAAAATCCATTTACACCCAATAACATTATGTGCATCAGTGAATGTAACTAACCTCAAAGTGCCATTTTGAATTAACGCATTAATTTCTTCATCCATAGCTGCTCTCCATCTTGGATCTTTACAGGCTTCAGTATAGCAAGTTGGTACTGTGATATCTTCACAAACAGATTGTACCTCAGAAGCATACACTTTAGGTTTGAATACACCCTTTTTACTTCTAGTTTGCATAGGATGAGCATTAGCAGGACCTGAAGAAGGGGAAGCAGTAGATTCAACTGGTGGAGGAAGTTCTTGAATATCATTTACTGGAGTAAATACTTCATTAGAAATAGTTGGTGCAGAGATAGGAGCTGATGAAGGTACAATGGACATACTTGATAGAGTTGCAGAAGTAGAATCTTGAGATAGAAACAGATTTGCATAAGGGAATTCAGTCTCCTCAAAAACAACATCTCTTGAAATTATGATCTTGTTGGTTTGCAGATTTAAACATCTATACCCCTTGTGTAAATTATTGTAACCCAGAAATATGCACTTCACGGACCTTGGTTGAAGTTTATGAGTATTGAAAGGTCTAAGGCAGGAATAACAGGCACATCCAAAAGTTTTTAGAAACTTATAATCTGGTTTTAAATTGAATAAACATTCCAAAGGAGAGACATTGTGTAAGATTGAAGTTGGAAGTCTATTGATAAGAAAATTAGCAGTCTCAAAAGCATAACACCAGTAGGAGGATGGCAATGAAGCATGAGATAATAGTGCTAAACCAGTTTCTACTATGTGTCTATGTTTTCTCTCAGCTGTGCCATTTTGAGCATGAGCATGAGGACATGACACTCTGTGACCTATTCCAAATGAATCAAGGTAAGTAGACACATTTCTATACTCACCTCCCCAGTCTGACTGAACAAATTTTATATGTCTTGAAAATAACTTCTCAACATGAGTCTTAAATTTGATAAATGTAGAGAGAACTTTAGATTTGTATGCCAAAGGATATATCCAGGTAAATCTACTGAAAGAATCTATGAATGACACATAATATTTGTAGCCATTTATTGAACATAAAGGAGATACCCATACATCAGAGTGAATTAGATCTAAAGGACCATAGTCTTTGATGTTATACACTGTTGAGTAGGGCAAAGCATGACTCTTAGCTAATTGACAATCATGACATATAGTAGAAGATAAATGATCACTAATAACCTCATCAACTGCAGACAAAACATACTTCAAAGTTTGATAGGCTGGATGTCCCAATTTGTTGTGTCAACTTGAGATATCAGAAGTATTAGAAGCAAAGGCTTGTTTGAGTTGAGCTGCTGTGAATTCCAGATGATAAAGTCCATCTTTAACAAGACCATGAAGTAGAACCTTGTGAGTAGCCATATCCTTCACAAAGAATTTATCAGGATAAAATTCAAAGAAACAGTTATTGTCTTTGGTAAATTGATGCACTGAGATCAAATTCTTAGTAATGGAAGGAACATGAAGCACATTGGACATAACAAACTTTGTAGAACCATTTTGAAAATTAGAAGAGCCAATATGAGTTATGTGCAAACCTGAGCCATTTCCTACATGTACTTGATATGTCCCCTGGTACTCAGAATATAAGTTGAGATTAAATCATAGGTAAGATGATGTGTAGCACCTGAATCTGGAATCCAACTAGACTGAGAAGTAGAAGCACCAGAATTTGATGAAGAAACACCAGGATGTGAAGTATAAGTATCATCATTATACACTGCATAGGCTTCAGGTTCTGGACACCATAATTCTTCATAGTCATCACCAAAATAGTCATAGGAAGTGTTATAAGCTTGAGCCATGTAGTTGTTAGATGGTGCATATCTATAGTGACAAGTTGGACCTAAATGACCAGGTATCTTACAAATATGACAATCAGTAGATGGATTGAATGTCATAGCAGGTGGATAACAATTGGTGGATGAATTAGATGAACCAAATCTACCACCACCATTGGATATTCCACCACGAAAACCTCCTCTAAATCGACCACCTCTATTACATCTAAAATTTCCAGATCTGTTAAATGTTCCTCTAGATGGATATGAGTTCCATTGATTTGATATAGGAGCATAATTGTGAGGATAATCATATGACTGTGTATAATGGTTAGCATTAGGATTAGTAGAGCTTCTGAATTGATTTCCAAAGTTAGGATAATAAGGAACCTGATGTTTTTGAGAGACATTAGCAGAAGCAGCAGTGAGATCAACAGTGGATTCAGCATTCATCCTTTATTCCTCTGATAGAAGTATTCCTAGTAACTCTGAAAAAGTGATGAGGTTCTCAGTCTTGAGTTGTTGAGTGCAAATTGATGTTTTGAAAGAATTAAACTCAGTAGGTAAACCATGTAGAATATGGAGAACAAGATCTTCATCACTAATTGGACGATTTATCTGTGAAAGTTGATGAGCAATGGATCTTGCTTTGTTGAAGTATATTAACATCGAATCAGAACTCTTCTTCAAGGTAAGGAGATCAGATTTTAATTGCATCAATCTCGATTTGCTAGTAGCATTGTAATTATATTCTAGACGAGTCCAAACCTCATGAGAAAAGGTGCAATCAACCACCGGAGAATGAATTTCTTCCGTGCGAGCTGTGAATAACCATGAGAGGATGGCTTGATCTTGATTTACCCAGTAAGTGTACACAGGATTTCGAACAAAATCATTATTTGGATCGAAATCGACAAAATTAGGTGCTTCAATGATTTTGATACCTTCAGCAGATGTTCGTCGATAATACTTTGATGGACAAATAAAAAATCTATCAACAAATTTGAATAGATCATAACTACGAAGAAGTGGTACGATTTGTGATTTCCAAAGATTGTAATTCGTGTTTGATAGTTTTGAAGGTGATTTGAAGGTCATAGAAACATGTTTGAATGATTCTGCCATTATTGATAATGAAGAATATAGAAATTGTTGATGAAATTAGGGTTTACAGGTATCTGATACCATGTTGAAAGAGAAGAGATCGTTTGACACTCTCTCTGAATTGTATTTGATTAAAGTTTTTTTTTCATTACAGGACTTCACACACAGTTATGTGTTTTAAAGGAAAACAAACTGTTAACTACCTTAGCAAGTGACCAACGTACAAATGACCTATAACTGCCAGTTATTAAACTGCAGACATTCCACACGCTTACAAAAATTAACAACAGTTAATGCCCCGTTGTCCAGTTTCTTTCTCAATACCATCATCATTTGCTTTTCCTGACGGAAAAGAAGTCTCTCGACCGAAATCCGTTATCTCCTTAATCGTTGCTTCTGTAACCCCAACTTCTTCTTAACTTGGAGAAATTGTTGATACCTCCGAACTTTCGACCAAGTGTAAGCTGGATGGTGCTTTCATTGAGAGTAATGGATTAACGGATTCTAACTTGTCAGCAATACTTTGGTTATCTTCTGTTTGGTCATCTTCTAGTGGAGCAGGTAGCACAACACTTATAAATTCGATTTCTTTAACTGGACATAGACACTTCTCTAATACAGCAGCTAAGCGCGATCGCCGTGTACTAATTGTACTAATTGCATCCTTACATGAGTGATTTATACGGATGGGGTGTGAAGGAGTTGTTGACGTAATAATTTCTGCCTTAGCAATCTGCTCAGCGTCTTTCTCTATAGTCTGTATTCTCATCAAACTGCAGGTACCCTATTGGGTGTCGAAATAATTTCCAGTGCCATTAAGGTGACCATTGAAACCAGGAGGAGAATTATTGAGAGGGAAATGTGCCAGAAGAATTGATGACATGTTTCTAGCAATAGTATCAGCAACCATAGTATTAGCTTGCATCAAAGTAGCCATCTCCTTACTTTTATTTTCAATTAACGCAGCCATGCCCTTCTGATGAGCTTCCATTAACGTAATCATATTTTGGTTACTTGGATTCTGTAGCTTAGTAAACAAAACATCCACAATAGTTGCTTTATATTTCTCCTCTTCAGTGATTGTCATGATGAACAACGAAAGCGAAGAAGAAAAAAAATAAAAATCGAACCTGCTCTGATGACAGATGTTATGGTTCTAACCCCAAATAACTATACAAGAACCCTAAGATAGAATTTACAAATAAAAAGAACAAATACAGAACTGAGTCTTGTATTAATTGATTGAGTGATATCCATTACTCTAGAACAAACTATGAATATATAATGAACATAACTTGAATACTAAGTAAATACTAAATAAGGAAATGTATCTTAATTCCTAAAATAACTAGATTCTTAGGACATGGGGAATATCCTAAACTTCTGAATTACAGAGAACTATACTATAGAATTTTCTTAACTTGATAGAGTTTTGAGATTTATAATGGGGTACTAGGAGTGCATGGATTTATTTGATTTTATGATATGATATGAAGAACCCATTTTTGTGATGATTAACCTGTAAAAAATTCAAAACAAATGAATCATGGTAAGTGCTCCAAGTAGAGACTCTCTGTAATTATGCCTTTAAGAAATTTTGGTATCGTTTGAGAATATCAAATCAGTTATGACTTGATGTTTAGCTGTTACTTCCTTTCAAAATTTATGAATACTATCTTTGTTATAGTGTAATCCGGTATGGAATTCAGCCATTTGACAGGGGTTCATCTATCTTTACATTTTAAGTTGGATATAGAATGTTGTGTTAGTTCGTAGAGGTGTTTACGGTGACTTCATATTTGTAAGGGAGTCTACTGTGTAAATGAAATGGTTGCTAGGCTAACTGGATGCAGGGAATGCAAACTTTGTGTTAACAGTAGCAATGGTTCTGTGGTTACTGTCCTAAGAGTAGATGATTAAATTGTTGTGGTATCTTCCCCTAAACTTTTAAGCTTGTTTAACTAGATAAAATGCCTTAAGTACTGGAATGGTTATGTGTGCGTCCAGTGGATGGTCTTAGCATTGGTTTGTGCTACTTGCATAGATTTGATTCTCATTATGGTTTGATATAGTTGCCGCTATAGTTTTTCAGTTAACTAGATTTATTTTTGAACCGGATGCCAGTCTTCTTTGTTATTGCTAAATTCTAATATAAAATCTGGAAATGAGCATTGCTGTGGTTTTTGTATCATTTTTAAATTAAATGGGCTTGCTTCTTTGGAGACTGTTTCTGATGTTTACCATGGCTGTGCCACATAGGTATACAAGGATTCATAAAGTTAGAACTTTCTTAGAAGTAATTTCTTACTCCGTATCATATTTGTGTACTCTGCCGTCTCCTAAGTCGTGACTATTAGTGCTAGTGTCACACATACATGAATCGTGATTGTTACTCCACTTTAGTGGGAAGGGAACTACTGAAGGTGATTGTGCTCATGTGTAAAGGAAATAATATTAGGCCATATATTTGGTTACCATCCAGTATTGGTTGTGACATTTTAGAAAAATAGATACTAAGAATTCAGTTAAGTTGAAAAGAGAATTTACATTTAATATAATGGTTATCAATGGCTAATTTATGAATGTTCTTTGGCTGGGATCAAGTTTTGAGTTATTTTAGATATCCGGTTGAGATTCTGGCATTTCATTTTAGGTACAGAAAATAGTGTCATTGTTCTGAGATACAAGTGCCATGCACGTTCATTATGCTTATTTTTGCACTCCCTTTAATGTATCTTCTTTATATATCAGGACAAGGGAAATAATTCTCTTCTGAAGTGTACATTTTTCAGTTATTATATCGATTTTGTGTTGTTGACTTGGAGGTATATTGTTTGATCCATGGAATTAGTTGGACTGATATCAGATGCTTATATCGACGATATTCTCGAGATGTGATAACTTAGGGATAATTATTGTTGTGGAATTCATATTATCCGTACTATTTAACGTTAGAGATAGTTACTACTACAATGGCGGTTGATACCATCTAGTGCAAGAAATGATTACTACTTGAACAAAGTAGTTCATATCATCTAAAAAAAAAAATTATACGGTAAGCAATTCATAATACATAAAATGTAATCTGACTACAAGCACCATTGTATTTGTAAATGTTGACGTGCTCCCACGCTTCATACTCATTATGCTTATAGGTTTGATTAGAGCTGCACAGGAACCGAACCGAAATCCCGGACCGTCTCAGAACCGGTGGAACCGTACCTGTTTTTGTCCCGAACCGAGGAACGGGGTACAGGTACCGGTCCAAATAATAGGAACCGGGGCTGAGTAGGTACAGGTACACGGTCCTGTCCTAATCCCGTACCGGAACCGGACCGTCTGTACCGATTACTAGCAGCCGTTAGATTTAGGTATATCTGATGGTACTGTCGATTACTAGCAGCCGTTAGATTTAGCCAGTTGAGCATCATCTACTCCTATTGATCATCATCTACTCCTATTGATTCCAGTTGAGCATCATCTACTCCTATTGATTCCACGATCAAAACGAACTCAACACCAGCAACACCAAACTGTTCTTCTCGCTGGTTCCTGTCAGAATCCAGTTCACCCTTCTACATTAACAACAACCCCAGTATGTTGTCGTTGCTGCTGTTAAGCCATCACCACCTGTGTCTGTCCTTTGTTTACTGCCAATTCTCTTTCCGTTCGAGTGTAAGACACCCACAGGCTCTCATGAAACCAAACTTGCTAATACACGCATCTCGACTTCTCTGTAACTTGAATTCGCAGTCACCCATTCATGGTGCACCTCATGAAACCCCAGCTCCATTTATCTACTGTGAAGATACAGCCATAGTCTGCGTGTTAACTTCTCCCTGTGCAACTCCATCTTCATCTCACTCACGTCCAATAAATAAAGTCCCCATGTTAACTTCTCCCTGTGCAACTCCATCTTCATCTCAGTCACGTCCAATAAATAAAGTCCCCATGCAACCATCGCTAGCACCAGCTTCATGTCCTTACCGCTCTCATCTCCCTGTTGTACCGTTATGTCCGGAATTCTGACAGAAGGAACCGAGGCCAGTACCGGAACCGTACCTGGTACCGCCCGTGTACCGTTTGTCCCGAACCGAGGTACAAGGTACATGTACCGGTCCAAAATTTTGGAACCGAGCCTAGGGAGGTACAGGTACTCGGCCTCGGCAAGAACCGAGCCGAACCGTACCGTGTGCACCCTTAGGTTTGCTTGAATACAATCAACTAATCTCGTCATTTTCTTAGTGGAAGGTATTATTTTAAAAACATTTAAGATTGTTGTTGACACTAATATATTATTTGATTAAGATTATTGGAACCTAGAGAACTAAGACTCCTACTAGACTATTTAGTGGATCGTCAAACCCGCTTCTTTGATTTTTTTCATAGTGTAGGCCTTTCTACTCAGTAATGTAGCCATAAGAATGGTGAGAGGTTCGAAAACTGCATATATATATTTTGGAAGTCTGGATGGTTTAATAGCTTGTTAAATTTTATATTTGTCATAATTGTGTTCATTTCTTTTGTATTTCCTGTGCACTTAAGTGCAGCGTTTTGGTTTACTAAGAGTAGTAGCATACTCGTAATTCATTATATGAACTGCAAGTGGAATAAGTTTACTTGATATTTAGTGATTAAGAGATGATTGCTACTGTCGAGGGTAGTTCATATTATCTGAATAAATAATGATGAACTACAGTCGTGCTTGATCCCTTCGAGCAACGGAGAGGGTACGTAGGCAGCCGCTATGCGGTTCAGCACAAATCCGCATTGTTGTTCATATCATTTGAAAGTGGTGGTTGCTTTATGACAGTTCATACCACCTATTCGTAGATGATTGCAATCTTGACATTGGCAATTGGCTATATATATTGTTAGAATCGGCAACTGGCCGTATAAATTATTGGAGTTGGCAACTGGCCATCTCCAGTTTTTGGGCAATTGGCCCGTGTTGATTTTGGCATTTGGCCGTCTGTTTGGGCAATTGGCCTGTGTTGATTTTGGCAACTGGCCGTCTGTCATTTTTGGGCAATTGGCCCATGTTGATTTTGGCAACTGGTCGTCTGTTTGGGAAATTGGCCCGTGTTAATTTTGGCAATTGGCCGTCTACCAACTCTAATTTTAGGCAACCGACCATCTCTTAGTTTTTGAAATTGGAACCCTTGTCGAATTTTATGAGTATTATGGTATGTGACATATGCTCATAGAATTACGAACTTGAGACTAATGAGATTTATACAGTGTGTAGGATTAAATGAATTTTTTACTTTAGTGGCGTATTAGAGAGTCAGAGCTTGCCAAGCGATCCGTAATCCGACCCGCTGGAAGCAAAATTCTCTGATCCGTCACAGAGCCTGTCTTGGTTGGTCACAAAACCTAATATCTTAAAAGGAGCGTGACCGACCACTTTTAGGAAGCTGCTTGGAGCTGTTCATGCATGCAAAAAGTAGGTCGGTCAGTCCCTATATGAGAGTGATGGCTCGTTGTCATTTCGACATCCTATTGGTCGGTTAAATTGGCTAGCCAAATTGGATGGCTAAGAGATTTGCGGCAGTTATTGGTTGCCGCTAATTTATTTAAGATTTTTATAAGGAGCGCGCGGCCAGCCATCTTTGGGCGCGCATTTAGGAGCCATATGGGCGGCCGCGGCTTGGCCGATTTATCCTTATGGAAAAGGGGCGGCCAATGGTCACGGACACATCTTGTTTGGCGCCTACAATAGAAGCTTGTTCGGCCAATTTGTCTGGCGAAGTTGGACGGTCAAGATGATTTGCGGCAGTTAATGGCTGCCGTTGATTTAATTTTGGTTTTAGAAGCCGTGTGGCCAACCTATTTTGGGCTAACGGTTTTTGGTGCTAGCGACGTGCTGGGAGTTGTTCGACCGGCCAACACTGTAGTAGGGCCGCTGGTGAGCATATTTGAACCTTGCCCGTTGATCGAAATTAAATCTAGATCGGTCAATTCGGCTGGAGAATTTGGGCGATCAAGATCGTTTTGCGGTAGTAATGTAGTGTCGCTTAATAAAATTATGGTTTTGTAGATCGCGTGGCCAACTGTTTTGGGCTAAGCATCTGGTGGTTCCGCTTGAAAGTTGGAGAGATTCCGATTGGCCTAGGCATTAGTAGGCCCGCCGGTGTACACGATGGCGCTTGTCCGACCATGTTAGGAGGCGACTAGGTTTGATGAATCGACTGGCCAAAACGTGCAGCCGTGATTGTTTTTTGAGACTGACATGGGCAGTCTAGATTAGATTCCTTAAGGAATTAGGTGCATCGACCGACTTCCAACTTTATTTAAAAGTGTATGTGGAGGGTTTAAAGCGATCTGATTGGTCGATGGGAAAGGGACCGGTAAGCAGCAGCATGGAGTGTGGCCAGCCGACCACATGTGTTTCCTGCTGGGGCAAATTGGTCGGCCAAGTGGCACGGCCATGCCTCCTCTTGCTTCTACTCCTAGTTGCCACATATGCTCATTATTTCTTGTTTTCTGATTTCTGGCAGGATTTTTCTTCTACTAGCTCCATGGAGGATTATTTTCCTAGCTTACCTAGGTTTGGTCTCGACCAATAGGGTTCGAGATATTACACAGGGCGCAAAAACTAATTTTTGCAAATTAGTTAGGCCAAAATTTGAATCTTGTGAGCTATCACAAATTGAACAAATTTGATAAATTATGTGTGTTAACACAAAATTCTTTTATTCTCAGAGAGAAGTTAGCGCATCTTCTGATTGAGTATTTTCATGCAGACCTTAATCTTGATAGTTCGGGAAACTCATGCTACTCAGCTGCGAGTGAACACTAATTGTCATGTCATACCAATGTTAAGGGTTCATCCGGGGAACATAGCATAGGAAAAATACTCAAAAAGCCACACATTAATGAATAATGCAGGCGAGAGATTAATAAAATTTATAGAATGTTCAGGATTGTTGCTACATGCACCATTTTGAATAAATTTCATATAAATATACTGAATTGCTCAATACATATGTAAGTAAATAGGCCTGAGCACTCATCACTTTTAAATGGCTCAATCTTCTTTGCAGAATGATGGCGCATTAAATACAGGTTTTACAATTTTAGCCCTGAACTAAAAACCACCATCAACACCCGAAACTTCCCAATTTTCGGGAAGCAATAACAGCCTGTGCCGTAATGGCATTTTTACACTTCATCAATTTCATTTATGCTTCACGAAAAGTTATTTCAAAATCAGCCAATTCTTTCTCCAAAAGTTCAACGCTAGATTGCATATCATCACCACTAATTGAAAATGAAGCAAAAGTTTTAATTTCATGACTTGCATGAGCTACATGGGAAATTGCAGCCTTATGCTTCTCAAAATCTTGTTCAAATTATTTAGTATTCACCAAAATCTCATGATTTCCATCAACTCCCACACTAACTTCTGGTACTCCAACTTTAGGTTTGACTTGCCACTTCTTACCAGCATTTGGAACATAACCTTCCTTGGAATTCTTCTCACCTATGGCTTCTTGAGGATGTTTATCCTTCTTGAGGATATTTTTTGCATTCAGAATCCAAGTGTCCAATAATATTGCACTTTGAACAAAACTTAGGATACTTTTGAATATCAATATATTTCCAAAACTCTTTTTCACGTGTTGTTAGATAAATTTTTTCTGGGATGTGTTTAGAAAAATCAATATCTATTGAAACTTGGATTCTGAATGAAGAAACCTTTTAGCCATTGAATATCAATATATTGCCAAAACCCTTTTCCACCTGCTGTTAGATGAATCCATAATCAAGTTGTAATATTTTTTCATCAACCACAATTGTATTTCCAAGAATTTTCTCCATTGAAAGTGTAGTTGCAGGATTTCATACACTACACCCTTGTCAAGAATCTATGAAAACTAAGCCATAATTGTGGATGAACAATAACACTTTTATTAATTCATTTTCAGGAAAATTTACAAGAAATATTAAAACTCAGAAGTACAACTTTCTTTCTGGAGTTTCTCTCTCCTCAAAATTCTCTCAGCTCTCAAAAATGCATCATCATTTTATGGATCTATCGTGCCCTTTATATAGGGATTAACATAGTGGAAGACAGCTAAGATTTCCTCCTAATTCGGATCTTCTTTGCGATCTCATCACCATAACTTCAGTCTTCACCATCGCCAACTTTATAACCATCGTGAAGAAGATTTATTCTTCATATATCTTTAATCGTTAATCGTTACATCACTCTTTTGTGACACTCGCCAAATGTTGTTGAAGAATCTTGCGACAATCTCGTCAGAGTGTCGTTAATACTTGTAGAAACGTTTGTGCTTCTCGCAGAAATGTTGTTAATATCGCGGGAATAGCGTTGTAGCGATATTCTGGTACTACATCTTTCCTCTTCTCATGTCTTTTATGCGAAGAAGAGAAGATCATGAGAACTAATATTCTTTATTATTCTTCGCAACTTCTTCCCCTTTTATACTTTCTCCTCGACAAGATCCCGTTATTCCATCCTTTCTTACACGTGTTGTAAATCCCTTCATTTACTGACATGTTCCTACTCCGTAGGTCCACTCCCCTTTGCCTATAAAAGGTGGAACTAATCTTCAAAATTAGTTTTACTTTTCTGTTTCTTCATCTTAAAATCTGTGAACTTTGCCTCTTCTTCATATTCTTCTGCTACTGTTCTAATGGAGTCCTCAAGGTTTGTTTCTTGATTTTTAAGCCAGTTTTTATTTTCATTCTTAAATCTTTCTTATTTCTTTGTTATGTCTTCTTTTTAGCGGAAATATTTCTAACACACAATCTACTACTCACAACCCTAACCCTCGCAAAAGACCGAATGAGAAGAAGAAGAAAAGTTCTGCGAATGATAAGGTAGTAAGAAACACCCTTTATTTTTTAATAACAATATTGTTGCCTCTGTTTCTTATCTGGGTTATTATCCGCAGAATGACGTGAATCCTGAGAAACCTCCCAAAAGATCTCGCCATTTTAAGACACTCGGGGAAAATCTCATTATGCCCTCGTTAACATCTGTGAAGATTACTCCCACACCATCGCAACCAAATATTTCTTCTCCTATTCGCGAGAATATCGTTGTTCATACATCTACCCCTTCTGATATTTTGACAAACCAAGCTTCTAAAGCTGCCGCGACTGAGGTTCCTTATAGTCCTTTACGGCCTTCCACTGTTGTTTTTCCACATACTCCTCCCGATAACTCAACCATCACAAATGATCGCCAACTTATTCTCACTACTATTTCAACTTCTAAATCCTTTCCTTCATCGAGCGAAACTTTCGCAGGTGTTGGTGTTTCTTTTAAAGTCTTGTCTAATGTTTTAGACAATGCTATAAAGTCTTCCACTGACCCTCTCCAACAGGAAGCTTGCGAGACTCTGTTTAAGTATTTTTGGCTCTGATCATAATGATTCACGAGCGGCTTTAGAGAATGAGATTGAAGTTATGAGGAAAAGTCTTCAAGATAAAACTGCTGAATGTGATACCTTAAATCACATGCTCCGCAACTCTTCTCTAGATTGCGAGAATCTTCGCAGAAGAAATGACGAGCTAAAAGGTGATTTTTTCTTGCCTCTGCTCTTTTTGCTTTTCTGTTTCATATACATACTTTCTGTACTTAGACTTCCTTCTTAAATTTTTGATTCATATATTAGTTTCAAATCGGGCTCATTTTATAGAAAGACTCAAATCTGAATCTATTGCTGAAGAAGTTCGCGTTGAAAGAGATTCTTGGATAGATCAACATACTAGACTAGACACTCTGTACACTTGTTCAATTGATCGCATAAATAATCTTACTAATGAGAACAATCAATTATTGCAAAGGTAGAACTTTTTGAGTGGCGAGCTTTATCGCCTCTCATATTTGTTTTTTAAGGCTAATTTGGCGATGGAATCTTTATCAGATGAGAATAAAACCCTGTCCCAAGAAAAACATAGATTTTCAAGCTTGATGACGATTTCCTCGCAGCAAATAAGTAATCTTCAAAGTACATGTAATAGTCAAGAGCAATCTCTCCATTCTCTTAAGAAGGAGCTCAAGGAGTTAACTGAATCATCTACCGCCGAAAAGGATAAGCTTATCAAGGGTAGATTAACTCTTAGTTTAAGATCCAACGAACTTCAAGACCAATAATCTCAGTTAAAGGAATCTTATTCTTCATTAGCAAAGGAAAATTCATATCTTCGCAACAAAGAAGAAAACATGAAATCTCGTCTGAAGGGTATGGTTGGCGATAAATTCGATGATGCCATGAATCAGTGGGAGAACTGTTTATTTGCTTTAATCCAAAACTTAACCTCGCAAAAAGAAGGTAGTCAAATGACTGCCTCTTTTGTTGATCTTCTCATAAAATTTTATATTATGTTCCTTGTGAGATTCTTGTCTAACTGATTTTTTATTTTTTTGCTCGCAGAATACGAAAGAAATCTTCATTCTACCATCACTGATCTGACCGCTACATTGGATAAAGTTCGCAAAGAAAATAAATCTCTTGCTTCTAATTGCTTTATTGCTCAGGACAAAGCAGAAAGAAGACTTGATTATCTTGAATACTTTAAGAATATAGAAATTAGGAATCGTGAAAGAGCTCTTCTTCGCCAAGTCCATCTTAGGGCTGAAGTTCTCGTGAATAATATTCTGCTTCCCCGTTCTCTTTCTCCTATTTCTGTCCCTCCTCTATAGGTTGACGATGATGAAATTCCTCTTCCCATGGATGAAGAGTTAGAGTTTACTAATGATGAAGAAAATACCACTCAAGAAAATCAAGAAGGTGGTGAAGAAGAAGAAAAAATTCCTCCTAAAGAAGTACCCGCTGATGAAGAATCCAGAGAAGAAGAAGCTCGCGGTGAGAAGGATGTTGATGATGTTGATGAATCTAACAAGAACAATAAATCTGGCGAGGCTTGAATTTTATCCTTGTTTTCTTTTACTTCTTCTATCTTGCGAGTGATGTAATCTTCGAAACTTTTAGAATTTTAATTTTCGATTTAGCTTACTTTGAATATTTTCAAGTAAGATAATGTAATCTTACTTCTCTATTCCTCTTCTTGCCCTTCATTATCTTGCTTGAAATGGTGAATATTCATTATCTTCTTTAAGTAATTTGTGTTGCTGCATTCTTGCGAAAATATGAATACATCTGTGATATGAGGAATACTGTTGCACTTTTCTGAAAAATTCTGAGGGAATCCGCGATGTTAAAAATTTGCCTCGTATATAATTCTTTGATAAATGAATGTTTCCTGCCATCTTAAAGTAAAATATTTAATTGGTAAGATTATTCTTTTGGTCTTATTTTGCCTTCCTAGTTAAAGGTCTTATTTTGCCAAACTTTTTCTGTCTGCGACAAAATCGTAGGATTTCTTAACATTTGCATGTAAAGACCCTTTGATCTTGTCTTATCCATGTTTCTTTCAAAATCTTTGCGACAATATGATAAGCATACATTCTCTCGCAAGAATTTACCCTTATGACATTGCCGTCTTGCGATGAAATCGCAGGACGTCTTTACAATTTCATGTAAAAACCCATTGATCTCATCTTAACATTGCTCTCGTGGCTTGTTGCTTCTGCATTATTTACGTTACGCGACAATATGATAGGCCTTAATGTTCTTGCGATCATAAATCCCCATGACATTGCCGTCTTATAACACTTATCATCTCCCTAATGGAGGGTGACTCCCTTATCTTCCCCCTGGTTGCCCCTTCAAGGAGGGCACATCGGACATATAAGACTAGCTCCCCCCCATCCGGATTTTCCAACAACTAGTTGTATTCGCAGCCTCTTTCCCTTTATTCCTATATGGCTTATAGTTACAAGACTGCACCCTAAGTGGGGTTTTCTTCATTCCAAGTGCATTGTAGCCAAGACTTACCAAGGATGGCAAGAGAGTTTCGTACGCTCCGGGAACCCTTGGATCAACCATGTACCTCGGTGCCTTGGTCATACTTTTCACTTCTTGGAAGAGACTCTCAGTCGTCCAACCAGGGTATAACCATATATAGTTGGAAATCCAAGATCCCTCTCCCGGATAGGTTTTCTTTAACCCCATCGTCTGCATGACTCAGGTTCCAGCAGCGGTATAACCTTATCGCTGAGTCATGTCAAGATATACCCCCTCATATGACGCGCTATTAGGTCTTACATTTGCCTCTTACGAAATTTTATTCGCGAACTAGGGTGCACGCCATAAAGGTTCGTCCCATTCTTTTAATCTCTGCGAAATTTTATTCGCTATTCTTGAGATGATGCTCGCATAAATTTTGATATTGAAAGAATAATTTTTTAATTGTTTCATCTTACATTTGTATTTCTTACCTCGCAAAAACTTCTATTGATAATACCTTTTCAGAAACAATCTGTTCCATGGTCTATCAAGTCTTTTCCCAACATCTCTTCCCTCTGGATCCATTAATTTGTATGCTCCATTTCCAATTATCTCTTTAATGATGTATGGTCCATCCCATTTTCTCGCTAATTTTCCACCACTTTCTTGCTGATATTTTGGTGTTTCTCGCAAAACTAGATCGACAGGCTGGAATTGACGTTTCTTGACTCGTTTGTTGTACTCGCGAGCTAATCTTCGCTGGTAGTTTTCCATATGTTATAGAGTTTTTTCTCTCTTTTCTTCTAGTTCATCTAACTCATGTAAAATCATGCCAGCACTTAGATTTTTCTCCCATGCCTCTCTTTTTGTTGTTGGGATAGCAACCTCTGTTGGTAGGACAGCTTCAACTCCATATGTTAAACAGAAAGATGACATTCCAGTTGCCTCTCATCTAGTTATATTATATGGCCATATCGCATTATGCACTTGCTCACACCATGATTTGTGATAACCTTCTAACTACTTTTTCAAGATGTCTGCGATTGTCTTATTAGTTGCCTCAGGTTGACCATTTGCTTGTGGATATAAAGGAGTTGATTTTCCACATTTTATCTTAAATGCATCAATAAGCAATTCAATATTTTGCCCTTCAAATTGATTTCCGTTATCAGACATCAACTGTGCTGGGATCCCAAATCTACAAATTATATTTTCAAATATGAACGTAAAAATTTCCTTATCGCGGATATGTTGTACTGCCTTATGGTAGGCTCGGAAAGATACCTACTATTGTGTATACTGCAAGTGCACAGTGTCGAAAAGCAACACAGGGCAAGCACAGGTCGAACCACAGAGACTTGGAGAGTGTAGAAGTTGATTTTAAATCCTTACTAAGAACTGATTCAGAGAGTAACCAAAGGGGTTTTGTTTTTGTCGATACGACAAGATATTGGCAAAGACTTAAACAGAAAGTAATTTGAATTAAAATATGCAATTAAATCAAGGTGTAAATATTGAGAATATGGATACTAGGGTATTCAAATCCACCACTAACCTATGATATGCATTCAACTTGTAATATTATTCTTGTCCTTACAGCAGATTCAAGTCTACCATATATCTAAGGTGTTTCTCCAATGGATAATTTAATCACAACTAAAGTATTTCTCCAAAGCATTAACTGTCTAATTAAAGAACAACTAATCTGAGGATCAATATTTGGTTAAGCATGAGTTGTAGCATAATCAACATAGAGATATTCTAACTACAATGGATACATGGCATACATTGTGAGAGCAAGATGTTGACAAACTTGGATTAAATTATATCTTTAAACAATTCTAAACTTTCAAGAACAAGATACAAGATATGAATACATACCAATGATTTACGGCTTCATCTAAACCCTAGCAAATGAAACTAGAACATGAAGAATATTACAACAAAACTTAAATTTGATAAACTAACATGAACAAGCTATTCTTGGATGGTTTTTCAACACAACAACCCTCTCTATTTATACACAAAATTCCCTCAAGCACTTGGATTTGAAATTTGGAAAGCATCCACTCAACAAAACATGTTTTCTTAATTTATGGATTGAATGGAATATATTTGGTTGTGGGAAAAAAATTGGGAGTGATTGAGTGAGAAAATGGGGATGTTTTCTTTAATTGATGGATGAAATGGAATACAATGGGGGTGAGGTGGATGTTTTGGAAAGAATCCAATGGGGGTGAGGTGGATGTTTTGGAAATAATCTAATGGGGGTGAGGTGGAAATGGATTTGGGTCTTGGGTTTTGGATCATGGGTTTTGGATCATGGGTTGTTTAATCCCATGAATTTGTAAACAGGTTGTCACTGATGCGCGAGCGGGTTGCAACGCTTCCAACTTTCTTCTCTTTTGTCTTCTCAATTCTTCCAAGCTTTATTTAGTACTTAAAAACACAAAATTAATTAATACAAATATTTATTCTTGAAAATGATAAAAATGCAGAATTTGGGATAATATATGACTTTGAAGCGCGAAAGATGAGTTAAGTGCCAATGAAAAGGTGTATGAATATGCAATATTTGGCACTCATCACCTTAACTTCTCCCCATTTTTTGAAATAATCTGTAGCAAAGATTAAATATCTTCTTTGTCCAGAACCAGGCACAAATGGTCCCACAATATCCAATCCCCATTTTCCAAAAGGCCATACGCTTGACGAAGATGATAATGATGCTCCTGGTGCATGTATCTTCTTCCCAAATCGCTGAAAATCTTCACAACGCCTTGAAGGTTGTTTTGTATCCTCATGCATATACAGCCAATAATAACCCTGCATCTTTGTTTTATATGCCAAAGATCTACCCCCGCTGTGATTACCAGCATCACCACGATACAACATTTTGTACACCTTTTGTCCTTCTTCCCTCGTCAAACATCTTAGCGATGGTCCATTAAATGATCTGCGATATAATACCCCATCTCTTAGTTCATAATTGGTTGATCTACTTTTTAATTTATGTGCTTCTAATCGATTTCTGGGGATTTCTCCTCTTGCCAAATAAGCATGAAGATCTGCTCGCCAATCTGTAGCATTATTCCCTATTTTTTCCTCGCCAGATTCTACCATAATTACATCTACCTCTTCTTCTTATTTGTTTATCGCCGGTTGCAAAAGTGTTTGAATTTTTATGCATCTCGCAAGTGGGTTCGTCATCATACTTGATATGAAAGCAAAAGCATCTGCGAGCCTATTATCTTTCCTTGATATGTGTCTCCATTTTATTTTTGGAATTCTCGCAGACAATTATTCAACAAGTTTTTTGTACTTCTTCAAAGATGGTTCATTTGTAGTATACTCTTCCTTTATCTGGCGAATAACCAATTGTGAATCACCGGTGATTCTAGCATTTTCCAACTTCATTTCTATCGCAAACTTCAATGCATGGATTACAGCTTCATATTCTGTCTCATTATTAGTGGATGCAAATTCCAATCTAAATGAAAAAGCTGTTTTTTCTCCTTCTGGTGAAATGAAAATAACTCCAATCCCATTTCCTTCTCCATTTGACGATCCATCCACTAATATTTCCCATCTGTCAGGTTCTGTTAATAGCTATTTTGGGTCTCCATGTTCTTCTTCTATATCCATCATCTCTTCTACATCTTCGTCATCTTCTAAAGGAAATTCAGCTAAGAAATCTGCGATAACTTGTGATTTTGGCGAAGATAGAATTTCATATTGAATATTAAAATGCCCTACTTGCGTATTCCATCTCTCAACTCTGCCTGATCTTTTTGAATTTTCCATCACCGATTCAATTGGCACTCTCGTTAACACTTTGATCTTATGCGCTTGGAAGTAAATTCGAAGCTTAAAGGTTGCATGTACCAATGCTAGAATTAGTTTCTCAATCTTTGAATAATTTCTCTCTGCTGAATAAAATGTTTTGCTGATATAATAAATTGGTTTTTCTACCCCTGCGTCTACTCGCAATAACACAACACTTAACGCATATGGAGTTGTTGCGAGATAAATCAATAATTCTTCTCCCGGTTCAGTTTTTTGTAATATAGATATACTCGCCAAATGTTCTTTTATTCCTTGAAAATCTTTTTCGCATTCATCTGTCCACTTGAATTTTGTTCCTTTCTTAAGTATGTCGAAAAAATGTTTACACTTGTCTGAAGATCGCGAAATGAACCTTCCTAGTGAGGCTAAGAGTCCATTTAGTTTTTGCACATCTTTTACCGTCGCAGGAGTTGGCATATCGCGAATTGCTTGTACCTTTTCTGGATCAACTTGTATTCCCTCTTTTGACACAATATACCCCAAAAACTTCCCTGAAGTTACTCCAAAGGTACACTTATCAGGATTCACCTTAATATTGAATTGCCGCATTTGATCGAAAATCTCTCTCAAATCATGCACATGATTCTCAGCTTCTTTGCTTTTGATCAGCATATCATCTACATACACTTCTAATATTTTGTGGATCCACTTTGCAAACACCTTTTCCACCATTCTTTGATATGTTGCACCAGCATTTCGTAAGCCAAATGGCATCTTTGTATAACAATATAATCCTTTTGGAGAAAAAAATGCAGTATGTTCTTGATCTTCTTCAGCGAGAGGGATTTGATTATATCCTTTATACCCATCCAATGATGATATTCTTGCGTTTCCTGCTGCTGATTCAACCATTTGTGGAATATCTAGCAACAGAAAACTATCTTTTGGACATGCCTTGTTTAGATCCGTAAAATCTATGCAAATTCTTATCCCTTTGTTCTTCTTTGGGACCACCACCATGTTTGCAATCCATTCTGGATATTTTGCTTGTCTTATAATTCCTGCGTCGAGCATCTTCTGTAATTCTTCTTCTATTTGAGAATGATATGTTGTTGCGATCTTCCTTATTCTTTGCTTAAATGGTCTTATGTTTTTGTTGATTTCTAATTTATGACATGCTATTTACGGGTCTATCCCTGGCATCTCATCCATGTTCCACGCGAAGATATCTGCATATTCTCGCAAAAGATTTATAGTTCTTTCTTCCTCATATGCCTCCATTCTAGCCCCAATTTTCAGCATTTTAGGTTCTTCTTTACTTCCAATATTTATTTCTTTTTTTGGTTCAACAGCAGTGTAGCTAGCTTCAGGTTCTCCCATTGGTGTTGGCGTTTTCACGACTCTCGCGAACTCATCTCCTTCTCGCGAAACTTCACTTGGTATCCCTTTTCCTTCTTTTTCCCTTATCATGTAAATTTTAAATTCCTCTTCTTTCTTTGCTTCTCTGTTCAATTTTCTGCGAGATTTTCGCAGCTTTGGACGTTCTTCACAATTTCTTACTTCAATTTGGTAGCACAATCTCGCGAAATTCACATCTCCTCTAATTTATCCAATTCCACTAGGCATAGGAAATTTAACACATTGATGTAATGTTGATGCCACATCCTTGATTTCGTGTATCCACGGTCTTCCCAGTATCATATTGTACGGCGATTCCACATCTACCACACATAATGATATTTGTGTTTCAATTTCTCCTAGTGGAATTCGTACCATTATCTCGCATTTAGGTTTTTTTATAGACTTTCCGAAGCCATGAACATCATACGTTGAATGAGACATTTCTTCATCCTTATATACCATCTTCTTGAAGGTATGATAAAATATCATGTCTACCGAACTTCCTGTGTCTACTAAAGTTCTATTCATAGCCCATTCTTCTTCAGATTTTATCGATTTCTCCTTTCTCATTGGTATAGTGGTTACTGTGACCACCAATGGAGATGTATGACTTGAATCTTCTCCTGGTATTTCTGCTGCTGTAAACGTGATTTCTTGTTTTTACCAATCTTTTAATGATGATATCTTCTCCACTGCCATAATCTTCCTTCCTTCATAATCCCGTTTATGTATCTTTCCCTTGATATTTTCATGAAATTTATCAATCATTTCTTTTGTTATTACATCACCTTTCAATTTTCTACAATCCTTTTTGATTCTGATCATTCTTCCTTCAATTTTCTCACCTAATTTTGAACAATTTTTATCTTCTTCTTCGCTTTTTCTTCATTTTCGTTAATTCAGTCCCTGTTTCGGGCGCCAAAATGTAGTTGCAGGATTTCCTACACTACACCCTTGTCAAGAATCTATGAAAACTAAGCCATAATTGTGGATGAACAACAACACTTTTATTAATTCATTTTCAGGAAAATTTACAAGAAATATTAAAACTCAGAAGTACAACTTTCTTTCTGGAGTTTCTCTCTCCTCAAAATTCTCTCAGCTCTCAAAAATGCATCATCCTTTTCTGGATCTATCGTGCCCTTTATATATGGATTTACATAGTGGAAGACAACTAAGATTTCCCTCTAATTCGGATCTTCTTTGCGATCTCATCGCCATAACTTCAGTCTTCACGATCGCCAACTTTATAACCATCGTGAAGCAAACTTATTCTTCATATATCTTTAATCGTTAATCGTTACATCACTCTTTTGTGACACTCGCCAAATGTTGTTGAAGAATCTTGCGACAATCTCGTCAGAGTGTCGTTAATACTTGTAGAAATGTTTGTGCTTCTCGCAGAAATGTTGTTAATATCGCGGGAATAGTGTTGTAGCGATATTCTGGTACTATAGAAAGCAAAGAATTTTCAGTCCAAAGCTCAATAGGTAACTCTGGAAACATAACCCAAACTGCAGAATGCGATATACGTTGTTTATTAGGGTTGAATCCTGGATACCAATCTTGAAGCTTCAACAAGTGATTATCAACCATAGTAGCTGGACCATTACGAATCTTCTATTTATCCTCAGCATATGAAAGCATAACAATGAAGAAACCTTTATCCATTGGAAGAAATTTTATACGTTCAAGTTTCCATTGTTCTAAAAGTTTCTTCTTAACTTCTGAAAATTTTAAACCCGTGAAATCCAACCTAGATATGAAGCTATGTTGAAATCTTTTGCAACCCTCTTGAAAGAATTCTAAAGGGGTTTCTAACGCTGGTTCACCCTCCTTTAGAGTTGGATTAGGTAACTTTGAAAGATCAACAGATGTTGGAAATAGGGTTTTCTTTCCTTTAAGAATATTCGCCCCTGATTTCCATTGATTTTAACAGTGTTAGATGTTGTAGAAACATGCTGAGATGAATAAATCATCATAAAAACAACCGTAGTTGATTTAGATGATCAAAACGCTGTAAAACTAAACCATATACGTGAAAAAATTTGGAAAAGAAAAAATCGCCTTTGGGAGAAAAATATCCTTTGAGAGATTTACATGACCGTGATAAAAACTTCCGAAAACATAATCTTGATAAATATGTATTGAATGCATTCACCCGTCTTAAATGTAATTTGTACAAATTCGCTTCAAAGTACAAAGTCCGAAGTAGTTTTCAAAACATGAGGATCTTTTAACATAAAACATAAGCCTTATTAAACAATATAGGTCATCTTCAGCATATATATATATATATATATATATATATATTCCTAATTATGCTCCAATTCTTTATTCGAAGTTCACGGAATCGTTAGTTAGATAGTGACGTTCTTAATATAATCCAGAAAACACTATAAAAAGATGATATATACATGCACCAACTAGTGTCCAGCCAATGAGAATTTAAGAGATACCAATCTTTTGAGCAAGATGTCCAAGTTTCTTAACATTATAACTAAGTTTCTTGATATTATAACTTCCTTACACATAAAACTTATAATTTGCAGCAACTGATGATGAAATTAGATTTACTAAAACTGGGTTTCTATGATCTAGCTCCTGATGATATTTTACTACGACAATAAATATATGTAATAGTTTAACTTGGATTTTCGGGTGCCTTTATGCATATTCTACCTTGTTTTTTTTTCTTGTTCCTTATGGTGAATTAGGTTGGATATATAAGGTGAAGATTAGGAATCATATGCAGAATAACTTACCAATGTTATTAAATTCATCCAATGAGTGAAGCCTTTCATTCAAAAGGTACTCCAGTATCATCCACATGGCTCATAAGACATATCTGATAAAAATAATGGTAAATAACAGATTTGGATAATAGCCAGGATGATAATTGATAAATAGATAAAACGTCGCCTTCTTCGAACCCCAACTTCTCCATTAAAAAAAAAAGAATTACGGATTACAATGCTCAAATAAAATCCACCATAAAATTATAAATATGTGAGAAGGAAGAATCATACACAAAAAAATAACCCAATGAATCTATTTGTGTTCTCATTACTGTTAAATATTATCATGACAAGGTCTGACATGATATGAAGGTAATAAATTTCTGTGATAACACAAAGTTAAGATTCAATTTGGAAATGACACTACACAAACACCAAATCAATTGAATGTTAGGTGCACTATACATGATTCATATGAATTTCTGAACATCATAAAATCCAATTCATCAATTGGGCATTTAATCAATTCAACCCCAAAATTATCAATTCCTAATATTCCTATAATATCTTATTAATTAAAATCTCCAACAAAATATTACTCTTAATACGCCACATCATAAAACAATCAGGAAGCTATACATATGAAAAAAAAAAAAAAATTTGTACATCAAAATCTACAAAATTTGGAAAGAAAAAAATAATAAAAATAAGATATCCAAGTTGATAAAACTGTAATCATGAAAACAGAGGGAATTACCAGCTAGAAAATTGAGCATAGAGAAAAAGTGGGTTTTTACTCTACATTTCAAGTGATCGAAACTTTGTAGATGAGATTAGCATGATACTAAAATAAGAAAGAATAGGACTTTACACATGTTAAATGTATGATAGAGGCTTCAAGATGAAGTTTTATTTATTTAAAACATAACTAGACTATATTCTAAGAAACACGAATTCTCAGTAGAGTTGTTGAGACTCATCTTGACAAATTCATTATTAAGTATTAAACTTTCCCAACATTCTAGAAATATTGTGAATTCAAATTGTTTGTGCAGTAATGTTAGATATGATTTTGTTATCGCGTTGAATTTTTATTTATTGTTATTAGTTAAGATATACATCCAGTGTGATGAGTGTAGATAGTTTGAATGTAATAATTAATTATATTCAATTGCAATGTTACTTAATACAAATTTAAAGGTTTTAATAAGGCAATTGATATTTTGAGAGATATTTCATTTTTAAGTTTTTTTATTTATTAATGTTAAAGAAGAGAGAAAATAGAAAGAGTGAAAACAAAAAAAATATCACGTGAGAAGAGAGAAAATATAAGAGAGAAGGAGTATTTTAGATACTTTAAAGGTTTTAATAAGGCAATTGATATCGGTTATATATATCATTAGTATAAAACAAGGTTTGGACAAGTTTGCCTTTGTTAGTGGTGGTCAGGATTTTTCTGGACAAAGATAAATCAAGGGTTGTGGCTCCTCTGACCACCCCCTACATCTCGCATGTGTGGCGTTAATTCTAATATTATGAATGAAAAATGAATAGTCAAGTGAAGATATGGAATTTAAAAAATTATAACGGGGAGGTTCGAACTCATGACCTATTGTGTCATAAGAGTGGCCTCTAACCAATATTCCACCTTGGTTGGAATTGATGGAAAAGATAAATCAACAGTGGTGGTTTATTCAATTTAAATACCATAATTGCTTTATTAGTTAGTGTTTCACTAATTACACATAATAAATAATCTATTCATTATAAAGTGTTTTTTTAATTAGTGTTTCACTAATTGCTCATAATAAATGACTAATCATTTTTTAATTATAAATGTTTTCCTATTTAATTATAATATTTATTTCTATTAATAAGTAATTTTGATAAATGATATCAATAGACATTTTCTCCGACAATGAGTAGTAGAAGAGGTGGAGGCCGACAGATTAGTGGTGGTTAAGGGCGGAGCCAAGCACAATTTTTTTTTCTTTCTTTTATCGTAAAATGGGATACAAAGTCCATTTTTCACATGTATCCAACTTGCCAAGAATTTTTTCTCCCTCTCTCCTCAAAATCCTGTCTCCGCCCCTGGTTTGTGGTAGAAGAAGTAGTGACGGTGAATGCTGGTGAGTAGTGATGGACAATATTAATTTTATGTTGTCGTTACAACATCGATAACATCGTAGTGTGGAAGATGTGGTTGGTTATTTTTAACACTTTTGATAAATGAAGGTACCATATATCGCAGGAATGATATCATACAAGACAATATTTTTATGATTGTAGCTGGATCACCCAAATGGTACCCATGTTATCTTTGGTACTATATCGTATAAATCATGATTTTTTAATGTTAAAATAAAATTGATTGCAATACAAAAAAGAATATATACACGGAAAAATAATAATGAAATCAATTGACGAATTTTGTTCAATCTAAACCTCATACATTTAATTTGTGATTGAAAATTAGAATTGCGTCCAACAACCTACATGAGATGGGAGGCAGTGATGGTGGCAGCGGTGGAGTCAAAAATTGACATTGAGGAGGCCTATTTTTTTTCTTTTCAAAAAGAAACATATAAACTTTGGTGGACTAAACCATAAATATATATGGACAAAGTACTATTTATAAAATAAACTAAAAAAATTATGTAATTATTAAAAAATTAAGGGGTTAGAGCCAGGTTAGTCAACCCTTGGATCCGCCACTAGGTGGTGGTGGATAAAAAAAGTGGATTCATATGGTTTTATGGCGGTGGCGGGTATTGGTGAACAAAAACATATTATGCTGATTTCGCAACGCCACAAAATGGGTAACGCTATATTATAAAGTATAAAATGTGGTTGATCATTCTAATGTTAAAATAAACTCGATAAAACACATGTCCATTTAAAAAAATTGGTGCAATCAATTGCCATGTTATGTAATAACTAAACGAACGACACGAATCAAGATCAGAAGATATGAAATTATTTATTATCGATTTATTTATGTAAAGAGTGGTCAGGATTTGACCTTGGCAAAGATAAATTTACCGCTGGGTTTGTTAGTGTCTCATTGATTGTTCACAATGATTAATTAAATTTCTATTATAAACGTCCCTTTAATAATCTAACATAAATACATAATTTTATTAATAAATAATTTTACTAAAAACTATATTAATTCTAATGGTGGTAGTGGAAGTAGGGTTAGAATAAGCGGTGGCGGGTGTTTGTGAATGGTGGCGGCGGTAACATTACTATTGGTGGAAGAAATAGTGGCGTTGGATGGTTTTTATGATGTTGGGTGTTGGTAATAGTAGTGTATAATAATAGTTTTTGCTTTTTAGTGAGTTTTATTGACCAAGTAAAAAAATAATCTTCACAAAACATGCAACATTGTATTGTGAAAGATGTAATTGGTTGTTTTTAGCACGATTGATAAGGACAAAAACCAAATATTTCGAGGATGATACCGGAACGTATAAGACAATATGATCATGATTGTTCGATCACCCGTATTATATAAAGGAAATTGGTATACCCGCGTAAGAGAACATTATCGCTCTCTCAAGTACTATTACATTCTTTTTCCTGAAAGACCATCAATGTCGAGTTGTTTCGCGACAACTACCTACAAAGAAAATAACTTTCACTCAATTCCTGATATTAAACCTTATTGACCGGGAAAATGCATTTGCATTCTAAAATATTTGTTTGAAAATTATGTTTGTTCATCAAAATCATCATAAAAAACTCTAAATCATAAATCTAAATTTTGCCTCCGATGTTTATAAAATATTTTTTATATTTTACATTCTCAAATCATGCGACCTCTTGATGACAAATCAATACGGATCAATATGTATAGGTTTCATTCACTGGGTAGAAGGTAGAGTAGACACAGATGGGTAGATCACACAAAGCAGAACATGATTGATAATACTTCAATAATTTGGTCAAGATATAAGGTCAAAAATTTAAGATTAACTTTCTATAGGACTAATTAGATCGGCTTCGATAAGAGCTGACTAAAATATGGATTAATAATAATTTTCATGTAAGACAATTACAAAACATAGTTTGGCTAACTCTTCCTATGTAAAGAGTAGTCAAGATTTGTCCTTCCCCAATTGCTATGTTATGTGAGAAGAAGGTGATATCTAACATTGAGGTATAATTCAAATCTATTAGATTCATATCATTTACAACTGGATGCCTTGAAAAAAATTGACGTGTTGTTATTATTATTACAGGCAAGGGATACATTTACATTGACCACACTTGCGTAAATAGCTCACTTCGCAAATGATTGGTGTTGCACGTACTGTCTAGAATGCAACGAGGAATTTTAGGAAACAAGGCACCAGAAGCAGTGTCCGAAGTATTTTGGATATAGTAACTTAGACTCGATGTAATACTTATGTTTTTTTTTTTATTTAGTTTTTCCACAATCTATTTATTTAAGAAAAATGAACATTGCAAATACATAACATTAACAAAAATTAGACAGATTGTGTTTGACAATAATGGCTACTGATGGTCCGGAAACGGCAAAAGAAAGGAATTTTTGTAGAAGAATTGTTGGGATATACAATGGATTACTTGATACGAATGAAAGAGATATAACTATTTCGATTCTGAAATCACATAAAGTTCACAGTAGAAGATGACATCAAGTTTAAGTTAGTAACAAACATAATATGGATAACTAAAATGTTAAAAACAAACAAGATATATAAACTTAGAAAGCCGTGGGACTTGAAGAGGCCAATTTTGAAAACTACAATCTTAGAAAGAAACGATCCACAATACCATATTTTTTTTTTATAAATATTCAACGTAGAATATGTCAACTTTTGGTAAAGGATCTATTGACAACCTATTAATTTGAAATAGGATCAGGGAGTACAATATGTGTTCAAGGTTCTTTGTGAGGTAATGTGTCGCCAGATTGTATTCCAAGTGAAGGTAGGAACATACGGAAGTGACAAAATTTCCAAGACTTTTGAAGTTACCAAAGCCTTCGTTAAGACGAATTGCTGGGAACAATACTTTGTTGAAGATTTAATGGCAGAGGTTCGCATATATACAATCCCTTTGAAAAGGTAATGGGTACACATTTTAAACATTGTCATCTAATGGGTGTTGAAAAATTACAGGAAAATCATGTCACATTGGATAGTTTGTATCATTCGTTTGATGCAAAATATTCTTTGCCTATTTGGAGGATCGAGAACATGACCATGATAGATGAGTCAGCTGGAGCGAAATAGGATCATGTGGAGACTTTAATGGACGATATTGATTAGTTGATTTCACTGAGATGAGCGCTGCTGACGACATATTTCCAAAAAATATTTAAACTTCCATGTTCACGTAGAGCATTATCTCATTATAAGCAATGAACCTAAATAAAAAAGTGTCTGGAAGTTAAGATTATATTTCTTTCGTTTGAGCAAATCTCCGGCGGTAAAATATTAAAGGAAAAACAAAGGAAAAAAGAGAGGAAAATCCCAACTATTTTTTATGATAAACACACATTAAATCATAAGGAGTTGATAAGTATTCGGGACACAAATTATACGATATATTAAAAATGAACCAACATCATGGCCCGTGCCATTACGGCACGGGTTAAGGGCTAGTATATATATATATATATATATAAAGAAAACAATAAAAAAATAACATCATGTCATTAGAACACTTAAAACATTTTCCAATAGACATCCATATATATCACAGAATGGAACATGTGGAAATAACCTCAAAATGATTCAAAATAAAATGGATAGTTAGGAAAGATCTGGATACGAGCGAGGATGATAAATAGATAATATGTTGCCTCTTCAAACCCCAACTTTTGCATTTAAAAAAAAAGAAATAAATTGCATCACTGAATTAAAATTCACCATATAGATAAGTAAAAGACTAACCACAAATGAACAAATAAATAACTCAATTCATCCAAAAGGGTTGATTTTGATACTTGAAAAAATCGTCAAAATGTCTGACATTAAAGTGATTTATTTTCGTGATATTAGTCAATCTAAGATCTAATTTGAATGACCATTGTATACAAAAACCTAATCAATTGGATGCCATATGTAATACTAGGAAATGACCCGTGCCGTGCTATTTCATGCTGTCTTAAGAGGGGGATTTAAACCGTTTCTAAGAATTTGACTTCTTTATGTTTTGTTTAGGTAAAAAGAAAAACCTGGAAAAATTATTCGGTGTTTTGAAGGGAGATTAAGAATATCATATCAATTCCATTGAAGTTTATTTTCTTACAGTATGTGATAGTGGGGTTTTCATATGTACATTCTTTATGGCTAAATAGGGTTGCTTCGGTTCTGACGAAGCACGGAGGCCATGATAGTCTATGGGGGCGGCTGTCAAGCTAGTTCCACTTCACGTTGAAGAAGTTAAGAGTAATTTGGAAATATAAGGGTTGGTGCTGAATGGGAAACATGCCAGATACAACCGCAACCTTTTCCAATTCCTGAAGAATTTGAATGTCCTTAGTATACTTCTGACAGTCTGTTTCATTTGAAATAATACATCCTAGTGTTCAAGGTTAATTCAGACCCGATCAGGAGTTTGGATACGCTGGGAGAGTATTCAGAATCATGTTGAAGGAGTTCGGGGTAATTTGGAAATTCACAGGTTGGTGCAGAATCTGCAAGAACCCAAATAGCACCCCATCCTTGGCCAATCCCTGAAGAATTTAAGAGTCCTTGCTAGAGGCAACTTCTGACAGTTCATTTGATTTGAAAATACAGTCTAGTATTATAGGGAGCGATGAACATTACTTTTGTTTGCTTCACCGCTCAAGAGCTTGGATGCGATGGGGAGAACCATCTTCTAAACCTCACATTCCAGATATACAAAAAACGATGAAATGAAGCATAGAAAGGAACCTGCATTGCAAACATGACATGATCATGTTAAAAAAATACGGGTGGATACTTATCAACAAACTGAGATACTCGAATATATTGTACATTGTTAACCTGGCGACTGGGAGATCCCCTTTCTCGCATATAGTGCACACCAAGAACTTTCTTGCTACATCAACCGTAAGCAAAGATAGTACCAACTGTGTTATCAATAATATTTTTGTAGTGTTGTCTCTCCTCATGTAGTTATTGCTTCTTGTATGCATGTGCAGTACACCAATAAAACATAAGATTAAGTGTGTGGTTTGACGTGGAAAACTGGTTTCACCGACAGAAACTGTACTGCTAGACTCACCAGGTAGGAGGGTTCTCATTTCCTTTTTTCATGGCCACTGTGTATGGTGGGGTGATGTTGCATCCAAAGCACCTGCCAACAAAACAAAACAAAAAATCATACGGGGGATCTAACTAAAAGAAATAGCAGTCCATATACTATTCCCAAGCTAACATGTTAACAACATTTGGTCGCGATAAGATAAAGAATCAATTCCAAAGACGTCGTAATTAAGAATAATAATCTTGACATCCTCTGGAATTACATACCAAGAATCTTCTATAGACACTGCATTTCAACAAAATTCTAGGCGGTACCACTCTTGCTGACATATAAGTGGCCTAATAGACAAAACTAAAGCAAAAAGAATGCATGATTCAAGCATTATCATGAAAAGTCACATGGTGTTAGAAGATAAATTTTAAGACTATAAATATTATTAGATTCAGAGTTATCTTATAAGCAGAGTGTGGGTTCAGAATAACACACTTTCAGAGACGAAAGACAAAGGTTTTTTTCGTAGGTCGTGGAAAGTCACGAACCAAAATAGGATCTCAGATTGTCCTCTTGAAATAGTAAGACGAAAGACAAAGGTGTTCGGAATAACCTCTTTTTGAGTGCGTTCCGTTGCTTCTGTTAGTAGAATCAGTCCTCTGTTGTATAACGGATCAATGTACTAAAATGACATGCCTGTAAAACGAACCCATCAGAGATCAAAATACCAACTTAGACTGAGCTTTTTATGAACATAACATTTTGAAATACAATTTCTAGCAAACAAAAAAAAAAACAAAAACAGAATAATAGATATAAGGTCTTCTAGTTTAAGAAACTAATAATATGGACTAACATTAATTTGGTATTTTTAACACGTACGTCATACCCATTTTTTGTCTATTCAGATAAATTTCTCATTCAAAATAAAAACAAACTTCCCAGTTACTCTATGCAACATCCATACTTGAGAGAGGTGGAGATGCCAGGCATATTAAATATCTGTTGGTGATTCTAGAGAAAAAATCTTTGAATTTTATGAATGTGAACTTTTGCAGAGGGATTAAAACAGAGCAAGTACCATATTATCTTTAGGAGCGCCATTTGTCCTCTCCAAGATTTCTTATCATAATTCAATAGCTGGTAGGTGTGCACACATAAAAACAATCAGAAAAACCCAAAAACTCCAAATAATACCCAATTCAAAATCCAAAATCACCAACAACTAAGAGAAAACCAACCCAAAAAGAGCACCAACCTTTATATCAATATATTTAGGCCAGCAATAGATGGAACCAAGAAAGATCTACCAGCTTCACTAAAGCCTCCATGGTGTGCAAGGGACATTTGCTATATTTCCCACTTCCAAACCAATTCTATCCAAGAAAAATGGCAGAATTGTTAGAATTTTAGGTTGGATATGGTAAGAAATAATGTTCTATGGTAAATGAATTGATATGTTTTAAAATCACTTGATTAATGATCCAAATACATAAAAATAAAAAAAAACATTAGACATTTGTTTCAATTTTCTGAGATGTGTTTGAGCCTTGAGGTACGAATTTACAACTCTACTAAGCAGACTGGTATTGATAATATAGATAGAATTTATCTATTATCTAAGAAGACCTGAAATATATACTGATAGGCCTACTCAATAAGAAACACATAAAGAAAGGAAAATGAAAACTCATGCCATATTGAGATGATGAGAATCAATCTATGCCTCAGTCTGATTCCAATTAATTTAGTGTCTTCTACAATCACAGAACATAGAATTAATTAATATGATAATAAAATCTACCATTTAATCTTCAAAAACTACATATATCTCGGAAATCAAATCAACTAAGAAAATCAAATGAAATAAAATAATAATTAAATATTTGGAAAAGAAAATCATCATTGGTGTAGGATCAGAATATCACTACAAAATTTCTGTGAAATTCTAAAACAACACTTTGCGATCGTCGCATAATAGCTCAAAGAATAATCCAAAGAATGACGTAACGAATGACGAAAACAGGAAACAGGGAAGAGCGTGATTGTTCTGTGATGGTTACAACTCCTGTGAGAGTTAGCATTATAACTACCGCGAGAGCATCGCGAGCCAGATCCGAAATTAAAGGACAACTTAGCTATCATCCACTATGTAACTACCCTATATAAAGAGATCCATTAGATTTAGAAAGAGGATGATGTATTTTTTTGAGTGTTGAGAAAGTCTTGAGGAGAGAGAAAATTCAAGAGAGCGGTTGTATTCTTGATTTCTTCCATTTCTTGTAAATATTTCTGAGAATTAAATAACAAAGTGTCGTTTTTAATCTTCAAAATGTGTTAATTAGTGTGAATTCTTATCAAGGGTGTAGTGTAGGATTTCCTGCAACTACATTTTGGCGCTAGAAACAGGGATTGAAAGTTGAAAATTATAGGAAAAAACAAGATTAAAGATCAATATTCGAGTTAAGAAGATTATTGAACAAATTGGTGGAACAGTTGAAGAAAAAATAATTGAAGTAAAGGAGGATTACAAGAAGTTTGAATGCAACACGATAACAAAAACAATGATCAACCAATTCCATGAAAATATCAGAGGAAGGATTCATAAACGAGATTTTGAAGGAAAAAGAATTATGACTGTGGAGAAAATATCACCTCTGAAGGATTGGGAGAACCTGAGGCCAGCTACATCGCAGCAGAACCAACAAAGGAAGTAAATGTTGGAAGTGAAGAAGAACCTAAAATGTTGAAAATTGGAACTAAAATGGGTGCAGATGAAGAAGAGCAAACCGTGAATCTCTTACGAGAGTATAAGGATATTTTCGCGTGGAGTATGGATGAGATTCCTGGAATAGATCCATCAGTTGCATGTCATAAATTAGAAATTAACAAAGATTTGAGACCATTCAAGCAAAGGATAAGGAAAATCGCAACAACTTATCACTCAAAAATAGAAGAAGAGTTACAGAAAATGCTTGATGCCGGAATTATAAGACAAGCAAAATACCCGGAATGGATTGCAAATATGGTAGTGGTTCCAAAGAAAAATAAGGGTATCAGAATTTGTATAGACTTTACTGACTTAAACAAAGCTTGCCCTAAAGATAGTTTTCCACTACCAGATATTCCTCAAATGGTTGAATCAGCAGCAGGAAATGATAGAATATCTTCATTAGACAGGTATAAAGGTTATAACCAGATTCCTCTCGCTGAATAAGATCAAGAGCACACCGCATTTTTTGCTCCAAGAGGATTATATTGTTACACAAAAATGCCTTTTGGGTTCCTAAATGTTGGTGCAACGCATCAAAGAATGGTGGGAAAGGTGTTCACAAAATGGATACACAAAACATTAGAGGTGTATGTAGATGACATGTTAATAAAGAGTAAAGAAGCTAAGAACCATGTGCAAGATTTGAAGGAGATTTTTGATCAAATGCGGCTCTTTAACATCAAGGTGAATCCTGAGAAATGCATTTTTGGAGTAGCATAAGGAAATTCTTAGGTTATATTGTATCAAAAGAAGGAATTCAAGTTGATCCAGAGAAAGTACAGGCAATTCGCGATATGCCAACTCCAGCAACAGTGAAAGATGTACAGAAGTTGAATGGACTCTTAGCCTCGCTAGGAAGATTTATCTCACGATCTTCAGATAAATACAAGCATTTCTTCAACATACTCAGGAAGGTTACAAAGTTCAAATGGACAGATGAATGTTACAAGGCTTTTCAAGGAATTAAAGAATATTTAATGAACATATCTACCTTACAAAAACCAGAACCTGGAGAAGAATTATTGATCTACCTTGAGACAACCTCGCAAGAATTAAGTGTAGTATTACTGCGAGTGGATGCAGGAATAGAAAAACCAATTTATTACATCAGCAAAACATTTAATACTGCAGAGAAAAATTATTCAAAAATTGAAAAGCTAATCCTGGCATTGGTTTATGCAACCTTTAAACTTCGCATATATTTTCAAGCACATAAAGTAAAGGTATTAACAAAGGTGCCCATTGAGTCAGTAATGAAGAACTCAAAAATATCAGGCAGAGTTGAGAGATGGAATGCATAAGTAGGGCACTTTGAAATCAAATATGAAGTCATATCCTCGCCAAAATCACAAGTTGTAGCGGATTTTTTAGCAGAATTTCCTCTAAAATATGATGAAGCTGTCAAAGAAATGATGGACACAGAAGAAGAACATGGAGATACAAAAGATCTATTAAAGGAACCCAACATGTGGGAAATATTGGTGGATGGATCATCAAATGGGGAAAGAAATGGAATTGGAGTGGTCTTTATCTCGCCAGAAGGAGAAAAAATGGCTTTTTCATTTCATTTGGAATTCACATCCACTAATAATGAAACAGAGTATGAAGATGTGGTACATGCTCTAAAGCTCGCCGTAGAGATGAAGTTGGAGAACGCAAGGATTACCAGTGACTCACAACTGGTTATTCGACAGATAAAAGGAGAATACACAACAAACGAACCATCTCTTAAGAAATACAAGAAACTTGTTGAGGAATTGTCTGCGAGAATTCTAAAAATAAAATGGAGACATATATCAATAAAATATAACAGACTCGCAGATGCTTTTGCGTTCATATCAAGTATGATGACAAACCCAGTTGCGAGATGCTTAAGAATTCAAACGCTTGTATCACCTTCAATTAACAAAGAAGAAGAAGAAGAAAACAGGGATGTAATGATAATAGAAAATGACGCAGAAGAGCCAGCCAGCGACATTATCAAAGATTGGAGAGCAGAACTTCACGCATACTTGGAGACGGGTGAAACACCAAGAAATAGATTGGAGGCGCACAAATTAAAGATCCGTGCAACAAATTATGAATTAAGAGATGGAGTATTGTATCGAAAATCTTTTAATGGGCCATTACTTAGATGTTTGACAAGTAAAGAAGGAGAAAAAGTGTTAAAAATGTTGCATAGCGGAGATGCTGGTAATCATAGCGGAGGAAGATCTTTGGCTTATAGAACAAAAATGCAAGGCTATTATTGGCCGTATATGCATGAATATGCAAAACAATTATCAAAACGTTGCGAAGATTGCCAGTGATATGGAAAAAGGATACATGCACCAGGGGCACCATTATCATATTCAAAAAGGTATGTGCCCTTTTGGAAAATGGGGCTTAGATATTGTGGGACCCTTTGTTCCAGGTTCAGGGCAGAAGAGATACTTAATTGTTGCGACAGATTACTTCACAAAGTGGGCAGAATTAAAAGTGGTACAACACATTCGCGATAAAGATATATTTACGTTCATCTTTGAAAATATTATCTGCAGATTTGGAATCCTAGCAGAGTTGGTTTCTGATAATGGAAAATAATTTTAAGGACAAAACATAGAGTTGTTACTCAATGCATTTAAGATAAGATGTGGAAAATCTACTCCTTTATACCCACAAGCTAATGGTAAGGCTGAAGCAGCTAATAATACAATCGCTGATCGGTTGTCAGCCGACACAAAAATAATTCACTTTCTTACTCAACAAAATATGAATGAAGTATAAAGTAAGGAAGAGTTCGTATCCACGGAGAGGCGATTGTAGTTATCAATTTCTAGTTCCTTAGTAACCAAGATGGGGAATTTCTAATTTTTGTAAAATAAAAGTAAAATAAAAGCAAAGTAAATAGTTGGAAGTAATCAATGAGAGAAAGATATTGGTCAAGGAATTCATCTTCAATCTTAAACATGTGCTTGCATATATGATTAGAATTATAATTTAATCTATTTTATTATCAAAAGCCTAGAAAATCAAGAGAGCAAGATAATCTAAAAATTTCCCAAGTTAATCAACACACACATTAGAGCTGCGTATGTGAATTCTACCTAAAGAATAACCTAACGCCTTGCGCTAATCAAGTTCAATTCCCAGGAGCATTAAGTTTTGGAAATAGGCTAATCAATGCAATTGTCATACATTGCGCATAACAATTCGGACAATGGTCAAACTCTACATATGATTATAAGAGTGTATCACTACAAACTATAATCATATCATGCTACTTGTATTTGGGGTTATCGCTCGATGAAAACCCTAAAATAGCTATGGACAAGATGCAAGTTCAATTAATTGGCCACTTAACTAACCAAACATCTAAATCCTATCACAATACATCAATCATGTGATTATTAAAAACAGTAGAGATATGAACGATAATTAAGAGAGAAAACTAATGCATTAATCAAGCACAAGTTATAGATATAAGACTACATCCTTAACCAATAATATTAAGTTTAGCTACACATATTCATGGAGTTCATCATAATCAATAATCAATAATAAAATAAAGGAGATGAATATTAAATACGAAAGAAAACCCTAGTTGTAGTTTCAGCGGATATCTCCAGAACTCCAAGAATAATACGTGATATGGAAGTTGTAGAAGCCTTCTTTTATAATCCTTTGCTTTCCAAAAATAGGTCTAGTCTTCAAAGCCCATTAGAAATTCACCCGGCCCACGAGAGAGAAACCCATGTAGAAAATATGTCCCAAAAATCGCTCACCGGAAAACTGGGTATTTGGCCGGAAATTGGTCGGAATCCGGTAACGAAGCTCAGGCGATCAGAGAAGTCAAACGGTCAACGATCTAGTCGGTCAAAATCAGCGAGTCAACCCGGTGTCAACTAAGTCAGTTGACACGAGTTACATGCCAAGATTGTTTCATAGAGAGACAAACTTGCACAAGCCATAAACCTTCCATCCATGATGGCTAGACCTTCCTGGCACATCTCAGCTGCAAGTTCAATAGCTTCCAATTCAGCCATTCCCACTGCAGTTGTAACCATTTCTCAGGCCAAGCTTCACTGCCATCTGCTACACTTCATTGCACCATAACTAGTGCTCACCCTGCAATGCCTCCAACATCAGAATCAAATTGCATCTTCAATGCACAACTCACAGAACCTGCAATGCTTTAACCCTTATGCCAACTCAACACCAACAGCAACCAGTTCTCTTCTTTCTCAACTGCCATCTCCATCATTCCCTGTAATCTCAAAATACCATTCCCATCATTGCATTGCCATCAACAATACTCACACAACACCATCCCTTAGTCCATTTTTGTAACTCATCCATCTATCCTCACTGCACTTTCCACACTTCTAATTCAGTCATACCACCTTGAACTGCAAATGCTTCACTTAAGTCCTGACTGTAACAAAGCATAGTTGTAGCAACAAGCACCACCGCAGTTCTGTAGCTTCATAACCTCCATGCATTCATAACTCAACAACAGCCTCACTTCACATATCCCTGCAATAGCACCTGAGCTTTCTTAGAGATTCTCACATAACTATCCAGTTCCCGCAATACCCAGTGCTACCACCTTGATCACTGCCATATAACCACAAACCCATTTGATTCCCCTTGAGCTCAAGCTTCTAAACCAACAGCACAGATGCAACAGAATTCCATGATAATCACCACCTTCGGTTCCTTCTTCCTGTACCTTGACTTGAGCTCCTTCTCCATATGTAGCAGACACCACCACCTGTAGTTTAACTTCAATACCAGTTTAAACCCCAACTCAATCAAGCCAATATCAACAACATCCCCAAATATCTCCATCCAAATCTGAATACAGACCCCTCAAGATCAACCCATTCCTCCAATCTGTGGAAACACAATCACCAGAAGCTCAATTCTGACCAGCATAGCTTCATTCTTCCATTCTTCAATGACACACAGTTGAACCAAAACACCACTGCAACTTCACCAGTACCCTGGCCATACCAATAGAGTTTCAATACAAGAACATCACTGAAACTTCACCTGTAACATTCACAGTCATATATCCATGGCACCAATTCCATTTCTTCTCACAGAACCATCAGAAACCCATTTTTCAGTTTCAACTTTCATCTCATCCACACATCAACAACAGATGACACATCTCTTCCCTGAGTTCATAAGAACTCCATCTCAACCTCCTCAGATCCATAATCATTTCAATTCCCATTATCCACAGCTACAGTATCATCATCTCTTGGCAGCAACAAGTTCAACTCTTTGAAAAGCAACATCGAACACCTCCAATCATCAGCAATTCATAGCCACCTGCAAAAAAAAACCCAATTCTGTTTCATAAACCCTAAATTCAGAGCCCTCGACTCTCAAATTCCTCCATACATAACACACAATCATCTCAATCCCTAACAAATACTGGGTTCAAACTAAAATCCAGTAAAACCCATCTTCTCATAAATCGATCTAATCAACCATCTTCACTGATTCCGGCAAACCTTGGTAAACCATCTTATAACCCAGTTGAATTAATTCAAACCCTGGTTTCCTTATGAATTTCTGCCACATCAGAGCATCACCAACAACATTGAAATCTTTGAATCTTCATGTCTCTGTAATAGCTTCATAAGTTCTCCCTTTTTCTGAGTTTCACTGCTGCCATAGCTCTTTTCTTCCCTCTCTGAAATTCATGTAAGAAGTAATGAAGAGGAAGAAAACGAAATTGATTTTCCTCTCTTTTAGAGCTGCTTGGTAATGACAAAATTTGATATTGGTACCCTGCACCACCGGATAAGGGCTATCCATTCCAAAAATGGCTTGTCGGTTTCAGAGCACCGACAGCCTAGTTCATTGATCAACTCAACTGTCAGTCATGCAAAACTGACAGTTTATTCTTCTGCTCCTTTGTAGCGCAACCTTAGCTCGTTCCCAGTATAGTTCACATGTGAATTTACCGCTTTGACCTTTAAGCTCCAAATGAACGCTTCCTTTCTCCTTCCACCAATAACAGTAGTCTTTTACTCCTCATATTCCATTATTCTCTTCAATGAGAGTCATCACTAAAGTTGTCATGATTTTCAGACAAAATTCACATCACTAAAGCCGACATACTTTTCAGATAGAGATGAAGAAATAAAAGCAAATAATGATAAATAGTTCGCCTCCAATAGCCATTGAATATGAGATGAGACTTTCGCGCTGTTTATTCTCCTTTTGTTCCAAATGACTCCAAAGTACCTAAATACTCAAAAACAAAACATAAGATACATAATTTACAAGAAAACTAGCAGAGAAAGAATAAACAATAGATAAATATTACGGTGTTTTGGACACCTATCAATCACAGACATCTTAAAAAAGAAATTAGAAGGGTACCACATAGCATGGTGTGAACAGGTACATAATGCAGTCTGGGCTTACAACACAACCAGAATAGAGGTAACTGGGATGTCACCTTTTTGTTTAACATATGGTGTTGAAGCAGTACTACCAACAGAAGTTGTTATTCCTACAACAAGAAGAGAGGCTTGGGAGAAGAATCTTAATACTAACATGATTCTAAGAGAAATTGATCAATTAGAAAAGAAAAGAGAAAAATCATTACAACATATGGAAAAATATCAGCGAAAGTTAGCTCACGAATATAAAAAGCGAGTCAAAAGACGAGAGTTACAGCCAGGAGATCTAGTGATGCGAGAAACACCAATTTATCAGCGAGAAAATGGTGGTAAACTGGCGAGAAAATGGGATGGACCATACATCATTAAAGAGATAGTTGGAACTGGGGCATACAAATTAATGGATCCTGAAGGTAGAGATGTTGGTCAAAGACTTGATATACCATGGAATAGATTATTTCTGAAAAGATATTATCAATGACAAACTCTGCGAGATTAGAGATGCTGGTATGTTGTATGATAAAATGGGTAATAAATTTTTCTATCCTAATTACAACTGATTCTTCCAATGACAGAGCAAGTAAGAACTGCGAAAATATCGCAAGAAACGCGAATAAAAATTTCGCTGAAATTAATAGAATGGGACGAACCTTTATGGCGTGTACCCTAGTTCGCGGATACAATTTCGCAAAAGTCAAATGTAAGACCTAAAGTGCGTCATATAAGGGGGTATCTCTTTGCGTGACTCAGGGATACGGTTATACCGCTGCTGGAACCTGAGTTATGAAGATGTTGGGGTTAAAGAAAACCTATCCGGGAGAGGTACCTTGGATTTCCAACTATATAAGGTTATACCCTGGTTGGACGACTGAGGATCTCTTCTAAGGATTGCAGAGTATGACCAAGGTGCATAGGTACACGGTTGAGTCATGGGTGCCCGGGGCGTACGAAACTACCCTGGCCATCCTCGGCAAGTCTTGACTATGATGCACTTGGCCCGAAGAAAACCCCACTTAGGGTGCAGTCTTGTAACTATAAGCCATATAGGCATAAAGGACAATAGGCTGCGAAAACAATTGGTTGTTGGTAAATCCGTATGGGAGGAGCTAGTCTTGTATGGCCGATGTTCCCTCCTTGAAGGGGAAACCAGGGGGAAGATAAGGGCGGCACCCTCCATTAGGGAGATGATAAATGTCTAAAGACGGCATGTCATGGGGCTTTATGATCGCAAGAACATTTAGGCCTATCATATTGTCGCGTGACAAATATTATACAGAGGCAACAAGCCAAGAGAAAAAGTTAAGATGAGATCAATATGTTTTTACATGAAAGTGTAAAAAGGTCCTGTGATTTCATCGCAAGACGGAAATGTCATAAAGCTTTGTTCTCGCAATAGAACTTAGACTTATCATATTGTCGCAGAAAAATTGACAAAATACGGATAAGGCAAGATCAATGGGTTTTTACATGAAAGTGTAAAAACATCCTGCAATTTTGTCGCAGACACAAATATTGGCAAAATAAGACCTTTAACTAGGAAGGCAAAATAAGACCAACAGAATAATCCCAAACATTAACTATTTTCTTTTAAGAACGCAAGAAAGATTTCTCAGAATCCTTTGGAATTTCTCAGAAATATTATTCAGAACCACACAGCGGGATTATCTATAATTTCACAAGAAATATCGCAACACATCTCGCAAAGGAAGAATGCAGGAAACACTTGATCATTATAATAAATATAATGAAGGGAAAATAGGGGAGTTAATAAACAAAATATCATTATCTTTCTTGAGAATATTCAAAATAACAGAGGCAAAGTAGAACTCCAAAGTTGCAGAAAAGATACATTTCTCGCAAGAAAGAGGAAGGAAAAGAAAACAAGAGCAAAATTCAAGCTTCAGTATTAATCTCGTTATTAGTCTCGCTAGCTTCATTCTCCTTACTGGTATTCTTCGCGTTACGATCAGTTTGAGCTTCTTCTTCATCTAACTTTTCATCAGCAATTGCTTCACCACCAGTAGCTACTTCTCTTGGAGGACTTTCTTCTTTTTCTGATGGGTCTTCTTGAGATACATCTTCTTCACTACTTGCATTGTATAGATCATTATCCATGGGAAGAGGAATTTCATCATCATCTACTTCTAAAGGATCAACGGATACAAGAGGGGAGAGATTAGGAAATCAGAATGTCATTCACAAGAACTTCAGCACTAAGATGAGCCTTGCGAAGGAAACCTTTGTCATGATTTCTAATCTCTATATTTTTGTAGTATTCAAGGTAGTCATATCTCCTCTCCGCACGATCGCGAGATTTAACAAGATGGGCGGTGAGCCTTCCGTTTTCCTTGCGAACTGAAGCTAGTTTCTTAGTAAAATCATAAATAGTAGAATGAAGCCTTTTTTCAGATTCTGCGAGAAAGATAAGTTAACAAGAAGATATTCAGATGAAAATCTCGCAAGAAATATAGAAGAGAAATTAAATAAGAAAATTAACAATCAAGGCAATCAAAACGACTACCTTCTTTTTGAGAAGTTAAGTTCTGAATTAGTGTTAAGAAGCAATTCTCCCATTGGTTCATGGCATCATCAAAATTATCTCCAACTATACCCTTCAGGCGAGATTTTATAATTTCTTCTTTGGAGAGGAGATAAGTGTTTTGTTTTGCTAATAAGGAGTAAGATTCTTCTAATTGAGAATATTGATCTTGGAGTTTATTGGCCTTTAAACTTAGAGTTAACATTCCTTTAATAAGTTTATCTTTCTCAGTGGCAGAAGATTCAGTTACTTCCTTGAGTTCATCTTTTAGTGAACGAAGAGATTGTTCTTGGTCGTTACACATTTTTTGAAGATCATTTATTTGCTGCGAGGAGATTTCCATCTTGTTTAAAAAGCTACGTTTCTCCTGAGATAAAGTTTTATTTTCATCTGATAAAGATTCCATCGCCAAGTTAGCTCGGATTAACAAATATGAGAGGCGAGTAGCTTCGCTATTTAATAGATTTTGCTTTTGCACTAATTGATCGTTCTCATTGGTAAGATTATTTATTTGATCGATTGAGTATGTGTAGAGATTATCTAATTTATTATATTGATCCATCCAAGAATCTCTCTCAACACGGGCTTCTTCAGCAGCAGATTCTAATTCAAATATCTTCATTACTCGTTTCTGATTTAAATCTAAATAGGCACACCAAATATTTAAAAGGAAATTGAGTACAGAAAAGATGAAAATCTACAGGAACAGAAAAGTTAGAGGCAGAGGAAGAATAAATATACCTTTTAATTCCTTGTTTTTATTGCGAACATTTACACAATCTAGTGAAGAGTTGCGAAGCTTGTGATCAAGGATATCACGTTCTGAAGTTTTGGCTTGGAGACTTCTCTTTAGAGCTTCAATTTTTTTTTCTAAAGACGCTTGCGAAGCAGTGCGGTCAGAACCAAAATATTTGATTAAAGTCTCGCAAACATTGTATTTGAAAGGGTCAGTAGAAGATTTTATGGCATCATCCAAAATGTCAGACAGAACTCTAAAAGCAGCATCAACCCCTATTAATGATTCTTTAGGTGAGGGAAGAGGTGTAGAGGGTGAAGTGGTAATGATGGCGAGTTGGAGATTTGAATCATTTATGATAGTTGCATCATCAGAAGGGGGAGTGTCCGAAAAGGTAACGGTTGGGGGTAAAATAGGAGAGGAAGAAACTTTGTTCATAACAGTTTTGGGAGTCTCATTTATTGGAGGATTGATGGCATTGGGGGTATTGATAATAACATTCTCGCAAATAGAGGATGGAGGTTCTATCTGCGAAGTAGTAGAAACAGGTTTTGAAGATGTAAATTTGGAAATAGTAATATCAGTCTCAAGAGACTTGACCTTGCGATATTGCTTGCGAGGTCTAGCATCATCTCCATTATCCTGCGAATAATAATATAGATAAGAAACAGAGGCAACAATATTGTTATTAAGAAGACAAATGTTTCTTCCTACCTTATTACTCGCAGGCTTCCTTTTCTTCTCGACGGGTTTTTGTTGGAAATATTCCTGAAGATTAGGGTTTTGGACTACAACTTTGGTGTTGGGAACGGCTCTGCTGAAGCAAATACACAGTATGGGAGTTATATAAGATCAGATAAAAATAGATCAAATAAATAATGATGAACATAATCTAAGTAAGTAAGATCAAATTTAAAAACATTAGAAGAAGAGATACCTTGATGACTCCATGGAAGCAGTATCAGAAGAATCTTTGAGAGAAGAAAGTTGATGGCGGAAAACAGAATGAATAGACGAAAAGACGAAGAAGATAGGAAAGTAAAAGAAGAAAATTAATTTTGTAACCAGATTCTACCTTTTATAGACAAAAGGAGATGACCCGTTGAGGAAATACATGCCAGTAAAAAAAAGGGAATTTCACGACACGTGTAGGCAGTTAAGCTAATTTCACGGAGTGTTGTCGAAAGGAAAATACGGAAAGATAGGAAGTTGCGATATTATGAAGAGTTGGAGATCCTCATATCCTATTCACTCCGCGAAGAATACATGAGGAGAGGCAAGATATAGGATCAGAATATCACTACAATATTTCTGCGAGATTTTAAAACAACACTTTGCGAGCGTCGCAGAATAGCTCAAAGAATAATCCAAAGAATGACAAAAACGAATGACAAAAACAGGAAACACGGGAAGAGCGTGATTGTTCTGCGATGGTTACAACTCCTGCGAGAGTTAGCATTATAACTACCGCGAGAGCATCGCGAGCCAGATCCAAAATTAAAGGATAACTTAGCTGTCATCCACTATGTAACTACCATATATAAAGAGATCCATTAGATTCAGAAAGAGGATGATGTATTTTTTTGAGTGTTGAGAAAGTCTTGATGAGAGAGAAAATTCAAGAGAGCGGTTGTATTCTTGATTTCTTCCATTTCTTGTAAACATTTCTGAGAATTAAATAACAAAGTTCGTTTTTAATCTTCAAAATGTGTTAATTAGTGTGAATTCTTATCAAGGGTGTAGTGTAGGATTTCCTGCAACTACAATTGGGGTATAAATTGATCTGACACATTATTCAAGCAAAAAAAAAAACCCTAATTCAATATCAAGTACACATAATAGGATCATGGGGAAATTCTCAAAATAGGTTCATATACGAAGGAGAGATAGTGTTTTTATTTCGTCAAAATTTCAGGTGAAAATTTCCAGGATCATCAGATGGTGGTGGAAGTTCAATTTTAGTAATAACTAGGTAATAGAACACTATCTCTTCTTCCCATACTAAGCAAATATAAATGTCGAATTCCAACAATCGCGAAACCAAAACAAAAAATCAAAATCAATATCAAGATTCAAGAAAAGGAGAAAAATATACAACAAATGAATTTGAGCATCACATACCTATTCGAAGAGACGCCTTGAGAGTCCTTCGAATCACGAAAGACATTATAAATGGAGTACCCATTAATTGTAAAGCGTTTTATTTTGACGGTGAAAGTGAATCAATTTTGGAGCGATGACAAATATTAATTTGTTTTAGTTTCGCTGAGTAACTTTTCTGCGTTTGAGAACGAAGCGTTACGGAAGAAAGGGATATTGGCGGAGGAGAGAAAAAAAAGAAAGGAATTAAAGACGTCTAGTTGAGACTTGAGAGTAATTAGGCGTCAGGTGGTCCAGTTGGATTAATGAGTCTTAGATGATACCGGGGGATCCCAGCCGCTATTTGGAATTAGTGAATGTATCCTGGCCGTCCCATGACACAACAAACACTCCTGTTGTGTAAGCATAGAAGATGATTCATTCTACTTCGCAGAAATTGAAAAATCCAATTCACTAACGTTGTATTGAGTACAAAACCACTCATAAAACTATCCAAACTTTTATGTTTGATTTTCCTTTGAAACTTATATTTATCTTTGTTTGGGGTTTTCTTTCAAGAACAAAATATAACGTTTGATTTAAAAAAAATTGGACCTGATTGTGGTTATGGTATGAGTCCAGATTGGGTAATTATAAGACTTGTGTATGAACAAAATAATGGTTGTGCTCCATTGTATTTGATATATTCGATTTATCCGGTTATACTTATAAGACCTAATTGAACAGGTATATGGTATGTTGTAGGCATTGATGTTTTGGGTTGGAAGAAATCAATGTGGCAGGTTAGCATGGTGAAACTGATTTTTCTCATATTTGTTTGATTTGTGAGTATCCAACTTGAAAACTTCGGGATCTTTATATACTAGATTTGTTGGGCATATGTTGTCCACGTGGACTGTTCTACTCCCAATTAATATCTTTGTATGCATCACATTTTACAGCTACATTCATGCAATATAGGAGTATGTTAGCTATCTCCAAGATAAAAAAACACATGCATTAACTCGCAGACAACACCGTGGATCACAATTTATGTTCCTTCTAGAAAAATGCAGGGTATGTTTGGATGAGATCTTATACGTTATCACGCAAGTTATCTAGCTAGGTCATACTCTCGAAGAGATAAACAAACAAAATACAACACAAGGGATGCTAAGTTCTACATAGCTATTACTTAGACTACTATCTCACGATTTTTTTTTGCTAGGTCAAAATGGTTTATTGAAGAAAAAAAACGTAATTACAAGAATTACAAAATGGAAGGCTCAAGGACTCCCCACCCCGATAAGACAAAGGGGCAAAAAATAGCAACAGAAAAAGCTAAAAGCTCATAAAATAAGCTCCTAAACACATATAAATAACATAAAGAGGATGTAGGATCATAATATCGCAAGAAGGACACACTTGCGAAGTTTGGTTAACAACACATTGCGAGCGACGCAGAATAATTTGAAGAATGACGTAACATGTGACGATAGCAGAAACATGAGAAAAGTGTGATGATTCTGCGATGATTAGAATGTTTGCGGAGATTTGACAATAAAACTCTTGCGAGAATATCGCAAGTCAGATCCGAAGTTAAAGGATATATTAGTTGTCATCCACTATGTAAATTCCTATATAAAGAGTTGAATAAGCATAAGGAAGAGAGAGATCTTTTTCGAGTGTTGAGCAAGTCATTAGGAGAGAGAAAGTCCAGAGCGGTTGTTAATTCTTTAGCTTCATTTCCTTTTTATCTTGTAAAAGTGGTGAGATTAATCAATAAAATTTATGATTGTTGATCTAAAAATGATTTGATTGAATATATTCTTGTGAGGGGTGTAGTGTGGGATTTCCTTCTACTACATAATGGCGCTAGAAACAGGGACCATTCCTTGTTGTTAGTGTGAAGATTAGTATTATGATTTGAAAGAATTTGGAGTAGTTTGTGATAAATTTCATATAATTTTCAACAATTCATTGAGGTTAAAGAGATGGCTAGAGAAAAAAATGCTTCAAGACAACCAACAACTGTGAGGAGGAGTAAGAGACTTGCTGTAGAAAGAAAAAACGAAACTGGAGAGCTGTCAAGAATGAATACAAGAAATAATGGAGAAATTCAAATTCAAAAACCAATTCAGCATACACCAACGAAAAATAGAACCATGGATTATGATAGAGTGAGTATACACACATGGCAGTCAGATTTAGCAGGTGAAGCTGAAGAGGAGCGACAATTAAGAAATGATAGGTGAATAGAGGAAGATCAGGAAGTAGTTGGAGGAATAATTCATGGAAATGGAGAAGTGGAAGCATTAAAGGAATTGAGACAAAGAATACACAAAGAAAGGAGAGTAGAAGCAGAAGAACGTGCTAATTTGACAAGGCAGAATCATGAATTGAGAATGGAGAATATGAGACTACAAAATAGAAGGCCAATAAGCACTACAATATCAAGTTCAAGATCAATCAGAAGGGAAGAAAGATGAAACTCACTTGTAGAAAATGTTGATGGAAATATTCGGCAGGAGGTGCAAAATCTAGATGAAGAACGTCGTGAAAATAGAAAAATGATTGAAGATCGATACATTCCACATGGCAAAATTCCACAAGACAGGCAGTGTCAGGAATGAAATAACCAAGGTGATGAAGAAAACCAAGAAGAAGGAAGAAGAATATTACATGGGAGAGAAAATCGCAGAAATGAACAAATAATTAAAGAACAAATTGAGAGACATTATGCTGAACAAGAACGTTTAGCCTTCGAGAGAGAGAGATTGAGAGCAGAAGTGGAGGAAAGAGAACTCCAAGAAGCAATATGTCAGAACAATCATGATAATCGAGAAAGAAGACGCGAGAAAAACCGCAACAATGGAAATATCAATGAAGAATACGATATAATACAAAGGAGAATTGAAAGACAACAAAGAGAGTTGATAAGGAGTAAGCAGAATCGCAGAAGAGAAAATGAGAGATATAATGGTGTGTGAATTCATGAAAGAAATGAGAGAGAAGATCGCAGAGAAAGACAAGAAGAAAATGATGGGGAAGAAAATCAAAATCTCACAACACAAAACAGGCAAGAACACAGGAGAAGAGAAGCAGAATTAAAGAGACCAATGGGATCAGCGTCTGGGGTAAATGAACAAATATTAAGACAACTGGCAGAAATGAGAGGAATGTTGAATAATAGGAGAGAGGGAGGCAGAAGGCAATTAGATGAGGCCATTTAAGAAGCTGCGAAGACTCCATTCACACAAGAAGTACAGTTAGGAGGGCTACCACCAAAGTGCAGTTTGCCTGCGTTAACCAGCATATTTGATGGAACAACTTGTGCAATTCAACACATTAAAGCTTATGTGAGATGTATGTTACAGTGGGAGAATCATGATGCTGTGTTGTGCAAGTATTTTGCATCAAGTCTAACAGGAGAGGCGCTAAAGTGGTTCGAAGGTCTACCCAGAAATACTATAACATCTTTCAACCATTTGCAAACTACATTCTTCGCGGCGTATATAACTAACAACTCCTCGTGACCAGGAATAGAAGATGTATTTGGATTAAAGCAGAGAATTGTAGAAATTTTGAAGCATCTAACCATATGGTGGAAGACAATGTGCAGTGAGATGGATGGACGGGTGGATGATAGATATCTTATTTTATCATTCATCAATGCAATATTCGCAACCAATCTACTATACATTCAAATTTTTAGAATCAAGAATACAATCACAATGACAGAGTTACGGGAGCTACAGGAAGAGTACATTGCTCTAGAAGAAAAATAGAATGAAATGGAATTGTATCCCGTTGTGAATACAAACTCAAATACAGCGAGTGCAAGCTTATTTCCTAAATTGATAAACACAATGGCGAGCACTTCGCAAGTACAACAAGAAAATAAGAATGATAATCAACAGAAGCTGGTAGCTTTGGGAAGCAGAGATCAAGAAGAATTCGAAAGGGAAATAAATTTTTATAGTCGAGGTGAGAACAACAAAATTCAAAGACTTGATCAGCCAAAAGAAACCTATGGGGGACAAAGATAGAATTATCATAGAGGATCAGGAAGTCAAAAGATGATATGGGAAGAGATCAAGATGCCACCATTGAATGCTAGTGTGGAAAAAATTTGGGAATCTATAATTTTAATGGAGAACATTAAGACACCCTGGAACATGGGAAAATAACCATTTTCAAGCCACCGAAGTCAAGAATTTTGTTCTTACCATCATTTTCATGGACATTCAACAAATAACTGCAGAAATATTAAAAGGATCATTCTCAAGATGATAGATCAAGGAAAATTAAATCATTTTTTAATAAGGCATCCTCAATCTAAACCCTTACCACCACCACCAGAAATTCGCAGAGTAAATGCAACAAAATGAGGAGAAACATTTGTCATAGAAGTTGGATCAAAGGCGAAGAATCTGTTTTGTAACTCTATTGTACATTCGTACAAAACAATTGAAGATTTTCACAACTATGTTCTAAGCATAGTTTTCGCAAGAGATGCTAATGAAAGTGAGATAATGAACATTGCGAAAATCTCTCCGCTAAAAGAATGGCAAAAGCAGACTATCTCTTTTACCGCAGAAGAAGTACTAGATTCTGGCGAAATGCATGATAACCCATTAGTGGTGAGGCTGGAAATAAACCCAAAACAAAAAAAAGATGAAGATGAAGAAGAGGATGATGAGGCTAAAGATACATGGGAAATTAATAGAGTCTTAATTGATACGGGAAGTTTTGTGGATATCTTATTCTATCATATTTGTAAGACTATGGGAGGAAGAGACGAGGATCTAATACCTTCAACCTATAAAATTTATGGTTTTAATGGTACTGCCAATAAGCCTAAGGGGGAGATCACAATGACAATTCCATTAAAGGGGATATCTTCCAATATTTTATTCTGTATTGTCGATCTAGAGTCGCCCTACAACGCTCTGATTGGCCGACCTTGGCTACATGGGATTTTAGGTGTGGCATCGACCTTCCACCAGTGCATTAAATTTCCACATTCTAATGGTGTTGGAATAATAAAGGGAGATTGGATTGAAGGAAGGAAATGCTATGAGATTGATGTGGAATCTTGTGAAGAAAGAGCTGCCAAAAAGGAGAATTGGAACTATAACATCAAAGAAAGACAAAGAAGTGAGAGATTGATGGTTGATTCATTAGAACTAAGAGAAGAGAGAATGATGCGAAGTCAATGCCAGCTGAAAGTAGCAACTGATGAAAATATCGCAGACGAAAAGACTGTAGCGAAAAGCAGCAAAAGAACAGAGGAAGATAGTAGTAAAGGTAAAAAGTTCAAACTGTGAAGTGAAAGAAATATTGCGAAAAAGAAAAAAGATGTATAATTGATTTGTTGCTAAAATTTGAAAAATATATTTTGCTTAATGATAAAAATGAGATTGAGAAATTACAACAAAAATGAAATGCAAAAGAATAATCTTGACAATATGCGAAAATTTCGCAAGAAATGATCACTTAAGATCCAGAATGGGAAGAACCTTTATGGCGTACACCCTAGTTCGCGAATAAAATTTCGCAAGAGGCAAATATAAGACCTAAAGTACGTCATAGAAGGGGGTATCTGTTACATGACTCAGCGATAAGGTTACACCGCTGCTGGAATCTGAGTCATGGAGATTTGGGGTCAATGAAAGCCCATCCAGGAGAGACACCTTGGATTCTCAACTTGAGCATATGACTTGAGTTGGGCGACTAAGGTAATAATATATCTCCTAAGGGGTACAGAGTATGACCAAGGCGCCGAGGTACACGGTTGATCCAAGAGTGATCGAGGCGTATGAAACTACCCTGGCCATTCTTTGTAAGTCTTGGCTATGATGCACTCGACCCGAAGAAAACCCCACTTAGGGTGCAGTCTTGTAACCATAAGCCATATAGGCAAAAGGGATAAGAGGCTGCGAACACAACTAGTTGTTGTTAAGACTGTATGGGAGGAGCTAGTCTTGTATGGCAGAAGTACGCCTCCTTGAAAGGGCAACCAGAGGAAAGATAAGGGCGGCACCCTCCATTAGGGAGCTGATAAGTTTCTTAAGACATAAATGTCATGAGACTTTTTACTCACGGGAGTATTAAGACTTGTCATATTTGTGCAACAGTCCTGAAGAAGAAATAATACAAAAGAGAAGATAAGATGAGATCAATGGGTCATTGTATGCAAGTGTAAAGACGTCTTGCGATTTCATCGCAAGACGACAATGTCATGAAGCTTTAGTTTCGCAAGAAAATTTAGACATGTCATATTGTCGCAGAAAAAATACCAAAGAACAAAAAGTTAAGGCAAGATCAATAGGTTTCTACATGAAAGTGTAGAGACATCCTGCGATTTTGTCGCAAAAGAAAAAAGATGGAAAAATAAGACCTTCACTTAGGAAGGAAAAATAAGACCACATCAGAATATAATAAAGAATGGAATTTTACAATTTATAATTGCGAGATTATACAGAGATAATTGTGATTTTCTAACAATTTATGATTGCGAGATTATACAGAGATAATTGCGATTTTGTCGCAAATTATTTTATTAAACAGAGGAAGCTTTCTCAATCACTCATCCGAATACAAATAACAGAGGAAAGTGTGTGAATGCATAGAATAAGTTAAGTGTTATTTGTTTTCACATGATAGATTTACGCATAAAAAGTTAATTGTATTTTGGATAGTCATATTGCAAGAGTGAAAAATTTTCTAACACACGCAGGAAAGAACAAAAGAAATAGAGCTTGTATAGAAGACTGGAGAAATTCGCAGTGATAGATTACAAGTATATAAGAATGAAAGATCAAGAGAAGATATACAAGTTTTACAAAAAGTTGAACAAGAAAGCATAAGGAAGCGAAAATTATTTTTTGCTTGATTCTTCATTATCATCATCAAGTTCTTCATCAGAATTTTCTTCTCCATCAGATTCTTCATCAGACTTCTCCTCATCATTTTCTCCAAACTCTGTCTCTTCATCAGCTTCACTATCAGAGATGACCAAATTAGGAACATTCTCTGGAACTTTGTCTAGGAGATAAGGATACTTAGAGTGAGGAATCTTGTTGTCATCACAAATCCCTTTGATGGTGTCATTGCGGAAAGAAATTGCATCATTCCCAAAATTTGTAATAGTAATATTCATTTGATCCTTCAACCTTGAACACTTATCATTGTGAGAAGATAAATCTTTTGCGATCTTCGCTTTTTCATTCTCAAGCTCTTCAATTATTTTGCGATATCTCTCTTCAGCTTCTGCGAAAATATAACAATAAGTCAACAATATGATAAGTAGTTTATAAAAAAGCAAATAACTAAAGGAAGAAGAATGATTAACAACGTTCTCTGTTAGAAATCATATCTCTAATCAAGGCCGTTTTCTCAGCTTAAAGACTGACATCTACACCTAAGTTATTTCTGGCATTATCTAGAACTTTCGCATCCCAAGAAAATTCATCATCATCATTTATGAGAAGACGGGAGCGAATTTGGTTTTCTCTTTCGCAGAGTACAACATTTTTACGTTTGAGATCATCTCTTTCGATTTGGAACTCAAGAATAGTTTCTTGAAATTTCGCTAATGTTTGAGCACCTTGGAGAGAAATATGATCTTTTTCATCTATGAGATCACTATATTTGGCCCTTAAATTACCGACTTCTTCTTTAGAATTTTGAAAGAATTGTTTAAATTTATTATCCATACTCAAGACAGATCTATGATCAATTTCTAAAAGGTGAAGTTTGGATCTAAGCTCATTTATGGGAAGAGACTCAATCTTATCATTTGAAAAACTATTTAGAGAAGTATTTAGATGTTCAAGAAGGGTATCATCATCCATGAGATTGGGAAATGTATGAAGAAGAATAGCTTCATCAGTAAGACCATAGATGTCTGCGAAATGGTAAACTCTATAAGAAGAAAATTTAGAGAAAATAAAATAAGGGGAAAAAAGGATAAGTCTCATACCATAGAGTTGCTTATTGGCATTTAGAAGATTTGATATCTTGTTCTTCTGCAGAGAATTGTCAGATTCCAATTGTTTGATTTTCTCGCGAAGATCAGTAGCTTCATTCTCCAATTTTACATTTTGCTTACTCTTTTCGCGAAGACCAGCAACTTCAATTTCCAACTCTTCATTTTTCTTCTGAAGTTCAAGATTCTTCTTTGCGAAAGCCGCATGACTTTTCTCTAAATCTTCAGTAACCGCATAAGAAGCTTTCCCAGCCTGCGAAATATTCCAGCGAATTTTCAGAATAAATTATGAATTCAAGATAAAAATAAAAACAAGAAAAGTATAAGTATGAAAATTTACCAAGTTGTTGAGTGAATGCAAGAAATTTGGAGAAATAGATCTTGAGACCCCGCGAAGAGATTCATTATTCTCTAGGAGGGGGGCATCACAGATAGCAGCAATCGACTTGCAAGCATTAGTCAGAGGGGTATCACCAATTACTTTCATAGTGTTAGAAAAAATACTGGACAATTGAGCCATAGAAGACTCAGGTTGAGAAGTTTCCTCTGCATAAGAATCATCATCATTATCAGGTTGAGAGGCTTTCCCACTAGATCTTTCGCTAGATTGGATTTTTCGTTTCTTTGAAGGAGGGGAAGCAGATTTATCTTTATGAGAAATACTCTTGCCTTTACCCCTAGCTTTCGCAACTTTGGCAGGTTTTTTCACTACATCGATGACCTACACACACAGATAAAGATAAGAAATATAGGCAACAATATATTGTGAAGAATCATAAGAGAATATTTCTTACTTCATCTGTGAATGATTGAAGAGCTGATAAAGTACTAATTTTCCCAGTCTTAATATAGCTTGCCTTCAACCTTTCAATCTGATGATTTCGCAGATGAAAACATTAGAGTGGTCAGCAAAATTATATATGAGAGTGAAAAAGAATAACAACTCAAGAAAAGTGTGGAAATATACCTCAGTTTCTCTCTCAGGCCAATTGAATTCCCATGGTTCATATGCTACGAGATTCGCATGCAAAACATGAGATCCAGAGACGTACGAACCCTTTAGAATTAAAGGGAAGATACACAATTTATCATTGCTGGAGTAACGTGGGGATATGTTTTTTCCAGGATGCCAATCAATGTCTTGCATAAGTATCTTGTCATCAGCAACATCATCCTTATTCTTTAATAGAACGCCCCGGCAAGTACTGTCTTTCTTCATAGGAATTATCTCATAATTCACAAAGAAATTTTCCACGGTATAGTTCGCAGGAACAATCGCAACGTCAGCGAACCTAGGATTTTTAGCTTCATCAGGATAAAGAGATCCCTTTCCAGCACCACGGTTGGTGAACTCAAGCATAAGACGAATGCAATCCCCACTTAATTGATATACAGCTAGCGAGAACTTTGCATGAGAAAGTATTTCATAAAATAAGGGACGTTCAGGAGCATAAAGGGGAATGGAAAGGCCAGTGAGAAGCTGACCTAGAAAGACTTTGACCTCCTCATGATTGCAAGGATGATCAGAAAATAGATTAATGGAAAGCTCAGATTTAGGGTTTTGACCAGGAATGATAGATAAATTAAAACCTCTGGTTTGAAGATTCTTTCGAACTTCTTCAAAAGCAATTTCATTTTTATGACCAGCTGGAGGCATTTTAGTATGGGAATGAAGAATAAAGTAAAAATAAAAAGAAGGAAGATCAGGAAAAGTTACAGTTCCAGAAGCAGAATTTGTGGAAGAACAGTAAAATTGCAGAGAAGCTGAGAAGAAAGTAAAAAGAAGAGAAGGGAAGAATAAGAAGAATATATATAGAGAATACAAATTCTCGAGAAGATAAATGCATTTAATGCGAAGAGTGGACGTGAGTGGTTAAAAGGAAGCGGTTGAAAAAGACGTGTCAAAATATGGGTGGAAGAAGAAGTACGTGTAACAAAGTTTACACAAAGTACAAAATCGTGTCAGTACAGAAAACATGAAAAAATGAACAGTTGCGGCATTGTGGAGAGTAGTTTCTCATGACATTCTCACATTCGCAGAGAAGACATGAGAAGAGGCAAGATGTAGGATCAGAATATCGCAAGAAGGACACACTTGCGAAGTTTGGTTAACAACACTTTGCGAGCGTCGCAGAATAATTTGAAGAATGACGTAACAGGTGACGATAGCAGAAACATGAGAAAAGTGTGATGATTCTGCGATGATTAGAATGTTTACGAAGATTTGACAATAAAACTCTTGCAAGAATATCGCAAGTCAGATCTGAAGTTAAAGGACAGATTAGCTGTCATCCACTATGTAAATTCCTATATAAAGAGTTGAATAAGCGTAAGGAAGAGATAGAACTTTTTCGAGTGTTGAGCAAGTCATTAGGAGAGAGAAAGTCCAGAGCGGTTGTTAATTCTTTAGCTTCATTTCCTTTTTATCTTGTAAAAGTGGTGAGATTAATCAATAAAATTTATGATTGTTGATCTAAAAATGATTTGATTGAATGTATTCTTGTGAGGGGTGTAGTGTGGGATTTCCTGCTACTACAGAGGAAATCTAGGAACAATAAAATCGTTTGCACGTGCCCCTTATTTCCAGATCTAAAATTCCTCTTCTTGGGAAGAAAAACAGCAATTATTTTTGTCAAATCAGGGTCTCCATAAGGCTCCTTGTATTCACATTCATAAATATCATCATATGCATATTCATCTTCATCTAAAGTATAATTACCACCAGGAACAAGCTTAATAAGAGATTGATATTTTTCTTAGTTAACATTTTATCTATTAGCTCTTTTTTCTCCTTGAAATAGTCTCGTCTAAAGGCTGGATTTCGAATAAAATTAGCAAGCACATCATCATTCTGAATGTTTCTTGCCACTTCAAGTTCCTCCTTAGTCAAAATATTATTCATATCAAACTCATTATCCTCCAACCCGGTTTGAGTTTTCTTGTTTTGATCAGTTTCCCGGCTAGGAAACTCCTCATCAGATTGCGAAGAACGTGTAGCCATGATTTTAGCAACTTGCTTGGCCATTTTTCTAGCTTTGTTTCCTAGATAGAATATATGCATCAAATTCACCCCATTCTTTAGAGACCATACTATCATCTGAGTCACTTGAATCATCTTGTTCCTCCTTCTCCACCATAACCTCACTAGAATTATTAGCAAAGCCTAACTCAGATGATAGGACATCATACTTGTTATTCACCACTAATTCTGTTCTTACAAGCTCATCCACAAAAGGAGTTTCAAAAGGTGTAAATTTAAAAGAAGTACCTTAGTTAAGGGAGTACTTACCCTTTACTGTTGTCCAATCCTCTTTAAAAGTGTTAACAGACCCTGGCTTTGAATTAGACACAGAAGTAGTTTCCAAAACTGATTTTGGCTTTAATACAGACCTTTTTTTTGTATTTGTATTCAAACCCTGAGAAATAGTCACGGACTGAATGACTTTCCGGAGGTTGCTTGGACATGGACATATTCTCGGAATTATTCTTGGTCACGAACTTCTTGCTTTTCACGAACATTGGCTTAGGTATGGACGTTTCCAAATCAGAGTTTGGGCTGGACTTATCTTCCCTAAATTTTTCCGGAACTTCATAGTTTGTTTTTCACCGGACTTATCAATTTTTTGTGCAGCAATAGCTGCAATAGCATTCTTACACCTGATCAATTTGAGTTGTGCTTCCCGATATTCTATAAAAGAGTTATTAAGCTCTTCCTCCAACTTTTTATCATCAGCGCACTCTTGAAATGGAGCATCATTAGAAACAACTTTCTCTGCTTCAATAACATCTCTACTGTTTGAATCAGAAGCAATGGTTTTCTTTACGTTATTTGCATGATCTGCATGGGGATTTCTACGCACCTCCTTCCAAGCATATTTGATAGTTTTATCGTCTTTACCATTCTTGATATTCTCAATAGAAGATTTCTTTTCAGCATTAGAACCTCCTAAAATCTTACGAGAAGCAAGACAATTCTCGAATTTGTGACCCAAAAACTTACACTGAGTACAAAACTTGATGTTCTTTAAGTTTTGTATTTTAACATACTGCCAGAATTCCTAACAATTTTCTTTCAAACGAATTATTTTAGGAATCAGCTTAGCAAAATCAATACATATCAGCACAGCAGCGTAGTTTCCAACATCATAATCCAAAGTTTTCTTTATCAATAGCAATCGGTTTCCCAAGAATTTTATCAATGGATAAAAGAATTTTCTTCGTCCATAACACTATATACAAACTAGGGAAACTTACCCAAACAGTAGCTCATGTAGTATGTTGTCTTTTCAGATCAAAATTGGGGTAAAATTTGAAAACCCAAAGTTGTTGATTATGTATCATTCAAGTTTCACCATGACATACCCGTTCCTTATCATCAACTGAGATTAACTTTATGATGAAAAACCCTTTTGTCATTGGAACCAGCTTGCATCCTCCAGCATCAAAACCTTATTGTTCTTCCAAACTTTTTTGAATATCAGCAAGTTTTAAACCCTTCAATTTCAATCTCCTAATGAGACTGAACTTGAATATATCATGCCCCTCTTGAGTAAGATCTATAGGGAATTCCAACGCTGGTTCTTCAAGATAGTAAGACGCCTCAGGAAGAGATAATAAGTCTGAATCTGTTAACATATAAGGTTTTTTTACTCTTAACCAAATCAACAAAACTCACGGTTTTAACCCCATGATGATTCATAGGTGGAACAATATTTTCCCATCCTAAATCACCAAAAGATGATCAAGGATGAAGGAAAAACGTGAAAAAAGTTTGAAACCAAATGTTTTAGGGTAAAAACGGTTTCAATTGATTTCGGTAATTTCGGGTGTGTGGGTGAGAAACGAATTTAAACCCTAAAAAATGTACTGGAAGGGATTAATTTAGATTCGAGAGATCAATCTGTAGAAATCCGGCCTAAACCAAGAAATGGTCGTTCCATACTTGCTTCGGTCACAAAGTGAAGGACAAGGTTTGGTTTTGGGGAGGGAAGAAAAGAAAGTGTTGAGACCAGAATAGTTGATTTCGAAAGAGTAGTTGTTTTACGACTTGTATCAGAAAGTGGAAAGCTAACAAATAGAGAGCTAGCAAATATTTTCTGAGTGTTGTATGCTCCTGACCTGAACTTGTTGTTCGGTGAAAATAGGTAATGCCTATTTATACAAGTCGAAGTGAAACGTATTCTGGTCTCATCAAGAAATGGAAAACGGATGAGTAAATAGGAGGAGGTGGTAACCGGCAATGCCTGGAATTGATGTTCCATAAAAGAAAGCGTTTTACCATTACTCCTTGTATTTACTAACCGCCTCATCCTTATGACACTTTCTTATAACGGGTGTAGTGTACTCCGCATGCTGTAAACCACCAAACTAATACCCAATGAGCATCCCCCAGTTTGTGACATGCGTTGATGTCTCGAGTGTTTTCGTAGAAAACATGTAGCACGTTGTTATTGTCTGTAAAGTTGAGCTTGGGAGACTTGTCGGCTCGGTGGTGACCTTCGACGATCGAGATTTTGCTTCTTAAGAGGAAAGGTAGCCATTGATTATTGCAACCCTTCGTTTGGTAGCCAATGGCATGGAATCATGATCAGTATGGATTTAGTATGGCATAGTTTAGGCGCGGCCAAAAGTTAGTGTTTTGGCTTTGTTTAGGCGTGACCAAACTAGGGCCAAAGGTTGCCATGTGTTAGCTGGTAACCTTGGGCGGCTAAGATTTGCACCTTAGATGAAAAAATGGCCGTTGATTGTTGCAGGCCTTCATTTTTGTAGCCGCATAGGGAATGCAGGTATGGCGTGGCGCGACAAGGTGTTTGGAATGCCATTGGCACATGTGGTATGGTATGCCTTGGCGCGGTTTGGCGTGGCCAAAACTAGGGTTTTGGGACAAAGGTTACCATGCGTTGTTTGGCAACCTTGGACGGCTAGGATTCACATCTAGGATGTAAGGGTAGCCGTTGATCGTCGCACGCCTTCGTTTTGGGAGCCTCAATAGGGAAGGCTGACATTGTATGGCGCGACAAGGTGGTTGGCATACCCTTGGCACATGTGGCATGGCATGCCTTGGCGCGGTTTGGCGTGGCCAAAACTAGGGTTTTGGGCCAAAGGTTACCATGCGTTGTTTGGCGACCTTGGACGGCTAGGACTTGCATCTAGGATTGAAGGGTGGTCGTTGATCGTCGTACGCCTTTATTTTTGGTAGCCGCATAGGTAAAGCCGGCATGGTGGGGACAATGCAAATGACGCAGATAGATTTCCATAGTGGGGCTAAGGGTGCGACTGGCATGGTTGGGGCCAAGGCAAGGTGCAATTGGCTTGGCATGGTTGGGCCAAGGATTTGGCATGTCATTGGCGCATCGTGCGACTAGCATGGCTGGGGCCAAGGAAAGATGCGGTTGGATTGGCATGGTGGGGCCAAGGGTTTGGCATGCCATTTGTGCATGGTGCGTATAGCATGGTTGGCATGCCTTGGTGCGGTAGACGTGGCTGGCATGGTTTGTCATTGGCACAGTGGTGTGGGTGGCATGGTTGGCATGCCTTGGCGTGGAGACGTGGCTGGCATGGTTGGAATGCCTTGGCGTGGAGATGTGACTGGCATGGTTTTCCATTGGAACACTGGTGTGGCTGGCATGGTTGGCATGCCTTGGCGCGGAAATGTGGCTGGCATGGTTTTCTATTGGCACAGTGGTGCGGCTGGTATGGTTGGCATGCCTTGGCACGGTAGCATAAGAATTAGAGTTTGGCATAGATGATGTCAGCCGATGTTAAGGGTTCTGCCGTGGAACATGACCCATGTAAAAAAAAAAGGTACCCCGGTAATTCTTGCGTAGGTACGCTGATTGATTTAATAAATATGTTAATCATCATAGTGACGTCATGTCAGTTGTGCGGTTTTACAATTTTAACCCTAAGCTAAAAACCACCATCAACATTAAGTCCCCTACTTAGATCGGAACGGGAGCATCGTCGCGAGGTAAGCATAAGATGGTGATAGGCCAGGACTAAAATCGAAACAACAAGTCGTGAAAAGATGGTCAGGAAGGCCCGACTAACCTTTTTCGAGAGGTAAGGAGAGTTCATGATCCATGTGTTAAGCGGCCTTGCATAGATTCTATTTGTGGTGTAGACCGTGAAGTGGTGAGATGAAGATCGTCGGCTTATTATGGATATGCATTATCTTGGCTTGGTTAGGGAACATCATGACGCTGTATCGGTGAGTTGTTGGTGTTGGCACGGCAAGTCATGGTGCGGACGGCTTGGCATAGTGGTTATTTGTCTTTACGGTCCCGATTGCCTCTTTTCCTTACTCGACTCAAATAGGAAGTCCTTTCCTCATTCAAATGTCCAAGTATCACGCCCACCTATCTTGTTTGGCTTTCATTAAGTTTTTTGATGAGGGTTTTCGTTTGAGGATGATATCCCGGTCGTGATGCAATCATATTCCGCTTATTCAGTCTGTGTTTCTCTTTATTCTTTTAGGGTTTCCATAGTATTTACGCCGGTGAAGTTGCATCGTCTTCCCAGTTTTACAACAAAGATTCCCTATTGTTGAGTCCACCTCTCTTCATCATGTCGATCAGAAGTAAATCATCCTCGAGCCAGTTAGATTCTCCATTCAAACGCGTGAGGCTTGACTCTTGCAACAATTCCCCTATCCGGGTTATTCGAGTAAAAAAGATTATATCGGTATGTTTTTATTTATTAACAGGTGTTTCATTGTTTGCCGATAAATGACAAAAGTTTTCTTATTTGTAGAAATATCCTGTCGGAGCATGCGTTACCATCATTGATGAAGATGATTTGGTTACCCCTTTTCCTTCAAGCCCGATCCCACCAAACGATGCAGATCTGGAGAACGCCAACTTAGGGATTTCTTGTCATGAGTATCCCAATGCAGGTTTGTCGTTCGGAGCCCGCATGAGGTGTATTTCTTATAACTACCGGAACGTCAGTGGGTTTCTGGTGCGAAAGGAATTTGTGAATCTTTACACAAAGATATAGAGGATATATGGCCACATAGACACCAAGAGCGTGGTGCTAAATTGTTCGTCCGCTTTAGTTTCCATAGTGAATTGTCTCTTGCCGATGGTCATCGAAATGGAGAGTATGTCTATCCGTGCTGTCGCAGAATCAACTATTCAAAAGTGGGAGAACAACGTGTCTACATGTGAATCTCTGAAGTCCAATGTTAGTTGGTTGCGACATCGTCTTGATATTGTGAAAGTTGACAGAGCGGTATTCTTGCTGGCGTGGTCCCTGCTACGAAAGCTATTCTGGAAGAGGAGAAAGCTCTGGCCATGGAGTCACAGAAGGTGGAAGAGTCAATCTGGAACTTAAAGAGTAGGACTGAAAGGTATCAAAGCCGGTTAAAGATGATGCTTTCGAGGGATTACAATCTGTTGGATGGGCTTTTCTAAGTAATGTGGTTGTGAGATGTTTGGTTTCTTTCTGGGTTTTAAGCATGTTTTTGCTCTCTTTTTTTTGTATTTTTTTTTTTTGAAAGAATAAGAGAATTTTATTGATTTACTTCAATCAAACAAAGGAAAAGGGACTTGATATTTGAGATGTGGAAGAAATGTGGAAAGATGCCTGGCTATCCGTGTTTGTGATATGGCGGGGCGCGAGGTAGTGGTAAGGCGTAGTATGCCTTAAGCTATTTTCCGTTGATGACTGCTTCCAGTTTTCCTCCGTCTTTTTTAATGACCTTGTAGTACCCACTGTTGTACGCTTTCGTGACTATATAAGGCCATTCCCACTTTGCGGAGAATTTTGGTGCGGACACATCTTGTTGAATGTGTTTGGCAGTCTTCAGTACCAAATCTCCCACTTGAAAAACCTGAGGCTTCACGGTTTATTTATATGCTCTGGAAACCCTATTTCTGTATGCTTGTGCGTGTTCTTACGCCTTGGATCTTCTGAAATCTACAGTGTCCAATTCTACAACTCTGGCGCTCAATGCTTCAGCTTCATTCCATCGAACTCCGCTTGCTTCGGTAATCCTATTTGATGGGATTTTAACTTCCGTTGGGAGGATGGCATCTGCGGCGTAAACAAAGAAGTATGGAGAGGCCCCGGCGGAACTTATTGGTGATGTCCGGTATGCCCAGAGTGCCATTGGAAATAGCTCATGCCATGTCCGAGGATTATCATGCATTGTCCAACTAAGGATTCATATTAGAGTTTTGTTGGTTATTTTAGCCTATCCGTTCCCATGGGGGTAGTACACGGTGGAGAAGACTTGCTTAATTCCGTAGTCTTCGAGTAACTCCCGTACTTGCTTGTTTGCGAAAGGAGTTCCGTTGTCGGTGATGATATGTTTAGGCATGCAAATCGGCAAATAATGTACTCCTTAATGAATGCCGCTAGTGTGGTTCCATTCGTTCCTCGTAAGGGTATGGCTTCGACCTATTTGGTGAAATATTATGTTGTTGTTATTATGTACTCGTGATGCTTTGAGGACGACGGATTGATATTTCCAATGATGTCGAGTCCCCAGCTGTGAAAGGGCCATAGACTGCTTATTGAATGCAGGGGAGTCGACAGTACATGGATAAGGTTTCCGTGAATTTGATATTTTGCACCTCTGGACGAAAACAACTGCATCATCATCCATGGTTAGCCAATAGTATTTCTCGTGTATCTGAAGAAATAATTTTCGTTTTCCTTGATGTTCGCCTCCGTGCATCTCTTTCAGCATGATTAGGATTTCTGCTTCATTCAAACATCGTAGCAAACTTCCTCCAAAGCTTTTACGATATAAGATTCTTTTGTGGAATACGAATCTTTCAGACCTTTGTTTTATCTTGGTTGCATCCTTCTTATTGGTGGGGAGTATGTAGTCACGAAGGTAACTGATATATGGCTCTTGCCAGTCCCCAGTGTGACCAATATTGAAAACTTCTAATTGATGCGGTGGCGCTTGACAGTTGGAACATGTTCTTTGAAGTAATCGAGATTGATCCTCCATTTCTGGCCAGTAGTAGCCAAGGCGTTGCAAACGGCGATAGAGTGTTACCACTAATGCTTACCCGCAGATCTCATCATGGACGCGGTTGAGTTGTTGTTGTGCTTCTCCATCTCCAAGACATCTTGACAAGGAACCGTATGGATTTCGATGATATAGCACCCCTCGGAGCATGAATTTTTTTGTAAGGATTTAAGACTGACCTTTCCCTGGAAAAGTTAGCTGTTAAGTTCTTGGATAATTAGTGTTCTACAATCACCAGCTTCATCCTATTCGGGTTGTGAAAGCCATGTTGAAGCCACGGTTCATCTCTTCACTGTCAGGGTTTCCTCAAAACCTTCAAATTGCAGTTTTGATGCTAGCGTGGCTAGGCAATCATCGTGTTGGTTGCCGCTGCGCCCATTATGTGTTATGGTCGCGTCGGCGAATTAGTTTAGCAGTTTTTGTGTCTTGGCTCTGTATGGGGCCAAGGTTACTTCTTTCAGTGCGTATACTCCGTTCACCTGGTTGACAAGTAATTTAGAGTCCCCTCTTATTTCCAGATGCGTCGTTCCAGCTCGTTTATCCAAGGACAGTCCGATGAGAAAGGCTTCATATTCTGCTGAATTATTGGTGCAGGAGAAGTCTGGCTTGAAGGAGTGTGAGAATACTTCACCATATGGGGATACTAGAACCATATTTGTTCCTCCAGTACCGTTTTTAGGAGTAGCGGAGCCGTCGAAGAATAGTAGCCATGTTTCTTCTTGGATGAAAGAGATTTTCGAAAAGTCTCCATGGAAATCCTCGTGTAGTGCCATGGTATTCTCTCCCGAAAACACCGCTAGTAAATCCGCAACTGCTTACCCTTTGATATCTCTTGGGGAAGCATATGTTATGTCGAACTATGACATTTGGAGGAGCCATTTGGCCGGTCATCCTACCAGGGCCGATTTTGAGAGGAGGAACTTTACCGGATCGGACTTAGATATCATCACCACTTTATTGGACAGTAGGTAATGCCTGAATTTCTGGATGGAGTGGATCAAATCTAAGCATCCCTTTTCTTCTTTGGGATATATGAATTCGGCATCTCTTAAAGTTCGACTGAAGTAGTATATTGGATGCTCAATCCCTTCGTCATCTTCTTGGGCGAGGAGAGCTCCGACAACAGTGTCGCTAAAAGTAGTGTAGAGGCGTAGCGGTCTTCCTTGTATGGGTGATTTCATGATGGATGAGGAAGATAATGTTTGCTTAATTTTACGGAATGCTTCCTGTTATAGTGTGGTCCATACAAATATTTCTCCTTTCTTCAGTAAGGGGGTAAACGAAGCAACAAGTTGAGCCAATCCTGGAATGAAGCGGCGAATGTAGTTTATTTTACCCATGAAACTCTGGAGTTCTTTCATGGTTTGCGGTGGTGGCATCATGAGGATGGCTTGTGTTCTGACTGGGTCAACTTTAATTCCCTCGACAGTCACTTGGAAACCTAGGAACTTGACCGAAGAGACACCAAAATCACACTTCAATGGATTCATCTGCAGTTTGTACTCGCGACAGCTTTCGAACACCTGCCACATAATTCCTGCATGGGTTGCCCGAGTTTTTGACTTGACCACTATGTCATCTATATAATCTTCGAATTGCTTGTGCATCATATCGTGAAAAATGGTGGTCATGGCGCGTTGGTATGTGGCGCTATCATTTTTCAAGCGGAAGGGCATCACAGTGTAGTAAAAGTTTCCAAGAGGAGTTCGAAAAGCCATCTTACTTGCGTCGTGTTCGTACATCTTTATTTGGTTGTAGCCGCTGTATCCATCCATGAAAGGGAACATACCATGTCCACTGGTGGCGTCTACTAGCATGTCAATGTTGGGGAGCGGAAGTCATCTTTAGGGAAATATTTATTTAAATCTCTGAAATCGACACAGCACCTGATCTGTCCATTCTTCTTTTTTACCGGAACAACGTTGGCCAACCAAGTAGGGTGGTGAATCAGTTTGATGAAATTATCCGCTAGTAGCTTTTGAATCTCTACCTTAATCTGTTCTTCTACATCATGCCAGAATTATCTCGGGGTTTGCTTGACCGGTTTGGATCCGGGTATCACATGTAAATGATGAGTGACCAGCCTTTCGTCCAAGTCGGGCATTTCCTCATATATCTATGCGAATACGTCTTGATATTCCTTGAGGAGGTCTACTAGCTTTACACGTTATTTTGCATACAGAGTCAAGCTTATCGAGATGGGTCGCAGAGATTCTTCACTCCCGACATTAACAACCTCAAGTTCGTCCATGGTAGAGTTGGTCCCGTCTTGTAGCTGTCGTGGTGCATCAGGTACTTCCTCCTGCGGCTCGTTACTACGTTTGTGTTCCATTCGGCGAAGAGACTGTATGGTAGTCTCCCCTGTTAATTGCTATCATCGGCGCTGATATATGGTTTTCCCTTTTTCATCATGACCCATAATAAAAGCCCATCCTCGCTTGGTATAGATGTAAGCCGAACCCCGATTCAGCGGGTGGAGGCTGGCGTGTCTCTCTTTTGAAAAGTTTATGTGAGACCGGGTTTCTCCGTGAAGCGTTGCAAGACCATCACTTTCTTCAATGGACGTCCACTTTGGCAGTGGAGTGTGGTGAGCTTTGTTGGATATGGCATGCAGGTCCTTTCTTGGCTCAAAAATCTCCATGCCATAGATCGGCGCATAGGGAGATAATGATGCAGCGATGCGAACGACTTTTCCGTTTAACATGGTTTTCAAGAACTGGTGATACATCAAAGGAATGATTCTGTTGTCGTGGATCCATGGTCTTCCTAGTATCATGTGGTAATCTGGATCCTTTTCGATTACCTCGAACCTTACTTTTGACAGGACGGGTCCTACTGATAGATTTAGGTTGACGTACCCATACATGCTGGTTTGGTTGCCTTCGAAATCAGTCATTGTAGTGGACTATCGCATGACTTCATTCGGCCGTACCCTGGCCGTTCTGAGCGTACCGAGGGTAAAAACATTGGAGGATGCTTCCATGTCGATGAGAGCCCTTTTAAATTCCACGTCCTTGATACGGGTCGTGACATGTAGGGCCCGGTTATGGCCTTCCTCTGCCATCATGTCATCATCGGTAAACGTGATATTTTCGATGGACATCCCTGACGTTATTGATTTTTCCAAGCGTGAAGGAGTCAAGGACGAGCTTAATGCTATTCGATTGATGGCAGTGAAAGTCACCATCCGTTGATCTTTTGAAAGATGTAAGAGTTCACATAAATTTTCCACCAGTGAGGCCGCTTCCTGGCCTACTGGTTTCTTATTAGTAGTGAATCTGTTGACTTGGGAGTGATCGTTTGGGAGGTTAGTCCCCAGTCCTGGAGTTTCTGGGGCAAGTGAACCGTTCAACTCTGCTGTTAAGTTGATGAGGAAGTCCAGTATGATATTAATCGCATCTTTCATCAGACCCATGTTCTTGGTGTGGATCTCCTAAATCCGCACCAAGTTAGTCAGCCTTGGAATTCCTTCGTCGATTGCGTAGTTGGGAATTGCGTTGGGAAAGTAAAATTGTTGTTTGCATGAGTGGAACTTGAGGACACGGATTTAGCCCTAAAACCGACCATCCTCCTGAGTTAGAGAAACGTATTCTGAAATTGATATTGGGACCGAGAGATTGAACTCCCACTATGGTCGCCAATTGTTTGAGGGTGAAAACAGTTTCTGCTGATTTTGGTAATTTCGGGTGTGTAGGTGAGAAACGAATTTAAACCCTAAACAATGTACTGCAAGGGAGTACTTTAGATTCGAGATATCAATTTGTACAAATCCGTCTTAAACCAAGAAATGGCCGTTCCAGACTTGCTTCTGTCACAAAGTGAAGGAGAAGGGTTGGTTTTGGGGGGGAAGCGAAGAAAGTGTTGAGACCATAATAGTTGATTCTGGAAGAGTAGTTGTTTTACGACTTGTATCAGAAAGTGGGAAGCTAACAGATGGAGAGCTAGCAAATATTTTCTGAGTATTGTATGCTCCGGACCTGAACTTTTTGTTCGGTGGATATAGGTAATGCCTATTCATACAAGTCGAATTGAAACATATTCTGGTCTCATCAAGAAATGGAAAACGGGTGAGTAAATGGGAGGATGTGGTAACCGGTAATGCCTGGAATTGATGTTCCATAAAATAAAGCATTTCACCATTACTCCCTGTATTTACTAACCGCCTCATCCTTATGACATTTTCTTATAACGGGCGTAGTGTATGCCGCACGATATAAACCACCAAACTAATACCCAATAAGCATCCCCCAGTTTGTGACATGCGTTTATGTCTTGAGTGCTTTCATGGAAAACATGTAGCACGTTGTTGTTGTCTGGAAAGTTGAGCTTGGGAGACTTGTCGGCTCGGTGGTGACCTTCGATGACCGAGATTTTGCATCTTAAGAGGAAAGCTAGCCGTTGATTATTGTAACCCTTCGTTTGGTAGCCAGTGGCATGAAAACATGATCAATATAGCTTTAATATGGCATAATTTATGCGCGGCCAAAAGTTAGGGTTTTGGATTTGTTTAGGCGCGACCAAACTAGGGCTAAAGGTTTCCATGCGTTAGGTGGTAACCTTGGACGGCTAAGATATGCACCTTAGATGAAAATGTGGTCATTGATTGTTGCAGGCCTTCGTTTTGGTAGACGCATAGGTAAGGCCGGTATGGCGTGGAACGGAAAGGTGTTTGGCATGCCATTGGCACATGTGGTATGGTATGCCTTGGCGCGGTTTGGCGTGGCCAAAAATAGGGTTTTGGGCCAAAGGTTACCATGCATTTTTTGGCAACCTTGGACGGCTATGATTCACATCTAGGATGGAAGGGTGTCCGTTGATCGTCGCATGCCTTCGTTTTGGTAGCCTCAATGGGGGAAGGTTGACATGGTATGGCGCAGCAAGGTGGTTGGCATACCATTGGCACATGTGGCATGGCATGCCTTGGCGCGGTTTGGCGTGGCCAAAACTAAGGTTTTGGGCCAAAGGTTACCATGCATTGTTTGGCGACCTTGGATGACTAGGACTTGCATCTAGGATTGAAAGGTGGCCGTTGATCGTCGCACGCCTTCATTTTTGGTAGCCACATAGGGAAATCCGGCATGGTGGGCCAATGCAAATAACGCGGATGGATTGGCATAGTGGGGCCAAGGGTTTGGCACGGACGGATTGGCATGGTAGGGCCAAGGAAAGGTGTGATTGGCTTGGCATAGTGGGGCCAAGGGTTTAGCATGCCATTGGAGCATGGTGCGGCTAGCATGGTGTGGCTGTCATGGTTTGCCATAGACACAGTGGTGTGGATGGCATGGTTGGCATGCCTTGGCGCGGAGACGTGACTGGCATGGTTTTCCATTGGCACATTGGTGCGGCTGGCATGGTTAGCATGCCTTGGCGCGGAGATGTGGCTGGCATGGTTTTCCATTGGCACAGTGCTGCGGCTGGTATGGTTGGCATGCCTTGGCGCGGTAGCATGAGAATTAGGGTTTGGCATAGATGATGTCAATCGATGTTAAGGGTTTTGCCGTGGAACATGACCCATGTAAAAAAAAAGGTACCCCCGGTAATTCTTGCGTGGGCATGCTGATTGATTCAATAAATGTGCTAATGGTCATAGTGACGTCATGTTAGTTATGCGATTTTACGATTTTAACCCTAAGCTAAAAACCACCATCAACACCTAAAAGAAAAAAGGGTAAATTTATTAAATGCCCCTATTATAGAGGCCCAACACAAATACCCTTATAAAACAATATAAATACCCCTATCATTTAAATACCTTATCCATTAAAATATAGATTACCTTAATACCCTCACTTATAATATTATTTTCCATTTAAAAATCTTATCCATTAAAAAATAGATTTTTCTATTATTTAATTTCACCACCACCAACAGCACCGCCGCCAGCACCACTCCGCCGCCACCACCACCACCACTCCGCCACCGACACTCCGCCACCACCACCAACACTGTTGTTGCCGCCGCCACCGCTGCCTCCACTCCGCCACCACCACCACTGTTGTTGTCGTTGCCGCCGCCACTCCGTCACCACCACCACCACTGTTGTTGACGTCGCTATTAATATTAGGCGGCAACAACTAAAAATATTTGTTGACCCAAAAAATCAAGAGTTCAAAAATATTTGTCAAATTTGGTTGTTGATACCATTTTTCTATTGTTGATACAAAAATATTGGTTGTTGATACCATTTTTCTATTGTTGATACACAAACCTTGGTTGTCGACTCCCTAAACTAAGGTCGATTTCTATTGTTGATACACAAACATTTGTTGTTGACTCCTAACACTAAGATCAAATTCTATTGTTGATATACAAATATTGGTTGTTGATACCATTTTTCTATTGTTGATACACAAACCTTGGTTATTGATACCATTTTTCTATTGTTGATACACAAACCTTGGTTGTTGACTCCCTAAACTAAGGTCAATTTCTATTGTTGATACACAAACACTGGTTGTTGATTCCATTTTTCCATTGTTGATACACTAACATTGGTTGTTGATACCATTTTTCTATTGTTGATACACAAATATTGGTTGTTGATGCCATTTTTCTATTGTTGATACACAAACCTTGGTTGTTGACTCCCTAAACTAAGATCAATTTATATTGTTGATACACAAATATACTAAAAGTAGTGAACCTAACCTGAATCGAACACGCATCTTCTGACTATAGTCAGTTGTGATACCATTACACCATAGGTTCATCTAATGTAACTATTAGTATACAAGTAAACAGGAGTGGAGGAGTGGACTCACTATTATAGCTTCAAGGGTAAGTGCAGGACAACGTAAAACTCTAGTGGCAAACACCAAAAATAGGACTATTTGCACAAATCTAGCCAATCTGGATTCTAGACTCTAGCTAGTGCTAACAGCAAAAGTAGGACTATTTACAATTGAATCTGCACAAATCTAGACAATCTGGATTATAAACTGTAGCTAGTTCTAACACCAAATATATAACTATTTACAATTGAATTTGCGAAAAATCAAGCCACTTTTGTTGATACTTCAACAAACAACACAAGATACAACAATCAATTAAGGAGGCGAAAACTACGTAACGAAAATCGAGCCATTGTGTAATCTAGACTCTAGTGGCAACACCAAAAATATGACTATTTGAAAATAATTGAGCCAATACGCAATCTAGACTATAATGCTAACACCAAAATAAGACTATTTACAATTGAATCTGCGAAAATCAAGCCATATCTGTAATATGATTCTAGACTCTAGCTATTCACAATTGAATTGCTAATTCTCTCCATTTGAATCTGTGAACTTATAATCAGCATAAAGATCCACGTACTGGCGCTTGTTCTCATTAGTAACAGAGATAGTGCGGCCATTAGGAACCAGGTTAGTGGTCTGCATTTCACCATCATTATCAGTACATGACACTATTCAAACATAATCATGACGCTAGACAAATCTGATATAATTGGAGGTTGGCATTACCTCTCGTTCCCCAGTTAAAATAAACTGATCATCGTCACCATCCACGCTAAAAGTTAGGCCTTGTTCAAACAAATTTCAATAGCTTCAAACCTAATCAAATCAAAACAAGGTCAAATTCAAACAAATTTCAATAAAACTAATCAGTCAACTGAAATTTTGAAGCTGAAAAATCCAAGTAATATCTCTTACCAGTTAGTAACTCTGATTGAATTTACAACTAACTAAACATATCATCCTCCATTAGCGCCGCCGCCACCACCACCACCATAATCAACTAGTGAAATAGAGATTTGTGAAATCCAGTAAGAAGAATCATTCATATTAATTAATAGATATTTGATATCCACCACCACAGCATCATCACCATTAACAACGGCGGAAAAAAGGTTGAAAAACGATGGTGGTGGTGGTTGCGGCGTCAGTTTTCGAGAGAGAAGAAGAGAAAAATTTCAGATCTGAAAATGAAATAAGAAAAAGGAAAAACGATGCAGACATGGTTGATCTTCCTCAAGTAAACATTAGTATTCACATAATATTATAACAACAAACTGATGAGGTGGTGGCGATGACGGAGGTGGTAGCAGCGACGATGAAGATGGTGGTGGTGGCTGTCGTTTGGGAGAGGAGGAGAGCGAGAACATTATAAAGAAGAAGATTGATTTTATGTGGCCGAGAATAATATAAGATATCTAATTTATTATACAGGCATGATAAAATAGGTATTCAATATTGATTTCATTTCGTTTTAAAACGGGGAGGGTATTTTTATTGATGGATAAGGGTAATTTTGAAGCCCATAAAAAGTGAGGGTATTTATATAATTCCCACAAGAAAAAAATCGCCAAAATTTCAGGTTTTTCAGTTTTCCTTCACGTTTAAGAAAGGAAAAGCTTGACTACTATCTCACGATGTCTAAGAAAGAAAAACCGTCTTCTTCTTTTTTTGCTAAGTCCAGTGGTTTATTAAAGCAAAAAAAAAAAACGTAATTACATGAATTACAAGGAGGGCTCAAATCCCCCACCCCCATAAACCAAAGAGGATTAAAAATAACATCAAAATAGCACTTAAAGCTCATAAAAAATCTCATAAACACAAATAAATAACAAAAAGAGAAATTCTAGGAATTTAAAAACGTTTGCGCCCCTTATTTACCAATCTAAAATTCCTCTTCTTAGGCTGGAGACCTGCAAGGATTTCTGCCATATGATCAAAAACGTTTGTGCCCCTTAAAGGAAAACAGTCCCTTATAGTGGTAACCATCCCCATAGTTTCACATGGTTAATATGATTTTTCATTTCAATGTGCAAATTTCTTGGCATATTTTGCTAATTTACGTTGCATGCTTTGGGGACCTTTCTGGCTAACAAATTCCTATTCGCTTCAATCGACATTCATTGATTTGGATTGTTGTATGCAGTTGCACATCTGTTTCATGGAAACAAAGGTAATCTTTGTTTTGTTTTTATTAAAATGTAAATTATTACTGACCTATTTTGTTATCTATTAATATATTTTTGACTTATCAAAAAAAAAAGAAGTGATAGCTAGGAAAAAATGGATTACATTACCACTACCAGTCCAATTGCAAGGGGTTGGTGGATATGCATTACGAACCTGGGTGGTATGAATCTCGAAGGTATTATCCCAACTGAAAAATTGATCATGGATCATCTTTATTTGGTATGTGATTGTAAATTTGTGGCATGCCCCTTCCTTTAGATTACATTTGGTTTGAATATCTAAATAGATTTCTAATGTTGAATTGACTTATAATTTGTAACTGATAAGGGATGAATAGAGGGCGCCTACTGTTCCTGGGTGATATTTGTCTGCATTCCACTGAATTGACATGGTTGTCTCAGACATATAGCAGTTGTTTACTACATCATTTTGGCACGTCTAGGTGGCGCTTGCAGTGAAGACCATCACAGGACAATACGTTTATGACATTAATAAATAATTGAGGGAAATAGGGGAAAGCGTAACAGAGGGGTGTGGGTTAATCCGTAGATATTGGAGTTCCAAATGACACAAATTAAACAACACACATGTCAAGTGAAAATTCCCACATATAAGTGTGATAAATACTCTAGGAGAGTGTAAGCAATTTACTTATTCTTTCAAAAAAGGCATTATGAATGCGGATGTGGACCAACGATGCAAGATTCTAAATAGGTGTAAAAGTGTGGGAATGTGTACTATGAGTATGAAGGATGGCTTTGATAGGATATAACATGTGATTGCGAGCCTTAAGTAGTATCTTCAGTAAACATAATGTGATTTGCACTAAATATTCCCAGGCACAAGATATTTTGAGCAATATCAATTTTGCTAGCCAAAATGTCAAAGTCATCATGCACTGTAACGAAACTACAGATGGAAGGCGTTATAACCTGCCAACAACTGATGAATTTTCAGTGGTACCACTTGGAAATGGTTCTCCAAAGCCTAACTTCAGGGATATCATACTTCATCGGAAACGGAAAAAATGGATTCGTACATATTTTAAAGTGTCACCTGGCATATTTTCCCATGCATTACGTTTTACTCTTTTTATATGGCGAGATGAGTTGGCATCCTGATATGAAATAATTGGATCCGGACATAGGAAAACATACTCTAGTTTAATCACCTTGAATAATCCGCTATAATCACCGAGATGAGTTCAACTTTGTCTATTTTATGACAAATATCCTTCCCTCCTATCAGCAAGCAAGACGTAGTTGCAATAAAATTGAGTTTGTTAAAAATAAAATTAGTATCATATGATATTCAACTCAAAAAGTATGACTTTCTCTTTCCTCTCCAAAAACCAGAAAAAAAAAAAAAACCCTAGAGAAATTCAAGGAAAACTACCTCGGCGGCCTCTTCTTTCTCAGATTTAGTCCATTATGGACTAGATCTGAGTAAGAATCCTTCATTAGCATACAGTTTTTAATCTTTTAGTATTAGTTTCATCTGTTGATTTGGTATTTTTACCCCCTTTCCCTAAACCTAATTTCCTCCATGATTTCTTTCTATATGCTTGGCTAATCTTCAAGTCCACCGGCCCTAGTAAAGCCATAGACGTCATTAGATGCTATGTTTGTGATATGATCATGTTCTTTCAGATTTCTGTTACTTTAATAATTCTGATTCAACCTCGAATTTATGGGTTTCTGATGCTGGTGACCACCTCTCTTAGATCTTGATGGTGATGTTTTTATTGAGCCTATGCGATTTTGAATCGCGCCTTTCTTCTTCAACTTCCGTTCTTTTAGATCTGATAGAAAAGGTAATTTTCATAATCTTATTCATATCAATTGAGTTTTCGGTGACAATGGGTCTTAATTCTTGAAGATTCAGAATATAATTGCAACAATGGGTTTTTCCCGTATTTCTCAGATCAATACCTTTATGCTTTCAAAACCCTTGATGTTTGTAACCCTTCAATCATATTATTACCTCTTTCTTTGAAGATGATTAATTCATACCCAAAAAAAAACATAACCTTTTCAATTTGATTATTTCTCAACCTTTTTATCCAGCCATGTTTCTGTTTTTGAGGGTGATTTTGCTAGTTCCTCCCCCTCATATGTGTTATCGTTTTCAGTATGTCTATTGTGGTTTAGGCATGTGTCTGCCGTTTTTGTACCCATCAACCTCTCTTTGAATCTGAAGTTGATCCTTGTAAGGCTTCTCTTTTTAGTTGCCTTGATTTTTCATTTAGAGCTCTCGCAGTGGTGGATCTGTGATCCTTTTGGACGTGTGTTGTATCTGGTATGGTTGGTTGGTTTTTACAGCGAAGGGTTAAAGTACCTAGACAATAATCAAGATTTATTGAGGGGGTATGCATCATGCTTTTTGGGAATTTTAATCAATGAGTTACAACTTTGTGGTGGATGGAAAAGTAAGTTATATGAAGATGACAAGGAAGTATTTAGGTCAGACTATAAGCTTTTTAATAGTAATTATTACTACCTAAGGTCAGTTTTTCGCAACATCAGGAACTTCAAGTTGAATCACCTTAATTTCAGAACATGATCCTTATTTGTCACAATTTAGCTCTAATGTCCTTCTATTCTCATGGCCAGCTTATGGGTCGGTGGATTTCACTTTTAATTTTCTCATTCTATAGGACCTTTTTGTCGTATTAGTTATATTGTGTCTTAGTTTGGTCGTTATCTGCAATCGAGTCCGAGTCCTAATCTTAGTGCATTTCTCTCTTTATTTCTAATTTTCATTAAAAAACGGCTCTAATAGGTACTGTAGTTCTTTTTGTGCGTAGCTGTTGGGAACCTTCTATTGTAACATTTTTATCTATAAAGCACAAGTCTAATAGGTATTTTAATAGATCTTAGGCCTGGTCTGAATAGTTACTTCAGACCTCTCTTTTACTTCCGCACCTTGCTTCAGTTTATGTTAGTACTCCTCGAGCTAAAGACACAAGTAAAAAGTATAGTTATGGATCAAGCAGCAAAAATAGAAGATGGACGGGTAATGTACTGGAAAGTCTCCTCAGCATCTGGTTACAAGAGCCTGACTAGCATCTCGGAATTGCTTCGAAATCATCCACCAACAACCAAGTTTCTTTGGGCACAATGGTGCCCGTCAAAAGTACAGCTTTTCTTTTGGAAAGCATTCGTCGAAGGCTCATTGTCCTTCGACAACCTCACCAGTTCAATTATTTCTCCCCGATGCAATCCTTATCCGAAGAAGGCTGATCAATCTCTTCACTATCTTATTACTGGAAAATATAGACTTGTCGATCCAATTGTAACTGTTGACTTTTCGGGTATATCTTACCCAAGTGTAATAGCTAGTTAGATATCTAATAAATTTCATGCTTCAAAAAAAAAAAACTCAAAAAGTATTACAAATATAAAGATAGTATAATCTTTATTAGGTTAAACCATATTAAATAAGATTTTATTAATTTTCTACTATGTGCACTAACAACATTAAGGGTAATAATAATGTATATAATTCATATAGTTTTTACCAAAATTTGGATTATACTTTTTTATGGACTTTTTTTTTTTTCGTTAATCCAATTTGTATGAATAGATAACAAATTACAAGAAGAAAAAGGCAAAGTTTGCAAGAAAAGAGGTTACAAATAACCCCAAAAACTTACAAACTAACAAAATCGATAATATGAAACATTTGGAAATTCTATAGAGTTAAGGAAAAAAGGTCCTCCTACGTAGCTAATTCCCTCTCCTTCTTGAAGATGACAACCATGTTTTACTATATTGTCAGCAGCAAAGTTAACTTCATGATAGATGTGTTCAAATCTTATACCCATATATCTTATACGAATTTTCCTCCAACGTTGTCTTGTAAACTAAGGAAGAGCATCATGAATGAAAACGTAAATAGCAGCCAAGGAATCAGATCTTACTCTCCATTTCCAATTGTACCGCCCCCTCCAAACCAACAATAATCTCATAAACTTCAGCCAAAAAATTTGTTGTGATACCCAAACCGATGCTCATTGCTCTTATAACATTAGATTCACTGTCCCTAGCCATCACACCAGCGTCGGCTCTTCCCAGTTTTCCACGAGATGCTCTATCACATCAAAGAAGAATCTCATGTATAGCTGGAACATTCCAAAAACACCCAACTAGAAAAGAACACTTGACTTTTATATGAGAAACTTTGAAGAAATAAAGCACTTGAAAGTCATGTACTGAATTGTACATGAAGCCCTAAAGACGACGAGAGTACTCATGCATCTGATTGAACACTTTTTTCTGATAGAAAGACCATCTTACTTGTTTCCTGTCATAAACAAAGTTGTTTCTCGCCATCCAAATTTATGAACGCACCACCAACAAAGAAAGAAGCCATAAATCCTTCACCGTATGACTTGAGTTTTTAGCATCTGCATATGCTGTAGTTAAACTAAGATGGGACTGTAAATCAAAGGCGTCTGCAATCCAGGACCAATATTTTTGAGAAAAAGAACAATGCCACCTCAAGTGATCCAAGGACTCCTCGTCATTTACACATACAACATTTATTAGCAATCTGAATTTTGAACCTTGTTTTAACTTTGTCAAGGGTAGCACAATCACCTCTCATGATTTTCCAATTACGCGCAACAAGGGAAGGATGGATTGCAGGTCTCCAAAGCAGCTGGGAACCCTCAAACTTCGCAAACTTCTTATGACTTAAATCTTTGGCAGAATGGACCGTGAACTGGTCAAGTTAGGATTCCAGCCGCAAACATCAGGACCACCCAAAGGAAAAGGAAAATATGTTTATTCGTACACTACAGCAAGAAGTGTATCCCTGTATTCATTTGTTATCAACCAAACACCATTAACAATGCATTTACTAACCATGATATATCTATTGAGAGTATAATCTTCAAGGATATCAGCCACTAAAGCTTCACCCAACCAAGCGTCATGGTACAAAGAAGTAAGTCTCCCATTTCCAACAATCACCTTGGTGTTTTCCTCCATTACATTATAAACCCACTTTATCCCTGGAAGAATAGAGGATTTTATGTATCCAACAAACTTCCCATTTCTTTTAAAAATTTTATCACGTAAGTATCTTTCCCAAATCTTATTTGGTTTTCACATTTTCCACCATAATTTCATTAGAAGAGATTTATTAGTAGTCCTCGTGTAGTTGCAGAATAATCTACAACTACACCCTCAATAGAATTAGTAAAAACTCAAGAAGTTCTTGATGGTGAATGATAACTTTCTTATTAATTCTCTTAGTTGATTACATAGAATTATCAAAATGGAACTAGAATAGTTACAACTTTTTCTATTCTCTTTCCTAAGATAATTTCTTACACTCATTAAAAGAACCTCTCGAATTTTACATTTGAACTCCTATTTATAGTAAAACTTATTCAGCTGTATATAAATTGCGAAGTATCGCAATTCATCCTCGCAAAATTATTTCATCCTCGCAAAACTTCATATTTCTCCGCGCTACTTCTATCATCGTATCATTTTATAACTCTTTTCTCCTTTATCTATTACGATACTCGTGAACTATTATCTTGCGATATTCAGTACCTACATCTTGCCTCTTCTCATGTCAATTCTACGAAGAAGAAATGATCGTGAGAACATAACCGTTACTTAGTCTTTTAGAATTTGGACACGTCTTTTGTAACCGTCCTTTTCTAGTTATTCCCTTATATAACTCCTTTATATTCTCTTCCTTTTCTTCTTCTTACTTCTGCAATTTTATCTTCTGTTCATACTCTCCATTACTGTTTTCTCTGCAATTTTTTCTTCTATTATATCTTCATGAGTTCTCCAAGGTAATTTCCTTCTATCTCCGCGCATTTCATTTGTTCTCCTCTTTAATTTCTGTATAATTTGTTATCTGATTTTGGTTTATTTCAGCAAAATAACTCCTTAGATGAAACCTCAACTAAAAAATTCAAGCCCTAATCCACGAAGAAGAAAATATGAGAATCAAAATGTAGTTAAAATACTTTGCCTTCTTTCCTGAACAATATATTGTTGCCTCAGTTTTTAATCTACATTTTGATTCGCAGGTTGGCGAAAAACCAAACCCTGGTAAGAGATATCGAGTAACTAAACCCACACCATTAATTCCGATTGATGATTTCCTTCCTGAAGTTGATAAGGAATTTTCTTCTCCTCCTCGTGAAAATGCTTCTTCACACACTCCTGCCTCTACTCCATTACCTACCTTTCAATCTCCCATCAGTGTCAATTTATCAACACTTCTTCAAGATCAACCCTCGCAAAATATTTCTTCAACTTCTTCTCTTGAAAAACAACCCTCGCAAAATATTTCTTCAACTTCTTCTCTTGAAAAACCTATCTTGTCCCCAAATCCTTTGAGTGCTATTTCTCCAAACAATTTGCAGCTTGCTCTTATTCCTTCAAATTCTTCTCCTCTTCCTCAGGAAATTCGAGATGGAATTTATTGAACTTTCCGAATGTTATCTGAGGTTTTGACCAATACTGCGAAGTCTAGTAATGTTCGTTCGCAATATGAGTTTTGCGAAGTTCTAAATAATTTCGTCAATCCAGACATTTCTTCTTCACGTCAATCCTTGGAAAAAGAAATTGAATTGCTTCGCCAATCTTTGAAATCTTCTCAAGCAGAATGCGAGGATCTCCGTAAATACAATTATCATCTTCAAAATGATTCTCTCGACTGCGCGATTCTTCGCAAAAGGAATGATGAATTGAAAGGTATGATTACTATCTTCATATTTTTCCCTTTTATTTACTTATATTCTTCATATGCTTGAAACATCCATTAAAACCCATTCCCCTTTATAGAATCCATACAGAAATGTAGAAGATTGGTACTTCACCATGAATCAGATGCAACAGAATATCGAACCAAGCATGAAAGCCTCTCAAACCAATTCTCCCATTTATCTAATCTTTACTCGTGTGCGCTTGACAACTCTGACGCTCTTTTTCAAGAGAATACTCAACTAATATATGATCGAAATTTTTTGAATGATGACATATCTCAACTTTTTTCTTCCTTAACTAAAGCTAATTTGAGAATAGAAACCTTATTAGAAGAGAACAAAACCTTATCGAGAAGAGAAATGTTCGTTTTTGAATACAATGATTGTTTCTTCGCAAGAATTAAAAACTCTTCAGAATAAATGTTGCGATCAAGAAAATCTTCTTTCTTTGTTGAAAGGTGAACTTGAGGAATTAAAGAAGTCTTCAGATGCTGAAAGAAATTCTTTTGTTATTGAGAAGAATTCCCTTATTAATAAGAATACAGTCTTGAGTACTAAGAAGAATCAACTTGAAGAAGATTATTCGTCATTAAAAAGTATTAATGCCAAACTTGCGAAGGATAAAAATTTTCTTCTTTCTAAAGATCAAAAGCTTCAATCTCGACTTAAAGGATTAGTTGGTGATGGTTTTGATAATGCGATGAATCAGATGAAGAACTGTTGTCTATTTTTAGCTCAATCTCTTACTTCGCAAAGAGAAGGTAGTCATTAAAATTTGACTGCCTCTGGTATATCTTTAAATTTCGTTATACTCGCAAATTTTATCCTTTGAATTTTGTTTTATTCACAGAATCTGAGAACAACCTTCGTAATGCGAAAGCTGGATTAGAAGCCTCCTGTTCCGAGCTTCGTAAGAAAAATGCTTTGCTTTCTACCCGCTTAATCAACTCTCGTGACCGTGCTACTCGGAGATTCAACTATCTTGCTTATTCCAAAGATATCGAAGATACCAACCATCAAAAAGCTATACTTCGTGAAAGTCATCTGAAAGCTCAAGTCTTTACGAATAACATTCTCTTATCAAGAGCCTTGCCTCCGTGAAAATTACTCCTCCGAAAAATATCGACGATGAAGTTGCTCGTGAGCCTGATAGTGATTTCGATTATGAGAGTGATGATGAAGATCTTGATGATGAGAAAGAATCTATTCCTCAAGGAGATGTTCCTGTTGCATATTCTTCAAAGGATGATATCTCGCAAAAGTCGAAAGCTGCTAATGACCCTACTCATCTTAAAGATCCATCCCTGAGTGTTGATGAAGCATGATAACACTATTTTTTCAATTTATCATGACTCTCCTGTCCTCCTTTTTTTGAATTCCTTCCCTTAGTTACTGTTGGTTTTCTTTTTGCGAAAAATTCTGTTTTTTAAGAAGTACATCTGATATTTTGCGAAGATGATTTAACCTTTCTTAAGAAGTATATCTAATATTTTGCGAAGATAATTTAACCTTTCTTTAATTAAATGTTTTCCTTATTTTGCCCCATTTGATCATATGAAGAGAAATAATATATAACTCACAGATAAAGCTTAGTATCTCCTTTTCCCCCTATTATTTCTCTTTAAATGATTAAACATTGTTGGAAGTATTAGAATATCTACCTCAATTTATCTTACGAAGTTTCAACTTGTTACGATTGTAAATAAGAAATCCTCCCTTTTAAGTATAAGAAATAAAATATATGAAATATCCTTAATAAGTATACTACATATACAATACCTTTGAAAAAGTATTAGAAGTACTAAATCCGTCAAATGAAGAGATATAAGAAGTATTAGAAGTACTCGATCCACCAAATGAAGAGATATAAGAAGTATTAGAAGTACTCAATTCACCAAATGAAGAGATATAAGAAGTATTCAATCTGTGAATAATTACGTAACATATGACGAAGTATAATGATTACTTAACCTTCACCAAATGAAATATTCGTTGAAGAAGTATAATAAATATGAGATATTCTTGAAGAATTATAAGAAGTAATCAACTTTTGGAGAAATATTCAATATATGGAGAAGTATGTAATTCTCGAAAATTTTTACGAATATGAACTTATCTGTATTTGATTGCTATCAAAATCGCATCTTTTGTTAAGTCTTCGTTAAAATTTTTCAATGATGTTGTCTTCTTTGATAGGACTTCTTGTAAAAATTCTTCAATGATATTGAAAGAGATGTCTTCTCTTCAAAACTTCATGATGTATATTCTTGTAAAATTTCTTCAATGATATCGACGAAGCTTTCTTCTTTTCAGATCTTCATAATGTATATACTTGTATAATTTCTTCAATGATTTTGATGTAATGAATTTCATTAATTTTTGTGGTCTTATCATGCCTTCCTAAGTAAAGGTCTTATTTTGCCACCTCTTTTGTAGTAAATTTTTGTATTTGCGATAATATGACAAGCCTGAACATTCTTGCGAACATACAACCTCATGACATTATCGTCTTGCGATGAAATCGCAGGACGTTTTTACACTTTCATGTAATAACCCATTGATCTCATCTTAACTTCTTTGTTTCATTCTGCGAGTTCTTTTTGTATGTTTTCCTTCTCTCTCTTTTTTTTTTTTTTTTTTTTTTTTTTTTTTTTTTAGAATGCTCGCAGAACTTCATTTGTTGCACAAATATGACAAGCCTTTATGTTTTCGCAAACAAGAAGCCTCGTGACATTTGCGTCTTATAGCACGTATCAGCTCCCTAATGGAGGGTGCTTCCCTTTATCTCCCCCTGGTTTCCCCTTCAAGGAAGCGTACATCGACCATACAAGGTTAGCTCTTCCCATCCGGTTCTGCCAACAACCAGCTTTTGATCGCAACCTCTTATCCTTTTTGCCTATAGGGCTTATAGTTACGAGGTTGCACCCTATGGGGTATCTTTGGGCCAAGTGCATCATTTTCCAAGACTTGTCAAAAATGGCAGATGTGGTTCAACCTCACCCGGCACTCTTGACTCAACCGTGTACCTCGGCGCCTTGATCGTTTTCTGCACTTCTTGGGAAAGACAGTATGCCTTAGTCGCCCAACCTAAATCCTCTTACACCGCATTTTATATTGCATAATGTCGCTAGATTAGGTGAGAATCCAAGGTGTCTAACCCGGATAGGTACCCCATTATTGGGTTGTACCCCTAAAATTTTACCATGTACTAAGGGCCCTTGGTGGTGTTCCGGTTACCCTTATCCACGTTTATAGGTACCCCCTTAAATGACGTACTTTAGGACTTTGCCTCTTACGAAATATAGCTTCGCGAACTAGGGTGTACGCCACAAAGGTTTGCCTGTATAAAATTTTCTGCGGCTCTCTTTCTTTTTTAGAGGTTGATCACAGATTGCGGTTTTTTATTCGCAAATTAATGAAAGTTTAATCGCAATATAAATTTTGAAACTCGTAACTTTTCCCAATTTCCTGCGAGCAAACAATATTCGAAATTTTTTTCATGAGTTTTATGGATAATACATTTTCAAATATAGTATGTTCCAAGGTCTACCAAGCCTCAAACCCATGTCTCTCCCTTCTGGATCCATCAGCCGATAAGCTCCGCTTCCTACAACTTCTTTAATAACATATGGTCCATCCCATTTTGGTGCTAATTTTCCTCCATTTTCTTTTTGATATCGAGGTGTTTCTCGCATAACCAAATCACCTGGTTTATATTCACGTTCAATGACTCTCTTGTTGTATTCTCGAGCTAATCGTTCCTGATAAATCTTCATATGGTGCAACACCTTTTCTCTTTTTTCTTCCAAATCATCCAATTCACTTAATATTACTCCCGCACTTAAATTTCTTTCCCAAGCTTCTTTCTTTGTTGTCGGAATTACAACCTCTGTGGGTAATACTGCTTCTACTCCATATGTTAGACAATAAGGAGACATTCCAGTTGCTTCTCTTCTAGTTGTATTGTATGCCCAAACTGCGCTAGGTACTTTCTCGCACCATCCTTTGAGATGTCCTTCTAATTTCTTTTTGATTGTATCTGCGATTGTTTTATTTGTTGCTTTTGCCTGTCCATTAGCTTGTGGATATAACGGGGTTGACTTCCCACATTTTATCCTAAAAGCACTGAGTAACATCTCTATGTTCTGTCCCTCAAATTGTTTTCCATTATCAGATACTAGTTGTGCTGGAACCCCGTACCTGCAAATGAGGTTCTCAAATATGAATGTAAAAACATCTTTATCACGAATATGATGTACTGCTTTTACTTCTGCGAGCTTCGTGAAATAATCTGTTGCAACTATCAAGTATCGCCTTTGTCCAGATCCAGGTATAAATGGTCCAACAATATCCAACCCCCATTTACCAAAAGTCCAGTAGATTGTTGAAGAAGTTAATGTGTCCCCTGGTGCATGAATTCTTTTACCATGTCGTTGACATTCCTTGCATCTTCGTACGAACAATTTTGCGTCTGTATGCATATAAGGCCAGTAATATCCTTGTATCTTTGCTCTATATGCTAGAGATTTTACCCCACTATGATTGCCAGCTTCTCCTCCATGTAACATCTTCAATATTTTTTCTCCTTCTTCGCGAGTTAAGCACCTGAGAGGTGGTCCATTGAAATATTTTCTATATAAAATTCCTTCTCGCAACTCATAGTTTGTTGCACGACTCTTTAATTTATGTGCTTCTAGTCTGTTCCTGGATATTTCTCCTGTTGCGAGATATGCATGAATTTCTTTTCTCCAATCTGCGATGTTGTTTGATAACTCTCTTTCTACTTTCATCGCAACAGCTTCCTCAATTTCTTTATCTTTGTCCACCGATGGGTGTTGAATTGTCTGTATTTGGATATTTCTTGTATTTGGATTTGTCATCATGCTTGGAATAAATGCAAAAGCATCTGCGAGACGGTTATATTTTCTAGATATATGTCTCCATTTTAATTTTGGTATCTTCGCAGATAATTCCTCAACGAGTTTCTTGTATTTCTTCAAAGAAGATTCATTTGTGGTATATTCCCCTTTAATTTGACAAATCACTAACTGCGAATCACTTGTTATCCTTATACTTTCAAGCTTCTTTTCTATTGCGATCTTTAATGCATGCACTACAGCTTCGTACTCTGTTTCATTATTCGTGGATGCAAATTCTAGTCTGAATGAGAATGCTGTTCTTTCTCCTTCTGGTGAAATCAACACGACTCCAATTCCATTTCCCTCACTATTGGATGATCCGTCCACTAGAATTTCCCATCTATCTGGTTCTGTTAACAAGTCTTTTGGATTTCCAAATTCTTCTTCAACATCCATCATTTCCTCTCCTGCTTCATCTTCTTCCAAAGGAAATTCTGCCAAAAAATCTGCGACGACTTGTGATTTTTGCGATGACAATACTTCGTATTTTATCTTGTAATGGTTTACTTGTGAATTCCACCTTTCTATTCTTCCTAACCTTTTTGTGTTCTTCATGATTGATTCAATTGGGACTTTGGTTACCACTTTTATCACATGTGCTTGAAAGTATATTCGTAACTTGAATGATGCATAAACCAGGGCTAAGATTAACTTCTCCATTTTAGAATAATTCTTCTCTGCTGCATTAAAGGTTTTACTAATGTAGTAAATGGGCCTTTCTACTCCTGCGTCTGCTCATAATGAACCGCACTTAGAGCATATGGAGTTGTTGCGAGGTATACCAATAATTCTTCGTCTCTCTCTGGTTTCTGTAGTATAGATGTATTTGCGAGGTATTCTTTGATTCCTTGAAAAGCTTTTTCACATTCATCAGTCCACTTGAATTTTGCTCCCTTCTTAAGTATGTTGAAAAAATGCTTGCACTTATCTGACATTCGCGAAATAAATCTTCCAAGTGAAGCCAAGAGTCCATTTAGCTTTTGTACTTCTTTTACCGTTGCAGGTGTTGGCATGTCACGAACTCGCTTGGACCTTTTCTCGGATCAACTTGTATTCCCTCCTTTGATACTATGTATCCCAAGAACTTTCCAGATTTAAACCCCAATTATACATTTCTCAGATTTAATTTGATGTTGAACTTTCTCATTTGCTCAAATATTTCCTTAAAATCTTGCACATGATCTTTAGCTTCCTTGCTTTTTATCAACATATCATCTACATATACCTCCAAAGTTTTATGTATCCACTTCGCGAACACTTTTTCAACCATACGTTGATATGTAGCACCCGCATTCCGCAAACCAAATGGCATCTTCACATAACAATACAAACCCCTTGGAGCAAAAAAGGCAGGATGTTCTTGATCTTCTTCTGCGAGTGATATTTGATTATACCCTTTATATCCATCAAGTGAAGTGACTCTATCATGACATGCAGCTGATTCCACCATTTGTGGTATATCTGGTAATGGAAAACTGTCTTTGGGACATGCCTTGTTTAGATCAGTGAAATCTATGCAAATTATTATTCCTTTATTCTTTTTCGGAACAATGACCATATTCGCAATCCATTCTGGATATTTTGCTTCCTTATGATCCCCGCATCCAATATCTTTTGTAATTCTTCTTCTATCTCTGTACATGATAATTTTGTGATATCTTCCTTATTCTTTGTTTGAATGGTCTTACATTTTTATCTATGTTCAATCTATGACACACCACTGATGGATCAATTCCTGGTATCTCATCTACACTTCCTGCGAAGATATCTTTATATTCTCGCAAAAGATCAATAGTTCTTTTTTCTTCTTCTTCATCCATCTTAGTTCCAATTCGCAAGAATAAAGGCTCCTATTTACTTCCCATATTTATTTCTTTAGTTGGTTCAGCTGCAACATAGCTTGGACTTTTCTCCCCCATAGGTGTTGGTTCTTTGATTATTTTTGCTGGTTCCCATTCTTTTTCTGGAATCTCATTTGGTATACCTCTCCCTTCCTTTGCTCTTATTGTATACACTCGAAATTCTTCTTCCTTTTTTGTTTCCTTCGCAAGTTTCCTACGAAGCTGTTTCTTTCTTGCTCTTCCTCCGCATTGCGTTACTTCAATTTGATAACAAAATTTTGCACTATCAAGATCTCCTTTTATTTCTTGTATTCCATTTGGTGTAGGAAATTTGATTCTCTGATGTAATGTTGAAGAAACAGCTTTGATCGCATGAATCCACGGCCTTTCTATCAGCATGTTATATGGAGATTCCATATCTATCACACACAAGATTACATGTGTTTCGATTTCTCCTAGTAATATTCGCAGCATGATTTCCCCTTTAGATTTTGTTGTAGATTTTCCTAATCCATTAATAAGACATTTTGAATTTGTGATTTCTTCATCTTTAATTCCCATCCCCTTAAGTGCATGATAGAATATGATATTAACAGAACTCCCTGTATCAACCAAAATTCGGTTTAATTTCCATTTTTCTACAGCTTTCTTATCTTCTAGCATGATCGGAATTGTGATCACCAATGGTGAAGTGTGGTTCAAGTCTTCATTTGGAATTTCTGCTGCTGAAAATGTGATTTTCCGCTTTTCCCATTCTTCTAAAGTTGTTATCTTTTCTTCCTCCATGATCTTTCTTCCTCTACAATCTCGCTTATATATTTTTCCCTTCATATTACTATGAAATTCATCAATCATTGTCTTTGTGATCATATTACATTCTTCTTTTTTGCAATCTCCATCTACTGACTTCATTTGATCTTCAAATTTTCCACAATTCCCTCAAATTTAGGCTACCACAATTCTCAAGTCCCTGTTTCTAGCGCCAATTATGTAGTTGCAGAATAATCTACAACTACACCCTCAATAGAATTAGTAAAAACTCAAGAAGTTCTTGATGGTGAACGATAACTTTCTTATTAATTCTCTTAGTTGATTACATAGAATTATCAAAATGGAACTAGAATAGTTACAACTTTTTCTATTCTCTTTCCTAAGATAATTTCTTACACTCATTAAAAGAACCTCTCGAATTTTACATTTGAACTCCTATTTATAGTAAAACTTATGCAGCTGTATATGAATTGCGAAGTATCGCAATTCATCCTCGCAAAACTTCATATTTCTCCGCACTACTTCTATCATCGTATCATTTTATAACTCTTTTCTCCTTTATCTATTACGATACTCGTGAACTATTATCTTGCGATATTCATTACCTACACCTCATTTGAGAAAAACCAAGGCCCCCTTCCTCATATGGCGCACATATTTTATCATATGCAACCACAAAAGACCTACTAACTCCTGAATCCCCTGACCAAAGAAAGTTCCGAATAACAACTTCGCATTGGTGTATAAATTTACGCGACCACTTGTACACAACCATATTATGAATGGAAATGCTAGCAATCACGGATTTAACCAAAACAACTTTTTGACATAAGAACTTCATCTTCAGCGATGTTATCTTTCTTTTGCAAGCAGAAGCCCCAACGAGTGCTATCCTTGTTACCGTATGGGTATTACACTTTTTGAGGAATGTAGTGCGTGTCCTTGCTATATGGGAGGGATGGATATTTATGGTGATCACGCCTTACACTGTGCCCACGAAGTTGGTCTAAAATTCCGTCATGATCTTATGAGGGATACTTTAGCTGATGCTTGTTATAGAGCTGGGGTGCATGCCAGAAAAGAGATGTCTTTGGGGCTTTTAGCCGATGATGGTTCCGCCTTAAGACCCGTAGATATAATGGTCTACAGCTGGGAAAATGGTCAAGACAACTGCTTTGATGTTACTGGGGTCTCTCCCTTTGCTGGTGGTGGTGCTCTTGTGATTGGTCGTGTTGTTTCTAATGCGGTTACCCGGAAACACAAGAAATACTTTGAAAAATGTAGATCTCAGGGCTACAGCTTGGGGGTATTGGCTTTTACTACTCTTGGAGAACTTGGCGAGGATTTTATATCTTTTCTGAAGAGACTCCGGTCCTGCATAGCTAGCCATGACTTTAATGTGAAAGTAAGTAATTTTATTTTTCATAGAATTGGGGTTGTTATTGCGAAAGGGATTGGTGCCCAGCTTGTTGCTCGGCTACCAACTAACTCTCTTGTAAATGAGGATGATGATTAGTATTATTTATTTGAAAACAGAAGTTTGATGGTTAAAGAAAAAAAAAAAACTTTATCTTGAAAAAATAACAATTTACCTTTCTAACCAGCAAGTTGATTCTTAAATTGTTCCACCACATTGCTGATATGATGCTATCTCATAACACCCGACATAATTTTTACTCCCAAATAACGATCCTGAAAGGTTGCAACATTCATACCCAGAAAATCGTAAATAGTTCAACGCATATTCAAAGAACTCCCTCCATAATAAAGCTTACTCTTATGACGGCTAACCGTTTGCCTCGAAGCCCTTTGATATAACCAAGTAAATCAACCAAGTTTCTCAGTCTTTTCATATTTCCTTTACAAAAGATCATAATGTCATCTAGAAAGAGTGGGAGCCACACCCTTTCTAGAGACCATATGAGACATCTTCCCTTCCTTGAACAACTTGGTGATATTATGGCTTAAAATATCTTCAATGAAAACAAAAATAAACGTAGACAAAGGATCACCTTAACGAAGACCCCTATCATTCTTGAAAAAACCTTCAGGGCTACCATTCACCAAGACTGAAATCCTAGAAGAACTTAAGATATTATGAATCCAAGAACACCACTTTTTAGAAAAACCATATTTCTGAAAAACCTCCAAGAAAGAAGATGTTGCACGAGGTAAGAAAAGTTTCAATCTCTAATTAATCTTAACAAAAAAGAAGAAGAGGTTTTTTACCCCGAGAATTGTCAGTTCAGAAGGAAAGTATATTTTATATACATTTACCCTTACACGTAAAGAGTTTCTATAAAATTATTTTTCATATGAAATATTATTAGGAACTAGAGCTTTTATATAAACTCAAAAACTATTTATAGTCAGAGTTAGAATTTGTAGTTTGACAGTTGACATGTAAATAATACTATGATCTAGGGTGAGTACTAAAGACTATCATTTTTACAATAATACTATTTATTAGGAACTCGAGTTTTTATATAAATTCAGAAACTATTTATAGTCAGAGTTAGAATTTGTATCTTGACAGTTGACATGTAAATAATACTATGATCTAGGGTGAGTACTAAAGACTATCATTTTTACAATATGAAGGTAAAAAAAATAAAATCCTTCTACAGTTTTCCAAAAAAGTAAAAAAAATAAAAATACTTCAATTGGATAAGGAAAGAAAAGGATTCTTCGGAAAACAGACATATGAGGCATGTTGATCATTTAAGTCGTGGAACAATTGCTTTTGTTTGAGGTAGTTAAAATAGAAAATGTATACTGGTGGACTACAATATCTTATTCTCATTAGGACCAAAATTAGTTTTGTAAACTATGTCTCATACTTCATGCACTCCCTTATCGATCTTAGCTACATGCAAACTTATGTATAACAGTGCATAGTTTGAGGGGAGGTGTTAGTGCAAGCTACAACTATCTCATTATCGGCAGTTAAGGGTGTTAGTAACAGATATTACTTTTTTGTTTTATTTTATTTTCTTGCTTTCCTGTAAGTCAGTTACTATTAGTTGGACTGTTTTCTCTTTTGTTCTTTAGCTATATATAGATGTGTCATGTAATCTCTTTTTGTATCTGATAGAATACAACTTACAACATAACATTTTATACAACCCATTTGTTTTTCATTTTACAAGGGATCACAAAAGGAAGTTCTTTTTAGTACTGAAACAAAATCAACTAGAGAGCTAGAGGTTTTTAAGCAGGCCCAAGCCAGGTTCAACTTTTCGCCCTTTTAACTGTTATGGCCATGCCTGCTAAAGCCTAGGCTTGTGAAATCTTGCCAAAATAGGCCTGGTATGGCCTGTGCGGTTATAAATAATATGAGATTATATAAGTTTATCATGCAAAAACGGAAGATGGTGGGGTGGTTGTTAGAGCATAGTTCGGTTGAACCCACCAAGCGTTGGTATGTCAAGTTTGGTTGTCATATTTAGTATCAAAACTCATCTAGAGTCACTTGATTATTTACTAGAGTCAACTTCGTTTAGGTTAGACTAGAAAGTCTAGGAATGTTGAGATGTACAAGTATTACTCTGAAGACCCAATTAAAGAATGTGAAGAAGTAACAACTGTAACAAAGACATCATCTTTCCATTTGAGGTTAGTAATACCGACTTGACTTGTTTCCATTCCTAACTTATCTTTCAAGTCGTATTATATTAAAAACATAACATGGGAAGATGTATATATAATACTCTAGTGATTAGACTTGGTCATATTATTTGGAAATTTTGCTTTAGTTCTGGTAGATATTGACTTTGCGAAAAACATCCCTGAGAGGATTAAACGGAAGAAACTCAGTCTGTGAAGAATTTGGAATCTATGACCATGACCAACACTAAGTCCGTGTCCAATGTGGATACTAATATTCAGTCAGGGTCTGACAAGGTTACTAATATTTAGTCTGTATCCAACAAGGATGGGTCAATGTACGTGATTAAACCTAACACTAACAAGGTCGTTAGAGGTTTGGATACAGATGTTGACAATTCTAATGATGAATGGACTAAAGTGAAAGGAAAGAAATCCCCTAGTAAAGGTACTTCTTTCTCTTTTACTCCTTTTGAGAATGATTTTACTCCCTTTGTGGATGAGCTAATGCAAACTGAAGTTGTGGTTAAAAACAAATATGATCTCCTATCATCTGAGTTAGGCCTTGATAATGTTATTATTGAGGAGGAACAAGTTTTAGAATCTAGTGACTCAGATGTTAGTATGGGATCTAAAGATTGGGGTGAAGTAGATGCAGACATTTTAGTAAGGAAGAAAGCTAGGAAAGTTGCCAAACAGGCTGCTAAAATCATGGCAAAGCGTTCTTTGCAATTTGATTCAAGTTTGGAATCTTCTCCCAGCAAGTCTAATGAGGAATCTCCAAGCCATGACACTAACATGAAAATACAAGCCGGGTTGGTTGATACTGTTTTTTATTTGAATAATATTTTGTCTAAGGAAGAATTAGAGGTGGCAAGCAATATTCATCTTGATGAAGTGCGTGCTAAGTTCATTAGTAGTCCAACTTTTAGAAAAGATTATTTCAAAGAAAAAAGAAGGAGCAAATGGAAAGATTGGCTCCAAAGGAAAAATCCCTTAGTAAGTTTTCTCTTATTAAGCTTGTTCCTGGTAACTTTGCTAATGAGGATGAATATGGAGAGTTTTATGAGGATGAAGATGAAGATATCTATGGTAATTATGCTTTTGATACAGATATCATGGCTCAAATTTTCTCCAAAAGCAAATCTTATATAGTTGGTAGCAGTAAATTGAAAGGAGTTGGCTATAAATATAGGTAGCTTCTTTTAATTTTCTTTTTTGAGGTTATTTTTTAGCTATTTCCTAGTTGTTATTTAAACCCCTTTGGTTTATGGGGGTAAGGATCTTCGTGCTCAATTTTTTAATTCTTGTAATTACGTTTTTTTTGTTATAATAAACTTTGGACTTAACAAAAAAAAATGAGAGGATTAAACTTACTGTTAGTGGACGTACTTTCTGGCAATACCTTGATATACCTAAAGCTCATAAATTTTATATGCACTGCAGCATCATTGGGCACAATGATAAGGAATGCTAGAGAAAGTCCAAAAAAGAAAAGCCTTCGCCCAAGGTTGATGTTACTGCTAAAGGTGACACTTCCTAAGGTTGGAAAACGGCAAAGAAGAAAAAATACTCACGTAATGAAAGAAATACCCATGTTCCTGCAAGTTCAAGTGGTGCTGGTGGTGCTGATAAGCCAATAACAGTTGAGGAGAATGCTGGTGGTGTGGAGGAAACCACCCATCTTGAGGATGTGCTAGCTTCTTCTGAAGCTCAGTTTCGAGCTGCGTCTGAATCTTTTGAGAAGGTTAACCAGGCGGTAGCTGCGAAATCAGCATTAGCTAGCAGGTTGTTAGTGGGTGAAACTACAACCTCGATTGATAAGTTAATTATGAGTGATGAATTGGCAAGACCTAATCACTCAAACACTGATAGGATTTATGCTAGCTCTTCTTCTACTCATGTTGCAACTTATGGTGATAAAAATCAAATGTCGCAAGACACTGTAGTTGATAATATTTCTCAAACTCCAATATACAATGTTGTTACAGAATCTGTGGTGGTTCTTTCACCAAATAAATTCAATGTCTTAAGTGACGAGTTGGGTTGACAGAATCTGTTCAGCAATCTTCGGATCAAGCTGAGGAGAGTTATGATGAGGACATCACACCTGAGCAAGCTTCATTAGGTGTCAAAGGTAAAAAGTGAAGTGAAGTCCCAGATGAACAAGGTAAACTAAAGGAGAAAAAGAAGCTTGGTCGTGTAAGGGTATCCAAAAATAAGCAAACTAGTACTACTTCGGAATCCAAGTCTGACTCGAAAACTGAAATAAATGAGTTCGGAATCAAGGTTCGAAAAGGAAGGTCTCCAATTCTTGAGAGAAGGGGTACACTGGATTCGACTCAGAATTCAAAAGTTATTAATAAACCTACAAAAACAGTTTCCTAATGCATGTTCTCTTTTGGAATATCAACGGGGTTGCGAAAGTGGAAGCTGGGTTGAAGTTACGTGAGTTAGTGCATGAGTATAATCCGGTGGTACTTTGTATTGCTGAGCCAAAAATTCAGTACTCTGACAATGTTATGTTAAGGCTAAATTTAGCTGGTTTTACTAAAAAGGCAATTCATAATTCTTCTTCAAGCTCTTTAGGTAATCTCTGGATTCTTTGGAGTGAAGATATTGAAGATCCGGTGGTGATTAATATGACTAAGCAAGCCATTACGGTGTAAACTGGGGGGGGGGGGTTAATAAATATATTTTTTTCATGCTAGTTATTTACAAGTTGTTAGAAGGAGATTATGAAGTCAACTTTCTGCAGTAGACTCTATTACTCCTTGGATAGTTATGGGAGATTTTAACCGTGTTCTTCAGGGTGATAAAAGGGGGGGGAGAGAGCCGTGTACTTCTTGCATCAATGATTTCAGTGACTGGATGGAGGAAAATGATCTTTTTGAGGAGGATTATTTGGGTTCTTAGTTCACTTGGACTAATGGTCAATCGGGTGTTTGTACAATACTCAGAAAATTGGATCGTGCTATTATCAATGAACCTTGGTTAACTAAGTTTTCGAATTGCCGGTATAAAGCTCTTCCTAGAGAAGTTTCCAACCATTTAACTCTTATTGTTTTTTGTTTTATTGCTCATAGGCCAAAGCGATCTTCTTTCCGAATTCAGAAAATGTGGTTTACACATCCAGATTTTTTGAGAATGGTTGAAGCGTCTTGGAATGCTCTAGTTTATGGTAATCCAGATTTTGTTTTTCCTTTCAAATTGAAGCGTTTGAAGGAAGCTATCAAGTTGTGGAACCAAACTGTCTTTGGTAATGTTAATATTCAACTTAGGCAAGCTCAACTTAAATTTAAAGTGGCAAGTAGGAATTCAGATGAAGATCCTAATGATTTAGCTAAGTTGAATGTCAGGAAAGATGCTCTTGTTGTTTTCCATGATGTTCGTATGCAACAACATATTATGCTTAAGCAAAATTCTCGAAACAAGTGGATTTTCGAGGGTTCTAGCAATTCTTCGTATTTCCATAATAACATTAAAATTCGTAGAGTGTGAATACTATTTCGGAGCTGGTGGCGGAAGATGGCTCAACTATCAATGATGCTGATCAGCTTCGTGACCATGTTGTTTCTTATTATGAGGCTAAATTCAATGGTGAGGACCTTCCCATTGATGAACATCTTTTTGATTATGATCATGAGACTATTTCTTTGGAGGAAAGTCAGATGTTAGATGCATTCCTTTCTTGGAAGAAATTAAAATTGCAGTTTTTTATTTAGGGACGAATAGTGCTCCGGGTCCAGATGGGTTCTCAGGGTGTTTTTACAGACATTGTTGGGACTTAATTCACCAGGACTTGTTCAATGCTGTTACTTATTGCTGGAATACAAAGAAAATTCCTAATGGGGCTAACTCTAGCCTAATTCTTTTGCTTGCAAAGGTAAGAGGAGCGGATAGTTTGAGGAAATTTAGACCTATTGATCTAAGAAATTTTTTCTTCAAAATTTTGAAAAAATTCTAGCAACAAGACTTGGTAAGTAGGGCTGGCAATGGATGTCCGGTATCCGGATTTCATTTCCGATTATTCGACATCCTATGGGATTTTATCCGTTATATCGGATAACGGATATCGGATAGGATAATTTGTTGGATATTTTCCACTTAACCTATCGGAATCGGATTGGACTCTATCTGTTTGGTTAATATCTGTTTGGTTAATATCCGATATCTGATATTGTAGGGGCATACATGTAATTTTCCCATACCCAGTTTACTAGTCGTGGAGGAGTTGAGAAGAACAGAACTCATTTCCGATCTTTAATTCCGACATCTTATTACCAGACGGTTTCAACAAGGAGGAAAAAACTCGTTCCCGGCAACCTTAACTACTCAGATCCGTTTGGATCTGTGCAGCATCAGCTTAAATCCTCAAATATAATTTAGTTAATCTGTTTGTCTAGATTACAAATCAGAGAAAATAAACCATAAACCATAAATCATCCAATCTTCATCTTCATCTTCAAAACCCTAAGTTAACCGCCATGGATTTAGCAGACCTCATCGGCTAAATCATCGATTCACCGGCCCTTAAAACCTATTCAGATCGCTTGCTTGCTATTTTGTGATACCAATTTAATCCTGGAGATTTTATTCATCTTTGTTCTGCCGGATGGGATCTGTTTTCATCAGAATCGGCTTTAATCTTCATTGATAACCTATCCAGCAACGGGTTCCTTCTGCAAATCAATTCATTCGTGCAATTGAGGTAATAATATTTCAGATTGGTTCAATCTCTTTCTTCACTATATCGTCATGGTGTTAAATCTGTTCATTAAGCCTCAATACTTCACTGTTATGTCCAGAGACTACTGTATTTAGTTTTCTGATTTTTATTAAACCCTTTACGTTTCCATACCAATATCTCAGATTAAACCAAATGCTTTCTAACTTATCACTAAACCTTGAATTTCTCTTATTTTTTCGATCTTTTTCTCATTCCCTTTGCGCAGTGTGTATTCTAGTTTAATTGTGTGTAATTCTTGTTTGCTTTTGGGCTAGTGTAGCCCCTGTTTTCACGCATATTTCCCTATTTGAATTTGATTTTGAAGTAGAAAGGCAGTTTTTCACAACCCACCAGGTTAGTTTCATTTCAAAGTTTGTTTTTTTTATTGTTGGTGGTGTTTTCTCTAGTTGGTTTCCTCTTTGGCTTGTGGTCTCTGCCTTGTGTTTCTTTGTTTAGTATGGTATTAGATCACTATGGTTTTGGATTTTCGATTTGTTTGCTAAGGTTTGTTTGAGCCCTTTTGTTAAGTGAGTATTTTCTACCAAGGATATGTATATTCCTTTTAGTTGTTTTCTTATGATCCAGATTAGGTTGTTGGAGGTTATTTATGAACTGGGTTTGACTTATTTAGTCTCTGGGATAACTGTATTGAGTTATAGACTATGTAATCAAAGAAAATAACATCACTGGTTTCATGCCTCAACATATTACCTCTTCTGCACCTATAAGCAAGTTACTCGGTAGTAGGATTGTAGTCCTCAACTTCAGCTGGACTAAAAATTCTTTGTTACAGCAATACTCGATGTCTTCTCACCTTGATCTCCTATAACAATATTAGATCATATTATGAGTCTTGACCAAAATTTGCATTTCTGATTAAAGTTCAAAATTTGTTCTGGTGTCAGGGTTTGCATAATCATTATATCCCCTCTTCTTTTTCTTTTTCTTTTTATTTTAACTTTATAATCAAGATTTTGTTTGCATATTTCTATTTTACCCTTGTCATATTGTGTTTCAGTTAAATTGTAATGGTAACCTTTTGTGATGAGTATTAGTAATAGTGGATACGACTGATTTGTGTTGATGGTATACCACTGACTTGGGATTTGCTGTTGCAGAACCCCAAATGTGAAAGCTTGAAAATCTGAACCCCCTAAAATTGACCATTGGGTAGATTAGAAAGGTATATGCAGTTCATTTTTAACTGTCTAGACCAGATCTTGGGGGCAGCTGCATTTGTCTTCTGTAAAACATTGAAAGATATTTTGTAGCAATATTTGCTCTCATCTGCAACTTTATTATTAAATTTCTGCTCACCTTGTGTTGCACTGTTGCTTATGGTGGTGAAAGCTTTGAGAAACTGAAATGTTGGATGTCAGAATTTTCTTATCAAGTGATTCATTGTGATTTGTGAATGCAGATACAGAAATCTTGGACTGAAGTGAAGTTGATGCAATGATACAACATGCCAGGTAGCCAAGCAAGATCACACTAAGTTACACTACTCACTAGCGTGTTGACATTGTTAGCCTATGTGACTGTTTGACATTGTTTTTTTCTTTTTTGGCTTTGCTGTAGCCTGTTGTGTACTTTCTTTTGCATTCACTAGACTGGGAGTAAACTCTTTAACTCTAAACAGTGTGCTTGTGTGTGTTTGTACTTTTCACAGAACATTTTGAACTTAAAAAGACAAAGACTGTTTTTTTCAAGCTTTTAGTTATTTTCCTAGTTATCGGATTTTAACGGATAAAAATCCGATATCCAATAGCTTAACCTTAACCTTATCGAATTGGATTTTCTGATATCCGTCGGATGTTATCGGATATCCGATAACCCTTAACCTTAACCTTATTGGAACTGCCAATATCCGCCAGATATTTATCCGTTGCCAGCCCTATTGGTAAGGTTTTGGGTAAGTTCGTCGTAAATAAGCAAGTGGCTTTTATGAAGAGTACATGAAAATATCAGTTTGGCGTCAGAGATGGTTAATGAACTGCACATCAAGAGGAATGAAAATATCAGTTTGGCGTCAGAGATGGTTAATGAACTGCACATCAAGAGGAATGATGACAATTTGGGTCTGAAGCTAGATATCTCTCAAGCTTTTGATACCGTGAGCTGGACTTTTGTTATGGAGGTGTTTAGAAGATATTATTTTTCAGAAGATTGGTGTTCTTGGATCCTCAATATTCTGAATGGTGATCCGGAAGGTTCTTCAAAATTAATAGAGGTTTGCGTCAAGGAGACCCTCTCTCGCCTCTTATTTTTGTTTTGATAGAGGATGTTCTTAGCCGTAACATCACTAAACTCTTTCAAAACAAAGATATGACATATATGGTATTGCTCCCACTTATTTATTCTTTGCTGACGATATTATGATTTTTTGCAAGAGTAACATGAAGAGTTTGACAAACTTGGTGAAGTTACTGGATCTTTATCAATGTGCTTCTAGTCAGCGTGTTTGTAGAGAGAAAAGCAAGATTTATTATGGTGGGGGGTCTTTAAGTAGGTGTCAAACCGTTGCTAAATACTTAGGCATTGGAATTACATACTTTCTGGATCGTTATTTGGGTGTTCAAGTAATGCCAGGAGCGGTTCGTTACCGACATATTAGTAATGTCATTGATAAATTAAAGGATCAACTCTCAGTTTTGAATGGTAAGATGCTTTCTTTTCAAGATAGAGTAGTGTTAATTAAATTTGTTCTTTCAAGTTACTTTATTCATAACATGGCGGTATACAAATGGTCGGTAAAGTTTATTCAACAATGTGAACGAGTGATTCGTAATTTCCTTTGGTCGGGAGATTCTAATCTTTCTCGACCTTTTGTGGTGGGATATGACAAAATATGCAGTCCGGTTAAGGAAGGTGGCCTTGGTCTTACTAGTATGCGTACTATGAATAGGGCGTTACTAATGAAACTGTGGTGGAGTATTAAGTCTTCTAGTGAAGGTTGGGTGCGGTACTTGTAGTCTAAATTCACTATTAAAGATGGACATATTAAAACAGCAGGAATCAAGTCCACGATTCTTCCTCGAATTCATTGGGTGCATAATGATGTGGTTCGTAATACAAAGTGTCTAATTGGGGATGGGAGGTCTACGTCTTTGTTTTATGATGTTTGGTATGGAAATACTAGTTTGGAAAAAATTATAGAGCGTGAAGACCTGGACAGAATAACTCGGGTTAGTGACATTATTGTGCATGGTGAATGGGTCTTACAGAGAGATCACTTGTAGGAACTTACAAATGTTGGTGTAATTTTGGAGGATTTGCCGAGAATTCATAATGGTATGGACAGGAAAATTTGGATGCCTGACTTGAAGGGTTTCTTTAAAGTCCTGTCTACAAGGGAACTTATTAGGACTAAGTATCCTATTATGGAGGAGGCGCACTTGATGTGGTGGAAAGTGGTACATCCTTCCTTATTAGCTCATAATTGGAAATTTGTTCATGGGGCTTGTGCAACAATGGACAAAGTTCGTAGCAGATTCAAGATATCTTTAGCTTCAAAATTTTACGTGTGCCAGCATGTTGAAGAGTCTCTTGAGCACATTCTTTGGAATTGCAGGTTTGCAAGGAGGGCTTGGGATTGGATTTCAGGTATTATCATATTAAGGTCACATTTTAATTTGATTAATGCTAACAAAGAAGCTAAGGGTAACAGTAGAATGATTAAGGATATGTGGTTGGTGTCTATCCTGGTGGTACGCTCGAAGTTGTGGTTTACTGATGCGTGTCGTATGCGTCAAAAATAATTTCACTTCCTCACTCAACTAGATATAAATATAGTATTCGATAAGAAAGAGTTCGTATCCACAGAGAGGCGATTGTTGTTATACAATTTTCAGATTCTTAAGTAACCAAGTAACCCAGGGTGTGTTTTTGTTTTTATCAACGTAATAAAATAAAATAAAGCAAAGCAAATAGTTGGAATAATCAATAAGGAGAAGATATTGGTCAAGGGATAGTATCATTCACAAACATGTATTTTTCATAAATGATTAGAATTGGTAATTTTAATCTCTCAATTATCAAAAGTCCTAGGATATCTTGATCGCAAGAGTATCCCGTTTATTTCCTGATTTTTATCACAAACAACATTAAAAGATGCTACTGTGAAATCTTCTTAAAAAGCAACCTAAAGTGTAAAATCACAATTAGATTTAACTCCCTAAGAGCAATAAGTTCTATGAAATAAGACTAATCAATGCAAACAAACGTGTAAAAGCACTAATTCGTTTTAACAAAGATTATGATTCATATGCGATTAAAAAGATGTATCACTACAAGTATTAACCACAAGATGCTACTAGAAATCAGAGATAAACAACTTTTACGTATTAAAAACCCTAATATAGCTATTGAGATGAAAACAAATCCAATTGATTCCGGACTTAACCAAACTAGCATTCAAATCATATGATAATAAAAACAATGAATCATAAACGATAAAATTGAGACAAAACTAATTCATAGAATCAAATAACATGCTTGAAGAAATCAACTTTTATCCCATAACCAATAATAGTATTTAGCTACACATATTCATGGAGTTCATCATAATAATATTCAAAGAAATAAGATGAAACATAAAAGAAAGCAAACCCTAGAAGTAGTTCTCTGCAAAACCTCCAAGAATAGAATAAAACGTTATCCAAAAGTTGTACAAGTCTTCCCTTTTATGTCTCTTCTTAGGTCCAAAATTAGGTATAGTCTTCAAAGTCCATTAGTTGGAAATTCACCCGGCCCGCGAGAGAGAGAAACCCATGTAGAAAATCTGTCCCAAAAGTGGTCACCGGAAAACTGGGTTTTTGGCCGGAAATTGACCGGAATCCGGTACCGGAAAAGTATCTCAGGTGACCGGCAAAGTCCGCCCGGTCACCGGTCAACGATCCAACTCTTGTCAACTGAGTCAACTCGGGTCAAACGCCGAGTTGGACCGAGTCAGATGCGAGTCATAGTCTTGAATCAGAAATGAGTTAGACTTCCCTAGCTGATTGGGCTGAGTTGCCAGGCCATAAGCCATTTGCGCAATTCAATTCTGGTGCATCATCATTGTACATCACTCCTACATACCCAGCCATGATGGTCGGGCATCCCGCAACTCCAGCAAAATTTCAACTTCTTCCCTTGCATTTAAGCTGATGGGTGTTCTCACTAGCACCACCAACAATATCAACTTTTCCTGCAAAATCCAACCACCCAGCACAACCATTTGCTCTCAAACCCATTAGCTCCACCTTCTTTGCACATCACAAATTCTCAATCCAATCTTTGAAATCCAACAAAATCATTCCACCGCCACTTCGTATTCTATACTCGAGACACTTCTCTTCCATTCATGGAAAACACACAACTCAACACTCTGCAATGTAACTTCCACCACCAACATAGTCTAAAATCACCACCTCAAGTAAAGCTACACACTGCAGTTCATATTTGCCCATTACAAGCATACCACACAAAACCATTCTCACATTCCCTCATACCAGTTGTTGTCTTGCAAATTCATAATGAACCAATCCCATAGTAACACCTCATATCACCACAGTTCAACATACCACCACCCGAGCTTCACTCAAATTTGCAATTCACTCCCAGCTGCTCTTCTTAGCTTCATATGGCACTAACATTTTTACCAGATTCATCACCACCATCACAAAGCACCAACACCTTGAAGCTACAATTCCCATATAACAGCAGCACCACCAACACAACAGTCTCCTAACCCTCAACTCAGTTCATGGCCAATGTTGCAATTGCAACTCCCCATTCATCATCATGTTCCAAAGACATCGATGAGCTAATCACCAGCTGCTACCAAAAGCAGAAGCTCCATTTTCTGCTTCAGAAACTGTATATCACAGCTCTCAATCCTTATAATCTCAGCATCACCACCTGTAATGCCATAGCACCCAGCTATTAGCTCCATCAACAACTGCTACATAGACCAGCACCTTGACCCATTGTATATCCCAGAAACCAGCAGCATCAACATCATCAACTTCCCAGTAATAATCAACTCAGGACCCTGTAACCTGCTTCACTGAATTCCACCTGCATTCTGTACCACTTCAGGCCTTCAATCCACACAGCACCAATTTAAGCTCTCAAAGCTAACTCCCTCGCAAGGAACTACCACTATTGTGTTCATGGTATCCATCTCCAGCCGCACCTAACCTCAGAAGCAACACAACAAACCCCAACATTTATTCATGTTCTCCTTTAAACATCACAAACCCATTTACATCTCATTCTCATCTTCAACCTCTGCTCCATTCAAACCCATTAACCCCAATTTCTTTAATCCACCAACAATTTAACCACCATCATCTCAGTACCACCTTTTCCTTGTTTTTGTACAGATTCAATCATTCAAATTCGAACCCTAATTAATCACCACAATAACAGCTTCTCTATCTCAAGCTTCATTAACTCACGATTACCAGCTCATCTTATTAGTAACCACATGACCAATTTCTTCTCAGCTCTTAGATTTCTACTTTCTCCATGGCTGCGCCTCCTTAATCTTCTTTATTTCTTCCAAGAGAAAATGATTGAGAGGAAAATATCTCTCTCAATTTCAGGTTTAGGTTAAGGTAGGGAATAGATTTAGATACCCCACTTCTGACCACTTATTTCAACCCAGATGGGTGCCCTGAGTAGCTCTTTGGTGCTTTTAGCACTTTTCTTTAACCACAAACCTGACTACCCCTTAACCACCGCTGGTCTGTGTCCAGTACTTCTCCAAATAAAGTTTCCCTTTAACCTTGGGTTGGCTCCATATAGTATTCTCCCATGAAAAATGACGGCTCTGCCCTTTACGCTCCAGATGGACTTTTTCTCCTTCTTTTGAACTCTTCCACCAGCAACAGCCATCCTTTACTTCTCATATCCACTTATTTCCTTCAATTCTATTCATCACTAAAGCAGTTATGCTTTTCAGAAAAAATTCGCACCACTAAAGCCGACAAACTTTTCAGATAGGGATGAAGAAATAAAAGAAAATATGAGAAATAATCGCCTCCAATAACATTTTCACCTTTTGATTTGTTTCTTCTTATTTTGATCCAAACGACTCCAAAGTACCTAAATACTCAAAAACAAAACATAAGATACATAATTTACAAGAAAACTAGCAGAGAAAGAATAAACAATAGATAAATAATAAGGTGTTTTAGACACCTATCAGATTCCCCCACACTTAGACTTTGCTAGTCCTCGAGCAAATCAAATAAAATAATTATAAAACATAAATACAACTCCGTCTCGTCGAGGCTACGGTTAATCTAAGCATAAATAACAAGCCTTTAAACCCCTAGGTGTCCCTAGTGGATGAGTTTTAGTCTCGCGAAGGTTTACTAGAGATATACCTACAAAACCTATATTTTCAACTCCGTCTATTTGTGAAAAATCAATGAACGAACCCAAAATGACTATAGGAGGAGGTACCTTGCGCAAATTCAGTTCATATATTAGTAAGCTTTAATTAGATAGTCGAACAAGCCACAATACTCGGAAACTAACAAACCACAATCACAATGAAAAGATTAAGAAGATGGATATAGATGTAGATGTTGGTGAATGTTCACAAGTGATCGATGTTTCCCATATCTGTCTGAAGGTCACTGCCAAGATGAACCTATGCATCCTATTGGATTGAGCTACTGGTTTGAATTCTACATCAACTCATTAGCATATACAAGGGAACCAGGAGTGACTTTATTCAACCAATATAATACTTTTTTTTTTTTTTTTTTCACTTTTTTTTTTAGACAGCATGATTAAATCTTTTGGATCCAAGCGCATGCTTCTTGTCAGCAAGTACATGATAGTTGCCTTGGATCCTGCATTCCACGCTTGTTTAGGCGACGGAGACATGGACAACGTTTCACACATGCTGCTATTCCCAAGTGTCATTCTTATTCCGTTTGGTCTAATTGGTCGGTCTCCTTCTTTTTTTTTCGTTTTTTTTTTTTTTTAGTAACTCAATCACTCTATTTCATCCTAGCAGTAATAACACGTCGATGTTTAGTGACCCACCAAAGCACTTAGAGAAAAATAGATAAATATGGAAAAATAAAAATAGAATGCGATATGGTGATATTCCGACATATGGTAACAACTATCATGTTATTTGTGATTTCTGAGCTATGTTCGTCCCTTTTAGTTAATTGGTTCCTCAACTCCTGCATTCAAAATGGTTCCATCCACTAATGGTGTCATCCTAAAGGCACAAGTTTCTAGATTTCGGAGTTCAAAAAGCACAATTTTTTTTCTTGGTTTTTCTATTTTTCTGATTTTTTTTTTGTTTTTTACTAAAGGCATAAAATACACTAAAACAAACTATACAAACATATAAATGCTCCCCCACACTTAAACTTTACATTGTCCTCAATGTAAAATTGAATCATCCAAAGAAAGTTCAAGGTGGGAAATTTCGCAAATGATATGCAAAAACAAAGAAAATAAAGATAAAATGCATAAAGAATAAATTAAAAAAAAGGTAAAGGTAAAGATACAAAACCGGTGGGTTGCCTCCCACTTAGCGCTTGGTTTAAAGTCATCAGCCAGACGTGCTCCTTGCTTGTTACGCCTTAGCCGGCTTCCAACACATTATGGAAATCTGATTGAATGGTACTTGGATGTTTCCTCGCTTCAAAGATGTTGAAGTGTATGACTTCTTCATCGAACTCCATAGTCAAGGTGCCATTGTGGACATCAATCTTTGTTCTAGCAGTACTCATAAATGGTCTACCCAACAGTAAAGGTGTAGACGAGGATGAATTCACATCACTCATGTCTAAAACATATAAATCCACTGGAAATATTAGTCCTTTTACCTGCACCAAAACATCCTCAACATACCTTTAGGGTACACATTAGATCTATCGGCAAGTTGAATAACTATGCCGGTTTTCTTGAGAGGACTAAGATTTAAAGCATCATAAATCGAAGCAAGCATAACATTAATAGACGCTCCTAAATCTAACATAGCTTTTGCAAACCTTGTTTTACCAATAGTGCATGGAATAATGAAACTACCGGGATCTTTCAATTTAGGTGGGAGTTTCTTTGTAAGATACGCCGAAGCTTTTCCCCCACACTCATTACCTCATTACCGGTTAGCTTGTGCTTGTTAGTGCACAATTCCTTTACACACTTTGCATAGCGAGGAGATTGCCTAATTACTTCAATGAGTGGAATATTCACTTGGACCTTCTTAAAAACATCCCAAATATCCCTATCTTGTTCCACCTTCTCATTAGCTTTAGCGAACCTTCCAGGAAAAGGTAGAGGAGGAACATAAGTAGAAACAAGAGGTTTAGAGTTTGATTTAGTTACCTCGGGAGTTTGGGGAAAATCTGCGTGCTTTTCCTCCAAAATTGGTTCCTTTGGCGATTCTTCTTCACCCGAATTAGTAACTTCGGGTTGCACAAATTTTGTACCACTTCCCAACTTAATAGCATTGACACCCTCACTTGAGTTAAGAGTTTGGGAAGGGAGTTTCTCACCATTTTGTGCATGAAACTGATTAATCTCCTCGGCCATTGAACCAACTTGTGTTTTCAAGTCCTGGACCACACCCTCCGTTCTTTGCATAAAAGATTTCAGCAACTCTTCCATATTGGACCCTTGATTTTCAGGTGGTTGTTGTTGTTGCTGGAATTGTTGTTGTTGCGGTAGACCAACTTGTGATTGCCACTCCTTAATTGAATTATCCGTTTTCTGCTGATTTAAGATCGCTAGTTGTTGATTTTGCTGTACCACGGACATTAGAGCCTCCACCAAAGTAACCATCTTCTCCAATTCTGGAGTATGCCCTTGTTGTGGTTGTTGCACTTGTTGTTGGAAATCATGCGGATGGCTGTAAACAGAACTTGCACTTGCAACTTGCTCGTAAGTGTTGGAATAAATACCATACGGATGAGTTGAGAATATAGCATTGACATGCTCTACGTTCTCATAAGCTGGGCGTGATAGTTTTACAGCCACTACTGCAATTTGTTGCATCATTTCCATCATATTGCTCATTTGTTGACGTAATTCGATAATCTCGTCAACTTGATTAACTCCCTTGGTAGGTGGTTCTGATCCTCGACTTGAAAATTGTTGAGAATTTGCTGCCATACTCTCAATCAACTCCCTAGCTTGTGTCACTGTCTTGTTCATAAGTGCACCACCACTTGCAGCGTCAATAAGATTCCTATCACTTGCTTGGAGACCTTCATAGAAGTATTGGACAATCATTGCGTCACTAAATTGGTGATGAGGGAAGCTTGCTACCAATCTCTTGTATCGTTCCCAACATTCATATAAAGATTCTCCCACATTTTGCTTCATCCCACAAATCTCCTTGCGAATTTGAATAGCCTTTGATGCAGGAAAATATCTCTCTAAAAAGAGTTTCTTCAACCCATTCCAAGTTGTGACACTTTCGGGAGGCAAATAATATAACCAATCCTTAGCACTATCCGTCAATGAAAATCGAAAAACTTTCAACATTGCACCATACGCATCAGTATCCGCTAGAAGCACGGCCATGACAATGGTGTAGAAGTCCATAAGATGCTTGTTTGGGTCTTCATTCACCATGCCATGGAACTTTGGTAATTCTCTAAGCAGCCCCGGCTTGATCTCGAAAGTAGAATTTGTTTGAATACACCCCTGTTGTGTATCTAGATTGTGAGAAGCCAACTCCTTGAGTGTGTGATTTGCATCACCCATTGCTTCTCCCAGTTTGTATTTCAGTAAGGTACCTGAAACAAAATTCTCAAAACGAATTTAAAAACAACGTAAAAATAAGAAACCAAAACTATATAACAAGCCGAATGCCTCCCCGACAACGGCGCCAAAATTTGATTCGTGTCGTATACGTCAAAAATAATTTCACTTCCTCACTCAACTAGATATAAATATAGTATTCGATAAGAAAGAGTTCGTATCCACAGAGAGGCGATTGTTGTTATACAATTTTCAGATTCTTAAGTAACCAAGTAACGCAGGGTGTGTTTTTGTTTTTATCAACGTAATAAAATAAAATAAAGCAAAGCAAATAGTTGGAATAATCAATAAGGAGAAGATATTGGTCAAGGGATAGTATCATTCACAAACATGTATTTTTCATCAATGACTAGAATTGGTAATTTTAATCTCTCAATTATCAAAAGTCCTAGGATATCTTGATCGCAAGAGTATCCCGTTTATTTCCTGATTTTTATCACAAACAACATTAAAAGATGCTATTGTGAAATCTTCTTAAAAAGCAACCTAAAGTGTAAAAGCACAATTAGATTTAACTCCCTAAGATCAATAAGTTCTATGAAATAAGACTAATCAATGCAAACAAACGTGTAAAAGCACTAATTCGTTTTAACAAAGGTTATGATTCATATGCGATTAAAAAGATGTATCACTACAAGTATTAACCACAAGATGCTACTAGAAATCAGAGATAAACAACTTTTACGTACTGAAAACCCTAATATAGCTATAGAGATGAAAACAAATCCAATTGATTTCGGACTCAACCAAACTAGCATTCAAATCATATGATAATAAAAACAATGAATCATAAACGATAAAATTGAGACAAAACTAATTCATAGAATCAAATAACATGCTTGAAGAAATCAACTTTTATCCCATAACCAATAATAGTATTTATCTACACATATTCATGGAGTTCATCATAATAATATTCAAAGAAATAAGATGAAACATAAAAGAAAGCAAACCCTAGAAGTAGTTCTCTGCAAAAGCTCCAAGAATAGAATAAAACGTTATCCAAAAGTTGTAGAAGTCTTCCCTTTTATGTCTCTTCTTAGGTCCAAAATTAGGTATAGTCTTCAAAGTCCATTAGTTGGAAATTCACCCGGCCCACGAGAGAGAGAAACCCATGTAAAAATCTGTCCCAAAAGTGGTCGCCGGAAAACTGGGTTTTTGGCCGGAATCCGGTACCGGAAAAGTATCTCAGGTGACCGGCAAAGTCCGCCCGGTCAACGATCCAACTCAGGTCAACTGAGTCAACTCGGGTCAAACGCCGAGTTGGACCGAGTCAGATGCGAGTCAGAGTCTTGAATCAGAAATGAGTTAGACTTCCCTGGCTGATTGGGCTGAGTTGCCAGGCCATAATCCATATGCGCAATTCAGAATTCTGGTGCATCATCATTGTACATCACTCCTACATACCCAGCCATGATGGCTGGGCATCCTGCAACTCCAAAAAAATTTCAACTTATTCCCTTGCATTTAAGCTGATGGGTGTTCTCACTAGCACCACCAACAATATCAACTTTTCCTGCAAAATCCAACCACCCAGCACAACCATTTGCTCTCAAACCCATTAGCTCCACCTTCTTTGCACATCACAAATTCTCAATCCAATCTTTGAAATCCAACAAAATCATTCCACCTGCCACTTCTGTACTCTATACTCAGTACACTTATCTTCCATTCATGGCAAACACACAAATCAACACTCTGCAATGTAACTTCCACCACTAGCATAGTCTAAACTCACCACCTCAAGTAAAGCTACACACTGCAGTTCATATTTGCCTGCCATTACAGTACCACACAGCAACCATTCTCACATTCCCTCATACCAGTTGTTGTCCTGCAACTTCATAATGAACCAATCCCATAGTAACAGCCTCATATCACCACAGTTCCAACATACCACCACCTGAGCTTCACTCCAGCTGCAATTCACTCCCAGATGCTCTTCTTAACTTCATATGGCACTAATATTTTTACCAGATTCATCACCACCATTACAAAGCACCAACACCTTGAAGCTACAATTCCCATATAACAGCAGCACCACCAACACAACAGTCTCCTAACCCTCAACTCAGTTCATGGCCAATGATGCAATTGCAACTCCTTCATTCACTGTCACAGCCCAGCATCTGATGAGCTAATCACCAGCTGCTACCTAAAGCAGCAGCTCCATTTTCTGCTTCAGAAACTGTATATCACAGCTCTCAATCCTTCTAATCTCATCATCACCACCTGTAATGCCATAGCACCTAGCTATCAGTTCCATCAACAACTGCTGCATAGACCAGCACCTTGACCCATTATATCTCCCAGAAACCAGCAGCAGCAACATGATCAACTTCCCAGTAATACTCAACTCAGGACCCTGTAACCTGCTTCACTGAAGTCCACCTGCAGTCTGTACCACTTCAGGCCTTCAATCCACACAGCACCAATTTAAGCTCTCCAAGCTAACTCCATCGCAAGCAACTACCACTACTGTGTTCATGGTATCCATCTCCAGCCGCACCAAACCTCAGAAGCAACACAACAAACCCCAACATTTATTCATGTTCTCCCTTAAACATCACAAACCCATTTACATCTCATTCTCATCTTCAACCTCTGCTCCATTCAAACCCATTAACCCCAATTTCTTTAATCCACCAACAATTCAACCACCATCATCTCAGTACCACCTTTTCCTTGTTTTTGTACAGATTCAATCATTCAAATTGGAACCCTAATTAATCACCACAATAACAGCTTCTCGATCTCAAGCTTCATTAACTCACGATCACCAGCTCTTCTTATTAGTAACCACATGACCAATTTCTTTTCAGCTCTTCGATTTCTACTTTCTCCATGGCTGCGCCTCCTTCATCTTCTTTATCTCTTCCAAGAGAAAATGATTGAGTGGAAAATATCTCTCTCAATTTCAGGCTTAGGTTAAGGTAGGGAATAGATTTAGATAACCCACTTCTGACCACTTATTTCAACCCAGATGGGTGCCCTGAGTAGCTCTTTGGTACTTTTAACACTTTTCTTTAACCACAAACCTGACTACCCCTTAACCACCGCTGGTCTGTGTCCATTACTTCTCCAAATAGAGTTTCCCTTTAACCTTGGGTTGGCTCCATATAGTATTCTCCCATGAAAAATGACGGCTCTGCCCTTTACGCTCCAGATGGACTTTTTCTCCTTCTTTTGAACTCTTCCACCAGCAACAACCATCCTTTACTTCTCATATCCACTTCTTCCCTTCAATTCTATTCATCACTAAAGCAGTCATGATTTTCAGACAAAATTCGCATTACTAAAGCCGACAGACTTTTCAGATAGGGATGAAGAAATAAAAGCAAATATGAGAAATAATCGCCTCCAATAACATTTGCACCTTTTTCCTTGTTTCTTCTTCTTTTGATCCAAATGACTCCAAAGTACCTAAATACTCAAAAACAAAACATAAGATACATAATTTACAAGAAAACTAGCAGAGAAAGCATAAACAATAGATAAATATAAGGTGTTTTAGACACCTATCATTTACACAGAATAAAAAGGTTTATGAAAAGAAAAATCCATGATGGTCATTCTTTTAAAAGAGAGTGTTCAATCTGATTCATAAATACTCACTTTGGATGAAGGATTCTATGCACAATTCTGTTGAGGATATGCATATTTTGGATTATTTTCGGGTTAGTTTCAGAAAGGTGAAGACTTCTGATCTGAAAGAATGTTATTGGTCTCCTCCGAATCAAGATGGACTTTTGTTATGTTGTGACGAAGCCTCTAGGGGCAACCCAGGGGTGGCGGGAGTAGGGGCAGTAGCTAGATACGTGAACAGTAGGGTGGTTGGGGCTATGTGCATAGGCTTGGGCATTACAACGAATTATATGGCGGAATTGTATGGTATTCTTTTGAGTTTGGAGTGTGCAGTTCAATAGGGCTTTAGACGAATTGTTATTCGTTAGGATTCCTCTAGTGTGATTCGTGCTTTGGTGGATTCATCTGTGCCATGGTTTTCTCTAGACCGGTGGCATGAAGAAAGAAGTTATTATGATTCTATTAGGTTTGTTTACACTTTTCATGAAGCAAACTTGTTGCGGATAAAATGGATAATCGAGGATGTTTGTTGGATAATGGAGTGCGTATTAATTTTGTTGGCCATCCTGTTTTTTTAAGCTCAATGGAGTGCGTATTAATTTTGTTGGATGTCCTATTTGTTTAAGCTCAATTGAGTTTCCTAATGTTCCTTATTATTGTTTTAAATAGTTTTATGAGTTTTTGGGGTTGCTGTGACCTCTTTTCTCATAAACTATCTTGTGAATAACTATATGTTTTCTAATACAACTTTTTGACTTATAAAAAAAAATGTCAAGGAATTATCAAGAAATTATATTGTATTAAGAAGTATAACGTTTATCTTTTGAACTTCGTAAATACGACATCAACATGTATGATTCGGTAGCCCTTATCCAGTCGACTAGATGCCGATAGTAGTTTTGGTTCCTACATGGCCCTAAATCTGAGAGTTTCTCAATCATTTTCTCATCTGGAATTCAGAGAGAGGGAAAGTGAGACATGGAGGCTGCTGTCAATCTGAGATGTAAAAATCAGAGAATCGATGAAGAAATGGAGAGAGGTTTCAAGTTTTGTTGTTTCAGATGGTGTTGAGAAGAAGATAATGAAGTTTTGTTGGGGGTTTGATGATTTCTGAAGCATAGAATGAAGTATTCGATGGAAGATTTTGAATCAGATCGAAGAAATTTGGGTTTGAATTCAATATGTGATGGTCAAGGAACAAATGGAAGAATGGGTTTTGAAATGAAGTTAAGGTTTCAGTGATAAAAAGCTTCAGGAATTGTTGCTGGTTTGAGCAAGGAATGGTGGAATTGAATGGGTTGCGGTTCAAGGAAATGATGGGTTATGTTATTGTTGTTGCTGATTAAAGACTGTTAACAATGGGTTTGAGTTTGAGAAACCAAGGGATGATGGTTATAGGTGTAAGTTATCCACAGGGCCAGGTGGCAACATCTTAAGCTCTGATGCACCCAAAAACGAAGAGACGCGACGCATAGAAGGAAGAACTGGCAGGCTCGAGATTCAAGAAGCCACGTGGATCGGGCATGATCGCTCTACAGCTGTCGGACAAGACTCGACCTCAGGCCCCTGAAAAATCTGACAAGACAAGACATAGTGAGTCAAACGAGGAGCGGTAGTCAAACGGATAAGAAGATATGTGTCACATCGGCCAACTACAAGAACGACAGACGAGAAGGGCGACATCGTACCATGAGAACACCTGAATGGATCGGCTCGGACGAGAGACATACGGAGGAGTCAAAACACATCGGCTATACGAACTGAAGAAGGGACGACATAAGTAGGCCCGATCACAGAACTTCAGAATAGATGTAACATGACCAACACCCTAACATTTGTTGTATGAAACCTCTCTTATAAATAGAGTAACTTGTATCCAAGAAGAGGTTAGGTTAGAATTGGGAGGGAGAGAGAGAATATATTTCACCAAAGAAAAGGAGAGTAAGAAGGAGTTAGTCGTGTAAGAAGTTTGGTAAAAAACAACACCTTTGAAGTAATAAGATTCACCCTTTCACCCCCGTGGACGTAGGTAATCATACCGAACCACGTATATCTTGTGTTCATTGTTGAGTGTTTACTTTCATTTGCATGAGTATGAGGTTTATATACTTTGGATGTAGTTTGTAGTAAAATGCATCTACATTCTGGCGCCGACTAAGGGGATCCGACTAAGATATCCGGATACCTTTCCTAGAAGGCATTCAGAGACGATCAAAAGCTCCTAATTACACGTTAAAATGTTGTAGTTGAAGCTAGGATGAACTCTGTTGGCCAAAATGATTGTTGTTTTGAGTCATTTACTATGTGTGTAAAGTTACAGCAGTAGCAGCATCTTCACAAAGCGTAGTAGAGTTCTCATTTTTTCGCCCGCCAACAGTTTGATCGGCAGAGAATCTTCCTAAGCTCACCGGCGATTAACAGTTCGGGTTGGAAGCTAGGTCGAGAAGCTGTCGAAAGGACGACTGCTTGTTTTTGATGGTTGGAAGAATTTTAGCGTTAAGAAAGTCATTTTTCATCTACGGAACAAAGTTGGGTGCTCGGAATTACAAAAAGTTTGAGTTTTAGATGTCTCCTCGAGTGATAAACTGTCGACCATATGGAGTTATGCCCGGAGGTGTAGCATAAATCGTCGGAAAGGTCATAATCTTGAGAAAGTGGAGTTTGTACAAACTTGGTTCGATCCGTGAGGTTGCATGCCGTACTTTTTAATCATCACGTGCATAAGTTTAATGATTTGGAGCATATAGAATAAAGGACAAACTATCTTAAATGCATGGGTCGGGTACTGAAAGCTACGTCGTACGGAGTGATAACGACGAAGCGCAAAATCTGCCACAAAGTCAGCCAGAGTCAAAATAGGGTAGATAGGCAGAACCTACCCGATAAAACGAGTCGGCCGTGTGTCTGAAAGCTTCGTTATTGTCACATGTTTTACGTCAGTTGGATATATCTCACCCTTTATGAACATTTTTTTCCAATAGTAGGTCAAAGTAAGGTGTTCTTTGTATTTGCTGACGTAGGTAGGCACGATACTCGGCTCACCACGTACCATGTCCGATGGCTAGAACTTCAGGGATGGGAAGGACATTAAGGAATCGCACAGTTACTAGCAGCAACATGCAGACAGGGGTAACGGGGCCCAGACAAAAGGGGATCCGACAACCACCACTCGAGGAGTCTCATGCAGCTGTGCGAGGCATGCCAACTGTAGATGAAGGAGCGGATCTTGGGCGAGATGATGACACCCTACCCTTGGACCAGGTCATCTTGACCCAAAGGAGAGTTGACCAAGTCGATGGGCTTACAGCTTTAGACACAGAGGACGACGAAGAGGCGTTTGCGGTACAAGCTCAGAGACAAAGATCAAGGCAACAAGCCGAGTACCAGGAAGCCTTAGGGAGAGAACAAGAACGTTTGCGACAGATTCAGTTGGGGCGAGGAGCATCTAGTAACGTCGGGCATGTACCTACTCGTGCAACCGGACATACAACTGGTCTGATACTACCCCCACCACCGACGTCGGCACCGCTACAGTCCCGGCCATCCCACCCCAATGGACATTCTAGCCATGAGAGCACAAACCCGACGTTGTTGGCTATTTTAGAAAGTCAGAGAAGACAAGAAGCGGCACTAAGGGAGCTCCAGCAGTGGAATCTCGCCTTGGAGTTTGAGAATTACCAATTAAGGAACCAGCGAACCAGGTCACGAGGATCGTCTAGCCAAGGAACATCGAGAAACCGCGGCCGATCAGAGCAACCACCACCCCCGGCGGGGCCGAGAAACCTTAATCGGTCTAGGCGATCTCTAATACCTTCCCCAAGAGGATACGGGCCACCCGAGGAGTCTTCCACTAATGAAGACAGGCAAGAAAGAGGTGAGCGGCAGGACGGGGTGACAAAAGCTAAGCTCAAAGAGTTGGAAGCAAAGATTAAGGAGCTATCGGGAAATGGCGAAGAGAACAAACTGGCAGAGATTATGAGCGAGGCGGAGAAAACACCTTTTTCCCAAGAACTTGAACAAATGTCGTTTCCCCCAAAGTGTACCTTACCAACGTTTCCTTCTAGATTCGACGAAATAGGAGACGTGGTCGAGCATCTGAAGATGTATACCATATCGTTGATATAATAGAAAAGTAGTACGGTAGTCATGTGTAAATTCTTTCCGACGAGCTTGGAAGGAGAGGCACGAGATTGGTTTTATTCACTTCCATCTGGATCGATTAACGGATATGATGCACTAGTCGAGGCCTTTCTTGAAACTTACATGCACAACAGTCGACCTCGGCCAAGAGTGAATAGGCTATTTACCCTCGCCAGGAGATTCAGGGAACCCTTGAGAGCCCTGACCGATAGGTGGAGGAAGCTGTGTACTGAGATTGGAAAAGTGCCAGTAGATCAGGCCATCTTTGGATTTTAGAACGCATTGGGAAGATCAAACCCAATCTGGATAGCTATGTTCTCTGAAAAGCCAAAGACCCTAAAGGAAATGCGAAGAATGCAAGAACATTTTATCGCCCTAGAGGAAGTTCAGGCCGAATCAAGAGATAGGGGGTACAAGAAGCTAGCGCGGAGTAATCCGAGGCCAGGACAGTCATGGACGATCCCGCTAGGTGTCCCGAGAATAGATCGGACCATCCATCGGGGAGCAGCGGGAAGAAGGAATGGGTGGCTAAAGGGAAGAAGCCGAGGCATGAAGCCCGATCGTATATTCCTTTGAACGCTCCTTTAGAGGAGGTGTTCAAGGAAATCGAGAAGAGAAACGATATCAATTAACCAGCATCAAGGGGGGTCCAGTTCCACGAGACCAAGAATCACCACGAGTAATGTCTTTACCATCAATATAGAGGCCACTCCACTAATAATTGCAGAGAAGTCAAGGACATCGTCCAACACCTTGTTCGAGATGGATACCTAAGGAAATTCGTCCGATACCCAGCTCAGCCGATGGTGACACCTGAAGCGCCGGTTCATCAAGTCCGTATCGATAGGTCAACTCAATTTGTTAATACTATTTCACATTCCACTATGCAAGACTACACCCTCGGACCAACAATCACTTCAAGGATCCATAAGAGGGATCGCAACGGCAAAGAAATAATTAGCGTGGCCAAGACCTTACCTATGGAATCTTGGATGATGCAACCTATTTCGTTCTCGGCCAAGGATGTCCCAGCAAACAGGCAAGCACACAGCGATCCCCTGGTCATCACGTTACTAATTTAGAGATGGGGAGTAAGAATGATCCTCGTCGATAGCGGAAGCTCAGTTGAAGTATTGTTCTATGATACGTTTAAAAGAATGGAGCTGTCGGACGATGTTCTCGTCCCCTCGACGTATCGCATCTACGGTTTTAACGGAACAATGACTATCCCTAAGGGAGAGGTAATACTGAGGGTATCGAACGGAGGGGGCTACCTCGACACACTAACCACCTTCTGTGTGGTCGACGTCGCTTCGCCTTATGAAGCAATTATCGGGCGACCTTGGATCGCTGGGATTAAAGGGGTGGCATCAGCATATCATCAGAGATTAAGGTTCCCGACTTACAAGGGAATAGCTGAAGTTTTGGGCGACTCTCAGGCGGAGCGACAATGCATGCAGACTGATTTCTAAATCAACGAAGATCGGCGAGCTCGACTGAGACGAGAGAAGAATGAAGCCAAAGAGGTTAAGGCTGACGAAGAATTGGAAGAGACTATTTCACAAGTGGTCATGACATACGAGACCCAAAAGAAAGACCCTTTATAGCATTCAAAGGAAGCGGCTCTATTCCGGGAAGCCAAATCAAATTTCTCGACGGTCGAGCCGACTCGGGAAGTGAATTTGGGAACGATTGAGGAGCCAAGGTGGGTAAGGATTGGGACTTTACTATCGGACGAACAAGCAAGTCAACTCACGACGGTTTTAAGGGAAAACTTAGACGCGTTCGCATGGGAGGTGCACGATTTGGAGGGCATTGACCCAGAGGTCTGATGCCACTGTAGGTACTGAATATCGCAAGATAATAGTTCACGAGTATCGTAATAGATAAAGGAGAAAAGAGTTATAAAATGATACGATGATAGAAGTAGCGCGGAGAAATATGAAGTTTTGCGAGGATGAAATAATTTTGTGAGGATGAATTGCGATACTTCGCAATTCATATACAATGCATAAGTTTTACTATAAATAGGAGTTCAAATGTAAAATTCGGGAGGTTCTTTTAATGAGTGTAAGAAATTATCTTAGGAAAGAGAATAGAAAAAGTTGTAACTATTCTAGTTCCATTTTGATAATTCTATGTAATCAACTAAGAGAATTAATAAGAAAGTTATCATTCACCATCAAGAACTTCTTGAGTTTTTACTAATTCTATTGAGGGTGTAGTTGTAGATTATTCTGCAACTACATAATTGGCGCTAGAAACAGGGACTTGAGAATTGTGGTAGCCTAAATTTGAGGGAATTGTGGAAAATTTGAAGATCAAATGAAGTCAGTAGATGGAGATTGCAAAAAAGGAGAATGTAATATGATCACAAAGACAATGATTGATGAATTTCATAGTAATATGAAGGGAAAAATATACAAGCGAGATTGTAGAGGAAGAAAGATCATGGAGGAAGAAAAGATAACAACTTTAGAAGAATGGGAAAAGCGGAAAATCACATTTTCAGCAGCAGAAATTCCAAATGAAGACTTGAACCACACTTCACCATTGGTGATCACAATTCCGATCATGCTAGAAGATAATAAAGCTGTAGAAAAATAGAAATTAAACCGAATTTTGGTTGATACAGGGAGTTCTGTTAATATCATATTCTATCATGCACTTAAGGGGATGGGAATTAAAGATGAAGAAATCACAAATTCAAAATGTCTTATTCATGGATTAGGAAAATCTACAACAAAATCTAAAGGGGAAATCGCGCTGCGAATATTACTAGGAGAAATCGAAACACATGTAATCTTGTGTGTGATAGATATGGAATCTCCATATAACATGCTGATAGGAAGGCCGTGGATTCATGCGATCAAAGCTGTTGCTTCAACATTACATCAGAGAATCAAATTTCCTACACCAAATGGAATTCAAGAAATAAAAGGAGATCTTGATAGTGCAAAATTTTGTTATCAAATTGAAGTAACGCAATGCGGAGGAAGAGCAAGAAAGAAACAGCTTCATATGAAACTTGCGAAGGAAACAAAAAAGGAAGAAGAATTCCGAGTGTATACAATAAGAGCAAAGGAAGGGAGAGGTATACCAAATGAGATTCCAGAAAAAAGAAGGGGAACCAGCAAAAATAATCAAAGAACCAACACCTATGGGGGAGCAAAGTCCAAGCTATGTTGCAGCTGAACCAACTAAAGAAATAAATATTGGAAGTAAAGAGGAGCCTTTATTCTCGCGAATTGGAACTAAGATGGTTGAAGAAGAAGAAAAAAAAAGAACTATTGATCTTTTGCGAGAATATAAAGATATATTCGCAGGAATTGTAGATGAGATACCAGGAATTGATCCATCAATGGCGTGTCATAGATTGAACATAGATAAAAATGTAAGACCATTCAAACAAAGAATAAGGAAGATATCACAAAATTATCATGTACAGATAGAAGAAGAATTACAAAAGATGTTGGATGCAGGGATCATAAGGGAAGCAAAATATCCAGAATGGATTGCGAATATGGTCATTGTTCCGAAAAAGAATAAAGGAATAAGAATTTGCATAGATTTCACTGATCTAAACTAGGCATGTCCCAAAGACAGTTTTCCATTACCAAATATACCACAAATGGTGGAATCAGCTGCAGGTCATGATAGAGTCACTTCACTTGATGGATATAAAGGGTATAATCAAATATCACTCGCAGAAGAAGATCAAGAACATACTGCCTTTTTTTCTCCAAGGGGTTTGTATTGTTATGTGAAGATGCCATTTGGTTTGCGGAATGTGGGTGCTACATATCAACGTATGGTTGAAAAAGTGTTCGCGAAGCGGATACATAAAACTTTGGAGGTATATGTAGATGATATTTTGATAAAAATCAAGGAAGCTAAAGATCATGTGCAAGATTTGAAGGAAATATTTGAGCAAATGAGAAAGTTCAACATCAAATTAAATCCTGAGAAATGTATAATTGGGGTTTCGTCTGGAAAGTTCTTGGGATACATAGTATCAAAGGAGGGAATACAAGTTGATCCAGAAAAGGTCCAAGAAGTTCGTGACATGCCAACACCTGCAACGGTAAAAGAAGTACAAAATCTAAATGGACTCTTGGCTTCACTTGGAAGATTTATTTCGCGAATGTCAGATAAGTGCAAGCATTTTTTCAACATACTTAAGAAGGGAGCAAAATTCAAGTGGACTGATGAATGTGAAAAATCTTTTCAAGGAATCAAAGAATACCTCGCAAATACATCTATACTACAGAAACCAGAGAGAGACGAAGAATTATTGGTATACCTCGCAACAACTCCATATGCTCTAAGTGAAGTTCTGTTGCGAGCAGACTCAGGAGTAGAAATTCCCATTTACTACATTAGTAAAACCTTTAATGCAGCAGAGAAGAATTATTCTAAAATGGAGAAGTTAATCTTAGCCCTGGTTTATGCATCATTCAAGTTACGAATATACTTTCAAGCACATGTGATAAAAGTGGTAACCAAAGTCCCAATTGAATCAATCATGAAGAACACAAAAAGGTCAGGAAGAATGGAAAAGTGGAATGCACAAGTAAACCATTACAAGATAAAATACGAAGTATTGTCATCGCAAAAATCACAAGTCGTCGCAGATTTTTTGGCAGAATTTCCTTTGGAAGAAGATGAAGCAGTAGAGGAAATGATGGATGTTGAAGAAGAATTTGGAAATCCAAAAGACTTGTTAACAAAACCAGATAGATGGGAAATTCTAGTGGACGGATCATCCAATAGTGAGGGAAATGGAATTGGAGTCGTGTTGATTTCACCAGAAGGAGAAAGAACAACATTCTCATTCAGACTAGAATTTGCATCCACGAACAATGAAACAGAGTACGAAGATGTAGTGCATGCATTAAAGATCGCAATAGAAAAGAAGCTTGAAAGTATAAGGATAACAAGTGATTCGCAGTTAGTGATTTGTCAAATTAAAGGGGAATATACCACAAATGAATCTTCTTTGAAGAAATACAAGAAACTCGTTGAGGAATTATCTGCGAAGATACCAAAATTAAAATGGAGACATATATCTAGAAAATATAACTGTCTCGCAGATGCTTTTGCATTTATTCCAAGCATGATGACAAATCCAAATACAAGAAATATCCAAATACAGACAATTCAACACCCATCAGTGGACAAAGAGAAAGAAATTGAGGAAGTCATTGCGATGGAAGTAGAAAGAGAGTTATCAAACAACATCGCAGATTGGAGAAAAGAAATTCATGCATATCTCGCAACAGGAGAAATATCCAGAACAGACTAGAAGCACATAAATTAAAGAGTCGTGAAACAAACTATGAGTTGCGAGAAGGAATTTTATATAGAAAATCTTTCAATGGACCACCTCTCAGGTGCTTAACTCGCGAAGAAGGAGAAAAAATATTGAAGATGTTACATGGAGGAGAAACTGGCAATCATAGTGGGGGAAGATCTCTAGCATATAGAGCAAAGATACCAGGATATTACTGGCCTTATATGCATACAGACTCAAAATTGTTCGTACGAAGATGCAAGGAATGTCAACGACATGGTAAAAGAATTCATGCACCAGGGGCCACATTAACTTCTTCAACAAGCTGCTGGCCTTTTGGTAAATGGGGGTTGGATATTGTTGGACCATTTATACTTGGATCTGGACAAATGCGATACTTGATAGTTGCAACATATTATTTCACGAAGATCGCAGAAGTAAAAGCAGTACATCATATTCGTGATAAAGATGTTTTTACATTCATATTTGAGAACCTCATTTGCAGGTACGGGGTTCCAGCACAACTAGTATCTGATAATGGAAAACAATTTAAGGGGAAGAACATAGAGATGTTACTCAGTGCTTTTAGGATAAAATGTGGGAAGTCAACCCCGTTATATCCACAAGCTAATGGACAGGCAGAAGCAACAAATAAAACAATCGCAGATACAATCAAAAATAAATTAGAAGGACATCTCAAAGGATGGTGCGAGCAAGTACCTAGCGTAGTTTGGGCATAAAATATAACTAGAAGAGAAGCAACTGGAATGTCTCCTTATTGTCTAACATATGGAGTAGAAGCAGTATTACCCACAGAGGTTGTAATTCCGACAACAAAGAAAGAAGCTTGGGAAAGAAATTTAAGTGCGGGAGTAATATTAAGTGAATTGGATGATTTGGAAGAAAAAAGAGAAAAGGTGTTGCACCATATGAAGATTTATCAGGAACAATTAGCTCGAGAATACAACAAGAGAGTCATTGAACGTGAATATAAACCAAGTGATTTGGTCATGCGAGAAACACCTCGATATCAAAAATAAAATGGAGGAAAATTAGCACCAAAATGGGATGGACCATATGTTATTAAAGAAGTTGTAGGAAGCGGAGATTATCGGCTGATGGATCCAGAAGGGAGAGACATGGGTTTGAGGCTTGGTAGACCTTGGAACAGACTATATTTGAAAAGGTATTATCCATAAAACTCATGAATTTTTTTTACGAATATTGTTTGCTCGCAGAAAATTGGGAAAAGTTACGAGTTTCAAAATTTATATTGCGATTAAACTTTCATTAATTTGCGAATAAAAGACCGCAATCTGTGATCAGCCTCCAAAAAAGAAAGAGAGCCGCAGAAAATTTTATACAGGAAAACCTTTGTGGAGTACACCCTAGTTCGCGAAGCTATATTTCGTAAGAGGCAAAGTCCTAAAGTACGTCATTTAAGGGGGTACCTATAAATGTGGCTAAGGGTAACCGGAACACCACCAAGGGCCCTTAGTACATGGTAAAATTTTAGGGGTACAACCCAATAATGGGGTACCTATCCGGGTTAGACACCTTGGATTCTCACCTAATCTAGCGACATTACGCAATATAAAATGCGGTGTAAGAGGATTTAGGTTGGACGACTAAGGCATACTGTATTTCCCAAGAAGTGCAGAAAACGATCAAGGCGCCGAGGTACACGGTTGAGTCAAGAGTTCCGGGTGAGGTTGAACCACATCTGCCATTTTTGACAAGTCTTGGCAAATGATGCACTTGGCCCAAAGATACCCCATAGGGTGCAACCTCGTAACTATAAGCCCTATAGGCAAAAAGGATAAGAGGTTGCGATCAAAAGCTGGTTGTTGCGTAACCGGATGGGAAGAGCTAACCTTGTATGGTCGATGTACGCTTCCTTGAAGGGGAAACCAGGGGGAAGATAAAGGGCAGCACCCTCCATTAGGGAGATGATACGTGCTATAAGACGCAAATGTCACGAGGCTTCTTGTTTGCGAAAACATAAAGGCTTGTCATATTTGTGCAACAAATGAAGTTCTGCGAGCATTCTAAAAAAAAAAAAAAATAGAAGGAAAACATACAAAAAGAACTCGCAGAATGAAACAAAGAAGTTAAGATGAGATCAATGGGTTATTACATGAAAGTGTAAAAACGCGATTTCATCGCAAGACGATAATGTCACGAGGTTGTATGTTCGCAAGAATGTTCAGGCTTGTCATATTATCGCAAATACAAAAATTTACTACAAAAGAGGTGGCAAAATAAGACCTTTACTTAGGAAGGAATGATAAGACCACAGAAATTAATGAAATTCATTACATCAAAATCATTGAAGAAATTATACAAGTATATACATTATGAAGATCTGAAAAGAAGACAGCTTCGTCGATATCATTGAAGAAATTTTACAAGAATATACATCATGAAGTTTTGAAGAGAAGACAACTCTTTCAATATCATTGAAGAATTTTTACAAGAAATCCCATCAAAGAAGACAACATCATTGAAGAATTTTAACGAAGACTTAACAAAAGATGCGATTTTGATAGCAATCAAATACAGATAAGTTCATATTCGTAAAAGTTTACGAGAATTACATACTTCTTATACTTCTCCATATATTGAATATTTCTCCAAAAGTTGAATACTTCTTATAATTCTTCAAGAATATCTCATATTTATTATACTTCTTCAACGAATATTTCATTTGGTGAAGGTTAAGTAATCATTATACTTTGTCATATGTTACGTAATTATTCACAGATTGAATACTTCTTATATCTCTTCATTTGGTGAATTGAGTACTTCTTATATCTCTTCATTTGGTGGATCGAGTACTTCTAATACTTCTTATATCTCTTCATTTGACGGATTTAGTACTTCTAATACTTCTTCAAAGGTATTGTATATGTAGTATACTTATTAAGGATATTTCATATATTTTATTTCTTATACTTAAAATGGAGGATTTCTTATTTACAATCGTAACAAGTTGAAACTTCGTAAGATAAATTGAGGCAGATGTTCTAATACTTCCAACAATTTTTAATCATTTAAAGAGAAATAATAGGGGGAAAAGGAGATACTAAGCTTTATCTGTGAGTTATATATTATTTCTCTTCATATGATCAAATGGGGCAAAATAAGGAAAACATTTAATTAAAGAAAGGTTAAATTATCTTCGCAAAATTCAGATATACTTCTTAATAAAGGTTAAATCATCTTCGCAAAATATCAGATGTACTTCTTAAAAAACAGAATTGTTCGCAAAAAGAAAACCAACAGTAACTAAGGGAAGGAATTCAAAAGAAAGGAGGACAAGAGAGTCAATGATAAATTGAAAAAAGAATGTTATCATGCTTCATCAACACTCTGTGCTGGATCTTTAAGATGAGTAGGGTCATTAGCAGCTTTCGACTTTTGTGAGATATCATCCTTTGAAGAATATGCAACATGAACATCTCCTTGAGGAATAGATTCTTTCTCGTCATCAAGATCTTCATCATCACTCTCATAATCGAAATCACTATCAGGATCACGAGCAACTTCATCGTCAGATATTTTCAGAGGAGTAATTTTCACAGGAGGCAAGGCTCTTGATAAGAGAATGTTATTCGTAAAGACTTGAGCTTTCAGATGACTTTCACGAAGTATAGCTTTTTGATGGTTGGTATCTTCGATATCTTTGGAATAAGCAAGATAGTTGAATCTCCGAGTAGCACGATCACGAGAGTTGATTAAGCGGGTAGAAAGCAAAGCATTTTTCTTACGAAGCTCGGAACAGGAGGCTTCTAATCCAGCTTTGGCATTACGAAGGTTGTTCTCAGATTCTGCGAATAAAACAAAATTCAAAGGATAAAATTTGCGAGTATAACGAAATTTAAAGATATACCAGAGGCAGTCAAATTTTAATGACTACCTTCTCTTTGCGAAGTAAGAGATTGAGCTAAAGATAGACAACAGTTCTTCATCTGATTCATTGCATTATCAAAACCATCACCAACTAATCCTTTAAGTCGAGATTGAAGCTTTTGATCTTTAGAAAGAAGAAAATTTTTATCCTTCGCAAGTTTGGCATTAAGACTTTTTAATGACGAATAATCTTCTTCAAGTTGATTCTTCTTAGTACTCAAGACTATATTCTTATTAATAAGGGAATTCTTCTCAATAACAAAAGAATTTCTTTCAGCATCTGAAGACTTCTTTAATTCCTCAAGTTCACCTTTCAACAAAGAAAGGAGATTTTCTTGGTCGCAACATTTATTCTGAAGAGTTTTTAATTCTTGCGAAGAAACAATCATTGTATTCAAAAACGAACATTTCTCTTCTGATAAGGTTTTGTTCTCTTCTAATAAGGTTTCTATTCTAAAATTAGCTTTAGTTAAGGAAGAAAAAAGTTGAGATATGTCATCATTCAAAGAATTTTGATCATATATTAGTTGAGTATTCTCTTGAAAAATAGCGTCAGAGTTGTCAAGAGCACACGAGTAAAGATTAGATAAATGGGAGAATTGGTTTGAGAGGCTTTCATGCTTGGTTCGATATTCTGTTGCATCTGATTCATGGTGAAGTACCAATCTTCTACATTTCTGGATGGATTCTATAAAGGGGAATGGGTTTTAATGGATGTTTCAAGCATATGAAGAATATAAGTAAATAAAAGGGAAAATATGAAGATAGTAATCATACCTTTCAATTCATCATTTCTTTTGCGAAGAATCGCGCAGTCGAGAGAATCATTTTGAAGATGATAATTTTCTTTACGGAGATCCTCGCATTCTGCTTGAGAAGATTTCAAAGATTGGCGAGGCAATTCAATTTCTTTTTCCAAGGATTGACGTGAAGGAGAAATGTCTGGATTGACAAAATTATTTAGAACTTCGCAAAACTCATATTGCGAACGAACATTAGTAGACTTCGCAGTATTGGTCAAAACCTCAGATAACATTCGGAAAGTTGAATAAATTCCATCTCGAATTTCCTGAGGAAGAGGAGAAGAATTTGAAGGAATAAGAGCAAGCTAAAAATTGTTTGGGGAAATAGCACTCAAAGTATTTGGGGACAAGATAGGTTTTTCAAGAGAAGAAGTTGAACAAATATTTTGCGAGGGTTGTTTTTCAAGAGAAGAAGTTGAAGAAATATTTTGCGAGAGTTGATCTTGAAGAAGTGTTGATAAATTGACACTGATGGGAGATAGAAAGGTAGGTAATGGAGTAGAGGCAGGAGTGTGTGAAGAAGCATTTTCACGAGGAGGAGAGGAAAATTCCTTATCAACTTCAGGAAGGAAATCATCAATCAGAATTAATGGTATGGGTTTAGTTACTCGAGATCTCTTACCAGGGTTTGGTTCTTCGCCAACCTGCGAATCAAAATGTAGATTAAAAACTGAGGCAACAATATATTGTTCAGGAAAGAGGGCAAAGTATTTTAACTACCTTTTGATTCTCAGATTTTCTTCTTCGTGGATTAGGGATTGAATTTTTTTAGTTGAGGTTTCATCTGAGGAGTTATTTTGCTGAAATAAACCAAAATCAGATAACAAATTATACAGAAATTAAAGAGGAGAACAAATGAAATGCGCGGAGATAGAAGGAAATTACCTTGGAGAACTCATGAAGATATAATAGAAGAAAAAAATGCAGAGAAAACAGTAATGGAGAGTATGAACAGAAGATAAAATTGCAGAAGTAAGAAGAAGAAAAGGAAGAGAATATAAAGGAGTTATATAAGGGAATAACTAGAAAAGGACGGTTACAAAAGACGTGTCCAAATTCTAAAAGACTAAGTAACAGTTATGTTCTCACGATCATTTCTTCTTCGTAGAATTGACATGAGAAGAGGCAAGATGTAGGTACTGAATATCGCAAGATAATAGTTCACGATTATCGTAATAGATAAAGGAGAAAAGAGTTATAAAATGATACGATGCTAGAAGTAGCGCGGAGAAATATGAAGTTTTGCGAGGATGAATTGCGATACTTCGCAATTCATATACAGCTGCATAAGTTTTACTATAAATAGGAGTTCAAATGTAAAATTCGGGACGTTCTTTTAATGAGTGTAAGAAATTATCTTAGGAAAGAGAATAGAAAAAGTTGTAACTATTCTAGTTCCATTTTGATAATTCTATGTAATCAACTAAGAGAATTAATAAGAAAGTTATCATTCACCATCAAGAACTTCTTGAGTTTTTACTAATTCTATTGAGGGTGTAGTTGTAGATTATTCTGCAACTACAGCCACCACTTAAAGATTGACCCGAGGTTCAAACCAGTTAGGAAAAAAATGAGGCGCATCGCACCAGAATTACAGGCAGCAGTTGAGGCCGAGCTAAAAAAGTTGCAGGAGTCTGGGATAATCAGGAAATCCCATTACCCATAATGGATATCTAACATGGTCGTGGTACCAAAAAAGAAAGGAGGAGTCAAAATATGTATTGATTTCAGCGACTTGAACAAGGCCTGCCCGAAGGACAGCTTCCCTCTCCTAAGCATAGACCAACTAGTAGAGTCCATAGTCGGGTACGAGGCGATGACATTGATGGATGGTTACATGGGCTATAACCAAATACCATTAGCGCTCGATGACCAAGAGCATTCCTCCTTTTTTCACACCAAGAGGGTTGTATTACTACACAAAAATGCCATTTGGACTTAAGAACGCTGGCGCTACTTACCAGAGACTAATGGGATACATGTTCGAAAACAAGATCCACGACACCATAGAAGTTTACGTGGACGATATGTTAGTTAAGAGTCTCCGATCTAAGGACCATGTCCGAGACCTTCGAGACATTTTTCAGACAATGAGGAAACACAAAATGAAATTCAACCCCGTTAAGTGCGACTTGTGGGTTACATCGGGAAAGTTCCTGGGATATATCATCACCTCCAGAGGAATCGAGGCAGACCCTGAAAAGGTTAGGGAGGTCTTAGAAATGCCTTCTCCCGCGACGGTAAAAGATGTGCAAAAGCTAAATGGGTGCATAACAGCGTTGGGGCGATTCGTGTCACGATCGTCGGACAAATGTAAAGCCTTTTATGACATCTTGAAGAGGGGAAAGCAGTTTCAATAGACGGACGCAAGCGAAGATGCTTTTCAAAACATCAAGTTACATTTATCCAGCCTCCCGGTTTTGCAGAGGCCCGAGCCGACGGAAATCCTCACCCTATATTTAGGGGCGACGCCATACGCCATTAGTGCAGTATTGGTTAAGACGGAGGGGAACACCGAGAAGCTAGTATATTTCACCAGCAAAACACTAAGCCCGGCCGAGAAAAACTATACCAGAATGGAGCAGATGGTGTTGGCCCTAGCTTTTGCCGCTTTAAAACTCCATACTTATTTCCAAACTCATCGTATACGGGTGCTCACCAAGTCGCCGATCGAGGCAGTTTTGGATAATGCAATGCGATCATGGGGGGCTTTGATCAAACAGTATGATGTTGTATATGAGACCAGGACGGCAATTAAATGACAGGTAGTGGCTGACTTCTTAGCAGATTTCCCACTTAGCGACGAATACGAGGTGGAAGATATACCAGGGATGATAGAAGAGCTAGAAGAATCTACTGACCTATTAGAAACCATCAGTCCTACGCGATGGTAAGTCTTCGTTGATGGAGCATCAAACAAATAGGGATCGAGCCTCAGGCTAGTGTTCACCACGCCAAAGGGGAGGAAGATGGTACATTCATTCAGACTAGAATTCAAGGCAACAAACAACGTCACCGAGTATGATGCGGTAATCCATGCTTTGCGAATAATCGTGGAGATGGGACTGCAAGAGGTTCGCTTGACTAGTGACTCACAATTGGTGATCCGGAAAATTACGGGACAATATGCTACGCACGATCCTGTGCTGCAAAGGTATTGGGAGCTCGCCCAATTTTACATCAATCAAATACCGAACATTAAATTCCGCCACATTTTCCGAAAAGATAACAGGCACTCGGACGCTCTATCATACATCGCCTCTCAGCTAGTAGACCGCAACATTGAAGGCATCCGTGTTATGAGGCTTCTTTCCCCTTCTATCCCTGAAACACCCAAAGAGCGAATCAATGTTGCTGTCAACACAGCCGAGCGATACAAAGAAGGCGATTGGAGAAAGCCGATACATCAATACCTGGAGATGGGCGAGCTACCCAGGGGGCGGTCAGAGATAAATAAAATCAAAAGTAAATCGGGCGCCTACGAGCTGAGGGAAGGGATCTTATATAGAAAATCTTACCTAGGGCCACTTTTGCGATGTCTAAGTAGAGAAGAAGGCCACATAATCTTGTATGAATTACACTACGGATCCACTGGAAACCACAGCTCGGGGAGAAGCTTATCGTCCAAGGCAAAAACAATGGGCTACTTTTGGATGTACATGAACGAAGACGCCAAGAAAATGGCGAAAGCTTGTGAAGAATGTCAACGGTACGGCAAGAAAATCCAGGCGCCAGGAGCACCTTTGAACTCTATTATAATCCCATGGCCCTTTGCCAAATGGGGAATATACATTGTCGGACCATTACATGTAGGAATGGGGCATAGGAAATACTTGATCGTGGCCACCGATTACTTTACCAAATGGGTAGAGGATGCACCGCTAAGGCACATCCGAGACAAAGACATCTTCAAATTTATTTGGGAACACATCATTTGCCGATTTGGGGTCCCGACAGCTAAACAACTCCAAGGGGAAAACATCGATCTTTTGTTCAACACATACAACATCAGGAAGAGCAAAGCTACCCCCATTTACCCCCAGAGTAATGGGCAAGCCGAGATCACTAACAAGACAATTGCCGACAACATGAAAAAGAAATTATATGGATCGTACGGTGATTGGTGCGAGGAGCTGTACAACGTGTTATGGGCGTACAGAACCACGTGGAGGGAAGCCACAGGGTTCTCACCATTTATGATTGCTTACTGAACATAGGCGATTCTACCAACGGAAGGGATGATCCCTACAACTAGAACAGAGGCATGGAGGTGAAACATCTCGTCTGATCTAATTTTTGCAAAGCTCGACGATTTGGAAGAAACGAGGGAGATAACGTTACAAAAGATGGAAAACTATCAAAGGAGGCTACAACGAGAATATAACAAACGCGTTCGCCCGAGGGAATTTCAACCAGGACAGCAAGTGTTGAAATTTTTGGCCGAGTGGGAGCGAAACAAAAAGGGCAGAAAATTAGCACCAAAGTGGGGTGGGTCGTATATGATTGCGTCTAAAGTGGGCGAGGGGTCATATCGGTTATTGAGACTCGATGGAACAAAAGAGCCGAAGCCTTGGAATGTCAAATATCTAAAACTCTACCACCCCTGAAGGGCAACACGATGAAAAGGTAAGAAAACATGGCTTCTATCTCTTTGAAACCGTGAGGGGTATGAGATAGGGCATGAGCGACTAATAGTCATTCGTACTCGGGGAAAAGCCAGTGTAGAAGTGCCAAGGTGACTTACACTCGAATGGTCATTCGTACTTGGGGAAAAGCCAGTGTGAAAGTGCCGAGGTGACTTACACTCGAATGGGCATTCGTATGTGGAAGTGCCGAGGTGCCTTACAGTCGCCTGGCTATTCGTACTCGGGGCAGTGGAAGTGTGCAAGTGTCGAGGTAGCCTAAGGGTTCTGGTGGTTGGAAACTAGTTCCAAAGGTTGTTGAGATGCAATGTCTCCTCAGCTAGGTGTCCTACTAACATTTGAAAGGCCGCCCCCATCGCAGGTGGCTGTGACCACTTGCCCGAGATTGGTTGATCAATAACCGCTCGGGGAAATCGAGTCTAGAATTAGGTTGACTAGTACCCTTCCACTGAATCTAAGAGATAGTGATGAGATACCCCAATCAGGACATGGCATTGGGCCCGATGACCCTCCTTGTTGGGTGTGTTCGACATAAAAGGTTAAAATATTAACATACATAATCAACAATTGCAGGGATAACATAAGGAACAAAAGCTAAATCGATAGAGTCGTGCGTCAATCAACAACTGCCGGAATAAAATAAGGAACAAAATCTAAATCGATAGCGTCGTGCGTCAATCAATAACTGCCGGAATAACATAAGGAACAAAAGCTAAATCGATAGCGTCGTGCGTCAATCAACGATTGCCGGAATAACATAAGAAACAGAAGATAAATCGATAGCACCATGCGTCCAAAAATAAAGCGCGGAAAGTATCAAGCGACCATACGAAACGGAAAGTATAGCGAAATTAAAGCTGACAACATCGGCGACGCAGCACCCCACATAAACAAACAAGCAGAATATCAGAAATAAGAAGCGGAAGAGGTGTTCAAAGCGATTTACAACCCAGAACAAAGGGCGAATTAGTGACGCAACACTACAAAAAGAGGAATCAAGCCTTGGGAGGAATCGCGCCAGCTCTCTTTTACGTGACCTTGCGCCGTTTATTCTCGACCCACTCCTCGATACCCGTCCGAACCTTCTCGTCTACCTCCTCTACATGAGCGACGCGTTCCTCCTCGAGCTGCTGGGTAAGCTGAGAAACAGTTTCCTAGGCATCGGTCAGCTTGGAACCCAAATCAACCTCGACCTGCTTCAATCGATGGACCTCCAGATCCATCTCCTGAGAACGTTTTTTCTCGGCTAAAAGATCACAAAGACAGAACATTATTCATCGAACACGGTTTAACAATTTTGCAAGAATAAGACGTAATCTAAATCTAAGGAACGACCTCAACACATCGTCTAAGAGACCTGAAAGGGCTGGTAACACTGACTGAAGCAACTCTACCGACTTGGAAAACTCATCCTCGGCCTTGGACAACTTCATGGTTAACTCGTTATAGTGCTGCTCGTTGAATTCGTTACTGGGGCAATACTTCTTGTGTTCATTCCACTCATCCATCAAGCGCTTGCGTGACGACTGAAGCACTGTAATCTGCGACCTACTCCATTCCAGTTCTCCCACAACTTTGTCAAATTCGCCCACTCTCCCAAGCAGATCCCGATTGGCTCTCTCCACCAAATCTTTATCCCTCAGTATTCGTCGGCGATCTTCATGAAGGTCTCGATTCTACAATTGTAAAGCATCTACCCGTTGCTCTAAGTTTGTGGCCAGAGTAGTTTGTTCAGCAGCAAGGCGTTGGAAAGAGCCCAAGTGATCTCGTAAATTGTCTATCTCTGCAGGGTCGTACTCAAACTGACGATACCATTCTAGTTCACCCTCGAGTTCTTCGATTTCTCCGGCTTGGCGATCTATTTTGTCATCTTTGTTTTCCATTCTCCGACGGAGATTCTCCACTAAATCCTTTTCAATATCCCATTTCCTCTTTATGATCCTAAACTCTGAAGAAGCGTCTAAGCCTACACTAGTTACCTCGGCTAGCAGAAGGATACCCAACTCAGGATGTTGGCACGATAAACTCAATCAACATAAGTTAAGGTTCGCATAATTGTAACATACCTTGGGCATCAACGAGTTTAATTTCTAGCTCGCACGCGCGGCTCTTCTCGTTCTGTAACTGGAGTTGGAGAGATTCTAACAATTTCTTTTCTCTGTGATGATTGGCGGCATCCAAACGAACCCGGTTCAGGATCTAACACAAGTAAACAAAATTCAATTGTAAGCGGCGACAAGAACGGAAATAAGAAATGGGGCATCACCATACTAAGATGAGTCGCTCACCACAATGTCGAGAGTCTAGGCAATATCACCATAAAGGGGCACCGCATCAAGCATTTGCTCCTATGTATATGCACTGAAATCAGGGGAAGTCAGCGATCCAAGAGAATTCATGATGGGACCCGAGACAGTAAAAGAGGTCTCGATACCGGACGAGGACCCTCCAGTAATCTGGGGAAGACAATGAAGCACCTTCGACCTAGCGTCAACAGTTCTTTCTAGCTCGGGCGCCTTCAAGGGTCCTTGTTTGTCGGCCGATTCAGAATTAACAACCACCTCAGGATCGACGTTCTCGCCCATCTCCTTCCCATTTCCCTTGCCACCTTCATCGCCCTTTGAACCCGATAAATCCTCGCCGAATAGGTCATCCTCATCGGGGATATCATAGATCGGTTTCCGCCTTGGCTGTGGCTTAGCAACGACATGCTTCCCCCTGTGAGGGTTACGTCTCAAAGGTTGAGGATCAACCTCCTCCACATCGGCCTCATCATCATCGCATCTGGGAAACTTCTGCACAAGGCTACTCGTCAGAACATGTGAAGGCAAAAAACAGGGGCAAGTACATGTACTTATAATAAAATCACTATGTTTGTTACCTTCCTCTGGTCTTCCTCGATCCTTGTGCTAGCACCTCTCTTCTTCGACGATCCGGCAGTCTTGGTAGAATCGCCATGAGGTGTTAATAACAACAAAACAGCCAATTGGCGTCAAAGATAACATAATAGAAATCGAGAAAAGAGGAAAGAGACGCATACCTTATCAGCCTTATCATCATCAACAACCCAGAAAGGATAGGGCTCGACGGGAAAAGAAGGCGGCGGGAAACTGCCATGTAGAATGGGACCTCGGAAAAAAAGCGGAACTCGGGGATAAATCGGGTCAATGGAATGACGGGGTCGCATGTTAGAACCCTGGCCGATGGGATCCGCATACAGCATCATCCTTTCAACACCCTTGGGCATAGATCGGTGACGATGAGGACTAGCAGCAAAACCGGCAAGGTCACCTAAGGTGGAAGTACCAGCTCGGTAGTTGGCAAGGAAGTTGGAAACAGTATACATGGGAGCGTCCTCGGGATTGTACGTCGACCACTCGGCATCGGAACCATGACCATCTCGGCGAGCTCTCCACTCATCCATAATGCGAAAAGTGTTGCCAGTCCACTGAGCTAAAGCGCGATAAGGATTGAGATGGGAGAGGACCTCATAGTAGAAAGGTCTATCAGGGTCATACAAGGGAATACGAAGGCCTAACTCCAGTTGGCCCTGAGTGATAACCACGCAGTTAGATGACTGCTCGTGCTTCTCCATATCGAACTTCTTCAAGAGGCTGTTCCGGCCCGAGACAAGGGTGACTTCATAATTTTGAAGATCGTACTTCTCCTTCAGGTGCTCAATAAATTCTTCGTCAGAAATATCTTTCCCCTTTTTCTCGGACCTGCACAAAACAGAAGGAGAATCATCAGGAAATATAGATTTCATGGCACGAACATCGTACTCGGAGGGACTCTCATAAGAAAACAGAGAAGAAAGGGAAAAGCATTAATCTCGGAAAAAAAACATCATCAACAGACCTTTTCTCAGTCATATATGGGGAAGAATCCATCAGCGGAAACAATGCGGAACTCGGAAATCGACGAAGAAAGTTGGGACGAAGAATACGTAACCACGACTACTATAACAATCGGAGAGGAAGAGATGAGGGAAGAAAATCAAGAAAACAAGGATTTTTGAAGGAAGAAAGTGATGAAGAAATTCTGAAGAGAAGGTTGCAGCGGCGGGGAACTGAAAAAGAAATGGCAAAGGAGAAGAAAGAGGAAGGGAAAAGGGCTATTTAAAGTGGAGAGTTTTAACCGACGCCGACGGTTACAGGTAATAAAGTGGATTAATGGGGGACTGCATGGAGGAATTCGCGGCATGGACGAGGACGTGGGCAGTTGGGACGAATTTGTTCCACTCGTGTCTGCCGCACGAGCGAAAGAAGGGGCATGAATGTAGGTGTAAGTTATCCACATGGCCAGGTGGAAACATCTTAAGCTCTGATGCACCCAAAAACGAAGAGACGCGAAGCATAGAAGGAAGAACTGGCAGGCGCGAGATTCAAGAAGCCACGTGGATCGGGAATGATCGCTCTACAGCTGTCGGACAAGACTCGACCTAAGGCCCCTGACAAAGCTGACAAGACAAGATATAGTGAGTCAAACGAGGAGTGGTAGTCAAACGGATAAGAAGATATGTGTCACATCGGCAAACTACAAGAACGACAGACGAGAAGGGTGACATCATGCCATGAGAACACCCGAAGGGATCGGCTCGGACGAGAGACAGACGGAGGAGTCAAAACATATCGGCTATACGAACTGAAGAAGGGACGACATAAGTAGGCCGTATCACAGAACTTCAGAATAGATATAACATGACCAACACCCTAACATTGGTTGTATGAAACCTCTCCTATAAATAGAGTAACTTGTATCCAAGAAGAGGTTAGGTTAGAATTGGGAGTGAGAGAGAGAATAGATTTCACCAAAGAAGAGGAGAGTAAGAAGGAGTTAGTCGTGTAAGAAGTTTGGTCAAAAGCAACACCTTTGTAACACTTTGAAGTAATAAGATTCACCCCTTCACCCCCGTGGACGTAGGTAATCATACCGAACCACGTATATCTTGTGTTCATTGTTGAGTGTTTACTTTCATTTGCATGAGTAGGAGGTTTATATCCTTTGGATGTAGTTTGTAGTAAAATGCATCTACAATGGTGATGAATGGTTTAAGTGTGGCTATTGAAGCTGAGATCAGATGAAGAACTATTGTTGGTTCAATAGAGTTTTAGAATTGCAGTTACAGGTGCTAGTGCAGTTGCAATTGATGGTGTTTGAGTTCAAGGAAGAAATTGGTTTATAGAAATGATTGTTTGTGTGGATTTTATGGCTTTGCTATGTGTTGGTATTGTCTATGATAAGCTGAACTACAAACTAAGTTGATGTTGGAATTTGTGTCTGAGATTGCATGCAAGGGTTTGATGAAGCTAGTGATTGTGTGAATTTATCATACAACAGGTGAATTCAAGTTGCAGAGGATGTTGCTATCAGATGGGTGAATTTTGGAGATGATTCATGAGATGTTGAGATCATTAGCATATGAGGATCTGGTGGTTATCTGTTGGATGGTATTAAAGCTTCATTTTGAAGCCAACATATATAACAAATCAAGGGGTTAGTCTGGTGCTCGGAAACACACACAACTACAATGAAGAGATGAGTATGAGCTGAGAAAGGAGGAAGGATTTGGCAGTTGCAGTGAAGGCTAGATGAGTTGTTGATTGTATGAGCTCCTAAGGTGATTTCAGATGTATGTTAGCAAGTAATTGCAGAAAAGAAGGGAATGTACCAGTTTTGGTTATTGAATGGAAGATGCAGGTTGGATGAAGCATTGCAGGTAGTGTTGATGGTATGCAGAGTAGTGCAAGTCAGGGTGATGGCTTAAGCTGAACACAAGAGGATGATGTGTGTTTATTTATCCATGGTATTGTTAGGGTTCTCAGGATTGATCTAAAGATAGAGTTGTTGCTGGTGAAATACAAAGAGGAAGTTACCAGGGAATGTGCTACAGAAAGAGCAAGTAAAGATGGGTCTGGTTGATGTTGCAGCTGCGAAAGATGGAATTAGTGTGCACTTTATGACATATTTATAGATGTATGTAGGCTGCAGACAGGGAATAAGAAATGTTTTGAACTGAGATGAAGTCATGTGCTCCATATAAGAGATGGGTTATGAACTGAGTTGATCTGGCTGAGAGAATGGGACTGCAAGTAAGAAGCAGTGGTGACTGCAATGAGGTTGAAGTAAATGTGAGTTATAGGAATGTAGATTCATGTAAAGGAATCGATGTTGCAGCAGCTGGAGTTGGATGTACACTGGTGGTATGATTGAGATGCAAATTGGAATGATGAACAATATGCCTTGGAACTGTTTGAAGAAGTTATAAATATGGAATGACTTGTAAATTGATGTTGCGGCTACAAAAATTGCAGGTGAAGTTGGATGTAAAGTTTGTAGAGAAAGAATGGTATAATATGGTGCAGCATTATAGGCTTAGGCCTGTGAAAATAGCCTAGGCCAAGGTCACTCAGATTCTGACTTAGTTCATATTCAGACACTGACTCAGCTAAGTGACTCATTCAGAGATTTACATTGGGTTATTTTCACACATGAATTTTATGTACTTGGAGGACTTATGGGCTTTGGAAGTTATGACCTAGTTTTGGAAAGAAGAGAAATACAAAAGGAGAAAGTTTCTACTTCTTTTGGGATATCACGTATTTTTCTACTGGGATTTTTGGAGAGCGGCGACTAGGGTTTGCTTTCATTTATTTTTCATCTTTTTTATGTTATTATTATTGATAATGATTATGATGAACTCAAAATCTATGAGTAGCTAAACACATATTATTGGTTATGTGATAAAGTGGATTTCACAACATGATATTTGATTCAATGAATTAGTTTTGTCTCAACTTTATTGTTTATGATTCATTGTTAATATTGTCATATGATTTGAATACTTGTTAGGCTGAGTCCGGAATCAATCCGATTTGCATTCGTATCTAAAGCTAGATTAGGATTTTCAATACGTAAAAGTTGTTAATCCCTGATTCTAAGTATCATAGTGCCATTATTCCTTGTAGTGATACATCTCTATAATTGCATATGAATCATAACCTTTGTTAAAATGAATTAGTGCTTTTACACGTTCATTTGCATTAATTAGTCTATTTCATAGAAGTTATTGCTCTAAGGGAGTTAAATTTAATTGTGCTTTTACACTTTAGGTTGCTTTCTAGGTATAATTCACATGTGCATCTTTTAATGTGTTTGTGATGAAATCAGGAAATTAACGGGATATACTTGCGATCAAGATATCCTATGACTTTTAATAAAAGAGATTAAATTACCAATTCTAGTCATTGATGAAAATACATATTTGTGAATGATACTATCCCGTAACCAATATCTTCTCCTTATTGATTACTTTTATTATTACTTTTCTTTCAATTTAGTTTTATTGCTTTGATAAATCAAAATTCCTCCCATTGGTTACTAAGAAACTGAAATTTGCATAACAACAATTGCCTCTCTGTGGAAACGAACTCTTTCTTACCACGTACTTCATTTAAATTTAGTTGAGTGAGAAAGTAAATTATTTTTGACGCATACGACTGCGATCAAATTTTGGCACCGTTGTCGGGGAGGCATACAACTTGTTATTGTGTTTTTAGTTTATTTTTATAATTTCTGCTTTTATCTTTGCTTTTCGTTTCTTGTCTTGTTTCTCACTTGTTTGCGAGAATTTTTCTTAGGTACCTAATCCCTAGCTTCTAAAGATTGGAATTATCCAAGGTGCGGGATAGCTACTCGAAGAGGCACAATACTCCAACCAAGTCAAGACATAACGGAAGAACAAGAGTTAGAAGTGGAAGAAGAGTTACAACTAGAAGAAGAACAAGAGGTTCCATTCGTAGAAGAACCACTAGTTGAATAACAAGAAGCAATGGGTGATGCAAATCGTACACTCAAGGACTTGTCTTCTCATAGGCTTGATACACAATGATGGTGTATCTAAACAAACTCAACCTTCGAGATCAATCCGAGGTTGATAAGAGAGTTGCCAAAGTTTCATGGCATGGTGAATTAGGATCCAAACAAGCATCTCATGGATTTCCACAACGTTGTCATGGCTATGCTTTCAAAGGATATTAATGCGAATGGAGCGATGTTGAAAGATTTTCCATTCTCTTTAATGGGAAATGCTAAGGAATGGTTGTATTACTTGCCTTCCGGAAGTGTCACTACATGGAACGGGTTGAAGAAACTTTTCTTAGAGAGGTATTTTCCTGCATCAAAGACTACTCAAATTCGTAAGGAGATTTGTGGGATAAAGAAAAATATGGGAGAATCATTGTATGAATGTTGGGAGCGGTACAAGATATTAGTGGCAAGCTGTCCACACCACCAATTCAGTGAAGCTATGATAATCCAATACTTCTATGAAGGTATCCAATCAAGTGATGGATATCTTCTTGATGCCGCCATTGGTGGTGCACTAGTGAACAAGACGGTGGCCCAAGCTACTAAGTTAATTGAAAGCATGGCTGCGAACTCGCAACAATTTTACACAAGAGGTGAACCAATGGTTAGGCGGGTGCATGAAGTTAATGATTAATCATCACACCTTGATCAAAGGATGGGTAGCATGGAGCAAATGATACAAAAGATGGCTGCGGTTATTTTACCTTCACATGATGAAGAGTTGGAGCAATCTAGTGCGGTCTTTCCAAGTCAGCAAAGACGGTATGATACCTACTCCAACACTTACTATCCAGGATGGAGAGATCATCCTAATTTATCTATGCCAACAAGCAAGGTGCAGTCCAACAACATACTTTCAACCGTTCGGGTGGATTTCAAACACAACAACAACAATTTCATCAACCACAACAATCAATGCAAAATCAAGGTTCTGATATCGATGCAAAACATCATACAATGATGCAAGGCATTTCTACTATGTTTTAAGAAAGTCAAAAAGAGACCAAAAGTGCAATCAAGGACTTGCATACACAAATGGGTTCCATAGCGATGGACATAAACAAATTGAAGGTGCAAAATAGTGGGAAACTCCCTTCTCAACCTATCAACCCAAAAGAGGGTGTCAATGCTATAACTTTGAGAAGTGGTACACAACTTGTGCAACCCGAAGTTACTGATTTAGGAAAAGAAGAAGCTCTAATGGAGCCGGTTTTGGAGGAAAAGAGGGATGAAATTCCCCAAAAACCCGAGGTACCTATTCCTAACTCAAAAACTCATATTCCTACTTATGTTCCTCCTCTACCTTTTCCTTGCAGATTTGAAAATTCCAAGAAGGCGGAACTAGAAAAGGAGATTTTAGACATTCTCAAGAAGATCCATGTGAACATACCACTCATTGATGCTATTAAGAAAGTTCCAAAGTATGAAAAGGTGTTGAAGGACTTGTGTACCAATAAGAAAAGGCTCAAAGGAAATGAAGTGTTAAGTGTGGGGGATAACACTTCGGAAATCTTACAACACAGACTCCTACTGAAATGCAAGAATCCCGGTAGCTTTGACATTCCCGTCACAATTGGTAACACTATATTTAACAAAGCAATGTTGGATTTAGATGCATCCGTAAATGTTATGCATGTATTTATGTATAACTCACTTGATTTTGGTCCTCTTAAAAAGTATAGAATTGTGTTGCAATTAGACGATCGCTCTAATGTCTACCCAATAGGTATTGTTGAGGATGTTCTTGTGCAGGTTAATCAACTTGTATTTCCAGATGAATTTTACGTGCTAGAGATGAATGAAGGGTCACCGGACTCGTCTCTTCCATTGCTACTTGGGCGTCCCTTCATAAAATCGGCGAAAACCATTATTGATGTGGACAAGGGAACGCTAACTATGGAGTTTGATGGAGAAAAAATACGTTTCAACATTTTCGAGAAGATAAGATATCCTAGTGATGTCCACTCTTGTTTCTCCAATGATGTTATGGATACATTGGCACAACAAGTGTTTGAATTGAATGGTGATGATGCTTTGGAAACCGTTTTAACTACATCCATGGATAATGGTTTAGAGTGTGGTATTTAAGTCAAGGAAGACCTTGGTGATCTTACCTCACTACAAGGATGCCCGGAAACTCATAATATCTCTTTTATTTCTTTACCATGTGTTAATGGTGGTTTTTAGCTTAGGGGTAAAATCGTAAAACCCTATTCAGATAGTGACGTCACAAAACCTGAGTAATAATGTCCAAACCAAGCACATTTAGTGAACCTTTTAATTTTTCGGCGAGAAAATTACCGGGGTACCTTTTTTAGGGTTTCGATAAGCCAAAACCCTAATTCTCACACCGCATGTGCCAATGGAAAACCATGCCAGCCACACCTAACGTTCCAAGGCATGCCAGCCATGCTAGCCACACTACTGTGCCAATGGAAAGCCATGCCATCCACACCTACCGCGCCAAGGCATGCCAACCATGATAGCTGCACCACTGTGCTAATGGAAATCCATGCCATCCACACCTACCGTGCCAATGTATGCCAACCATTCTAGCCACACCAATGTGCCAATGCCCAACCGTGCTAGCCACATCCACCATGCCAATCCAAACCGCACCTTACCTTGGCCCTAACCACGCCATGCCAACCTAGACGCGTCACCATACTGGCCTACCATATGCGGCTACCAAAACGAAGGCGTGCGACAATCAACGGTCGCCCTTCAATACTAGGAACAAATCCTAGCCGTCCAAGGTTACCAGAAAACACATGGGAACCTCTGGACCAAAACCCTATCTTGGTCACGCCAAGCCAAACACACCCTTCCTTGGCCCTATCCAAGCTAGCCGCACCATGCGCCCACGACAAACCCTTGGCCCAGCCATGCCAAGACGAACACATCTTGCCTTTTCCCTAGCCAAGCTAGCCGCACCATGTGCCCACGACGAACCCTTGGCCCCGCCATGCCAAGCCGAATATACCTTGCCTTAGCCCTAGCCAAGCTAGCCGCACCATGCGCCCACGACGAACCCTTGGCCCCGCCATGCCAAGCCGAACATACCTTGCCTTGGCCCTAGACAAGATAGCCGCACCATGCGCCCACGACGAACCCTTGTCCCCGCCATACCAAGCCGAACACACCTTGCCTTGGCCCTAGACAAGCTAGCCGCACCATGCTCCCATGCCAAGCCCTTGTCCCCACCATTCCAAATGCACCTAGTCGCGCCACCATGTTGTCCTTCCCAACGTGGCTACTAAAACGAAGGCGTGCGACAACCAACGGTCCCCCTTCAATCCAATAAGCAAATCCTAGCCATCCAAGGTTACCAGATGACGCATGGTAACCTTTGGACCGAAAACCTAAGTTTGGCCACGCCAACGGCATGCCAACTTAGTCGCGCCACCATGCTGGCCTTCCCTACGTGGATACTATTACGATGCTGTAAGTGACGCATAATGATGATGCATTACAGAGTTGCAGACCAAGTCAGAGTTCCACCGTAATGGCGCAATACGAATCCATAATAACGGTATTACTGTATAGACTGTTAAGTGCTGAAGATAGCATAAAACCACAGGGCCAATGTAGTACAAGTGTGGCACTACATTGTAAAGACATTTGTCTAAGGAATGAAGCTTATTGACCGACACAATGAAGCTTCATTAAGGAAAGGAAAGACATGGCCAAAGTGATAGATGCAACATGCGATGTTAGCATTGAGGCATTTCCGTGAAGTTGAGTTGGCCCTAACCCAAAGATGATGTAATAAGAGTGAAATAGACTAAGAGTTAGTCTATGGCATTAGTTCAAGGCTGGACAAATCTTGAACAATGCAAACAAGTTGGTAATGCGAGATTTGAATTGCTATTGTCAAGCAAATTGGCGTAGTGAAGCATATATGACGCATGAGTAACTAGAGTGAGCTTAAGGAGCTGACCTCGATGTTTAATGCTTGAGAAATGTCCATGCATGAGTTTAAAATGATAAACATGCAGGTCCAAGATGGCTGAATATTGGAGCGTGGCAGAATCCAGTATGCCAGAACAAGTGGCGCAATAAGGCTCAAGTGACGGTTACAAGTTGGTTACGAGCTTCACAAGCATGCCAATGACGCATGATGAAGTGGAACGGTTATAAAGGAGTTTATAAATGTGGGAGTAAGAGTTCTAACTGCTATAGAACAGGTGTTGGACAATTGGCATGAGTTAGAAGAGAACTGGTCAGTTAGCACAATTATTGGCGGTTACAGAACTGCTCCATGGGATAGATGGCTGTCCCATGCGTGTGTAACAGTTATGCACGGTTTGGCCAAGAAAATCTGTTGTATAAATAGTCCTAAGACATGGGAAATTCAGCAGCCTAGCCTGTGTGAGAGTAATCTAACATATGTGAGAGTGAAGGTTTCATATGTGAGTGAGAGTTTTTGTAAGACTTAGACTTGGTTCAAGGGTGAACAAGTCTGTGTAAGTCCCCAAGTGGGAAAATTTTGTATTTCTTCCCTTTGATGTAATAAAAGAGTTGATTGTGTCATGTTTTGAGTGCTCTTGGTTGGATGATTGTTGTTGGTAAAGTATGGCAAATATTGAATGCATTATGGGGTGCATTTGATGAGCTTAGAGAAGCGAAAGAAGGCTGTAAAGATTTCCACCGATTGACCTGATTAGTTGGCTGTTTGCAAAGGTGCAAACTTATAAGGCTGAAGTGCAAGTGGGTGAAGCTTTATTCACGGAACCATTGTACTGCCGGTTACACTTTCACAGAAAATTATCTAAGGAGTTTGAAGGTGTGACAAATTCGGGTATCATAGCTGTGTTTGGTGCACAGTTCGAGTGTATTTGTTGGAAAATACACTAGTACTTCTTTCTCTCTTAAGCTATTTTCCTGTGAGCAAGTAAGTGGTGCATTATTTTCAGAGTATTGCATTAGAAATGAGTTCTAATGGCATGATGATCGACTAAGAACTACCGGGTATGTTTGATCAGCTTGAGGAGTATGATAGTAATCTTGGTGATTTTACCATAGACATGGGATGTGATGGCCTTGAAAATCCTCTTGTTTCTGAAGATAAGGGCAGGCTAGACCTACTTGAAGGAAGAACATCAGATTGGTTCAAAGAATTTGACGAAAGGATAGGTGCAGTCGAGGACAAGGTGTCTGATGCAACCTTGTTGAATTGTGAAACCAATGCTGAAGTGACTGAATTGAATGTGCAATTCAGTGACATAAATATCATACTAACAAACCACACGAAGCAGATGTTTGAGGAAGTCACAAGCATTTGTGGGTTAATCAGTAACTACATGTTTTTAGGGGAAAACGTTCATGGAGAAAGCTCAAGTCGAGTCTCCGAGCCAAGAATTTACGTTGGTTCCAGAAATGCTAGAGAAATTGAGAATTTCTTGTATGAAATTGAGGCATACTTTGAGGCGAATGGGACCGGGGAAGGACAAAAATTAACTCTCGCAGGCAATACCTTGGTGGTAATGCAAAGGTTTGGTGGAGAACTATGCTGCAAGAAGATGAAGCTGCTAGTTATGCCAATCCTATGTCATTGAATGACATGAAAGATGGACTGAGGTGTCAGTTCTGGCAAAGCAATGGTGCTTGGTTCGCAAGAAAAAGTTTACGTAGGCTAAATGACGGGTACACCATAGGTCTATGCTGAAAACTTCTTTGCATTGGTGCAGGACATACGTGGCATGAGTGAAGAAGATCAGATGTTCCAATTTGTGGCTGGTGCAAGTTCGAGTGTGATTGCTGAACTTAAGAAGCGCAAAATATAGAATATCCAAATGGCTATTCAAGTGGTAAGAGGACTTACTAGTTGCACAACGACTGAAGATGTGCAAAGCTGTGAAGGTGAAGCCAAAAGGAAGGAAAAATCTGTAGGTAGTAAGCGCAAGCATGAACCGAAGGAAGATGAATTATTCCCTTCAGCCCGGAAGTATAGGGGATATTTCATTTGTAAAGGTTTGTATTTCGCAAGAAGATGTCCACTCAAAGCATAACTTAATGCATCAGTTAGGGATGACTATGGGAGTCATTCTAGCAAGACTCGTGAAGGCCAAAGTGAAGGTTCAAGGAAGAGACCACGCAGCGAAGTTGTTGCGCACTTCGACAAGAGTATAAACTAAGATATAAATAAGAAGGTATGTCGCTGTCTCCTTTGGCAACACCTAGTGCAGAAAATGTGGTATTTTCTGATCTTGTTTGGCATAGCTTAGTTTGACAGTTGTTGCAAACTCTGTGTGTAGAGTTTTGTTGTACATACTTTTATTTGAGTCTTCAAGTTTGTATATACTTTTCTTTGGTGTAAGCAAGTTTCTTTTTTAATATAGTTTTATCTTTCCAAAAGTGATCCAGTGGATGGTCAATCATGTAATGGTACATGGTCTTGTTGTGTAAGAGCAATAATGAATGAGGGTGTTTTTGTTTATAAAGTCTTGCCTCTTTATTTATGATGTAAAGCTAGTTCATGGGAAGATGCTGCAAGTATCATACTTAGCCTAACGTATGCAATAACAAGACAAGTTGAAAGCTAATAAGCAAAGCATAGGAAAGGGGTCCTAGTTGATGCAGAAATGATGTTGCTGTTTGGGGATGGAAAAATGGCACGACAGCAGATGGGCAGCTACAGTGCAAGCAATACAGCAAGTAATAAATCATTTCATCAGAAAGCATGAGTTGGTTAGAACTCATGGCCTTAAAGAAAGAGACACACACTTTCCAGGCAATCCGAAATGCAGTTCAAAGAAGTATTTAGAGACATATTGGATTTGAATACATAGAATATGGACAACTAAAGGATTATCTAATGATATGTCCAAGAGATATTTAGTCAAAGTTTTAAATGGGATGTGCAACTCAATAGTTTTTTTGCATGGAAGTTAAGCAAAGAAAACTCCCCATTTTAGTACGATATGCAAGATGGCATAAGGATAGAGTTTATACTTGGTGACCACATTCAGAGAAATAAGTTCTTGAATGATGTTTGCATAATATGAGTTTGGAGAGGCATGAAGTGTTGAATTCGGGTGTCTTATGCAAAGACAACCCCTATTCACTTTGTGACATGCTTAATGAGGAGCGCGGAGAACAACAATTCAATGGAGAAGTATCCTAACAAAATAGATTGAAAATGAAGCCAAGACATTTACAAGTCCTGGTCACGTTGAGTGAGAGGCAAAGTCGGGAAGTGATGACAATGATCAAGGTGATCAGATTGAGAAGAATCATTCAGTACGTACACTTAGGCGTAAATGATTCATGCGAATCTCAGGCCTAAAGGGAGTTTTCTAAGAAGAATTTCAGATTTGCATTTGGGTATTGATGCATGATTTGAGTAGCAGCGTAAGCGTAGTGCACGACGCCGAGAAGTGGCTCAAGTATATGAGATCAATGGCAAATCAGTAAAGCTGAGTGATAGCATGTGGTACTAGGCATAAAGTTTTGGCAAGAAGGAAGGCCAAACAAGTTTGTTGAATTCTGAGAGTGGCTCAGAAGTGTACAAAGGCCGAAGAACAAGTATATTGGGTATACTTGGTTGCATTCAACGAGGGTGTTGAACGGATTAGGTGGGGGATGTCTATTACGTTGCTGCAAGTTACGCATAATGATGACGCGTTACAGAGTTTCAGACCAAGTCAGAGTTCCACTGTAATGGCACAATACGAAGCCATAATAGCGGTATTACTGTATAGACTGTTAAGTGCTGAAGATAGCATAAACCCACAGGGCCAATGTAGTACAAGTGTAGCACTACATTGTAAAGACATTTGGCTAAGGAATGAAGCTTATTGACCGACACAATGAAGCTTCATTAAGGAAAGGCAAGACATGGCCAAAGTGATAGATGCAACATGCGATGTTGGCATTGAGGCATATCCGTGAAGTTGAGTTGGCCCAAACCCAAGTGTAGTAGCAGGATTTCCCACACTACACCCCTATTAAGATCCTATAAAAATCTAAGTGAAACTAGTTGAAGATTAAAGAATTAAACGACACTTTTATTATTTAGATCTCAGAAATGTTTACAGAAAATATTCAAACTCAGAATTACAACTTTCTTTTCTGGAGTTTCTCTCTCCTCAAGATTTTCTCAACTCTTAAAAATACATCATCATCCTCTGGACTTACCTGATCTCCTTATATAGGAAATTACATAATGGAAGACAGCTAAGCTTTCCCCTTCTTTCGGATCTATTCTGCGATCTCATCGTGGCAGTTACATTGTTTATTTTCGCAATCTTTCGTAATCCTCGTGAAACAACATTCTTTTATCATGCTTCTTAAATTGTCAACTATCTTGATGCTTTCTCATGTTGCTCACCAAATTTCGTTGGAGAATTCTCACGATACTCTCGTGAAAGATGTCATTCTTGTAGTGGGAGTATTCAACCTTCTCGTGGAAATGTCGTTCTTATCACGAGAATATCGTTGTGGCGATATTCTAGTACTACATCTTGCCTCTTCTCATGTCTTTTCTGCGAAGAAGAAACGATCATGAGAATCCTTAACTATCGCAAGAATATCTGAACTTTTTTTCTCCGGCAATATTCCGCTAATTCAGCTTTCCTTGTTAACACGTGTTGTAAATCTGTCCTTTTGTATTGACACGTCTCACATAATTTACTCCCTTCTTTGCCTATAAAAGGAAGAGTCGAATTTCATTTCTAGTTTTCTTCTCTTAACTCTCTTTCTTCTTTACTTAGTTTCTTTGCTTTTTGTTCTGCAACTTCTTCTCCTTCTCATTCTTCTGCTACTGTATTAATGGAGTCTTCGAGGTATATTTTTGATCATGGTATTTTCTTAGATCAAACTTTTTATTTATATTCTTCGATCTTCTCTTACTTAATTCTTTATAACCCCATATTATGTACTCTTCAGCGGAGCTGCATCTATTTCCCAATCCTCGACTCAAAAACCTATTATTCATAAGAGCCCGACTGGAAAAAGGAAAGAAAATTCTGCGAGCAATAAGGTAGTAAGAAACACATTCTATTTCTTTATAACAATATTGTTGCCTCTGTTTCTTATCTAGATTATTGTTTGCAGAATGACGAGGGTAATGCTAATCCTCCTAAAAGATCTCGCCAATTAAATAAGACCTTTGGAAGTAATTTCGTCATTCCTCCCTTAATATCTGAGAAAGCTTCACCTACACCTGTGCAATCTGATCTTCCTCCTTCTTCTGGCGAGAAGCTCGATTTCACTACCACTGCCTCTACTGGTCCTTCACCAATTCAAATTGCAGAACCCATCATACCTGAAACTCCCTCTAGCCCTTTACTTCCTCCAAATGTTACTTTCCCGAAAACTCCTCCTTCTGATGATACAACCATTGCTAATGACTCAAATCATCAACTTGTCCTCATTTCCTCTATTTCACCTTCTACATCCCTTCCTTCATCAAATGAGACCATCGCAGGAATTGATGTTTCTTTCAAAATTTTATCTAACATTCTAAATAATGCTAGAGATTATTCTACTGATTCTCTCCAAAGCGGAGTTTGCGAAACTCTGCTCAAATATTTTGGCTCAGACAATTCTATTTCATGAGCTTCTCTAGAGAATGAAAATGCTGCTTTGAGAAAAAGTCTTCAAGATAAGACTTCTGAATGTGAAACTCTAAACCACAAGCTCAATAACTCTGTACTGGATCGCGAGAATCTCGCTAGAAATATTGATGAGCTAAAAAGTAAGCTTCTTTTTGCCTCTGTCCTTTTATCTTTTTATTCTATTTCCATATTCTTCGTACTTAATCCTCCCTTTAAATTCTTGGTTTATATATTAGTTTCCAACCAAAATCGTTTCATCGAAAAACTTAAATCTGAAACCATAGCTGATGAAGCTCGCATTGAAAGAGATTCTTGGATGGACCAGCATAGTAGATTAGATAATATTTATACGTATTCAGTTGATCAAATAAGAAATCTCACAAATGAGAATAATCAATTATTGCAAAATCACAGTTTTCTAAACAACGAGGTTACTCGCCTCTCATATTCGTTATCCAAGACTAATTTGTCTATAGAATCTTTGTCAGACAAGAATAGAACTTTATCTCAATAGAAACACAAATTATCAAGCTTGTTGGTGATCTCCTCGCAGAAAGTAAACAATCTTCAAGGGATATGTGATGACCAAAAGAAGTCTCTCCGCTCTCTTAAAAATAAACTTGACGAAGTAACTGAATCATCTGCCGCTGAAATAGACAAACTTATCAAGGGTAGACTAACTCTTAGTTTGAATGCCAACAAGCTTCGAGATGAATATTCCCAACTAAAGGAGTCTCATTCCTCATTGTCAAAAGAAAATTCATATTTACGCACCAAAGAAGAGAACATGAAATCTCGTGTAAAAGGCATAGTTGGCGACAAATTTGATGATGCTATGAACCAATGGGAGAATTGCCTCTTTTCATTAATCCAAAACTTAATTTCGCAAAAAGAAGGTAGTCAATTATGACTGCCTCACTTGTTGATTTCCCTTGTCACAATTTATGTTATATTTCACTTGTTGATATTCTCATGATATATTTATTTCTATAACCTTTCATTATTTTGTTGCTCGCAGAATCTGAAAAAAGCCTTCATTCTACTATCACCAATCTTACTAAGGAGCTAGATAGTGTTCGCAAAGAAAACAAGACTCTTCTTCTCAACCTTTTAGAAATTCGTGATAAAGAAGAAAGAATACTTGATTATCTTGAGTATTTCAAGAATATAGAGATCAGAAATCGTGACAAAGGTTTCCTTCGCCAAGTTCATCTTAGTGCTGAAGTTCTCGTGAACGAAATTTTGATCTCCAACTCTCTTTCTCCTGTATCCGTTCTACCTTTGAAAGTTGACGATGATGAAGTCCCTCTTCCTATGAATAAAGATTTAGAATATCCGTCTTCTGAAGGAGATGTTGAAGAAGACGCTGAAGAAGAAGATGATCAAGGAAAAGAAGAAAACCCTCTAAAAGAAGGAGAAGATCGTAACAAAAAAAACTCTGGCGATGATGTTCGCGATGAAATAAATATTGGTGATGATAACAATCTTGACAATTCTAAATCTGGCGAGACTACCGCTTGAAGCTTAAGTTCTATTTTTAATTTCTTTTTTCTTCTTCTTTCTCGCAAATGATATAACCTTTTTTGAACTATAATATTCTCAAGAAACTTAATGAAATCCTACATATTTATTCCCTTGATTGCCTCCTCATTAAATTTCTTGAGACTTGTTAAATTCAACTTGTTTCTTGTGATAAAGAAATCTTCCCTGCATGCTTAACAAAGAAGAATTAATTTTTGAGATTATTCTATTGGTCTTATTTTGCCTTCCTAATTAAAGGTCTTATTTTTCCAATTTTTTCTTTTTGCGACAAAATCGCAGGACGTCTTTACACTTTCATGTATTGACCCATTGATCTTGCCTTATCTGTATTTCTTTATTATATTGCGATAATATGACGAGTCTAAGTTTTCTCGCAAAAATAAAGCCTCGTGACATTGCCGTCTTGCGATGAAATCGCAGGACGTCTTCACATTTGCATGTAAAAACCCCTTAACCTCATCTTAACTTTTTTCTCTTATGGATTTTTGCCTTTGTATAATTTACGCGACAATATGACAGGCTTAAATGATCTTGCGATCTTAGAGCCCCATGACATTGCCGTCTTAAGACACTTATCAGCTCCCTAATGGAGGGTGCCGCCCTTATACTCCCCCTAGTTGCCCCTTCAAGGAGGGCACATCGGCCATACAAGACTAGCTCCTCCCATCCAGATTTACCAACAACCAGTTGTTTTCGCAGCCTCTTGTCCTTTATGCCTATATGGCTTATAGTTACAAGACTGCACCCTAGGTGGGGTTTTCTTCAGGCCAAGTGCATTGTAGCCAAGACTTACCAAAGATGGCCAGGGTAGGTTCGTCCGTCCCAGGCATCCTTGGATAAACCGTGTACCTCGGCGCCTTGATCATACTCTGCACTTCTTGGAAGAGACTCTCAGTCGTCCAACCAGGGTATAACCTTATAAAGCTGGAAATCCAAGATCTCTCTCCCGGATATGTTTTCTTTAACCCCTACATATGTATGACTCAGGTTCCAGTAGCGGTATAACCTTATCCCTGAATCATATAAAGAGATACCCCCTTTATAACGTGCTTTTAGGTCTTACATTTGCCTCTTACGAAATTGTACTCGCGAACTAAGTTGCACGCTATAAAGGTTTGTCCCATTCTCTTAATCTCTGTGAAATTTCATTCGCGTTTCTTGCGATATTGCTCGCATAATCTTTAAAATAAAAATAGTCACTGATAATAACCTTTAATTATGCCAATATTTCTTACCTTTCAGTATTTGTCACTGATAATACCTTTTCAAAAATAGTCTATTCCATGGTCTATCAAGTCGTTGGCCAACATATCTTCCTTCAGGATCCATTAATTTGTATGCCCCATTTCCAATTATTTCTTTAATTAAGTAAGGTCTGTCCCATTTTTTCGCCAATTTTCCACCATTCTCTCGCTGATATGTCGGTGTCTCTCGCAGAACTAAATCACCAATTTGGAATTCTCGTTTTTTGACACGTTTGTTGTATTCACAAGCTAACCTTCGCTGGTAGTTTTCCATATGTTGTAGAGTCTTCTCCATTTTTTCTTCCAATTCATCTAGTTTATGGAAAATCATACCAGCACTTAAATTCCTTTCCCACGCTTCTCTTTTTGTTGTAGGAATAACAACTTCTGTTGGTAATACAGCTTCAACCCCATATGTTAAACAAAAGGGTGACATTCCAGTAGCCTCTCTTCTAGTGGTGTTGTAGGCCCATATTGTATTATGTACTTGCTCACACCATGATTTGTGATACCCTTCTAATTTCTTTTTGAGAATATCTGCGATCGTTTTATTAGTTGCCTCAGCTTGACCATTTGCTTGTGGGTATAAAGGAGTAGATTTTCCACACTTTATCTTAAATGCATTGAGTAATAATTCTATGTTCTGTCCTTCAAACTGCTTTCCATTATCAGACATCAACTGTGCTGGTATTCCAAATCTTCAGATGATATTCTCGAATATGAATGTGAAAATATCTTTATCACGAATATGTTGTACTGCTTTTACTTCTCCCCATTTTGTGAAATAATCTGTAGCCACAATAAGGTATCTCCTTTGTCCAGAGCTAGGAACAAATGGTCCCACAATATCTAATCCCCATTTTCCGAAGGGCCATACACTTGTTGAGGATGATAGTGTTGCTCCTGGTGCATGTATCTTTTTTCCAAATCGCTGACATTCTTCACAACGCCTTGAATGTTGTTTCGCATCTTCATGCATGTAAGGCCAGTAATACCCTTGCATCTTCGTTCTATATGCCAAAGATATACCTACGCTATGATTACCAGCATCTCCTCTGTGCAGCATTTTTAACACCTTTTCTCCTTCCTCCCTTGTCAAACATCTTAGCGATGGTCCATTAAAAGATCTGCGATATAACACTCCGTCTCTTAACTCATAATTAGTTGCCCTGCTTCTTAGCTTGTGTGCCTCCAGTATATTTCTTGGAGTTTCTCCTTTCGCCAAATAAGCAAGAAGTTTCGCTCGCCAATCTTTGTTTCTCTCTTTTGCTTCTATTTCGCCATTTTCTACAATCATCACATCTTTCTCTCCTTCTTAGTCAATTTCGACGGAATTCCCATCCACATCTTCGTCTTCTTTATTTACTGAAGGTAATAAGAGTGTTTGAATTTTTATGCATCTCGCAAGTGGGTTTGCCATCATGCTAGATATGAAGGCAAAAGCGTCCGCAAGCCGGTTATCTTTCCTTGATATGTGCCTCCATTTTATCTTTGGAATTCTCGCAGATAATTCTTCCACGAGTCTCTTGTATTTCTTTAAAGAAGGTTCATTTGTTATATATTCTCCAGTTATTTGACGAATAACCAATTGAGAATCGCTTGTGATTCTAGCATTTTCCAACTTTATTTCTATTGCAAATTTCAAAGCGTGGATAACAGCCTCATATTCTGTCTCATTATTAGTGGATGTAAATTCTAACCTAAATGAGAAAGCTGTTTTATCTCCTTCTGGTGAAATAAAAACAACTCCAATCCCATTAGATGATCCATCCACTAATATCTCCCATCTATTGGGTTCTGTCAATAATTCTTTTGGATCTCCATGTTCTTCTTCTTCCTCCATCATTTCTTCCACAGCTTCGTCATTTTCCAAAGGAAATTCAGCTAAGAAATTTGCTATGACTTGGGATTTTGGCGAAGATAGGATTTCATATTTGATATCGAAATGTCCCACTTGTGCATTCCATCTTTCTACTCTTCCTGATCTTTTTGAATTCTTCATTACCGATTCAATTGGCACTTTTGTTAACACCTTGACCTTATGTGCTTGAAAGTAAATGCGAATCTTGAAAGTTGCATGTACCAATGCTAGGATTAATTTCTCAATCTTTGAATAATTTTTCTCTGCTGAATTGAATGTTTTACTAATATATTAAATTGGTTTCTCTTCCCAGCATCTACTCGCAGCAATACCGCACTTAGCGCATATGCCGTTGTCGCGAGATAAATTGATAACTCTTCTCCTGGTTCAGCTTTCTGTAAAATGGTTATATCCATTAAATGCTCTTTTATTCCCTGAAAGGTCTTCTCACATTCAACTGTCCATCTGAATTTTGTTCCCTTTTTGAGTATATCGAATAAATGCTTGCATTTATCAGAGGATCGCGAGATGAATCTTCCTAACGAGGCTAACAGCCCATTCAATTTTTGCACATCTTTTACTGTTGCTGGTGTGGGCATATCGCGAATCGCTTGCACTTTTTCTGGATCAACTTGTATTCCTTCCTTTGATACAATATACCCCAGAAACTTTCCTGAAGTCACTCCAAAAGTACACTTGTCAGGATTTACTTTGATATTAAATTGCCGCATTTTTTCAAAAATCTCCTTCAAGTCTTGTACATGATCTTCAGCTTCCTTGCTCTTGATTAACATATCATCTACATATACCTCCAGTGTTTTGTGGATCCACTTTGCAAATACCTTCTCCACCATTCTTTGGTATGTTGCACCAGCATTTCGTAATCCAAAGGGAATTTTTGTATAACAATATAACCCTCTTGGAGCAAAAAATGCAGTATGTTCTTGATCTTCTTCAGCGAGAGGGATTTTGTTGTATCCTTTATATCCATCTAACGAAGATATTCTTGCATTTCTCGCTGCTGACTCAACCATTTGAGGAATATCTGGTAGTGGAAAACTATCTTTAGGACAAGCTTTATTTAAATCGGTAAAATCTATGCAAATTCTTATTCCTTTATTCTTCTTTGGGACCACCACCATATTTGCAATCCACTCTGGATACTTTGCTTGCCTTATTATTCCTGCATCAAGCATCTTCTGTAATTCTTCTTCTATATGAGAATGGTATGTTGTTGCGATTTTTCTTATTCTTTGCTTAAACGGCCTTACATTTTTGTTGATTTCTAATTTATGACATGCTACCGATGGATCTATCCCTGGAATTTCATCCATGCTCCACGCGAAAATGTCTTTGTATTCTCGCAAAAGATTTATAGTTCTTTCTTCCTCGTCTATCTCCAGTCTAGTCCCAATTTTCAGTATTTTAGGTTCTTCTTCACTCCCAACATTTACTTATTTTTGTTGGTTCAAATTTCATGTAACTCGGCTTCTGTGCTAGTGTTTTTATGATTCTCGCACGTTCATCTCCTTCTCGCGAAAATTCATTGGGTATCCCTTTTCCCTCTTTTGCTCTTATCATGTAAATTTTAAATTCTTCTTCTTTTCTTGTTTCTCTCATCAATTTTCTGTGAGCTTTTCGCTTCTTAGGACGTTCTTTACAATTTTTTACTTCAATTTGATAGCATGTCTTCGCAAGATCTGTATCTCCTTTAATTTCCCCAATTCCGCTAGGCATAGGGAATTTGATGTGTTGATGTAAGGTTGACGCTACAGTTTTAATCGCGTGTATCCATGGTCTTCCCAATATCATGTTGTATGGTGATTCCATATCCACCACGCATAGTGTTACTTGTGTTTCAATTTCTCCAAGTGGTAATCATACTATTATTTCTCCTCTTGGTTTTGTTATAGATTTTCTGAAACCATGAATATGATATGATGAAATAGACATTTCTTCATCCTTATACCCCATTTTATTAAAAGCATGATAGAACATTATATCCACAGAACTTCCTGTGTCAACTAGAGTTCTATTTATAGCCCATTTTTCTACAGATTTTATTGACTTTTCCTTCCTTATTGGTATCATGGGTACCGTAATCACCAAAGGAGATGTATGATTTAGATTTTCTTCTAAAACTTCTGTTGCTGTAAATGTAATTTCCTGCTTTTCCCAATTCTTTAATAATGGCGTTTTCTCTACCATCATAATTTTTCTCCCTTCAAAATCACGTTTATGTATCCTCCCCTTAATATTTTCATGAAATTTATCGATCATTTCTCTTGACACTAATTCATACTTCAATTTCCTACAATTTTCTTTAATTCTAATCATTTTTCTTCTGAATATTTCACCAATCTTCTTCAAAGTTTCCTTGATCTTGAATAATTCCTGTATTCTTTTTTACCTTTTCTTCGATTTTGCTAATTCAATGTTCCCCTTAGTCGACGCCAAAATGTAGTAGCAGGATTTCCCATACTACACCCCTATTAAGATCCTATAAAAATTTAAGTGAAACTAGTTGAAGATTAAAGAATTAAACGACACTTTTATTATTTAGATCTCAGAAATGTTTACAGAAAATATTCAAACTAAAAATTACAACTTTCTTTTCTGGAGTTTCTCTCTCCTCAAGATTTTCTCAACTCTAAAAAATACATCATCATCCTATGGACTTACCTGATATCCTTATATAGGAAATTACATAATGGAAGACAGCTAAGCTTTCCCCTTATTTCGGATCTATTCTGCGATCTCATCGTGGCAGTTACATTGTTTATTTTCGCCATCTTTCGTAATCCTCGTGAAACAACATTCTTTTATCATGCTTCTTCAATTTTCAACTATCTTGATGCTTTCTCATGTTGCTCACCAAATTTCGTTGGAGAATTCTCACGACGCTCTCGTGAAAGATGTCATTCTTGTAGTGGGAGTATTCAACCTTCTCGTGGAAATGTCGTTCTTATCACGAGAATATCGTTGTGGCGATATTCTGGTACTACACCAAGGATGATGCAAGAAGAGTAAAATAGACTAAGAGTTAGTCTGCGACATTAGTTCAAGGCTGGACAAAGCTTGAACAATGCAAACAAGTTGGTAATGCGAGAGTTGCATTGTTGTTGTCTAGAAAATTGGCGTAGTGAAGCATATATGACGCATGAGTAACTAGAGTGATCTTAAGGAGATGGCCTCGATGTTTGATGCTTTCAAAATGACCATGCATGAGTTTAGAATGATAAACATGTAGGTCCAAGATGGCTAAACGTTGGAGCATGGCAGAATCCTGTATGCCAGAACAAGTGGCGCAATAAGGCTCAAGTGACGGTTACAAGTTGGTTACGAGCTTTACAAGCATGACAATGACACATGATAAAGTGGAACGGTTATAAAGGAGTTTATAAATGTGGGAGCAAGAGTTCTAACTGCTAGAGAACAGGTGTTGGACAATTAGCGCGAGTTAGAAGAGAACTGGTCAGTTAGCATAGTTATTGGCGGTTACAAAACTTCTCTATGGGACAGATGGCTGTCCCATGCGTGTGTAACGGTTATGCACGGTTTGGCCAAGAAAATCTGTTGTATAAATAGTCCTAAGACATGGGAAATTCAGCAGCCTAGCATGTGTGAGAGTAATCTAACATATGTGAGAGTGAAGGTTGCATATGTGAGTGAATATGAGAGTTTTTGGAAGACTTAAACTTGGTTCAAGGGTAAACAAGTCTGTGTAAGTCCCCAAGTGGGAAAGTTTTGTATTTCTTCCCTTTGATGCAATAAAAGAGTTGATTGTGTCATGTTTTGAGTGCTCTTGGTTGGCTGATTGTTGTTGGTAAAGTATGGCAAAGATTGAATGCGTTATGGGGTGAATTTGATGAGTTTAGAGAAGTTAAAGAAGGTTGTAAAGGCTTTCGCTGATTGACCTGATTATTTGGCTGTTTGCAAAGGTGCAAACTTATAAGGCTGAAGTGCAAGTGGGTGAAGCTTTATTCACGGAACCATTGTACTGCCGGGTTACACTTTCGCAGAAAATTATCTGGGGAGTTTGAAGGTGTGACAGCTACCAAGACGAAGGCGTGCGATAATCAATGGTCCGCCTTTAATGCTAGGAGCAAATCCTAGCCATCCAAGGTTACCAGATGACGCATGGTAACCTTTGACCCAAAACCCTAGTTTGGTCACGCCAAATCGCGCCAGGGCATGCCATGCCAACCTAGCCGCGCCACCATGCCATGCCAATGGCATGCCAACCTAGCCGCGCCACCATGCTGGCCTTCCCTATGAGGACACCAACAAATGAAAGCGTGCGATGATCAACGGCTACCTTTCCTCTTAAAATGAAAAATCTCGACCGTCGAAGGTCACCAAGCTAACAAGTCTCCCAAGCTCGACTTTCCAGTAAGAAACAATATGCTACATGTTTTCCACGAAAAACATTAGAGACATCAACACATATCACAAATTGGGGGATCCTATTTGGGTATTGGTTTGGCGGTTTACAACGTGCGGCGTATACTACGCCCGTCATAAGGGTGAGGTGGTTAGTAAATACAGGAAGTTAATGGTGAAACGCTCTTTTATGAAACATCAATTCCATGAATTAACGGTTTTATGGAACATCAAATTCCATGTGTTACCACCTCCTCCCATTTAATTACCCATTTTTCCACTCCTTAATGAAACCAAAGTACGTTTCACTTCGACTTGTATAAATAGGTCTTACCTATTTCCCCCGAACAACAAGTTCAGAGGAACATACAACACTTAGAAAATAGTTGCTAGCATACCACTTGTTATCCTTCCCACTTTTCTGATACAAGTCGTTATAGGATCAGAATATCATAACAGCAACACCCTTGCGAAGTCATCATCATTAATACATTGCGAAGCCGTCGCAGACTAACTACAAAAATAATGTAACAGATGACGACAGCTTAAACACGAAAAAGATGTGAAGACCTTGCAATATTTAAGAATGTTGCGAACATCAACACTTGAATACTTGAGAGAATATCGCAAACCAGATCCGAAAATAAAGGAAAACTTAGCTATCATCCATTATGTAATATCCTATATAAAAAGCCGAATAGGCGTAAGGAAGAGGGAGATCTTTTTAGAGTGTTGAGAAAGTTTTGAAGAGAGAAAAAGTCCAAAATAGTGTTGTATTCTTGATTTCATTTCCTTCTTGTAATGTAGTTGCAGGAAATCCTACACTACACCCTTGATAAGATCTTACAGTAATTAACACATATTTGATGATTAAAACAACACTTTATTATTTTATTCTCAGAAATGTTTACAAGTAATGAAAGAAGATCAAGAATATAACCGCTCTCTTGAATTTTATCTCTCCTCAAGACTTTCTCAACACTCAAAAATACCTCTCTCTTTCTGAATCTACTGGGTCTCTTTATATAGGGTAATTACATAGTGGATGACATCTAAGTTGTCCTTTAATTTCGGATTTGGTTCACGATGCTCTCGCGGTAGTTGTAATGCTGACTTTCGCAGGTGTTGTAACCATAGCAGGACAATCACGCACTTCCCGTGTTTTTTCATTCGTCAGCTATTACGTCATTATTCTGTGACACTCGCGAAGTGTTGTTGAAGAATTCGCGGTGATATTTGCGGAGGTGTTTTTATTATCGCAACAGTAATATCATGGCGATATTCCGATCCTACATCTTGCCTCTTCTCATGTCTTATCTGCGAAGGAGGAAAGATCATGAGAATTAAATCTTTTATAATGCCGCAGCGGTTTATCTCTTTGCGCTCTTATGCTTTGACACGTTTCTGTATTCTTTGCCAATTGTTTTCACGTACTTTTTATTCCATTAAATTTTTGACACGTCCTTTTGAACCGCCGCGATCTGACCGTTCACGTCCTTTTTTTGCATTAATTGCATTCATATTCTCGAGAACTTTCTTCTTCTATAAATACTTCTTTCATTCTTTTATTTCCTTCTTTTTACTTTCTTCTTCCTCCTCTCTACAACTTACTTCTCTGCAATTTTACTGTTCTTCCGTAAATTGCGCATATGTTACTGCTGTGACTTCTTTCTCGTTCTTCAATCTTTTCCTTCATTCCCATACTCAAACATCGTTGCTCCTGGTCATAAAAATTTGGTTGCTTTTGGTGAGATGCGTGAAAAGCTTAAAAATAAGGGTTTTACTTTGAAGAAAAAATCAAGCCTCCAAGTCTGCAATGATTTTCAAGAAAAATCAAGCCTCCAAGTCTGCTAATCTTTGCGGGCAATTGGAATCTGGGTCAATTGATCTTCAAGAAAAAATCAACCAGTTGGAAACTGATCTTTCTTTCTCGTGAGAAAAGGTCGCAAGCCTCCAAGCTGCGAATGATCATCTTTATGGTAAGAAATCTTTCCCTTTATTTTTATCCTTGCATTCCTTTGCATTTTTTCTTATTATTCTTCTTCGCAGATGTTTACGGCCTTTCTGACGAAGCTGTATTCCTTCGTTCTTTTCCAAACCCAATAGATGATGATACTCTTCTCAATCGCCTTAATGAATCCTTAGGTAGTTATTCAAATGAACAGATTAACTCCCTTTCTGTAGATGATCTTAGATCCAAATTTCATCATTTAGCAATTGATCATAGATCTAGTTTGAAAGCGACAAATGCATCCAAGCGTCAATATCTTAATTCTAAAGAAGAGATCAAGATTCTAAGAGCCCAAAAAAGTGATCTTATAGATGAAAAAGATCGTATCTCTAGACAAGGAGCACAAACCTTAGCGGATTTTCATAAAACCCTTCTTGAAGTCCAAATTAAAAGAGATAAACTTATCCGCGAGATAGATGACCTTATTGAAAAAGAAAACCAAATCCGTTCCCGTCTTCTTATTAACGATGATGATGAATTTGCTTGGGTTGCAAAGATTCTTGAAAACGCCAGAGCTAACTTAGGTGTAGATGTTAGTCTTCATGTTGAACAAGCAGTCTTAATTAAGGACATGATTTCTGAAAGAGAAGATTGCTAATTGTTCTTCCTCGTTAATTTCCTGTCATTAATCTTCTTATCTTTGCAGAATTTTCAATGTGTTGTTATATGTTTGTAGGAGCTGAGAAGAGATATACTGAAAGAATCGGAGAACTTGAATATGATAAGAATCAACTCGCAGAGACTCTTGCTGCTCGCAATGAAAAATATTCAAGATTAAAGGAACAATTAAAGATCTATACTTCGAATTTTAATAAATTTCTTGTTGGTGTTCGCAATGACTCCATCAGGGGATTTTGTGATGATCATAATATTCCTCATTCCTTGTATCCTTGCCTCTCTGAAGAAGTTCCAAAGAATTCTCCAAATCTTGTTATCTCTGACAGTGAAGCTGAAGAATATGGCGGGGATGATGGTGAAGAAAAATATAGGGAGGATGATGATGGATCCAACTAGCCTTGTTTCCTCTTTTTAATCTCCTTGTAATATTTGTACATTCATCTCCTTCTTCTTGTGAAGTTACTGTAATATTCTTTGATGTATAAATTTATTTTTCTTCTATCTGTATGAATTTTACTTCTATCTGTATGAATTAGAAAACAATTCCTTTCTGCAATATAGTTAATCAACATAATTATTAATCTTTAATTATCTGTGTAAATGTGTCATATAATAATGTCTACGTAAATTTATCATATGATAATGAATAACAATTTTATCATTCTATGCATTCCCATACTTTCCTCTGTTATTCATCTGCAATATGAAAAAAATTGAGTAGAGCTTAGATATCAGTTGTAAATAATATTGAGTTGCGATAATCATCGCGAGTAACAGTTGCATACTTTTATGATATATGCGCAAATATCGCAAATTTCATAATCTCTGCATAAATATCGCAGTCATTCAATTTTAATTTCTTGTGGTCTTATTATGCCTTCCTAGTTAAAGGTCTTACTTTGCCACCTTTTGTATTAGCGACAAAATCGCAGAACGTCCTTAAACTTGTATGTAAAAACCCATTAATCTTGCCTTATCTGTATTTTTTCAATTTCTATGCGACAATATGACAAGTCTAAGTTCCCTGGCGAGAACAAAGCCTTATGACATTGCCGTCTTGCGATGAAATCGCAGGACGTCTTTATACTTTCATATAAAAACCCATTGATCTCATCTTAACTTTTTCTTATGTCTTGTTCCCTCTGTATAATATTCGTCATGCGAAAATATGACAGGCCTAAATGTTCTTGTGATCATAAAGCCCCATGACATTGCCGTCTTTAGACACTTATCAGATCCCTAATGGAGAGTGCCTCCCTTATCTTCCCCCTGGTTGCCCCTTCAAAGAGGGCACATCAGCCTTACAAGACTAGATCCTTCCATCTGAATTTACCAACAACCAGTTGTTTTCGCAGCCTCTTGTCCTTTATGGCTATATGGCTTATAGTTACAAGACTGCACCTTAAGTGGGGTTTTCTTTGGGACGAGTGCATCATAGCCAAGACTTACCAAGAATGGCCAGGGTAGGTTCGTCCATCCCGGGCATCCTTGGATCAACCGTGTACCTTGGCGCCTTGGTCATACTCTGCACCCCTTAGAAGAGACCTTCAGTCGTCCAAGCAGGGTATAACCTTATATAGTTGGAAATCTAAAGTATCTCTCCTGGATAGGTATCTCAAAGAGATGGACCCCAGTCTCCGTGACTCAGGTTCCAGCAGCGGTATAACCTTATCCCTGAGCCACACAAATAGATACCCCCTTATATGACGCACTTTAGGTCTTACATTTGCCTCTTGTGAAATTGTATCCGCGAACTAGGGTGTACGCCATATAGGTTTGTCCCATTCTTATGTCTCTGCAAAATTTTATTCGCGTTTCTTGAGAATATTGCAATTCTTATGAAATTTCTGTTATTTGATCTTCTCCTTAGTTGTGTTTCAACCCTTGTATAATTTTTTAATTTCATTTCTTTCATTCAAACAAAATATCTTTTTGAAATATTTTCTTCAACAAATATCTTGCGAGTTCTTCAATGAATCATTCATAAACTTCTTAAATTTCTTCATTTTACCTTTCTACTTACTACTTTCTGATTCTTCTCTTTTGTTACGTTTTGCATCTGCGATCTGCTCGCCATTCATACACTTATGTTGATTTCGCAGTATTCTCTCCTCTCGTCGCTCTATTGTGTCAACCATCAGCTTATCACCTCTTTGTTTTTGATTGATGTTTCATTTCCAGTTTTTGTTATTTGCTGCCCTTTCCTCACAAGATTCCATATCAATTTCATAGCATTTCTTCCCATCAGCCCAGTCTCCCTTTATAATTCCAACACCATTAGGATGAGGAAATTTAATACATTGGTGGAAAGTTGATGCCACACCTAATATCCCATGTAGCCAAGGTCGACCAATCATGGAATTATAAGGTGATTCAATATCCAAAACGCAGAATAAGATCTTAGAGGATAACCCCTTTAATTGAATTCGCATTGTAATTTCCCCTTTGGGCTTGTTGGTGGTACCGTTGAAACCATAGATTTTATAGGTTGATGGTATCAGATATTCGTCTCTTCCACCATGGTTCTGTATGTATGATAAAATAATATATCAACTGAACTTCCAATATCTATTAGAACTCTATTAATTGCCCAGGAATATTCAGTTTCACCATTATCATTTTCTTCATCTTATTCTTTAATTTGTTTCGGATTTATCTCTAACCTTACCACCAGTAGGTTGTCATGCATCTCGCCAGGCTCTGGTACTTCTTGCGCAGTGAAGGAAATAGTTTTCTTTTGACACTCCTCTAATGGCGAGACTCTCGCGATATTCATTATCTCTCTTCAATCTGCGTCTCTCACAAAGACTCTGCTTAGAACATTGTCGTGGAAATCCTTAATAGTTTTGTATGAATGTACGATGGAATTACAGAACAAATTCTTCTCCTTGGCTCCAACCTCTATCATAAATGTTTCTGCTCCTTTTACAGTATTCACTCTGTGAATATCTGGTGCTGGTGGTAGTTGTTAAGATTGCAGATGTCCTATTAGAAAATGATTTAACTTTCCCTGATCAATCATCCTCAAAATTATTCTTTTTACATTCCTGCAATCGTTTATTGAGTGACCATAAAAATGATGGTAAGGACAAAATTCTTGATTTCGATTATTTTGATGTGGCTCTTTTCCCATGTTCCAAGGTGATGGTATATTTTCAATCAAAATGATAGCTTCCCAAAAAATTTCTATGCTGGCATTCAGGGGTGGCATCTTAATTTCTTCCCATATTACTCTTTGATTCCCTTGTCCTCTGAAATTATTTTGTCTCTGACCACCATAAGTCTCTTGCGGCTGATCAAGTCTTTGAATTTTATTATTTCCACAGTGATTGTAATAATTCCTTTCTCTTTCATACTCCTCTTGATCTCGACTTCCCATAGCTACTAACTTCTGCTGATTTTAAATCACCACTTTCTCTTGATGTGGCTGCGAGGTGATCGCCACATTGTTGATCATTTTAGGAAGTAAACTCCCATTCACCGCTATTGAGCTGGTGTTTGCGACTGGATATGATTCCATCTCATTTTGTTTTTCCTCCAAAGTAATGTATTCTTCTTGTAGTTCTCATAGTCATTGTGATGGTATTTTTGATTCTGAAAATTTGTATGTACAACAGATTGGTTGCGAACATTGCATTAATGAAAGATAAAATGAGGTATCTCTCATCCACTCTTCCTGCCATTTCACCGCACATTGTCTTCCATCTTATGGTTAGGTGTTTCAAACTCTCACCAATCCTCTGTTTTAATCCAAATACATCTTCAATACCATGTAGTGAAGAATCATTGCTTATATATGCTCCCAGAAATGTATCTTGCAAATGGTCGAAAGAAGTTATTGTGTTTTTAGGTAAGCCTTCGAACCATTTTAACGCCTCGCTAGTTAAACTAGATGAAAAGTATTTGCATAACACAACATCATGGTTTTCCCATTATAGCATAAACCTAACATAAGACTTAACATGTTGAACAACACAGGTTGTCCCATCGAAGATACTGGTTAATGCTGGTAAATTGCATTTTGGAGGAATTCCTCTTAATTGTACTTCTTGAGTGAATGGAGTTCTCGCAGTTTTTCAATGGATTCATCAAGTTGTCTTTTGCCTCCTTCTCTTCTATTATTCAACATTCCCCTCATTTCTGCTAATTCTCTTAAAATTTGTTCATTCTCAGCTGAATTTTGCTCCATCGGTCTTTTTAGTGCAGCTTCTCTTCTTCTACGTTCATGTATTTCTTGTCCTGCGAGATTTAGTGCTTCTTCTTCAGCATCTTCATTCTTCCTTCTCATGCAATTTTCCACTTCAACTCCTTCTAGATTTTGCAACTGATTATGTCTCCCAATTTCTTCTCTGCGAATTTCTTCATTTCTCATCGCTTCTCTTCGCTGTCTTTCTATTCTTCTTTGTATTCTATCATATTCCTCATTAATATTATGGTTATGGTGATTTTGTGTGCGTCTTTTTTCTCGATTGTCATGATTATTCTTCCGTATCGCTTCTTGAAACTCTTGTTCTTCAAATTATTCTCTTAATCTTTCTCTTTCGCAATCTAGACATGCTTGTTCAGCATAATGCCTCTTAATTTCCTCCTCAATGATTCTTTGATTTCTTTGGATTTCTCTCCCATGTAATATTCTTCTACCTTCTTCTCGATTTTCTTCACCATCTTGGTTATTTCCACCCTCTTGATTTCTATTATCACGTCTACCATTCACAGTTTCTCCGCGTGGAATGTAGCGATCACGAATCATTTCTTCTTCTCTATGATACTGCTCTTCATTTGGATTTTTCATTTCCTCTCGGATACTTGCTCCAGCATTTCTCATAGGGAAATTTTGCCTTGGTTCTTCTCTAAATGATCTTGAACTTGATCTAGCAATACTTCTTGATCTCCTACTTTGCAATCTCAAATTCTCCATTCTTAACTCATGATTCTGTCTTGTTAAATTTGCACGTTCTTCTGCTTCTAACCTCCTTTCCTCTTGTATTCCTTGTCTTAAATCATCTACTGTTTCATTTTCTCCTTCTCCATGAATTAATCTTTCAACCACTCCTTGATCTCTTTCTTCTCTTCTCTAATTTCTTAATTGTCGATCTTCTGCTCCTTCCATCGAATCTGATCGCCAAGTATGCACGCTAACTCTATCATAATCCACAACTCTATCTTGTATTGGTGTTTGCTGATTTGGCTGTTGAACTTGATTTTCTCCTTCATTCCTTGTTATATTTATTCTTGTTCTTATCCTTGAAGATTCTCCCATTTCATTTGTTTCTCCACCTGCAAGTCTTTTACTCCTCCTTACGGTTGTTGGTGGTTCTGATGTGTTTCTTCTTTTTCTAGCCATTAATCTTAGTAATCTGTTGAATGTTTCGTAAGATCTTTCACTAATTATTCCAAATTCCTTCCAATCACAATGTCAATTTTTATCTTTTTCTTCAAACAATCATCAATTCATCCCTGTTTCTAGCGCCAAAATGTAGTTGCAGGAAATCATACACTACGCCCTTGATAAGATCTTACAGTAATTAACACATATTTGATGATTAAAACAACACTTTATTATTTAATTCTCAGAAATGTTTACAAGTAATGAAAGAAGATCAAAAATACAACCGCCCTCTTGAATTTTCTCTCTCCTCAAGACTTTATCAACACTCAAATATACCTCTCTCTTTCTAAATCTACTGGGTCTCTTTATATAGGGTAATTACATAGTGGATGACAGCTAAGTTGTCCTTTAATTTAGGATTTGGTTCACGATGCTCTCGCGGTAGTTGTAATGCTGACTCTCGCAGGTGTTGTAACCATCGCAGGACAATCACGCTCTTCCTGTGTTTCTTCATTCGTCAGCTATTATGTCATTATTCTGTGATACTCGCAAAGTGTTGTTGAAGAATTCGCTGTGATATTCGCAGAGGTGTTTTTATTCTCGCAACAGTAATATCATGGCGATATTCCGATCCTACATGTAACATTTCTGGAATCTATTAATAAAAAATATAGTTTTTTATCATAAAGATGTGTTGATTATTATGGATTCTTGTGAGGGATGTATTGTAGGATTTCCTGCAACTACATAATGGCGCTAGAAACGGGGAGGAATTAAAAGTTGAAAATTGTTGAAAAACAAAATTAAAGATTGTTATTGAGACTATTCAAACCAAGAAGATTATGGAACAAATCAGTAAACTAGTTAAGAAAAAGATGAGTAAAATCAATGAAGATAACAGAAGGATGGAGTGTAATCTAATCACAAAAACAATGATTAATAAGTTTCATGAAAACATCAAAGGAAGAATACATAAACGAGATTTTGAAGGAGATAAAATTATGACGCTGGAAAAGGTATCACCCTTGAAAGATTGAGAAAAGCAAAAAATTATATTCACATCAGCAGAGGTACCAAGAGAAAACTTGAGCCACACATCTCCTTTGGTAATCACAGTAACCACACGGAAAGAAAAGAGGAAATCCGCAAAAAAATATGGAAGAGTAGGCGGTGAATAGAACTTTGGTGGATACAGGAAGTTCAGTGGATATAATGTTTTATCATGCATATAAAGGAATGGGATACAAAGATGAAGAAATGACTCATTCAACGTATCATATTCATGGTTTTGGAAAATCTACAACAAAACCTAAAGGAAAAATAATGATGCGAATTTCGCTAGGAGAAATTGAAACACAAATAACACTGTGTGTTGTGGATATGGAATCGCCATATAACATGCTGCTAGGAAAGCCATGGATACACGCAATTAAAGTCGTAGAATCAACATTACATCAATGCATCAAATCTCCTATGCCAAGCGGAATTGGTGAAGTTAGAGGAGATACTGATAGCGCGAAATTATGTTATCAAATTGAAGTAAAGTGTTATGAAGGACGTGAAAAGAAGAGAAAAACCTGCAGAAAAATGGCGAAAGAGCTAAAGAAAGAAGAAGAATTTAAAATTTACATGATCAGAGCAGAGGAAGGGAAAGGAATACCTAGCGAAATTTCAGAAGAAGGAAACGAACTTGCGAAGGCAATAAAAGAACCAACACCCATGGGAGAACCGAAAGCCATTTACACCGCGGCAGAACCAACAAAGGAAGTGAATGTTGGAACTAAAGAAGAACCCAAAATGCTAAGGATTGGGACCAAAATGGAGGCAGATGAAGAAGAAAAAACTATTAGTCTTTTGCGAGAATATAAAGATATTTTCGCATAGAACATGGATGAGATGCCTGGAATAGATCCGTCTGTGGCGTGTCATAAGTTGGAGATTAACAAAAGTGCAAGACCATTCAAACAAAGAATAATAAAAATCGCAACAACATATCATCCCCAAATATAAGATGAATTACTGATGATGCTTGATGCATGAATTATAAGACAAGCTAAATATCCGGAGTGGATAACCAATATGGTTGTAGTCCCAAAGAAAAATAAGGGGATAAGAATTTGTATAGACTTTACTGATTGGTAGTCTCGGAAAAGTAACCTACAAACTAAACTATAAGTGCACAGTGTTGGTTTGCAACACAGGGCAAGCACAGGTCGAACCACAGAGACTTGGTGGGTGTTAAGCTGATTCTAAGGACTTACTACAACTGATTTAGAGCAAGATTGTAACAAAAAGGGGGGTTGTTTGTTTTGCCAATACGGCTAGATGATTTTCAAGTGACTGAAATGATAAAACTGAATGTAAAGAAGATTGTGGACACTGATTGAGCAGCACTAGGGTGATTGAATCCACCTCCTAATCATATACTAAGGTAATACAATTCAACCTATGTTCTTGTACCTTCCCTTGAAGGATGCAGGTGGATGAATGATCAACCGACTTCACTAATTCTCCCCTAGTATCAACTGTCTTTACTAATTATCCCCTAGTATCAACTGTCTTCTTACAGTACAATTGATCTCAGGATAATTATCTCACCCCTAGTATCAACTAATTTCACTAGCTCACCCCTAGTATTAACTGTCTTCTTACAGTGCTAATCACCGGTTAACTTGTTCAATTAACTAACTAATCATTCCTAAAACCATGAAGCACAACAAGAACAAAAACATGAAAATGAATTAACTTAACATAGAATTAGGGGTTTCATCTCTGCCCTAGCAGAGAGTTTTAGAACATGAAAGAAAACAATTTGACCCAGATAGAATTGGATAAAAACTGGATGTTTGGAGAGGTCTATTTATAGGTGAGAAAACCCGACCATTTCTTCATCTGTTTAACTCGATCTCTTCTCTGTTTCTTCACGTGCATGGCAGCATCACACCCATGCCTTCACGTTCTCACCAACATCCTGTCATGATTTCCGAGCCCATGCCTTCAAAATGACTTTTTATTTTATTTTTTATTTTCTCTTTTGGTCTCTACAACTGCATGTGATGGGTGTTTCATGCTCACATTCTCCTTCTTTTCTTCTTTCTTTTTATTTTCTTTTGTGTCTGCCACGAGCTCCTCACCTTCACATTCTATTTTGATTTTCTTTACTCTCCACGAGCTTTACTTTCCCATCATTATTCCCATGCACATCAACAGTTCGAATCATCACCGTTACTGCCAAGCATCTTTGCTTTCCAACTCGAGCAGCATGTGATTCTCTGCTGGCATTCCCCTCAGTTCATCATTAGCTCAAGCTCCGATCAAAGTTGGCAGCAAGCCAACGTCTTTCTTTTCTGTCTTTTCCGACAACCCGTGCTCGACAGAAAATATTGATCTTCTTCCGTCCATGCACCTCATCACCACTAAATCTCTCTTCCATTAATAATGGTGGCAAACCATAGCCATCATTCAACTCTTATACCAGCAGCGATCATAGCCTCCATATCTGCTAAGATCACAGACTATTGAAGTAACATAATAGTTACATACAAGAGTTTGTATTTTAGGTAACTTTGTAAATATAGTATTACTTGTAAACAAGGTTCTTGTATATTAGGTATTACTTGTAAAAGGTCCTAACCGAGTGTGTATATATAACACACGAGTATATTGTAATTATATTATCAAAACAATCAATAAGAAACCAGTTTCATCTCTAACCCTAAAACCTTTCTTCTTCTCCTCTAAACCTTAGTTCCAACTTGGTATCATCCTTGTTGAGATCCTCATGTCTTCCGCTGCCTCCACCATTTAAACTATCTCAACCGTTATCTCTTCTGATCAATCTATGATGGCCTATTCACACTTTTCACAACCCCATCATATTATCACCGTTAAGCTTGATGAAACAAACCATTCCCATTGGAAAGCTCAGTTTTTACCCTACCTTCAAGGATATGACCTTGCTGGTTTTATTGATGGCACAAACCCATGTCCATCTTCCACTCTCCCGAACCCTATACCTGAAGCCTCAAATAATCTTCCAACTCCTAATCCCGAGTACGCTGCCTGGGTGAAACAGGACAAAATTCTTGTCGGCTGGATTTTCTCATCCCTTACTCATGATGTTCTACGCTGTGTGCATCGTCTCAAGACATCCCATGAGGTTTGGTTATCCCTGGAATCTCTCTTTTCTTCTAAATCTAATGCGCATATACACCACCTTCAGTGCGAATTACGTGCTTTGAAAAAGGGTTCTCTTTCTATGAGAGCTTACATAGATCGTGCTCGCGATATTGTTGATAGCTTGGTTGCAGCTGATACTACCGCCACCAACTCTAAACTTCGGCACTATTTACTTGCTGGTTTGGACTCCATCTACGACACCATTGTGGCTTCCCTTACTACCTCTATGGGATCGATGAATCTTGAAGATTTTATCACCTACCTGCTCACGTTTGAGCTGCGAATTGATCAACAGTCTAAAGCCTTGCAGTCTCAACCGGTTGCTGCTGCGTCCTCCAGAACCTCTTCTACTGCTGCCGGACTACTGCCTACGCCTACTGTCTCTCCTGGATCTCGTCCAACACGATAGTGTCAGATGTGTGACAAGTCAGGTCATCTAGCTCCTATGTGCTAGAAACGATTCGATTGAAATTTGCGTCCTCAACCTGCTCGTAGACAACAATCTAGTGCACAATCTACGTTCTGGCGTCCTCCACATTCTACTCCTCGTGCTTATATGGCTGATACTCAAAGTTCGATTTCTGCGCCTTGGGTACCTGATAGTGGAGCTACTGACCACATTACACACGATCTCTCCAAGCTCCATTCCTATTCGGAGTACACAGGCCCTGATCAAATTAGGATGGGTAATGGTTCCTCTATTCCTATTTCTCATACTGGCACCTCCATCTTAGGTACTCCTACTCGTAAGTTGTACCTTAAAAACACTCTATTTTCTCCTCAACTTTCTCACAATCTATTATCAGTTTCTCGTCTCACTACTGATAATGATGTATTATTTGAGTTTCATCCAAATTTTTGTCTTGTGAATGATCGATGCACGGGGAAGGTGCTTTTGCGTGGCAGTAGGGTTGGTGGTCTCTATGTTCTTGATTCGGCATTTAGATCCGTTTATTCTACACAAAGTCTTGTTGGTGAACGTGCTAGTATTCAAGAATGGCACTCTAGATTAGGACATCCTATGATGCGAACTGTGCGTCATGTCATATCTAAATTTTCTCTCCCCGTTTCTAGTAAAACTATTAGTTTTTGTTCTTCTTGTCATGAACATCGTAGTCATAAGATACCATTTTCTTCTAGTATTACTATTTATTTGAATCCTCTTGATTTGATTGTTTCGGATGTTTGGGGACCATCTCATATTATTTTTAATGAAGTTTATCGTTATTACATAATTTTTATTGATGTCGTTTCTCGATTTACATGGATGTTTCCTATTACTCATAAATCTGATGTCTATTCTATTTTTCTTGTCTTTCAAAAACATGTTGAGAATCTTTTTATTCGAAATATTAAGATTTTTCAATCTGATAATGCACTTGAATATCGCAAGTTAACTCCCTATCTTTAACAGCATGGTATCTTCCATCGTTTTTCTTGTCCTCATACGTCTGAGAAAAATGGCTTAGTTGAGCGTAGACATCTCCATATTAGAGAAACTGGTCAAACTCTATTATCCATGGCTTCTATACCATCCTATTATTGGTATGATGCATTTTTTACTGCATGCTATCTCATGAATCGAGTCCCATCATCTGCTCTTTCTAAATCATCTCCTTATGAATTGTTATTTGGCTCACAACCCGATTATACATCTTTTCGGGTGTTTGGGTGTCTTTGTTTTCCTTATCTTCGTCCTTATCGTTCTCATAAGATGGATCCCTCCTCTTCTCCTTGTGTTTTTATTGGCTATAGTCTCCAAAATAAGGGCTACAAATGTCTTCACATCCCTACTGGTCGCATATATATTAGTAGGCATGTCGTATTTGATGAAACCACCTTCCCTTTTACGGCAACAACACCATCCACCATAGCATCATCTTCTACTGATGAAGTAACATCTTCTCCAATAGGTATAATTCCTATTGTTTCGATTCCTGTTCAACAACCGTCCTCAAATTTGGAATATGTAGAGTTACCTTCTCATGTTCGGCAACTGCATAGTCCGATCCAGCATATCTAGCCACCTCCAGCACATGCACCGTCAGCTACAGTACAGTCAACTTCATTATGTACACCATCTGCATCAGCAACTGCCTCGTCATCAACAACTGCCTCGTCATCTCCTGATAGCACAGCATCAGCCTCTACACCTGCGTTGTCTGATACTGATAGTACACAGTCTACATCTTTAACTTCAGTACCTGAGCCTATGCAGTCATCTTCAGTACATACTGATGCTCCGTCTATTCATCCTATGGTCACTCGAGCCAAAGATGGGATTTTCAAGCCGAACTCCAAATATTCTTTTGTCTGTGATTCCACTATTGAACCAACCTGCTTCTCTCAAGCACAGGTGGATCCGAATTTGCGTCAAGCGTCTGATGATGAGTATAACTCTCTTCTCAAAAATGGTACGTGGTTCTTTTTGATCCTTCTATGAATCTAGTTGGTTGTAAATGGGTGTATCGAATTAAAAGAGATGCTAATGGCAAGATTGTACGTTACAAAGCTCGTTTGGTCGCTAAGGGATACAATCAACGAGAAGGTGTGGATTTTTGTGAGACATACAGCCCGGTAGTCAAAACATGCACTATTAGGATTATTCTTACTTTAGCATTGTCCCATAATTGGAGTATTAATCAACTTGATGTTCAAAATGCGTTTTTGCATGGTAATCTTGAATAAGAGGTTTACATGAAGAAACCACCAGGATATATTGATCCTAACTTTCCTAATCACGTCTGTAAACTCCAGAAGTCTCTTTACGGTTTAAAGCAAGCACCACGTGCGTGGTATCATCGTCTTAGTACTTTCTTGATTCCACTAGGCTTTGTTACTTCTAAGTGTGATTATTCCTTATTCATTCGACGTGATGCACATGGAGTCATATTTTTACTTGTTTATGTCGACAATATTATTTTGACTGGTTCCCATAATGCAACCTTGGAGTTTATTCGTACGTCTCTGCATAAGGAATTTGCTATCAAGGACCTTGGCTCATTATCTTACTTTCTTGGGATTGAGGCTACTCGCAATTCGTCTGGTATGTTTCTTACACAAAAATGGTATGCTCATGATATTTTTATTCGAGCTAAAATGGATGGTGTTAAGCCAATTCAAACTCCATTAAGTACTACTGGTGATATATCATCTGATCGGAGTACTCTTTTACGTGATCCTACGGAGTATCGGAGTATTGTCGGTGCTTTACAATATCTTACATTTACACGTCCAGATTTATCTTATGATGTTAACAAAGTTTGTCAGTATATGCATGCTCCAACGGAATTTCACTGGATGTTAGTTAAACGCATCTTAAGATATCTTAAGCAAACCTCCACGTTTGTCATTCTTCTCAAACCAGCTAATGCTCTATAGTTATCTTTTTCTGCTTATACTGATTTCGATTGGGCTGGTTCATTGGATGATTGACGGTCTACGAGTAGCTATTGTATTTATTTGGGTGCTAACATTATCTCTTGGAGTGCTCGAAAACATAAAAAAGTCTCTCGTTCTAGCACAGAGGATGAGTATAGAGGTCTTGCTATTGCTATTGCTGAGATTATGTGGATTCGATCTCTTCTTTCGGAGTTGCATGTTAATACTTTGTCTCTTCCTGTTTTGTGGTGTGATAATCTTAGTGCTATCTACCTTACAGTGAATCAGATTTTTCATGCTCGCACTAAACATATAGAAATTTATAATCACTTTGTTCATGATCAGGTTGCTTTGAAACAACTAGATGTTCGTTTCATTTATTCAAAGGATCATATTGCAGATATTTTTACCAAACCACTTCCAAAAGATCGTTTTGCTTTATTGAAGTCCAATCTCACGGTTCATGATGACCCGTTACGCTTGCGGGAGGGTATTGAAGTAACGTAATAGTTACGTACAAGAGTTTGTATTTTAGGTAACTTTGTAAAGATAGTATTACTGTAAACACGATTCTTGTATATTAGGTATTACTTGTAAAAGGTCCTAACCGAGTGTGTATATATAACACACGAGTATATTGTAATTACATTATCAAAATAATCAATAAGAAACCAGTTTCTTCTCTAACCCTAAAACCTTTCTTCTTCTCCGCTAAACTTGACTTCCAACTCAGACTTCGCCTTCGTCATTGCCTCGAGCTCTCAACACGACAGACCCATTTTCTAGAGTTCATTGGCAGCAGCGTCTCGTCACTTCCTTGCTTTACCATCCCCAGACCATCTTTATATGATAACCTCTAATGGCAGCATCCACCCATGACCATTCTCGAGCTCCAACAACTCGGCCAAGCTCATCATTGAGATCTATTTCATCACCATTCTCTGTGTAGCTCGAGCAACAACCACTGTCATGCATGCAGCACCATCTCTACATTTATCGTGTTCTTCCTTGCCGGTGATGATCATCACCCTTCTCTGCCATGCTCGATCTCCGTGAACTCTCATGCAAGCAAGCTTCACTTATCTGTTAAATCGATAGAGAAGATGATGGTGGTGCCCTTTAGTAATAGTCCAGGCGCCTTTAGTGTTATTCAAATATTTGGCATCCCCCAAAGTAAAAGACTGGTCTGCCTTTAGAAATCCCCTTGAACTTGATTGCTCCTTAACATGAAGGTAAGGGTGCGAATAGTACTTCCCTTGCAAAATGACCATTTTGCCATTTTTCTTGTTTCGCCCATAACTTCTTCATACGAACTCCGAATGACTCTGTTCTTTCGCCGTTAGCTTCGCCTTCTCGTCCTCCAAAACATGTTCTCTGTAAATTTCCATCCTCAATTCATCCAAGCTTTATTTGGTACCTAAAAGCATAAAGTTAATTAATACAAATATTTATTCTTGAAAATAGAGAAAATACAGAATTTGGGATAATATCTGATTTTAAAGCGCAAAAGATGAGTTAAATGCCAATAAAAAGGTGTAGAAATATGCAATATTTTGCACTCATCACTGATCTAAATAAAGCATGTCCGAAAGACATCTTTCTATTACCAGATATTCCACAAATGGTTGAGTCAGCGGCGGGAAATGATAGAATGTCTTCTCTAGATGGGTACAAAGGTTATAATCAAATTCCTCTCGCTAAAGAAGATCAAAAGCATACTGCTTTTTTCGCTCTAAGAGGGTTATACTGTTATACAAAAATTCCATCTGGTCTGCGAAATGCTGGAGCAACATATCAAAGGATGGTGGAGAAGGTGTTCGCAAAGTGGATACACAAAACATTAGAGGTGTATGTAGATGACATGTTAATAAAAAGTAAAAAATATAAAGACCATGTACAAGATCTGAAGGAAATTTTTAAACAGATGCGGCACTTTAACATTAAGATAAATCCAGAGAAGTGTATTTTTGGGGTTACGTCTGGAAAATTTCTAGGCTACATTGTGTCAAAAGAAGGAATACAAGTTGATCCAGAGAAAGTGCAAGCAATTCGTGATATGCCAACACTAGCGACGATGAAGGATGTACAAAATTTAAATGGACTCTTGGCTTCACTGGGAAGGTTTATTTCACGATCTTCAGACAAATGTAATCATTTCTTCAACATAATAAAAAAGGTACAAAATTCAGATGGACAGATGAATGTGAGAAATCTTTTCAAGGAATGAAAGAACATCTGATGAATATATCTATTTTGCAAAAGGCAGATCCAGGAGAAGAATTATTAATCTATCTTGCGACAACTTCGCATGCATTAAGTGATGTGCTATTGCGAATTGACGCAGGAGTCGAAAAACTGATTTACTACATCAACAAAATGTTCAATGCCGTAGAGTAAAATTATTCAAAAATTGAAAAACTAATTCTGGTATTAGTTTATGCAGCGTTTAAGCTTCACATATATTTCAGGCACACAAAATAAGGGTTATGACAAAGATACCAATTGAATCAGTGATGAAGAATTCAAAAAGGTCAGGCAGGGTGGAGAGATGGAATGCACAAGTAGGACATTTCGAAATTAAGTATGAAATATTGTCTTCACCAAAATCACAAGTTGTCGCAGACTTCTTAGCAGAATTTCCTCTAGAAGATGATGAAGATGTAGAGGAAATGATGGATATGGAAGAAGAACATGGAAACCCAAGAGATTTGTTGACAGAGCCCGATAGATGGGAAATATTGGTAGATGGATCATCAAATGGGGAAGGTAATGGAGTTGGAATTATCCTAATTTTACCAGAAGGAACCAAAATGGCTTTTTCCTTCATATTGGAATTCGCATCCACTAATAATGAAACAAAATATGAATCTGTGGTACATGACCTAAAATTCGCAATAGATATGAAGTTGGAGAATATGAGAATCACCAGTGGCTCGCAATTAGTTATTCGCCAAATAAAAGGAGAGTACACTACAAATGAACCATCCTTGAAGAAATACAAAAAACTTGTTGAAGAATTGTCAGCGAAAATTCCAAAAATAAAGTGGAGGCACATATCAAGGAAATACAATAGACTTGCAGATGCTTATTCTTTTCATTTCAAGCATGGTGACAGATCCAGCTGCGAGATGTGTAAAGATACATACACTTCAATCACCATCAGTAAACAAAGAAGAAGAGGAAGAAGTATACGTAATGATAATAGAACGTGGAGAAGAAGAACATATTCCTAATATCGAAGATTGGAGGGTAGAACTTCATGCATACTTGGAAAAAGGAGAAACCCCGAGGAATAGATTGGAGGTGCACAAGTTAAAAATCCGTGCGATAAATTATGAACTAAGAGATGGACCATCACTCAGATGTCTAACATGAAAATAAGGAGAAGAGATATTGAAGATGTTACATAGTGGGGATGCTGGCAATCATAGTGGAGGAATATCTTTGGCATACAGAACAAAAATGCAAGGTTATTATTGGCCATATATGCATGAAGACGCGAAGCAAATATCAAGGCGTTGCGAATATTGTCAGCGACACGGAAAGAAAATACATGCACCTGGAGCACCATTATCATCTTCAACAAGTGTATGGCCCTTTGGAAAGTGGGGTTTACACATTGTGGGACCGTTTTTACCAGGATCTGGACAAAGAAGATATTTAATTGTCTCTACAGATTATTTCACAAAATGGGCAGAAGTAAAGGCAGTACAACATATTCGCGACAAAGACATTTTTACATTCATATTTGAAAATATCATTTGCAGATTTGGAGTTCCTGCACAATTGGTATCTGATAATGAGACATAATTTGAAGGGAATAATATAGAAATGTTACTCAATGCATTCAAGATAAAGTGTGGAAAATACACCCCCCCTATATCCACAGGCCAATGGTCAAGCTGAATCAACAAATAAGACAATTGCAGACATATTGAAGAAGAAATTAGAAGGACATAATAGAGCATGGTGTGAACAGGTACATAATGCAGTCTGGGCTTACAACACAACTAGGTGAGAAGCTACTGGAATGTTACTTTTTTGTTTAACATATGGAGTTCAAGCTATGCTACCAACAGAAATTATTATTCCCACAACAAAGAGAGAGGCATGGGAGAAAAATCTTAGTGCGGGTATGATTTTAACCAAGCTTTATGAATTAGAATAAAAGAGAGAAAGAGCATTACAACATATGGAAAATTAGCAGCGAAGATTAGCCCGGGAGTATAATAAACACGACAAAAAGCGTGAATTTTAATTAGGTGATTTAGTGTTGTGAGAAACACCAATATATCAGCGAGAAAATGGTGGAAAGTTGGAGAAAAAATGGGATGGGCCTTATATCATTAAAGAGATAGCTGGAACATGGGCATATAAGTTAATGGACCCTGAGGGTAGAGATGTCGGCCAGAGACTTGGTAGACCATGGAACAGATTATACCTAAAGAGATATTACCCATAAGAAATTTTGGGAAAGAGTAGATTGTGAAATAATATATGACTAAAATGAGATGAATATATGCAAATATTTTATGAAAGAGAAATATCAAAAAGCAGAATGAAAATATGCGAAAACTTCGAAAAGATCATTGACATAATAGAAAGCGGCAAACTTACTATGGCGTACACCCTAGTTCGCGAAATCAAAATTTCTCAAGAGGCAAATGTAAGACCTAAAGTACGTCATAGAAGGGGTACCTGTTGCATGGCTCAGCGAAAAGGTTACACCGCCCCTGGAACCTGATTCATGGAGATTTGGGTTCAATAAAGCCAATCCAGGAGAGGTACCTTGGATTTTCAACCTAAGCTTATAAGTTAGGTTGGACGACTGAGGGTCTCTTCTAAGGAGTGCAGAATATGATCAAGGCACCGAGGTACACGATTGAGCCAAGAGTGCCAGGGGCGTATGAAACTACCCTGGCCATTCTTGGTAAGTCTTGTATATGATGCACTCAGCCCGAAGAAAACCCTACTTAGGGTGCAGTCTCGTAACCATAAGCCATATATGCAAAAGGAATAAGAGGCTGCGAAAACAACTGGTTGTTTTTAAGACCGGATGGGAGGATCCAACCTTGTATGGTAGAGGTACGTATCCTTGAAGGGGAAACCAGGTGGAAGATAAGGGTGGCACCCTCCATTAGGGAGCTGATAAGTGTCTTAAGACGCAAATGTCATGAGGCTTTTTTCTCACGGGAGTATCAAGGCTTGTCATTTTTTTGCAATAATCCTGAAGAGGAAATAATACAAGAGATAAAGATAAGACAAGGTCAATCGGTCATTACATGAAAGTATAAGGACGTCCTACGATTTCGTCGCAAGATGGAAATCTTATGGGGCTTTATTTTCGCAAAAATATTTAGGCATGTCATATTGTCTCAACAAAAATGACAAAAGAGAAAAGTTAAGACAAGATCAATGGGTTTCTGTATGAAAGTGAAAAAACTTCCTGCGATTTTTTCGCAATGACAAGAGGTGGCAAAATAATACCTTTAACTAGGAAGGCAAAATAAGACCACATGACAAAACAGAAAATTTATAGACATTAACTATTCTTTACGCAGGAAAAATGTGTTCACCACAAGAAATATAATGAGAGGAAAGCATGGGAATTAATAAACAAGATGTCATTATCTTTCTCGCGAGCATGCGAAATACTAAAAGAGTAAATGAACCTCAAAGTTGGCTGAAGTACATCATTCGCAAGAAGAGACGAAAAATAAATAATTCAAGAAAACAAAACTAAAGCTCAGACTTCAGTGTTAGCTTCACCAGAAAGGGATGATGGACATTCTTCGCCAGCTTTATCATTTTTTCCAGTATTCTCTTTATTCTGGTCTACTCTAGCTTCTTCTTCATTTGGGATATTACCAATAGTTGTCTCATTTATTCTAGATTCTTCTTCATTTGGAACATCAACAGCAGTTGTATCCTTGAGAGGGATTTCTTCCTCATTCGCAAATTCTTCTTGAGAAATAGCCTCCTCACCACTTTCATAATCAAAGTCTCTATCAGCAGAACGAGGAAATTCATCTTCACCTACTTATAGAGGCTTGATTGATACAGGAGGAAGAGATTTGGACAACAAGATATCATTCACAAGAACTTCAGCTTGGAGATGATCTTGGCGAAGGAGTGCTTTTTCACGGTTTCTACTTTCCATATTTTTGAAGTAAGCAAGATAATCAAATCTTCTTTCTGCCCGGTCGCGAGAACGAGCAAGATGAGAAGCTAATAATGAATTTTCCTTGCGAATTTTGGCAAGATTAGACTCCAAAACAGAAATGGAGGAGTGAAGATTTTTCTCAGATTCTGCGAAAAGGAATAACACAAAAAATTATTACTCAAGCGATAATTTCGCAAGGAATATATCACAAAAAAAAAAGACTTAACAGAGATAAAAGATGGTTGAGGCAGTCAAGTTTTTATGACTACCTTCCTTTTTCGAAACAAGATATTGAGTTAGAGACAAACAACTATCTTTCCAGAGGTCCATTGCACCGTCAAATTTATCTCCAACTAAATCTTTCAAGCGAGATTGAAAATTCTTTTCTTTAAAAATAAGTGAGGCGTTTTCCTTCGCAAGAGAAGTGTATGATTCTTCTAGTTTGGAGTATTGGTCTTTGAGTTGGCTTGCCTTTACACTTAAGGATATTCTACCCCGGATAAGTTCATCCTTCTCAGCATCAGATGATTCTGTTATTTCTTTAAGTTAACTTCTCAAAGGGCAAAGAGACTGTTCTTGATCATTACATACTTTTTGACAAATGTTATGTTGCTGCGAAGAAATCGCCACCTTATTTAAAATAACTCGTTTCTCTTGAGATAAGGTCTTATTCTCATCTGATAAAGTTTTCATCTCCAAGTTAGCTTTAGTTAAAGAATAAGAGAGGCGAGATATTTCACTACTTAATAAGTTTTTCTTCTGAACTAATTGAGTATTGTCTTTGGTAAGATTATCTATTTGATCGACAGAATATGTATGAAGGTTATCTATTTGGTTATATTGATCCATCCAAATATCTTTGTCCACGCGGGCTTCTTCAGCGATGGATTCAAATTGATATCTCTCCATTATTCTTTTCTGATTTAAAACTTAATGGCGAACAAATGATTTTAAGAAAATTGAATACGGAAAGAATAAATTTATTGAAAAAGATAAGTTAATGGCAAAGATAAGAAGGTAGTACCTTTTAATTCCTCATTCTTCCTGTCAAGATTTTCACAGTCTAGCAAAACATTTTGAAGCTTTTGATTTTTAAGAAGAAGAGTGCCACATTCTAAGGTCTTGGCCTGAAGACTTTCCTTCAAGGCTACAATATCTAAGGACGTTTGCGAAACCACCATCCTATCAGAACCAAAATATTTACTCAAAATTTCACAGATGCCAAACTTGACAGGGTCAACGGAAGATTTCTTGACATCATCCAAAACATATGATAAAACCTTGAAGGCAATATATATTCCATCCATAGTTTCTTTGGTAAAGGGGAGAGACTCGGACGAATAAATGGTGATAACAGAAAGTTGGTGATCATCATTCTTTGCTAAAGAGGTGTCATTTGAAGGAGAAGTTTGAGGAAGATTAATGATTGGGGTTGAGATGGAATTAGGTGTAGAGGTATTGGCCACAGGAGAAGAAAAAATTTCATTCGCAGCAGGCTTAGTAAAAGGAATTTCATCCATAGGAAGATCAGTTGTAGGGGTGGAATCTGTTGCGATATTTTCGCAGATAGGAAGTAGAGATTCAGTTTGCAAAGGTATTAAAGGAGAAGTTAAAGGAGTAAATATGGGAAATGGAGAATAAGTTTCAATAGTCTTAAAATGGCGAGATCTCTTTGGGAATTTATTAGCATCTCCATAACCCTGCGAATCACAATCCAGATAAGAAACAGAGGCAACAATATTGTTATTAAAAGAATAGTGTTTCTTACTACCTTGCGATTCGCAGACTTTCTTTTGCTTGCAACGACTTTGGGATGCGAATCTTTGGAAACATTAGGATTTTGAATTGAGAATCTAGTATTAGAGGTGCTTTTGCTGAAACAAAAACAGTATGAGAATTAAATAAAGACGAACAAAATCAAATAAGATAATTTCAGTAGAATAAATCGGCTTCAGCAAAACCACAAGAAGAGAAAAGAAAATTAACCTTGATGATTCCATAAGGACAGTAACAGAAAGATGAATCCGTGAAAATCTAAGGAGAAAGAGTTGCAGACGATGAATATTTACAGAGAGCGTAGAGATGAAGAAGACTAAGTAAAAGAAAGAAAATTATCTCTCTAATTAGATCACTCATTAAATAGATAGAAAAAGTGATGACCGGATAACATCAAATGTGCCGGTGAACAAAGGAGTATTTAGCACGTGTAGGCGGTTATACTTAATTCATGGTGTCTTGTCGGTAGAAGAACATGAAGGGATGAACAGCTGCGGCATTTTGGAAATACAGTTTCTCATGACATTCTCCCCTTCGCAGAGAAAACATGAGAAGAGGCAAGATGTAGGATCATAATATCGCAACAGTAACACCCTTGTGAAGTCATCATCATTAATACATTGCGAAGCCGTCGCAGACTAAATACAGAAATGACGTAACAGATGACGACAGCTTAAACTCGAGAAAGATGTGAAGACCTTGCGATATTTAAGAATTTTGCGAACATCAACACTTGAATACTTGCGAGAATATCGCAAACCAGATCCGAAAATAAAGGACAACTTAGATGTCATCCATTATGTAATATCCTATATAAAGAGCCGAATAGGCGTAAGGAAGAGGGAGATCTTTTTAGAGTGTTGAGAAAGTTTTAAAGAGAGAAAAAATCCAAAACAGTATTGTATTCTTGATTTCATTTCCTTCTTGTAACATTTCTGGAATCTATTAATAAAAAGTGTAGTTTTTTATCATAAATATGTGTTGATTATTATGGATTCTTGTGAGGGATGTATTGTAGGATTTCCTGCAACTACAGTCGTAGTAACACAACTACTCTTCCAGAATCAAATATTCTGGTCTCATCACTTTCCTTGCTTCCCTCCCAAAAACCAACCCATTCTCCTCCGCTTTGTGAAGCAAGTATGGAACGGTCATTTCTTGGTTTAGGCCGGACTTGTACAAATTGATCTCTCGAATCTAAAGTACTCCCTTGCAGTACATTGTTTAGGGTTTAAATTCGTTTCTCACCCACACACCTGAAATTACCAAAATCAGTAGAAACCATTTTCACCCACAAACAATTAGCGACCACAGTGGGAGGTTGATCTTTTGGTTACAATGTCAATTTTCAATCCTTGATCTCATACTTCGACCCAGATGTCAGGACGGTAGATGCAAATGATCCGCTCAAGGATCGACGACTCAGCTACCAGACGACCCGATTACCAGTCGTGACGTGATGAGGGACGACTGGGGACTTCACAGAAGCTGAAAGCAAACGATCCGCCTAGGGATCAAAGACTCAGTCATCAAGTGACTTGGAGACGAATGGGGACTGACTTTCCACATCACGGCAGTGCTTCCCATGAAACTCTGACTTACACCTGGAAGATTCATTTTTCGTCACGAGATCCAGAAAACCAAGTAAGTCTTTCCTATACAAAACACATGGTCTACTACTTCAAATCTTTACAGAGATAATAAAAACCGATAGCTATATTGTTCCCATGCTTTCCATCATCATGTAATATTCACGGCTTCACACCTTTCCCATATGATTTGCTACTTACACTTCCAATTCATACTTTAGCATATCAAAAAACCATTATTCCAAAATAATCCAAAACTCTAATAAAAAGAAATCATCTGTCAATCCAAGAACCAGAAAAAACCGAACCATAAACCAGGCGCCTTGTTTGCCTTTCAAAAAAAAAAACAATCACCTACCCGTACGTACCTACTTTGCATAATAATAATTACCGTTGTTATTCATGAGGTAGCCGACGTTATTACGGTGGTATTCAAAAATAAATTATTTATGATGAAGTGTTTCTACAAGTTTATGAAAGGCATACCCATGGCTAGGGTTTACACCAGTTCAGAAGAAAAATATTTCTACAGATTTATGGAAGGAATACCTATGGCTAGGGTTTGCACCAAAAAAAAAAGGAGAACAAATTGAAAGAGAAATGCTGGAGTACATAGATGGAATATGCTTGCCCATTTTGTTGCTACCGCTAACACCAGAATTCCTTGAAGCCACCAGCGCTATCATCACCGCTTAGTAGCCAAAGTTCCAGCGCCAACAATCCGCGTCCAAGACAACACCAGACGCGCATGCCAGAAGCGCTTGGAAGACGTGCATGCCAGCCGCGCTTCCCAAACGCGCATGCCAGACGCGCTTACCAGACGCACATGCCAGACACACATGCCGCACATGCATGCCAGCCACAATACCACACCCTGGTCAGCACAAACAACATGCATCCTTCCAGCGCTAACAGCTTGCGCCCTTCCAGCGCCATCTTCTCCGCTTCACAACCAGCCAAATCAGCGCCATCCTCACCCTTCGAAACAATGCCATGGCTCCAGCACTCCGTGATCAAAACCGTTCCATCTCTTCATGATACATCCACGATCACCAGAACCAGATCCGCTTCCACCACTCCAACGTTTTTCAAGCATGATAGCTCCAACTGTCACTAGAGACGCTGTTAGCCCCCATCAGGGAAAGATACTGGAAGAGCCGGAAGAAGCCGTCCTCCTTTTGCCACTGTTGATTTGATGAAAAGACAAAAGGCACTTCAGCAGGACGTGCGTTTATAGATCAAGAGGCTTGAACGCCCAGTAGAATGGATCAGAAATCTAATTTTATCACACGAAAATATCAAGAATGATTTCTCCAAAATCTGAAGCAAATGGAATCATCAACCCTTCTTAGTCCACATATACCCTCTTCCCATCAGGACTCGCATAATAGGGACTTCTCCCACAAAGTTGCGCAGTCTGTAATGAAACAGTTATGTGAGATTCTATATTTCTCTAAGGCGGAGCGTCAAAGACATATTTGCATCCCTTAACCGTACTACAACAAGAAAGCAAGTGTTTCCAGCCAGGGAAGTCGTTCAAAAACCACAATCTCTCCTATAAAATACGATTGATAAATAAAACTGGGGACTCCTAACCACTATTCATATGAAGGGTGTTCAATTTCACGTCACGCTGATTGACACAACCGCTCCGCTTCCACATCCTCCGACAACTGCTCATCTTCAAACGTTCGCTCTAATAGCCGCTCCACTTCAGTATTTTCTCCATAAGCTTCTCCAGGATCAGAAACCAAAGCTTCGGCGTTTGGCCCTTTAAGTCTCAATGTCCTCTTCAAGAACCGAAGTCGCTTCAACACCACTCCTTCATGAAAAGGGTTGTGCGAGCAAACTTACCATCTCAAGGATTATGATCGAAGCCAGAAAATCTTCGCAGTCATTGCGACCTTTTGATATATCCCTCCAAAACTTGTGATCATGGGAAGTTTGCTCGCGTACGCATCCAGCCGATCCTTTTACTTCCATGGATGCCCATGCAATTCCAGCCAACCTACTTTGTTCCCACGACAATGTGATCTCGTCTGATTACATCTACTACCAAGAACTGTTATCGCTCATTTGTGGACACCGGCAAGAGCTTCACCGCAGCAGAAATCACTACAAAGGTAACCCGTGCTCTTCCATATTTAGTCTCACGTGGAAAAAGTTACAAAATCTCCAGTATGAATGTACAAGACGGTGATATCTTTGTCATGGTCAACCCCCTGACCTTACAAAATGGAAACATGTAAGCCATACTTGGGGACTGAGGGGTTTACATGGAATACCTTCGCTATCATAGACTCATGAGAAAACTCCAGAGACGCGGCTGAAATATTTTCCTGAAGAAACAGAGGGAGCCATGCGTCACATACAGAAGAGTACAATAAGCTCATATCAAATCCCGTAGACATGGATTCAGAGTGATACAATGAAAGTAAGCTACACATGGGGACTACTAGCATAGGGCGCCTTTTTACTCCCCTCAATCGTTTTATGTCTGATATTCAACATTATTGCTGCCAAAGTTTTACGATCTGCAAGAATTTATCAACATGAAGCCGTACATGCGTATTGAAGTCTCCAAAAGCACGCCACAAGGATACATTCACCTATTCGTCCATGCCATCGAAACCAACATGAGTATGACTGGGGACTGCTCACCTCGTCCCATTCCATATGATAGTTCAAGATTCATAAGCCGGTTCAAAGGATATCTCTGGGAACAAAGTCCTTAAAGACTTGATAGCGGCGCATCAGCAAACGTCTCCCAACTCATCTGTTTCATCTTTTGGCTTCGGAATATTTCTACCATATAATCATCCACAACATATCGTCATCACTATTAGAAGGGTGAGACACTGAACAACCTAAATTCAAGGATGAACCGACAACGCAACCACAATTTCCAAGATTAGCTCCGACGTAATCGTTACCAAGCATATATTCCATCCATCCTTCCCAAGAATGCAATGAAGCTTGGTAAATTTTGGAATCCACTGGATAGACATTGAAAACGAATTCACAGATCCAAATGAGCAATAGAAATCAGAAGAGGGTCGATACCTCTTTTCATGCAGGCAGAGTTTCTAAAGTTTGAACAGAATAAAGGTTCCTTCCTGATCCATGGACGAGAATAGAGGACTAGGTGCAACTATGCCACCTCGGGCCAGCAACAACACTCATGATTTCTCTCCGAGTTTTTCTGTCTGGCTGTTTTATCCTTCTAGATGAACTCAAAACCTAAATATGTCCACTGAGGAGATAGGAAATTCTTTTCCGGTCGAATGAAGGGGAGGATCATCAAAATCCGAGTTCGTATGAGAATTCTACAACGTAAGGAGGCATTAATTAGGGTTTCGACATGCCAAACCCTAATTTAAGCATGTTTCCATCATCCCGCGGAACTTAAGCTAGTCGTCATCCTTCCAAGAAACTAAATCAAGTCACCATCATTCCATGAAACCGGCTTTATAACATGCGGAGGAGATCTAACAACTTTCATACGAACGTGATTCTTTGGGATTCGGATAAGGAAATGGTTTCCTATCTGAGCCACGCATGGAAGGAGGCAACCAGGCCGCGCTAGCAAGCGCTTCATAACGCCAAGCAGTCTGCACCATGCAAAGCCAAGATAGCGCCCATCCCAAGCCAATCCAATGTCTGCAACTCTATTCCTATCCAAAAAAATGTCTGTGGATCCATCCCAAGCCAATCTAAAATGTGCGGCTCCATTCCTATCCAGTATAACGTCTGTGGCTCCACTCCAAGTCGGGTCAATACCGACATCTTTCCAAGACAAACCAGCAAAGCCAACGGCTCGCTAAGCCAACAACTCCGCGTTCCCTAGCCTAGCCAAGATGGCGTACGGCCAAGCCAAGTCAACACCAACTATTTTCATCACTTCCAACAAATGCCTCTACCACTTCACGGTCCATCCAGTAATGCCTCGAGTATAATTTATGTAAGGTCGCCAACACGAAAAACAAAAACTCTCTACACCTCTCGAAAAGGTTAGACGAATATTCCTGGCCATCTTGCATGATTTACGTTTGGATTCCGTCCTCGTCTGTCACCATCATATGCTTACCTCGCAACAAGGCACTTGTTCCAAGCTAAGCAGGGGACTTAATGTTGATGGTGGTTTTTAGCTTAGGGGTAAAATCGAAAAACCCTAGTTAGACAGTGACGTCACAGAACCTGAGTAATAATGTCCAAACCAAGCATATTTATTGAACCTTTTAATTTGTCTACGAGAAAATTACCGGGGTCCCTTTTTTAGGGTTTCGACAAGAAAAAACCCTAATTCTCACACCGCATGTGCCAATGGCAAACCATGCCAGCCACACATATCGCTCCAAGGCATGCCAACCATGATAGACGCATCACTGTGCCAATGGAAAGTCATGTCAGCCACACCTACTGTGCCAAGGCATGCCAACCATGCTAGCCACACTAATGTGCCAATGGCAATCCATGCCAGTCACACCTACCGTGCCAAGCCATGCCAACCATGCAAGCCGCACCAATATGCCAATGGAAAACCGTGCCAGCCACATCCACCATTCCAATCCAAACCGCACCTTACCTTGTCCCTAACCACGCCATGCCAACGACATACCAACCTATCTGCGCTACCATACTGTCCTTCCTTATGCGGCTACCAAAACGAAGGCGTGCGATAATCAACGGTCGCCCTTCAATCCTAGGAACAAATCCTAGCCTTCCAAGGTTACCAGACAACACATGGGAACCTCTGGCCTAAAACCCTAGCTTGGTCACGCCAAGCCAAACACACCCTTCCTTGGCCCTAGCCAAGCTAGTCGCACCATGCGCCCACGGAAAACCCTTGTCCCCCGCCATGCCAATCCGAACACACCTGGCCTTGGCCCTATCCAAGATAGCAACACCATGCGCCCACGGCGAACCCTTGGACCCTCCATGCCAAGTCGAACACACCTTGCCTTGGCCCTATCAAAGCTAGCCGCACCATGCGTCCATGCCAAGCCCTTGGCCCCGCCATGCCAAGCTGAACACACCTTGCCTTGGCCCTATCCAAGCTAGCCACACCATGCGCCCATGCCAAGCCCTTGGCCCTACCATGACAAATGGCACCTAGTCGCGCCACCATGTTGGCCTTCCCTATGTGGCTACCAAAACAAAGGCTACAATAATCAACGGCCCCCCTTCAATCCTTGGAGAAAATCCTAGCCATCCAAGGTTACCAGACGATGCATGATAACATTTGGTCCGAAAATCTAAGCTTGGCCACGCCAAACCATGTCATTCCAACCTAGCCGCACCACCATGATGGCCTTCCCTACGCGGCTACCAAAACGAAGGCGTGCGACAATCAATGGTCCCCCTTCAATCCCAAGAGAAAATCCTATCCATCCAAGGTTACCAGATGACGCATGGTAACCTTTGGCCCGAAAACCTAAGTTTTTCCACGCCAAACCATGCCATGTCAATGGCATGCCAACCTAGCCACACCACCATGATGGCCTTCCCTACGCGGCTACCAAAACGAAGGCGGGCGATAATCAACGGCCTCCCTTCAATCCCAGGAAAAACTCCTAGCTATCCAAGGTTACCAGACGACGCATGGTAACCTTTGGCCTGAAAACCTAAGTTTAGCCATGGAATGCAAACTTAGCCATGCCACCATGATGGCCTTCCCTACGCGGCTGCCAAGTAGAAGGCATACGACAATCAACGGTCTTCCTTCAATCCCAGGAGCAAATCCTAGGCGTCCAAGGTTACCAGACGAGCATGGTAACCTTTGACCCAAAACCCTAGTTTGGTCACGCCAAATCACGCCAGGGCATGTCATGCCAATAACATGCCAACCTAGCCACGCCACCATGCCATGCCAATGGAATGCCAACCTAGCCGCGCCACCATGCTGGCCTTCCCTATGCGGACACCAACAAACGAAAGCGTGCGACGATCAACGGCTACCTTTCCTCTTAAAATGAAAAATCTTGATCGTCGAAGGTCACCAAGCTATCAAGTCTCCCACGATCGACTTTCCAGGCAGCAACAATATGCTACATGTTTTCCACGAAAATATTCGTGACATCAACACATATCAAAAACTGGGGGATCCTTTTTGGGTATTGGCTTGGCAGTTTACAGCGTGCGGCATACACTACGCTCGTCATTAGGAAGTGTCATAAGGGTGAGGCGGTTAGTAAATACAGGGAGTTAATGGTGAAATGCTCTTTTATGAAAAATTAATTTCATGCGTTAACGGTTTTATGGAACATCAATTCCATGCGTTACCACCTCTTCCCATTTACTTACCAATTTTTCCATTCCTTAATGAGACCAGAGTACGTTTCACTTCGACTTGTATAAATAGGTCTTACCTATTTCCACCGAACTACAAGTTCAAAGGAGCATACAACACTCAGAAATTACTTGCTAGATGACAACTTGTTAGCCTTCCCACTTTTTTAATACAAATCGTAGTAACACAACTACTCTTCCAGAATCAACTATTCTGGTCTCATCACTTTCCTTGCTTCCCTCCCCAAAAACAACCCATTCTCCTCCGTTTTGTGACCGAATCAAGTATGGAATGGACATTTCTTGTTTTAGGCCGGACTTGTACAGATTGATCTCTCGAATCTAAAGTACTCCCTTACACTACATTGTTTAGGGTTTAAATTCGTTTCACACCCACACACCTGAAATTACCAAAATCATTAGAAACCATTTTCACCCACAAACACCATGCAGTGATGAAATGCTTGTACCTTCCATTGTTAAATCTCTAAAGTTAGAATTGAAACCTTTTCCTGATCACCTAAAGTACTTGTACTTGGGTGACAAGGAAGACTTACCTGTGATTATTTCTAACGAGCTTAGTGAATTACAGGAGCAAAAACTTCTAAGGGTGTTAATAAAGTACAAGACGACCATATGATGGACAATTGATAATATTAAGGGTATAAGCCCTGACGTTTGTAAGCACAAAGTTCATTTGGAGTACGATGCAAATCCTACAAGGGAAGCGCAACGTCATTTGAACCCCCATGATGGAAGTTGTGAAAAAGGAGATACTCAAGATTTTGGACGTGGGTGTTATCTACCCCATATCCGATAGCAAGTGGGTGAACCCGGTATAAGTAGTACCAAATAAATCAGGTGGGACAGTGGTGGATAATGATAAGAACGAACTTGTCCTCACTCGTGTGCAAACCGGTTGGAGGATTTGTATTGATTACCGAAAATTGAATGCCACCACTAGGAAGGATCACTTTCCATTACCTATTGATCAAATGCTTGAACATTTAGCTGGACACTCTTACTATTTTTTCCTTGATGGCTATTCAGGTTACAATCAAATTGTGATAGCACCGGAGGATCAAGAGAAAACTACTTTCACTTGTCCTTTCGGTACTTTTGCTTATAGAAGGATGCCTTTTGGCTTGTGCAATGCTCTATCTACCTTTCAAAGGTGTATGGTAATTATCTTTTCAGAATATGTTGAAAACATAATCGAAGTGTTTTTGGATGACTTTAGTGTCTTTGGTGATTCATTTGACCTTTGCTTAAACAATTTGTCACTAATCCTTGAACGATTTGTTGAAACAAACCTTGTGCTAAATTGGGAGAAGTGCTATTTTATGGTAACTCATGGCATAATTTTAGGCCATATAATATCTTCTAAAGGCTTGGAAGTTGATAAATCTTCTTTAACCCCTCCCACTACGGTGAGAAAGATATGCTCTTTTCTGGGTCATGCAGGTTTTTATCGTAGATTTATCAAGGATTTTTCCAAGATAGCATCACCACTTTGCAACTTATTGTAGAAAGATGTGGTTTTTAACTTTGATGAAAAGTGTGTGGCGGCATTCAATCGTTTGTAAGAACTTTTGATTTCATCCCCTATCATTAAGCCACTGGATTGGAGCAAGCCTTTTGATCTCATGTGTGATGAAAGTGACTATGCAGTTGGTTTGGTGTTTGGGCAACATATGGGGAAGATACCTCATACTATTTATTATGCTTCTAGAACGTTAAATGAGGCCAACAAAACTACACAACCACTGAAAAAGAGTTATTAGATATTATATTTGCATTGGAAAAATTTCGCTCTTATCTAATTGGTACAAAAGTTATTTTCTTTTCTGATCATGCAACACTTAGGTACTTGCTAATGAAGAAAGAAGCGAAACCAAGGCTCATACGATGGATTCTACTCTTACAAGAGTTTGATTTTGAAATCAAGGAAAAGAAAGGAATTGAGAACACTATTGCGGATCACTTGAGCCGTCTTGCTGTGGACAAGGAAGTTATCCCATTGCGTGAAAGTTTCCCGGATGAGCAACTATTCTCAATTGCCTTTGGGGAACTATGGTATGATGACATAGTGAATTACTTGGTATCTAAACAAATCCCAAAGAACTTGTCTCGTGCTGAGAGGGACAAACTTAATAGGTTAGGCAACCAATACATATGGGATGATCCATACTTATGGAAACATTTTAGTGATCAAGTATTACGAAGGTGCGTTCCCGAATATGAATTTTAATCTATCTTGTCTTTTTGTCACTCTTATGCTTGCGGAGGACATTTTGGAAATAAGAGAACCGCTCACAAGGTACTTGAAAGCAGTTTTTATTGGCCAACCTTGTTTAAGGATGCATATATATTTTGTACAACTTGTGATTGATCTCTGTCGTAGGCGTCAAAAATAAATTACACTTTCTTACTACTCAAAATATAAATATAGCAAGGGAAAGAAAGGATCGATCCCACAGAGAGGACTAGGTTGTCAATATATTACTGGTTTCTTATATTTAACACGGGTGATTTTCTGGTTTTTATAAGGTAAAAGTAAAATAAAAGCAAACAAAGAAAGAAATAAACAAACAAATCAAATCAAGGATGAGAAAGTATTGGTCACAGATTTCATCTTCATTCACAAATATGTTTCCTACACAATAACTAGAATTGATATTTTAATCTCAACTTTTATCAAAAGCCCTACAATATCTTGATCGCAAGAATATCCCGCTAATATCCTTTTACCATCAACAAACACATTAAAAGATGCGAGTATGAGTTCTATCTAAAAGAACAACCTAACGTGTAAAAGCACTAATCAAGTTTAATTCCCAAGATGCATTAAGTTCTATGAAATCAGGCCAATCAAAGCAATTGAACGTGGAAAGAGCACTAATTCAATTTAACAAAGGTCACGATTCACTTGTGATTACTAGGATGTATCACTACAAGCAATATTCACAATTATGCTACTTGTATTCAAGGATTATCACTTTTACGTATAATAAACCCTAAACTAGCAATAGATATGATTACGAGTTCTACCAATTTGCAACTTGACAAAACTAACAATCAATCACAACTATATTTTCAGAGAATCGCAAACGATAAATATGAGACAAAACTAATATATTGAATCAAAGAATCATATTATGTGAAGTCCAACTAATCCATAACCAAAATAAAATTAGGTATTCATATTCAAGGAGTTCATAACAAGAAGAAGAAGAAATTCTATCATATTGCAAACCCTAGAAAAACAAAGTAGAAGATAAAAGAGAGATTTTAGGTGTGTCTAAGCTTCCATATATATAGAGTGTTGTAACCTCCTCTTGAAAAAACTAGAAAACCTAGCAAAAATAGGAAAGTGCACCTCCTCTTGAAAATTGTGTCCCGTGCAAACTAAATTGCCAAACTCTGCAGAAACTTGAACTGCACCCTGATTATCCAAAGGGTTGGCCATGTAACTGCAGCAGCTACTGGAATCGCATACATGACTAGGAAGCCCAGCCCAATTAGTCCTTTGCCTGTAAATGTCCTGTCAGTTCCGTAGAACTGACAGGGTAAATTTTATTCCTCTTCTTTCACGGCCAACTTCTCCCTGGATTCTTGTTTCTCCTACTCGAACTCCATTTTTCATCGATAACCATATCATCCTCCTGGATTCCATGGAAGACTCGAGCTCACAACACCACCGTATCACAACAATCCCATCATCGATGCCTCAAACCCCGAACTTAAGCTACTCCATTATCATCACTGCCAAGCGCTTCAACCACAGACTGTATTATCTCTCAAACCCCAAACCGTCCTTCCATCAACTGATCAATGACCTTATCTACAACGTCAATATCCATCACGAATCGAGCATCTATAATATCAAGATTGAATTCTTCTCTGGCCATCTTTCATCAGTCGCTGGCAAACCACTGTCAATAGCCATATACGTCATGTCCTTCAAGCCCAAGACTTCATTAAACATCCATTGTTGTTTCATGCACTACACTGACATCGTCATTACTACAGATCCGTCACTTATTCGTCTTGGTTTCTCGAGCTCTATCACTTTCTCAATCACTGAGAGCCATCACTATTTGCACTGTCTTGACTTGAGCTCATCCATTCCCATCTCCCATATCTCGCTTCAAGCATCGTCATAGCAAAAACTAAAAAAGTACACATGCCTTCATATTCTCCATCCAATTTCCTTCTCAGTCACAGCCATCATCACTGCCACTGTCCTAGTTTCGATCTCTTAGAACTGCACATTCCCTCATCGCACCTCGGACTCGTCTTAAACTCCACTTCACCACCAGATACTCGAGTATTCTTCATTTACACTGCATAATGAATCAATGATATCCCATCCAACTCAACCCAACCACGGACTAGTGCTCACCATCTCCAGGCCATCATTATCATTGAATTCTCCATTTCAGTCACTCGACTCCATTCCACCACGAATGCCATAGTCTTTGTCATCATCTCCAACAACTCTTATTAATATCCCTTACTGACATCGTTGCCAACATACTGCCATTCGATCCCTCTTCTCGTCACCACTGTCAATACCTACTGCCAATAATGGCAGCAGAAGCATTATTTACTCTTCATTGCCACTCGTACCGGTCTCCACAGCCATCGTTAAAAATCCATGCAAACGACCCCAAGTCTTATATAATCTGCGGTACCCAAGAATCCATTCGACCTTACAGACTCATGTTACTTCAACCAACTTCCGATAGCTCAATCGTACACAGTATTTTGATATGCTGGTCGAGGTCGTTCAGGCCTTCTTTCGAACACTTCTCGTGCAGTTTGCTGGTGATGCAGATATGAAGCTTGTTGTCGATCTTGGATCACTCTATCTCCTTCCCTGCAACATTCTAACACAAACCCATTCATTCAAATCATTTCAGAGACTCCAAACATTTACAAATCCTCTTCAATGGAAGTAACACTCAATATTTCTCAAACACCTTTGAATCTAATCCATTCTTCCCCTAGTTCAATGGAAACAGCTCTCGCCCGGAATGTAAACCCAGGCTATGGCAAACAGACTTGTCACTTTATTCTCAATTCGTAAACCTCCTAAGGCTTGTACGAACTCTTGGCAGCAGCTTGAATTTAATTGTGAAAAATCCCAACCTAGCTTTAGTTATAAGTGGGAATGTTATTTATGCCCCTACTACCCATGGGTCATGCAAAAACACCCTTATGGGTCTTTACAAATACCCCTGATGGCAGAAGTGAAATTATAAATAGAAAAATAATTAACATAATTTCAGTTTTAACCTTCCCACCTTATACTTCAACTTCTTCTTCATTACTCACTCGAGAAAAATCCAGATTCATTTTTCACGTCTGGGAAAAACCAGTCTCCGTCGCCACCACAACCAACACCACCATCATCTCCGTCGCCGTCAACGCCACCAATACCACCATTATTATCGAGAGAGATCGAGTGGAATTTTGAAAGGGGATCAAGAACAAATTAAGTGAGTAGATCAGAATCTGAGAGGGATAAATGGTTAGATGGATGAAGACATGTCGAACAGATATTAGAAGGGTGAAATTGTGAAACTGAAGATGTTGGTGACTGAATCAAGATGAAATGGAAGATGGTTTTGTTGATATTAGGGTTTGAGTTGATGTTGTAGTCGGAAGGGAGATGAAACTAAATAAATCAGGGGAGATGAAGGTGATACCATCAATTTGCAGTAATGAAGGAGAAGATCGATGAAGTTTCTGCTAATGATTAGAAGAAGGGGTTTATGAAGAATCAGTAGATGGAGATTTCGGTTTCAAATAATTTTTTAATTTGATGATTTGCGTGTTTGAACCATTGAAACTTAATTATGATTTAGTTATTCTTTCTCTACTGATTTCAAACCAGATTCAAGGAGTAATTTTATTTTTGGTTTTCAATTTGATAATTTCGAATCGAGATTTAGATTTCGTGTGGATTTGAGTTAAAGATTCGATCTAGTGAATTTATTATTGAATTGATAAGGTCAACAACAATGGTGGGTTAATGTTTATTATGTTAATGGTTTGAGGTGGTTGCAGGTGCAGAGGATTAATGTTGGTGTTGTTGCTACAAGATAACAGGGATCTGAGTATGTCGTTTCCAAGGATCTGTGTAGTTACAGGGGATTATGAGGTTGTGGTGCAGTATGTGTTTGTTGATTTGCTTAATGTTAGAATTTTGATTACTTTAGACACTAAAAGTGAAGCATGATGAAGTTGACCTTACATTTTGACTAATGTCTTTGTTTTTACTTTCTCAATTGTTGTTTAATCATTTGGTAAAGTGAGGTGGTAACTGTAAACATTGTGTTTTCTTGGATAAATAGAGGTTTTAGAAATTTCATAGTTGTTATTGATGAAGAAATATGTTGAGTTGTGTGGCCAGCGGAATAATTTTTGGAGCGAAGTGTTGTTTGTATTTTGTGTATTTAGATTATGTGAGACTGTATATCTTTGATTTTGTTGAGTAGGATATCGGTTTCCCTTTAACAAAAAGAGATCGACTCGGGCTTCGAGGACTCCTTCCACCTTGGATTATATCTTTGATTCAGAATATGAGCGTTTCAGTAAGTTCAGCTAAGCCTTTTTGTGACAACTATTACTTAGACATAGGATTGGTAATTTATGTCATACTTGCTTACTAGAGTAGTAAATTTGATCTAAGACTTCTGTTGAAATTTCAGTGGAATCGTTTCGTTCACTGGAGAAGAACACCAAGAACGAACCAGAAAATGTTGTAGCTTTAGCAAAATGGAGGCTTCTGAACTGACTGCACGACATGAATGAGACATTATACTACAAAGTAATCTTGGTTACCAACATAAGCATTTTACTTAAAACTGTTTATTAAATAGGATTCTAATTTAATGTTGTAGATGTTTTTTGTATAGGTTCTTATTGACAACATCGAAGCCTTCGCTCCAATTATTTACACTCCTACTGTAGGATTGGTATGTCAGAACTATGCGGGTTTGTTCAGACGTCCTCGTGGGATGTATTTTAGTGCTAAGGACAAAGGAGAGATGATGTCCATGATTTATAACTAGCCTGTAGTTGCAGGATTTCCCACAACAGACCCCTTGTAATATCTTGATAATAATCTTTTAATCTAAACTAATTTGATATATTTAAAATTCTAAAAATTGTAAATAGACACACGGATTTTTACATGGTTCGATCAATTTGATCTACATCCATGATTCTCTACTATGATTGTTAAGGTTTACATTTGATTTTACATTTGATAATCTCCATTAATGGAATTCTAAATCTAGTTTTGGGGAAGAAGATGATAAAGAAAAATTACATTTTCTCTCTCTAAAAATCTCTCTGAAAAATATCTCTCTCCCCTAAAATATTCTCTCTCCTCAAGATTCTCTCAACTCTAAAAAATACATCCCCTTCTTCTGGACTTACTTGGACCCTTTATATAGGAAATTACATAGTGGGTGACAGCTAAGTTTTCCCCTTCTTTCGGATCTATTTTGCGATCTCATCGCGGTAATTACAATTTTAATATTCGCCAACTTTTGTAATCCTCGTGAAACAACACTCTTCTAATATGCCTCTTCAATCGTCAACTTCGTCATTCTTTGAATTATTTTGTGACGCTCGTGAAATGTTGTTGAATATTTTTCAGTAACGCTCGCAGAAGTGTCGTTAATCTCTTGTGAACATAATTGTGGCGATATTCTGGTATTACATCTTGCCTCTTTTTTCTTGAATATTGCTTGAAAAGGAATCTTTAAGAAAAAATCTGTTGTTGTAATAGTCTTTGATTTTTGTTGATGAAGGAATGAGCGAAAGAATACTGGATTTGAAAAGTATATACTTGCCTCTATTCTTTTGCGAAGTTCTGAAGTTTTGCGAAGTAAATAAGAAGCATCATCCCTTGAAGTACGTGAAGTATGAAGTATCCTTGAAGAAGTATAAGAAGTACTCAATCCTCTAAATATAAGAAGTATCCATTTTTGAATGAAAGTTATAAGTATTGCCTCTGTTCTCGTGAAGTTATTACTGTATTTTTGGTGAAAATCCTAGTCCATTTTGGAAATGATTCTTGCGAGAAGATAAAGAACATAAAATGTTTTCTTGGTAATCCACAGTTGCCTCTGTTCTTTATCTATGAAGGAAGAATCCCTGAGAAAATGCTAAATGAACGAATTGCCTCTGCCTCATTTGATAAAATGATCATATTCCGCGAAATAATCATTTCTCCTGCGAAATTCTGGAATAGTCTGTAATATGCTGAATTAGCCTGAAAATTTATGAATGTTTCTGCGAATTTCTGAACGTTTCTGCGAGTTGTTGATTTTTTCTGCGAAAATATCAATGTTTCTGTGAGGCTCTAAATGTTTGTGCGAGATTCCGAAACAATGCTTTGAATAATGTTGTTATGAATACTGGCAATGAATAGTGGCGATGAATAGTGGCGAGATTGTGAATAATGCTACGAGATTGTAGACATTCCTCTTGATAGATTCTGAATAATACTTCTGAGAAATTCTGAATAGTATTTCTGAGAGATTCTGAATAGTACTTGCTTTCTCTCTTGCGATGAGCAAATCTTTCCTGCATTCTTATAAGAAAATAATTAATGTTTGAGATTATTCTATTGGTCTTATTTTGCCTTCCTAGTTAAAGGTCTTATTTCGCCAATTTTTCTTTCTGCGACAAAATCGCAGGACGTCTTTACATTTGCATGTATTGACCCATTGATCTTGCCTTATCTTTTCTCTTAAGGCTTTTTGGCCCGTTATGCGACAATATGACAAGTCTAAGCTCTCTCGCGAGGTCAAAGTCTCATGACATTGCCGTCTTGCGATGAAATCGCAGGACGTTTTCACATTTTCATGTAAAAACCCATTGACCTCATCTTAACTTTTTCTCTTATGGCTTTTTGCCTCTGTATAATTTACGCGACAATATGACAGGCCTAAATGATCTTGCGATCTTAGAGCCCCATGACATTGTCGTCTTAAGACACTTATCAGCTCCCTAATGGAGGGTGCCGCCCTTATCTTCCCCCTGGTTTCCCCTTCAAGGAGGGAACATCGGCCATACAAGACTAGCTCCTCCCATCCAGATTTACCAACAACCAGTTGTTTTCGCAGCCTCTTGTCCTTTATGCCTATATGGCTTATAGTTACAAGATTGCACCCTAGGTGGGGTTTTCTTCAGGACAAGTGCATTGTAGCCAAGACTTACCAAAGATGGTCAGGGTAGGTTCGTCCGTCCCGGGAACCCTTGGCTAAACCGTGTACCTCGGCGCCTTGGTCATACTTTTCACTTCTTGGAAGAGATCCTCGGTCGTCCAACCAGGGTATAACCTTATAAAGCTGGAAATCCAAGATCTCTCTCCCGGATAGGTTTTCTTTAACCCCAACATTTGCATGACTCAGGTTCCAGTAGCGGTATAACCTTATCGCTGAATCATGTAAAGAGATACCCCCCCTTATAACGTGCTTGCAGGTCTTACATTTGCCTCTTACGAAATTGTATTCGCGAATTAAGGTGCACGACATAAAGGTTTGTCCCATTCTCTTAATCTTTGCGAAATTATATTCGCGTTTCTCGCAATATTTTCGCGTTTCTTCATTCTTTCATTTCTGTCAATTCTTTATATAATCTTGAATAATCTCGCGATTACGCTCGCAGCTCTGATAAAAAAATTTTTTGCTCATTTCTGTGAGTTGAAATATTCTTTAAAATCTTTTGAAATCTTAGAAATATTCTTTGAAATCTTGCGATTTTATCACATTTGTTAAACCAAAAATTTCTTTCTGTAAAAGAAATATTCTAGAGAAATCTTCTTTGAAATCTTGCGATTGTATCGCGTATTTTGGAAATTTGAAATCTTAGAAATTTTGGCGATAATTTCGTTTTCTGTAACCTTAGAATTCTTTGAAATTTTTTGCGATAATTCCATTTTCTGTAATCTTTTGAAATCTTGCGAGGGTATCGCTGTTTTGGAAATGAAATCAAAATTTTTAGAAATCTTAGAAATCTTTACGATAGTTTCATTTATTGTAATCTTTGAAATCTTTGAAAATTATTGCGATGATCTCATTTTTTATAATTTTTTGAATTTTTTTTTTTTTTTTTTTTGAAATCTTGCGATTATACCACTTTTGGTAAATTGAATCAAAAGTTTTTGAATTTTTTTTTTTTTTTTGAAATATTAACAATCTTAGAAATGTTCTTTGAAATCCAGCGATAACATAAATTAAAAATTTTCATTTCCTGCAAGTAAAATATTCAAGGAAGTGGTACTTAGCTTTTTGGCGATTTGCTGTTGCTGCCAGTTGTCACGAAGTATTTGATTTGCCAAGTCTTCTAGTTTTCATACTCCTTCTCTGACAGTTTGGGTTATTTGTTGCTTGTGATAGAAAGTCCTAGCTTCTATACATCTTTACTTTTTGATCTTCCTTTTGCGGTGTCTTAACTTGTAAATTTCTTGATCAGCGAGAAGAACTTTGAAGTAATCAAATATCTGCGATCTTTACTTGTATTCTTCGCCAGTGACTAATTTTTCTAGATACTCTTTGTATAAATTTTGTCGTCATCTTTTGTTCTTCTCCTTCCGTTTCATAGGGCAATAAAATCCTTGGCTTTAATCTCGTCATTTCATATATATATATATATATATATATATTTATTTTTTTTTATATTCCCTAAAACTGACGTTGATGTGAGCTTGGCATAGGAAATTCTTTAAATGTTGTTGACGATGATACATTTTTCCACAATTATACATTTCACCATAAATTGTACTTAGCTTTAGTATGATTCGTTGTTATGGTACTGGTTTGCGAAGTGGTATCACCGGTTCCCACCTCCTCTCATCATTTTTGAAAGTATCATAAGGATCACGTCAAATATCCATAGTATCATAAGGATCACCGGCTCGTAATTTCGTGGATGTAATCCACTTCCTCTCGTCAGCAAAGTATCCATAGTTTCATACTCGTCAGCAAATGTATCTCGTGGAGGCATTATATCCACAAAATGGGTGTAGGCAAAAAATTATCATTAGGCATTATATCCATAGTTCCTCTCGTAAGATGTATGCATCTCGTGATTCTTCATTGGAGCGAATTTTAGTTAGATGCTAAGATATCCCATGAGCTGCTCGTGATATCCTTTCATTTTTGCTACATTTGACGAGCGAATTGTTAACTTTTGCTCCTTTGTTCTTTGAATTGCTTCACGTAAACAATGATTTGATAAGTCTCTCTTCATTGTTGGATTGGGTTTTCTTCATGCACTATCGCCAGTTTATTATTTTCTCGCTATTTTTGCACTATCGCCAGTTTATTTGTACGTCCTTAAAATGACATGAACTAGTTTACTATGTTTTTGATTTTACTATTTTGTTGCTCGCTGTTTATTTGCTCGCCATTACATAAACTACTCAAAAGTTGTTATCTTCGCTGGAGTATTGTAGATGCTATTTCACCGTTTCACTGCCGGTTTGACGTTAATGCCTCCCTTCGTTATCGTACCAAACTAATTTTACTAATTTAATGAATTCATCTTCTTATTCCTTCTGTTTCTTCGCAGATAATAATTGTTTAACATCTTTACGAATTGGACTACTAATCTCTTCTTGCGAAGAATACACTTTTGAGTAGTTTCTTGATGATTCAACTTCTTTCTCCTTGTTATTGGATTTCTCTAAATTTTTGATGAACTTTTGATGTTGTTTTCTGTAGATGGAATTTCGGTGAAACTTCCCTATTTGTTCTCATATCTTAAAGATCCAGAAAATAAAACTGCATATCGTAATCATCTTTACCAAATTTCTCTTGAATCAACCAGTCGACCCCGTCCCTCAATGTAAAATTCTTCCCAAAAATGTAAAATTCTTTCCAAAAATGTAAAATTCTTTCTGAAACTTCAATTTTTGCCCCCCTGATTTTTATAAACCCAACACCTTAATAATTAATTTCTTTGATTCTTCTTCAATCTAACAAATATTCCCCCTTGAAACATGAAAGAGATAAATTGTTGATGATGTTTATTCCCTGAAAGTGTAATTTCTTCCATGAAAATCTCTTGAACCGATCAAATTACAGGAAGAATAAATCCTTTATTCCTCCCCTTAGTCGGCGCCAAAATGTAGTTGCAGGATTTCCCACAACACACCCCTTGTAATATCTTGATAATAATCTTTTAATCTAAACTAATTTGATATTTAAAATTCTAAAAATTGTAAATAGACACACGGATTTTTACATGGTTCGATCAATTTGATCTACATCCATGATTCTCTACTATGATTGTTAAGGTTTACATTTGATTTTACATTTGATAATCTCCATTAATGGAATTCTAAATCTAGTTTTGGGGAAGAAGATGATAAAGAAAAATTATATTTTCTCTCTCTAAAAATCTCTCTGAAAAATATCTCTCTCCCCTAAAATATTCTCTCTCCTCAAGATTCTCTCAACTCTAAAAAATGCATCCCCTTCTTCTGGACTTACTTGGACCCTTTATATAGGAAATTACATAGTGGGTGACAGCTAAGTTTTCCCCTTCTTTCGGATCTATTTTGCGATCTCATCGCGGTAATTACAATTTTAATATTCGCCAACTTTTGTAATCCTCGTGAAACAACACTCTTCTAATATGCCTCTTAAATCATCAACTTCGTCATTCTTTGAATTATTTTGTGACGCTCGTGAAATGTTGTTGAATATTTTTCAGTAACGCTCGCAGAAGTGTCGTTAATCTCTTGTGAACATAATTGTGGCGATATTCTGGTATTACATCTTGCCTCTTTTTTCTTGAATATTGCTTGAAAAGGAATCTTTAAGAAAAAATCTGTTGTTGTAATAGTCTTTGATTTTTGTTGATGAAGGAATGAGCGAAAGAATACTGGATTTGAAAAGTATATACTTGCCTCTATTCTTTTGCGAAGTTCTGAAGTTTTGCGAAGTAAATAAGAAGCATCATCCCTTGAAGTACGTGAAGTATGAAGTATCCTTGAAGAAGTATAAGAAGTACTCAATCCTCTAAATATAAGAAGTATCCATTTTTGAATGAAAGTTATAAGTATTGCCTCTGTTCTCGTGAAGTTATTACTGTATTTTTGGTGAAAATCCTAGTCCATTTTGGAAATGATTCTTGCGAGAAGATAAAGAACATAAAATGTTTTCTTGGTAATCCACAGTTGCCTCTGTTCTTTATCTATGAAGGAAGAATCCCTGAGAAAATGCTAAATGAACGAATTGCCTCTGCCTCATTTGATAAAATGATCATATTCCGCGAAATAATCATTTCTCCTGCGAAATTCTGGAGTAGTCTGTAATATGCTGAATTAGCCTGAAAATTTATGAATGTTTCTGCGAATTTCTGAACGTTTCTGCGAGTTGTTGATTTTTTCTGCGAAAATATCAATGTTTCTGTGAGGCTCTAAATGTTTGTGCGAGATTCCGAAATAATGCTTTGAATAATGTTGTTATGAATAGTGGCAATGAATAGTGGAGTTGAATAGTGGCGATGAATAGTGGCGAGATTGTGAATAATGCTACGAGATTGTAGACATTCCTCTTGATAGATTCTGAATAATACTTCTGAGAAATTCTGAATAGTATTTCTGAGAGATTCTGAATAGTACTTGCTTTCTCTCTTGCGATGAGCAAATCTTTCCTGCATTCTTACAAGAAAATAATTAATGTTTGAGATTATTCTATTGGTCTTATTTTGCCTTCCTAGTTAAAGGTCTTATTTCGCCAATTTTTCTTTCTGCGACAAAATCGCAGGACGTCTTTACATTTGCATGTATTGACCCATTGATCTTGCCTTATCTTTTCTCTTAAGGCTTTTTGGCCCGTTATGCGACAATATGACAAGTCTAAGCTCTCTCGCGAGGTCAAAGTCTCATGACATTGCCGTCTTGCGATGAAATCGCAGGACGTTTTCACATTTTCATGTAAAAACCCATTGACCTCATCTTAACTTTTTCTCTTATGGATTTTTGCCTCTGTATAATTTACGCGACAATATGACAGGCCTAAATGATCTTGCGATCTTAGAGCCCCATGACATTGCCGTCTTAAGACACTTATCAGCTCCCTAATGGAGGGTGCCGCCCTTATCTTCCCCCTGGTTTCCCCTTCAAGGAGGGAACATCGGCCATACAAGACTAGCTCCTCCCATCCAGATTTACCAACAACCAGTTGTTTTCGCAGCCTCTTGTCCTTTATGCCTATATGGCTTATAGTTACAAGACTGCACCCTAGGTGGGGTTTTCTTCAGGACAAGTGCATTGTAGCCAAGACTTACCAAAGATGGTCAGGGTAGGTTCGTCCGTCCCGGGCACCCTTGGGTAAACCGTGTACCTCGGCGCCTTGGTCATACTTTTCACTTCTTGGAAGAGATCCTCGGTCGTCCAACCAGGGTATAACCTTATAAAGCTGGAAATCCAAGATCTCTCTCCCGGATAGGTTTTCTTTAACCCCAACATTTGCATGACTCAGGTTCCAGTAGCGGTATAACCTTATCGCTGAATCATGTAAAGAGATACCCCCCTTATAACGTGCTTGCAGGTATTACATTTGCCTCTTACGAAATTGTATTCGTGAACTAAGGTGCACGCCATAAAGGTTTGTCCCATTCTCTTAATCTCTGCGAAATTATATTCGCGTTTCTCGCAATATTTTCGCGTTTCTTCATTCTTTCATTTCTGTCAATTCTTTATATAATCTTGAATAATCTCGCGATTACGCTCGCAGCTCTGATAAAAATTTTTTTTGCTCATTTCTGTGAGTTGAAATATTCTTTAAAATCTTTTGAAATCTTAGAAATATTCTTTGAAATCTTGCGATTTTATCACATTTGTTAAACCAAAAATTTCTTTCTGTAAAAGAAATATTCTAGAGAAATCTTCTTTGAAATCTTGCGATTGTATCGCGTATTTTGGAAATTTGAAATCTTAGAAATTTTGGCGATAATTTCGTTTTCTGTAACCTTAGAATTCTTTGAAATTTTTTGCGATAATTCCATTTTCTGTAATCTTTTGAAATCTTGCGAGGGTATCGATGTTTTGGAAATGAAATCAAAATTTTTAGAAATCTTAGAAATCTTTACGATAGTTTCATTTATTGAAATCTTTGAAAATTATTGCGATGATCTCATTTTTTATAATTTTTTGAATTTTTTTTTTTTTTTTTTTTTGAAATATTAACAATCTTAGAAATGTTCTTTGAAATCCAGCGATAACATAAATTAAAATTTTTCATTTCCTGCAAGTAAAATATTCAAGGAAGTGGTACTTAGCTTTTTGGCGATTTGCTGTTGCTGCCAGTTGTCACGAAGTATTTGATTTGCCAAGTCTTCTAGTATTCATACTCCTTCTCTGACAGTTTGGGTTATTTGTTGCTTGTGATAGAAAGTCCTAGCTTCTATACATCTTTACTTTTTGATCTTCCTTTTGCGGTGTCTTAACTTGTAAATTTCTTGATCAGCGAGAAGAACTTTGAAGTAATCAAATATCTCATGATCTTTACTTGTATTCTTCGCCAGTGACTAATTTTGCTAGATACTCTTTGTATAAATTTTGTCGTCATCTTTTGTTCTTCTCCTTCCGTTTCATAGGGCAATAAAATCCTTGGCTTTAATCTCGTCATTTCATATATATATATATTATTTTTATTTTTTATATTCCCTAAAACTGACGTTGATGTGAGCTTGGCATAGGAAATTCTTTAAATGTTGTTGACGATGATACATTTTGCCACAATGATACATTTCACCATAAATTGTACTTAGCTTTAGTATGATTCGTTGTTATGGTACTGGTTTGCGAAGTGGTATCACCGGTTCCCACCTCCTCTCATCATTTGTGAAAGTATCATAAGGATCACGTCAAATATCCATAGTATCATAAGGATCACCGGCTCGTAATTTCGTGGATGTAATCCACTTCCTCTCGTCAGCAAATTATCCATAGTTTCATACTCGTCAGAAAATGTATCTCGTGGAGGCATTATATCCACAAAATGGGTGTAGGCAAAAAATTATCATTAGGCATTATATCCATAGTTCCTCTCGTAAGATGTATGCATCTCGTGATTCTTCATTGGAGCGAATTTTAGTTAGATGCTAAGATATCCCACGAGCTGCTCGTGATATCCTTTCATTTTTGCTACATTTGACGAGCGAATTGTTAACTTCCTGCGAATTGTTAACTTTTGCTCCTTTTTTCTTTGAATTGCTTCACGTAAACAATGATTTGATAAGTCTCTCTTCGTTGTTGGATTGGGTTTTCTTCATGCACTATCGCCAGTTTATTATTTTCTCGCTATTTTTGCACTATCGCCAGTTTATTTGTACGTCCTTAAAATGACATGAACTAGTTTACTATGTTTTTGATTTTACTATTTTGTTGCTCGCTATTTTCTCGCTGTTTATTTGCTCGCCATTACATAAACTACTCAAAAGTTGTTATCTTCGCTGGAGTATTGTAGATGCTATTTCACCGTTTCACTGCCGGTTTGACGTTAATGCCTCCCTTCGTTATCGTACCAAACTAATTTTACTAATTTAATGAATTCATCTTCTTATCCCTTCTGTTTCTTCGCAGATAATAATTGTTTAACATCTTTACGAATTGGACTACTCATCTCTTCTTGCGAAGAATACACTTTTGAGTAGTTTCTTGATGATTCAACTTCTTTCTCCTTGTTATTGGATTTCTCTGAATTTTTGATGAACTTTTGATGTTGTTTGCTCTAGATGGAATTTCGGTGAAACTTCCCTATTTGTTCTCATATCTTAAAGATCCAGAAAATAAAACTGCATATCGTAATCATCTTTACCAAATTTCTCTTGAATCAACCAGTCGACCCCGTCCCTCAATGTAAAATTCTTCCCAAAAATGTAAAATTCTTTCTGAAACTTCAATTTTTGCCCCCCTGATTTTTATAAACCCAACACCTTAATAATTAATTTCTTTGATTCTTCTTCAATCTAACAAATATTCCCCCTTGAAACATCAAAGAGATAAATTGTTGATGATGTTTATTCCCTGAAAGTGTAATTTCTTCCATGAAAATCTCTTGAACCGATCAAATTATAGGAAGAATAAATCCTTTATTCCTCCCCTTAGTCGGCGCCAAAATGTAGTTGCAGGATTTCCCACAACAGACCCCTTGTAATATCTTGATAATAATCTTTTAATCTAAACTAATTTGATATATTTAAAATTCTAAAAATTGTAAATAGACACACGGATTTTTACATGGTTCGATCAATTTGATCTACATCCATGATTCTCTACTATGATTGTTAAGGTTTACATTTGATTTTACATTTGATAATCTCCATTAATGGAATTCTAAATCTAGTTTTGGGGAAGAAGATGATAAAGAAAAATTACATTTTCTCTCTCTAAAAATCTCTCTGAAAAATATCTCTCTCCCCTAAAATATTCTCTCTCCTCAAGATTCTCTCAACTCTAAAAAATACATCCCCTTCTTCTGGACTTACTTGGACCCTTTATATAGGAAATTACATAGTGGGTGACAGCTAAGTTTTCCCCTTCTTTCGGATCTATTTTGCGATCTCATCGCGGTAATTACAATTTTAATATTCGCCAACTTTTGTAATCCTCGTGAAACAACACTCTTCTAATATGCCTCTTCAATCGTCAACTTCGTCATTCTTTGAATTATTTTGTGACGCTCGTGAAATGTTGTTGAATATTTTTCAGTAACGCTCGCAGAAGTGTCGTTAATCTCTCGTGAACATAATTGTGGCGATATTCTGGTATTACATAGCCATCTAATAAGGTATGATGTAAATCTAGCCAAGTGTCACAAGTGCTATGAAAATGGCTTTAAACTTAGAAATATATTTTACTCAAAGGGAAACCATATATTTGAGGCAATTGACATATCATAAGATCTTCTTTACTGCAGGTAGACATGATAGTGGTGACATATGGAAGTCGTATCCGTGGCCTCGGCGACCTTGGTGTACAAGGGATAGGAATACCAATTGGGAAACTTGATATGTATGTTGTTGCTGCAGTAATCAACCCACGGAGAGTATGTCCTTCCATCCTCTCTCACTTTATATGTCATAACACATTGAGATCCATGAACAACGTACATGATTTTTTTCCTAATATATTGATATACCACCACTTCATGTCCGACAGATACTTCCCATTATGCTTGATGTTGGAACCAACAACAAAAAGCTTCTTGATAATCCTTTATGTAATTTGAAATTTGAACTTTACTTCTTCTCCATGCCAGTTTTATTGATTGCAAGTTATGTTTTCTGAACATGTTTCTGCGTTCTTAACACAAAATAAGTTTTCAGCCTTCTTCATACTGTAACAATATATCTTACCAGATTTTACTTTGTTAATCTATAAGTACTAAGCTCAGAACTGCGCGAGCCTTTTACTAAATTGACATGTATTGTTGTATAAAAAATGTTAGTTGTGCAATTTTTCATCATGTGGTCCAAACCTTTAGCTTTCATAAATGGGGGACATTCTAATGGAAAAGCAAAACTTTCTAATATTTGGAGCCAACTTGTGCTAGTTGCTTTCTTTTTCTGAAAAAAACTTGACCAAGTTGCTTTCACTTTTGGAGGCAACTTGAGCTAGTTGATTCTAGTTCGGAGGAAACTTGGTTATGTTTTTGGGTCTATTTATTTATCTGAAATTATCTTATACATATATATTAGAGTATTTGTGACGAATTTGTGGTGCAATGGTAACACAGGGTTGTGTTGAGTTGTTGATGATGGTTGTGCTGCTGGTGCTCATGCTTTAAATTCAAGAGAGTAGATGAATTCTTAGGAAGTTGAGAAAGAACTCAATATGAATCCAGGCATTGAAGTTGTTACTGCTTGTATGTTGTTGATGGTATTTGAGTAGGGGCATGGAAGTGACTGCATCTATTGGCTCATGTTGCAAGTGTACATAAACGTTTGTGGTCATGAAGCTATTACAGGCAGAGTTGCAGTAGCAGAGATGGAGGGTGTGGTGTTGTATGGTGGTGGTTTGAATTGTTGGTTGAACACTGCTGGTGTAGCGAACTTGAGGTGCAATGGTAGCACAACTGACTATATGTCAGAAGATGTGTGTTCGATTCACACTAGGTTCACTTATTTGTGTATAATCTTTATTTTTTTAGAGGAAACTTGTGCAAGTTTCCTCCGTATATGGAGACAACTTAGGCTAGTTGCTTTCACTTTTTGAAGATAACTTTGTGTTAGTTGCCTTTATTGTTGAAGACAACTTGAGCTAGTTGACTCCGAGATGGACACAACTTCAGAAAGTTGACTCCACATAGTGGTGGTGGTTGGCGGCGGCGATGGTGGTTGACGGCGGCGATGGTGGTTGACGACGGCGATGGTGGTTGACGGCGGTGATGGTTGACGACGACGGTGGGTGTCGGTTGTTGGCGGCGTCGGCGGTAGTGGACAGTGGTTGTGTTCGTTAGCGGCAGCGGTGGTGGTGTACAGTGGTGGTGGTTGGTGGTGGTGGTAGCCGGTGGTGGTGGTTGGCGGTGGTGGTGGTCGGCGGTGGTGGTGGTGGTCGGTGGTGGTGGTCGTCGGTGGTGGTGGTCATCGGTGGTGGACAGTGGTGTGGGCATTAAATATTTTTTTATTTTTTTTGAATAGTGGTGGTGGTGGTTTTGTATATTCACTATATAAAAGAGGGTATTTTAGTAATGTATTAGGCTTAGGGTTCATAAGGGTAGTTTTGCAAGGGGTTTCATAGTAGGGGTATATAGATAATTTTCCCTAGTTATAAAGGAGAAGGTGCCCCTTAACGAACTGGCTATCTGCCTTTAACAATCCTCATTCCACTGTCAGTCTACCGAGACTGAAAGTTCATTTCCTGTTCTGCGGTTTCCCTGAGTAAGTGTGCTGCCTGTCTTTAACAGTTCTGTGCTGTCTCACTTTTGCGACAACTTTAACTTGCTTCAGAGGCTTCTAACTTCCTCATACGAGGTCGGAATAACCTCGTTCTTTCGCATTTTCCTTCGTCTTTTCGTCCTCTTCAAGGTGATATAAATAAATTCCGGATTTGAGCGAGTTCCACTCCCTTTTGGTCAAGATAACCTCAAATACCTAAGAAACTCAAAAACAAACAAAATCAAAGCATAATGATACAAAAACTATCAAGAAAGCAAAGTATTTGAGTACCTAACTAATGAAAATAATGCACCTATCAAATTCTCTCGCACTTGCCTTTTGCTAGTCCTCGAGCAAACTACAAAAATAAAATAAAGTACAACAACTCCATGTCGTCGAGGCTACGGTCACTTTTAGCATAAATAACAAGCCTTTGAACCCCTAGGTGTCCTTAATGGACGAGTTATAGTCTCGTGATGGCTTATAGAGATATACCCACAAAACCTACTCCAACTTCAAAGCGTTCCAGCGTCCCAAGCATCCAAAGATCTATGAGGACATAGAGTTTCTGCATGCTAGTAATAAGAAGTTAGAAATACCAAAGAACATATTCATTCTTAAATCTTGAATGAGAAATAACCACACCATAATGAGAGAAAGCGTGTTTGAGAAACGATCAATAAGCATTTCGCCTCAACTTCTGCTTCACCAAAAAGGATTTTATGAAATTGCACTAAAAAATACGGCTTTTTTATGGGTCTCACATGTGTGCAGGTAGGAATGAAGAGAGAATTCCTGCAACACGTTGAATGGTAGGAAGGATAACTTCCGAAATATTTTGAAAAACCCACATCTTTTAATATTTTGAATAACCATTTTTATAACGATCTCTAAGAAAGGAAATCAACCACTATTATCGAGGATGAGATTACTTACTCACCTTCACATCCGATTGTCAATTATGATAGCACCACTCTCACGGAATCCAATAGAAACGTTTTCCGCTCCTCGTCTTCGTCTTCTTGGTCTTCGGCTTCAACTATTGATGATAAATTCTTGACAATTTGTAACCTTTTTCCTTAAAATCCATGTCGCTTGAAACTTCATTATAGATTTTCCTTCCCCACGGCTTATTCAATAAATAAAAATAAAAACAAAAACAAAACAATAATAGATATTTCTCTTGTCTCATTGTTTTTCTTTTTTTTTTCTTTTTTTTTTGTCTAAGAGAAACAAAATACAAAACAAAGTGAAAAATAAAACAAACCATGGCCATGGAAAAGTACTTTACCGCTTGATTCTTCACAACTTGTATCGTCTTGAAATCATAAACTTCAATAATACTTACCTTTTACTTTTCTTTTCTCTTGTAAATAAGTCTTCAACTTGGATATAAAATTCCGCTCATTTTATTGTAAGTCTTCAACACATATGTAAAAATCTGCTCATTGTATGTTGCTTTACTTGAATATGAAATTTGATCTTTTCTTGTTCCGTTGTTGCTTGTAAACCTCAAACGTCTTCAACTTTCCTTGTAGATTTTTATGTCGTTCCTTGTTGATAATTGTGGTGTTTCTATGGACCCGTTGTTGTCGAGAGAGAGAATGGTGCTAACTGCAAATCGAACTACAAGAAGGAGGCTTTCTTCCATAGACGTCACCCTCATGATTGACAAAAATTAGCACTCAATAGATCAAAAATAGTGTTGAAATTGGTGTGAAGTTGGGTAGCTCACCATTCTACCCGGAATTAACGTACGGTGACACACACTTAAAAGAAGCTCTTTAGTAATGGAAGAATTTTTGGTCGGTGCCTTGGTTGATATGAAAATGGGTAGTCTCCACTAATGATTGATCAGCAACTCTAATAATTAATTTTTCTCTGCTCCTAATTTGCATCACCGGCATGATTAAATCCATTATTTAACACTCCAATTCGTAAGAAATCCGAATGTAGTTCCCTAACACTTCCAAGTTCAGTTATTTCGGTCAGAATTCCCTATGTAAACATACCTAGAAGGATGCTAATGACTCTAAAATCTCTACAAGTTGAAGGTGTTTTTATGCAAAATTTTGAAATATCTATATGCAAAATACTCCCCCACACTTAAACTTCACATTGTCCTCAATGTGTAAAACTGAAAGTTCTGAATTCTGACGTAACAGCATATAAAACGCAAAACCTGTGCAAATTGGTAAGGAATTTAGAAAAACTCCATTTCACAAAAGTTGTTCAACTATGTGTTTTCTACACTGTGTCAAACTTTCACAGTGTTTTGATAAACGCTCTGATAGTTATGGTCTCTGGACTGAACTAAAAAACGCGCAGTCTGAAATTTTCTGACGAAAAGGTATTCGTCATAATTCTCTTCTAAGATAGATTACGGACTTAATGAAATTAAACACGGGGATGAAAATATGATATGAAAACAATAAAAACAAAAAATAAATAAAAGGGTATAAGATACAAAACCTTTGGGTTGCCTCCCATTCAGCGCTTGGTTTAAAGTCGTCAGCCCGACTTAGCTTCTTTTAAGATTCATTCCCCATACACCAATAATATGAAAAGTTGGGGATCCATCACCTGTTTTGCAAACACTAACACCAATAATCAAACACTAGCTTCACACAAATATTAGTAATATAAAACAGAAACGAAGCTATTAACCGATAAAAGTTTCCCCCACACTTATTCTTGTCCACACTTGGAAGTGCATAAAGAATATAGGAGTCGGGTACTTCCACGGTTTCTTGTTCCATAACCTGCATAGTATGAGAATCAAGTTTCTCTAATGGCGGAAATCGAGACACAAAGTCATTCAACAATGTTTTCGAAGAACATACATTCAAACCAATAAGAGGTAAAGGAGAAGAAACAATATGCAAAGGGTTAGACAAACCTCGCACAATCTCTTGTATTACGGAATCCTCTTCATCCTTGAAAAACTCAAGTGAATTATTCACCTCTTTTATATGATGGTCCTCTATCAAACCTTGCAACCATTCGTCGTCTGTTTCTGCCTTAACCAAAGTCTCGACATTAACATCATCGTTACAATCATATGCAAGCTCAATTGGGTCTTCCACAATATTGGTTATACCGGTTTCATTCTCAACATACTCCTCTTCATTAGACTCAAACCCTTGATTGCAAAAAGACTCCGTTGTACACTCCTCGGGGATGTCACCATGATTTAGTTCAAGCGATGTATTTTCATAGTCATCATCACTATCATAATTAACATAAGATTGGATACCACTTCCCAAAGATTGGTCTTTCACAGAATTTTGCATGTCCTCTTTGTATTCTTCAATGCCTTGTCTTAAATAGGAAATACCTTTTTGAAGCTCTTGGAGTGATCCATCCAAATTTTGAAAATAACATTCCATTTGTTGGTAAAACTCATTCGACAAGGAAAAGGTAGAATTACTTACTTCCACGCTTGGTTGTCTACAAACTGACTCCATACTGACCATAAATTGTTGCATCTCATCCACCAAACTCGAAGAAATATTCATAGGAGTACAACTATTCTCCCCTCCCTGTGGTTGCTCACTTACATAACTACCATGAGAAGGTTGGAATGTATGAGAGTAACTATAAGGGTACGTGGAGTGTTGATCATAACCAAAGGATTGGTTTTGTTTATATTCCCCGCAAGGGTGATAGTTGTCATAATGTTGTTGAGGTTGATAACCGTATCCATTGTTCCAATATGCTCCGTCCATAATAAGTACCTGAAACAAGAGTTCTCAAAACTATATCAAAACCAGAAAATAAGAAAAACTAAAAAACTAAAAACAAAAAACCAAAAAAATAAGAAACCAAAAACAAGTGACAACCGCTGCCTCCCCGGCAACGGTGCCAAAATTTGATCGCTGTCGTAGGGGTCAAAAATAAATTACACTTTCTTACTACTCAAAATATAAATATAGCATGGGCAAGAAAGGATCGATCCCACAAAGAGGACTAGGTTGTCAATATATTATTGGTTTCCTATATTTAACACGGGTGATTTTCTAGTTTTTATAAGGTAAAAGTAAAATAAAAGCAAACAAAGAAAGAAATAAGCAAATAAATCAAATCAAGGATGAGAAACTATTGGTCACAGATTTCATCTTCATTCACAAATATGTTTCCTACACAATAACTAGAATTGATATTTTAATCTCAACTTTTATCAAAAGCCCTAGAATATCTTGATCGCAAGAATATCCCGCTAATATCCTTTTTCCATCAACAAACACATTAAAAGATGCGAGTATGAGTTCTATCTAAAAGAACAACCTAACGTGTAAAAGCAATAATCAAGTTTAATTTCCAAGAAGCATTAAGTTCTATGAAATCAGGCCAATCAAAGCAATTGAACGTGGAAAGCGCACTAATTCAATTTAACAAAGGTCACGATTCACTTGTGATTACTATGATGTATCACTACAAGCAATATTCACATTTATGCTACTTGTATTCAAGGATTGTCACTTTTACGTATAATAAACCCTAAACTAGCAATAGATATGATTACGAGTTCTACCAATTTGCAACTTGACAAAACTAACAATCAATCACAACTATATTTTCAGAGAATCGCAAACGATAAATATGAGACAAAACTAATATATTGAATCAAAGAATCATATTATGTGAAGTCCAACTAATCCATAACCAAAAGAAAATTAGGTATTCATATTCAAGGAGTTCATAACAACAACAAGAAGAAATTCTATCATATTGCAAACCCTAGAAAAACAAAGTAGAAGATAAAAGAGAGATTTTAGGTGTGTCTAATCTTCCATATATATAGAGTTTTGTAACCTCCTCTTGAAAAAACTAGAAAACCTAGCAAAAATAGGAAAGTGCACCTCCTCTTGAAAATTGTGTCCCGTGCAAACTAAATTTCCAAACTCTGTCGAAACTTGAACTGCACCCTGATTATCCAAAGGGTTGGCCATGTAACTGCAGCAGCTACTGGAATCGCATACATGACTAGGAAGCCCATCCCAATTAGTCCTTTGCCTGTAAATGTCCTGTCAGTTCCGTAGAACTGACAGGGTAAATTTTATTCCTCTTCTTTCACGGCCAACTTCTCCCTGGATTCTTGTTTCTCCTACTCGAACTCCATTTTTCATCGATAACCATATCATCCTCCTGGATTCCATGGAAGACTCGAGCTCACAACACCACCGTATCACAACATTCCCATCATCGATGCCTCAAACCCCGAACTTAAGCTACTCCATTATCATCACTGCCAAGCGCTTCAACCACAGGCTGTATTATCTCTCAAACCCCAAACCGTCCTTCCATCAACTGATCAATGACCTTAGCTACATCGTCAATATTCATAACGAACCGAGCATCTATAATATCAAGATCGAATTCTTCTCTGGCCATCTTTCATCAGTCGCTGGCAACCCACTGTCAATATCCATATACGTCCTGTCCTTCGATCTCAAGACTTCATTAAACATCCATTGTTGTTTCATGCACTACACTGATATCATCGTTACTACAGATCCGTCACTTATTCGTCTTGGTTTCTCGAGCTCATCACTTTCTCAATCACGAAGAGCCATCACTATCTGCACTGTCTTGACTTGAGCTCATCCATTCCCAGCTCCCATATCTCGCCTCAAGCATCGTCACAGCAAAAACTAAAAAAGTACACATGCCTTCATATTCTCCATCCAATTTCCTTCTCAGTCACAGCCATCATCACTGCCACTGTCCTAGTTTCGATCTCTTAGAACTGCACCTTCCCTCATCGCACCTCGGACTCGTCTTAAACTCCACTTCACCACCAGAGACTCGAGTATTCTTCATTTACACTGCATAATGAATCAATGATATCCCATCCAACTCAACACAACCACGGACTAGTGCTCACCATCTCCAGGACATCATTATCATTGCATTCTCCATTTCAGTCACTCGACTCCGTTCCACCACCAATGCCATCGTCTTTGTCATCATCTCCAGCAACTCTTATTAATATCCCTTACTGACATCGTTTCCAACATACTGCCATTCGAGCCCTCTTCTCATCACCACTGTCAATACCAACTTCCAATAATGGCAGCAGAAGCATTATTCACTCTTCATTGCAACTCGTATCGGTCTCCACAGTCATCGTTAAAACTCCATGCAAACGACCCAAGTCTTATATAATCCATGGTACCCAAGAATCCATTCAACCTCACAGACTCATGTTACTTCAACCAACTTCCGATAGCTCAATCGTACACAGTATTTTGATATGTTAGTCACGGCAGACTAAACTATAAGCCGGGGCCGTTCAGGCCTTCTTTCGAACACTTCTTGTGTTGTTTGCTGGTGATGAAGATATGAAGCTTGTTTTAGATTTTGGATTACTCTATCTCCTTCCCTGCAACATTCTAAAACAAACCCATTCATTCAAATCATTTCAGAGACTCTAAACATTTACAAATCCTCTTCAATGGCAGTAACACTCAATCTTTCTCAAACACCTTTGAATCTACTCCATTCTTCCCTTAGTTCAATGGAAACATCTCTCGCCCGGAATGTAAACCCAGGCTATGGCAAACATACTTGTCACTTTAGTCTCAGTTCGTAATCCTCCTAAGGCTTGTACGAACTCTTGGCAGCATCTTGAATTTAATTGTGAAAACTCCCAACCTAGCTTTAGTTATAAAGGAGAAGGTGCCCCTTAACTAAATGGCTATCTGCCTTTAACAATCCTCATTCCACTGTCAGTCTACCGAGACTGACAGTTTATTTTCTGTTCTGCGGCTGCCCTGAGTAATTGTGCTGCCTGTCTTTAACAGTTTTGTGTTGTCTCACTTTTGTGACAACTTTAACTTGCTTCAGAGGCTTCTAACTTCCTCATACGAGGTCGGAATAACCTCATTCTTTCTCCTTTGCCTTCGTCTTTTCGTCCTCTTTAAGGTGATACAAAGAAATTCCGGATTTGGGCGAGTTCCACTCCATTTTGGTCAAGATAACCTCAAACACCTAAGAAACTCAAAAACAAACAAAATCAAAGCATAATGATACAAAAACTATCAAGAAAGCAAAGTATTTGAGTACCTAACTAATGCAAATAATGCACCTATCAGTGATAGGTGCCAAAGAACAGGTAATCTAGGTGCTTGAAATCAAATGCCACAAAATTTTATTCAATTTATTGAAGTTTTTGATGTATGGGGTATTGATTTATGGGTCCTTTTGTCAACTCCCATAGGAACTTTTATATCTTACTTGTTGTTGATTATGTCTCTAAATGGGTGGAAGCTAAGGCCATCCCAACTAATGATTCTAAAGTGGTTTCAAATTTTGTGCATGCTAATATCTTTGCAAGGTTTGGAATTCCAAGAGCCATAATTAGCGATGGCGGTTCTCACTTCAAAAACAGGGTCTTACAAAGCTTGTTGAAGAAGTACAATGTGTCGTACAAGATGGAAACACCTTATCATCCCCAAATAAATGGAAAAGCCGAGGTTTCTAACTGATAGGTGAAGTCCATACTAGAGAAGACGGTGAATCCAACAAGGAAAGATTGGAGTATGCGACTTAATGATGCTTTGTGGTCTTATAGAACCACATACAAGACACCTATTGGGATGTTCCCCTTTAGGCTTGTGTATGGTAAACCTTGTCACTTACCCATTAAGATTGAGCATAAAGCATTTTGGGATATTAAGCAATGCAATATGGAGATGGATGGTGCTAGAAAGCAAAGGAAGCTACAACTCCAAGAGCTAGAAGAGCACCACAATGATGCATTTGAAATCTCACGCATTTACAAGGAGAAAACGAAGGCATTTCATGATACTATGATTTCTAGAAAACAATTTTGTGTTGGGCATAAAGTGCTTTTGTATAATTCTTGCTTGCATATATTTCCGGGTAAATTAAGGTCACGTTGGATCGGACCTTTTATTGTTACTAATGTGTTTTCTCATGGTGTAGTAGAAATTCATAGTATTGCTACAGGCAAGGAACTTAAAGTTAATGGGCACCGGTTGAAACCATATTATGAGAATTTCACTTCTAAAGTGGTAGAAGGAGTTAACTTTGTGGAAGTACTCCCTCTGGAGGAGGCTTAGCAAGCAAGGTGATAGTCGGGATGACGACTTTAAAACAAGCGCTAAATGGGAGGCAACCCATAGGATGAGTATTTCTTGTCTTACTTTTTTTTTTTGTTCTTGTCTTGTTTTTAGCTTTTTCTTGTCTTTATTTACTTTTTCTGATTTCTTTTCATGTTTCATATACGATTCCCACCTTGAATCTACTTGGATGACTCAATTTACATTGAGGACAATGTAAAGTTTAAGTGTGGAGGAGTGGTTAAGTATTTGCATTGTAAAATTTTCATGAATTTTCAACTTTTATGTAAATTAGTGAATGAAAAAATCCAACTTGTAGTTAGTTTAGAGTCACATAGTATACATGTCGCTAAGATTACATCGATATTCTCATAAGAGTGACTGAACTTAGAGATAACAGAGAAGATGATCGGGTTTCTTACTTGTGTGAGAGTTAAAGTTGGATTTAACCATGCCAGTGGAAAATGAGGTGCAAACTAAATTCGGTATTAGAGTTGTGATCCCCTATAGTGGAGACTACCCATATTACATCATGAGAGGCACCGACCTTCAATTCTTTGTACGTTTCTAAATATGTGTCACCATACGTAAACTCCGGGTATAATGGTGAGCTACTCAACCTCCCACCAATAGAAGCACTACTTTGATCTCTTGAGTGCTATTTTATCAATCATGATGGTGACATCGAATTGCTAACTTACATACCACTTGTAATCTTGTTCGCAGTTAGCACCATCCACTTTATCTCTCTCTATACCAACGGGTCCATAGAAACACCATCATCATCAACAAGAGGAGCATCACAAATTCGAAGGAAAGTTGAAGTCGTTCAAGGTTCACAAGCAACGGTACAAAAATGAGAAGATTTTAGATTCAAGTAAAGCAACAAAACAAGGAGCAGAATTTTTACAAGTTGAAGACTTATGTACAAGAGCGAAGATTATCAAGATGAGAGTTTAAGAAGTTATGATATTGAGACATACAAGTTGTGAAGAATCGAGCGGTAAAGTACTTACACCATGGCCTTTGTACTTGCATTTGTATTTTATCTTATTTGTTAATTTGTATTTTATTTTCTCTTATCTCGAAAAAAAAAATTGGAACATGGTCATCATTATACTAGGTCCCTTGTCATAAAAAAATAAAAAAATTCATTGCATCATAGTTTGGTTTGTTTAGTTCGTTTTTGGTTTTCTATTCATTCAATAAAGCCAATGGAATAAGAAATATCCATAATGAAGTTTCAAGCAACAAGGAATTAGAGGAAAGATTCACATTGTCAAGATTCTATGAAGTTCAATATTTTATCATCAAGAGTTGAAGACCGAAGACAAAGATGAAGACAAGGATTGAAAACCGAAGACATTTATATGGATGCTGTGAGAGTAGTGCTAACTACATGTCGAACTGATAACGAGGTAAGTAAGCATATTCTCACATTCGTTAAGTGTTTGATTTCCTTTCTTAGAGATCGTCAGAAAAAATAGTTTTCAAAATGAATAAAAGATGTGGGTTTTCAAAACAATTCGGAGGTTTTTGCCTTCCTACTATTCAACGTGTCGTAGGATTCTCTCTTCATTCCTACCTGGACACATGTGTGACCCATAAAAAAGTTGTTTATTATTGAGAGAAATTTCATAAAACCTTTTCTTGTGAGGCAGAGTCGAGACTTTCGATCACTCCGAACCCGATTTCTTTCGATAAGGGATGGTTATTTCTCTCTCAACTTTTAAGGATGAGATTGTGTTCATATGTCTAACTTCTTATGACTGGTGTACAGAATCTCTATGTCTTCCTAGCACATTGGATGTTATCATTTCAGAGAACTAGTAAGTTGGAAAAGTAGGTTTTGTGGGTATATCTCTAGTAAACCCTCACGAGACTAAAACTCGTCCACTAGGGACACCTAGGGGTTCAAAGGCATGTTATACGTGCTAAGTGTGACCATATCCTCAACGAAAGGGAGTTGTATGTATTTTAGTTTAATTTGATTTGCTCGAGGAATAACAAAGTCTAAGTGTGGGGGAATTTGATAGGTGTTGTAAACAACTTAATATTTATCTATTGTTTATGCTTTATTTGCTACTTTTCTTGTAAATTTTGTATCTTATGTTTACTTTTGAGTGTTTAGGTACTTTGGAGTCATTTGGAGCAAAAGAAGGAGAAATCGTCCATTTGGAGAGTAAAAGGCAAAAAGGCCAATTCACAGGCGAGGGATACATAGAGACGGCTAAGGTCGCAAGAAGAAGTAAAGAATTAGGCTGTCGTTTGTCCACAATTGACAAGCCATGTATGAGTCGGTAGCCCTTATCCAGTCGACTGGATGCCGATAGTAGTTTGGTTCCTACATGGCCCTAAATCTGAGAGTTTCTCAATTATTTTCTCATCTAGAATTCAGAGAGAGGTAAAGTGAGACATGGCGGCTGCTGTTAATCTGAGATTCAGAAATCAGAGAACCGATGAAGAAATGGAGAGGGGTTTCAAGTTTTGTTGTTACAGATGGTGTTGAGAAGAAGATGATGAAGTTTTGTTGGGGGTTTGATGATTTCTGAAGCAGAGAATGAAGTATTCGATGGAAGATTTTGAATCAGATCGAAGAAATCAATATGTGATGGTCAAGGAACAAATGGAAGAATGGGTTTTGAACTGAATATTTTCAGTGATAAACAAATTCAGGAATTGTTGCTGGTTTGAGCAAGGAATGGTGGAATTGAATGGGTTGCGGTTCAAGAAAACGATGGGTTCTCTTATTGTTGTTGCCGATTGAAGACTGTTAATAATAGGTTTAAGTTTGAGAAACTAAGGGATAATGGTGATGAATGGTTTGATTGTTGGTTGTTTAAGCTGAGATTCAGATGAAGAAGCTACTGTTGGTTCAATGGAGTTGTAGAATTGCATTTACAGGTGCTAGTGTAGTTGCAATTGATGGTGTTTGAGTTCATGGAAGAAATTGGTTTATAGAAATGATTGTTTGTGTGGATTGTATGGCTTTGTTGTGTGTTGGTGTTGTCTATGATGAGCTGAACTACAAACTGAGTGGTTGTTGGAATTGGTGTCTGAGATTGCAGACAAGGGTTTGATGAATCTAGTGATTGTGTGAATTTATCATACAACATGTGAATTCATGTTGCAGAGGATGTTGTTGTCAGATGGGTGAAGTTGGGAGATGATTCATGAGCTGTTGAGATCATTAGCATAGGTGGATCTGGTGGTTATCTGCTGGATGGTATTAAATCTTCATTTTGAAGCTAACATATACAAGAAATCAAGGGGTTAGTCTGGTGCTGGGAAACACACACAACTACAATGAGAAGATGAGTATGAGCTGAGAGAGGAGGAAGGATTTGGAAGTTACAGTGAAGGCTAGATGATTTGTTTCTTTTATGAGCTCCTAAGGTGACTTCAGATGTATGTCAGCAAGGAATTACAGAGAAGAAGGGAATGAACCAGTTTTGGTGATTGAATGGAAGATGCAGGTGAGATGAAGCATTGCAGGTAGTGTTGATGGTATGCAAAGTAGTGCAGTTCAGGGTGATGGCTTGAGCTGAACACAAGAGGACGATGTGTATTGAGTTAGCCATGATATTGTTGGGGTTCTCAGGATTGATCTAAAGATATAGCTGTTTCTGGTGAAATACAAAGAGAAAGTTGCCAGGGAATGAGCTACAGAAAGAGAAAGTAAAGATGGGTCTGGTTGATATTGCAGCTGCGAAAGATGGCAATGATGTGCACTTTATGACAGATTTGTAGATGTATGTAGGCTGCAGACAGGGAATGAGAAATGTTTTGAACTGAGATGAAGTCATGTGCTCCATATAATAGATGGGTTATGAAGATCTTGCTGAGAGAATGAGACTGCAAGTAAGAAGAAGTGGTGACTGCAATGAGGTTGAAGTAAATGTGAGTTGCAGGAATGTAGATGCATGTATAGGAATCGATGTTGCAGTAGTTGGAGTTGGATGTACACTGGTGGTATGATTGAGATGAAAATTGGAATGTTGAACAAGATGGCTTGGAATAGTTTGAAGAAGTTATAAATGTGGAATGACTTGTAAATTGATGTTGCGGCTACAGAAATTGTAGGTGTAGTTGGATGTAAAGGTTGTAGAGAAATAATGGAATAATATGGTACATCATTATAGGCTTAGGCCTGTGCAAATGGCCTAGGCCTAGGTCACTCAGTTCCTACTCAGACACTGACTCAGCTAAGTGACTGATTCAGAGATTTACATTGGGTTATTTTCACACATGAATTTTATGGACTTGGAGGACTTATGGGTAAGGGTGCACACGGTACGGTTCGGCTCGGTTATTGCCAAGGCCGAGTACTTGTACCTCCCTAGGCTCGGTTCCAAATTTTTGGACCGGTACCTGTACCTTGTACCTCGGTTCCGGTACCATTCGGTTTTACGGTCGGTACCAGTACGGTTCAAATCTACATCGATCGGTTCTTTTTCCTGGACGAAATATATGTCTTTTTATCTGACAATCTAAATACCTGTTTTTTTATCCTTTTATCTAAATTTCAATTGTGTCACGGAAATTTGCACCCACAAGGTATCAAAATTACAAGAAATCTAGCCAAATTCTCACCGAAACACACTCCCGCTTGCCCCCACTTCCCTCCGTCCCTGATTACACAGTACAACTAGTTTCTAAGTAAAAATTATGCTTGCATAGTTTGCAAATTATAAAAGGAAGAAATTCTCCCAGACACAGGGCGCCAACTAATCTTACAATAAAATCCACAGAAGCCCATTTTAACTTGTTTTTGATGGATTGCCCTCGTTTTTCTTCGACAATGGGAGCACTATCAGTTCCTTTCGTGGACTTCCCAACATTCTCCATCGAAGCATTGGACATACCTGAAACATCCTTTTGTTAACACAATGAATCAAACATATTGTACTTTCACTTTCCTCGAGCCTATCAACTTTGACCAAGGCTTTCCTCGAGCCTATCAACAAGTAACAATTACATCTTTGCAGTGTCTCGAGCAATTCACTTTCCTCGAGCCTATCAACTTTGACCAAGGCTTTCACATAATCAACAAGTGCTGATATGTTAGAATGTAGTGCAGGCTCACTTTCCACAAATACACACTGTTTTCCAATTGAAATTCAACACTGAAATTAAAAGCTAAAAAGTAACAGCAAGCAGATCAAAATACAGTATTAAGAGGTATCCAAAGAATTAAAATGAGATTACCAATTCAAATATTGAATTCATTTAGTAATTCCTTGAAATAAAAAAAAAATACACAAAAAGAAATGAAACAAGCACAGATCAAAATACAGTCCAATTTCAGTAGAAGGTTCACTTCCAAATCTGGGCATTTGACATTTCTAATAAACCCATTTCTCAAATTGTTCCAATCCACATCATGGCAAGTCCAAAGGATACAACTTTATTACTAAAACATCACCATTACCATTCAAATATTAGCACTAGACAATGAACAACATAATCCAAAACAACAACAAATCTCTAAAGTCTAACCTGTTCCTTCTCTTTATCCACTCCCTTAGATAATCTGGTGCAGTCTATCAACAATTGTTGATCAAAAATTGTTGATCAAAAATGTTTGTGAGATTTTTAACAGCCTATCAACAATTGTCTAAGGCAACCATTTCTGCAATTTCTAACTGGAGTTGAGACAACCTACCAAGACATATTTTAAAGTGTAGTCCGTTTTTGCATTACATAATAAACCTAATACTATAGATCAATTAAAGTTCTTAATCATCGAATAAGTAAATTATATACTAAACATGAAAACCCATTTCAACAAGAAAACTAAATTACCATACAAATTACAGCAACACACTCAAAAGTATAGCATCAAAGAACAGAAGCATATATCATGGTATCACAAAATTATCAAAAACAGTAGATATCACAAAATTACCTCTAATTTAAAGATTGATTCTTTCACAAACCAGCTGTAGCCTTTGGAGCAGTTTCTTGATGAAAAGAAACATCTAATTTTCGGCAGCCAAAATTTGTCTTCAATGAAACCTAATTTCAAATTAAATTAAGTAAAATTGAAGAATCTATCACTTAGAAGGAAAATCAACCACCCACTTCCAAAATTAGCAAAAGAAACTGAAAAAAAAAGAAAAAAAATCTCAAGAACCCTAATTAAATGAAATCCCCAAATTAACATTCAAAAACCTTATTGAACAATTTAAGTTCAAACAAACATGCATCAAATGAATTAACACAAACCCATTATCTAAATTTGACGAAATTTGAAAGCAACAGTTGAGACTTGAGAGTTTGATACGAACCTTCACTTCTTCTTCACTGCTTTTCCTCAAAACAAAACTGACTATCTGAATCGATTTACCCCCTTCTTCTCCAAACAAATCAAAAGAAATAAAGCAGGCAGAGAGAGGATTTAGTAAGGTTACTTAGGGTTCTTCTTCACTGCTTCTCCTTCTCAGAGAGAGGAGTTGAAAAAACAGAAAGAAAAGAAAAGAGAAACCCTAACCGGCTAACCCTATAATGTTTGCTTATATACCCCCTAAAATCTAACGGCTAATACTGATCCTTATCCCCTAAATCTAACGGCTCTAATAATTCGGTACACTCGGTCCGGTACTGCACGGGACTTGGGCAGGACCGTGTACCTGTACCTCCTCAGCCTCGGTTCTTATTTTTTGGACCGGTACCTGTCCCTTGTACCTCAGTTCGGTCCAAAATCAGGTACGGTTCCACCGGTTCCGGTTTCGGCTCCGGTTCCGGCTCGGTTCCTGTGCACCCTTACTTATGGGCTTTGGAAGCTATGACCTAGTTTTGGAAAGAAGAGAAGTACAAAAGAATAAAGTTTCTACTTCTTTTGGGATATCACGTATTTTTCTACTGGGAGTTTTGGAGAGCGACGATTAGGGTTTGCTTTCATTTATTTTTCATCTTTTTTATTTTATTATTATTGATAATGATTATGATGAACTCAAAAGCTATGAGTAGCTAAGCACATATTATTGGTTATGGGATAAAGTGGATTTTACAACATGATATTTGATTCAATGAATTAGTTTTGTCTCAACTTTATTGTTTATGATTCATTATTAATATTGTCATATAATTTTATTACTTGTTAGGTTGAGTCCGGAATCAATCCGATTTGCATTCGTATCTAAAGCTAGATTAGGATTTTCAATACGTAAAAGTTGTTAATCCCTGATTCTAAGTAGCATAGTTCCATTATTCCTTGTAGTGATACATCTCTATAACTGCATATGAATCATACCTTTGTTAAAATGAATTAGTGCTTTTACACGTTCATTTGCATTGATTAGTCTATTTCATAGAATTTATTGCTCTTAGGGAGTTAAACTTAATTGTGCTTTTACACTTTAGGTTGCTTTCTAGGTAGAATCCACATGTGCATCTTTTAATGTGTTTGTGATGAAATCAGGAAATTAGCGGGATATACTTGCGATCAAGATATCCTAGGACTTTTAATCAAAGAGAGATTACCAATTCTAGTCATTGATGAAAATGCATATTTGTGAATGATACTATCCCGTAACCAATATCTTTTCCTTATTGATTACTTTGCTTTCAATTTAGTTTTATTGCTTTGATAAATCAAACTTCCCCCCTATTGGTTACTAAGAAGCTGAAATTTGCATAACAACAATTGCCACCCTGTGGGAATGAACTCTTTCTTACCACATACTTCATTTAAATTTAGTTGAGTGAGAAAGTGAATTATTTTTGACGCATACGATCACCGTCTATCCGACGAGGAAAGTACTCTAATTAGGTGAATCTCTTATGACCACTCATTTAAAGACTCCAGTGGGATCAAGAAGTTCTACGAGTACCGTTGGTGGGAAACTAGATAATTGCATTTTTATTTTAGTTTTCGATTATTGATTTGATTAACTAACGGTTGTTGAAACTTTTATTGCACCTAGCTTGATTATTCTTGAGAGCCTTGTCTTCTGACATAAAGGTCACTCAAACTAGATCAAAGTATCGCCGAGATATTTAGAACCATTTGTGGATCTAAAGACATCTTGTGATATTTTTTTTAACAGACTCCGTTTTGTGCGTGATTGATCACAAGAGGATTCAAGTTTGTGTCGTGCAGGTTATTGAGAAATCAATTGAAGATTTGAAGACAAAGAACATTTTCTTATTTTGTGAATTTGTGCACACATCTTGATCGGTCGGGATACGACTAAGATTATATTTATCTTTCATAGACTTTATCATATGTATTGATCGACAACTATCATTTGGTGGTTTTCTACGATTTGATAGTTGTGAATCTAGATCTGAATTTTCTGATTTGGATTGATCATACCTGACAAAGGATTTTATTAGATTAAATGGAAGAGCCTTTGTCGACTACTCAATATATATTTTATAGTAAAGATAATTGAAGTGGTTACCAAATAGTTTATTTCTTTACTATTTGGAATACGATCTAAAGGAGTTGAGTACATAAATACTTTACTAGGTAAAGCGAATTGAGATAGTAACTTTGGTCTTGAGATTCATGTGCATGACTCTAGAAGTCGAAGACGCAGAAATACTGAGTAAACTAAGTAGCTAGGGGTAGTCTACTTGGTCTCAAATATATGAAGTTGGCATTAGATTTTGTACAACGGCTTAATTCTGAGAGTATTCAAAACTGGACTAGGTCCTGGGGTTTTTCTGCATTTGTGGTTTCCTCGTTAGCGAAATCTTGTGTTGTGTTATTTACTTTACTTCCAAATAATAATTATTTTATATTATAATAAAGTAAATACACTTGTGCGTTAATCCTAATCACTTGATATTGATCCTATAGTAAATCGGTTTCAGACGTATTATTATCAAGTGAATATCAAGTAAATATCAAGTTGTCGTATTGTCTCTACTTTTTCCATAGATGATCGCACTTGGTATCAGACTTATAGATTGATATTTAAAAGATTGTGGTGTATTTGGGTACCCTCATCTTTTCAGTGGTTTAAACCCACGGTTGATCCATTGTCAAAGGAGTCTGCTACTATTGATCTAAGTCCAGTCATATGCTTATTATTGTTTACATTCTAATTTATTCAAATGTTAATTTATTTGTAACTTCGGTAGCTATTAATTAAGGATTCAATTTACTGTACGGTAGATAAGAATAAAAACGGAAACATATTTGGTGGAATAATATTTTTTTAATCCGTGATTAATTAATAATAATGCCATATTTAACTTTTACAATCAGATTTTTTTTAAATGTCTTATAGTTCAATTGTTTCCTTAAGTTTTTTTTTTCCCCTTTAATTAACCAAATAAATTTTAGAAGATTTTATGTTTACAATGCATGAACCACATGTCATATACATTTTCATAGCTAATTATGTAGTTGCAGGAAATCCTACACTACACCCTTGATAAGATCTTACAGTAATTAACACATATTTAATGATTAAAACAACACTTTATTATTTGATTCTCAGAAATGTTTACAAGTAATGGAAGAAGATCAAGAGCACAACCGCTCTCTTGAATTTTCTCTCTCCTACAGACTTTCTCAACACTCAAAAAATACACCATCCTTTTCTGAATCTACTGGGTCTCTTTATATAGGGTAATTACATAGTGGATGACAACTAAGTTGTCCTTTAATTTCGGATTCGGTTCACGATGCTCTCGCGGTAGTTGTAATGCTGACTCTCGCAAGTGTTGTAACCATCGCAGGATAATCACGCTCTTCCCGTGTTTCTTCATTCGTCAGCTATTACGTCATTATTCTGTGACACTCGCGAAGTGTTGTTGAAGAATTCGCGGTGATATTCGCAGAGGTGTTGTTAATCTCGAAACAGTAATATCATGGCGATATTCCGATCCTACATCTTGCCTCTTCTCATGTCTTCTTCGCAGAGTGAAGAGGATATAAGGATCTCCAACCCTTCATAAAACCGCAACTCCCTGTCTTTTCGCGTTTTTCTTTCTACAACATTCCGTGAATTTAGTTTAATGGCCTACACGTGTCGTGAATTCCCCCCTTTTTTACTGGCACGTCTTTCCTCAACAGGTCATCTCCTTTTGCCTATAAAAGGTAGAATATGGTTACAAAACTAATTTTATTCTTTTACTTTTCCATCTTCTTCGTCCCGTCGTCTATTCATTCTATTTTCCATCTGCAACTTTCTTCTCTCAAAGATTCTTCTGCTACTGTTCCCATGGAGTCATCAAGGTATCTCTTCTTCTAATGTTGTTAAATTTGATCTTACTTACTTAGATTATGTTCATCATTATTTATTTGATCTTTTTTTATCTGATTTTATACATCTCCCATATTGTGTCTTTGCTTCAGCAGTGTCGTCCCCAACACCAGAGTTGTAGTCCAAAACCCTAATCTTCAAGAAGATTTTCAACAAAAACCCGTCGAGAAGAAAAGGAAGTCTGCGAGTAATAAGGCAGGAAGAAACATTTGTCTTCTTAATAACAATATTGTTGCCTCTGTTTCTTATCTATATTATTATTCGCAGGGTGATGAAGATATTACTAGACCTCGCAAGCAATATCGCAAGGCCAAATCTCTTGAAATTGATATTACTATTACCAAATTTACATCTTCAAAAACTGTTTCTACTACTTCGCAGAGAGAACCTCCATCCTCTATTTGCGAGAATGTCATTATCAATAAACTCAATTCCATCAATCCTCCAATAAATGAGACTCCCATAACTGTTATGAACAAAGTTTCTTCTTCTCCTATTTTACCTCCAACCGTTACCTTTCCAGACACTCCTCCTCCTGACGATACAACTATCATAAATGATTCAAATCTCCAGATCGCCATCATTACCACTTCACCCTCTACACATTTTCCCTCATCTAAAGAATCATCAATAGGGGTTGATGCTGCTTTTAGAGTTATGTCTGACATTTTAGATGATGCCAGAAAATCTTCCACTGACCCCTTCAAATATGATGTTTGCGAGACTTTAATCAAATATTTTGGTTCTGACCGCACTGCTTCGCAAGCATCTTTAGAAAATGAAATTGAAGCTCTAAAGAGAAGTCTCCAAGCCAAAACTTCAGAATGTGATATTCTTAGTCACAAGCTTCGCAACTCTTCATTAGATTGCGAAAATCTTTGCAATAAAAACAAGGAATTAAAAGGTATGTTTCTTTTGCCTTTGCCTCTAACTTTTCTGTTCCTGTAGATTTTCATCTTTTCTGTACTCAATTTCCTTTTAAATATTTGGTGTGCCTATTTAGCTTTAAATCAGAAACGAGTAATGAATATATTTGAATTAGAATCTGCTGCTGAAGAAGCCCTTATTGAGAGAGATTCTTGGATGGATCAATATAATAGATTAGATAATCTCTACACATACTCAATCGATCAAATAAATAATCTTACCAATGAGAACGATCAATTAGTTCAAAAGCAAAATCTATTAAATAGCGAAGTTATTCGCCTCTCATATTTGTTAACTCGGGCTGACTTGGCGATGAAATCTTTATCAGATGAAAATAAAACTTTATCTCAGGAGAAACGTAGATTTTTAAACAAGATGGCGATCTCCTCGCAACAAATAAATGATCTTCAGAAAATGTGTAACGACCAAGAGAAATCTCTTCGTTTACTAAAAGATGAACTCAAGGAAGTAACTGAATCTTCTGCCGCTGAGGAAGATAAACTTATCAAAGGCAGGATAACTCTAATTTTAAAGGCCAGTAAACTCCAAGATCAATATTCTCAATTAGAAGAATCTTACTCCTTATTAGCAAAAGAAAACACTTATCTCCTCTCCAAAGAAGAAATTATAAAATCTCGCCTGAAGGGTATAGTTGGAGATAATTTCGATGATGCCATGAATCAATGGGAGAATTGTTTCTTAACATTAATTCAAAATTTAACTTCTCAAAAGGAAGGTAGTCATTTTGATTGCCTTAATTGTTAATTTTTTTTCTATTTAATTTCTCTGTTATATTTCTTGCGAAATGTTTCTTGAATATTTTCTTGTCAACTTCTGTTTCTCGCAGAATTTGAAAAAAGCCTTCATTCTACCATTTCTAATCTGACTGAAAAATTGGTTAAAGTTCGCAAAGAAAACGGAAAGCTCACTGCCCATCTTGTTCAATCTCGCGATCGTGCTAATATGACTACCTTGAATACTACAAAAATATAGAGATTAGAAATCGTGATAGAGGTTTCCTTCGCAAGGTTCATCTTAACGCTGAAGTTCTTGTGAATGAAGTTCTGTTATCCCAATCTCTTCCTCCAGTATCCATTGATCCTCTAGAAGTAGATGATGATGAAATTCCTCTTCCTATCGATAATGACTTATACTATGCTAGTGATGAAGAAAATGAAGAAGATATCTCTCAAGAAGACCCAACAGAAGAAGAAGATAGTCCTTCTAGAAAAGTAGCTACCAGTGGTGAAGCAATTGCTGGCGAAAAATTAAGTGAAGAAGAATCTCAAGTTGATCGTGATGCAAAGAATACCAGTAAGGAAAATGAAGCCGGCGAGACTAATAGTGAGATTAATACAAAAGCCTGAATTTTGCTCTTGTTTTCTTTTCCCTCCTTTTTCTTGCGAGCAATGTATCTTTTCTACAACTTTGGAGTTCAACTTTGCCTCTATTATTTTGAATATTCTCAAGAAAGATAATCATATTTTATTTATTAACTCCCCTATTTGCCCTTCATTATCTTTCTTATAATAATCAAGCGTTTCTTGTATTCTTCCTTTGCGAAATGTGTTGCGATATTTCTTGCGAAATTATGAATGATGTTGCGATATGATGAATATTATGAATAATCCTGCTGTGTGATTCTGAATAACATTTCTGAAAAATTCCGAAGGATTCTGAGAAATCTTTCCTGCATTCTTAAAAGAAAATAGTTAATGTTTGGGATTATTCTGTTGGTCTTATCTTGCCTTCCTAGTTAAATGTCTTATTTTGTCAACTTTTTTCTGTCTGCAACAAAATCGCAGGACGTCTTTACATTTGTATGCAAAAACCCATTGATCTTGCCTTATCTGTATTTTGTCAATTTCTCTACGACAATATGACAAGTCTAAGTTTTCTTGCGAAAACGAAGTCATATGACATTGTCGTCTCGCGATGAAATCGCAGGACGTCTTTACACCTTCATGTAAAAACCCATTGATCTCATCTTAACGTTTTCTCTTATGGCTTGTTGCCTTTGTATAATATTTGTCACGTGACAATATGACAGGCCTAAATGATCTTGCGAGCGTAAATCCCCATGACATTGCCGTCTTTAGACACTTATCAGCTCCCTAATGGAGGGTTCCGCCCTTATCTTCCCCCTGGTAGCCCCTTCAAGGAGGGAACATCGGCCATAAAGACTAGCTCCTCCCATCTGTATTTACCAACAACCAGTTATTTTCGCAGCCTCTTGTCCTTTATGCCTATATGGATTATAGTTACAAGACTTCACCCTAAGTGGGGTTTTCTTCGGGCCGAGTGCATCATAGCCAAGACTTACCAAGAATGGCCAGGGTAGGTTCGTCCATCCCGGGCATCCTTGGCTCAATCGTGTACCTCGGCGCCTTGGTCATACTCTGCACTCCTTAAAAGATACCCTTGGTCGTCCAACCAGGGTATAACCTTATATAGTTGGAAATCCAAGGTACCTCTCCCGGATAGGTTTTCTTTAACCCCAACATCTTCATGACTCAGGTTCCAGCAGCGGTATAACCTTATCCCTGAGTCACGCAAAGAGATACCCCCTAATATGACGTACTTTAGGTCATACATATGCCTCTTGCGAAATTGTATTCGAGATCTAGGGTGTACGCCATAAAGGTTCGTCCCGTTCTTTGTTTCTTTTGCGTATATCGCAATCTTTCCTTCTTGAATAATCTTGCGTATGAACTCGCATATGTAAAAATTTGTTTTGCCCATTTTTTATTTAAAACTTGTTACTGATAATATTTTTTTAAATATAATCTGTTTCATGGTCTATCAAGTCTTTGACCAACATTTCTGCCTTCTGGGTCTACCAGCCTGTATGCCCCTGTTCCAACTATCTCCTTAATGATATACGGTTCATCCCATTTTCTCACCAACTTTCCACCATGTTCTCGTTGGTATTCTGGTGTTTCTAGCAAAACTAAATTGCCTGGTTGAAACTCACATTTCTTGACTCGCTTGTTATATTCGCGGGCCAACCTTCGCTGGTAATTTTCCATATGTTATAATGCTTTTTCTCTATTCTCTTGTAATTCATCAAGTTCTCTTAGAATTATGCTAGCATTAAGATTCTTCTCCCAAACCTCTCTTTTTGTTGTAGGAATAGCAACTTATGTTGGTAATACTGCTTCAACACCATATGTTAAACAAAAAGGTGACATCCCAGTTGCCTCTCTCCTGGTTGTGTTGTAAGCCCATACTGCATTATTTACCTGTTTACACCATGATTTATGGTACCCTTCTAATTTATTTTTTAAGATGTCTACGATTGTCTTATTAGTTGCTTCAGCCTGACCATTAGCTTGTGGGTTTAAAGGAGTAGATTTTCCACATCTTATCTTGAATGCATTGAGTAGCAACTATATGTTTTGTCCTTCAAATTGTTTTCCATTATATGAAACCAACTGTGCTGGAATTCCAAATCTGCAGATGATATTTTCAAAGATGAATGTAAATATATCTTTATCGCGAATATGTTGTACTGCTTTTACTTCTGCCCACTTTGTGAAGTAATCTGTCGCGACAATTAAGTATCTCTTCTGACCTGAACCTGGAACAAAGGGTCCCACAATATCTAAGCCCCATTTTCCAAAAGGCCACACACTTTTTGAAGATGATAATGGTTCCCCTGGTGAATGTATCCTATTTCCATACCGTTGGAAATCTTCACAACACTTTGATAATTGTTTTGCATCTTCATGCATTTACGGCCAATAATAGCCTTGCATTTTTGTTCTATAAGACAAAGATCTTCCTCCGCTATGATTACCAGCATCGCCTCTATGCAAAATTTTTAATACTTTTTCTCCTTCTTCCCGTGTCAAGCATCTAAGTAATGGCCCATTAAAATATTTTTGATACAATACCCCATCCCTTAATTCATAATTTGTTTCACGGATCTTTAATTTGTGCGCCTCCAATCTATTTCTTAGTGTTTCTCCTGTCGCCAAGTATGCGTGAAGTTATGCTCTCTAATCTGCGATAATGTCGGTGGCTGATTCTTTTGTGTTATTTTCTATTATCATTACATCCGCTTTTTCTTCTTCTTCTTTATTTATTGAAGGTGATATAAGTGTCTGAATTTTTATGCATCTCGCAGCTAGGTTTGTCATCATACTTGATATGAACGCAAAAGCATCTGCGAGTCTATTATCTTTTCTTGATATATGTCTCCATTTTATTTTTGGAATTCTCGCAGACAATTCTTCAACAAGTTTCTTGTATTTCTTCAGAGATGGTTCATTCGTTATGTATTCTCCTTTTATTTGGCAAATAACCAATTGCGAGTCACTGCTAATCCTTGCGTTCTCCAACTTCATCTCTACGGCGAACTTTAGATCATGCACCACAGCTTCATATTCTGTCTCATTATTAGTGGATGAAAAATCCAAATGAAATGAGAAAGCCATTTTTTATCCTTCTGGCGATATAAAGACTACTCCTTCCATTTCCTTCCCCATTGGATGATCCATCCACCAATATTTCCCACATGTTGGGTTCCTTTAATACATCTTTTGGATCTCCATGTTCTTCTTCTATATCCATCATTTCTTCCACAGCTTCATCATCTTCTAGAGGGAATTCTGCTAAAAAAATCTGCCACAACTTGTGATTTTGGTGAGGATAGAACTTCATATTTTATTTCAATGTGCCCTACTTGTGCATTCCATCTCTCAAATCTGCCTGATCTTTTTGAGTTCTTCATTACTGAATCAATGGGAACCTTTGTTAACACCTTTACTTTATGTGCTTGAAAATATATGCGAAGTTTAAAGGTTGCATAAACCAATGCCAGAATTAGCTTCTCAATTTTTGAGTAATTTTTCTCTGCATAATTAAAGGTTTTGCTGATGTAGTAAATTGGTTTTTCTACCCCTGTATCTATTCGCAATAAAACTGCACTTATTACGTGCGATGTTGTCACAAGATAAATCAATAATTCTTCTCCTGGCTCCGTATTCTGTAAAATAGATATGTTCATTAGATATTCTTTAACTCCTTGAAAATCCTTCTCACATTCATTTGTCCACTTGAATTTTGTACCCTTCCTTAGTATATTGAAAAAATGCTTGCATTTATCTGAAGATCGCGAGACAAATCTTCCTAGCGAGGCTAAGAGCCCGTTCAACTTATGTACATCTTTCACTGTTGCTAGCGTTGGCATATCGCGAATTGCATGTACTTTCTCTGGATCAACTTGAATTCCTTCTTTTGATACAATATAACCTAAAAAATTCCTTGATGCTACTCCAAAAATGCATTTCTCAGGATTCACCTTAATGTTAAAGAGTCGCATTTGATCAAAAATCTCCTTCAAATCTAGCACATGGTTCTTAGCTTCTTTACTCTTTATTAACATGTCATCTACATACACCTCTAATGTTTTGTGTATCCACTTTGCGAACACCTTCTCCACCATTCTTTGATACGTTGCACCAGCATTTCGTAACCCAAATGGAATTTTTGTGTAACAATATAATCCTCTTGGAGCAAAATATGTTGTGTGCTCTTGATTTTCTTAAGCAAGAGGGATCTGATTATATCCTTTATACCCATCCAATGAAGATATTCTATCATTTCATGCTGCTTATTCGACCATTTGAGGAATATCTGGTAATGGAAAGCTATCTTTAGGACAAGATATGTTTAGGTCAGTAAAATCTATGCAAATTCTTATCCCCTTATTCATCTTTAGAACCACTACCATATTTGCAATCCATTCCGGGTATTTTGCTTGCCTTATAATTCCCGCATCGAGCATCTTCTGTAACTCTTCTTCTATTTTTGAGTGATAAGTTGTCGCGATTTTCCTTATCCTTTGCTTGAATGGTCTCATATCTTTGTTAATTTCTAACTTATGACATGCAACTGATGGATCTATTCCAGGAATCTCATCCATACTCCACGCGAAAATATCCTTATATTCTCGCAAGAGATTTATGGTTTGTTCTTCTTCATCTGCACCCATCTTAGTTCCAATTTTCAGCATTTTAGGTTCTTCTTCACTTCCAATATTTACTTCCTTTTTTGGTTATGCTGCGGTGTAGCTGGCCTCAGGTTCTCCCATTGGCATTGGTGTTTCCATGACTATTTTGGGCTCATCATCTTCTTGCGAGATCTCGCTGGGTATTCCTTTTCCTTCTCTTGCTCTTATCACGTAAACTTTAAATTCTTCTTCTTTCTTTGCCTCTTTTGCCAATTTTCTGCGAGCTTTTCGCAATTTTGGACGCTCTTCATAGTTTCTCACTTCAATTTGATAACAAAGTTTCGAAAGATCAGTATCTCCTCTAATTTCTCCAATTCCACTAGGCATAGGAAATTTGATGCATTGATGTAATGTTGATACTACAGCTTTGATTGCGTGTATCCATGGTCTCCCCAATATCATCTTATATGGTGCCTCCACATCCACCACACATAATGTTACTTTTGTTTAAATCTCTCCTAATGGAATGCGTACCATTATTTCGCCCTTAGGTTTTGTTATAGATTTTCCAAAACCATGAATGTGATAATTTGAACAAGACATCTCTTCATCCTTATATCCCATTTTCTTAAATGTATGATAGAATATAATATCTACAGAACTTCTTGTGTCCACCAAAGTTCTATTCACAGCCCATTGTTCTGCAGATCTTGTTGATTTCTTCTTCTTCACTCGCATAGTAGATATCGTGATTACTAATGGAAATGTATGATCCAAATTTTCTTCTGGTATTTTTGCTGCTGTGAATGTGATTTCTTGCTTTTCCCAATCTTTCAGAGGTGATATTTTTTCCACCGTCGTAATTCTTTTTCCTTCAAAATCTCGTTTATGAATCTTTCCTCTAATATTTTCATGGAATTGGTTGATCATTGTTTTGGTTATCGTATTGCACTACAACTTCCTGTAATCTTCCTTTGCTTCAATTTTTTCTTTAATTGCTTCACCAATTTGTTCAATCATCTTCTTAACTCGAATATTGATCTTTTATCTTGCTTTTTCCTATAATTTTCAACTTTCAATCCCAGTTTCGGGCGCCAAAATGTAGTTGCAGGAAATCCTACATTACACCCTTGATAAGATCTTACAGTAATTAACACATATTTAATGATTAAAACAACACTTTATTATTTGATTCTCAGAAATGTTTACAAGTAATGGAAGAAGATCAAGAACACAACCGCTCTCTTGAATTTTCTCTCTCCTCAAGACTTTCTCAACACTCAAAAAATACATCATCCTTTTCTGAATCTACTGGGTCTCTTTATATAGGGTAATTACATAGTGGATGACAGCTAAGTTGTCCTTTAATTTCGGAATTGGCTCGCTATGCTCTCGCGGTAGTTGTAATGCTGACTCTCGCAAGTGTTGTAACCATCGCAGGACAATCACGCTCTTCCCGTGTTTCTTCATTCGTCAGCTATTACATCATTATTCTGTGACACTCGCGAAGTGTTGTTGAAGAATTCGCGGTGATATTCGCAGAGGTGTTGTTAATCTCGCAACAGTAATATCATGGCGATATTCCGATCCTACAAATTAAATGTTGCCTAACTTTTAGTATTTAGGCATTTTACCTTAGAAGTGTAAAACAGGCCGTCCTAGCCTGGCCCGAGCTGTCATTATTCGTCCTAGTCTGGCTTGTCAATTTGAGATGGCCAAGTCCGCATGTCTTAGATAATTTCTAATAAGCGTAGTCTGAGTCAGAGTCAATCCTCCTTTTAACTGGTCCAGGCCTGTTTAGCATGCTTTGTTAGGTTAGTTTTGCATAAATTTTCAAAAATAGCACTGAAAGAGAGAAGCGAACTCAATTTTTCAATTTCATTTCACTTATTTCAAGATTACCCAATTTTCCACCATTGCTTTACGTTCAAGTTGTCAATGTCTACAATCTATAACACCAACACAACTATTAATTGGGTGATATTAATATGGGAACATTTTATGTCTAGTTCTAGTTTTATTTAAGGCAATAGGATAAATAGAGGTGTAAAATAGGCCAGCCTGGCCTTGCCCGACCTGTCATTTTTCGAGTTAGCCGGCCTGTCGATTTGAGCAGGCTAGTCTAACCTGGCTTGGAAATTTTCTAAGTGACCCAGCTTTGGCATGCACCGTGCCTGTTTTTAACTAGGGGAAAAAACCGTTCAGTCCAAAACCCGACTGAATAGAACAGTTTAGTCCAGACCTAGTTGACTAGGTACAGTTTAATCTAAAAATTGTGTAAAGATGTTGCTGACCTCCACACGTGTTTCATAAAGCACACGTGTAGCGAGTGGGGATGGTTTTGTAACTGACGCATTCAACCTGGAAATGACACGTTAGTTCAAAAAAAATTGTGTGTAATGGACAAAAAAATAACTGAGTATTTTCTTTTGCACACAGAAAAGAAAAATTGCAAAAACATTTTGAAGAAAAACCAAAAAACTTGCAGAAAGATTTTGAAGAAAAACCCTAGAATCAAAATCACTCAAATCAAATTCCTAAAATCAAAACATTGATGATTTAATCAACATTATGGTGAAAAACGTCGCTTCAAAGAGAAAAGCAAGTGAAGTAGAGGAAGAATCATCCTCAGCTGACGAAGAAATGCAATCAATTGAAGGTCGAAAATCACCAGCAACAAGGACAAGATCAAAAAAAGCAAAGACAACATTTGTTTCAGTACCGAAAATTCCAAAGAAATCACAACCTAAGAGGAAATCAACATCTTTTTCAGTACCAGAAATTTCAAAGAAACCAAAGACAACAACAACAACTAAGAAGAAATCAAATCCTAAAGAAGCTTCAACAAATGTTCAACGAGCAAAAGGTAATAATTTACAGTCTGTTTCCTTTGATTTTAAGCAATTTTTGATGATATCTGTTGTTGGTGTGTACAGATCTGTACACCAACATGTTGTTCAGATATTCAAAACAAGTTTCCTTTGATTTTAAGTGTTTTTGATGATTCTGTTGTTAGTGTGTACAAATCTGTACACCAAACATGTTGCTTCATAGATTTAGATCATGTTTTGTTTGATTTTAAGTGTTTTTGATGATTCGGTTGTTGGTGTATACGTATCTGTACACCAACATGTTGTTTCAGAGATTCAAAAGCATGTTTTGTTTGATTTTAAGTGTTTTTGATGATGATGTTGTTGATGTGTACATATTGTACACTAACATGTTTTTTAGAGAGCTTCAAAGCATATTCTATTTGATTTCAGTTATTTTTGGTGATAGATGTTGTTGGTGTGTACATATATGTACACCAATATGTTGTTATACTGCCTGATTGTTGTGTTTTGAAACTATTTTTCATCACCGGTGGTACCAGTGTAAATATCTGTATACCATCATGCTAGTTAATCTTCATATTGCATGCTAATTTAATCTTCATATTGATATAAACCATAATAAGGTGTATAAAATGGTGATAAATTTTGAATTATGTAATGTGTACAACAATGTACACCTGTAAAACAAGGTGTAAAAAGATGTACACCTTTTAAGATCCATATTGATACATTGGCATTCTTTCAGATAAAACCAGAATGGGTATAGCCAAGGATGAGGAGCATAAGCAGTGGCGCCTGACTGTAGATAAGCAGTGGCGCCTGACTATAGGAAAGCGACCAGCGAAGAGGAAGAAGAGTTTATTTTAATATTCATATAAGATCACTTTCTGAATTTCTTCTAAAAAACTTTAATCTTCAGTCAACTTTTAAAATTTCAATTTTCAACATTCTGTTTAAGACATATCACTATTATAAATACCTTGTATTACTATTTTATTGGTTTCAATATTCATGTTTTGAAAATTGACTTGTGTCAGTACTAAGGTGTGTTTTAAAGGTTAGAAAATATTAAGGTGTACATGATTGTGCACAATTTCCGACAAAGTAGAAAATCTGACAGGAAATAATACAGGAATGTGTACACAATGGTACACATGTACTAACAGAAACATAAAATACAAAAAGTTATAACCTAGTATCAATCATATATTATTATATATTTTATTCAAAATCATCAACAATAGATGAAGACGGTAAGAAACTAGTTGGAATCCTAGCAACAAGCTGGGATCCAAGACCTTTCTGAATAACTATCCCTAATCTATGAAAAAAGAAATTACATCTCCTTGCATTAACATCAAATTTAGATAGAATATCACTAAACAAAATAAACTAGTAGCATCCATTGTACAACAAGGTGTACATAATGGTACACATATAAAAAGACAGGTAAGAAAAGTGAAGTGCACAGGAAGGTGTACATAATGGTACACAGGTCCTGACACTAATTATCCATGAATAGAAAAATAAAACGTAAAAAAAAAAGTAGTAAAAAGCATTACCAAAAGTAAAAATCAAAAAACATAGAATCTTTCGAACAATCGAACTTAGTAAAAAACATCAAGGAATGGGGCAGGTAGCTCTGTTGTGGTGACCAAGAGTGAAGCACTTTGTACACATCATAGGCCTCTTTTTCTTCTCACAAGCCTTCTTGAAACGTTGTTCACTAGGATCATAAGACTGCGGCTTGTCATAATTAGGGATTGGCAAGATGATCTCTTGGTATGTCATGTTGTACCATTCAGTGGTGAACTATGGATCAACAAATAAATATATGTCCTCCCTCGTAGATTGAATGGCAGCACAAGCATGTACACGTGGAAAACCATTTATTCGTCACCTGTGACACGTACAAGTTCACTCCAACAGATCTACAGAATGAGTGCGAAGAGACCTGACTTCATACAATCTTTTCATAGACTCAACAACAGTCCAAGTACGACCAATGTTGATGTTCTCGTTTAGTATATCCTCGTATATGGGAGTGAGCCTAGTGATAAAATTTTCAAGACCTTCTACCATTCTCTTAGAATTCATCTGCATAACCTTCACCCTAAGATAATAAAAACACAAAACATAAAATCAAAACATGATATAGAAGAAATACAGATAAAACATGTGTACAAAAATGTACACACAGTTGCAGAATCACATATATAACATGTGTACAGTATGCACACATCAATCAAATCCATGTGTATTACCGTAAAAAATAAATGAATGAAATACTAAATATAAAAATCACCGTATCACATCAAGAATATCAAGAACAAATAGAAATCTTCATTGTTCATAAGAATAACAAGAGCAATCTTCATTGTTCATTAGAATAGAAATCTTCATTGTCCATAAGAATAGAAATCTTCATTTTCCATAAAACACTAAACACTAAACTAAACATAAAACTCACCAGTATGCTTCGGAATAACATCAACATTTAAACTGAAATTTTCATTGTTCATAAGAATAGCAAGATCAATTAAATATTAAAGTTGTATATCACCTTGTATAACCTCTACTTTACCAATATCCATATAGGAAAAACGTATACTCGAAGGAGACAAAGAACTCCACTTCTTACAGGAAAAATGCTTCAATTCATCAACGGTGATAGAAGTATTAACACGAAAAGCAGCAGAATTCTCACCATGATCCAAAACAGCATGAACAAACTTGTCAGACATATTTTATACACCTACATATAAGAAAATAAATAATAATAGTTTCATATTCGCATAACCTAAAACTTGAAGAGTGTACAGGAAAGTACACATTTAACTGAAGCCAAAAATCAAATAATAGTAAACCTAAAATCGAAACTACTCCATCCATTAATCGAGGATACAAGCTTCATAATATTACTAGAACATATAATTGAATAAACCAAAAGCATATGATCTAATATCAGTTCGATTTCATATCATGCATCATAACAACAAAACCAAAAAACAGTAATCAAAATCATTTAATGAAAATCAAAAGCTAAAATATAACAAAAATTAAATCAAAAACATACAAACAATAACATGTAGCGGATCGAATTCATATCATCAACTAATAAAATCAAAAAAACTAAAAATCATAAATGAAAATCAACGATGAAGCAAAACTAACCTGAAGCTGAATTCTGCTGTAGAAACGATTAAATCCAACCTAAACTCTATGAATCCAACCAAAACACTATGAATCATGCTGCAGAAACGATCAAATCCAACATAAACTCGATGTATCTCTGAAATATGTCGTGAATTCAAATCTGAGTTCAAAAATAATTAATTTCAAAACACCTCACAAGTAACCTGGAGTTGAGTTATGTTCAAGAAACAATTAACTGCAACCTAAACTCGGTGTATCGCCTCAAAAATTCTTCTCTGACCGGCTCCCTGTTTTGATTTCATATTTGAGATCTGAAATTTTCGATTTCAAATCTTCATTGTATATATGAAATCGTCTCAAGGGCAGTTACAAGATAAAGGAAGTACAGGAAAATCGGGATCGGTAGCACTTTTGGACTAACTCATACATATTTGGACTAATCTGTTGTGGGTGGGGATTATTTGGACTAGAGAGTACTAGACCTGAAATGAGTGGACTAAAACGTCCAAAGCCCAGTAACTTTTGGACTAAACGTCAATTTCTACTTTTAACTAGGCCAGGCCAGTCTAGCCTGCTTTGTTAGTTTGCCATTGTGTAAAATTTTCACTTGCTATGTTTACACAACATGTTGTGGATTATTGTCACTATTCATATACAAAAAACTAACAAAATAATTTTTTCACAAAAATACTATTTGAATAAATCTCTTTAAATTACCTTTTAGGTTAATTTAGCCTAACAAAAATAATAAGCAACCTCGCCAGCACCAACTCGACACCACCAGTCACCACCAGCCAGCTCCACCACATTAGCAACAACAACACCGCCAGCCAGCACCACCACCATATTTGTTTTTTTGATAAGGCAAAAATTATATTAAAAGAGAAAAATAATTACAAGATAATTTATAGGAAAAGAGGTCACAACAACCCCAAAAACCTACAAACTATTTAAATCAAAATAAGATACATTTGGAAGCTCAATTGAATTAATGAACCAAGGACGCCCAACAAACTCTATTCCAACTCCATCGCCAAGATCACGGCCTCTCTTAGCCATATTGTGTGCAGAAAAATTACATTCTCTAAAAGAATTCTCAAAACTAATAACATCATAACTCCTTTGAATGTCTCCCTAGCGTGGTTTGACAAACCAAGGTATAGTACCATGTATAAACGCCATCCTTGCAGCTGCAGAATCCGTGCGAATTGTAGCTCTCCTGAAACCCCACTTTGTTGCCCATTCTAAACCAACAATTATTGTAGCTATACCAAGGACAAAAGAAATTTCCCCAAGCATGGCACAATCAGAATATCGCGCCACAACAAGCACCACCACCACAACCAACAACAAAACAACCACCAACCACCAATTAGCAGAAGCACCACCAGCCACCACCACCAACGAGCACCATCAACCACCATCAGTAGAAACCAGAACCAACACCAACCACCACCAGAACCACCACCAACGAGCACCTCTAACCAACATCTCCACCAACCACCACCACTACCAATAACATCGCCACTACCAATACCCAATACCACTCACCATCATCGACCAGCACTACCACCAACCATCAACATCACCACCAATATCTCCATCAACATTGGTTTCAACGATAAAAATTAGGCAGAAAAATGATGAAACCAAATTTGGTTTCAACAAACACAACTTCAACGAATAAACCAAATATACTAAATTAAATAAAATAGGAAAAAATAGGTGAAACCAAATTTGGTTTCAGCATAGACATATTTTTCACCATTAAACTTTGGTTTCACGATAAAAAAAAATGGAAAAAATCAATTGAAACAAAATTTGGTTTTTGGTTTCAACAAAACTTACTATTTTCACCAATACAAAAATTGGTTTCAATGTTGTTTATTTTTTTAAAATTTCATCAGTTTCATAACTTTTTGTAAAATTTGGTTTTATCATTTTTCTGACATTTCACCAACAAAAAACTTGGTTTCAACGTTGTTTAGTTTTTGTAAAATTTGATAAAACCAAATTTGGTTTCATCAGTTTTCAAATATTTCACCAACACAAAACCCTAATTTCGACAATGATGATTATCATTATTTTTTTATGATGATTTTCAATGATGATGATTTGAAGGTGTTGGTGATGTTTCTAGAGGATAAAATGAGGGGGAGGAGGTGTTGCTGGTGGCATATTTGGATATGCAGTGGTGTGGGAGAAAATATAAGGAGGAGGAGGTGATGTTGATGTAAAATTAGGACATAAAAAGAGAAGGAGGTACTGGTGGTGCTGGTGGAGGAGAAGAAGGTGTTGTTGGTGGTGGATATGGGTAGCGGAGGTACTTTTAGTGAACATAAAAATAAAATAAAAGAGAAGGAGGTGTTGGCAGAGGAGACGAAGGTAATGTTGTTGCCGATCTGTCTTTTCTCACTGGTTTGGTGGCGGCGATGCTACTGAGACGGAAGAAAAATGAAGAAAATATGAGAGAATAAGAAGAAACTGTTGAAAATGAAGAAAAAAAAGGCAGTAATGTTATTTTATAAAATCATAAAAACAAATTTAAACATTATAGATGGAAATGGGATTTTGGTTTCATTTTTATTTCAAATGGTTTTTATTTATAAATAATAATATGGGAGGAGCCCACCTTGGTTTTTTTTCAGTTCTTATGTTGTAATGTTATATAAATTTTGTTGGAGTGAGTTGCTCTCTGGCAGATATTTTGTTTCAGTAGTAAATGAGCATGGAATTTAATGTACGATACATACATAGACATGTAATTTGCACATCCTTGTTCCAATTGAGTTTCTCTGGGCATCAAACTCTCAACATATCAGCAATATTATTGAAAAAGTCGGACCATGTTCTTTGAGCAAGCCACATAGCAACTAGGAATTACACGGCCAGAAGAAAAAGAACTGACAAGATGGGGTAAGCGAATAATGTTTTAGCGCCTGACTGACTAGGAACTATTGCATTCCATATAGGTAGCATGACTTCTCTCATTTTTTTGTGACCCTCGGTATGATTCCCAAACAAGTTAGTAACCATCTAACTGTATTAATGTAAAATTGATTCACGAGTAACACACACACACACATCTGTGGTATATTAACCATCTAACAATTTTTTTCTCTCTCTCGGATAGATTTATTAATTTTTTCGGTTATGGGATAGATTCCCAAACAAATTAGTGAAAATGGGACATATTTCCAATTTTCCCTCAATTATCCATCTCCTTGGTGATCAGAATTAAATAAAAGACCTAGTGTAAACCTATGCTACTGTCTCTGATGCTACCTACACAAAGGAAAGGAAAATAGGATTCGATTCCATTGTGTGAAATTTCTTAACATGGTCTAGATGCCTATAGTCCATGAGGCTACCGCTAATGTCAGAAGCCATGAGAACATATCAAAACCTTTAAAATCCTAAGTTATATGAGCTCCCACGTAGCACGGTGAGTGTCACCCATTTCAAGTAAGCGCCACCCACCCTTTAGAATTGCTCCAAAATTTCTCCTTCCTCTTAAAATTGCTCCAAAGGCCAAGCTCTCAAACGAGAGCGCTCTCATTTGTATCGCACAATTTCCTCTTTTTTCTCACATAATTAGCAAATTTAAGCAGTAAAAAAAATCCGGGAACATAAACAGAACACGATTTCCCCAAAGTTTCATGCGTTCCAAGAGGTCCCAGGTTCAAGCCCCCAATGGCGTAATATTGCAGGAATTAACATGGAAGGTAGTGTTAGTTTGCCGCCCTTGTGACACAATCTCAGCCCCCCATCCGCTTCGGCTCCCTTGGCTAGGTTACCCATGAGGCTCGCTGGTAGGTTAGCACAGCAACCTGTTCAATTAATGTAGTAGTATGTTGTTGGAGTTTATCTTGTTAGGCTTCCAACTAGTTAATGTAATACTCTTTATCTAATAGAACACTAGACGGAAAAAAAAAAAAAAAAAACTAAACCAACCCATTAATGGTGGTACAAGCATAATGATTGAGAGAAAAAAAGAAAAACATAATATACCAAGGTATTATGGTTTTATCCCTCTTCATCCGAAAGTTTCTCTCCTTGTTTTGATTCTCTACTCGCCGTTTCTTTTCCATTCTCTTGTATTTTCTATTTGCAATAGAGGTCTTTATGTGTTTGCGTTGCAGATAAGAGTTGAAATCTTGTCGGAGTCTCACGTAGAGAAGCATACCAGGTAAAATCAGTCTTCTTAACGTACTTTCTTTTTCTGTTTTAATTGATTACTGAAACAGAAGTTAGGTTTTGTTCTTTTTCTATATGGTTTTTCTAACTTTAAATTGAATGTATTTTGTTTTCTATTGAATTTTTGTTTTTCTTTTATTGTTTTAGATTTAGTTATTGCTCAAGAGAAAAGATGAGGAGTAGAAGCATGCTAACTCTCCTTAATGGTTTAATAGAAGGAAGGAAATTTGCCACTAATTAATAACAGGTACATCATAAGAAATTAAAGCTTACAGTATGTATGAACCCTTAATTTTAATTTCTATAAATCCTAAACCTTTGGGTGGTTGTATGAAATTGGTATTTGTTAGTTTTCGATTTTATGTAAAATACTTTTGGTGAATTTTTTATTCCACAGAGAGGATTTTGCTCCTTTCTAAATATTCACACAACCACCTCATTCACAGCAGGTTTACATCGCCCACTAGGTTACCCTGTTATCAGCACGATCTAAGACACCATCATTCCAAATATATAAGACCATGTCCAGGAGTTAGCACAACCTGATTACATATTTCTATAGTATGTATTTCAGGTGATGCTTTTTTATTATGTTGTTTTAATCATGTATCGGACTAACATCGCATTATTAGGGATCTTGTAGAGTTGTAGCCTCAAACCAAGCACCCCCGATAAATAAAAAATAAAATTTGACTTGAGGAGGAGAGCGAAATAAAGAGACGGACTGAATGATATGTACTACTATCCTTATGCAGAATATTCAAGGCATTGTATGAAATGGATATCTTTATACTTCTATAAATAGTGTGAAAGCTGAAATTGGAAAAGGTTAACCAGCCCTCGAAAGAAAGTTTATAATGCTGATGTGTTCTTTATTTTTATTTTATTTTGATAAATCAAAAATTGTATCAATGGGATGTTAATTATATAGGTGATGGAGAAAGCATTGATGATCACGAGGTCATTACGTCTGATTGTACCATCTTTCTCTAAATATAATCAAGCTAAAGGTCGTGGTTACTCTACTGCTTTCGGGGTTTGTCAGGAAATCATATATCTAAACAAGTTGAAAGGGAAGAAGAACGTATACAACTAATCCACACAAGTCCCTGCATCTACTAAGCATTGCATTGGAGGTATTAACCAGTTTTTTCCCAATTTTCTTATGTTTGCTTCACAATGCTAGCTACAATGTAAATGTAGTTATGTATGAGTGGCTTTTTCCGTGGTCCTTGCTAGAAAAATTAGTTAAAATAGTAGAAAATAAAACTCAGACTTCATACCAAGTTTATTTCTTCTCCAGGGCATATGTTTTATATATTTTCTATCTTTTGGGAATTCAAACATGGAATCTATCATTCGTAAAGTACGGTTTAGGTAGCTTAATATACTCAAATTTGTGATATAGTTCGTTCTACATATTCTATTATAGATGCAATTCAGATGCATCTGTATTTTTGCATTTGATAACTTGAATATTTATTATTTCTCTGCGGCACAGGTGATTTACTCTTTTTGTTTTCGTAGGTTGATTATTTTTTGTTGTAGGTCCACTTTTCAATCTTTCCGCATCTGCCAGGGACGATTTGAAGGTGCGGAATGCATATAATAAGGCATGTTGCACACCTATCTATTTTCTTTGGCCAGCCACCGCTTCTTTGATATCCAGGTTGTACGTCCTGAAATTGAATTTGGGGGAGTTTTGGCAATTCCATAAGGGTGTTAGTTGTTAAGTTGGATTTGCGATACCAAGATATACTTTCCAAGTAATGAAGAACCGAATGCATCATTAACATTTACTTTAAGAAATTTTCGGATATTGGTTTTGCCCATATCTCTTGCAGTAATTCATGGCATGGCAAAAAGATAAATTTTGTAGCTTGATTGAGAAAGATTTAGTAGTAACAACTGCAGAAGCAGGTGCGTGAAGCAACTAAGGTGTTCAATTGCCGATAGAACCCATAGTAAAAACTTGAAAGGGTGAATTTCTTTATCCAGATATTTTTATCGTGAAACGGAAATTAAGTAACAACTTTTAGTTATGCTGATATTTGGGAAATAAAAATAGAATTTTGTATTTCAACTAACTAGGGCTTAAATGATAGGAATTCGAACAATACCTCCAGCGGCTAAAATGATGGTTATGATCGTATTTGTCAATAATTTCCTATATAGTCAGATTCTACCAGTAAACTATGGTATTTGTTCTACTTTCAATTCTCAGTATGTTCAAAAGCAGAGAGAGTTTTAAGACTTTATTAGTTGGATTTCGTAAATAATGCATAGGTATGATACCTAGAGTTTTACTTGACTCTATGAGTGTTCAAGAGCGAATGGATAGTATTGTTATTAGAGCTTCTCCAATGGAATGTGTGTGAAGAAAAAAGTCTTCATCCACATATGATACACAAATTTTTTTATAGAAAATAGTCTTCAACCCATTGATGTGAGGATGATGTGGAAAAAAAAAAGGTTAGACATCCTCTAAGGAGGACGGATCCATTGACATGATAAAATTTTACAAGATCTAACAGTGCCTGTGTTGCCGTTGGATACGACCAAGTGAATGGTGACGATTAATCAAGTTTTTTGCGGTTTTCCGGGTCAACCATGACCCACAAAGTAAAATGTTATCTTCCTAACTCAGCTCTTTCTCTTCCATCGCACTTTTCTTTCCAGTAAACTGTAAAATGAATCAACTTAACATCATTAATCTGGAAGAAGAATTGAAACTCAAAAACCCATTCGACTGGCCATCTGAATTCTTCCGAAGGAACCCTTTCTATTAGGAAGAAACATCCACAAAGATGAAAAATTTGAGGTTCCGAAGTTTAATTACCGAATCCCTCGTATTGAAAGCTACATCTTTCATCCATCGATGATTATAGATCAAGCTTGACCAGATTCCTTGAGTTTTTCATGAAATAAATTTAATTTTACTAGTTCTCCCTGTAAATCGATTAAACAAATTTCTTTAAGAAAATCAATATATTTGTTACCATCCATAGTATAATTTGGTTCTTTGAATTAGTACATAAACTTTTATATCATGTTTTGGTGTAGCATCATCAATCAATGGGTTGTTCTAATCGCTTAATAAAAAAAATTCTTTGCGAAAACATTTGCAGTAGTTTTTTGAGGAAAGAAAGAAGTTGTTCAAGCTCTGCAAGTTGCGAATCTAGACTCTAGAGGAAAGAGAGAAAAGAAAAATTTGACCAAGAGATATACGTGACGGGTGATGATGGATCGACCCGGAATATTTAAGTAACTTGATTGAATGTCTACCATTGATATCGATAGATCCAACGGCAACAAGGCGCTGTCAGATCTTGTAAAATTTTGGCCTTTCAACGGATCCGCCCTCTCCTCTAAGTCAACCTCTAGTTTTAGACATTCACTTAGAGGATGTCTTCATATCCTAGTCACATTTTTGTTAATACAAATCATTAAAAACAAAAAAGTAGATAATTTTAACCAATCATATGCATACAATTAAGTAAAAGAATGATACAACATTTTATGGGTTGGAGATAAAAATTATTTTCTCATAACATTTAGGAATTTCTACCTAGAGGATGTCTTAAAAGTGATACCACATATGAAAGATCCAGATTCACCACTGGAGAAGCTCTTAGTCCAAATGACAAAATATTTCTTGCTTTATAAAGATTGATATAGCTACCACACTTTACCATCATGCAAAAAAAGTTACAAAGTGTGGAATACAGTCGAACCTCGATAAATAAATGCTCTCGGGACCAAGAAAAAATATTCGTTTAGCGGGGTTATTTATTTATCGATAAATAAATATTTTATTCATTTATCGATAAACGAATATTTATTCATTTAGACAATATTTTCTTAATTAAGACGTTAAATTGTATAAGAGAAAATGTACAAGTATACCTAGGAAATATTGGTCAAAATTCTTATCTATAATTCAATTAACATTCATTTTCTTTTGAATTAACTGGTGTCATTTCTAATTTAAGTCATAGAAATGTGATGGACGTTGAACATCTTTTGAACTATCCTAACGAGAATGATGCAGTTATGGAGTCTCCAACAGACGAAGAAATTATTAAGTCATAATGAATGATGAGAATGATCCTGAACCAGATGATGGTAGCGTCGTACCAAATGTGTTATCTAAAGATGCTTTTCAAACGATGGTCCCTTTAAAATATTACTTGCTACAACACGAGCAAAATATTCCAGAAATTGTGCAAGCATTGCATTAAATTAAGGATATGGTGCATTTTGGTTTGGGTGGAAGAAAAAGACAATCAACCATACATGAATTTTTTTTGAGTGCGTTCTTACATATATTTTTATGTAAAATTTTCTGATTATGTATTTTGATTTATTTATATATATTTTTTTTATATATAATTCAGTGATTATTCGTTTATATTTCTATAGGGCCTTTAAGGATCTAATTTTTTATATTCATTAATGCATTAAGCGAGGTTATTCATTTATCACCGTGGCCCAAGTCGGGACCGGAGAAAATTATTCATTTGGCGAGGTTATTCATTTATCGAATAATCGTTTATCGAGGTTCGACTGTAGTTAGTCCAAAAATTCAAATATATGTACAGTGTGATTATGTTCGATGATAATAAGTGAACGCTGGTAAAAGTCTTTAGTTTTGAATCCAAATTTACAAAATCAACTTCTTTTTATCAAGTTCAGGATACATTTTTTTCAATACTATCTTAGAATATTTCATATTTGTCAAGAGGTTGAACTAGGGCCTTAGGCAGAGGTAATTTGACACTAGATTGTACATTGGGTTGATATAAATTTTTGGGTTGATCATTGGGTTTGGTAGTCACACATTTTATTGGGAAAATTAGGGGGAGACCTAAAAAAAATAATATTATCATTGTCAAGCCCACAATTAATTTTAGGTACCGTGACACCCATAATTATGTGAAATTATCAAAAATGTCAGCATGAAGGATTATGCATCTGCATGACGGGTTATGCATCAGGGGTATAATTGGTAACGCAACTTGGACATAACATATCTAAAAATCCGCGCCTTGGAATTTTACAAATTTTATATCTTTTTAAGAGATCTACGCAATGAGTACAAACAAGAATATCAAATTTTTGTTTTTCACGAAAAAATCGGAGGTGATCATCATATTAGGCAAAATTTTCGAAAACTTGATACATAACCATTATGCAGCCACCAAAAACGATGCATAACACATTCTGCAGACGCATAACGAATTATGCAACCATTTTCTCCACTGCATAACAAATTATGCATTTTGATAACAAAGTTATGCGCATCTATAATAAGTTATGTAACCATTGTTTTGGTTTATTTTAGTGTGTACATAAAAAGATTGATGCATAATGCAGTATGCATCCATATTTACGGATGCATATCAGGTTATGCATTTATTTTCTCGATGTATAAAAGATTGTGCAACAATTTTCTCGATGCATAATGCATTATGCAGTCATATTTTCGGATGCATAACAGGTTATGCATCCATTTTCACGACTGCATAACATGTTATGTAGATATTATTGTAGGTGCATGACAAGTTATGCATCCTTATTTTTTGTTGGTTTCAATACTAAGAAAAAAAATAGCTGCATAACGTGTTATGCAACCGTTTTCTGGACTGCATAACAAGTTATGCAACAAAAAAAACGTTGCCGAACGTGTTATGCAACCAATTTCGAGAATGCATAACAAGTTATGCAACAAATTTTGTAGATGCATAACCCGTTATGCATCACTATTGACACCTCCATTTTCTTTTAAATGCATGTCACACGCACACCAAACTCATTTGCACTTCCATCTCCTTTGCCTTGCCACTGCAACATCTTTTTAGCTCCATTTAAAAAAAAAAAATGTTGTACTGTTTCTTGTGTTTCAAGAGGCTGCCAGATTTACAGAACATAGTGAAGGTGCTGAAGCAACAAGTGCCTTTATACCACCATCTGTAAGCCGGCACGCACCCCTCAGAGATATAGATGATAATGCAGGAAAACTATTAGGTGACTGAGCCAAAAATGGACGCAGGACATAATCCGGTAAGCAATGGCCACATAGATCAAGTTGAAGGACCTGATTTCCAAAAAGAAAATGAAAATCACAGATCAGATGAATTTAACAGAAAATGAGAACAAATTGTGCTTAGTCAGAGCATTAAAAGCTTTATCATAGTTATGAACTACAAATTCAACAAATGCTTCAACCTAAACTTGAACTACCTATCAAAAGAACTATAAATTCTAACTTTTTAGACGAAACAATGCATAATGCAAGGAATGTCTTGTAGGTACTGAATATCGCAAGATAATAGTTCACGAGTATCGGGAGAAAAGAGTTATAAAATGATACGATGATAGAAGAAGCACAGAGAAATATGAAGTTTTGCGAGGATGGAGTAATTTTCCGAGTATGAGTTGCGATACTTCGTAACTCATGTACAGCTGTATAAAGTTTTACTATAAATAGGAGTTCAAATGTAAAATTCAAGAGGTTGTTTTAGTGAGTGTTAGAAAATATTTTAGGAAAGAGAATAGAGAAAGTTGTAACTATTCTAATTCCATTTAGATACTTCTTTGTGATCAATTGAGAACATTAATAAGAAAATTGTTATTCATCATCAAGAACTTCTTGAGTTTTTACTAATTCTATTGAGGGTGTAGTTGTAGGTTATTCTGCAACTACATAATTGGCGCTAGAAACAGGGACAGAAAGAATTCTTGTACCAGAAAAATGACAAGAAGAAGAAACACATCAGAACCTTTAACTGAAGTAAGAAGAAGTGTAAGATTAGCAGGAGGAGAAGAAAATATAACAGGAGAACCTAGTAGAATAAGGAGTAATCGAAGAAATCAATCTCAACAAGTAGAAGATCATGATCAAGTAAGTATACACACTTGGAGAACTAATACACCAGAAGAAGAAGATAGAGAACCACAAATCAGAGAAAATGGTAGGTTGATGGGAGGAACAATTCTTGAAAGAGAAAGGGAGATGCTAGAAACATTGAGACAAGGAATCCAAAAAGAACGAATGATCGAAGCTGAAGAACGTGCCAAATTGACAAGACAAAATCAAGAATTGAGAATGGAAAATGAGATGTTACAAAGGAGGAAATCTCAAAGTGTTGCAAGATCAAATGTTAGAATAGAAAGAGAAGGACAAAATTCACCGATAATCAATAATGAAAATGATATGCAAGAACAAACGCAGAATCAAGGTGATAGAAATCAAGAAAATCGTTTCATTTTAATACCAAACCGCGAACAAAATATGGAGAATTTACGAACAAGACCAAATCATAAAGAAAACAATCAGAATCGAGAGGAAGAACAACAACTTATGGAAGAAACTGAGAGACAACAAGCAATACATCAAAATAATCACGAGAATGGAGTAAGAAGACATGAAGAAGTTCGTAACAAACAAAATGTTGAATATGAAAGAATTAAGAGAAGAATTGTAAATCAACAAACAGAAGTGGAAAGGAATGAACCAAATTCTCGAATCAGAGTACAAGTAAATCAAGAAGAAATAAGTCACGAAGAAGGAGAAATAAAGAAGAAGAAATTCCGATATTCGCATGAGAAGAATGAGAAGAATAGAAAGGGAAGAACAAGAATTCCAAGATGCTTTACAACTGAACAATTATGATAATTTAGAAAGAAGATATTTGCAGAATTATGCGAATGAAAACATTAATGAAGAATATGATAGAATGCGAAGGATCGCAGGGGAGGAAGCGCAAGAACGTAGAAGAAGAGAAGCTGCATTAAAAAGACCAATGGATGAGAATTCTAAGGCAAATGCACGAATCTTTCGAGAATTAGCAGAAATGAGAGGGATGATAAACAATAGAAGAGGAGGAGATATGAGGCAATTAGATGAAGCAATAGAAGAAGCTGCGAGGACTCCATTTGCTAGAGAAGTACAGTTGGGAGGAATTCCACCAAAATGTAATTTGCCCACACTTACCAGTATTTTTGATGGGACTTCATGTGCTATTCAGCACATTAAAGCATACATAAGATGCATGTTACAATGGGAGAATCATGATGCTGTGTTATGCAAGTACTTCGCATCAAGTTTAACAGGGGAAGCTCTAAAGTGGTTCGAAGGACTCCCTAAGAACACTATTACGTCATTTAATCATTTGCAAGCAGTTTTCCTTGGAGCATATATCACAAATCACTCTTCACGGCTTAGTATTGAAGATGTATTTGGTTTAAAACAAAGAGTGGGTGAAAGTTTGAAGCATTTGGTAAGACGATGGAAGACTATGTGCAGTGATATGGCAGGGCGTGTAGATGAGAGATACTTGATTTTGTCCTTCATAAATGCGATGTTCGCAACTGAACAATTATATGTTCAAATCTTCAGAAGAAAGAATTCCATAATGATGACAGAATTACGAGAATTGCAAGAAGAATACATTACACTAGAAGAAAAGCAAAACAATATGGAGTCATATCCAGTAACAAACACTAACAATCAAGAGGGAGGAGCAAATTTACTTCCCAAAATAATCAATGTAGTAGCAGGTACTTCGCAAACATCCTCACAAACTTCTTCGCAAATTTCAGAAGAGAAGAAAATCAATGATAGCCAGCCAAAGATGGTAGCAATGGGCAGTAGAGATCAAGAACAATATGATAGAGAGAAGAATTTCTATAATCGGATAGGAAATAACCAAATTCCAAGATTAGATCAACAACAAGAAAATTATGGTGGACAAAGGCAAAATTATTTTGGACAAGGAAACCAGAGACAAAATTATAACAACGGTCAAGGAGGTTAAAGAATGGTAAGGGAAGAGATAAAATTACCACCTTTGAATACAAGTATAGAAAAGATATGGCAAGCAATTATCCTGGTAGAGAATGTACCAACTCCATGGAATATGGGAAAGGAACCACCAATGGGTCCAAGAAGTCATGAATTTTGTTCATATCATCATTTTCATGGACATTCTACAAATAATTGCCATAATATCAAGAGGATAATTTTGCGAATGATTGATCAAGGAAAACTAAATCAATTTTTACTTAAGCAGACACAGTCGCAACAATTACCACAGGCTCCAGTCATAACTCGCAGGGAGAACACGACAAAAGAAAAGGGAGAAGAAATCCTACATATAGAAGTGGGGTCAAAAGCAAGGAATGTTTTCTGTAATTCCATTGTTCATTCATATAAAACCATAGAGGATTTTCATGATAATGTGTTAAGTAGGGTATATGCGAGGGATGGTGAAGGAAAGGAAGTAATGAACATCGCAAAGATTTCACGACTTGAAGATTGGCAAAAACGTGAAATTTCTTTTGAAGCCACTGAAATTCCAGAAGGTTGTGAAGTACATGATAATCCATTGGTGGTAAGACTGGCAATCTACATGAATATGGAGGAGAACGAAGATGATATGGAGGAAGAGTCAATTGGTCTTAATAGGATTTTGATTGATACGGGAAGTTCTGTCAATATCCTCTTCTATTCTGCTTACAAAACTATAGGGGGAAAAGATGCAGATTTAATACCTTCTACTTACAGAATTTATGGTTTTAATGGAACTGCCAACAAGCCTAAAGGAGAAGTGAGCATGCGAATTCCATTAAGTGGAATGCGAACTGAAATCCTGTTTTGTGTTGTTGATGTTGAATCACCATATAATGCTTTGATAGGAAGGCCATGGCTTCACGGAATTCTAGGCGTAGCTTCCACTCTACATCAGTGCATAAAATTCCCTCATATGAAGGGTATTGGAATTATCAAGGGTGATTGGGTTGAGGGAAAGAAATGTTACGATACAGAAGTAGAAGTTTGCGAAGGAAAAACTTCTGAGAAGGAAAATTGGAGAAAAAAAGCAAAGGTTGTGAAAAGAAGTGAAAATTTAATGGCAGAAGATTAAGGAAAAAGAGAATAAAGTTATGATGATAATAATACAAGAAATTTACGATGATAATAAGGGATTGTGATTTGCGAGGAAAAAAGAAGGTTATCAGTATGTTTTCTCGTAAAAATGAGGTATGTGGCAAAACAAAATTTTTATTTCGTGATAAAATTTTACGAATATTGTTTGCTCGCAGGAAATTGGGAAAAAGTTACAAATTTTCAAAATTTATATTCCGATTAAAATTTCATTAATTTGTGAATAAAAGACCGCAATCTGTGATCAGCCTCCAAAAAAGAAAGAGAGCCGCAGAAAATTTTATACAGGCAAACCTTTGTGGCGTACACCCTAGTTCGCGAATCTATAATTCGTAAGAGGAAAAGTCCTAAAGTACGTCATTTAAGGGGGTACCTATAACGTGGCTAAGGGTAACCGGAACACCACCAAGGGCCCTTAGTACATGGTAAAAATTTTGGGGTACAACCCAATAATGGGGTACCTATCCGGGTTAGACACCTTGGATTCTCACCTAATCTAACGACATTACGCAATATAAAATGCGGTGTAAGAAGATTTAGGCTGGGCGACTAAGGCATACTTCCTTTCCCAAGAAGTGCAGAAAACGATCAAGGCGCCGAGGTACACGGTTGAGTCAAGAGTGCCGGGTGAGGTTGAACCACATCTGCCATTTTTGACAAGTCTTGGAAAATGATGCACTTGGCCCAAAGATACCCCATAGGGTGCAACCTCGTAACCATAAGCCATATAGGCAAAAAGGATAAGAGGTTGCGATCAAAAGCTGGTTGTTGGCAGAACCGGATGGGAAGAGCTAACCTTGTATGGTCGATGTACGCTTCCTTTAAGGGGCAATCAGGGGGAAGATAAAGGGCAGCACCCTCCATTAGGGAGCTGATAAGTGCTATAAGACGCAAATGTCACGAGGCTTCTTGTTTGCGAAAACATAAAGGCTTGTCATATTTGTGCAACAAATGAAGTTCTGCGAGCCTTCTAAAAAAAAAAAAAAAAAAAAAAAAAAAAAAGAAAGAAAGAAAGAAAGAAAAGAATAAAGAACTCGTAGAACATAATAAAGTTAAGATGAGATCAATGGGTCGCTACATGAAAGTGTAGAGACGTCCTGCGATTTCATCGCAAGACGGCAATTTCATGGGGCTTTATGTTCGCAAGAATATTTAGGCCTGTCATATTGTCGCAACAATTCCTGAAGAGGCTAAAATACTATACAAATAAGTTAAGATGAGATCAATGGGTTTTTGCATGAAAGTGTAAGAACGTCCTGCGATTTCATCGCAAGACGATAATGTCACGAGGTTGTATGTTCGCAAGAATGTTCAGACTTGTCATATTATCGCAAATAATTAATACAAAAGAGGTGGCAAAATAAGACCTTTACTTAGGAAGGCATGATAAGACCACAGAAATTAATGAAATTTATTGCAATGAAGAAATTATACAAGAATATACATTATGAAGATCTGAGAAGAAGACAATTTTGTCAATATCATTGAAGAAATTTTACAAGAATATACATCAAGATATTTTGAAGAGAAGACAGCTCTGGCAATATCATTGAAGAATTTTACGAGAAGTCCTATCAAAAAAGACAACATCATTGAAGAATTTTAATGAAGACTTAACAAAAGATGCGATTTTGATAACAATCAAATACAGATAAGTTCATATTCGTAAAAGTTTACGAGAATTACATACTTCTTATACTTCTCCATATATTGAATATTTCACAAAAAGATTGAATACTTCTTATAATTCTTCAAGAATATCTCATATTTATTATACTTCTTTAATGGATATTTCATTTGGTGAAAGTTAAATAATCATTATACTTCATCATATGTTACATAATTATTCAAAGATCGAATACTTCTTATATTTCTTCATTTGATGAATTGAATACTTCTAATACTTTTTATATCTCTTCATTTGGTGGATCGAGTACTTCTAATACGAAAAAGGGAATTGTGTATTTCTAATAATTCATTTGGTAGATTGAATACTTCTAATACTTCTTATATCTCTTCATTTGATGGATTTGGTACTTCTAATACTTCTACAAAGGTTGAAACTTCGTAAGATAAACTGAGGCAGATATTTTAATACTTCAAACAATTTTTAATCATTTAAAGAGAAATAATAGGGGGAAAAGGATATACTAAGCTTTATCTGTGAGTTATATATTTTTTCTCTTCACATGATCAAATGGGGAAAATTTAGTCAAAGAAAGGTTAAATTATCTTCGCAAAATATCAAAAAGAAAGGATAGATCATCTTCGTAAAATATCAAATGTACTTCTCAAAAAATAGAATTGTTCGCAAAAAGGAAACCAACGGTAACTAAGGGAAGGAATTCAGAAGAAAGAAAGAAAGAAAGGAGAGCCAATGATAAATTGAACAAGGAATATTATCATGCTTCATCAACACTCTGTCTTTGGATCTTTAAGATCGAGAGGGTCATTAGCAACCTTCGACTTTTGCGAGATATCATCCTTGGAAGAATATGCAAAACAGGACATCTCCTTGAGGAATAGATTCTTTCTCATCATCAAGATCTTCATCATCACTCTCATAATCGAAATCACTATCGTGCTCACGAGCAACTTCATCGTCGATATCTTCGAGAGAGTAATCTTTACAGAGGCAAGCCTCTTGATAAGAGAATGTTATTCGCAAAGACTTGAGCTTTCAGATGACTTTCACGAAGTATAGCCTTTTGATGATTGGTATCTTCGATATCCTTGGAATAAGCAAGATAATTGAATCTCCGAGTAGCACGGTCACGAGAGTTGATTAAGCGAGTAGAAAGCAAAGCATTCTTCTTACGAAGCTCGAATGAGGCTTCTAATCCAGCTTTTGCATTACGAAGGTGGTTCTCAGATTCTGCAAATAAAACAAAGTTCAAAGAATAAAATTTGCGAGTATAACGAAATTTAAAGATGTACCAGAGGCAATCAAATTTTAATGACTACCTTCTCTTTGCGAAGTAAGAGATTGAGTTAAAGATAGACAATAGTTCTTCATCTGATTCATCGCATTATCAAAACCATCACCAACTAATCCTTTAAGTCGAGATTGAAGCTTTTGATCTTTAGAAAGGAGAAAATTTTTATCCTTCGCAAGTTTGGCATTAAGACTTTTTAATGACGAGTAATCTTCTTCAAGTTGATTCTTCTTAGCACACAAGACTATATTCTTATTAATAAGGGAATTCTTCTCAACAACAAAATAATTTCTTTCAAAGATCTCAAGACTTCTTTAATTCCTCAAGTTCACCTTTCAACAAAGAAAGAAGATTTTCTTGATCGCAACATTTATTCTCAAGAGTCTTTAATTCTTGCGAAGAAACAATCATTGTATTCAAAAACGAACATTTCTCTTGATAAGGTTTTGTTCTCTTCTAATAAGGTTTCTATTCTCAAATTAGCTTTGGTTAAGGAAGAAAAACGTTGAGATGTGTCATCATTCAAAAAAATCGATCATATATTAATTGAGTATTCTCTTGAAAAAGAGCATCAGAGTTGTCAAGAGCACACGAGTAAAGATTAGATAAATGGGAGAATTGGTTTGAGAGGCTTTCATGCTTGGTTCGATATTCTGTTGCATCGATTCATGGTGAAGTACCAATCTTCTACATTTCTGATGGATTCTATAAAGGGGAATGGGTTTTAATGGATGTTTCAAGCATATGAAGAATATAAATAAATAAAAGAGAAAATATGAAGATAGCAATCATACCTTTCAATTCATCATTTCTTTTGCGAAGAATCGCACGATCCAGAGAATTATTCTCAAGATGATGATTTTCTTTACGAAGATCCTCGCATTCTCGCTTGAGAAGCTTTCAAAGATTGGCGAAGCAATTCAATTTCTTTTTCCAAGGATTGACGTGAAGAAGAAATGTCTGGATTGACGAAATTATTCGAACTTCGCAAAATTCATATTGCGAACGAACATTAGTAGATTTCGCAAGATTGGTCAAAACCTCGAGATAACATTCGGAAAGTTGAATAAATTCCATCTCGAATTTCTTGAGGAAGAGGAGAAGAATTTGAAGGAATAAGAGCAAGCTGCAAATTGTCTGGAGAAATAGCACTTAAAGGATTTGAGGACAAGACAAGTTTTTCTAAAGAAGAAGTTGAAGAAATATTTTGCGAGGGTTGTTTTTCAAAAGAAGAAGTTGAAGAAATATTTTGAGAGGGTTGGTCTTGAAGAAGTGTTGATAAATTGACATTGATAGGAGATTGAAAAGCATGTAATGGAGTAGAGGCAGGAGTATGTGAAGAAGCATTTTCACGAGGAGGAGAGGAAAATTCCTTATCACCTTCAGGAAGGAAATCATCAATCGGAATTAATGGTGTGGGTTTAGTTATTCGAGATCTCTTGCTTGGATTTGGTTTTTCGTCAACCTGCGAATCAAAATGTAGATTAAAAACTGAGGCAACAATATATTGTTCAGGAAAGAAGGCAGAGTATTTTAACTACCTTTTGATTCTCAGATTTTTCTTCTTCGTGGATTAAGGCTTGGATTCTTTAGTTGAGATTTCATCTGAGAAGTTATTTTGCTGAAATAAACCAAAATCAGATAACAAATTATACAGAAATTAAAGAGGAGAACAAATGAAATACGCAGAGATAGAGGGAAATTACCTTGGAGAACTCATGAAGATACAGTAGAAGAAAAAAATTGCAGAGAAAATAGTGATAGAGAGTATGAGTAGAAGATAGAATTGCGGAAATAAGAAAAAGAAAAGGAAGAGAATATAAAGGAGTTATATAAGGGAATAACTAAAAAAGAACGGTTACAAAAGACGTGTCAAAATTTCAAAAGAGTAAGTAACGGTTATGTTCTCACGATCATTTCTTCTTCGTAGAATTGACATGAGAAGAGGCAAGATGTAGGTACTGAATATCGCAAGATAATAGTTCACGAGTATCGAGAGAAAAGAGTTATAAAATGATACGATGATAGAAGAAGCGCAGAGAAATATGAAGTTTTGCGAGGATGGAGTAATTTTGCGAGTATGAGTTGCGATACTTCGTAACTCATGTACAGCTATATAAAGTTTTACTATAAATAGGAGTTCAAATGTAAAATTCGAGAGGTTCTTTTAGTGAGTGTTAGAAAATATTTTAGGAAAGAGAATAGAGAAAGTTGTAACTATTCTAATTCCATTTAGATACTTCTTTGTGATCAATTGAGAACATTAATAAGAAAAGTGTTATTCATCATCAAGAACTTCTTGAGTTTTTACTAATTCTATTGAGGGTGTAGTTGTAGGTTATTCTGCAACTACATGTCTCACACCAGTGTAAACAAGCAAGGTCCTATACTCAACTCTCCGAGAGTTGTGAAGGAAAAAAATCTCAAATTAAGGGGGTTCACCATGACACAGCTACGTTACACATTCGGATAGAATAAAAAAAAAAACATTAACATAAGCTAATCTAAGAATTAAAAATTGAGTTCATGATAAAAGCGAGTAGTAAAACGATACCGTCAAAGTACTGGTGTCACACCCCTTCATGATCTTACTAAACTCTTCCTCTGTCAACCACGAACCATCCTTTACACGAATCTCTGTTGGAGATCCACTAGTAAGAAGCTCCATAAAATGAGAATCCATCTTTCGAGAATCACACAACACATTGCTTAGTTTATTCAGTAGAGAATTAAACAAGAAAATTTTCCAACATTCCTTTGCACTATTCAGTAGAGAATTAAACACACACCCTATGAAGTGGAAGACCACAGAACCACCTGCAAATCGATCCATACCAATCCCTAAATCCCATGAATGGAATCGTACCCAAGCTTTAATTTCTTCTTAATTGCTCAAAAACTGGTAATTGCAATAGAAACCCAATAACAAATTCTGATTGGATTTGAAGTAGTAAGATTGGATTTTTATTTTATTTTCATTGTAATGGAGATTAAACGAGGACAATCCTCAAAATTAAACACGGTGATGGCTATGATTTAGCTTTTGGATTTGATTTCATGAATCCACCGAAACCCCTTCAATCTCTTCTCCGATTTGAATCATCTCAATTCGATCTGATTTTTCTCCACAGCAACAACTTCATCTCGAACTTACACAGCATCTTGTTCTTCCATCCTTCTCAGATTCACAACTCATAAAATCTCCATCGATCTCTCTTCATCAGCAACAAATCAGTGAACATTTGTAATCTAAGCCCTACACGAATTTGATAGTACGGTTTGTTCTCAAGGGATACGGGAAAATTAAAAAGCATAATTTTTAGAAAATATGGGTTTGAGAATAATTTTTTCCCCAAAAATGGGGGCGCGCCTGAAGTTTTTAGGCCGTGGGTTTCTCTGTGTAAAAATCAATGAAAATGGGTCTCACTATAGTTTTCACCATTTTCTAAGCAGTAACAATATTTCTCAAAATCCCGTGTTGTTGCGGGAACTCTCTACAATTTACGCAGATCAGCATCCCGATGGGATGAGACGAAACCACGCCACACCAAATTAAAAATCGTAAGACCAAATAAGAAATCCACCATAAATTAAAACTCCTAAACGACGGGACGAGGCGAAGCCGAGCCATACCTAATCAAAAAAATACAACAAGACGGGGCAAGGCGAACCCCACAACACCAAATAAAAAATGCACGATGGGGCAAGGACAAGCCGAGCCATACGCAATCAAAAATGCGACACCAAATCAAAAATGCACGATGGGACGAGGCGAAGCCACATCACACCCCGTAATATATGGTCACAAAAAAAAGATTCCCGATGCGTAGCACGGGAATAAAATCTAGTTACTTCTTAAACACTTATACACGCACAAGAACCTTCAAACTCAGAATCCAGATTTTTCAACCTAACACATGGACAATCTATTACTAAACCCTTCTTTGTATGAAAATATCCCACTAATCCAATACAATCATCTTTCACTTGCTATGCCGTGGATCTATACGTTTAACAAGTTTCTAACAAGTCAAAGAAACTGCAGTAGCCTGCAAGAGCATCTTCCACTTCTTTTCTATACCAAACACCAAACACATGTGCTTCTCCACTTAAATCTCCACTAAAACATAAACATGACATCAAGGATTACCAGCTAGTATCAATTTTAAGATAGCATTACCAAAGCTACATATTAATATCACGGAGACTTAAATAAGTTATAGTCATCTATCCCAGTAAGCATCAATTTTTACAACTTAAGATAACGATAATGAGAACTGCCGGAACAATAACATAGAAGATAAATCGTAAACAAGTTCCTAAATTTAACCCTAAGAAAGGGGACAAGTTCATCAAGATACTTGAGTCTACTTGTAGAGTTGTATAAACCTTTTGGCAGCTTCTAAAACATTAGCCCTGTGACCAAAGGAACTGACCCTAACAAATCCTTCACCACCTGGTCCGAACCCACTCCCAGGAGTGGTAACCACATGGGTCTTCTCGAGAATCTCGGCGAAAACATCCCATGAACTCTGACCAGGGAAGTGAACCCACACATATGGAGCATTCTTTCCTCCGTATACATTAAATCCAAGTGAATTAAATGTGTCCATTATTATTTCAGTATTCTCCTTGTAAAAACCAATTACATCCTGCATTGCCTGAAAGTAAAGATAGAAAGAAAAAAATAAACATCAGACGATCTCTTTAAAGCATAGTGTTGAGATAACAGAGAAAAGGATCTTGCCTTAAGGCCTTTTGGGGAAAGGCAAGCCAGTCCACCAGCTTGAGAAATGTTGGATGCACCATTGAAACAAGTGCAGACTATACGATTGAAGTCTTTTGCAACAGGGAATCCATCTGAGAAAAGGAGCTCCTTGGGAACTACTGTCCATCCAAGACGAACTCCAGTAAACCCAGCATACTTGGAAAAAGATGATGTCTCAATGGCAACCTGCAATTATTTACATAACATACCTATAGTAAATAATTCAATACAAAAACCAGAAATAGTTCAATTATTATGAATCTAAAAGCATTCCAATAATTCAATACAACTATCAACCGAGGGCACAGAAATAAGAACCATTTTCCCTTTACATGCTAATATATTAAGCACGTGTTAGGTTGCCTACAACTAAATAGGTCATTCCAGATGTTGTAATCCTGAAATCGTCATAATCTTTCATCCATAAATAGATAAAATCAAAAACCAGTGAATTAGATCGTGCATACTACATTCATTCAGAGAATATCATCATCTCTTTTTCGGTAACAGAAATCGGCAAATCGCACTTATTGTAGATGGTCCTACATGAGTGTGTTTATCCGTTTATAGGCTAACCAACCAGGTATAATGCCCACTGATGCTGTATTTATGTGCAACCTAAAAGAAGTACAATAAGAATGGAAAATTCAAACCCTTTGGCATGTGAGAAACATGAGAAAGAATGCAATTAGAAAATTACATCCGGTACTGCTACAAGATTAGGGAATCTGTGAAACTTACTCTAACATGCTTTTCGAGGGTGAAAAAGATAAAGTTAGGAGGATATATACAAAAAATAAACTGACCTCTTTTGCACCAGGAATTTCATAGATAGACCTTGGGCTGTCATCTGCAATATACATGCCGTACGCAGAATCATAGACAATGATTGACCCATTTTTCTTTGCAAACTTTACCAGTTGTGTTAGTTGTTCCCTCGTCGCAGCAGCACCTGTGGGGTTATTTGGGGAACAGAAAAAAATAACATCCGTTTTTGGGGTGGACGACAAATCAGGAAAGAACCCATTCTCCGGGTTGCATCTCATGTACTCGATGTTTCCATATTTCTCAACATCCTTGTCAAACTGTCCAGTCTGGCCTAGAATTACCCCTGAATCCACGTACGCCTGTACAAAAGAACACAAGATAGTACACATTCGCACAAGAAAACTACAGGGATGCCCTGTAGTAGTGTATACTAAATACCAAAGTAAGATTTTTATATCCATCCGTTCTTAATAATATATGCTTCCACCCAACCCCAATATATTGCTAACAGACATGCATATAGACATAGGCCTGGGCTGTCTAATTATCAATGGCAAAAACGGTTACAAAATTTTAATTCAAGGAAACGAACGTGAATGATAAAATATAGTTTAAGATTGTAAATGTTACCGGGTATGATGGATCTTGCACTGCAATAGACACGTTTGCCCCAAAAAGAAGCTGTCACAGAGAAGAATGGATACCAATGTCAGATTGTCTTTATGGGTTGCATACAATAACATAAATTTGGTCAGGTTATAGTGAGTCAGACTGTGATAATACACTATAACTAAAGTGGTCATTTCATTTATGTGCACATGAAGGGAACCAAAGGCATCTGACAAGCATTATAAATTAACGTAGGAAGTTGAGACAAAAATGAACAACGGACAAAAACTAAAGCAACCTGAAGGCGAGAAATGTCACACTTTGCCCCGTCTGACACAAATATGTCACTATCCTCTATGCCAAGGTCTCCATAATAAGTTGATGCAATTGCAGCCCTCAGTTTCTGAAAAGATAAAACGTACTGTTATTGGTCTATTGATAAATAACTCATGAAAGGATGCAATTCTGTAAACGAAGGTTGAAACTTTATAATGATTGAACAACAACAAAAAAAAGAACTGGTTAAGATGAGAAAAAATTTAATATATATTCGAAATTAATCTTGCCACCGATAGACATGATATCTTCCACTAGATATTTATGTTCTCATTGAATAATAACTAATCTATTCCTTTTACCAAGACTTCAATTCAGGGTAAATAGCTTCAAAATAAATTTAAAAAAAAATAAAAAAAATTGTGTAAAAGAAATTGAAAACCACCAAAGGACACCAATCATATCAATCTCAAGGTGTTTTGGTACTTATGAGAAAAGCAGAGACAAAATAACATACTTTTTCGCCTTGTTCAGCTCCATAACCACTATACCCCTCTAAGGTCGACAACGCTCTTGATCTCTGCAAACATTAGAAAGAGTTGAAGACATCAGGCAGTGATCGGTGTCATATTGTAAAAGAAAAGCTGAAACAGGATACCCTTTAGTTGGTTTTTAGGTTTTTGCTTATTTGCAAAAAGTGGGACACATTTACGCTAGCAATTGAACTAAACATTTGAAAATTAGATTAATAGAGTAAATTACAAACAGTGTCTCGAGTCTTCTGAAAGTGCTAGTAGTGTTAATAAGCAAAGGCAGATGCCCCGCAAAGTAGGATCATTGCATGTCCTTATGACATGAAGAGTGAAGTTTTCGTAGAGTAAAAAGTATGAGTGATAGTATCTCACGAGCGGAAGCATTACCTCAGCCATGGCAGATGTCATAACTTCTGGAATGGGCTCAGTTGTGTCTCCAATTCCAAGGCTTATCACTTGTGCATCAGGGTATTTTTGCAAGTGCGCGAGCTTCCTTCTGTTAATCTAATTACAAAACATACAAGCACGAAGATAAGTTCATAACTTCATATTTTATCTTTGAAAACAGAGATGCAGAAGCACCAATCATATAAATTCAATCAAAACCCATATCATGTAAACAAAAAGTTTTACAAGACCAATGTCAAGGGAGAAATGTCTTAGATTACAAGTTATAACACTAATTTAACACTTCTCAACAAACTAAATACTGTAAGAGCTGAAATAGTTTTTCATTTTCTTTACTTAAAGAGTGGAACCAGTCATATACTTGATACAATTGTGTACAACTGTGAAAAGGATTATTTTCATTTTCTTTCCATTCACCTGCTTATCACAAGGTACCCAACGCAAAACGCCCAAAAACAAAGTGGATATTAAACCAGAGTTATTCTACTTTCTAATTTCTTCGCTCTTAGTTCAATCACAGGATTGAACAACAAAAAAGAAAGAATTACATCACATTATTTATGGCTGCAGAAGTATCCACTCACTAACCTCTGGAAATAAATAACCAGCTTCCAGTTTTGCCATGTTTGCATTGCGAGACACCTTGGTTGTGTAAGCTTCAAATCATAAATAAACAGGAGGCAGCATATCAAAATCAATTCAAACTGTCAAATGGAATTATATCCATCCACTAAATGATCCGTTTTTAGGTATAGGCCCGTCAAAAGACCCTATACCCAAGTCTGCATACAAGAGATATAGTCCTAGTAATTCTAGAAGTAGTTTCCTAATCCTAGAATGAGACCTGGTTTTAGAAGATTACAGACATAGGGCAGTTTTCCCTTTATAGAGAGACTAATATATTTAGAAGTAACTCAACCTATAAATAAGGTGCAGTGTAGTACCTGTAGGCAGGGGGAAGAAACTAGAGATTACTAGAGAAGATACTAGTAAGAAAATTCTAGGGCAAAAGAAGAACAAGGGTACAACTCCTAGGGATGAAATTACCTTGAAGGAAAACGTTGTCAAACTCTTTCACTTAAGCAATAAAATTAAGGTTCCGATTGCAATCTGCTTGTTCTTTTATTCTACTTGTTTAGCTATTCTCTATCTATCATATTGGGGTCCAGAAATTGATCACTAAATAAACAGTAAAAGCTTTTACCAGCCTTCTCAGTGTGTGGGGATGCTGCTGCAACACATTTACATATCAAATTCCTTCTCACTGAAACTGAAAATTTGGAAGTTCTGGAGTAAACAAAGAAAAACGGAAATTAATCGGAAAATATAAGAAATAACAATCCTTTGAGTCACAAAGAATAGATAATATATTTTTAAAATCATTACCTGGAATTTGTAGATTGTTGACCTAAGAATGCAGATGATGAAGAAGAACTCGAAGCTGAGAGCTGCGTCAGAGACATATTTTCTACACAGAAGATGAACCAAATGATTAGTGAGAAACCCTTGATTAGTAATCAGAAAAGACCAATACCGAAAGGGTTTTTTTGGTTAGGGTTTTGAGAATTCACCTTGTCAACTCAAGTAAGTCGCCGTTTTTGGTTGAAGTTAGAGATAGACCGAAAGAGAGGAGAGTGTGTGTAAACTATAAAGGGTTTTTTCTTTTGAACCCCCTCCACAAGGATCGGACAACTGAACTGCGGTTAAAAGTTCTGGTTCTTTTCTGTCCATTGTATTTTCGTTCCGGGATAATCGGTACTAACTGTAATTACTGTACTGCATATCTTCTTCGTAAGTGGGATATCCCTATATTTTTCCCTTAACAGTTGTACTTGAAATGCAGATCCAGGGAGAAAACTCAGATGGTTTTTTGTGAAGTAAAAAGAGAGACAGAGAGAAAATAAAAAAATGACTCTAGTCAACCTACGAAACATTATATTTGTTCCTCAATTTCACTGTAGATTTCTTAGTGAGAGTTTAGAAACCCTAGCTCAAGTAAACACCTTGTCAACTTGTCGTTCTTTCTCAACTGATTATCTGCATTTTTCATCAATGTGAGGTTTTTCTCCCTTCTTATTGCATCTTTATTTATGAATTATTATCTTCCTCTTTTTTTCGCCCTTACGAAGAATCTATACAGTTAACCAGTTCTCTTACCTAGATTGAAAGTTGCTCAATTTGTGGAATGGTATTGCCCGGGTACCCCAATTATATGGAATATATGATTGTAGATTTCAAATGCTTTAATTACTAATTTATTGCTTTTAATTTACTTGGTAATGTTAGGTGGGTGAATGTAAAATGTATACTGATAACCTAGAACTAGTAGTCATGGGCATGTAGTTATTAAATGTGTTTTGTTTTGGGGATAGTATGTTTGTTTTGGTTGAGAAAATCTGAAAGCACTTGGTTTGTTATTTTTTTGATCAGAAATTGGTTTGTTATTTGGGAGTAACTAAACCTTAACTTATTACTCACTGATAAAGGAAAAGCAGCAAAACCATTACACCATGGTGAGTGTTTAGAACCTTGATAACTTTGCAGTACATATCAGCAACAGGATGAAAGATGATACTTAAACTTAAGTGTCAATTTTTGATGGATAGCACCCAAAATCTGAAAATGAACTCCCTTCTTTTCTAAATGTTATTTAAAGTGCTTCCTTCTTTTCATTCTTAACATGTAACATTTCATCTGAGAAATGATCTCTCTCAGCTAGGGAAGCCAGTTACTTAACACCATTGTGCAGGTTATTCTTACTCTAATCAACTGTGGATTGGTGCCATATGATTTTAGATCAATCAACTGTAACTCTTACTTTGAAAAGGAGGAAATCCCTCACCTAGCAAATTCATTGTAATCTCAGTCGACTGTTGTACTGTCTGCCAAAACCAACAGAGAAAACTTCATGAAGAATTTTGTTCGCAACATTTGCCCATTCACGAGCAATTGATGATCTCGAATTGGGTGTATTTGTGAAGAAAAATAGTAGATGTGTTGGATCAGATATAGTGCATCTAATGGAAATCCAGGTTCTTGAATCTATTGAGGTTTTCTAGTGAAAACCAATGTTCTATCTTTATCCTGGAATTTTCTATCCGTATTGAATATGTTATTCAAATAAATCGCGTCTTTTTGCTCTTACAACGTCTACAAGAATGTGGCGTATTTTAGCTTCCTATAACTAACTAATTTCAGTGTTACTATCATCCTGTCTACTTGCGTTCTCCTGTTTTTTATTCTTTCATTTTATGTTGTAGTTTGAGAAGAAGACAGAGTTGGAGCATAGCCTTCGCATTGAACACTGGCGGGACTCCTGATGGTGGAAACCAAGACAACCTCAATGCCATCAGTGGTGGTTTTGGCCAGACCAGGTTGGGTAGAATAGTGGGTGCAGGTGGGAAACAGCTGTTAGCGAAGCTAAATTCTGCTAGAAAGAACGTCCCTATGAAAGTCTTTTTACTTCTCCTGGGTTTCTACACGGCCAACGCATTAGCTACAATTCTAGGTCAGACTGGTGATTGGGATGTCTTAGTAGCTGGTGTTGTTGTTGCTGCCATCGAAGGGATTGGAATGCTTATGTACAAAAAGACCTGCTCATTCTCAACTGGGAGGTTCCAGCCCTTAATTGGTATGATCAACTATTGGAAAGCTGGTGTTTGTTTGGGTTTGTTTGTGGATGCTTTTAAATTGGGAAGTTGAATAAGAATATCTGGTTTGCCTAATTACCTGAATCATTTTGTGTAACTATTAACTCCTTATCTACTTCCATCTACTTCCATCTTCTATTATATAAGCACCTACTAGTTGAACCAACTTGTTTCACTCCCGCTATGAAAGACCCATGCTATGGCAGCAAGCCGTACTCGAAGAGTCTCATGCGATAATTTTTCCCTGGATGTCAACCAACGGATATTGTTGGGATGGACGGATGGTATAGGGTGGGTCCAACAAAAAGACCTGCTCCTACCTTTGTGCGGGTTGTGTTTAGGCAGGCAAGCCGGCGTAAAACTTTGCCATACTTTTATGAGATAGAATCTTTATGAGATGATGAAATCTCTAGTTTTACCCTGACTTGTACGGGACAAAAGGGTTTTCGGTATAGGGTGGGTCCAACTACTGCAAAAACAATCTAGAAACTGTATAAGGATATAATATCACAGGAATTTGAAGTTGTATCTACATAGTTGTACTTTACTTTTTCTTTTTGTTTTGTTCTTTTTGAGGTGATACAAGCCTTTTGTACCCTTTCCTTTTTTGATTAATAAATTTTCTTTACCGATCGAAAAAATAAAAAGATAATATCACAGAAATCTGAAATTGATTATAAATTTATACCAAATCTACAAATCTGTTATTTCCAAGTTTGTAGCAATGAAAAATTGATCGGGAACGGTGATACGAAGGATAAAACTTGATGAATGGAACAACCAGAACAAACAGATTTATCATCCATATATTATCAACAATGAAGATAACTAAGGTTATAGAGGAGTTCAGTGCTTATTCAGGTCAATTAATTAATTTTCACAAGTCGACGGTTTATTTCAGCAGAAATTTTAAACCATCTTGCAGTCAGGTTATCAGTGGCATCCTCCAAGTAAGACAACTTGATATCAAGGATGAAAAGTATCTGGGTTTACCTTCTTTTTTTTTTGTGGGAAGAAGCAAGAAAATTCCTTCAACTCTAATTGATAAAATGGAATCAAGATTCACAATATGAAGCTGCATTAACATGTCTGAAACTGACAGGTCTGTAATCGTCTGGAATGTTACTAATGCTATCCATGTTCATCGCATGACCAACTTCAAACTTCCTGATTCTACTATAGATAAAATGAATTCCACACAACAAAAATTCTGGAGAAACAAGAAGACCAATAAAGGAAAGCACTTTATTACATGGAGGAATGTAAATAAACCAAAAGAAGAAGGTGGTTTGGGCTTTAGAGATTTACATTTGTTCAGTAGAGCTCGCTTGCTAAATCTGCTTGGAAACTATGCACAGATGACTCTTCAATCTGCGCAAGATCCTCAAAAGATAAAATATTTCCCTGATGGTCATGTTTTTAATACTCGGGAAAATGGAAATTCTACCTGGTCTTGGAGAAGTATAAGTTGTGAGCTAAGTTTCATCCAAAAATACAACTGCTGGAGTTTAGGAAATGACCAGAAGATTATGATATGGAAGCATAAGTGGATAGTGGAACTGGATGCTCCACTTGTTCCTAAAGATGTGCTAACTTCTACCTCAACTATACTTATGTCCACCAACTTTTCTCACCCAACACTGGAAGTTGGGATTACAATTTTATCTTCTCCTTATTTGAAGCTTTTACTACAAGGTTAATTTTTAATATTTCAATTCATTAATAGCATGAAGATATAATTGTTTAGACACTTGAGAAGATTGAATTTTTTTTAGTTAAGTCCACTAACAAGAAAATGTTTGAAGAAAAGAACAACAACAACTCAGTGGGGCCAATAATGCAAGGCATATTCAAAAGGCTTTGGAAACTTCCATTACTCCCAAGAATTAACCAATTTATGTGGAAGTGTGTCAAGGACATTTTACCAACAAGAGACAAGCTATTTCATGTGATTCAAGGTGGATATTTAAGCTATCCTTCATGTGCTCGAGTCACTGAATCTGCTTCTCACTATCTTCTGAAAAGCTCTCAGTCTAAAATGGTTTGGTTTGCTACGATGGGAATTCATTCTCAAGGTAACAATGATCTGATTGAATGGGTTTGTGGTTGGTTTGATAGATTGCTAGGTTATCAGATACAAGAAGAAGATGTATGTAAAATTGCCATTGTAGCTTGGTGCATCTGGAATGATAGATATGACAGAGTATTCAAGGGTAGTAAATCTTTACCAGCATCCATAATTCAGAAATACAGGGAAGAGACCAAGAACTCCAACTCAACAATCTAGAATTGATCTTCACGGGATTCCCCCTTTAAGATTTTAAAAAAAAAAAAAATATTGATGGTTCTTATCTAGATAATAAGAAAATTGGTGGCATTGGTCTAATAATCTTTGATTTTGCAGGTATTCACAAAGGATCAAAGTGCATCTACTTAGCTGAAACGTTGAGTCCAGAGCAAGCTGAGTGCAGAGGTTTATTGGAGGCAGTTAAATGGGATAAGGATTTAAGGATGGATATGGTGGAGTTTGAGCTGGATTTTCAAAGCTGGTAGCGGATGCTGTGACCAAGGACAACATCAACATAAATTGGAGACTTAGAAATTTGATTCTAGACATTAGAACTTTGTTTAATGCTTTCAATCTCTGGCATTGTATGTATGTGCCAAAAGAGAAGAAAATAGCACATATTTTATAAAAACTATCAAGAGTATACAGAATGAGTAGTGTTTGGTTATTAGATCCTCCTAGAAACATATTTGTTTAGCTACAAGAGGATGCATATTATGTAAACACTCAAGTTTAATCAATGCTAATTTTCCAGTTTCAAAAAAAAAAAAAAAAAAAAAAAAAAAAAAAAAATAATTAAGGTAAAAGCTTCAAGAAGAATCCCATTTAACTCGGTGTAGCAGTTTTAGCGGTGTTGATATGATAACATATATGACAAAAAAATCCTAAAAAACCTCGACCATCGGATTGTTCAAATAGTATCTCCCCTGCTAGTCTTGCATTTTAAGGGTTGCAGGAATTTTGAAGCGGCTACAAGATAAGACGAAGTAAGTACATTTCAAAGTAAATCTATTAACATGTGTTGTGGCGATATGGACATGGTGTCAGTGTCTTGTGTCCAAAACGTTACCTTGACACGACAAGGTAAAAAACTAGAAGTCGGAGACATGGTATATACAAAATAGATCAATAGTTTATCATAGATAGCAAAACACATACATATATAGATTATACAAAAAACAACATTGCAAAAAGCAGACTACACTGAATTTTTTTACTCATCTTCATTCTGATAGATTAGTTGTAGTATTTAAGTGTCACCACATGGAGGAGTTATGTAACTAGGTACATTAAGACCTGAATTGGCTAATTTTTGATATGTAGGTGCATCCAACCTAGTTTCATCAATAAACACATACCAATACTGAGTAGGTCCTTTGACATATCTATCTTCATTTCTAAATAATAATCTGATGCTACTATGAATATAGACTAGATCCTATACTCTCTTAAGATGAAGCTTGTTGCATTTTTCATTTTGGAAATTCGAATACGTCGACCAATTTCTCTCAATATTAGAAACGGAGCTTGGTTGGTTTATCAATCTATCGTCCAGTTTAGCTAGCAAAGGAATATCTTCTCTATAATTGTTCCACCATGATGCTGCATCCTCTGTATTTATATCTTTTTGAGAGACCTAATTTAAGAAGCCCTTAGTGCATTCATAAAATGAACCATGTTGATCTTTTATATATGTTCTATCTTTCGGGATTGTAAACAAATTAATGGATAGTTGCTCTTGTTCCATATCCGCTCAAGAACATTATGCACTTCATCGTAAAAGGAACTCGATCCTTCTATCAGATCTTCATCGTCATGTTCAAATATTACCAGCCTCACATTTTCAATCATGGTATCCCACATGTCATACACCAAGTGCAATGTCAATTTATCGGTATCAGTGAACCTTAAGAAATCAAATATTGGTGCAGTGAGATTGATAAAGTAAACCATATTTTCCCACTAATTATCATCAACAATCATATTTTTAACTTTTTTTTCCTTAACAATATCATTCCCTTTATAATCTTTTTAATCTTGGTCCACCACCATAGCCAACAAAGCTGATTTAACTTCAGTCAAACGGAGCAGCATAATCAGGTTAATAGAAAACCTAGTATCTCCATAACTTAGTAACTTTAGAATAGAATATCTAATGTAGTTTTTACAAGTGGTAAAAGTGGATTCGATTCTCGGACTCTTTTAAAGATTTGATTTCAGATTAATAAAAGAAAAGAATACTAGACAAAAATTACTAAGATGGGCCAAAAGGATCGAGATGGAGATTTATCTAAAACTCTAAAATAATGGAATGCTAAAAATGATTTTTTTGTACTCAAATGGAAGAAAGCCTAGGATTCAATATTCAATCACTATTATGCAAACTAAATGAATGCAACCATTTTCTATAATGTTCTCTAGAAAATTACTCAAGACGACTTAGGACAATTATTTGCGTTTCGGGAAATATGGCGTTTTAATAAGCTATATTTATTTTTTTCAAAATGCTAATAATTTTCTTCACTATAGGATGCTATAGTGATATAACTCGTCAAAATTTAGTAATAGGACATATGAAAAAAAATTATTATCGTGATAAAACGAGAAATAGGACCAAGAGAATTTATATAGAAAATGATTACGACATATTAGTAAACATAATAGGATTTCATATCTAATCCTAGAAAATGATTTAGCTACTCATATTCGGAAGAAAAAATACCAAAGAGATAATGAAATTCATCTTTGTTAAGCTCAAAAAGGACTTACAAATATTGATGGATTTTGCTTCCCTTTTTTGTAGATTACAAATCCAATATAATAAGTCGACATACATATACTCTTACCTTGTTAGTGTGAGATCAAATGACGTGAAGATAGTGGCAAGGAGTCTGATGACATCATGTGCTGTCAAGGGAATTAATACATGCGAGTTTAATGGAAATTGATACAACCACATTTGGAAGTCGACCGAAACTTGGGAGCTGGTTTTCTCGGTTGAGGGGATCTTTGGTTTGGAGAGCTTGGTGAGGAGTCGACCGAAACTACTCTGTATTTTGAGAAGAAAAACTAGTACTTATCTTCTTATTTTTTTAGTTTTTGTCAAACTAGATGTGACAAAGTTTTTGAAAAAAAAATCAAAACAATAGGAAAACGGCTATTCAAATAGTAAAACACATAAATGACTACCTTAATGTATCCAGCCCGAGCTACAATCTGACTCAGACTCTTTACTATGATCCAATGAAAGATGAAAACCTTCAAATAACTACACCTAGAATTAGGGCTGCCAACGGGTCCAAACGGGTCCGGGTAGTATACTACCCGGAACCGGAACCGATTATTATTTTCGGGTCCGGGTCCTAACGGTTCCGGGTCCGGTTCTCAATTCTATGGACCCAGAACCGGACCCGATAATTAGAGCGGGTACCCATCGGTTCCGGGTATTTATCGGTTCTCATGTCATGAAATACCTTCATGAATCCTACAAGATATATATATATAAGCATAACGTCAACATATAAGTGATGAGTTCATCAACTCCATTTCTAACTATACATATGTAAAGTTTAGCTGCCGTAATATAAACCACAAAGATTGGCACACCCAACTTATATAATGTTGCCAAGAAGAAAGACCTAATATAACATCCAAAAATTTAGCAGATCTATATATCTATATTGTTGCCAAAAGAAAGAACTGTCAAAAACAGGAGATAGCTTGCAACTTGGTGTTCATTGGCCATGTCAAAAACAAGTTCCATTAAGAAAAAGAAAAGTAAAAAAGATCAATTGCAGACCAACACAAGATCCAACTGGTAAACAAGAGAACATAAGCAAGAAAGAAACACCAAGCTATACTCAGCATCATGTCCTGCAGCTGCACGAAATAAAATTTCAGTCATAAACTATCCAGTTCATTAGCAGTCCTCAATTTACACTCACAACAACTCTACTGTGGCAGTGCGTACCAAAGTGTTAGCAACGTAAAAGGAAAAATGAAAAATATAGTAAAGTGGATAGTTAAAAACCACTGTGTCCAGTATTCAGTACACACTCACTATGAAAGTTAAAAACCATAGAGTGAAAATGTTACCTGACATGTAGCATCATATGTGTGGTATTCCTGCAAAGAAAACTAACAGATTAGTCGAGGCATTACAAATGGAGAATAAAAAGAATCCAAAACAATAATTGTAACGTAATATATAAACCTTACTTTGCAAACAAAAAATCAGTCAGACAACATCCGACACTGCTCAGTATTGCCATCACCATTAGTTTCATCGCCTCCTTCTCCTTCTTGCGGCTTACTAATTGAATCTATAATGGTCTGTAAGGCAGGATTATTTAGACTAAATCCTTTACCTAACATAAGAAAATGGTCAGTCACCATATGAACCACAGTAAGTGATCAATATACCGATACATATATAATGATTAACACAAATAGATTGAAAAAATAACTTACTCTCCATTCCACTTTTTATCCAATCCTGTCCACATATCAAAGCTTCAATTGTCTCTGGAAGCATTGAAGAACGAAATTTATCAACGACTCTACCACTAGTGCTGAAAACGGATTCAGATGCCACGGAGGACGCAGGAATTGCTAAAATATCACGCGCCATCAACGCAACGATTGGATACTTTCGTTCATAAAACTTCCACCATCCCAGAACATCAAAACTGTCATCATTCATGTTAGTCATACCACTTCCTTTACTTACAGGGAGAGCATCATCTATTAAGTATTGTTCTAGATCTGTTAGAACAACTGCATTTTGCGAACTTTCTTCAAGATATGCTGTGAAACTATTACGTTTAGAAGTAAAAGAACTTTGACAAGAAAGGGTACCACTACTACTAGCTGAAACTGGCTTATTAATGTTAACATCATTTGTGGGAATGCCTCCTGAATATACATGAGCTGAAGAAGCATAGCGAGTTGCATATTCATTATACAATCTTTTCAACAGTTCTTTAACTTTTAACTCCTCATTTTCACTGTTAGCAGCATAAAGTTGTGGGAAGTAGAAACTTACTGACTTCATTTTGAATCGAGGATCCAAAATAGACGCTATTGCAAAAGTCGGACTTGTGATCTCCCAATACTTTTCAAATCTTTCCATCATATTCCATGCCATTTTTGAGATCAATTTATCCTCAGAATTGCACCACTCATGGATTTCTATGTACAAACAGCATGCAACATCGAAGTAGCGATTAACAGTTAAGTACTTTGTACCTGAAAAGAGAACGGTGATATCATAGAATACCTTCAAGCAAATCGAAAGACTACTTGCATTGTTCCAATCTTCCTCCCCTGGAGCAACTTTAAGGAATTCTGGCTCAAACTTCGCATACCGATCAAACGCTTCCCTGAATGGAAGTGCTGTTTCAAGCATCATATACGTGGAATTCCACCTCGTATCAACATCTTGAACTAACTTCTTCTTTGGAGCATTTACTTGCACACAGACTTCTTCAAACTTTTGTTGTCTCTGTGGTGAAGCCCTTATGAATTTTATAGAGTTCCTAACGTTTTGTATTTCTTCTTTTATTTCTTTCATTCCAAAATCAACAATAATAGCTATCACATGAGCAGAACACCGAACCTGGAATAATTCCCCATCCAAGAGCAACCCATTAGCTGGCTTTAGTTGGTCAACAAGTTCACGTGCCACTACCTCATTGGTTGAAGCATTATCCAATGTAAGTGAACCAATCTTCCGATCTATATTCCACTCTAACAACTTATCCATCAGCACCTTAGCAATGTTTGCTCCAGTATGCTGCCCATCGACAAGGCTAAAAGATAATATTCTTTTCTGAACTCTCCATTCCTCATCAATGTAATGTGCTGTCAAAGCCATATAACCCTTGTTCTGACTATTACAAGTCCACATATCAGTAGTAAGGCTGATACGACTCTGAACCTTACTAAAAGTCTCATACAGAAGCTTCTTTTCATAATTATAAACCTTCAAACAGTCTGACTTAGCGGTCGTGCGCTTCACAAGTTTAAAGTTAGGCTGTAATGAGGACAACACCATTCTGAATAAAACATACTCCACCATGGAAAAAGGAAATTCATGCAAAATAATCATTCTTGCGATGAGGTCACGAGTTACTTCTGGAATGAATTTGAAGTTAAATGCAGCTACAGCACCGTCTTCTAGTTCAGAAGCCTTCAAGAACATCTGGTCAACTTTCTTTTGAGTTCTTTGGTATGGAAAACAACTTGCCAAATGTTTCCTAAGACTACTAGTCCCGTATTCACTTCTCGCACAAAGTATTGCAGGACAGTGATTACATTTTCCACTAACCACTACCCCATCTTCAAATATCTGCCCAAAGTCATTCCACACCTTTGAAGTTCTTTTACGTTGTTGTGAAGTTGGTGGAGATGTATCCACGGACACGGGATTAGATGAGCTACTAGCTGTAGTTTCCACTTCTTTTCGTACAGTAGTTTTAACAACTTCATTCCTCTTACGCTTCAAACCTTGAGCTTTTGGAGGCTTAGATGATCCTGTGGGTATAGCACGAGTATGGTCACCAACTACCTTTCCTTTCTGTTTTGGAGTATTGGTTCTGCAAGGGAACGACAACAACGATGAGTTGCGAAAGTAGTAAAAGAAGAAAATCTGCATACAATTAGTTTCAAAAGTTGGCATATAATGATGATTTGTAAATGACCAATAGTAATGGTCACAGCTTTCTCGTGTAGCTGTACAAGAGTAAGAAAAAGGACCAGTAAGTTAGGAGTAGGTATTCAATCTCAGGAACAATATCATCTACTATGGGCACAAATTTCAATCAAATGGGATTACAAGAGATTCTTTGAAGAATAGATCACTAGATAAAAAGAAAGAACATACACAATTCTGATTCACCATTTTCTACACGGGTCTCAAGTGAACACAATATTATGCTAATGCCAATGATTTGATTAAAGTAATGGCAACATGATGATGCTTACGTTGGTGGTAGCTATTTTTTCTTGCTTTAATGTATTATACAGTTAAAACTAGATTGATTTGTGTACTGCAGTTGTGGCTTTAAGTCCTACTAATACTCATCATACAATTGAAGTGAGGCACATCCTTGATTAACAAGAGGTACAAGTCCTCATACAATATAAGTCAACGCCAATGACTACCAACTAGCAAGCATAAATAAGAAAAAGGAAAAAAAAAATCATTGAAGCAAAAAAACAAACATCTTGTGGAACATCCAAGCAAACCTTTGACCTTTCCTTTCCCTTCCGGCCTTCCCCACCCAAGATAATGTACAAATCCCGGTTTTTACATATCTTCTCTTAAGCTCAAAAAAAATAAAGGAAAGTGGAAACCCCATTTCAGAATTTCTCTAAAAGAAATTTCGATAGTCAACTAATTTCAGAATAATCAAACATCAACAATCGTAAATATTAGTAATAATACATCATTTCACAATACAAATGTTAAAATGTTAAAACCCCATTTTAGAATTCCATTTCCCTAAACTGATGTAAACAAACTGAGAAGTATATAAAAATCAAAACATAAATAGATAGTAATAAGTAAGTAAATACCTTCCCATGATGATCTATAACGTATCAGAGAACTAAATCAGTTGATTATTGATCATCGGAAAAAAAAGAGAGATAGTTATTCTTGCAGTCAGAAGAAAAGAAAGATGGATCTGGGCAAAATGAGGGTTGAGTTAGTAAGGAAAAATATATACTAACCTAATCTTCCCTGAGTTTACAAAATTAACCTTACAAAATCTTGTTATTACAATACCCGATTACCCGCGGGTACCCGTCGGGTAGGACCCGGTGGGAACCGTTTATTATCGGGTCTATTCGGGTCTACCCGTTGGGACCCGAAAATCACTAACGGGTCCAGTTTTGAGACCCGGACCCGGACCCGTTTCACCCGGTTCCGAGTCGGGTCCGGGTATTCGGGTACCCGTTGGCAGCCCTACCTAGAATTATCCAGGATTCATGAGATATCGTATTAGCATTGCCATATCAATGATTCCTGATGTTTGTGATTCAGGAATTGGTCTTACTCTTGTCGATGATGTAGGTTATTGTAGAGAAGACAGAGGGGAGTCTTCAGGATGGAGAACAAGGGAATAACTTGAACTTAATGCTGCTAAAACTGCTTTCCAATGGGCTACAGAGTTAACGGGTCACAACATCGAATTTCAAAGTGATTCTGAACCAATTCTTCTAAAGATTATGGAAATGTACGCTCAAGCTAAAGAAGAAAGATTCAAGAATAGTGATTCTTTTGGAAACTATACCAAAACTCCGGCAAACTTTAAAGCTATGGCCTTCAACTTAGTTAGTAGATTTGATAAGATTATGCCTGCTGCAATTTCTAGTTTATGTAACAAATCCATCCTTAAAGCTAAATGGATAGATGAAAATCTCACAGAACTGATCAACCTCATTTATATGCGAGAAGATCTAATCTGGCCTTTGTATTACCGCAACATTTGAACTCTTTCGAGTTTACAAGGTGTTCTTTGTTCGTATAAAAAAATAAATTATATTGGATTCTTTCCATGCATGCAGGTAGTGCCTTTAGTGCAAACAAATTTGGACAAAATTTTATAACTCCAATTAGTCTCTTTAAATTATTCTTCCCTTCTTGATTGTGAAGTATCGTGGGATCCATGAAATGTAACGTGACACCAACATTTCTAGCTTATGTTTGTATGCTCCTTCCAACCGTATAGCACATGCATTACGCCACATCACCAACTTTGGTAAAATAAGTCCACTTTCGTCATCCCATTACCGGCTTGGCCACTAACTCGTACTACGCCGAATTATTGGTGTCTGGTGATAGTTGGATTTTCCTCCATTTCGAGGGCGAAGTTCTGTGTTTTCGTCCAATTGAACTTTATTTACTAAGATACTGCAAAACTGAACAAAACCATCAAATGTGCATAAAATAGAAAACTAATAAATGTAAATAAATTAAGATGTAAAAACTGTGTTTACACACTCATCAAATACCTCCAAAACTATATTTTGGTAGTCCTCGGCCAAAAATAAAATGAAAAATTATTCTGAAAATGTAATAAAAATCCTAACTCACTGTCGCAGGCATCGTGATTGCACTTAGCATGTGCAACAAGCCTTTGAACCCATAGGTGTCCCTATCGAACGATTTATAGTCTAGTGAGGGTTTACCAGAGGTGTACCCACAAAACCTAATTGGTCACAAGTATCCAAAGAGCTATGAGGACATAAAATTTCTCAACATATCGCCAAGTAATTAGAATGCAAGAGAAATCAAAGGTATCCACTCTACAGCTGAATAAAAAAAATAGAGGAGACACATCCGCTCTACAGCTAGATAAAGAGATATCCGCTCTACAGCTGGATAAGCATTATGAGACGCATCCGCTTTACATCTGGATAAGATTATGAGAGAGATAAAAATGAGAGGGACATCCGCTCCACAGCTAGATAAATTACGTGTGATGAGTTGAACCAGTGCTAGAAAGATCTTGTGTGAGATGGAAAGCGAACTAACAAAGCAACCAATATGCATTTCTCCTCGACTCTCTCATAATGCTCAGTAGAAACAACGTCTTCTTCAGCTTCAACTGTCGATGATAAACTCTCGAACCTTTTAGAACCTTGGCAATTAATACTTTTCCTCAATTTCTTATTACCCGAAACTTCTTTATAGATTTTTATTCTTACCCATGGCCTTATTGAACAAAACGGTAACTACAAAATATAAATGTAACTGTTTTTTTATTTTTTTTCATCATTTTTTTACTAATACAATAATAACAAGACTAATATTTACATGACTATGAGAGAAGCACTTGGATCTTCGCAACTTGTAATTTCTTGGTGTCATGAACTTCAACAACTTACATCGTTTTCTTTGCTCTTGTAACTTCTTGTACCTAAGTCTTGAACTTTGATTATGAATTTTTCTTTTCTTTCTATTGTTGCTTATAAACCTTAAACGTCTTCAACTTTCTTCTTAGATTTTGATGTTGATGTTAAGTTTCTACTGAGAGAGAGTCGTAATCCGGTAACTAAGACTACGTGGCAGGTTGCTTTATCTTTCTGGCATTTCCTTCTGACCTAATTGTCTTCCCATCATGGATGGTTAGGTCCATCGCGATTACCCTCTAAAAGGTAAATTTTGTCTCCTAAGTGTCAATGATCTCAATGTCTTATTCTCTAATGTCTCACTAGAATGTTACACCTAGCAATTCGAATTTTCATCTTTTCAGTGAGAAACATTATGTAAACTTAGCTAACCGAATACTATGTGACTCTAAATGTTGAAGATTCTTGGTACAACTAAAAAAATTCTCCCTTACCCCCAAACCTAAATTGAACATAGTCCTCGATGTTCCAGATATAAATATATGAATGCATGAACAAAGAGAAAAAGGGATAGGGAAAGATGTTACCAGGACCATGTACCACAAAGATGGATTGCCTCCCATAAAGAGCTAAGTTTAATGTCTTTATCCAGACATGACTGTACCTGCAGAAAATGAATCGTGATAAACGGGATCCTGTAAATTTGTATTTTCCACTTCAGGGTTGGTCAATTCGATAAACGGTTTTAACCGTTGACTTTAAAAGTCTCTCCAGTATCATGGTTCGTAACCAACAGCGCCGTGTGGATACACAGTCTTTACATAGAATGGGCCAGTCCAACGAGATCTAAGATTACCAGGAAAGAGGTCTGGCATGGTGTAAACGACTTTCGAAGAATCGATTTGTCGTGAAAAACTTTGGTTTTCTCCTTGTAAATTTTCGCATTTTGGTAAGAATCATTAAGAATTTCATCTAACTCATTGAGCCGAAGTCTATGGTTATCACCAGCAGTAGGTAGGTCAAAGTTTATCCTTTTAATGGACCAATAAGCTCGGTGTTCTAATTCTACAGGCAAATGACAGGATTTAACGAAGACTAGTCTATACGGAGACATCCCAAGTGGAGTCTTAAAAGCGGTTCGGTAAGCCCACTTCAATTAAGTGCAAAGACCAATACTTATGTGTAGGGTTTACAGTCTTCTCTAAAATATGTTTAATCTGCATATTAGACATTTCTACTTGGCCACAAGTTTGTGGGTGGTAAGGTGTAGAAACCTTATGGGTAATGGAGTATTTCTTCATGAGCGTCTCAAAAGACCTATTATAAAAATGGGAACCTCCATCACTAATGATTGCTCTAGGCATACCAAATCGAGATAAAATATTGTCTCTAACAAACTTGATCACAACGTGGCGATTATTTGTCTTGGTAGATATTGCTTCAACCCACTTAGACACATAGTCAACGACTAATAAGATGTAAAAGTTACCATAGGAATTGGCAAAGGGACCCATAAAATCTATACCCCACACATCAAATATTTCTATTATTATAAGACTAAGTGGCATCATATTACGTCTGGTCAACTTCCCTAACTTCGGACATCTCTCACAACTTTGACAAAATAGATGAGAGTCCTTAAACAATGTTGGTCAATAAAGACCAGATTGTAAAACCTTCGCAGCTGTTTTCTTAGAACTAAAGTGACCCCCACAAGCTCCAGAATGACAAAAAGTCAAAACACTAGATATTTCGTTGTCAGGAATACAACGACGGATTATCTGATCATGGAAGTACTTGAATAAGTACGGATTATCCCAGAAAAAATATTTAACCTTAGAAAAGAATTTATCTCTATCCTGTTTAGACCAATGGTCGGGCATTTGACCAGTTACCAAATAATTGAAAATGTCAGCAAACCAGGGTAATTCAGAGATGGAAAATAGATTTCATCAGGAAACATGTCAAGGATCGGTTTCTCGTCATCTCTAGTCTCATCAAGGATACGGGATAAATGGTCAGCTACTACATTTTCAGACCCTTTCCTATCATCTGATCAGCCGAGGTTTTGAGTCCTTCTTTGAAAGGAGATATTTGAGTGTGGCATGATCAGAATAGACTATGACCTTTGACCATGATCTAAATTTCTCCAAAGCAAAAACGATGGATAACATTTATTTCTCAGTGGTTGTGTAGTTTAACTGGGCATCGTTTAGGGTCCTACTAGTATAATAAATCACACTAGGTGTTTTATCAAGTTGTTGGCCAAGGACAGCACCAACCGCATAATCGGACACATCACACATAAGTTCAAATGGGAGGTTCCAATAAGGTGGTTGGATGATAGGGGCAGAAGTCAATAATGATTTTAGCTTCTCAAAAGCTGCAACACAGGCTTCATCAAATACAAAGGTAGTATATCTTTAGCAAGTAGGTTCGACAGAGGTAAGGCAATCTTGCTAAAGTCTTTGATGAAACGACGATAAAATCCAGCATGGCTAAGGAAATATCTAACATCTGTTACATTCTTAGGAGGTCTTAATTTTGCAATTAGGTCAACCTTGGCTTTATCAACTTCTATTCCCTTAGAGGACACCACATGTCCTAACACTATTATATATTTAACTATAAAATGACACTTTTCCCAATTAAGGACTAAGTTCTTTTCTTTACAACATTCTAGAACTAGTGTAAGGTGGTGCAAACATTCATCGAAAGAGGATCCAAAAACCGAAAAATTGTCCATAAAGACGTTGAGAAATCGCTCAACCATGTCCGAGAAGATACTTAGCATGCAATGTTGGAATGTCGCGGGTGCATTGCACAACCCAAAAGGTATATGCCTGTAAGAAAAAGTACCAAATGGACATGTGAAGGTTGTTTTCTCCTGGTATTCCGGGGCTATATGGATTTGGTTATAACCAGAATATCCATATAAAAATAATAATGGATGTGGCCATCTAATCTTTCTAACATCTGATCGATGAATGGTAAAAGAAAGTGGTCTTTGCTAGAGGCTCGGTTCAGCTTATGATAGTATATACATACTCCCCACCCGGTAGTAACACGGGTAGAGATCAATTCATTGTTCTCATTTACAACTACAGTAATCCCAGACTTCTTTGGGACAACCTGGACATGACTGACCCATTTACTATCAGAGATGGGGTATATGATACCCGCATCTAATAACTTAAGTACCTCAGTGCGGACAACTTCCTTCATATTAGGATTTAAACATCTCTGCATTTCTCTTGAGGTTTTGGCACCTTTTTCTAGGTAGATGTGGTGCATACAATCAGCAGGACTAATTCCTTTCAAATATGTTATAGTCCATCCTATTGCAGTCTTGTGCTATTAGAGAACACTAACTAGTCTACTTTCCTGGTCGAGTTCTAAGTCAGAGGCAATTATGGAAGAAAGAGTATTCTCATTACCAAAAAATATATATTTCAGTGTATCTGGTAGCGGCAGTAATTCAAGGGTTGGGGACTTAACTGATGATGAGAGGGGTTTATCTATGGTCGACAGAAGAGGTTCTGGTTTACGCTGTCATTTCCCATAATTCATTATTGGCACAAAATCTAACAACGCATTAACTTCTTCAAAATGAATATCCTCATCATAGTAGGCTCCAAAGTGGGCCAAGCACGCCTCTAAAGGATCTCTAACACTGTTAGTGGTAAAGGTATTCTCAACTAGAGAGTCAATCATGCATATAGACTCATAGTGTTCAGGGTCCGGTAGGGCTTGTAACGCCTTAAAAATGTTCACCAGGATTTTCTGATTCCCAAAGTAAAATCTACTAGGCCAGTTTGACAATGTATGACTGCATTTACAGTAGCTAGAAACGGACGACCTAGGATAATTGGGATATTCATATCGTGACTAGAGACAGGATGAGTGTCTAAAATCACAAAGTCAGTAGGATAGATGAAGTTTTCCACCTGAACCAAAACGTCTTCAATAATTCCACGTGGGATTTTGACTGACCTATCGGCTAACTGTAGCGTTATCCTAGTTGGTTTTATCTCACCTAATCCAAGTTGTTCATATACCGAGAACGGTAAAAGATTCACCCTATCCCCAAGATCTAACAGAGCAATTTCTATCTTTTGGATACCAATAACACATGTGACAGTATGACAACCAGGATCTTTAAATTTGACTGGGTACTTTTGTGAGATTATGGAACTAACTTGTTGGGTCAAAAATGCCTTCTTGGGGACACTTGCGTCTCTCTTGACAATGCACATCTCTTTTAGGAACTTGGCCATAGCTTGTACATGTTTTATTGCATCAAACAAGGGCAGGTTGATCTTAACTTGCTTAAAGATGTCAAGGATTTCATCATATGTACTAGGATTTTTCTTAGCGAGTCTCTGAGGAAATGGTGCAGGTGGTATGTACACTCTCTCAGAATGATCTTAACTTGCTTAACCAAAATGATATGTTCATTGTGGACAACCTGGACATGACTGACCCATTTACTATCATATACCCCATCTCTGAGGTGCTTAACCACAATGATCTTAACTTGCTTAGAGTTTTACCACTCCTAAGGGTGATAACTGCTTTGATATGTAGAACTACCTGATCTATAAACCTGGTTAAATCCTTTCGTATTTGGAGTCGTTTGGCTAGGAAATGTCCCATTCTCCCTATCATTTAACCGTTTCAAAAGTTGATTTATTTGAGTCTCTAAGTTGGCAATAACCCGGTCACTATTCTGTTGGTTATGCTGACTCGTCAGGATAAAGTCATCGAGCTTCTGACTTAAATGGTTGATATTTTGGGTAGTCTAGGAATTATTTAGGGCATTACCATCAATTAAGAGTTTTATACTTTCCTCTAGAGATGACACATTTTTATCAACTTGGTTCGGTTCTTGGACTTGAGCTTGGTTCCTAGAAAAACCTGGTGGTGGGTTACTAGATGGGCCACCTTGATGGTTACCTTTAGACCACAAGAAATTTAGGTTATGTCTCCAACCAGGGTTATAGGTATTAGAGTATGGGTCGAACTTGGGTAGACCCTCATATTTAGAGTTCATACCACCATGTAGGACACTAATCTGGTCACGAGTAGTATCAGTTGGGTAAAACTAGGGGCAATGGGGTACAATATGACTTAGATCACCACAAATGGTACAAGGTTCTGGGCTCACTGTTACAACTCATAGTCTGGTTAAACCCTTGGTTCATCTCTAAAGCCTCTAGATGCCTAAGGGTATCTAATCCATTATCGACTCTATTGACCCTATGGATAGGGTTCCTAGTTATTTTTGGATCCCTCATTGAAGCCCATTGACGAGTCTTTTCAGCTAACTCGACCAACTCGTCAAAACATTCATCTAGGTCTTGATGGGTAAATTCTCCACTACTTATTGTTTCTACTTGCATTCTGGTTTTACTATCAAGGCCCTTATATAAGATTTGGGCCATGTGGGCTTTCTCAAATCCATGGTGCAGGCATTGATATGACAATTCATTAAACCTTTCCATGTAATCATTTAATCTCTCACATATTTTCTTCTTAAAGGTTTGGATTGACTGTCAAACAGCAGCAGTCTTATGGTGTGGGTATAATTTATTAATGAAAACCTCTACAAGGCCATCCCAGGTGGTAATTGTTTTAGAGGAAATCATGTGATACCACTCATTGGTCCTCTCTTCAAGAGAGAAAAGGAACAGACGTAACCTAAGAACGTTTTTAGTGACATTCGGATAACTCGTGGTGTCACAAATCATCCAAAATTCTCGGATGTGGGTGTACAGGTTCTCATTCTCTATCCCCATAAACTTACGTAGCATGCCAAATATCCCAGGTTTAATATCAAACTTAACGGTAGTGTCCGGTAAAACAACCCCAGGTTCACGTATCACTCTAGACGGGTTCAAACGGTCCCTAAGGAATTTGGTTGGCGGGACTTCACCATCATTTTCATTAACCATTTTGGAAAATATAGAAGTACTACCTAAATCCATGTAATGGATCAGAATCAAATTAAAAAGGTTGTTTTCCTCAAGTCTATCTCCTACCCGTTTCCAACGTCGCATACACAAGCAAGAATACTAGTGAAGCAAGAAAATCGTGCACATGCAAATGAAGGGTTTACTAAATTAGGTAAGCTTGGGTTACCTCAGCAAAATATACCTAAAGGTACGAGGTTGAGGCTTGTGGAATTTCGGCTGGTAACTCCCATAAGTCACAAGGCACGGGTTCAACGTACTTTTCCACAGGTTTCCTAAATTCGGTAATTCTGACGATGAAATTTGGTGTGTGCAACGTGTTTTTTTTTTATGAAAATAAAATAAATATATATATATATACAAAAAGGAAATAAAATCTACAAAAATAATAAAAATCTGGGTCTTTATTACTTACCATTTTTGGTAGGCAATTCCACAATAAATGTAAAATATTACCTGCACAATAAAAACAAGAAAAATACCCAAGTAAAATCGAAAAAAATAAAATATAATTAAACCAAACAAAACAAAACTATAAAATAAAATAAAAATCTAAAACCTAACCTAAAGGCAAGTCCGCGTCGGAGGCACCAAAAACTGATGTAGTTTTTACAAGTGGTAAAAGTGGATTCGATTCTCGGACTCTTTCAAAAGATGGACCAAAAGGATATTTGATTTCATTATTTTAAATATTTGATTTCAGATTAATAAAAGAAAAGAATACTAGACAAAAATTACTAAGATGGACCAAAAGGATCGAGATGGAGATTTATCTAAAACTCTAAAATAATGGAATGCTAAAAATGATTTTTTTGTACTCAAATGAAAGAAAGCCTAGGATTCGAGATTCTATCACTATTATGCAAACTAAATGAATGCAACCATTTTCTATAATGTTCTCTAGAAAATTACTCAAGAAGACTTAGGACAATTATTTGCGTCTCGGAAAATATGTCGTTTTAATAAGCTATATTTTTGTTTCTCAAAATGCTAATAATTTTCTTCACTATTGTATGCTAGCTCCCTAAAAGGGATATAACTCATCAAAATTTAGCAATCGGACATATGAAGAAAAATTATTATCGTGATAAAACGAGAAATAGGACCAAGAGAATTTATATAGAAAATGATTATGAAATATTAGTAAACATAATAGGATTTCATCTTTAATCCTAGAAAATGATTTAGCTACTCATATTCGGAAGAAGAAATACCAAAGAGATAATGAAATTCATCTTCATTAAGCTCAAAAAGGACTGACAAATATTGATGGATTTTGCTTCCCTTCTTCTTGGATTACAATGGATACAATGTATTTTGACAAAGGACTAAAAAAATAAGAAGATAAGTACCAGTTTTTCTTCTCAAAATATAGAGTAGTTTCGGCCGATTCCTCACCAAGCTCTCCAAACCAAAGATCCCCTCAACCGAGAAAACCAGCTCCCTTTTTATATGCGACCACCCCCATTGATTTCCATAAAAATTAAAATTTGCATTAGCTACCGAATTGCATGTATATGGTATGAAAGATCTCCATTTGTCTCGACTTCCAAATGTGGTTGTATCAATTTCCATTAAACCCGCATGTATTAATTCCCTTGACAACACATGATGTCATCAGACTCCAACCACTATCTTCACGTCATTTGATCTCACACTAACAATATAAGTGTATATATATATGTTGACTTATTATATTGGATTCTTTCCATGCATACAGGTGGTGCCTTTAGTGCAAACAGATTTGGACAAAATATTATAACTCCAATTAGTCTCTTTAAATTATTCTTCCCTTCTTGATTGTGAAGTATTGTGGGATCCATGAAATGTAACGTGACACCAATATTTTTAGCTTATGTCTGTATGCTCCTTCCAACCGTATAGCAAATGCATTACGCCACATCACCAACTTTGGTAAAATAAGTCCACTTTCGTCATCCCATACCGGCTTGGCCACTAACTTGTACTACGCCGAATTATTGATGTCTGGTGATAGCAAGGCTTGGCCACTAACTCGTACTACGCCGAATTATTGATGTCTGGGTGATAGCTGGATTTTCCTCCATTTCAGGGGCGAAGTTCTGTGTTTTCGTCCAATTGAACTTTATTTACTAAGATACTGCAAAACTGAACAAAACCATCAAATGTGCATAAAATAGAAAACTAACAAATGTAAATTAAGATATAAAAACGTTGTGTTTACACACTCATCAATATCTCTTGTAAATTGTTAATGTTTTTGAGTGATTAGCAACAAATATTTTAACCATTCTTGCTTGTGCTCTTGCATCCACTTAAACTCTTCGAATCTACTTCGGTATTTGGTTGTTGGCTTGCACTCACAAAGATTTCTCAAAGCCAAGTTGTGTGTGCGCGCTAAACATGGAGTCCAAAAGATATGTTTGAAAGTATGCTACACTTGCATTGCAACTGCCTTACACAAGGATGAATTTTCGGTATCTAAATGCACAACATTCGTAACCCTAACTTCTTGAATAGTGTTTTCAAATAAACTGTAAGTACATAATTCCGCCACTCGCCACGTGTCCTCGGATGAACACGTGGAGAGCATATGACGAAGGGCATCAAAAGACGATGCCACATCGATACAGCCAAGAAACGTGTACCAGCAGGAAGGGCCCCTCATCTAACAGATCCAATGGCTACCAATGAAGGAGCACGGGAATAAAGCACCACTGCGATGGGCCTAATACACCCTCGGATCTGCTTTATCCCATCTCGAGAGAAATCTCAGATCTACGGTCAGAGCCCAACCGACTGACACGGATAAGACAGGGGCAGGATACCGTGGTCTGACGCGTGCAGAAAGACCCAACCACCCGCATTAAACACCTGGGGCAGCACACGCATCAGTCCACCAGCAGAAGAAGCGAGCATACCTCTTCGGCAACAACGAAAAAACGAAGGAAGAGCCTCATAGTAACCGAAGACTCTGCGTGTTGGCACAAAACACGAGAGGATAAGATTACAACGGCTCCATCGGTGGACCCCACGTGGAATCCCTATAAATACCCCTCCTCACTAAGAGAATGAGGAGGTCGAAAAAGGAAGGAGAGAGAATTAGGAAGAGTAAGTAATCCTGATGCCTCAGTGAGAACCCCTAAAGTCATTTGACTAAGTTTGTAATCAATCAATACATAATGAAACCTTTCTTTTACCCCGTGGATGTAGGCCTTAGTGCTGAACCACGTAAATATTTGTCTCCTTTACATTACGCACTTTATATTACGCACTTTATATTATGTTCTTTACATTGTGCAACCTACATTATACTCTTTACATTCCGCACTTTACATTCGTTCCGAGGTTGCTTACCACTTTCTATACACTCTGTGTTAAATACTCGATAATACAAGGACGAGTCGGAAGACTCAGAGTCGATGAATCGTTGTACACACTATTTTGCTACGTACGTTATATCCAACCCGTGAACTTCGGTGTGTGCGAACATTGTTTGAGGACACGTAGATACCTGCGTAATTTACGTGTTCACAATTTGGCGCTAGAAATAGGGATTCTTTCCCGGTAAAAGATTTATCTTATCCTGTGATTTGAACACTATGGCTTCTCTGAGCACCGCTCTCTGAAATTAGCGGTGCTTGGAGCATTTTCGGGTTTTTTACACCTATTCGCTCAGTAGATCTACATCTTCGAAATGATTTCCAAGTTTTCATCTTTAGAAAATAAAGCGTGTGGACATATCCACGGATTTTTCAGTAGATCTACTTCTTCGGAATGTTTTCCAAGTTTTCATCTTTAGAAAATCAAGCGTGTGGACATATCCATGTATATTTTAGTAGATCTACATCTTCGGAATGTTTTCCAAGTTTTCATCTTTAGAAAATCAAGCGTGTGGACATATCCACGGATTTTTCAGTAGATCTACTTCTTAGGAATGTTTTCCAAGTTTTCATCTTTAGAAAATCAAGCGTGTGGACATATCCACGGATATTTTAGTAGATCTACATCTTCGGAATGTTTTCCAAGTTTTCATCTTTAGAAAATCAAGCGCGTAGACATATCCACGGATTTTACGATAGATATACATCCTCGAAGGAGTTTTAAAACAAATATACACCTAATGATGATCTTATTTCACATCACAAGCTAACGGAATCCGATTTCCCAGACTTTACTAATGGGTTCCCCTTTGGACTAATCTTTTTCTTGTGTACATCATAATCATTTTTCAGAAAAATATCAAAAATGGAGAAGAACAAAGATGCAGGAAAAGCGAGAGCCTCATCAAAGGAAACACCAAGGACAACTCCGGTAATGACTAGGAGCAAGCAAAAGGACGAAAAGCTCAAAGCCACAGACAAAACGCAGAATAGAGCGGAGAGCTCGAGGCTTTTGGATGCAACCACTATTGCAGCGGAAGCCCTGAAGGATTTAAAAGATAGGTGACCTATAATACTTATGATACTTCTATTAGGATTACATGGGTTTTGTGGTTGTCAGAATTTGATGATACGGTGTTATTAACATGAGTAAACAAGCCATTATTGTGGTTGTAGAAGGGGTTCATATTCTTTCGTGCATGCTAGTTACCTTCAAATTACTATACATAGGCTATGGAAACAACTTACAATGGTTAATGAAGACACTCCATGGATTGCAATAGGAGATTTCAACTGTGTATTACGTTGTGATGAGAAAAGGGGTGGTTTGGAGCCTAGAATGTCTGTCATTAATGAATTTAGTGATTGGACCATGGATGATAATAAGATAATAGTTGAATACTAATTTGTTTTGGCTATTTGGTGATTTTTTTAGGTTTTTTCAAACTTTCTTTTTTTCTTTTATCTTGATCATCTCACGGTGATTCAAGATGGGGGATCAATCTGATCCATCCCAAAAGAAGACTTTAACATATGTTGAACATTTAAAAAGAAAACAACAACTTCCTACAACTTCCGTGGATTTGAATACATTGCTAAACCCTACTAGGAAAGATGGCAAACATGTTATTGTTGTACGGGAGAAATTTTATTTGGAAGGGTGTGAGATTTGGCAAGTGAAAAATACTAGAACCCCCCTAATATATGGGTTTAATATATAGAAGCCCCACTAAATGGATCCTACCCTATCAACTCCATACTTTCACTTTTTAATATTTCTAGGCCCAGAATTTTAGATTTCAGGGCTTGGTAATAAAGTTTAGGATATGGGGCAAATTTTTAATACCAAAAATGCCCTTTACTATATATACCTAATGAAATAGGCTATAAATTTCATTTCCAGATTCATTTTGTTTTTCACTTTCTCTCTCTCGGCTAAAGAATTCTAGGGTTTTCAGAGCTCCGACGATCTCTGATTCAATATCTAATGATGAGGTTTATGGATCTCCACTGGAATCTGAGTAAGATTTGGTTTCTTTTTATCATTTCTAGTCAAATGAAACAGTGATGAGCAGATCTGAAGCAGAATCAATCAAGTTATACGAACCTAAATCTGAGCATAAAGAAATTCGATTCAATTCAATCGAAGAGAAACATCTACAAAAATGAAGCAAATTAAGTTTAATCTTTCCATATCCTTTTTAATTTAATTGAGAGTTTTAATCTATCAATCTCGAGTTGAAATCAAAATCTTTGAGGTTTGATTATAGAAGTTTTGAAAAAAAAAGAGAATTAATCTCGATTTTGTTGTTTGATCCTTGATCAGAGCTTGGATGTTTAATCATGAGAAGGATGAGCATGATTATGCATATAAGTATCATCTTCTCTTATTGAGAGATTTTAGTTGATTGATTTCAGTGGATTTTAGGGTTTTCAAAACATAAATCTTCATATTCTTTTCAATTAACTTATCCTAATCGAAATCAGAGCATAGATATATAACATCTACTCACTCTGGTTATTTTGATGTAATTTTTTTGAAGAATTTTGAACAAATATTTCAGATTTGTTCTTCATCAAAATCGACGTAAATCTTAATTTGTAGATCCGATCTATAAACTGATTTGAGATTTGATATCATCAAATCACCGTCTCTATTACTCATATATTTAATTTTAATTTCAACCACTCTTAATTTTCTATTTCATTTTGTTCTTGATAGACGAAATTTGATTTCAATTGTTTAAACAATAACAACGGATGCAATTTTATGACTCAAACTGTATATCTAATTGAAAATTATGCTTTCAATTTTATTGGCAGTTCAATCTTCTACCATAGATTGATTATGTTGGAAGAAATATTTACTAGAAATGATATTTGTTGGCTGCTATCCATGCTGAGTAGGAGGAGGAACAACAACAACAGTAACATATTATTTACAGCAACAATAACAGCAGCAGAACAGTAATCAGCAACAACTTCAGCTCCAGCAACAAGCACTTCTTAGTCAATCCCAGGGTTCAAATCATCAACTCCTCCAGCAAGATAAAGTTGCGGGTGTAGGAAACATATCATTAGATGGTAGCATGTCAAACTCTTTCCGAGGAAATGATCAGGTTTTCCTTTTCTTCATATGAATTTCTAGTATAAATCTGTTACTTTTTTACTTGGTCGAATTTCTAGTGTTTTCTTTTGTTTGTGGCCATTGTTCTTAATGATGATTAATTTGGTATCTTTTAAGAATTCGAAAAATCCGACTGGGAGAAAAAGGAAGCAACCAGTGTCATCTTCTGGTCCTACCAACAGTTCAGGAACTGCAAACACAGCTGGTCCTTCTCCTGGTTCTGCCTTCAACTCACACGCCAGGAGATGTGCCTTCAGTACAACCTGGTGTTAATTCCTCAAAGGCGTTAATAATGTTTGGAGCCGATGGAACTGGACCTCTAGCCTCACCATCAAATCAGCTGGTAAGCAGATAAGTTCGCAAAGTGAATTTTGGGAGCACTTCATTTTATCAATGGGATGATAACGATCCTTATTTGCAGGCTGATTTTGTGGAGGATGGATCCCTTGATGATAATGTTGAGTCGTTCATACGTGATGAAAATGATGCTAGAGATCCTGTAAGCCGTGATATGGATATCAGTCAAGGAAAATAACTTCGTTTTTTGTTATACACTGGCATGAGCATTCTTTTCTAAGAAACGGTCAAGAGCAGAGTATCTAGTAGTTAGTAACGAGATTCTGTTGTTGATTATTTAGTTTTTTAGTCATTCTTATTAATTTGAGCTCCATTGATGGATGCCCTCTTGGTTTGTATCAGGTTTCACATTTACCGAGGTTGGTTTTTTCCGAGCAAGTACAAGTAAAGTGGTCTGTTGCCATTTTTCATCGGATGGGAAGCTACTCGCCAGTGGTGGGCATGATAAAAAGGTGTAGGCTTGTGTATTTGGAATTATTGTTATGTGGTAGTGCCAGATGTAACGTACATGTTAACATGAACTTGTTCCGTTAATTTGCAATTGCAGGCTGTACTTTGGCACACAGATTCCTTCAAGCCTAAAACAACCATGGAAGAACATTCCTTGCTGATCACTGATGTTCGCTTCAGTCCAAGTATGCCACGCTTGGCTACCTCCTCATTCGACAAAACTGTCAGGGTCTGGGATGCAGACAATGTTAGTATATCCCTTTTCGCCTTTCTTCCAAATATATAATATATATCATATTGACTGTAATTGTGGGTCCATGTTCATTGCGTACTTTTATGGGTCATTCTGCTCCTGTCATGTCACTAGACTTTCACCCAATTTGTAGTACCAGAATATCGTCACAAAAACATTCTGGCGAGATTAACAACATTTCTGCGAGCGTCACAGCGAATTCTCCAACAACACTTTGTGAGTGTCACAAAATAATGACGGAACATTTTACGATGGAAGAAACACAAAAATAACATGATAAGTTGGCGATGGATACAAAGATGGCGATAATGAAGACCAATGATATGTCGATGAGATCGCAGAATTAATCCGAAATTAGATGACAGATTATTTGTCACCCATTATGTAATTTACTATAAATAGAGATCCAATAGATTGAGAAATGAGAGGTATTTTTTTAGAGTGGAGAGAGTCTTGAGGAGAGAGAAAATTTTAGGAGAGAGAGATATTTTTCATTGAGATTTTTAGAGAGAGAAAATGTATTTTTTCTTTATCATCTTCTTCCCCAAAACTAGATTTAGAACTCCATTAATGGAGATTATCAAATGTAAAATCAAATGTAAACTTTAACAATCATAGTAGAGAATCATGGATGTAGATCAAATTGATCGAACCATGTAAAAATCCGTGTGTCTATTTATAATTTTTAGAATTTAAAATATCAAATTAGTTTAGATCAAGAGATAATTATCAAGATATTATAAGGGGTGTGTTGTGGGAATTCCTGCAACTACATTTTGGCGCCGACTAAGGGGACGAAGATAAAGAGAAATTACCAATTATTGATGATGAATTCGATTGAATATATGAGATACATGGAAAAATATGGAAATTCTGAGAAAAGAACGATGAAGAACAGCCAACACAATTTAAGAGAAATGTTTACAGAGAAAGAGAAGCAGAAAAAATTGGGAAGCAGGAGCAGATTCGAAGAAATCTTTATAGGAATCAAATAAAATGAATCGGCAGCAATTAATTGTTTAAACAGGACAATTTCTTTCTTATCTCTTTAATCATATTTAATAATCTGGATCTGGGAGATTTTGAATTTTTAAACGATCACACTTTGTTTTTCACAAAAATTGATGTTTAGTTGATATTTTGAGTTCAAAAGAGTTTTGATCATAAATTTATGTCCATAAACTTTTGTGAACATGATTTTTGTGATTGAAGTCAAAAACGAAAGAATAGATCATTACAAAAACATCGATTTTAATCACGATTTTGATTGTTTCATGAAAATATAATTTTGATCGTTTATGCGGAGTATAGATTTACAAATGTTGTTTTCAGAATCCATTTCATGAAAATTAAAATCCTTGCGAGAATACAATCATTACACTTCCGCTGATATATTTAATTTATTGACTTGATTATTGTTACAGTGAAGAACAATACACACAAATTTTTGGCAGGACAATTCGCAGGAGTCCTAGGGACATATTCAAGCAAAAATGAGTTGGTGGCAAAGGAAAATTAATGAGAACGAAGAAAGGTGGAAATGTAAGAAACCTACGGAATTTATAAAATGAAACTAAACCATATAAAGGAGTTAGCAGCGAAATAAAGAATAAGATTCAAGGGAGATTCCTGCGAGGTGCTCACTAATATTGTCTTTGCGGGTAGACTTTTCATTATTGTCTGCAACGATATTGCGGCAGAACTCAGCAACAGTAAACTTACAAGAGGAAAATTACTGCTAGGTGCTCGCTATTATTTTAGAGGAAATAGTAATGTCTTTAGAAGAAATCAACATAGTATGGCGAGAGGATCACTTTTGAAGAAACTATAAATGATTTCTGTGGAGGACCCATGGGAATAGGAAGAGAAGGTATGCTAAGCCAACGAAGGAGGAAACAGTTAACCAATGGTAAAAAAAAATTAGAAGAGAAGGCTGCAGCAATAGGGGGGCCAGTACATTTTTTATTGTACTGCATGACAGCAGGGAAATGTAAATAGAATATAATCAATCAATGAAGCAGCTCGCCAGGATAACCAGCATAAGGAATTTATGAGTAATAAATTGCAGACCATCAACATCCCATCAGGAATAATTCTCATCCCTAAATAATTATCATAGAACTGTCCTTACTAAGTAGATGAATCCACTAGTGACACTAAAAAATTAAGTGGAACGTGACTATGCCATGATCATAACACCGTAACTTAGTTAATTGTTCTTATTAGTATTATTTGGTTAGTTTAGTTTTGAAACATTTTCAAACAATTTCATGTTAGGATTGAAATTGATGCTAGGTAGGGTAGGAATATGCCCCAACAAGCCTTACTAGATAGGATCCACTTTATTATTTCTTTCATGTATACGTAATTACGGAGTATATGTTAAATATTTTTGCGATAACCCTTTCATAAAATTATTATAAAAAGTAAAATTTTTAATTGAGTATAGACTTTTGGCGATAGCCCATGTCATACGTAATTATATGTCAACTGACACTTTCCCATGAAATTTTTAATTGAGTTTTACTGTTGGTTTTTGGAGAACATCGCCAGTGCAACTTGGAGACCATCACTTCAGATGAATCAGCCAAAGTAAAATTGTTATTATCAAGGACGTCATCGCAACTTCAAATTCGCGAGTAGCAACGCTAAAGAGTGAAGAAGGACCATATATGAAAACAAAAGGGACAAATTCAAGAAAAAGTAAATTTTGTCTTTTCGTTAAAGAAGAAGGAATAGTACACAGTATTATGAAGACAGTATTATGTGAACCAGGGACCTAATCCATTCGCCAGATATAGGCAATTCGCGAGCAAATTCTGCGATAGTGAGAGATTAGAGAATATCGTCAAGATAATGAAAATAAAGTTAGTAATAATGACCAACGACATCACCAATGACACATCAAAAGGGAATATTCTTAACTTTGATCTCTTAAACTATAATAGTTCATTTTTCAAGAATTATATTTTTAAGAATTATATTTTCACTTTTGGAGGATTCACCCGCGAGGAGCTCGCAGTAATATCATTCTAGCTTAATTAATTCTTTTTTATCAGGGACCAGAAGTGCAAAAGTAAACTATTTACATCTGCAAGGCTATCGTGAGGATAAAATTATCATTTCCTTGATTATTTTTTACCCTCACGTGATTTCTTTGTAGGGCCCCCATGATAAAGAAATGGTGTAATGTTGACGCAAGTTCTTGGCGAACAAACATCTCATTTGGACCATCGCTAAGAATCAAATTGCGATATTCTGATATTATCCTAGATTTAGTGTGGACCATCTCACGAATTAAATAATACGTGACAAAAACATCAGCTGTTTATTAATTCGCAACTATTTTTCTGCATATTATTCCCTACTTGTTCATTAATTCTTTAAACCGTTAAACCATCGAAAGATACGTAAATTTAACTCTTTTTTGCATGGAGAGAACAATGGGGCCAAAACCTTTTGCAAACTAGCAACTTAAATACACATTCACGAGAACTAGCAACTAGCAACTGTTATTTTCACGAGCAACTCGCCACTATCATTTTCACGTCTTTTAAACTTTCTTTTAAATTTTCACGTCTTTTAAATTTTCACGAGCAACTAGCAATTATCTTCTTCTATAGGAAGTCTTTTAAATTTGCTATTTTAAATTAATTTCGCGAGCAACTAACAACTGTCATTTTCACGTCTTTTAAATTTTTGGCAAGGTACAGAAAAGAGTTGATGATTATCTCGCCAAGAATGAAGAAAGTTGACGAGAATTTTGCAAGTTAACTTCGCAAGAGAGGGTTAGAACAATTGGTATGGTGTGAGGGGCAAGTCAAGTTAATTTCTCATTTCTTCTTATTTCACAAGCAAATCAAATACTTCGCGAGAATTTGCAGCAACAGCAAATCGCCAAAAAGCTAAGTACCACTTCCTTGAATATTTTACTTACAGAAAATGAAAATTTTTGATTTATATTATCGCCAGATTTCAAAGAACATTTCTAAGATTTATAGTATTTTAAAAACTTTTGATTCAATTTACCAAAAGCGGTATAATCGCAAGATTTCTAAAATTTCTAAGATTAAAAATAAAAAATAAAATATTATTACAAAAAATTATAAAAAATGAGATCATCGCAAAAATTTATAGATTTCAAAAAATTTAAAGATTACAGAAAATGAAACTATCGCAAAGATTTCTAAGATTTCAAAAAAAATTGATTTCATATCCAAAACAGCGATACCCTCGTAAGATTTCAAAAGATTATAGAAAAAAGAATTATCGCAAAAAAATTTCAAAGATTTCTAAGGTTACAGAATACGAAACTATCGCCAAAATTTCTAAGATTTCAAATTTCCAAAATACGCGATATAAACTCAAGATTTCAAAGATTTCTCTAGAATATTTCTTTTACAGAAAGATTTCAAAATATTTAAAAGAATATTTCAACTCAATGAGCAAAACAAATTTTTATCAGAACTGCGAGTGTAATCGCGAGATTATTCAAGATTATATAAAGAATTGACAGAAATGAAAGAATGAAGAAACGCGAAATATCGCGAGAAACGCGAATAAAATTTCGCAGAGATTTAAAGAATGGGACAAACCTTTATGGCGTGCACCCTAGTTCGCGAATACAATTTCGTAAGAGGCAAATGTAAGACCTACAAGCACATTATAAGGGGGGGTATCTCTTTACATGATTCAGCGATAAGGTTACACCGCTAATGGAACCTGAGTCATGCATATGTTGGGGTTAAAGAAAACCTATCCAGGAGAGAGATTTTGGATTTCCATCTTTATAAGGTTATATCCTGGTTGGACGACCGAGAATCTCTTCCAAGAAGCGCAGAGTATGACCAAGGCGCCGAGGTACACGGTTTAGCCAAGGGTGCCCGGGATGGACGAAGCTACCCTGGCCATCTTTGGTAAGTCTTGGATACAATGCACTTGGCCTGAAGAAAACCCCACTTAGGGTGCAGTCTTGTAACTATAAGCCATATAGGCATAAAGGACAAGAGGCTGCGAAAAAAACTGGTTGTTGGTAAATCTGGATGGGAGGAGCTAGTCTTGTATGGACGATGTTCCCTCCTTGAAGGGTAAACCAGGGGGAAGATAAGGGCGGCACCCTCCATTAGGGAGCTGATAAGTGTCTTAAGACGGCAATGTCATGGGGCTCTAAGATCGCAAGATCATTGAGGCCTGTCATATTGTCGCGTAAATTATACAGAGGCAAAAAGCCAAATGAGAAAAAGTTAAGATGAGATCAATGGGTTTTTACATGAAAGTGTAAAGACGTCCTGCGATTTCATCGCAAGACGGCAATGTCATGAGACTATGATCTCGCGAGAGAACTTAGACTTGTCATATTGTCGCAGAAAATTCAAAGAAAAATGGATAAGACAAGATCAATGTAAAGACGTCCTGCGATTTTGTCACAGAAAATGCAAATGTAAAGACGTCCTGCGATTTTGTCGCAGAAAGAAAAATTGGCGAAATAAGTCCTTTAACTAGGAAGGCAAAATAAGACCAATAGAATAATCTCAAACATTAATTATTTTCTTGTAAGAATGCAGGAAAGATTTGCTCATCGCAAGAGAGAAAGCAAGTACTATTCAGAATCTCTCAGAAATATTATTCAGAGTTTCTCAGAAGTATTATTCAGAATCTATCAAGAGGAATGTCTACAATCTCGTAGCATTATTCACAATCTTGCCACTATTCATCGCCACTATTCATTACCACTATTCATAACAACATTATTCAAAGCATTATTTCGGAATCTCGCACAAACATTTAGAGCCTCGCAGAAACATTGATACTTTCGCAGAAAAAATCAGCAACTCGCAGAAACGTTCAGAAATTCGCAGAAACATTCATAAATTTTCAGACCAATTCAGCATATTGCAGACTATTCCAGAATTTCGCAGGAGAAATGATTATTTCGCAGAATATGATCATTTTATCAAATGAGGCAGAGGCAATTCGTTCATTTAGCATTTTCTCAGGGATTCTTCCTTCATAGATAAAGAACAGAGGCAACTGTGGATTACCAAGAAAACATTTTATGTTCTTTATCTTCTCGCAAGAATCATTTCCAAAATGGACTAGGATTTTTACCAAAAATCCAGTAATAATTTCACGAGAACAGAGACAATACTTATGATTTTCATTAAAGGACGAATACTTCTTATATTTTGAAGAATGAGTACTTCTTATATTTCTTCAGGGATACTTCATACTTCACGAGCACTTCAAGAGTTAATACTTCTTATTTACTTAACAAAGATATGAAACTTCGCAAAAGAATAGAGGCAAGTATATGCTTTTCAAGTCCAGTATTCTTTCGCTCATTCCTTCATCAACAAAAATCAAAGACTACTACAACAACAGATTTTTTCTTAAAAATTACTTTTCAAGCAATATTCAAGAAAAAAGAGGCAAGATGTAGTACCAGAATATCGTCACAAAAACATTCTGGCGAGATTAACAACATTTCTGCGAGCGTCACAGCGAATTCTCCAACAACACTTTGCGAGTGTCACAAAATAATGACGGAACAATTTACGATGGAAGAAACACAAAAAGAACATGATTAGTTGGCGATGGATACAAAGATAGCGATAATGAAGACCAATGATATGGCGATGAGATCGCAGAATTAATACGAAATTAGAGGACAGCTTATTTGTCACCCATTATGTAATTTACTATAAATAGAGATCCAATAGATTGAGAAAGGAGAGGTATTTTTTTAGAGTGGAGAGAGTCTTGAGGAGAGAGAAAATTTTAGGAGAGAGAGATATTTTTCATTGAGATTTTTAGAGAGAGAAAATGTATTTTTTCTTTATCATCTTCTTCTCCAAAACTAGATTTAGAACTCCATTAATGGAGATTATCAAATGTAAAATCAAATGTAAACTTTAACAATCATAGTAGAGAATCATGGATGTAGATCAAATTGATCGAACCATGTAAAAATCCGTGTGTCTATTTACAATTTTTAGAATTTTAAATATCAAATTAGTTTAGATCAAGAGATAATTATGAAGATATTATAAGGGGTGTGTTGTGGGAATTCCTGCAACTACACAAATAAAGATGATCTCTTATGCTCATGTGATGGGGACGTTTTGCGAAAAAGTTGAGTTATGCAGCAATTACTTTGTTCATTTTGTGTTAAAAGTCATGTCCATTATGTGCAGTAATTTATGTATGTTAGGACTGGAAATGTATGGTCTTCAAGGTGCTTAGGAAAGTGATGATGGCTAAATATTTCTTACTAAATATTATATAGTTAGTATTTACATGCCACTATATATGTGTAACTACTGGTTACACATGCCACTATGCATGTGTAACTCCTAATTACACATTCAACAGGCATGTGTAACTCTTAGTTACACTACCCATATTCATGTGTAACTCTCAGTTACACAAGTCAGGTGCATCTGTAACTCTCAGTTACACATGATATATAAATGTGTAACTCCTCTTTATAGTAGACACATGCATGTGTAACTCCTAGTTACACATGATAAAATGAACAAATTTTCAACCAAAAAATTATGCATGCTACGTATCCAAGTCATATGCATGTGTAATTCTGCATGCTCTCATGTGTAACTACTAACTCCTTATCTACTTCCATCTTCTATAATATAAGCACCTACTAGTTGAACCAACTTGTTTCACTCCCGCTATGAAAGACCCATTCTATGGAAGAAAGCCGTACTCGAAGAGTCCCATGCCCTTGTACGAAATGAAACTTGATAATTTTTCCCTGGATGTCAACCAACGGATATTGTCTGGATGGACGGATGGTATAGGGTGGGTCCAACAAAAAGACCTGCTCCTACCTTTGTGCGGGTTGTGTTTAGGCAGGCAAGCCGGCGTAAAACTTTGCCATACTTTTATAAGATAGAATCTTTATGAGAGATGTGCCTTCAGTACAACCTGGTGTTAATTCCTCAAAGGCGTTAATAATGTTTGGAGCCGATGGAACTGGACCTCTAGCCTCACCATCAAATCAGCTGGTAAGCAGATAAGTTCGCAAAGTGAATTTTGGGAGCACTTCATTTTATCAATGGGATGATAACGATCCTTATTTGCAGGATGATTTTGTGGAGGATGGATCCCTTGATGATAATGTTGATTCGTTCATACATGATGAAAATGATGATAGGGTAAAAATAATACTTTTATGAGATGGAATCTTTATGAGATGGAATCTTTATGAGATGATGAAATCTCTAGTTTTACCCTGACTTGCACGGGACAAAATGGTTTTCGGTATAGGGTGGGTCCAACTACCGCAAAAATAATCTAGAAACTGTATAAGGATAATATCAAAGGAATTTGAAGTTGTATCTACATAGTTGTACTTTACTTTTTCTTCTTGTTTTGTTCTTTTTGAGGTGGTACAAGCCTTTTGTACCCTTTCCTTTTTTGATTAATAAACTTTCTTTACCGATCAAAAAAATAAAAAGATAATATCACAGAAATCCGAAGTTGATTATAAATTTATACCAAATCTACAAATCTGTTATTTCCAAGTTTGTAGCAATGAAAAATTGATCGGGAACGGTGATACGAAGGATAAAACTTGATGAATGGTCGGAGGTGGTGGTGAGCGGTGGTCGGTCGACGACGGCGGCAATCGGCGGTGGTGGTTGATGGTGGTCGGAGGTGGTTGGTGGCGGTGGTGGTCGGAGGTGGTTGCCAGCAGTGGTGGTCGGAGGTGGTTGGCGGTGGCTATGGTGGTCGGAGGTGATTGGGGCTATGGTGGCCGACGGTTGTTGTCGGCGGTGGTGGTCGGAGGTGGTTAGTGGCGGTGGTGGTCAGAGGTGGTTGTCGGCGGTGGTGGTCGGAGGTGGTTGGCGGTGGTTGGAACATCTTCACATAATATTTTAATAATTTTCCGCCTAAATTTAAATTTTATTTAATTATGGGCTTCACAATAAGCATAAGGGTATCAAGGTCTTTTAATAATTTGGGGCTTAGATTTAAACTTCTTTTAATTAAGGCCTCATATTATGGATTATCCATGGGTTGGGCCTTAGCCTAATTTTTCCTTTCATGATATTGAGGAATAATAATTATTAAAAGACTAAGGATTATAAGGTGTGGGACCGGCCATGGCTTGGGCATGGCCGGCCGGCTAGGTTGCCCGGTCCCGCACGCCTTTCCTTATTTTATAATATTATTATTTTCTTCATGAATCCATGAAGTTATGGAGAATTCATGAATTTTGTTTGGCAATTTAGTCTTATTGGACATTTAGATTTCAAAAGGATTAATTTTAATGATGCAAAGAAAACCCTAGAGCAACAATGACAGCTAGGTGAAGGTCGTGTGCAATTTTTTCCTCTGAATAGGGGGTTCTTTATAATCAAGTTGAAATCGCAAGATGATAATAATAAGATTTTTAAAGATGAATCATGGGAGGTTGATCAAAAAACTTTAAGTGTAATGGAGGGGTACCCTAGTTTTGATGCAGAAAGACAGAGAACTTCACACGCTACTGTGTGGGTTAAGTTTCATGGCTTAACTATGGAGTTTTGGATGGAAAAAACCTTGCTAGCTATGGCAAAGACTTTGGGTACTCCAATTATGGTTGATAAATATACTTTGTATCATGAGTATGGATACTATGCTTCAGTTTTGATTGATATTAACTTCACTGAGCATGATACTGATTTTATTCACGTCTCTGTTGGTGGTTTGGATTTCCGGAAAACAATAGACATTCCTAAGAAGCTTAAATTTTACTCAAAGTGTAAGATTATTGGTCATTATGATTCATATTTCCAAAAGAAACACAAGAGAAACTCAAACAATATGCATCTACAGACTTCTGTTCCAGGGAAGCAAGCGCAGGTAACTAGAACGTAGAATGGAAGTAATAATGGCTCAAATTTTGGTAATGAATGGCAATAGGATAAGCGCGGGAAAGGAAAGACAGCACCAACCATTCCAGTTATTCCTGAAGTTGTACATATCTTGCCTAATGATATGAAGAGTTATGTTGTGCATGTACAACATGCTAACATTGTGCATGGCCACCATGCTAACGTTGTTCTGGTGAGTTCTGTGTTGGAGGATGGTGAGGTTGTTTCAGGAAGTGTTCAAGTGGCTGTAGCTAAACAGTTGCAGGATGAGTTCGCAAAGTCTGGAGTTGTCTATCGATATGCCTTTGTTAAATTGGCAAGAACTAGACAAAGAGCAGTTGTGCATGCAGCATTAGTATCTAGTGCTACAGAGGGTATGCCTAGTACTAAGTAAGTTGATAATTCTGAAGCAGGGGAGAGTAGGAATTCTTTAGCTGATAAGACTGTTGTTAGCTTCTCCGACACTCCTTTACTGATGCACTATTTGTTCGTGAAACTGTGATATCTCCAAACCAGTTTGATTCTCTTAATGTAAAATTGGGCTTACACGAAGAATCTATTGTGTTGGAGTCGAAGGTGGATCCAACTGGGAATTTTGATACTAGTTTTGGAAAGTGGGGTCATCAAGTTCCGGATTCTTATAAACAATCTGCTATTACGAATCTTACTAGAACTGGGGATTCTGGGATTACGGGCCCAGTTCAAACTCTAAGAAAGGATCTGGTCAGGATAAAGGAAACAAGGCTTTGGGGGTTATTAAACCGGGAGTTGGAATTCAGAGAAAAGAAGCTATAAGAACTGCTCGGCGAGTTCAGGTTACTAGCCCCAAAAAAATTGTTTCTTAATGAGGGTTCTCTTTTGGAAGATTAATGGGATTATGCGTGATGTGGCACAATGTAAACTTAGAGAATTAGTTAAGGATTTTAAGCCTGATATTATTGGTGTTGCTGAGCCAAGGGTGTCGGTGTCTTCAAGGTTTATACGTAGTTTTAGAGTTTATGGTTTTAATAACTCAATAATTCATAACTCCGCAGATACTTTTATTGGGGATTTGTGGGTGATGTGGTCTTTGAATATTTCTGATCCGGTGATGTTGAATAGCTCTAAATAGGCTATAAAAATTGGGAGAAGAGATTATTATTCCTTTATAATCAACAACTTTTGGATTGCACTTTCATTAGCAGTCCTCTTTATGTAATAGTTTCTTTTTAAAAAAAACTCATGTTAATGATTATTTTCTAAAGACGCTGTGTTGGCGCTGAGCTATATATAGCTAACAAGTTCACTGGGGATGAAATATTTGGTCGACTAAGTACAACAATGCACTTATTTCACTTAATATGGGAATTTCATCTCCCAACACATCTTCGCCATATTTCTTTAGAAGAAATGGTCATTTACTTATATTTGAACCTCGACTAATCATGGGAGTGCTAGCAGTATGCACGTCCTTGTTAAACTTCCTGACAACTTTGAACATATGCAAACTGGTGGAATAATATACTACAAGCTTGGTGTTCGATCGAGCTTTCCCAGATTTTCATTTCAAATTCGAATTTCAAGCAGCTTGTCAAATCTCTTATTTCATTAAGAGTACACACCATGTCCATATCATCGACATAGATATCTACAATTCCCAATTCATAAACTTTCTTTGTGAGTAAGTAGATAAAATACCTTAATTATTAATCCCTTCCCAATAAAATAGTTACTTAGACGAGTATACCAAATCCGCAAGATTATTTCAATCCTTAAGTGAGAGTTCCACTCTAATTTGAAACGTACTCCGTGGTTTAGAGTCTTTTGATTTTGGTAACAAAAAGGCTGTTATGCACTTTTGTAAACATCTTTATCCCTTAATCCTTGTAGAGATACGTAATAACCACATAAAAATGTTGCATTTCAAGTCCTTATGAAAATACCAAGTTATCAAAGTAACAGAATGCCATAACGTTCATTACAACATAGTAAACAATTCTAGGGATTTGTGAGATCCTAGCGCCACAAGGCGAGTCTTTATACTCTAAGACTTCATTATTCTCACTGCTTTTGGTGACAAATAATCATATATGTCCCATAGGCTTTAGACTTGGTTGGTTAGTACTACCACATCAAATACCTGTATATTTGTCAAAGAACCAAGTTCTACCTGGATTGTATAGGCCAAAAATGCTCTTCGTTGACATCAAGCAACTAGGAGCTTGGTTCAATCTCTTATTGCTCTATTTTCTTAAATAAGTGTATATGAAATTAATCATCAATATACTCGCATGATCTTTCCATTGATGATGTTGTTTTGATAGTGGTAAGAAAGGTTCGTTCAACTCGGGCTTGTAAAGGTTTGATTTAAGACAACACTAAAAACAAAGAAAATATATATACATGATTGTCACGATAATGAGAGATACTAGGACTTCAGATTCCACCATAAACTCATCCATGCGATTCATAGATTTATTCTAGACAATTATAGCTCAAATAGAATATTGACTCTGTTTCTTTGCCAAGGTAGATTTTTGAAAAGCAACGACTGTAAATCTTAAGCATGGGATATCAAAAGACTGAACATAAGTATAACCCATCAATTGAAATCACAACCATTCAATAAAAACCATAAATCAATTAATAATCCATGCAAAAAGTCATAAAAGAATTAAATATAATTACCCACGTATGATATTAGGCTTCCTCTTTCATCCCAGTGTTAGGGTTTAGCTCCTCATGTCGAAAACACACCCAAAAGATAGAAACATGGCTCAAAAGGTGTTTTTATTAAAAAATAATATTATGCAGCGAGTTTGTAACAGTTTTATTTGTTATAAAACTCACTGTTACAGAGAAACAGTAACAATATTGTTACAAAGATGAATATAATTGTTGGAAAATTGTTACAAAAGGTGTTGGATTTGAAAGAAAACGCAATAGTTTCTGCGACTGCTTCTGGGTGATGTTCTTTTTTTTTCTTCTTCCTTCTTCCCTGAAAGTGTAGAAACGACTCTGCAACTTTCCTTATCCGAGAAGAGACCTCTGTTGGCTCTCCCGTACCTCTGGAACTTCCCCCCAATTCTCGACCCACCTCTCAGGGACTAGAAATACCCTTTATATATACAACAGGGTCTGTATCTTCCCTCAATATCTCTCGAATTCTTCTCTCCCAAGTCACGATAATTCCTCTTCAGTCTTTTATGTACACGGCTGAATTACTCCATACTTTCCTAGACTCGTTAAAATTGTATGTTAGGAGAATATCTCCCCTTAGACCCCACATAACTTCCATATTGATCTTCCAAACTATCCCGAGATAACTGCCATACCCTGTTTAGCTTCAACTCCGCGTAAATCAAATTTTCTTCGAATATCAAAGCCTTACCAACCCTGAATTATCGTAAGAGGCCTAAAGAATTACAAATCCATGAACAAATCCACGATAAAATTGACCAAAAATCCATCCACAAAGTTCCCATATATCTCTAACCCCTGTTTTGCTTCCCAATGATATACATCCGATTTTACTCGATCTAAACAAACGTACTAACCCTGTTTAGTTTTAACAGAATCATTCTAACCAAATTTAATGATTGAATCTGATGAAATCACGTCCAACCTCCGACCCAAAAATTCACCAGACGTCTGCAAGAGTTTCCTGCCAAATTCTTTGTTAGAAATATTGAAGAACAGACGCCCCCTATCCGTCTGTGGGGTGAAAATAGCAGTTTGGGTACCCCTTAGTAATTTGGTTACCCCTTATCCACTGTCGGGGTCCCTTTAGCAATTGTTCTGGGGTATAAATATAACTTTTCTGGGGAGTCTCCAGCGTACTTCCGGGGTACCTGTAGTACGTCTTCTTGATGCCTTTAGTAATTTTCTCCCAAGACCACTTTTCGAGCTAATTTCTCCACACAAGTGTATTTCTCCAAAAACACCTACAAAGACATAAAAGGCCATAATAAATACGAAATCGAGAACTAACAATACATACTATTGAGATTATATTAGACACATAAATGTGTCCATCAAATACCCCCAAACTTATTATTTGCTAGTCCTCGAGCAAAGTTAAAATAGAAAATAAAATCTTAACTCACTGTCGCAGGCATCGTCGATTGCATTTAGCGTATGCAATAAGCCTTTAAACCCCTAGGTGGCCCTAGTGGCCGAGTTATAGTATCGGGAGGGCTTACTAGAGATATAACCACAAAACCTTAATTTACTCCAGACCCTAGATATCTACGCAGAACCTTGGAAGGCACTAAAGAATCTCCTTGGTTGGCATACTTATTGACTACAGGAGGAAGTACCCTGATGCGAAATTCCAATCGTTGTACACGAGTTTGCACTCAAGCATACTAAAATTCATATATAAGTGATAGAGCTATTCTCAGATAGTCGCACTATGGACATCAATATCCGGAGTCAACAAATCACATGGATAGATAGAAAAACATAGATGGTTTTGATGTTGACTAGGTGAACGGTGTTTCTCATATATGTCTGAAGGCCACCGCCAAAATGAACCTATCCTAATGGACTGAGATACTGGTCTGACTAATATCAACACAACTGGCATATACAAGGGAACCAATAGTCGATAATCCTAATTCTAGATCAACTCGTCTGGCAAATACAAGGGAACCAATGGTCAATTTATTCACAGAACAATTAACTTTTTTAAAAAAAATTATATCTTGCGGATCCAAGCGCATGCTTCTTGTCAGCAGATTACATGGTAATTCCCGTGGATCATGCGTTCCATGCTTGTTTAGGCGACGGAGACAGGGAGAACACACACATATTGCTATCCAAGTGTTAATATTTATTCTGATTGGTCTAATTGGCCTGGTCTTTTTTTTTTTAATTTATTTTTAGTAACTCAATCACTCTATTTCACCCTAGAAGTGGTAACAACTTGAATCGTGAGCCCCCCCTAATCACTTAGAGAAACATATTTTAAAAAGAAACAAAATAAAAACAGAAGTGAAAAGGACTCAACGAGATATGGCGAAACTACCATGTTATTTCGAACACCTGAGCTCTGTGCTTTTATGAATAGACTCTTATAGATGTTTCCATCTAATCAGATTGGTTCCTCAATTCCTACATCCAAAATGCTTCCATCCACTTAGATTGGTTAGTGTCATCCTTAATAAGCATAAATTTCTAGGCTCTGGAGTTTATTTATTGCAACTAACAAAAAGTTTCTCCCATACCCCCAAACTTAAATCTAACATTGTCCTCAATGTTCAAAAGATAAAATTAAAAGCATGAAAAAGGAGAAACTGTTACCATTTGAAGCATAAGAGTTAAGGAAAGATATTACCGTGTTGCATGAATATTGGGTTACCTCCCAAGAAGTGCTAAGTTTAATGTGTTCAGCCAAACATGTGAAAGAATTAATCACCTCATATCATAAAGCAATAACCAAAACAACTGTGGATCATCTGCATCAAAAAGTGTTAGCACAGATAAAAGGAAACTGTAACAAACCAAGAATAAACATAGCACACCATTGCCTAGTTTCCTGTTTAAGACAACTACATCTAGTTGTGGTTCAGGTTCAATAAAGGGGTTTAAATAAAATATTTTCATGGGTTGCCCTCCTCATAAGTAATCTCCGAAATATCAGGTTCTAAGGTCTGGAAATGTTTTGAAGCACATTATAATAACCTGAATAATTTAGGATCTTCTAAGTCAATCAGTTTTGACTCGCACTGTAGTTGCAGGAAAACCTACACTACACCCTTCACAAGAATTCACAATAATCAACACATATTTGAAGATTAAAAATAACACTTTATTATTTGATTCTCAGAAATGTTTACAAGAAACAAAAGAGGTCAAGAATACAATCACTCTCTTGAATTTTCTCTCTCCTCAAAACTTTCTTAGCGTTCAAAAATTCATCATCCTCTCTCTGAATCTACTGGGTCTCTTTATATAGGGTAATTACATAGTAGATGACAACTAAGTTGTCCTTTAATTTCGTATCTGACTTGCGATATTATCGCAGTAGTTATAATGTCAATTCTCGCAAGCGTTGTAACCATCGCAGGACAATCATGCTCTTCTCGTGTTTCTTCGTTCGTCAGATATTACGTCACTTTTTAAATTATCTTGTGATACTCGCAAAGTATTGTTGAAGAACTCACGGTGGTGTTCGTAGAAGTGTTGTTAATCTCGCAAGAATAATATCATGGCGATATTCTGGTCCTACATCTTGCCTTTTCTCATGTATTTTCTGCGAAGGAGGAAAGATTATGAGAAATAAAATGCTGCAGCTATTCATCGTTTCATCTTCTATGATCAACAAAACTCCGTAAATTAAGTGTTACCTCCTACATGTGTCGAATATCCCTCTTTTTACCGGTTAATCTTTTATTACCCGGTTACCATCCTTCTGTTTATAAAAGAGAGAACCTATCAAAGAACTATTTTTTCTTCTTTTACTTCTTTGTCTTCTTCACCTCTTCATTCTCTGCATATTTTTTTCTACCTGCAACTTTCTTCTTCTGCAAATTCACTTGCTGCTGCTTCAATGGAATCCCCATGGTATATGTTCTTCTGACGTTATTAAACTCGATTTTGCTTGTCTAAATCATATTTATTCACCTTATTTGATCTTTTTTTTTGATTGATTCTATATAACTCCCATAATATGTTTTCTTTTCAGTGGAACTACATCCAACACCCAGTTTGTCGACCAAAACCCTAATTTTCTCGAAGATTCACAACAAAAACTTAATGAAAAGAAAAGAAAGTCTGCGAGTCATAAGGTAGGAAGAAACACTTGTTTTATTGATAACAATATTATTGCCTCTGTTTCTTATCTATATTATTACTCGCAGGGTGATGAAAATGCTGTTAAACCTCGCAAGAAATATCGCAAATCCAAGGTTCTTGAGATTGATATTACTATTCCCAAATTTTCATCTTCAAAATCTGTTTCTACTACTTCGCAGATGGAGCCTCCATCATCTATTTATGAGAATATCATTATCAATACCGCCAATGCCATTAATCCTCCAATGAATGAGACTCCCAAAACTGTTATGAACAAAGTTTCTTCCTCTCCTATTTTACTTCCAACCGTTACTTTTCCAGACACTCTACCTTTTGGTGATGCAACCATCGCAAATGACTCAAATCTCCAACTCGCCATCATTACCACTTCACCCTATGCATCTCTTCCCTCATCTAAAGAAGCATCAGTAGGGGTTGATGCTGCTTTTAAAGTTTTTTCTGACATTTTAGATGATGCCAGGAAATCTTCTACTGAACCTTTCAAATATGATGTCTGCGAGACTTTAATCAAATATTTTGGCTCTGATCGAACTGCTTAGCGAACGTCTTTATAAAATGAAGTTGAAGCTCTAAAGAGAAGTCTCCAAGCCAAAACTTCAGAATGTGATATTCTTGATCACAAGCTTCGCAATTATTTACTAGATTGCGAAAATCTTCGCGATAAAAACAAGGAGTTAAAAGGTATAGTTCTTCTGTCTCTGCCTCTAATTTTTTTGTTCTAGTAAATTTTCATCTTTTCTGTACTCAATTCCCTTTTAAATATTTTGGTTTGCCTATTTAGCTTTAAATCAGAAACGATTAATGAAGATATTTCAATTTGAGTCTGTTGCTGAGGAAGCCCTTGTTGAAAGAGATTCTTGGATGGATCAATATAATAGATTAGATAATATTTACACATACTCGATCGATCAGATAGATAATCTTACCAATGAGAACGATCAATTAGCGCAAAGGCAAAATCTATTAAGTAGCGAAGTTACTCGCCTCTCATATTTGTTAACCTAAGCTAACTTGGCGATGAAATATTTATCAGATGAAAATAAAACTTTATCTCAGGAGAAACGTAGATTTTTAAACAAGATGGCGATCTCCTTGCAGCAAATAAAGTTTCTTCAGAAAGTGTGTAACGATCAAGAACAATCTCTTCATTCATTAAAAGATGAACTCAAGGAAGTAACTGAATCTTCTGCTGCTGAGTAAGATAAACTTATCAAAGGAAGGTTAACTCTAAGTTTAAAGGCAAGTAAACTCTAAAATCAATATTCTCAGTTAGAAGAATCTTACTCCTTATTAGCAAAAGAAAATACTTATCTCCACTCCAAAAAAGAAATTATAAAATCTCGCCTGAAGGGTTTAATTGGAGATAACTTTGATGATGCCATGAACCAATGGGAGAATTATTTCTTAACATTAATTCAAAATTTAACTTCTCAAAAAGAAGGTAGTCATTTTGACTTCCTTAATTGTTAATTTCTCTATTCAAATTCTCTGCTATATTTCTTGTGAGATTTTTATCTGAATATTTTCTTGTCAATTTATGTTTCTTGCAGAATCTGAAAAAGGCCTTCCCTCTACCATTTCTGATCTGACTGAAAAATTGGCTAAAGTTCGCAAAGAAAACGGAGTGCTCACCGCTAATCTTGTTCAATCTCGCGATCGAGCATAGATGAGATATGCCTACCTTGAATACTTCAAAAATATAGAGATCAGAAATCGCGATAGAGGTTTCCTTCGCAAGGTTCATCTTAATGCTGAAGTTCTTGTGAATGACATTATGATATCCAAGTCTCTCTCTCATGTATCCATTGATCCTCTAGAAGTAGATGATGATGAAATTCCTCTTCCCATTGATAATGATCTAAACTATGCAAGTGGTGAAGAATATGTCTCTCAAGAGGACCCATCAGAAGAAGGAAAGAGTCCTTCTAGAGAAGTAGCTACTGGTGGTGAAGCAATTACTGGTGAAAAGTTAGATGAAGAAGAAACTCGAGCTTATCGTGACGCGAAGAATATTGGCAAGGAGAATGAAGCTGAAGAGACTGTTGGCGAGACCAATATTGAAGCTTGAGTTTTGTTTTTGTTTTCTTTTTCTTTTTCTTTCTTGCGAGCAATGTATCTTTATGCAACTTTGGAATTCAATTTTATTTCTGTTATTTTGAATATTCTCAAGGAAGATAATGATATTTTATTTATCAACTCCTATACTTGCCCCTCATTATCTTTCTTGTGATGAACAAGTCTTTCCCGCATTTTCTCCCTGCGAACTGTGTTGTGAATAGTACTTGCGAAATTATGGATAATACTGCGATATTATGAATACTTTTGCGAAATTATGAATAATCCTGCTGTGTGATTCTGAATAATATTTCTGAGAAATTCTGAAGGATACTTGTTTCTCATCATCTCTCCTGTGATGAACAAATCTTTCCTGCATTCTTAAAAGAAAATAGTTAATGTTTGGGATTATTCTGTTGGTCTTATTTTTCCTTCCTAGTTAAAGGTCTTATTTTGCCAATTTTTTGTGTCTGCGACAAAATCGCAGGACGTCTTTGCATTTGCATGTAAAAACCCGTTGATCTTGCCTTATCCATATTTTGTCATTTTCTCTGCGACAATATGACAAGTCAAAACTCCCTTGCGAGAACATAGCCTTATGACATTGCCGTCTTGCGATGAAATCACAGGACGTCTTTACACTTTCAGGTAAAAACCCATTTATCTCATCTTAACTTGTTCTCATGGCTTGTTGCCTCTGCATAATATTTTTCACGCGACAATATGACAGGCCTAAATGTTCTTGCGATCATAAATCCCCATGACATTGCAGTCTTTAGACACTTATCAGCTCCCTAATGGAGGGTGCCGACTTTATCTCCCCCCTGGTTTCCCCTTCAAGGAGGCGTACATCGGCCAAACAATACTAGCTCCTCCCATCCGGTCTTAACAACAACCAGCTGTTTTTCCAGCCTCTTATCCTTTATGCTTATATGGCTTATAGTTACAAGACTGCACCCTAAGTGGGGTTTTCTTCGGGCCGAGTGCATCATAGCCAAGACTTTCCAAGAATAGTCAGGATAGTTTCGTACACCCCGGGCACCCTTGGATCAACCGTGTATCTCAGCGCCTTGGTCATACTCTGCACTCCTTTGAAGAGACCCTCGGTCGTCCAAACAGGGTATAACCTTATATAGTTGGAAATCCAAGGTACCTCCCCCGGATAGGTTTTCTTTAACCCCAGCATCTCCATGACTCAGGTTCCAGCAGCGGTATAACCTTATCCCTGATCCATGCAAAGAGATCCCCCTTATATGATGCAATTTAGGTCTTACATTTGCCTCTTGCGAAGTTTTATTCGCGAACTAAGGTGTACACCATAAAGGTTCGTCTCATTCTCACTAGTGGAATATGTATTTTTTAAGTCTGGTTGGGATTTATAAAAACGACTTCCAAAGGCTTTCTTTATAGAACGGGCTCTCAAAGATAGACATTTTTTAATAAAAACAAGACGAGCTCCCTTGGAAGACGTAAATATGAGAGGTAATTTAGGAAACATAAATGGCCTCCACGTGGAGTCTAATTAAGACTATAGAAGGAAAACTCTTTTGTTTTTACTAGGGAAGTGTGCAGGAGAATATAGTAGAATATAGTGTACGTGGTCTCCGATTTATTTCGGTCCACATTTTCCATCGTTTCTCTCTCTACTACTATCTCTTTTTTCTCTTCTTCTTTCGTTATGTTCTGTATCTCCATCTTCTTCTCCATTTTCATATCTTCCATGAAACAGATCTCAAAAGCCCCTCTCTCCAAGAAATCCCTCTTTTGCAATTGTGAAACAAAAGTTGTTTTTGTTTCTTCAATTTGGAATTATTTTTAGTTTGTTTCTTCAAATTGGATTTTTTTTTGGTTTTCTGATGATGATTAATTAGTTCATGTTGTTGTTTTTGTTTCAGTTTGGAAATTTAGAAGAAAAAGGAAATCAGGTTTCTTAAAGTTATCCCATGGGTCAGATACTATGGAACTTCAAAAGATTTGAACCACAATCTGTCTAGGACAATATCCATCTTTGGGTAATAATTCTTCTTTCTAAGTGTTCGACATTCAGATATTATGTTTTGTTTCATATCTATTCTCCGATATTGATTTGATTTCTGAAATGTTTCTTATGTTTTTGTTTTGGGTGATTCAGTTGTTGTAAAGGACAGTATTTTAGATTGTTTCTTTAGATCGTTGAATTTCTTAGTATTATTGCTTGTTTGATATAATGTACGTGGTTTATTTTATCCCTTTTAAGTTGGTTATGAAATGGGGTTTGGTATGAATCTTGATGGATTTTTGGTGTTTGATGTTTGTAGGGATTTCTCTTGAGGATAAGAAGAGTGGTTTATGTAAGTATTGATAATTTGATATGATATATGTTTGAATTCGTTAGATGGAGTATGGTAATTGATGTCCTTTGGTTATGGTATATATACGCTACTGGATCCTTATAGATTTTTGAGTTCATAGGTACTTCTTGTCTAATTTACTTTCTTAAAATACAATCTGAAAATTATAGATCTATTGCTTTAACAAGTTTTCCAGTGGTAACGTAGTATTTGTAGTTTCTTTCTTACTGAATTGTTTTATGTTGAAGGATTGGAAGTCTAATGAAAAATATTATGTCTCATCACGTAATTAAATTTGTAGACTACGAAATTGAGAAAGTTTGCATATACCAAGTGACCTGAGAACACCTGGATTTGTAGTTCAAGGTGCATTAGTAATTTGTTAGCATAACATTTTTGCTCAAGCACTGTCGATATATCTGAATTAAGGGTGATTGGGACGTTAGATGTTCATAATTTTTCTGTTGCTTTGTGTGTATGCTTTATCTTTGCAGTAAAATATTCTTTAAAGCGGATCAGTCTGATATGGAGGTTCGTATAGTTAGTCTTCCATCACCTTAAACTATTGATCCATATCATTTGATAACTTCTATAACTTGGATACTTCTATATTTTCGGCGTTTTGAACCAGATTGAGCTTCATTATTTTTTCATGATCGAGCTTTCGTTGGTTGAGTATTACATGCCTAGATTACCACCATATATGTTATTTGTTGTAGCCATGTTTTATATGCTATTATTTGCTAATGCAGATCCATGAAAAAGTTTAACTTGCATATGACAACCATTAGCATCGCTTTCCTTTACTGCAGGGATGGGATTTCTTAAGAATCAACTTGTAATATGTATTGCACTTTCATGTCATTGATGTTACAATTTGGTGTTCTATTTTATTTTATTTTTGCATGGGAGCCATCTATATGACATTGATTAGACAAGTGGTGAGAACTTGGTGTTGCAAAACATCCAAGCTTGTATTAAAGTGGTGCAAGCATTTATGTTAGAATCACTCTAGCTCACATAAAGCTTGGATTTCATCATGTATTGGGTACCTCCAATGTAGACGAAGGATTGTGCGGTCACTTAACAAAGGTAACTCACTTATCCAACCATTTCGAATATGATATACTAAGAAGTTCTTTATTTCTCACTTTTGAATATAAGCGTAAGACTTGGAACTTAAACCTTTATTGCTGAAGCTCTATCAGTATTCTGTATCTAAATTACTTACTTTATCATATTTTATTAGCTATAGTTTCCGAGTAAACAAGCTTGAGAAACTGATTTGACCAAAGAGTTTCTTTACTGTGTTGCAGTGTGATTGCTGCTCTGGAGATAAATCCCAATGGAAGTATCAATGAGCAGGATCTTCGAGCATTTCTGAAATAGGATGATGCCCATCTAGATTTTCCATATTGGAAAAAACTGAAGCTTCCCCTCCAATTGATGAATTGGAGCCTATGTGATCCAACTACATTCTGGTATAAACTTTATGCAACTGTGATACTCTTCTGCTGTTGTGTAACTTTTAATTTTGGCAATTGTCCACTTTTTATGAGGCAATGGTTCATTGAGAGTTGGAGCTCAATTCCTGAAAACTGCAGTGTCTATCAGGTACTTGTTTGTTGTGAACCACATATTAGTTTTTTTTTTGTAATGTTGGTACTGAAGTATTGTTTTTACTCTTGATGTTAATATCTTTTTGTTTATTCCAGAAACATGAGACAAATATATCTATGGATAAGGAGTTGCATCAAAATGTTCATGCAATTGAGATTGTAAAAGATAACCACTTCGTAAGTATTATGTTTCAAATGTTGCTATTATTGTTTTTGAAATGCATTAGCTTATAACCTGGTTGATGTATATACTTTATTATTATTGTATTGTAGAAGTGGAACCACATGGAACAAATCTTAGATGATAATCACTATAAGGAAGATGTATTTGAGAACACTTCGTATGTTAGTTGAGAAAGCTCCATAATTTTGATAATTTTAAGTACTTGGTGGGAGTTGCATTGATTTATGAATCAATATTATCTTAGTATTCCATGGGAGGTTGAGTTCTTGAACAACGGTTTTTAAATTCTGTACCTCTATTGCAGTGCTGAAGATGGGGAAAAGGACAATGTTTATTGGATGGGTATTATGTTAATGGAAGTGACCGCCGGTAAATGTTCACCAACTTTTTTTCTTTCTCGCTTTAAACATTTCGAATTTGAACAACATTAACATTTGACGGACTTTTTTTTTTGATTTTCCACTAGTGAGTCTGGCTTGTGCGTGTGTTTGGCTGGTCTGGTTTACTTGTTTATGACTCAGAAGGTATACGATCTAACTGACCGTCTAGTTAAACTTGATCATGATGACCTCCTAGTTGAATCCATAGGCAGTTGATATCTTCTCACTTGAATGTATCACTCATGTGTCTTTTGGGACAGGATATGGTACACGGTGTTGATTTCAGATCTTCTGTGCGGTATGGTGACTACTTCATGCTTTCACTACTTTAAGGTACAACAATATGAGTGATTCTTATAATGAATTCTTTATTCTCGCATACTTTATCAATTAGAGTTACATCAGAACTTGTTAGTTATATGAATAGAGCTATAACATTGTGAACCTTCCAGTAATGACATTAAGTGCTTCTTTTCATGTGTTATAAATAATAAATCATTGATGTTAGATAGATCGTGTTAGTTTCAAGTTGTTTTACTATAGTAACTCATCTGCGTAAATATAAATTGTATCAGTTCGACTTGGTTACTTTATCTGTTAAGAAAGTAACTTTAGATTTCTTATTTCTTCAGGGAATCCTTCACCTGGAAGTGAAATACATGGATCATTGCAAAGTTGATGTGTTCAGATCAGTTGGTTTTACTTGTTGTTAGTCTTTACTTTTTGTATTTGTTTTGTTACTCATACTAATAACAAAGAATTTTTCGGAGCCCATGGTACTAGAGTTGCATTGAACTTATGTGAATAGAATGATAATGATCTTAACATATGCTTACATGTTTATTTTTTGTTACTGGTCGAACATGACTTCAATTTTTTTACAGATTCTAACAGCAGTAAATTCCAGCAGTGCGTCCCTAGTTTCGACTTCTTTGGTTGTCAAGGCATGACCTCTCTTTATTGACCGAGCATCATTTTGTCCTGTAAGGGAAATTAAATTCTTTGTATGTCTTCTTTCCACAAAGCTTATTACGCAGCTGATATATCTTTATTTAATTCTCATTGTCCATTTAGAACCTACTAACAAACCAGTTATTCTTTTGTTGTTGTAGGTTGGTCTTTGATTTATTGTATATGCCCTAAACTGGAGGCACTTGACATTGCAGCACCTCTGATGGTGCTGCTAGAATTCAAGGGATGTGATGTTCTATCAGAAGCATCTCCCCGGCCGATAACGTTAGATGCTTCTTTTTGTGGGTAATGTTATTTCTTTTCTCTTCATTTTATTTTGTTCTTTCATTAAGGTGTTGTGCCCAATCTATTATCTTTAATTAGACAACCAACTTAAAGATGATTGCTTATCTGCGAAAACTGCTGCATGCCCAATTATCTAGACAATGATTTTGATGCCCTACCAAACTTTGATGGTCTCTCTTCTGATTTGGCTATCACATTTGACATTCCTTTATTTATCTTATACTTTTTTTCTTTATTGAACTTACATCTCCAACTTCGTGTTGAAGCTTTATGATAATTAAGCTTGTAATAGATATAAATTTTAGCATTTGAAGTTGTCAGATTTTGAACTAAGTATTTTAGATATTTAAAGTTGTAAATTGTTAGCACTTTTTAATACAAATTCAGGTTTAAATTTGTTATCAATTTAATTTTTAATTTTTTGATTAATATACAGTTTTTAAGTAAATATTAATTTATATGTGATTCAGCTTTTGATTCAGCTGAATTAATTTTATTTTTTTATATAATATGTTTAACATAAAAGTCTGATTTTATCAGTAGGAAATAATAGGCTATCTGAGGTAGTCGTTTCTGAAAAGATTCAAGGGCTCCCAGTCACAGTCGTTTCCAGAAATAAGTCTACAGATTTGGGGCTCCCAGAAGCAGTCGTTTTTAGTGATTGTAAGTCTTTTTCTGGCAGACTTTTTATTTTGATTTTCCACTAGTGTCTTAAGTCTCTGCGAAATTTTATTCGCGTTTCTTATTTGCTCTGTCATTTGAAGAATCTCGCAGTTGCGATAGAGAAAGAAAAATTTATTATCCGTTTCATTATATAATATACCAACATTTCTAATCTTGCAGAATTTTTCATTGATAATATCTTTTCAGATATAATCTATTCCATGGTCTATCAAGTCTTTGACCAACATCTCTACCTTCTGGATCCATTAATTTGTATGCCCCGGTTCCAACTATCTCTTTAATGATGTACAGTCCATCCCATTTTCTCACAAGCTTTTCACTATTTTCTCGATGATACACTGGTGTTTCTCGCAACACTAAATCACCTGGTTGGAACTCACGTATTTTGACACGTTTGTTATACTCGCGAGCTAATCTCCGCTGATAATTTTCCATATGTTGTAGGGATTTTTCTCTCTTTTCTTCTAACTCATCAAGTTTATTTAGAATCATACCAGCACTAAGATTCTTCTCCTAAACTTCTCTTTTTGTTGTAGGAATAGCAACTTATGTTGGTAATACAGCTTCAACCCCATATGTCAAACAAATAGGTGACATTCCAGTAACTTCCCGTCTAGTTGTATTGTAAGGCCATATTGCATTATGTACTTGTTCGCACCATGCCCAGTGGTGTCCCTCTAATTTCTTCTTCAGTATATCTGCAATTGTCTTATTTATTGCCTCTGCCTGTCCGTTGGGATGTGGATATAGTGGTGTTGATTTTCCACATTTAATCTTAAATGCATTAAGTAACAATTCGATATTCTGTCCTTCAAATTGTTTTCCATTATCAGATACCAACTGTGCAGGAATCCCAAATCTGCAAATTATATTTTCAAATATGAATGTAAAAATATCTTTGTCGCGGATGTGTTGCACTGCCTTTACTTCTCCCCATTTTGTGAAATAATCTGTAGCGACAATCAAATATCTTTTTTGTCCAGAACCTGGTACAAATGGTCCCACAATATCCAACCCCCATTTTCCAAAAGGCCACACACTGGTTGAGGATGATAATGGTGCCCCTGGTGCATGTATTTTCTTTCCATATCGCTGACAATCTTCGCATCGTCTTGAAAGTTGCTTTGCGTCCTCATGCATGTATGTCCAATAATAACCTTGCATTTTTGTTCTATATGCCAGAGATCTTCCCCCACTGTGATTACCAGTGTCTCCACTATGCAACATTTTTAACACATTTTGTCCTTCTTCCCGTGTCAAGCATCTTAGGGATGGTCCGTTAAAAGATTTGCGATATAATACTCCATCTCTTAATTCATAGTTTGTTACTCGGCTTTTTAACTTATGTGTTTCTAATTTATTTCTTGGTGTCTCCCCTCTTTCCAAATATGCATGAATTTCTGCTCGCCAGTCTGCAATATTGCCTTTTGGTTCTTCTTCACCACCTTCAATCATCATCACATCTGCTTCATCTTCTTCTTCCTTATTGACTAAGGGTAATACAAGTGTTTGAATTTTTATGCATCTCGCAGCTGGATTTATCATCATGATATATATGAAAGCAAAAGCATCTGCGAGTCTGTTATCTTTTCTTGATATATGTCTCTATTTTATTTTTGGAATTCTCGCAGATAATTCTTCAACAAGGTTCTTGTATTTCTTCAAATATGGTTCATTTGTTGTGTATTCTCCTTTTATATTCCCCATTTGATGATCCATCCACCAATATTTCCCACATGTTGGGTTCCTTTAATAGATCTTTTGGGTCTCCATGTTCTTCTTCTATGTCCATCATTTCTTCTACAGCTTCATCATCTTCTAGAGGAAATTATGCTAAAAAATATGCTACAGCTTGTGATTTTGGCGAGGATAGGATTTCGTATTTGATTTCAAAGTGTCCTACTTGTGCATTCCATCTCTCAACCCTGCCTGATCTTTTAGAATTCTACATTACTGACTCAATAGGTACCTTTGTTAATAATTTTATTTTATATGCTTGAAAATATATGCGAAGCTTAAAGGTTGCCTAAACCAATGCCAGAATTAACTTCTCAATCTTTGAGTAATTTTTCTCTGCAGTATTAAATGTTTTGCTGATGTAATAAATTGGTTTTTCTATTCCTGTGTCTACTCGCAGTAATACTACGCTTAACGCGTGCGAAATTGTCGCAATGTAGATCAATAATTCTTCTCCGGGCTCTGGCTTATGCAAGATAGATATGTTCATTAAATATTCTTTAATTCCTTGAAAAGCCTTCTCACATTCTGTCCACTTGAACTTTGTACCCTTCCTGAGTATGTTGAAGAAATGCTTGCATTTATCTGAAGATCGCGAGATAAATTTTCCTAGCGAGGCTAAGAGTCCGTTCAACTTCTGCACATCTTTTACTGTTGCTGGCGTTGGCATGTCGCGAATTGCTTGTACTTTATCCGGATCAACTTGTATTCCTTCCTTTGACACAATGTACCCAAATTTTTTCCTGAAGCTACTCCAAAAGTATATTTTTCGGGATTCACCCTGATGTTAAAATGTCGCATTTGATCGAAAATCTCCTTTAAGTCTTGCACATGGTTTTTAGCTTCTTTACTTTTGACTAACATGTCATCTACATATACCTCTAGTGTTTTATGGATCCATTTTGCAAACACTTTTTCCACCATTCTTTGATATGTTGCACCAGCATTTCGTAAACCAAAGGACATTTTTGTATAACAGTACAATCCTCTTAGAGCAAAGAATGCGGTGTGCTCTTGATCTTCTTGAGCGAGATGAATCTTATTATATCCTTTATACCCATCTAATAAAGATATTCAAGATAGGAGATAAAGTAGATAGACTTTTGAGTGATAGATGAGTTCAAGTCTCCACATACCTTTTAGTCGATGAAGATACACTGGTTCCTTGAGTAGTCCTTCGTCTTGTATGATGATCTCCATGGAGTTCTTGAGCTCAACTACACTTTCTATCCTAGTCCGAGACCTTAGCTATATTAGACTAGAAATCAAGACTATATAGTTTTGATCACTAAGATTGACAAACATGCTTGAGATAGCAACGCATGCGAGTTTGACCGAGCAGTGCTCTAACTGTAGTTGCAGGAATTCCCACACTACACCCTATTCAAGAATTTATCAACATCTATGACATAATTTGAAGATTAAAGACACTTTTTATTAATTTGATCTTAAGAAATTACAGAAATCAAGAACACAGAACACCTGATAAAGATTTCTCTCTCCTAAAAACTTTCCTAACACTCAAAAAAAATTCCTTCCTCTCCGGAACTATTCATCTCCTTTATATAGGTATTTACATAGTGGATTACAGCTCATGACAGCTCATTTACAGCTAAGATTCCCTTCAATTTCGGATCTGAGTTCTTGCGATAAATCGCAATTAGCACCGCCTTTAACTTTCGCAAGTTTTATTGATATATCGCAAACATGTCACACTTTCTTCGTGTTTCTGTCGTTTTCAGTCATTACGTCATTGTTTAAGTCATCTTTGGATGTGTCACAGAATATTACTGATGTATCGCAGAGTAGTTCGTTTATTATCAATATATCGCAGAACAGTCGTTTATTTCTCAGGAATATTGTTGTGACAATATTCTGATCCTACATCTTGCCTCTTCTCATATCTTTTCTGCGAAGAAGATAAAGATCATGAGAATTTAAACTTCTTGATTTGCCGCAACTCCCTGTCTTTTCATATTTCCTTTATTCTGACACGTCTCTGCATCCATCGCTAGATATTCTACGCGTGTTTTTCCTTCCATTTATTCCTTGACACGTATTCTTTCGACCGTTGAATTCTAACCATTCACGTCCTTGCTTCATTGAATGCATTGATATTCTCGAGAACTTTATTCTCCTATAAATACCTTCTTTACTAATTTCTTTTCTTCTTTTTATTTTCTCTTTTCTTCTATGCAACTTCACTGTTCCTCATCTTCTTCTGCAAATTCCGGATCTATTATTCTTTCAATTTTCCTTCTTTACTCTTCTTCTCCTTAATCATCATTCCCATATTAAGAAATGGCTCCTTCTAAAAAATTAGGTCAATCCACTTTTCAAAAACACCAACAGAAACTTCAAACACTAGGACTCAAACTTTCTGAGATCCCTGGTCATTCTTCGATCTCTTTGAACTTTCCATTGATCTAGTTTCGGAAACTCCTTCTTCTAACGAGAAAATCCTTGTTTTGCTGGGTCAATTAGAAGCTGGCCTTCCTATTCCTCTTTATAACCCAGATCTCCCTCTTTTTTATGAGATTATTTCTCATGTTAAATTTTCGCGAGCAATCTGCCAATTAAGTGGGGATTGTATACGTCTTATTCTTGAATATGCTTCCCGCGGAGCTGGTAAAGGTTCCCTTTATCCTGATACTGCGAAACATCCTGATTATGAAAAAATCCCAATTATTCCAGCGAAATATACCGTGGAGAATTTCTTTGCAAATTATCAAGTGATTCCAATGAAGAAAGAAAGCACATGTTGGGCTATTCGTTTGAATATGGATAAAAAAGTTGCGAAGGATAAAATTCTTATGCAAGATATAGACTATCATTCCAAGAGAAACAATGTTCCACGCTTCTCCAAGGATGATAAATGGTGTAGATTTCCTCTCCTCCTTGAAGGTCCATATATTTCTGGCGCTCTTAACCTTCCCGCGAATCCTGCATATCTTGCGGCTTATCAACCTTGGGTTTTTAATTGGCCCGAAAAGAGTTTTGAGTATATCTCGCGAAGTTAATCATTATTCGCAAACTTAGATAAATATATTGTTCTTACTATTTATCGAATTATATATATATATATTTTTTTCCAGATTGGAAAAATGAAGGCTAGATACGCCAGTACTGGGAATCCCAATCTCCTAAATTTTTTGAAAACCTTCACAGATGAAGTAAGAAACATTCTTTTATAACTTTTTACAATATATTGTTGCCCCTGTTTCTTATCTTCATGTGTGGTTGTTTTCTAGGAAATACCATTTGTCGCGGTGGTTGAAGCCAAGGATAAAGGCAAAAAAGTAATAACTCCAAATGAGAGTTCTGGCACTTCTCCTCATCGCAATGAGAATCAAACTGCTGAGAGTCCTCCAAAAAAGAGAAGAAAAACTCAGCCACTTAAAGAAATTTCTTCTGTCGCTGAAAAAGATAATGAGGTTGAAGAAAGTGGAAGAATTAATAATGATGCTACCGTGAGCACCTCTTCAATGCGTTTTTCCTCCGCAAGAGTTAGATCTGTGATGGGTCTTTCTCAACCTGAGACTCCCATGGATCAATTGTCAAATATCTTTAGAAATCCCATGCAAGGTATTGGAGATGACGATATTGCTCACGCTTGCAATTATCTCTCAAAAATCTTCGATGCTTCCATCTTAACTAATAATAAATATCTTAAAGGAGTCTCGAGATTTATCAACCCAGATTTTCTTCATGCACTAGCTTCATTGGTATGCCCCTTTTCTTTTATTTTTCTTGTAGTAAACTTTACATTTGTCATGAATATCGAAGATCTTTTATTTACCCTTACTTATTTTCTCTTATATGCCACAGACTGCTAGAGATTCTTTTTCTGTTGCTTCAGAATTAGAAAATAGATTATCATTATCACAGAAAAGGATTACTGATTCACAATCTGAATCTGCGAAACTTTGCGAAAATAATAAGCAATATGAAGATAAAATATCCATTCTTCGCGAAAAATGTAAGCAATTGGAAGCATCTGGGAATACTGAGCTTCTTAACAAGAATAAATCTCTTGAAGTAGACATTGAAGTTCTTCAACAAAAACTAGTTGACAAGGAGAAGTTCTGCAAACATATTATTGGTATGATTTATTATTTTATTTTTATTTTTATTTTTACTTTCTTCTTTCTTGGTATTTTAGGTTATTTGAACAACCATTTTGCAGATGCCTATAATCTTACTGATGAAGCTCTTATTCTCAATTCTTTTGATGAACCCATAGATGAATCCATTCTTCTTCAGCGTCTTAATGACGCTTTAAATATTATTCCGATGAAAAAATTAATGCTCTGTCTATCGATGAGCTTAAATATCACATTTCCCTTATAAGAATGGATTATATATCTACTTTGAGTATATACAATAGTTTTAAGACTTGTAGAGATGAATTTGGAAAAAGAATCAAAACCTTGAAAGCCCAAAAGAAGGAACTTGAGAAGGATAAAGAACGCATTACTCTTCAAGGCGCTGAAGCTCTATCAAAGTTCCGCAATGCCCTTATTGACACTGAACTTGAGAGAGATAGACTTAAGGATGAAAACATTAAACTTCTTAAAAGAGAAAAACAAATCCGTTCCCATCTTCTCATTCAAAATGATGATGAATTCGCATGGGCTGCGACAATTCTCGATAATGCTAGGAAAAACTTAGCAATAGATGTCAGTCTTCATACCGAACAGGCAAACTTGATACAAGAAATGATTCATGAAAGAGAAGGTTATTTATTGCTCCTCTAAAATCTTTATATTTTTTGTAAATTTTTGATAAATTTCTAACTTGTTATTGTATCATCGCAGAATCTGAAGAAAAACATTCTACAAGGATAGCATAACTTGAAGAAGAAAAAAGTAGTCTTGCAAATAATCTTGCTTCCCGCAATGATAAAATCTCTAGACTGCGAAATAAGATAAAGATGTCCAACTCCAATTTACGTAGTAACCTTCTCACCGTTCGCAATAATGCTATTGAGAAAGTCTGCAAAGATAATGATCTTCCTCTTAGTTTATATCCTTTCCTCTTGGAAAATATCCCAACCAGTTCTGAAGTACCAATTATTTATGACAGTGAGGCTGATATAAATGAGGATGAAAGCGAAGATGAAGAAGAAACTGATGATGAAGATAATGAAGACGAAGATGAAGATAATGGCGAAGATAAATCCCAATAGTTCTGCTTCTTCTTTTTGATCTTCTCCTGTCTTTTTCCCTTTCTTTGTTGCGATAATTATCTGCGACAAATTGTATCATTCTTTCTGCAAGATACTTGTAATTCCTGATGTTCTTCAATATATATAAATTCCTTTTTTTGCCTCTATCCGTCTGTTATTTATATGAATTTATCATATAATGATTAATAATAATATTTATTGTTCTTATACATCGTTCCCATACTTGCCTCTTGTTATTAATCTGCAATATGATAAATGAATCATCGTAAATTTTTCTGCGAACAATTTACTATATGTTTCACAGACATAATTTTCTTGTGGTTTTATTTTGCCTTCCTAGTTAAAGGTCTTATTATGCCACTTTTATGCGACAAGATCGCAGGACATTCTTACCTTTATACGTAATAATCCATTGATCTTGCCTTATCATTTAATTTTAATTTCTACGACAATATGATAAATCTAAGCCATCTTGTGAGATTAATCTCTCTTTTCTCTTTAAGACTTATGATATTGCCGTCTTTGCGATGAAATCGCAGGACGTCTTTTAGATTTATATCCTCTTATTATTGATTTCATTTATCTCATTATTTGATCTTATCGCAAAAACCCATTGATCTCATCTTAACATTTCTTATTAGGCTTTTTGGCCAGTCATGCGGCAATATGACGGGCCTAAATATTCTTGCGAATATAAAGTCCTATGACATTGCTGTCTCTGTCACGCGACAATATGATGGGCCTAAATATTCTTGTGAATATAAAGTCCCATGACATTGCCGTCTTTTTTGATACACAGCTCCCTAATGGAGGGTATCGCCCTTATATCTCCCCCCGGTTGCCCCTTCAAGGATTATACATCGGCCATACAAGACTAGCACTTTCCCATCCGGTTCTGCCAACAACCAGTTGTTTTCGCAGCCTTGTCCTTTATGCCTTATATGGCTTATAGTTACAAGACTGCACCCTAAGTGGGGTTTTCTTCGGGCCAAACACATCGTAAGCCAATACTTGCCATGGATGGCCAGGGTAGGTTCATCCATCCCGGGCACCCACAGCTCAACCGTGTACCTCGGCGCCTTGATCATACGTTGCATTCATTAGGAGAAACTCTCGGGCGCCTAACCAGGGTATAACCTTATATAATTGGGAATCCAAGTTATCTCTCCCGGATGGATTTTTAATAATCCCAAATCTCCATGACTAGGTTCCAGCAGCGGTATAGCCTTTCCCATAGCCATGCAAAGAGATACCCCCCTTATGACGCACTTTAAGGACATTGCCTCTTACGAAATAGAATCCGCGAACTAAGGTGTACGCCATAAAAGTTCGTCCCGTTCTTATATATTTTTAAGCGATTTGCACCCTTATTATGCATTTGCATTAAAAATTATTATATGATTAGAAATCACCAACTTTTCCTTTTTAATAGAAAAATTTCTCATTTTTGAGCAGAGTTTTTCTTATATGATTCGAAATCATCTTTTTTTTCGATTGTTCGCAATATGATATTGTTGCACTTCTTTTCTTCTGTGATGAATGATTATTCGCAACTTCTTGTTACTTATTTATTTTCTTGCAAGAAACGGTTCATCGCAACATCTTATACTTTTTGTGCTCCTGCGAAGAATAAAGATTCCAACTTTTCCCCATCTTCGTATGATTAATCGTTATTGAATCTTTTGGAACAAACTATTCTTGAAGTATACCCTTTCCCTGCAACTCTATATTGTCCACCATCAATTTCTCAGCTCTCTGATTTTGCATCCTGTTATGTTTCCAATTACGATTTCGGGCGCTTCTTTCTTCGCAAGTATCAATGTCAACTTCATAACACTTTTTCCCTTCAAACCAATCACCTTTAATTATCCAAATACCATGAGGATGTGGAAACTTTATGCATTGATTATATGTTGATGCTATGCCCAAGATCCCATGGAGCCATGGCCTTCCAATTAAAGCATTGTAAGGAGATTCTATATCCACTACGCAAAACTTAATTTTTGAAGATATCTTGTTCAATGGAATTTCCATAGTAATTTGTCCTTTTGGCTTGTTTGCGGTGCCATTAAAACCATAGATCTTGTAAGTTGAAGGGATTAGCTCATCAACTCTTCCACCCATTGTGCGATAAGTATGATAAAACAAAATATCCACCGAGCTACCAGTGTCAATTAAAACTTTATCTATTGCCCAAGAATCATTTGCTGCATCATCATTATCTTCTTCTTCTCTGTATTTTGGATGTATCTCTAACCTCACCACCAATGGGTTGTCATGCATCTTCCTAGGCTCTAGTATCTCTTCTGCAGTAAAAGAGATAACTTGTTTCTTCCATTATTCTAACGGAGAAACCTTCACAATATTGTTCACCTCTCTTCCCTCTATGTCTCTTGTAAATACTCTGCTTAGCACATTGTCATGGAAATCCTCTATCATTTTTTGTGAATGTACAATTGAATTGAAAAATAGATTTTTTGCTGTAGCTCCTACTTCAATGACAAATGTTTCTGCTTCTTTTGCAGCATTGACTCTGCGAATTTCTGGTGCTTGCGGCAATCATTCGCAAAATGATTATTTTCACATTTCTACAATTATTCACAGAATGACCATGAAAATGATGATAAGGACAAAATTCTTGATTGTGGTTTTTGGGATTTGGTTCCTTCCCCATGTTCCAGGGTGAGGGTATATTCTCCATTAAAATAATCGCTTCCCAAATATTGTCTATACCAGTATTTAAAGGCGGCAATTTGATATCTTCCCACATATTCCTATGACCTCTTTGCTCTCTTGAATAATTCTGCCTCTGTCCACCATAAGTTTCCTGCGGTTGATCAAACCTTGGGACCTTATTATTGTTATTGCGATTATAAAAATTTCTCTCTTTTTTTAATTCCTCCTGATCTCTACTCCCCATTGCTACTATCTTAAGTTGATTATCAGTCTCCATTTTCTCTCGCGGATTTTGGGAAGTACTCACTACTGTATTAATCATCCTTGGTAATAAGCTTCCATTTGATGCGGCTAAACCTGTGCCTGTGAGAATTGGATAAGAATCCATCTCATTTTGTTTTTCCTCCAAAGCGATATATTCCTCTTGCAATTCTCGCAACTCTGTCATAGTGATTGTGTTTTTAACTTTGAAGACCTGGATGTATAATAGATTTGTCGCAAACATAGCATTTATGAAGGACAAAATGAGATATATTTCATCTACTCTTCCTACCATTTCACTACACATTGTCCTCCATCTTATGGTTAAGTGCTTCAAACTCTCACCAACCCTCTGTTTCAATCCAAACACATCTTCAATTCCAGGTCGCGCAGAATTATTGCTGATGTAGGCTCCTAATAAAGTGGTTTGCAAGTGCATGAACGAAGTTATTGTATTCTTGGGAATACTTTCGAACCACTTCAATGCTTCGCCAGTTAAACTTGACACAAAATATTTGCACAAAACCACATCATGGTTCTCCCATTGTAGCATACATCGAATATAAGCTTTGATATGTTGGACATCACACGTAGTTCCATCAAATATACTGGTCAACACCGGTAAATTGCATTTTGGAGGTATCCCTCCTAATTGTACCTCTTGAGTAAATGGAGTTTTCGCAGCCTCTTCGATTGCCTCATCAAGTTGCATTCTTCCTCCTTCTCTTCTGTTATTTATCATTCCTCTCATTTCTTCCAATTCTCGCAAGATTTGATCATTCCTATCAGAATTTTGCTCCATTGGTCTTTTCAACGCATCTTCTCTTCGTCTGCGTTCATGCCTTTCTTGTCTTGCGATGTTTCTCGCTTATTCTCCAACATCTTGGTTTTGCCTTCTTCTGCGACTTTCTTCTTCTTGCAAGTTAATTTGTATTTCATTCTCTTCTCCATGAATTTCCTCATCCCTTACTGTTTCTCTTCGTTGCCTTTCTATATCTCTGCGAATTCTCTCATATTCCTCATTGAGATTATCATTATTACGATTTTGCGCACGTCATATTTCTCGATTGTCATGATTATTCTGACGCAACGCTGCTTGAATTTCTTGCTCTTCAAATTCTGCTCGAAATCTCTCTCTTTCTCCTGCTAAGCGTACTTGCTCAATATAATGCCTCTCAATATCATCTTCGATAATCCTGCGATTTCTTCGAATCTCTTCATCACGTAACATTCTCCTTCTCTCTTCTTGATTTTCTCCCTCATCCTGATTATGTCTAATGTCTAAAGTTTCTCTGTGTGGAATATAACGATCATTTATCAAATTCTCCCCAATATTTTGTATATGGAGATTTTTCCTTGTTTCTTCTCTATATGATCTTGAATTTGATCTCATGCTGCTTCTCGATCTTCTGTTTTGCAACCTCAAATTTTCCATTCTTAATTCATGATTTTGTCTTGTAAGATTGGCACGCTCTTCTTCCTCTAATCTTCTTTCTTCCTGTATCCTTTGTCTTAAATCATCTTCCATTTCATGTTCTTCATGAATTAATCCTCCATCCATTTCTTGATTTCTTTCCTCTCCTTGATTTTCCGCCTCTTCTATCGAATCTGTCCTCCAAGTATGCACACTTACTCTATCATAATCCATATTTCTATCTTGTGCTCGTGTTTGTTGATTTGGTGGTTGGATTGAATTTTCTGCTCCATTTCTCATTATACTTTTTCCTGACATGTTCCTTAAAGATCCTTCCAATTCACCTGTTCCTTCCCCTGCAATTCTTTTACTTCTTCTCACCGTTGTTGGTGGTTCTGATGTATTTCTTCTCCTTCAAGCCATTTCTCTTCAATTCTAATAATTTCTTCAAGTCTTCAAACTGTAATTTGAAATTTCTCAAATTTGATAATCCCTGTTTCTAGCGCCAAAATGTAGTTGCAGGAATTCCCACACTACACCCTATTCAAGAATTTATCAACATCTATGACATAATTTGAAGATTAAAGACACTTTTTATTAATTTGATCTTAATAAATTACAGAAATCAAGAACATAGAACACCTGATAAAGATTTTCTCTCTCCTAAAAACTTTCCTAACACTCAAAAAAAATTCCTTCCTCTCCGGAACTATTCATCTCCTTTATATAGGTATTTACATAGTGGATTACAGCTCATGACAGCTCATTTACAGCTAAGATTCCCTTCAATTACGGATCTGCGTTCTTGCGATAAATCGCAGTTAGCACCGCCTTTAACTTTCGCAAGTTTTATTGATATATCGCAGACATGTCACACTTTCTTCGTGTTTCTGTCGTTTTCAGTCATTACGTCATTGTTTAAGTCATCTTTGGATGTGTCGCAGAATATTACTGATGTATCACAGAGTAGTTCGTTTATTATCGATATATCGCAGAACAGTCGTTTATTTCTCAGGAATATTGTTGTGACAATATTCTGATCCTACACTAACAATCTCCCCCTTTGTCAATTTTAGTGGCAAAACTATTAATACATATGGAATACAAAAATTATATAAATAAACTTTGTAGCTGCTATTCCACATGCCTATTCAACATTACCAAATCATTATATCGATAAAAAACTTTTCTCTTTCCAAATTTTTCTCTCCAAAAACTTTACTAACGGAAAAACTCTTCTGACTGATCTATTTTTGCTCAGATCGGCTTCATCGGAGCGGATCTGAGCTGAATAACACCAAATTTAGCTCTTCCCCTTCCTGATCTATGGTCTTTTATTAATCTTTTAATGTTTTAGTTACCGATTCATCTCCATCTTCGGCCCTCTTTCTTGTTGAATTTTTATGGTTTCTCTCTGTATGTCAATAAATGTTCATGTAGGTATGGACAGATATCTTTTACAGGGAAGAAATCAAATCATACAACTATTTTCGAACCTATTCTATGAAGAAAATGAAGCTTCTCCATCATATTTGGATTCAGTTTCATCTCAACCTCCTGCTTCCGCTGTTTATGGTGGTCATGGAACTTTATTTTGGATTACTTTTAATATTTGGTTCGACTGGGTTTTTTCGTATATGAGGGATCCAATAGTCTCAGTGATGTTTTTTTATTTTTTAATTTGGGTCACTTTTCTTTCGTCTTTTGCTTTATGCGTGCAGCGGATAATCTTCAGATAGGATTTTTGCTCCGGTGTCTTCTCCGGCGAATCCGACGAGCTTATTGTTTTCCGTCCGATACAGAATCATTTCGAGCAGAAAAAAGTTTGGTTAGCGTGAGTCATATGCAGAGCATGTCGGCAAAAAATTTTCAACCCCAAGCAGCAACTCCTATGTTATTTATTCAATCTCATCCTCTGAACCGGCGAAGCAGTCCTACACCTACATTAGTCTTTATTTTTGTTGCTTTAGATATAATTATTTTTTCTTTAGTCTTTGTTTTAGTTGCTTTAGATTTAGTAATGAAGGTTGAGATAACAGCAAATCCATCAACATCAGTATCAAGTTCAGTTGTAATTGTTACAACATCCTCAATGTCGAGTCAGCCCGATTCTTTCTACTACAGACACTTGAAGACTGATTTAGATCACCATGGTTACTTGAGACACTTTGGCTATTATTGGAGACACTTTGGTTACATTGGTTACATTTTGGCTATTGGTACTATTAGTTGGGTCACCGTTACCTTGATTGTATTAGGAAATATAAATATCAAAAACTCCAGTTCATGTTATTTATATGTTCTGATGAACATAGGGTTGGATTCGATCCAGTCACTGCCTTGTGCTTTGATACATGCTGTTTTTGTTTTCAAAACTAGTTTGTCCCAAGATGTTTGTTCCTCTCCTTTGCGAGAGAGGAGGTTCTCTGAAACTGTTTTTAGATCTCAAATAATAGAATTAATAGGCAAGAATTGGTGGGGATACTATAACTTGTATGAACATTATCTGATCTTGAAAAATATCTGTAAGGTTTTCCAATCTCCTAAATCGGTGGTTTATGTAATGTAACAAGGTTAGCCACTTTTTCGAAAAAAAAAAAAAACTTCAACAATACTCGAAATCTTCGTCACTTCCAAGTAGTCCAATGATTCCAAAGGTTGTAAGTTTAGTATCATCGTTGTTGAAAATCCGTAGCTATAACAATGAGAAAAGCATTGGTTCTCAATCATTGTTATACAGTGTCATAGTATTATTACACAACGTCAAAGTCTAATTGCATCACAACTTCGACAATAATACTATGGTGATACTTCACTCCCCCTTAGTCAATACTCCATCTCACATGGAAATCACTCCCCCTTACATAATGATCTGAAAACCCTATGTATTTGTAGTGTGAACTACAATTAATTCCCCCCCTTTTTGTCAATAAAATTTGCAAAGGTACAAGAACGGGATCCTAATGAAATTCCCGTAAGAGACATTTCATGACCAAAGGTAAATGTTCTATCATCTTGTTTAGATGCAATCATAAAGCCTGGGCTAAATCCATTCATCAAGGAGTTTATAAAGATACAAGATAACCTCTAAAAATTCCACAACCACACTCCCCACAAAGATTTGGAAATTAAGCGCAAGTTCAAAAGAACTCTCCCCCATAAGATGTCATTCCCTAAGGAACAACAAGAGTGACCTTAATTTCAAGAGAAAATAAGGATTTCTTTAGACTCAACAAATTGCATACAAGTATGAATTTGGAATCCAAAATATTCAATCATATTAACCAAAGCGAACCAATATTAATTTGACTAAATATGCTCAACACAAGTAAACTTATGGAGACTTAATTCACCGATTATGTTAGAGCACTGCTCGGTCAAACTTGCATGCATTGATATCTCAAGCATGTTTGTCAATCTTAGTGATCAAAACTATATAGTCTTAATTTCTAGTGTACTATAGCTAAGGTCTCGGACTAGGATAGAAAGTGTAGTTGAGCTCAATAACTCCATGGCAATCATCATACTAGACGAAGGACTACTCAAGGAACCAGTGGATCTTCATCGACTAAAAGGTATGTGGAGAGTTGAACTTATCTATCACTCAAAAGTCTATCTACTTTATCTCCTATCTTGAGACAAAAGTCGGTTTACTATATAGACTAAGAATATGCACATGTGACATTTCGAGCTGAGTATATCTCGCTTATCTATTTCTTGAAATATGTGTTGGTAAAGCTTTCGCTTTAGGCAAGTTCATATTTGACTAATGAAGAAAGTTATGTTATGTTTCAATCACTTTGGAAATCGCTCTGACGAAAACTAGTTCGTGAAAACAACTATATGACATCCTCTGAGAATGTTTTAATGATTGAAATGAGAGTTTAGACTATATAACCATTGTGATATATAAACATTATTGTGGAAACACATATATGTATAAGTCCTTAACACTTGAACCGAAGTTTACGAACTTTGTTGATCAAGTGGAACCAAAACGTGAGCAGCAACTCAGTCCGCGAACTCAGTCCGCGAACCCAGTCCGCGAATTGGCGTAAGTTCTCGAACCTGAGAATATATGCTTGAAGTTGAAGCTCGGTGCGATCATGAACCGATGAAGTTCTCATCCCGAGAAATTCTGCTGGAGTTTATTAACTTCAACCGGTTAGCTTGAGTCCGTGAACTCAGTCCGCGAACTCAAGAGGTTATGTCTGAAAATGTTGTTCGTGAACTTATCTTAAATTACTAAGGAATGCTTTTCCAAACAGTGGCTTTATAGTTCATGATTGATGATTCGAGTGAATCACATCGTCTTTGATTCAATTGTGTCTCTTGTAGTACTTGAGATCTCATAGAAATTGAACAACTCTCTAACTGGTTCATTTGAGTCATTTGGACTAGTTATGGTGAAGAAGAATATGGTTGATATGAAAGTTATCATTTGGATAACCATTTGGTTGACTAATATTGAACCAACCATTGTACACGTTTGGGTACGGTTATACAAACTCAAAACGTCAAGTACATATGTGTATGACAAGATAAGTTTTCGATCTAACGGTTGAGAGATATTAGATTGTATCTAATCAGGTTTTCATCTAACGGTGAATATTGAATGCTTTGTTAGGAAGCTAACATTGATTGCGAACCCTGATTTGAAAGACTGCATAAGGAGAACTCTAGCCATTGGAAAAACTAATTCCCACACACTTTACTTGTGTGATACTAGTTTTCTCTAATCTAGAGTCGATATCCATTAACCCTTGAGTTTTTTCTCTAAATTCGGGTTAATGACTTAAAGACTTCATTGGGATTGTGAAGCCAGACCGATACTACTTTTCTTGTAGTTGTGTGATCTGATCTTTCTCTTTCTATCGTATAAGTACAATTGTAATAATTGGCTTGAGATTTCTATCTCCGATAGGCAAGATAAAAGTAGTCACAAACATCTTTGTCTCATTGTTTGTGATTCCTCAATAATCTTCTTCATTGCGTCGATTAAGTTTATTATGAGGTGATTGATGAAACTGAGCTGTTCTTCGGGAATATAAGTCTGGATTTATCGATTGGTTCCTGTTCACCTTGATTTATCAAAAGATGGAACAAAACTCATAGGTTTATTCGTGGGAGACGAATTTATCTATTACCTGTAGACTTTTCTGTGTGAGATAGATTTGATTGCTAAAGTCTTCGACTTTGGGTTGTAGCAACTCTTGGTTGTGGGTGAGATCATCTAAGGAAATCAAGTGCGTATTATCCTGCTGGGATCAGAGGTGTATGAGCATAATTGTACCTTGGATCTGTGTGAGATTGGTTGGAGTTCAACTACAGTCCAGACCGAAGTTAATTTGGAGTAGGCTAGTGTCTGTAGCGGCTTAATACAGTGTATATTTAATCTGTACTAGGTCCCGGGGTTTTTCTGCATTTGCAGTTTCCTCATTAACAAAATTCTGGTGTCTGTGTTATTTCTTTTTTCGCATTATATTTTTATATAATTGAAATAATACAGGTTGTGCGTTGTTCAATCGATTAGAATATACGACCTTATTGGTTGTTGATTTAAATCGATTGACACTTGGATATTGGTCTTTGGTACCATCCAAGTTATCTCTCTTTGATTAGGCTCGCGAATTATATTTGCTTGAGTAAATCAAATCGAGAGATTGAGATAATAACTCCTTGAGTATTTTCTATTGATTGAGTCTTGTTGATTCTCTAGAAAATAACTCAGAGTTATCCATACAGATTGCTAATCGAAATATTTGGTGAGATTGTTAGACCCCCGCATTTTTAGATTAGATTATTCACAAGAGAACCCATAAATATTCTAACCGGATTACACAATTAAACTAATCACAAGTTAATCAATTCAATTGTCCACACTCGACATAAGAAAAATCTATGGAGTGCTAACTAAATAATCACACAAGATGATTGATTTAGTTCATTTACGCTCAACATAAGAGATTATGGAACCCCGACTAAGATTATCATTGGAAATCACAACCTTAACCGTACATGTACTCAACATGGGAGACATCATGGAATACAAACTAAATAACCACACAAGTTGATTAATTTAGTTCTTAACGCTCAACATATAGCATCTCATGGAACAACCAACCATGCCAATAAGAAATCGACTTAGTTGTATCGTGCTCAACATGAGATACACAATGGAGCCTTCACGGTAATACATAATAATATGGAACAATTAAGATCTATACCGTGGATAACAAAAACAAGGACCTATTCTATTTTTCGTTCACAAAGTGACATAATAGACTTTATCCTTGAATCACAAAATATTTTAGCCAATCTTACATCAATAATTGACAATATAGGCTTAACTTTTGTGTTTTGCCAAAAGTCAATTCATTCCTTTATCAATATTTGCATACCAATACGTGAACGACTTTACTTTTGACAAAATATGGGATAATCAAGTTCACGAACACGTAAACATACAAATCCTATCAAAATATTGCAATATATAAAACCATAAAGATTAATACTGCAACCATCATTTTCCAAACAACTTTAGAATTTAAACCAGTAAATCTAAAAACAAGAAGATGAAATCATTGGATAGCTATGTGTAATCACAATAATGGCTATTCCAAAACACTAGTTATTCTTCTAAACAAAACATAAAACATAGAAGATTTACTAGAAATTAAGAATCATACAGAAAAACTTCCATGTCATACCGAACTAGGTTCAAATCGACAGTTCGGGACCTTCTTGAGCCTTAAGATATTGAAGCTTGTGAATGGCAGCATCTTCTGTACTTGTGATATCCTTATTTGGAAGCTCTTTAACATGGTTTTTCATGAGAACAAGATCAAACTTAACCTTTTTCAACTCAGTTCTTACCATATCAAGACACTTAACTATATCAACAAGTAGTTGCTTAGCCTTCTCAAATTCCATTAGGAAGTCAAGAACTACATCCGATGAAATCTCTTCAATCTCTTCTATATCCGATATTGAATCAGAGGATTGAGGAAGAGTACCTTCAATTTCAATAATAGTTTCCTTTTCTTTATCGAGTTCGCAATATACCGACTTATCAATGGCATCATTAGTCAAGTACGAAGAGCACGAAGAAGAAGCCATTGATAACAAAAAAAAAAAACTAGAGTAAACGAGTAACTCAATAGGATAGGTATATAAAGAAAAACTCGAGAGATTTAGGGTTAAGGGATAGATTTAAAAGAAAACTTGAATCATACGTGAACCCGTAGGATAGTTTTTCACAAGGCTCTATATGGAAAAAGAAAACACTTTTATTTTTCAAAGGTGTTTTTGAAAAATGAACAATTAAAAAGAAAAATAATCACAAACCAGTGTCTGAACAATTATCTTTCTAAAAACGATAAGAGATTAGCTAGATAATTAGAGTCACATAGTTATGGAGTACACCTATTCACTTCTCTCACAACTAGGCATTTTGTATGTGAGATATTCAACCTTGTGATTAATTCACACAAGTATGAGCCTTTATGTCATCAAATGAATATTGTTCATCTCTATCCTTTTGTCTTTGATATGTGTTCTTTCTAATGAGACAAAACACTGATTGATTATCTTTCTTATCAAAAGGACTAAATCTAGGACTTCTAGCAATAGGTTCAAGAGGATCTGAATAGATAGGGATCCATTTTTTAGATTTAGATTTATCAGAAACATCCTTATAAGTATGGGAAATGCCTTTGTTAGCAACACAAGAATTTATGCCAGAATGCACTTGAGCCCTGTACTGATTTCTAGAGTAGAGATCATTCTTATAAGGTTTCCAATTTCTTGCGGGCATACTATTCACTGCGTTAGTCGACTGTCTATTTGTTCCATTGACAGTGAAGAGAAGCAAATTACGAAGCTTATAAAATTTTTTCCTTCTTGCAAAATAATGAATAGCATAGTGATTCTGTTTCCCACAAAAAGTACAGGTTTGTGGAGGTGAAGCAATAACTGGCACCTGTTTAAACTTCAAATCCATATGAGAAGATTGGAAGTTATGCAAACTTTTCTTGACACAATCTTCTTCCGGAGAACATTTCTTCGTATATGGTAATTCCTGATAATTAGTCACAGAAGAATTTCTCCTTAGGTCAGAGTTTTCCTTTTCCAAGGATTTACACTGTTCATGGGCTAGAGTAAGAGATGCACAAAGTTTCTATTTTTCAGCACGAAGTCTGTTGAGATCTGATGAATGAGACTCGATCAAACATTTTTCTCTAATTGAGTTCTCTTTAACAACTTCCTCAAGAGTACTAATCTTTTCCTGTTGTAGAGTAGTTTATTGTATAAGTTTCTCAATGTTCTTAGAGAATGAATTTATGATATTATAGAGATCACGTTCTCGATTAAGAGACTTTTCAAATTCATCAATGAGATGATCATGATCATTAAAATCAATATCTTCAGCTGTATGTTTTGAAATTCTGGTGAGTTCCTTTTCAGCTTCTGCCACAGTGTCACATGCCTCATGAGAGGAAGAAATGTCATTATCACATTGAAAATTTTTTCTACCTCGGGCTTCGGAAGAATCAACAAACGAATAATCCTTTGAGGTGTTTCCAAGACACTTGACATGGTCAAAAGCTTTAGCAGACATTTTGGTATGCGTAACAGAGATTTTATCCACAGACTCAGATTGCCACAAACACATACTTGTAAGGTCTTGAGCATGTTTGCCTCATCTGATACTAATTGAAAATGTGGGGGTCTAACAACCTCACCCAATATTTCGATTAGCAATCTGTATGGACAATTCCGAGTTGTTTTCTAGAGAATCAACAAGACTCAATCAATAGATAATATCTTAAGGAGTTATTATCTCAATCTCTCGATTTTATTTACTCAAGCAAATACGATTCGAGAGTCTAATCAACGAGAGATAACTTGGATGGTACCAAATACCAATATCCAAGTGTCAATAGATTTAAATCAACAACCAATAAGGTCATATATTCTAATCGATTAAACAACGCACAACCAGTATTATTTCAATTATATAAAAATATAATGCGGAAAAGAAATAACACAGACACCAGAATTTTGTTAACGAGGAAACCGCAAATGCAGAAAAACCTCGGGACCTAGTCCAGATTAAACATACACTGTATTAAGCCGCAACAAACACTGGCCTACTCCAAATTAACTTCGGTCTGGACTGTAGTTGAACCCCAACCAATATCACACTGATCCAAGGTACAATTATGCTCCTACACCTCTGATCCCAGCAGGATACTGCACACTTGATCCCTTAGATGATCTCACCCACAACCAAGAGTTGCTACGACCCAAAGTCGAAGAGTATAGCAAACAAATCTGTCTCACACATAAAAGTCTACAGGTAATAGATAAATTCGTCTCCCACGAATAAACCTATGAGTTTTGTTCCGTATTTTGATAAATCAAGTTGAACAGGAACAAATCAATAAAACCAGACTTATATTCTCGAAGAACAGCTCAGTTTTATCAATCACCTCGCAATAAACTTAATCGACGCAGCGAAGAAGATTATTGAGGAATCACAAACAATGAGACGAATATGTTTGTGACTACTTTTATCTTGCCTATCGGAGATAGAAATCTCAAGAAAATTATTACAATTGTACTCGTACGATAGAAATAGCAAGATCAGATCACACAACTACAAGTAAAATAGTATCGGTCTGGCTTCACAATCCCAATGAAGTCTTTAAGTCATTAACCCGAATTTAGAGAAAAAACTCAAGGGTTAATGGAGATCGACTCTAGCTTAGAGAAAACTAGTATTACACAAGAAATGTGTGTGGGGATTAGTTTTTCCAATGGCTAGAGTTATCCTTATATACTCTTTCAAATCAGGGTTTGCAATCAATGTTAGCTTACTAATAAACCATTCAATATTCACCGTTAGATGAAAACCTAATTAGATACAAGCTAATATATCTCAACCGTTAGATCGAAAACTTAGCTTGTCATACACACATGTACTTGACGTTTTGAGTTCGTGTAACCGTACCCAAACGTGTACAATCGTTGGTTCAATATTAGTCAACCAAATGGTTAGCCAAATGATAACTTTCATATCAAGCATATTATTCTTTACCATAACTAGTCCAAATGACTCAAATGAACTAGTTAGAGAGTTGTTCAATTGCTATGAGATCTCAAGTACTACAAGAGACACAATTGAATCAAAAACGATGTGATTCAATAGAATTATTTCATGAACTATAAAGCCACGGTTTGCAAAACATTCCTTAGTAATTTAAGATAAGTTCACAAACAACGTTTTCAGACATAACCTCTTGAGTTCGCGGACTCAAGCTAACCGGTTGAAGTTAATAAACTCCAGCATAATTTCTCGGGATGAGAACTTCCGTCAGTTCGCGGACTAGGTTCGCGGACTACACCTGAGCTTTAACTTCAGCCGATATTATCGGGTTCGAGAACTTACGCCAGTTCTTGGAATGGGTTCGCGAAATGAGTTCGCGGACTGAGTTGCTGCTTACTTTCCGGTTCCACTTGATCAACAAAGTTTGCAAACTTCGGTTCAAGTGTTAATGGCTTATACATATATGTGTTGCCACAACAATGTTTATATCCCACAATGGTTGTATAGTCTAAACTCTCATTTCAATCATTGAAACATTCTCAGAGGATGTCATATAGTTGTTATATACGAACTAGTTTTCGTCAGAGTAATTTTCAAAGTGATTGAAACATAACATGACTTTCGTCACTAGGAAAAGATGAACTTGGATAAAGCGAAAGATTTACCAACACCCATTTCGAGAAATAGATAAAGGAGATATACTCAGCTCGAAATGTCACATGTGCATATTCTTAGTCTATATAGTAAAATGACTTTTGTCTCAAGATAAGAGATAGAGTAGATAGACTTTTGAGTAATAGATAAGTTCAAGTCTCCACATACCTTTTAGTCGATGAAGATCCACTAGTTACTTGAGTAGTCCTTCGTCTTGTATGATGATCGCCATGGAGTTCTTGAGCTCAATTACACTTTCTATCCTAGTCCGAGACCTTAGCTATAGTAGACTAGAAATCAAGACTATATAGTTTTGATCACTAAGATTGACAAACATGCTTGAGATATCAACGCATGTGAGTTTGACCGAGCAGTGCTCTAACAAAGTATTACTCCGAAGACCTGAAGAATGAGAAGAAGTAACGACTAGAACAACGACATCATCCTTCCACTTGAGGTTAGTAATATTGACTTGATCTTGTTTCCATTCCTAACGTATCTTTCAAGTCGTACTATATTGAAAACATAACATACGAAGTTGTATATATTGTATACAATAATCTAGTGATGTGACTTGGTCATAATGGTATGATCAAAGTGTCAAGGAAAACATAGTACGAAGTATAAATGCTTATCTTTCGGGACTTCGTAAATACGACATCGACATAATTTATTGTATATAGTTATTTTATTAAGTGTGCATTATATAGGTATGATTTCATCCTTGAAAACTATGTATCTTTACATGAGTTTAAGGAAGTAGATGTATGAACTTGTTTTCATAATCAAAATGGAAATCATGATTGGTCTTGCTATTCTTTGAATATCTTTAGGATGACCAATGGAAGATGACTTTGGTAGAACCTATATTAACTTTGCTGAGATTTGAGGTATAACTGGTCATAGACTACATAATATAGGTAGTTGTAATCTGTCATGAGCTACATTGAAAATCAAGATGTAACCGATCACAAGCTATATTGGAATACAAGTTGTTACTGGTCATAAGTTACTTTGGGAACCAAGGTATAACCGGTCACAAGATGAATTAGGAAGTTAGTGTAATCGATCACAAGCTAACTCGGGAAGCAAGGTGTAACCATTCACAAGATACTTTGTGAGCAAGGTGTAATCGATTACAGACTATATTGGGAAGCATGTTATAACTGGTCACAACATATTTTAGAGTGATGGTTTAATTGGTTCCATGCACAAAACCAATAACCATGGTTCACATATTTCTTCATGGTGTGTGTGAATTAGGATTTGGTTTTGTCAAGTTGAGAAGCTTCCAGATGTCGACGTATTTGAACATGTACATAATTCCTATCATTTATTGTTCAAATATGAAAAAGCGGGGGTCTAACAACCACACCCAATATTTTTATTAGCAATCTGTATGGACAAACTCCGAGTTACTTTATTAGAGAATCAACTAGACAGTCAGACTCAATCTAGATGAAATATCTCAAGGAGTTATTATCTCTATCTCTCAATTTGATTTACTCAAGCAAATACAATATGCGAGTCTTAATCAAAGAGAGATAACTTGGATGGTACCAAAGAGAAATATCCAAGTGTCAATCAATTTAAATCAACAACCAATAAGGTCGGATATTGATGTAGTTTTGAAGTGGTAAGAAAGATTCGTTGCTCGGACTATTTTGAAGATTTGGTTTAAGATTAACTAAACAAAAATACTACGACAAATTAATTAAAATTAATTTTTTATACCCAATGAGAGAAATTTCTAGGGTTTTGGATTCCACTATTTCCAATATTTGTAAACTCAATAACAGTTTCTTTGAAAAATTACTCCTATTTTACTCAAAACAATTTTCGAACTCAATCTCATGCTTTGGAAGATATAACACTACATGCTCTCTTTTTTTATGACTTTCATCGCTATTCTAAGGCCTAATCCTCCTTCGCTTATAAAAGAACAATTGAAACTACCCAAAACAGTTTTTACGAAGCATGTAAAGAAGAGAGAATTTTTAGACAAATTAAAACACAATTATGGAGTAAATATGCCAAAGAAATTAATTTTCTAAATATTACCCATCAAAAATAGTTTCCTCCAAAACCCTAGAGAATAGATTTAGCTACTCATAGAATCAGAATTAAAGAAAACTTGATTAATCATTGTATTCAAAAAGATAAATAATTGCTTACAACGATTTTTAGTCGCTACAGGTATTCAGCAGCAAAAACAGTTTAGCTGATTCAGTTGCTAAAGGTATATTTCTACCAAACAGGGAACGATACAAGCCCTCTGTCGTTGATGAGTGATAGTTCTATGCTACTTTTTCTGCCAGACTAATGTTCTTCGTGTTCTTAGTTTTAGCAGCAGCATGTGAACTTTGTGTGATTATGATTTTCTCGATTCTGACGTCTCTATTCTTTCCTAGGCTCTCCGTATGCCCTCCTACAACTCCCAACACCTCTTTATATACGCAACAATGCCTTAAATCTCTCGGAGATCTTCAAAATATCTTTCTTCTTCTTCATGGCTAAGTCACGACAATAATTCTCTTTTCTTTCCTCTTTTTGCATCCCTGAGTTGTCGAATATATTCACTAACCTTCTATGGAATCGAACAGAGAATATAAACATCCATTATTTCTTCATAACTTCCTTTTATACAACCAAAACTTCCCGGTAAAACCCGATAATGTTTCCACCTCCCTGTTTTCTTCCAATTGACGAATGCTTCCTTATTTCTCGATTCCAACTTGTTTACCAGCCATGTTAAGTCGTAACAGGATAATCCAAACCCATTCTTGTGATTGAATCTCTCTCAGACATGTCTAAAACTCTGCCGGAAAATATCACAGGTAAACCCGAGACTGCATGGTCACTCTATTTTCTTCAAATCTGGTTATTAAGCCCAAATGGGTCGAATAACACCACTATATCATCCCTGTTTAGCTGGTACAAGTCAGCCCAAGCAATTTGATCCATTGAATCTCTCTCAAACAACTTTAATTATTGAACCCTAATATTTCCGTAACTGGTTTAACTCAAATCCACGACTTTAGCCAATTCTAATTGAAACAGAACCCATTACCAGCTTTGTTAAGACAATTAGGAAAAACCCATTTAATTCCAGCACTTTAGTCTCATTATAGCTCGGCCAAATCACAAACCCTAATCTGCTGCCATTGAAAATCAAATTTCCCGCCAAATGAAAAATTTAAATGTTGAAGATGACTGCCCCTAAACTGATACTGGTGTCCCTTTAGCAAATTGGGGTACATTTAGTAATTCCTGGGGTGCGAATAACAATCTGTAGGGTACAAAGATGAATTTTGGGCTGTGAATAGTGAAAACTCTTGGGGTACCTTTATCAAATCCTTCGGGCGCCTTTAGCGACTCTTCTGGGAAATTTCTGGGGGTGCCTTTAACACTTTTCCGGGTGCTTTTAGTAGTTTCTCGATCAACCATCTCTTACCTCTCATATTCACTTCTTTTCTTCAATTTCATCACTAAGGTTGTCATGCTTTTCAGACAAAGCATCACTAAAGCCGACATACCTTTCAGATAGGGAAGGAGTAAATAATGATAAATAAGTCGCATCCCACAGTAGTTGCACATGAAATGACACTTTAGCCCCTTTTAGGCGACGTTTCTTCTTCTTTTGCTCCAAAGTACCTGAAACTCAAAATCAAACATAAAATGCATAATTTACAAGAAAACATAGCAGAGAAAGCATAAAAAATAGATAAATATCAAGGTGTTTTAGACACCTATCAGATATTCTAATTGATTGAACAACGCACAACCTGTATTATTTTAATTATATAACAAAATATAATGCGGAAAAGAAATAACACAGACACCGGAATTTTGTTAACGAGGAAACCGGAAATGCAGAAAAACCCCGGGACCTAGTCCAGATTAAAAATACAATGTATTAAGCCTCTACAGACACTATCCTACTCCAAATTAACTTCGGTTTGGACATAGTTAAACCCCAACCAATCTCACACTGATCCAAGGTACAGTTATGCATCTACGCCTCTGATCTCAGCAGGATACTGCACACTTGATTCCCTTAGTTGATCTCACCCACAACCAAGAGTTGATAAGACCCAAAGTCGAAGACTTTAGTAAACAAATCTGTCTCACACAGAAAAGTCTACAAGATAGATAAATTCGTCTCCCAAGAATAAACCTATGGGTTTTGTTCCGTATTTTGATAAATCAAGGTGAATAGGAACCAATCAATAAAACCAGACTTATATTCCCGAAGAACAGCTCAGTTTTATTAATCACCTCACAATAGTCTTAATCGACGATGTGAAAAAAGATATTGTGGAATCACAAACGATGAGACGAATATGTTTATGATTACTTTTATATCTCGCCTATCGAAGAAATAAATCTCAAGCCAATTATTACAATTGTACTCGTACGATAGAAGATGCAAGATCAGATCACACAACTACGATAAAATTAGTATCGGTCTGGCTTCACAATCCCAATGAAGTCTTTAAGTCGTTAACCTGGTTTTAGAAGAAGAAAACCAAATGTTAAAGGAGAAACGACTCTATCTTAGCAAACTAGTATCACACAGAATGTGTGGGGATTAGGTTTCCCAGTTGCTAGAGTTCTCCCTTATATAGTCTTTCAAATCAGGGTTTGCAATCAATGTTATCTTGGTAACAAAGCATTCAATATTCACTGTTAGATTAAAACATGATTAGATTCAAGCTAATATTTATCAACCATTAGATCGAAAACTTAGCTTGTTACACACGCATGTACTTGAAGATTTTGGGTTTGTGTAACCGTACCCAAACTTGTACATTAGTTGGTTCACACTAGTTAACCAAATGGTTAGACAAATGATAACTTCCATATCAACCATATTTTTCTTCACCATAACTAGTCCAAATAACTCAAATGAACTAGTTAGAGAGTTGTTCAATTGCTATGAGATCCCATGTACTACACAAGACACAATTGAAGCAAAAACGATGTGATTCCCTCGAATCAATTCATGAACTATAAACCCATGGTTTGCAATAGCATTCCTTAGTTAATTCTGATAAGTTGAAAAACATCGTTTTTAGACATAACCAACTCAAGTTCGCGGACTGGGTTCGCGAACTCAAATCAACCGGTTGGAGTTTACAAACTCCAGCAGAAATTCTCGGGTCGAGAATTTCTGTCAGTTCGCGGACTGAGTTCGTGGACTAAAACTGAGCTACAACTCCAGCAGAAATTCTCGGGTTCGAGAACTACGCTAGTTCGCGGACTGAGTTGATGGATCATGTTCCGGTTTCTCTTAATCAATAAAGATCGCAAGCTTAGATTCAAGTGATAAGGACTTATACATATATGTGTTACCACAACAATGCTTATATTTTCCAATGGTTATAATGTCTAAACTCTCATTTCAATCATCGAAACATTCTCAGAGGACGTTATATATATAGTTGTTATTCACAAACTATTTTTCGTCAGAGCAATTTCCAAAATTATTGAAACATAACCTGACTTTTGTCACTACGTAAAGATGAACTTGGCTAAAGTGAAAGCTTTACCAACACATATTTCGAGAAATAGATAAGCGAGATATACTCAGATCGAAATGACATATGTGTATAATCTTAGTCTATATAGTAATACGACTTTTGTCTCAAGATAGGAGATAGAGTAAATATACTTATGAGTGATAGATAGGTTCAAGTCTCCACATACGTTTTAGTCGATGAAGATCCATTGGTTCCTTGAGTATTCCTTCGTCTTGTATGATGATTTCCATGGAGTTCTTGAGCTCAACTATACTTTTTATCCTAGTCCGAGACCTTAGCTATAGTAGACTAGAAATCAAGACTTTAAAGTTTTGATCACTAACATTGACAAACATGCTTGAGATAGCAACGCTTGCGAGTTCGACCGAGAAATACTCTAACAATCTCCCCCTTTGTCAATTTTAGTGGCAAAACTATTAATACATATGGAATACAAAAATATATAATTAAATTTGTAGCTCCTATTCCATATGTCGTCTAATCTTAAACAATACTCGAAATCTTCGTCACTTCCAAGTAGTCCAATGATCCCAAAGGTTGTAAGTTTAGCATCATTATTGCTGAAAATCCGTAGCTATAACAATGAGAAAATCAATGGTTCTCAATCATTGTTATACAATGTCACAGTATCATTACATAGCGTCAAAGTCCAATTGCATCACAACTTCAACCTCAATACTATGGTGATACTTCACTCCTCTTAGTCAATACTCCATCTCACATGGAAACCACTCCCCCTTAGTCAATACTCCATCTCACATGGAAACCAATCCCCCTTACATAATGATCCGAAAACCATAAGTATTTGTAGGATGAACTACATATTAATTCTCCCCCTTTTTGTCAATAAAATTGGCAAAGGTACAAGAACGGGATCCTAATAAAATTTCCGTAATAGACATTTCATGACCAAAGGTAAATGTATATCATCTTGTTTATATGCAATCATTAAGCCAAATCTAAATGCATTCATCAAGGAGTTTATAAAGATACAAGATAACCCCTCTAATATTCCACAGCCGCACTCCCCACAAAGATTTGGCAATTAAGCACAAGTTCAAAAGAACTCTCCCCCGTAAAATGTCATTCCCAAGGGAACAACAAGAGCGACCTTAGTTTCAAAAGAAAAGAAGGATTTATTTAGACTCAACAAATCACATACAAGTATGAATTTGGAATCCAAGATATTAAATCATAATAACCAAGGAAAACCAAGATTAATTTGACTAAATATGCTCGACATAATTAAACTTATGGAGACTTAAATCAATTAGATTAATCACAAGATGACTCGCAAATAATCTAATTGTCATACCCAACCAAACTAATTACAAAATTAATTAATTTAATTGGTCACACTCGACATAAGAAATTATATGGAGCAATGACTAAGTTAATCACGAATAACCAACCCAGTCGAAGAGATGCTCAAACATAAGAAAACTTACGGAGTGAAAACTAAATAACCACACAAGTTGATTAATTTAGTTTAATCATGTTCAATATAAAGTACGTTACGGAACAATAACTAAGCTAATCACAAAGCAATTAACTTTTGTTGTTTTAGTGCTCAACATAAGACACATCATGGAACAATACAGTATTTACACAAAAATTGTGGATCGGAGAATCGACCTATACCGTGGAATAAACAAGGATTCATTCTATGTTTCCATCACTATTTGCACAATGACACACAATATACATAATCCTTGAATCACAAAATATTTTAACCTATCTTACATCAATAATTGACAATATAGGCTTAACTTTTGTGTTTTCCAAAAGTCTATTCATTCTTTTATCAATATTTGCATATCAATTCACGAACGACTTTACTTTTGAAAAAATATGGGACAATCAAGTTCACGGACGTAAACACACATATCCCATCAAAATATTGCAATATATAAGATCAAAGATTAATACTGCAAAAATCATCTCCCAAAACAAGTTTAGAATTTAACCAATAAATCTAAAAACAAGAAGATGAACACTTTGGATGTAGCTATGTGTAATCACAATAATGGATATTCCAAAACACTAGTTATTCTTCTAAATGAAACAAGAAAAAAGAAGATTTACTAGGCAATAAGAAATCAGAGTTCATTAAGAACCCCGTATCTTTCAATGAAACCATCAAAGAATGTATCGCTGATTTCCTTTATTCTCTTGACTGTAGACACACCATGTTCATGAGTTAGAACACTAAATTTGCGATCAACCACCCAAGCAAGTCGTCTAGCTTTTGCACAGTCCATGATAAGATTCTTTTGATTCCGAATCAGAATGTTCTGATTAGCAAGAATTCTGGCCTGACCATCTAGAAGTTGGTTTATTTACAACTGAAGATTTGCAAACTCGACCCTTGAATCGTTCTGAAAACGAGTTAAATCTTTGACAGAATCATCAATCCAGGATTTGTGATCCTTTCTTTCAATCATCTTCTTTAGAACAAGCTCCGTAATTTACTTACGTTCCTAATTGTCTTCCTCCATATCAAGACACACAATCTATTGAGATTTTGCGGAATTATCCATAGAGTTCTAGGTCAGGGAGAACACATTATAGAACAAGAATATATGTGTTCATCAACTAGAGTATAAAATTCTGGTTTTGAAAACCCTAGATACTCACCAGAGGAGGACGCGGACGTTTTTGGACTACCAACAAAAAGACTCAACAGAAATAATATACAACATACTTGAATATTCCCCAATTATTTTCCTTGCACCTCTCAAGTTAGAAACAAGGAAACAAATACCTGGAATCAGGTAGTAGAGTGGAAATAAATTCCACTATGATCATCGGTAAAGGTGTTGTATATATCATCTGACTGTTTGATCTTTGTTTTATTTGCCTTTCTTCGGTTGGTATTCATCCCTGAAGGATAAGACACGGCGTATTTAACAAATCCATCAGATGGATTTCTCTGAGGACTAAGTCTAAGACCTATTGCAATTGGTTCAAGAGGATCAGAATAGATGGGCATCCATTTTCTAGGCTTAGATTTACCAGAAACATTCTTATAAGTATAGGGAATGCTTTCCTTAGCAACACAAGAAATTATGCCAGAATGCACTTGAGCCCTGTGATGATTTCTAGAATATAGATCATTTTTATAAGGTTTCTGGTTTCTTGTGGGCATATGATTCACTGAATTAGTCAACTGACTGTTTGTTCCATTGACCGTGAAGACAAGAAAATTACGAAGATTAGAAATTTGTTTCCTTCTTGCAAAACAATGGATAGCATAGTGATTCCTTTTCCCACAAAAATTATAGGTTCGTGGAGAAGAAGCAATAATTGGCACCTGTCCTAACTTCATATCCATATGAGAAGACTGCAAGTTATGTAAACCTTTCTTGACACAATCTTCTTCTGGAGAACATTTCTTCATGTGCTGTACAGAAGGTTTTCTCCTTAAGATAGAATTTTCCTTTTCTAAGGATTTACACTGTTCATGGGCTAGAGTAAGAGATGCACTTAGTTTCTCTTTTTCATCACGAAGTCTGTTGAGATCTGATGAATGAGTCTCGAGCAAGCATTTTTCTCTAATTGAGTCCTCCTTAATAATATCCTCAAGAGTACTAATTTTTTCACATTGAGGAGTACTTTCTTGGAGAAGTTTCTCAATATTCTTAGAGAAGGACTTAATGATGTTATAGAGATCACATTCTCGATCAAGAGACTTTTCAAATTCATCAATGAACTGATCATGATCATTAAAATCAATAGCCTCAGCTGTATTTTTTAAAATTTTGGTGAGCTCCTTTTCAGCTTGTGCCAGAGTGTCACATGCCTTATGAGAGGAAAAATATCATTATCAAATTGAACATTCTTTCCACCTCGGGATTCGGAAGAATCAACTAAGGAATAATCCTTTGAGGTGTTTTTAAGACACTTGACATAATCAAAAGATTTAGGAGACATTTTGGTATGCACAAAGGAGATATTTTCCTAAGACTTAGAATAAGATTGCCACAAACACAGACTTGTAATGTCTTAAATGTGTTTGCCTACTCTAATACAAATTGAAAAACCGGGGGTCTAACAACCACACCCAATATTTCGATTAGCAATCTGTATGGACAAACTCCGAGTTACTTTACTAGAGAATCAACTAGACAGTCAGACTCAATCTAGATAAAATATCTCAAAGAGTTATTATCTCCATCTCTCAATTTGATTTACTCAAGCAAATACAATATGCGAGTCTTAATCAAAGACAGATAACTTGGATGGTACCAAAGACCAATATCCAAGTGTCAAACAATTTAAATCAACAACCAATAAGGTCGGATATTCTAATTGATTCAACAACGCATAACCTGTATTATTTCAATTATATAACAAAATATAACTCAGAAAAGAAATAACAAAGACACCAGAATATTGTTAACGAGGAAACCACAAATGCAGAAAAATCCCAGGACCTAGTGCAGATTAAAAATACACTATATTAAGCCACTACAGACACTCTCCTACTCCAAATTAACTTCGGTCTGGACTGTAGTTGAACCCCAACCAATCTCACACTGATCCAAGGTACAGTTATGCTTCTACGACTCTGATCCCAGTAAGATATTGCGCACTTGATTCCCTTAGCTGATCTCACCCACAACTAAGAGTTGCTATGACCCAAAGTCGAAGACTTTAGTAAACAAATCTTTCTCACACAGAAAAGTCTACAACATAGATAAATTCGTCTCCCACGAATAAATTGTAGTTGCAGAATAACCTACAACTACACCCTCAATAGAATTAGTAAAAACTCAAGAAGTTCTTGATGATGAATAACAATTTTCTTATTAATGTTGTCAATTGATCACAAAGAAGTATCTAAATGGAATTAGAATAGTTACAACTTTCTCTATTTTCTTTCCTAAAATATTTTCTAACACTCACTAAAAGAACCTCTCGAATTTTACATTTGAACTCCTATTTATATTAAAACTTTACACAGCTGTACATGAGTTACGAAGTATCGCAACTCATACTCGCAAAACTTCGTATTTCTCCGCGTTTCTTCTATCATCGTAACATTTTATAATTATTTTCTCCTTTATTTATTACGATACTCATGAACTATTATCTTGCGATATTCAGTACTTACATCTTGCCTCTTCTCATGTCAATTCTTTGAAGAAGAAATGTCATGAGAATCCCTATTCTCGTAAATTTAGTGTAGTTATTACCACCCTTCAGATTCGCAACACGTCTTTTTTCTTTTCCCTTATCTTTCTGACACGTTTCTTAGTAACCGTTCTTTTCAACCGTTCACGCTTACTCGTATTAATGAATTTTTATCTTCATCAAACTCTCTTATAAATATTATCCTTTGTTTTTGCTTTTTATTCTCTTACTCATCTTCTTCACCGCTTCTGCCTCTGCAACCTCTTCTATTTTTCCTATTTTCCCTCTTATATTCAATGGCACCAAAGAAGAAAACTATTGAACAACTTAGTGCGGAACTTGCTGATAGAGACCTTATTCTTTCTGAGATTGAAGGTTATGATAATAAGTCTTCTCTCTGTCTGAAGCTCTTTACCAACTATGTTTGGGATGATCAGAAAGTTTTAATCTCACGAGGTCAAATCCTCACAGGTCTTCCTCTTCCTCTTTATGATGTTAACTTTCCTTTATTCTACGAAATTATTTCCCACCCCAATTTTTCTTGTGCCATTCATAAATTGACTGGTGATTGCATTCGCCTCTTAGTTGAATTCGCAAATCGTGCTGCTTTTGGGAAATCTTTATATTCAACTGATCTTAGAAAACCTGGGTTTGAGAATATAGAAATTGTTGCTTCGAATTATACAGTTGAGGGTTTCTTCAAAAATTACACACTAATTCCTGCGAGGAAAGAAGATAATCGTTGGGGTGTTCGTCTTCATCGTAAAGCTAATATCGCAGCAGATGATCTTCTCATGCACGATATTGATTATGCTTCAGGAAATAATAAGACACCTCGTTATTCTAATGATGAAGATTGGTATAAGTACCCTTTAATGTTATCAGGTTCTTATATTACTGGGATAGTAGAACTTCATGCGAATCTTCGTAACCGCTATTATCAACCTTGGGTTTTTAGAAATGTATGTATTTCCACTTCCTTATCTTTTTGTTACCCTTTAATTTCAAATGAGGTAAGAAACACTCTTGTATTTTTCTAAACAATATATTGTTGCCTCTGTTTCTTATCCTTATTTGAATTTACAGGTTCCACTTCTTCCCCGAGATTGCTGCAGTGAAAATAAAAGTTCCACTTCTTCTAAAAAGGCTTATCATGAGGCAACAAATTCTTCGTTCTGCGAAGGTATCTCAAGCTTCTGATAGTCAAGATGATGCTCTTCGCAAAGGAAAAAGAAAACTTCAAGATATTGTTTACGAGAGAAGGAAAAAGAAGATACTCTCAACCAAATCCCATTCCAATGTAATTTCTTATAATAAGGACATTGAGGAAGATCTTGGTGATGAAGATAATAAATTTCCTGAGAAGGACTTTAGTTCTAATTCTGATACCCTTTCTGACAAAGGAGATGATGATGATGTTGATGAAGGTGGGAATGAAGATTATAGTATCCCAGAAACTTTTGCCTCAGCAATGGTTAGCATCTCTGAGGCTTTCCTCCATTCTTCTCGTGGATTAGGAAATTCTCCTACAACAAATGCTCGCAAACTTATTGCGAAGGCTTGTAAAGTTCCTACTGTTATTGATAATAACTCCCTCAAAGGAATTTCAAGATTCGTCTCTCCTGCTTCATTATATGCTTTAGGCAGCATGGTAAGTTTCTTCTCTATCCCTTGTTTATTTCCTTATTTTATTGATTTCTAACCCATTTTTTCTTGTTTAGGTTGGAAGAGTTAGTTGTGCAGCTGCTTATGATTTGGAAAGACGTCATTCTATTGCTGAAGAAAACTTTAAATCGTTGTAAGAAGTTAGAGGTTGAAAATTCAAGTCTCCGTCAGAAAATAGAAGATCTAAATATTGATAACGCAGAATTAATATCTCGTCACGAAGATAATTCACAATCTGCGAGCATCACAATTGATAATTCTTCTCTTCTTGAGGAGAATAATCAATTAAAGCTTGAAATTTCTTCTCATCGTAACGATAAGAAGCAACTAGAAGGTAAATTCTCTGCGATGATAATTATTTTGGTTACTTTTCCTTCATAATTTGCTAACCAATTCCTTAATTTCTTTTCTTGCTGCAGAAAATCTTGCGAAGATAAATAATAATCTGGAAACTCTCCTTGCTAATCGTAATAAGAAAATTTCTGACTTGAGATATCAGCTTCTAATTTCCCAGCATAACCATAGTTTATATGTCAAGCGTTTTCGAGCTAAGATGACTCGCAAGATTTGCGAAGATAATGAAATTCCTCTCAAGAAGTACCATACGCTCCTTTCTGAAGAAATTCCTGAAGATACTCCATATCCTGAAATTTCTGAAAGTGAAGTTGAAGATGATAGTGAAGTTGAAGAAGAAGATCATTTTGATGGGAACAGATCGCCTGAAGAATAACTTCATTCCTTTTTTTCTTTTGTATATCTGTTCTGTAACTTTTCCATACAACACTTTCTTCTTGATTATGCTTTTAATCAATCCAGCAATTTATTTTTCAAAGCTTAATTTGAATTAATCTTTCTTTGATGTTTATTTCCCTTATTCGCATAACTTGATCATATGAAGAGAAATAATATATCTTAAAGACTTAGCTTAGTATTCCCTTTCCCCTTATTATTTCTCTTCAAATGATCAACTACCGCTGGAAGTATTAGAATATCCTTCTGAATTTATCTTACGAATTTTCTTCTTATTGTGATTATGAACAAAAAATCCTCCCTTCAAAGTATAAGAAATATAAGCCTTTTGCTTTTTAAGGAATGTTGCGAAGTAAATAATAAATCTCCCCTTGAAGTATAGAAAGTATGAAGTATACAAAATATGAAATACCCTTAAGAAGTATAAGAAGTATTAGAAGCATTCAATTTATGAAGAATTGCCCAATATATGAAGAAGTATAAAAATTATTACTCATTGTATGAAGAAGTATAATAAGTACTTAACCTTCGCAAAATTAAATATCCGTTGAAGAAGTATAATAAATATGAGATATTCTTGAAGAATTATAAGAAGTATTCAACTTTTTGGGGAAGTATTCAATATATGGAGAAGTATAAGAAGTATGTAATTCTCGTAAATTTTTACGAATATGAACTTATCTGTATTTGATTGTTATCAAAATCGCATCTTTTGTTAAGTCTTCATTAAAATTCTTCAATGATGTTGTCTTTTTTGATAGGTCTTCTTGTAAAAATTCTTCAATGATATTGACAAAGTTGTCTTCTTTTCAAAATTTCTTGATGTATATTCTTGTAAAATTTCTTCAATGATATTGACGAAGTTGTCTTCTTTTTCGATCTTCATAATGTATATTCTTGTATAATTTCTTCAATGATATTGATGCAATAAATTTCATTAATTTCTGTGGTCTTATCATGCCTTCCTAAGTAAAGGTCTTATTTTGCCACCTCTTTTGTATTAATTATTTGCGATAATATGACAAGTCTGAACATTCTTGCGAACATACAACCTCGTGACATTATCGTCTTGCGATGAAATCGCAGGACGTTCTTACACTTTCATGCAAAAACCCATTGATCTCATCTTAACTTCTTTGTATAGTATTTTAGCCTCTTCAAGAATTGTTGCGACAATATGACAGGCCTAAATATTCTTGCGAACATAAAGCCCCATGACATTGCCGTCTTGCGATGAAATCGCAGGACGTCTCTACACTTTCATGTAGTGACCCATTGATCTCATCTTAACTTTATTATGTTCTGCAAGTTCTTTATTCTTTTCTTTCTTTCTTTCTCTCCTCTTTTTTTTTTTTTTTAATTTTTAGAAGGCTCGCAGAACTTCATTTGTTGCACAAATATGACAAGCCTTTATGTTTTCGCAAACAAGAAGCCTCGTGACATTTGCGTCTTATAGCACTTATCAGCTCCCTAATGGAGGGTGCTGCCCTTTATCTTCCCCTTGATTTCCCCTTCAAGGAAGCGTACATCGACCATACAAGGTTAGCTCTTCCCATCCGGTTCTGCCAACAACCAGCTTTTGATCGCAACCTCTTATCCTTTTTGCCTATAGGGCTTATAGTTACGAGGTTGCACCCTATGGGGTATCTTTGGGCCAAGTGCATCATTTTCCAAGACTTGTCAAAAATGGCAGATGTGGTTCAACCTCACCCGACACTCTTGACTCAACCGTGTACCTCGACGCCTTGATTGTTTTCTGCACTTCTTGGGAAAGGCAGTATGCCTTAGTCGCCCAGCCTAAATCTTCTTACACCGCATTTTATATTGCGTAATGTCGTTAGATTAGGTGAGAATCCAAGGTGTCTAACCCGGATAGGTACCCCATTATTTGGTTGTACCCCAAAATTTTTTACCATGTACTAAGGGCCCTTGGTGGTGTTCCGGTTACCCTTAGCCATGTTATAGGTACCCCCTTAAATGACGTACTTTAGGACTTTGCCTCTTACGAATTATAGCTTCGCGAACTAGGGTGTACGCCACAAAGGTTTTCCTGTATAAAATTTTCTGTGGCTCTCTTTCTTTTTTGGAGGCTGATCACAGATTGCGGTCTTTTATTCGCAAATTAATGAAATTTTAATCGGAATATAAATTTTGAAAATTCGTAACTTTTCCCAATTTCCTGCGAGCAAACAATATTCGTAAAATTTTATCACGAAATAAAAATTTTGTTTTGCCACATACCTTATTATCATCGTAAATTTCTTGTATTATTATCATCGTAACTTTATTCTCTTTTTCCTTAATCTTCTGCCATTAAATTTTCACTTCTTTTCACAACCTTTGCTCTTTTTCTCCAATTTTCCTTCTCAGAAGTTTTTCCTTCGCAAACTTCTACTTCTGTATCGTAACATTTCTTTCCCTCAACCCAATCACCCTTGATAATTCCAATACCCTTCATATGAGGGAATTTTATGCACTGATGTAGAGTGGAAGCTACGCCTAGAATTCCGTGAAGCCATGGCCTTCCTATCAAAGCATTATATGGTGATTCAACATCAACAACACAAAACAGGATTTCAGTTCGCATTCCACTTAATGGAATTCGCATGCTCACTTCTCCTTTAGGCTTGTTGGCAGTTCCATTAAAACCATAAATTCTGTAAGTAGAAGGTATTAAATCTGCATCTTTTCCCCCCATAGTTTTGTAAGCAGAATAGAAGAGGATATTGACAGAACTTCCCGTATCAATCAAAATCCTATTAAGACCAATTGACTCTTCCTCCATATCATCTTCGTTCTCCTCCATATTCATGTAGATTGCCAGTCTTACCACCAATGGATTATCATGTACTTCACAACCTTCTGGAATTTCAGTAGCTTCAAAAGAAATTTCACGTTTCTGCCAATCTTCAAGTCATGAAATCTTTGCGATGTTCATTAATTCCTTTCCTTCACCATCCCTCGCATATACCCTACTTAACACATTATCATGAAAATCCTCTATAGTTTTATATGAATGAACAATGGAATTACAGAAAACATTCCTTGCTTTTGACCCCACTTCTATATGTAGGATTTCTTCTCCCTTTTATTTTGTCGTGTTCTCCCTGCGAGTTATGGCTGGAGCCTGTGGTAATTGTTGCGACTGTGTCTGCTTAAGTAAAAATTGATTTAGTTTTCCTTGATCAATCATTCGCAAAATTATCCTCTTGATATTATGGCAATTATTTGTAGAATGTCCATGAAAATCATGATATGAACAAAATTCATGACTTCTTGGACCCATTGTTGGTTCCTTTCCCATATTCCATGGAGTTGGTACATTCTCTACCAGGATAATTGCTTGCCATATCTTTTCTATACTTGTATTCAAAGGTGGCAATTTTATCTCTTCCCTTACCATTCTTTGACCTCCTTGACCGTTGTTATAATTTTGTCTCTGGTTTCCTTGTCCAAAATAATTTTGCCTTTGTCCACCATAATTTTCTTGTTGTTGATCTAATCTTGGAATTTGGTTATTTCCTATCCGATTATAGAAATTCTTCTCTCTATCATATTCTTCTTGATCTCTACTGCCCATTGCTACCATCTTTGGCTGGCTATCATTGATTTTCTTCTCTTCTGAAATTTGCGAAGAAGTTTGTGAGGATGTTTGCGAAGTACCTGCTACTACATTGATTATTTTGGGAAGTAAATTTGCTCCTCCCTCTTGATTGTTAGTGTTTGTTACTGGATATGACTCCATATTGTTTTGCTTTTCTTCTAGTGTAATGTATTCTTCTTGCAATTCTTGTAATTCTGTCATCATTATGGAATTATTTCTTCTGAAGATTTGAACATATAATTGTTCAGTTGCGAACATCGCAATTATGAAGGACATAATCAAGTATCTCTCATCTACACGCCCTGCCATATCACTGCACATAGTCTTCCATCGTCTTACCAAATGCTTCAAACTTTCACCCACTCTTTGTTTTAAACCAAATACATCTTCAATACCAAGCCGTGAAGAGTGATTTGTGATATATGCTCCAAGGAAAACTGCTTGAAAATGATTAAATGGCGTAATAGTGTTCTTAGGGAGTACTTCGAACCACTTTAGAGCTTCCCCTGTTAAACTTGATGCGAAGTACTTGCATAACACAGCATCATGATTCTCCAATTGTAACATGCATCTTATGTATGCTTTAATGTGCTGAATAGCACATGAAGTCCCATCAAAAATACTGGTAAGTGTGGGCAAATTACATTTTGGTGGAATTCCTCCCAACTGTACTTCTCTAGCAAATGGAGTCCTCGCAGCTTCTTCTATTGCTTCATCTAATTGCTTCCTATCTCCTCCTCTTCTATTGTTTATCATCCCTCTCATTTCTGCTAATTCTCGAAAGATTCGTGCATTTGCCTCAGAATTCTCATCCATTGGTCTTTTTAATGCAGCTTCTCTTCTTCTACGTTCTTGCGCTTCCTCCCCTGCGATCCTTCGCATTCTATCATATTCTTCATTAATGTTTTCATTCGCATAATTCTGCAAATATATTCTTTCTAAATTATCATAATTGTTCAGTTGTAAAGCATCTTGGAATTCTTGTTCTTCCCTTTCTATTCTTCTCATTCTTCTCATGCGAATATCAGGAATTTCTTCTTCTTCATTTCTCCTTCTTCTGTGACTTATTTCTTCTTGATTTACTTGTACTCTGATTCGAGAATTTGGTTCATTCCTTTCCACTTCTGTTTGTTGATTTACAATTCTTCTCTTAATTCTTTCATACTCAACATTTTGTTTGTTACGAACTTCTTCATGTCTTCTTACTCCATTCTCGTGATTGTTTTGATGTATTGCTTGTTGTCTCTCAGTTCCTTCCATAAGTTGTTGTTATTCCTCTCGATTCTGATTGTTTTCTTTATGATTTGGTCTTGTTCGTAAATTCTCCATATTTTGTTCGCGGTTTGGTATTAAAATGAAACGATTTTCTTGATTTCTATCACCTTGATTCTGCGTTTGTTCTTGCATATCATTTTCATTATTGATTATCGGTGAATTTTGTCCTTCTCTTTCTATTCTAACATTTGATCTTGCAACACTTTGAGATTTCCTCCTTTGTAACATCTCATTTTCCATTTTCAATTCTTGATTTTGTCTTGTCAATTTGGCACGTTCTTCAGCTTCGATCATTCGTTCTTTTTGGATTCCTTGTCTCAATGTTTCTAGCATCTCCCTTTCTCTTTCAAGAATTGTTCCTCCCATCAACCTTCCATTTTCTCTGATTTGTGGTTCTCTATCTTCTTCTTCTGGTGTATTAGTTCTCCAAGTGTGTATACTTACTTGATCATGATCTTCTACTTGTTGAGCTTGATTTCTTCGATTACTCCTTCTTCTACTAGGTTCTCCTGTTATATTTGGTTCTCCTCCTGCTAATCTTACACTTCTTCTTACTTCAGTTAAAGGTTCTGATGTGTTTCTTCTTCTTGTCATTTTTCTGGTACAAGAATTCTTTCTCTCCCTGTTTCTAGCGCCAATTATGTAGTTGCAGAATAACCTACAACTACACCCTCAATAGAATTAGTAAAAACTCAAGAAGTTCTTGATGATGAATAACAATTTTCTTATTAATGTTCTCAATTGATCACAAAGAAGTATCTAAATGGAATTATAATAGTTACAACTTTCTCTATTCTCTTTCCTAAAATATTTTCTAACACTCACTAAAAGAACCTCTCGAATTTTACATTTGAACTCCTATTTATAGTAAAACTTTACACAGCTGTACATGAGTTACGAAGTATCGCAACTCATACTCGCAAAATTACTCCATCCTCGCAAAACTTCGTATTTCTCCGCGTTTCTTCTATCATCGTAACATTTTATAATTCTTTTCTCCTTTATTTATTACGATACTCGTGAACTATTATCTTGCGATATTCAGTACTTACATAAACCTATGAGTTTTGTTCCGTCTTTTTATTAATCACGGTGAACAGGAACCAATCAATAAAACCGGACTTATATTCTCGAATAACAACTCAGTTTTATTAATCACCTCACAATAGTCTTAATCGACGTAGCGAAAAAAGATATTGTGGAATCACAAATGATGAGACAAAGATGTTTGTGATTACTTTTATATCTTGCCTATCGAAGAAATAAATCTCAAGCCAATTATTACAATTGTACTCGTATGATAGAAGATGCAAGATCAGATCACACAACTACGATAAAATTAGTATCGGTCTGGATTCACAATCCCAATGAAGTCTTTAAGTCGTTAACCTGATTTTAGAAGAAGAAAACCAAAGGTTAAAGGAAAAATGACTCTAGCTTAGCAAACTAGTATCACACAGAATATGTGAGGTTTAGGTTTCCTAGTTGCTAGAGTTATCCCTTATATAGTTTTAAATCAGGGTTTGCAATCAATGTTAGCTTGGTAACAAAGCATTCAATATTCACCGTTAAATAAAAACCTGATTAGATTCAAACTAATATTTATCAACTATTAGATCAAAAACTTATCTTGTTATACACACATGTACTTGACGATTTTGGGTTTGTGTAACCGTACCCAAACTTGTACATTATTTGGTTCACACTAGTTAACCAAATGGTTAGCCAAATGATAACTTCCATATCAACCATATTCTTCTTCACCATAACTAGTCCAAATGACTCAAATGAGCTAGTTAGAGAGTTGTTCAATTGCTATGAGATCCCATGTACTACACAAGACACAATTGAAGCAAAAACGATGTGATTCACTCGAATCGATTCATGAACTATAAATCCATGGTTTGCAATAGCATTTCATAGTTAATTATGATAAGTTCACAAATATCATTTTTAGACATAACCTACTCAAGTTCGCGGACTGGGTTCGCGGACTCAAATTAACCGGTTGGTTTACAAACTCCAGCAGAAATTCTCGGGTCGAGAACTTCCATCAGTTCGCGGTCTGAAACTGAGCTACAAATCCAGCAGAAATTCTGGGGTTCGAGAACTACGCCAGTTCGCGGACTTAGTTCACGGAATGAGTTGACGGCTCACGTTCCGGTTTCTCTTGATCAACAAAGCTCGCAAGCTTCGGTTCAAGTGATAAGGGCTTATACATATATGTGTTACCCCAACAATGCTTATATCCTCCAATGGTTATAATGTCTAAACTCTCATTTCAATCATTGAAACATTTTTAGAGGACGTTGTATAGTTGTTATTCACAGACTATTGTTCGTCAGAGAGATTTCCAAAATGATTGAAACATAACCTGACTTTTGTCACTAGGTAAAGATGAACTTGGTTAAAGCGAAAGATTTACCAACACATATTTCGAGAAATAGATAAGCGAGATATACTCAGCTCGAAATAACATATGTGTATAATCTTAGTCTATATAGTAATATGACTTTTGTCTCAAGATAGGAGATAGAGTAGATAGACTTTTGAGTGATAGATAAGTTCAAGTCTCCACATACCTTTTAGTCGATGAAGATCCACTGGTTCCTTGAGTAGTCCTTTGTCTTGTATGATGATTTCCATGGAGTTCTTGAGCTCAACTATACTTTCTATCCTAATCCGAGACCTTAGCTATAGTAGACAAGAAATCAAGACTTTATAATTTTGATCACTAACATTGAAAAACATTCTTGAGATAACAACGCATGCGAGTTCGACCGAGCAATGATCTAATAAAATATATTCCTTGATACTCAAGGTGATCCCTGGTTCGGAAAAGTGAAAAGCATTTAATTATGATTTTCATCAAATATGTTTTAATTACCAGCATTTAAAACATATCCTACGGAATATATTATTAGTTAATGTGCTAGACTAATGATAGAATTTTTCCATGGGAGGTTTTTGGAAATATTGGTTAATATTTATTGAGAATAGGAAAATCTAATTTAGGTACTTTAATGCATATCTTGAGAATATTCTCGGTTTTGGAATTTTCTTGTTGTCCAAAAAACCTTGGTCTATAAATACTTGAGTTTGCATTTCTTGCAAACTATCCTAAGAACCAGGAAAACTTTATTTCTTGTAGTTTATGGCAGAGCCATCTATTCGGAGTGGAAGTACCTTAATTAGGCGAAATACCTTACGACCGCTCGTTTAAACACTTCTGTGTGATCAAGAAGCTCTACGAGTACCGTTGGTGGGAAACTAGATAATTGTAGTTTTATTAGTTTTCAATTATTGATTTGATTGACTAATGGTTGTTGAAACTTTGATTTCACCTAGTTTGTTTATTCTGAGAATCTTCTCTTCTGATATAAGATTAACTCAGACTAGATCAAATTATCGACAGGATATTTAGAACCATCTTCGGATCTAAAGATATCTTGTGATAATCCATTGTTAATAGACTCCGTTTTGTGCATGATTGATCACAAGAGGATTCAAGTGTTGTTGTGCATGTATTTGAAGGCAATTGAAGATTTGAATACGAAGAAGATTTCTTATTTGTTTTCGTATCTTGTGGATTTAGTGCACAAACCTTGACCGGATATGATCCAACTAGAATCGTTTTATCTTTGATAAACTTGATTGATTAGTTGCGTGAGATTGGCGTCGCTTTATAGTTTCTCTTTGAGATCTATATTGATTGATTGCGAATCTAGAACTTGATTATTTCGGTAATCAATATTTAAATTGATAACCAGACAAATAAGTTTATTAGATTAAACACAAAAGCCTTTGTCAACAACTCAACAATATATTTAGCAAGATTGATTAGAGTGGTTTCCAAATAGATTCTTCCTTTGCGGTTGGAATACGATCCAAAGGACTTGTTATTCACGTGCGTGACTCTAGAAGTCAAAGGCACATGGATACTGAGGGAACTAAGTAGCTAGCGGTAGTCTGCTTGGTCTCAACTATATGAAGTTTGTATTAGATTTTGTATAGCGTCTTAATTCATAGAGTATTTAAAACTGGATTAGGTCCCATGATTTTTCTGCATTTGAGGTTTCCTCGTTAACAAAATCTTGTTGTGTCTTTTACTTTGTTTTCTGCATTATAATTGTTATTATAATTAAGTAAAATACACAAGTACGTTTGTAGTTGTAGGAAAACCTACACTACACCCTTCACAAGAATTCACAATAATCAACACATATTTGAAGATTAAAAACAACACTTTATTATTTGATTCTCAGAAATGTTTACAAGAAATGGAAGAAATCAAGAACACAACCGCTCTCTTGGATTTTCTCTCTCCTCAAAACTTTTTTAACGCTCAAAAATTCATCTTTCCTTTCTGAATCTACTAGATCTCTTTATATAGGGTAATTACATAATGGATGACATCTAAGCTGTCCTTTAATTTTGGATCTGACTCGCGATAGTCTCGCAGCAGTGGTAATGCTTATTCTCGCAGATGATATAACCCTCGCAGAATTGTCATACTCTTCTCATGTTTCAGCTATCGTCATCTGCTACGTCATTCTTTGAGTCATTCTGCGACACTCACAGTATGTTGTTGAAGAACTCGTAGACGAATTCGCAGAAATGTTGTAAATCTCGCAAGAATAATATCATGGCGATATTCTGGTCCTACATCTTGCCTCTTCTCATTCCTTTTCTGCGAAGGAGAAAATATCATGAGAATAAAATGCCGCAGCTATTTATCTTTTCACATTCTTCTGTTCTGACACGTTTCTGCATCCTTTGCCAGATTTTTTACACGTATTTGTTTCTCCCATTCAATTCCTGACACGTCCTTTTCAACCGTTACGTTTCAACCGCTACGTATTTTTTGACACTTCTTTTCTTCGCATTAAATACATTTATCTTCTCGAGAATCTTTGCCTTCTATAAATACTTCCTTCATTCTTTTCTTTCCTTCTTTTTACTTCCTATTTCTTCTCTCTGCAATTTTACTATTCTTCCGTGAATTCCGGATCTGCTACTGTTGTAATTTTTTCTTTCGATCTTTACTCTTTCAATCTTCATTCCCATACTAAGAAAATGCCTCCAGCTGGTCATAAATATCTGAAAGCCTTTGAGAAAATTCAAGAAGAACTTTGGAACAGAGGTTTTACTTTATCTACCATTGCTGATCAAAACCCTAAGGCTGAGCTTTCTGTAAAATTATTTTCTGATCATCCATGTAATGGCGAGAAAATTATAGTCTCGCTAGGTAAACTTGAATCTGATCTTCCTATTCTTCTCTATGACCCTAAGCTTCCTTTATTCTATGAAATACTCTCTCATGAGAAGTTCTCGCAGGCAGTATATCAGTTGAGTGGGGATTGCATTCGCTTAATGCTTGAGTATGCTACTCGCGGTGCTGGTAAAGAATCTCGCTACCCTGATACCGCGAAGAATCCTAAATTCAAATATGTTCCAATTGTTCCTGAAAAGTACACTGTAGAGAATTTCTTCGCAAACTATGACATAATTCCCATGAGGAGGGATACCACTTGTTGGGGTGTCCGCCTACAAAAGAAGGATGATGTTTCTGAAGACAAAGTTCTTATGTTGGACATTGATTGGCATCCGGGCAAAAATACATCCCCTCGCCATTCCAGTAATGACAAATGGTATATTTTTCCCTTATTATTAGAAGGTCCATACATTTCTGGTTCTCATACTTTACCCGCGAGTCTCGCAAATTACCAACCATGGGTGTTCTCCTGGCCTGAAAAGAATAAGAAGGTATATTCCCAAATTTTTACTTATTTCTATTTTCCTCATATTCTTACGTATACGCTCGCTGACTACTCCAATATTTCCAGATTAACAGATTGAAGGCTAATTACAAGAAGTCAGGGAAACCTAGTACTTTATTAGCTATAAAATCACTCACAGATGAGGTAAGAAATATTTCTTTATGATTCTTAACAATATATTGTTGCCTCTATTTCTTACCTTTATCTGTGTTTGAAGGTTATTGAAGAAATAGAACCTGTGAAGATTGCGAAGACTAAAGGGAAAAGCAAAGATTCTTCTTGCAAGGATAAATCTACTGTTCTTCTCAAAGAGAAATCTACTGTCCCTCCTTCAAAGAAATGAAAAATCCAATCTACTTCCCCTTCATAATATCAATCTAATGAAGAAAGTTCTCATGATGATACTGATAATGATGATGATGATGATGATTTCTGAAGACAAAGTTCTTATGTTGGACATTGATTGGCATCCGGGAAACAATACATCCCCTCGCCATTCCAATGATGACAAATGGTATATTCTTCCCTTATTGTTAGAAGGTCCATACATTTCTGGTTCTCATACTTTACCCGCGAGTCTCGCAAATTACCAACCATGGGTGTTCTCCTGGAATGAAAATAATAAGGAGGTATATTCCCAAATTTTTACTTATTTATATTTTTCTCATATTCTTACGTATACGCTCGCTGACTACTCCAATATTTCCAGATTAACAGATTGAAGGCTAATTACAAGAAGTCAGGGAAACCTAATACTTTATTAGCTCATAAATCACTCACAGATGAGGTAAGAAATATTCATTTATGATTCTTAACAATATATTGTTGCCTCTATTTCTTACCTTTATCTGTGTTTGAAGGTTATTTAAGAAATAGAACCTGTGAAGATCGCGAAGACTAAAGGGAAAAGCAAAGATTCTTCTTGCAAGGATAAATCTACTGTTCTTCTCAAAGAAAAATCCACTGCCCCTCCTTCAAAGAAAAGAAAAATCCAATCTACTTCCCCTTCATCATCTCAATCTAATGAAGAAAGTTCTCATGATGATACTGATAATGATGATGATGATGATGATGATTTTGATGCTGATATCCCTTCCGCGTGGGAATCCTCCCATCCCGAGTCTTCTATGTCTCAGCTATCCAGCATATTTTCTAATAATATGCTTGGTATGGGGGATGATGCTCTTAGAGACACATGCCAAGCTCTCACAAAGACGATGCTTCCATATTAATGGACAATGAATCTCTTCAAGGATTTTCAAGATCAGTGACTCCCAGCCTCTTGAATTCACTAAGCATTTTGGTATGTTCTCATTTCTTCGCCATAATTTCATTTCTTCGTAGGATTTTAATTTATGTTTATCTTGAATTTTTTTTGTTTTCCCTCGCAGGCTGGAAGAGATTCTTTTGTTGTTGCCTCAAACTTGGAGAAAAGTCGTGCATCCTTTCACAAGAAGAACACTATTCTTCCCAAGAAGAATGAGGAGTTAGAATCTGAGTCTGCTAATCTCCGCGAGAAGGACAGACAGATAGAATCTGAACTTGTTAGTCTTCGCAAGAAAAATAAAGAATTAGAATCTTCCTCTGCTGATCTTGGCAAGAAAAATAAACAACTAGAGAAGGATCTTTCTCATCAACTGCTCAAAGTATCCAATCTTGAAAGTGCCAATAAACAACTCTTAGGTATGAGAATTTTCCTCTTTTCTTTCATATTTTTACTCTCCATTACTCCTACTTATTTGATTTACCATTCTCGCAGACATTTATGGTCTCTATGATGAGGCTTCAATGATGAGCACGTAAGTGCAACATAATTATACCCATAACTACATTAGCTATGCCTTATTATTTCGCTAATAAGATCGTTATGAATCACTTGAAGAAAATAAAAGCAAATCCGATCATCCGAAGATAAATGGCGAAATGGGAAGGTTAAACAGCATTTACGACTCACGAGATCTTAGACAGTGAGACTGGACTCCAGGCAAGCAGTGGTAACTATTTATTTAGTCCCATCACTTATCTCGTGGCCAGAAATGAGTTGAATAGAGCAAAGACATGTTTTTCTTTGTAAATCCAAGCACCTGAGCCGCTAATGGGGAGCCATGTTATTTATTTGTGGCACCTAAGCCATTTCATGGCCAGCACATCAACACACTACAACATAATAAAGAGGTCGTGAGGAATAGTGGGTCGTGGCATGATAAGAAGGTGTCGAGCATCAGCTCATTTCCTAACGAAACAAAAGGGATTTCAATGGAATAGAAATAGGAAGATGAAGCCTCAGCGTCAACAGATAAGATGGGTTTTGGTTAAATATGATATGGCCTGAGTTGAAGGGAACGAAATTGGGTTGGACTTGTGGCTGTGTATGGGGCATAGGTTGCAGTCGTTGGGTGCTGAGAGTTGGCCAGGGAAGCTGGTGTTGTAGTTTGTACCTGAGATGTAGACAGTGGTGGATTCTTTACGCTCGGCTTGGTTGCAGTATATTTTGGTTGCCATCAGAAGCTCAGTCGTGAAGACGAAAGCAAGCTGGAGCTGACTGTAATCGAAAGAAGGTGTTGCGGCCATGGCCGTGGCTATGAACAAGAGAATTAGCAAGGATGGAGATCAACAGATACAGTTCTATATATGATTCTTTTTCCGGAGAAAGATACAGGTGATGCTAAAGGGGTATTGACTGTTCATTATGTGGGGTTTCTGGTGCTTAAAGTTCATGTGCAGGCAATGGATTTGTCAGCATGGAAGTGAAGATTTCGATTGTGCTTAACTGGGGTTTGATGGTGGATGGGTGAGTTTCAAGAGCGATTTGGGAGATGGAATGGAGCAGGGTGAACTGAGTTTGTCACTGCCGTTAATCAACAGCTGTAGCTGTATCATTGAAGTGCTTCTGTCCAGACTAAGTGGGGTTCTTGGAGGCTGTTACGATTATTGAGATGATCTGGAAAGTGTTGTAGACGGACTGCAACCGGTGGTGTTCATCTCACCGAAGGAAATGAAGGTGCTATGAGTGTTGCTGCCGTTCACTGCTGTATCTCGGGTTCAAGAAAGACTTTGGTTTGGTCGCTGCTGGTGTTGATCATTGATAGATGTTGGTACAGATCTAGGGGGCTTGGTTTATCGAAGGGTATAGACAATCTCAGATGGTGGCTTAGACTGAATGTGAGAAGTGTTGCTGTTTGGAGCTAAGTAGAGATGGCAATTAGAAGCCGAGAAGAAGTTACGAGAGCAGTTTTGCAGACATAAAAGAAGCCGAGAAGTGTTGCTGTTGCTGCAAAACTGCTCTCGTAACTTCTTCTCGGCTTCTAATTGCCATCTCTACTTAGCTCCAAACAGCAACACTTCTCACATTCAGTCTAAGCCACCAGCTGAGATTGTCTATACCCTTCGATAAACCAAGCCCCCTAGATCTGTACCAACATCTATCAATGATCAACACCAGCAGCGACCAAACCAAAGTCTTTCTTGAACCCGAGATACAGCAGTGAACGGCAGCAACACTCATAGCACCTTCATTTCCTTCGGTGAGATGAACACCACCGGTTGCAGTCCGTCTACAACACTTTCAAGATCATCTCAATAATCGTAACAGCCTCCAAGAACCCCACTTAGTCTGGACAGAAGCACTTCAATGATACAGCTACAGATGTTGATTAACGGCAGTGACAAACTCAGTTCACCCTGCTCCATTCCATCTCCCAAATCGCTCTTGAAACTCACCCATCCACCATCAAACCCCAGTTAAGCACAATCGAAATCTTCACTTCCATGCTGACAAATCCATTGCCTGCACATGAACTTTAAGCACCAGAAACCCCACATAATGAACAGTCAATACCCCTTTAGCATCACCTGTATCTTTCTCCGGAAAAAGAATCATATATAGAACTGTATCTGTTGATCTCCATCCTTGCTAATTCTCTTGTTCATAGCCACGGCCATGGCCGCAACACCTTCTTTCGATTACAGTCAGCTCCAGCTTGCTTTCGTCTTCACGACTGAGCTTCTGATGGCAACCAAAATATACTGCAACCAAGCCGAGCGTAAAGAATCCACCACTGTCTACATCTCAGGTACGAACTACAACACCAGCTTCCCTGTCCAACTCTCAGCACCCAACGACTGCAACCTATACCCCATACACAGCCACAAGTCCAACCCAATTTCGTTCCCTTCAACTCAGGCCATATCATATTTAACCAAAACCCATCTTATCTGTTGACGTTGAGGCTTCATCTTCCTATTTCTATTCCATTGAAATCCCTTTTGTTTCGTTAGGAAATGAGCTGATGCTCGACACCTTCTTATCATGCCACGACCCACTATTCCTCACGACCTCTTTATTATGTTGTAGTGTGTTGATGTGCTGGCCATGAAATGGCTTAGGTGCCACAAATAAATAACATGGCTCCCCATTAGCGGCTCAGGTGCTTGGATTTACAAAGAAAAACATTTCTTTGCTCTATTCAACTCATTTCTGGCCACGAGAATTATTAAGTGATGGGACTAAATAAATAGTTACCACTGCTTGCCTGGAGTCCAGTCTCACTGTCTTAGATCTCGTGAGTCGTAAATGCTGTTTAACCTTCCCATTTCGCCATTTATCTTCGGATGATCGGATTTGCTTTTATTTTCTTCAAGTGATTCATAACGATCTTATTAGCGAAATAATAAGGCATAGCTAATGTAGTTATGGGTATAATTATGTTGCACTTACGTGCTCATCAAATTCCCCCACACTTACATTTTGCTAGTCCCGAGCAAAACAGAAAATATATCTGTTCCACAGCTGGATAAATAGAGGCGTCCGCTAAACAACTAGACGGAAGAGTGACATCTGCTAAACAGCGAGACGATTCCACTAAACAATGGTAAAGAAGTGTCTGCTAAAAAGCGAGACGAACCACTAAACAGTGGTATAAAGATGTCTGCTAAACAACAAGACGGATCCGCTAAACAGCAAGATCGAGAGATGTCTGCTAAACAGCTAGACAGAAAGACCCGCTAAATAGCTGATCATAATAATAAAAAAATTTAGACCCGCTACACAGCTGGTCATAAAATAAGATAAAGAGAAACAGACCCGCTACACAGCTGATCATTTTTTTTTTAAAAGACCCGCTACACAGCTGGTCATAATATGCAATTTTTTAAAAAAAATCATAATTCCTAACGAAAACGCCACTCCCCCACACTTAAACATTACATTGTCTTCAATGTAATTGAGTCATTCAACGTAGAAATTAAGGTGGGAAATTCTAAAATAAAATATGCAAAAACTAAACAAATAAAAATAAAAGATAAAGCGAAGGGAACAAATCTGATGGGTTGACTCCCATGAAGCGAAAGGTATTTGTATCCCTTTTTATTAGTAGCATGTTCTCAAAAGAGGTGAGGTTAGTACCTCAAAGTAAGCTGGCAATCATATATGTAGAGCCTGAAAAGTTGAGGATCAACCCAACCAATCCGGTCAGTCGAAAACATGCACCTGCAAACACTACAATCATCCAAAAATATACGTGAATCCATTCCCCAAACAAAACAATCCTTAGTAATCAAGTCATGCATTGTTAGGTTTAGTAAATCATTCACACAAAGAGGTATAAATTGTTCAATAGCTTCTTGTTGAGGTGCACACTCTAAATCAGGCTCTAAATCAGCGGCAATAACTTCAGCAGCTGACATTGGTTCAGATTTACTCGCTGAACAAGGACTAAATGGAGTAATAATATGACGACTCATAGACCCATTATCATTTAAAATGGTTTCATTATTAATATCATCAAGACGAAAAAATGCAGAACTTAATGGATTATGGGTCAAGGTCGGACCATTCTCGACTGATGGAACTAGTCGAGACTCAGACATAACTAGAGGTTCTAGTTTAGGTTTCCATTTGTTAGTGTCTAGCAGTGGTATGGAGTCTAATAAGGCATTGACTTCACAAATAACACTATCATCATCAAATCATACCCAAAATGTGCTAAGCAAACCTCTAGTGGATCTTCCAAGTGGTCCTTGGAAAAGCTTTGCGAGTGCATATTTTTCTCTTATAGAATGTCATACTAAGGTACCTGGAAAATATTCAACAAACTAGGTAAAAAAGAACTAAAAGAAATCTAAAAGAAATAGAAAAATAAATTATCTACAAAATAAAATAAAAATAAGCTATATACAAAAATTGATATCAGTCAGAGTGTATTATGCAACCACTCCCCGGCAACGCGCCAAAATGATTTAAGATTTTTTAAAGTTTTTCTTTGTAGTAATTGTGATTCGTTCTCTCGGAAGATGTTAAGATTAAATTCAAAGGTTTAAATAAAAATAATAAAAAGAAGAGAGATTCACTGGGCCTAGGATTCCACCGAATTCATATCAATAGGTTCAATTATTTATTTTTCAACAATTATAGATCAATATAAACTAGGACTCTTATTTTTTTTGCCAAGGTAGATTCTCAAAAGATTGATTGTATCCCTAAGCATAGATTATCTAAACAAAGCATAACCTATCTAATGAATGACAACCAATTTAATCAAATCATAATTCTATTTTAATTAATGCAAAAGTCATATAGAAAAATTAAATAAAATTCACCCATGCGTAAAGTTCGGCTTCCTCCGTCAACCCAGTGTAGGGGTTTAGCTAATCATGATGTAGATACGCTCAAAATGGATTTTTATTACTCAAATGTGCTTACAAATGATGAAAATGAGAGAAATCAAATAAATCAGGAATTTGCAATGCACATAAACGTCACAAACCCACTGTTACAATGTACGACAGATGAGAAGTGTTGTAAATACTGTTTCGATGTCGCTGGAAAGACTGTTGCAAAACCGGGAATAAACCACGGTTTATTAACGACAGGCTTTCACAGCCTTATGTTCTTCGTGCAATCTTCACGCAGCAGCAGAGAAATCTTCTCTGCAGCTTTAAAACTCCCTTTCTAGCCTCCCCTAACTCTCCATCATCCTCTCATAACACTCAGAACCCTTTATAAACTCTTTCCAATCGAAAATACTCGACAGTAACTCAATATAATTCACCATTTACTCGGCATTGAAGAATATCTCCTTGAGAATATTTTCTTCCCTTTCTTCTCTTCTCACGCTGTCAACCAGTGCCGAATCTTCCTTATTTCACTCCTCCACGCTTCTACAACGACCAAAATTTATCCAAACACGAGAAGAACTCGTACAAACACGTGAAAAACTCCACCTCCTCTGTTTTCTTGAATCCACGTAACCAGAACAAGTTTTTCGATTCTAACAACATTACCACTCCTGTTTATCCAAAACAGTATGTTTCCAACGAATTTCAGCAATTAAATCTCCGTAAAACTCCTCCAAACTCAAAACAGCAATATCGGGTTTATTTAAACACGTAACTCCCTGATTTGTTCCATCTGACGTTCCAGCCAATTCTAACTCAAACCATTGATCATACCATGCCTTATAAACTTAATCAAGTCGTCCCAAGAGAATTCAGCGATTGAATCTCACTGTATCAAGCCCAAAATCGAAACCCTAGTTCTGCCATTAAACTTCAAAAATTCCCGCCAAAAATGTTCTTCATGTTTTCATCAACCGGTGATTATCCAACCAAATTTAACTGAATCAGAGAGTATTACCATATATATTTAGGTGATATTAACATACCCATTTGATTTCAGCCCTTTAGTCTCACTGAAGCAAGCTCAAAATCCAAACCCTAATTCCGGCAGTTTGAAAATTGGTTTTCCCGCCATTTTCTGAAATTCAAAATGTTGAAGATGGTTACCCCTTAATCAGAGTGCTTGGGTGCCAATAGTAAGTAGTGTACCCCTTAGCAATTGGGTTACCCCTTATCCAAAGTGGGAGTCCGGATAGAAAATGTCCTCCGGGGGTGCCTTTAACATTTTTTCAAGCCGATTCTTCTAAAAACATTTATTTCTTAAAAATACCTACAAAGAAGTTTATTAGTGATAAAATTGAGACCTAGATAATATAAATATGGGTATAAAATGGTGCACTTACGTGCTTATCATTCAACCCTCCGTTCTTTTCCTGAACCAATAGATGATGATGCTTTTCTAGAGCTTCTCAATAACTCTTTGAATAATCCCTCCAATGATAGAATTAATTCTCTTTCCATAGATGAACTCAGGTCTAAGCTTCGCCTCTTAGAAATTGACCATAGATCTTGTTTAGATATGGCTAACAAATTCAAACGCTTTTACCACAATTATAAGGAAGAGATTAAAACTTTAAGGGCCAAGAACAGTGATCTCTCATATGACAAAGATCGTATATCTAGACAAGGAGCTCAAACTTTAGCGGATTTTCATAAAACCCTTCTTGAAGTCCAAATTGAAAGAGATAGACTTATCTGCGAGAAAAAGGTTCTTGTTGAAAGGGAAAACCAAATTCGTTCCCATCTTTTTTATTAATAATGATGATGAATTTTCCTGGGCTGCGAAAATTCTTGACAACGGCCGAACTAACTTAGGTGTAGATGTTAGTCTTCATGTTGAACAAGCGGCCATAATTAAAGACATGATTTTTTTAAAGAGAAGGTTGTTAATTGTTCTTCCTCATTAATTTCTTGTCTTTATAGGTTTTTTGCAAAATTTCTAACTTGTTATTATATACTCGCAGGAGATGATAAGAGATATTCTGAAAGAATTGGAGAACTTGAAGATGACAAGGGTCAACTTGCTAAGGCTTTTGCTTCTTGCAATGAAAAATATTCAAGATTGAAAGACCAATTAAAGATCACTGCTGCGAATTTTAGTAATATCCTTGTTGGTGTTCGCAATGACTCCGTCAAGAGGGTCTGTGATGATCATAACATTTCTCACTCTCTGTATCCTTTCCTCGCGGAAGAAGTTCCAATAAATACTCCAAACCTTGTTATCTCTGACAGTGAAGCCGAAGAATCTGGCGAAGATGAAGGACATAATGAAGATGATGGTGAAGACGAAGAAGGAGAAAAATATGGCGAGGATGATGATGGATCTAACTATCTTTGTTTCTCCTTTTTAATCTTCTTGTAATATTTGTACATTTATCTCCTTCTTCTTGTGATATTGCTGCGAATTTCTCCAGCTTCTAAGTTTCCTTGATGTATAAATTTCTTTTGCTTCTATCTGTATAAATTAGAAAACAATTCTTTTTTGTAATATGTTTAATCAACATGATTATTAATTTTTAACTATCTGCGTAAATCTGCCATATAAAGATGAATAATAATTTTATCATTATGTTCATTCCCATACTTGCCTCCGTTATTCATCTACAATATGAAAGATTGAGCAGATTAATGTTGAATAAAATCTGTTTGTAAATTTTGCCTCGACCTCTGCGTAAATGGCGCAGGTCATGTCTGCATAATCTCATGATCTCTTGTGGTCTTATTTTGCCTTCCTAGTTAAAGGTCTTATTTAGCCACTTTTTATTTTTGGCGACAAAATCGCAGGACGTCCTTACATTCGCATGTAAAACCCATTGATCTTGTCTTATCCTTGTTTTTTCAATTTATTGCGATAATATGACAGGCCTAAGTTCTCTTGCGAGAACAAAGCCCCATGACATTGCCGTCTTGCGATGAAATCGCATGACGTCTTTACACTTTCATGTAAAAACCCATTGATCTCATCTTAACTTTTTCTCATGGCTTGTTGCCTCTGTATAATACTTCACGCGACAATATGACAGTCCTAGATGTTCTTGCGAACATAAAGCCCCATGATATTGCCGTCTTTAGACACTTATCAGCTCCCTAATGGAGGGTGCTGCCCTTATCTTCCCCCTAGTTTCCCCTTCAAGGAGGGAACATCGGCCATACAAGACTAGATCCTCCCATCCGGTCTTAACAACAACCAGTTGTTTTCTCAGCCTCTTATCCTTTTTGCCTATATGGCTTATAGTTACGAGACTGCACCCTAAGTGGGGTTTTCTTCGGGCCGAGTGCATCATAACCATGACGTTCCAAGAATGTTCAGGGTAGTTTTGTACGCCCCGGGCACCCTTGGCTCAATCGTGTACCTCGGCTCCTTGGTCATACTCTGCACTCCTTAGGAGAAACCCTCGGTCGTCCAACCAGGGTATCTGTTGTGCGTTTGACCAATATCTCAGATTTTCAGAAGAGTTCGGTCTTTGACTAAAATTCTTGATTTTGCTCGAATGAGCGAGTAGAACTTTGCTCGTTTGATCAAAATTTGTAAAATATTAAAATAATAATATTTTATTTTTTGGCGTGAATAGCCTAGTCGGTCGTACGACCATGTTGACTTTTTGGCTTTTTTCATGGATTGAGCAATATTTGAGAAAATATGAAGAAACCATGATTTTTGCTCAAATGGAGGAGTTTCATGAGATGTGGAAATAATAATAAAATTAGGGTTTGGAAAGTGTGGGACCGGCCACGGCCAAGGCATGGCCGGACGGCTAGGAGCCCAGTCCCGTGACACTTTCCTTAATTTTATATTATTTTTCATGATACGTGGAAATTCCATGAAACCAAGGAGTTTTGTTGAAACCATGAACCATGAGATGAGAGAAATAATAATTATGAAAGACTAGGGATTATAAGGTGTGGGACCGGCCACGTCTAGGGCATGGCCTGCCGGCTAGGTTGCCCGGTCCCACGACACCTTTCCCTATTTTATATTATTATTTCTTATGAAACCGTGAAACTATGGAGAAACCATGAGTTTTTGTTAAAACAAGGGAGTTTCATGAGATTAGGGAAATAATGATTATGAAAGACAAGGGATGGCAAGGTGTGGGACCGGACACATTTAGGGCATGAACGGCCGGTCAGGTTGCCCGGTCCCACGACACCTTTCCCTGTATTACATTATTATTTCTCATGAAACCGTGAAAATATGGAAAAACCTTGAGTTTTGCTCAAACAAGGAAAGTTGCTAGAATGAAGGAGTTTTCATGAGAATAAAATAAGGAAAAATAATGAAAGAGGCATGGACCGGGGACGGCTGGCGGGCCCTGTCCATAAGCGCATCTTTATTATTTTAATATTATTATTCTCTCTCCTATTTTGTGTAGGATTCCTCGTTTGTCCACATTTTCGAATGCTCGTTTGTGCATCTTTGTCGAGTACACTTGCACCATTTATGGGGCTTACTCAATAGTAGTCCAGATGCCCGATTGTTGAGTATTTATTACTAATTTATGAAATTCAGTGGAGAATGATTCATGAAACTAGGTAATAAAAGTAAGTAGTTATTTATTATCAATCCAAAGGATTAGCCGTGTATTCAACCATGGATTCGGAATAATAAATGAGCATTACCATTCCCTGGGATCGTGGATTCGACCATAGAATCAGAGTAATTAACTATTAACATTCCATGAGATCACCCGTGGATTCGATCAAGAAATTGGAGTAATGAGATTATCTATTACCATTCCATGAGATCAGCCCGTGGATTCGATCATGAAATCGGAGTAATGAGATTATCTATTACCACTCCATGAGAACAGACGTGGATTATATCATGAAATCGGAGTAATTAGATAAAATAGATTATCTTCTAAGAATTTAGTGGTGAATGTCACGATAGAATTAATCTATTGCAGAAGGGATATTAGTCAGTCAAAGCGTCATACCCGTTCTGAAAGGTGCATAGTCAGGAGACGGCTGGTATCCTGAAGGCGTTATTGCTCTGAATCTTACGGAGAACCGCCTGGATCTATACATGGTGTCTATACATAGTCAGGGAACAGTGAGCGTCACAGACGTCCTGAAGGCGTTACTTCTCTCAATCTTACAAAGAACCACCCAACCGTTGTTCTATCTAGAGGGGGTCTCTCTCATGTAGTCAGGGAACAGTGAGTATCACCGACGTCCTGAAGGTGTTATTGCTCTCAATCTTATGGAGAACCGCCCAATTATGTTATTCTACACAGAGGGCATGATGAAATGCGTGGTACTGAATGCTCCACTAGTGGAGGCCTTTTAGGAAACATATTCATCATGGCTTCGTAAAATATGAATCGTCACATGCCTGAAGCTGTATCAGAAACATGCAGTATCATGATTTTACGGCTTTGACCTTTGTTGAAAATCCACCACCAACATTAAGTCCCATACTTAGTGAGGGACAGTCATGTTCCACAATAAGCATTAGATGGTGATTTTCAGTCAACGAGATCAGTGTTTGAACTCTGTCGTACAAAGGTATTCTTAGAATCCTCAATTTTCTCCAATGGTGTCATATACGAGCAAATGCACAGATAAGGACCCTGATAGCGAGATAGAGTGTCATCTCATGGGCAAGGAGAGATGGGGCATGTTGATTTGGGCGCCCGAAGGCTTAGTTCTGGTCAGTTTAGGATTTACGGGCCCGAGCCCAAAAAGGAAACCTTTATTTTATTAGGTTTTGGAAATAAAATTAATATAAAAGGGAAGTAATCCTAAAAAAAAAACTAATTGACCGACCAGCTCTTTCTTCACCACTCTCGATCGAGAAAATAAAAAAAAAAAATTGTGCACGTCGGAGATCCCATCACCGACTGCCGCCGACTGATTTCCGGTGAATTCCGGCGCCGACAAAGGTAAGCGATTTTTTTTTACTGTTGTTGGTGATTTTTTAATGAGTTGTTTCAAAATAAGATTTCATATGCATGTATGAAGATGTAGGTTTCATGAAAATTGTTTTATAAAACGTATGCCCAATCGTTTGATAGTTTAAGAAACTAGCAATAATCCCTTATACGAAAGAGATACATATATTATTGAATAGACATGGTCTAGTTGCAGTGGAGAAAATTTTATTTATGAGGTTTCATGAAAAATCCAAATTTGTTTTCGAAGCATGAACTTTCACAAATACTTTTAGGAACGCATGTTCGTTCGTAGTAAAATTAATAAATAATGATCCTTAGGGTTAACGGAAATTTTGAAAATACCTTTAGTTTATGATAAAATTTATTTGAGAACCTTCAAATTTTTATTCGGACTACAAAACTAGAAAAGACTATTGTTTCGTAGATGAATGCTCGTTCGAGCAAAAAAGTTTTTTTTTTTTATATTTACGTGAGTTATTAGCTCAAAATTTTGTTTTATTTTTTATTACGTGACTTATTCACGTTTTTGTTTTTTTTAAAAATCAAATTTTTTATTCACGAAAATTGTTAAAAGCAAACAATATTTCTATGAGTTGATGAGTTCGTAGTATATGTATGAGTTTGGCGATTTTATAGTGTACGTACAAGTAAACAATTAGCGAATGTTCATATGGAAGGTTATGTGAATTGTTCATAGTTTCGTGAAAAAGTTAGTGAACTCTTGAATGATGGATTTTTCTCATCTTCACAGGTTTGAAGGAGTGAGCGAGTTTTCAAAGTTTTACGTCATTTATCACTAAGTTCGTGAAACTGTAAATAGGTAAGGATTAAGGCTTACCTTTTTTTCTGTAGACTTTGACGTGAGCATCATAATTATTCAGCTTCTTTAATTCCATTATGTTGATGACATTCGTGTATGGATGTCACATCAACTTCGCAAAGATGACTCAGTCCCGTGGTTGCATTTCTGAGGATGATGTTTCTAAAGACGTGTCTTTCAGAGATGATGGTTTCTCCAGAAATGATGATTCTGAGACTTCTAAAGAGAAAGAGGAAACTTCCAAGACCAAGAACATTCTAACTGTCGAAGATAAATTCTTTGTGTATCTGTATAGGCCCAAAAAACGTCCCTTAGGTTCCTCGTTTTGGCTTCTCATAAATCCCAGGAGTACTACTCAGACCAAGTTGGTATCTCCTCAATCGATAACTCGGTTTTGCTTGCAAGGGAGACACTACTTTTATTCACACATAGTACTTAGGCTTTCCAGGAAACCTCTAACACATTTATCTGGGTGGGCGAGACACATGTTGGTCCATAGTCGCATAAGGACCATGCTGGATCGAGCACAAGTGACACGAGCCATCCAAGTTTCTGGGGATTTAATCATTCATCATGATATCCCAGGTATGGTGGATTTGCTTTTTTTTTGCTTAATCAATTAATTTTTATTACTCAAAGATTAAAGAAATACAAGGCTAAAACCCAACTAAAAATATTTTCCAGAAACATAAAAGAGCAAAAAAAAAAAATAGCCCAGTTGGGCTTTATAACCTTAAGCTCACATTCTAACAAAATCTATAGTAAACCATGTCAGGAGATTCCATTACAGGTATAAAAGCTGGTTTAGTTGTGAAGATCAGACAAGTGCCCTTTTCCAAACCAACACCTTTTTTAGCAAGAGAGTCAGATGAGAAATTTATTTCTCTTAAGCTATGTACAAGTTGAATCCTTAAAAGGAATTCTTTTATTCTGTTCCATCTTGTTTGACAAATCCATGGTATATTTACCGAAGAATATGCTTGAATTGCTGCATTTGAGTCAGAGTTTATGCAGATATTCAGCTTATTGTTTTGCACTGCCCATTCTGCAGCTCCAATAATGGTCATGACTTCAGTAATGAAATTAGTTGCAATTCCCAACCCTCTAGCTTCAGCATATAAACATTCACCTTGATCACTTCTACAAATAAAACCATACCCAGCTGCCCCTGGGCTTCTTCTGGAAGCACCATCACAATATATTAGTATTTGGTTCATCTCAGGGAGTTTAAATCTGATTTCCACTATCTTCTGCATTTTTATTGGAGGGTTCTTTACTTCAAAAAACTTGAAAACCATATAATCATAGCTGCAATCCCACATTGAGCTTCTCATTCTTATTGCACAATCCTTTGTATATTGTTTTATCCTCAGCTTGAACCTTCCTAAATCAACTTTGTCATCTTCATAACAAATTCTGTTTCTAAAAAACCACAGCTCCATCATTGTTATTGAAGCAGCTAGCAACCATATTTCCTTAACAGCTCTACTTCTGTGTTTGCCAAACTTCTTCACATCTTCATAAGTTATAGGATTACAGAATAGAAAGACTGTAGGTACTGAATATCGCAAGATAATAGTTCACGAGTAATAAATAAAGGAGAAAAGAGTTATAAAATGATACGATGATAGAAGTAGCACGGAGAAATACGAAGTTTTGCGAGGATGAAGTAATTTTGCGAGTATGAATTGCGATACTTCGTAATTCATATACAACTGTATAAGTTTTACTATAAATAGGAGTTCAAATGTAAAATTCGAGAGGTTCTTTGAGTGAGTGTTAGAAAATATCTTAGGAAAGAGAATAGAGAAAGTTGTAACTATTCTAGTTCCATTTAGATACTTCTTTGTAATCAATTGAGAATATTAATAAGAAAATTGTTATTCATCATCAAGAACTTCTTGAGTTTTTACTAATTCTATTCAGGGTGTAGTTGTAGGTTATTCTGCAACTACATAATTGGCGCTAGAAACAGGGACTTGAGAATTGTGGTAGCCTAAATTTGAGGGAATTGTGGAAAATTTGAAGATCAAATGAAGTCAGTAGATGGAGATTGCAAAAAAGAAGAATGTAATATGATCACAGAGACAATGATTGATGAATTTCATAGTAATATGAAGGGAAAAATATACAAGCGAGATTGTAGAGGAAGAAAGATCATGGAGGAAGAAAAGATAACAACTTTAGAAGAATGGGAAAAGCAGAAAATCACATTTTCAAAGAGCAGAAATTCCAAATGAAGACTTGAACCACACTTCACCATTGGTGATCACATTGCCAATCATGCTAGAAGATAAGAAAGCTGAAGAAAAATGGAAATTAAACCGAATTTTGGTTGATACAGGAAGTTCTGTTAATATTATATTCTATCATGCACTTAAGGGGATGGGAATTAAAGATGAAGAAATCATAAATTCAAAGTGTCTTATTCATGGATTAGGAAAATCTACAAAAAAATATAAAGGAGAAATCGTGCTGCGAATATTACTAGGAGAAATCGAAACACATGTAATCTTGTGTGTGATAGATATGGAATCTCCATATAACATGATGATAGGAAGGCCGTGGATTCATGCGATCAAAGCTGTTGCTTCAACATTACATCAGAAAATCAAATTTCCTACACCAAATGGAATACAAGAAGTTAAAGGAGATCTTGATAGTGCAAAATTTTGTTATCAAATTGAAATAACACAATGCGGAGGAAGAGCAAGAAAGAAACAACTTCGTAGGAAACTTGCGAAGGAAACAAGAAAAGAAGAAGAATTCCGAGTGTATACAATAAGAGAAAAGGAAGGGAGAGGTATACCAAATGAAATTCCAGAAAAATAAGGGGAACCAAAGAAAAATAATCAAAGAGCCAACACCTATGGGGGAGCAAAGTCCAAGCTATGTTGCAGCTGAACCAACTAAAGAAATAAATATTGGAAGTAAAGAGGAGCCTTTATTCTTACGAATTGGAACTAAGATGGATGAAGAAGAAGAAAAAAGGACTACTTATCTTTTGCGAGAATATAAAGATATCTTCGCAGGAAGTGTAGATGAGATACCAGGAATTGATCCATCAGTGGCGTGTCATAGATTGAACATAGATAAAAATGTAAGACCATTCAAACAAAGAATAAAGAAGATATCACAAAATTATCATGTACAGATAGAAGAAGAATTACAAAAGATGTTGGATGCAGGGATCATAAGGGAAGAAAAATATCCAGAATGGATTGCGAATATGGTCATTGTTCCGAAAAAGAATAAAGGAATAAGAATTTGCATAGATTTCACTGATCTAAACAAGGCATGTCCCAAAGACAGTTATCCATTACCAGATATACCACAAATGGTGGAATCAGCTGCAGGTCATGATAGAGTCACTTCACTTGATGGATATAAAGGGTATAATCAAATATCACTCGCAGAAGAATATCAAGAACATATTGCCTTTTTTGCTCCAAGGGGTTTGTATTGTTATGTGAAGATGCCATTTGGTTTGCGGAATGCGGGTGCTACATATCAACGTATGGTTGAAAAAGTGTTCGCGAAGTGGATACATAAAACTTTGGAGGTATATGTAGATGATATGTTGATAAAAAGCAAGGAAGCTAAAGACCATGTGCAAGATTTGAAGGAAATATTTGAGCAAATGAGAAAGTTCAACATCAAATTAAATCCTGAGAAATGTATTATTGGGGTTTCATCTGAAAGTTCTTGGGATACATAGTATCAAAGGAGGGAATACAAGTTGATCCAGAAAAGGTCCAAGCAGTTCGTGACATGCCAACACCTGCAACAGAAAAAGAAGTACAAAAGCTAAATGGACTCTTGGCTTCACTTGGAAGATTTATTTCGCGAATGTCAGATAAGTGCAAGCATTTTTTCAACATACTTAAGAAGGGAGAAAATTTCAAATGGACTGATGAATGTGAAAAATCTTTTCAAGGAATCAAAGAATACCTCGCAAATACATCTATACTACAGAAACCAGAGAAAAACGAAGAATTATTGGTATACCTCGCAACAACTCCATATGCTCTAAGTGCAGTTCTGTTGCGAGCAGACGCAGGAGTAGAAAGGCCTATTTACTACATTAGTAAAACCTTTAATGCAGCAGAGAAGAATTATTCTAAAATGGAGAAGTTAATCTTAGCCCTGGTTTATGCATCATTCAAGTTACGAATATAATTTCAAGCACATGTAATAAAAGTGGTAACCAAAGTCCTAATTGAATCAGTCATGAAGAACACAAAAAGGTCAGGAAGAATAGAAAGGTGGAATGCACAAGTAAACCATTACAAGATAAAATACGAAGTGTTGTCATCGCAAAAATCACAAGTCGTCGCAGATTTTTTTTTAAGAATTTCCTTTGGAAGAAGATGAAGCAAAGAGAGGAAATGATGGATGTTGAAGAAGAATTTGGAAATCCAAAAGACTTGTTAACAGAGCCTGATAGATGGGAAATTCTAGTGGATGGATCATCCAATAGTGAGGGAAATGGAATTGGAGTCGTGTTGATTTCACTAGAAGGAGAAAGAACAACATTCTCATTCAGACTAGAATTTGCATCCACGAACAATGAAACAGAGTACGAAGCTGTAGTGCATGCATTAAAGATCGCAATAGAAAAGAAGCTTGAAAGTATAAGGATAACAAGTGATTCGCAATTAGTGATTTGTCAAATTAAAGGGGAATATACCACAAATGAATCTTCTTTGAAGAAATACAAGAAACTCGTTGAAGAATTATCTGCGAAGATACCAAAATTAAAATGGAGACATATATCAAGAAAATATAACCGCCTCGCAGATGATTTTGCATTTATTCCAAGCATGATGACAAATCCAAATACTAGAAATATCCAAATACAGACAATTCAACACCCATCAGTGGACAAAGAGAAATAAATTGAGGAAGCTATTGCGATGGAAGTAGAAAGAGAGTTATCAAATAACATCGCAGATTAGAGAAAAGAAATTCATGCATACCTCGCAACAGGAGAAATATCCAGGAATAGACTAGAAGCACATAAATTAAAGAGTCGTGTAACAAACTATGAGTTGCGAGAAGGAATTTTATATAGAAAATCTTTCAATGGACCACCTCTCAGGTGCTTAACTCGCGAAGAATGAGAAAAGATATTGAAGATGTTACATGGAGGAGAAGCTGGCAATCATAGTGGGGGAAGATCTATAGCATATAGAGCAATGATACAAGGATATTACTAGCCTTATATACATACAGACGCAAAATTGTTCGTACGAAGATGCAAGGAATTCCAATGACATGGTAAAAGAATTCATGCACCAGGGGCCACATTAACTTCTTCAACAAGCTGCTGGCCTTTTGGTAAATGGGGGTTGGATATTGTTGGACCATTTATACCTGGATCTGGACAAAGACGATACTTGATAGTTGCAACAGATTATTTCACGAAGCTCGCAGATAAAAGCAAGACAAGATATTCGTGATAAAGATGTTTTTACGTTTATATTTGAGAACCTCATTTGCAGGTACAGGGTTCCAAGACAACTAGTATCCGATAATGGAAAACAATTTGAGGGGCAGAATATAGAGATGTTACTCGAGTGCTTTTAGAATAAAATGTGGGAAGTCAACCCCGTTATATCCACAAGCTAATGGACAAGCGGAAGCAACAAATAAAACAATCGCAGATACAATCAAAAAGAAATTAGAAGGACATCTCAAAGGGTGGTGCGAGCAAGTACCTAGCGCAGTTTGGGCATACAATACAACTAGAAGAGAAGCAACTGGAATGTCTCCTTATTTTCTAACATATGGAGTAGAAAGCGATGATACCCACGAGAGGTTGTAATTCCGACAACAAAGAAAGAAGCTTGGGAAAGAAATTTAAGTGCGGGAGTAATATTAAGTGAATTGGATGATTTGGAAGAAAAAAGAGAAAAGGTGTTGCACCATATGAAGATTTATCAAGAACGATTAGCTCGAGAATACAACAAGAGAGTCATTGAACGTGAATATAAACCAGGTGATTTGGTCATGCGAGAAACACCTAAATATCAAAAAGAAAATGGAGGAAAATTAGCACCAAAATGGGATGGACCATATGTTATTAAAGAAGTTGTAGGAAGCGGAGCTTATCGGCTGATGGATCCAGAAGGGAGAGACATGGGTTTGAGGCTTGGTAGACCTTGGAACAGACTATATTTGAAAAGGTATTACCCATAAAATTCATGAAATTTTTTACGAATATTGTTTGCTCGCAGGAAATTGGGAAAAGTTACGAATTTCAGAATTTATATTCCGATTAAACTTTCATTAATTTGCGAATAAAAGACCGCAATCTGTGATCAGCCTCCAAAAAGAAAGAGAGCCGCAGAAAATTTTATACAGGCAAACCTTTGTGGCGTACACCCTAGTTCGCGAAGCTATAATTCGTAAGAGGCAAAGTCCTAAAGTACGTCATTCAAGGGGGTACCTATAACGTGGCTAAGGGTAACCGGAACACCACCAAGGGCCCTTAGTACATGGTAAAAATTTTGGGGTACAACCCAATAATGGGGTACCTATCCGGGTTAGACACCTTGGATTCTCACCTAATTTAACGACATTACGCAATATAAAATGCGGTGTAAGAGGATTTAGGTTGGGCGACTAAGGCATACTGTCTTTCCCAAGAAGTGCAGAAAACGATCAAGGCGCTGAGGTACACGGTTGATTCAAGAGTGCCGGGTGAGGTTGAACCACATCTGCCATTTTTGACAAGTCTTGGAAAATGATGCACTTGGCCCAAAGATACCCCATAGGGTGCAACCTCGTAACTATAATCCCTATAGGCAAAAAGGATAAGAGGTTGCGATCAAAAGTCAAGTTGTTGGCGAACCGGTATGGGAAGAGCTAACCTTGTATGGTTGATGTACGCTTCCTTGAAGGGGCAATCAGGGGGAAGATAAAGGGCAGCACCCTCCATTAGGGAGCTGATACGTGCTATAAGACGCAAATGTCACGAGGCTTCTTGTTTGCGAAAACATAAAGGCTTGTCATATTTGTGCAACAAATGAAATTCTGCGAGCCTTCTAAAAAAAAAAAAAAAAAAGAAAGAAGAAAGAAAGAAAAGAATAAAGAACTCGCATAACGTAATAAAGAAGTTAAGATGAGATCAATGGGTCACTACATGAAAGTGTAGAGACGTCCTGCGATTTCATCGCAAGACGGCAATGTCATGGGGATTTATATTCGCAAGAATATTTAGGCCTGTCATATTGTCGCAACAATTCCTGAAGAGGCTAAAATACTATACAAAGAAGTTAAGATGAGATCAATGGGTTTTTGCATGAAAGTGTAAGAACGTCCTGCGATTTCATCGCAAGACGATAATGTCACAAGGTTGTATATTCGCAAGAATGTTCAGACTTGTCATATTATCGCAAATACAAAAATTTACTACAAAAGAGGTGGCAAAATAAGACCTTTACTTAGGAAGGCATGATAAGACCACAGAAATTAATGAAATTCATTGCATTAACATCATTGAAGAAATTATACAAGAATATACATTATGAAGATCTGAAAAGAAGACAACTTCGTCAATATCATTGAAGAAATTTTACAAGAATATACATCAAGAAGTTTTGAAGAGAAGACAGCTCTGTCAATATCATTGAAGAATTTTTACAAGAAGTCCTATCAAAGAAGACAACATCATTGAATAATTTTAATGAAGACTTAACAAAAGATGCGATTTTGATAGCAATCAAATACAGATAAGTTCATATTCGTAAAAGTTTACGAGAATTGCATACTTCTTATACTTCTCCATATATTGAATATTTCTCCAAAAGATTGAATACTTCTTATAATTCTTCAAGAATATCTCATATTTATTATACTTCTTTAATGGATATTTCATTTGGTGAAGGTTAAATAATCATTATACTTCGTCATATGTTACATAATTATTCACAGATCGAATACTTCTTATATTTCTTCAGTTGGTGAATTGAGTACTTCTTATATTTCTTCATTTGATGAATTGAGTACTTCTAATACTTCTTATATCTCTTCATTTGGTGGATCGAGTACTTCTAATACGTAAAAGGGAATTGAGTACTTCTAATAATTCATTTGGTGAATTGAATACTTCTAATACTTCTTATATCTCTTCATTTGATGGATTTGGTACTTCTAATACTTCTACATAGGTATTGTATATGTAGTATACTTATTAAGGATATTTCATATATTTTACTTTTTATACTTAAAAGGGACGATTTCTTATCTACAATCGTAACAAGTTGAAACTTCGTAAGATAAATTGAGGCAGATATTTTAATACTTCAAACAATGTTTAATCATTTAAAGAGAAATAATAGGGGAAAAGGATATACTAAGCTTTATCTGTGAGTTATATATTATTTCTCTTCATATGATCAAATGGGGAAAATTTAATCAAAGAAAGGTTAAATTATCTTCGCAAAATATCAGAAAGAAAGGATAAATCATCTTCGCAAAATATCAGATGTACTTCTCAAAAAATAGAATTGTTCGCAAAAAGAAAACCAACAGTAACTAAGGGAAGGAATTCAAAAGAAAGAAATACAGGAGAGTTAATGATAAATTGAAAAAGGAATATTATCATGCTTCATCAACACTCTATGCCGGATCTTTAAGATAAGTAGGGTCATTAGAAGCCTTCTACTTTTGCGAGATATCATCCTTGGAAGAATATGCAACAGGGACATCTCCTTGAGGAATAGATTATTTCTCATCATCAAGATATTCATCATCACTCTCATAATCGAAATCACTATCAGGCTCATGAGAAACTTCATCGTCAGATATCTTCAGAGGAGTAATTTTCACAGGAGGCAAGCCTCTTGATAAGAGAATGTTATTCGTAAAGACTTGAGCTTTCAGATGACTTTCACGAAGTATAGCTTTTTGATGATTGGTATCTTCGATATATTTGGAATAAGCAAGATAATTGAATCTCCGAGTAGCACGGTCACGAGAGTTGATTAAGCGGGTAGAAAGCAAAGCATTCTTCTTACGAAGCTCGGAACAGGAGGCTTCTAATCCAGCTTTCGCATTACGAAGGTTGTTCTCAGATTCTGAAAATAAAACAAAGTTCAAAGAATAAAATTTGCGAGTATAACGAAATTTAAAGATATACCAGAGGCAGTCAAATTTTAATGACTACCTTCTCTTTGCGAAGTAAGAGATTGAGTTAAAGATAGACAACAGTTCTTCATCTGATTCATCGCATTATCAAAACCATCACCAACTAATCCTTTAAGTCGAGATTGAAGCTTTTGATCTTTAGAAAGGAGAAAATTCTTATCCTTCGCAAGTTTGGCATTAAAACTTTTTAATGACGAATAATCTTCTTCAAGTTGATTCTTCTTAGCACTCAAGACTATGTTCTTATTAATAAGGGAATTCTTCTCAATAACAAAAGAATTTCTTTCAGCATCTGAAGACTTCTTTAATTCCTCAAGTTCACCTTTCAACAGAGAAAGAAGATTTTCTTGATCGCAACATTTATTCTGAAGAGTTTTTAATTCTTGCGAAGAAACAATCATTGTATTCAAAAACGAACATTTCTCTTCTGATAAGGTTTTGTTCTCTTCTAATAAGGTTTCTATTCTCAAATTAGCTTTAGTTAAGGAAGAAAAAAGTTGAGATATATCATCATTCAAAAAAATTTGATCATATATTAGTTGAGTATTCTCTTGAAAAAGAGCGTCAGAGTTGTCAAGAGCACACGAGTAAAGATTAGATAAATGGGAGAATTGGTTTGAGAGGCTTTCATGCTTGGTTCGATATTCTGTTGCATCTGATTCATGGTGAAGTACCAATCTTCTACATTTCTGGATGGATTCTATAAAGGGGAATGGGTTTTAATGGATGTTTCAAACATATGAAGAATATAAGTAAATAAAAGGGAAAATATGAAGATAGTAATCATACCTTTCAATTCATCATTTCTTTTGCGAAGTATCGCACAGTCGAGAGAATTATTCTGAAAATGATGATTATCTTTACGGAGATCCTCGCATTCTGCTTGAGAAGATTTCAAAGATTGACGAAGCAATTCAATTTCTTTTTCTAAGGATTGACGTGAAGAAGAAATGTCTGGATTGACGAAATTATTCAGAACTTCGCAAAACTCACATTGCGAACGAAAATTATTAGACTTCGCAGCATTTGTCAAAACCTCAGATAACATTCGGAAAGTTGAATAAATTTTATATCGAATTTCCTGAGGAAGAGGAGAAGAATTTGAAGGAATAAGAGCAAGCTGCAAATTGTCTAGAGAAATAGCACTCAAAGGATTTGGAGACAAGACAGGTTTTTCAAAAGAAGAAGTTGAAGAAATATTTTGCGAGGGCTATTTTTCAGGAGAAGAAGTTGAAGAAATATTTTGTGAGGGTTGATCTTGAAGAAGTGTTGATAAATTGACACTGATGGGAGATTGAAAGGTAGGTAATGGAGTAGAGGCAGGAGTGTGTGAAGAAGCATTTTCACGAGGAGGAGAGGAAAATTCCTTATCAACTTCAGGAAGGAAATCATCAATCGGAATTAATGGTGTGGGTTTAGTTATTCGAGATCTCTTACTAGGATTTGGTTTTTCGCCAACCTGCGAATCAAAATGTAGATTAAAAACTGAGGCAACAATATATTGTTCAGGAAAGAAGGCAAAGTATTTTAACTACCTTTTGATTCTCAGATTTTCTTTTTCGTGGATTAAGGCTTGGATTCTTTAGTTGAGATTTCATATGAGGAGTTATTTTGCTGAAATAAACCAAAATCAGATAACAAATTATACAGAAATTAAAGAGAAAGAACAAATGAAATGCGCGGAGATAGAAGGAAATTACCTTGGAGAACTCATGAAGATATAAGCAGAAGAAAAAATTGCAGAGAAAACAGTAATAGAAAGTATGAGTAGAAGATAGAATTTCGGAAATAAGAAGAAGTAAAGGAAGATAATATAAAGGAGTTATATAAGGGAATAACTAGAAAAGAACGGTTACAAAAGATGTGTCAAAATTTTAAAAGACTAAGTAACGGTTATGTTCTCACGATCATTTCTTCTTCGTAGAATTGACATGAGAAGAGGCAAGATGTAGGTACGAATATCGCAAGATAATAGTTCACGAGTATCGTAATAAATAAAGGAGAAAAGAGTTATAAAATGATACGATGATAGAAGTAGCACGGAGAAATACGAAGTTTTGCGAGGATGAAGTAATTTTATAGTATGAATTGCGATACTTCGCAATTCATATACAAATTGTATAAGTTTTACTATAAATAGGAGTTCAAATGTAAAATTCGAGAGGTTCTTTGAGTGAGTGTTAGAAAATATCTTAGGAAAGAGAATAGAGAAAGTTGTAACTATTCTAGTTCCATTTAGATACTTCTTTGTAATCAATTGAGAATATTAATAAGAAAATTGTTATTCATCATCAAGAACTTCTTGAGTTTTTACTAATTCTATTAAGGGTGTAGTTGTAGGTTATTCTACAACTACAAAGACATCTCCCAACCATTTTCAAATCAATTGACTGAATTTATAGTGCCACAGAATGTGTTCAATGTGATCAGTATTTTCCTTGCAAATATAGCATTTTCAAGCAAGACTGAAACCCTTAGTTTGCATTTTTTTCATCTGTTGCACATATCCCTTTCACCAGCTTCCATATGTTGCTTGCAGTTGAGGGATGGAGAACATGATTCCATAGATATTTTTCCCAATTAACTTTATCATTATGTAATCTGATAAGTTCAACAGCAGATGAAACTGTGAACTTACCTGACAGAGTACCATTCCAAATCCTTGTATCCTCCTACCATGAGAGAACTGGTAGATCTTCTATCTGAAAATATTGAAGGAATCTTGGAGATATGATCCATTCCCCATCTACTATTAGCTCAGACACTTTCATATTAATATTTTGAAGAATGAAATCATCATTAGGGAAAAGTTCAATAAGTGATTTTTCTTTAACCCAAGCATCTTTCCAAACTGAGATTTGTTCTCCAGAGCCAATAATCCATCTTGTGTTTTGTTTAACATCTTCCATAACCCATTTAAACCAGTCCAAATTGAAGACTTCTTATACCCTGATAGCCATTCACCATTTTTTGTATAGAATTGTGCTCTCATAAATCTAGCCCATTCTGCTGTTGAAACCTGAATTTTCCATACTAATTTCATTAGTAGAGATTTATTTATCACCTCCAGTCTTCTTATTCCCAGTCCCCCTTCCTCCATTGGAGTGCAAGTGTCTTCCCATTTTAGAGTTACACACTTTCTCTCATATGGATTACCAGTCCATAAAAAGTTTCTTATGAGTCTTTCACACTTCATAATTACACTCATTATCCACTTATATATAGACATATTATAAATTGGTATACTGCTTAAGATTGACTTAATTAGAGTAAGTCTATCTTTAAAAGACAACATCTTACCAATCCAGCTAGCCAGTTTGTTTTGTAACATTTCAACTACTCCCCATATTGTTTTGTATGGTGGCTTTGCTTGCCCGTTGGTGCATTCCCACTCATACTTTTATATACATATGGGGAGAATTCACCATTACTTTGGAAGATGTAGTCGCTTTATTGCATCTCTCAATCATTGGTAATTTTCCAGGAAAGCTCTCAGTAGAGGAGAATGCAATTTTTGACGAGCTGGAATCTAAAATGCATGAATTCAACAAGTCGCCTAAATTTTGTTATGCTCATTGGTTGAAATACTGGTGGCCGAGAGATGAAGCTCCTGAAGAATCTGTTGATGGTACCTTAACCATTGCTATCTTCTTATGCTTGTGGCTTTCTAGGGATGTTCTTGAGGATATCGGACATTTGTTGAAGCCGTTTGTTATTCATTTTGCCATAAGGATGGATAAATGTGGGAAACTTCCTATCGGTAGTCTATTTTTGGGTTCACTATTCTCCAATTTAGACTCCTTAGTCATAAACTCCAGCATCTCCAATGGTTTCATGAAAATTGAAACATATGCCAATACTATGTTTCTCTAAGCTTTGATGTGGGAGCACCTTGAGAATTATGCTCCAATTCCTCATATCGTCTTACAAGGACCCTATGTTGATACTCGTCATGCCTTCCTCGAGATAAATAATGCCAGGATCATGCGTTGGACTACAAAGAATCCACAGTACAAGATATGCCTCGCCGAAATTTTAGACATTGAATCCGAGTTCAACTTTTTCCCCTGGGTGTCAGTTCTTCCTCTTTTCTCACAATTGATTACTTTTAACACTACTGAAGAGAACATCATATTGAGGACTGGTACTGGTCTGAGCGACGGAGAGAGATCTTTTATATTGAGTTGCACCCCTGGTTTCTTAGTATCAGTGATGCATGGAGAATTCCAGTAGAAGAATATAATAGTGATAGAGCAGCTCGACAAATGGGTGTCGACCAATGTATTTCAGCTCATCGAATGAACAAACCATCAGTTGAGCATATGAAGGCTCATTTAGATTGCACGCATGTAGAAGGAAATGAGTATTTATCTCCATGCTTTGTCCGAGCTACCTTCGTAACTCCGGGTTATATAGACTTCTGGCGTCAACAACTTGAGCGTTTGTATAAGTTTGCGATGGATGTTAAGTATCTAGCACGAGAGTTCCCTTCTTATGACACGATCGCTGATCGACCAAGGTTGAGGTACCTTTCCAGTGGTGACAAAAGGAAAGCGCTTCCAGATGCGACACATGTAATTGCACCATAATTAAATTGTTGACTTTGTGGTAGGATGGCCGTGCTGTGAGACCTAGAATTGATGTAAACTCCTCATATCTTCAAGAAAGTCCCCAGGGTGGAGAAGGCAGAAGTAAAACATTTCATAGGATGATACCGAATAAGGTGCAGTCCCCAGCCGCTTCTTTGGTAAGTTGTTAGCACTTCCTTCTCCGTCGCGCTTTTCCTGCCCATGTAATTAGGATCTCAAGAATATTGTTAATTTGTTTCATAATTTCGCTTCCTCGATTATTGATGGTCTTCATCTTTCTTTTATACGAATAATCCAGCAATCTAACGCTGATGAAGAGGTTGATGTGAGTATCTCTTTGTGTAATTGATCATGGAATATCCTTGAATAAAGTAATGATAATTATCGTTGATGCATGCAGGAGGATATTGTCGTAGAAATCCATCATGCACCGGTCATTCATTCGTTTCCGAATAGTGGTGAGAAAGAGAATCTTCAAGAATTGGGGCTGAATGGAGGCAACGGTGTTCCCAATGTTGATGCCAACCATATTAATCTTTCGAATGGCTTGGGAATTCCTCAAGTAAGTATCCATCTCATATTCTCTTCATAAAAGTATGATATTTATGATTTGTGAATGAATGAATGAGAATCTCGTGAATAAATGAAAAGCTTTACCGAAATACGTCACCAGAAAATTCAGAACTCAGCGTTTTAGAAAAAACGTCATAAAACCTTCATCCGATATCATATTTTCGCGATCTACCCATGCATCCTTATGCCCAGGAAATTTCCAAGCTATATTAATGAATCTTTTTGAGTTTTAAGCATGTTTAGGGGCCGAAATCATCGAAACAGTAAACTTCCAGGAGACCTTCAGAAATATTTCAGCTAATCTGTAGTTCGATGTTTTGCCCACAACTCTTTGCTTATTTATCCGATTGCTATGAAATTTTGATATGTTGTATAAAACACCCATATGAAGATAATGGTATATAACACAACCTTAAATTCCTTACCAATTGCTCCCAGTTCATAGTTTCATACATGGTTGTATAAAATCTCTTCAGACGAGCGTGTGTTATGACTTCCACACTATTTGCTTGTGTTTTTGATGTATAGTTAAGAACTTAGATAGTGTTAGTTCACTTACATGCTGGATTTTATGATCGATTTTTATTTCCATGTTCGGATTGCTCTAATCTCATGTAATCTTCGTATTAGGTACCAAATGTCGAAGTTGAGAATAATGGAGCAAATGATGATTCGAACCATTCGGTGAATCGAGTTGATGATATTACTATATTTGCACCAAAATGCCGTGAGAATATTGTCACTGAATTCGTCGAGGATAATGAATCTCAAATCATCATCACTTCAGAGGTAGAAGAAACCGGACCCAGAATGGAAGAAGTTACCCCGTTGGTAGAAGAAAACACTCCCACAATTGCTGAAGCTGCTCTAATAGTTGAGAACCATATAATAGTGCATGAATACCCTAATGTAGGGATTATTTGTGATCCTCTATTCGGTGAGTCACTCCCATATCACATGGCGGTTGGTGGATTTAGTATTCCCATAGGGAATGCTAAAATGTATGAGAAATTGTGGAAAATATATGGTCACATTGTTGTCACCAAGGATCCAAAATACAGTTACTTTTTGACAATGCAAGTAGGAGATATCTTGTGTGTCATAGATGATATATGAACCAGGGCCAGAAATACCGTTACTCAAGATGTACTATTTGATTGGGAGTACAACTTGAAGAAATCTGGAGATCTTGGCTTCAACTTGAAATGGCTTCGTCAAAAGATCGACGCTATCAAGGATGCAGTAGAGAACAATATACATTTCACCAGTGATGCTGTGGTGGAGAAAATGGTCAAGATTGTTGAATTGACTGAAAAGCTGAAGTTTGAGAAAGCGGCCTAGCAAGTCTTGGAGAATGCAGAGAAGCAAAAATATTATTTTTCTGGCTTCCTTTAGTTTTTCCATTCTATAATCTCTTGAACTTTGAACTTCTGAGAGATGTAAGGTTTTATTTTGGTTTTGATTTTTTGACTGGTTTTGTGTTAGTGAGAGATTGAGGATTCTTTTTTGGAATTGATAGAGATTTTTTCTTAAGATAAATAACTTTGATAAATTTCTGAATTCAAATACTGAGTGCAAGGATTACAAACTCTTGGAGGGATCGAAAATACATGTGAAAGAAAATCCTAAAATAAAATATTAGGTGCTTCGAGAGTTCGTGCCTTAAAAAATAAAACACCTTGGGACGCTGAATGTCTCAGGCGTCAAAATCCTTCAGCAAATTTTCTTGAATCACTGGCACATTTGTCCTTCCCTTCATATCAACCAATTTATAATATCCTCCAACTACTGACTTAGCAATCATGAAAGGTCCTTCCCAGTTAGAACTTCTTGTGGAATGGAGATTATGCTTAGTTGCCTTGAGAACAAAATGCCCTTCATGAAATTTGTTAGGTTTGGTTGTTCGTGCCCTGAATATCTTCTGTTGGTTTGGAATTCCTCGTATGTTGGGATTCCATGTTGGTGGAGCTTTCCAATTCTGCAGCACATGTGGACACCCGTGTAAGAGAGAATATTTAGGATATTGATTATGAAACTCGGTCATTATTCCATCAATGACTGTGTTAGTGAGACGATGGATTCAGAGAGGTTTCACGTCTAACCATTTGGTGAAGTATTGCTGAGGTAAGACTAACCACTCATATTGTTTGGTGATAGCTGAGCTACGAGTAAGATCAAGTCCCTGGACTAGAGCATCATATTTGAAAGTTGGTAATATACACGCATGAGGGGAAATGAGACTTGCCTGAGTGCGGAACCGTTTGACGAATTCATGTGCGGTTTCTTCGGGTTTTTATGTGAGTTCCATCAAGGCTTTGACTTTTCCTAGATGTTTGAACGGTGGATCATCCGCTTTGTCCGAGTCAGAGCTTTCTTCAATGGAGAATTATGCAATTGAAGGTGTTACAGTTTCCTTTTCAGCATGAATCCATGTCTTTCCAAGAGCCATGTCATATCCTGGATCTTCTCTGATTATATGAAACTTGGTTTCTGACCAGGTTTCCCCAACTTTCATTTTGAGAATGATGTAACCATATGCGTCTCTAGATATTCCTTCGTGATCTCTGACTGTTACAGGAGCATGGGTGGCTTCTTGTTGAGTGATGCCCGCGGCTCTGAGAGTCTTTAGAGGAATGATGTTAATAGCAGTGCCAACATCGACCAAGGCTCACTTGAATTCATTTCCTTTGAGATGGACTATGGTGAGAAGTCCCCAGTTGTACATATCCTTGTATGTGGATGGAGGTTCAGGGAGTACTTCTGGGTGTTGATGGTGGATTTTAGTTCAGGGCTAAAATTGTAAAACCAAATTTAATGCGCTAACATCCTACAAAGGGTAAAGTCGTTCGATAATGCGCTGACATCCTGCAAAGAATAAAGCCGTTTGATAAGTGATGAGTACCTTTTCACTTTATTTATTCGAAGCAATTCAATAAATACACAAAATTCACCCAGAATGGTGCATGTAGCAACAATCCCAATTATTCTGTGAATCTTAGCATTATTAATTAATGCATAATTTGCCTAGTATTTCATGTGTTATTCCTAGACGAACTCTCATTACTAGCATGACATGACGACTGAGTGTTCACTCACAACAGAGTAACATGAATCTCCAAGTGCCAATTTTGAGATTTGCATGAGATACTCGTGCAGGCTGCATTACTCTCTGACAAAGAGAATTTCGAATCGACGTGCTTTCAACTCGATGGAACGTATTTAATTTTCTTAAGGAAATCTGGACTGTCCGTATCAGTCTCAGAAATAATCACGGCCACGCAAGTTAGCTGCATGATTTAACCAGCCTATCCAAACCCTAGCAGGAGCATGAGATCACAGTGATGACCACCGGCGGGCTAACTTATGCCCCATCCGGTCGACCACCACGCCGTACTTCCCAGCACACCAAATGATAGACCTAAAATAAGGTGGCCGCGCTGCTTTGGAAGAAGCTCGAATGAGCAAGACTGTTCAGGGCAGTCTTAACGTCATCACGACCGTCCAACTTTTCCAGCCTAGTTGAACGGATTAGATCATCCTATGAATGATCAAGAAAGTTCTAACACACACATTGGCGGGCCCACCTCTCCCACACTCGATCGGTTTTCTCACGACAAAACCATGGAGCAATGAAACGATTTCTCAAACCATGGCAGGCGTGATGCTTCTAAGGGTCGCGGAAATTCCACTAATGTCTTAAATCGATCACAACTATCCAACTTATCCAACCTATTTGGATGGTTTAGATCGCATTTAGGACCATCATAAAGGTGCATGCAAGTTCACCGTCGATCCAATAAGGGCCCCACATGATCGATCTCCCCAAAGGGGGGTCACGGATTGCCAAACCGTTTGGCCAAAGTCACGTGTGCGTGACTGATTCAAAACCCTAATTAGGGTTTGCGGTAATTGTATGCGTGTCGCAACCACAATAAATTAATTAATATATTACTACCTAATTAACAAGTAATATAGGGTAGTCAAGATCGATCCCACGAGGAGCACGAGATTCTAGTTGTCTTATAATGTCACAAAGGGGGATATGTTTTAGATAAGTAAAAGAAAAGAAAATAAATAAACAAAACAATTAAAAAGATAAGAGAAATCAATAAGAGAGATTAGATCAAGGAATCCTTCTTCGTTGCAAAACAATGCTTCAAGTTATGTTCTTTTCCACTTTTTATTAGTCACAGATTATCACCAACCGTAGGATAGCAGGTTCGCTTAGCTAACCCCAAAATTCCTTATTTCACTGAGTAACAGGTCCGCTTAGTTATCAGATTCTATTCAAAAGAACCACCTTGAGGTTCGCTTACAAGATGTAATTCCCCGAACGCATTAAGATTTATGAACTTAGGTTTAGTACTAGTAGTTAGACTTGGTTCTCTTGGTCCACTTTCTAGCGTTGTTTTCACCCACAATTGCTCCACGGAATCCCTCCGCAAGGTCTTGTGTTTTCTACCTGTGTAAGAGTCAAGAAACTATTATGTATTCCCTAACTTTCACTAGCTTTAGATTAAATTTACAAATCAATTTAGTATGCATCCTAAACAACTTATCAATCAATCATAAACACTCTTAATAGCAAAAACAAACGATAATCATATGAAAAACGTCAAGATAGAATTGAAACAAAAACTCAAATCATATGTTAAGAACTAGGAATTCATCCTCAATCAAATTAGTTACTCATGCTAAGAGTTCACATAAAGAATAAAAAAAGGAAAAGTGTTGTGTGTGTGTAGAAGTGTGCAAAGATGTGCACAAAAGTGTATGTAAGTGTGGAAGTGTGTATAGAAAAGTAGAGAACTTCTATATTTATAGGCTTCAATGCTCTCCAAGTCTTCTAAGGAATGGAATTCATTTCCTTTAGCAATTCAATTTCCAAATCCAAGCCTTTCTCAAATCTTCCATCTTCTCATTCCATATTCAAACCAAGTTCTTCATCCAATTCCAAGTCCAATTCTTCACACCCCATGAGAGAAATCCACACAAAATTCTGCAACTTTGGCTCTCCGAAAAACTGTATTTTTAGCCGGAAATAGGCCGGTATTCGTCGCCGCCGGCCACTTGAGATTCTCCTCCGGTCAAGGTATATTCTTTTGGTCAACCGTCAAAGATTAACGGTCAAACGGGTCAAACTAACGGTCAGTCGTCAGTCAAGGTAGGAGAGTCATCCATTGAGTCAGCTTTCTAACTCTGGGCTAAATCGGCTGAGTGGTCTGAATCGTTCGGTTGGATCGGTCATCGAACTCGTTCTGGATCGGTCACCGTCAGCTACCGAGTCAACTCGCCGAAGGGGAAATTTGGCCGAGTTCTGTTTAATTACAGGACTTCCCGGCCAAGTTCAGGCCTCACTTTTCAGTCTTGTCCTGTGACAAACCTACACATATATCTAACAATTCAATTCACCACCATAGATTCCTGTAACATTAGTAGCGCTACCTTGCTCAGTCTGGAATTCTTGTTTCAGTATCAACTTCTTATTCTTCTTCTGGGGTTCATGGCAGGACAATAACATCACCACCATCTCTGAATTCAACAGCATTTAGGTCTTCATTCTCAGATTAACAGCAACAACCAACCACATCTTCCCTTGTTATTTTAACACATCTATGAGCTTCGAATCCATCAGCAAACCCATTTGTTCTTCCCTGATTTCTTGTTTTCGAAAACAATAGCACCATCAATTTCTTTCACAGTAGAACCCAAGTTCTATTTCCTCCCACTCGTCACCAGAAGACTCCCAATCAACTTCAAATAACAAAATCCATCTTGAATCTGTGTCAATTCACCTCAAGAACATCAACAGCTCGAACCCCAGAAACTCGATTTGTGATTCATCATCTCAAGAACTTCGTCTCTGCACCACAGCCCAGATCCCATTTCTCAGAAATTCAAACATCAATTGTGTACTTCTCGCTCTTGAGTTCATCAGTAAACCCATCTCTCAATTTCTCTGCATCTCTGATTTCACAGTAAAACCCAATTCGAATTCCATGGATGCTGTAATGAACGAATTTGGGGAAAAACTGAATGGAAACCTTATTCGATAAGGTTATAAGAGAAGGGGGAGATTAAGACACCCCACTGCCAGAATACACCCACAGATTAGGTGCTCATAGTAGATGGTCATTTCTGATAAGGGCCACCCTATTGGCCTCCCCTTAACCTGTGCTGGCTGCCTTTTATAATTCTTCCCAAAAAGGGTTACCCCTTAACCTTGACTGGACTCCAGATAGTGCTTTCCATGTGAAATGACAATTCTGCCCTTTTTTGCTCAATTTTGGTAATTTCTTCTTCTTTTCCTCCGTGCGACTCCAGAGTACCTAATAACTCAAAAACACACGTAAAATACATAATTTACAAGAAAAATAGCAAAGAAAGAATAAACTACTAGATAATAAATTAGGTGTATTCTACACCTATCAAATTCCCCCACACTTAGACTTTGCTAGTCCTCGAGCAAATCAAACTAAAACTTACAACTTCAAAGCGTTCTAGCGTCCCAAGCATTCAAAGAGTTATGAGGACATAGAGTTTCTGCATGCTAGTAATAAGAAGTTAGAAATACCAAAGAACATATTTTCATTCTTAAATGTTGAGTGAGAAATAACCACACCATAATGAGAGAACACGTGTTTGAGAAACAATCAATAAGCATTTCGCCTCGACTTCTGCCTCACCAAAAAGGGTTTTATGAAATTGCACTCAAAAAGACGGCTTTTTTTATGGGTCTCACATGTGTGCAGGTATGAATGAAGAGAAAATTCCTACAACACGTTGAATGGTGGGAAGGATAACTTCCGAAATATTTTGAAAAACCCACATCTTTTAATATTTTGAAAAACCATTTTTTCTAACGATCTCTAAGAAAGGAAATCAACCACTATTATCGAGGATGAGATTACTTACTTACCTTCACATCTGATTGCCAATTATGATAACACCACTCTCACGGAATCCAATAGAAACGTCTTCCTATCCTCGTCTTCATCTTCTTGGTCTTCGGCTTCAACTATTGGTGATAAACTCTTTAACTTCATAAATCCTTGACAATTTGTAAACTTTTTCCTTAAAATCCTTGTCGCTTGAAACTTCCTTATAGATTTCCCTTCCCCACGTCTTATTCAATGAAAACAAACAAGAAATAGATATTTCTCTTGTCTAATTTTTTTCTTTTTCTTTTCTTTTTCTATTTTTTTTTTCTTTCTTTTCAATTTTTTTTTTTATCATAGACAAGAGAAACAAAACACAAAACAAAGTGAAAAATAAAACAACCATGGCCGTGGAGAAGTACTTTACCGCTTGATTCTTTACAACTTGTATCGTCTCGAAATCATAAACTTCAATAATTCTCACCTTTTGCTTTTCTTTTCTCTTGTAAATAAGTCTTCATACTTGGATGTAAAATTATATCTTTTCTTGTTCCGTTGTTGCTTGCAAACCTTAAACGTCTTCAACTTTCCTTGTAGATTTTGATGTCGCTCCTTGTTGATGATGGTGTTTCTATGGACCCGTTGTTGTCGAGAGAGAGAATGGTGCTAACTGCAAATCGAACTACAAGAAGAAGGCTTTCATTCATAGATGTCACCCTCATGATTGACAAAAATTAGCACTCAAGAGATCAAAAATAGTGCTGAAAATTGGTGTGAAGTTGGGTAGCTCACCATTCTACCCGGAATTAACGTACGGTGACACACACTCAAAAGAAAGCTTTTTAGTCAAATGGAAAAATTCTGGTCGGTGCCTCACATGAAAAAAAATTGGGTAGTCTCCACTAATGATTGATCAGCAACTCTAATAATGCATTCTTCTCTGCTCCTAATTTGCATCACCGGCATGATTAAATCCATTATTTAACACTCTAACAAGAAAGAAATCCGAACGTAGTTCCCTAACACTTCCAAGTTCAGTTATGTCGGTCTGAATTCTCTATGTAAACATACCTAGAAGTATGATAGGGACTCTAAAATCTCTAAAAGTTGAAAGTTTTATAAAAAAAAAATTTCATGCAAAAATATATGCTTAACCACTCCCCCACACTTAAACCTTACATTGTCCTCAATATAATTGAATCCTCCTAGTAAAGTCAAGGTGGAAAATCCTAATATGATATGGAACAAGAAAAATAAATAAAATAATAAAAATCAAAATAAAAGGATAAGAAATACAAAACCTATGGGTTGCCTCCCGTTAATCTCTTGTTTTAAAGTCGACGACCCGACTTGGATCTTGTAAGATTCATTCCCCGTGTACTAACAATCGGAAAATTTGGGGATCCTCCCATGGTACCTGTTTTGCAAACAATAGCTTCATACAAATGTTAGCACAAGAAAACAATAGTGAAATTATCGCTCGATAGAAATTTCCCCCACACTTATTCTTGTCCACACCCGGAAGTGTATAAAGAACATAGAATTTGGGAACTTCCATGTATTTATCTTGGCAAACCTGCATGGCGTTAGCATCAAGTGTTTCCAATGGTGGATATATAGAAACAAAATCATCCAAAAATACTTCCGATGCACATACATTCAATCTAATAAGAGGTAAAGGAGAAGAATTAACATGCAAAGGGTTAGACAAACCTTGCACAATCTCTTGTATTACGAAATCTTCTTCATTCTTAATTCAAGTGAATTACTTAACTCTTGCATATCATGGTCCTCTATCAAACTTTGCAACCATTCTTCATCATTTTCTACCTTAAATAAAGTCTCGGCATCATCATAATCATTAGCAAGTTCAATTGGGTCTTCCACAATATCATTCAATTCGGTTCCATTATCGAGCATCACCTCTTCAACAACTTCATCATCGGAATCGGGCCATTCTTCTCTCATAAAATCTTCTTCGGTGTAAATTGTAAGATCTACTTGTGAGGGTGTTACACCGTTTACAACAATTGGTAAGTCACATACAATCTCCTCCTTTTGAATAGGTGAAGGATCCTTATTATGATCTGGAGTTGGAATAACTTCCTCATTGTTGCAACGCTCATACACTTCCGCGGACTCATATCTTTCCCTAAGAATTTTTTTCCAAGCACTAAATGCTTCTTATTCAAGCTCTAACTTTTGAATAGGTGATTGATCATTATTAAGATCAAGGCTCGAGTAAGCTACACTAGCGTCATCAAAAGTTTCCAAAGGTTGGTCCTTTTCAACACAATCATCTTCATTATCGGAATCACCATAATAAAAATCTTCATCGGTTTCATATCATTTATCCTGACGTCATGTAAGTTCCATATGAATGTTCCTACTAATTTCTGCGACAAGATCTTTCGAATCCCCATCATCTTCCAATTTTTATAACTTTTGTGCAAGTTTACGGACATTAACACGCTTACACCCGTGTATAGAGTTTCTAGATTGTATATCCTTAAAAAGTGAAGGAAAAACACGATGAAGAGGAGTATATTCCCAATTCTTTGTCTGCACATTACTAGAAAACAATGTATTAGAAGCATAATTATCCGTTCATCCTTGTGATTGTCTACTTACATACCCGTCATAAGGTTGTTGATATGTATGAGAATATCCATAAGGCTCTGAAGGATATTGATCATAACCAAAAGATTAGTTTTGATTGTATCCTAAGGATGGTTGGAAGTTGCCATGATGTTGAGGTTGAAAAACGTATTGATTGTTGTAATATGCTTGCTCTTGTCCACCATACATGGAAAACCGGTACCTGGAAAACAATTCTCAAAAACTAAGTTCGATATGATATAGAATCCAACAAATCAAGAATAATGCAAAAAGTAAAAAGAAAACAACTAAAATCATCTGATGCTCCCCGGCAACGGCGCCAAAATTTGTATGCGTGTCGTAACCACAACAAATTAATTAATATTTTACTACCTAATTAACAAGTAATATAGGGTAGTCAAGATCGATCCCACGAGGAGCACGAGATTCTAGTTGTCTTATAATGTCACAAAGGGGGGTATGTTTTAGATAAGTAAAAGAAAATAAAATAAATAAACAAAACAATTAAAAAGATAATACAAATCAATAAGAGAGATTAGATCAAGGAATCCTTATTCGTTGCAAAACAATGCTTCAAGTTATGTTCTTTTCCACTTTTTATTAGTCACAGATTATCACCAACCGTAGAATAGCAGGTTCGCTTAGCTAACCCCAAAATTCCTTATTTCACTGAGTAACAGGTCCGCTTAGTTATCAGATTCTATTAAAAAGAACCACCTTGAGGTTCGCTTACAAGATGTAATTCCCTGAACGCATTAAGATTTATGAACTTAGGTTTAGTACTAGTAGTTAGACTCGGTTCGCTTGGTCCACTTTCCAGCGTTTTTTTCACACACAATTGCTCCACGGAATCCCTCCGCAAGGTCTTGTGTTTTCTACCTGTGTAAGAGTCAAGAAACTATTACGTATTCCCTAACTTTCACTAGCTTTAGATTAAATTTACAAATCAATTTAGTATGCATCCTAAACAACTTATCAATCAATCATAAACACTCTTAATAGCAAAAACAAACGATAATCATATGAAAAACGTCAAGATAGAATTGAAACAAAAACTCAAATCATATGTTAAGAACTAGGAATTCATCCTCAATCAAATTAGTTACTCATGCTAAGAGTTCACACAAAGAATAAAGAAAGGAAAAGTGTTGTGTGTGTAGAAGTGTGCAAAAATGTGCACAAAAGTGTATGTAAGTGTGGAAGTGTGTATAGAAAAGTAGAGAACTTCTCTATTTATAGGCTTCAATGCTCTCCAAGTCTTCTAAGGAATGGAATCCCTTTCCTTTAGCAATTCAATTTCCAAATCCAAGCCTTTCTCAAATCTTCCATCTTCTCATTCCATATTCAAACCAAATTCTTCATCCAATTCCAAGTCCAATTCTTCACACCCTATGAGAGAAATCCACACAAAATTCTGCAACTTTGCCTCGCCGGAAAACTGTGTTTTTAGCCGGAAATAGGCCGATATTCATCGCCTCCGGCCACCTGAGATTCTACTCCGGTCAAGGTATATTCTTTTGGTCAACCGTCAAAGATTAACGGTCAAACAGGTCAAACTAACGGTCAGTCGTCAGTCAAGGTAGGAGATTCAGCCATTGAGTCAGCTTTCTAACTCTGGGATGAACCGGCTGAGTGGTCTGAATCGTTCGGTTGGATCGGTCATCGGACTCGTTCTGGATCGGTCACCGTCGGCTACCGAGTCAACTCGCCGGAGGGGAAATTTGGCCGAGTTCTGTTTAATTACAGGACTTCCCGGCCAAGTTCAGGCCTCACTTTTCAGTCTTCTCCTGTGACAAACCTACACATATATCTAACAATTCAATTCACCACCATAGCTTCCTGTAACATCAGTAGCGCTGCCTTGCTCAGTATGGAATTCTTGTTTCAGTATCAACTTCTTATTCTTCTTCTGGGGTTCATGGAAGGACAATAGCATCACCACCATCTCTGAATTCAACAGCATCTGGGTCTTCATTCTCAGATTAACAGCAACAACCAACCACATCTTCCCTTGTTATTTTAACACATCTATGAGCTTCGAATCCATCAGCAAACCCATTTGTTCTTTCCTGATTTCTTGTTTTCGAAAACAACAGCACCATCAATTTCTTTCACAGTAGAACCCAAGTTCTATTTCCTCTCACTCGTCACCAACATACTCCCAATCAACTTCAAATAACAAAACCCATCTTGAATCTGTGTCAATTCACCTCAAGAACATCAACAGCTCGAACCCTAGAAACTCGATTTGTGATTCATCATCTCAAGAACTTCGTCTCTGCACCACAGCCCAGATCCCCTTTCTCAGAAATTCAAACATCAATTGTGTACTTCTCGCTCTTGAGTTCATCAGTAAACCCATCTCTCAATTTCTCTGCATCTCTGATTTCACAGCAAAACCTAATTCGAATTCCATGGATGTTGTAATGAACAAATTTGGGGAAAAACTGAATGGAAACCTTATTCGATAAGGTTATAATAGAAGGGGGAGATTAAGACACCCCACTGCCAGAATACACCCACAGATTGGGTGCTCATAGTAGATGGTCATTTCTGATAAGGGCCACCCTATTGGCCTCCCCTTAACCTGTGCTGGCTGCCTTTTATAATTCTTCCCAAAAAGAGTTACCCCTTAACCTTTACTGGACTCCAGATAGTGCTTTCCCTATGAAATGACAATTCTTCCCTTTTTTGCTCAATTTTGGTAATTTCTTCTTCTTTTCCTCCGTGCGACTCCAGAGTACCTAATAACTCAAAAACACACGTAAAATACATAATTTACAAGAAAAATATCAAAGAAAGAATAAACTAGTAGATAGTAAATTAGGTGTATTCTACACCTATCAGCAATGCATATCTGTCGTAGTTCGATCGTGACCATTCATCTTCGCCAGCCTAAATGGAGGGTGTAGATATAGACTCAAGAGGTCCTAAGGATGTCAATGTGATCACCTTGGGACAACCTTTGCATGTGACCAGCCGACCTATGCATACTAGGGTCCGGAGCCTCGAAATGCACGCCCAAAGGTGGCATGCCACATGTCTTTTAAACCTTTGCGGCAATGTATTTCTGTCAAAAATCAATCACGACCATTCATCTTTGCCGGTCAAATTGAGTGGCCTAGATTGAATCTTTATGGGACCGAGAGGTGTAGGCATACACGCCGGCAAGCCATCTCCACGCATGCCTGGTCGGTCCCACCAAAATTAATGGCCATTCTTGGATTCAATCAAGCCAAAGAGGGGATATTGCGCATCTCTAAAAACCCTAATATCCATCAATGGCAGCAAATATGTGTCGTAAATTATCTCGTCCGTCCAACTTTGCCAGCTTGGTCGAACGGCTTTGACTAAAAGTTAGGCGGTCAATGAAGCACCTCAATGATCAACGTCTGCCACTCTGTCATAAGGAGTGATCCACCAGATGATGGCCTGCCTACGCGGCCTCCAAACGATCACTCGAAGATGGTTGGATGTGTTGTCATTTTAAGACGCTTGATCCGCGACTTGCTCGGTCAAGCTTTAAAACAGCGATGCTTTATGCATATCGATTGTTTTGAGCTTCTTGCTTTAAAATGATACATTACATGCATCGAGCATGCACGGTATTTCACGAATATCAAATCCTTAAATAACTTAGTTATTTAACTTAATAAAACCGTATGCTATTTCTTGCGGCGGGTCCCACGACTTGACCCACTCATTCGAGACATCAAACATGTCACAAACTGGGGGATACTTACTAGGGTATTGCTCTGGTGGCTTATATCATGCGGCATGAAACGCATCTATTACGAGAACGTGTTAGGAAGCATGAACGGTTAACGATGATGAGGAAAGTGGGAAAAGGCGTGATCGTGTGACAATCACCTACAAAACCCCACTACTCCATTACTCAACTTCCTCCACTTCCTACGTGATGAGGATTGCGCTCAAATGACTTGTATAAATAGGTTCTTCTACCTATCTTCAAACAACACAGAAAAAACCAAGTGTTGTAACCAACATATCCAGAAAACACCCAGAACTGTTAGCTTTCATCGTGAAAGCCAGTTCATCATTTTAATACAAGTCATAAACATCCAACACCTTCATAATCTCAACACCTTTTTCGCTTCCCTCCCTAAGATTAACCCCATCTCATTCACTTTGTGACCGAGACAAGTCTGGAATGGCCATTTCTTGGTTTAGGCTAGAATTGTATAAATTGATGTATCGAATCAAAAAAGCACTCCCGTGCAGTGCATTTGTTTAGGGTTTATATTCGTTTCTCATCCATACACACCCAAATTTACCAAAAATAGCAGAAACAATTTTCACCCATAAACATTGGGATAAATAAACATTTCCTAGATACTACATGGTTTAGAATTGTGAATATATCTTCCCTTTGAGCCTTTGACTGATAAATCACTTCGAAGGCGTGCTCGATTAATGATTGAACTGTTTCTTTGACCGGTTGTTCGGAGATTGCAAAGGTTCTGATTGAGAGAGGATTCTTGTGCACTCCTTCAGTCCCCAGTTCCCCTGAATCAGCCTTTTCTTTGAATATGCGCTTCAAAGTTATGCAATCACTTATTGGATGACTGAGATACCTATGGAAATGACAGTAGCGTGCATTTTCTATTTGTTCCTCGGTTGGTTCCTTTTTGACATGAGGTAGTTTGATCGCACCATCATGAATCCAGACTTCCAACTATTCGATCACTTATTCAATGGGAAAAGGGAAGTCAGGTGCATCCTGGTCGTTCTGCTGATGCTGAACTGGTAGTTGTGCATTTCTAGCCTGATTATCTTTCCTTTGCGCTTTTGGAGGGTGAGACATCGAAGGAGCATCCTTATGTTGTTTGCATCAGCATTTCTCTTTATCCCTTCAGCAACATTCATGGAAGCTTCAACATTGTACTGCTTGTTGATTAGATGCCTGGTGGTGCTGTTTCGCGCGTTCGGCTCCTCGACTTTGATAATTTTGGTTATCTCTATCAAATCTGGAGCAGTGGTTGCTGATCGCTTGGCTGCTTCGTGAAGCTCTGAAAAGTTTTGAAACTGAAGATTTTCCAATAAAGCTCTGTAGATTGGAATCATCCTGTTAATGCAAAAGTCCACTAGTTGTTGCTTAGTAACATTAGGATCATGACAATCCAAAGCTTGAATCCTGAACCTCTTTATATAGTCGTTCGGATTTTCAGTATTCTTCTGAGACATTCTTCCTAAGTCATAAAGAGTAATCTACTCAGAAACAAAAAAAGTATTTCCTATACAAAGCGTTAATCATCTCTCCCTAATTAGTTATGCTCCCTGGTGCAATGTTGTTGTACCAAGTGTAAGCTCGACCAGTCAGAGATTTCGATAACTCCTTCAAACAGAAAACATGGTTATGTTCATGCTTTCCTAATACTTCCAAGAATCGAGAAATGTGTTCTCGAGCATTTCCCGTTCCATTGTACAACGTGATTATTGGAGAGATATAGCCTTTTGGGAGAGGGATCCTTTGTGTAGCAGCAGGGTATGGAGGTTGATGACGATGGACAGATGATGCATTACCTTTTCCTCGATCATCCATAAAGCGTTCTAAATATTCACGAGTGATGAAACCAGCAGGTTCCGCGGTTTTGCGGACTTCATCATGGTCAACTACATGGACTGGAACAACTTCAAGATCGGTAGTTGGGGGTGCTTCCTTGTATTTTCCTTTCTCCTGAGTTTTATCCATTTTGTCAATAAGGGTCTTGAGGTAATTGCATAGATCTTTCTGAGTGGTAGCCATGTCAGTCTGATTTTTGGAAAGAACTTCTTGGACCTTCATGAGATCATAAATAGTAGGCGGATTTTCTCTGATTTCTTCGGGATGCCTGTCAAAGAGAGGATTGTCTCCAATGTTGGTTTGCGGAGGAGTGGTATTGTCAGTGCGGTTGTCGAAAACATGAGTAGTCTCTGGAGGACCACCACTATTACTAGTGCTAATGTTGTTTGGGTTGGGATTTGTAAATGAACCCGATCTAAGATTAGCCATTTTGTGAGAATTTGAAACTACAACCGAGAGATTAATCTTCCACTGTAGTCGCCAATCTGTAGACGGAGAAAAACGGTTCGCTTGTTTTTTAGGAGAGTGAAGAGATAGACGTGTTGTCAATAATCCTCAACCGGGAAAACTGCTCAACCTCACACATATGCACTACAAAGGGAGTGCTTAGATTTGAGAGATCAATCTGTAGGACTCCGTCCTAAACCAAGTCAATGGCCGTTCCAGAGTCAATTCGGTCACAAAGAGGGAGATGGTTTGATCTGTATAGGGAAGATGAGAATTGTGTGGGATCAATGATGATCAAGGATTGTGGATGTGTTGAAGGTTTCTGTAAGTTGGTTTACGCGATGATTCTTGGTTGGACGATGGATTGTCTGTTCAATATCTCGTGAATTTTCAATATGTTTTTCGTACTGTTTCAATCATGAATACGAGGACTTATTCATATTTTCAGAGTAATGAACACATTGATCCCTGTAAGTGTGACGATTTCTTGAGTGAAAGAGTGGGAAAGTGGGAACTCATGGAAAAGTCAGTTCCGTGTCGTGTGGAGACTTGACTGATCATGCACCCACTACTTTGCTAGCTCCTTCAACCGTATTCACAACTTACGCACATTACTCGTCGTGGATGAACTCACGTGCCGTAGGCCGCCAGACCAAAACCCTAAGTGATATCCCCCCATTTATGACGTGATTGATGTCTCATGAATCGTGGAGTCAGTTGTTGACTGATTATACAATGTGTCTAGGTTTTTTTGAATCAAACATGATTGAATGATGCTCAATGATTCACGAATGTTAATTTTGCTCGTCTGAGCAAATGTTTTAATTTCGATGAGTTGTTGAATATTGAGTTGCGATTAATATTCGAGTTTCCCAGTTGGGCGAGTTACTGAATATTTATGAGTTACTGAATATAAGTGGATTATTCGAGCAACTAAGCAAGTATTGCTCGATTTGACGAATTACGGATAAATTACTGAATATTGATGATTGGGTCAATATTCCGAGAAACTGAGCAAGTATTGCTCAATTCGTCAAATTATGATAAATTACTGAATATTGATAGTTGGATCAATATTCGGGTAACTGAGCAAGTATTGCTCAATTCGACGAATTATTTATTGGTGACGTGACCCAATGAAATATTAATTAAACCATTGGTAGATTACCAAATATTACATAATTAACCCAGATGTTGATTGCTGGACCAACATAAATTTATTAGTGTTTGAACTTGCTCGGAATGATGATTTTGTGGAGCGTTTGTTCGAGACCCTAATTTTTGAGCAATTGTTCAATAATTGATGAATTATTGAAAATAGGCCATGAGTGAGGGAGGGACCGACCACATGGGATGATGGACGACCATGTGATACCCGAGTGCTCGAGCGAGCGTTCACCGGGGTACTTGGTTGACCTGTTGGTGAAAGAATGATGATTATATGTCAGTTTCATCATTTATTAAAATAGAGCCTGATTGAGCATTAGGTAATAAAACCTAATTTATGGATAAGTGAGGGACCAACCAAGAGGGCATGAAACTGGCCCTTGGTGGTCGTGGGACCAGCTGATGGTCGATTGAGAAAATTTCAAGTTAGTTGGAAACAACTTGGACCCAATATGAGCAATTGAACAAATTAGGTCAAAATTGAGAATATATGTGGGACCGGCTCTGTGTAAGCCTTAGGGACGGCCTTGTTCGGTCAAGGAAGCATGCCCGTGTCAATTTGGTGTCTGTGTCTCAATCCTAAGAGTTTTGGCACTTTCTGATGTGCGTTTGAGCAATATCTCAGATTTTCAGAAGAGTTCGATCTTTGACTGAAATTCTTGATTTTGCTCGAATAAGTGAGTAGAACTTTGCTCGTTTGATCAAAATTTGTAAAATATTAAAATAATAAAATTTTATTATTTGGCGTGAGTAGCCTAATCGGTCGTGCGACCATGTTGACTTTTTGGCTTTTTTCATGGTTTGAGCAATATTTGGGAAAATATGAAGAAACCATGATTTTTTGCTCAAACGGAGGAGTTTCATGAGATGTGGAAATAATAATAAAATTAGGGTTTGGAAAGTGTGGGACCGGCCAAGTCATGGCTGGCCGGCTAGGATCCCGGCCCCGTGACACTTTCCTTAATTTTATATTATTTTTCATGATACGGAGAAATTCCATGAAACCAAGGAGTTTTGTCAAAACCATGAAATTTCCATGAGATGAGGGAAATAATAATTATGAAAGACTAGGGATTGTAAGGTGTGGGACCGTCCATGTCTAGGGCATGGCCGGCCGGCTAGGTTGCCCGGTCCCACGACACCTTTCCCTATTTTATATTAGTATTTCTTATGAAACCGTGAAACTATTGAGAAACCATGAGTTTTTGTTAAAACAGAGGAGTTTCATGAGATTAGGGAAATAATAATTATGAAAGACAAGGGATGGAAAGGTGTGGGACCGGCCACGTCTAGGGCATGACAGGCCGGTCAGGATGCCCGGTCTCACGACACCTTTCCCTGTTTTGCATTATTATTTCTCATGAAACCATGAAAATATGGAAAAACCGTGAGTTTTGCTCAAATAGGGAAAGTTGCTAGAATGAAGGAGTTTTTATGAGAATAAAATAAGGAAAATAATGAAAAAGGCATGGACCATCCACGGCTAGGGCACGACCGGCCACGTCTTTCATAAGGAAAATAATAATTATGAAAGACAAGGGATGGCAAGGTGTGGGACCGGCCCCGTCTAGGGCATGACAGGCCGGTCAGGATGCCCGGTCTCACGAAACCTTTCCCTGTTTTGCATTATTATTTCTCATGAAACCATGAAAATATGGAAAAACCGTGAGTTTTGCTCAAACAAGGAAAGTTGCTAGAATGAAGGAGTTTTCATGAGAATAAAATAAGGAAATAAGGAAAAAGGCATGGACCAGCCACGGCTAGGGAACGGCCGGCCGGTGGGCCCATTCCATGAGCGCCTCTTTATTATTTTAATATTATTATTCTCTCTCTTGTTTTGTGTAGGATTCCTCGTTTGTCCACATTTTCGAATGCTCGTTCGTGCATCATTGTCGAGTACACTTGCACCATTTTATGGGACTTACTCAGTAGTAGTCCAGATGCCCGATTGTTGAGTATTTATTACTAATTTATGAAATTCAGTGTAGAATGATTCATGAAACTGAGTAATAAAAGTAAGTAATTATTTATCATCAATCCAAAGGATTAGCCGTGAATTCGACCATGGATTCAGAATAATAAATGAGCATTACCATTCCATGGGATCGTGGATTCGACCATAGAATCAGAGTAATTAACTATTATCATTCCATGAGATCAACCGTGGATTCGATCATGAAATCGGAGTAATGAGATTATCTATTACCATTCCATGAGATCAGCCGTGGATTCGATCATGAAATATGAGTAATGAGATTATCTATTACCATTCCATGAGATAAGCCACGGATTCGATCATGAAATTGGAGTAATTAGATAAAATAGATTATCTTCTAGGAATTTAGTGGTTAATGTCAGGTAGAATTAATATATTGCAGAAGGGATTTTAGCCAGTTAAAGCGTCATACCCATTCTGAAAGGTGCATAGTCAGGAGATGGCTGGTATCCTGAAGGCTTTATTGCTCTCAATCTTACGGAGAACCTCCTGGATCTATATATGGTGTCTATACATAGTCAGGGAACAGTGAGCGTCACCGACGTCCTGAAGGCATTACTGCTCTCAATCTTACGGAGAACCGCCCAATCGTTCTTCTATGTAGAGGGGGGTCTCTCTCATGTAGTCAGGTAATAGTGAGTATCACCGACGTCCCGAAGGCGTTATTTCTCTTAATCTTACGGAGAACCGCCCAATTATGTTATTCTACACAGAGGGCATGATGAAATGCATGGTACCGAATGCTCTGCTAGCGGAGGCCTTTCAGGAAACATATTCATCATGGCTTCCTAATATGAATCATCACATGTGATAGGTGTCTAAAAAACCTTAATATTTATCTATTGTTTATGCTTTCTCTGCTAGTTTTCTTGTAAATTATGTATCTTATGTTTTGCTTTTGAGTATTGAGGTAATTTGGAGTCATTTGGAACAAAAGAATAAGGAACATCGCAAAAGTCTCATCTCATGTGCAATTGCTGCTGGAGGCGAAATTATTTCTCATTATTTGCTTCTATTTCTTAATTTCAGTCTTAAAAGCATGTCAGCTTTAGTGATGCAAATTTTGCCTGAAAAGCATGGCAGCTTTAGTAATCAAGAGACATTGAAGAGAAGAAGTGAATCTGAGAAATAAGGGACGGTTGTTGTTGGCGGAAGAACTCTAAATAAGAAGAAAGCGTTCATTTGGAGCTAAAATGGCATAACGATTATTTCACGGACGAGCGATATTGAGAGCCGAGCCAACAACAGCGGATAACAACTACAACTTAGTCTAGAGAAGCAAGGGGCATACCTTGGTGGGATTTTATCTACTGACCGGGTGTCTAGAGACATTCTAGCTGGCAGGGAAGAAAGGACATGGAGGAACGAGAACTGTCTGAGATTAATGAACATAAGGGAGAAAGAGACGAGTTTTGTTGCCGTCGATCAAGTCATGGAACCAGCGGATTTCATCCAGGGTCAACAGCTCCATTTAGAGCCAACCAAGATAAGGAAATGGGGTAAGTTTGTTGTGGTGATTTTAGACAAGGTTTGGATGGAAATTTATGCTAGGAATCAGTCAAGATAAATTATTGGTACCATGGATCTGTGGGGTTTTATTCGATAGATTTGATGAGTATTATCCGTGGGTTCAAAGATTATTGAAGTTCAGGCAAACAAGTTAGCAAGTGGGTTTTGTCCAAGATTTATCTGGGTTCTTGACAGAAATTGAATATAAAAGAACCTATTTGCTGCCTTCGATTTGTGATGCTAAATGGGGAGATAATGAAACGTTTTATGTGTTCGAATGATTAGGAGAACATTGGGTCTGTGTAGAATGAAATGTTGCAGGGAAGGAACTGATTCTGGCAATCTTCAAGATGAAGCCAGTATCCAACCCTCATCTGTTTGAGACAGGCACATAAGGTGTTTGTAGTAAGGCCTGAAAGACTTGTTCTGTCATAATGTTGTTGGTATCAACTAAGCAGCTGCACCAGTTTTGTTATTGTACAAATAGTAATGAATAGGTGTTGTTTAGGAATGTTGGAATTGAGCTGGAGGAAGAGAATGTGATCTTGAATCAATTTATGATGGTTGATTTATGGGTTTGTTTTGATTCACAGAATGAAGGACTGAGTTAGCTGTGAATCTGGTGGGAGTTTGAGATGAATGTTCACATGGAAGAAGTTGGTTGTTGTTGTTATTTGTAGATGTGTGTTCAGGAATCACAGGAGCTGTGTTATGTGCCATGGAATTGTGGCAGTGTTGATGGCAGTTCTGGTGGTTCGCTTGTGAAGTGAGATTGCAATTGGTACTGGTTATCTACAAGGGTTCAATTGAAGAAGAAGCCGCTGCCAGTACTGGAGTTGGACAGTGAGAATCCAAGATGGAGAAGAATATAGTGAATTGCAGATGATAGTGGTAAATATTGCAGGTTCAATCTTAGATGGTGTTGATAACACGACAGTGGTGGCTGTGACAACATTGGTGGTGCCAAGCTTGGAGATTGCAGGGAAGCTACAGCAAGGGGAGATGAATGAAAGTGTAGATCTAAGACATGGGTTGTATTTGATTTAATGGCCAAGAACAGATCTGAAATGGGTTTTGTTGGTTGGATTTGGTGGAGAATTGGGTCTGTTTTATGCTTGAAATGCAGGTGGAAAGAAGCTGTTGAGATTGATGGTAACAGAATGGTTGTGGAAGAGTGAATGTTTGGGTTACATCTACAGATGATACAAGGATAGGAGATGGTTTTGCTCTGGGGTAGCTCAGTAGCAAGGCGATGGTGATGTTCAGGTGGATTTTAAGACTCTTACAGGAGCTAAGGAATGGAGTTAGTTGTGTGGTTTGTTTGGTTCCAATAAGTTGCTGGAGTTAATGCTAAGATGATAGCAGTTGGTAGATGGTCTTTGTGGTGGTACTGATATTGTTCAATGTGGTGATGTTATAACACTCAGATGGTGAGCTACAGAAGATGATGTTGGTGTGACAGAACTAGTGGCGGTAGCTTGAAGTAAATGGATATATGGGTTTGTCTTGGTGCTGTTACTGCCAAGGATTTAATGGGGTAGTATTGGAGGCAGTGAGACTAAATGTATTATTATTGTTATCGCAGGGAGACGAGCATTTCTGGGAAGTGAATGCAACTGCATTTAGTGGTGATCGTGGATTGTGCTGTTATAAAATGGAGCAGTTAGTGAAGCTGTTGCTGGTGACTTACAAAGAAGCTAGTGGCAATGCACAACCATCATAGATGGACTTTCCCAGGTGAAGTGCAATGATGGTATAGCCTGGTAATGGCTCTGGCTTTGGCCAAGAACCCAACTCAGACCAGTCAGTTTTATTAGCTCACCTGACTGACTCCCTGACTCAGTCACTGTTAGTCAGTCCTTAACTTTAACGGCTGACCGTTATCTTTGACCGGTGACCGGGTGGACTTTGCCGGTCACCTGAGGTACTTTTCTGGCATCTTTTCCGGCCATGTTCCGGCAACTTTTATGGAACTTCAGCAACTACTTTTTTAGCATATTCTCTACACGGGTTTTCTCACACTTGGGCTTATGGATTTCTATCTTTTGGACTTTTGAAGAATTGACCTAAGAAAAGCTACAAAAAGGAATTTTTCTACAATTTTGGGGATCACGTATTATTCTTGGAGCTAAGGATAGAGACGCTTTTGTTTACGCTACTAGGGTTTGCTTTGCTTTCATCTTATTTAATTCATTATTATTATGTTGATGAACTCCATAGCTATGAGTAGCTAAATCTTATGTTATTGGTTAAGGATGTAGTCCTATATCTATAACTTGTGCTTGATTAATGCATTAGTTTTCTCTCTTGATTATCGTTCAAATCTCTACTGCTTTTAATAATCACATGATTGATGTATTGTGATAGGATTTAGATGTTTGGTTAGTTAGGTGGCCAATTAATTGAACTTGCATCTTGTCCATAGATATTTTAGGGTTATTCATCAAGCGATAACCCAAATACAAGTAGCATGATATGATTATAGTTTGTAGTTTTACACTCTTGTAATCATATGTAGAGTTTGACCATTGTCTGAATTGTCATGTGCAATGTATGACAATTGCATTGATTAGCTTATTTCCCAAACTTAATGCTCCTAGGAATTGAACTTAATTAGCGCAAGGCGTTAGGTTATTCTTTAGGTAAAATTCGCATACGCAACTCTAATGTGTGTGTTGGTGAACTTAGGAAATTTTCAGATTATCTTGCTCTCTTGATATTCTAGGCTTTTGATAATAAAAGAGATTAAATTGTAATTCTAATCACATATGCAAGCACATGTTTAAGATTGAAGATGAATTCCTTGACCAATATCTTTCTCTCATTGATTACTTCTAACTGTTTACTTTGCTTTTATTTTACTTTTATTTTACAAAAATCAGAAATCCCCCCTTTTGGTTACTAAGAAACTAGAATTTGATAACAACAATCGCCTCTCCGTGGATACGAACTTTTCCTTACTTTATACTTCATTTATATTTTGTGGAGTAAGAAAGTGAATTATTTTTGACGCATGCGACTGCGGTCAAATTTTGGCGCCGTTGTCGGGGAGGCATACGGCTTGTTACTTAGTTTTAGTTTCTTGTTTATTTTTGTTTTTGTTTCTTGTCTCTTATTTCTGATTTGATTTTATGAGAATTTTTCTTTTTCAGGTACTTGATAATTGGCATATACACGTCAAGAGTACCTAATCAAGTATTTGTTCCCTATGTATGGTGGACAAGAACAAGCACACAATAATTTGTTTGGTTTTCAATCTAAACATGACAACTACCAACCATACAGGGGGTATAACCAAAACCATCCTTTTGGTTATGGTCAATATTCCGCGTATCCTTTTAGTTATTCTCGTACATATATACCTTCTTATGGTAGGTATGTAAGTGAAAAATCACTAGGAGGGGAGGATAGTCATGCTTCTAATCATATTTATCCTAGTGTTGCAGATATTTGTGATAAGATAAAGGAGCTGACACAACAAGTTGAACAAGATACACACAATATGGTGAAATGCCTTGATCTTTCGTCCTCTAGTCATGAGAAGACAGTTGAGAGTTTTACACCAATTAAGGCTTGTGATGGTGTATCTAAACCTATTCGTGATCTCCTTGGTGCAAGGCAACCTAGTTTGAGATAACTTGAAAGAAGGTTCTATCAATTGATCGATGACGGCCTAGCATCCGATAAAGAAGTTATTGAAGCTAAAAGAGCTTTAATAAAGGAGCGTGATAGACGTTATTCTATGGGTTACGATGATGATTTTGAACCTTTTGAAAATCCTTGTAACAAGAATGAAGTTATTCCAACTCCGGATCATAATAACGATCGTTCGCCTATTCAAAAGGTGGAGTCTTGGAGTAACAAAAACATGGTTTTAGATAGTGTAACATACGAGGGTGTTGAAGTATTGATTGAGAATGAAACCGAATTGAGTAATATTGTGTAAGACCCAATTGAACCTATAAAAGACTATAATGATGATGTTGATGTCGAGGCTTTAGTTGAGGCAAAGACGAATGAAGATTTGTTGCAAGGTTTGATAGAGGACCACGATATACAAGAGGTAAGTTCACTTGAGTTTTATAAGGACGAAGAGGATTCCGCAATAATAGAGTTTCAGCAAGGTTTGACTAATCCTTTGCTTATTGATCGCCCTAAGTGTGGGGGAATTTGATAGGTGTCTAAAACACCTTAATATTTATCTATTGTTTATGCTTTCTCTGCTAGTTTTGTTGTAAATAATGTATCTTATGTTTTGCTTTTGAGTATTTAGGTACTTTGGAGTCATTTGGAACAAAAGAATAAGGAAAAGCGCAAAAGTCTCATCTCATGTGCAATTGCTGTTGGAGGAGAAATTATTTCTCATTATTTTCCTCTATTTCTTAATTTCAATCTGAAAAGCATGTCAGCTTTAGTGATGCAAATTTTGTCTGAAAAGCATGGAAGCTTTAGTGATGAAGAGACATTGAAGAGAAGAAGTGAATCTGAGAAATAAGGGATGGTTGATGTTGGTGGAGGAACTCAAAAGAAGAATAAAGCGTTAATTTGGAGCGAAAATGGCATAACGATTATTTCACTGACGAGCGATATTGAGATCCGAGCCAACAATAGCGGACAACAACTACAACTTAGTCTAGAGAAGCAAGGGGCATACCTTGGTGGCATTTTATCTACTGACCGGGTGTCTAGAGACATTCTAGCTGGCAGAGAAGAGAGGACATGGAGGAACGAGAACTGTCTGAGATTAACGAACACAAGGGAGAAAGAGACGAGTTTTGCTGCCGTCGATCAAGTCATGGAACCAGCAGATTTCATCCAGGGTCAACAGCTCCATTTATAGCCAACTAAGAGAAGGAAATGGGGTAAGTTTGTTGTGGTGATTTTAGACAAGGGTTGGCTGGAAATTTATGCTAGGAATCAGTCAAGAAAAATTGTTGGTACCATGGATCTGTGGGGTTTTGTTCGATAAATTTGATAATATTAGCCATGGGTTCAAAGATTATTGAAGTTCAGGCAAACAAGTTAGCAAGTGGGGTTTTTCTGAGATTTATCTGGGTTCTTGACAGAAATTGAATATAAAAGAACCTAGCTGCTTCCTTCGATTTGTGATGCTAAATGGGGAGATAATGAAACGTTTTATGTGTTTGAATTATTAGGAGAACATTGGGTCTGTGTAGAATGAAATGTTGCAGGGAAGGAACTGATTCTGGTAATCTTCAAGATGAAGCCAGTATCCAACCCTCATCTGTTCGAGACAGACACATAAGGTGTTTGTAGTAAGGCCTGAAATACTTGTTCTGTCACAATTGTAGGATCAGAATATCGTCACAATAATATTCTTACGAAATTATTAACAACATTTCTGTGAGTTCTTCAACAACACTCTGCGAGCGTCGCAGAATAATTCAAAGAATGACGTAATTTACAACGATAGCATAAAACATGAGAAAGATGTGAAGATTTTGTAGTTGGAGAGAATGCTCGCGAGAACAAAGAAGGAAATTAAGATTTTGTGGTTATAAAAGAGTCTCGCGAGCACGATAGCAGATCTCGTGAGCACGATAGCAGATCTCGCGAGCACAATAACAGATCTCGTGAGCACGATGGCAGATCTCACGAGCACGATAGCAGAGCTCGCGAGCACGATAGCAGAGCCTGCAAGGAGCATAGCAGAGGTCCTAAAATATGGGAAATATGAGTTAAATGTGAGTTGTCATCCACCATGAGGATACCTATATAAAGAGAAGAGAAGGAGAGAGAAAAGGGGACACAATTTTTAAGAGAGAGATATTTTGCAGAGAGAGAATGTATTTTTCTTTATCATCTTCTTCCCCAAAACCAGATTTAGAACTCCATTAATGGAGGCTATCAATGTAAAATCAAATGTAAATTTTAACAATCATAGTGAAGAATCATGGATGTAGATCAAATTGATCGAACCATGTAAAAAATCTTGGTGTCCGTTTATAATTTTAGCAATTTTACTACCATTTTTATATGTGGATCTAGAAATTAATATCAAGATATGATAAGGGGTGTGTTGTAGGATTTCCTGCAACTACATTTTGGCGCTAGAAACACTACCTGCTTGTTGGATTGAAGAAGATCCAAAGAAATTAGCAATTGTTGATGATCAATTCAATTGGATTTATGAGAATACATGGGAAAATATGTATACAGAGAAAGAACAATGAAGAACAGCCAACACAATTTAAGGAAAATGTATGCAGAGAAAGAGAAGCAGAAATATTGGGAAGCAAGAGCAGATTCGAAGAAATCTTTATAGGAATGAAATGAAATGAATCGGCATCAATTAATTGTTTAAACATGACAAATTTTTTCTTATCTATTTAATTATATGTTAATAATCTGTATCTGGAAGATTTTGAAATTTTTAACTATCAAACTTTGTTTTTCACAAAAATTGGTTTTGGGTTGATACTTTAAATTAAAATGAGTTTTGATCTTAAATTTACACCCGTAAAACTAGATTTTAATCGTAATTTTGATTATTATCTCTTTCAAATTAAATTTGCGAAGTAAAAATTTACGAATCTTCTTTAAATTTTGTGAGTATCAATGATGCCTTTAAAGTTAAATAGATTACTAGTTAAATCAATTGGTTGTTTGCAGCGAAGGTAAAGAACAAACGTATGGTAATAATAAGATGTATTAGTAAAACTAAACTGGCAGGAAGAAGAAATGTTCAGGCGAGGAAAGGAAGATCATTGAGAAGATATATGAAGGAAGAAACACACAGATCCAAATAAAAGGGAAAGTTGAAAAGTTTAGATGACCGCAGCCAAGTAAAGAAAAATAATTCACTTGCGAAGCAAAGAACTCACAACAGATCACTTCAATAAACATCTCCAGCGATTGTCATCGCCAAAAGGAAAAGAAGTCAGCATGCCAAAAACTTCGCAGATAAGGGGAACTATATTATTATAGCGTGAAAAGAAATGTAAAGAAATTCCAATAATTGTTTAGCTGCGAAGGATACCATCATAACCACGACAAGGATACTAGAAGCAATAATGAAACTACTTCATGAGAGAGTACTATTCACCACAAACTTCGTCACCAACTTCAGGGAGAACAAAGCAAAATTGAGTAGGGTAGCATCGTTGGAAGTAACAAGAACGATCTTGCTCGTGAGATTTGTTTAAGTCAACAAACAAGATTATGCCATCAATTTCAAACGAGAGGAAGAACACGAATATTTTCGAAATGCCAGATGAAAACAAAACTACAAAAAGAGCGATGACAAAGAAAATTATCATTTAAAATGAAAAGGACAATTAAACTTCATCAGCAATGAAAGAAGAGAAACCAGCGAATACACAACAAGAGAAAGATCAGTTAGGAAAGATGAAATATAGACGTAGTATACTCCGTCAGATATTCCAGAGAAGACACAAGAAGAGATCCAGCGAACCAGATCATTCTCATATCATTAGGAAAATGCTTAGAGAAATATTACTTCAAAAAATCCAGCGAGCAACACAACCAAAGTTTGGAAAAGCAAATAAAGTAACAATTGCACATGCGAAGAAAAGGAGAATATAGTTGTATTCCAGCAAAGAAATCATTCCGTCTAAGTATAAGGGGCAATTAGCTGGCGAAGAGGAAAGTTCCAACATAGTTTAATTGAGAAAAAATGTAGATTAGGTAGTCACGCCAACACGTACTTTAAAAAAAACCAACCTAGCAGTAAAAGAAGAACCCAAAGACAACATAAAGAAATTATTATAATATCAAATGAAAACCCCACTGTGTTCACTCCTGCGAAACATTTCACACTCCACTATCCAACTATCCACTGTATTCCCATGAAATTATTTTATTATAATACTCCTTAGTGGGGTTCTTGGCGATATTCTACACTCCACTGTGTTTTCTCATAGTAATCTACATTTTGTAGTTATTTTCTACGTACCAATAGTGAGAAAAAAGATCAACCATATAACCACCTTGTCTTCAGCAGTGGTAAACCCATGATAGTTCATGAAGAAATCAATGGCGAGAATTAAAGGACAAAAACCAGCTAACTATCCAACTAGCACCAGCGAGCAGATGATATCTTGAGAGGAGCCCCATGAGTTTTGTCAACTTCGCAGATTACCACTCAGGGGATAAAAGACAAGTTAATCATAATATGACAAGTTAAAGAAGCAAAACAAGCAACGGCGGGACCAAGTTAATCGTACTAGATGCTGCAAGCAAATGATTCCATTGGTTAAATTTGCCCCTGCAACGCAAGATATGTCTCCCACTACAGATTTCTCCCCCTATATGTTTACAACACCAACTGATCAGTAGGATGAGTCTCAGCTGCTCCTGCAAATGTCTTCGCAGACATTTTTACTTCGTATTTTTCTTCACAGAAGGCACAAAGCTCTTATTTCAGCATGGTGCATCTACTTCGCACAAGAGAACTAGCCAAGTTGGTGGGAGGCATGAATTTGGTATTTCATTATTTCGCAAGGTCTTCGATTATTCTGCAAAAATGAAAGTTGATGACTATTTCGCAAGTTAATTTCGCAATAGAGGGTTAACACAGTTAGTATGTTGCGAGAGCAAGCAAGAGGCAGATCATTTCTCATTTTTTCTCATTTCACACGCAAATCAAATATTTCGTGAGAGACGGCAGCAGCAGGAAATCACATAAAAGCTAAGTACCATTTCCTTGAATATTTTATTTACAGAAAATAAAAAAAAATGATTTCATTTATTAAAAGCGATATAATCGCAAGATTTCTAAAATTTCTGAGATTTCAAAACATTTCAAAGAATTTTGATTTGATTAACAAGAGCGATACTTTCGCAAAAATTTAAAGATTTCAAATATTTTCAAAGATTTCAAAGATTACAAAAAATGAAATTATCGCAAAGATTTCTAAGATTTCAAAAAAAAATGATTTAATTTCCAAAAAACGCGATACAATCGCGAGATTTCAAAGATCTCTCTAGAATATTTCTTTTACAAAAACGGATTTTTGATTTAAAAACGCGATACAATCGCAAGATTTCAAAGATTTCTCTAGAATATTTCTTTTTCAGAAAGAGATTTTTGATTTAAAAAATGCGATACAATCGCAAGATTTCAAAGAATATTTCAAAGATGTCAAAAGATTTTAAAGAATATTTACTTCAAATATGATGTCATGAGAATGAAAGAAGAAATGACAGAAATGAAAGAAGAAATGACAGAAATGAAAGAATTGACAAAAATGAAAGAATGAAGAAATGCGAGAATATCGCGAGAAAAGCGAATAAAATTTCGCAGAGACATAAGAATGGGACGAACCTTTATGGCGTGCACCCTAGTTCGCGAATAAAATTTCGCAAGAGGCAAATGTAAGACCTAATAGTGCGTCATATAAGGGGGTATCTGATTTCATGGCTCAGGGGTAAGGTTATACCGCTACTGGGTCCTGAGTCATGGAGAGAAAGGGGTCCATCTCTTTGAGATACCTATCTAGGAGAGGTACCTTGGATTTCCAACTATATAAGGTTATACCCTGGTTGGACGGCCGAGGGTATCTTCTAAGAAGTGCAGAGTATGACCAAGGCGCCGAGGTACATGGTTGAGCCAAGGGTTCCCGGGGCGTACGAAACTACCCTGGACATTCTTGTCAAGTCTTGGCTATGATGCTCTTGGCCCGAAGAAAACCCCACTTAGGGTGCAGTCTTGTAACTATAAGCCATATAGGCATAAAGGAAAAGAGGCTGCGAAAACAACTGGTTGTTGGTAAATCCGGATGGGAGGAGCTAGTCTTGTATGGCAGATGTGCCCTCCTTGAAGGGGAAACCGTGGGGAAGATAAGGGCGGCACCCTCCATTAGGGAGCTGATAAGTGTTTAAATACGGCAATGTCATGGGGCTTTATGATCGCAAGAACATTTAGGCATGTCATATTGTCGCGTGACAAAAATTATACAGAGGCAACAAGCCATAAGAGAAAAAGTTAAGATGAGATCAATGGGTTTTTACATGAAAGTGTAAAGACGTCCTGCGATTTCATCGCAAGATGGCAATGTCATAAGTCTTTGTCCTCGCAAGGGAACTTAGACTTGTCATATTGCAGAGAAATATACAAAAAATGGATAAGGCAAAATCAAAGAGTTTTTACATGAAAATGTAGAGATATTCTGCGATTTTGTCGCAGACACAAAAAATTGACAAAATAAGACATTTAATTAGGAAGGAAAAATAAGATCAATAGAATAATCTCAAACTTAACTATTTTTTTTTAAGAACGCAGGAAAGATTTGTTCATCGCAAGAGAGATAGCAAGTACTATTTAGAATCTCTCAGAAATACTATTCAGAATTTCTCAGAAGTATTATTCAGAGTTTCTCAAGAGGATTATCTACAATCTCGCAGCACTATTCATAATCTCGCAGCACTATTTGTGGCACTATTTACAGCACTATTTTAGGAACACTATTCATAATTTCACAGGGTTATTTAGAAACTTGCAAACTCATTCAGCACCTCGCAATTTATTCCAGAATTTCGCAGGAAATGTGATTATTTCACAGAATATGATTATTTTATCGCATGAGGCAGAGGCAAGATAAGAATAAAGAAACAATTCGTTCATTTAACATTTTCTCAAGGATTCCACCTCCATAGATAAAGAACATAGGCCATTATGGATTACCAAGAAAACATTTTATGTTCTTTATCTTCTCGGCAAGAATCATTTCCAAAATAGACAGGGATTTTCACCAAAAATGAAGTAATAATTTCGCATGAACAGAGGCAATACTTATGATTTTCATTCAAGGACGGATACTTCTTATATTTTGAGGATTGAGTACTTCTTATATTTCTTCAAGGATACTTCATACTTCGAATACTTCAAGAGTTAATACTTCTTATTTACTTAGAAAAGATATGTAACTTCACAAAAGAATAGAGGCAAGTACGTACTTTTCAAGTCCAGTATTCTTTCGCTCGTTCCTTCATCAACAAAGATCAAAGACTACTACAACAATTGATTTTTCCTTAAAGATCGCTCTTCAAGCAATATTCAAGGAAAAAGAGGCAAGATGTAGGATCAGAATATCACCACAATAATATTCTTACGAAATTATTAACAACATTTCTGTGAGTTCTTCAACAACACTCTGCGAGCGTCGCAGAATAATTCAAAGAATGACGTAATACAATGACAGCATAAAACATGAGAAAGATGTGAAGATTTTGTAGTTGGAGAGAATGCTCGTGAGAACAAAGCAGGAAATGAAGATTTTGTGGTTATAAAAGAGTCTTGCGAGCACGATATCAGATCTCGCGAGCACGATATCAGATCTCGCAAGCACAATAGCAGATCTCGCAAGCACGATGGCATATCTCGCGAGCACGATAGCAGAGCCTGCAATGAACATAGCAGAGGTCCTAAAATATAGGAAATATGAGTTGAATGTGAGTTGTCATCCATCATGAGGATACCTATATAAAGAGAAAAGCAGGGGAGAGAAAAGGGGACACAATTTTTAGGAGAGAGATATATTTTGCAGAGAGATTTTTAGAGAGAGAATGTATTTTTCTTTATCATCTTCTTCCCCAAAACCAGATTTAGAACTTCATTAATGGAGGCTATCAATGTAAAATCAAATGTAAATTTTAACAATCATAGTGAAGAATCATGGATGTAGATCAAATTGATCGAACCATGTAAAAAATCTTGGTGTCCGTTTATAATTTTAGCAATTTTACTACCATTTTTATAAGTAGATCTAGAAATTAATATCAAGATATGATAAGGGGTGTGTTGTAGGATTTACTACAACTACAACAATGTTGTTGGTCTCAACTAAGTAGCTGCACCAGTTTTGTTGTTGTTCAAAGAGTAATGAATAGGTGATGTTTAGGAATGTTGGAATTGAGCTGGAGGAAGAGAATGTGCTCTTGAATCGATTTCTGATGGCTGATTTATGGGTTTGTGTTGATTCACAGAATGAAGGACTGAGTTAGATGTGAATCTGGTAGGAGTTTGAGATGAATGTTCACATGGAAGAAGTTGGTTGTTGCTGTTATTTGTAGATGTCTGTTCAGGAATCGCAGGAGCTGTGTTATGTGCCATGGAATTTTGGCAGTATTGATGGCAGTTCTGGTGGTTCGCTTGTGAAGTGAGATTGCAATTGGTACTGGTTATCTACAAGGGTTCAATTGAATAATATGCCGCTTCCAGTAATGGAGTTGGACATTGAGAAGCCAAGATGGAGAAGAATATAGTGAATTGCAGATGATAGTGGTAAATATTGCAGGTTCAATCTTAGATGGTGTTGATAACAAGACAGTGGTGGATGTGACAACATTGGTGGTGCCAAGCTTGGAGATTGCATGGAAGCTACTGCAGGGGGAGATGAATCAAAGTGTAGAGCTCAGACATGGGTTATATTTGATTCAATGGCCTAGAACAGATCTAAAATGGGTTTTGTTGGTTGGATTTGGTGGAGAATTGGGCCTGTTTTATACTTGAAATTCAGGTGGAAAGAAGTTGTTGAAATTGATGGTAACAGAATGGTTGTGGAAGAGTAAATATTTAGGTTACAGCTACAGATGATGCAAGGATGGGAGCTGGTGTTGATCTGGGATAGCTCAGTAGCAAGGTGATGGTGATGTTCAGGTGGATTTGAAGACTCTTGCAGGAGCCAAGGAATGGAGTCAGTTGTGTGGTTTGTTTGGTTCCAATAAGTTGCTAGAGTTGATGTTAAGATGATAGCAGTTGGTAGCTTATCTTTGTGGTGGGACTTATATTGTTCAATGTGGTGATGTTATAACACTCAGATGGTGAGCTACAGAAGATGATATTGGTGTGACATAACTAGTGGCGGTAGGTTGAAGTAATTGGATATATGGGTTTGTCTTGGTTCTGTTACTGCCAAGGATTTAATGGGGTAGTATTGGAGGCAGTGAGGCTGAATGTATTATTGTTGTTATCACAGGGAGACGAGCATTTCAGGGAAGTGAATGCAACTGCATTTAGTGGTGATCGTGGATTGTGTTGTTATGAATGGAACAGTTAGTGAAGCTGTTGCTGGTGACTTACAAAGAAGCCGGTGGCAATGCACAGCCATCATGGATGTACTTGCCCAGGTGAAGTGCAATGATGGTATATCCTGGCAATGGCTCGGGCTTTGGCCAAGAACCCAACTCATACCAGTCAATTTCATTAGCTCAACTGACTAACTCCCTGACTCAGTCACTGTTAGTCAGTCGTTAACTTTAACGGCTGACCGTTATCTTTGACCGGTGGCCGGGTGGACTTTGACGGTCACCTGAGGTACTTTTCTGGCAACTTTTCTGGCCAAGTTCCGGCAACTTTTATGGAACTTCAGCAACTAATTTTTGAGCATATTCTCTACACGGGTTTTCTCACACTTGGGCTTATGGACTTCTATCTTTTGGACTTTTGAAGACTTGACCTAAGAAAAGCTACAAAAAGGAAGTTTTCTACAATTTTGGGGATCACGTATTATTCTTGGAGCTAAGGAGAGAGTCGCTTTTGTTTACGCTACTAGGGTTTGCTTTGCTTTCATCTTCTTTAATTCATTATTATTATGTTGATGAACTCCATAGCTATGAGTAGCTAAATCTTATATTATTGGTTAAGGATGTAGTCCTATATCTATAACTTGTGCTTGATTAATGCATTAGTTTTCTCTCTTGATAATCATTCAAATCTCTACTGCTTTTAATAATCACATGATTGATGTATTGTGATAGGATTTAGATGTTTGGTTAGTTAAGTGGCCAATTAATTTAACTTGCATCTTGTCCATAGCTATTTTAGGGTTTTTCATCAAGCGATAACCCAAATACAAGTAGCATGATATGATTATAGTTTGTAGTGATACACTCTTGTAATCATATGTAGAGTTTGACCATTGTCCGAATTGTCATGCGCAATGTATGACAATTGCATTGATTAGCCTATTTTCCAAACTTAATGCTCCTAGGAATTGAACTTAATTAGCGCAAGGCGTTAGGTTATTCTTTAGGTAGAATTCGCATATGCAGCTCTAATGTGTGTGTTGGTGAACTTAGGAAATTTTCAGATTATCTTGCTCTCTTGATATTCTAGGCTTTTGATAATAAAAGAGATTAAATTGTAATTCTAATCACATATGCAAGCACATGTGAAAGATTGAAGATGAATTCCTTGACCAATATGTTTCTCTCATTGATTACTTCCAACTATTTACTTTGCTTTTATTTTACTTTTATTTTACAAAAATCAGAAATCCCCCCTTTTGGTTACTAAGAAACTAGAATTTGATAACAACAATCGCCTCTCTATGGATACGAAATCTTCCTTACTTTATACTTCATTTATATTTTGTTGACTAAGAAAGTGAATTATTTTTGACGCATACGACTGCGATCAACATGCCTGAAGCCGTATCAGAAACATGAAGTATCATAATTTTACGGGTTTGACCTTTGTTTAAAATCCACCATCAACAATCATCATCAAATCAATCTTGTTTTGTACCTAGAAATATTTCTGGGTACAAACTAAACATGTACACACATTAATGCATAATCGGTTTGACATGCATCCGACTAGTGTAATTAGAAGTTACACACGCATCTGGTATGTGTACTCATGCATAAAGCATGAAGTGAATCCAATGAGAAATATATCTATAGGGAGGTACACAAAAAATATCCACACCACTACTATATATTACGTATCTCAGCAGGTGATAAATGGAATATTAGTATTCATGAGTTAAGGAGTTACACCCAGCACCACCGTCGCCGCACACCACCATTCAACAATTAATATTAATGTATCCAATATTTATACATGCAATTTATCTTGTGTACCCAGCAAATACACTTTTTATAGCTTGTATGTGTAGCACCAAGTACACAACACATAACCTGCAAAAATGAATAAGCAAGAGAACACCTACGAGTAAGCAAAAGATCTAATGAAACTAAGAAATCAGAATCAAGAATGAAATCAGTAAACAACAAACTAACACAACTAAATGTGGCAAGTTAGAAAGAAGAAAACCCCTCAAAAAATAAAAAGGTACATGTCCAAGCAGGTGAAAAGACGAGGGTACCCAAAAACACCATAATCTTTAAAGTATCCACCTATAAGTCCTCTTACCGAAAGTGATTGTCTATGGACAAAGTAGAGAGAATACAAAAAATCAGTATTCACACTTTGTGTGATCATCTATGGATACGAGATCGAGATAATACAACTATCAAAGTGTGATTACTTAATAATAGGTTCGAACTTAACCAAACTTTATAGGATCACTATCAAGTAATACGGAGTTAACGTTTGTGTAATTTACTTTAAATTATAATAACAACAATTATTATTGCGGAAAGGAAAAGTAAATGACATACCAAGATTTTGTTAACGATGAAACCGAAAATGCAGAAAAACCACGGTACCAAGTCCAGGATTGAATACTCTCATAATTAAGCCGATATAAAAAATCTAAACCAAAATTCATATAGTTGAGACCAAGCAACTAAACCTAGTTCACTTAGTTTCTTCAGTGTCCCTGCGCTTCTGATATTCAATAAGTGCACGCACTGGAATAATTCCTTTGGATTGTATTCCAAACACTAAAGGAACAATAAATATGTTTGGTAATAACTCTATTGATTCTTTCCAGATAAAGATATCTCAAGTGATATGCAAAGTCTCTCCCGTTTAAACTAACAAACTCATTTGCATGGTAACATCAATCCAATCTCTATTACCTGAGTAATAAGATTCGGATTTGTAACAATCAAAATAGAACTCAAGAGAAGTATTAGGTATTACCGATTTCACGCAACTAATCAATCGAATGAATCTGATTCTAGTTGGACCCCAGACGATCAAGGTTTGTGCTACATAAAGATATGAGAAACCAATAAGAAATCTTCTTAGTCTTCAAATCTTCTTTAATCTTCAATTAAACCTGCACAACACCACTTGAATATCTTGTGATCAATCACGCACAGAACGGATTCTTTTAATAATGGATTATCGCAAGATGTCTTTAGATCGACAAACAGTTCTAAAGATACCGTCGACACTTCGATCTAGTTTGAGTGAATCTTATAACATAAAAGAAGATTCTCAAGAATAAACAAACTAGGTGCAATCAAATTTCAACAACCGTTAGTCAATCAAATAAGTCGAAAACTAATAAACTGCAATAGTTTCCCACCAACGATATTTGTAGAGCTTCTTGATCCCACAGAAGTATTTAAACGAGCGATCGTAGGAGATTTCGCCTAATTAGGGTACTTTCCTCTCTGGATAGACGGATCCACCAGAAACAAAGATATGAAAAACCAATAAGAAATTTTCTTCGTCTTCAAATTTTCTTTAATCTTCAATTAAACCTGCACAACACCACTTAAATCTCTTGTGATCAATCATGCACAGAACAGACTCTTTTAACAATGGATTATCGCAAGATGTCTTTAGATCTACAAACAGTTCTAAAGATCCCGTCGACATTTTGATCTAGTTTGAGTGAATCTTATATCAGAATTGAACATTCTCAAGAATAAACAAACTAGGTGCAATCAAATTTCAACAACCGTTAGTCAATCAAATCAATCGAAAAATAATAAATTGAAATTATCTAGTTTCCCACCACCGATACTCGTAGAGCTTCTTGATCCCACAGAATTCTTTAAACGAGAGGTCGTAGGAGATTTCTCCTAATTAGGGTACTTTCCTCTCCGGATAGACGGCTCCACCAGAAATAACAAAAATATGCAGTTTTCATGGCTCTTAGGATAGTTTGCTAGAAATGTAAACTTAGGTATTTATAGACCAAGGATGTCTGGACACCAAGGAATTTCCAAAACCAAAAATATTCTCAAATAAATTCCCATTCGGTTTTCATAATTCCAGGAAATGCTTTGTCCAGTATTTCCGAAATCTCTCAATAGAAAATCTCCAATTAGTAAATGCATATTACTAATTTTTATTTTCTAGAGATATGCATTTAATTGCTGGTAATTAAAGCATACAAAACTAACAACCTTAATTAAAAGATTCATAATTTATTTCTGACCGGGATCTCCTTGATTAATTAAGGAATATCTTTGAACAATAAAAGATAAGAGTTATTGTTCGTGTTCAAAGTATGTTGACATATTTTCTTTGTAAATCATCTTTCATATTTACAATCTTGGAATCGATTATACCACACTTCCAAATAAGTTTAGAATTGGTACATCTGTATTCTAAGACAACTATGTGGTTAATCAAATATCAAATCACAATCATGGGTTCAATCGGTTCTACCAATCACTAGGATCGGTTATAACTTAATATGGATTACTTGTTATCGGAAACACAAGTTATTAGGACTGGTTACATCAGTTACTAGGATCGGTTACATCAATTACCAGGACAAGTTACCATATACTCATGGTATTGCTTGTGATCGGTTACACAAGTCACTAGGATCGGTTACACCAATTACCAGGATCGTTTACACCAATTACTAAAAACGGCTACACCAATTACAAGGATCGATTACACAACTCTTTTGTGATCGGTCACTCCAATTACTAGGATCGGTCACACAATAACAAATATCGATCATACCATCTCAGGTGATTACTTAGGATCGGTTACACTAATTAATCAAAACTAGTCATACCAAATAAAAACTCAGGAATTGTGATTAGTTATACCAAGATGCATAACAAGTTATGATTGGTTCTACTAACTTACACATATTGGTAATTTAAATATATGCAATGAATAACAATACCAATAAGCCAAGCGATTTCCATTTCGATTCATAAAACAAGTTCATGAATGTACTTCATTTAAACAAATGTAACATTTTTTCCTGGGATGAAATCTTCACCTTTACCTATAGACATAATCACAATAGCATTCATACGATTATGTCGATATCATATCTATGAAGTTCAAAAGATAAGCGTTATATTTCGTAGTCTAATTCCTTACTACTATGATCATATGATCATGTCTCACTACTAGAGTAAAATATTCATTCACAGCTTCATAGTTATGTTTTCAATATAGCACGACTTGAAAGATACGTTAGGAATGAAACAGTTCAAGTCCATATTACTAACCTCAAAGCGGAAGGATGATGTCGTCGTTGTAGCTCGTTACTTCTTCATGTTCTTCAGGTTTTCGAGTAATACTTGAATGTCTCATATTCCTAGACTTTTTAGTCTAATCAAGCGAATCATAGATGAGTTTTGATTCACTAAAATATGACAACCAAACTTGACATACCAACGCTTGGTGGGTTCAACCGAGCTATGGTCTAACACCAACCATTAAGTTTTAGAACGACAACAAACTGATATATCATACAATACCCAGGTTATAAATAGTTTAGGCATATATATAACTAACAAACTGAATTATGTGTCATTTCGGGTTCACTCAAACTTTTACACATATAATTAGCATGTGTAACTCGCAATTACACATCTAATTAACATATGTAACTCTTAGGTTCACATCAAATTATCTTGCGTACTCATAAAGTCTGAAGTCATCATACTTGAAAAGCTAATAGTCCCTACCAAAGTATATAATTGTGGATATTTCATTCTACTGTCCATACATTACTTTCGTTATGGACAATAGTGTATGTGTGATTCCAAAGATCAATTTCCAAGTAATCGATCAAGTTGTATCCAATAAGCAAAGACGGATGTATCTACTTTGATTGATTTACGTACAACCTGTGATATTTCTATTATAAAGATAAATAATATAATGCGGAAAATAAATTACACAAACACCAAAATTTTTGTTAACGATGAAACCGCAAACACAGAAAAACCTCGGGACCTAGTCCATATTGAATACCAAAGTGTATTAAGCTGATACAAATACTAGCCTACTACCAATTAACTTCGGACTAGAATGTAGCTGAGACCGAATTAAACCCTCACAACAATTCAGTTATATTTGTGCTCCTTACGCCTCTTGAATCCCAGCAGGACTCCGGGCAAATGATTCCCTTAGCTGATGTCCTTTACAGCCTAAGAGTTGTTTCAACTCAATTGAAGACTTTAACCTAATTTTCCTCCCACAGTTAAGCCTATATGTGTGATTTCCTTTTTGATCGTATATCAAGGTGAGACCGGAAATCGATAACAATATACAAATTCTAGCTAACCTCAAAATCCGAACTTATGCTACCCGAAAATCATCCTAGATAAATAGACTGGTTTGCGTACCATTCTGGGTTTACGAGTTCACATAATTTTTAAGGTATGCATACTGGTGTGCATACCAAAAAGTTATTGTCAACATATAGCTACTCCGGTATGTGTACTAGGTACATGTACTACGGATAGTTCTCTCAATTTGTAAGACTGATATGCCTATTGTCTTGTATTCAAAAATAATAATAATTTTATATTTATCTCTAAATCGATCCGAAACATTCCTGAATAACATGAATGACACATATCACTGTTCTAGGATATTTTCGAATGATAATCTCGAATCATAATTTAGATTACGAAAAATAAATTGTCCTTAACCGAAAGTATGAACAAATGTTCATTAATCTTAGTCATATATTTCGAGAACTAATTACCAACATAAACTTGACTCGAAATTCTTGATATGCTTACAATAATCTAATTAGTTATGCAAAATCATCTCATAGATAGAAAGATGAATATAACTTGAGATATAGGTGGTTCAGTCTTCACTTACCTTTTGTTGAAGAAGTTCTCCAAAAGGATCGGTTGATCTTCACCTTGAAATGGTAGAACACAATGATGACTGTTGTGATGTTCGTTTCTCAACTACATCTTTTATTCTAATCCGATACTTAACTAATTGTAGACTATAAATCAAGATATAGCTTTGAAAACTAATTTTGACCACAAGCTTGAGATAGCAACACTTGTGAGTTCGACCGAGCAATGCTCTAACAGTTTTTTTGCACACTTTTTTTATCTTGGAGTTGATCTTACAAATATACATATGAATTTATTTAAGAAAACTCAAGGTTGTATGATCATAAGAACCGTCAATAGGTGAAATATATATCCTTTTTTTATTGTAGTCGTTCATTTTGATACGTTTGAAAGTACTTCTACGAACTAATTAAGGTTGGAGTTTGTTGATGTGTGAAAACGATTTGCGGGTTTTTTAGGAAAATAGAGACACGAGCGTACGGGCGGAGACTCCTTGAATGAGAAAATTGCTTAAACTTTTTGCAAACAGATGCACTGCACGGGAATGCTTTGAGTTCGAGAGATCAATCTGTAGGACTCCGGTCTAAACCAAGACAATGGCCGTTCCAGAGTCAATTCGGTCACAAAGAGGGATGAGGGTTAATCTGTACAAGGGAAGCTGAGAAGTGTGTGAGATCAATGATGATCAAGGATTGTGGATGTGTTGTAGACTTTCCAAGTTTTGTGAATTGTTGAGTTCGAATAAGATAAGTTTTGATTGAATTTTTCTCTGTTGAGAGTTGTTGTTCAGATGAGAATTCCTCAGTTTTTCAATCGTAGATTCAGAAACTTCTTTATAGTACAAGAATAGTAGACATATTAATCCACATTAAGTGTGACGGTTGGTGGGGTGAAATAATGGGAAAGTGGGTCATGGTTAAACCATTTCCCCATCTTGCAGAAGACTTGGTTGATTGTCCATCTACTACTTTGCTAACTCCTTCAACTGCTTTCTCATCGTGGATATACACATGTGTCGTAGGCCGCCAGACCAAAACCCTAGTGAATATCCCCTCATGTGACATGATTGATGTCTCGTGAATGTGGAGTCTGCAAGGTAGACATGTACTTAATTGGTCAATTGTTGACTTGACTAGACATGAGTCTTAACCTTGATGAGTCGAGCATAATAAACGGATGTGGTATGCTCTGAGACTCATGATTGAGTATGATATGTTCATTGAGACAGATGCATAGACGTTGAGTTTAATTAATTTATAAAATATATGCGTCAGCTAAGACATTGATACTCTGATGATTTGGATAAATGAACGTCGGTCTATTTCGTCTGTAGCTCTCGTTCCTAAGCGAAGATTGATTGGTTGATAAACCAATAAAATATTGATATCTGGATAGTGTGAATTTGTTGAATGTTGGTAGTTGAATCAACATGAGGAATACTGCTCGATTGAGCAGTTAAATATTAATAGTTGAATTAATATTGCCAGAAGTGAGTCTTGATCCCAGTTGATCGTTTATTTTGCTAACTTAAACAACTTAGTGTTGATAGATGAGCAAAGCAAATATTGCTAGTTTGAGCAAATATTGCTCGAATAATGAATTATTGGTAGAGGGACCCAATGAAATATTAATTAAAATACTAGTAGCTGGACCGAATATTGTACATTTAACTAAAATGTTGATTGCTGGATCAACATAAACTTATCGGTATTTGAACCTGTTCAGAATTATGCTTTGCAGAGCATTTGGTTCGAAACCCTAATTTTTGATTGATTGTTGATCAATGGATGATTTACTGAAATCAACCAATGAGTGAGAGAGGGACCGGTTACATGAGATGATGGGATGACCATGTATTGTTTGGGTTCTCGAATAAGCATGCACCAAAGTCCTTTGTAGACCAGTTGGTGAAAGGATGATTAAATGCTCATTTAATTATTATTAAAATAATGCTAGTCTAAGCATTAGGTGGTAAAACCTAATTATGGAGAGAAAAGGGACCGACCAAGGGGTATAAAACTAGCCCTTCATGGTCGTGGGACCAGTTGATGGTCGATGGAACAAATTCCAATTTGTTTGGAAAGAGTTTGAACCCAATATGAATTGTAGAATATCAATTAGGTCAAAATCATCAAAATGGATGAAACCGGCCTTTGCAAGCCAAAGGTCCGACCAAGGGAGAATGCTCGTGTCACCACGTTGCTCGTGGCTCAATTATGAGAATTTAGATATTTTATGATGTGCATTCGATCAATATTTTGGATTTTCAGAAGAGTTTGATCTTGACTGAAATTCTCAATTTTGCTTGAATGAGCAAGTGGGACTTTGCTCGTGCGACCAATATTTTAATATTTGTCGTGCGAAGCCCGGATGGTCATGAGACCATTTGAATTTTTGGAGATTTGAGCAAAATATTGGAGAAATATGGAAACCAAGAATTTGCTCAAACGAAAGAATTTCATGAGATGGGAGAAGAAATAATAATAAGACAATGAATTAGAGAGGTGTGGGACCGGCCACGTACAGGGCCCGGTCCCGAGACGCTCTCCCCTATTTTTATTAATTATTTTTCTAGCTTGTGTAAAGGAATATGAGAACTAGGGGTTTTGCTCAAACGAGTGTTTTGGGGGTAAAAATTGATTTTGCTTTTTTTGGTAAATTTGGGTGTGTTGATGAGAAACGAATTAGAACCCTAAACAAATGCACTGCAGGGAGTACTTTTAGATTCGAGAGATCAATCTGTCAGAATCTGGCCTAAACCAAGAAATGGTCATTCCAGATTCAATTCGGTCACAAAGTGAATGAGAAGGGTTGATCTTAGGGAGGGAAGCGAATAAGGTGTTTGAGATCAGAATGTTGAATTATGAAGGTGTGGATGTTTTATGTCTTGTATCAAAATATGATTTTTGGATACTTGTTTTTTTTCTTGAAATAGGTTGAAAACCTATTTATATAAGTCATTGAGCGCACCATGATCTCATATGAAGTGGAGGAAGTTAAGTAGTGGAGTCGTGCGGAAGGTGGTGATCATCGTGTTTTCATTATGAGGGAATACTAGTCACACTTTCACCTACTACTCTCATTACTGTTAACCATCCGTCCTACCTGACACTCTCTCGTAATTGGCGCATTGCACGCCGCACGCTGTAAACCTCCAGACCAATACCCCAGTGAGTATCCCCCAGTTTGTGACATGTTTAATGTCTCAATTAAATGAGTCAAGGTATGAGACTTGCCGCTAAAAGCAGCACATAGTACTTCTTAGTTTAAATAACTAAGTTATTTGTGAAGCCAATATTCATAAAATATCGTACGTATTTGATGTACGTAAATCATCGCTTTTAAAAAAGCAGCTTAAAATAATTGATGTGCATGGAGCATCATTTTTTAGAGCCTGTCTAAATTAGTAGCAAGTCAATCGTCTTAAAAATGGGAGCGTGACCGGACAATTTTGAGCGATTGTTTGATAGCTCTAGGTACAAGTTATTGCTTGTTCAATCGCTCCCTATAGGAGAGTGGCGGACGGTAGCCATTCTAAAATCCTACCGGTTGATCTAAATTAGATCTGGATCATTCAAATCGGCTATCCAAGTTGAGTGGCCGAGATGATTTACGACAGTTAATGATTGCTTTTGAAGCAGCAAGAAAGACTATCTTTGGGTGATCGCTTTAGGATCGCATGAGCGAGTTATAGCTTGTTCGATTGCTCCTCATAGAAGGGGGGCGGCCGGTGATCACATCGTTACCCTATTAGTTATCTAAAATCTGATCTAAACCATCCGACCAAGATAGCAAAGTTGGACGGACGACATGGTTTGTGGAAGATGTTCATTTACGTTAATGTAGTTTTAGGGTTTAGGAGCCGCGTGACTAACTCTCTTTTGGTCGATCGATTCAAGACATTGAGCGTTAGCTTGAAGAGACCAATCATCCATGTGCAAAGGTGAGTTTCCAGTGAACACGCTAACACTTTCGGGGTCACCTGAAATTGAATCTAAACCACTTGATTTGGCTGGAGTAGATGGATGGTTGTGATTGATTTTGGATAATAGTATATCGCCGTAACGTAACTTAGGGTTTCAAAACGGTGCGTTCATCCTACTTTGGGCCAGCGATTTGATACGTTTGTTTATGGGTGAAAACTATCCGGTTTTGGTAATTTGGGATGTGCGGATGAGAAATGATCACCTGAAATTGAATCTAAGCCACTTGATTTGGCTGGAGTAGATGGATGGTTGTGATCAATTTGCAAAAATAGTATATCACCGTAACACAACTTAGGGTTTTAAAACGGTGCGTTCATCCTACTTTGGGCCAGCGATTTGATATGTTTGTTTATGGGTGAAAACTATCCGGTTTTGGTAATTTGGGATGTGTGGATGAGAAATGAGTCTAAACCTTAAACAAATGCACTGCACGGGAGTGCTTGTAAATTTGAGAAATAAATCTGTGCAAATCCGGCCTAAACCAAGAAATGGCCGTTCCAGACTTGTTTCGGTCACAAAGTGAATGAGATGGGGTTGATATTAGGGAGGGAAGCGAAGAATGTGTTGAGATTGTGAAGGTGTTGGCTATGTATGACTTGTATCAGAAAGCTGAACTGGCTTGCAGGATGTAAGCTATCAGTTCCGGTGTTTGAATACGATTGTATCAACACTTGCCTCTGTTGTCTTGACTTGCCTTTTTCATATTTGGAAAATAGGGAGGAGAACCTATTTACACAAGTCTTTAAGACTAACCCTCGTATATCGTGGGAAGTGGAGAAAGTGGAGTGATGGATTAGTGGAGGCGTGTGTTAGTCTCACACTGTAGATGTAGAAAAATGATTTGTTGGTTTTTAAGGAATTAGGAGACGACCGTACGGAGGAGACTCCTTGAACCGAGCAAAATGTTCAACCTCACACAGATTGATAGGTGTAGAATATACTGTATTTACTATCTAGTATTTATGCTTTCTTTGCTATTTTTCGTGTGAATTATGTATCTTATGTTTTCTTTTAAGTTTCATAGGTACTTTGGAGTCATATGGACGAAAAGGAGAAGAAGTCGCTCAAATCTTGGATTCCTTCTCATCATGTTATAGAGCACGACAATATGAAACCAATGGCGAAAGAATGAGGCCAATCCGATGTCGTATGATGAAGTTATGGGCGAAACGAAAAGCTACGCCTGTCGGTTCCTCGAAATCGACAAGACAACGAGAATGATGTAGGAAAACTGCATTGTCAGTCTTACAAGACTGAAAACTGAATGAGATTACTAAGGGCGCCTGGTTTAATTACTCGGGGCACCTCACCCTTTATAACACCAGGTCGAATCCAAGTGCAGCAGCATTATTCTCTTCACTGAGTCGAGAGAAGACGCTCAGGACAAGTTCTCACACCGGCAAGCCATGGTCCGAGAGAGATTGAAGATTACAGAAGTCCAATTGGAAGATGGGTACGAAGCTGTTGAGTTGATTATTGAGCTTATGGGTTGAATTTGTGTATGAATTTGTCATGAACTCCCAGTCGAGAGAAGCTGCTGAAGTCTCATAATGAAGAATAGTGAAGAACTATGAATGTTAAATGGTTTCTGGATTGGGTTTACTGTGAATCGAATTGCAGGTGTTTGAAAGATGTAGAAATCTCAAAACTACAACATCAAGAGTATGGCATATAACCTGTTCGATATAATGACTGAACCACTTCTGCTTAAGTTATTTGCAGATGCTAGCAATGGTTTGATGGTTGTGCAAGAGGGATGTTTAGCACTGGATAGGTGGTGTTCTCGACACCAACTAAGAAGAAAGACGGTGGACTACAATGAAGCTGGATTTGGGTGGTTACAGGGAGAAGGAGAAATGGCGTAACTTGTGAGCTGTTGTTGACTTCTAAAGCTACAAATCATTGAAGTTATTAAACTAAATTTCAATAGGAGGACTTGTTGCTGTCATGAGTATGTGGTCTGCTTCTGGGAGATTGAGAGATGGATTTAGAAGTCGACAGTGGAGGATAAGAAGCTGCGAAAGATTTGCAGGTGGCTTGGTTTAGGTGATGAAAAGTTGTGGTTTGTGATGGTTCAGGGTTAGGTGAATGGCCCAAGGAGTGTTGTTGATCAGAAGGGAAACTGCAACTGGTTAAGTTTTGGACTGAAGTTTGGCAGAGTGGTTGGTTGGCTAAGCAAGGTTTGCAATTGCAGCTAACAGGAGTTGGAGCTATGTCCTTGAACAGAAGGGTTGATTGCAGGAATGTAAAGCTTCAGTTGGAGATGAACTTGGTGGTACAATTACAGGTGATCTGGTGGATAATGCAGCTTGAGCTGATAGCCATCTTGGATGTAGTTGCTTCCATTGATGTGAACCGCAGGCAGTGATAGAATGGGATTATGGAGATGATGTTACGTCAGCTGAGAGATTGCATTGGTGCTAAGTTATGAGATCAATCTTGAACTGAACTTGTGTAGCATGGAAGCTGATATGGAATGAGGAGCAGCAAAGTGTTGGCGGTGCTACGTGACTGGAGAATGGCGAAGCTGTATAGTTTGTTGCAGAGATGAGTAACTAATGGGTATTGGTGGAATTATGAGGCAGGAGAGCTGGATAAATAATGCATTACAGTGGCAACAATGCAAGGAGCTTGGGTTCTGGTGCAACGAAGTCGCAGGCATTGGTGGCATTAAGGCAGAGTTGGAGTTACAGGGCTGGAGTATTGGCAAGATGCGCAGTGATGCTGCTGTTATAGGGTGATTATGAACTGTTGGCTCAGGGTATGAAGTTGAGCAGTGTCGGTGCTTTTGTTCGCAGCTGCAGCTTGGTGATGGAATGAGGTTAAGTTGCGCGGTGTCTGGTGGCGCAAAGTAGAAATGGTTGGCAGTTGCGGGTAGATGAGCATTAACTGGGTTTGGGCATGCTGGTGGAATGCAGAGAAGTCAAAACTGAGCTGGGAAATGCTTTAACCAGTTTGGAGCTGCAGAAACTGTCGCAACGGGGTGAAAATGGCGCACTGGTGAGCATAGTTCTGGTAGCCGGATTTCAGAACTTGAAGCATGGATCGCAATATTTCAGTGAATCGCGAGGGGGGTATGAGTCGGATGCAATAATTGATGGCTGGAAGTATGAGCTACGAGTCACGCTTTTGGGTACGTTTTCGCAAGAATAGAAAATTGGATTTAGAAGGGTTTTGCAAATGTTTGAAATACAGGAAAGCAAAGTTGAGGTATTGGAAGTGCAGAATTACTTGGTGATAGTTTCAGATGGCAAAAGTGATCGGAGAAAGTTTTCCGGCGACGGTGGCCGGATTCCGGTGATGACGTCAGCACTCCGACGAGTAGTTTTGGACCCGAAAATTCGAGAGATATATTTTTCACACATGGGCTTGGTGGACTAGTAGATGGACGTGGACTTGAAGATTTTGAAGACTTTGACCTATTTTTGGAAAGCAAAGGGCTATAAAAAGAGAGTTTCTACAACAAAGAAAGAACGGATTATTATTCTATTCTTGGAGCTTTTGCAGAGAACTACTTCGAGGGTTTGCTTTCTTTTATGTTTCATAGTCTTCCTTTGAATATTTTGATGATGAACTCCATGAATATGAGTAGCTAAATACAATAATTGGTTATGGGATAAAAGTTGATTTCTTAAAGCATGTTATTTGATTCTATGAATTAGTTTTGTCTCGATTTTATCGTTTGTGATACATTAGTTATATTATCATATGATTTGAATATTAGTTTGGTTGAGTCCGGAATCATTTGGATTCGTTTTCATCTCTATAGATATATTAAGGTTTTCAATACGTAAAAGTTGTTTGTCCCTGATTTCTAGTAGCAACTTGTGGTTAATACTTGTAGTGATACATCTTTTTAATCGCATATGAATCATAACCTTTGTTAAAACGAATTAGTGCTTTTACACGTTTGTTTGCATCGATTAGTCTTATTTCATAGAACTTATTGCTCTTAGGAAGTTAAATCTAATTGTGCTTTTACACTTTAGGTTGATTTTTAAGAAGATTTCACAATAGCATCTTTTAATGTTGTTTGTGATAAAATCAGGAAATAAACGGGATACTCTTGCGATCAAGATATCCTAGGGCTTTTGATATTTGAGAGATTAAATACCAATTCTAATCATAGATGAAAAATACATGTTTATGAATGATACTATCCCTTAACCAATATCTTCTCCTTATTGATTATTCCAACTATTTACTTTGCTTTGTTTAATTTTATTACTTAGATAAAAACAAAAACACACCTTGGGTTATTTGGTTACTTAAGAATCTGAAAATTGCATAACAACAATCGCCTCTCTGTGGATACTAACTCTTTCTTATCGAATACTATATTCATATTAGTTAAGTGAGGAAGTGAATTATATTTGTGTCGTCTGAAAAGCGATCAAATTTTGGCGCCGTTGCCGGGGAGGCATTCGGCTTGTTATCATAGTTTTTAGTTTCTTTTTAATATTTATGTTCGCATACTGCTTTTTGTTTCTTGTCTTGTTTTCTTACTTGTTTGTGAGAAGTGTGTTTCAGGTACCTTACCGAAATACAAACAAGAAGAAGCAATGGGTGACGCTGCAAATCGTACACTCAAGGACTTGGCTTCTCATAAGCTGGATACACAACAGGGTTGCATTCAAACCAACTCTACTTTTGAGATAAATCCGGGATTGCTTAGAGAGTTACCAAAGTTCCATGGAATGGTGAATGAAGATCCAAACAAGAATCTTATGGATTTCCACACCATTGTCATGGCCGTGCTTCCAGCGGGTACTAATGCGGATGGTGCAATGTTGAAAGTTTTTCGATTCTCTTTGGTGGATAGCGCTAAGGATTGGTTATATTATTTTCCTCCCGAAAGTGTCACAACATGGAATGGGATGAAGAAACTCTTTCTAAAGAGATATTTTCCAGCATCAAAGGCTACTCAAATTCGCAAGGAGATTTGCGGAATGAAGCAACATATGGGATAATCTTTATATGATTGTTGGGAACGATACAAGAGATTGGTGGCAAGCTGTCCTCATCACCAATTCAGTGACGCGCTGATTATCCAATACTTCTATGAAAGACTACAATCGAGTGATAGGAATCTTATTGACGCTGCAAGTGGTGGTGCACTTATGAACAAGACGGTGACACAAGCTCGAGAGTTGATTGAGAGTATGGCAGCAAATTCTCAACAATTTTCAATTCGTGGGTCAGAACCATCTATCAAGGAAGTTAATCAAGTTGGAGAGATTGTTGAGTTACGTCAACAAATGAACAATATGATGGCAATGATGCAACAAATTGCAGCAGTGGTTGTAAAACCATCACGCCCAACTTATGAGAACGTAGAACATGTCAATGCTATATTCTCAACCCAGCCGAATGGTATTTACTCCAACACTTACGAGCAAGTTGCAAGTGCAAGTTCTGTTTCCAGCCATCCGAGTGAGTTTCAACAACAAGTGAAACAACCACAACAAGGGCATAATACAGAATTGGAGAAGATGGTTACTTTGGTGGAGGCTCTAATGTCTGTGGTACAGCAAAATCAAAAACTAGCGATCTTAAATCAGCAGAAAACGGATAATGCAATTAAGGAGTTGCAATCACAAGTTGGTCTACCGCAACAACAACAATTCCAACAACAACAACCACTTGAAAATCAAGGGTCCAATATGGAAGAGTTGCTGAAATCTTTTATGCAAATAACGGAGGGTGTGGTCCAGGACTTGCAAACACAAGTAGGTTCAATGGCCGAGGAGATTAATCAGTTGCATGCACAAAATGGTGAGAAACTCCCTTCCCAACCTCTTAACTCAAGTGAGGGTGTCAATGCTATTAAGTTGGGAAGTGGTACACAATTTGTGCAACCCGAAGTTACAAATTCGGGTGAAGAAGAAGCGCAAAAGGAACCAATTTTGGAGGAAAAGAACGCAGATTTTCCCCGAACTCCCGAGGTAACTAAATCAAACTCTAAACCTCTTATTTCTACTTATGTTCCTCCTCTACATTTTCCTGGAAGGTTCGCTAAAGCTAATGCGAAAGTGGAACAAGATAGGGATATTTGGGATGTTTTTAAGAAGGTCCAAGTGAATATTCCACTCATTGAAGTAATTAGGCAATCTCCTCGCTATGCAAAGTGTGTCAATGAATTGTGCACTAACAAGCACAAGCTAACCGGTAATGAGGTAATGAGTGTGTGGGAGAACGCTTTGGCGTATCTTAAAAAGAAACTCCCACCTAAATTGAAAGATCCCTGCAGTTTCACTATTCCATGCACAATTGGTAAAACACGGTTTACAAAAGCTATGATAGATTTAGGAGCTTCCATTAATGTTATGCCTACTTCCATTTATGATGCTTTAAATCTTGGTCCTCTTAAGGAAACCGGCATAGTTATTCAACTTGCCGATAGATCTAACGTTTACCCAAAAGGGATTGTTGAGGATGTTTTGGTGTAGGTAAACGGACTAATATTTCCAGTGGATTTCTATGTTCTAGATATGGGTAATGTGAATTCATCCTCGTCTACACCGTTACTATTGGGTAGACCATTTTTGAGTACCGCTAGAACGAAGATTGATGTCTATAATGGCACCTTGACTATGGAGTTTGATGAAAAAGTCATTCACTTCAACATCTTTGAGGCGAGGAAACACTCAAGTAACATACAATCATATTTTCATAATGTGTTGGAAGCCGGCTGAGGCGTAACAAACAAGGAGTACGTCGGGCTGACGACTTTAAACCAGGCGCTAAGTGGGATGCAACCCACCGGTTTTGTATCTTTACCCTTATCTTTTATTTTTATGCATTTGCTTTTATCTTTATTTTCTTGTTTTTGCATATCATTTGCGGAATTTCACACCTTGAACTTTCTTTGGATGATTCAATTTTACATTGAGGACAATGTAAAGTTTAAGTGTGGGGGAGCATTTATATGTTTGTATAGTTTGTTTTAATGTGTTTTATGCCATATAAAAAAAAATCAGAAAAATAGAAAACCAAGAAAAAAATTTGTGCTTTTTGAACTCTGAAATCTAGAAACTTGTGCCTTTAGGATGACACCATTAGTGGATGGAACCATTTTGAATGCAGGAGTTGAGGAACCAATTAACTATAAAAGGGACGAACATAGCTCATAATCATAAATACCATGATAGTTGTTACCATATCTCGGAATTTCACCATATCGCATTCTATTTTTATTTTTCCATATTTATCTATTGTTCTCTAAGTGCTTTGGTGGGTCACTAAACATCGACGTGCTATTACTGCTAGGATGAAATAGAGTGATTGAGTTACTAGAAAAAAATATATATATATATATATGAAAAAAAAAAAAGAGACCGACCAATTAGACCAAAACGGAATAAAATGACACTTGGGAATAGCAGTATGTGTGAAACGTAGTCCCTGTCTCCGTCGCCTAAACAAGCGTGGAATGCAGGATCCAAGGCAACTATCATGTACTTGCTGACAAGAATCATGCGCTTGGATCCAGTTTGATCCAATCATGTTGTCTAAAAAAAAGTGAAAGAAAAAAAAAAAAAAAAAAAAAAAAAAAAAAAAAAAAAGGAAAGTATTATTTTGGTTGAATAAAGTCACTTCTGGTTCCCTTGTATATGCCAGTGAGTTGATGTAGAATTCAAACCAAGTAGCTCAATCCAATAGGAATAGGTTCATCTTAGCAGTGACCTTCAGACAGATATGGGAAACATCGATCACTTATGAATATTCGCCAACATCTACATCTATATCCATCTTCTTACTCTTTTCATTGTGATTGTGGTTTGTTAGTTTCCGAGTATTGTGGCTTGTTCGACTATCTAATTAAAGCTTTACTAATATATGAATTGAATTTGTGCAAGGTACCTCCTCCTACTGTAGTCATTGTGGATTCGTTCATTGATTTGTCACAAATAGACGGAGTTTGAAATATAGGTTTTGTAGGCAAACCTCTTGTAAACCTTCACGAGACTATAACTCGTCCACTAGGGACACCTAGGGGTTTAAAGGCTTTTTATTTATGCTAAAATTAACCGTAGCCTCGACGTCACAGAGTTGTTGTATTTTTGTTTTTTTTTTATTTGCTCGAGGACTAGCAAAGTCTAAGTGTGGGTGAATTTGATAGGTGTAGAATACACCGTATTTACTATCTAGTATTTATGCTTTCTTTGCTATTTTTCGTGTGAATTATGTATCTTATGTTTTCTTTTGAGTTTCATAGGTACTTTGGAGTCATATGGACGAAAAGGAGAAGAAGTCGCTCAAATATTGGATTCCTTCTCATCATGTTATAGAGCACGACAATATGAAACCAATGGCGAAAGAATGAGGCCAATCCTATGTCGTATGATGAAGTTATGGGCGAAACGAAAAGCTACGCCTATCGGTTCCTCAGAACTGACAGTACAATGAGAATGATGTAGGAAACTGCATTGTCAGTCTTACAAGACTGACAACTGAATGAGATTACTAAGGGCGCCTGGTTTAATTACTCGGGGCACCTCACCCTTTATAACACCAGGTCGAATCCAAGTACAAGAAACATTATTCTCTTCACTCGAGCCGAGAGAAGACGCTCAGGCCAAGTTCTCACACGCCGGCAAGCCATGGTCCGAGAGAGATTGAAGATTACAGAAGTCCAATTGGAAGATGGGTACGAAGCTGTTGAGTTGATGCTCAAGCTTTTGGGTTGAATTTGTGGCGGTTTTGTGTATGAATTTGTCATGAACTCCCAGTCGAGAGAAGCTCCTGAAGTCTCATAATGAAAAATAGTGAAGAACTATGAATGTTAAATGGTTTCTGGATTGGGTTTACTGTGAATCAAATTGCAGGTGTTTGAAAGATGTAGAAATCTCAAAACTACAACATCAAGAGTATGGCATATAACCTGTTCGATATAATGACTGAACCACTTCTGCTTAAGTTATTTGCAGCTGCTAGCAATGGTTTGATGGTTGTGCAAGAGGGATGTTTAGCACTGGATAGGTGGTGTTCTCGACACCAACTAAGAAGAAAGACTGTGGACTACAATGAAGCTGGATTTGGGTGGTTACAGGGATAAGGAGAAATGGCGTAACTTGTGAGCTGTTGTTGACTTCTCAAGCTACAAATCATTGAAGTTATTAAACTGAATTTCAATAGGAGGACTTGTTGCTGTCAAGAGTATGTGGTCTGCTTCTGGGAGATTGAGAGATGGATTTAGAAGTCGACAGTGGAGGATAAGAAGTTGCGAAAGATTTGCAGGTGGCTTGGTTTATGAGCTGAAAAGTTGTGGTTTGTGATGGTTCATGGTTAGGTGAATGGCCCAAGGGGTGTTGTTGATCAGAAAGGAAACTGCAGCTGGTTAAGTTTTGGACTGAAGTTTGGCAGAGTGGTTGGTTGGCTAAGCAAGGTTTGCAATTGCAGCTAACAGGAGTTGGAGCTATGGCCTTGAACATAAGGGTTGATTGCAGGAATGTAAAGCTGCAGTTGGAGATGAACTTGGTAGTACATTTACAGGTGATCTGGTGGATAATGCAGCTTGAGATGATAGCTATCTTGGCTGTAGTTGCTGCCATTGAGATGAACCGCAGGCAGTGATATAATGGGATTATGGAGATGATGTTATGTCAGCTGAGAGATTGCATTGGTGCTAAGTTATGAGATCAATCTTGAACTGAACTTGTGTAGCATGGAAGCTGAGATGGAATGAGGAGTAGCAAAGTGTTGGCGGTGCTACGTGACTGGAGAATGGCGAAGTCAGAGTTTGTTGCGAGCTGAGTAACTAATGGGTATTGGTGGAATTATGAGGCAGGAGAGCTGGATAAATAATGCATTATAGTGGAAACAATGCAAGGAGCTTGGGTTCTGGTGCAACGAAGTCGCAGGCATTGGTGGCATTAAGGCAGAGTTGGAGTTACAAGGCTAGAGTATTGGCAAGATGTGCAGTGATGCTGCTGTTATAGGGTGATTATGAACTGTTGGCTCAGGGTATGAAGTTGAGCAGTGTTGGTGCTTTTGTTCGCAACTGCAGCTTGGTGATGGAATGAGGTTAAGTTGCGCGGTGTGCGGTGGCGCAAAGTAGAAATGGTTGGCAGCTGCGGGTAGATGAGCATTAGCTGGGTTTGGGCATGCTGGTGGAATGCAGAGAAGTCAAAACTGAGCTAGGAAATGCTTTAACCAGTTTGGAGCTGCAGAAACTGTGTGAAAACGGGGTGAAAATGGCGCACCGGTGAGCATAGTTCTGGTAGCCGTATTTCAGAACTTGAAGCATGGATCGCAATATTTCAGTGAATCGCGAGGGGGGTATGAGTCGGATGCAAGAATTGATGGCTGGAAGTATGAGCTACGCGTCACGCTTTTGGGTACGTTTTCGCAAGAATAGAAAATTGGATTTAGAAGGGTTTTGCAAATGTTTGAAATACAGGAAAGAAAAGTTTAGCTACTGGAAGTGCAGAATTACTTGGTGATAGTTTCAGATGGCAAAAGTGATCGGAGAAAGTTTTCCGGCGACCGGATTCCGGTGATGACGGAAGCACTCCGACGAGTAGTTATGGACCCGAAAATTCCAGAGATATATTTTTCACACATGGGCTTGGTGGAATAGTAGATGGACGCGGACTTGAAGATTTTGAAGACTTTGACCTATTTTTGGAAAGCAAAGGGCTATAAAAAGAGAGTTTCTACAACAAAGAAAGAATGGATTATTATTCTATTCTTGGAGCATTTGCAGAGAACTACTTCGAGGGTTTGCTTTCTTTTATGTTTCATAGTCTTCCTTTGAATATTTTGATGATGAACTCCATGAATATGAGTAGCTAAATCCAATAATTGGTTATGGGATAAAAGTTGATTTCTTAAAGCATGTTATTTGATTCTATGAATTAGTTTTGTCTCGATTTTATCGTTTGTGATTCATTAGTTATATTATCATATGATTTGAATATTAGTTTGGTTGAGTCCGGAATCAATTGGATTCGTTTTCATCTCTATAGCTATATTAGGGTTTTCAATACGTAAAAGTTGTTTGTCCCTGATTTCTAGTAGCAACTTGTGGTTAATACTTGTAGTGATACATCTTTTTAATCGCATATGAATCATAACCTTTGTTAAAACGAATTAGTGCTTTTACATGTTTGTTTGCATCGATTAGTCTTATTTCATATAACTTATTGCTCTTAGGGAGTTAAATCTAATTGTGCTTTTACACTTTAGGTTGCTTTTTAAGAAGATTTCACAATAGCATCTTTTAATGTTGTTTGTGATAAAATCAGGAAATAAACGGGATACTCTTGCGATCAAGATATCCTAGGGCTTTTGATATTTGAGAGATTAAATACCAATTCTAATCATAGATGAAAAATACATGTTTATGAATGATACTATCCCTTAACCAATATCTTCTCCTTATTGATTATTCCAACTATTTACTTTGCTTTGTTTAATTTTATTACTTAGATAAAAACAAAAACACACCTTGGGTTATTTGGTTACTTAAGAATCTGAAAATTGCATAACAACAATCGCCTCTCTGTGGATACAAACTCTTTCTTATCGAATACTATATTCATATTAGTTAAGTGAGGAAGTGAATTATATTTGTGTCGTCTGACAAGCGATCACAGATGCACTGCAAAAAGGGAGTGCTTTGAATTCGAGAGATCAATCTGTAGTACTCCAGCCTAAACCAAGACAATGGTCGTTCCAGAGTAAATTCGGTCACAAGAGAGGATGGGTTGATCTGTAGGAGGGAAGCTAAGAAATGTATGGAATCAATGGTAATCAAAGATTGTAGGTGTATTGTGAATTCTGAATATGATAAGTTCCAAATGATTGAAATTGCTAAGTTGAGAGTAATTGCTCAATTGATGAGTTGTTGATCTCGTGTTGTCTGTGAGACGTAAGATTATTGTTTTTCTTGTCGTTGTTATTTCAATCATGACTCAGAGACTTATTTATATTGCTGGAACTGTAGAAACCATGATCACATGAAGTGTGACAGTTTATGGAATCAAATAGTGGGGAAGTGGAAATCGTGTTTGAAACCGGTTGCTCATCGTGCGGAGACTTGGTTGATTTTCCATCCACTACTTTGTTAACCCCTTCAACTGATTGCACGACTTGCTCACATTCCATCGTGTGTTTGAACACACGTGCCGTAGACCGCCAGACCAAAACCCTAGTTGATATCCCGCAAAATGACACAATTGACGTCTCGTGGTTAGTTTAGTCAGTTGTTGACTTCATGATTTAATGGGACAATGAGTCCATGTATTTCCTGAGTTTAACATGATTTTGTAAAATGTTCTGAAACTCATGAATTAAACGTGGACATGATTCTCACATTGATAGTTGATGCGAGCAAGGATTACTCTGATTTGTTTAATATTGACAGTTGGACCAATATTCATTGATTTGAGCAAGTATTGCTCATTTAATGAATCATTGGTGTCGTGACCAAAATAAAATATTAATTAAAATACTGGTAGTCGAACTGAGCATAATTAATATGAATACTGATCATGAGATCGTCATAAAATTATTAGTGTTTGAATATGGAATTATAGTCCTTGGACTCAGAAACCCTAATTTGATCAATTGATGGTTTATTTGAAAATTAATCATGAAATGAAGGAGAACCGACTTCATGGGACCGTGGGTCGACCACGCAGCTTCCATATGCTCATGTGAGCAAATACCAAGGCCTCTCGAAGAGTTGGTGATTCGCTGATGAAAGAATGATCAAATGCTGGTTTAATCATTTATTCGAAAATGCTCGTCTGGGCCTTAAGTGATAAAACCTAATTAATTGTGAAGGGATGAGAGACCGACCAAGGGGTCATGAAACCAGCCCTGGATGGTCACGGGGATCGAATGATGATCGTTCCGTGAAAATCCCAAAATTATTTGGAAGAGTTTTGGACCTAATACGTGCAATTGCGCAAATTAGGTCAAATTGTGTAAAATTCGCGGGACCGGCTCCTTGCGATCCAAAGAGCCAACCTTGGTCGACCAATGTAACATGATCATGTCACCAAAGTATTCGTAGCTCAGTTATGAGAATTTTGATATTTTCAGATGTGCATTTGAGCAAATATTTGAGAAAATATGAAGAAATCAGGGGTTTTTGATGAAACCGTCAAAACTTCATGAGATGAAGGAAAAATAATAAAAAAAGTGAAGGAATCATGAAGTGTGGGACCGGCCATGGCATGGACGGCCGTCCAAAGGGCCGAATCCCACACGTTTTTCCAAATTTTATAATATTTTCATGATTTTAGGGAAATATAATAAAACCAAGGAATTTGTTAAAACTAAAGAGTTTTGTTAAAATTAAAGAGTTTTGTTGAAATCAAAGAGTTTCCATGAGATGAGGAAATCATGAAAAATAATAATAATAAAATAAGGGGCGCATGGGACCGGCTTGAGCACGGTTGGCCGGCTAGGGCCCGGTCCCCTGTGTTTTCACTAATTTTATGTATTATTTCATGATTTAAAGAAATTTTCATAATTTGAAGGAAATATCATGAAATCAAGGAATTTCATGGGATTATGGAAACATGAAAAATATAATAATAATAAAATGGGACTTATGGGGCCAGCTAGGGCTTGACCGGACGGCTAGGGCCCGGCCACACGGGTTTCCCTAATTTTTTATTATTTTCATGTGATCAAGGAAATATCATGAGATTAAGGAGTTTTCATGAAATTAGGGAAATAATAATAAAATAATTATGAACCATGAGGTGTGGGGCCGGTTGGGGTCAAGACATGGACGGTTGGCCAGTGATTACGGCACTACCATATTTCCTTAATTTTATATTATTTCTCTGGTGTGAGGGAAACACCATGAAACTGAGGAGTTGCCTCAAAACGAAAGATATTTGTTCAAGTGAAAGGATTTTCATGAACTCAGGGAAAATAACAAAAAATATGATAAAAATATGAAACTGGCGTGGGATTGACCACCGCACATCCGGCCGGTCAGTGGGCCCATGCGCCCTGCGCCTTGGTCAATTTTTAATTATTTATTATTTTCCTTCCTATTTTGCATAGGTTCATCGTCTCGTCGTATTTTGAAATACTTGTTCGTACAGTGATTGTTAGTGCATCATCGTCGAGTACACTTGCACCATTTGAGTCGGGGCTTACTCAGAGGTAGCTTAGATTCCCGTGTGTTGAATATTTATTACTAACCCATGGAATTCTGCTGGGAAGAACCATGGATTGAAGTAACGAAATATTATAAAAGTATTTGAATATTTTCAGAAATTCAGTGGATGAATCCAAGAATTTAAGAATAATTAATTGATGGCTCTATACTAGCAGAGCAAGCTGTCTAGGAGCATTAATTATTCTGACATGAGCTTGCTGGAGCTTTACATCCTTTATATAGTCAGGGAAAACTGTTGTTTGTATCCTGAATACGTTATCGCTCTATACTAGCAGAGCAAGCTGTCTAGGAGCCGTCAATCTCATGATTCTATAAAAAAATAATTACTGAAATGTTCAGTATTCATGAGATATGCCGTTGTCCAGCCGCGAGACTACATATATGCATGTACTCTGAGAGACAGTATTCTCAGTCAGATATTTGATGAGAGACCCATGTCTCAATACTCGCATCTGATTGCTGGATCAGAAGTTCGTATAATTATCGGTTTACGAATTTAGCCTTTGTCGAAAATCCACCATCTACACACACGACCAGTCTTGCCCACTTCTCACATCATCACTAACCGTCCATGACTTCCTGACACGTTCTTGTGATGGCGCGCTGCACGCTGTAAACCGCCAGACCAATACCCCAGTTTGTGACATGATTGATGTCCCGAGTGTGTGGATCGTGTGACCCACATAAAGTAGCATGTAATGCTAGATTAAATAACTAAGTTATCTAGGAAGTCGATACTTGTGAAGTATCATGTGTATTCTATGCAGGTACTGCATCGAGTATATTCAGCATGTATGAAGCATCGTTATTTGGGCGTCTCAAAATAGCCTCATGTACAACCTACTTCATGTGATGGTTTGGAGGTTGTGCAAGCAATTCCTTCCTTGGCCGACCACATGGTGTGGTAGAGTGACGGGTGGTGATCACCATGACGCCTCACTGACCAATTAACACCTGACCAGGGATGTATAACCAAGCCGGTGAAGTTGAACGGACGAGATGATCTTTGAGACACTCATCTGCGACCGTTAGTGGAATTAGGGTTTTAGAAGAGGTGCGCAAGCACCACTTTTCATCTTGGTCGAATCCAAGCTTGGGACACAATTTTGGCATGGACGATCGGGCATGCGTGTAAACGGCATGCCAATATACATGCCCATACCTCATTGCCCCGTGAAAGTATGATCTGGACCACTCAATTTGTCCAGCAAAGAGGAGCGGGAAGGATTGGTTTATGACAGAAGTTTGGTGACGCAAATGTCGTGCGTCATGCCTTCTTCAGGCGCGCATTTCGGTACAACCAAGCTTGGTCGGTCCTGGACGATTGGTTTGGCCCATAGAAACATGATCTAATCCACTCAATTCGTCCGGAGAAGTTGAGTGGTCGATATCAGTTTGCGATTGGGAAGTGTGACCATGCTAGTTTGGGCGTGCGAATTGGAACGACCAGGCATGGTATGCCTTGGCCGATCGGGTGTGGAGATAGATGGGTCCACGGTAATCATGTTGATGCTCACTGGACCTGCTCAGTCGACTCTTAAACCCTCCATTCGATCAGGAGAAAACGGAAATTTGTGATCAATACAAACCTTAATTAGGGTTTTTCTGGCCGTACGGCATGCCCACTTTGGGCGCACGATCTGGAATGACCATCCATGGTTGGTCCTGATCGATTGGTCATGTGTGTAGGCGGGCTTACAGTGAGCATGTTGACATGCTCTAGGCCCTTTGAATCTACATCTACACCCTCCATTTATGCCTGCGAATATGGATGGTTGAGACTATTTTGCGACACATGTAATGTGCCGCAAACCCTAAACAATATCAGTAATTGAACTTAGTCGTAAGTTAAGATATTATCGGATTATTTCGATAGTACGAACATACCATGACTTGAATGAATATCACAGTGGCATTATAGAGTGTCGCTCGTTGAACATAAATTGGTGTTGAACCGCTGGTTTGGACGACGGGACCTTGGTCGTTTAGGATTCACGGGCCGGACCCAATAAGGAAATCCTTAGAAAATTAGGTTTTGGAAATAAAATTTGATATAAAAGGAATTGTTCCCCTTTTTTTTTAATTTTCCCATGACCAGCACCTTCATCATCTCTCCATCACCTTCACGCCAGCAGCATGAGGAGAGGAAAAAACTTTGTCGGAGCTCCACCGCCCGCTGTCGCCATACGATCAGCGTCCGGTAAGTTTCCGGCCAGCGCCGACCAGGTTTTTTTTTTTTTTTTTTTGATGTTTGCTGATGTTCATGAGTTCTATGAGTCTTTCATATCTTGATCATGATAAAGTTATACACATGTGCATATATGAGCGTGGGTTTCGTCGAAAACCCTCGTTTTTGAAAACGTATGTTCGTTTGATCGTTAGTTTTTTAAAACTATTAATATCCCTAACTTAAAAGAGATTTTTTTTTGTATATGAAGATTTAGGTCCAGTGTTTATGAGTTTCATGTGCGGCAAAGTTTTATCATGAAAAGATGAATTTTCACAAAACCGAAATAAACCTTTATTTTAAAGCATGACGTTGATACGAAGAAAGAGTTTTTTCTTCTTCATATATATTTATGAACTTGAGTCCAGTGATAAAATTTTGTTTATGACCTTTCATGTAAACCAAAACTTTATCTTATAATGTGTATGTTTTCACAAAATTGGAATAAACCTTCGTTTCAAAGACGTATGACAATACGAAGGAAAATATTTTTTTTTATATATAAAACCATGGTCTATTCATGGATTTTTTATGAAACCGTGGAGTGTCCAAAAATTTTATTTTTTCGTGAACCTTGCTCACGCCAAAGACTATTTTTTTATTTACGTGAGTAAATCACGTTTATTTTTATATATATATGCAAATATATATTATTTTCTTTAAAATCAAAACTTGAGTTTTGTGTAGTATTACTTAGAAGTAAACAATTATTTATGACGAAATAATTTTTTAGTTTTCATATTTCCATGGTGAATGTTCACACAGTAGAAATATTCATGATTTTATGAAAAATCTGAGTTTTTTGAATGTCTTTTGTAGGTTCGAGACGAACGATTTTGGAGTGTTAACTCTAGCATTACTATCACTACCGTTAGTGGAAGCGTAAAAGGTAAGAGTTAAGAGTTACCATTTTTTCCGATGGATCTATTTGCATGTTGGTATTCCTCTTCTTCCTCTAGGTCTTCTGATGAGGATTCCAAAGCTCCTGTAGAAAAATCGAAAGCTAGGGATACTCAGAATGTGGGAACGAAGCCTAGCATACCCTTGAATGAACGAAGGGTCACTTTTGCTGAACTTAGGGGGGGAAAAGCTGAGGATGATGAAAAAGAGGCTCGTCAGCGTGAAAAGGATCGAATCTGGCGCAAAACACAAAGGGATGAAGAGAGACGTAAATTCTTGGACGGGAAGCCTTCTGACTCTGAAGTTGATGCTTCTGAAGAAGAGGATATATGGGAGGTACCAGAGTGCAAGATTAATCCTGATCGATATAAACGAGAGTTTCAGAAGACCATGAAGCAAATTGAAGTCGAAATTGAAGCGGAAGATGACTCGGACTCAAATGATGATCTTGAAGCTTATCCGAACTCCATCGTTGCTGATTCTGACGAATAGGAAGATAGTGATGACAACTCTGATGACTCAGATAATGAGAAGGATAGTGATGACGAGTCCAATGAGTAGCTTTATTTCTATCTTCTTTTCCTTTTTAAATATTTGAATGTTCCTTAGGCTTCGTAGTAGACATTTCTTCGATGATTTAAACGAATTTCTTCAGATTTAAGGTTTTCTTCTGAATAAACACTTTACTAATGGTGATTCCTTCTGATCAAATCAAATGAACCAATGTTCATGCATCAAAAATCCATCATAATCTTTTCCGATGATTTTCGTGTTATGAGAAGTAGCATAGCACGGTTAAGAGACATATGACACATGCAAAGCCGCGTGGCTTTCCTTTGACTATGTCATTGTCAGTCCCCAGTGTGTTATTTTCCTCCGCGTCTTCAGTATCAACCTTTGAAACTCAGGGTTTCAGTGAAACTCGTAACTGAATTGACTATTCGCAGAAGATAAACCTCCACCGTGTCTAATATATATCTTCAAGACTTTGAGTCTATCACCTACGCGAATATTTCTTTCATTCCTGAGTCAGTTTTATCGTGCAGAGAATTCTTGATCATACCTTGTTGTCGCTATATCAAGCAGTAATATTTTTTCTCAAGATGATCTTCAGTTGAAACATTAAATAGCAACGTTTATCTCAGTAAGTTGTATCTCTTTTCACCTTTGTCTGATTAAGATTATTGATCATAAGAAAACGATTTATTGTAGGATAATCAGAAGAATGCTTCTTCTCATACTTCGAGGCCCAGGAGAACTGTTAGAGCTCCTGTATGGTATAGGTTGGCTCATGCTGAGACTGGATCATCTGTAAGTAATCTTGTAACTCTTAGGATTCCACTGTGCTCATGAAATTAAATACTCCTTCGTTTCGTCGTAGGCGGACGTTCGTGTCATTGTCGATGCCATACGAAGAAGAAGCAGAAAGTTTGTGACTGTAGTCGAGGTTGAAGATAGCAACGAACGAATTTGTGAAGATTCTGTAAAACCTGTAGAGATAGGAGACAGTGTTCATGCTCGTGAATATCCCACAATTGGACTCACATTCGAATCCCCTTTGATCAATACTTTCCTGGAAAATAAAGTGGTTGGAGGATTTGTCATTCCAAGATGTCACACGCCTCTGTATACTAAGATCTGGAAGAAGTATGGCCACATTGGCACTACAAAAATATGGAAAGGATTTCTTCTAACCCTTTTAACCACAGTAGCTGGGTTGTTGCCGATCATTGAGGAAATGAACCAGATGCACTTGCGAGATTTCAAGAACCATGAGCTACATAAATGGGATGAGATTATCTCAAACTGTGAGATATTGTGATTTAATGTGAGCTGGCTTCGTCATCGACTCGAGATAATCAAGATTCATAAGGCGGCGGAGGCCACTGATGCAATTTCCATTACCACTGATTTACAAGAGGAGGAGAAGATACTGGCTCTGGAATCATCCAGGGTCGAGAAGGCAGTTGAGGATATGAAGGTAAAGACTAGGATCTTTCAGAAGAAGCTTGACAAAGCTTCTTATAGGGATTATCCGCTGCTGGATGGTTTGCTCTGAATGAGCATTTATGATTGTTGTTTTGAATAGGTTTAGGCTTTTCTTAGGTAGGTTGATTGATGATGACATGAGGAAATTTTTGTTCATTTATGGGATATTTTAATGAACAAATGATCATTTTTCACGCTCTTTAGAAGAAAATAAATTACATTCTGAAAATGCTTGAAATGATGAATTGATGAAAAGGTAGCTGTCTTCTATGGATTAGGCGTAATATGCTTTGAGCCATTTTCCATTGATTATATATCCTTCTACTCCTCTATCAATCTTTAAGATTTTGTAATACCCGCTGGATACTACCTTGATAACTACGTATGGTCCTTCCCATTTAGGAGAGAACTTGTGAGGAGACATATCTTGTTGAATGTGCTTTGTTGTCTTTAATACCAGATCCCCTACTTGAAATGTTCGAGGTCTTACCATTTTGTTGTAGGGTCTGGAGATTCTTTGTTTGTAGGTTTCTACATATTTCTCCACCTTAGCCCGCTTCGACTCGAGCATGTCTAGTTCAGCAATTCTTGAGTTGGACACTTCATCTTCATCCCATTGTACGCCACTGGATGTTGCAATCCGTGCTGAAAAAATCTTGATTTCCACCGGTAGTATGGCATCAGCTCCATAGACGAGATAATATGGTGAAGTTCCAATCAAGCTTCTTGGTGCAGTTCGATAAGCCCATAAATTCATAGGAAACCGTTCATGCCAGGTTAGAGAATTATCATGAACTGTTCGGCTGAGAATCCAGACCAAAGTTTTGTTAGTGCTCTCTGCTTGCCCATTTCCTTGGGGATAGTACGGTGTGGAGAAAATTTATTTGATGTCATATTCCACGAGCAATTCTGTCACGTGCTTGTTGGCAAAAGGAGTTCCATTATCAGTGACAATGTGTTTGGGAATACCAAATCTGCATATTATATATTCTTTAATGAAGGCTGCAATCGTGACTCCAGTGGTGCTTCGAAGAGGAACAGCTTCAACCCATTTGGTAAAATACTCAGTTGCAGTGATGATGTATTCATGCTGCTTCGAAGATGCTAGATTTATTTTCCCATTGATATACAGTCCCCAGCTATAGAAAGGCCACGAACTATTCACGGAATTCAATGAAAGACATGGAGTGTGAATGAGGCTACCATGGATTTGGCATTGATGACACCTTTGAACATGTGCAGCTGCATCGTCTTCCATGGTCGGACAATAATATTTCTCATGAATCTGGAGAAACAATTTCCTTTTTCCTTGACGTTCTCCGTCATGCATCTCCTTTAAAATCATTGGGATTTCATGCTCAGCTAAGCATCTCAGCAAGTTTCCACCAAAGATTTTGCGGTATAAGATTCCATCAAGAAAGATAAATCTCTTAGCTCACTGAACGAGTTTGATTGTTTCTTTCTTTTCTGACAGCAATTCATTATCCCGGAGATATTTAATATAGGGTTCCCTCTAGTCCCCAGTGTGATGGGCTGTCAGAGCTTCCAAGTGGTGAGGAGGCATCTGACAATTGGGACATGACTTTTGCAGCATTCTTGATTGAGCCTCCATGGAAAGCCAATAGTATCTCATTCTTTGAAGCTTTCTGTAAAGTGTTATCACAAGTGTTTGTCCACACGTTTCTTCATGTATGCGCTTTAGTTGTTCGTCCGATTTATCATTTCCAAGGCATCGTGATAATGACCCATCAGAGTTCCGATAGTATAATGCTCAATGAAGTAAGAAATAATTCTTTAGTTCTTTGAGACTGATTTTCCCTTCTGAAAGAGAACTATTTAGTTCATGAATGATATGTGCCCTCTAATCTTCTGCTTGAACGTCTTCGGTTTGAGCAAGCCATGTGGATGAAACAGTACGCCTTTGTACAGTGATTGTTTATTTTACTCCTTCAAATTGCGGCTTAGAAGCAACAGTTGCCAGGAAGTCGGCATGCCTATTGTTGGTTCGTCCAGTATGGATAATCATTGCATCAGCGAAGTAAGTTAACAGCCTTTGAGCTTCTGTTCTGAATGGAGCAAGTGTGATTTCTTTAAGGGGGTATGTCCCATTCATTTGATTGACTAGTATCTTTGAATATCCCCTTATTTCGTGGTGCATTGCTCCTGCTTTCTTGGCCAAAGACAATCCCAGTAAGAAAGCTTCATATTCTGCTAAATTGTTGGTACAATGAAAATTCAGCTTAAATGAATGTGAGAAAACCTCACCAGATGGAGAGACTAGCACTATGCCTGCTCCTCCAGTGTTGTTTCTAGGGGTGGAAGAACTGTCAAAGTATATAAGCCATGTCTCTTCTTTGATGATTAATACGTCTGGAAGTTCACCAGGTACGTCTTCATGTAACACTTTTGTATCGTCTCCTGGAAAAGCAGCGAGTAAGTCAGCCACTGCTTGGCCTTTATGTAGCGCCCCCTAAGCTAGCAGTTGTCTAATCCCAAAAGATTAACTAAACAAAGAGGCACTAAAATCTAAATCAAATACTTAAGCATTCAATTAACAAATCTTCTACAAAAACTTAACCCAAAGCTAACCCCGCTCAGAAATATATATACAAGAATTCCTCTCCAATGATACATATAAAATAATCATCTGGTTTACAAATAGAATTTACAATAAAATAAACATATCAGAATATAAACAAATAACAAAGTTAACTTCTCGAAGCTTTCGCTGCGCAACTCTGCTCTGTCACTGAAACTGAAATGGGGAATAATTAACATTTAACTTCTAAGTAATCATATGCAGATTTGGAAAACATTACATGTTTTCCCAAACATCAGAAGATAACAAAACCACTGAAATAAACAATCATGTATATGGACCTAAACTCCTCCTTTAGTTTCTACGGTGACATTTACACACCTTATAATTTCTGTGGTGACATTTACACACCGAAAAATAAAGACAAGTTAGTCTGTGGTGATTAATATACTCACCCGTAATATTGATGCCCATTTCCACACCTATTATTAATATTGTGGTGTATCGCCCTAGCCATAAATTCTGAAGGAGCAGTATCCAATATACCACAGATGGAAATTCTCATTTCCCATAGACAATCATAAATATAAACAAAACACGGAATATGCGAATAGACAATGCAATTAAGAAATCGACAATGCATGAGTTTATAAAACAAAGACTTTCATAAAAGAAATAACAATGATTAAAAAACTGTTAAATACATTCCCACACCTTTTAGATGACCATCCACGCCTACCTCGAGATCCAAGATCCACTGGTTCATGCTTTGTATCGACCATTTGGTAAGACAGACTAACTGTTAATCACACAAGAAACCTAAGAATCTAGCCAAAAGGCTCACACACAAGAATCATACAAGTTTATATAATTGACCTAAACCCACTATGGTATCTTATTCTCTATCTTTATTATAACTAAGAGTTTACTAATCCAATTAGATTGATTCTATAGTCCGTAGCTAAGTCTTGTGAATATCTACAACTTTGTAGAAGGAATCGGATGCTAATTCAGACCACAAAAGGTCCAAGATGTCTAATTAAGAAACGTCCTTAAGCCCAAGTCTCATAAAACATCCCAATAACTAAGGCCCAGTCCATATGGTCAACAAACGGTCACTAACAGTCCACTTGTCAACTGACGGTCAACGTCTTAAGTCTAGGTCAAAGTCCAAGTCTCGGTCAAGGGTCAACAGTTAAGGTCAGGTCAATTGTCTAACTCGGTCAACTGAGTAAACACTGGTCAAAACAGGTAAACTCAGTGGGTCAATACGATTCAACTCAGTCAGACAACTGAGCCAGCTAGTCAGAATGAGTCAGCTACACTGACTGGGATGATTAACATGCCTAAGTCTTAAGAACAGAAGTTCAAACAGCTTCACTATACAATTCATTCATTCAAACAACTTCAAATCTAATTACAAATACTAGTACAGTTTACCTGCAAGAAATGCAGTTCCAAGCTTTCTCATTTTCTACAATTACCAACTCAACTTCATACAAGCTAATCTCGGCATTACCAACTCTAAGCAACATCAACACAGCACCACCAGACTTCACTAATATGCAAATGCGACTCTAGAACTCTCAAATACAATCACAGCAACAAAAACCACTCTTCCTGAGTTTACACATTTCACCCCCCTGTACCTTTACAGCACCATCACATTGAACTCAGTTCAACCATTTCAAAACCACCAACTCCATTAGTAGTTCAACTTCACTCAACATTAGAATAATCTGCAATCATACCAACCACTTCCACAGTTCACAGATATCATTCTCTTGTTATCAATTCCACTTACATATATAACGCTACAATCAACATAAACACAGACACCACCACCACTTTTAGCTATAATTCTTCACCTGAGATTCCCCTACTTTAACCAATCTTAATTCTTATTCAACAACAACACAAACTTAATAATTCAGTGATTCATCTTTCATTAACACCCACATCAACATCACAATTCCATGTAACCTCAACACAACTAGCATCAACATTAGCAGTTCAACTTCACATCTTCTCTATTAAAAAATTATAATTCCTTAAACTCTGTAACTAAGCTTTACAGCTAATCATACTCAAAACACCAATTCTTCTCCTTTCCCGTATCCTTCAATTGATCCCAATTATAAATTCAAACCCTAATTTACAAAATCCCCAATTCTCAAATTGAACTGCTCATAACTAAAATTAAACCCTATATGAACATCTTAACTTCAAATCAAAACAAACCCATGTAATAATTCAAACAAACAACAACCATTTCATAAACAAAATCAATAAATTAGAAAACCCCAATTTAATTCCTGATTTACCTTTTCCGTTGAGTTTTGAATCTGATTCATCACCAGAACAATCTTGTAATTCTATTATAATCCATTCAATCACTGAAAACCCACCTCAAATCATTCTCACAGAATATCACTTCCATCTTCTAATTCTTCCCTGAGTTTTCCCGTGAAACCCTAATTCATCAATCTTTATCAACAACAACTACAACTTCAATTAACATCGAATTAACTACAACTTCAATTAACATCGAATTAACCACCATTATCATCACAACCAACTACTGCATGATCTTTTACACCTCCTATCGATCAAGAAACTTTCATTTAATCTATTGAAACACTCGCAGGGAAGAAGAACAGAAGAAGAAGAAGAACGAGAGAAGATTAGAAGAAGAAAGAGAAAGAAGAAAAACAGATGAGAGGTTATCCTCTCGACTTGGGGTGATAAGGCCAAAGAAGTTTATGGAACACCCGCTAAATGTTAAGGGGAGTCCCAGTCGGTCTAAAGTCAAAAGACTATTTTGCCCTTCTTACTAATTCGATGATTACTTCTTCGTTTAGTATCCGATTGACACGTTTGAGTAGTCCATTCTACGTAACTTTTCGAGATCTATCTAACAATACTGGTTTCGAATCTCAATCGGCGTTAAATTAATTTCTATTAATTAATGTTCGTCTCTAATTAATCGAGTCATTAGCGGATTAATCATCTCTTGATCCTCGTTATACCAGTCAAATATTGTTGACATGCTTGAGGGTCACTGCACTTTGATTGCTTTAGGTGGTGTACATGCTATGCAAAATTATGACATCTGGAGTAGCCACTTTTCTGGTCTTCCTATCAAGGCTGGCTTTGATAGTAGAAACTTTATAGGGTCAGCCTTTGAAATGAGCACGACTCTGTTGGATAGTAAGTAGTGTCTAAATTTCGGAATTGCATGTATTAATGTCAGGCATGCTCTCTCAGCCTTTAGGTATCAGAGTTTAGCATCTCGTATTGTACGACTGAAGTAGTAGATCGGTCGTTCGATGCCTTCATCATCTTCTTAAGAAAGGAGTGCTACGATATCAACATCACTAGAGGCCGTGTACAGTATCAGCGATCGTCCTTGTACTGGATATTTCATGACAGCAGGTGATAATAGTATCTTCTATATTTTCTGGAATGGTTCTTGTTGAACGGTTGTCCATGTAAAGCTTGCTCCTTTCTTCAGTAGAGGGGTGAACGAAGCAATGAGTTAAGCTAACCCAGGAATGAAGCGTCGAATATAATTTACCTTTCCCATGAAACTTTGGAGTTCTTTCACAGTGCGTGGAGGAGGCATGGTGGTGATAGCTTTTGTCTTGTCTGGATAGACTTTGATTCCTTATGCTGTGATTAGGAATCCCAGAAACTTTCCGGAGGAAACACCAAAAGCACACTTCAGAGGGTTCATCTTTAGTTTGTATTCTCGGCATCTCTCAAAAACCTGTCTTAGAACTTGAAAGTGAGATACACGAGTGTTTGACTTCACCACTACATCATCAACATAGTCTTCCACTTGCTTCTGCATCATGTCGTCGAATATGGCAGTCATGGCTCGTTGATAAGTAGCACTGACGCCCTTTAATCCGAAGGGCATCACAGTGTGGTGGAAGTTACCAATAGGAGTACGAAATGCGGTATTGTTGGCATCATGTTCATACATTTTGATCTGGTTGTATCCACTGTAGCCATCCATAAATGAGAACATACTGTGACCGCTGGTTGCATCTACGAGCATATCGATATTGGGTAAAGGAAAGTCGTCTTTCGGGCAGTATTTGTTCAGATTCCTGAAATCAACACATCATCTGATTTGACTATTTATCTTTTTGACAGGAACAATGTTCGCCAGCCATGTTGTATGTTGAATAGGTTTGATGAAGCATGCTGCTAATAGTTTCTGAATCTCAACCTTTATTTTCTCTTCGACTTCGTGTCTGAACAGCCTAGGCGGTTGTTTGACAGCTTTGGAGCCATGGGTGATATGCAGATGATGAATAACTAATTTATTATCTATACCAGGAATTTCTTCGTACGTCCAGGCAAAGACATCCTGATATTCTTTCAGTAGTGCTATTAATTTCATCCATTCCTCTGGTGATAGTGCTGAGCTAATTATAATCGGCCTTGGATCATCCTCGGTTCCGATGTTGATTGTTTTAAAATCATCAGTAGTGGAGTCAGTGTCGTCTTGTAATTGTCAAGGAGCATCTTGAACCTCCTCTTCGAGTGATGATTCACTCTAACATGATTCTTCGTGGCGGGGAGACTCTTCATCGTTCTCCCCTGCTAATTGCTAATCTTTGCGTCGGTAAATGATTCTCCCCTCCGCATCATGACTGGTGATAAAATTTGATCCTTGCGACGCTTAATTGGTGTAGCAGATGACTTAGCTGACTTGATGCCTGAAGATGGTGGTTTGTCTGCAATCTTTTCGATGGACTCCTAGATTGGGAGTGGAGCTCTTTAAATCTTATTTGGAGGTTCGGGGATGTTCTTCTGAGACTCAAGGAATTCAGCATCATAGACCGGGGCATAAGGAGATGATGAAGCCGCAATACGAACAATTTTGTTATTAATTAGACCTTTCATGCATTGATGATATGTTGAAGGAACCACCTTGTTGTCATGGATCCACGGTCGTCCGAGTATCATGTGATAGTCAGGTTCTTGTTAGATCGCGTGGAATTTGGCTTTTGATTGAATAGGCCCCACCTTCAGATCTATGTACGCATATCCATATATATAGATCTGGCTTCCCTCAAAACCAGTCATCAAGATGGGATGACGAACGATCTTGTTTTGTGGGAACTTGGCTGCCTTGAGAGTCTTCATAGTGAAAATATTTGTAGAAGCGCCTGTATCAACAAGAGCCCTCTTGAATTCAGAGTCCTTGATAAAACCGGTTACATACAGGGATCGTTTATTTCCTTTATCTGCCATACGGTCCTCTTCCCCAAATGTGATGTTGTGGATCGAATGCTCAGACATCGTGAACGTCTCTTCTGTTAGAGATAAGGAAGTTAATGGTACCTCAGGTGATATCTGGTTGAGTGCAACGAACGTGTCTGTTCACTGCTTCCTGGAAAAGTGTAAAAGTTTACACAATTTTTCAACTAATTATGTAATCTCCTGGTCCACCGAATTCTCATAAGTAGTGAAATTGTTGCTTTGAGGGTCACCGTGTGGCGAGTCAGTCCCCGGTGCTGGTACTTCTGGAACATAGATTCTTCCTAACACGGATGTCAATTTGATTAGAAAATCGAGTATGTGATTCATTGTATCTTTCATCAGATCCATTTTCCTGGTGTGGATCTCTAAGACTCGTGTCAACTCAGTTAGATTTGGGACTTCTCTGTCTTTTGTGCTGTCAGACGTAGCGTTAGAAGGAGGAATATCGTCGTTTGAAAGATTCTGGATTGGGTTTGGAGTAGTTGAATTAGCTCCTTAAGACCAACCATCATGTGAAAATTTGAGGTTGCAACTGAGAGATTAATCTCCCACTGTGGTCGCCAATCTGTAGATGGGGAAAAACAATTTGTTGGTTTTTAAGGAATTAGGAGACGACCGTATGGAGGAGACTCCTTGAACCGAGCAAAATGTTCAACCTCACACAAATGCACTGCAAGAAGTGAGTGATTTGAATTCTAGAGATGAATCTGTAGTACTCCAGCCTAAACCAAGACAATGGTCGTTCTAGAGTAAATTCGGTCACAAGAGAGGATAGGTTGATCTGTAGGAGGGAAGCTAAGAAATGTGTGGAATCAATGGTAATCAAAGATTGTAGGTGTATTGTGAATTCTGAATATGATAAGTTCTGAATGATTGAAATTACTCAGTTGATAGTAATTGCTCAATTGATGAGTTGTTATTTCAATCATGACTCAAAGACTTATTTATATTGCAGGGATTGTAGACACCATGATCCCATGAAGTGTGACAGTTTATGGAATCAAATAGTAGGGAAATGGAAATCGTGTTTGAAACTAGTTGCTCATCGTGCGGAGACTTGGTTGATTTTCTATCCACTACTTTGTTAACTCCTTCAACTGATTGCATGACTTTCTTACATTCCATCGTGTGTTTGAACACACGTGTCGTAGACCGCCAGACCAAAACCCTAGTTGATATCCCGCCAAGTGACACGATTGACGTCTCGTGGTTAGTTTTGTCAGTTGTTGACTTCATGATTTAACGGGACAATGAGTCCATGTATTTAATGAGTTGAACATGATTTTGTAAAATGTTCTGAAACTCATGAATTGAACGTGGACATGATTCTCACGTTGATATTTGAGGCGAGCAATGATTACTCTAATTTGTTGAATATTGACAGTTGGACCAATATTCCTTGATTTGAGCAAGTATTGCTCATCTAATGAATCATTGGTGTCGTGACCAAAATTAATTAAAATACTAGTAGTCGAACCGAGTATAATTAATATGAATACTGATCATGAGATTGTCATAAAATTATTAGTGTTTGAATCTTGAATTATAATCTTTGGACTCAGAAACCCTAATTTGATCAATTGATGGTTTATTTGAAAATTAATCATGGAATGAAGGAGAACCGACTTCATGGGACTGTGGGTCGACCACGCAGCTTCCATATGCTCGTGTGAGCAAATACCAAGTCCTCTCGAAGAGTTGGTCATTCGTTGATGAAAGAATGATCAAATGCTGGTTTAATCATTTATTCGAAAATGCTCGTATGAGCCTTAGGAGATAAAACCTAATTAATTGTGAAGGTATGAGAGACCGACCAATGGGTCATGAACCAGCCCTGTATGGTCACGGGATCGAATAACGATCGTTCCGTGAAAATCCCAAAATTATTTGGAAGAGTTTTGGACCTAATACGTGCAATTGCGCAAATTAGGTCAAATTGTGTAAAATACGCGGGACCGGCTCCTTGCGATCCAAAGAGCCAACCTTGGTATACCAAGGTAACATGCTCATGTCACCAAAGTGTCCGTAGCTCAGTTCTGAGAATTTTGATATTTTCAGATGTGCATTTGAGCAAATATTTGAGAAAATATGAAGAAATCAGGGGTTTTTGATGAAACCGTCAAAACTTCATGAGATGAAGGAAAAATAATAAAAAAAGTGAAGGAATCATGAAGTGTGGGAATAGGGCCCGGTCCCCTGCGTTTTCCCTAATTTTACGCATTATTTCATGATTTAAAGAAATTTTCATAATTTGAAGGAAATATCATGAAATCAAGGAATTTCATGGGATTATGGAAACATGAAAAATATAATAATAATAAAATGGGACGTTTGGGGCCAGCTAGGGCTTGAACGGCCGGCTAGGGCCTGGTCACACGGGTTTCCCTAATTATATTATTTTCATGGGATCACGGAAATATCATGAGATTAAGGAGTTTTCATTAAATTAAGAAAATAACAATAACATAATGAGGAACCATGAGGTGTGGGGCCGGCGGGGTCAAGACATGACCGGTTGGCCAATGATAACCTCTCTACCATATTTCCTTAATTTTATATTATTTCCCTGGTGTGAGGGAAACACCATGAAACTGAGGAGTTTCCTCAAAACGAAAGATATTTGTTCAGGTGAAAGATTTTCATGAACTCAAGGAAAATAACAAAAAAAATGATAAAAATATGAAACTGGCGCGAGATTGACCACGGCACGTCTGGCCGGTCAGTGGGCCCATGCTCCCATCTCTTTGGTCAATTTTTAGTTATTTATTATTTTCCTTCCTATTTTGCATAGGTTCATCGTCTCGTCGTATTTTGAAATACTTGTCCGTACAGTGATTGTTAGTGCATCATCGTCGAGTACACTTGCACCATTTGAGTCGGGGCTTACTCAGAGGTAGCTTGGATTCCCGTGTGTTGAATATTTATTACTAATCCATGGAATTCTGCTGGGAAGAACCATGGATTGAAGTAACGAAATATTATAAAAGTATTTGAATACTTTCAGAAAATATTTGAATACTTTCAGAAAATATTTGAATACTTTCAGAAAATATTTGAATATTTTCAGAAATTCAGTGGATAAATCCAAGAATTTAAGAATAATTAGTTGATGGCTCTATACTAGCAGAGCAAGATGTCTAGGAGCATTAATTATTCTGACATGAGCTTGCTGGAGCTTTACATCCTTTATATAGTCAGGGAAAATTGTTGTTTGTATCCTGAAGACGTTACCGCTTTATACTAGCAGAGCAAGCTATCTAGGAGCCGTCAATCTTATGATTCTATATAGAAATAATTACTGAAATGTTCATTATTCATGAAATATGTCGTTGTCCAGCCGAGAAACTACATATCTGCATGTACTTTGAGAGACGGTATTCTCAGTCAGAGATTTGATGAGAGACCCGTGTCTCAATACTCTCGTATGATTGCTGGATCAGAAGTTCGTATTACTATAGGTTTACGATTTTAGCCTTTGTCGAAAATCCACCATCTACACACACGACCAGTCTTGCCCACTTCTCCCATCATCACTAACCGTCCATGACTTCCTGACATGTTCTTGTGATGGCGCGCTGCACGCTGTAAACCTCCAGACCAATACCCCAGTATGTATCCCCCAGTTTGTGACATGATTGATGTCTCGAGTGTGTGGATCGTGGGACCCACAGAAAGTAACATGTAATGCTATATTAAATAATTAAGTTATCTAGGAAGTTGATACTTGTGAAGTATCGTATGTATTCTATGCAGGTACTGCATCGAGTATATTCAGCATGTATGAAGCATCGTTGTTTGAGCGTCTCAAAATAGCCTCATGTCCATCCTACTTCATGTGATGGTTTGGAGGTTGCGCAAGCAAGTCCTTCCTTGGCCGACCACATGGTGTGGTAGAGTGACGGGTGGTGATCACCATGACGCCTCACTGACCAATTAACACCTAACCAGGGATGTATAACCAAGTCGGTGAAGTTGGACGGACGAGATGATCTTTGAGACACTCATCTGCGACGGTTAGTGGAATTAGGGTTTTAGAAGAGGTGCGCAAGCACCGCTTTTCAGCTTGGTCGAATCCAAGCTTGGGACACGATTTTGGCATGGCCGATCGGGCATGCGTGTAGACAGCATGCCGGTATACATGCCCATACCTCATTATCCCGTTAAAGTATGATCTGGACCGCTCAATTTGTCCGGCAAAGAGGAGCGGTCAGGATTGATTTACGACAGAAGTTTCATGCCGCAAATTCCACGCGTCATGACTTCTTCAGGCGCGTGTTTCGGGATAACCAAGCTTGGTCGGTCCCGGCCGATTGGTTTGGCGTGTAGGTGGATGGCTTGTGTACATTCATATACCTTACTTTCCCATAGGAACGTGATCTAAGCCACTCAATTCGTCCGACGAAGTAGAGTGGTCGAGATCAGTTTGCGATTGGGAAGTGTGACCATGCTAGTTTGGGCGTGCGAATTGGAACGACCAGGCATGGTATGCCTTGGCCGGTCGGGTGTGGAGATAGATGGGTCCACAGTGATCATGTTGATGCTCACTGGACCTGCTCAGTCGACTCTTAAACCCTTCATTCGATCAGGAGAAAACGGAAATTTACGATCAATACAAACCCTAATTAGGGTTTTGCCGGCCATGCGGCATGCCCACTTTGGGCGCACGATCTGGAATGACCAGTTATGGTTGGTCCTGACCGATCGGTCATGTGTGTAGGCGGGATTACAGTGAGCGTGTTGACATGCTCTGGGCCCTTTGAATCTACATCTACACCTTCCATCTATGCCTGCGAAGATGGATGGTTGAGACTGTTTTGCGACACATGCAATGTGCCGCAAACCCTAATTTAGGGTTTTTCGTCCATACTGCTTTGGCTTGGACGGCTTGGCAAGCTATGCCACCCTTTTAGGGAGGACGACCGTGCGGGGTCCGCGTTGGGTCGGTAGTGAATATTCCAATACCTGCTTGGGGTCATGGATTCAATCTAAGCCATCCAATCATGCTGGTGAAGTTGGATGGTCGTGATCATTTCTGAGACTGATATGGACAGTCCAGATTCAAATATGCTCAATCGGGCTAGTATAACACACCGAGAGTTGCAACCTATACGGGTATTTCGTACATGCTTCATTATTAATGCTTGGAGGTTCGTGTTGCTCTGCTGAGAACAACACTCAGTCTTCATGCCGCACCGAGAATGAGTACAGGAAATACAAGGTTGGTCATCCATTAATTAATAATGCTGTAAATTCACAGTGTATATGGGATTGTTGCCACATGATCCAACCTGGATGAATTTCGTGTATTTAATTCACAGAATACTGGGATTATTTCCACATGCTCCATTTTAGGTGAATTAGTAAAGTGAAGAAGTATTCATCACTTATTAATGGCTTTATCTTTTGCAAGATGTTAGCGCATAATTTTGGCTTTTACAATTTTAGCCTTAAATGAAAATCCACTATCAACAACCTTCTAATCTTGCTATGAGCAAGTCGATCGAACGAGGGTGGAGTTGGGTTGACGGTGAACTCGTTAGCACTTCCTTAATCATTCGAAGGAAGATCTAAGTCGTCCAACCATGCTAGCTAAGTTGGATGGTCGTGATACTTTTGAGACCTTTTTTGCTGATCATAGCTCGTTTGAGCTATCTTTCAACAGCGTGATCACCCATGTTAGGGTTAACGTTCAAAGACGTTACGGGAGTGCTAGATGGAATCCGATTGGTAGGGGTATTGGTGGGCCCGCCGGTGGTTATCATGTTTCTTGCCTAATTCTACCAGGAGTAAGCTAGGCTTGTTGAATTGCGTGGCCAAATTGTGTGGCCGTGATTATTTTTTAGACTGACGTGAACAGTCTAGATTTTCTTTAAGGAATTTAAACGCGTTCGATCGCGCTATCTTTTAATCAAAAGGTGTGTGAATACGCTAATCTCTTTATCAGAGAGTGGTGTAGCCTACGTGAGTGTTTTCATGCAGGTCTCAACACTGACACTTCGGGAGATTCATGCTATTCCGCTGCGAGTGAACATTAATCGTCATGTCATGCCAATATTGAGAGTTCAGCTGGGAACATAGCATAGGAAAATACCAGGCAGATCATACATTAGTGAATAATGCAATAGGTTGAAATTTACAGAATATATGGGATTGTTGCTTCACGCACCATTCTGGATAAATTTCGTAAATATGTTGAATTGCTTAATACATATGTAAGTGAAAAGGTTTATGCACTCATCACTTTCAAATGGTTTTTGTTCCTTTGGAGGATGACAGCGTATTAAAATACAGGGTTTCATGATTTTAGCCCTAAACCGAAAACCACCATCAACAACGAGGAAGTTTGCTCAAATGAGGGAATTTCAAGAGATGAGGGAAATAATAAAAATATGGGGAGGCGTGGGACCGGCCACTGCATGGCCGGTGGGACCAGGTCCCGTGCGCCTTATTATTTTTTTATTTTTATTTTTCTTCCTTTTCCTATTTTGTATAGGTTTTCATACTTCCTAGTTCATCCATATTTTGAATGCTCATTTATGCATTTGGGTGCTCGTTCGTGCATTATTGCTAAGTACACTCACATCATTTTCTCGGGGCTTACTCGGTGGTGGCCCAAATGCCAGTATGTTGAATATTTATTACTAACCCATGGAGCTCTGCAGGGAAAAGCCATGAACTGAAGTAATGAAATATTACGATTAAATTAAAATATTTTCTAGGAATTCAATTGATGAATTTTGCGACTATAATTCTTTAATTGATGTCTCTATACTAGAAGGCAATCTATCTAGGAGCGTTATTGTTAGAGCATTGCTCGGTCAAACTCGCATGCGTTGCTATCTCAACATGTTTGTCAATCTTAGTAATCAAAACTATATAGTCTTGATTTCTAGTCTACTATAGCTAAGGTCTCGGACTAGGATAGAAAGTGTAGTTGAGCTCAAGAACTCCATGGCGATCATCATACAAGATGAAGGACTACTCAAGGAACCAGTGGATCTTCATCGACTAAAAGGTATATGGAGACTTGAACTTATCTATCACTCAAAAGTCTATCTACTTTATCTCCTATCTTGAGACAAAAGTAGTTGTACTATATATACTAAGAATATGCACATGTGACATTTCGAGCTGAGTATATATCGCTTATTTATTTATCTAAATGGGTGTTGGTAAAACTTTCGCTTTAGCCAAGTTCATCTTTTCCTAGTGACGAATGTCATGTTATGTTTCAATCACTTTGGAAATTTCTCTGACGAAAACTAGTTTGTGAATAACAATTATATGACGTCCTCTGAGAATGTTTCAATGATTGAAATGAGAGTTTAGACTATATAACCATTGTGGGATATAAACATTGTTTTGGCAACACATATATGTATAAGTCATTAACACTTGAATCGAAGTTTGCGAACTTTGTTGATCAAGTGGAACCGGAAAGTGAGCATCAACTCAGTCCGCGAACCCAGTCCGTGAACTGGCGTAAGTTCTCGAGCCCGAGAATATCTACTGAAGTTGAAGCTCATGTGCAGTCCGCGAACTGACGGAAGTTCTCATCTCGAGAAATTCTGCTGGATTTTATTAACTTCAACCGGTTAGCTTGAGTCCGCGAACTCAAGAGGTTATGTATGAAAACGATTGTTCGTGAATTTATCTTAAATTACTAAGGAATGCTTTTGCAAACCGTGGCTTTATAGTTCATGAAATGATTCGAGTGAATCACACCGTTTTTGATTCAATTGTGTCTCTTATAGTACTTGAAATCTCATAGCAATTGAACAATTCTCTAACTAGTTCATTTGAGTCATTTGGACTAGTTATGGTGAAGAAGAATATGGTTTATATGAAAGTTATCATATGGATAACCATTTGGTTGACTAATATTGAACCAACCATTGTACACATTTGGGCATGGTTACATGAACTCAAAACGTCAAGTACATGTGTGTATGACAAGCTAAGTTTTTGATCTAACGGTTGAGAGATATTAGCTTATATCTAATCAGGTTTTCATCTAACGGTGAATGTTGAATACTTTGTTATCAAGCTAACATTGATTGCAAACCCTGATTTGAAAGACTATATAAGGATAACTCTCGCTATTGGAAAAAATAATCCCTACACACCTTTCTTGTGTGATACTAGTTTTCTCTAAGCTAGAGTCGATCTCCATTAACCCTTGAGTTTTATCTCTAAATTCGGCTTAACGACTTAAAGACTTCATTGGGATTGTGAATCCATACCGATACTACTTTTCTTGTAGTTGTGTGATCTGATCTTGCTATTTATATCGTACGAGTACAATTATAATAATTGGCTTGAGATTTTTATCTCCGATAGGCAAGATAAAAGTAGTCACAAACATCTTCGTCTCATTGTTTGTGATTCCTCAATAATCTTCTTCACTGCGTCGATTAAGTTTATTGTGAGGTGATTGATGAAACTGAGTTGTTCTTCGGGAATATAAGTCTGGTTTTATCGATTGGTTCCTGTTCACCTTGATTTATCAAAAGATGGAACAACACTCATAGGTTTATTCGTGGAAGACGAATTTATCTATTATCTGTATACTTTTCTGTGTGAGATAGATTTGTTTACTAAAGTCTTTGACTTTAGGTCGTAGCAACTCTTGGTTGTGGGTAAGATCAGCTAAGGGAATCAAGTGCGCGGTATCTTATTGGGATCAGAGGCGTAGGAGCGTAATTGTACCTTGGATCAGTGTGAGATTGGTTGGGGTTCAACTACAGTCCATACCGAAGTTAATTTGGAGTAGGCTAGTGTCTGTAGCGGCTTAATATAATGTATGTTTAATCTTGACTAGGTCCCGGGATTTTTTTGCATTTGCGGTTTCCTCGTTAACAAAATTCTGGTGTCTGTGTTATTTCATTTCCACGTTATATTTTTATATAATTGAAATAATACAGGTTGTGTGTTGTTTAATCGATTAGAATATCCGACCTTATTGGTTGTTGATTTAAATCGATTGACACTTGGATATTGGTCTTTGGTACCATCCAAGTTATCTCTCTTTGATTAGGCTCGCGAATCTTATTTTCTTGAGTAAATCAAATTGAGAGATTGAGATAATAACTCATTGAGATATTTTCTATTGATTGAGTCTTGTTGATTCTCTAGAAAACAACTCGGAGTTGTCCATACAGATTTCTAATCTGAATATTAGGTGAGGTTGTTAGACCCCTGCATTTTCAATTGGTATCAGAGCAGGCAAACACGTTCAAAGACCTTATAAGTCGGTGTTTGTAGTGATCTGATTATGGACGTGTCTATCTCTAATAACGTACCAGTTCATAAATCATCAGATGATTTTCAAAGCTTGGATTCACCTGAGAAAACTGTCACATCTAGGTCAGTATATAAACATTCTCTTAATGTTGAACCTGTTGAAGTCTGGGAAATATGCCTAGAAGAACAGTTGGATGAACTTTCTGATGAAGGTGATTCAGATATTGATAGAGATGTTGATGAGGAAGTCTCAGAGTATTTTAAGGTTTTGAATTCATTAGAAAAGAATAAGATGACAACTTCTCATGTCACACTTCTTCTGACTCCTCTCTGTCGAGAAAACAAGAAATTGAGAAGATGTTACGCAGGTGTTTATGTTTCGAATCGATCCTCAAGGATTATGAGGAAAACCTGCGTATAAAGTCACTTGAATGTGATAATATTTATCAAAAGTATTTTTTGTTGGAAGAAAAACTTGCAGAATCTGAAGCAAGGTTTAACTCTCAACAAATTAGTTTTGATGACAGAGAAAGTGCTTGTCTCGCTAGAGAAAAACGCCTTGAGGCTGATTTAGCTGCTGCTCTTGATAAAATCAAGATGTTGGAAGATGACTTGAAAAAGTTCAATACTAGTTCAAGCAAATTAACCACTATGCTAGGAGCAAGTAAAAATCATCATGATACACGAGGATTGGGCTATAAGGAAATAGATGCTCCAAGTATTAGCAAAGAGGTAAAATTTGTCAAGGCTAGTGATTCTTCTCAACAAAAGGTTTCCACTGATGGAAAAAGTGAAATACCTTCACCGACATTTAAGGTTCGAAAGACCAAAGTATATCAACCTCCAAAGTCATCACATACGGATTGAGGTAATAACATTCCTTATGTTTGCCACTATTGCGGGAATAAAGGCCACCTGGAAAGGAGATGTCGTTACCGTATAAAGAATGATAAACTTCACGATGTTCTTGTTTGGGCATCACAAGAAGTTGTGAAACCAAAATCATATGTTAAGGCTAATCCCATTAATGCTACATGTTGTAGTTGTCCAACCTTTATGCAAAGGAATCAGTGCTGTGATAAACCAATTTTTGCCTATAAACGTCATATGAAGCCTTTTCACAATCGTAATTGTTATCAAAAGAATAACTTCGTAAAGACAAATACAACATCTGATGCTCCCAATTGGTGAAAGACTAACTTGCAAAAGAATAGTCAATCCAATTCTCTCTCGAGAAATCTAGAAAAGAGTAATGGGCAGAAAGTTCTGGTTGTTCCTAAACACACTCAAAAGTGGGTACCAAAGTGTAGCGCCCCCTAATCTAGAAGCTGACTAATACATGGGATTAACTAAACAAAGAGGCACTACGAATCTAAATCAAATACTTAAACGTTCAATTAAGAAATCTGCTACAAAAACTTAACCCAAAACTAACCCCTCTCAGAAATATATATACAAGATCTTCTCCCAAATGATACATATATAATAGTCATTTGGTTTTCAAATAAAATATACAACATAATAAACATAACAGAAGTTAATCAACTAGCGAAGTTAACTTCTCGGAGCTTTCGCTGCGGAAATCTGATTTGTCACTGAAACTGAAAGTGGGAATAATTAACATTAACTTCTAAGTAATCATAGGCAAGAGTTGGAAAACAATACATGTTTTTCCGAAACATTAAACAGTGACTAAGTCACTAAAATAATCATACATGTATATGGAACAAACTCCTTCGTCAAACAATGTACTAATATGGTTGTGAACCTCTAAATACCGACAATTCACACCTATATAGCTATGGATGCTACCAAGACCACGGTGACCAACTCTAAACAATAAAAGTTGAATTAAAGTAGGTGTAAATGTGAATGAGCGTATCCTATATACCACAAGTGGAAATTCTCATTTCCCATAACAATTCATACTGACAACAAACAATACAAGTCCTTTCCAAATCGTGGAAAGATTCATAGAATCAACAGGATTATCATAATGCATTTTAAACAAAGCATGAAATGCACGTACAGACAATGCATGAGTTTTTTAAGCATAAACATTTATAAAAACAACAATAATGAATACAAAAGAGTCAAATGCATTCCCACACCTTTTGATGACAGGCCACGCCTACCTCGAGATCCACGATCCACTGGTTCGTCCGTTGAATCGAACGTTGTTAATAACGAACTATTAATCACACAATAACTTTAAGAAACTAGCCACAAAGGCTCACACAAGAATCATAACATAATTTATACAAGTTCTGATTATAAGCTAAGTGAACTATCTAATGGTTCAAAGCCCATTTATGGTTCTTCACATCATCATAATCCATCTCTTGCATATCTAAAGGTTTACCAAATCATTGGGTTGGTTCTCTAGTCCAATAGCTAAGTCTTATGAGTATCTACAACTTTATAGAAGAAGTCAAAGTTTAATTCGGACCACGAGAGATCCAAAACATCTAACCAAGAAAACTACCCCAAGCCCAAGTCAACTAACAGTCAAACTAACGGTCAATGGTCAACTAACAGTCAACGTCCAGGTCAAGTCAATGTACATGGTCAATGGTCAACGAGTCAAGACTAATGACTCAGTGGGTCAAATCCGATTCAACCTGATTCGACTCAGTCAGATAGACTGAGTCAGCTACAGTCAGATCCTGACTAGGCTGAATGGCAAAAGGCCAAACCCTTACACATGCCAGAACTAAAGCATCACCCACTTCACTAAAAGACCAACAGTAAGTAATATCCATGCTAGTAAAACTTCACAGGCTCAAGTACAAATCATTCATTTACTTAAACAACTTCATAATACAAACACAATTACAAACTAGATTTACCTGCAAATGCAGCGTTTAACAACACATTCCACTAAACTGAATCATCACCAGTTTCAGATTAACTACAACAACAATCTCAGTTTAAACATTTCAATCTTCATCTATACAATTTATAAACTACAACACCACATCTTGTAACTCAGTACAATCACCTACCTGATCTGACTCAAACTTGGTTCTATGGCCAACTCCAAACCAGCCATGAACAACTTCCACTGTAACATCGAGCCTTCGCCTGATCACCCATTAATTCTACCACCAGTACATACATTACAAGACCTCCACCATTTCAGTTCATGCCAACATAAAACTTTTTTAACTCCCTGATTCATTCATTCATAAAATAACTCAAAATTGAATTACAAAGATAGCACATCCTACCTGCAACAGCAGAGGTTGCAAGATTTCACAGTAGTTGCCTAACTATAATTCTACCACTAAGATCACCTCCATGTAACTTTCTTCACCAACAACTCCTACACTTCATTCATACTTTTCTCAGCCATACACTGCATCACCATCTAGTCCACAAGACAACAATCAACCTCCAATTGCATACTCAATCTAGTTACAATGATCAACTCTTTAACGATATCACCACCAACACCGGAAACTTACAATTTGAACTGCAACTTTGGTAATACCACCACATTCACTTCAGTTACAAACTATAGATCTCAACACCAACACAACTTACAGTTCAACTTAGTTCAACAGCATTACCACCAGGCTTATTTACTGCAGCCATCTGAGTTAATCAAACTCTGCAAAATCCTAACATTCATCTACATCCACCATTACAACAACAACACCAACATCTAACCTTTCTCCATGTGATTCACATCCATAAACATATTCATACCACAGCAAACTTAATTTACATTTCATGGAAAAACTTATAAACCAACTGATTTTACTATTAAGAAACATTACGTCAAATCAGTGTTGCTCAGACAACTGAGGTTGAATTCGTCATTCCTCTGCCTCAATTGAACAACCACATCAACCTAAAAACACTCAACAATCATCATCACCATCTTTGTTTTACAGAGGAACCCTAATTCCATTAACGGCTTCAAATCCCAAACCCTAATCACGGTTTACTCAAATCCTCAATCATTTCTTCAATTTCTTCCCTGAATAGCTTCAATCTAACGAACCCATCCACTGATTCCATCTAATTCTTCTTACACCACCACTCAAGTCGAACCTTAATTCAACTTCAAACCACTTTTCAACCTCATAATCCAATTCTTGGTAAACCCAACTTAATTCAATCCCCTAAACCATCATCTTCATCTTCTAATTATTACTCGAATCGAATTTTAATCCAACTCAGGAAACCCTAATTCTTTACTCAATCATCAGAACAACTTCAAAGCCTCAATTAAACTCATACCCATGATTCTTCATCAACAACAACTCCATAATTCATCCTTTGAATCTTCAGAACATCAATCAATTCTATAAGCCCTAATATTTCCTATCTACTCTTCATCACGATTCACGACAACACTTTATTCTTCTTAATTCCATGATACATGAACATTTACTTCATATAAACAACATCACCGATCGAATTTTCTTGAATTTACTTTCAAAATCGTTACTCGACTGAAGAACAGAGAAAGCAGAGAAGAGAAGAATGAAAAGAAGAAGAAAGAAGAAGGAAAGAGAAAATGAATTTCTCTTCGATCGGTTTAGGGATAAGACCAATAGAGAACACTAACCAACCCACCTTATTTGATAAGGAAAGCCCATGTCGGTTCGAGTGCAAAAAGACTAATTTTCCCTCTATAGTAATCTGTTGATATCTACTTCGTCTGGTATCCAAATGGAACGCGCGAGAAGCCCATCTCGCATAACTTTTCGAGATCTATCTAACGATACTAGTTTCATATCTAAATCGTTGTTAGATTAATTTCTATTAATTAACATTCGTGTTAAACTAATCGAGTTATTATCATCTAATTTGTTTCTTGACTGGTCTAATATCATTGACGAGCTTGAGGATCCTTACATTCTCCCCACCTTATTTTATTTTCGTCCTCGAAAATCAAACCATCCCTCTGGTCTTCAAAAACTCCCCACCTTATAAAATAATTCCATCACTTGTCTAAGCGCGAACAACATAAAACCGAACGCAAACCTATATGGCTTTCTACAACTAAAATTTGTGGCTCTAGGTTCAATTACGCTGATTTAAGTTCTATTCAAGAGGGAAGTCTAAGTTTCTTACATGAATGAATCTTTATAATGGAAACTACGAATTTTTAGTTTTAAATTGTCTAAACTAATTTCTATGTCAATAACTTACTGGTTCTAAGTACTTTTAAAAGATATTCAACAATAAAGTTTCTCAATAAAATTTGGGATCTATTAGTTCACTAATAGAAGAAAGTCTCCCTTCAATGCCTAGTGATACAAGAATGCAGTTGCCCTGTCTAGGTTCGCGACGCCTGACAATGCCTACCTACGTAACAAGTATCACCCGAACACATCAGAATTACCAACTTCACTATTCCCAAGTGCTGGATTAACTAAGTATTAATTCTAATTAATCCTTAACCTTTATCTTAACTTGTGTAACTCTGATAAATTTACTTCATAAAATATATATAAATAATTTACATCATTTTAAGTAATTTATTCATCAAAATTTGATTAATTAAATACTAACTTATTATGACTAATCAATCTCTAAATTCATTGTAACTAATTTAGTTTAAAATTTCTACTTCATAAATTATATAAATAGGTTACATCATTTTTAGCAATTTAATCATCAACATTTATTTGATTTGATTGATTTATTTATTTATTTTATCTATATAGTAATCCAATTTCGATTTTACGGTAATTTATAATATCTGATATTCTTAACTTTGTTGTGATATCATATATAATTATTTTTAGATTCATGAACTATTTACGAATTAACTTAATGTTATAACCATTATCCAAATGTTACATTGTTATTTTATTTTCAATATATCTATTGTTTATTTCATTATGTGACTTGATATATATAATTAACCGCTAACAATTCTTCATAGTTGTTTGCTATTAATATTTTATTATTATTATAACATTTATTTCTTAGGTCGATAAAAGTTAATCGTAATTAATCATAATGCCAAGTTCAGTTTTATTATTTATATTAGATTTGATTTGGTCTAACTTTATTTTCTTAATTAAGTTTATGTTATTGCTAAGTAATCCTTAAGTTGTGCTATTAATAAAAATTACGTTTTGCTATTACTATCCAATAATTATTATCCAGATGATATTTACAATAACTCTAAATATTATAGTAATTAGTATTATATAGCATTCTTATTTGCTTATCTTATCAAAATTTATCCTCTTAATTATATTGTCATTTTCATTATTCTTAAGTTAAGAGTCCAGTTAGTACAATAAGCTTTAATCTTCTAATTATAACTTTACATTCACGTAAAGATTGATATAATAGATTTTATTTATTCATATTAAATCTGTATACTATATCTTGTTAAATATATTGACCTTGGTAATTTAATATGATTCAAATTTTGAGTCCGCATAAAGTATTAATGTTTTAATAGTCTTTAGATTTTGGATTAATAATAAGTATCTTATTCATAGGCAAAATTATTCTCCTTTTAAGTTTAATTTAGTTCTAAGCATTCAAGTACTATAAATATTACTTCATGTGTATAATTTAGTGATTTAGTGAATCATTTATTGGACTAAAGATAATCTGGGTATAAGATCGTTAACAAGTTTTAGTCTTTATTTTATGCCTTATATGTCTTTTATTAACAATCTGGTTTGAACGCAAAACTCATAATTCTAAATTGTTATTGGCTAATTTTGAAAAAAACTTAATTTTAGATAAGCATTAATAATTTTCCATTGATATTTAATCATAATCATTATTTTATTGCTATATATTTGTTAATGATATTTTAATTTACGTCATACTCAATATAATACCAATTTAAATTCTAACAGTTTAAGTTTGTCATTCTAATTTTTTCATTTCAAAAGATGATTGAATTTACTTATGAAGAAGGATCCTATTAATATATAAATTTATTTTCTTTTAATTCTAATATTACACTAGGCATCCGAATACTATTATGACTACTTCATGTATATTTGTTTCATTTTAAAGATTTACTGGATCATATTAGTTTAAAAATAATTTCAGTACAAAATTACTAACAAGTTGAGTCTTTGTATTTTATACATTGTATCTTTACTTCCTAAAGTCTAACTCCTAACAAGTATTATATTAATTATCTAGTTTAGGCGCAAAGCATATATCTCTAATTTGTAATTAGTTTAATTTACAAAACTTAATTGTCAATAGGAGTTATTAATTATTTATTTATTTTAATTATTATTTTTTGATTGAAATTTTAAATTAAGTTCAATGTGATACTAATTGATGAATGCTAGCATTACTTTATTAAAATTACTATTACTATCATTATCATCAATAATTACTATTATAGTATTTTTATTATTAACATTGATGATTGAGCTATTATTCTAACTACTCTTACAAATATTATTAAATCCCAAAAATATTATTAAAATTTATGTAATTATAAATTGTTGACTCTACGTATATGTTAAGATATTCAATAAGTTTCTATGTGACTTTCAAAATTTATCAATAACATTGATTTTACTATTTTTCTAATATAAGATTGCTTATGTGTTCACTCTTTTTAGACCAATTATCTAATCTCTAATAGCTAAAGTTATCGGTGTACCCTACAATTTTTATTTCATTAATTACACATACAAACAACCAAGAAAACCAATCAATCAATCTTTAATTATTGATAGCTTTTAGTGATTAAGATTTATCTCACAACCCAACCCAGTTCTAAACCAATCTAGTTCACTAACTGGCAATGGCTATTCCTATTGTCTCCCATATAAGATCTAATAAAGAGCTCTGATACCAACTTTGTAGCGCCCCCTAAGCTAGCAGCTGACTAATACAAGAGATTAACTAAACAAAGAGGCACTACGAATCTAAATCAAATACTTAAATGTTCAATTAAGAAATCTGCTACAAAAACTTAACCCAAAACTAACCCCTCTCAGAAATATATATACAAGATCTTCTCCCAAATGATACATATATAATAGTCATTTGGTTTTCAAATAAAATATACAACATAATAAACATAACATAAGTTAATCAACTAGCGAAATTAACTTCTCGGAGCTTTCGCTGCGGAACTCTTATCTGTCACTGAAACTAAAAGTGGGAATAATTAACATTTAACTTCTAAGTAATCATAGGCAAGAGTCGGAAAACAATACATGTTTTTCCGAAACATTAAACAGTGACTAAGTCACTGAAATAATCATACATGTATATGGAACAAACTCCTTCGTCAAACAATGTACTAATATGGTTGTGAACCCCCTAAATACCGGAAATTCACACCTATATAGCTATGGATGCCACCAAGACCATGGTGACCAACTCTAAACAATAAAAGCTGAATTAAAGTAGGTATAAATGTGAAGGAGCGTATCCTATATACCACAATTGGAAATTCTCATTTCCCATAACAATTCATACTGACAACAAATAATACAAGTCTTTTCCAAATCGTGGAAAGATTCATCGAATCAACATGATTATCATAATGCATTTTAAACAAAGCATGAAATGCACGGACATACAATGCATGAGTGTTTTAAGCATAAACTTTTATAAAAACAACAATAATGAATACAAAAGAGTCAAATGCATTCCCACACCTTTTGATGGCAGGCCACGCGTACCTCGAGATCCACGATACACTGGTTCGTCTGTTGAATCGAACGTTGTTAATAACGAACTGTTAATCACACAAGAACTCTAAGAAACTAGCCACAAAGGCTCACACAAGAATCATAACATAATTTATACAAGTTCTGATTATAAGCTAAGTGAACTATCTAATGGTTCAAAGCCCATTTATGGTTCTTCACATCTTCATAATCCATCTCTTGCATATCTAAAGGTTTACCAAATCATTGGGTTGGTTCTCTAGTCCAATAGCTAAGTCTTATGAGTGTCTACAACTTTGTAGAAGAAGTTAAAGTCTAATTCGGACCACGAGAGATCCAAAACATCTAACCAAGAAAACTACCCCAAGCCCAAGTCCACTAAGTCAACTAATTGTCAAACTAACGGTCAATGGTCAACTAACAGTCAACGTCTAGGTCAAGTCCATGTCCATGGTCAATGGTCAATGAGTCAAGACTAATGACTCAGTGGGTCAAATCCGATTCAACCTGATTCGACTCAGTCAGATGGACAGAGTCAGCTATATTCAGATCCTGACTAGGCTGAATGGCACAAGGACAAACCCTTGCACAGGCCAGAACTAAAGCATCACCCACTTCACTAAAAGACCAGCAGTAAGTAATATCCATGCTAGTAAAACTTCACAGGCTCAAGTACAAATCATTCATTTACTTAAAAAACTTCATAATACAAACACAATTACAAACTAGATTTACCTGCAAATGCAGCTTTTAGCAACACATTCCACTAAACTGAATCATCACCAGTTTCAGATTAACTACAACAACAATCTCAGTTTAAACATTTCAATCTTCATCTATACAATTTATAAACTACAACACCACATCTTGTAACTCAGTACAATCACCTACTTGATCTGACTCAAACTTGGTTCTATGGCCAACTCCAAACCATCCATGAACAACTTCCACTGTAACATCGAGCCTTCGCCTGATCACCCATTCATTCTACCACCAGTACATACATTACAAGACCTCCACCATTTCAGTTCATGCCAACACAAAACTTTGTTAACTCCCTGATTCATTCATTCATAAAATAACTCAAAATTGAATTACAAAGATAACACAGCCTACCTACAATAGCATAGGTTGCAAGCTTTCACAGTATTTGCTTAACTATAATTCTACCACTAAGATCACCTCCATGTAACTTTCTTCACCAACAACTCCTACACTTCATTCATACTTTTCTCAGCCATACACTGCATCACCATCTAGTCCACAAGACAACAATCAACCTCTAATTGCATACTCAATATAGTTACAATGATAAACTCTTTAACGATATCACCACCAACACCGGCAACTTACAATTTGAACTGCAACTTTGGTAATACCACCACATTCACTTCAGTTACAAACTATAGCTCTTAACACCAACACAACTAACAGTTCAACTTAGTTCAACAACATTACCACCCGGCTCATTTACTGCAGCCATCTGAGTTAATCAACTCTGCAAAATCCTAAATATTTATCTACATCCACCATTACAACACCACCACCAACATATAACCTTTCTCCCTGTGATTCACATCCATAAACATATTCATACCACAGCAAACTTCATTTACAGTTCATGGAAAAACTTATAAACTAATTGATTTTACTATTAAGAAATATTACCTCAAATCAGTGTTGCTCAGAAAACGGAGGTTGAATTCGTCATTCCTCTGCCTTAATTGAACAACCACATCAACCTAAAAACACTCAACAATCATCATCACCATGTTTTTTTTATAGAGGAACCCTAATTCCATTAACGGCTTCAAATCCCAAACCCTAACTCACGGTTTACTCAAATCCTCAATCATCTCTTCAATTTCTTCCTTGAACAGCTTCAATCTAACAAACCCATCCACTGATTCCATCTAATTCTTCTTACACCACCACTCAAGTTGAATCTTAATTTAACTTCAAACCACTCTTCAACCTCATAATCCAATTCTTGATAAACCCAACTTAATTCAATCCCCTAAACCATCATCTTCATCTTCTAATTCTTACTCGAATCGAATTTTAATCCAACTCAGGAAACCCTAATTCTTTAATCAATCATCAGAACAACTTCAAAGCCTCAATTAAACTCATACCCATGATTCTTCATCAACAACAGCTCCATAATTCATCCTCTAAATCTTCAGAACATTAATCAATTATATAAGCCCTAATATTTCCTATCTACTCTTCATCGCGATTCACGACAACACTTTATTCTTCTTAATTCCCTGATACATGAACACTTCCTTCATATAAACAACATTACTGATTGACTTTTCATGAATTTACTTTCAAAATCGTTACTCGACTGAAGAACATAGAAAGCAGAGAAGAGAAGAATGAAAAGAAGAAGAAAGAAGAAGGAAAGAGAAGAAGAAAAGAGAAAATGAATTTCTCTTCGATCGGTTTAGGGATAAGACCAATAGAGAACACTAACCAACCCACCTTCTTTGATAAGGGAAGCCCATGTCGGTTTGAGTGAAAAAAGACTAATTTGCCCTCCATAGTAATCTGTTGATATCTACTTCATCTGGTATCTGAATGGCACGTGCGAGAAGTCCATCTCGCATAACTTTTAGAGATATATCTAACGATACTAGTTTCATATCTAAATCATTGTTAGATTAATTTCTATTAATTAACGTTCGTGTTAAAGTAATCGAGTTATTATCATCTAATTCGTTTCTTGAATGGTCTAATATCGTTGACGAGCTTGAGGGTCCTTACACAAAGAAATCCAATTATGCCTTGAGTGTGAAAAGGAACGATCTTCCAGAAAATTCCATGACTTTGGAGAAGGCAGTATCCATGATGTTGGAACTTCACAAGTTTTTTGGAAAAATGGAACTGGATGTGAAAGGTTCTAAAAGCGATCCCTTTCTTGATAATCCAACGGACACTTGTGGTGAGCAAGATATTGTTCACCCCAACACAACTTAGTTGTGTTGTAAGTGCATCCTCACTAAGGAATGCCTTGCTATGTATACGGTGAGGGAAGCACAAGAATTGGGGCACACAGATTATGTTCGGAAAGACGATTGGATTCTTATAAAAAGGTATGTCTATAAGCTTGAGCAATATTTGTGTTATTATTTGCTTAGAGTACTTATAATGATTCATCTACCTTGCTTATCGTTTATTTCTACCTAACTTGATATGTGTTTAAGGTTCGTAAATGTTTAGGTTTAAAAATAATGGTTTGGGATGTTTGGACTTCATGGTAAACATACTAAGTATACATAACATCATTTAAAACCAAAATCCAGGGGCTTAAGTTCGCAAACCCCTTCTGCATACTGCTGCAGGATATGAAAATTCGTGTGCAAACTCGTAAGTTCGCGAACTTGCCTGTAGACGTCGATATTCGGTCAACTTGTTTTGGCCGTAACTTCTTCGTCCGAACTCGGAAATGAACTCATTCTTTTTGAATTATATTCCTCTTTGAATTATTTTCCAAGTGGAGATGAGAAACCTTGAATTTGGATGAGTTAAGATTGGTATTTATCATGTCTCTTGTTTTTGAGTATTTTGCTCAGTTTCGTTGCACTTGTTCCACTTCTCTTGAACTTGGGTACTTGGATTCTTGGATTACTACTCTTATAAGATAATTTGTAGCTTTTACAAGAATTTTGTTGGAAAATCTTTTTATACGCCTTTGGTAGCTATTATTGGTATAAATCCGGGCGAAAAAGATTGATTCTACCCTCTAAAGAGAAATCATCTTATATGTGCATTACGAGTTTGTCTTGATGCCTAGGAAACTTCTTATGAGAATTTATTCTTGCTATTGAGAAGGATTGATATAGTTTTGGAATAGAAATGATTGTGATTACACATAGCTATATCCAATGATTTCATCTTCTTGTTTTTAGATTTATTGGTTTAAATTCTAAAGTTCTTTGGAAGATGGTGGTTGCAGTATTAATCTTTATGGTTTTATATATTGCAATATTTTGATGGGATTTATATGTTTACGTCCATAAATTTGATTATCCCATATTTTATCAAAAGTAAAGTCGTTCACGAATTGGTATGAAAATATTGATAAAGGAATGAATGGACTTTTGGAAAAATACAAAAGTTAAGCCTATATTGTGAATTATTGATGTAAGATAGGTTAAAATCTTTTGTGATTCAAGGATAAAGTCTATTATGTCACTTTGTGATGGAAAAATAGAATAAGTCCTTGTTTGTAATCCACGGTATAGAGCTTAATTGTTCCATATTATTATGTATTATAGTGAAGGTTCCATTGAGTATCTCATGTTGAGCACGATACAACTAAGTCGATTTCTTATTGGCATGGTTGGTTGTTCCATGAGATGTTATATGTTGAGCATTAAGAACTAAATTAATCAACTTGTGTGGTTATTTAGTTTGTATTCCATGAGTTCTCTCATGTTGAGTACATGTACGATTAAGGTTGTCATTTTCTATGATAATCTTAGTCGGGGTTCCATAATCTCTTATGTTGAGCCCAAATGAACTAAATCAATCATCTTGTGTGATTATTTAGTTAGCACTCCATAGATTTTTCTCATGTCGAGTGTGGACAATTGAATTGATTACCTTGTGATTAGTTTAATTGTGTAATCCGGTTAGAATATTTATGGGTTCTCTTGTGAATAATCTAATCGATGAATTAAGTCTCCATAAGTTTACTTGTGTTAAGCATATTTAGTCAAATTAATCTTGGTTCGCTTTGGTTAATATGATTGAATATTTTGGATTCCAAATTCATACTTGTATGCAATTTGTTGAGTCTAAAGAAATCCGTCTTTTCTCTTGAAATTAAGGTCGCTCTTGTTGTTCCTTAGGGAATGACATCATATGGGGGAGAATATTTTTTGAACTTGCGCTTAATTTCCAAATCTTTGTAGGGAGTGCGGCTGTGGAATTTTTAGGGGTTATCTTGTATCTTTATAAGCTCCTTGATGAATGCATTTAGCCTCGGCTTTATGATTGCATCTAAAAAAGATGATAGAACATTTACCTTTGGTCATGAAATGTCTCTTACGGAAATTTCATTAGGATCCCGTTCTTGTACCTTCGCAAATTTTATTGACAAAAATGGGGAGAATTTCACACTACAAATACATATGGTTTTCGGATTATTATGTAAGGGGGAGTGGTTTCCATGTGAGATGGAGTATTGAATAAGTGGGGGGGGGGGGGGGTGAAGTATCACCATAGTATTGTTGTTGAAGTTGTGATGCAATTGTACTTTGACGCTGTGTAATAATACTATGACATTGTATATCAATGATTGAGAACCAATGATTTTCTCATTGTTATAGCTACGGATTTTCAACAACGATGATACTAAACTTACAACCTTTGGGATCATTGGACTACTTGCAAGTGACGAATATTTCGAGTATTGTTGAAGATTAGGCATGTGGAATAGGAGCTACAAAGTTTATTTATATAATTTTTGTATTCTTATGTATTAATAGTTTTTCCACTAAAATTGACAAATGGGGGAGATGGTTATAGCACTGCTCGGTCAAACTCGCATGCGTTGATATCTCAAGCATGTTTTTCAATCTTAGTGACCAAAACTATATAGTATTGATTTCTAGTCTACTATAGCTAAGGTATCAGACTAGGATAGAAAGTGTAGTTGAGCTTAAGAACTCCATGGCGATCATCAGATAAGACGAAGGACTACTCAAGGAACTAGTGGATCTTCATCAACTAAAAGGTATGTAGAGACTTGAACTTATCTATCACTCAAAAGTCTATCTACTCTATCTCCTATCTTGAGACAAAAGTCGTTTTACTATATAGACTAAGAATATGCACATGTGACATTTCGAGCTGAGTATATATCACTTATCTATTTCTCGAAATGGGTGTTGGTAAAGCTTTCTATTTAGCCAAGTTCATCTTTTCCTAGTGACGAAAGTCATTTTATATTTCAATCACTTTGGAAATTGCTCTGACGAAAACTAGTTCGTGAATATAACTATATGACGTCCTCTGAGAATGTTTCAATGATTGAAATGAGATTTTAGACTATATAACCATTGTGGGATATAACCATTGTTGTGGCAACACATATATGTATAAGTCCTTAACACTTGACCGAAGTTTGCGAACTTTGTTAATCAAGTGGAACCCAAACGTGAGCAGCCACTCAGTCCGCGAACCCAGTCTGCGAACTGGCGTAAGTTCTCGAACCCGAGAATATCTGTTGAAGTTGAAGCTCATGTGCAGTCCGCGAACCCAGTCCACGAACTGACGGAGGTTCTCATCCCGAGAAATTCTGCTGGAGTTTATAAACTTCAACCGGTTAGCTTGAGTCCGCGAACTCAATAGGTTATGTCTGAAAACGATTATTCGTGAACTTATCTTAAATTACTAAGGAATGCTTTTGCAAACCGTGGCTTTATAGTTCATGAAATGATTCAAGTGAATCACATCATTTTTGATTCAATTGTGTCTCTTGTAGTACTTGATATCTCATAGCAATTGAACAACTCTTTAACTAGTTCATTTAGACTAGTTATGGTGAAGAATATGGTTGATATGAAAGTTATCATTTGGCTAACCATTTGGTTGACTAATATTGAACCAACCATTGTACACATTTGGGCACGGTTACACGAACTCAAAACGTCAAGTACATGTGTGTATGAAAAGCTAAGTTTTCGATCTAACGGTTGAGAGATATTAGCTTGTATCTAATCAGGTTTTCATCTAACGGTGAATGTTGAATGCTTTGTTAGCAAGCTAACATTGATTGCAAACCCTGATTTGAAAGACTATATAAGGAGAACTCTCGTCATTGGAAAAATTAATCCCCACACACCTTTCTTGTGTGATACTAGTTTTCTCTAAGCTAGAGTCGATCTCCATTAACCCTTGAGTTTTCTCTCTAAATTCGGCTTAACGACTTAAAGACTTCATTGGGATCGTGAAGCCAGACCGATACTACTTTTCTTTTAGTTGTGTGATATGTTCTTGCTATTTCTATCATACGAGTACAATTTAATAACTGGTTGAGATTTCTATCTCCAATAGGCAAGATAAAAGTAGTCACAAACATCTTCGTCTCATTGTTTGTGATTCATCAATAATCTTCTTCGATGCGTCGGTTAAGTTTATTGTGAGGTGATTGATGAAACTGAGATGTTCTTCGGGAATATAAGTATGGTTTTATCGATTGGTTCCTGTTCACCTTGATTTATCAAAAGATGGCACAAAACTCATAGGTTTATTCATGGGAGACGAATTTATCTATTACCTGTAGACTTTTATGTGTGAGATAGATTTGTTTGCTAAAGTCTTCGACTTTGGGTCGTAGCAACTCTTGGTTGTCGGTGAGATCAGCTAAGGGAATCAAGTGCGCAGTATGCTGCTGGGATCAGAGGCGTATGAGCATAATTATACCTTGGATCATTGAGAGATTGGTTTGGGTTCAACTACAGTCCAGACCGAAGTTAATTTGGAGTAGTCTAGTGTCTGTAGCGGCTTAATACAGTGTATGTTTAATCTGGACTAGGTCCTGGGGGTTTTCTGCATTTGCGGTTTCCTCGTTAACAAAATTCCGGTGTCTGTGTTATTTCATTTCCGTATTATATTTTTATATAATTGAAATAATACAGGTTGTGCGTTGTTCAATTGATTAGAATATCCGACCTTATTAGTTGTTGATTTAAATCTATTGACACTTGGATTTTGGTCTTTAGTACCATCCAAGTTATCTCTCTTTGATTAGGCTCGCAAATCTTATTTTCTTGAGTAAATCAAATCAAGAGATTGAGATAATAACTCCTTGAGATATTTTCTATTGATTGAGTCTTGTTGATTCTCTAGAAAACAACTCGGAGTTGTCCATACAGATTGCTAATCGAAATATTGGGTGAGGTTGTTAGACCCCCGCTTTTTCATTTATATTTATTCGAGAGTAGCTAGTGGAAGCATCGTACTCATTCTGGATATTTATTCTGTATAGTCAGGGAACATTGCGACATCCTGAAGACGTTAGTGCTTTATACCAGTGGTTAATCCATTTAGGAGCCATCCAATCATTCTCGATTCTATACAGGAATGAATACTGAAATTGCTCAGTATTGATGAAATATGTGAAAACTCAGCTGAGAGGCTTTAATGATTGTATATTTGTGCATACTCTGAGAGAAAATACACTCAGCCAGAGATTATCGTGAAATGAGCTTTCATGCTTAAATTCTGAAATATGAACCTCACATACTCATGTGATTGCTGGATCAGAAATATGCAAAATTATGATTTTACGATTTTAGCCTTCATCAAAAATCCACCATCAACAAAGTTCATATTGAGTTTCCAATCGAATCAATGGAAAATTCTCGACATATTAGTTCGATAAGGCAAGGAAATCCCAGTTTCTTGTTGGATAAGGTCATTGTTGCCATTTATTGAATAATCCATCTACATATATCAAGACCTTGTGTACCCATTTCAAGAAAATAAACGAACTCCGCAAAATCGCGACTCCAACGTGCATCTTCTATCGTGGAGGGACAAATGTTTGGAATACTAAACTTTCCAAAGACTTTAAAAGGCATACCGAGATCTTCGGTAGGAAACTTTCCATCTTTTCAACCAAGATTTTTTCCACAAGGGTTATAAAAAATGGTTTCACGAGATGGATTTTCTCCCTTTGGTCTAGGAAAAAAATAATCACAAATGGGAAGATTAGTGATTCTTGAAATTAATTCTCGATCCACTTGAATCTTGTTTCTTCCAATCATGGTCTTAAAGCATAACTTCTCAAGATCAACATCAAATATGTTAGAATACAATACCCTTGTAAGTGTGTCAAATCCTTAACCAAAACTATTAAATATGTTACCAAGATTGTACTTTACAAAAAAAGATAAATCATCACAAAGAACATACCTTCATTTAATTTATTCTCTAGGATAATATCTCTAGTGGAAATTTTCACATAGGTCGTATAACAATCTTCTTTAAAAAAGATGATTTTTTTATCCTTATCTTTGAGATTGGATGCATAGACATCCTTTGAATTTCTCTTAGGTTTTCTATTATCACCATTAGTTCCTCCCATTCTTGCCAAATATAGTAAATTCAAAGTTAAAGAGGATGGATCTTACTTGGAGAGCTCCTTTGTAGATAATTGCTCAATTAAACTCCTTCTTGACAGGACTTCTTCCTATTAAGGAGTATAAAAACAAAAACTTGTGAAGAACAAATTTCCAATTGAAAAGAACATCGCACGGTTCCGTAACCCTTGGCATAACTTCAATTCCCGTTCGTAAACGATAAGGAAAAAGAAGGATAATGGGAGTACGCGTACTCTTTATAATACCCTAATGGGCTTTTGTCGGTTCGGATGCGATAACCCACGAATTGGATAGAATAAGAAAATAAAACACCATACATATTTCGTTTGATGTATACAATCAGACTGTATTATGATTTCCAGATGACACCCAATAATTGACAAGAATAGCACCTAAGCTACAATATCAATTTAATAAGATGATTAATCTCATTCTTAGCTCAATAAATCAATTGTTATGAACAATGAGTTTCAGAGCACAAGTGAAATTGACATTCACAAGATTAGAAGTGATGTAATCGATTATAACCTAATAGCACCATGAAATTGAAGCCAGCTCAATAATATGTGATGTTTTACTTTGGTCAAGAGTGATTACTAAGAACCTTCCTTTATCGAGAGTCAATTATCAAGTTATCGGGATCTCAGATACTTGGTGGATAAATCACGGAACTAATTATAGTACAAACAGAAATAACCATTAATACTGCTTGCCCCATCTCAAGAAATAATTACATGATGGGGTGATGCCAAGATCTTGTTAACAAGAGGTTGAATGAGCAAAATGATCACAAACCATCTTGGCCAGACAATCTTCAATCTGATTTGTTTCTTCCTTCTTGAAAAAACGGGGGTCTAACAACCACACCCAATATTTCGTTCGGAAATCTTTATGGACTAACTCCAATATACTTTCAAGAAAATCAACTATACAGTCAGACTCAATCTTAAGAAAAGTATATCCAAAATTTATATCTCAATTTCTCAATTCAATCTTCAATCAAACAAATAGAAATTTGCGAGCCCGATTGAATATAAGAAATAACTTGGACGGTATCACCAATATCCAAGTGTCAATCAATTTAATCAACAATCCAAAGGTCGGATTCACAAACTGATTGAACTTACGCATAACCTGTGATATTTCAATTATATAAACAAACATAATACAGAAAAGAAATAACACAAACACCGAAAAAAAAATTAACAAGGAAATCGCAAATGCAGAAAAGCCCAGGACCTAGTCCAGATTTGAAAACCTCACTGTATTAAGTGTTAGAGCATTGCTCGATCGAACTCGCATGCTTTGCTATCTCAAGCATGTTTGTCAATGTTAGTGATCAAAACTATAAGTCTTGATTTCGAGTCTACTATAGCTAAGGTTTCGGACTAGGATATAAAGTGTAGTTGAGATCGAGAACTCCATGGAAATCATCATACAAGACGAAGGACTACTCAAGGAACTGGTGGATCTTCATCGACTAAAAGGTATGTGGAGACTTGGGATTATCTATCACTCAAAAGTCTATCTACTCTATCTCCTATCTTGAGACAAAAGTCGTATTACTATATAGACTAAGATTATACACATCTGGTATTTCGAGCCGAGTATATCTCGCATATCTATTTATCGAAATATGTGTTGGTAAAGCTTTTGCTTTAGCCAAGTTCATCTTTACCTAGTGACGAAAGTCATGTTAAGTTTCAATCACTTTGAAAATTGCTCTGACAAAAAATGGTTTGTGAATAACAACTATATAAAGTCCTCTGAGAATGTTTCAATGATTGAAATGAGAGTTTAGACAATATAACCAATGGAGGATATAAGCATTGTTATGGAAACACATATATGTATAAGTCCTTATTCCTTGAACCAAAGTTTGCGAACTTTGTTGATCAAGAGAACCGGAGAAGTGTGTGAGCTTCAGTCTGCGAACTAGCAAAGTTCTAAAACCCGAGAATTTCTGCTGGAGTTTGTAAACTCCACCCGGGAACTTAAGTCCACGAACCCAGTCCTTGAACTTGAGTAGGTTATGTCTAAAAACGATATTCGTGAACTCATCTCTATAAACTAACGAATGCTATTGAAAACCGTGGCTATATAGTTCATGAACCGATTCGAGTGAATCAAATTGTTTTTTGCTTCAATTGTGTCTTGTGTAGTACATAAAGATCTAAGAAATTGAACAACTCTCTAACTAGTTCATTTGAGTCATTTGAACTAGTTATGGTGAAGAAGAATATGGTTGATATGAAAGTTATCATATGGATAACCATTTGGTTAACTATGTTTAACCAACTAATATACAAGTTTGGGTACGGTTTTGTAGTTGCGGATTATCTCACAACTACACCCTCATAAGAATCCATGAATTTGATATGTTGATCTCAATTATTTGATGTGAAGATGAAGATTAAGGTACTAAAATTATAAAGAGACACAAAGATTTTTACGTGGTTCGATCAATGTGATCTACATCCACGGTTCTTCACTAGTGATTGTATGTAATTACATGATTTTACAATTGAGACTCCATTAATGAATATTTGGAGCTCTAGAATTTTGGGGAAGAAGATGATAAAGAAAATACATCTCTCTCTAAAAATTCCTCTCTCCTCCTAAAATTATCCCCTCTCTCAAAATGTGTCTCCCCCTTTCCTCTCATGCCTAAATGGCTATTTATATGATTTTACACATTGGATAACAACTAATCTTTCTCTTAATTTCGGATCAAAGAATCATCATACGAACCTTCGCAAATTTACTTCACGAACTTCCTTTACTCGTAAAACGTTCTTCGTGATTTCTTTATCTTCGCAAAATATTCTATACTCGCAAAATGTATTTTCTCTCCACAATTTCGTAAGTTATCATTTGCTGTGATATTCCGCTCCTACATCTTGCCTCTTTTTTCTTGAATATTGCTTGAAGAGCGATCTTTAAGAAAAAATCCGTTGTTGTAGTAATCTTTGATCTTTGTTGATGAAGGAACGAGCGAAACAATACTAGTCTTGAAAAGTATATACTTGCCTCTATTCTTTTGCGAAGTCCCGGAATGTTGCGAAGTAAATAAGAAGTATCAACCATTGAAGTATAAGAAGTACTTAATCCTCGAAATATATAAGAAGTATGAAGTATCCTTAAGAAGTACTTAATCCTCTAAATGTAAGAAATATTGCGAACCCATCATGTGAACTCTCACTCCATGTTCTTTGCCTCATGCTATGTCAGAATGCAAATAAAAATTTAGATTAGTATTCAACATTTCTTTTATCAAAATTTTTTATTTTTTATTTATATGCTACTTCAAAATCTTTTTGTTTGTTTTGATTTCCTTTGTATTATCTATTTCATCTCTCTTGACAAATATTTTTCCATGGAAATGATCCTAATAGGTACCCCCTCATATGACGCACTGAGGTGCTTTGCCTTTTACGAGTATACGCCATAAAGGTTTGCCAGCTACTACTCTCCATGTCGAATATCATATCATTGGAAATAAAGTAAATTTTTCAAGAGAAATATATAAATTGATTTGTGCGAGATGTTTTTCTCGGTTTCTTTTGTAATTGTGAAATCTTGAGATCTTTGTAATTTCTTTTGTAATTGTGAAATCTTTGTAATTCTGCGATTGTATCGCGCTTTATAAATCAAATCAATAATCTTTAATTATTTTTTTTTGTAAGTAAAATGTTTAAGGAAAGAGGTACTTAGCTTTTATGTGAGTCGTTGTTGTCTCTTGCGAAGTATGTGATTTGCTTGCGAAGCTAGCATCGTCTTGCATGTTCTCATAGCATACCAATTATTCTAGCACACTCTTGCGAAATAGAATTCTGCTGTTTTGCGGACTTTTGCGAAGTAAACGAACATTTGCGAAGTATTGGTGTTGCGAACGTTCGTAACATAAACATTTGCGAAGTGTAAAAGAGTAGTAGTGTTGGTCTTGCGAATATTCACAAAGTAAATATTTGCGAAGATATTTATTTATTGCTGCGAACGTTCGTAAAATCCCACGATGATAAAACTCTTTACAATCACCCACTTTGATTTGTCTGGTGGTGACAACTTCATTTGGTGATCCAACTTCACAATCACCCACTTCCGCTTGACTTTGTAGTCTTCGAAGCGCCAATGGTTACAATTTCCAACTTTCAAATTAGAGTTTTGCTATAACACGGAACTTGTATTTAAATCATACATGAAACCAATTGCAGCCGCAATTTTTGAATTCTTTCCATCGTAATGACCATTCAAATTCTTATCCATCACGAAACATGTATTTGTTTCAGAAACGGGATCAGTTTTGTCTTCATTAGACAAAGAGGTAGCACCCTTTCAAACGTCAATTGCCTCTTTTTCAGCAATAGCGTTTTTGCACCTAGCGTCTTTGTATATGCGAACTGATCTCTTCATGTATAGCGTTTTGTCTTCATTTGCGAACCATAAATATATGCGAACTGATGCTGCGAACTTGGATTTTGAATGCTACGAAGTTGCACTGAATCTACTTCGCAGATTTATTTTGACAACAGATCTGAATTTACCAATCCGAGCTTCTCGTTTTCCACTAGCTGACTTATACTAATCATTGATTTTAGTATAAATTACCTCTAGATTGAACCATAACTTCGCATAACCTCATTTTTCTTCGAATTCTTAAACTATCTGAGACGCGGACATAGTTGATTGAATCATAATATCTCCCTGAAGATGATATTAAACCTTCAAATCCGTTCTCTACTCCATTATTGGATCTACTTTTGGAAGACGACATTACCGTTTCAGATTGAATTTTCTAGAAAGTGAAATTTGGGGAGAAAATAGTAGAGAGAGAAGAGGACCAATTATTAAACGAAATTGTTGATCCAACAAGTTACAGGAAGGATAAATCCATTTAATCTTTCCCTGTTTCTAGCGCCAATTATGTAGTTGCGGATTATCTCACAACTACACCCTCATAAGAATCCATGAATTTGATATGATGATCTCAATTATTTGATGTGAAGATGAAGATTAAGGTAATAAAATTATAAAGAGACACAAAGATTTTTACGTGGTTCGATCAATGTGATCTACATCCACGGTTCTTCACTAGTGATTGTATGTAATTACATGATTTTACAATTGAGACTCCATTAATGAATATTTGGAGCTCTAGAATTTTGGGGATGAAGATGATAAAGAAAATACATCTCTCTCTAAAAATTTCTCTCTCCTCCTAAAATTATCCCCTCTCTCAAAATGTGTCTCCCCCTTTCCTCTCATGCCTAAATGGCTATTTATATGATTTTACACATTGGATAACAACTAATCTTTCTCTTAATTTCGGATCAAAGAATCATCATACGAACCTTCGCAAATTTACTTCACGAACTTCCTTTACTCGTAAAACGTTCTTCGTGATTTCTTTATCTTCGCAAAATATTCTATACTCGCAAAATGTATTTTCTCTCCAAAATTTTGTAAGTTATCATTTGCTGTGATATTCCGCTCCTACATTAGAAAATCCTTTGTTTTCAAAGAAAAAATACCTAATACCAGTTTCTGGATTTGGAAATGTATTAGCAAAGGAATTCTGCTAGTAGAACAAAATAGTATATGGGAAATAGGAGATAGAACATCCATAAACATTTGGGATGACAACTGGATCCCAAACCTAGAGATCAAACTTAGTAGCCTGAGAACGACTACTAACTCCAACCTAATACTTGTGAAGGATCTGATAGACCCCTCTACTAAGAAGTGGAATTACTCTTTACTTTTAAATATATTTCCCTTGTCTATTTCCAACAAAATAAAAAATATTAGGATAGTAATAGGAAAATATGATACCCTTAGATGGCTACTTACAAAAACAGGGAAATTTACAGTTAAGTCAATGTACAAAAAACTCGTTGAAAAACTAGAAACCACTACAATCTAGGTCAGGCTGATTCCTTTTGGAGCTCCTTATGGAACTTAAGAGTTTCTTAAAGGATAAAGATCTTTGCTTGGAAATGCTTACAGGATGCTTTGGGAACCAATCAGAAACTAGCAAAATTTATGGAAGATATCCATCCTAATTGCCCTTTAGAATGTAATGATATAGAATCAATTGAACATATGTTATTTTTCTGTCCATTTGCCAAAGAGTTTTGGGCTTCAGAACCCCACCCAATTCAATAGTTCTGTAACTTTTCTGGACATTTGTAAAGAATGGTCGATTTTGTAGAGGGTGTCATGAAAGACCCTTCAAAAGTTGATGTTTTTAAGTTTTATATAGGGACTGAAGAAGATATATCTATGGAAATCAAACAGCTTTACTGCGGGCAACGTGGAAATCTGCTGGTTTTCGTTGATGCATTGGATAGATGTCATTCGGAGTCAGTAAATGTTAAGGCTCTCAGCTTCTTTACCGATCTGCTGTCTGGAGAGATCTGTCCTGCTCTTAAATTGGATGTTCAGAAGAAGTTCCTTGGAATGGATTTGCGTTTCCTATCCAAGTGGCTGGAAATTAGGCTTTTAGGTTGCACAACAGAAGTTTCAGCTGAGGTTAAGGAAGCTCCAATGCACTGAGAGAGTCGAATACCATTATTCCTGTGGAACTTGCTTTGACAAAAGCTTGGTTCATATGGAAGGAAAGATGTAATTTAGTGTTTGAGAATAAACATAAGACCAGTGCTCAATTAAGCATAGATTAAAAGACACTTAGAATTTTGGTACAAAGACCACCCCCTACTGACACAAGGGTTGATGAATGGAAACAAAAATATTAATTGGGCACCCCCAGGGAAAGCCCGGTTGAAAATAAACATAGATGCAGCATGGATATCAGCTAACTTGCCAGCAGGTTTCTCTTTAATTCTTAGAAATGATGCAGGAATTCTTGAACAAGGAAGAGCTGGAGCTCTCACAGCCACTACCCCTGAAGAAGCGGAAGCACTAGGACTGTTGCAGGGAGCAAAATGGGCAGTGGAAATTGGTCTATCAAACTTTTCTCTAGAAGGAGATTGCAAGAACCTGTTTGATTACCTTAACGGAAAGGAATCCTTGTTAGAATGGCAAAACATTCCTATTTTAGATGAAGCTGTCAATGAATTAAAGTCCTGTAATAATTTTTTGGGTTTTCATTTTGTACCTCGATCAGCTAATATCGTAGCTGACTTAATGGCCAAAGAAGCCAAACGCTTTAGCTCTTTCCTGAACTGGAGAAATCAAATTCCAGATTGTATTAAGGGAGCATTGGAAATAGATAAATCAAATGCTAGGGTTGATTCAATCGGCCCAGCATTGGATGGCTCTACTCATTTTGATGTAAAGGTTTCTAACTCCCTAAGTTAGTTTTCTTCTATGCATTTTAACTTACAAAAAAAAAAAAAAAATTAAGAACCTTACCCCCACACTTAAATCAAACATTGTCCTCAATGTTTCAACCCGTTACAAAAAGAATATGAGAAATACTTGAAAAAGACAAGGAAGTAAGAATTGGAATTGTTCACCTGATTGACGCATACGAGTAATATTCAAAATAGATTCCCCATATATCAACAATCTGAAAATTTGGGGATCCACCCATAAAACAATCTTCATATACAGCAAAAGCTTCACAAGAATGTTAGCATATTGTGGGAAAAGTGAAACTACAACCCACGAGAGTCACCCCCACACTTAATATTTTCTACACTCGGAAGTGCATAAAAAACATAAGTGGAAGGCACTTCTTTTAATTCCTCTTGGCTAACATGCATGGTGTTAGACTCAAACACATATGGTGGATACTTAGAAGCAAGGAATTCGGAAAGAAATTTAGAAGCACATAATTCTAGCCCCAAATGAGGTATCTTCCTAAAATTTGGGTTAACAACTCTATGAGAAACTACTTCAAGTTTGGGAGGATCATCACTAAATAAAGATTCATGTAAAGGGATATCTAAACCTCGCATAATCTCACGTATTACGGAATCCTCAGTACTTCTGAAAAAGTCCATTGATTCTTCTACATCACAAGTATCACAATTCTCATTCAAACTCTTCACGAGCCATTCTTCATCAGTTTCTTCTATAAATTCCAAATCTTCATCATCAGAATCGAAATCTGGTCCAAGCAAGTCATCGTAATCCTTGCGGTCTTCATCACAAATTGACTTCTCATTCAAAGTATTTACAATCTCTGAATTAGGGGTTTTATTCACAAAGAATTCATAATCACCATCGCTCTCATACACAACATAAGTCTTACCATTAATAACTCTAGTGTTTTTAGACTCAACCTCTTCCTTTTGAATAGGAGAATGATCATTAAAATCATGAGTTGAGCTAGTAGCACTATTATTATCAATATTTTCCAAAGGTTCATCATCCTCAGAATCTTCCTCTTGGGGCTCTTCTCCATTATTCACATGGCGGTTAACCTCTATATGTATGGCCACAGAAATTGCTTGAAGAGTCTCTTCCGTTGATCCCTTTTCTTCCAACGGCTCATATTGTCTAAAGAGTTTCTTTATGTTAACACGTTTTCCGCTACTATTCACAATAGGTTCTCTAGACCATGAATCTTCCCTTTGAATGGGTGAAGGATCATAAGTACGATCCAAAACAGGTCTAAAAACACTATCATATGTTTCACTTTGTACGAAACTCGGCATGTTGGGAGTTGAGTTAATCTGGTTCCATGTATGTCGCAAATCCATGAATTCATTAGGCATATGCAAGAAACTAGATTGGAATGTATGAGAAGTATAACTATCCCCCTTCCTTGTGATTTTTCACTTACATAACCACCAAAAGGTTGTTGCGTTGTATGAGAATAATCACAAGGTCTTGTGAAATAGTTATCATAGCCAAAAGATTGGTTTTGATTATATCCCACATATGGTTGGAAGTTATAAGAATAAGGTTGAGAATTAAATTGATCATCATAGTATGCATGGTCTTGTGAACCATATGCATTACTTTCAAAAGGATTCATCTTGAAAACTTAAGCACACAACTCGTTTAGAGACTTACCTCTTGTTCCCAATTGTGCACAGCAAAAAAAATGATTTTTGGTACCTGAAAAATAAGATTCACAAGAAACAAATTAATAAAAGCTAAAAAATAAATAAAAAACAAATGCAAAAATCAGAAAATTAAATAACAACTCAAACTACCAACTGCTCCCCGGCAGCGGCGCCAATTTTGACGAGGTGTCAAACTCACAAAAAATATATTCCTTAATCTTCTTACACTAACAAGTAGCACAATGATATGGAGGTTCGTTCCTAAGGGAGAGTTGAGCTAAAGTTGTCGATTTAATTTCTGAAAATATGAATAATGCAAAAACTACAAAGAAAATATGAAGTAAACAATGAGGATGAGAATGATTAGGGGTTCTTTCTCCACTAGTGAACATGAATCTTCTTCAAAATACATTTATTAACAATCCTAGACAAGTTATAAGTTCAAGTCTAATAAACTCCAAAATCACTTTGTAGAATAAGTTCTCTACTCGTGTCTAGTCAATCAAGCCACTTTGAATAAGCTCTCTTGTGTAACTTAACTAACCGGTATGTTCTATGAGTCGGATTGATCCTAACCACATGCTCGTAACTTAGGGTTGTCAAATACACATCAAAATCCACAACATCCCATTGCAATGTTGATGTTTCGCTACTTATGATTAAATAACCACAATAATTACGGATAACGGCCCAATAATCAAGCATTAGTCTCGCAAACAAGTTATCTAATTGGCCACTCAAACAACATGAAAACAATCCATAGTCATAAGCACGGTATAAAACAAACAATAAAACGATATTGAAAAGAAAGATCAAATTGATAAAATATCAAAACAAGTCATATAGCTTCAAAATATCCCTAACCAAACAAGAATTTAGCTAAACATCGCAGCGGATTTCATGATAAATATAAATAAGCAAAACTAAAATTCAATGCAAACCAATGACACAACAGTGTCCAGCTCGTGACAACGTGATTTTGATGGAGTGGGGATGGTGTATGATGTTTCTGTGGACGTGTAGACAGACTGGTGGCGATGAATTGTAGCCTTGAGATGAACTGTCGGATATTGGCTGCTGTGAATGATAGTAGAAAGTAGAACATCACTGCTGCGTTGCTGATGGTTGTTGTGCAGTACGAACTATAGCTGCGAACTGGTGGTATGCACTGGTGAAGATGCAAGTGGTAATGCAGAGGTGGTGGAGATGGTTATGCAGGTGGCAATGGATGGAGATGGCTGTGAAGGGTGTGGTGGTATGCAGTGAATGGATGATGGAGATGATGGGTGGATGCAGGTGGTATGAGAAGGTGGTGATGGAAGGGTTTGGAGAGGAGCAGAGAGCTCCTCTATGCTGGGAGATGGAAGCATTCATGAGGGGTATTGGGATATTTTCTTCTGGAGACCTAAGTCTCTCTTTTATAGCTCCAGTTTCTTGACCTGCAAACTCGCAATAGAGACCCAACTCCTAATAATTCTCGACTTCTAAAAACATGTCACAATCTACACCGTTTATCAATTTCAAACAACGGCAACAACTTCATATGTGGCGGCAAAGATCTATCCTTTTAAAGCTGATTTTTCTCGCACAAAACTCTTACCCAATCTTCAGTTACTTCTTGACTTCGAACTCCTGTCTTTAAACTGTCATAAAACACCCATGAACCAACATGCCTTATTTCCCTGTCATCGAAACAACACCAGGACATGGTTAACCAAAGGTATAGACTTGATTCAGTGAGCAATAAGAACTGCTGCAGAAGTGGGAATTCATACAGGCCTTTCCCTGACTTCTCGATCTCTTAAAGCTCGTCAATGACAGCCATTCATTGCACTGCCATACAAACTCTAATAGAATTCCATCTCAAACCCTTCGAAACTCCAGTTGAACCTTTGCAGACAAACCCAGAACCCATGGCTAACCGACAGCAAAGAGAAGAGACTTGGAAATGATGCAGCAAACGAGACATGTGGTTCAGGCTTTTAATCGAACATCTGCTATGCAAACGAGACCTGTGATTCAGCCATAGACTTGTTGGTGATTCATATGTCATTCTATCTTATTCCCTCAAGATACGAAATAGAGACAAATACCCATTCTGTGTAATCACCCTGAGACACAAAAGCATTCATCGAACAGACAAATCCAACTCAATCTTCTATCATTCATCACAAAGAACTAATGGCAGCAACTACTCCTTTTTTACTGATTCCTGAGGTTCGAAACTCAACCCAAATATCTCTCAAATTCGTTGTAACCTTAAATGTATCATAGACCCTGGTTTCCTTTTTCATACTGGATTTGAACGGCAGCAGTTCCTCACTGATAAACTGAACCCAAAATAACGTACGACTTGTATTACTTACTCCGTGGTTGTCTTAGTTTTGAAATGTATTCTGACCGATCCCAGTACTCATCAGACTTGATCTGGCCTGTGTGAACCCTTGGTGCAGCTTGTTGCAGCTTGTATCGTTGGTGCAGCTTGTATCGTTGAACCCTTGGTGCAGCTTGTATCGTTGAACTCAGCCTGTGTGAACCCTTGGTGCAGCTTGTATCGTTGAACTCAACCTAGCTTTTAGTTATAAAGGAGGAGGTTCCCCTCAACAATTTGTAGTATGTCTTTAATGAATCAATCAGCTGGTTGCCTCTTATCTTATGTTGGGCTCCCAGTAGTACTTGCTTATGAAATGACAATTTTGCTCCTTTTGCACCTATTTCTTCTTCGTTTACTCCAATGACTCTAAAATACCTAGAAAATGTAAAACAAGCGTAATATCCGAAAATACAAGAGAAAATAGCTAAGAAAAGCATAAAAAAGTGATACTCAAATGATATATTTTAGACACTTATCACTAGGTCCCGGGGTTTTTCTGCATTTGCGATTTCCTCGTTAACAAAATTCTGGTGTCTGTGTTATTTCATTTTCCACATTATAGTGTTTATCTTTATAATTGAAATAATATAGGTTGTGCGTTGTTGTTCAATCAATTAGACCTTTTGGTTGTTGATTTAAATTGATTGACACTTGGATATTGGTCTTTGGTACCATCCAAGTTTATTTCTCTTGTATTTAATCGAGACTCGTAGTTTGCTTGAGTAAGATTTAAATCGAGAGATAGAGATATAAACTCCTTGATATTCTTTTCTATTGATTGAGTCTAACTGTCTAGTTGATTCTCTAGAAAGTATATTGGAGTTTGTCCATACAGATTGCTAATTCGAAATATTGGGTGTGGTTGTTAGACCCCCGCTTTTTCAATTGGTATCAGAGCATGCAAACACGTTTAAGACCTCACAAGTCTGTGTTTGTAGCGATCTGACTCAATGGACAATATAGTCTCTTATAACGCTTCACCAGGTTTAAAAACCAATCGTAGAAAAAGTTCTGATAAACTGGCTATTCTCCAGAAAAGGTTGGATGAACAAATCCGGATCAACTCTGTTCTTGTTGCAGAAATTGCAATACTTAAGGATTTGAAACCCATTATGAATCCTTTAATGGATATGAGTAACTCCAGTGGTTTCTCACAGGAGAACGGTCATATATCAGCTAATAAACAACGGGTAAATGTTGTGAATACTGATATGACTCATAACGTTTTTGCCAAACTAAAAGGTGTTGGCCCATGTTTGTTTTGTGATTCTTCGAATCATTTTCAATATAATTGTGTGTATTTTCAAAAGAGATTGAGAATTGCAAGTAATCTTCATAAGAGAACTAGACAACTTATTGAATCTTTAAAAAGACATACAAAACTATTGGGAAATTCTAAACAGAATAGTACGAATGGTATGGAAGCTTTTGCTTTAAAATCAACATCACCCTTTCAATGGTTTCTTGACAGTGGATGTAGCAGACCTGACAGGAGACCTTACTTGGTTTGTTTCTTTATACGACTATGAAGGAGGACCAGTAACATTCGGTGATGGGAGTTATTGCTACATAAGTAAAAAGGGAACGATCAAATTACCTAGCGTACCTGAAATTCATGATGTAGTCTACGTAAAAGGTATGGCTGCAAATATTTTATCTATTGGTCAAATTTGTGACAAAGGCCATCGAGTTGTATTCAATGCAAATGGATGTGACATTGTAGACAAAACTGGGAAAGTAATTTTTCAGGGAATTCGTGGTAAAAATAACTGTTATCTTCTTGATACTCAGTTCAGAAATTGTTGCAATTTGACTAAGGTGGAATCTACACATTTTTGGCATGAACGTTTTGGTCACATCAATTATCGTCTTCTAACTAAGATCATTAACAAAGAACTTGTTAGAGGCATCCCCAAAATCAATGCAAAGATTGAAGGTGTATGTGGTGCCTGTCAAAAGGGTAAACAAACAAAAGTTCACCATAAACCATATCGAGATATTCTCACTAAAGCTCCACTTGATTTAATTGATATGGATATCTTCGGACCAATTTAACAACTTACGGTTGCGGGTAAGAAGTATGCTTTGGTTATGGTATATGATTACACCAGATTCACTTGGGTTGCATTCCTATCTCATAAGAATGAAACCCTTGGAGAATTCAAGATTATTGTTAAAAGAATCCAGAATGAACAAGGTCGTAAACTAAAGAAAATTAGGAGTGACCGTGGAACTGAATTCAAGGACACTAAGGTGTTTGAATTTTGTGACGAACTGGGAATCATTCAACAATATTCTTTACCTATTACTCCTGAAGCTAATGGAGTTGCAGAGAAAAAGAACAGAAATATTCAGGAAATGTCCAGGGTAATGTTCCATAACAAAAACTTACCCTTAAGGTTTTGGGGAGAAACTGTCTTCACAACATGTTATTTGATACAACTGTGTCTACCTACGGTCTAAAACCCTCAACACTCCTTATGAGTTGTGGTACGGTAGAAAACCCAACTTACATTATCTTAGAGTGTTTGGTAGTAAGTGCTACATTCTAAAAGATCGAGAACAGAGAGGGAAATTTGATACCAAAAGTGATGAAGGTATCTTCCTTGGCTATGCTTCTGATAGTCGTGGTTTCCGAGTATTTAATCTACGAACCCAGGTCATGATGGAATCTGATAATGTTATCATCGATGATGTAAGTAATTTTCATCGTGATAATCCTCCTGCTGAATTTCCTCCAACTGAGACAATTGATAAAGTCAAAGAAATACCAGAATCAGTTGAAGTTGTCCCAACTGTTACTGATCTTGATATCTCTAGTGACGAGGAGAAGAGCACTGTTCAGGCTGCTCCTAACGAAAAAGAATGTGTCCCTCCACGACACCTCTGGGTTCGAAGGAACCATGATTCCAACAGTATTATTGGAGGAAGAGATTCTACAGCAAAAACGAGAGGATAACTTCAAAATATGTTCAATTTTGGTTGTTATCTATCACAAGTAGAACCAAGAAATATTGATGAAGCTCTTAGCGATCCCGCTTGGGTGAATGCAATGCATGAAGAGTTAAATTAATTTCAAAGACAAGACATATGGGAACTTGTACCTTGTCCCTCCGATGTTAATATTGTTGGTACTAAATGGATATTCAAGAACAAGTCTGATGAATTCGGCACAATCATCAGAAATAAAGCCAGACTTGTCGCTCAAGGATATTCACAAATTGAAGGTATCGACTTTGACAAAACCTTTGCCCCTGTGGCACGCCTTGAGTCCATTATACTTTTATTAGCTCATGTTTGTTTTCTCAAGGTTAAGCTTTTTCAAATGGATATTAAATCAGCATTCCTAAACGGAATTTTAAAGGAAGAAGTATATGTTGCTCAACCTAAAGGATTTGAGAATCGTGATTTTCCAGATCATGTTCTTAAACTCAAAAAGGATTTATATGGGTTGAAACAAGCACCTAGAGCCTGGTTTGAAAAACTTACCATTTCTCTTATTAGGAAAGGTTTTTCAAGAGGCGGAGCTGATAAAACTTTGTTTATCAAATGGAGTGGGAAAGATATTATCATTGCTCAAGTTTATGTAGATGATATCATCTATGGGTCAACTTCTGAGAAGATTGCAAAGAACTTCCAAGTTTCACTTGCAAGAGAATTTGAAATGAGCAATGTTGGTGAGTTGAAATTATTTCTAGGATTACAAATTTAACAACATAAGAATGGGATTTACTTATCCCAAGAAACGTATGCAAGGGATCTTGTGACAAGATTCGGCTTGGATAAGTCTTCTCCAAAAATTACACATATGCCTATTACTGGTAAACTGCACATAGATGAGAAAGGAGTAAAAGTAGATCAAAAATTGTATCGATCTATTATTGGAATCCTTCTATATCTTACAGATACTAGACCTGATATTTATTTTAGTATTGGTTGTTGTGCTAGATTTCAGGCTGATCCAAAGGAATCTCATCTTGCAACTGCAAAAAGGATTATACAATATGTCAATCACATGGTCGGGTATGGTCTATCCTACACTTTTGATACTAACACTGGCCTTTCTACATATTCTGATGCTGATTGGGCAGGATGTGTAGAAGACAGAAAAAGTACATTAGGGGATTTCTACTATGTAGGACTGAATCTTGTTGTCTGGCATAGCAAAAAACAAAATTCACAATCCCTGTCTACATGCGAAGAGGAGTATATTGTTGCTGGGTCATGTTGTACTCATCTTCTATGGATGAAACAAATGCTTGCTGACTATGGAGTTGATACTGGAATAATGAAGATCTTTTGTGATAACTCTAGTGCGATTCGAATCACTGAGAATCATGTTGAGCACTCAAGAACAAAGCACATTGATATAAGGTACCACTTTATTCGAGATCTCTATGAGAATGGTATCATAAATATGGAATTTATGCCTTCAGAACAACAATTGGCTGACATTCGCACCAAGCCATTAGACACTGCCACTTTTCAACACTTACCACAGTCTATTGGTGTTGTTTCGATTCATTAGTCATTTCCTTAACCCTTGCCCCTGTGCTTATCTCGATCTTTTGGGAAATTGAGTTGGAACTCCAGTATGTCTATTTCAAGTTGTGTTTGTTTCCATTTTTTTCTGTCAAAGTTTCCTAGTGTGTTGTCGAAAGAAATCCTTTTTTTCTTTTGAAATTAAGGTCGCTCTTGTTGTTCCTTAGGGAATGACATATTATGGGGGGGATTTTTAATTGAACTTGTGCTTAATTGCCAAATCTTTGTGGGGAATGCGGGTGGAATACTATAGGGGTTATCTTGTATCTTCGTAGACTCCTTGATGAATGCATTTATCTTCGGCTTTATGATTGCATCTAAATAAGATAATATTTACATTTACCTTTGGTCATCAAAAGTCTCTTATGGAAATTTCATTAGGATCCCGTTCTTGTACCCTTTTCCAATTTTATTGACAAAAAGGGGGAGAATTAATTTGTAGTTCATACTACAAATGCATATGGTTTTCGGATCATTACGTAAGGGGGAGTGGTTTCCATGTGAGATGGAATATTGACTGAGGGGGGGTGACATATCACCATAGTATTATTGTTGAAGTTGTGATGCAATTGGACTTTGACGATGTGTAATGATACTATGACACTGTATGACAATGATTGAGAACTCTTGTTTTCTCGTTGTTATATCTATGGATTTTCAACAACGATGATTCTAAACTTACAACCTTTGGGATCATTGGAGTACTTGTAATTGACGAAGATTTCGAGTAATGTTGAAGATTATACATGTGGAATAGGATCTACAAAGTTTATTTATATATTTTTGTATTACATATGTATTGATAGTTTTGTCACTAAAATTGACAAAGGGGGAGATTTTTAGAGCATTGCTCGGTCAAACTCACAAGCTTTGCTATCTCAAGCATGTTTGTCAATATTAGTGATCTAAACTATAAGTCTTGATTTCTAGTCTACTATAGCTAAGGTCTCAAACTAGGATATAATGTGTAGTTGAGCTCAAGAACTCCATGGAAATCATCATACAAGACGAAGGACTACTCAAGGAACTGGTGGATCTTCATCGACTAAAAGGTATGTGGAGACTTGAACTTATCTATCACTCAAAAGTCTATCTACTCTATCTCTTATCTTGAGACAAAAGTCGTATTATGATGCATGTCGTAATCACAACAAATTAATTATTATTTTACTACCTAATTAACAAGTAATATAGGGCAGTCAAGATCGTTCCCACGAGGAGCAAGTGATTCTTAGTTGTAAAATTCTCACAAAAAGGGGGGTATTGGTTTAAGAATTTAAAAACAAAAGAAAGTAAATAAGGCAATCAAGAGTGTAAGTTGAAATTAATAAGAGAGAATAGATCAAGGAATCCTTCTTCGCTGCAAAACAATGATTAAAGTTATGTTCTTTTCCACTTTTTATTAGTCATAGATTATCACCAACCGTAGGTGTAGCAGCTAGATCAGTGCTACCTTGTATCACCGGACACAGAAGTTCTCGACTACCGGATTCTATTTACCAAACCACCTAGTAGTAGATCACTCAAGATGTAATTTAGTTAAACGCATTAAGATTTATGAATTTATTAGGTTGATATTAGTAGTTAGACTCTTAGATCAAGGTCCACTTGCTAACGTTGTTTTCACACATAATTGCTCCACGGAATCCCTCCGCAAGGTCTTGTGTTTTCTACTTATGTAAATAGTCAAGAAACGATTACTTATCCCCTAACTTTCACTAGCTTTAGATCAATTAAAAAATCAATTTAGTTGGCCACCCAAACGACCTATCAATCAAGCATAAACACTCATATTAGTAAAAACAAACGATAATCATATGAAAAACTTCAACGTAGAATTGAAACAAAACTCAAATCATATATTAAGAGCTAGGAATTCATCCTCAATCAATAAGAAAATTAGCTACTCATAGTTTGGAGTTCACACAATAATAATAATAATTAAGGAAGAAAGAAAAACTTATTGAAAAGATGATGGTTGCTCCTTCCTCCAATCCTTGTGCACTTTAACTCCTTCTCCAAAGTAGATGTGTGTGTAAAGTTGTAGAGAACTCTTTTATTTATAGGCTTCAATACTCTCCATATCTTTGTAGGAAAAGAATCCACATTCCATAAGAACACCACTTTCCCAATTCGAGCCATATTCCAATTTCTAGTCCAATTCTCCAAAACTTCCAAGTTTTCATCAAATTCCCAATTCTAAGTCTTCACACCCATGAGAGAAGTCCACACAAAATTCTGTAATTTTGGCTCGCCGGAAATAGGCCGGAATCCGTCACCGCCGGAAACCTGAAAATTCTGTCCGATCATGGAATATTTCGTCAGTCTACCATTAGGACTAACGGTCAAACAGGTCAACCGTCAGTCAGCGGGTCAAAGAAGGGAGCAGTCAGACACCGAGTCAGATCACTCAGCTGTCTAACTCAGTCTAACTGGGTTGTGTTGGATCAGTCATCGGCGGCACGAGTTGACTCGCCGGAGTAGAAAACCGGCCGAGTTCTGGTTGTTTACAGGGCTTTCCCAGGCCAAATTCCGGTCGTTCTGTCTTCAATTCCTGTAACAAACCTAGCACATACATCTACTTGAGAATTCAACAGCATATGGGTCTTCTCATTCTCACAATTTATCAGCACAACAGTGCTTCAATTATCCCATAGCTGCACAATCAACACTCTATCGTTTCTGTATATCATAACAGCTCAAGAACGAGCTCCATTCCTCCTTTGATTCTCTTCACCGTTGAACTTAGATCAACCATCACCAATACCAGACGAAACCCATTCTTCCTTTATCACTTTCCAATCGACAGCAGCAACTTCACCTTCCCTGAACTCTTGTTTCATCACTTCCTTCTAAACCTCAACAGCAACAACAAATTTCTTCCAATATCTCCCTGTATTTCAAACTAGAGCTGAACCCATTAACCCATCTGCTATTTCTTAATCAATTCCATGTTCTCAGTCAAGAGCATAGACAACAGTTCCCATTTCTCGATCTCTAACTATCTTCAATTTGTACTCGATCTTCATCCCTCAATCTCGGTTATTTCCAGTGAACCCATATTAATCTTCAACCTGATTTAATCATTCAAATCGAAACCCTAATTTCTTCACTGTTGAGCTTCATCAATTTCATCTCCATGTCTTCTTCGAATAAACAACAGAACTCATCAATCTCTTCTATATTAACAGCATCAATCCTTTTCTATCTCAAATTCAATTTCTTCACAAACCACCGATTCATGGTTTCTCCCAAGTCAGACCCATCTTCCCTGATGCTGCTACCATCATCTCGCCTCTGTCTCGGATTCAGTCTCTCGATTTCACATCTCGGTTCTGCTTATGGCTGCGCAGCTTTTCTTCATTCTCAACTTTAGGTGAAAATAATCGAAATGAATGAGAGTATCTTCTCTCAATTTTAGGGTTGTAGACTAGGGTAGGATGGTACACCCCACTGCTGGAATACACCCACAGATTGGGTGTCTCATAGTCTTTGTTAGGTGCTTTTAGCACTTCTGTGGGTTGCCCCTTATCCTTAGCTGGCCTGTTTTTAATACTCCTCTGAGAGAGTTGCCCTTTAACCGTGGCTTGTCTCCCGATAGTGTTTTCCTGTGAAATGACAATCCTGCCCTTTTTGCTAAATTTGGATCATTTATTCTTCTTTTCCTCCGTGCGACTTCAAGTACCTAATAACTTAAAAACACACGTAAAATACATAATTTTCAATAAAAATAACAAAGAAAGCATAAACTCTATAGATAGTAAATACGGTGTATTCTACACCTATCATATTACTATATAGATTAAGATTATACACATTTGGTATTTCGATCTGAGTATATCTCGCCTATTTATTTCTCGAAATATGTATTGGTAAAGATTTCGCTTTAGCCAAGTCCATCTTTACCTAGTGACAAAAGTCATGTTAAGTTTCAATCACTTTGAAAATTGCTCTGACGAAAAATGGTTTGTGAATAACAACTATATAACGAACTCTGAGAATTTTTCAATAATTGAAATGGGAGTTTAGACAATATAACCAATGGAGGATATAAGCATTGTTGTGGAAACACATATGTGTATAAGTCCTTATTCCTTGAACCAAAGTTTGTGAACTTTATTGATCAAGAGAACCAGAGAAGTGCGTGAGCTTCAGTCCATGAACTAGCGAAGTTCTCAAACCTGAGAATTTCTGCTGGACTTTGTGAACTCCATCCGGGAACTTAAGTACGCGAACCCAGTCCGCGAACTTGAGTAGGTTATGTCTAAAAACGATGTTCGTGTACTCATCTCTATAAACTAAGGAATGTTATTGCAAACCGTGGCTATATAGTTCATGAACCGATTCGAGTGAATCAAATCATTTTTTCTTCAATTGTGTCTTGTGTAGTACATAAAGATCTAAGCAATTGAACAACTCTCTAACTGGTTCATTGGAGTCATTTGAACTAGTTATGGTGAAGAAGAATACGGTTGATATGAAAGTTATCATATGGCTAACCATTTGGTTAACTATGTTGAACCAACTAATGTACAAGTTTGGGTACGATTTTCACAAGCCTACAAACATGTATTACATGTGTATATAACAAGCTATGTTTTCGATCTAACTGTTGATAAATATTAGCTTGAATCTAATCAGGTTTTCATCTAACGGTGAATATTAAATGCTTTGTTACTATATAAGGGAAAACTCTAGCAACTGGGAAACCTAATCCCCACACCTTACGTGTGATACTAGTTGCATAGTTAGATTCGATTCTCCTTTAACCTTTGGTTTCTTCTTCTAAACCAGGTTAACGACTTAAAGACTTCATTGGGATTGTGAAGCCAGATCGATACTACTTTCATCGTAGTTATGTGATCTGATCTTGTTATTTCTATCGTACTAGTACAATTGTAATAATTATCTAGAGATTTCTATCTCTGATAGGCAAGATATAAAAGTAGTCACAAATATCTTCGTCTCATTGTTTGTGATTTCACAAAAAAAAAAATTCGCTGAGTCGATTAAGATTATTGTGAGGTGACTGATAAAGTTGGGTTGTTCTTCGGGAATATAAGTATGTTTTATCAATTGGTTCATGTTCACCTTGATTTATCAAAAGACGGAACAAAACTCGTAGGTATATTCGTGGGATACGAATTTATCTATTATCGTAGACTTTTCTGTGTGATACAGATTGGTTTATTAAAGTCTTCGACTTTGGGTCGTAGTAACTCTTAGTTGTGGGTGAGATTAGCTAAGGGAATTAAGTACGTAGTATCCTTCTGGGATCAGAGGCGTAGGAGCATAAATGTACATTGGATCAGTATGAGATTGATTAGGGTTCAACTACAGTCCGGATCGAAGTTAGCTTGGAGTAGACTAGTGTCTGTAGTGGCTTAATACAGTGTATGTTTAATCTGGACTAGGTCCCGGGGTTTTTCTGCATTTGTGGTTTCCTCGTTAACAAAATTCTGGTGTCTGTGTTATTTCATTTTCCGCATTATATTGTTCATCTTTATAATTGAAATAATACATGTTGTGCGTTGTTGTTCAATCAATTAGAATATCCGACCTTTTGGTTGTTGATTTAAATTGATTGACACTTGGATATTGGTCTATGGTACCATACAAGTTTATCTCTTTTGTATTTAATCGAGACTCGCAGTTTGCTTGAGTAAGATTTAAATCGAGAGATAGAGATATAAACTCCTTGATATACTTTTTTATTGATTGAGTCTAACTGTCTAGTTGATTCTCTAGAAAGTATATTGGAGTTTGTCCATACAGATTGCTAATTCGAAATATTGGGTATGGTTGTTAGACCCTCGCTTTTTCATTAAGCTGATACACCAATTTCCTACTACCTATTCGGACTAGATGTAATACCTGCTTCAGCTGTATTCAAGCACTTGTAAAACTCCTAACAAAATACCAATTATATTTAGAAGTTATTCTCAAAAATCTTCTGTCAGAACAAGGTTCTCTACAGAAGCACTCTCAAAAATATTCTAGCAGAATGTTAGTTCTCTTTAGAAGATGTAACAACAACGTTGATACTTTCCGATCTTTTGTTTTCACAGAACACCAATTTGATTTCCCTTTAGATGTGAATCAAGGTTTTGGAAATCTTGTGTTTGTTTTGAGGAAAATAATTACTAGGTAAAAGTAATATCAAAACAAGCCTGTAGATTAGGGTTTATTATACTCTTTAAAAATGGAAGACAACCTTAATTATTCTACAACAAGAACAACTAGAATAAATCTAGAGATATCTTGTTTAAAACTACTTAAGGATTTTTTACGAGATACCTTAATCGAAGTTTTCTTTCTAGTTCCGATTTCGTCTAACAATTGTTGGTATAATATCGAGAACTGAAATCTATCAAAACCTAGGGTTTATGATCAACAACTCTTGAATGGGATTATATCAGAAGAGAAGACCTTAGAATAGACAAGAGGTGAAAAACCTAGATTACAAATTATAAAAACAATCACGAAGATTATTAACAACTTGACTTTGTGATCCCCAATACAAATACTTTTATCTCAGTCTTGTTCACGAAGAACAGAAGACATGGAAAACAACCTTGTGAAGCTAAAACCAATTTTCCAAAGGGGATAAAAACGTGTAACACTTACGAACCCTTTATTTATAGTGAACAAGGTAGCTTGAAAGTTAAGGAAAGCTTCTTTTTTTTCAAGACTCTCCTAAATTTGGGAGTCTTTCCTAAGTTACAACTCTTGCCCAAAATTATTAATTAATTTAGCAAATATTGTATTTATGTGAATAAATCATAATTTATCTTAGGAAGGAATTAAAAGATATCATAAACACTTTAATATGGTAATCAAATATGTTTGGAGTAATAGCTATCTTGCCTAGATAAGGAAACATCAAGAACATGACTAAAAAAGTCCTTTAGTCACGTAATTAGGCTCAAGTCCGTGAACCGTTACAAACAGTTCATGGATTGTTTCCTACTAACGAACTGTAACAGTAACATCAACACTTATAACAGTTACTTTAATAAATCACTAATAGCTTCATCGTTATAACTCAAAATTGAGTGATTTTTGTCTCTTTAAATTCGTAAGCTCATTCACTGTAACATGAGAACCTTTCTAGGTATAAAGGTTATTGTTACAAAAGTCGTGGCTCAAATAAATGTACATTTACCATCATAGGAATTGTTTCATAGAGTGAGAATTTGTTTCAATAGATTAGAAAAGTAGAATTGAACAAGAATCCAAATGAAATCAATTACCACATACCTTTGATGATGAAGTCCTCGTTGAGGTCTTCTTGTAGTCTTCAATCTTCATCCTTCAAGAATAGCTCTTCTTGGACCAAATCTAGTCCGAAACTAATTTTAGTATACTAAATCAAGAATGTGTTTTAGCAACTAAATTTGATAAATAGCTTGATATACCAACGCTAGTGGGTTCAACCGAGCAATTCTCTAACACTTCTTGTAGTGATCAAGAGATGGTATTCTGTAATCATTAGAAGCAGCCAGTATCATTGCAGTAAATGTACAAGACTTTTTGACATATCCGAATTCTCCACGTTGAAAGCAAATTTTATCAGTGTCTGAAAATTGCAAGGTGTTCCAAGAACTTAAATATCTTTTCAAAATCTATATAGAGATCTTCGTCTACAAACCCCTTTTTGTCACATACCTTAAACAGACTGATTAACAATATTTTAAGACAACGTAGCTTATTACTTTTAATATGACGTTTCTTGTTTTTAACCTTGGCATAGGATTCTTTATGTTTTCCTATAGATTTTTTACCCCCAACCATGACATTGGTTGAATCGAGAGCTCTCAGAGGGACAAACGACACTGAGGAAAATAAACTCTGAAAAATCTTTAAGAAATTTTGGTGTACGTTACATATGAATAGAAAAGGTTTCCCAAAGTAGTTTCCCATAAGGATGTACTTTCATGATCAACCAAACACTAATTTGTTAGGTTTTATGTGTTTTCCTACTCTAATACCAATTGAAAATACGGGGTACCAAAATACACCACAAATTTTTTCTTAGGCAACATGTATGGACTAAACTCATATACAATTCCGAGAGTTACCACTTAATGAATCTCGATCACAATCAATATGTAAACAGAGACAAATCCGTGAACCTGATTATACCATGAGAGTACCTGGACAATTCCAAAGATCAATATCCAAGATCAAGTCGTATCCAACAATTATGATTGACGTATCAACTTTGATTGATTTACGTACAATCTGTGATATTTCAATTATAAAGATAAACAATATAATGCGGAAATAGAGATAACACATACACCAAAAAAATTATTAACGAGGAAACCTCAAATACAGCAAAACCCTGGGATCTTGTCCATATTTGAACACCAAACTATATTAAGCCCTACAGACTCTAGCTTACTATCAAAACTTCTGAGTGGAATGCAGTTGAGACCGAATCTACTGTCACAATGATTCAGTTACAGTCGCGCTCCTTATGACTCTTTAATCTTGCAAGAATCTATGTAATTGATTCCCTTAGCTGACGTCCTTTACAACCTAAGAGTTGTTTTAATTCAATTGAAGACTGTAAACCAATATTCCTCCCGTAGATAAACCTATATGTGATTTCCATTCTGAAAAAAGATCAAGATGAGATAGGAAATCGTTTGCAATAGACAAAGTCTAGAAAACCTCAAAATCCGGTACTTACGACCCCCGAAGAGCATCTTAGATTATTATTTACCTCACAAGTACTTCCTATTCCGATTCAACAAAGAATCATTATAAAGGAATATACTTGTGGAATCACAAAGTCCGAGATGAAAAAACTTTACCATTTCTATCTATTTCGTCTGATCGGAGTGAAACTAAACAATCAGTAGAAAGATCGGGATACACGAACTATTAAGAAAAAGATAGTCGAACTTGGCTTCATGAATCCCTAAGTGAAGTCTTTTTAGTCGCTAAGAGGACGGATCTAATTTTCAACTAGGACACACAAGAATAATGTCGGGGATTCAAAGATCCCACTTGCTTGAGGTTCTCCTTATATAGACTTTCAAGATCAAGGTTGCTTTAGATTTAAGCCAAGGTAGCTTTGATATCAAGCAATCAATATCCACTGTTAGATGAATAACTTGACTTGAGATTAACATAAAAAAATATACATACTGGTTAGGATGAACCGTAACCAAACCGTGTACAATGACTTGTTCATGAAAAGTACATCAAAACTAGCCAGACGAACTAGAATCTTAACCATTTTCATATAACACTTTAATACTTTAATCTTGAGTCACAATCATAGGTTATAATGTGATCAAATATGTCTTAGATGTGTTTTTAAAGAGTTTTTCAAATACCAATTATCTCCTAGAAATAATTTTGATGCATCTAAAAATATTCGACAGGGTAAGTACGTGTCTATGGTACGTGTACTTACTTCCAGTTCGTGAGTTATTTTTTCATGGTACGTGTACTGGGTTTGTATAGCCTTAAGACAAAACGAGTTCAGGAGTCCATAGAACTTTTTCGGTATGCATACTAGGTATGTGTACCATCCTGAGTTCACGAGCAACAAAACTTTTTGGGTTTGCATACTTGGTATGTGTACCAAAAGTCATTTCTGAACTATAGCTACGTGGGTACGTGTAATGGGTACATGTACTGTGGCTCCAGGCCTATAACATTCTGCGCCAGTATGTAAGCTAGTACGTGTACTGTCCTGTATCCATATTTATGATAGTTCTATATCTCTTTAATAATTAATTTGAAACATTCCTGAATAACATTAATAACACATACCATTGTTTCAGGCTATTTTCAAATGATAATCTTGAATCATAATTTAGGTCATAAATAATAAATTGTTCTTAACCAAATTCATCAAGTATGAACAAATGTTCTTAAGCTTAGTCTACATATTTCGAGAATAATTAACAAGATAAACTTGACTCGAAATTTCTGTTATACATGTAAAGTCCAATTTAGTCATCTGACATTGTCTCATAGATAGAAAGGTGAAAACTTGAGTAATAGGTTGTTCAGTCTTCACTTACCTTTTTTTTTTTTTGATGAAGTTCTCCAAAAGCTTCGGTTGATCTTTTCCTTCAACCAGTAGAACACAGTGATGTCTGGTACTCAACTACACACTTCTATCCTAATCCGAGACTTGACTAAATGTAGACTAGAAATCAAGATATAGTTTTGATCAACTAAATTTGACAACAATCTTGAGATATCAACACTTGTGAGTTCGACCGAGCAATTCTCTAACAATAACTACACCAGGTGTTATTAAATGTTGAAGACCTAAAGATCACATTGATACTACAGAACAATATCATAATGAAAAAAGTGAAACTCAATAGTTTTCAAGCGAAACCACTTTTAGCAACAATACAACAAAGCAGGAACTTGATCGTAGTAGTTCTCAGCACAAGTCAACTAGTAGCACTAATGCCATTATTGTTTGCATCAATGTTGGGTTTTTGGCGAAGGCATATTTTTAGACTTATCACGTTGTACTCTTTCCCTTAGTCAAGGTTTTATCCCACTGGGTTTTCCTTTGTCAAGGTTTTAACGAGGCAACATATTCGAGTCCAAATCTGTTCAAAGGTTTTTTAATATTGTACTTTTTTCTTCTTCTTAGTTAAAGTTTTGTCCATATGGGGTTTCCTAGCAAGGAGGTAGTAGAATTATATACAGTGGTCATCGATGAAAGAAACTAAATGTGAAGATTTGCATTTAAAGTACTACATCTAAAGCAATATATTTGGAGAACTATATATGAAGCACTACTGCTGGACCGCACAAGGGGGATTATTGTACGGTGTGCGACCCACCTATATGTAACCAGGTTTTGCAACATAGTCTATGAATAAATGATTATTCATAAGTAATACTACATTGTATTACAAAGGAATGTTGATAATTAAAGGAGGCCACATCCTTCAAATACGTTGCCCGACCACATCGTAGCCATGAGGCAATTTATAGTCGGAAGGCATATAAATCGGTCAGTCCATCTTGAAAAAGCGGGGGGTCTAACAACCACACCCAATATTTCGCTTAGAAATATGTATGGACTAACTCCAATATATATTCAAGAGAATCAACTAGACAGTCAGACTCAATCTTAAGAAAAGTATATCCAAGAGTTATATCTCAATTTCTCAATTAAATCTGCAATCAAACAAATAGAAACTTGCGAGCCCGATTGAATAAAAGAAATAACTTGGACGGTATCAAAAACCAATATCCAAGTGTCAATCAATTTAATCAATAATCCAAAGGTCAGATTCACAAACTGATTGAACTTACACACAACCTATGATATTTTAATTATATAGAAAATATAATACGGTAAAGAAATAACACAGACACTAGATATTTTGTTAACGAGGAAACCGCAACTGCAGAAAAACCCCGGGACCTAGTCCGGATTTGAATACCACACTGTATTAAGCCGCTATAGACTCTAGCATACTAAAAGTTAACTTCACACTGGAATGTAGTTGAGCCCTATCCAATCTCACACTGATCAAGGTACAATAGTATTCCTTACGCCTATGAATCCTAGTAGGACTCTGCGCACTTGATTCCCTTAGCTGATCTCACCCACAACTAAGAGTTTCTACGACCCAAAGTCGAAGACTTGATAAACCAATCTGTCTCACATAGAAAAGTATATTGAATAGATAAATCTGTCTCCCACAGAAATACCTAAGTGTTTTGTTCTGTCTTTTGATAAATCAAGGTGAACATGAACCAATTGATACACCAGACTAATATTCCCGAAGAACAACCTAGTAATATCGATCACCTCACAATAATCTTAATCGTATGGTAGCAAAACAAGACATTGTGGAATCACAAACGATGAGACGAATATGTTTGTGACTACTTTTTATCTTGCCTATCAGAGATTAAATCTCGAGCAAATCTTAGAGAAGATAGCACTCAATCACGATAGAAAATAACAAGATCAGAACATGCAACTATATAGAAATAGTTGGGTCTGGCTTTATAATCCCAATGAAGTCTTTAAGTCGTTAACCTACAGGGTTTTGGAAAAAACCTAAGGTTAAAGGAGAACCGACTCTAGCTGTAACTAGTATCCCACAAGATGTATGGGGATTAGGTTTCCCAGTTGCTAGAGTTCTCCCTTATATAGTCTTCAAATCAGGGTTTGCAATCAATGTTACCTTGGTAACAAAGCATTCAATATTCACCGTTAGATGAAAACCTGATTAGACTCAAGCTAATATCTTTCAACCGTTAGATAGAACTTAACTTGTTACACACAAATGAAAAGTGACTTCATTTAGATATGAGTAACCGTACCTAAACGTGTGCACCTTTTTGGCTCAACAATAGTTAATTGAAGTTATCCATATGAACACTTTCATATCAACCTTATTCATCTTAACCATAACTAGTTCAAATGACTAAAATGAAACTAGTTCTAGAGTTGTTCAATTGTTTATATTCTCATAGAAGTATACAAGACACAATTGAAGCAAAATCAATTTTTATTCACTCGAATTAATTCATGAACATTATATCCACGATTTGCAAAAGATTGCATTCCTTATTATATAAATATTTTAGTTCATGAACAAATAGATTTTAGAATATAACCTACTCAAGTATGCGAACGGGTACGCATACCTAAGTGGTCGGACCAAGTTTGGGTTCGCCAGTATGCGAACGGGTACGCATACCATCTAAACTCAGTTAAATCCCGAAACTTGAAACTCACGCCAGTATGCCTACCGGTATGCATACTGAGTTTCCGAGCTTTCATAAACCAACCAGTACGCATACGGGTATGCATACTATGGTTCCCGGAATTGGAATATCTTGCAACAGTTGGCATACAAGTACGCATACTGTGTTATATCCAATCATGGTTATTTGTTCTAAACTTCTATTTCAATCATTGAAACATTCTTAAAAGACGACAATAGCTGTCTCACACAAACTATTAGCTTCGAAGCAATTTTTAAGTGATCAAATGATCAATACGAAACGTTCTGAGTCTTTATCAAATGACTTTCTCATACAAATCATGTAAGATGTTACAAGGCGATTTTCACATGATCACCTTTTGCCTTTCGTCAAGAATATAAAATAAACTTGGTTTTGGTAAATTTGGGTGTGTTGGAGAGAAAATAATCTAAACCCTAAAAAAATTCACTGCACGGGAATACTTTAGATTCGAGAGATCAATTTGTACAATTCTGGTCTAAATAAGAAATGGTCGTTCCAGACTTTCTTCGATCACAAAGTGAAGGATTAGGGTTGATCTTAGGGAGGGAAGCGAAGAAGGTGTTGATATTATGAAGGTATAGGTTGTTTATGACTTGTATCAGAATGTCGAACTAGCTTGCATAATGTAAGCTATCAGTTCCTGGTGTTTTATGAATACTGTGATGACACCACTTGTCCCCCGTCGTTGAAATTGGTCGAAAAACCTATTTATATAAGTCATTTGAGCGCAATCCTTATCTCGTATGAAGTAGAAAAGGTTTAATTAGTGGAGTATTGGGGTTGTGTAAGAGGTGGTGATTGTCACACGATAACGCCTTCACTCACTACTCTCACCACGATTAACCGTTCATCTTTCCTAACACATTCTCATAATGGGCGCATTGCATGCCGCACACTGTAAACCGTCAGACCAATACCTAGTAAGTATCCCCCAGTTTGTGACATGTTCGATGTCTCGAGTGAGTGGGTCAAGTCATGGGACCTGCCGCGAAGAATAGCATATGGTGTTATTAGGTGAAACAACTAAGTTTTTTATGAGGCCGACATAAAATGTTCGATGCATGTAAAGCATTGCATTTAAGTATCTCAAATTAATCGATGTATATGAAGCATCGTTGTTTTAGAGATTGATTGAGTAAGTCGCGGATAAGAGTCCTAAAAGAGGTGGCATGACCGATCATCTTCTGGTGATCGTTTTTATTTCGCATGGGCGAGCCATCACTTGGCTGATCGCCCCCCATGATGAGAGATGACCGGTGATCATCATGCTGGCTTGTTGATTTGCTGGAAATAAATCTAAATCATCCAACTAGGCTGGCACAGTTGGATGGATAAGATGAATTGCGGTAGTTATATATTGCCATTGATGTAACTTAGGTTTCAAAAACCGTGTGGCCCAGTCCTCTTTGGGCGTGCGTTTTGAGGCGTTGAGACTTAGGTCGATCAGGTCGATCGACCATGTGTGAAGGTGGCTCACTGGTGTGCACGTTTATATCTTCTAGGCCATCTATAATTATATCTAGTCATTCAACTATTGCGTGGTAAGCACTAGATGGTGATAAATAAAGATAAAACTTATAAGACAAAGTTAGATGTTACCAGGAGAGATAGGTCGGCCTATCCTTGGAACATGTCACGTTCAAGAGGCATACAGGTGAGCGTTCCCCTAGCATGATGTTGGTTGGCCCCAGGTAGATTAGGCATATGGTTGGTTGGGATCTCAAACTATTAATGATGATGTCGTAATCCTCGACTCTGATATGGACGAGCCTTGGGTAGGCGTCACTAAGTTATGAGTAGGTGATGTGGCATACCTCATGTGGTTGGTCTGTGTGGCTCGCTGAGATGTTGAAGCGGCTTCTGGGGTGAACGTTGAAGCGACTCCTGGAGAGAGCGTTGAAGCGGCTTCTAGAACAAACATTAAAGTGACTTCTGGAGAGAGCGTGCATTGAAGCGGGAATTGAAGCAACTCCTGGAGAGAGCGTTGAAGCGACTTCTGGAGAGAACATTGAAGTGGCTTGAAATGGCTTCTAGGGAGAACTCCAGTGAGGGCGCTTCAGTTTAATTTTCCCTTTTAAATTACATGCTTCTTGATTGACCATCTATATTGTATTGAAGAGGTCCTTGACTGACGGCGAAGGAATTTCATGTTGAGCCTCAGTCCCCAAGTGTGGATTACATGGCTCTATCTTGTATGCCTGATGGGTCTACCACAATAAAGATATCACCATCTAGATTTCGTACTAGTGATCATATTACTTCTACATGGGTAAAAATATGCAGAAGTTTAGATTACATTTGCATGTAGTGGTTGTTGCTATGGTGAAGCTCTGGATGGCATCAATTAATGAGCAACAACGGTTCTTGGCCCAACTGAGATCAGAAGAGACTGACAGGGAGAGGCATGGTGGCTACTTGCACGAACTTGACAGTCTTCATATAACGGTAGAGATCGTCTCGTTATTGGAGGGAGAAGGAACCGATAGCTTCCTTGATGTTTCCTCATGAAATGGAGAAGATGGAGACAGTCCCTTGCCCACGAGTATCTATTGAGCTTTCAACTTGATAGATGCTGTCACGCTGGGTCTCTGAAGAAATAATTTGGGAGAGAGTTGGAGTTGAACCCAATGTTGATGAGGATCACACGATTTGCTGATCATGAGGCCGTCTTTGCGTCTATGTTGTGTTCCATAAACGTCCACACATATCGTTGATTTTTGACAATACATCTGCTCTTTTGAGTATTTCCTCATCTTTGGACATCCTGGAATCATAATGATAGCATGCTTGCGTCTCTCTAAATTCAGCATCTTTGAGATAGATAGTGCTGAGCGGTCCCCAGCTATACTCCTTTGTCTTTATCATCTTTGGATCGTGACTTTAAGGAGTAGGGAAGTTCCCTCATGCAAATGACTTAACTAACATGTTGTGCAAATATGATAAAGCTCTTGACATGGAGAGTCTGTATGTACCTCTTAAGTCTCAAGTGCGACCTCCTTCGGTAATGCAACTACTCCTTCTACGAGAGACGAAATTCTGAAAGCGTATCTCACTGATGTTATTCCCGACAAACCAGATATGGTATTTATTGGACATTGTTTTATAATTGTGATAGTCGTGCATGTGGTACTAGAATTAGAGTTGGCGGTTTTGGACGTACAGGATGTTATATCTCGGTGGTTTTCCTCTTGATGCTTCAAGGAAACGACTTACAGGTGGCTGAAGGTTGTATTGCCTGTTTGTGGGATGTATGACTCTATAAATATCACGAATCTCTTCATTCCTGGTAGGCCTGGTTCTTTCTAGTAGGGCAGGTGTCGTTGTAGCCGAGCACTTAACATCTTCACGAAGTTCAGAGGATGTCTGAAATTGCAGATTCTTCAGCATATCACGATAGATTGGTATTATTCTATTAATGCATAATTCCACCAATCATTGTTCAATCATATATGGATCGTGACAATCCAGTGCCTAGATTTTGAACCTCTTGAAATAATCATTTGGATGCTCATTGTTTCGTTATAATATTCTTCCCAAATCTGAAAAGGTGATTTGCTCGTATACGAAGAAATACTTCTTGTAGAAAGCGGTTACCATCTCCCACCAGTTGGATAAGTTGTTTGGTGCAATGTTGTTGCACCAGGTGTATGCTATCCTAGTAAGTGACTTTGAGAACTCTTTCAGGCAGAGGAAATGATAGTATTCATGCTCTCCTAGTGACTCCAGAAAACGAGATATGTGTTCTCGAGCATTACTAGTTCCGTCATAAAAGGAAAATTGAGGAGAAGACTATCCTCTCGGAAGAGGAACTCTTTGCACATCAGGAGGTTAAGGAAGCTGATGTTGGTACAAGTCTACCGGATTTTCCTTGCCTCGATGTTGGAGAAGTCATTCTTGATCCTCATGCGTGATAAAATTGGACGGCTGATTCCTTTCCCTTGAGCGCTCAGGAGCAGCACGAATCTCTTCATCTATGAATGCACGCCTTGTTGAAGTGCTTGTGCTAAAAGTGTTGAAAGTACTCCTCATTGGTTCTATGGGCTGAAATGGCTCTTGTGGTAGTCGCTCCATTAGCATCTTGAGGAAAGTGAGTACCCCTTTCTGAGTTGTAACCATGTCCATCTGATCCTTAGCGAGAACTTCTCGTCTTTCCATTAAATTAACAATGGTGATAGGGGGTTGGCCTCCTCTGGCTCCTCCGGTCTCTCGTCCTGATGGGGAAGTGGAAGTAGCTCTAGTAACGACCGGGGCGTAATGCTCAAAGAAATATTGGTGGTGGCGGCGGATCTGGCTCTGGTGATTGGAGGTGTCACACCTAAGGGAGTGTCTCGCTGTTGTCCGGGTTGACATAATAGGTGAAGGGGTAGCGGATATTCCTGACTTTAAATTGGTAGCAGTGGTGGAATAAAGATAGAACTTTTCTTTTGTGATCTTTGCATGTGTCTCCCTAGGACTCTAATGGTGTTGAGATTTGTTTTCGACTATCTCCATACTGGAACAACAGCTACGCGAATCTTCACTTCATCTTTCTCGATGTGGACCCTTTGAGGAATTTCTGGCTTGCTCCATACAACACTCGTGGTGTTGCAGAAAAGACGGTTGCTCCATCCGGATATCGAGAGAAGACGTTGCGTTCTTCTAAGTAATAGTCGCATCTTCTTGTATCTCCACGCAGTTTTCTGGTCTTTTCATCTGGGAGATTTACTGGCGCTCAGCTATCTAAGGCATTTCCAGTAGCATTGCTTGAAAAAACATTTTTGTGAAGCTTCTTAGCGGATGGAACACTGGAATTGAAATTGGTTGTTGAACCTAAATTTAATTTAATGATTGAATTGGGTCTAAGATCCACCCTTTTGAAATTGAAAAAATTGGAATGAATATTGAGAAACTGATTTTCTAATCGAGAGATCAATCTCCCACTGTGGTCGCCAGTTGTTTGAGGGTAAAAACTGTTTCTGCTGGTTTTTGTAAATTCGGGTGTGTTGGTGAGAAATGAATCTAAACCCTAAACAAATGCACTGCATGGGAGTACTTTAGATTCGAGAGATCAATCTGTACAATTATTGCCTAAACCAAGAAATGGACATTCCAGACTTGTTTCGGTCACAAAGTGAAGGAGAAGGGTTGATCTTAGGGAGGGAAGCGAAGAAAGTGTTGAGATTATAAAGGTATCGGTTGTCTATGACTTGTATCAGAATGTCGAACTGGATTGCATAATGGAAGCTATCAGTTCCTGGTATTTTCTGGATACTGTGATGACAACACTTATCCTCCGTCGTTGAAATAGGTCAAAAAACCTATTTATACAGTTATTTGAGCGCCATCCTTATCTCGTAGGAAGTGGAGAAGGTTTAAGTAGTGGAGTAGTGGGGTTGAGTAAGAGGTGGTGATTGTCACACAATCACACCTTCACTCACTACTCTTACCACTATTAAACGTTCGTCTTTCTTGACACGTTCTCGTAATGGGCACGTTGCACACCGCACGCTGTAAACTGCCGGACCAATACCCAGTAAGTATCCCCAAGTTTGTGACATGTTCGATGTCTCGAGTGAGTGGGTCAAATCGTGGGACCTGCCGCAAAGAATAGCATATGGTGCTATTAGGTAAATAACTAAGTTGTTTATGAGGCCGACATAAAATATTCGATGCATGTAAAGCATCGCATTTAAGCATCTCAAATTAATCGATGTGTATGAAGCATCGTTGTTTTAGAGCTTGATTGAGTAAATCGCGGATAAGCATCTTAAAAAAGGAGGCATGACCGATCATCTTCGGGTGATCGTTTGTAGGTCGCATGGGCGAGCCATCAATTGGTCGATCGCTCCTCATGAAGATAGATGGCCGGTGATCATCATGGTGACTTGTTGATTTGCTGGAAATAAATCTACATCATCCAACTAGGCTGGCAAAGTTCGATGGATGAGATGAATTGCGGCAGTTATATATTTCCATTGATGTAACTTAGGGTTCAAAAACCGTGTGGCTCACTCCTATTTGGGAGTGCGTTTCGAGGCGTTGAGCCTTAGGTCGAACAGGTCGATCGACCATGTGTGAATGTGGCTCACTGGTGTGCACGTTGATATCTTCTTGACCATCTAGAATTAGGTCTAATCCATTCAAATAGTCCGACTAACATGGATGGTCATGATCGATTTGCGGTAGTGACATGCGGTCGCAAAAGCCAATTAGGGTTTCAAAGTTGCGTGTTCATCCTACTTTGGGTGAACGATTCTATATGTTCCAAGCTTGATATGGGCAAGTCGATCGACCAACGATGGAGTATGGTATACGATGAACACGTTAGCATCTCGTTTCCCCCCCTGAAATTGGATCTAGGCCGGCAAAAATGGATAGCCATGATTGATTTGCGGCAGTAGTGTGTTGCCGTAAACGTAATCTTAGGGATTTTAAAACAGCACGTTCACCCTACTTTGGGTGAACGATACTATACATTCTCTAATTGGCGTGAGCAAGTCGATCAATCATGGGTATAGCTGGGTCACCAGTGGATACGCCATCACTTCTTTGATCGCTCAAGATGCAATCTAAGCCGTCCAACTAGGCTGGCTAAGTTGGACGGTCGTGATGCGTTTTGAGACCATCTTTGCCTGTCTCAATTTGTTTGAGAAGCGTGAATGCCCATATTTGGGTAAGCGATTGAGCACTCTATAGGTTTTCTGCATGCAATTCAGTCGACTAGGGCACTAGTGGACCCGCTGATGATCATGCTTACGCTTCCTTAACTGTTCGTAGAAAGATCCAAGCCACCGAATCAGGCTGGTAAAGTTGGACGTTCGTGATGCTTCTAAGACTGTTTTGAACAGTCTAGCTCGTTTGAGCTTTCTTTCGATAGCGTGATCATTCACGCTTGGGGGTGGCGTTTAACAACGCTGGGATGCGTTTAGGAATGTTCCGATCGGTTGGAGAGTTGATGGTCCCGCCAACGGTCATCACTATAGTTGCCTATTTCCGCTAGGGTTTGGTTAGGCTTGTTAAATTGTGCGGCCAAATTGTGTAGTCGTGATCGTTTCTGAGACTGACATGGACAGACTAGATTTCCCTTAAGGAAATTAAACATGTCGATCAAGCCGCCTTTAATTAAAAGCGCGTCGATACGAGATTCTCTTTGTCAGAGAGTGATGTAGCCTTTGTGGGTATTTCCATGCAAATCTCAATACTGGCACTTCGGGAGATTCGTGCTACTCTGCTGAGAGTTAACACTTAATCATCATGTCATGTCAATGATGAGAGTTCGGCTGAGAACATAGCACGAAAAATACTAGGCAAATCATGCATTAATTGATAATGCTAACAAAATGTAAAATTTAACAGGATATTTGGTATTGCCGTTGCGCGCACCATTCTGAGTGAATTTCATGTATATATTCATATTGAATTGCTTCAAACGAGTGAAGAGGTTTTTAGCACTCGTCACTTCTTAAATGGATTTACCCCTTGCAGGGTGACAACGCATTAAATACGAGTTTTATAATTTTACCCCTGAACTAAAAATCCACCATCCACACTTGGTTAAAGTGAAAGCTTACCAACACATATTTCGAGAAATATGTAAGCGAGTTAAACTCAGCTCGAAATATCAAATTTGTATAATCCAAGTCTATATAATTATACGACTTTTGTCTCAAATAGGAGATAGAGTAGATAGATGTTTGAGTGATAGATGAGTTCAACATACCTTTTGTTGATGAAGTTCCACAAGCTCCCCTTAGTAGTTCTTCGTCTTCAATTGATGAACGTCGTGAAGTTTAATGCTCAACTACACTTTCTATCCTAATCCGAGACTTAGCTATAAGTAGACTAGAAATCAAGACTTATAGTTTTGGCAACTAAACTTGATAACAAGCTTGAGATAGCAACGCTTGTGAGTTCGACCGAGAAGTGCTCTAACAATCTCCCCATTTGTCAATCTTAGTGATAAAAGTATCAATACATATGGATGTAGATGGTGGATTTTCGATAAAGGGTAGAATTGTAAAACTATTCTCCAAATTCGGCAACTGGATGAGTATTGAGGCTCATGTCTCTCGTTAAATCATGAAAGCTCATGCCATAAAATCTCTGACTGAGAAGACTATCTCTCAGAGTACATGTGAATGTGTAGTCTCTCAGATGAGGCCACGGCACATCTCATGAATACTGAGCAATTTCAGTAATTACTTCGGATCCGGCAAACGGATGAATATCGAGACTCATGTCTCCATGCATGAAATCTCATGCCACCTCTGATGGAGAAAGTCTCTAAGAGAATATGTAGATGTGTATCTTTCCAGCTGAGGCCACGGCACATCTCATACTATATAGAATCGAAAGATTGGGCGGCTCCTAGACAGCGTGCCTGCTAGTATAGAGCGACAACGTCTTCGGGGTTCAACCAGGTTTTCCCCGACTATGCAAGAGGAATATGACACTCCAGCAAGTTCATATTGCTCAACCCTCAGATGATTAATGCTCCTAGATAGGAAGCCCTTCTGGTATAGAGCCATCAATTAATTGTCTAAAATCGTCTGAATATCCAGCAATATTCTATGAACCATCGTCTGAATATCAAGCAATATTCTATGAGCCATCTTTAATTGTCTGAATATCCAGCAATATTTTACGATTCTTCATTATATTTCGTCACTTCAATTCGTGGTTCTTCCCAGCAGAATGCCACGGGTTAGTGATAAATATCCAACGAAATAGACATATGAGCATCAAATAAGCCCTGACATAAAAATGGTACAAGTATAAATAGCAGATAATGCACATACCAGAATTTTGAATGCACGAAGAGAATTTCAAAAAATACGAACAAAAGAGCATTTCAGGACTTAGGTTCTAGACAGTTCAGATCGGTGTTGCAGTATCGTCTTGGTATACCGCTTTTTGCAGAGGACAGTATTTGCTCATGTTGTAACCATGTTATGGATCGGTTCGGAGACCACGCCATTCATTTTTCTAGTAAAGTAATGCTCAAATATCGCCACGATATGGTTCGGGACCTCTTTGCTAAACTGTTCTATAAAGCAGGAGTATCCGCAAGGAGAGAAGCATCATTGGGCTTTACCCTTAAACGGCGTATCTTCTGATATATAACTGGGAAAATGGAAAGGATATTTGCTTAGATGTCACCGGTGTTTCACTTTTCTCCAATGGGGGGAATCATACATTCACACCAGGTCATGCTATCTCCCCTGCAATCACACGCAAATGCACCAAATACGCCGACCTATGCTCAACTAATGGTTACGGTTTTGGAGTCTTAGCCTTTACCAATCTTGGGGAGCTAAGTGAATACACTGTAACACTCTTGAAAAGATTGAAGAACTGCATGGCGAGTCACGATGTCAACAATAACTTAGGCAATTTCCTTTTCCTTAGGTTAGGCATTATCATTCAAAGGGGCATCGGGGCGCAAATTGTCGCGCGTCTCCCTGCCAAATCTTTGTAAACTTTTATTTGTTTTATCTTAATAATAATAATAATAAAGAATGGGCCCTAGATCAGCTGGTCATCCCCGTTCCCCAAAGTTTCATGCGTTCCAGGAGGTCCCAGGTTCAAGTCCCCAATGGCGTAATATTGCAGGAATTAACATGGAAGGTAGTGTTAGTTTGCCCCCCTTGTGACACAATCTCGCCCCCTTCACGCTTCGGCTCCCCTTGGAAAGGTTACCCATAAGGCTCGCTGGTAGGCTAGCACAGCAACCTGTTCAATTAATGTAGTAGTATGTTGTTGGAGCCTAGCTTGTTAGGCTTCCAACTAGTTTCATGTAATAATATCGAATTATAAGGAAATAAATAAATAAATAATAATAATAATAATCTTTGTTTTCTCCCTGCCAAATCTCTGTCATGTTTTCTCAAAGACATGACAGCCTACCTTGGTAACCACCAGTTTGGTGTTGGGATTCCTTGTGGTGGAGAAGGCATCGTGCACTCTGCTAACCGGCTGCTCGAATTGAAAGGTAACCAAGACAACATGGCCATGCTGCTTATAGATTTTACCAATGCATATAACTTAGTCAGTCGGACTGTTTTAATCAATGAGGTCCGTGCACACTGTCCTGGTATCTCGAAATGGGTTGAGTTCTGTTATGCTCGACCAACCAAGTTGTATTACAATGAATTCACCTTGTCATCTGCTCAAGGAGTTCAACAAGGAGACCCGCTCGGGCCATTACTTTTCTCTCTGGCACTACATCCTCTAGTTTGTAAGATAGCCTCACAATGCATGCTAGACCTTCACACGTGGTACTTGGATGATGGAACGCTAATTGGTGATTCTACAGAAGTTTCCAAAGCATTGCAGATCATAAGAGACGATGGTCCAGCAAAATGGCTTTGCTTGAATATCCGAAAAACTGAGGTCTACTGGCCTATTTTAGATACACGTTGTGAACATCTCTTTCCACCAGAGATTAGCAGGCCATCTGAAGGTGTCCGTTTGTTAGGTGGGCCTGTCAGCTTAAGTGCAGACTATTGCAGCAATAAAATCTTGGATACAGTTGACAAAACCATCCACCTTATGGAATGTATTAAAAAGTTGAAAGATCCCCAAAGCGAGCTGTTACTTCTCCGTAACTGCGCAGGAGTCTCTAAGCTGTATTTTACTTTGAGAACAACTCGACCCCAAGTCATGTAGTCTGCCCAGCAACGTTTTGACCAGCATCTCCTCCAGTTTTTGCGATACTTAATTACTGCAGACGGTGCAGGTTTTGGACAGCTTCAAATGCGCATAGCTACCCTACCTATCCAGCATGGAGGCCTGGGAGTATATACAATGGTGGACACTATTTTTTATTGTTACATTGATTCATGTTACCAGACCAAACATTTGCAAAACAACATTTTGCAGTACTCAGCAGATCTCGGCCCCAACTTTCAGGGAGCTTTAGACACTTACATACAATCTTGTGATTTGTCTTCGTCTTCGTTTGACATCAACGACATCGCCCCCCAGCCTATGCACCATCTGGCGACTCGTTATTTTGATGTTGTTACCAAGACGATCTCAACCACTTTCGTCATGTCGGAACGCGACTCCATTTTATGGCAGTGTAATAAAAGAGCTCATGCACAAGACTACCTCAAAGAAATCCCTATCCAAGGCCTCAACCAGGACGTTGGTCCACGCCAATTTAGGTCTGTACTCCAATACAGACTCGGCATACCACTCTTCGAGGAAGATAGCCTTTGTTCATGTTGTAACAGAATTATGGATCGCTTTGGAGATCACGCTATCCATTGTGCCAGCGAATTTGGATTGAAATATCGTCATGATTTGGTAAGAGACCTCTTGGCTGAACTATGTTATAAAGCGGGTGTCGCGGAGAGGAAATAAGTTTCGATCCCTTCAGCAGATAGGAGCACCCCTCCCAATCCGGCTGACATCATGGTATATGATTGGGAGAATGGACGTGATATATGTTTTGATGTTACGGGAGTTTCCCCTTTTTCTAAAGGGGGTAACCGTGCTTTCACTCCCGGACATGCTATCGCTGCTGCCATCACCCGAAAGCGTAACAAATATGCAGAGTTATGTTCGGCTCATGGGTATAGTTTTGGTTTACTAGCCTTCACAACCTTGGGTGAACTAGGAGACGATGTTATTGCCTTCATGAAGAGATTGAAGAACTGCATGTCTAATCACGATGTTAATAACCATTTAGGTAGCTCTCTCTTTCATAGGCTAGGAATTATTATTCAAAAAGGCATTGGGGCGCAACTTGTTGCGCGTCTCCCTGCCAAATACATGTAAACTTATGCATATGTTTTTGTTTCTTAATAAATGCCTCAGTGGCTCCCTTTCATAATAATAATAAAAAATATTAGCAAAAGCGCCAGGGGACTAGGCTCACCAGCCGGCCAGTCATGCCGTTACCAGTCCCGTGCCCAATTTTAATTTTTATCATACTTATAATATTTTCCTGATCTCATGAAAATTCTCTCGTTCGAGCAAATTTTCTTTATTTCAAAGAAATTATCTAAATCACGTGATTTTATCAAAAATAATAAAATTAGGGAAAGGTGTCATGGGACCTCCGGCCGGCCGGTCATGCCTTGGTCTGGCCGATCCCACACCTCACGTCTCCATTATTTTATTATTTCTCTCAAATTATGAAAATTCCTTGATTTTATGAATTTTCCCTAAAATCATGAAAATTACCAAATTTCATGTATTTTTATCTAAATCACATGATTTTATTGAAAAATAATAAAATTAGGGAAAGGTGTTATGGGACCGCTGGCCGGACGGTCATGCCTTGGCCGTGGCCGGTCTCACACCTCATGTCTCCATTATTTTATTATTTCTTCTCAAATTATGAAAATTCCTTGATTTTATGAATTTTCCCCAAAATTACCTAATTTCATGTATTTTCTCTAAAACCATAGACATTATCAAAAAATTAGGGAAAACTTGTGGGACCGGGCTCTAGCTGGACGGCCATGTCCTAGCCGGTCCCACATGCCTATTATTTTATTATTATTTGGTGTTTTGTTTCCTGATTTCAACAAAATATCTTGGTTTTCAACAAATCCCTTTGATTTTATGAAAATTCTCTAAAATCATCAAAATTTGGTAAAATTGGGAAGAGTGGCTTGAGACCCGCGCCCATTGGTCGGACGACCATGCCTCGGCCATTGACGGTCCCACACTCCCATTCCCTATTTTATTATTAATTTATTTCTCTCATCTCACGTGAGTTCCTTAATTTCATCAAACTCTCTTGTTTCATGGAATTTCCCTCAAATCAGAGAAAATACATAAAATTACATAAAACTGGGAAAGCATGTGGGACCATGTTTGTTAACCGGCCGGTCCCACACCTTGTAATTCCCTGTTTTTTTATTATTTTCATCATCTCAGGTATTTTTCCCAGTTTCAGCAAAACCATGGATTTTGCATATTTTCTCAGAATGTTGTTCAAACGTGCACCAGAAAATATCAAAATTCCCAGGACTGAAGCGCGAACACCATGGTGACACGGGCACATCCCCTTGACCGACCAAAGGTGAACCTGAGGCTTGAAAATAGCTGGTCCCGCATATTTTAACGATTTTAACCTAATTTGCTCAATTGCTCATATTAGGTTCAAACTCTTTCCAAACAATTGGAAGTTTTCTCAAACGACCATCCACTGGTCCCATGCCCACCAAGAGCCGGTATCATGACCTATTGATCGGTCCTTCATATTTCCATAATACCAGGTTTTATTATTTGTCGCTCACACAAGCATTATTTCAGTGATTAAACCAGCATTTAATCCTTATTTCACCAACTGGTCCCGAGAGACTTTGGTATTTTTGCTCATTCGAGCATTTGGGCGATATATGGTGAACCCGCCATCCCATGTATCCGTTCCCGTGTAACTCTGTATTGATTTGTAATAAATCACCATTTCGGTAAAATTAGGGTTTTGAATCCAGAGCTCTGCAAAAACGTGATTCTGAGCAGATTCAAACACTCTGATAATTTTATGATGATTTCATAATTAACACTTTATTTTTTTTGCTCGACCCAGCAGTCAGTAACTTAAATTAATATTTTATTTGGTCTTGCTACCAACGATTCATCAAAAAGCAGTATTTTCTCAAACTAGCAATATTCGCTCAAACCGGCAATGTTTATTCAAATTAGCAATATTTGCTCAGATCAAAGAATATTGGTTCAACTATCAATATTCAACAGTTTAGCAACACAGCTTGCTCATATTATGTTATAATGATACCTCATCTCAGCAGACACGTTAAATTCATGAGTTTCGGAACATTTTTTAATCATGTTCAACTCAGCACTACATGGACTCATCGTCCCATAAAGTCAGCAACTGACTCCACAATCACGATATTTCAATCTTGTCACATGGGGGGATATTAACAAGGGTTTTGGTCTGGCAGTCTATGGCACGTGTGTTCTCCTATGATGAGAATGTGAGCAAGTCGTGCAATCAGTTGGAAGAGTCAGCAAAGTAGTGGGTGGAAAATTAACCAAGTCTCCGCACGATGAGTAATTGGTTTAACACGATTTCCCACTTCCCCACTCTCTGATTCCAGCAACTGTCATACTTCATGAGATCATGGTGTTTTCAATTCTGACATTATAAAATGTCTCTAAATCCTGATTGAAAAGACAAGATTCGAACACTCGAACATTCGTCTAGCAATTTCTCATCAAAGTTCATACAGACAATATTTCGTCTTCACGAACTCAGAGAAATCACTATCAATTGAGAAAAATTCAATCATTTAGAGCATTTTCACGCTGAATTCACAACACACCTACAATCTCAGATCACCATTGATCTCGCCCATTTCTCAGCTTCCCTCCTGCAGATCAACCCATCCTCACTTGTGACCGAATTGAATCTGGAACGGCCATTGTTCTTGGTTTAGGCCGGAGTCTTACAGATTGGTCTCTCGAACTTAAAACAATCCCTTCTTGCAGTGTATCTGTGTGAGGTTTAACATTTTGCTCGGTTCAAGGAGTCTCCACATGGTCGACTCTTCAATCTCGTAAAAACCAGCAAATCATTTTTCCCCATCTACAGATTGGAGACCACAGTTGGAGGTTAATCTCTCGGTTGCAATCTCACAATTTCACAAGATGGCTGGTCTTAGGTCTAGGTTAGTCACAGGTTTCAATACCAACGGTGCTAGCACTAGCAACAACGACAACAACAACAACAACGGTAATGAGGATATTTCAGAAATAATTCCGACCACAAATACTGATGGTAGTGATATTACTCCTCCCCACACAGAGGGTCATCCTTTGTTCGGCCGACACCCTGAGGAAATCAGAGAAAATCAACCACCTACCATTTTTGATCTAATCAAAGTGCAGGAAATCTTTGCATAAAATCAGACAGATATGGCTGCAGCCCAGAAAAATCTATTTGATCAGTTAAAAAATCTCACCGACAAGATGTCAGATAAAATTCAAGGAAAGGGAAAAGAGAAGGAGAAATCCTCATATGAAGATCCTGAGGTAATTCCAATTCATACAGTGGATGATGATGAAGCCGGCAACACTGCGGGCGATCCATCATCAAAGGAGTCATCAAATTTCATTACTCGTGAAGAATTGGAGCGTCTTATGGAGAACCGTGGAATGGGAAATACATCACATGTCCATCGTCACCAACCTCCTTATCCTGCAGCGCTGAGGATTCCTCTTCCTAAAGGTTACATTTCTCTAACTTTTACTCTGTATGATGGAACTGGCAACGCTCGAGAACACGTCTCTTGTTTCCTCGAAGCCTTGGGAGAGAATGAACATAACCATGTTGTTTGGCTCAAGGAGTTTTCAAAATCCTTGAAAGGAAGATCATACACCTGGTACAACAACATTTCACCGGGGACTATCAATAATTGGGGGGAAATGATCAACGCCTTCTACAGTAAATACTTCTTCGTGTCAGAGCAAGTCACTCTCTCTGACCTTGGAAGTATGTTTCAGAGGGTCGGTGAAAATCCCAATGACTATGTGAAAAGATTCTGAGTCCAAGCCATGGATTGTCATGACCCAAATGTCACGGAATATCAGTTGGTCGATTTGTGCATCATTGACATGCTCCCGGTTTATAGAGCTCTGCTGGAGAATCTTCGATTCCAAACTTTCTCAGAACTTCATGAAGCTGCGAAGAGATCAGAAACCACTGCACCTGCTTTATTGGAAAGAGCAAAATCTACAAAGACTTAGGAAGCACACGACACTCGAGGAAGCAGACGTATGATCAACAAGCAGTATAACCTGCAGCCCTCTACAAACGATGTTACATAAGGGAACAAGAGCAAGGCTGAATCCCCGAACAAGCATGATGCAGCTCCTCCAAAGACGTAAAAGAAGGACAAACCAGAGACACGGACTCCTGGCCAACGCACAGAAGCTCCTGATGATGCCCCTGATTTTCCTCTCCCCATTAGATAAGTGCTCGAACTGTTAGATGCATGGATCCAAGATGGTGCAATCAAATTTCCATACGTCAGGAGAGACCCAACTGAGGAAGACATGGAAAATCCTCGTTATTGCCGATTCCACCGGTTCGTGAATCATCCAACAAGCAGTTGCAAAGTTTTGAAACGCATATTCAGAGAAAAGGTTGAGTCAGGAGAGCTTAACCTTGGATCCGAAGGGGTGCACAGAGATCCTCTTCCCATCAGAACTTTTTCTATTTCCGAAGCACCAGTCAAGGAAGCAGTTCAGTCATTGATAGAGCATGTCTGCGAATTTCTCTACCTGTTGAAAGCACAAAGGGGAGACATGTTCACGGCTTTAAACCACATAGTTTTTGGGAAATGCCTGATGATCCCAGACGTACCTCCTGAACCTTCAACCACTGACAAAGAAATGTACGACTGGGGACTGCTCACCACAGTGCACATTAAAGGAAATGAATTCAAAAGGGCATTTGTCGATGTTGGTACTGCCGTTAACATCGTCCCTTTGAAAACTCTCAGAGCCGCCGACATCACTCGACAAGAATCCACTCACGCTCCCATAGCAATCAGAGACCATAAAGGAATCTCCAGAGACGCGTATGGCTTCATTACTCTCAAGGTTACAGAAAGTTTGGTTTGCACTGAGACCAAGTTTTACACAATCCGGGAAGATCCTGGATACGACATGATCCTTGGAAGAACTTGGATTCATGCTGGAAGGATAACTCTGATGCCTTTAACACACTCTATCGCCGACAAGGACTCTGAGTCGGAAGAAGAAGCAGAAGATGCCCCACCATTTGAGCATCTGTAGGAATTTAAAACCTTGATAGGACTTACGCAAGAACCTGGAGAAAGTCCACACACCTTCGTCAAAAGGTTTCAAGCTCAGGAAAGTCTTATTCCTCCTCATGCTCCAATATTACCAATGTTCAAACATGCTATGTTGATCCAGGGACTTCTACCCATGAACAATTTAGCGATGACTAAGAGTTAAGAATGGATAACTTCACCTTGGCAATACTATACCCAGTGGTTGGGTTCAGAGCATCTCCATGTTGATTATTCTATCAAAAGGTTTATTACTGAAGACTTGGCTAAGCACGACAAACAGTATGCTGGATACTCTCCTCTACACGAGTGTCCATATGTGACACAACCATGGAATCAGTGCAAGATATTCAAGGCGCGAATTGCAAAGCCGAACAAATTCAAGGAGGGAGATTTGGTTTTAAAGGCAACTAAACGAGATCTCCATTCGGAAAGGAGCTCCAATTGGTAAGGACCGTTTATGGTTGCTAAGTCCATAACTGGAGGATACTACAAATTGATCAACACAAATGGCAGAACCCTACCAGTAATTCACGTGAATTGGCTTAAGGAATTTGTCTGAAATTATTGGGCATTTGAGGTACTGGGTGTTTAAGCACTCATGACATATGGATTTATCATTTAGGATTTTCTTTCATTGTATTTCAATTCCTCCAAAACGTTTGATACTTGCAACCAGTATTTGAATTCAGCAATTTATCAAAAATTCAGTTCACCTTACTTAAAGAAAAAATCCAAAATCAAAAGAAAATCCTCAGTCATAGACTCAACACCTACCAAAAATCCAAAACCCAAATAAAATCTCACATCTCTCACAGATTTCATGTTCATGAGATTGCGGAAAGGAAACTAAAGAAAGCCATCAAAGAAAGATTCTTGCTCCTCTGCCTCCTCCAAAACTTTTAAGGCTGCCTTTTCCACCTCCAGCTTCCTGGTCAGCTCAGTGACCTCATTCATCTTCTTCAACACGACATCACTAGTAGGGAAAGGAGCATCACCCTTTACTGCTTTCTTGATAGCTTCAAATCTTTGACGGAGCCACCTCAGGTTGAAGCCAAGATCTTCAGCATTCTTCAAGTTGTACTCCCAATCAAAGAGTACATCTTGAGAAACATCATTTATGGATGTAGTCCAGATATCATCTATGACACGCAAGATGGCCTATACTTGTTTCATCAATAAATAACTGCATCCTGGATCTCGAGTAATAACAATGTGTCCATACATTTCCAACAATTCCTTGTACATAGCAGCATATCCGATGGGAATGCTAAATCCTCCAATAAGCTGGCGATATGGGAGTAACTCACCAAATTGAGGGTCAAAGAAAATCCGTGCAGTGGGATATTCGTGCACTATCATCTGGTTCTCAGTTACTGGAGCAGTGTTGACAACTATAGAGACGACTTCAGAGGAAGTAGCTTCTGCTATTTCGGGTCCGGGTTCCACCGTCTGAGGCACAATTGGAGTTTCTGGTAGGTTTTCAGCCGACACAAAAATAATTTCACTTTCTTGCTTCACTAAAATAAAGTAGTAAGCAATAAGAAAGAGTTCGTATCCACGGAGAGGCTATTGTTGTTATAAAAAATTTCAGTTTCCTAGTAACCAAAGGGGGGATGTTGTTTTATCAAAGCAATAAAAATAAATTGAAAGCAATAAAGTATGAAAATAATCAATATGGAGAAAGTATTGGTCACGGGATAGTTTCATTCATAAATACATATTTTCATCAATGACTAGAATTGATATTTAATCTCTCATTTACTAAAAGTCCTAGGATATCTTGATCGCAAGAATATCCCGCTAATTCCCTGATTCATCATAACCACATTAAAAGATGCATATGTGAATTCTTCCAAGAAAGAAACCTAAAGTGTAAAAGCACAATTAAGTTTAACTCCCTAAAAGAAATAAGTTCTATGGAATAAGACTAATCACGGCAATCAAAATGTGTAAAAAGACTAGATCAATTTAACCCAAGTTATGATTCATATGTGACTAGTAGGATATATCACTACAGGCACTACCCACAATTATGCTACTTAGAATCAGGGATAAACAACGTTTTCGTATTGAAAACCCTAATATAGCTCTAGATATGAAAGTAAATCGGATTGATTTCGGACTCAACCAAACAAACAATCAAATCATAACAATATAAACCATGAATCATAAACAATAAAGTTGAGACAAAACTAATACATTGAATCAAATCTTATTTATGAAATCCACTTTATATCCCATAACCAATAAAAAATGTTTATCTACTCATAGCTTTTGGGTTTATCATATTCATATTCATAATCAATAATAAAAATGAAATGAAGAAGATGAAAAATAAACGAAAGGAAACCCTAGTCGCTGCTCTCCTCCAAAACTCCAGTAGAAAAATATATGTCCCCTAAAAGAATAATTTTTTTTCCCTTTTATAGCTTTTAAACTTTCCAAAATTAGGTCTTCAAAGCCCAAAGTCCAATAACAAGAAGTCCACCAAGCTCATGTATGTGAAATACCCATGTGAAAATTCTGTCCCAAAAATAAGTCACCTGAAAACTGTGTCTTCCACCGAAAGTTGGCCGGAATCCGGCACCGGAACAAATATCAAGTGACCGGCAAAGTCCCCCCGGTCACCGGTCAGAGCTAAGAGTCAACCAGGTCAAAGCCACTGAGTCAGATGGGTGAGTCAGTCAACTGACTTGGCTGATTGAGCTAAGTTGTCTTGGCATAGGCCATTGCACAGACCTAAGCTGTTGCACAATGATTGTGCTTCACCACCTCAGCCACAGCCATGATGGCCCTGCATTGCCACTCCCAACACCTGCTCTTCCTGCAACTCACCAGTCCATTGCGTATGCACCTGCCACTGTAGTACCTCATTTCATTCTTCCCTGTAAGCCTCATCTCCAACAAATCATAACCATCATTCACAATTCCTTCCTGCAGTTTCAGTTCACAACAACATCATACTAACAATTGTACTACTAACATCACATCTATCCCAATTCTTCTCCCTGTTCTGACAGCTTCATTACAACTCCAATACAAGCTCAATTCGGCCTTATATCAGGCTACAGTTATCTCACCCTTCTGTACTCAAGAGCATCAATCAACACCATCTCTTATTGCTTCTTGCTCCTCGTTCATAAACTGCAACTAATAAACTACAATTCATCTCATTCTCTGCATTTCTGTCTTCTACCAGCACTCCATATCAAGCTCCATCCATTCAGTTACAGCTTTATCAAGCCATTTCTACACATCACAGCTGTCACCATGTCTTTCAAAGCTATAACTGTTCAAAGACTGCAATCAATCCATGTAACCTAACTTCCATTCAATGGCTCTACCATTCTGCACCTGCAACTCCAACTCCTGCACAGACCACCAACACAACCTCCTGCGACGGAATGACAACTAGCAGAGCCATCTCTCTGCATTTCCTAAGCCTATCCTGCAACATTTCATTGCATTCGCAGCCAGCACCAATAGCTCAACACATTTATTCTTAGCTTTAGCTGTTCAAGAAACATACCACCTCACTATCCATGTGAACTCAGAGACAATCTTCTGATCCCTCATCTTCTTCTCCCTGCCTGCACCTGTAATTCTCAGTACCACCTACAACTGTATCTTTTGCCCTTCCTGCAATTGCTTTGAGCTCGTCTTGCACCTGCACTTCCACATAAACTCAGTTGCAAACTTTATTCCCAGACCAAGACTAGTAACACCATCTCCAGCCACAACTGCTTCATATATTCAGTGAGATTCATACTTCTTGAACGTACGCTTACTCCTTCCTTGTTGGCTCCATACGGAACTTGCCAATCCTTTCAAACCCTTAAACTCAACTGCAAAACTGCAATATCTCCAGTCATCATCGACAGCTGCATTTGACATTCACCGGTGGCAAACAAGATTAATCTACCCATGGAAGCATCAGCCTCAACACTTCAGCTGTAACCCTTGAACACCACAAGCCACCTATAGAGCTCAAATCCCAGATGCACAATAATTCCATGTCTTCTTCATTCTCAATCCACCAACAGCACACCACAGTACCATTATTCATCATTGGTTGTCTCCTACAACATCACAACCCACTCCCCAAATCAAAATCTGAGTTATACCCATTGCAGCATAGTACAACCTCAAACATAGTAAACCCTCAATTTCAACCATACCAAAATCAAGTTCAATTCTACCATTCCTTGCATAAACAAACAGCAATTCCTGAAGCTGTTCATCACTGAAACCCTAACTTCAGTTCAAAATCCATTTTTCTATTTGTTCCTCGACCATCATATATCAAACCCAAATTCGATCTGATTCAAAATCTTCAATCGTATTTCATTCTCTACTTCAGAAATCAAACCCATGGCATGAACACAAGAACAAACCCTAGCTATGAATCTCGGAAGTCATCACAGAAATGAACCCATCTTCTTCAATTACTCAAATTATAGACTCAAAGCATCACCATCTGCAACCACGCTCGAAGCCCCTCTCAATTTCGTCACCAATTCTCCCATTCATGATTTCTGCATCTCAGGCATACAATAGCCGCACCATTTCATCTCTTTGAACCTCAGGTGGAGTAAAAGAGAGCTAATGATAAGAAGAAATAAATCTTCTCTGAAATTTAGGTTTTGTGTAGGAATAGGGAGAGTGATACAGCTACCCATGTAGTACTGGATATGGGCCAACTGAAATGGCACCCATTTACATGTATTATTAGTTCTGGGAAACTAACGAGCATAATCAATGATTTTGCTCATAACTTTTTCATGCGACGTCAGAACAAACTCATTCTTTCGCAACCTAGCCGGCTCCAAATATATTTCGCTCGCCAATTGATCTTTTTGCTCTTTTCGCTCCAAATGGATGATTTGTCCTTATTTTGCTCCCAAGGACTACATTGCACCTAATAACTCAAAACTAAACATAAGAGATGCAATTCCCAAAGATAATAGCAAAGAAAGCATAAATACTAGATATAAAAATAGGTGTTTTACAACACCTATTAGTTTCCACCACCTCCATGGCATCAATGACCAACACTTCATCATTTTGAGGCGCAGATGTGGAAGTCTTGTCACCAACATCTCCTGGATTTCTCAAACCATCATTATTGGATCCATGATTCCTAACTTCGTTGTTCGGTACCTAATGCGAAGATTACATGGGATTAGAATGATTCAAGAGTGGAAGGCCAATGCAATCATAAAATTAAAAGAGTAAGTAAAATAACATCATCTAAGTTCCTTATTATGCATTTAAGATATGTGCAAGTAGCATCAAAGTCATGAAACACGTTTTCGAAAAAACTCAGCTGAAGAAAAATTTACACTTCCCTGTGTTCAATGACTAACTGAGAGCAATTGGTATGGAGTATGGAGTTGGTTTACACACCATTCTCTCCGTATGGAAGTCCTCTACAACATATCAAAATTTCATGATGATTGGATAAACGAGTAAGGATATGTGGCCAAAACATTAGCAACCCATAATATGGAAAAGTTCTGAAAGTTTCCTGGAAGTTTACTATTTCGCCTTTTTCAGGCTCTGAACATGCTCAAAACTTAAAAAATCTTATGCAGCAAAGCTTAAAAATTTCCTGGGTATGAGAATGCATATGCAAACATTGAAAATCCGATTCCGGACGAAGGTTTTATGGGGTTTTCATTAAAAAACTGAAGCTTGAAATTTTCTGACAACGTATTTCACCGAAATTATGTGCATATTCACATGGGTTTTCATTCATTCATGCACAAATCAGAAATTTAATACTTCTATGAAGAAACTACAGGATAAGATACTTACTAAGGGAGTCTACAAACTATTTGAAGACTCGGCAATATTGGAATCTCTATTAGCATCTTCGTTATCTTCATTCGACTCTGGATTTTGAGAACTCTCCATATTTTCATTCGATTCGGGATTTCGGGAGCTTTCTACATTCTTATCACTCAATGAGGAGTGCGGTGCATTAACATCCTCCTCATCCATGACTAATTCCTCATGAATGCATCAACAATGGTCATCATCAAATCATCCAGAGGCATGTTACACTGGTTTATCATGAAAACTGAAAAGAGAATGCTTACATCGACTTCCTCGTCAGTTTTGTATCCCTAAGTCGTTAGACCAGGAGTGAAATGAAGACCATCAATAACAGACGGAGCAAAATTCTACAACCAAATAATAAATATTGATTTTGTGATCCTGGTAAAGCGGATAGAAAAATTCAGAGCAGAAAAATGTCAACAACTCACCAAAAATGCGACTGGGGACTTTATGGTGTTGGGCAACAACTTGCAATTCTTGCTCCTGCCTTATCCACCGTGAACAATTACCTCTGCTTCTGAGAAATTCACTTCAATTCGAGGTCTCACAGCACGACCATCCTGCAAGAGGAAATTGATGTGATAGTTAAAGATAATTATACAAGTTGTGTGAGGAATACACAAGAGAATACATACCGGTGAACTTCCTGGAGTTGTCTTTCGCTTATCACCACCAGAGATACTCCTTAATCTTGGACGAGAGGCACTCATCTCAGAAGAAGGAGGTTCTTTCACTAAGGGTTGGGCGACCATCACGTAATCATTGAGATGCTCAAGCTGCTGATCCCAGAATTCTATGTAACCTGGAGTCACATACGTAGTTCGATCAGCACAAGGGAACCAATAAGAGCTTCCTTCAGCATATGTATGATCTAAACAAGATTTAAGTTATTTTACTGATGGTATTCTCCTTTGAAAATTCGGGACTCATTAGTCCATACCCATCTGACGGGCGGTTCTATCAATATTATACTCCTCCACCAAAAAATCTCCATACGTTGCTGATAATAGATAACCGGGAGTGCAACTCATCATGAAAGATCTTTCGCCATCGTTCAAATCGGCACCGGATCTCAAATACTTACTTTCTCTAGTATTGAAAGTCGTTAATTGAGGAACGTGAGGAGGAACCATCACCCAAGGGAGGAAGTTGAACTCAGACTCATCATCCAAAACATCAACGAAGCGCGTCTTGGATTGAATTTGCTTTGTAGACCAGCGCATAATCCTAGCGTTGTTTTTCTCATGGAAAATACGTCGAGAATCAGCAGAGTTCAAACTTTGTAAGATACTACGGGGAATGGGTGCATAGTTTCTGAAATGTTACCACATCAGAGCCTGGAGGAATATCGTATTGGCGTAGTATTCAATCTTCATGAAGCCATTCGAAACACTGGAGTCTACGACTAAAGAGTCCAGGTTAGAATACAAATAGTCCAAGAATAAGCTACCTAGCGGAAGTTGTTCACCTTTAGCCAGCTTAATAACGAAAGGGATTACAAATGGCTTCAACAAGGTACCGACATCTTCAAACACGTACCTGGATATCCACAAGCACAAGAAAGCAACAATAGACAACATACCGTCGGGTTCATCAAGAGGGACGTCTCGTGGCCACCAATGTGTCAACCAATGAGAATAACATCCTTTACCAAAGACCTTGTTGATTCTCTCCATCTCAGCTGTTAAAGTTTTGGAAACTACTTTTTCCTCCGCCGTCCAGAGTTCTTCAGGAAAGTTACCTGTAATTGGAAGATGCAATAAAGTAACTACATCTTCCAAGGTAATAGTGAACTCTCCCCAGTCGCATATAAATGTGTGAGTTGGGATGCACCAGTGAGCAAGAAGAGCTACAATACCTCGTGCATAATTAAAGATATACAAATCTCCATATGTTTGAATGGCCCTGGTAATTTGTGCTCTATCCAGCATAGCTCTAACACGAGGAAATACCAGCATGTGTCTACACCACCCAGAAAACTTCTCTAAGGGACGCCGAGAGAGCTTGAACTCAATCATTGAAGCCTGGAATAGTTCTCGTTCAAGACATAACCGAATAGCAGCACGAGGAGTCACCAATTTATTTTGAGTGACCGTTATGGGATTAATAAGAAGGCGATATACCGGGTACTTGAGACGATTTTCGGTATCCTAAACCTCAAAGAATGCGTCATCTATGTTCGGGACGTTCTTGACTCCAGGTGTTTCGTCTTCTTTACCAATGGAAGCCTCATCCATACATGCTTCCTCTATGGATATTTCATCATCTACACATATTTCATCTCTGGAAGCACCATTGGTTGGGAGATCAGACATCTTTGCAAAGCATCTGTAAAAATCACATGGTATTTATTTTCAGTCATCTAAATGCAAGTTCGATGAGATGATGGATTCATGTAAACGGGCATTCCAGCATCTAAAAATGATAATTCTAAACTCTTACCTCTTTCAATTTCACTAACAGTAGTGATTGTGCCACAAGAGTTAGCACGTAAAATTAGTTCGTTCCTTGAAACCTGCAGTAATGAACGAGACTTCATTAGTTCATAAAAGATGATTTTCTCATAAAATCATGGACATAATTTTCATAATGTGAACATTCACACAACTGACCTATGAAATTTACAACAGGACATTATTTCATCATAAATTAATTGTCTAGTTTCGAAGGTTACTCAAAACCAACGTCTTGATTTTACAAAGCAATAGATAGTATAATTTGTTCACGTAAATTTTCAAAAATTTATTTTAATGAGAACAAATCCATGTGAATGAAATATGTCATCATATCCCACATAATATGTCACGGATACATATATATTAAAAAAAATCTATTTTCCTTCGTATTAGCATTTTCTTTAAAACGAAGGTTTATGCTAGTTTTGTGAAAGCTCACACCTCTTATGATAAAATATTAGTTCTCATTAAAGCTCATAAATAAGGTTTTATCACTGAACATAAGTTTACATACATAAAAAAGAAATCTATTTTTCCTCGAATGAATATTATTTTCTAAAACGAGGTTTACTTCGGTTTTGTGAAAGCTCACAACTCTTAACATAAAGTTTTGTTTCCCATGAAAGCTCATAAACAACATTTTACCACTGGACATAGGTCTATTTTCAAAGAAACATTTCTCTCAAGTTAGGGATTGTTGCTACTTTCCTAAACTAACGATTGAACGAACATACGTTTAATAGGATTTTTCTGCGAAACTCACGTTAATATATATACATATATAAAATTTTGACATGATGGAAGCATGAACAACTCATGGAATCATCAAACTTTTGAAAAAAAAATTTTACCTGGTCGGAATTCGGCCGGACGGTGACTGACGGCGCCGGCGGTCGGCGACTCCGACGAATTTTCTTCTGCTCCTCCTGATGCTCGGACGTGAAGGGAAGGGGAGGTGAATAAGGTGGTGGACGTGGGAGAGACATAAAAAAAACAAAGGGATTAATTCCTTTTATACCTAGTTTTATTTCCAAAACCTAATTCCTTAAGGATTTCCTTTTCGGGACCGGCCCGTGAATCCTAAACCAACCAAGGTTCCACCATCGAATCAACGGTTCTACACTAATTCATGTTCAGTGGATGATGCTCTATTATGCCACTGGGGTTTCCGCTCAAACCATGGTCGAAATCCGATAATATTTTATCATATAACAAAGTTAAATTACTTATTTTTATTTGTACCTGGAAAATCACCATTCAATGCTGAGTGAGGAACATGAATGTTCCTCACTAAGTAGGGGACTTAATGTAGATGGTGGATTTTCAACAAAGGGTAGAATTGTAAAACTATACTCCAGATTCGACAACCGGATGAGTATTGAGGCTCATGTCTCTCGTTAAAGCATGAAAGCTCATGCCATAAAATATCTGACTGAGAAGACTATCTCTCAGAGTACATGTGAATGTGTAGTCTCTCAATTGAGGCCACAGAACATCTCATGAATACTGAGCAATTTCAGTAATTACTTCGGATCCGGCAAACGGATGAATATCGAGACCCATGTTTCCATGCATGAAAGCTCATGCCACCTCTGATGGAGAAAGTCTCTCAGAGAAGATGTAGATGTGTAGCTTTCCAGCTGAGTCCACGACACATCTCATACTATATAGAATCGAAATATTGGGCGGCTCCTATACAACATGCCTGCTAGTATAGAGCGACAACGTCTTCGGGATGCAACCAGGTTTTCCCCGACTATGCAAGAGGATTATGACACTCCATCAAGTTCTTATTGCTCAACCCTCAGATGATTAATGCTCCTATACAGGAATCCCTTCTGGTATAGAGCCATCAATTAATTGTCTAAAATCGTATGAATATCCAGCAATATTCTACGAACCATCGTCTGAATATCCAGCAATATTCTACAAGCCATCTTTAATCGTCTGAATATCTAGCAATATTCTACGATTCTTCGTTATATTTCGTCACTTCAATTCATGGTTCTTCTCAGCAGAATGCCACGGGTTAGTGATAAATATCCAACGAAACAGGCATTTGAGCATCGAATAATCCCTGACACAAAAATGGTACAAGTATATATAGCAGATAATGCACAAACTATCATTTTGAATGCACGAACGAGCATTTCAAAAAATACGAACGAATGAGGAACCTATGCAAAATAGGAAGGAAAAATAATAATATAAAAAAATATTAGCAAAAGCGTCAGGGGACTTAGCTCACCAGCCGGTCTGTCATGCTGTGACCAGTCCCGCGCCCAATTTTATATTTAGTCATACTTTTACTATTTTCCTGATCTCATGAAAATCCTCTCGTTCGAGCAAATTTTCTTTATTTCAAAGAAATTATCTAAATCACATGATTTTATCAAAAATAATAAAATTAGGGAAAGGTGTCATGGGACCGCCGGTCGGCCGGTCATGCCTTGGCCGTGGCCGGCCCCACACCACACCACACATCTCCATTATTTTATTATTTCTCTCAAATTATGAAAATTCCTTGATTTTATGAATTTTCCCTAAAATCATGAAAATTACCTAATTTCATGTATTTTTATCTAAATCACATGATTTTATCAAAAAATAATAAAATTAGGGAAAGGTGTCATGGGACCGTTGGCCGGCCGGTCATGCCTTGGCCGTGTCCGGTCCCACACCTCACGTCTCCATTATTTTATTATTTCTTCTCAAATTATGAAAATTCCTTAATTTTTTGAATTTTCCCCAAAATTACCTAATTTCATGTATTTTCTCTAAAACCATAGAAAATATCAAAAAATTAGGGAAAACTTGTGGGACCGGGCTCTAGGCGGCCGGCCATGCCCTAGACGGTCCCACACGCCTATTATTTTATTATTATTTGGTGTTTTGTTTCCTGATTTCAACAAAATATCTTGGTTTTCAACAAATCCCTTTGATTTTATGGAAATTCTCTAAAATCATCAAAATTTGGTAAAATTGGGAAGAGTGGCTTGAGACTCTCGCCCATTGGTCGGCCGGCCATGCCTCGGCCATTGCTGGTCCCACACTCCCATTCCCTATTTTATTATTTATTTATTTCTCTCATCTCACGAGAGTTCCCTAATTTCATCAAACTCTCTTGTTTCATGGAATTTCCCTCAAATCAGAGAAAATACATAAAATTACATAAGACTGGGAAAGCATGTGGGACCGTGTTTGTCAACCGGACGGTCATGCCCTAGCCGTGGCCGGTCCCACACCTTGTAATTCCCTGTTTTGTTTATTATTTTCATCATCTCATGTATTTTTCCCAGTTTCAGTAAAACCATGGATTTTGCATATTTTCTCAGAATGTTGCTCAAACGTGCACCAGAAAATATCAAAATTCTCAGGACTGAAGCGCGAACACCATGGTGACACGGGCACATCCACTTGACCGACCAAGGGTGAACCTAAGGCTTGCAAACAACTAGTCCCGCATATTTTAACGATTTTAACCTAATTTGCTCAATTGCTCATATTAGGTTCAAACTCTTTCCAAACAATTGGTAGTTTGCTCAAACGACCATCCACTGGTCCCACACCCACCAAGAGCCGCTTTCATGCACTCTTGGTCGGTCCTTCATATTTCCATAATACCAGGTTTTATTATTTGTCACTCACACAAGCATTATTTTAGTGATTAAACCAGCATTTAATCATTCTTTCACCAACTGGTCCCGAGAGACTTTGGTATTTTTCCTCATTCGAGCATTTGGGAGATATATGGTGAACCCGTCATCCCATGTATCTGTTCCTGTGTAACTCTGTATTGATTTGCAATAAATCACTATTTTGGTAAAATTAGGGTTTTGAATCCAGAGCTCTGCAGAAACGTGATTCTGAGCAGAGTCAAACACTCTGATAATTTTATGATGAAATCATAATCAACACTTTATTTTTTTTGTTCGACCCAGCAGTCAGTAACTTAAATTAATATTTTATTTGGTCTTCCTACCAACGATTCATCAAAAGCAGTATTTGCTCAAACTAGCAATATTCGCTCAAACCGGCAATGTTTATTCAAATTAGCAATATTCGCTCAGATTAGCAATATTTGCTCAGATCAAAGAATATTGGTTCAACTATCAATATTCAACAGTTCAGCAACACAGTTTTCTCATCATAGGTTATAATGATACCTCGTATCAGCAGACACGTTAAATTCATGAGTTTCAGAACATTTGCTAATCATGTTCAACTCAGCACTACATGGACTCATCGTCCTATAAAGTCAGCAACTGACTCCACAATCACGAGATTTCAATCATGTCACATGGGGGATATTAACTAGGGTTTTGGTCTGGAGGTCTACGGCACGTGTGTTCACCCACGATGAGAATGTGAGCAAGTCGTTCAATCAGTTGGAAGAGTCAGCAAAGTAGTGGGTGGAAAATTAACCAAGTCTCCGCACGATGAGTAATTGGTTTAACACGATTTCCCACTTCCCCACTCTCTGATTCCAATAACTGTCACACTTCATGAGATCATGGTGTTTTCAACTCCGGCATTATAAAATGTCTCTAAATCCTTATTGAAAAGACAAGATTCGAACATTCGTCTAGCAATTTCTCATCAAAGTTCATACAAACAATATTTCGTCTACACGAATTCAGAGAAATCACTCTCAATTGAGCAAAATTCAATCATTCAGAGCATTTTCACGCTGAATTCACAACACACCTATAATCTCATATTCACCATTGATCTCACGCATTTCTCAGCTTCCCTCCTACAGATCAACCCATCCTCTCTTGTGACCGAATTGACTCTGGAACGGCCATTGTTCTTGGTTTAGGCCGGAGTCTTACAAATTGATCTCTCGAACTTAAAGCACTCCCTTCTTGCAGTGCATCTGTGTAAGGTTCAACATTTCGCCCGGTTCAAGGAGTCTCCACATGGTCGACTCTTCAATCCCGTAAAAACCAGCAAATCGTTTTTCCCATCTACAATGGATTAAAAAATAAATAAACTTTATAGCTTCTCATCCGAATGCTTTATTTCCTTGGTTCTTCAACATTATTCGAAATATTCGTCACTTCCAAGTACTCTAGTGATTTTGAACGTGTTCAACTCGGCATCATGGTTATTGAAGATCCGTAGCTATAACAATGAGAAAATGGTAGCTCTCAATCATTGTTATACAATATCATAATATTATTACACAACATCAAAGTCCAATTGTATGAAAACTTTGACAACAATACTATGGTGATATGTATCACTCCCCCTTAGTCAATACTTCATCTCACATGAAAATCACCCCCATTACATAATGATTCGTAAACCATATGTATTTGTAGTGTGAACTACACATTAATTTTCCCCCTTTTGTCAATATAAATTGGCAAAAGGTACGGAAACTAGTGGGGTCATAATGAAATTCTCATAGAGACGCTTTATGACTAAAAGAGAACATATCAAATTTGTTTCGATGATTTCACATAGTCGAAACTTAGTGTATTCAACAAGAATTTTATAAAGATACAAGAAAACTCCTACAATATTCCACATCCACACTCCCCACAAATATTTGGCAATTAAGCACAAGTTCAATTAAGAACTCTCCCCCATAAAATGTCATTCCCGAAAGAACAACAAGAGCGACCTTACTTTTACAAGGAAAGAAGGATTTCTTCGAACATTAACAAATTACATGAGACATGAATTTGTATCCATAATCTCAATTAAATTAACCACAAGAGAACCCATGATTAATTTAATCGGAAATGCTCAACATAAGAGAACTTACAGAGCCACACAGTACTTTCACATAGAAGTGGATCATGGAAAGATCAATACTGCGAAATATTTAAAGATTCATTCTATTTTTCATCAATATTTGCATAAAGACGTATAATATACTTAATCTTTGTAATCAAAAGTTCATCGTATCTTCCATAAATTTTTGCATAATGACACAATAGACTTAACTTTTGACATATATGGGACAATCATAGTTCACGGATGAAAACACGCATATCCAATAAAGATTAATACTGCAAAATCATCTTCCAAATAAACTCTATAATTTAAATAAATAAATCTAAAAACATTGCAAGATGAATTTTTTTGGCAATAACTATGTGTACTCACAATAATTATTATTCCAAACCCTAGTTATCCTTCTTAAAACACAAGAATAAATTCTAATAAGAAGTTTCCTATACAAAAATTAAGCAAATGTCATTTCACTTACTTTGAAGACTCTTCTCATATTCCCTATAATCATCAAGCTCATCTTCGATTAGATAAATCCTGGACTCAAGACTATCCATCTTGTCTTCAAGTCTTTTGATTGAGGATTCTAGTTCACTCTTCAATGCACGTACTTGTTCCAAGACAAGATTCATGGTTAATGAGAGTTTATCAAAATGAAACAGTGGGATTTCTATCAGAAGATGAATCACGTTTATCTTGACACATCTCATTATCATAAGAACCAAAACGAACTTTCTTGGATGGAAAAATAACAGTCCATACATCATCTTATTTACTGGAAAGACTTGATGAGGACATGATAGAGAAGGTAAATGAAATGCTTGCTTAAGGAAAATAAATCTTCTATTTAAAAGGAAGAAGAGATGGGAAAAATTCCCAAACATACCTTTAACACAAATCCGAACAAAAACTTAAAAGATTTTAGATAGGAAGACCATCCAAGTGTTTAGAAACATTTCATGGCTCAATAACCAAAATTAGAGCAATTTAAAGGAGATACACGAACAAGTCAGTAGAAATCTTTTCACAACCCTCTTGAGATTATAGTTCTTGTCCAAGGGAAAACATACGAGAACAATCATGAAACTTACAATATGCAATTTTTCCCACCAAAAGAAGGATCGGGAGGTTTCACAAGAGAGGAGGATGATTCTATTAAAACTTTTTTCGGATTCCTTTTTGTGGAGTGAGAATCCAAAGAGGATATTTTTGTTCCCTTTATTTTTTTGAACATATTGTTTATCAATTTTTGCATACTATTGTAGATGGTGGATTTTCGACAAGGGCTAAAATCGTAAAACCATAATTATACATGCTCCTGATCCAGCAATCATACGAGTATTGAGGATCATGTCTCTGTTAAAGCATGAAAGCTCATGCCACAAGAATCTCTGACTGAGAATATTGTCTCTCAGAGTATATATAGATGTGTAGTCTCTCAGCTGAGGCAACGACATGTCTCATAAATACTGAGCAATTTCAGTAATTACTTCTATATAGAATCGAAAGATTGGACAGCTCCTAGACAACTTGCCTACTAGTATAGAGCAATAACGTCTTCAGGATGTAACAATGTTTTCCCTGACTATATAAAAGAGACATGTAGCTTCAACATGCTCATATCACTGAATAATTAATGCCCCTAGACGATCGTACTAGTATAGAGCCATCAATTAATTATTTCTAAATCATTAGGTTCATTAACTGAATCCATGGAAAATATTCTGCATTATTCATAATATTTCGTTACTTCAATTCATGGTTCTTCCTAGCAGAATTCCATGGGTTAGTAATAAATATTCAACGTACGGGCATCTGAGCTGCTATCGAGTAAGCCCCGACCAAAATGGTGCAAGTGTACTCAACAATAATACACTAACGAAGTACCTGAATGCACGAACGAGTATTCCAAAATACGAAGGAATGATGAACCTATGCAAAATGGGAAGATAAATAATAATTAAAAAAAAATTAGCTAAGGCGCTGGGGACTGGGCCCACCGGCAGGTCAGTCATGTCGTGGCCAGTCCCATGCTTAAATTTTATTTTATCATATTTTTATTATTTTCCCTTGATCTCATGAAAATCCTTTCATTTGAACAAATATCCTTTGTTTTAAGGAAACTCTTCAGTTTCATGGTGTTTCCTCCGTCTCAAGGAAATAATAAAAATTAAAAAAGGTGTCACGGGACAGGGTTAACTAGCCGGCTGGTCATGCCCTAGTTATGGCTGGTCCCACACCTTGCATTCCTTATTATTTTATTATTATTTCCTTCATCTCATGAAATTCCTTGATTTCATGATATTTCCTTCACATTAAGGAAAAGACGTAAAATTAGGAAAGATGTCACGGGACCGGGTTCACTAGCCAGCCGGTCATGCCCTAGTTGTGGCCGGTCCCACACCTTGCATAACTTATTATTTATTATTATTTCCTTCATCCCACGAAATTCCTTGATTTCAGGATATTTCCTTCACATCAAGGAAAAGACATAAAATTAGGGAAAACTCGCGGGACCGGGCCCTAGCTGGCCGACCATGCCCTAGTTGTGGCCGATCCCACACGGCCCTTATTTTATTTTTTATTTTATTATTATTATTATTATGGTTTCTTTCATCTCATGGAAACTCTTTCACTTCAAGGAAACTCCTTGGTTTCAACAAACTCCTTGATTTCATGATATTTCCCTAAAATCATGAAAATAATATAAAATTAGGAAAAGTACCATGGGACCGTGCTCATTGGCCGGCCGGCCATGCCTTGGCCATAGCCGGTCCCACATTTTATGATTTCTTAATTTATTATTATTATTTCCTTCATCTTATGAAGTTTAGTTTCCTCAGTTTGAGCAAAAACCTTGATTTCTTCATATTTTCTCAAAATGTTGCTCAAATGCACGCCAGAAAATATCCAAATTCTCGGATTTGAGAAACGAACACTTTGGTGACATGAGCATATTACCTTGACCGACCAAGGTTGGCTATTAGGATTGCAAGAGGTCGGTCCCACATGCTTTCACCATTTGACATAATTTATTCATATTAGGTTCAAATCCTTCCAAACAATTTGGAATTTCATAAAACGATCGTCATACGGTCTCGTGACCAACCAGGGCCGGTTTCATGATCCCTTGGTCGGTCCCTCATCTCTTCATAACTAATTAGGTTTTATCACCTAAGGTTCAGACGAGCACTATTTAAATTAATGATTAAACCAACATTTAATCATCCTTTCACCAACTGGTCTTCAAGAGACTTTGGTATTTGTTCGCTCGAGCATTTGGGCGCTCCATGGTCGACCCATCATCCCATGTAGCCGGTCCCTCCTTCACTCCGTGGTTGATTTTCAATAAATCATCAATTGATCAAAATTAGGGTTTCGAATCCAAGGTTCATAACTCCAGATTCAAACACTAATAAATTTACGTTGATCCCATGATCAACACTTTAATTGATTATACTTGGTTCACTTGCCAGTATTTTAATTTAATATTTTTTCTGGTCCTGCTACCAATAATTCATCAAACGAACAACATTTTCTCAGATGAGCAATGTTTTCTCAGACTAAGGAATATTGGTTCAACTACCAATATTTAACGATTCATCAAATGAACAATATTTGTTCCCCTTAGCTATCAATATTTATTCGACAACTACACCTATGTCTCAGCAGACATGTTCAATTCATGAGTCTTAGAATATTTTCAAATCATGTTTGAATTAGTAATACAAGGACTCATCGTTCCATAAATTCAGCAACTGACTAACTAAATACATGTCTGCCCTGAAGACTCCACGATCAAGAGATATCAATCGTGTCACATGGGGGATATTAACTAGGGTTTTGGTCTAGCGGTCTAAGGCACGTGTGTTCATACACACGATGAGAATGTGAGCAAGTCGTGCAATCAATTGAATGAGTTAGCAAAGTAGTGGATGTAAAATCAACCAAGTCTCCGAACGATAAGCAACTGGTTTTAACACGATTTCCTTTTCCCCACTCTTTGACTTCACCTACTGTCACACTTCATGGGATCAAGGTGTTTACAATTCTAGCAATATAAATAAGTCTTCGAATCATGATTGAATGAGAGAACAATCTTTCGTCGAAAAGAAGAATCTTTCGTCGAACAGACACAAGAGAACACAAACTCATCGTCTGAACAATAACTCTCAACAGAGAAAATTCAATCAATCAGAGCTTATCTTATTTCTTCACGCAGAATACACAACACACCTACAATCTTCGATCACCATTGATCTCACATATTTCTCAGCTTCCTTCCTACAGATCGACTCATCTTCTCTTGTGACCGAATTGACTCTAAAACGGCCATTGTCTTGGTTTAGGCCAGAGTCCTACAGATTGATCTCTCGAACTTAAAGCACTCCCTTTTTGCAGTGCATCTGTGTGAGGTTAGATAGTTCGCTCGGTTCAAGGAGTTTCCTCAGCACGGTCGTCTCCTCAATTCCTCAAAAACCAGCAACTCGTTTTTCCCCATCTACAGATTGGCGACTACAGTGGGAGATCATTCTCTCGGTTGCAATCTCAATTCTCACAAAGATGGTCGGTCTTAGATCCAATTCAGTTACTCAAAACCCCAGTTAGAGTCTTTCAAATGGTGACGCTTCTCTGGCTAGTCCGAATGACCCTGGTAATATTCTTCATCATTACTTTACTACTCCTTTCTCGTCGATCAATGCATTTGATGGAGAAATTCCGCCACTAGCCGAACTGGCATGAAGGAAAGAGATTTTGGAAAGGAATATAAATCGATTGAAGGGAGCAATCGATAATTTGTTCAACTGCATGGTGGACCTGACAAGAATCTTAGGAGCTCAAGTTGTGGAACAATCGTCTCTTGACGCCACTGACGCTAGCCCTCAAGCCAACAGCTTCACCACTTATGAAAAGCTGGTGGATCAGGAAGTTACACATTTGATCAAGAGTTTATGCGAACTCCTACACTTCTCCAGAGATCAGCGAACGAACACATTTGTTGCACTCATCCAAATATCATCTGACGTGCAACTAATTCCGTCATCTCCAGCTATTGAAGAAGTATCCATGGTGTCCGAACACTCGATCAACAACATCACATTAAGAGAAGAAGACCTCATGGCAGATGAAGGACGTAATCGAGCCTTATACGTGACCGGTTTTATCAAAGGCTCATAATTCAAGAGAGCTCTTGTTGATACAAGTGATTCTACAAATATTATTACTATGAAGACTCTCAAAGCGACCAAGTTCCCACAGAGTAAAATTGTTCGCCATCCCGTCTTGATGACAGGTAAAGGAAGCCAGATCCATACATATGGATATGCATACATAGACTTGAAGGTAGGGCTTATTCAATTAAAGGCCAAGTTTCACGTGATTGAACAAGAGCCTGATTATCACATGATACTCAGACGAACGTGGCTCCATGACAATAAAGTGGTTCCTTCGACATACCATTAATGCATAAAGTCCCTGCTCAATAACAAGATTGTTTGTATCGCGGATTCGTCATCTCCTTATGCTCCCGTCTATGATGCTGAATTCCTTGAATCTCAAAAAAGCATCCCTGAACGTCCAAGCAAGATTTACAGTACTTCACTCCCAAGCTGGAAGTCCATTGAAGAAATTGCTGACAAACCATCATCCTCAGGTGCTAAGTTAATCAAGTCATCTTCTACACCGATTAAGTACCGTAAGGATCAGGTCTCAACTTCGGGATCTAATTTCATATGCAGTCATGATGAGGAAGGGAGGATCATTATCGATGACGCAAAGATTAGCAATTAACATGGGAGAATGATGAAAAGTCTCCCCACCTCGAAGAATCATGTCAGAGCGAACCATCACTCGACGAAGTGGTTCAAGATGCTCCACGACAATTACAAGACGGCACTGATTCCATCACTGATGATCTCAAAACAATCAACATCGGGACGGAGGATGATCCAAGGCCAATTTTAATTAGTTCCATGTAATCACCTGAGGAACGGACGAAACTGATAAATCTACTGAAAGAGTATCAGGACTTCTTCGCTTGGACGTACGAACAAATGCCTGGTCTAGATGAAAAACTAGTTACTCATCATCTGCACATCACTCCTGGCTCCAAAGCTGTCAAAGTCGAGATTCAGAAACTACTAATAGCAGGATTCATCAAACCTATTCAACACCCAACATGGCTGGCAAACATTGTTCTTGTCAAGAAGAAAAATGGTCAAATCAGATATTGTGTTGATTTCAGGAATCTGAATAAATATTGTATGAAAGATGATTTCCCCTTACCCAATATTGACATGCTCGTTGATGTGACCAATGGTCATGGTATGTTCTCATTCATGGATGGATACAGTGGATACAACCTGATCAAAATATGCGAGCATAACGCCAACAAGACCGCATTCCATAATCCTATTGGGAACTTTCACTACACAGTGATTCCCTTTGGATTAAAGAATGCGGGTGCTACTTATCAATGATCCATGACCGTCATATTCTACGACATGATATACAAGCAAGTGGAAGACTATATTGATGATGTAGTGGTGAAGTCGAAGACTCAAACATCCCACCTTGAAGTTCTGAGACAAGTTTTTGAAAGATGCAAAGAATACAAATTAAAGATGAATCCTCTAAAGTGTACTTTTGGTGTTTCCTCCGGAAAGTTTATAGGATTTCTGGTCACAGCAGAAGGAATCAAAGTCGATCCAGACAATACGAAAGCTATTACTACCATGCCTCCTCCACACACTTTGAAGGAACTCCAGAGTTTTATGGGCAAGGTAAATTATATTCGACACTTTATTCCTGGATTGGCTCAACTCATTGCTTCGTTCACCCCTTTACTGAAGAAAGAATCAAGTTTTACATGGACAACCGTCCAACAAGAAGCATTCCAGAAAATACAAAAAATACTACTATCACCAGCTGTCATGAAATCTCTGGTGTAAGGACGACCATTGATACTTTAAACAGCTTCCATTGATGTTGATGTTGGAGCACTTCTTGCTCAAGAAGATGAAGAAGGCATCGAACGACCGATCTACTAATTCAGCCATACAATGAGAGACGCTCAACTCCAATACCCAAAGGCTGAAAGAACGTGTCTAGCATTAGTGCATGCAATCCAGAAATTCAGGAACTATCTGCTATCCAACAGGGTCGTGCTTGTTTCTAAAGCCGACCCTATAAAGTTTTTACTATCAAAACCAGCCTTGATAGGGAGACCAGCAAAGTGGCAACTTCAGATGTCGAAATTTGACATAGATTGTGTAACACCTAAAGAAATCAAAGGCTAAGCAGTTGCAGACTTGCTCGCTACTTTTCCAGGAGAAGATACAACAATATTATATGAAGATGTGCCTGGTGAGTTTCCAGAGATCTTAGTTATCAAAGAAGAGACGTGGCTTTTATACTTTGACGGATACTCCACCCCTAGAAATAATACTGGAGGAGTGGGCGTAGTGCTAGTATCTCCGTCTGGCGAAGTTTTCTCACAACTGTTCAAATTGGATTTTCACTGCACCAACAATTCAGCAGAATATGAATCTTTCTTTCTAGGATTGTCCCTGGCCAAGCAAGCAGGAGCAACACGCCTTGAGATAAGAGGAGATTCAAAACTACTAGTCAATCAAATAAATGGAACATACTCTCTCAAAGAAATCACGCTCGCCCCATTCAGAACTGAAGCTCAGCGGCTATTAACTCATTTCACTTATGTAACGATTATCCATACTGGACGAACTAACAATAGGCATGCTGACTGCTTGGAAACTCTCGCTACTAAGATGCAATTCGAATGAGAAAATAAAATAATTACAGTACAAAGGCGTGCCATGTCATTTACCTGGCTTGCTCAAGTTAAAGATATTCAAGCAAACGATTGGCGAGCGCCCATTATTCATGAATTGAGCAGTTCTCTTTCAGAAGGAAAAGTCAGTCTCAAGGAATTAAAGAATTATTTATTGCTTCACGGAGCATTATACTATCGAAAGCCTGATGGGTCTTTATCACGATGCCTCAGATGCGATAAAGCGGATGAACAACTCAAATACATACATGAATAAATCTGCGGACAAACGTTAGTAGTAACACTTTATATAAAGATTCAAAGGATGGGATACTATTGGCCTTCTATGGAGGCTCAATCAAGAATTCTGTAGAAATCTTGTCCAAATTATCAGACGCCTCCTCATCACTTATAAACTTTGACAGCGAATCACACTGGGGACTGGAGGGAACCTTACATCAAGTACCTCCGGGACAATGAATTGCCATTGGAAAAGAAAGAAACAATCAAACTCGTTCAGAAAGATAAAAGATTTGTCTTTCTTGATGGAATCTTATACCGCGAAAGCTTTGGTGGGAACTTACTGAGATGCTTAGCTGAGCATGAAATCCCAACAATATTGAAGGAGATGCACGATGGAGAACATCAAGGAAAAAGGAAATTATTTCTCCAAATTAACGAGAAATATTATTGGCCGACCATGGAAGACGAGGCAGCTGCGCACATTCAGAGGTGTCACCAATGCCAAGTTGATGGTAATCTCATCCACACTCCTTGTCTCCCATTGAATTTTATGAACAGTTGTTGATGGTGGTTTTTAATTTAGGGTTAAAATCATAAAACCCTAATCAGACAGTGACGTCACATAATTTGAGTAATAATGTCTCCACTAAGCGCATTTATTGAACCCTTTAATATGTCTGCGAGAAAATTACGAGGGTACCTTTTTTAATACTATTTAGGGTTTCGATAGGCCAAACCCTAATTCCCACACCACTGTGCTAATGGCAAACCATGACAACCACATCCATTGCACCAAGGCATGCCAACCATGCTATCCGCACCATTGTGCCAATGGCAAACCATGCCAGCCACATCCATTGCGCCAAGGCATGCCAACCATGCTAGCCACACCACTGTGCTAATGACAAACCATGCCAGACACATTCACTGCGCCAAGGCATGCCAACCATGCTAGCTGCACCACTGTGCCAATGGAAAACCATGTCAGCCACATCTCCGCGCCAAGGCATGCCAACCATGCTAGCCGCACCACTGTGCCAATGGCAAACCATGCCAGCCACATCCATTGCACCAAGGCATGCCAACCATGCTAGACGCACCACTGTGCCAATGGAAAACCATGCTAGCCACATCTACCATGCCAAGGCATGCCAACCATCTTAACTGCACCACTGTGCCAATGGAAAACCATGCCAGCCACATCCACTGCGCCAAGGCATGCCAACCATGCTAGCCGCACTACTGTGCCAATGGAAAACCATTCCAGCCACATCCACTGCGCCAAGGCATGCCAACTATGCTAGCCGCACCACTGTGCCAATGGCAAACCATGCCAGCCACATCTACCGCGCCAAGGCATGCCAACCATGCTAGCTGCACCACTGTGCCAATGGCAAACCATTCCAGCCACACCTACCACTCCAAGGCATGCCAATCATGCTAGACAAAACAATCGCACCTTGCATTGGACCTAACCGTGCTAGTCGCACCATGCGCCAATGGCATGCCAAACCTTTGGACCCACATGTGCCAATGACATGTCAGCCACCTTGTTGGCCTTCCCCATGCGGCTACCAAAACAAAGGCCTGCAATAATCAACGACCATCTTTCCATCTAAGATGCATATCTTAGCCATCCAAGGTCACCAACCAATGCATGGTAACCTTTGGCCCAACGCCAAAACCCTAGTTTTGGACATGCCTAAACCGCGCCAAGGCATGCCGACCATGCTACATGTGCCAATGGCATGCCGTGCCAGCCACCTTGTCGCACCTAACCTATACCATGTCGTCCTTCCCTGTATGGCTACCAAAACGAAGGCGTGCAACAATCAATGGCCACCCTTCAATCCTAGATGCAAATCCTAGACGTCCAAGGTCACCAAATAACGCATGGTAACCTTTGGTCCAAAACTCTAGTTTTGGCCATGACATCAAGCCGCTGGCTACCAACATCCCTCTTGAGATATTCCTGAGTTTTACTTTCGGGATGTTTTCACCTCCCGAATGAGCTCAAAACCTAAATATTCCCGCGAAGAAAGATAGGAAATTCTTTTCCGTGCAGAATGGAGGGGCAGACCATCAAAATGCGAGTTCGTATGAGAATTATGCATCGATTCTAGTGAAGGGCGCTAATTAGGGTTTCAGCATGCCAAACCCTAATTTAGACAAAGCCACAGGCGCTTCCCTTCCAAACCATGCTGTCTCTAAACCATGCCGGTGGCTACCAAACGAAGGCCTGCGACGATCAATGGTCACTCTTCCATCTAAGATGCAGATCTTAGCCGTCCAAGGTCACCAGCTAATGCATGGCCACCTTTGGCCCAATGCCAAAATCTTAACTTATCCACGCCTAACCATGTTAAATCCATGACCGGTCATGCTTTCATGCCGCTAGCTACCAAACGAAGGATTGCAATAATCAACGTCCACCTTTCCTCTTGAGATGCAAAATCTCAACTGTCGAAGGTCACCACGCAAGTCTCCCAAGCTCAACTTTCCAAGCAAAGACAAACATGCTACATGTTTTCTACAAAAACATTCGAGACAACAACGCATGTCACAAACTGGGGGATGCTCATTGGGTATTGGTTTGGCGGTTTACAGCGTGCGGCGTACACTATGCCCGTTATAAGAGAGTGTCATAAGGATGAAGCAGTTAGTAAACACAGGGAGTAATGGTGAAATGTTTTCTTTTATGGAACATCAAAATTCCAGGCGTTACCGGTTACCACCTCCTCCCATTTACTCACCCGTTTTCCATTTCTTAACGAGACCAGAGTACGTTTCATTCCGACTTGTATAAATGGGTCTTACCTATTTCCACCGAACAACAAGTTTAAGTCATGAACATACAACACTCAGAAAAATTTGCTAGCTTTCCATCTGTTAGCTTACCATTTTCCGATACAAGTCGTGAAACAAATACTCTTCCAGAATCAACTATTCTGGTCTCAACACTTTCTTCGCTTCCCTCCCCAAAGCCAACCCTTCTCCTTCACTTTGTGACCGAAGCAAGTTTGGAACGGCAATTTCTTGGTTTAGGTCGGATTTATACAGATTGATCTCTCGAATCTAAAGTACACCCTTGTAGTACATTGTTTAGGGTTTAAATTCATTTCTCACTCACACACCCGAAATTACCAAAATCAGCAGAAACTGTTTTCACCCTCAAACAACAGTCCATGGCCATTTTATAGCTGGGGACTGGATATCATCGAGAAAATCAATCCAGCATATTCAAAGCAGCATGAATATATTATCACTACAACTGAGTATTTTACCAAATTGGTTGAAGCTATTCATCTTCGAAGCACCACTGGAGTCACGATTGCATCCTTCATCAAAGAATACACAATATGTAGATTCGGTGTTCCTAAAAATATTATCACTGATAATGGAACTCATTTTTCCAGCAAGCACGTGACAGAATTACTCGAAGAATACGACATCAAATAAGTTTTCTCCAAGCCATACTATCCCCAAGGAAACGGACAAGCAGAGAGCACCAACAAAACTTTGATCTGAATCCTCATTCGAACAATTCATGATAATCCTCGAACGTGGCATGAACAATTTCGTATGGCTTTATGGGCCTATCGGACCGCGCCAAGAAGCTCGATTAAAACTTCATCATACTCTATTGTCTACAGAGCAGACGACATACTCCCAGCAAAAATCAAATTTCCTTCAACATGGATTGCAACAGCCAGTGGAGTATAATGGAATGAGGCCGAAGTGTCCAACTCAATAATTGCTGAACTGGACATGCTTGATTCGAGGAGGGCTAAGGTAGAAAAATACGTAGAAGCATACAAACAAAGGATTTCCATAGCTTACAACAAAATGGTAAGATCCCGAACATTCCAAGTGGGAGATTTGATATTAAAGACAGCAAAACACATCCAACAAGATATGTCTGCTCCCAAGTTCTCTCCGAAGTGGGAAGGACCATATGTAGTCATCAAAGCAATATCCAGTGGATATTACAAGATCTTAGCTATTGATGGATGAGTGGAAGGAAATATAATCAATGGTAAGTGGCTCAAAGCATATTACGCCTGATCCATAGAAAACAATTACCTTTTCATCATTTCAAGCATATTTCAAAATGTAATTTATATTCCTCCAAAGAGCGTGCAAAATGCCCATTTGTTCATTAGACATTCATCAATTGAACAAAATTCCTTCATACAGTCAATTATTCTACCTTACCCAAAAGAAAATCATAAAGTCTACACCCATCTCAAATGCTCGCTCAGAGCAGACCGTCCAACAACAAATAATCTTTACTAAAGGCCATTTCGATCCTCTTATGAAAGTTCTCGGTCTTGACCTTCAAATCTTGGACAACTTTCTAAACCCTTGCAGACTCCAAAGCAAGTGCTCTTTCCTCTACCATGATGGCAGTGGTAGCAGAAATCACATTAGCAGCAGTCGTCGCTCTATAAATCTTGATAACCTCGAGCCGACGACGGAGCCATCCTATATTGAATCGCAAAGTCTCACAATTTGAAATCATGCCATCCCATGGTTCTTGACGTCTCGCAGATTTGTCTTGATTATTTCATCAATGATGGGCAATAATCCAGCGACAGTAGTCAGAAGGGTCGGCAGATAACCTCTTCATACTTCAGTAGTAGCAATGTGCCTGTACCTCCTCCAAATTTCAGTATACAGGTATGCATAACATTCGGGGACGATGAAACCACCGACTAGATGATTTTCTAGACAAGCATTAACCATGGGAGTGTCGAACGGGAGTCCAGCTACTGGATATTCACGAACATGAACTTCAACATCAACATCTACAAGGTTGATCGAGTCGTCATAAACACCATCATCAATTGCAGATGGTATATTTTCTTCTTTTTCCCATCCTCAACAATGTGAATATCAACATGCAAATACAATATTCGATGGAAATACATTAGTCACCTTGGTTTCAAACCCGCACAGACCAGTTTGAAACGAGCATGAATCTTGATAGTGCATTTGGGTCTTGAGTTATGTGGGGAAGAAGAAGAATATTGGTCACCCTGGTTCATCTGCAATAAATACTTTCTTTAATCATCCATTGATAATAAAAGAAGAAAATAAAAGGGAATACCTCGTACCAAGTTGGATTTCTTGACTCCTCGCTTCGATGGAAATACATTAGGAGATGAACTACTGTCTGACATATTGGTGAAAGGTATGATGGTAATTGAAATTTCCTTTATACAATAAAACTAACCCGAGAGGAAATCTTCCTAATATGATAAACTCAAAGTCTAGAAGATATATATTAGATACGGTAAACACTTATCTTCTGCAAATAGTCAATTTAGTTGCGGGTTTCACTGAAACCCTAAGTTTCAAACAAGATTAATACTGAAGACATAACGTACTAAGTACTGAAAATGACCAAAGCTAGACATGGTCAGAAAATAGCCACATGGCCTGGATTTTTACACGTCACATGTCGTTCTGGTACGTCTCACAAGACGAAAATCGTCAAAAGGGATCATGATGGATTTTGGCACATGAACATTGGTCTATTTTATTTAATCAGAAGGAGTCAATATTGATAAAAAGTTTATCATTCAAAAAGAAAATCCTAATTTTGAAGTGAAGTTGTTCAAATAATCACAAAGATGTCTACTACGAGGAAAGAAAACATTCAAATGTTCAAGATTGTGAGCAAAACTAATCGTCAGAGTCATCTGATTCATCATTATCATCATCCTATGAAGAATCCTCTTCAGACTCTTTCTCGGAGTCACTGTACGAATCATCAGAGAATTCTTCCTCGATATCGCCATGTATTGCATCCAGTAAATCTTCTCCATCACGTTCATCTTGGAGATCGTCCTTAACTTGTCGTTCAATCTCCCTGTGCGGTGTATATGGCCTGCTTCTGCATTCCATCGGTTCCCATACAGGTTCCTCCTCTTCAGCATCTGAGTCTGAGGCTAGACCATCAGGATGGGATCGAAATCTCTCCTCGGCTTCTAGTGTTTTCCGTTGAATTACGTGTCTCTTCTCTCGATACTCAACAAGTACCTCCCCCCTTTTTTCCTCTTCAAGAGCTCGTCACGAGCAACTTTTAGCTTATCGAGAGACATGTTATTTATCATTTTCTTAGCATGATCCATATTGGCACGTGCGTTAGCCGCGGGGATTCTGGAATCCGCCTCAGAAGAGCTGGAAGAATAATCACTGCTGGAAGACACCATTGTATGCAACCAGAGATAGAATCATGGATATGTCAATACCAATTTCACAATGAAATGGTAACTCTTAAACTCTTACCTTTTACGATTCCACTAACAATAGTAATTATAATTCAAGAGCTAACACTTCAAAAATCGCTCGCTTCTTCGAACCTACAAAAAGACGAGCAAAACTCAAATTTTCATAAAATACTGAACACTTCTACTGTGTGAACATTAACCACTGAATTATGAAAACTAAACAATATTTAATCATAAATAATTGTTTACCTTTAAACACTACCCAAAGTCAAGCTTTGATTTTTCAAAAAGAAAATATATTTTCATATATATATATATATACATAAAACGTGAATTTATTACAAGTTATATTCTAATTTTATTTTGTTTAATTGGAAAATAAATTACACATCGGTTTCTGACTCTTTCAAAGATATTATTCACGTAAAAGATATTATTTTAACGTGAATAATTCACGTAAAAGATATTATTTTAACGTGAGTAAAACTCACGTAAAAAAAAAACGTGAACAAGTCACGGTTCTATACATGAAGTTTTGTGGATATTCCACAGTTTTATAGAAAAATAATAAGATATTTCCTTCGTACGATCGTTCATCTTTGAAACGAGGGTCTTGTGAAAGCTCACACCTCTTAAGATAAAGTTTTGGTTTCCATGAAAGTTCATAAACAAAATTTTATCACTGGACACAGGACTATATATATAAAAAAATCTCTCCTAAGTCAGGGATTATTACCAGTTTCTTAAACTAACGATCGAACGAACGTACATTCCTAAAACAAGGGTTTTTCATAAAACTCATATCCAAAAGTATGTATATACACATATTATTTTTATGATGAACAACTCATGAGCAAACAACAAACTTATGAAAAAAAAATCGTACATGTCAGCGCCGGCCGGAAAGTTGGTCGGACGGTGGCTGCTCCGGCTGGAAACTCCGGCGAAAATTTTGCTCCTCCCTGATGGAATGAAGATGATGAAGAGATGAAGGCGGTGGTCATGTGTGGGTGAAAAAAAAGAGAGATTAATCTATTTTATATCAAATTTTATTTCCAAAACCTAATTCCATAAGGATTTCCTTTTTGGGCCCGACCCGCGAATCCTAAACGACCAAGGTTCCATCACCAAATCAGCGGTGCTATACCATTTTATGCTCATTAGATGATACTCTATCATGCCACTAGGATATTCGTTCAAGCCGTGGTTTTCTCATGCGATCGAAAATCCGGTAACATCTTATCTTACGACTAAGTTCAATTACTTATTTTGTTTGTAACTGGAAAATCACCATCCAGTGCTGACTGAGGAACATGACTGTCCCTCACTAAGCGGGGGACTTAATGTAGATGGTGGATTTTTGACAAGGGATAAAATTGTAAAACCATAATTATACATGCTCCTGATCCAGCAATCAGACGAGTATTGAGGCTCATGTCTCTCATCGAAGCATGAAAGCTCATGCCACAAGAATCTCTGACCGAGAATACTGTCTTTCAGATTATCTGTAGATGTGTAGTCTCTCAGCTAAGGTAATGGCATATCTCAGGAATACTGAGCAATTTTGGTAATTACTTATATATAGAATCAAAAGATTGGACAACTCCTAGACAGCTTGCCTACTTGTATACGTGTCGTAACCACAACAAATTAATTAATACTTTACTACCTAATTAACAAGTAATATAGGGTAGTCAAGGTCGATCCCACGAGGATCACGAGATTCTAGTTGTAAAATTGTCACACAAAGGGGGGTATTGATTAAGAATTTAAGAAAGTAAATAAAATAAACAAAACAATTAAAAGTATAAAGGAAATCAATAAGAGAGATTAGATCAAGGAATCCTTCTTCGCTGCAAAACAATGACTAAAGTTATGTTCTTTTCCACTTCTTATTAGTCACAAATTATCACCAACCGTAGGTATAGCAGATAGATCAGTGCTAACCCCAAAATCCCTTATATCACCGGATACGGAAGTTCTCGACTACCGGATTCTATTCACCAGACCACCTAGTAGTAGATCACTCAAGATGTAATTTGGTTAAACGCATTAAGATTTATGAATTTATTAGGTTGATATTAGTAGTTAGACTCTTAGATCAAGGTCTACTTGCTAACGTTCTTTTCACACACAATTGCTCCACGGAATCCCTCCGCAAGGTCTCGTGTTTGCTACTTATGTAAAGAGTCAAGAAACGATTACTTATCCCCTAACTTTCACTAGCTATAGATCAAATTAACAAATCAATTTAGTTGCGCACCTAAACAATCTATCAATCAATCATGAATGTATAAACATTCCTATTAGTAAAAACAAACGATAATCATGTGAAAAATTCAAAGTAGATTTGAAATAAAACTCAAAACATGTTAAGAACTAGGAATTCATCCTTAATCAATTTAGTTACTCATGCTAAGGAGATCACACAATAATAATAAAGAAAAGAAAAGTGTTGTGTGTATAAAAGTGTATCAATGTGTATGGAAGTGTCTAAGTGTCTATAGAAAAGTAGAGAACTTCTCTATTTATAGGCTTCAATGTTCTCCATATCTTCCAAGGAATAGAATCCCTTTCCTTTTGTAGCTTAATTTCCAAATCCAAGTCTTTCTCAAATCTTCCATCTCCTCTTTCCAAATCCAAGCCAAATTCTTCATTCAATTCCAAGTCCAACTCTTCACATCCCATGAGAGAAATCCACACAAAATTCTGCAACTTTTGCTCGCCGGAAAACTGGGTTTTTGGCCGGAATCCGTCGTCGCCGGCCATCTGAAAATTCCATCTGGTGAGGGAATATTTCGTCCAAGATTCCGTTACAGTTAGGTCAAACTAACGGTCTTTGTTAGTCAACTGGGTCAAGCGTGAGACTGAATCAGCCAAGTCAGCTGTCTTACTCGTTCTTACTGGATCTAACTCATCCGAGTCAAATCGTTGGATCGGTCATCGACCTCGTCATCGGCGGCTACCGAGTCAACTCGCCGGAGCCAAAATCCGGCGAGTTACTCGTTTGATTACTGAGGACTTCTCAAGCCACATTCAGGCCGATCTTTCTTCAATTCCTGCAATCCTAGCATACATCTAATTTAGCACTTCCATTCATTCATAATCAATCACAACAACAGATCTGTGGCTCAAGAAACCCAATGCCATATTATGCAGCTCAAGCTCCTCATACCACCTTTTTAACCTCCATATACTTGGTTATCTGTGCTTCTTCTTGTCCTGCTCTTCTTACCACCAACAACAACTACCAACCATCTCTTCCACTTGTTGTTCAATTAATTTCAATCCATCGACCAACAACACCAACACTTATAACCCATTTCTGAATTTCATCTCAACTCCACCTGAAACCCATCTTAGATTCGTTCTTATGCGGCTTTAGAATCAGTTCAAACTCGAATTTGAGTTTACCCATTTAATCACCACCACCATATGGCTCATCTGAATCCTCTATCAAATCTGTTCTTGGTTTCAATTTCTGGAGTTCAATCTCGATCTTTTATCTCATCAACAGCAGCCTCTCCAAGAACACTACCACAACCCATTACTCAGAACCAATCTCTGATTCATTCAACAACGACACTTTATCATCGAACCCATCTTCGATTTTTCTTCAAATTTCACTTTAATTGTATCTTCGTCCTGACCACAGCAGCATATCACCAACGACAGCTTCATCCATCTCGATTAACATCTATCTCAGTTGTAGAGACCGTCGTATCTTATTCCTCCTTCTCGATGAATCGAACCCAAAACATCCACCATCTCTGCCAGTAGCGTTATCGCCATCTACCTCAATCCATATTTAGAAACCTGCTGCTTCTTTTCTTTATTTCAGGGACGAGACGAAATGATTTGGGAGAATAAACTTATCTCGAATTTAGGTTTAGGGTTATAAATTGGGGTTGTTATCCAACGCCCGGTCACCTTGATAAGGGATAACTAATCTGGCTGTCCCTTAACCTTAGCTAGAATATATTTAGTCCTCCTCCAAACAAGGTCACCCCTTAACCTTGACTGGGCTCCTAAGAGTATTTGCCTATGAAATGACAATTTTTGCCCTTTTTGCTCAAATTGGGTGATTTCTTCTTCTTTTCTCCGTGCGACTCCAGAGTACCTAATTACTCAAAAACACGCGTAAAAATACATAATTTACACGAAAATAGCAGAGAAAGCATAAACTCTATAGATAGTAAATACGGTGTATTCTACACCTATCAAATTCCCCCACACTTAGACTTTGCTAGTCCTCGAGCAAATCAAACCAAAACTTACAACTTCAAAGCGTTCAAGCATCCCAAGCATCCTAAAAGTTATGAGGACATAGAGTTTCTGCATGCTAGTAATAATAAGTTAGAAATACTAAAGAACATATTCTCATTCTTAAATGTTGAGTGAGAAATAACCACACCATAATGAGAGAACACGTGTTTGAGAAACGATCAATAAGCATTTCGCCTCGACTTATGCCTCACCAAAAGGGTTTTATGATAATTGCACTCAAAAAGACAGCTTTTTTATGGGTCTCACATGTGTGCAGGTAGGAATGAAGAGAGAATTCTTGCAACACGTTGAATGGTAGGAAGGATAACTTCCGAAATTTTGAAAAACCCACATCTTTTAACATTTTGAAAAACCATTTTTCTAACGATCTCTAAGAAAGGAAATCAACCACTTATATCGAGGATGAGATTACTTACTTACCTTCACATCTGATTGCCAATTATGATAACACCACTCTCACGGAATCCAATAGAAAAGTCTTCCGCTCCTTATCTTCATCTTCTTGGTCTTCGGCTTCAACTATTAATGATAAACTTTTCGAATTTCGTAGGTCCTCGACAATTTGTAACCTTTTTCCTTAAAATCCTTGTCGCTTGAAACTTCCTTATAAATTTTCCTTCCCCGCGGCTTATTCAAAACAAAACAATAATAGATATTCTCTTGTCTCATTTTTTTCATTTTTTTTCTTTTTTCTTTTTAATTTTTTTTTTATTATTAATATTATTTTTTTAGACAAGAGAAGCAAAATACAAAATAAAGTGAAAAATAAAACAAACCATGGCCGTGGAAAAGCACTTTACCGCTTGATTCTTCACAACTTGTATCGTCTCGAAATCATAAACTTCAATAATTCTCACCTTTTGCTTTTCTTTGCTCTTGTAAATAAGTCTTAACTTGGATATAGAATTACCTCATTGCATTGTAAGTCTTCAACATATATGTAAAAATCTGCTCATTGTATGTTGCTTTACTTGAATAAAAATTTGCTCTTTTTATTGTTCCATTGTTGCTTGCAAACCTTGAACCTTTTCAACTTTCCTTGTAGATTTTGATGTCGCTCCCTTGTTGTTGATGTGGTGTTTCTATGGACCCGTTGTTGAGAGAATGGTGCTAACTGCAAATTGAACTACAAGAAGGAGGCTTTCATCATAGACGTCACCCTCATGATTGACAAAAATTAGCACTCAAGAGATCAAAATAGTGCTGAAATTGGTGTGAAATTGGGTAGCTCACCATTCTACCCGGAATTAACGTACGGTAACACACACTCAAAAGAAGCTCTTTAGTAAAGGAAGAATTTTTGGTCGGTGCCTCTCATGATATGAAAATGGGTAGTCTCCACTAATGATTGATCAGCAACTCTAATAACGCACTTCTCCCTGCACCAAATTTGCATCACCGGCATGATTAAATCCATTATTTAACACTCTAACAAGCAAGAAATCGAACGTAGTTCCCTAACACTTCCAAGTTCAATTATGTCGGTCAGAATTCTCTATGTAATCATACCTAGAAGCATGATAGTGACTCTAAAATCTCTAAAAGTTGAAAGTTTTATGCAAAAAATTCTCTCTCTCTTTTTTCTTTTTTTTTATGCAAAAATATATGCTTAGCCACTCCCCCACACTTAAACCTTACATTGTCCTCAATGTAATTGAATCGTCCAAGTAAAATCAAGGTGGGAAATCCTAATATGATATGGAACAAGAAAAATAAACACACAAAACAAAAAGCAAATAAAAACAAAAGGATAAGAAATACAAAACCGGTGGGTTGCCTCCCACTTAGCGCTTGTTTTAAAGTCGACGGCCCGACATGGCTCTTGTAAGATTCATTCCCCATATACTAACAACCGGAAAATTTGGGGATCCTCCCATGGTACCTGTTTTGCACATAATAACTCCATACAAATATTATCACAAGAAAATAATAGTAAAGTTATAGCTCGATAGAAATTCCCGCCACACTTATTCTTGTCCACACTCGGAAGTGTATAAAGAACATAGAATTTTGGAATTTCCATGTATTCCTCTTGGAAAACCTGCATAGTGTTAGAATCAAGTGTTTCCAATGGCGGATATCGAGAAATAAAGTCATTCAAAAGTACTTTCGAAGCACATACATTCAATCCAATAAGAGGTAAAGGAGAAGAATTAATATGCAAAGGGTTAGACAAACCTTTCACAATCTCTTGTATTACGGTATCCTCCTCATTCTTAAAAAATTCAAGTGAATTAGTTACCTCTTGCATATCATGGTCCTCTATCAAACCTTGCAACCATTCTTCATCATTTTCTACCTTAACTAAAGTCTCGGCATCATCATAATCATTAGCAAGTTCAATTGGGTCTTCCACAAATTCAATCAATTCGGTTTCTTTATCGAGCATCACCTCTTCAACATCTTCATCATCGGAATCGGGCCATTCACTAAAGTGATTTTCGTCGGTAAAAATTGTAGAATCTTATTGTGAGGGTGTTACACCGTTTATAACAATAGGTAAGTTACACCCAATCTCCTCCTTTTGAATAAGTGAAGGATCGTTATTATGATCCGGAGTTGGAATAACTTCCTCATTGTTGCAACGCCCATCATACACTTCCGCGGACTCATAATTTTCCCTAAGGAATTTTTTCCAAGCACTAAATGCATTTTTCTCAAGCTCTACCTTTTGAATAGGTGATTGATCATTATTAAGATCAAGGCTCGAGTAAACTACACTAGCGTCATCAAAAGTCTCCAAAGGTTGGTCCTTTTCAACACAATCATCTTCATTATCGGAATCACCATAATAAGAATCTTCATCGGTTTCATAACTTTTATCCCGACGTCGTTTAAGTTCCATATGAATGGTCTTACTAATTTCTGCGACAAGCTCTTCACGGTCTCCATCATCTTCCAATTTGTATAACTTTTGTGCAAGTTTACGGACGTTCACACGCATACCACCGTGTATAGAGTTTCTAGATTGTATATCCTTAAAAAGTGAAGGAAAAACACGATGAAGAGGAGTATATTCCCAACTCTCCGTCTGCACATTACCGTCATAAGGTTGTTGATATGCATGAGAATATACATAAGGCTCCGTAGGATTTTGATCATAGCCAAAAGATTGATTTTGATTGTATCCTAAGGATGGTTGGAAGTTGCCATGATGTTGAGGTTGAAAACCGTATTGATTGTTGTAATATGCTTGCTCTTGTCCACCATACATGGAAAACTGGTACCTGAAAAACAATTCTCAAAAACTAAGTTAGATACGATAAAGAATCCAACAAAGCAAGAATAAAGTAAAAAGTAAAAAAGAAAACAACTAAAATCGCCGATGCTCCCCGGCAACGGCGCCAAAATTTGTATGCGTGTCGTAACCACAACAAATTAATTAATACTTTACTACCTAATTAACAAGTAATATAGGGTATTCAAGGTCGATCCCACGAGGAGCACGAGATTCTAGTTGTAAAATTGTCACACAAAGGGGGGTATTGATTAAGAATTTAAGAAAGTAAATAAAATAAACAAAACAATTAAAAGTATAAAGGAAATCAATAAGAGAGATTAGATCAAGGAATCCTTCTTCGCTGCAAAACAATGATTAAAGTTGTGTTCTTTTCCACTTCTTATTAGTCACAAATTATCACCAACCGTAGGTATAGCATCTAGATCAGTGCTAACCCCAAAATCCCTTATATCACCGGATACGGAAGTTCTCGACTACCGGATTCTATTCACCAGACCACCTAGTAGTAGATCACTCAAGATGTAATTTGGTTAAACGCATTAAGATTTATGAATTTATTAGGTTGATATTAGTAGTTAGACTCTTAGATCAAGGTCTACTTGCTAACGTTCTTTTCACACACAATTGCTCCACGAAATCCCTCCGCAAGGTCACGTGTTTGCTACTTATGTAAAGAGTCAAGAAACGATTACGTATCCCCTAAATTTCACTAGCTATAGATCAAATTAACAAATCAATTTAGTTGCGCACCTAAACAATCTATCAATCAATCATGAATGTATAAACATTCCTATTAGTAAAAACAAACGATAATCATGTGAAAACTTCAAAGTAGATTTGAAACAAAACTCAAAACATGTTAAGAACTAGGAATTCATCCTCAATCAATTTAGTTACTCATGCTAAAGAGTTCACACAATAATAATAAAGAAAAGAAAAGTGTTGTGTGTATAAAAGTGTATCAATGTGTATGGAAGTGTCTAAGTGTCTATAGAAAAGTAGAGAACTTCTCTATTTATAGGCTTCAATGTTCTCCATATCTTCCAAGGAATAGAATCCCTTTCCTTTTGTAGCTTAATTTCCAAATCCAAGTCTTTCTCAAATCTTCCATCTCATCTTTCCAAATCCAAGCCAAATTCTTCATTCAATTCCAAGTCCAACTCTTCACATCCCATGAGAGAAATCCACACAAAATTCTGCAACTTTTGCTCGCCGGAAAACTGGGTTTTTGGCCGGAATTCGTCGTCGCCGGCCACCTGAAAATTCCATCCGGTGAGGGAATATTTCGTCCAAGATTCCGTTACAGTTAGGTCAAACTAACGGTCTTTGTTAGTCAACTGGGTCAAGCGTGGGACTGAATCATCCAAGTCAGCTGTCTTACTCGTTCTTACTGGATCTAACTCATCTGAGTCAAATCGTTGGATCGGTCATCGACCTCGTCATCGGCGGCTACCGAGTCAACTCGCCGGAGCCAAAATCCGGCCGAGTTCTATTTGATTACAGGACTTCTCAAGCCACATTCAGGCCGATCTTTCTTCAATTCCTGCAATCCTAGCATACATCTAATTTAGCACTTCCATTCATTCATAATCAGCTGCAACAACAGTCCTGTGGCTCAGCAAACCCAATGCCATATTATGCAGCTCAAGCTCCTCATACCACCTTCTTAACCTCCATATACTTGGCTATCTGTGCTTCTTCTTGTCCTGCTCTTCTTACCACCAACAACAACTACCAACCATCTCTTCCACTTGTTGTTCAATTAATTTCAATCCATCGACCAACAACACCAACACTTATAACCCATTTCTGAATTTCATCTCAACTCCACCTGAAACCCATCTTAGATTCGTTCTTATGCGGCTTTAGAATCAGTTCAAACTCGAATTTGAGTTTACCCATTTAATCACCACCACCATATGGCTCATCTGAATCCTCTATCAAATCTGTTCTTGGTTTTAATTTCTGGAGTTCAATCTCGATCTTTTCTCTCATCAACAGCAGCCTCTCCAAGAACACTACCACAACCCATTACTCAGAACCAATCTCTGATTCATTCAACATCGACACTTTATCATCGAACCCATCTTCGATTTTTCTTCAAATTTCACATCAATTGTATCTTCGTCCTGACCACAGCAGCATCTCACCAACGACAGCTTCATCCATCTCGATTAACATCTATCTCAGTTGTAGAGACCGTCGCATCTTATTCCTCCTTCTCGATGAATCGAACCCAAAACATCCACCATCTCTGCCAGTAGCGTTATCGCCATCTACCTCAATCCATATTTAGAAACCTGCTGCTTCTTTTCTTTATTTCAGGGACGAGACGAAATGATTTGGGAGAATAAACTTATCTCGAATTTAGGTTTAGGGTTATAAATTGGGGTTGTTATCCAACGCACGGTCACCTTGATAAGGGATAACTAATCTGGCTGTCCCTTAACCTTAGCTAGAATATATTTAGTCCTCCTCCAAACAAGGTCACCCCTTAACCTTGACTGGGCTCCTAAGAGTATTTGCCTGTGAAATGACAATTTTTGCCCTTTTTGCTCAAATTGGGTGATTTCTTCTTCTTTTCTCCGTGCGACTCCAGAGTACCTAATTACTCAAAAACACGCGTAAAAATACATAATTTACACGAAAATAGCAGAGAAAGCATAAACTCTATAGATAGTAAATACGGTATATTCTACACCTATCACTGCTAGTATAGAGCAATAACGTCTTCGGGATGTAATAATATTTTCCCTGACTATATAAAAGAGACATGATGCTTCAACAAGCTCATATCACTGAATAATTAATTCCCCTAGATGATCGTACTAGTATAGAGCCATCAATTAATTATTTCTAAATCATTAGGTTCATTAACTGAATCCCTGAATAATATTATGCATTATTCATAATATTTCGTTACTTCAATTCATGGTTCTTCCCAGTAGAATTTCATGGGTTAGTAATAAATATTTAACGTACGGGCATCTGAGCTGCTATCGAGTAAGCCCCGACCAAAATGGTGCAAGTGTACTCAACAATAATATACTAACGAAGCACCTGAATGCACGAACAAGCATTCCAAAATACGAAGGAATGATGAACCTATGCAAAATGGGAAGATAAATAATAATAAAAAAATAGCTAAGGCGCTGGGGACTGGGCCCACCATTCAGTCAGTCATGCAGTGGCCAGTCCCACGCCTAAATTTTATTTTATCATATTTTTATTATTTTTCCTTGATCTCATGAAAATCTTTCATTTGAACAAATATCCTTTGTTTTAAGGAAACTCCTCAGTTTCATGGTGTTTCCTCCGTCTCAAGGAAATAAAAAAAATTAGGAAAGGTATCACGGGACCGGGTTCACTAGCCAGCCGGTCATGCCCTAGTTGTGGCCGGTCCCACACCTTGCATTCTTATTATTTTATTATTATTTCCTTCATCTCATGAAATTCCTTGATTTCATGATATTTCCTTCACATTAAGGAAAAGACATAAAATTAGGAAATGTGTCACGGGACCGGGTTCACTAGCCAGCCGGTCATGCACTAGTTGTGGCCGGTCCCACACCTTGTATTCTTTATTATTTTATTCATCCCATGAAATTCCTTGATTTCAAGATATTTCCTTCACATCAAGGAAAAGACATAAAATTAGGGAAGACTCGCGGGACCGGGCCCTAGCTGACCGACCATGCCCTAGTTGTGGCCGGTCCCACACCCCCTTATTTTTTTATTATTATTAATATTATTATTATGGTTTCCTTCATCTCATGGAAACTCTTTCACTTAAATGAAACTCCTTGATTTCATGATATTTCCCTAAAATCATGAAAATAATATAAAATTAGGAAAAGTACCATAGGACCGTGCTCATTGGCCGGCCGGCTATGCCTTGGCCATAGCCTGTCCCACACTTTATGATTCCTTAATTTATTATTATTATTTCTTTCATCTTGTGAAGTTTCCTATGTGTGAGGTTAGACAGTTCGCTCGCTCAATTCCTCCAAACTAGTATCTCGTTTTTCCCCATCTACAACTATGAATGATTCTGAAAATCTCTTTAGACAATGACTTAGATTTTTTATGAGATTTCCTTTTCTTCCTGAAAACTAGATTTAGAAGAAGTTGTTTTAAGAACCTTTGTGCAATCAGTTTCTGGGCAATCCTGATTTTTGTTCAAGGTATACTCACAATTTAATATGAATTTTACCATGTCTTTCTCATTATGAGAGAGAATAGAACACGACGAAATTACAGGATGTTGATTTGGTTTTCTAGAACATATCGAAGAGCATCGATCTTTCTCTTTAAAATCACAATTGCGAAAAGTCGTATTTTCTTGTCTTAATGTTTTCAGTTGACATTCCATATTTTCAATCCTTTTAATCCATGCTTCCTTTTCCAGTTGAAAATTTCTCTTAATCAAGTAGAGATGTTTAGTCAAGAGATTGAATTTTTCTTCTAAAGAAGTTTGATTGTTTATCATGGAATACTCAGAGTTGTTGGAAGAACAAGAGTGATTATCAGCAAAATAAGTGAGAGAACTTTCACATGATTCTTCCTCAGGACATTATTCAAGAGTTTCCATCCATTCTTTGGTTATCTCACTCATTTCCTTGTCAGGAACACCTGAAATGTGATGATCACATTTGTAACACATGGAATGAGTTCCATTATCATAGTTTTTGTGAACTTCTTATCAATTTCATTGATTGAGGAAGATTTTTTTTATCGAGACCTTATTTTTCTTCCCCTAAGAGTTTTCTTTAATTGTTGAACACACAGTGAAAGAGTAGAGTTAAAGTAATTCTCATCCTTCAAATCAAACAATTTTGGACACAGGGAACTTACATCAGAGGAATCAATGGAATTGGCGCTCGTTCGAAGTTTTTCTCTTTTTCTAAGTTAAAGATAAAAAATCTTTAGCTTTCCTACCAGAGAATTTCTGGATAGAGTATCAAGGTTGTTTCCTTCAACAATCGCATGTTTCTTAGAGTTGTATTTGGCTGGCAACGATCTTAAAATTTTCATCACAATGTCCTTTTCAGGAATAGTCTTACCCAATGCAAAAGATGCATTAACAATTTCAGACACTTTGTGATTAAACTCATAAAATGAATCCTCATCAGCCATATGAAGGTTTTCCCAATCAAAACATAAGTTTTGAAGCCTAGCTTCCTTTTTAGAGGTATTCCCTTCGAATACAGTTTCTAAGATATCCCACACATCTTTAGACCGAGTGCACGTAGTCACATGGTGCTGAAGATCTGGGGTAATGGCATGAATGATAGCATTTAAACAGTCTGAATTTTGCTTTGCAGCGAGAATTCCGTTAGGTTCATATCTACCAATATCCTTTGCAATAGAAATACCATCTACTGTAACCATTAGAGGATCATAACCATTAACAACATAAACCTATGATTGAAAATCACGCGCTTGAAGAAAGGCACACATAGAAATTTTTCAAAATAAGTAATTTGAGCCATCGAAGACTAGTGGTACATTTACTGGGATAACACTTTTATCCATAGAGTAAGAGAGCTACAAACACAGACTTATAAGGTCTTAAACGTGTTTTCCTTCTCTGATACTAATTGAAAGAGCGGGGGTCTAACAACCATACCCAATATTTCACCAAGCAATTTGTATGGACTAACTCCAATATACTTTTAAGAGAATCAACTAGACATTCGGACTCAATCTTAAGAAAAGTATATCCAAGAGTTATATCTCAATTTCTCTATTCAATCTGCAATCAAACAAATAGGAATTCCCGAGCCCGATTGAATATAAGAAATAACTTGGACAGTATCAAAAACCAATATCCAAGTGTCAATCAATTTAATTAACCACCCAAAGGTCGGATTCACAAACTGACTGAACTTACGCACAACATGTGATATTTCAATTATATATAAAATATAATGCGGAAAAGAAATAACACAGACACCAGAAATTTTGTTAACGAGGAAACCGCAAATGCAGAAAAACCATGGGACCTAGTCCAGATTTGAACACCACACTTTTTTAAGCCGCTACAAACATTATCCTACTACAAGTTAACTTCAGACTGGAATGTAGTTGAGCCCTATCCCATCTCACACTGATCAAGGTACAGTCGCGTTCCTTATGCCTCTGAATACCAGCAGGACTGCGCACTTGATTCCCTTATATGATCCCACCCACAACTAAGAGTTGCTATGACCCAAAGTCGAAGACTTGATAAACCAATCTATCTCACACAGAAAAGTCTATTGAATAGATAAATATGTCTCCCACATAAATACCTAAGAGTTTTGTTTTGTCTTTTGATAAATACGGTGAACATGAACCAATTGATACACCAGACTTATATTCCCGAAAAACATTCTAGTAATATCAATCATATCACAATAATCTTAATTGTATGGTAGCGAAACAAGATATTGTGGAATCACAAACGATGAGACGAAGATGTTTGTGACTACTTTTTATCTTGCCTACCGAAGATTAAATCTCAAGCAAATCTTAGAGAAGATAGTACTCAGTCACGATAGAAAACAGCAAGATCAATACACTCAACTACATAGAAATAGTTGGGTCTGGCTTCATAATCCCAATGAAGTCTTTAAGTCGTTAACCTACAGGGGTTTGGAAAAAATCTAAGGTTAAAGGAGAATCGACTCTGGACGCAACTAGTATCCCACATGAGGTATGGGGATTAGGTTTCCCGGTTGCTAGAGTTTTCCCTTATATAGTCTTCAAATCAGGGTTTGCAATCAATGTTACCTTGGTAACAAAGCATTCAATATTCAACGTTAGATGAAAACCTGATTAGACTCAAGCTACTATCTTTCAACCGCTAGATCGAACTTAGGTTGTTACATGTAAATGAAAAGTGACTTCATTTAGATATGAGTAACCTTACCTAAATGTGTGCACCTTGTTGGCTTAACAATAGTTAATCGAAGTTAGCCATATGAACACTTTCATATCAACCTTATTCATCTTAAACATAACTAGTTCAAATGACTCAAATAAAACTAGTTCTATAGTTGTTCAATTGTTTATATTCTCATAGAAGTATACAAGACACAATTGAATAAAAATCGATTTTGATTCACTTGAATCAATTCATGAATATTATAGCCACAGTTTGCAAAAGATTGCATTCCTTATTATATAAATGTATTAGTTCATGAACAAACGGATTTTAGAATATAACCTACTCAAGTATGCGAATGGGTACGCATTCCTAAGTGGCCGAACCAATTTTGGGTTCGCTAGTATGCGAACGGGTACGCATACCATCCAAACTCAATTAAATCTCGGAACTTGAAACTCACGCCAGTACGCATACCGGTATGCATACTGAGTTCTCGGGCTTTCATAAACCAACCAGTACGCATACGTGTATGCATACTATGGTTCCCGGACTTGGAATATCTTGCAACAGTTAGCATACAAGTACGCATACTGTGTTATATCCAATCATGGTTATTTTTTCTAAACTCCCATTTCAATCATTGAAACATTCTTTAAAGACGACAATAGTTGTCTCACACAAACTATTAGCTTCGAAGCAATTTTCAAGTGATCGAATGATCAATACGAAACATTCCGAGTCTTCATCAAATGACTGTCTCACACAAATAATGTAAACAAGGTGATTTTCACATGATCATCTTTTGACTTTCGTCAAGAATATAAGATGAACTTTGTTAAAGTGAAAGCTTACCAACATATATTTCGAGAAATATGTAAGCGAGTTAAACTCAGTTCGAAATATCAAATGTGTATAATCGAAGTATATATATAGTTATACGACATTTGTCTCAAATAGGAGATAGAGTAGATAAACTTTTGAGTGATAGATAAGTTCAAATCTCAACATACCTTTTGTTGATGAAGTTATACAACTCCCCTTAGTAGTTCTTCCTCTTCAATTGATGAACACCGTGAAGTCTAATGCTCAACTACACTTTCTATCCTAATCCAAGACTTATCTATAAGTAGACTAGAAATTAAGACTTATAGTTTTGGCAACTAAACTTGACAACAAGCTTGAGATAGCAACGCTTGCGAGTTCGACCGAGCAGTGCTCTAACATATCTATGTGCACCACTACTTAACCAGGGGTGCACATTCCTCCCCTCGTTATTGGCCATACCTAACCTTGGTTATTATACTTTATATAAGCAGGGTCCACCACATATAAATTAGAGTAATTTTATGTGAAAATATAATTAAATTAAATTATGTCATTAATATCACTTTATCTTTTTTGGTTTGTTTTTTCTCTTACTTGGTAAAGATTTTCTTCTTTTTCTGTTTCATTTGCTCGATTCTTCTTTCTAATCCGTAACTAAATTTCAACATCATGTTGATCCAAAATTATCTCGAAATCATGTTAACACCATCATAAACAACAAGATCTTGAGATGAAGAAGGAACTTGGGTCATTCTCAAACAACATTTGGAAGAAGATTTGAGTGAGTTTTTGCTTAAAGATAACAAGAGCAGGTGCTGTTTATGAATGGTTGAATGGGTTTTTAATTGTGGGTTTGTGTTGAATGTAAAAGTGCTTGCAGGGAAGGATATATAGTGGTGTTAGAAATCACCGAAAATTCCATGTTTGAAGTACCTACAAAATGCACAAAGGGTGTTCGATAAAATGCTTGAACCATCAGTTCTATTACTGGTGCCAACAATCAACAACGACGAGCAAGAACTGTATAGAGTATGGTGATGTTGGTGGTTATTCTAGCCAATAATCTATGAGTTTACCAGCTGCTTCCAATAGTTGGTGGTAGTATAAAGAGGTGATTTGGCTTGAGTTTAAACGTTTTTTTGGCAAAAGCATCGTATACAGCCTAGTGAAATTTTGAGTTATATTGTGGTTATGATGGTGTTGTTCGTACTTCGTATGCACAACAAAAGCATATACAAATAGATATAAGGTAAAAAAGAAATGAATTTTAGTTCGAGAAATTAAAAGGAGAGAGAAAGGGATATTAATAATATAATATAACTAGATTTTGTGCCCGTGCAATGCACCGGGCGGACCCGAAAACATCCACCATCATTTATGTTAGAGCATAGCTCGGTCAAACTCGCATGTGTTGCTATCTCAAGCATGTTTGTCAATATTAGTGATCAAAACTATAAAGTCTTTGATTTCTAGTCTATTATAGCTAAGGTCTCGGACTAGGATACAAAGTGTAGTTGAGCTCAAGAACTCCATGGCAATCATCATACAAGACGAAGGACTACTCAAGGAACCAATGGATCTTCATCGACTAAAAGGTATGTGGAGGCTTGAACTTATCTATCACTCAAAAGTCTATCTATTCTATAACCTATCTTGAGACAAAAGTCGTATTACTATGTAGACTAAGAATATACACATATGATATTTCGAGCTGAGTATATCTCGCTTATCTATTTATCGAAATATATGTTGGTAAAGCTTTCGCTTTAGACAAGTTCATCTTTACCTAGTGACGAAAGTCATGTTATGTTTCAATCATTTTGGAAATTGCTCTGACGAAAAATAGATTGTGAATAACAACTATATAACGTCCTCTGAGAATGTTTCAATGATTGAAATGAGAGTTTAGACAATATAACCATTAAAGGATATAAGCATTGTTTTAGCAAAACACACATATATATATAAGTCATTATTGCTTGAATCGAAGTTTGCGAACTTTGTTGATCAAGTGAAACTGGAGTAGTGCGTGAGATCAGTCCGCGAACTCAGCATACAAGTTCAGTTAGCAAACACAGTCCGCGAATTGGCGTAGTTCTCGAATCCGAGAATTTTTGCTGGAGTTTGTGAACTCCATCCGGGAACTTAAGTCCGCGAACTTGAGTAGGTTATGTCTAAAAATGATGTTTGTGAACTTATCTTAATAAACTAAGGAGTGCTATTGCAAACCGTGGCTTTATAGTTCATGAATCGATTCGAGTGAATCACATCGTTTTTGCTTCAATTGTGTCTTGTGTAATACATAAAGATCTAAGCAATTGAACAACTCTCTAACTAGTTCTTTTGAGTCATTTGGACTAGTTATGGTAAAGAAGAATATGGTTGATATGAAAGTTATCATTTGACTAACCATTTGGTTAACTAGTGTTGAACTAACTAATGTACAAGTTTCGGTACGGTTTTTACAAGCCTACAAACGTGCAGTACATGTGTGTGTAACAAGCTATGTTTTTGATCTAACGGTTGATAAATATTAGATTGTATCTAATCGGGTTTTCATCTAATGGTGAATATTGAATGCTTTGTTAGTAAGCTAACATTAATTGCAAATCCTGATTTGAAAGACTATATAAGGGAGAACTCTGTCAACCGAGAAACCTAATCCCCACACGTTTTGTGTGATACTAGTTTGCTAAGCTAGAGTCGATTCTCCTTTAACCTTTGGTTTTCTTCTTCTAAAATCAGGTTAACGACTTAAAGACTTCATTGGGATTGTGAAGCCAGACCGATACTACTTTTATCGTAGTTGTGTGATATGATCTTTCATCTTCTATCGTATGAGTACAATTGTAATAATTGTCTTGAAATTTCTATCTCCGATAGGCAAGATATAAAAGTAGTCACAAACACTTCGTCTCATCGTTTATAATTCCTCAAGAATCTTCTTCGCTGCGTTGATTAAGTTTATTGTGAGGTGATTGATAAAACTGAGCTATTCTTCGGGAATATAAGTATGGTTTTATCAATTGGTTCCTGTTCAACTTGATTTATCAAAAGACATAACAAACTCATAGGTTTATTCATGGCACAAATTTATCTATCCTTGTAGATTTTTCTGTGTGAGACAGATTTGTTTACTGAAGTCTTCGACTTTGGGTCGTAGCAACTCTTGGTTATGGGTGAGATCAGCTAAGGGAATCAAGTATGCAATATCCTGTTGGGATCATAGGCGTAGGAGCATAACTGTACCTTGGATCAGTGTAAGATTGGTTGGGGTTCAACTACAGTCCAGACCAAAGTTAGCTTGGAGTGGGCTAGTGTCTGTAGCGGCTTAATACAGTGTATGTTTAATCTGGACTAGGTCCCGGGGTTTTTCTGCATTTGCGGTTTCCTCGTTAACAAAATTCTGGTGTCTGTGTTATTTCTTTTCCGCGTTATATTTGTTATATAATTGAAATAATACAGGTTATGCATTGTTCAATCAATTAGAATATCCGACCTTATTGGTTATTGATTTAAATTGATTGACACTTGGATATTGGTCTTTGGTACCATCCGAGTTATCTCTCTTTGATTAAGACTCGCATATTGTATTTACTTAAGTAAATCAAATTGAGAGTTTGAGATAATAACTCCTTTAGATATTTTTATCTAGATTGAATCTGACTGTCTAGTTGATTTTCTAGTAAAATAACTCGGAGTTTGTCCATACAGATTGTTAATCGAAATATTGGGTGTGGTTGTTAGAACCCCGTTTTTTCAATTGGTATCAGAGCAGGCAAACACGTTCAAGACCTTACAAGTCTGTATTTGTAGTGATCTGACTCTATGGACAAGAGTAGTATCTCTAATAACGTACCAGTTCAGAAATTACCAGATGAGTCTAAAAGCTTGGATTCACCTAAGAAAACTGTCATGTCAAAATCAGTATCTAAACATTCTCCTAATGCAAAAACTGTTGATTGGGAAACCCTCCTAGAAGAACAGTTGGGTGAACTTTCTGATGAAGGTGATTCAGATATTAATAGAGATGTTGATGAGGAAGTCTCAGAGTATGTCAAGTTTCTGGATTCCTGAATATGAAGAAAATTACAACCTCTCATATTTCACATCTTCTGACTCCTCTCTGTCGAGAAAACTAGAAACTGAGAAAATGTTACGCATGTGTTTATTCTTCAAATCGTTCTAACAAATCGATCCTCAAGGATTCTGAAGAAACCTACGTATGAAATCACTTTTATATAATAATTTTTATCAAAAGTATTTTTTGTTGGAAGAGAAACTTGCAAAATCTGAAGCAAAGGTTATCTCCTAGCAAACATGTTTTTATGACAGAGAAAGTGCGTGTCTTGCCCGAGAAAAATTCCTTGAGGCCGATTTAACTGCTGCTCTCGATAAAATCAATAGGTTGGAAGATGACTAGAAAAAGTTCAATACTAGTTCAAGCAAGTTAACCACTATGCTAGAAGCAAGTAAAAATCATCGTGATACGCGAGGATTGGGCTATAAGTGAATAGATGCTCCAGGTATTAGCAAAGAGGTAAAATTTGTCAAGGCTAGTAATTCTTCTCAACAAAAGGTTTCCACTAATGGCAAAAGTGAAACACCTTCACCGACATTTAAAGATAAAGTAAGCAGAGTCTATCAACTTCCAAACCCAATCGAGGTAAGAACATTCCTTATATTTGCCACTATTGTGGGATCAAGGGACATTCTGAGCATAAATCTCGTCTTCGATTAAGGAATAAAATACTTCATAACATTCTTGCATGGATGTATAAAGAAGTTATCAGACATGTTTCTCATTTCATTGGAGTAAAAGACACAGTCAACATTCGTGGTAAATCAATTTCTAAATGTGTCTTTGAAACAAAAAATGTATTCAGTAGTATAAGGGTAACAGATTTTCCTAACAACACTGAAAAGAGAAAAAGGCACAGGAGAAAGAAGAAAGGTTCAAGCTACTTGTCTCTCTCTGAAGAAGGTTGCAAATCCAACAATTCAACCCCGGATTCGTTACATATTAATAATCGAGTCTCAGAACTTAAGATAAACATAAACAGACTCAAACGAGGCATCAGAAAAACATGGAAAGCAGTTGATTCAGGTACTCCTTGTTCCTCTCCTAGTAAAACTTCTTCAACTCTGTTGAGTGATTCGTCTCTAAATTCCCATAAAGGAGAAAATAAGAAGTCAATAATGATGAGCAAAATTCTCATCCTAATATACCATAACTGCCTCATGTAGCATCCTTCTTTTAGAATAAAAAGGATGCTCTGTGTTCTCAAGAATAAGAAGGTGTATGCCCTTCTCTTGTTGATCTGAAAAAATTATTTTTAAGTTTCTTTTTGAAGGTTGTTCTAATGTTTATGGTAGAGAATTCCTTGTTGAACCGTCCCTCCATTGTTTGTTTGATTCTCCACGTTTTGGTCATCTATGACTACTTGTGCACGTTCACAAGACCCACACGGACATCTTGTTGCCTAAGGTTTTATATGAACTTCCTTATATATATGTCATTAATTGACACTTTATTCTATAAGGTTAAAAAGATTTTCTGAGTTTTTAGCACGGTGGAGGAAAGCAACAAAGATGTGATCAAGGAGGGCAAGACTATCGAGTTCCATGAAGATCTTTTTTTCATTATTTGTCACCAGGCTATTGATCATGAAAATAATCTACCAGTTTAGATGTCTTTACAACTGGTAGGAAATCTTTTTCGAGATTTTGAAGTCGTTCGTGAACAACTCGGAATAGCAACAAGGAATCTTGAGTTTCTAAAGAACAAACTGAAGAAAGCATCTGATGAACTTATTCTTGTTCGATCTTTAGTTGCAAACCGGTTTTAGTTTGCCTAGTAAATCTTCTATTTTTCTTGTTTTGTTAGAAGAATAACTAGTTTTTTGGAATAGCCATTATTGTGATTACACATAGCTATATCCAAAGTCTTCATCTTCTTGTTTTTAGATTTATTGGCTTAAATTCTAAACTTGTTTCGGAAGATGATTTTTGCAGTATTAATCTTTATGGTTTTATATATTGCAATATTTTTGGGATCTGTGTTTTACGTCCGTAAACTTGATTGTTCCATAATTTGTCAAAATTAAAGTCGTTCGTAAATTGATATGAAAATATTGATAAAAGAATGAATACACTTTTGACAAACACAAAAGTTAAGCCTATATTGTCAAGTTTTGATGGAAGATAGGTTAAAATCTTTTGTGATTCAAGGATTGTGGCTATTGTATGTCATTGTGCAAATGGTGATGGAAATAGAATGAATCCTTGCTTATTCCACGGTATAAGGTCGATTCTCCGATCCACAATTTTTGTGTAGATACTGTGTTGTTCCATTAAGTATCTTATGTTGAGCACTAAAACAACAAAAGTTGATTGCTTTGGTGATTAACTTAGTTGTTATTCCCTAAGGTACTTTATGTTGAACATGTTGAACTAAATTAATCATCTTGAGTGGTTGTTTAGTTATCACTCCATAAGTTTTCTTATGTTTGAGCATCTCTTTGACTAGGTTGGTTATTCGTGATTAACTTAGTCATTGCTCCATAGAATTTCTTATGTCGAGTATGGCCAATTAAATTGATTACTCTTGTAATTGGTTTGGTTGTGCATGATAATTAAATTGTTTGCGAGTTCTCTTATGATAAATCTAATTGGTTTCTTAAGTCTCCATAAGTTTACTTGTGTCGAGCATATTTAGTCAAATTAATCTTGGTTCGCTTTGGTTAATATGATTGAATATTTCTTATTAGATTCCAAATTCATACTTGTATGTAATTTGTTGAGTCTAAAGAAATCCTTCTTTTCTCTTTTGAAATTGAGGTCGCTCTTGTTGTTCCCTTAGGAATGACATATTATGGGGGAGAGTTCTTTTGAACTTGTGCATAATTGCCAAATCTTTGTGGGGAGTGCGGCTGTGGAATATTAGAGGGGTTATCTTATATCTTTATAAACTTATTGATGAATGCATTTAGCTTCGGCTTTATGATTGCATCTAAACAAGATGATATACATTTACCTTTGGTCATGAAATGTCTCTAACGAAAATTTAATTAGGATCCCGTTCTTGTACCTTTGCCAATTTTATTGACAAAAAGGGAGAGAATTAATATGTAGTTCACACTACAAATACATATGGTTTTCGGATCATTATGTAAGGGGGAGTGGTTTCCATGTGAGATAGAGTATTGACTAAGGGGGAGTGAAGTATCACCATAGTATTGTTGTTAAAGTTGTGATGCAATTGGACTTTGATAATATGTAATGATACTATGACATTGTATAACAATGATTGAGAACTCTTGTTTTCTCATTGTTATAGCTATGGATTTTCAACAACGATGATGCTAAACTTACAACCTTTGGGATCATTATATTACTTGGAAGGGACGAAGATTTCGAGTATTATTGAAGATTAGACGACATGTGGAATAGGATCTACAAAGTTTATTTATATATTTTTTGTATTCTATATGTATTAATAGTTTTGCCACTAAAATTGACAAAGGGGGAGATTGTTAGAGCATAGCTCGGTCGAACTCGCATGCGTTGCTATCTCAAGCATGTTTTTCAATATTAGTGATCAAAACTATAAAGTCTTTGATTTCTAGTCTACAATAGCTAAGGTCTCGGACTAGGATAGAAAGTGTAGTTGAGCTCGAGAACTCCATGGCGATCGTCATACAAGACGAAGGAATACTCAAGGAACCAGTGGATCTTCATCGACTAAAAGGTATGTGGAGACTTGAACTTATCTATCACTCAAAAGTCTATCTACTTTATCTCTAATCTTGAGACAAAAGTCGTATTACTATATAGACTAAGAATATACACATATGATATTTCGAGCTGAGTATATCTCGCTTATCTATTTCTCAAAATATGTGTTGGTAAAGCTTTCGCTATAACCAAGTTCATCTTTACCTAGTGACAAAATTCATGTTATGTTTCAATTATTTTGAAATAGATTGTGAATAACAACTATATAACGTCCCCTGAGAATGTGCATTGTTGTGGCAACACATATATGTATAAGTCCTTATTGCTTGACCGAAGTCTGCGAACTTTGTTGATCAAGTGAAACCGGAGTAGTGCATGAGATCAGTCCGCGAACTCAGCATACAAGTTCAGTCTACGAACCCAGTCCGCGAACTGGCGTAGTTCTCGAATCCTAGAATTTCTGTTGGGGTTTGTGAATCCTATCCAGGAACTTAAGTCCGCGAACCCAGTCCGCGAACTTGAGTAAGTTATGTCTAAAAACGATATTTGTGAACTTATCTTAATAAACTAAGGAATGCTATTGCAAACTGTGGATTTATAGTTCATGAATAGATTCGAGTGAATCATATCGTTTTTGCTTCAATTGTGTCTTGTGTAGTACATAAAGATCTAAGCAATTGAACAACTCTCTAACTAGTTCATTTGAGTCATTTGGACTAGTTATGGTGAATAAGAATATGGTTGATATGAAAGTTATCATTTGGCTAACCATTTGGTTAACTAGTGTTGAACCAACTAATGTACAAGTTTGGGGTACGGTTTTCACAAGCCTACAAACGTGCAGTACATGTGTGTATAACAAGCTATGTTTTCGATCTAACGGTTGATAAATATTAGCTTGTATCTAATCAGGTTTTTATCTAACGGTGAATATTGAATGCTTTGTCACTAAGCTAACATTGATTGCAAACCCTTATTTGAAAGACTATATAAGGGAGAACTCTAGCAACTGGGAAACCTAATCCCCACACATTATGTGTGATACTAGTTTGCTAATCTAGAGTCGATTCTCCTTTAAACTTTGGTTTTCTTTTTCTAAAACCAGGTTAACGACTTAAAGTCTTCATTGGGATTATGAAGCCAGACCGATACTACTTTTATCATAGTTGTGTGTTCTCATCTTGCATCTTCTATCGTACGAGTATAATTTTAATAATTTGCTTGAGATTTCTATCTCTGATAGGCAAGATATAAAAATAGTCACAAACACTTCGTCTCATCGTTTGTGATTCCTCAATAATATTATTCGCTGCGTTGATTAAGTTTATTGTGAAGTGGTTGATAAAACTGAGATGTTCTTCGGGAATATAAGTCTGGTTTTATCAATTGGTTCCTGTTCACCTTGATTTATCAAAAGACGGAACAAACTCATAGGTTTATTCGTGGCACGAATTTATATTTCCTTGTAGACTTTTCTGTGTGAGACAGATTTGTTTACTAAAGTCTTCGACTTTGGGTCGTAGCAACTCTTGGTTGTGGGTGAGATCAACTAAGGGAATCAAGTGCGCAGTATCCCGCTGGTATCAGAGGCGTAGGAGCATAACTGTACCTTGGATCAGTGTGAGATTGGTTGGGGTTCAACTACAGTCCAGAACAAAGTTAGATTGGAGTAGGATAGTGTCTGTAGCAATGTTCTGAAAACCGGCACGGACCAGCCGGTCATCCCAGTAAACCAGTGACCCAGTCACTTTTCTGGGCTGGTCCACCAGTGGCCTAGTAAAATTCCCCAAAACCGTCCTCTTTCATTTAAATCGGGTGACCCGGGCGGGTTGACTCGTGATCCAGCCAACCCGGCACGGTTACAAAGGGTCGATGTAAAAAAAAAAAACTTTCCTAACAAACCTATTCTAATTTTCTCCCAATTTCTACCGAATCTTCCATCATATAGGCGAAAGAGAAGGGAATCGAAGATTTTCCTTCCAAATTTGTAACGAAAATGGAGAGATTTCTGGTATTTGGTTACCAAAGATTGACGTTTGTAACCCAAAGAAGAATTCTGTTTATTTTTCAATTTAAAGCTCCATTTGCAGATGCCGGCTTTTGGTATCTATTCCCAAGCTAAAAACCTAAAATCTAAAATTGGAGGATCCTTTTGCTGCTTCAATTATCAAGGTACATGAACTGTATGATTTTAGTTAAATTACACCTATTTGTTTTCTCAATTTTGATTGTAGTTTTTGCAATTGACTAGTTCTTTCAAGTTAATTTGTTTTTACAATTGTAGTTTTCTCAATTACATGCGTGTGACGTCTAAATTATAGAATGTCATGTTTATGTGTTCAATCTTTAGATCTAGTTTCAAACATAAATAATATTTTTTAATGGAAATAGTATGATATTTTATGATTTGTGGTATGTAAAAATGGTACTGTATATGTATGGGATTGATATGTGGATTATGGACTTCATAGTGCTTGCTGTATATACTATAATCTATATACATGTTGGTGATGTCCTGTGTAACTATTAGTTAGTGCTTAATTCCTATACTTATACATGTAATTGGTTTGTGTTACAGTAAGACTTCATCTGATTCATTCTTATAATTGTACATGTAATTGGTTTGTGTTACAGTATGGCTTCATCTGATTCACCAATGGAGTCTGAAACTTCAGCTAAAGGAAAAACATACATTGCTTGGAAGTATGCAAGGGAAGAGAAAAATCCAGTAAATAAGAAAAGAATATGCATAATATGCACAGTTTGTCATAAAAAGATTTTTGGTGGAGGAATCAATAGGCTAAAGAAGCATCTTGCTGGACAGAGAGGGGAAGTTGCACCATGTACAAAAGTTAATCAAGATGTTCAATATCAAATGCAAGAGTCATTGAAAGAAACATCTACAAAGAAGCGACAAAGAGAAGTTGAGGGCGATGACGAGCATGATAATGAAATTCAGGAAATCGAAGAAGTTCAAGTGAATATGACTACAAATAGAGATGGAGGTAGTAAGAGGGTGGCAGTGGTAGCTAACCATAAAAGCACAGGAATAGGTGGATATTTTGCACATCGAACTACTCCTGGTTCTCAACCATCAATAAGAAGTACACTTGCGAGCAAAGAAGCAAAGAAACAAACAGATTTGGCTGTTGCGACTTGGATGTTTGATGCTTGCATCCCATTTAATGCAATTAATTCATGCTATTTTCAGCTTATGTTGGATGCAGTTGCTGCAATTGGTCCGGGATACAAGGCTCCTTCATATGATGATATATGTACTAATTTATTAAGAGTTATGGTTAAAGAAGTGCAATTATTTGTAGAAAGTTTTAGAAGGTTTTGGGCGGATACAGGTTGCACTGTTATGGCAGATGGTTGGAAAGACAAAAGTAACCGCAGTTTAATTAAATTTTTAGTTGATTGTCCAAAGGGAACTTTTTTCTTAAAATCGGTGGATGCGTTTGATATGGTGAAGACGGGAGAAAACCTTTTCAATTTGCTTAAAGAAATGGTTGAAATTGTAGGTGAACAACATGTTGTTCAAATGGTAACAGATAATGCTAGTAATTATGCACTTGCTGGAAAATTGTTAGAAGAAGCATTCCCTAATATGTACTGGACACCATGTGCTGCACACTCTCTTGAAGGATTTTGGAGAACTAAGTCATATTAAAGATGTCGTCCGCAAAGTAGCGAAGTTGACAAAGTACATTTACAATCATTCGAAGGTATTAGATTTATTGCGTAAATGACCTGGATGGAATGAAATTATTCGCCCTTCTGCTACCCGTTTTGCAAAAAAATTCATTGCATTACAGAGCATTATTTCTCATAAGCATCACTTGCAAGGACTAGTTACATGTCCTGAATTTGTTGAGTCTTCGTACTACAGAGAAGATAGTGGACAAGATTTTTGTAACGTGGTAATGGATATTGAATTTTGGAAGACTTGCTCGAAGGTTGTTAAAATTAGTGAGCCATTTGTTCGTGTGTTAAGGATGGTGGATTCAGAAGATAAGCCTGCAATGGGTTTCCTGTATGATAGCATTATTAAGGTAAAAAATGTTGTGTCGAATGTGTTCAACAAGAAGAAAATGGACTATGAACCTTACATGAAAATTATCAACAGTAGGTTCGATAAGCACTTCAAGAAAAACATTCATATCATGGGATATTAGTTGAATCATGCTATCCAGTATAGTGAGGACATGTCTAAGGATCCTAGGATCCATTCTTGTGTCTTAGATGTTATTGAAAATGTTGCAGGATATGATCAAACATTGCAGGACAAGTCCATGAAAGAGAAGCAAACTTTTCTGGAAGCAACATGTGAATTTGGTCGAAATATTGCAATCAACCAACGAAAAACGATGACTCCAGGTAGATATCATACTGCACGAATGTTAAAGTGATATATTTGTTTTATTATTATGAAGATTCAATTATAGTTATTTATATGCATGTTATTTGTTTAGCTGAATGGTGGAGAAACTTCGGTTGTGCTACTCCAAATCTTCAAAAATTGGCGATTCGAATTCTGAGTCAAGCTTGCAGTTCGTCGGGATGTGAGAGGAATTGGAGTGTATTTGAACGCATACATTCCAAGAAAAGAAACAAACTAGAACATTAACGGCTAAATGATTTGGTATGTGTTCATTACAATCTACGTTTAAAGATGAGGTACTTTTGGAACACTTCACATACTTTACATTGATGTACTTGCTAGTATGAATGTCATCTTAGGTACTTTACATTAAGCTAAATACATAAATATACTTCTACTTTCAGGAATAGGACCAAAAAAACATTCTATGATCCTATAGATTTTGATGCAATCGATTTGACGGAGGATTTGATAGTTAATGATGAGCCTGACCAGATTAACCTTGATGAACTAGAAGCTATAGATGTTGATGTATCAATTCCAATATTTGAAAGTCAAACTCGGCGAAACCATGATTTACCACAAGCAAGAGCAGGTACCTGATTGCAACATTACTATTATATGACTATTTTGCTTAACTTTAGTTCATTTTGCTAAATAGTTGTGTGTTTGACAGATGAAGATAACGGAAATGTTGCTGGCGATTGGAATGAGTTTGATGACAATGATAATTTGGATTTGGAAAATGATATGATGTTTGAACGCCACGATCTGAATGATGTCGGTTATGAAGATATCAATGTCGGTCATGAAGATAACAATTTCAATTTAAACGATTTTCCTCATTGAATTTCCTCATTTTTAGAAGATAAGACTCAATAGTACAACTTAGAATTGAACTTAAGCATTATGACGATACCTTTTTCATCTAGTTACTAGTTTAGTACTTTAGTTATTGTTTGAATTTTATGTTTTGGATTACTATCTATACTTTGGATTACTATCTTTATATTTTGACTTTAAGATTTTAAGCTCAATTATGCAACTGTTACAGAGATGAAATTGGTGTAGAAATGTTAGTCATATTGCAGGCTTGCAGGGTTACAACTACATGTTCTAAGCTTATATATACATGAGACCCAGTGAACCCGGGTTGAACCACTGGTTGAACCAATGACCCATGACTCAGTAACTTTACCGGTTCGATGTCCGGGCCAGTTTTCAGAACATTGGTCTGTAGCGGCTTAATACAGTGTATGTTTAATCTGGACTAGGTCCTAGGGTTTTTCTGCATTTGCGGTTTCCTCGTTAACAAAATTATGGTGTATGTGTTTGTTTGTACCCAAAATCACTTTTGGGCACGAAACATAAAGAATGGATAGTTTGGATGTGAATTTGGGGTTAGAGGTCGGTTTGAAGAACAGAAGGAAACACAGAGTTTTAACGTGGTTCGACATGGCTTCCTACGTCCACGGATGAATCCCCTTGGGGAGTAATTTCTTATTGACAATTTGTATTACATCATATGATTTTCTCTCACCCTGGCCCCCTCCTCTTTTCATTTCTTCTCTCCCTATTTATACAATGCAGTAACTAATTTCAACATAAGCATAAATCGCATTAACTGCCCCATTCATGCCTCCATATTCAATTATATATGAAACAGATGGAATTAATTCTGCATGTCCGAAAATGCTACAATTAGTGCTGCATGACTGAAACTGCTGCAATTAGTTTTGCATGGATGAAACTGCTGGAATTCAATTCTGCATGCCTTCATGATGATTTATGGATGAAACTACTAGAATGAATATTGCATGGAACTGCATACTCATGTCTCCATGTATTAATTCTACATAATGGATGGACTGGCAGACTGGATGGACTGGCGGGCAGCACAACTGGCTGGCAGACTAGATGGACTGGCTGGTAGCATAACTGGCTGGAAGACTATATGGACTGGAAATCGATTATCCGCGTTGCTGGATGCAAGACATAAAATTGGCTAAGGGTGCGATTGACTGCGATGGTTGATCGTCGGTTGACTTTGACAATTGACCTTGACCAGATGTTAACTTTGACAGTTTACTGGATTTGACCATTGACCGGTCTGTGTAGGCGAGTGGACTGCTTTGGTTGACTGGTTAGCGGGCTTGGATGAGGACCAAAAGATGATTCAAGTAACAGTTTGTCCCATTAAGTGGTATTTTTACTTATGGTACAAACATCGCCCCCTCTTAACTTGTTGGGGGTTAAGAAAATTCTGTTTTCCTTAGTCAATGATAAAACTCTCCCCCAAGTGTGGATTATTAAAGTTGGGGTGATTGGTGAACTCCCTTGGTTGTTTGCGGAAATCACAATCAAGACGCCTCCAAGTGAGGTTATTGTGATTGGGAGAATGTAGGGAAGAAATTAGGCATAAACCGTGAATGATGAACAAGACTGAAACGACAGCGTGATGCTGGAACAGAGCGATAACATCATTGAGTGAAGTTGGCTCACAAGTATGTCAATTTGAATCGGTAACAACGAGCATAGCTAGATCGCATCGGATGCGTTCAACTGGAATGCGGCAACAACGCAACAAAGTTCTCACCGTAGCATTTGCGTTCAGTGGATCATAGAATCTAACGAGCATAGCAGCCGATCGCATCGATTGCATTCACCGGGATGCGCAGAAGATCGAACAAAGTTCCATCCAGCAGCTGCGTTAATTTGATCAAGAATCTATGAACAAGGTCGAATCGCATCACCGCGATCACCGGAATGCGCGACAACGGACAAAGTTCCACCGCAGCCCAAGGCGTTTAGCTGGCAGAAAATTAGAGCATAGCTAGACTCATCAGATTGTGATCAACCGGATTACAAAGAAGAACAAATAAAGCTACACTGCTATGAAGAACGATTTAGCTTGGATCTGCAGCAATTGCTAAGGGACTGGACTCAAATAGTTCAATAAACATAGGTGTAAAAGTTATAAATAAAACTAGACAACATCGGTTGCGTCCAATCGAGTGTCACTGCATCGCATCAATTGCGTCCAATCGAGTCTGAGAATTAAGCGTAATCGATTGCATCGGTTGCGTCAACCGAAAGTGCGTGATTGCCTTGAACTAGAGTACAATAATTTAATCAATATAACTATGGCAGTTTAACATTACGATTGTAATAATTGTGTAACAAAATTAAGCGTAAAAATATTATGGTGTATGCTCGCCCCCTCTTAATCCTGCAATTCGTTGGAGGATTAAGAAGTTCTGGTTACCTGAAGTTCCTATTTTCGGAATATGAACTACGCATTGCATTTAGGTGCTATGTAACTTGCCCCCAATCGTATAGAGTGTTTACGCAGCCTATCCCAAAGGAGTCATTTCAAACCATGAGGTGTCACATATCTCGCCCCCAAGTGATAGTCAGTCACGTTGAAGTGATATGCAACTACTTCAATGATAGTGATTGTCATGCTGCTCAATGCTCGCACAAGGGCGCACTGCCTTGCTGCATTTTGCTCGCGCATGGAATTTTGAAGATGTCTGCTATCTTGAATTCGCGCGGGGGGCCAATCCCACTATTCCAGATACGCGCAGAATTGAAATGTGTGCATCCCCTCGTTGAGAAAAATGCTCGCCACATTAAAGGTGTCTTATTGAACAAAAATATGCATGAATATATGAAAAGAAAGAAAAAATGTAAATTGTGTACTTACCATATACTTTCCATATTGAAAATGTTACTGCGACTTCGTTTATGAAGTGATTAGGATGCCCACTGGCTCTGACGTTGTTTTCCAACGACGATGATTAGTATAGTTGCCTTAGCATTTCGTCTCGACTTAGTAATTGATTTGTCTGTGGGACTGGAATGCACCAGTTAAGTCCTAAACTGGATTGAAGACAATTGCCATGGAACTGTATTTTAGCAACTTTGATTAGATGTTCATATATGATTATGCATAAAACTGGAATGAAGGAGTGGTGAGGAAAACTGTATTGAAACAGTTTTGGGGAAAATTGGACTACAGCAGTTCGACCAACTGGACTGTAGGAATAAAAAGGGGCTGTGGCTGTTCGATCAACATGCCAGCAACTGTTGATGTGAAAATGGATTATAGTAGTTCGATCAACTGACTACAATAGTTATGTGTAAAAGGACTGTAGCAGTTCGATCAACTGGACTGCAGTATATTCGGTGTGAATGTGACCGTTTCTGGTACTGTCATTTTAGATCTCTAAAAATTTAATTTTCTCCGAAAATTGAAATTTTGCCTTCACGATGTTGGGAATTGACATACGATCTCCACGGGCCGAAAATCACTTAGTTTAGATGTACGAAGAAGCAGTTACCAAAGAATTGGTTGGTTTGCGCTTTGCTCCAAATATGTTGATGTCGTGATTCCACCCGAAAAATATAATTTTCCAATTGTAAAATTTTACCTTCACTTTTTAGGATATTGAGAGGCGACTCCAACGAGCCAAAAATCACTCAATTCGGACTTGGGACGAAGAAGATATCACTGAAACAAATTTTATTTTGCCTAAAACCACGTGGGGCGTACATATCCACAAGCCAAGAGAAATGGGGCGGAATCATCTAAGGGGCATGGGATTAAGTTGAGCCGCGCTACATGTGATCAGGGCCACGATATTAAGTTAGGTCGCGTTTCGCAGAATCGGGAGTATGGAGTTATCATGCTCCGCAGCGTACCGAATCAGGCTTCCCAATTAATCTTCGACAATTAATCGCCGGATACAATTAATCCCATAGTACTCGCCGACCAATCACCGATTGCCGCTCGGCTTGGCCGCCGGCTCTGCTGCTGCTAGCCGTTCCCCGCCGTTGGCTTCCGCCGATCTCCGCCGCCGCTCTCTCTAGCCGCCGGCCTTATCCGCCGGGTCTTGCCGCCGGCTGGTTGTCGTGATGTTAATCGACGGTCAATATACGCGTTTCATCGAAGTTTTGATGAGACCATAAGCACTGAAGTTTTCTTGAAAATTTAGTTTTGATGTAGCTCGGAACATCGAAGTTTGATGTTCCACACAGAATCAACAGTCCGAGTATCCAGGCATCGAAGATTGATGTACGATGTATGCCTTGAAATTATTGCTTAGAGTAGAATTTTGATGTGTCACAGAGCATCGATGCTTGATGAACCTCGAGGAATCCACGGTTGTCATGAGCTGGGCATCGAACTTTGATGTTACTAAGAGCATCGAAGGATCCTGACGTGGGTGATGGACACCATTGATGTGGGTGATGCAAATTAAGGTGCGTGAAGAAAAACAAGAAGTGGGAGAAACGGTCTGAGTTGAGTTGCCTTGCGCTAGGGCCACGCCGCTTTTTTTTTTTTTTTTTTCCGACACATTGTACACGAACTGTGATGTTTCACCTTACGTTTGGTGACACTTTTTCGAAAACTGTGGTCTTTTCTATGAAGGCTTATTGCAACGGCTTCCCGAAATGTGATCTTTTCAATTGATTTCTTCCTTGTAACGGCTGTTGTAACAGTTTAAGAAACTTGACTTTTCTTCTAGAACCGTTGCTGTTTCTTTATGGACCTTTCCCCATGATTTTGCTGCACCTTAACGTACTTTTCTGACACGCTTTTCCGGAGGTTTTCTCTTGGGTAATCAAGCACCTAGAGATGTAAGAAACTTGGCAACCTTGCGATGATGATAGTAACGATTTTGTCATGCGGAAAACTCGAGCAGGTGGATAATGCGTTATTTGAGAAGCAAAATTTTTCTGAACTTTGGACTTGAACATGTCCCGGACCGACCATCCTGACAACAATCTAGGTGATTTTCTCAGCGAACCAACTATGGTGTCTCCCGATTCGATCTTGGATTGCACGGCGATTGCGATCAACTGGATAAATAGCGGTAATTGGCTGGTTTACGCTATTACGATCAATTTGGATTGCAATGATTGAAAATGAAAATGGATCAAGCCATGTTGCGGATCGACCATCCAAGACAATATCATCGATTTTTGCGGTGATGCGATTTTCGTGGCTTGAAGAAAATGTAACGATTTGAGAAAAACAAGAACCTCGAATCTGGACAGCTGTAGTTGCGATCAACTTTACTGCAGTATTTGCAATTACATGGTCAGCAGCAGCTGCGATCAGCTGGACTGCACCAATTGCGAATAGACTGGACCGCAACAGTTACGTTCAACTGGACTGCAGCAGTGATTTTCAAGCCGTTCAAACTGCTTTTTGTCGAACATGATTTGGAGCATTTTTTACAACTTTTCTCAATGGGAAAACACGATTTCTTTTCTCGTATGTCCCCTTGGTCGGCGCCAATGTTTGTACCCAAAATCACTTTTGGGCACGAAACACAAAGAATGGACAGTTTGGATGTGAATTTGGGGTTAGAGGTCGGTTTGAAGAACGGAAGGAAACACAGAGTTTTAACGTGGTTCGGCATGGATGCCTACGTCCACGGATGAATCCCCTTGGGGAGTAATTTCTTATTGACAATTTGTATTACATCATATGATTTTCTCTCACCCTGGCCCCCTCCTCTTTTCATTTCTGCTCTCCCTATTTATACAATGCAGTAACTAATTTCAACATAAGAATAAATCGCATTAACTGCCCCATTCATGCCTCCATATTCAATTCTATATGAAACAGATGGAATTAATTATGCATGTCCGAAACTGCTACAATTAGTGCTGCATGACTGAAATTGCTGCAATTAGTGTTGCATGGATGAAATTGCTGGAATTCAATTATGCATGCCTTCATGATGATTTATGGCTGAAACTGCTGGAATGAATGTTGCATGGAACTGCACATTCATGTCTCAATGTATTAATTCTGCATAATGGATGGACTGTGGTGGATGGATGGTGGCGAAGCGACAATTTGCCGGAACTAGATGGGTAACTGGTAGCATAACTGGCTGGCAGACTAGATGGACTGGAAATCGGTTATCCGCGTTGCTGGATGCAAGACATAAAATTGGCTAAGGATGTGACTGACTTCGATAGTTGACCGTCGGTTGACTTTGACCATTGACCATTGACTGGATGTTAACTTTGACAGTTGACCGACTTTGACTGGCTTTGACTATTGACCGGTCTATGCAGGCGAGTGAACTGCTTTGGTTGACTAGTTAGCGGGCTTGGATGAGGACCAAAAGATGATTCAAGTAACAATTTGGCCCATTAAGTGGTATTTTTACTTATGGTACAAACAGTGTTATTTCTTTTCCGCATTATATTTTGTTATATAATTGAAATAATACAGGTTGTGCGTTGTTTAATTAATTAGAATATCCGACCTTATTGGTTGTTGATTTAAATTGATTGACACTTGGATATTGGTCTTTGGTACCATCCGGGTTATCTCTCTTTGATTAAGACTCGCCGGTTGTATTTGCTTGAGTAAATCAAATTGAGAGATTGAGATAAAAACTCCTTGAGATATTTTTATCTAGATTGAGTTTGTCTGTCTAGTTGATTCTCTAGTAACTCGGAGTTTGTCTATACAGATTGCTAATCGAAATATTGGGTGTGGTTGTTAGGTGTGGGTCGGCTTTGCCTCGCCCCGTCTCTTAATATTTTTTATTAGGTATGGCTCGGATTCGCCTCGCCCCGTCAATTTTTTTATTTAGAGTCGCTCAGCTTCGCCTCATCCCGTCCGGATGCATACTTATGATTTTTAATTTGGTGTGGCGAGGCGATACATTTTTACCCCTTAAAAAAATTGATTGCAAGTTTTAAGAGTAAAAGTACTCCTGTTTTTCTACCATGATCTACCCCAGAACTCATATAAGCAAATGAAATTTAAGTAGAATAAAGTAACCTTCTTTTTTTTATTTTAATACTCGAGGTTTGGTTAGCGAATGTACCGTGACCAACTTATATAGCGAATTGTATCTATATTAACTTATTAACTAAGCTATGAATCCCTTAATTCAAATATTATCTAAGCATTGTTAAGTCTACAGGTGTAAATCGGGGATTAACAATTCAAGGTAGTGAGTATGACTGGATCGGTAAATGGAATTCCATAACATCAGTAAATTTATAATGAACATCTTTGTAAACTAAGTGCAGAAAATGCTCTACTACTAACATGCCAAACCCTTTAAACAAAACCCTTTGCGGTTCTTGAGCTTCTTATTCCTCTTTTTCTTTGACTTCCTTTTCTTGATATTGTGCAGCATCGTTGTCACGTTCATGGTTTTCATCATTTTCATCTTTCTTATCTTTTCCTAAATCAGTTCTATCATAAACAATTTCCCCAGGCTTCTTGTCAAACAGTCTTTTAAATTGCCTTTTAGCCTTCATCTCAACTTCCTGTTTTACGACAAATGATTTTGAAGCCTACAAACATATTATAAGAATGAGTGACTAACTACCAACCTGTTCCTTTTGACTGAGCTTTTTAAGAGATGTTGTTGTGTCAGGTTACGAGGACTTAGCAATGGTTATCATCTAACAAAATCTCCAACTAACATGTGTGACATGCCACGACGATATAGAGCCTTCACATGTCCTGGACTTGCTTCTAAAACCTTTCAGACCAACATAAAACCCCGGCAATGTAAAGATAAAAAAAAATCAACTATCTATTGAAACCTATTTGATATCCGGTACGTAAAAGTTATTACAAAAAAATGAATTTTTAGTTTATAATGTACGTGTTGAAGTTATAACCCACTGAATTTTCGGATGCATCTGCCTTTTCTTTCATCTCCTATTCAAGGATTCAAGACATAAAACATTTGTTATGCCTCTAATTAACCGGCACGAAATTCACGCACTCAAGTTTACTGCTTAAAGTGAAAACTATTTACAAAATTTCTTAACAATAGGAAAACAATTGAAACATAGACTGTCACTCCAAAAGAAAGACAAATACCATTGAAAATCAATGTTGCATAATTAATAAGAAACCTACAATATCTGTTATCAGAGAGAGAAATACCAAACTAAAGTTCGAAATGAAGTTACTTCATCCCATAAACCATCAAAAGCGAGAAGTAACAACTCTCAACCTGGTTTAACTATTATGTATTCCTTAAGATGCCCATCACCTATCTTTCTTGATGCGTGAATTCAATTCTTTCCTTTTCATTTTTCCTAAAAGATTGATAATCAGGTATGAGGGTTTGCCACTACTCTAATCGTAACTTCATGACTATCTTAGTATGTGACATAATAAGATCATCTTTTCTAATCAATGTAGTCAGACAACAAGTACTCTAATCCCTACTCTAATTGTAACTCCGCGACTGTCTCAGTATCTGACACAATAAGATCACATTTTCTAATTAATGTAGTCAGACAGCAAGTACCGGTGCGACGCCATATTTAAGAAAGTATCCATACAATTCTTCTTCTAAGCATAATGCTCTGATGGTGGTGGTGCTATTCATGTTGCTCGTTGTATTGGTGATTAAAAAGTGTAGCTTACCAATTTATTGAGAAACTGTCACATGTATGAGTTTATTTATGTAAAAGTTATCTCATCAGGAGTATCATTGATTTAAAGAGAAACAAACATCACAAAACAAATCGACCTACCAGTCTCGTACCTAATAGTTTATTGTATTTTATTCTTGTATCATTGAATTCAGATCTCAAGATGAAATTCATACAACTAAACATAACATTGAGGCAGAAAAACACATGGAGGCAAAATGACTCACTCTCCCCAGTAGATTTAACCAAAGATGACGCTTGATGCGAAGTCTCAACTGCAAACACCATTAAACTATAAATATACGTTGTACGTTGGTATAGTCACCAAACATTGCAGGATATACTTCTTAATTTCTTATCCCTGTTTGAAGAATGTTCATGAACATGAAAGTCATGTAAGTTTCCAAGGTTTTACTGCTACATCAACTGTTTTAAAATATGAGACCAGATTTTGCAAGTACTAACTCACGCCCAAACTTTTTGATTTCCCTTACTCTTAATAAAGCAGGTTGAAAGGTTTCAAATGTAGGCTTTGGTCTAGATTCCCATCCTAATTGCTACAATTTAATTTTAGCAAACAATTAAATTTTAACCAGTTCGACTAAAATTATAAAATATGTATAAAGGCTATGTAAAGAATTGAGTCGATTTTGGAGTTTAAAGAAATTATGAATTTACCGGTTCAACTGAAATTTAAAAAGGGGTACCAAATCTGTTTTACATGATTTTCTGTTTGGATGATGGGCATCCATGCATTATGAAATTGGACGCATACTGGCTTCTTAACACTACAACCATGGATCAAGTTTAGATTATGTGAATTTTCTATCACTACCAATAAAATTGCAAAAACTGCATTATTGCAAAATGACGAAACCGTATATCCAGTATTCCCTATAATGTCTACAACTCTTGCAATTACCAAAAACAAATTAAATGACATAATAATCCACCAGTAAAATCTGTTGTTTAACAGAGGGTTGGATAACCCCTAATTCAATGTATATGTAATTCTGAAATTGATAAGGATCAAATAGAGAAATATTTGAACCTGGATTTTTTTTTCTCAATTGAATGTCAAATGCATCTAGTATTCTTTATTTCGAAACTGTTATCATTCTTCTTCTTGAGATTCATAATAACCCAGGGTTTCATGCTGTGAACTTGCTAGCACTTCTTCCTTATTATGACGATCCTTCAGAATCCTTCCACAAAAAAAATAACCCTTTAACCCACATCAAGAACTCTTCAACAAACCCATGTAAAGATCAAAACATGTTACTAAATAAAAATCAAATTAAAAAAACAAAAATGATCAAACTTAAAGCGTTTGTTAGGAGGGTTCATGATCAACCTCGGTGAAAATTAAGAGAACGAATAAAACTATGAGATTATAATTATGAAAATCAAATAAGAAACAATGTGAAAAATTACTAACCAAAGCTCACACCAGTAATAACAGAATGAGATTTGTTTCCATTGATAAATCATATTTTTGTGTGATTGACTAAACTTTCCATGTAACTTGATTTCTTCACCTGGTTGCAAATCGAGCTCAACCAACTCTTATCATCATCAAAAAACTCTCAAACCCCCCATCTTCAATTAACCCATTCTCCTTCTTATCGATTCAGAAACAGTCTCAGCTGCTCTTCCCAAAACCAAACCCTAGTTTCTGAAATTATTCAATTCTCATAACTTAATCATCAATCTCCGTTATCAATAACCCTTATCTCGAGAAACCCATATCAATTTCAGCTCCGATTCCCTCTTCAGTTTCATTTGCAATTTCTTCTAAAACCCTAAATCACCGAACACCGACGTCCCAAACATCACCCATACGACTATCAACTCTTTAATCAAACACCATAGTGATCATCAGAATTTCTCATTCACTCTTAATCTATGCCTTTCATCTCTTAATCTCTGCCGCTGCTTTTATTTATTTTCTTCTCGTTTTCGATTTCAAGTGAATGAAAGAATGGGAGGAAATCTCATCGAGTTTAGGGTTGTGTAACTCAAAACAAAATTTTGGTTTGGTTTTTCACGGGAGTATCATCCACATGATGGTGTTACTTAACGTCCAGTTAAGTATCCGGTGTAAACAGAGTGTATCAAATTATTTAGGCACAACCTCTGACGAAAGTATTGTCTACCACCTTTTTGTTGACGGTGTTACTAACGGCCGGTTAAGTGCAGGGTGTAAACATAGTGTAATTCATATTTTAATGTCTCGACCAATAGAGTCCCGCCACTTGTCATCACCAGGATTGCTCTTCCTCAAAGCTTTTATCTAATTTAATTTGAGGGAGACATGGGAGCTTATATGACTTAACATTATAAAGGAGGGGAGATATTAATTATTTTCCTAAAATAAATGTTCCTCCAATTTTCACGTGTGGACCCTGCATATAAATAACTAAAGTTAGTGATAGCCAATAATAAAGGGAGGAATGTGCATCCTTGGTTAAGTAGGGGTACACATAGATGGACTCTAAATCTAAATCGGTAGTACAAGCGAATTACACACATGAAATTACGTGTCTAAATCTAGTAAAGTTCAAAAATCTTACTAATATCTAAGAAAACTCCGTTAATCCTTACCCTGAATAGTTACTCGAGTAAAATGGTGGTCCACCCACAAGTGACGTGTGCACACACCAAAAATTTGTTACACGGGTTGCACGGACGCTGCACTTTTGGAGCCGTGTCCGCGTCCGATGCGCGTCAGACACGGGACTCACGTAGGACGCTGACACGACGCGTGTCCGACGCACCAATGTGCCCGTCCTGCGCGCGTCTAGTTCGGACGCACCGATGACTAGGATTTGACGTGTTTTTTTTTTCATTTAAATTTAAATTTCTTCCTATATTTTTACTATTATTAACTAAACTAGTATGTAACCCGTGCTACACACCAGGAACGATGGGATCAGCCAATTTTGTGTGGCGGGGCTTCGCCCCGCACCCGTGATCAAATGCATTAGATTCTTTCTGAATAACCTTTAGTTAGATTGATTTTTTTAAATAAATTGTAAACTATGATACCCTTTAGGTGTCTAATAATTTGACGATTGAAATTTGGTATGATAAACCTAAATTCATGTATTTGTTTTACCGGCATATATTAAGATAAACCAATGAAATGATTCACTATTGGAAAAGTCAAAGGGTCAACTGGTCAGGTTTTACTACAATATATTACTTGAAATGCGTTTGGTTAACATACTTTTTCGATTGGGTACGACTTCGACCATTCTTGGAGATCGACAATTAGTTAACCATAAACATATTTTAGTTAATGGTCATATGGTAGACATACCAAGTTATCTTTGCTAACCCTGAGTTATGCACCATGTAACTCAATTCATAAGCAATACAAAATATCCAATTTACATGTCCAATTTTACCAATGATTTATTCTAGCATTATGAATTGTCAGTGATTTATCCACATTCTTAATTATTTTACTTGGCATGACACACGTTGATTAATATTTGATTTAATTTTATTGATTGGTTTAGCTGTGTCATTTTCTAACATTACGGTCTAAAAACCTTATGGACTCCATAGATGAAGCGATTCATAAAAGGAATGTTAATCAAAAGTGGGTTGGATCTAAACATATCAACTGAGGATGAATGCTTTTTTGTTGCCATTTTGGAATTAAATTACTGAAAAGTTTGGATTCTTACGTAGTTCTCCATAAGACTTTTTCCATCCCGCCGGTCAAATCGCTATGTAGGCTTTGTAAATTGCTAAATTATCTTCGTAACTCAGAAAATGAGGAATTGTTATAGTGATGTTTTGTAAATTGGTAACTTTCATGTAGGTTATGTAGCTTCAAATGAGTTACTTGCTGACCCTTATGGTCTCTCCTTGTGCATATTGGAATTGTCTTTATGTTCTTCTTAGTCTTTCTTATTTTCTGATTTTTTTTTAGTAATTTCTTTAAATTTTAAATGTTTTAGGGGTTATTGAAGTTTTTATTAAAGTTACCCAAGTATTATAATTCATTACTTATCATGCTATTTTATAATTTTACATAATTCTCTTATCATTCCCGTGAAACTTTTTTCTATTTAGAAAAGGTGTACTCTTTGGAGGTTTCTTTTTCTCATTTGTTTTCTTATGTGAATTGTAGATTCCACTAAGCTAGAAGCATTCAATTCTTGGTAAGCCAGTTGTTGTGCATGCTGATATCGATGATCTCGGCAGAGGTATGCATTATATCTCTCTCACAAAACTCTTGAATAAATGAATATAAAAGAATTTTAAAGCCGAACCCGTGAATCTCTTGATTGAAAGAAAAAAGGAACAATCATTAAATTGATGTTTGTATGTAAACAAATCAATGCTTTTAAGTTTGAGCAGTTCGGGGGTATGTTTTTTTAAGCAGAATGAAGTTTGATTTCAAGTCATTAGCGATAGAGTTTGTTAAATACAACACAGTTCTTGGTAGGTAGAGTTATCTGCCATCTTGACTCTGCTTTAAGTACTTCAAATCCGCAGATCTCTTTGCATCCTCTCATATCACCGATGAATCATTAAAGAGGGAGAGAGGAACCAAAGAAGCATTGAATATCTTTAGTATAAATTTGAAAACTTTTAGAAAATTTAATGACAACAATTTCTCGAAATATTTTTCTCTCACATCCTCTTTTTTTTTTTTAGAATTGTAGCCAAGCTGGAAAGGATTTCAAATATTTGTTGGTTGATCAATCACCATCCTATTAATGACTATCCATACAGAACCATCAAGGGATGAGAATTACCAAGGATCTCATTTCTTGTAAATTGTTTGGATTTGGTCTAAATCAACATGAGAAACAAAAGGAAAGCTTATATTAGAAACTGCATAGTATAATTGATGCATAATTACCGTCCAATAAATTAATATTGTATAATATTTTTCAAACACCAATACGTGAGACCCTCGTTGCATTCTTATATGTTTGACACAAAAAAAAGGAATAAGATTGGACATAACTGGACTCAAATAAAATGCACTCCATGTTTAATTAAAGAGTGTCAGTTGGTATGTGTTAATTCCGAAGAACACCAAGCTAAAATAGTCTAAATCCTATTTCTACTTTTAAGTTGTACCCACTATGGTCACCGTAAAAGCCGTTGTTTTATCGTTTTAAGCCTGATTTGCAATAAGCGGGCTTTATAACTTATACTACAAATGATGCAGCCAACCCAAAAAACGGTAACCATTACCGTAACCAGAAAGAAATCATTTTCAAGTACCCAAATAAAATTTACCTTAAAAATATGTAGTAGACAACAGATCACCCTAGGACCAATGAAATTACCGGTGGTTATTTACCTAATTAGGGATCCATTCAGTCCCTGAAGACTCCGATGCTCAGTTATAATAGCACCACCAGGTTCAATTGAAGCCTGAAAGTAGAATAATCATATTCAACTTGACATGTAGCTATCATGTGATATCAACACTATAATCACCATCATCACCATAGCTAACCACCAACTGCCACCAAAATAAATCTCTCTGAGACCACCATAAAAATAACAGTAAATTGAATTGGAGCAAAAATTCTATTTTCGTTGGAAAAACACAAAAATATGAAAAATAAGTAAACATGAATGAAATTATCTTGTTTTTCGAAGTGAATGGACAATCACATCTAATATCTAATATAGGCATTTGGGATAATCAAAGAGATGAGGCATGTGGTGAGTACAATCACAGTATGAAAAGAGAAACAACCAATCATCCACTGCCAAAAATAATAAAAATATCAATTAAAAAATTAGAATTAGAATTTTCAAAACTTATACAATTGAAACACAACAAAAAGAATTAAAATAAAATGATATGAAGTCAAAAATTAAAATGAGATGAAGTCTAACGACAATTTAATAATAATGGTAACAAAAATATAGATGTGTAACGGCTTAAAATGCCTTCGATTACATCGCGGGTGGTTTTACTGAAAATGGAAACAAAATCTTATGTTTCGAATATGATTTGAATAGACTTGTTAGAAATGCCTTCAAAATGGCATCAACGACTGGTGCTGATTAAAACATGTAACCTTTCAAGAAATAAAATAGGAATACTATATCTCAAAGTATATCCCACACTGCGCAACAATAAATGATAAAAGGATTATTTAATGTTTGGTGCCTAGCAAATGTCCAACACCTAGCTTTGGTACCCAATATTTAAAATATTAGCCGTTGGTACCTAGACCAGATGTTGACCGTCAAAGTCAAACTTTGACTGATACTTATTTTGTTTTTCCTAATTTTTATTAAAATATTATTTAATTTATCATTCACCCTAAAAGACTGACTACGTGGGAGATGTTTTAGACCATCTTACCCTTTTTTTAGTTTCACATCGTCTCATCCTTGGTAAACTCTCACTCAAGCATTTTCCCGAACACTTTGCAGGCAAATCCATTATTTTCTGAACTACAATTTCATACACACATGCCATTCACATTTGTATATTAGCCAAACCCAATTTCTACATTTCAACACAAATAACACACAACCATGAGTTTGTAGTGGGTGGATGAGTTCTTACGCAATCGAAAAAATGAATCACTCATCCAAGATCACAAAAAAAAAAAAAAAATCCACCAGTGCCATCAGATCTTGTAATAGATGAAGATAAACAAGAATTTATATCACCATCACTATTACTGTCTTCTGCCCATTGTAGAACACTTGAATTAGAATGCCCAATTTGGAGAGAGGCTGGTAATGCAATGAAAATCATCCATGAGATTATTTTTTTTTCAAACCCATCACTAACATTCACCGAAATTTGAAGCCAAACCCATCACTGACATTCAATCACAACAAATCAGGAGAGAAAACAAATTTCAAATTTCAATATAAAATTAAATTTAAAATTGGAGAATGAATGAAACAGTATATCTTGATCTTAACAATCAGTTTCATACATAGAAATATACCGCCAAACCATTTTCAGCAACTTTGCCGACACCACCGCCACCGAAAGCTACTTTACAACCTTCTATGTACTGTACATCTGATTTGAGATTTAGGCGAGTGCAGGTACGCTATGTTTATGATTTTTGATGGGGGCGAGACTTTCCCTTTGCGGATGATGAAAAATCAAATGGTATCTATTCTTTTTGTTTAGATTTTTGGTTAATTTTGATTTGATTGCAGATGGATTAGGTTAAGTATCATGAATTTTGATATTCAATCTTTACCTAATACCAAAGAGGAAGAAACACAGATCGTTAACACAGATCGTTACTAGATACAAAAAGAGAAGGAAGGAGATAAAGGTTCGGGATAAATTTGTAAAATTACATTTTTTTAAATTTAGAATTGTTAAAATTTAATAATTGTTAAGTCAAAGTTTGTCTTTGACGGTCAACGTCTGGTCTAGGTACCAAAGGCTAATATTCTGAATATTGGGTATCAAAGCTAGGTGTTGGACATTTACTGGGTACCAAACGTTAAATAACCCATGATAAAATAAAAAAAGCCTAGACCACGCATCAGAATAACATGAACTACTCCCTGACTCAATATATTCCTGGGTACCTCAGTTGCAAGCAATTACTTAAACAAGCAGGTACTCTAAATCTAACAGAAAACAACTAAGCGGAAATTGCGGATTAATATTTCTTCCATAATATATTAGGCTAGGTGAAACACCATATTCAATCATCTGCTTTCACATTTTGTGTTTGGGAGCTGGATTTTCAATTTTGAATTAAGAAATACCATGCCTTGACATTAATAACCTCTGGCCTCAAACATCCACATCCATTTTGCATACCCTAGCCGTTAATGGAACCCATAAGTAAAGATAGTATATGTAGAAATAACTCAACATAAGTTATTTTTTATGTCAGTCTAAGAACTGAGAATAACATTAATTTTAAACCCCAACTCATCTAAAGACTATATAAGATTGGTTACTGACCCTACTTACATCAACAATTATCAATGCTTACTCCAGCACCGACCCTATTCAATATTCTTTCTATTGTGAAATAGTAAGCACTTCCCCATTACCTCTATCATGCCACACAGTCTCATGGCTTGTCAAAATGCGAGGTGTAATACTCACTCTCAAAAGTGCCCGGTCTTAGTGTCGCACAACGAATATAAAATAAAAACCAAATATCAAAAAATAAAATACATAAAAAATAAAATAGATAGAACGCTCTTAAACTACTTATTGCAGGGATATGTAATTTACCGCTGCTGAAATCTAATAAGGTTAAAGTCAACAATATTGTTGTGCTATCTGATTGGAGTCAAACATTGTGCTTGTGGAAGTCGAACCATATCTACATAGCTGAAAACCATGTGCTCTACCAGTTTACTAAGACAAAAATTTGATTTCCTACTCATCAACGAAATTGAGTCATGCAAGCTTCCCTTGATTATTCTGTAAGAGCCAGAGGTGAGATAATATGCAAAATTAGTCATATTCTAAACGACCATCCTAAAGAAACAAATTTCATAATAAGATAATTTCCAACCAATTAATTCCAACAGGAAAACTTACTTAAATGTAAACGCTGCCATTCCTACTCATCTGGTAATACTGCAACTTCACCTCATCAAACTTTTCTTCCTTGTTATTCAACATTAATCCATCCTAGTAGAAGTTTAAACTTCAATGACCTCTCTGGTGGCATTACCTAACATAGATGGTCAATCCATCAAAGTAACAAAAAACATAATTTCAGTTTCAGCTTGGTCTCTGATTCCCTGTAAATAAGTAACACTTAAGTGGCGTGATTATGAAAGAAATTTGTTTTTAGAGCATAACTAGGTATACATAACCGTAATCTAGAAAGTACATACCTCGATAACTTAATATAGTCAACAATTAATCAGTATTTTAGCTTACTGTGAAGCTAGTGGATGGTCTTTAATAATATCATTAGGTTCCCCAAGACCAGATAGTCTAGGTGTAAACAATCAAAATATAGAAGAGAAGCAGTATTAAGAAGGCTACAAGCGTAAGTTGTATCCATCTAAGTCGGAAAACGGGATCATGATGGATAGCTCTCGCTGCACTCGATGTCATATTGCATCTTCATTTAAAAAATCAGTAAATCAAAATAATCATGTCACCTGCTACTCCAACTAATTAGTTTCTCTCATTTTGTACAATGCTAATTGGATGTATATGTAATAAAAATTCTATCTCAACTTTGGTAATCAAACTATATTAAGGAAAGTTTAACTTTGCATCTTCAGGTCAGGATCATTCATTTTATCAGCGCCCTGATTCTAGATCTGTAATTTTTTTAAATTACATAGATTAATAATCTAATTTTGTGGAAACAAAAGTTGTCTACAAAACAAAATGAAAATTCCATTATAAATTTTATAAAACATTCTCAATGCATTCTCCAAAATAAAATAAAGGCGCCATAATTCATAAATTGCACAAACATTAAGGATTTTCAGAAGTGTAAATCGCACATAGTGCTAACAACATACAATGAACACTCACACCTTAAATCTTGAACCTGTTAGTCCGAATAAAGAACACTAATCATCATAAGAGGGAGGGAAGCTTTTTTTGTTTTGTTTGGGAAAGACAGTTTTCATTAACAACAAACAAATAACACGTATGGGCAGAGAAAGCCACACCTGCGATAGACAACCAAATCAGATGATAGTTTCACTTTAAAAAAATGCGTTATCTAGGAACTGATATCTTTTTAATCTTCAATTAAAAACAAAGGTGAATAAAAAAATAAAAACGGTAATATATTGGTAAACAATCGATAATTTGGTTAGGCTTATAATCCTTGTTCATGATCTCCATTGTTTTCTGATTTTACTTTCCACCCATTGAATGGTTGGTACTCTATGTGTACAAATTTAGTAGCCATGAATCGTTTATATATGGCCCTATAACTGTGCGACTACGAAATGTCCCCATATGATTTTTTCTATTGATGGAGAAACATGTGCCAAGGTAAGAAAAAGGTTCAGATAGAAATTTACCAATAAGTGAAATCAGTGATAATATCAAGATGAAATCAATTATAAATAATTAAAACAATGAATAAAAAACAAATAAATTTTCCTTTGAATGACAGTTAAAGTTGAACAAATTGCATAAAACCCAAAACAAATAATGTTTCATCATTAACTACGTGATAGTCTTTTCGAATGTGATTTGTATTAATATTTCATCATTAACAACAATTGATAGTCTTAATTTGTTAGGATCACTATGTTAGGGCCCTGCAATATAAGAAAACCCTACCTCTCTTTCTTTGTACGTGTTTACTACATCTTAAGTACAACAACTTCACTTCAATTATTTATATCTTTCAATAATTTGAAAATAATGTTAAACAACTGGTTTTGTACATGGAGTCCCATAATGATTTTAACTTTTAAGAGTGACTCACATCATGCTCGGCACAATCTACATCCAATTTAAACTCTTTATGGCTGGTTTATTTCCAAAATAAATACAGTCAAGTATATCACTTACATCCAAGGTTCTTGGTAATGACCCTTGGAGCGTCATAACGACGATTCGACTATGGGTTTCCTCCCAATATTGTACCTCTTTTGGGAAGATACATTTTCTTGGTTTAGCCAAGACTCCATTCCCAAGGTTACTCATAAAAACATAAATCAGACTAGAAATTTAGAATAAAACCAATTTCGAGGTTGAAACTCCATCTATGGTAATATGGGAAGTTTAAAACACATGCCATGACGCTACTGACATTAAATCACGGTGATGCCCCCCAACACATAAAAAAAATTATATGAAAATATAAATAAAATAATGTTTAGCTACATTTCACCATTCTTTCATCTATTTTCTCCACATCGGCCAAGATCGCATTAGAAGCTTCATTAGTCACTTTAAGTTAGATCTATATCCTGTAAAAGATGCATACATAAGCCAATCTTAGAAATATTAAGTATGAATCAAATATGTTAGTTTGAAGTGTATTTTATTTTATTTTATTTTTCTCTGAACATGAGAAATTGTTTTATGGGGGCACATTTCGAAGGGGGCTTGGGGATTAATATGAAATTGACATTTGTCTTTCAATTCTTGACGGTTTTTTCCAAATTTAAGTTACAATCTTTATACTCCCAAATTACCCTCTAAGTCAAAATAATTTTATTAGTCATATAACTAACCTAAATTAACATCAATTAATTATCTAAAATTAATAGCCAACCTAAATTAGCGTCATCACAAACCGATATTAAAAGGAAATAAGAAAAAAATAATCTCACGCATATTCTATTATTAAGTCCTTTTTTTATTTTTAAAACCTAAACTCTGTTTTTCTTAATTTAAGCTTCTTTAAAATGGTATACGTGATCATCAAAACTCTAGGGCTATTTAAATTTATGATTTTTTTATTTATTTATGATTGTCTTATTATTTACCCATTATCGATATCTTTCTTTCGCACAGACTACTATTTCTTGCTCATGTTACATAAGTATATCAGAAAAAAAAGAAAAAAAAATGGTGTCACGAACGGGAAGAATGAAAGTACTGCTCCAAGATATAATTACCTAAGTAACGACAGATATTTTCTTCCTTTTTATCGATAAATATCCATTTTTAAGGCGTTTAAGCTATTGATTTAGGAAAAAATAAACTACCACTAATTTAGGAGAAGTTATATACGGTTAATAAGATTTGTTTTTGTTTTGCTTTAAATGTAGGGTAATTTAGGAGTATCAGGTGTAACTTAAATTTGTTAAAAACTGTCCCAAAAATAAAATAAATGGAAGAAAAATGTCGGTTTTTTATTGGTCCCTCGTACCCCTTTCAAAAATTTGCCCCATCAAATTTTTTCTCCTCTGAACGTACAATGGTTTGTGTGACGTTAACCAAGTCTTTCACTTTACACAACCAGAATAGGTAATTTTTTTCCATATCCTTTGTCACTGTAGGCCTTGTAACACCAGCCCTCTCCTTCGGCTGAACCAATTATTGTTGGGGGTGTCTTTTCCTTGATTTTTTTTTTTTTGGATCATTATGAATATCAAACTGATCAACCAAACATGACAAAAAAGGCAAAATTTACAGCATCATCAATATTTCCTAGCAAGCTAGTTACTTCCAACAGAGATATTGTAGCCATATGAAATGCACATTACATAGATCAAAGCGAGAAGAGATTGCAAAAATAACATCATGGATCAGTGGATTTCTCATAGTTGGTGCTGCTGCAGATGCAACCATTTTTATAGTAAGAGATTAAGTGATCAGTAAACCCAAATAATCAGGAAAAAAAACCCCACATAGAGCAATAAAAAGAAAACAAACAAACAAACAAACCCTAAAAATTAAGGTTTGGCACTTCCAAATCCTTTTCTGCTCAATACTGATATATTAAGTTGATCATCTTACAGTGGGTCTCTTACAATTACAATTACAAATCACAAACTAACTCCTAAATTCCAACCATGATGGTGTCCGTCTTCTTTTTTTTCTCTCATGATATGAACAACTTGAGATTTTCATTGTCATTATAAGAAAAATGTTATTTTTTTGGTTTCTTGGCTGAACAAATTTGGTCGGTCCACATTACGTATAATAATCTATCGACCACATCTTAACCGCCATCTTTGAAGAGTCTGATGGCAACTACGATCACTCTAAATAGTAAGACAGATACATATCGTGGAGCTAATCGTCCAGACTGCACCAAGTATTGCTATAAACGATCCATACCAATTAAATGTAAATGAAAATTCCTAAAGTATAGGTTAAGAATAAGATTCAATTCAACCAAAAATAAATAAATAATAGTTATGAGAAACTCGATCAAATAAATGATTTCCGCTTGATCGATCACAAACGTTCGCTTTTTTTCTTCTTAGCCTCATTAACGTATACTGCAAGAATTCTATATAAAGATCTAGATAATAATGTGCAGAATTGTAAAACTGAAGTATACACACTGTTAAGATCTAGATATAATTCCGGACCATTTATTCTTGTTTTTTCATTGTCTTCAAAATTGTTATAGCAAGCGATCAATTAACATGCCCCAAATCTTTTGGAAACAATTGAATCCAGTAATCGTTAATAAATCTAATCACTTAAGTAAGTCCATCCCCATTCTTACCTCATCTTTCGCCAAACAACAATTCCAAAAGAGCATGCTTCTTCTTCCTATAAGTGCAAAGGGAAAAAACACATGTTTACCACAAAAGCCTTAAATTCTATGGTGAGCACCCAGTTTATGTTGAACCAAATTAGCAAAAAGTGTAGATTGCATATTTCAATTCATTAAATCTTTTTCTCAAACTAAAAAACGGTACCCAAATATAAATTCTCTAACTTAGCTAATTAGTGTTTCCTTAATAAACTTTACTTTTGAATATCGTTCCCTCCCTCCAATTTTCTGACAGAGAATGTATAAGTGACGAAAAGTTATCTTATAACTTGGATACTACAAAACTCTTAAAGCATGTTATTATAAAATTCTATCAAATACCCAAGCAAAGAAAGTATTGAGGGAAAAAAAGTTGCAAGATCAGCATAATTTATTGAACTTTCTTTGAAACTAATTAGCAATTTATAGAAAACAAAGAGAGTAGTTCATAAGATCTTACCAAAGTTAAATCTAAAGAACCACCAGCAGTAGATCAAGTCTACCACTGAGTCCATCTCGGAGACGGCGGTTATAGGAATTCCTGGAAGGTGTATCCCGGTGCATCCGAATGCCTTGTATATAATTCGAAATAGGACATGAATGTGGTTTTTTTCCTTTCTGCCGTGTACTGGATGTAATGTACATGAGTCATTTACTGCCAGACTCACGTCGTTGAGGCACTCTTCATGTATCAGAAAACTTAATGTACGCCATACTCCCAACCTCAGCTTACTGAAGCTTCATTGTAGGAAATTCTTTTCTATCAACAGCAAGCCGTGTGCTTTCCTCATAGAAATTCTAATCATATCTTGAAACTGTATAACCATATGAGTAACAGAATCAATTAGAAAGTGCCTGAGCGCATTCAAATTTCTTGGTTAAGCCTAACACTGCAATTTCCTAAGTCAGTAACACATAAGAAAACTCAACCCTTTCTATTAACGATCATTTTACATGTATATGATGCTTTCAAACAAAAAAAAAACTTTTTACAGATGAATAAGAAAATATATGTCCAGAAACTCTAATACTTCCCACATGGTAGCAGTAAGTTTCAGCTGTTGAAAATCGGTATCTACATCACAATCATGAGATATCCTACTCCTACAATATTGTTCACTGTAAGCACATGTTTGGATACTGCCGAGAGTTTACCTACATCCCTATAATTATATTCTCGAGAACAAGAAGCTACTTTTCCGTCTATCAAATATTGATCGCAAGTCTTTGTACCATACCATCTTCCTAATTTTAACAACAAACGAAACCCAACACAACATTACAATTTGACAAATTTTCTTCATATATAAAAAATAAAAGAGATCAAGGATATTGTTCATATAGCACAGAGAAAACCAACTACTTGGCAATTTCATTACCACTCATAAACAATATCGCAATGAACTCGAAAATCTGATAACAATTACAAATTATCAATATCAAATAAAACTGGAGAGTCAAAATTCATGGAATAATATACAACACACATATGGAGAAGTATATTATGGATGCATTGGTACAAAGATATGGAGAAGTAAATTAATTACACGAAAGGTGTATATAGTACAAGGAAAAGGAATTAATTTAAGAAAATATCTCTCACCTTCTTATCAGGATGAGTCTTATATATGCCATTCGTTCTCTTATGTATAGCAATGTCATTCGTAGTAGTTCGACATCAGCAAGGATTGGTGGAGGTGGTTGCAAGTCTGTAGTGATTTCAGTATACCGTTGGCTTACTTAGCCTTGATGCAAGCACGCTACTAACACTGATTCAAATTCACTTGAAAAATCAAGACACAACTCAAACTAAAGAAAATGATAGAAGCCGTGTTAATAATAGAGTAATATTGCCACCTTCTTCTAAGCAAAATTGCAAAATATCAGAACCAAAAACAATAATATTAACCGTCTGCATCACTAAGTAAAAAATAAAACATCGAAATAAAAAATGTGATGTTGGATATTACGTTGTAGGTATAATGATAATGATCAACCGAAACTATTCACTATTTGACATCGTAACAAAATAATATTTGCACCTGCTAAACAAACAATGAAAGTAGATCAAACGAAGATCCCTAAATAGCAAGGGAAATCAAAACAAAAACAACTAAATGGATGTATACAATGTCATGTATCCTCCTTCATATAGAACTCTAGAACTTGATTATTAGTAAAAATTTCTTGATACTTAGCAAGATTGGCAGTTTAGCACGAATATAATCTCCAAGCAAGGTAACACCACCCTTTCCCTGTTTAAAATAGGAAAGCAATCGAATATGTCACTGTGACATTGATAAGACACTACTCTAGCTCTTGAACGAATATAGTTTGGCTGTAATTTGAGAGGAAATGCACTGCCAAACGTGATCAAAGCCTTAAACTAAGAAGCCAACTACTGCATCCTTAATATACTAACTACCCACTCTATAAAACAGCAACCACATTATTCTAACCCCCAAAAAAGAACCATGATAAACCAAATCATCAAGGTTCACATTTTAAGGTTACTCTACAGAACACACATTTTATCATAGCAATGCTTGTTCGAAAAATTTATAAAGTCAGTCATAATTGATGCCCAAGATTTCAAGGATAATGAAAAATAAATAAATAAATTGATAAATACAAACAACAATTTTGAAAACAAATAGCATGACAATAAATTTCCAGTTGTTCAAGAAAAATCCCTGAACCTTACCATACAAAGGACCTCCATTGATCGAATTCAAAAAGAGACATGATTGTTGATAGTAGCTTAGCTTTACCTCTTCTTTTATTTCGTGTCCAAGAGAAATCAACAAATCAAAAAAATCAAGAGAGAATACAAAAGAACAATAAACCCTACTGTATAATCAATACACATCGAAATAAAATAAATAAAATCGATTTAGAAAATGGTTGTACACTAACCAATCTCAAAGCCTGCAAGCTCAAACCAAATTCATTAGCTGAATTTCTTTTTAGAATAACATAGGGATAATTGGTGTTTGGTACTCATGTTTTGACCAACACTAGGCTTTGGTCTAACATTTGTCCAATGTTAGGGCTTGGTACCTGGACTGGACGTTGACCCGTGTTGACTAGGTTAACTCTTAACTTCTGTTTAATAATTATTAAAAAAAATTAAAACAAAAATTAAAATTTTAAAAAATGAAATTAAAATACAAATTTACTAGTATAGCCTTCATCCTCCACCACCATACCCATATCCGTGACTACCATCACAACTCCTTCGATCCAATCAAATACAGAAGCACCAAAAATTTCTCCAGTTCATAAACCAAAAAATCTGGTAACAATGAAAATAGCAATCAAATAGGAGCGATGTCTTCTAAACATCCGATACCCCCAAATCCATGAGATCTCTTATACTACCTTACTCCTTGGCTTCAATATCTTGTTCTAACCTTCTACGAATTCAAACCCACATTATTACTCATCTTCTCCATGTTTACGACCACCCTATTCTATATCACCTAACATCAACCAATAGTACCATCTTCCTCCAACCAATACCCAATTCCTCGATAATTTTTGACACGAAATCCTTGATTTTCCCCAATTTTTGCCCTAATTCAGAAGAACCCTAAATTTCTATCATCTTTTTCTATCAACTGATGAAAGTCACAATACAAGATTTTTGACAACTCAGGTACAATTTCATCAATTGAAGAACCCAATTACAAATCTATGTTTCAATTCCAGTTTCATCTCAAACTCAAACACCCACATCGCTTCTCAAAATCACATCTCATGCATAAAACATATAAACAGATTCATGTTCTTTGTCGACTGTTCTTGAATAAAACCCATCAACAGATTCATCCAAGTAAATATTTGAGAATCAAAAATGAAGATTTTTAGATCGAAAGAGGATGAAAATGATTAAGTGATGAGTAATAGCATAGGTCTTGATTCAAGTAAAGGATTCAGACTCAAAAGGAACGGTAAATCAGAGTCCAATTTAGGGTTTCTCGAATTATTCATATCATGTGAAATTGTTGCTGAAATTAGAAAATTATAAGTTAGGGTTCTTGGTTATAATTGAAGTGTTTCCAGAAATTGGAAATGGGTGTTGAATCGATTGAACGAATTAGGTTGAAAGTATAGTTGGGATTGACTCTAAAGTGTTGAAATGGTGTTTCAGTAGAATTTAGGGTTTGTTCTTGAGAACCTTTGATGATTACAGGCAAGGGGATGATTTTGATAATATCAAGGAAGAGAAGATGGGTTGGTAAAAAAATAAACAAACAGATAAATTCGGATCGCAACTGCACTGGTAGTGCCGAAAAGATGGATGGAGGTGATTGCACTGGTAGTGCTGGAGAGATGAATGGAGACAGAGCAAGTGTTGACGGTGAAGGTTTATTTTAAGAATTTTGTAAATACTTAAAAAAGTTTAGGGTATAAAAGTAAATTCTTTAATAATTATATTTTTAAATAATTATTCAACGGAAATTAAGAATTAACCTAGTCAACGAGGGTCAACGTCCAGTCCAGGTACCAAGCCTTAACGTTGGACAAATGTTAGACCAAAGCCTAGTATTGGTCAAAACATGAGTATCAAACACCAATTATCCCAATATCATAACTGGATCAAAATCCATAGAATGAGTAAAAAAAAGAAATCTGACCTTGTTACGGTAGCATGCATCGTGTTGTTGTCGAAAAGAGCTGACCTTCTTTCGGTCGCATGCTAGCTTGATTTTCGAAGCTAAGAGGCTCGTTTCCATGTCATCCAAAATCACATATCAAAGAATCGAAAGAAATAAAAAATAATCAAAATGTGAAACTCTAGAAAGCGTAAAAAATCAAGAGAGAAGAGAAAGATGAAAGATTTAGGCATTAATATGGCATTTAGTTGACAAAAATAGAGTTCATAACATATAAACGCTTTAGCCATCCAAATAAAGTAAGGAGATGTACAACTGTTACTTCAACTGTATTTCTTTTTTTACTCAATTTATTTACATAAATCTATAGATTCGTATATTTGTATAGATTTCATATAATTTCTACACAATATTTTCACCGAAAATATAATTTCTACACAATATTTCCATAGAATGAGTAAAAAAAAGAAATCTGACCTTGTTATGGTAGCATGCATCGTGTTGTTGTCGAAAAGAGCTGACCTTCTTTCGGTCGCATGCTAGCTTGATTTTCGAAGCTAAGAGGCTCGTTGCCCTGTCATCCAAAATCACATATCAAAGAATCGAAAGAAATAAAAAATAATCAAAATGTGAAACTCTAGAAAGCGTAAAAAATCAAGAGAGAAGAGAAGGATGAAAGATTTAGGCATTAATATGGCATTTAGTTGACAAAAATAGAGTTCATAACATATAAACGCTTTAGCCATCCAAATAAAGTAAGGAAATGTACAACTGTTACTTCAAATGTATTTCTTTTTTTACTCAATTTATTTACATAAATCTATAGATTCGTATATTTGTATAGATTTCATATAATTTCTACACAATATTTTCACCGAAAATATATTGTTTTTCTTTAAAAAACAACGTCCAAAAATAGTTTGTTTTTTCCGAAAATATACCCTTAAGATCTTCTAAGATTTCTTTTCCATTAATTGCCCATAAGAAAAAAAATTCTTAAAAAAAAACGTCCAAAATAGTTTGTTTTTCCGAAAATATGCAATTAAAATCTTATAAAATTTATTTTCCATTAATTGCTCATGAAAGAATCTCATAAAAACTTATTTATGTTGATTTTGTTCTTACATGGAAATTCTCGTTTTTTTCCCATAAGAAAATCGTCCGGGCCCTCCCCAAAAGATATTTGTAGATTTTGCGGCTAATCCGAAGGTCCAAATTTCATATTTTATTAAAAATTAACGTCCACGAAATGTAGGGGCTAACTTCGATTTCGGCCAATCAGGAGCGAGGGTTTCGTTGACCGCCCAATGAAAGGGGAGGTTAGCGCAACTCTCAACGTGGTGTGAGAGATGTGGTTGGGTGTTTAGGTTGTTGATGAAGAAAGACAAACATTTATATCAATCATTAAACCAATTCATCCGGTTAGAATACAAAATAATGAGCTTAAGGAAATGTAATAGAAACATTAATTAATTACATTATATATCCATGTGTTCAACAATGATTGATTGCTTGACTTGGCGTGTATAAACAAACAATCTCTTATTTTCTATTGAAATTTATACAAAAAAAAACATATTGTAGCATCATTTTCTAATTTTCAGGATCAAAATATTTAACTTTGCCGTATAAATATATGATTGTATATATACATAATATATATATATATATATATATAAACGGCGCGCGGGTTATAACCCCAAAGGTGTCACTATCCATGTACAAAAACCCCAACAAAACAAATTGTTCACAAAAAACCCATTTAACATAAACTGTCTATATTAACCTTCTAGTTTAAATCACCCCAACAAAAATAAAAACAACCTCACATTTAATTTTAAATCACCCCAACAAAAATAAAAATCAACCCCACCACCACCGCCACCACTGCACTGCACCACCACCACCATCGCCGCCACACCACCACCGCCGCCGCCGCCACCGCGCCGTCGCCGCGCCACCACCGCCACCGAGCCGTCGACGCGCCACCACCGCCACCGCGCCGTCGACGCACCACCGCCGCCACCGCACCGCCACCACCACCGCCACTGCGCCGCCGCCGCCACTGCACCACCACCACCGCTGCCACCGCACCATCACCGCCACTGCACCGCCACCGCATCAACACCATCGCCACCGCACCACCACCACCGCCACGGCACCACCGCCGCAACCGCACCACCACCGCCACTGCACCACCACCACAAAAAATGAATTTTATTGATCAATATTCAACAAAATAAGAAAAAAATGATGAAACCAAACAGAAAAAAAAACGATGAAAACCAAAATGATGAAACCAAACAGAACAAAATGAGGAAACCAAACAGAAAAAAATGATGAAACCAAAATTGGTTTCACCAAAACTAGATGAAACCTAATTAGGTTTCATCATTTTTCCACATATTGTCATTTCACCAACACAACTTCAATGATGAAACCAAACCAAAATAAACAAGGCAAAATAAGAAAAAAATGATGAAACCAAACCGAAAAAAATGGTGAAACCAAAAATGGTTTCACCAAAACTAGATGAAACCTAATTAGGTTTCATCATTTTTCTACGTATTGTCATTTCACCAGCACAGTTTCAATGATAAAACCAAACCAAAATAAACTAGGCAAAAATCATTCCAACTAATCCATAAGCTGTTTCAAAATTACCCTAGTTCAACACCACTATCATATTACCGGTCTTCTTCCAAATTCCAACAAATGAGTTGGTTTGAGATGGAACTTGGAAGTTGCCAATGATAATGAAAACTAAATGAGGGGGTGGGGAATATCTAATCAACACTAACACATTCTTTTGTAGCTTCAGAGAAATAAGAACTAAGCCGGATAAAAAAATGTGAAAAAGTAACAAACAAGAACACTGTTTTATGGACCATTGGAAAAGAGAAGAAAAAAAACAACCAAACAGGAGAACGGTTTTTAAGAGACACCTAGAGAATGGACGATACTCACCCCCTATGTGGAACCCATCATATGATTTGCCCTACCTCCCTGCATGATGCATATGTGTAAGTAAGTGTATGTTGTAGGTGGACTGACTTCGCAGCCTAATGTTGGGTAGATGAGATTTTCCAAATGGACAATAACCCATTTCTTCTCCATCTACTCCTGAAATACTTCTATACAGCCGCCATTAACCAACCAGGAAGTTAGATCGAAACCCATCTCGTACCTCAAATTTAATAGCTGTTGTTGTGAGAATTTGGACACACTTTTTGGCTTGAATCACAACCCCAAAGCACCATTGATCGAGCTGAACATGTTCACCGCATCATTAAACCAAAAATCCCACTTCGAATTCAGCTTCAACATCAACATCTCTTTCTTATCTCCACCTCACAGATCTGTTTTGTTGTTCTTTGATTAACTCTCAGTATCAGAACCGATTCAGCCTTTCACCAACACCAATTTGGCCACCATCTCAAGCAATTACCCTCTCCAGATTAAAGATTGAACTCAACCCAATTTCAATTCATGGAAAGTCCCCAAATGCCTCTGCTGTTTGAGTGAGAAATGAGAATTTCTTTTTCTTGTTTTGATAACCAAAAAAAAAAACCAATTGGAAAAAAAATAAATCAACACAATCAGAAGAGCTAATAATGATAGAATTATTAGAGAACAATTACTTACACATTTGGTAGAGAGACTTTAGAGTATATGGAGGTGACCTAAGAATAATCGAAGCCGCCATAACCAATGAATTTCACACAGAATGTTTCCTGGGATTTAGGCTTAGAACCGATGAAACTGGATCTTCAAATGATTTAATCTTGATGTGGTACAAGTTTGATTGGGTTTAACTTCAACGATGAGGAGAACAGAGATTTGATTTGATTAGACGGCGCGCGGGTTATGACGGAGGTGTTGCTGCTGGCGGTGATGGTGGTGCGGAGAAGGAGACGAACAAAGAAGAAAAAAGAAAAAGAAATCAGAGAAGAAGAAGAAGATAAGGTAAAAGGGTATGTTTGGCTTTTTAAAAAATAACAAAAACTAAATTTACTCATTATTATTTGATCTGGGGTTTTTGTGCCACTTTCTTTTGAAACGGTTTTTATTTGTTAAAAATAATATGACCGGTTTTTTCTTATCACTAGTTTGTTCGCCTAGGGGTTTTGTCACTAGTTTTGATATTATAAAATATGTAAATACGTGTCCGCGTCCTATCTTTTTGAGAATTTACTAGTGTCCGTGTCCGTTTCGTGTCTTGTCCGCGTTCGTGCAACCCGACTTACACCCCTTAACATTGTTTTGGCGGGAACTTTCTACTTTCCCTTTATCTCCCGCCAAAAAAACATTTTAGGTTAGACACGTCTATTGTCTTGTCCGCGTCCGTGAAGAAAGACAAACTACTAATTTCCAGTTTCACCAGGCTATTTTCTCTTTCTGATAGAAACTGCGGCGAAGAAGAAGAAGAAAGCCTAAAGGTAACAGAAACATGGATGCATTTGGTGGTTATTTCGTGGACGAGAAAGCTGTTCGTGTTGAGAATATCTTCTTAGAGTTCCTCAAGAGGTGTTACTTTCTCTCTATTCTGTTTTTTGGTATTCTGTAATTTTTTTTTCCTGATTTTGTTTTTATTGTTGCAGTTTCAAGGTAGACGCAAATGCAGCGGAACCATATTATGTATCAGAAATCGAAGAGATGAAAGCAAAAGAATCAACAACCATGTTTATTGATTTCTCACATGTTATGCGCTATAATGATATTTTTCAGACAGCTATTTCTGGAGAGTATTTGAGGTAATTTTATACCATAAACCCTTTTCTGAATCTAAAACCCTAATTTTATTTGTTAACCAAGATTCTACGTTTTTTTTTCATTTTTTTTTTAATTTGGGTAGGTTTGAGCCGTACTTGAAGAATTCGTGCAAGAGATTTGTAATGGAGCAGAGACCGACATTTATTGCTGATGACAACCCGAATAAAGATATAAACATTGCTTTCTACAATATCCCTCTTTTGAAGAGGTAACCCTAATTTTAATTGTTTTTTTTAACTCACCTTAACTAGTTATGTGGGGACTTATTGCATTTGCTTAACGTTTCGAAAATGGTAGATTGAGGGAGTTATCAACGGCGGAAATTGGAAAATTAGTTTCAATAACTGGTGTTGTGAGGTTAGGCCTGAGCTGCTACAAGGCACTTTCAAGTGCTTGGATTGTGGTGGTGTTGTAAAGAACGTTGATCAGCAATTCAAATACACAGAGGTTAGTTGGTGTGACATATTTTGCATTTTCGCTTCTTCATTTTGTTTATCTGAATCTCTCTTCTTAAATGAATGTTGGTTATTTCTGGTTGCAGCCAATAATTTGCGTGAACCCAACATGTTCAAATCGAGCAAGGTGGGTCTTGATTCGTCAAGAGAGTAAATTTGCAGATTGGCAAAAAGTCAGAATGCAAGAGACATCTAAAGAAATACCGGCGGGATCCCTTCCCCGGTCATTGGATGTTATTCTCCGTCATGAGATTGTTGAGCATGCAAGAGCTGGTGATACGTAAGATCCTTGAGACTTTTAGTGAGTGTTTTGTTTTGTGATGCAAAGTAAAGTAAAATAGAAAAATTGTAGTTAAATATGTGTAGTGTTATATTTCAGGGTCATTTTTACGGGTACTCTGGTTGTAATACCGGATATACTGGCACTAGCTTCACCAGGGGAGAGAGCGGAATGCCGAAGGGAAGCCCCCCAGCATTCTGGTGGTGGGCATGAAGGTGTCAGGGGTCTTCGTGCACTGGGAGTGAGAGATCTCTCTTACCGACTTGCCTTCATTGCCAATTCAGTGCAGGTTCAGGCTCCATGGTTTGTGATATTACTGGTTTTTATTCGTGTATTTGTTGAATGGTATTTTAACAATATTAAAATTTCAGGTATCTGATGGAAGAAAGGATAACGACATTAGGAACAGAAAGAAGGATGCTGATGACGAAGACTACCAGCAGTTTACGGTGAGCAATAGGATTATCAGCAATGATTCAGGGTTCGGTTTTTCCTTGATGTTTCTTTGTGAAAAATGAATGAACTTCGATTGGTTTTTTAAGTTTAAATTCTCTTTGAAGGCTCTTTGTCTCTTGAGTCTTCTTCGGTTCTTTGTGAGCTGGTTAGAGTTTTATTGATCAATTGATATCTACTGCCAATGGTTAAGTTACCGTGTTCATCTGGTTGGTTTTGGTCATGAGTGACCTCAGATCTTGTAAAATGTAAGATATTTGAGTTTTTCCACAGGAAAGGTGAGGGTGTTGTTAGAGTTTTTCGCGGTTGTGACTAGAAAATGCTTACATTGTGTGTTATCATGTTCTTATTGGGTCCCATTTCTTGCCATCATCGCAACCAGAAACTGTTTACGTACTGTCTATATCATGTTCTTGTTGGGTTCTCTATTCTTGCCTTCTTCGAGCAGCACTTTGCTAAATTCCAGATTTCTCTAGTAGATCTATGAATTCAAATTAATATTTTGCAAATATTTTTCTGGCAGGAAGAAGAGAAGGGTGAAATTAAGGGGATGAGGAACACCCCTGATTTCTTCAATAAAATTGTGGATAGCATCGCCCCCACTATTTTTGGTCACCAAGAGATAAAACGAGCTGTCCTTCTTATGCTCTTAGGTGGTGTCCACAAGTTCACTCATGAAGGCATCAACCTCAGGGGTGACATTAATGTTTGTATAGTTGGAGATCCCAGTTGTGCAAAGTCTCAGTTCCTAAAGTATGTCATTCTTCCTATCTGGCTATAAATCTTTCTTCCTCGTTTCTTCATTTTTAATATATTTCTATTTTATTTTCTGAGTTTCTTTCCTAGAGCACCATATCTTTTGTTGTGGGTTAAATATCTACTTTGTAGGTATACCACAAGCCTGGTTCCACGATCCGTCTACACATCTGGAAAATCGTCTTCCGCGGCAGGTTTGACAGCAACTGTAGCCAAAGAACCAGAAACCGGAGAGTTCTGTATTGAGGTAGCATTTTGTTTATATGGCAATATGTTGATTGTTGTAAATTTAAATAACATACTCTATACAAATGTGAAACGGAAGTAGGAATTTTGAGTCGCTCTTTCTTAGCTTATGGCTTATCATGTTCGTTTCAGGCTGGCGCTCTTATGCTGGCTGATAATGGCATCTGTTGTATTGACGAGTTTGATAAAATGGATGTTAGAGATCAGGTAATCTTCCTACATTCTTCTTGTAGCCTTTAAATCTTATGATGTTGCTATTTTTGGATTTTTAAAACCTTCTATAATTTGTTTCAAGGTTGCCATTCACGAAGCTATGGAACAACAGACGATAAGCATCACAAAAGCAGGGATACAAGCAACTTTAAATGCCCGAACATCTATTTTAGCTGCTGCTAACCCTACTGGAGGGCGCTATGATAAATCAAAACCCCTCAAGGTTGAAATTTCTCAGTGTTCACCATTCTTTTCTGTTCACTATCCTTTAGCTTTTTATCTTCCAAGCACTATTGTATTTTATTTTTACGATATTGAAATTCTTTGTGCATGTTCTGTTTCAGTTTCAAAATAGAATGTTGTACAACCGTTCAGGTCTTTTATTCTGAAACTCAGGTTAACTGTCAGCAATTAGTGTTGGTTTTGTTTTGAAACAATTTTCTCTGAAACAATCAAACTTAATCTTTTGTCTTTCAGTACAATGTGGCCCTTCCTCCAGCTATCCTTTCGAGGTTCGATCTGGTGTATGTAATGATCGACGAACCAGACGATCAAACTGATTACCACATTGCCCATCACATTGTAAGGGTTCATCAGAAGCATGAAGAGGCACTTTCCCCTGCATTTACTACTGCACAACTGAAGCGTTATATTGCGTATGCTAAGACTCTGAAACCTAAGGTTTGTTGTCTTTAATTTTTTTGGCAAACATGACTTTTCTTTTGTTTCCGAAAAGCCAAATCCTTTGCATGCTGTTATCATGTTCCAGCCATGTTTGTGAGCTTTTTAAATGCTATACAGCTAACCCCAGAGGCAAAGAAAGTGCTGGTGGATTCTTATGTTGCTCTACGGAGAGGTGATACAGCTCCTGGGGGTAGAGTGGCTTACAGGATGACAGTTAGGCAGCTTGAGGCACTGATTAGGCTGTCAGAAGCTATTGCTCGAAGTTATTTGGAGTATCAGGTGAGCCAAATGGTAATCTGCTCGTCCTTTATTTATCTGTATGTTGCATTTATCTTGACAGTATAGTTTGTTTACAGGTAGAGCCACGCCATGTCCACGTGGCTGTGAGACTGCTAAAAACATCAATAATCAGGTAAGGAGCTTGACCACATATCATAAGCGTACTGCATTCCCCATTTCGCATAAATTATTTTAACTTCTTTCCATCACCACAGTGTTGAATCGAGTGAGATCGATTTGTCTGATTTCCAAGACATAGTAAATGATGATATTGGTGGGAACAAAGAATCTGATCAAGGCGATGCTCCGCCATGTAATGAGGCTGCACCTGAAAATCAGGGTATCACCTAAACACCAACATTTGTTTTTTCTTTTGTAGCAATGCATAGTAATCATGCTAAATATCACAATGCAGCGAGTGGAGCAGGGACTGAAATCCGTCAAGGGAGGAAACTAGTGATAACCGATGAGTACTTTCAGAGGGTTACTCGGTCTCTTATTTTGCATCTTCGACAGCATGAAGATACTGTAGCACAGGATGGTATGTGACTTTTTCATTTCCCCCTTGATCTATCTGTGTATTTTTGAAGGTAGGTTGAGGTTTTTAAAGTCTGGTTCTTAGGCAATTATGCCAATTTCCAAAATACTAATAAGTCCTAAGCTCCCATGCAGCATTCTCAGTTTTACACATGAACAGTTTAACCAGAAAATAAAACTAACTTCGTACTTTTAAACTCATTGCTTGGAGTGTGTATGTGCTCATGCTATGCTACGCTGTAGGGACTGGCTTGGCGGGAATGAGACAGAAGGATTTGATCCAAATGTACATCGCTCAGCAGAACGAAAAGTCAGCATACAGCTCTTTGGATGAGGCTGCAAAAGAGGTTGACAAAGTCAAAGCTATAATTGAGGTGAACTAACTAAAATTTTCTTCCAGATTGAAGTTCAAAATTCTTATAGATGGAAATGAGGGAAGTTTTGTAGCCTGGGATGCTCTATCTAATGTGATTTTATGTAAATTCCAGAGTTTGATTAGAAGGGAAGGCCATTTGATAGTTCTAGACTACGGAAGCACAGCTGCAGAAGGTGAAGAAGAGTTATCGACTAGAGATAGAAGGATTCTAGCTGTTGTGCCAAATTATGTTGTCGATTGATGCAACAAATACATATTCTCCCGAGCTATAGATCTGAACATCTTTATCCACCATCCCCGGTGTAAGCTTTCACAAATGCACATAATTCAAGTCTAAAATCCATTTAACTGAAGCGTGGTCGTTCATTACAAATTTATATCTTCTGTCCATGATATTTTATGACTATAGAATAACCTTGTAGCATCCGGCTGGTCCCTTGAACTTCTCATGAATTACTTCCTCTTTCTTTCATAGGGGAACTTAGCATATTTGTGGTAACTGAAGACTGACTCGTGTATGCTTGCACATTTCTTTGATGAAATCCCCCATCCTCATTACGATCAAATATAGTTTACATTTATTTGGGCTGACCGACCGGGGGTCTGACGTGGGAGTCCCTTTTATGACCACTTTTTTGTAAATTATAGAGTAAAAAAAATGTGCAATTTGATAAGAAGATTGGAAATGGTTATTAATAAAAAACTGAAAGTCTTTTTTTAGTATCCTATTTTTTCAGGTGTATGATTGGTAAGCAAACTAGAATATAACATATCCAAAAATCCGTGCCTTAAAATTTTATAAATTTTATTTCGTTGGAAAGATTTTAAAGAGATACAATGAATACAAACAACAATATCAATCAAATTTAGAGTTTTTACGAAAAATTCGGAAATGTTTATCCTTTTAGGCATAATTTTCAAAAATTGAATGCATAGCCATCATGTAAATCATCACAAAGGATGCATAACCCATTATAACCATATTTTGGTTTATGCATCAACTAATAAAACGATGTATATGCCTAAAAATATAATTCCAACAAAAAAAAAGAACAAGAGGCAAAACGAATTACGGAGCCACCACAAAGGATGCATAACAATTTATACAGTCGTATTTTAGTTCACGCATCCAGTAATTTGGTTATGCAACCACTAAAACAATGTATATGCCTCGAAAATAAAATTCCAACAAAAAAAATGATGTATAACGCGTTATGCGATCAGTTGTGTTTCGTTTTTCTTCGGTCGGCTCTCCCCAATGCGGCAGCGGTGTTCTAGCAATCAGTCTTCTTAGTCTTCTCACTTCCGTTAGCAGAAAAATTTGTGTTCTTTCAACACTTTGTCACCCCAATCACCTTTACTTCCGTGTCATATCAAAGTTATATCTATTTGTTATATCTCTAGACATGATTGATCTATTTTTCATGATTGTGATTGCATGAGGTTTCATATATACTCAAACTAATGCTTACTAAGCCACCATCATCCATTGTAGCCTAGCTCAAGCAATGTAATACAAATCGGGGATCGGCTGGGCATCGATCCCCGAGTATTTCCCGATCCCAGCCGAGTAACTCGGTGAGACACATACCTACACATAATCCAATTGGAATCAGCCGCGTATAAAAAAAAAACCCTATTAACTTCACAACTCCATATGCTTTAACGCTTTATTCTTCCCAACTAGTTTTAAACCCGTGCGACGCGCCGGGACTGCTGGAATTTCTTACACCATTGGTTAGTGTCCACTGAGGCGGGACTTCGTCCCGCACCCGTCAGTTCTAATAAGTTACAATAGAACTATTATCCAATTGATTGACAACTAACAATTCAAAATTTCTAATAATCAAATGTATAATATTATTATAATCTAAAGATCTCAAATAATTTTGAAATTAATTTCATTCAATATAATAAAGTAGTATTCAATTCTACAAATAAACTGAAATAAATAGATTTAAGTAATCTCAAAAGTAAAATAGTTTAAGATATAACTAGATTTTGTGCCTGTGCTACGCACCGGGCGGACCCAAAAACCATTCACCATTATTCTTTTAGGGCTTTGCCCCCACCGTCACGATGCATTTTGGATTTGGTATGGCTTGGCTTCGCCTCGCCCTGTTGTTTAGGATTTTTTATTTGGTATGGCTCGGCTTCGCCTCGCCGCGTCTTAAAGCATACTTAGGAATTTTGGTTGGTGTGGCTCGGCACCCATCCACCCATTTGCTTAGTCCCATGAGCTCAAAAGATGGGCTTATTATTAATAAGCCTTCTCATTCTCAATCCCTTATACTGCATAACCAACTGAGTAAAAGAAGCTGTTAGCAAGTGTGCAAGCACATCAAAATTCGTTGATCAAGTCTAACACTGCCATTTCTTAAGTCAGTTACTTAGATGGGTATATTATGTGTTCAATGTACCTTCTCCCGTTTAATGAAAGTGCATTTGAAGAAGCTTACACAGCTGCAGTAACGGGGAGGGATGTATACAACACCATCCATTTAGAGGCTATATTTTCCTGCAATATTGTTACCTATAAGCACCATCCGAAGTTACTGAATGCAAAAGCCAAGTATTGTATAGGCATCCGGTACAATGGGACAATCTGTAAAAAACAATAGGTCAGCTGCGCAAAAGAAAAAACTTTTGGAAACACCTAATAGAACTATCGGATACAACGACTTTCGGTGAAGAAAGATGGTGATGGAGATAACTCTGTCACTTATGTTTCTTGCTCAAATTCCCTGTAAAATCTATTTGGATTGAAACCCAATCTTCCTAAGCATAAAATGTCTCATATTACTCAGTAATCTCATATTACTTGTTATTTGTTGGAGCTTAACAGTAACAGAAATGAAATCAAATTAAAAGAATAATACCTAGTAAAATTGACTTGTGGCTCAGGCATTCCATCGAACAGTAATTGTGCATCTCCCAAACTGGTGAAAGATAGAGCTCTGCTGTATTCGAAATCTTCCACAGCTCCTTCCCTGCACATAACATACACACCCAACTGACTTGAACATTGAAAAACACTCAGTACACCTTAATCTGTCATTTTTCAAGCATCACAGTAGCAACAGCTTCACTTCCCTGGCTGGTTTCTCTTCTCTTGATCAAATCTTCATTAACTCGCTATACACTCGATCCAGTAAAAACCCAACTCATAATTCATCACACACTCTTCAAACCCCTCTTTCATTTCCACAATTCAACCAAAAAATAAATGGCAGTGAGGCTAGTTTCTTCCCTGCATTTCTCGGTCATGACTCATTAACAGCTTAACCAAGCCTTACCAAAACTTGTATCACAGTTCACAGACTCTTTGTTCTTCTGGGCTTCAAAAATGTGCTCTGACCGATCCCAGAACTGATCAGACTTAGCTTGCATGTGTGAATAACTTGCTCTTTATTGACTCCCTGCCCATTTAGTGAAGCTCCCGCAACCAAGGAAATCCGAGACTATCAGTCCTCTTCTTTCCGACTGAAAAAGAATCTTTGCTGTACCAAAGACTCCAGCTGAACAGAACACCTTCTTATTCTTTAGCCGTATCTCACGGTAACTCAAAGGCATTCTTCCTTTGTTATTGGTGGGCATCAGTTAGAAGACAATCTTCTGGAGTATGATCATGACCAAGCAGCTGATTCCCACTCTTTAAATTGTACTTGAGTTGTAATGAAGCATGACCAAAAGACCAAAGGCTATTATTGCAGGATAAATTCACAGTAGCCCCAGTATTGGATTGTATCACTATGTTTCCTTCTTATCATTGTGCCCAGAAGAAAGTAACAATGCAATTATCTTTGCAGAAAGGGATTTCACTATGTTGGCTTATATTTCAATTTCGGGAATACACATCACCCGTTTTTGTTTATTTCTCCCGTTTTTGTTTATTTCTCCTTTATTCTCGCCCAATTTCAAGACCAAGCAAAACCAATCAGATCATATCTAATAACTGAAACAAAAACAGATGCATGACACTTTTCCTGGTCACCTCTAGTTAAACACCTTACATCAATTATTGTTACACAGTTCTTAACAAAAAACAAAGTGTTCTCTTTATGATCCAATACAGGACATAATATCACTAACAATAATCAAAAGTAGTCAGAAATTTGAAATCACCAATACAATAGAAGGAAATTTCTGTCCCTAACAGACAGTCCATCAAAAATTAAATTGCATACAGCGGGAGGTCATTTCACGATCAGGGCTTCTTTTGCAAGCTAATGGATGTTAATCTAAAAGAATAAAATCTGTAAATCCATATAAAGAGAATATTATGAAGATCAACTAATATCATAAGAAGAGTGGCACCCGCACACAAAATCAAACAGTAAATATTACAATTCCATTTCATTACACAAAACATAAATCACAGCTGATTCAAAACTCAATGAAGAGTTGCTACTTGTACGAAATCCAAATATTTCAGATTTTCTTTCCGGGCTTCAGTCTGAAATCCACCAAAGAGAACTCAATAAAAACCCTAATCATACAATTCAAAACTCTAATTAGACATCTAAATCCCTAATTAATTGATATCGATCATCTTGTAATAGATTCCACATAATTAAACCCTAATCAATAAATCTAATAATCGAATTCTGATAAAAAAAAATCTAAAAACCCCAACTATTAAAAAAAAAAAAAAAAAAAAAAGTTTGGGATTCGAATTTACCAATTCTGGTTGTTGATTTACCATCTCGGGTTGCTGATTTTCTTGAACAACAACCATTTTAAAGAGAACTTGAAATTAGGGTTCCTGTCTCTGAGATTGCAAGTCAAATATAGAAGAAAAGATTAAAACCGAGTCAAATGGGTCGTTGATTGGGATGATGGTAGTGATGGTGATGTACTAGTTTGTCATGAAGGAGGTGATGAAGATGAAGGAAGAAGAGGTTTCGATGGAGAAGAAGGAATGGAGAAAAGTTCAAGGAAAGAATTGTTTCTCTGAAAAGAGTATCGAAGTAAAGTTTCGATGGAGATGTACCTACTTAACGTCAACCTAAGTAAAGTATTGTCTACCCACTTAACGTCCAGTTAAGTTTTCGGTGTAAACCAAGTGTAGGTAAATATTTAGGCACAAAAGCTGACAAAAGTATTGTATAGCCACGTTTTCGCTAACGATGTTATAAACCGTCGGTTAAATACAGAAGTAAACATAGTGTAATTCATGTTTTAATGCTCTGACCAATAAAGTCCGCCACTTGTCCTTTTCAGAATTGCTTTAGTTGAAAGCTTTTATCTCATTTAATTTGAGAGGGGTGTCACAATCACCGTGCGACGTGGGAGCTCATATGACTTAGCTTTTTAAAGGAGGGGAGATTACTAACTCACAATTAGATTTTCCAAAAAAGGATCCCAATTAACAATTACAATGTATAATGAAAACACCAATTATCATTTAGTAGATTAACAGTCGGAACCAAATTATTCACCAATTACACATTGTTTAAAGTGTTGGAGATTAAGAAATCCTCTTAAAGAAAATATTTTTGAAAAATTATACCAACCTTTAAAATCAGTAAGTACTTCATTTCATTGTCAATTTCAGTACTATTGGTAGTTAAATGAAAAATCATACTTGCTATATAGTTGTATCAAGATCTGATACCGGAGATACTAAAAAAAACACGATATTAATATAAAACAGATTGCCTGTTATAGGGCCTATGGCCCATGGATGTGCGGTCCATCTAGTTACCTAGAGTCTACCTTTACATATATATATAAAGGATACTGTATCCATGTAACCCTATTATCCTGATCAATAGAAACCTCTCTTTGTCTCTTTACTTTCTCCATATTTTCCACTGCAACACGTTATTATGCACGACTCTACCAACTGGTGCAATTTTTTTTTTCTTCGTTCAAGATTGGTTATGGATTATTACTTGAAGATTAGCGTGGTTCTGATCCTATTTGTTTATCATCATGGATGCGTTACCAGGTAATTCTTTTGAACAAAGAAATTTCGTTTTCGTAGTATATATTAGGGTTCCACAAACGTATGATTATAAAACCTAGAGATTTCACCGTTAGATTTTCATGAAATTTTAATATGTTTAACCCAATCAGTCATTACTGTTTGTGTTAAAATTTCAATCAAATCGGAATAAGATGCGATCTCCAAAACTGGATTTTAATGAATCTGTGTACGTTCAGGAAAACCCTAATTTATAACAGCGTATAAAAACGTATGTTTTAGGAATTACAACCGTTAGATTATGCTGTATTTTTTGTTATGTGTTACATATTGTTCTCCTTAAAGCACTGTAAAAATTTCTTAAAGATCCAACCATGGAAAGTACTCCAAAGTACGTGATATTTTTCTGCTATGTCCATAGAAACGTGAATCGGAATAGTCATACGGCGTCATAAATATATTTTTATCTAGCCGTTGGATGTCTTTGAAATTTTAATATGTTTGTCAAAACATTGTGATAAATCTAATTTAAAAATTATATCATGATCGGACGACGATGCATTTGTCTGTAGATCAGAACTGTTGAAAGAAGAATTTTGTCAACTTTTAGGGTTAACGATATGTTTTGGGCTCATATAAAGAACCATATATGTTTATATTCATTAGCCATGACCTTGTCAACCTAATGAACCGGGTCTTGACCAAATAGTTGACCAGACTTTGACTAAACCAATTTGGCTCTAATTTGACCTTTTGAACTTAGAAGTACTTGAGCACCATTAAAGAGTCTATGATGTGGAATTATGTGTGCACAAGTACAATACTTTCATCATAAAAATCTTCAACCTGTAAAGATACACCTTTCAAAGAGGAAGTCATTCCTTCAACATTTACAAGGCGACATATTAACTTCAAACGATGTAATGCTTTGAAGGAAGTTTGTCGAAACATTCATTTTCCCCCAAACTTGAATGTTCAGTGGGATGTAATCCACTTGTTAGACTATTATGAGTCAATAACTTCGACAATGATATGTTGTAATTAAAAGCAAACCTCACTTTTTGTGAAAAGAAACTCACATAAGTTTTCATGAGTCAGAGATGTAATTCTGGATCCAGTAATAATGATACAAAGTAAATGTATCTACCTATTATGGCACAGAGATGTAATTCTGACTCATATGAATGAGAGTTCAAAATATTGGTATAAGCATTTTACTGAGAATGGTACAAGTGTTGTAATGCAAGTATCATATATTAGTAGTCAACTATAAGAGTTATAGGGAGTTTAAAGGAAAACGAACTCACTGTATTCTTGGAGAAGGTCATATCATAGTTAGACGTCAACATTAATGGCAACAAGAACTTTGCCAATTTTTCTTATTGTTTATTTATTCAATCGAATTCGTATGGTTAGATTCTATATTTTGCATGATTTGATCCTAAACTATTGTCTACATGATAGTTTGACCGATATTATATTAGCTAAAATAAAGATTTTTTTTTTTGCGAATAATTATATCCATTGTATGCTCTTACGGAATGAATAGTATATCATTTCCACGAGACTAAAATTCTCTAAAGCACTTGAGATATACTCAAAAGTACTTGAGTTAAAAGGATCATTCGTACATTATGATGAAAAGTATATCATCTTCGTGAACTGTAACACTCTAAAGTAAATGAGATAATTTTTCTTTTGTTACGTAATAAGGCCACACCACTTATTACACGAAGCTCTTAAGGAAATATATTAAACTGCTTGTTGAATTGTTTCCTTATATAATACCATGTGATGATTGGATCATTACATGTAATAGCCGAGTGAAGGAATGCTCAATCTTTGTTGCCTAATTGGTATAACGATTAAAAGTTACATAAGCTCTATAAGAACTAAGAGATAATCACACCTTGTTAAATTCCACAGAAACCCATGCAAGTGGATATCATGTGATAACTCACAGTGATGAGAATGTAATTTGATTGCATCTTTTTAGTCTCTAATATATTTGGAAGGACATTAGAGAAACTAATGAGTCATTCTAGTGAAGTGTAAATCACTATAGTATTTGGATTATTGAATCCATATTGACACCGATGATGAAATGTTGGGAATTGACTCATAAAGGCTTTTCCATAACCATAAATCCACTTTGGTTGTGACATGATGATTGTTTTGAAAGGACTCATACGAACATCAATTTATTTGAGTGAACAAAAACGGAAGAAAGATTGACAGAATGCGAAGTCACGACATATCTCTCAATAAGTGTTTTCTAAAGTACCAGATGCACAACCTTCTTCTCCCTCCCATTATGCTTTAAGTAAGAGAGCATATCACTTATTTTACAAAGTCTTCAGTAAAACAGGATCGAGACCATCCTAATATGCAAATGGTAAACAATCCATATTACAAAGATAACAAGGTGAAATTTAGAAAAATATTCATGCAGAATGCGGACCATTGATGTGATGGATGGATCTAGTGAATGTTTTGACATTTTGGACTAATTATAGATCTAAAGAAATTTGCGTTTGGAAAACTACTAGCACATATTTTACATGTAAGGACTCACCACCCCTTGTAAATGCTAGCGAGTGTACATCAAAAGGACTTGATGGTTATTGCATGTTTAATAGGATCAAATGCAGAGTATCCTATACCCTAAGGTATCGCAAAGGCTATCATTAAAGGTTACAGATGGTGCCTAAGGCATGGTTATGCGTACAAACCTACCTTTAACTGCTTGGGGAATATGCAATATTGATGCATCTTTACTTAATTCGTTTTAGAACCCAATATTAGTCAACCTTTTATGCGTACCAGTTGGTAAATGGATTTAAGCCTGACATTCGTGTTCTTACGCATTTTTGGTTGCACTATATATGTGCAATTACGACTCCACATCGTACTATGATGGGTCTTCAAAACTGTTAAGTAGTTATGTTGGAAATGAGTTCCCAACAATTATCCGCATTTTAAAACCTCTGGAAGGCGATCTCTTACCGCTAGATTTGCGGGTTGTCATTTTAATGAGATAGTCTTCCCATCGTTAGGGAGAGATAAGAAAAAGTATTTTCTAAGGAAACGACATGAATTGTCGTGGTGTGTTCCAACTGTGTCTCATATTGATTCTTGTACTCCACAAATGAATGTGAAGTGACAGAGAATAATCAATTTTCAGAATGTACACTGATGTCACTAAAGTGACAAGATCACACATACCAGCTGCAAATATTCCTGCAAGGTATGGGGTACACCATAGACTAAGGTGTTCCAATTACACTTGGTGGAAGTATAGTTGAGGCCGTAGCTCCATAAAGGAAGATGGAGAAACCACCAGGTTCGATCAATGCTCACCTAGAAAGGAAGTAGTTGAGTAAGGCACAACCTAATTTGTATCATTAATGAAATCATCTCATTTGATTGTCTCTGAATATGTCCATGAATCAATACTGGAGGACGCTCCGAAATTTTAAATGATTCTAGAGAACAATGAAATCCTCACGGATTATGAGAATCCACATGAGTCAATGGAAGGATCATGCGTGCACAATGATGATATAATCTATAAATAATTGCTCCATAAGTAGAGCACAATGAGATTTAACCATGCTTTATTTTGATTAATTTCAAATAAACAACATATTTGTCCTACACAATCTAGGTAGAACTTAGTTCTTTGGAAAATATATGGGTATTTGGTGTGGTAGTGCTAACCAACCAAGTGTAAAGCCTATTGGACATACATAATTAATTTGTCATAAAGCATAATGAGAAGAAAGTAGTCTTAAAGTACAATGAATCGCCTTGTGGCGCGAGGTTTCTCACAAAGCCCTGGAAATGTTCTCTTGTAATGAACGTTATAGAGTTCCGCTACTTAGTTAGATTGGTAATTTCAAAAGGACTTGAAATGCAGCATATGTATGTGGTTGTTACGTATCTCTGAAAGAATCAAGAGATAGAAGATATTTTCAAAAGTAATTGATAGACTTTTGTTTCCCAAATCAAATGACTCTAAACCACAGAGTGTGTTTACAATTAGATAAAACGCTCACTTATAGATTCAAGCAATTAGGCGAATGTGGTATACCCGTCTAAGTGACTATTTGATTTGGAGGGGATAGACAAGTAAGTTATTTATCCTTGCGTATTCACAAGAAAGTTCCTGATTTAGAATTATAGCTATCTATGTCGTTGGTACAGACATGATGGGTACTCTTGATGTAATAAGAGATCTTAAAAGCTATTTGAAATCCGAATTTGAGATAAAAAATCTGGGGAAAGCTCGACCGAATACTGAGCTTGTGGTATATTATCCCACCAGTTTGTATTTTTCTAAAGTTGTCAGGCAATTTAACAAAGACATGCATCCTGATAGCACTCCCATGATTAGTAGAGGTTCAAATGTAAGTAAGTGACCATTTAGTCTAAAGGAAGATGATGAAGATGTGTTGGGAGATTAAATTCTCATATCTAAGTACAATAGACGCATTGTTGTACTTAGTATAATAATGTACTCGATAAAATTTTGCATCCTCAAGGAACTTGTTAGCTAGATATAGCTCAGCGCCAACGCAAGGTCATTGGAATGGTATAGTGAATGTAATCATGTACTTAAAAGTAACCATTGACATAAATTTGTTTATCCCTACAAAGACATTAAAAGGAATGCTAATGAAAGTGATTAAGAAGGAACAATAATCTCTTCTCCAACGAAAGTAATCAGAGGGAGATATGGTAAATTATTTTCTAAGTCATTACCAATATTCAGTTTCGAAAAATACATGACTAAAGGAATAGTCTGGAACAACTCTGAAAGTAAACAGAGGGAGATTCCGACATCAGGGGGAGGATCCAAGGATATGATGTCGACATATTTTACTTCGAAATCGAAGTTGTGTTGTACTCTTTTTCCATTCGATCGAGAATAGTTTTTCCCAAAGGGTTTTGTTACTCGACAAGGTTTTTAGCGAGACAACACTAAAAACATCAAGTATGTTGAACGTTGAAGACATAAAGATCGTGTTGATATTACTGAAAGTATCTGAATCAAAGAAATGAAATACGATAGTCCGTTAAGCAACGTAACTTCTAGAATCAAAAATAGGGTGGTTTTATAAATGTTCAAGTCACCAAAGTAAAGTGTGATAAACTCCTTTTGACCGCATTAGACTAATGAAAATTGTCTGATATCAGGGGGAGCATCTAATGGTGTGTTGAACTATTTTCCTTCACCGAAGTTGCTTTTTCCCACAGGGTTTTGTTACTCGTCAAGGTTTTTAATGAGACAACAACAAACACCGGGAATGTAATTTCCTAGCTAAGGCTATTTTCTTTCCCACGAGGATTTTCAGCCTTAAGAGTTGTAAGCAACCAGTAAACTTCAACGGAGCAAAGTGATCATCTACAACGGATCACTTTTACTTGCATCTGTCATGTTGTACTCTTTTTCCTTGTCAAGGTTTTAATGAGGAAACATATTTGAGTCCATTTATGTTCTAAGTTTGCTTGATATTATACTCCTTTTCTTTAGTTCAGGTTTTGTCCCTATGGGTTTTTCCGGACGAAGTTTTTACGAGGCAATTAACTTATATTCGTCGATCTTTAAGATCGTATTGCATGTGACGAACAACATGTAAAGTACGAGACAACATGTGAAGTAATACATGTGAAGAGTTATACCAAGGTTTTGTCCCACTGGATTTTTTCCTTATCAAAGTTTTAATGAGGCAATTGATTTCGGTACAAGTCATCAAGGAGGGAACGACATTTGAAGAGCAACATTCAAAGAACTATATGTGAAGCACTATGTATAAAGTTTTGTTATTGAACCGCACAAGCGGGGGTGTTATAGGGCCTATGGCCCATGGATGTGCGGTCCATCTAGTTACCTAGAGTCTATCTTTACATATATATAAAGGATATTGTATCCATGTAACCCTATTATCCTGATCAATAGAAACCTCTCTTTGTCTCTTTACTTTCTCCATATTTTCCACTGCAACATTGCCAACTTTATATAGTCGCATCAAAGAAGATGTAATCAAGGAAAATCACTTATATATCTTTCTTCAAAAATCTCTTATTTAAGTTAAGAATCAAGGGACAGACTCAACTGAAACTTCTTATTGCTAAATGGAAAATCACACTCATTATATATATGCATCAGTATTTGATATTAGAACACTACAAAGAATCATGATATTAATATAAAATATATTGCTAACTCTAAATAATGCAAAGCATATGAAGTACTTCCCGTCAAAGAAAATGTAATCATGGAAATACACATATATATTTTTCTTTAGAAGTCACATACTTGCGTTAAAAATCAAGCGGCCTACTCAATTGCTTTTACAAGCTCCAACTTATATAGTTGTATCAAGATCTGATATTGGAGAAACTAAAAAAAAACACGATATTAATATAAAACAGACTGCCAACTCTAAATAGTGCATAACATATGAAGTGCTTCCCGTCAAAGAAGATGTAATCAAGGAAAATCACTGATATATCTTTCTTCGAAAATATCTTATTTACGTTCAGAATCAAGGGACAACCTCAACTGCAACTTCTTATAGCTAAATGGAAAATCACACTCATTATATATGTAAGGAAAATCACTGATATCTGATATTAGAACACTAAAAAGAATCATGATATTAATATAAATTAGATTGCTAACTTTGAATAATGCAAAGCATATGAAGTGCGTCCCATCAAAGAAAATGTAATCATGGAAATGCACATATTTTTCTTTAGAAGCCATATACTCGCATTAAAAATCAAGGGGCCAACTCAACTTCTTTTCCAAGCTCCAACTTATATATTGGAGAAACTAAAAAAACACGATATTAATATAAAACAGATTGCCAACTCTAAGTAGTGCATATTATATGAAATGTTTCCCGTCAAAAAAGACGTAATCAAGGAAAATCACTGATATATATTTCTTTGAATATCTCTTATTTATGTTAAGAATCAAGGTACAAAATCAACTGCAATTACTAATAGAAAAATGAAAAATCACCCTCATTATATAGGTATCGATATCTGATATTAGAACACTAAAAAGAATCATAATATTAATATAAAATAGATTGCCAACTCTAAATAATACAAAGCATATGAAGTGTTTTCCGTCAAAGAAAATGTAATCATGGAAATGCACATATATATTTTTCTTTAGAAATCATATACTCGCGTTAAAAATCAAGCGTCCAACTCAACTGCTTTTCCAAGCTTCAACTTCGTGTAGTTGAATGAAAATGACACATGTTGTATTGATATCTGAGATTAGATACACACAAAATTAATATAAAATGGATTGCCAACCCTAAATACTGGAAAGAATACGAAGTGCTTCCCGTCAAAGAAGTAATCAACGAAATGCACTGATATATTTTTCTTAAGAATCATAAACTTGTGTTAGGAATTAAGTGGCCAACTCAAGTTCTCTTTTAGGCTCCAAGTCTGTATAGTTAAATGAAAAATCACACTTATGATAAAGTTATAATTAGAGACAGTAAAACAACACACGATATAATATAAAAATATCTTTCAGATTCTAATAGTACAAAACAAATGAAGTGCTTCATGTCAAAGAAGTTGTAATAAAGGATATGCACTAATATCCCAACATGACCTTGTTTGAATACCAGTGATTGTTGCGTTAACCATAAGGATTGGCTACTAATTATAATTGGAGTACTTTTATTGGCAAAGGGAATCTAAAGTGTATTGGTTATACTTTCTCACATATTTTTTTCCTATATACGACGCATGATTGTATTTATTGTTAAGCTACGATTGATTTTTAACCCTAAATATTGCAGAGCATATGAAGTGCTTCCTGTTGAAGGTGACGTAATCAAGGAAATTTACCGATTTATATTTTTTAAGAATCATATACGTGCGCTAGGAATCAAGTGTCCAACTCAAGTCCTCTTCCAGGCTCTAGTCCGTACAGTTAAATGAAAAATCACATTCATTATATAGTTGTATTGATATATGATATTAGACATACTAAAAAGACGATATTAAGATAAAATAGATTGTCAACCCTAAATAGTGCAAAGAATATAAAGTGCTTCCCGTCGAAATTGATGTAATCAAGAAAATGCATTGTTATATCTTTCTTCGGAAAACATATACACGTGTTAAGAATCAAGCGGTGAACTCAACTGCTCAATAGGCACCAACCCCATGTGTTAGAGCATTACTCGATCGAACTCGCATGCGTTGCTATCTCAAGCATGTTTGTCAATATTAGTGATCAAAACTATAAAGTCTTTGATTTCTAGTCTACTATAGCTAAGGTCTCGGACTATGATAAAAAGTGTAGTTGAGCTCAAGAACTCCATGGCGATCATCATACAAGATGAAGGACTACTCAAGGAACCAGTGGATCTTCATCGACTAAAATGTATGTGGAGACTTGAACTTATCTATCACTCAAAAGTGTATCTACTCTATCTCCTATCTTGAGACAAAAGTCGTTTTGCTATATAGACTTAGATTATACACATGTGGATATTTCGAGCTGAGTAAATCTCGCTTATTTATTTCTCGAAATTTGTGTTGGTAAAGCATTCGCTTTAGCCAAGTTCATCTTTACCTAGTGACGAAAGTCATGTTATGTTTCAATCATTTTGGAAATCGCTCTGACGAGAAATAGTTTGTGAATAACAACTATATAACGCCCTCTTAGAATGTTTCAATGATTGAAATGAGAGTTTAGATAATATAACCATTGGAGGATATAAGCATTGTTGTGGCAACACATATATGTATAAGTCCTTAGTGCTTGAACCGAAGTTTGCGAACTTTGTTGATCAAGTGAAACCGGTGTAGTGCGTGTGCTTCAGTCCGCGAACCCGGTCCGCGAACTGGCGGAAGTTCTCGACCGAGAATTTCTACTAGAGTTTGTGAACTCCATCCGGGAACTTAAGTACGCGAACCCAGTCCGCGAACTTGAGTAGGTTATGTCTGAAAACGATGTTTGTGAACTTATCTTAATAAACTAAGGAATGCTATTGCAAACCGTGGCTTTATAGTTCATGAATCGATTCGAGTGAATCACATCGTTTTTGCTTCAATTGTGTCTTGTGTAGTACATAAAGATCTAAGCAATTGAACAACTCTCTAACTAGTTCATTTGAGTCATTTGAACTAGTTATGGTGAAGAAGAATATGGTTGATATGAAAGTTATCATACGGCTAACCATTTGGTTAACTAGCGTTGAACCAACTAATGTACAAGTTTGGGTACGGTTACACAAGCCTAGAAACATGCATTACAAGTGTGTATAACAAGCTATGTTTTCGATCTAACGGTTGATAAATATTAGCTTGAATCTAACCCGGTTTTCATCTAACAATGAATATTGAATGCTTTGTTACTAAGCTAACATTGATTGCAAACCCTGATTTGAAGACTATATAAGGGAGAACTCTAGCAACTGGGAAACCTAATCCCCACACATTCTGTGTGATACTAGTTTGCTAAGACAGAGTAGATTCTCCTTTAACCTTTGGTTTTCTTCTTCTAAAACCAGGTTAACGACTTAAAGACTTCATTGGGATTGTGAAGCCAAACCGATACTACTTTTATCGTAGTTATGTGATCTGATCTTACATCTTCTATCGTACGAGTACAATTGTAATAATTGGCTTGATATTTCTATCTCCGATAGGCAAGATATAAAAGTAGTCACAAACACTTCGTCTCATCGTTTGTGATTCCTCAATAATCTTCTTCGCTGCGTCGATTAAGTTTATTATGAGGTGATTGATAAAGCTAAGCTGTTTTTCAGGAATATAAGTCTGGTTTTATTGATTGGTTCCTGTTCACCTTGATTTATCAAAAGACGAAACAAAAACTCATAGGTTTTGTGACCCCCCCAAATACTAAACCAGCTTATCTGTTAGGATTACAACCTAATTGAAGCATCAAAACTAGATTACCGATCTTAAGAATCAAAACTATAGAAAGTACTAAATAACAAAACCCAAACTCTCTGATATTATAAAAATGAAAGTCTTTCGAGTTCTAAGAATATATAAATGTGTTGTTTACAGAATAAGAGAGAATACATGAACTAAAAGATGCACAACAACACTAGATTTAATAGAGCTCTAAACTACGAAACGGATATCTTCGAGCGCTCCATCCCTTCAAATTACTGAAACACTGATGTGGGAACAAGTGAGCACATCATCCCAAGGGGTGCCCAATGTAAACAAATAACTCTCAAGTAATCACTAACATGCTTCACAGTTGTAAAGATAAACCGTAATTTAAAAGAGACAATGGTGAAAGGAAACATTCAGAAATGTACGCATCAAGAAGCAAAGATTAGCAACTAATCATAATATGCACACGAGTGATTTCCCTTAAATAAAATAGTATATATAATATTGCCGACGGATGGCGTACCGCCCTATTAATACTATTGCCGACGGATGGCATACCGCCATACTTGACTTAGATAAGAGCCAGTGACGGAGGGAGGGGGTGGCTTACCTAGGCTGCAGCCCACCCCAAAATCCCTAAAAGTAGCTTTGGGCCCTTGTAATATGTTCGCAAAAAATAAATAGCCCAGGTAGCAAATTTGGATTAGCCCTTTAGTGAATTGATGAAAATGAGATAGCAACGAAATGTACGAAGAATATCCAACAAAATTATAAATACATATCTGTAGTTCTGTGCTCCATATATTGGAGTATATATCATTAAATCTACTAGGTTGGCGTTATTAGAGTCCTTGGGATGTTGTATTTCTCATCTGATAAGTAAATATTTGTAGTAAGGACTTGTATCTTTATTTCTTTTTCTGATGGTGTATCCGTTCCGTGATCAATCAGGGAGACATTTAATTTTTTTTGTGTAATATTTTAAAAACATATTGTATCACAGATCTCATATACGTTATAAAACCTCAATTCTATATTGTGCAATGAGATATATCGTTAGACTAATGGTTGTTGTGATTTGAAATATCCCACTATGAGGTGAATAAATACGATTCAAAACGGCTATGTGCTTGAAACTTCTTTTAAAACATCTAGCCAAGAAGACTAAATCTTTTAAAACTTCTCTTAGTTGGATGAATGATCCTCCTTTTTGTATTGTCCAAACTCTAGAAGTAGATAAATCTAATGTTAGGGAAGAACTTTTAATCCCAACATTCAATGGCTCTACTTATTATGTTGTAAGGGTTGCTAACTCCCCTAGTTAGCTCTTTTGAATGAATATGTGACTTCTAAGATGAAAAAAACGATAACGCTTGAAGAAAAAATTAATATGTTGCTCAGTTTACGTAATTTATGTGTTTCACCGTGTATATATATATATATATATTTTTGTTTTTTTTTGCTACTGAGATTGTGTGCTCACGAAAAAAAAAAACCCCCCCCAGATAAAAATTCCTAGTTCCGTCGCTGATAAGAGCCGTGGGGAAACACAGACACTCTTCGCGGGAAAATTACACAACGCATATTACACACATACAATTACATTCAAAGCAAGCATCGTTCAATGCAATTACAAAATACATTCATACAGATAGTAAAGGCACATCATGCTCGCAAAATGAATAAACTCAATGATTACAAGAAGGTTATAAAGTTCCAACCTCTTTTGATGACAAGCCACGCCTACCTCGAGATCCACGATCCACTGGTTCATTCTTTGAATCGATCATTGTTAATATAGACTAACTGTTAATCACGCAAGCATTCTAAGAAATTAGCCAAAAGGCTCAAACAAGGTTCATAACACAATCTCATACGATTCTCTAATTATAAGCTAAGTGAACTGTCTAGTGGTTCTAAGCCCACTTATGATTCTACACATTTTTATTATCTATCTTTAGCACAAAAAAAGGTTTACCAATTCAATTAGGTTGGCTCTATAGTCGATTAGATATGTCTTAAGAATATCTACATCTTTGTAGAAGGACTTAAAAGGCTAATTCAGACCATAAGGGTCCAAGCCATCAAATCAAGAATACATGGCACTAAGTCCAAGCCCATTAGGCCTGAACTGGCACGGCCCACTAATCTAAGGCCTGGTCCAACAGAGTCATTGACGGTCTCTAATGGTCATGGTCAAACTAACAGTCAATATCAGTCCAAGGTCAAAGTCAAGTCAAACTTCTATTTGCACAAACAAGATACAAAAACAAACACACAATCTCTACAACATTCTAACTAAACACAGTTCTATAAGTTACAATTACTTCCATCTCCAAAGTCTTGTTTTCATCAAATACTTCACTCTGATTCCTAGCTCTAGATAACATATTCTTCACATTTATACATAGCTTTATAATCTGGGCATAACCCACTTGTACCTGCAGTTGTTCTCCATTTCAATCTCTGACACAAAATCATACGTTCATAGCCAACCAGCAAGACTCATTATTGTAACACCATTCACTTCTTTTCAAACAACCTTGTATAGCATTCATAGACCAATATTATCACCTGTAGTTCAGTTGCAACACTATCAACTTCAACACTTCATTAATATTCTCCTCAACTGCAATTTTAGCCTAAACACTCAAACACCACCATTTATCAGTTCACCACACCTGCAACTTCATATACAACTCTTGGTTTCCCTCTTGGATTTGATCTAACTACTTCTCATTTCAACCCTTCCACCGACACAACAACTTCATCTCGGATTATTCACTATTAGAACACCAATTCCAGTTTCATAACTTTAAAGACCAAGACAAACCTAAACTATAATCCCAGTCATAACTCTTTTACATCAACAACATCCATTTCCTCACCTGGTCTTGTATCTGCAACCCACAACTGCAACCTCCACCAATTACAGCTACATCTCAAGCCAAATCACCTCAACTGAGGCCATCCTTGAATCCTTATATTCGCATCAATACAATCTTCATAACATCCAAACACCAACATCAACACTTGTAGTATTGATTCATCTTCACTCACAGACACACCCTTCATTAACAGTACCAAAACCATCACAATATTCCTTTACAGAATCTCTGTCACAAACTTGTTCTTCTAATTCACACAAACCCTTCACCTGGATTCCAATTCATTCATCACAGACCCAATTCTTCTTCATCAGTAATTCTCATAACCACAACAACTCCTAATCATCACCACCAACACCACTAATTATAATTATCTTCATTGCCACCTGAAACACTACTTCATCTAACTAAGAATTCAATCCTAAAACCATTTCGGTCCAATACAGACACCACTTCTTCTTTTCATTGCCTCCACCAACAGAACAACCTCAAATCATTTCATGTCACCCTTGGACTGCAACCCCTTCAACTCTGTAATTAAGTTTCATACCCAAATCACTAATTCTTCTTCCTTCTAATATTAATCGACTGAATCTCATATGTAAACTAAAACCCTAATTTCTATTTGATTTAGGGAAGAACAAAAAACCCTAATATTCTAGGAAATCAAATTAAACTTCATACACCCATTTAGACTTCAATCTAACACAAACCCATATACTAATTCAATCAAATAACAACAATTCCACGAAGAGAATCGAATTAATCGACATCCTAAATTACCTGATTATGTGATTCTTCATAAGAACAGCTTCAGAACTTTAATTAAACACCAACCCATTCGATCTTCATCCAATAGGAACTCAAAACTCCTCTTAATCTCTCCTCCAACTCAAGAACAGAACCCTAACTGATTCAACAGCATCACTCCTTCTTCTCTTGAGCTTAAAAACGTCAACAACACCACCAATAATCAAATCCTAATGTTTACCCTAAGTTTCTCTTCGATTGACCTCATAATCATCTCACAAAATCGCCAGAGGCGATGGACAGAAGCAGAAGGAGAAAAAGAAGAAAGAAGAAGAACGAAGAAATGAAAGAAGGAATTAGCTTATCTGCTCGATTCGGGTGGAGATAAAGCTAAAGAAAATTATAAAGGCACCCATTTAATTGATAAGGGCAGCCAGGCAGTTTAGATGTAAAAATGATTATTTTTCCCTTCTCATTAATCAGATAATATCTTCTTCGCCCGGTAACCGATTGACACGTTAGAGCAGTCCATTCCGCGTAACTTTTCGAGACCTATCTAGAAGTACTAGTTTCGTATCCATATCGTTGTTAGATTAATTTCTATTAATTAACATTCGTGTTAAACTAATTGAGTTATTAGCGGCTAAAACGTCTCTTGATCATCTCTTGACTGGTCAAATAGCGTTGACGAACTCGAGGATCCTTACAGGTTTATTCGTGGGAGAAGAATTTATCTATCCTTGTAGACTTTTCTGTGTGAGACAAATTTGTTTATTAAAGTCTTCGACTTTGGGTCGTAGCAACTCTTGGTTGTGGGTGAGATCATCTAAGGGAATCAAATGCTCAGTATCCTGCTGGGATAAGAGGCGTAAGAGCATAACTGTACCTTGGATCAGTGTAAGATTGGTTGGGTTCAACTACAGTCCAGACTGAAGTTAGCTCGGAGTACGCTAGTGTCTGTAGCGGCTTAATACAATGTATGTTTAATCTGGACTAGCTCCCGGGGTTTTTCTGCATTTGCGGTTTCCTCGTTAACAAAATTTTGGTGTCTGTGTTATTTCTTTTCCGCATTATATTTCGTTATATAATTTAAATAATAAAGGTTGTGCGTTGTTCAATCAATTAGAATATCCGACCTTCTTGGTTGTTGATTTAAATTGATTGACACTTGGATATTGGTCTTTGGTACCATCCAAGTTATCTCTCTTTTATAAAGACTCGCAGATTTCTATTTGCTAGAGTATAGATCAAATTGAGAGATTGATATAATAAATCCTTGAGATATTTTTTATTGATCGAGTTTAGTTGATTCTCTAGAAAGTAACTCGGAGTTGTCCATACAAATTTCTAATCGAAATATTGGGTGTGGTTGTTAGACCCCTGCTTTTTCAATTGGTATCAAAGCAGGCAAACACGTTCAAGACCTTACAAGTCCGTGTTTGTAGCGATCTGACTCTATGGACGATAAAGTCTCTTATAACACTTCACCAGGGTTAAAAACCAAACGTAGAAAAAGTTTTGATAAACTGGCAATTCTCCAGAAAAGGTTGGATGAACGAATCCAGATCAATTCTGATCTCATTGTAGAAATTGAATTCTTTAAGGATTTGAAACCAGTCATAAATCCTTTGAAGGATATGAGAGATTCCAGTAGTTTCTCTTTGAAGAAAGGTCACACATCAGCTAATAAACAACGATTAAATGTTGTGAATATTGATATGACTCAGAACAGTTCTGTGAAACTAAAAGGTGTTGGCCAATGTTTGTTTTGTGATTCTTCAAATCACTTTCAACATAAGTGTGTGTCTTTTCAAAAAAAACTAAGAGTTGCAAGTAATCTTCATAAGAGAACTAAACAACTCTTTGTTTCGCTAAAAAGACATACAACACTATTGGGAAATTCTAAACATAATAGTACGAAGAGTATGGGACCCTTTGCGTTAAAATCAACATCGCCTTTTCAATGGTTCCTTGATAGTGGATGTAGAAGACACATGACAGGTGACCTCACTTGGTTTGTTTCTTCAGACGACTATGAAGGCGGACCAGTAATATTCAGAGATGGGAGATGTTGCTAGATAAGCAAGAAGGGAACGATCAAATTACTTGGCGTACCTGAAATTCATGATGTGGTCTACGTAAAAGGTGTGACTGCAAATATCTTATCTATTAGACAAATTTGTGACAAAGGCCATCGAGTTGTCTTAAATGCAAACAGATGTGACATAGTAGACAAAACTGGGAAAGTAATTTTTCAGGGAACTCGTGGTAAAAATAACTGTTATTTTCTTGATACTCAGTTCAGCAATTGTTGCAATCTGACTAAGGTGGAATCTACACATCTTTGGCATGAACGTTTTGGTCCTATCAATTATCGTCTTATAACTAAGATCATTAACAAATAACTTGTTAGAGGCGTTCCCAAAATTAATGCAAAGATTGAAGGTGTATGTGGTTCCTGTCAAAAGGGTAAACAAATAAAAGTTCACCATAAATCATCTCGAGATATTCTCACTAAAACTCCACTTGATTTAATTCATATGGATCTCTTCGGACCAATTCAACAACCTATAGTTGCTGGTAAGAAGTATGCTTTGGTTATGGTAGATGGTTATACCAGATTCACTTGGGTGGGATTCCTATCTCATAAGAATGAAACTCTTGGAGAATTCAAGATTATTGTTAACAGAATCCAGAACGAACAAGGCCGCAAACTAAAGAAAATTAGAAGCGACCGTATAACTGAATTCAAGGACACTAAGGTGTTTGAATTTTGTGACGAACTGGGAATTATTCAACAATATTCTACACCTATTACTTCTCAAGCTAATGGAGTTGCAGAAGAACAAAAATATTCAGGAAATGGCCAGGGTAATGCTCCACAACAAAAACTTACCGTTAAGGTTTTGGGGAGAAGATGTCTTCACAGCATGCTATTTGATCAACCGTGTATAATTACGGTCTAAAACCCTCAATACTCATTATGAGTTGTTGTACGGTAGAATACCCAACTTACACTATCTTCGAGTGTTTGGTAGTAAGTGCTACATTCCGAAAGACCGAGAACAGAGAGGGAAATTTGACACCAAGAGTGATGAAGGTATCTTCCTTGTCTATGCTTCTGATAGTCGTGGTTTTCAAGTATTCAATCTCAGAACCCAAGTCATGATGGAATCTGCTAATGTTATCATCGATGATATAAGTAATTTTCATCATGAAAATTCTCCTACTGAATTGCCTCCATCAGAGACAATTGAGAAAGTCAAAGAAATACCTGAATCAGTTGAACTTATCCCAACAGTTACTGATCTTGATATTTCTAGTGACGAGGAGAAGAACTCTGATTAAGTCGCTCCTGAAGAACAAGAACGTGTCCCTCCATGACACCTTTGGGTTCAAAGGAATCATGATCCAAACAGTATTATTGGAGGAAGAGATTCTACAGCTAAAACAAGAGGACAACTTCAATATATTTGTCATTTTGGTTGTTATCTGTCTCTTGTTGAAAAAGCGGGGGTCTAACAACCTCACCCAATATTTCTATTAGAAATCTGTATGGACAACTCCGAGTTATTTTCTAGAGAATCAACTAGACTCAATCAATAGAAAATACTCAAGGAGTTATTATCTAAATCTCTCGATTTGATTTACTCAAGCAAATATGATTCACGAGACTAATCAAAGAGAGATAACTTGGATGGTACCAAAGACCAATATCCAAGTGTCAATCGATTTAAATCAACAACCAATAGGTCGGATATTCTAATCGATTGAACAACGCACAACCTGTATTATATCAATTATATAACAAAATATAATGCGAAAAATAAATAACACAGACACTAGAATTTTGATAACGACGAAACCGCAAATGCAAAAAAAACCCGGGACCTAGTCTAGATTAAACATACACTGTATTAAGCCGCTACAGACACTAGCCTACTCCAAATTAACTTCAGTCTGGACTGTAGTTGAACCCCAATCAATCTCACACTGATCCAAGGTATAGTTATGATCATACACCTCTGATACCAGCAGGATACTGCGCACTTGATTCCCTTAGCTGATCTCACCCACAACCAAGAGTTACTATGACCCAAAGTCAAAGACTTTAGGAAACAAATCTGTCTCACACAGAAAAGTATACAAGATAGATAATTTTGTCTCCCATGAATAAACCTATGAGTTTTGTTCCGTATTTTGATAAATCAAGGTGAACAGGAACCAATCAATAAAACCAGACTTATATTCTTGAAGAACAACTTAGTTTTATCAATTACCTCATAATAGTCTTAATCGACGCAGCGAAAAAAGATATTGTGGAATCACAAACGATGAGACGAAGATATTTATGATTACTTTTATATCTTGCCTATCGGAGATAGAAATCTCAAGCCAATTATTACAATTGTACTCATACGATAGAAACAACAAGATCAAATCACACAACTACAAGAAAAGTATTATCGGTCTGGCTTCACAATCCCAATGAAGTCTTTAAGTCGTTAACCTGGTTTTAGAAGAAGAAAACCAAAGGTTAAAGGAGAATCGACTCTAGCTTAGAAAACTAGCATCACATAGAATGTGTGGGGATTAGGTTTCCTAGTTGCTAGAGTTCTCCCTTATATAGTCTTTCAAATTAGGGTTTGCAATCAATGTTAGCTTAGTAACAAAGAATTCAATATTCACCGTTAGATGAAAACCTGATTAGATACAAGCTAATATCTCTCAACCGTTAGATAGAAAACTTAGCTTGCCATACACACATGTACTTGAAGATTTTGGGTTTGTGTAACCGTACCCAAACATGTACAATAGTTGGTACAATATTAGTCAACCAAATGGTTAGTCAAATGATAACTTTCATATCAACCATATTCTTTTTCACCATAACTAGTCCAAATGACTCAAATAAACTAGCTAGAGAGTTGTTCAATTTCTATGAGATCTTATGTACTACACAAGACACAATTGAAGCAAAAATGATGTGATTCACTCGAATCGATTCATGAACTATAAAGCCACGGTTTGCAATAGCATTCCTTAGATAATTCAAATAAGTTCACGAACATCGTTTTTAGAGATAACAACTCAAGTTCGCGGACTGTGTTCGCGGACTCACATAACCGGTTGGAGTTCACAAACTCTAACAAAAATTCTTGGGTTCGAGAACTTCCGTCAGTTCGTGGACTGAGTTCGCGGACTGAAACCGAGCTACAACTCCAGCAGAAATTTCCGGGTTCGAGAACTACGCATGTTCGCGGACTGGGTTGACTGCTCAAGTTCCGGTTTTTACTTTATCAACAAAGTTCGCAAACTTCGGTTCAAGTGCTAAGGACTTATACATATATGTGTTACCACAATAATGTTTATATCCCCCAATGGTTATATTGTCTAAACTCTCATTTCAATCATTGAAACATTCTCAGAGGACGTCATATAGTTGTTATTCACAAACTAGTTTTCGTCAGAGCAATTTCCAAAGTTATTGAAACATAACATGAATTTCGTCACTAGGCAAAGATGAACTTGGCTAAACGAAAGCTTTACCAACACACATTTCGAGAAATAGATAAGCGAGATATACTCAGCTCGAAATGTCACATGTGCATATCTTTAGTCTATATAGTAAAACGACTTTTGTCTCAAGATAGGAGATAAAGTAAATAGACTTTTGAGTGATAGATAAGTTCAAGTCTCCATATATCTTTTAGTCGATGAAGATCCATTAGTTCCTTGAATAGTCCTTCGTCTTGTATGATGATTTCCATGGAGTTGTTGAGCTTAACTACACTTTATATCCTAGTCCGAGACCTTAGCAATAATAGACTAGAAATCAAGACTTTATAGTTTTGATCACTAACATTGAAAAACATCCTTGAGATAGCAACGCATGCGAGTTCGACCGAGCAGTGCTCTAACAATCTCCCCCTTTGTCAATTTTAGTGGCAAAACTATTAATACATATGGAATGCAAAAAATATATAAATAAACTTTGTAGCTCCTATTCCACATGTCTAATCTTCAACAATACTCGAAATCTTAGTCACTTCCAAGTAGTCCAATGATCCCAAAGGTTGTAAGTTTAGCATCATCGTTGTTGAAAATCCGTAGCTATAACAATGAGAAAAGCATCGGTTCTCAATCATTGTTATACAATGTCATAGTATTATTACACAACATCAAAGTCCAATTGCATCACAACTTCAACAACAATACTATGGTGATACTTTACTCCCCCTTGGTCAATACTCCATCTCACATGGAAACCACTCCCCCTTACATAATGATCCGAAAACCATATGTATTTGTAGTGTGAACTACAATTAATTCTCCCCCTTTTTGTCAATAAAATTGGCAAAGGTACAAGAACGAGATTCTAATGAAATTTCCGTAAGAGACATTTTATGACCAAAGGTAAATATGTATCATCTTGTTTAGATGCAATCATAAAGCCGAAGCTAAATGCATTCATCAAGGAGTTTATAAAGACGCAAGATAACCCCTTCACAGCCACACTCCCCACAAAGATTTGGCAATTAAGCACAAGTTCAAAAGAACTCTCCCCCATAATATGTCATTCCCTAAGGAACAACAAGAGCGACCTTAATTTCAAAAGAAAAGAAGGATTTCTTTAAACTCAACAAATTACATACAAGTATGAATTTGGAATCCAACAAGAAATATTCAATCAAATTAACCACAACGAACCAAGATTAATTTGAATAAATATGCTCTACACAAGTAAACTTATGGAGACTTAAAAAAATTAATTAATTAATCACAAGAGAACTTGCAAATAATCTAATTGTCATACTCAACCAAACTAATTACAAGAGTAATCAATTTAATTGGCCACACTCGAGATAAGAAGAACTTACGGAGTGCTAACTAAATAACCATACTAGATGATTGATTTAGTTCATTTGGGCTCAACACAAGAGATTATGGAACCCCGACTAAGATTATCATAACATGAAAACCTTAACCGTACATGTACTCAACATAAGAAAACTTATGGAATACAAACTAAACAACCACACAAGTTGATTAATTTAGTTCTTAATGCTCAACATATAACATCTCATGGAATAACCAACCATGCCAATAAGGAATCGACTTAGTCGTATCGTGCTCAACATAAGACACACAATGGAGCCTTCATGGTAATACATAATAGTATGGATCAATAAAGCTCTATACCGTGGATAATACAAGGATTCATTCTATGTTTCCATCACCATTTGCACAATGACACACAATAGACATAATCCTTGAATCACAAAAGATTTTAACCTATCTTACATCAACAATTGACAATATAGGCTTAACTTTAGTGTTTGTCAAAAGTCTATTCATCCTTTTATCAATATATGCATATCAATTCACGAACGACTTTAATTTTGACAAAATATGGGACAATCAAGTTCATGGACCTAAACACACATATCCCATCAAAATATTGCAATATATAAAATCATAAAGATTAATACTGCAACCATCATCTTCCAAACAAACTTAGAATTTTTAAATCTAAAAACAAGAAGAAGATGAAAACATTGGATATATATGTGTAATCACAATAATGGCTATTCCAAAACACTAGTTATTCTTCTAAGCAAAAAGAAACAATAGAAGATTTACTAGACATTAAGACCTTTGAAGAATTCATTATCGTCCCCGAACTCCTTGTCGTCAACATCCATGGGAACATAAGGTTCATTGAGGAAGGAGTTTTTATCAATGAACCTTCTTGGTTGTTGTTGTAGAACCAGGGCCTTCTGAATCTCATGAGTCTTATACACAAAAGCCTTTATTTGTTGAATCTCCTTTCGCAGCTCCTTCAACACATCAAGAACATCAGAAAACTTCTGAGAATTTGAAGGAACAAATCTTGGCTTCCTCATATTCCTTCTTTTTCTTTTCAAGGTTGGAGGCAATGGATATTTTTCTTTTTCCTTCATGATTGATGGCTTAACAATCGCATTACCTTCTTTTCCATCGCAAGACATCATTCTTGGAGCGTCCATCAACGAATGGGTTTGTGAGAGGAATTCGCAATTGGCTCAACAATTAGTCTAGAGATAAAAAAAAGGTTTTAGAGAAGGAAAAGGAATGTAGGTTTCGAAACCTAAAATAGATTCGTAAACGATCAACTCTTATCCCTATCAAGATTAAAGTTGTCGATAATACCCTTTTTCTTTTGTTTGATAGACAAAAATAAGACAAAACTAAGAAAAGAAGAAACAAAACTTTTCCTAAAGCCTGAGAGGTACAAAATCATTGTCTCTTTTGATCAGGCCCATGAGACAAGATTTTAGACACATCACAATTAAGTTGTGCTGTGGTTAACAACAATTTGTCCACCAATTTCCTCTTGAGAGGAATCCACAGACCCCTGTCTATCAAAAGGGTTTGACCATATTTTGTTTTCAAATGGTCTTGATTTTTCCTTGGAAACTAACTTCTTAGACGAAGATAAAATCTACATACCTTTGCGGTCTTCTGAGCAAGTTTGAGCTTTCTTGCTAAATGATTTTCTCTTCATTGAAGTTTGTTGACGTGTCTTTGTTTGTGTTTGAACTTGTAACACTTTGATTGTTCATGTCCTTTTAATGAACAATATGAGCATGTCACACTTGGATAATAATCAGGCTTCTGAATTGTGCACGCGACTAAGAACAAAGTGGATCCTGAGATATTATAAGCAGTGTTTCCAAGAAAAGGGTCAACTTCTTCTTCCAGAATGGTTGGATTATCTTCTGAAAGAATATCAAAATTGATATGTGTATTGCTACAATTATCAAAATCAATATTTTCACCAAGAAGTGCAACACTTGATTTCCCGTCTTCATTAGAGTCATAGCTGTCAGACATTTCATCAAGAGTTGCTGCAAGACCTTTGTTCCCAGTGTATTTTCAACGATTTGGACACTCGTTTGCAAAATGACCAAATCCCTTACACTTAAAGCACGGAGGCATATCCTCATCACCAGTCTCATCAATAATCCCGTTTTTAGGAGGAACACGATTATGAGGTTTGACTGATGCCTTAGGCTTATCTCTGGAGAACCATTTACTTCTCTTCAATAGAAGATCCCTAAACTGTCTTGTGATCATCGAGACTGATTTGTCAAGATCTTCATCTGATTAATATGTCTCAGAGTGATCATCTTCAGAGATATACACTTTTTTACTTTTATCAAGTAATTTAGTGTCCTTTAGTACTTTGAATGCAACATCCTTAGATTTGGATGAATGTTCATGATCAAAGATCTTAAGATTTCCAACCAACGTGTTTCTGGAGAGATTATCTAGGTTATTTCCCTCAACGATGCCATGCTTCTTAGCATCATATCTAGATGGTAGTGATCTGAGAATTTTCATCACAATGTCCTTTTTAGGAATAGTCTTACCCAATGCAAAAGATGCATTAACAATTTCAGACACTTTGTGATTAAACTCATCAAATGTTTCTTCATTTGCCATACGAAGGTTTTCCCAATCGGAACTAAGGTTTTTAAGCCTAGCTTCCTTTTCACTGGTGTTTCCTTCAAATACAGTTGCTAAGATATCACAAGCTTCTTGCGACTTAGTGCAGTTAGACACATCGTGCTGAAGATTTGGGGTAATGGCATGCATAATTGCATTCAAACCGTCGGAGTTTTGCTTTGCAGCAAGAATCTCTGCAGGAGTGTATTCCGCAATATTCTTTGGAACATTTACATCTCCAACTGCATCAACGGGAGCATTATAGCCATTAACAATATATACCCATGATTGGAAATCACGTGCTTGAAGAAAAGCGCGCATATCAATTTTCCACCATAAGTAATTAGTGTATCGAAGACTGGTGGTATGTTTATTGAGATAACACCTCTGTCCATAGAGTCAGATCGCTACAAACACATACTTATAAGGTCTTGAACGTGTTTTCCTGCTCTGATACCAATTGAAGAAGCGGGGGTCTAACAACCTCACCCAATATTTCGATTAGTAATCTGTATGGACAACTCCGAGTTATTTTCTAGAGAATCAACTAGACTCAATCAATAGAAAATACTCAAGGAGTTATTATCTCAATCTCTCGATTTGATTTATTCAAGCAAATATGATTCGCGAGTCTAATCAAAGAGAGATAACTTGGATGGTACCAAAGACCAATATCCAAGTGTCAATCGATTTAAATCAACAACCAATAGGTCGGATATTCTAATCGATTGATCAACGCACAACCTGTATTATTTCAATTATATAACAAAATATAATGCATAAAAGAAATAACACAGACACCAGAATTTTTTTAACGAGGAAACCGCAAATGCAGAAAAACCCCGGGACCTAGTCCAGATTAAACATATATGGTATTAAGCCGCTACAGACACTAGCCTACTCCAAATTAACTTCGGTCTGGACTGTAGTTGAACCCCAATCAATCTCACACTGATCCAAGGTATAGTTATGATCCTACGCCTATGATCCTAGCAGGATACTGCGCACTTGATTCCCTTAGCTGATCTCACCCACAACCAAGAGTTTCTACGACCCAAAGTCGAATACTTTATCAAACAAATCTATCTCACACAGAAAAGTCTACAAGATAGATAATTTCGTCTCCCACGAATAAACCTATGAGTTTTATTTCGTCTTTTGATAAATCAAGGTGAACATGAACCAATGAATAAAACCAGACTTATATTCCTGAAGAAAAACTCAGTTTTATTAATCACCTCACAATAGTCTTAATCGACGCAGCGAAAAAAGATATTGTGGAATCACAAACGATGAAACGAAGATGTTTGTGATTATTTTTATATCTTGCCTATCGGAGATAGAAATCTCAAGCTGATTATTACAATTGTACTCGTACGATAGAAACATCAAGATCAGATCACACAACTACAAGAAAAGTATTATCGGTCTGGCTTCACAATCCCAATGAAGTCTTTAAGTCGTTAACCTGGTTTTAGAAGAAGAAAACCAAAGGTTAAAGGAGAATCGACTCTAGCTTAGAAAACTACCATCACACAGAATGTGTGGGGATTAGGTTTCCCAGTTGCTAGAGTTCTCCCTTATATAGTCTTTCAAATTAGGGTTTGCAATCAATGTTAGCTTAGTAACAAAGCATTCAATATTCACCGTTAGATGAAAACCTGATTAGATACAAGCTAATATCTCTCAACCGTTAGATCGAAAACTTAGCTTGCCATACACACATGTACTTGAAGATTTTGGGTTTGTGTATCCATACCCAAACGTGTACAATAGTTGGTCCAATATTAGTCAACCAAATGGTTAGCCAAATGATAACTTTCATATCAACCATATTCTTCTTCACCATAACTAGTCCAAATGACTCAAATGAACTAGTTAGAGAGTTGTTCAATTTCTATGAGATCTTATGTACTACATAAGACACAATTGAAGCAAAAACGATGTGATTTACTCGAATCGGTTCATGAACTTTAAAGCCACGGTTTGCAATAGCATTCCTTAAATAATTTAAATAAGTTCACGAACATCGTTTTTAGAGATAACTACTCAAGTTCGCGGACTCACATAACCGGTTGGAGTTCACAAACTCCAACAGAAATTCTCGGATTCGAGAACTTACATAAGTTCGCGGACTGAAACCAAGCTACAACTCCAGCAGAAATTCTCGGGTTCGTGAACTACGAACCTTCGCGGACTGGGTTGACTGCTCAAGTTCCGGTTTTCACTTGATCAACAAAGTTTGCAAACTTCGGTTCAAGTGCTAAGGACTTATACATATATGTGTTACCACAACAATGTTTATATCCCCCAATGGTTATATTGTCTAAACTCTCATTTTAATCATTGAAACATTCTCAGAGGACGCTATATAGTTGTTATTCACAAACTAGTTTTCGTCAGAGAAATTCCCAAAGTGATTGAAACATAACATGACTTTCGTCACTAGGAAAAGATGAACTTGGCTAAAGCGAAAGCTTTACCAACACACATTTTGAAAAATAGATAAGCGAGATATAGTCAGCTCGAAATGTCACATGTACATATCTTTAGTCTATATAGTAAAACGACTTTTGTCTCAAGATATGAGATAGTGTAGATAGAATTTTGAGTGATAGATAAGTTCAAGTCTCCACATACCTTTTAGTCGATGAAGATCCATTGGTTTCTTGAGTAGTCCTTCGTCTTGTATGATGATTTCCATGGAGTTCTTGAGCTCAACTACAATTTTTATCTGTTGATGGTGGATTTTAGTTCAGGGATAAAGTTGTAAAACCAATTTTTATACAGCCGTCCTGCAAAGGATAAAGCCATTTGATAAGTGATGAATACTTATTCGCTTTATTAATTCACATGGAGCATGTAGCAACAATCCCGAGTATTCTGTGAATTTTAGCATTACCAATTAATGCATGAATCTCCTTGTATTTCCTGTGCCGTTCTCAGCAGAACTCTCATGGATGGTGCGACATGATGACTGATTGTTACTCTCAGCAGAGTAACATGAATATCCAAGTATCAACAGTGAGACATGCACGAAATACCCGTACATGCTACACTATTCTCTAACAAAGAGGATCATCTCTCGGTGTGTTATACTAACCCGATCGAGCATATTTGAATCTGGACTATCCATATCAGTCTCAGAAATAATCACGGCCACGCAAGTTGGATGCATGAATTAACCAACCTAGACAAACCCTAGCAGGAGCAGGCTATCACCACAAAGACCACCAACGGGCCTGTTTATGCTCTGGTCGGTCGAACGCGTACCTTGCCTCCCGTTAAACACCAACCCTGAAAGGGAATGGTCGAGCAGGCATGGAGCGGCTAGCATGCATAAGACTGTTGAAAAACAATCTTAAAAAAGGTCGTGACCGTCCAACTTCGTAGGCATGATTGGACGGCTTAGATCGCCCCTCGATCAAGTGGTGAAGTGTTGGCACACCCATTGGCGGGCCCATTTCCCACCTGCTTGATCGTTTCTCTCATAGTCAATCCGTGTAGCAACCAACGGTTTCCCAAACAAGGTTGGCATGATGCCTTAACAAGACGTGGAGGTCCAAAACGATCACGTCCATCCAACTTCGCAGGCATGGTTGGATGGCTTAGATTTCCCCCAGGGTTATGGAGCAAGCATACATATGCTCACCGCCGACCCAAGATACCTCCTGCACAATCGCCCTCCCCGAAGGAGGCGTACAACCACCAAAACTGTTTGGTTAAAGTTTGCCGGTCCGAAACCCTAATTAGGGTTTGCGGCACCATTTATGTGTCTCAAAATCATCTCAAGTGTCCATCTTCGCAGGCTTGAATGGAAGGCAAAGATGAAGCTTCAAGGGAGGCCGAACATGCTAGCATGACCACCGTGGGCCCGGCTTCATGCCTGATCGATCGGCCAAAGCTGGCTTTGGTCAGGCATCTCGGTTTGCGCTCCCAAAGGTGGTGTGTAACGCTGCCTTAATAAATCCTTTGCGACATAGGATTTTTGTTGAATTCTAATCTCGACCACTCATCTTTGCCGGCAAAATTGAGTGGTCTAGATCGTACCTTTGCGAGTCTAGCAAGCATGGGCGTAAACACCAGCGTGCCACTTCCTTGCAGGACCAATCGGTCCCTCCAGAAATGCTCCCTAAGCTTGAATTCATTCGAGCTGAAAGTGGCAGATTGCATACCTCCCAAACCCTAATCCAACGGTCGCAGATTAGGGTCGCAAGCCATCTCATCCGTCCAACTTCGCTAGCTTGGACGGATAGCCTAGAATGGGAATTAGGCGACAAGTGAGGTATCACCATGATCATCATCCACCACTCTTCCACATAGAGTGATCGGCCAAAGCATGGCTTGCCCATGCAACCTCCAAACGATCACTCGAAGATGGCTAGGCATGCGTATGTTTTAAGATTCTTAATCTGCGACCTACTCCGTTAAGCCTTAAAACAACGATTCTTAATACATGCTGAATATATTCAATGCGTTACATGCATTGAATACACACGATATTTTATAAATATCGACTTCCCAAATAAATTTAACCCAGCATTACATGCTACCTTCTGTGGGTCCCACCATCCACACACTCGAGACATCAATCTTGTCACAAACTGGTGGATACATACTGGGGTATTGGTCTGGCAGTTTACAACATGCAGCGTGAAATGCACCATCACAAGAACGTGCCAGGAAGGCATGGACGGTTAGTGATGATGAGAGAAGTGGGCAAGACTGATCGTGTGACATTAACACACAACTCCACTACTCCATCACTCCACTTTCTTCACTTCCCATGAGAGACATGAATAAGGCCTAAATGACTTGTATAAATGGGTTCTCCTCCCTATTTCCAAAACAGAGAACCACACAGAAACCAAGTGTTAATACGAAACGTATTCAAACACCTAGAGCCTGCTTGCATTAATCGTAATCCTGCTCACCTTTCTGTTACAAGTCATAAACAAGCCTACCCCTTCACAATCTCAACACCTTCTTCGCTTCCCTCCCTAAGATCAACCAAATCTCCTTCACTTTGTGACCGAAACAAGTCTGGAACGGCCACTTCTTGGTTTAGGCCAGAATTGTATATATTGATATCTCGAATCAAAAGCACTCCCGTGCAGTGCATTTGTTTAGGGTTTAGATTCATTTCTCATCCACACACCCCAAATTACCGAAACCAGCAGAAGTAGTTTTTACCCATAAACACTATCCTAGTCCGAGACCTTAGTTATAGTAGACTAGAAATCAAGACTTTATATTTTTTATCACTAACATTGACAAACATGATTGAGATAGCAACGCATGCGAGTTCGACCGAGAAGTGCTCTAACACTTGTAGAACCGAGAAATATCGATGAAGCTCTTAGTGATCCCGCATGGGTGAATGCAATGCATGAAAAGTTAAATCAATTTCAAAGACAAGACGTATGGGAACTCGTACCTTGTCCCTCCAATATTAATATTGTTGGTACCAAATGTGTATTGAAGAGCAAGTCTGACGAATTTGGCACAGTTTTCAGAAATAAATCCAGACTTATCGCTCAAGGATATTCACAAATTGAAGGCATCAATTTTGACGAAACCTTTGCACCCGTGGAACGCCTTGAGTCCATTAGGCTATTATAAGCTCATGCTTGTTTCCTCAAGGTTAAGCTTTTTCAAATGGATGTTAAATCCGCATTCCTAAACGGAATCTTAAAAGAAGAAGTTTATGTTACTCATCCTAAAGGGTTTGAAAACCGTGATTTCCCAGATCATGTTCTCAAACTCAAAAAGGCATTATATGGGTTAAAACAAGCACCGAGAGCCTGGTTTGAAAAACTTACCACTTTTATTATTAGGAAAGGTTTTTCAAGAGGCATAGATGATAAAACCTTGTTTACCAAATGGAGTGGGAAAAATGTTGTCATTGCTCAAGTCTATTTAGATGATATCATCTATGGATCAACTTCTAAGAAGCTAGCAAAGGATTTTCAAGTTTCACTTGCTAGAGAATTTGAAATGAGCAATGTTGGTGAATTAAAATTCTTTCTAGGATTATAAATTCAGCAACATAAGGATGGAATTTACTTATCCCAAGAAAAGTGTGCAAGGGATCTTGTGACAAGACTCGGCTTGGATAAGTCTTCTCCAAAGTTAACACCTATGCCCACTACTGGTAAACTACATAGATATGAGAAAGGAGTAAAAGTAGATAAAAAATTGTATCGATTATTATTGGAAGCTTTTTATATCTAACATCTACTAGACCTGATATTTCTTTTAGTGTTGGTTGTTGTGATAGGTTTCAGCCTTATCCATAGGAATCTCATCTTGCAGCTGCAAAGAGGATCATATGATATGTCAATCACACTGTTGGGTATGGTCTATCCTACTCTTTTGATACTAACACTGACATTTCTGCTTATTCTGATTGGGTAGGATATGTAGAAGACTGAAAAAGTACATCAGGAGGTTTCTACTATGTAAGACTGAATCTTGTTGCTTGGCATATCAAAAAACAAAATCCACAATCCCTGTCTACATGAGAAGCAGAGTATAATGCCGCTGGGTCATGTTGTACTAAACTTCCGTGGATGAAACAAATGCTGGATGAATATGGACTTGATACTGGAATAATGAAGATCTTTTGTGATAACTCTAGTGCGATTCGAATCACAGAGAATCCAGTTGAGCACTCAAGAATGAAGCACATTGACATAAGGTACCATTTTATTCGAGATCTTTATGAGAATGATATCATAAATATGGAATTTGTGCCTTCCGAACAACAATTGGCTGACATTCTCACCAAACCATTTGACACTGCCTCTTTTCAACACTTATATCAGTCTATTGGTGTTGTTTCAGTTCATTAGATTTTTCCGTAACTCTTTCCCCTGTGCTTATCTCGAATCTTTTGGGCAATTGAGTTAGAACTCCAGTAGGTTTACGCCATGTTTGTGATTCACATAGGTTTATTTTTTGTAGTGTGTTTTGTGCAAAATCCTTCTTTTCTTTTGAAATTAAGGTCGCTCTTGTTGTTCCCTTGGGAATGATATTTTATGGGGGAGAGTTCTTTTGAACTTGTGCTTAATTGCCAAATCTTTGTGGGGAGTGCGGCTGTGGAATATTAGAGGGGTTATCTTGTATCTTTATGGACTCCTTGATGAATGCATTTAGATTCTTCTTTATGATTGCATCTAAACAAGATGATATACATTTACCTTTGGTCATGAAATGTCTCTTACGAAAATTTCATTAGGATCCCGTTCTTGTACCTTTGCCAATTTTATTGACAAAAAGGGGGAGAATTAATTATAGTTCACACTACAAATGCATATGGTTTTCGGATTATTATGTAAGGGGGAGTGGTTTCCATGTGAGATGGAGTATTGGCTAAGGGGGAGTGAAGTATCACCATAGTACTGTTGTTAAAGTTGTGATGCAATTGGACTTTGACGTTGTGTAATGATACTTTGACACTGTATAACAATGATTGAGAACTCTTGTTTTCTCGTTGTTATAACTATGGATTTTCAACAACGATGATGCTAAACTTACAACCTTTGGGATCATTGGATTACTTGGAAGAAAGGTTTGAAAAACGGGTATCCAAGTTGGAAGTGATGAAGATTTCGAGTATTGTTGAAGATTAGACGACACGTGGAATAGGAGCTACAAAGTTTTTTTATATATTTTTATATTCCATATGTATTAATAGTTTTGCTACTAAAATTGACAAAGGGGGAGATTGTTAGAGCATTGCTCGGTCGAACTCGCATGCATTGATATGTCAAGCATGTTTGTCAATATTAGTGATCAAAACTATAAAGTCTTTGATTTCTAGTCTACTATAGCTAAGGTATCAGACTAGGATAAAAAGTGTAGTTGAGCTCAAGCACTCCATGGCGATCATCATATAAGACAAAGGACTACTCAAGGAACCAGTGGATCTTCATCGACTAAAAGGTATGTGGAGACTTGAACTTATCTATCACTCAAAAGTGTATCCACTCCATCTCCTATCTTGAGACAAAAGTCATTTTGCAATATAGACTTAGATTATACACATGTGGATATTTCGAGCTGAGTATATCTCGCTTATCTATTTCTCGAAATATGTGTTGGTAAAGCTTTCGCTTTAGCCAAGTTCATCTTTACATAGTGACGAAAGTCATGTTATGTTTCAATCATTTTGGAAGTCGCTCTGACGAAAAATAGTTTGTGAATAACAACTATATAATGCCCTCTAAGAATGTTTCAATGATTGAAATGAGAGTTTAGACAATATAACCATTGGAGGATATAAGCATTGTTGTGGAAACACATATATGTATAAGTCCTTAGTGCTTGAACCGAAGTTTGCGAACTTTGTTGATCAAGTGAAACCGGTGTAGTCTTGAGCTTCAGTCCAAACCCAGATCCATTTAATCAGCGAAAATTCTCGATCGAGAATTTCTGCTGGAGTTTGTGAACTCCATCCGGGAACTTAAATCTGCGAACCCAGTCCGCGAACTTGAGTAGGTTATGTCTAAAAACGATATTTGTGAACTTATCTTAATAAACTAAGGAATGATATTCAAAATCGTGGCTTTATAGTTCATGAATCGATTCGAGTGAATCACATCGTTTTTGCTTCAATTGTGTCTTGTGTAGTACGTAAAGATCTAAGCAATTGAACAACTCTCTAACTAGTTCATTTGAGTCATTTGGACTAGTTATGGTGAAGAAGAATATGGTTGATATGAAAGTTATCATACGGCTAACCATTTGGTCAACTAGTGTTGAACCAACTAATGTACAAGTTTGGGTACGGATACACAAGCCTAGAAACGTACATTACAAGTGTGTATAACAAGATATGTTTTCGATCTAACGGTTGATAAATATTAGCTTGAATCTAATCAGGTTTTTATCTAACGGTGAATATTGAATGCTTTGTTACTAAGCTAGCATTGATTGCAAACCTAGATTTGAACTATATAAGGGAGAACTCTAACAACTGGGAAACCTAATCCCCACACATTCTGTGATACTAGTTTGCTAAGATAGAGTCGATTCTCCTTTAACCTTTGGTTTTCTTGTTCTAAAACCAGGTTAACGACTTAAATACTTCATTGGGATTGTGAAGCCAGACCGATAATACTTTTCTTGTATTTGTGTGACCTGATCTTGCATCTTCTATCGTACGAGTACAATTGTAATAATTGACTTGAGATTTTTATATCCGATAGGCAAGATATAAAAGTAGTCACAAATACTTCGTCTCATCGTTTGTGATTCCTCAATAATCTTGTTCGCTGCATCGATTAAGTTTATTGTGAGGTGATTGATAAAGATGAGCTGTTCTTCAGGAATATAAGTCTGGTTTTATCAATTGGTTACTGTTCGCCTTGATTTATCATAAGACAGAACAAAAACTCATAGGTTTATTCGTGAAAGACGAATTTATCTATCCTTGTAGACTTTTTTATGTGAGACAGATTTGTTTATTAAAATCTTCGACTTTGGGTCGTATCAACTCTTAGTTGTGAGTGAGATCAGCTAAGGGAATCAAGTACGCAATATCCTACTGGGATCAGAGGCGTAGGAGCATAACTGAACCTTGGATCAGTGTGAGATTGGTTGGGGTTCAACTACAGTCCAGACCGAAGTTAGCTTGGAGTAGGCTAGAGTCCGTAACGGCTTAATACAGTGTATGTTTAATCTGGACTAGGTCCCGAGGTTTTTCTGCATTTGCGGTTTCCTCGTTAACAAAATTATGGTGTCTGTGTTATTTCTTTTCCACATTATATTTCGTTATATATTTGAAATAATACAGGTTGTGCGTTGTTCAATCAATTAGAATATCCGACCTTCTTGGTTGTTGATTTAAATTGATTGACACTTGAATATTGGTCTTTGGTACCATCCAAGTTATCTCTCTTTGATAAAGACTCGCATATTTCTATTTGCTTGAGTATAGATCAAATTGAGAGATTGAGATAATAACTCCTTGAGATATTTTCTATTGATTGAGTCTAGTTGATTCTATAGAAATTAACTCGGAGTTGTCCATACATATTGCTAATCGAAATATTGGGTATGGTTTTTAGACCCCCGCTTTTTCACCATGCACTAACGCTTTTTAGTTAAATGAAAAATCGCACTCAATATATAGTTGCATCAATATCTGATATTACACACACTAAAAGAACACACGCTATAGTACAAAATAGATGGAGTACTTCCCGTCAAAAATGTTGTGATCAAACAAATGAACTAACATCCCACTAAGACTCCGTTTTCAATACTCTTGGAGTACCTTCAAATTGGTTGTTGGGTTGGAGTATCTTATTGGAAAAGGGAATCTAAATCGTATTGATTACTTAAAAAATTTGGTTGTTAGATTTTTGACATGGCATCGAAAAATACTTATGGAGATTCATAATCTTCTCGAGGATGGATATTAATGCAACTCGAACGTTGGTTTCATAGAAATTCAGTAGTCCAACCATCCTCATTGGTGAAATCGGATGGCTCATGTTAATTCAAACTCATAAGATTTTAGTTTTTCAAAAGATTTCATTCTAACCAATGAATCAAATTCGCAGCCAAAATTATAAAATGCCCTTCCAATAGCATTATATGGATAGTTGTAAAAACCAGAATCAATACTGAAGAAATCTAACAAATATCGAATCATCTAAAGTAATAGACCAAAAAAAAAAAAAACAAATACATCTGGATAACCAAATAATTTTTTTTTAGATACAATTCGCGAATAACCAAATAATCTTCCATGTTACGAATTCTGAAAAAGAAAATATTCGAACCTCCACTTTTACTTAGATGCGCTGATCAGAAGTAAATCCGAACTTGAGATAGCCGCTCAAGTTCTTTGGAAGCATCTCTCTTTCTTCCCTTATCTGGATAAGTCCCTGACTCCAGTTCATCGGATACTTTCTTAAAGCCCTTCAGTACTTTGAGATTATCGGATCAGTTTTTTATACTTTACTCTGAGATGCATACTTTAAACACAAAGGTCTCGTTCATGATCCTATCAAATACTCTCACAACTTTTCTCATTTCATTCATCTGTATAAGGAAGTGGGTACACTACAAGAAACTTAAGATATTGCAACACCTTATAATTGTGGCATAAACCCATATTAGTGTCACGATAACCTATGTAGCAAGAAGTCCTTTTTGCAGCACCAATTGTTTTGCTGCAGCAAGAGATTATACTTTTTTGCCACATTCTTTTTATATTGTTGTCACAGTTGTGTGGAAAAAATTTCATTTTGTAGCACTAAATTATATCTTTTAGTTGCAGCTGAAAAGTACTGTGACTAGAAATTTTCTTTAGCAACACCTATATTAAAGGTGTGGCAATATATGGTGTAACAATAGCTATACTTTCTTGTAGTGGTAAGTTAATGAGTGCAGCTTCATCAAATATGAAAACAAACCTGCAAGGGAACTTCTATGTACCTTTTCGCAGTATACTTTGTATTCAACGTGTTCCTTATCCGTGTACTTCAGTATTTTTTCAGCATTATGCCCTATGACAGTAAATGTTATATTTTCTGACCCAACGGCCACTTTTAGCTGAAGTAGATACCTACAAAAATAATTATCAATAAATATTGTTACTCATTAAAAAGGATTATCGGCAAAGTATATGATTATGGATGAAGTAATTGATTATATCATAAAATAAATTATTATATCATAAAACAAAACTTGCATTTAGATTCAAATTCACACGAAAAAGAAATTCCAACCATGTGCCAATCCAACAACGGTTGCCTCTCATTAGCAGATCTTATCCTAGATCACAAAAGACATTGGGGATTAGATTCTTAAACAGTATTGCCGATTGCTCAACTGATCCAAAGGTAGCTCCATATTATAGATGAAACCAACAATCTAAATATCCTTGGACTGGCAATACAAAAAAAAATGTTTAATTGTGTGTACATACCTTGTTACTTTCATACTGCAACATCTCAGTCAAATCAAAAAGAGTCACCATGTTTTCATATGAATTTCTCCTTCAAATCAACCCTGCCGACCTCTAAAGGCTCCCCAGAAATCCTGGAAAAGAACAATATACATCGTAATCTAACTAATTTATATATTAGGTTTATTAAGTTTACTGCATTATCCTCAACATTCTATAAATGAACTCTAGATACATGCTTCTACATAAAAAAAAACATTGAAGCGTAGTTTACTAGTGAACAACTTCTTTATCCTACTGTTTGCCTAAACTCACAAATAAAGAAAGAGATTGGAATCTATTCAAAACAGATTCATTGTGGGACTTCTCAATAGATTATAATTAAACTATATACGTCTATATAAACATACTTGTAAAGAAAAAAATTAGTGTATATTCTAAACTCATTGCAGGACTCCTCAACAGTTTACAAATAAACTATATACGTTTTTCCTAATTTATTAAAAGAGATACGTAAAGAAAGAAAGAAAGAAAGAAATACATCCTAAACCCGCAAAACCATTTTCTCATAAGGGAAAGAAGAAATTGTTGATTAGTCTTACTTTGTTCTGAAATCATGAACTTGTTGAACATCGAGATCCACGAATTCCCTTGATACAAGCGTAGGAAAGAGTCTAATTGCACCTATAATGTGATATTACATCAACATTCGTAGCTGAACGAAACCAACTTTTATGTACAAAAGCATTATGCGATCAAACATATTACCCAGATGATCTTTTACATATGTTCCAATGATAATCATCACCACAGGTACATTCCAACATATCTCCAGCATTCCATCCTTTATTACATGCACCAAATCACCCAGTGAGTTACTTTCATTGTAGTTCCCCTAGCACACAAAAAAACTCATTTAGAATAGTCAACATAATACCAAACTAAAAGCTAACGAAAAACGGCCAAATATACCTTTCATTCTCTATCACAATCTCTCGCATATATACATCACTTATTTTTTTTCGCATTCCCCAACTGATTTTGTCACAATCATTTGTCACAGAATTAAGCCTTCCAATCACAGCTGCAGGAATCCTAAAAAGAACAACATTGATTCTCCACAGATGTCTGCAAAGAAAACAATGAGAAGTATTATGAAATTTAATTGTGTTAAATGGTCATGAAAATGTTTATTTAACTCCAACCGAGTTTATTCTGGCTAATAAATCCGCTGTTAGGATTTTCATACCAAATAAACTAAATTAACTCTAAATCTGTTTTTTTTTAATATATGAAATATTTTCATGTCCTTTATTATTTTGAAAATGTTCTTAATTCTAGAACCGGGAATGCCAAGAGGAGGTATTTTTTGCAAAATTAATATAGTAGTTTCCTTTACCATTTCCAGAATTGTTTTTCCTTATAAAATATTTTACAAATTTAAAACTTATTATTTTATTCCATAAATATGTTGAGTTGATTTTTTTTTTATTTCAGTCATAAATGTACGAAATTAATATAATATTTTTTATTATTTTCTGGATTTTTTATAATAACTACATGAAATTATAAAAGATTAATAAAGATTAGTATAGTAATATTTTTGTCATTTCTATATTTTTTTCTTTTTTTCCTTACAAAAGATTTTAAAAATATAAATCTCATTAATTTATCCATAAATAGGTTGAATTTATTTTATTCATAAATGTAAGAATTAATATAGTATTTTTTTTCTGGATTTTCGATAATAACTATATGAAATTATAAAATATTCAAAAAATATAAATTATTTTATTTTATTCCATAAATATGTTGAATTGATTTTTTTTTTAATTTTAATCATAAATGTCCAAAATTAATATAGTAGTTTTCTTTATTTTCTGGATTTTCACAATAAATACACGAAATTAATATAACAATTTTTTCTAAATAATGAGGGTCGTCCTTCACGTGTGTCCCAACAATCCACCCAATCTACACCGCACATTGTCAGATCAACGCACCATATCTAATGAAATTTCATCCGAAGAATACGAATGGTTTCTCAATTAGCCAATGAGAGCGCGAGGTTATGCTCACCTACCAATAGGAGAGAGGGTAAGCTCCACTAGTGCTACTTTTATTCTGGAGTGAGGGATGGTATTGAGTTTTTAGGTTGTTGATAGACCCCTCCTTATCTTATATCCCTTTCTTCTTCCCAACTGGCTCATCTTACTTTCCCCTTCTTCCCCTGTTATTCAAAATTCAAATTTTCTCCTCCGCTTGTTACAAATACTTCGAATAAAACTCCTACTAGGGTTTCGCATCAGGGATTTATCCAAGGTTACAGAACCTTAAGTTACAAAACCATTTTTTCCGTCTCACTTTCCTCCCTTAGGTTACAGAACCTTAAGTTAGCTGATTAAGAAAATGGGGTTTTGGATCTAAAGCTCCAATACACAAACGAAGAGCGACAACTTGAGTGAGAACTTGTCTAATTTGATGTAAAACCTTAATTCTTTCATACTAATAGAAGGGAAATAAAGAATTCACGCTCACAATACCAAAAGTTAGTACCAAATTTCTCTGCAATGTAGGTGGCGATGAAATGTAGTATTTCACTTCCATTCTGGTGACGGTGAAATGTATCGTTTCAATGCCATTTTTTTATTTTTTCTTCCTAGTTTTGATTGTCTAGTCTTATTAACTAATATTGACGTTGTTTCATTTGTTGCTCTCTCAAGTAATTAAGAACCTTTTCTTATGCCCATATGTTATTCAAGTAGCTTCACATATTTTCAGGCATTCACGATGTCCAGAGCAAACGTTAATGAAAACAAACTTTCCAAGGGTCATTTTCAACCTTTCAGTAATTAAACTGTAATAATAGCTAGAAAGAGAGATCATGGAGGAAAAAAATGTCCAAAAAAATGGATATCTGTGAAGTGTCTTGCACAATTTTAGAACAAAAGAAAGTGTCCATTGTATCTTATGTTCATATTGATTGCTAAATGCAACTCAAGAGTATTTATCAAGTGTTCTTGCACAAATTTACAGAAAAAATATGTGTATAACATTTGAGTAACATCTTGTAAACTAAAATTCATCAATAAGAGCGGTTGTAGGTTCTTTGATCCTTGAAGTCGCAACGTTCGCTGGACACCCAAGATACTGACATATGATGGTTTCTTCATTCAGTGGGAGTTTCGAAAGGAACCGAACAACCTTAACATTCAAACTAAATGTGAAATTAATAGACTAATTAGTAACTAAAGAATCAAACTGAAAGAACAAAAATGGAATGTGAAACGTGAAATGTTTTATTTCTCCACCACTAGAGTGGAAGTGAAGTGCTGTATTTCACTGCCATTTGGGTGGCAGTGAAATTTTGAGTTTCACCGCATCTTATCTCATCCAGTATTCACGATTTAAAATGTATATGTGAATGCGTCATTTCACGACAACTGGTTCGCATGAACCAAGGTCATACATACTGCACTTTGTTTTTTCATCTATGCATACATAATAACAAGAGATAATCAAGATTCAATAGTTCTCGCACCTGGGGTTCTTCGTTTTCAGTAAGATCGGGTACATTTAAGGATATAAATTTAGAAAGTATTACATTTGATTCATTCGTCATTATAGTCATCGTCATGCCTTTGTCTAACTTCGTATTTCATAGATATAGGGTGGAAAACCTTGACGATTCTCTTAACGAGTTCTAAGTGAAATTGGGTTTTTAGGGATCATGTTTTGGTTAGTGTGATTGTTAAAACCAGACAGCTTAACTTAGGTTAAATGAATGAGTTGGGTTAGTACATTAAGTTAAACGAGTAAAGTTTAAAGGGTATTCTGGTCATAAAAAGTTAAAATTTAACTCAGTGAGTTAACTCCGGTTCTTGCACTCCCTTGATACAAATCTTCCCTTCCTATGAGAAAAGTGCTTTTCTAAGTACTAAAATGCTCCATTATGACAATTTTAGCCCACTTTTGTTATAAGGAGGGGGAATTTGGATCAAGTTTGTGGAAGAACCAGAGTTAACTCACTGAGTTACATTTTAACTTGTTTGTGACTAGAATACCCTTTAAACTTGACTCGTTTAACTTAATGTACTAACCCAACTCATTCATTTAACCTAAGGTAAGCTGTCTGGTTTTAACAATCACACTAACCAAAACATGATCCCCAAAAACAAAATTTCATTTAGAACTCGTTAAGAGAATCGTCAAGGTTTTCCACCCTATATCTCTGAAATACAAAGTTAGACAAAGGCATGATGATGACTATAATGACGAATGAATCAAATGTAATACTTTCTAAATTTATATCCTTAAATGTACCTGAGCTTACTGAAAACGAAGAACCCCAGGTGCGAGAACTATTGAATCTTGATTCTCTCTTGTTATTATGTATGCATAGATGAAAAAAAAGAATAACTGCAATATGTATGACCTTGGTTCATGCGAACCAGTTATCGTGAAATGACGCATTCGCATATACATTTTAAATCGTGAATACTGGATTTCTCTATGAGATAAGATGTGGTGAAACCCAAATTTCACTGCCACCCAAATGGCAGTGAAATACAGCACTTCACTTCGTCTCTAGTGGTGGAGAAATAAAACATTTCACGTTTCACATTCCATTTTTTTTCTCTCAGTTTGATTCTTTAGTTACTAGTTCGTCTATTAATTTCACATTTAGTTTGAATGATAAGGTTGTTCGGTTCCTTTCGCAACTCCCCCTGAATGAGGAAACCATCCTATGTCAGTATCTTGGATGTCTAACGAACATTGCGACTTCAAGGATCAAAGAACCTACAACCGCTCTTATTGATGAATTCTAGTTTACAAGATGTTACTCAGATGTTATACACATTTTTTTCCTGTAAATTTGTGCAAGAACACTTGATAAATACTCTTGAGTTGCATTTAGGAATCAATATGAACATAAGATACAATGGACACTTTCTTTTGTTCTAAAATTTTTCAAGACACTTCACAAATATCCATTTTTTTGGACATTGTTTTTCCTCCCCGAGCTCTCTTTCTAGCTATTATTCCATTTTAATCACCAAAAGTTTGAAAATGACCCTTGGAAAGTTTGTTTTCATTCACGTTTGCTCTGGACATCGTGAATTCCTGAAAATATGTGAAGCTACTTGAATAACATATGGGCATAAGAATAGGTTCTTAATTACTTGAGAGAGCAGCAAATGAAACAACATCAATATTCGTTAATAAGACTAGACAATCAAAACTAGAAAAAACAAAAAAATGGCATTGAAACGATACATTTCACTGTCACCAGAACAAAAGTGAAATACAACATTTTACCGCTACCTACACTGCAGAGAAATTTGGTACTCACCTACACTGCAGAGAAATTTGGTACTCACTTTTGGTATTGTGAGCGCGAATTCTTTATTTCTCTTCTACTAGTATGAAAGAATTAAGGTTTTACAGATTATTTTTTTTTAATAAATGATTTCGATATTCATCCATTAGTGGCGTCATACATTTGTCGATATAACATAGGTGATGAAGTGTTCAAAATATTGATGGAACCAGTTGGTATTTTGTGAACCATAGATGAAATTAGAGTTTTGGGGTTTATAAATCTCAGTATATTTTGTTAGGGTTTAGATGAAGAAGACGGAAGATCATTATTTTGTTTTGGAACGAGTTGGTATCTTGTGAGAGGGGTATTTTTGTCCGAGTCATAAGAAAGTATTGAATAGGTGTTATTAGGTGAGTTGAATGCGAGATTTTCACTCTCTTGATCCAATACCCTCTCCCTATAACACAAGTGTTTTAGCCCGCCATTGCCATGTGACAGTTCCAAATGAGAAATTTCTAAGTTAAGGTTGGATACACGTGATTTACTACTATTGTATTCATGATCAGTAGCAACCGCATGACAGTAGATTATTTGTTTGTTACCCTTGTACTTTTAAACTGCACAGGAAATCAACTTGCACTACTCTTCTTACTGGAAAAAACCAAGTCCTTGGCTGTCTCATTTGATTTATCATGCCTTGATTATTTGAACAAATTCGATCTCCGGCAGGTAAAAATCAGATGACAATTTTTTTTTTTTTTTGAAAATACTTAATAGATAAACTAGTTAATCAGGGTGAAAGCCTGTTGAGCATTGTGTTTTACAAAAGCATGAACATTATGAGATAGCTCTCTCCAAACAAAGTTCGTTTCGGAGAAGGTTGAGGCTATCTCATTTAGTTTTGGCCACCAAACCTGCCTCAGGGAATTACATTCAAACATACGAAAATAAGTAATATAGTCTACATATTCATCCACCATTACATTGTTGCTTTTGGATTGGTTGTCTCTCCATTTCCTCTTGAGGTCTTTCATCAGCTGCTTGTTCGACAATTGGATAAAACATGTTCGTTCATTTTGTTGTTGGACCCACATCAAACTTGCTAAGACCCCCAAGAAAGATCATTCCTCCTGAGAAGCTACTCGACAAGTGAAAATTCTGGTATCTGTGACTTGTTGTTAGATGACAATTTAGTAGTAGTAACTGAACACAATTACTGCACTAAGCGAATTATTGTACTATTTCACTATTTGGTCGGTTAGGAAATGACAGACTATCATACTAATAATAAAAATAATAACTGAAATGAATGGATGCTTTACAATATTTTCATTTTCATTTAATAAAACCTTAACAACCGAGTTTCGTCGTGGTGAGTGTTAGATTTCATGGGCCTGCCTGAGATGTGGTGTCGACTCTTGTTCTATGTACAACACATGTAACTAGCTTTTTTTTTATAGAAAAAACTTAGGCCTAAAAAGGCACTAAGAGCAGTAGATAGGAATTTTGTTGGAAGCGGTTGTGGATGCACCACTCTCCCTGCCGGCTTTGTTCTTACAAAATAAAGCTAATTTGAAGGTGTCCATATTTTGGTTACGATTGACTATACTAAGATTAAGTAAAACAAAAGATATGGGGTTGATGACCATATTTGTATTGTTGTCTTCCGGAGTGTTACTTTTTTCATAATAAGTAAGGTGAAATCTTCCTTGAGCAGCTTCATTGTAGAGGGACTTGAAACGATCTAGAATGTGTGTTGATTCAGCATATATTGAAATGTTTGTGTGCTGCATCTCTTTGGACCACTAGAAAGCTAGGTCTGCTCCTCGTGTGACTCCCCCTTCTCCATAGTATCCCGGATGTCCTCTAGAGCCAATGATGTTTCCTACAAAATCTGTCATAGTTAAAGCGGAGTAATAGACAGATTTGTCAGAATCTTGCAGAGTGCAGATACTGATATGTTTTCCAAAACCTGTTTCACCATTCCAATTGTAAAGAGTATTGGTTTGTTGCAAAGCATTATCAGTTTCCTCTGGTAAAAGAGGGAAGTTGTTTAGGATATGATCTGGCATTGCATGTATTCTATTATGTGTGCATAAGTTCTGCCTAATTCTGAGAGCTATAACTCCCACATTTGACTGAATTTGTTTGAAAATAAAATCACATCTAGCTTTACAGATATACCAACAAGTGGTGGCATAAATGCTGCAATCATTGTTTCCTGGTTGAACCCAGGAATTCAGCTAGTCAATGAAGATGGTGTTGTCTCCTGCCACACCAAAGTAGCAGTAGTGAAGTTTAGGAACATGTGTGACATGGATTCTTCTTACCCACTATTGCAGACAGTGCATAAGGGGTTGATATAATGAAGAATGCTAGATGTTTTTTGCATTTGTTGGTAGAATTCCATGTGCACATTTCCAAATAAAGATTTTGATGACTGAAGCCACATCCATGTTCCAGATGGCTTCCCAATTTCCAGATAGAGGATCATTTCTGTAGAGATGATCTATTTCCGCCTTGTACAACTCCTTGACAGAGAAAACTCCTTTATCATTGAAGTTCCATGTTATTCTGTCTTCTTCGTTTGGGTGTGTCTGCAGAGTAACAATCACATCAGCTTTTTCTATGCTGAAGAGGTTGGAGAGTAGATCTTCATCCCAATTTCCATTTTGAAGAATTTTTTTTTCTAACTTTTCTATGTTTTGTGGGAAGTGGTGTGGTTTTTGAAGTTTTTGTGTGGTATTTGGGATCCATAAATCTTCCCAAAGTTGGATTTTTCTACCATCACCAATCCTCTAGGAGCAGTGTTGTTGTATGTTACTTATGCCTTCTAGAATACCTTTCCATATCCAAGAGTCCCCATCCTTGATTTAGTATCCATGTTAAGGACATTTCTGCCTAGAAGATATATGGCATCCATAAGCTTGTACCATAGAGAGTTTTTATCCTGCTCAAGTCTCCATCCAATTTTTGTTATCATTGAGCTGTTAAATGGATACATATTCATGAATCCTAGACCTCCCAACTCTTTTGCTTTGCAAACAACTGTCCAAGCCTTAGGATAGTACCCAACGGGGTTTTCTATATTTTTACCCCAGAAGAAATCTCTCTGGAGGTTTTTAATGTCTTTGCAGATTTTCTTAGGCACCTTAAAGCAATTCATTTAGTAAATGCAGGCTGAGGAAGTTACAGACTTGATGATCACCTCTATGCCAGCAGGGTCAAAGGGGGGGGGGGGTGTATGTTTCCAACTAGTGAGTCTCAGATTCAATTTTTCAACTCCAGGTTTGAAGGAATTGATTTTGATTCTATGAATGAAGAGAGGTGATCCTAATTATTTATCATCCAGTTGTAGAACTTGCACTCCCATAGTAGTGCTAATTTGAGGAATGAGATCTGGATTAGTGTTTTTGCTGAAGAAGATTCCTGACTTGTAGAAGTTTATTAGTTGCCCAGAAGTATTTCCAAAAGACTGCAGAAGGTGCATGATATTTTGAGCTTCAGTGGTGTTTTCTTTGCAGAAGATCATGCAGTCATCATCAAATAAGAGGTGGCTGATAGAATGAGCTGTTTTGCATATCTTTATCCCATGAATAATACCCATCTCCTCAGCATGCAGAATAGTTCTTGAGAGGGATTCCATGCAGAATAAAAACAGATAAGGGGATAAAGGATCACCTTGCCATATACCTCTAGATGTCTTGAAGAACTTATCAGGTGAACCATTGATGAGAACAACAAAAGTAGGGGTTGATATGCATTGATAGATCTTGTTGCATCATTGCTCATCAAGGCCAATTTTTTGCATGATTTTCATTAGGAAGTCCCAGTCCACTATGTCAAAGGCCTTTTCCATATCAATTTTTATTCCCATAGAACCAGAATTACCTTTTTCCCTCTTTTAGACCTCATACTGTGAATAATTTCATGAGCAATAGCTATATTGTAAGATATTTGCCTTCCAGAGATGAAATAAGGTTGGTAAGGGGATATGATCTTGATTAGTAAGGGCTTCATTATTTGAGCTAAGAGTTTAGATATGATTTTTTAGGTGGTGTTACAGAGACTGATAGGTCTGAAGTGACTGGGGGAAGAAGGGTTATCCACCTTGGGGATAAGAGAAATGAAGGTGGCATTCATCTCCCTTAGCAGATGGCCAAAGAGAAAGAAGTGTTAGACTATTGAGATAATATCATTACCTATGATGTCCGAGTTGAGTTTAAAGAAGTTTGGTGGGAATCCATCTGGCCCTGGAGCTTTGTCATTTGCAATACTAAATAATATGGCTTTAATTTCTTCAGGTTCAGGTTTTCTGTTGAGGGTGTTATTGTCTGCAATATATATGGTTGGAGGGATAAGGTTGAGTATTTCAGAAGAGGGTTTGGTTATTTCAACAATAGCCATCTGAGAGAAGTGATTGGTAAAGCAGTCTTTAACCTCTTGATGCTCAGTAATCCATCTACCATCTTCAGTTTGAATGGTTTTAATTTTATTCTTTCTTATTCTGCTTTTTGTGGCTCTGTGAAAGTAACTTGTGTTCTTATCTCCCAGCTTGATGAGTTGGTCCCTGCTCTTAGTTTTCCAGAATCTCTCTTCTATGTCATGCCAATTTTTGAGTTGCTTTCTAGCATCATCCAGAGCTTTCCCCCTGTCAGTTTTGAAGTAGTGAGTATGTAGCCAATTCAGATGTTTCTTGAATTCTTCAATGTTGGTTTTGATGTTTCCATAAACTTCCTAGTTCCAGACTCTGATTTGTAATTTGATGTCTTTGAGTTTTCTGGCAATTGAGAAAGCACTTGAACCTGGAGTAACCTTTTTCCAGCATTCATTTAGAGTTTTCCTGCAATCAGCATGATCTAACCATGGGCCAATTTTTTTGAATGGGATCTTACCATTCTTCTAATGGGGATTAGAATTTACCAAAATGGGGTGGTGATCAGAACCAATGGCTAGCATATTAGTGATAGTGGAGTTTGGGGTAAATATCCAGCCAACTATCATTAGCTAGACCTCTATCCAATCTTTGGTCAGTTAGAGTAGGGCTTTTCTCTTATTTGACCAAGTGAAAGGGCATCTAGATAAACCAAAGTCAATGAGATCTAAGTTTTGTATCTTTTCATTGAATATTGAGGCTTCATTAGCATCTATGGGATGAGTACTGAAATTTTCTGTTTCATGGAGGATAAGGTTGAAGTCTCCAATGACCATCCAAGGTAATTTATTAGATATAGAAGTTTGCTCAAGAGTTTTCCAAGACATTAGCTTGGATTGAGTATCATAAGGATTACCATATTAGCCTATAAATAACCAAGGAGGGCTGTTGGAATTTCTGATTATATCATTAATATGGTTTAGAGAGCAATCTAAGATTTCTAGTGTTATATTTATTTTCGATATCAAAGCTAATCCACCAGCAGTGCCACTTTCCCCTCCTGGATTAACATACCAAAAATTGTTGATTCCTAACTTCTGTAAGGTTTTCTTTAATTTATCATGTTTTTGTCTAGTTTCAGACAAGAATATGATGTCAGGATTTAGCATATTGAGCATATCATTGAGATATCTTTTAGCATCCCTAGCACCCAATCCTTGATAATTCCATGCTAAGGAACTAAAGAATTGCCAAAAATATGATATTGCTGGATACTTTGAGATAAATCTTCTAGTAATGCCATCATAATACTTATGAAGTAAAGAATGCACAGGGGATAAAATGCTTATGAGTAAAGAATGCATAGGGGATAAAGCTTTATGTAATGAAAGTAAGAGACCAAGTTGAGATTGTATACCCTTGTCCAGAAGAAGAGCAATCCAAAGAGACATTAGCCAAGGGTTTGAGGTGATTGGTCTTATGCTCCTGAGTAGATTCAATTTGATCCTTATATCTTTTTGCATTTGTCATGTCTGTACTATTCATGGAAACAATTTTTTCATTTGGAACATCTTTCTTTCTCTTGGTATCAGTAAAAGGGGTAGGAGAGGTACTGACAGAGCTATCCTCAAGGGTCTCAAATCTGTGAGCTTTTTTCTTAGCCCTCAAAGCAGCTTTTTTCTTCTTTGTTGCACCAGCTTCCATATTTGCTTTGATCTGAACTAAGGTAGGAGTAGAGTGGATAGGAAATAACTTTGGTGAATTGATGACTGAGAAGTATTGCTCAACAACAGCTGAATCCTGATCAGGTTTGCTCAAGATGTTGTTGTTGTTGTTGATGGGAGTAGTTCTGGCAGCAGCTTTCTACTTTGGTAGTTTTTTCTTATAAGATCCAGTTATCTTTTTTGCCATTTATAGCCTTTTGTGTCTAATTTAACAGGCCAAGACATCTGGGTGAGGGGAGTCATTAGAATTAGCAGTATGGGGGGGATAGGCTCCAAATATGATAGGGTTGTTGGATGTAGACGCAATGTATTCTATTGACTTTTCAAGCTCCAACCTTTTTGCAATTTTCATTTTAACTTTAAACGCATCAGCTGCATCAGCATCAGAGTAGTGCCTGTGAATGATATCTTTTCCAGCTTGAACTACTTTTTGTCTAGGAGTTATAGGTGCAGGTGCTGGTTGGGTGGTTGGTAGGTGATGATGCTTTTGCCTGTTTTGGTTTGGTGGTGCAGGGCAATGAGGGCTTGGGTGATCGAGAATTCTGTAGACTTTACATAATTTGATGCCATTGAGAGCATAAGAACACTCTAGCTAATGAGATAGAGTAGGTGTTTCATACGCCTCTATCCAAAATTTGAGAGATCTAGTTATATTGATATTAACTTTTACTTCCATATTTTTCTCAAATTTGTCTCTTCCATAGGTTTTTTTTAAGCCTTGATAAACACCAATTGGTTGAATGATGTTTGGGATGTCTGGTATAATATGAGTGGGTATTCTCTTGATTAGTAGCCATATCATGATCTTGGAGAATAGTTCTTCATCGATAAGTTCAGGACCCATAGTAGGTATACCCACTAGAACTATCAGCTTGTCAAAGACCCCTCTAGTGCCTCCATCTCTCAAAGTAGAATAATCTTCTTCATTAGTGGTTCTGATGATGTAAAAGTTTATTCTTCTGTTCCATATTTCAACCTCGATTCTGCCGATTATCTCTCAATGAGCGTTAATGAAGTTGTTAACTCTAGATATTTGGAAGCAGATATTACTACAAAGTTTGCCAATGAAGCATCCTTTCCAATCATGGGATTGCTTGGTTCTAATATTTTCTGAGTTGATAAAGACTTTGGGAAACAAATCCTCAGGGATGGTTAAGGATGTATTCATTTTTTTACTAAGTTTTCAATGGAAGGAGGGTTAGAATTTGAAGATGAATCAATTGAGAGAAGGTTATGAAACCAGAGACTGAAATATGTGAGAAGGTTATGTTTACTTTGTTTATGAATGATAGTGTATAAGACCATGTGGATGATGTTGATATGACTAGCTTTAATTTGAAAATATTCCACGGGATGATTTTGTGCCTTGTCGTAACCGAAATGGTTGCTGATAGCAGTAGGGATGCATATGTAGTCGTACTTTTTTTTGGAGCTGACAGCTAAGAGCTTGTTGACTTGGACGACCATGGCTAATGGTACTTTGGATTGCGACCTGTCAAAAATAATAGTACTGGATTCTAAAGCGTTAGTGACAGCTGATATTGAGTAAGATTTAGTAGTTCTTACCTTTTTACATTGATGTTCATTTATATTGTTACCGATTGAGGCTGGTGAGGGGGTGGGGGGTGCCTGAAGTGAGAGAGTGTGGCTGCTACCAGACATTTTTATTCCACTTAGAACATGACTCAGCTTGCGTCTGAAAGAGAATATGATGTATGAATCTTTGAGTTAGATAAACAAATAATTCCTTGAAAGGTTGAGAAGGATTGTTAATCGGATCCAGAGTTACGGGTAAAACCCGTAGTGTTATATCTAGAGTCCAACTCGCTGTTATGGTCAAATAGTGAGTGCCAAGTGTTTGATGCCGCTTTGCATGAGCCAATAAGAGATAGTTACTTTTTCTAGGCCAAAGTAAGTAGCTAGTAGACTTTCCAAGTTGTAAGATCGTGTGAAACCAATCTATAAGATTAAATTTCGAAGAGCCATCAGTGATAATGGACGGTTTTGATATGAAGACTGTTGCTCTTAAAATCAGAGCAATGCAAAAAAAAAAAATTTGTCGATCAAGATTCCAAAAAGAGATCAGGCACTGCATAATCAAGCAATGAAGGGAGATCGAAGGTCCTCTGGTGAAAAAACAAGATGATTAAAAAATTCCTAGACTGAGCCATCCCATGCATCAGGTAATACACACTGAGATTCCAGGGATTTTTTTTTTATTGGAGATTTAAGATTAGGGTTTGGATTATGGGTATTGATATTATCTAATAGTTGAGTGATATTGCAAAACTCTACTAGGATGATGCAGCTCCAAAAATTGAATCTTCTCCAGAAACAATTGGAAGCAGGTTTCATGGCGATTTTGATACTAAGATCGCTAGTGGGGGTTCTGGAGATGGAGATGAACGTAATACAGTAATTGGGAATGAAGGTCAGTAACAGCAGAGAGAGCGTGGTTGTCTGCAAAATGGCCTTCTTGTGGGCGTTAAATATGGATGGGTATTGTATGCATTGCATCCCACTCGAGGCCGATTTGTAGTGAATGAGGGTGTTGTTCTGGTGGGTGATCAACACATTGTTTGTGGTGGAGCACGTCAGGGATTCTTCGCATCTCCTGTTCCTGAGGAAGCTAAAGCTCAAATTCATATGAATGATTCTCTTCCTATCCCTATTGATGCAGTCACTTTCTCCAACTTGTTCATGCTTGCACCGGAGATTCAGCAGATGGCTGCTGATGTTGTGCTGATAGCCAGGGATGGCCTTGGAGAGGTAACTCATTCTCAAGAAGTACCATATGATGAGCCTTTGCCGGTACCTGGTGATAGAGCCTTTGTCAGTCCCAGGAGAGTTGCTGCTTCCAAACCTGCAGAGGAATCTACAAGTGCATCTGGAGATGCGGGAATTGTCTAACCAGATAGGCTTCCAAACATTAGTCAGAGAGATGTGGGAGGTTCGTTGAAAAACAAGGTCACAAATTCTAGAAAAAGTTATGATAATCTTGTTATGGTATACTCTTATAATGTTTGACCAAGTGGTCCTGTTAAGGTTTAAATTTGGTTTTTTGGTTTTTATCTTAAACAAATTGTGCATGTTGACAGAACTGGTTGTTGGAAACTTTGTGCTTTGCTTTCCCAGATGGCATATATTTGGATTGTAAATATTCCAATAGGTAGAATCACCAACAAAATTAACATGATAGCGGTAGAGTTGGTAACAATTCCAGAAATTAGAATTGGTAAAAATTACATGAAAGAGGTATAGTTGGTAACAGTTCCAGAGAGTAGAATTAGTAAAATTAAGATAATAGAGGTAAATATTATGTTTAGAGAAGTAGCTCATGATAAAGGACATGTTCTGGGTATGCATTTGAGTATATAAAGTAGTTCTAGAGTTAATCCACATCTCTCCATCAGTACTAGAATTAACCCACAGCTCTCCCTGAGAAGTACTAGAATTAACCCACAACTCTCTCTCAACATACTGGATATGGTTATGGGATTGCTGGTCATTAAATTTAATGAACAAGGAAAGGCAAGTAAACTGAATCAAGATTATGGGGAGATTCATACCTGAATGAAGAGAGATGGATTCCAAGAATTTTACCCAATTAAGCTGAATTCCCAAATGTCTCAGAAGGAGTAGAGGATGTAAATAGCAAACATAGAAATCCTTGAACCCATTGTTATAGAATATGTATAGAAGAGTGTTGTAGTAGTTACTGCTGCCTCTAGGAGAGAGCTTAAGATAATCAAAATTAAAGTGAAGGTTTTGAAGAGAATTTGTGGGATTATATTCTTCAGTCTTAGCTAGACCAGTTATCCTAGTACTTGAAACATTTTGATCTAAGTAACCAATATTAGGGTGGGGTTTGATTTGCTGGACCTTGAATTGCAGGGGGAGAAATTTCTTTGCTTCCTTGTAGTTGGAGAATAATATGATTTTATTTTTACTTGAATCAACACCTGTGGATTGTTTCTTGGTAATGTGGTTGTGTTGAGATTTAACCTTGGAAGGGGAAATACAAGCTTCCAGGCTAGAGTAACTTGTGATTTTGCCACAAATGGGGTTATTTGTGCTTTGACTGATCCTTGTGATGCTTGTGATGTTTGTGTTGCTTGTGATTATCTTCATTTCTTCTGTTTCTAAGAGTATTGACTGTAAGTGATGTTGTATACAGTTGCAGTAGCACTGGTTCTGGTGATTTAAGTTAGCCATAAAGCTAGGCATAAGAACAGACTTAAGGATTGATAGTAGAAAATAGCATCAGAGGAAGAAGGAGGAAGAAAACCAAAGTGAACTGGTAATTCCGGTGAGAGTCCGGCAGCAAATGACCGTTGGAACTAGCCGTTGGAGGTAAAAGACATTAGAAGAACGACTAGAAATGGCCGACGAGAGGGGCTCGGAGCTCAGAGATCAGAGAGGAGAGAGAGAGGAGAGAGAGATGAATCAAGTTGGGTAGGTTTGGTCCATTTACAGTGATAATACTTTTTACACACGTAACTAGTTGGAAGCAACTCAAACGAAAAAGATACACGGAAACAACGCTCAACAAACTTTTTAGTTTCAGTTATGATGCTACTTTTTGACATTTCTAATTAAACAAAATTAATTTAAAACTAATCAATCAATCTCTGATATAATTTCAGATTAATAAACATAATTTTGTCTCAGAAATTAACCCTAAAAATTGGAATAGAGATCGCGAGGATCTGAAGGTAATTATGATCAAATAATATTAGATCACGAAAATTATGATCAATTCAAAAAAATCAATTTATTTTGATTAGAATTAATTCCTTGAAAATAAAACTCAAATCATTCATCAGATCAAATCAAAATAAGGAAATTAAATATATTATTATAAAGTAACTAGATCGATTGATCGATAGATCTAGTAATTATAATCTGGTTTACATACAACCCAAAGACTCAAACTTGAATAATCTAAGTGGTTTTCCATTTCCACCATCGAAACTTAAACCAGTAGGTATCGCAGTAGCAAAACAGGAAGAAGAACAGTTTGAGTTATTATTATTAGAAGAAGAAGGATTGTTATTATTGTTTAATGCTGATGCTAATGCTAAACAACCTTCGCTCTAAGACCTTCGTATCGGATATGATAATTTATTACTCGTCTTAGAACAATTAGTTGTTGCTGAACTAGTAGTTGTTTTTTGATGATGATCTATGTAATGCACAACTACAGTTTTTATGATATGGATTTGTATCTGATATTGATATGCATCCTTCAAATAGACATCTAAACAATCCTTCTGCTGCTCTGCGGCCATTTCTTCTTATTTCATCATATCTAGATCGTTGAGTTATGTTTCAGAACGATCTATGTATATATAGATACGTAGGAATTTTGGGTGTTTAAGACTTTATGTAGGAGTTTTGGGCATTTAAGACTTTATATATAGGGGGACTACTGAGTTTTGGTTAATATATACACAAAAATGGTATGTAAAACTCTATCCAAACTTCAAAGAAAGTATTGGTGGGGAAAAGATGAAAATGGTAAAAATATCAAAGGAAAAAAAGGAATTTGCTTGAAAGCTTGGAAAGCTATGTGTAAATCCTTAAAGGAAGGAGGATTAGGCCTTCAAAACATAGAAAAATTTAATTTGGCGATGATAGCCAATATGGGTTGGAGAATCAAGGAAAAACCAGAGACCTTATGTGCCACCATTCTGAAAGCTAAGTATTTTCCTAAAAATGATGATATTTTACATATAAAACCAAAACCAGGTGCAAAAGATAGTTGGGTCTGGAAAGGGATACACGGTGGAGTTCAACAAGTAAAGGCAAATTGTATATGAAAAATTGATAATGGCAAATTGATAGATATATGGGACGACAAATGGATCCTTGACACCACAGTACCCATACCAAAACTAACCACAAGAACTGGAAACCTAAGAAAGGTGAGTCATTTAATCACAGAAAACAAAACATGGGATCTAAACAAACTCAATGACTGTTTTGATTAGCAAACGGTTCAAAAGATAGTAGATATTACCATACCTACTCAGAATGAAGAAGACACATCAATATGAAATCTAAACAATAAAGATAAGTTCATTGTTCATTCACTATGTGAGTCTATTAACAATACAGATGAAACTACCACAGCTGACCGGGGAAAGATATGGAACCTAAATTCAACACCATCAATAAAAATATTTATGTGGAAAGCTGCGCATTCTATCCTTCCAACAGGACTAAGGATGGTCGCAATCCTTCCAAACATAGAAACTAAATGCAATCTATGCAACTGTGGTGAGGAACCTCTAACTCATCTTTTTCTTACTTGCAACTTCACAACTCAGGTTTGGAGACATTTAAATTATGATATGAACTATATTAGAGATAATTGCAATACTTTTCATGATTGGTTAAATTCATGGTACAAAGAAGAGAATAGAGGAAAATGCATCTTAGGATGGCCAGAATATTGTGCGCTAATAACCTGGCACATATAGAAAGAAATATGCGAAGTTACCTTCCAAAAAATTGTTCAAAATAGTGCTAACACAACACATAAGATTGTAAGATTTATCAACAGTCAGATGGCTATTGTAGGGCCCAGTTATAATATGATGCAGAACTTGTATTACAACCCTATGCATGACGAAGTATTACAAATTCTTAACAGTGAACCAGGAAAAAACTCAGACTTATATGACTCTAAGAATAAATATTGTTGTTTCTATGCATAACCCTATTACCTCTTCAGGAACTGGCTTAACTCTTATTGATTATGCAGTTAGAATTATTGAAGCTAGGGGATCCTATGCAGACTGCACTACAAGGGAAAACCTATATGAAAAAGGAGCAGAAGCTTCCTTCCAATGAGCTACTAAATGGAGTGGGTATCAACTCATCTTTCAAAGTGACTCTACTACAACTCTGAATCTGCTGATGGGAAGATATGCTGAAGCTAGAAAACATATATACAAAATCAAATTAATGATGCTATTAATTTTAAAGTTAATGATTTTATTTTAACTTCTAGATATGTTATTAAGAAAGCAGCATATATAGACACTTTTTGCCATCGCAACACAGTAAAACATACTTGGAAAGGAGAAGCTTTAACGGTGATTCTGCACAACCATATAAGGAACTGTATTAATCTTTTAAATGCAAATGTAACTCAGGTTTCTGATAACACTATTATTAATGAAATATTAGAATGAGGTTTTACCTTCTTTTCAGAAGAAAAAAAGAAGTTAATAAATACACTATTAACAATAATATCAAAAAGTAATACGTAATAAATAATTTGCAGAGTAGAACAATAAATTTGCAAAAATGATACATGGATCGAGATTTTACACCGCGGCCAGCACTGTGATTTTTTTTGGTGAGTGGTGGGGCCCACTCCTGCCCCACCCTATATCCCAATGCTCAGGGTCATTCCAGGACTGTCGGATGACCCTCGGTGCACAGCTTGGTGCTGCACCTCGGTGCATGTATCAAGTCTCATAAATTTGTAACATTTGTCGGCTTTTACTGTTGTAGTAAATAAACAAAGTCAGCTGGTTTCGTGGATCGATGCGCGAGAATTTGTCTTTGATACGGAAAACAACAAAAATTAATGTTATCAGTGGAGTTATTGTTTAGGTTAACTATAACTAAGCATAGTCACTTAGTCTGTCGACTAGCTAGCTATGGAAAAGATGGAATGGATGGAGTGTTTCTTTCCCTCTAGATTCATCGTCTCCAGAGTTTCCCAACCACTATCTTCCTTTGTTTGCTGTGACGACTTACAAAGAAACGAATTCAAACTTGTTGCTTACTGACCCAACTTAGCTATATCATAAAAGCAGAAATACTTGTGTTAGAGGAGTCCATCTATGTGCACCCCCACTTAACTTTTTTTTTTTTTTTTTTGATACTGAAGATGAAGAATTTTATTAATTGTTGGGAGAGATTACATGATTCAGGTCAGCTTGTAATGCTGCCATAATAAAGTTTGGTGGATGTTGAGTCCAGCTCCTATTTAAAAGAAAAGTACGTGCATGTTTTGCCAGTTTGTCTGCTGGATTGTTATGCTTTCTATTGATGGACTTGCAAGACCATAGTGGATACTTGCTAAAAAAGCTAATGATATATAAAATTCTATTCTGTAATTCCCATCTTACTTGGCCATAGCTTCCTTTGGCTGCTGCAACCACATTTTGAGCGTCTAATTCAAAACACACATGTTGTATGTTCAGCTCATTTGCCCATAACATGGCTTGCATCAATCCTTCTATCTCTGCGTGTTCTGCGTCTAGGTGTCCACATTCATGGATGCAACGTCCTTGCTCGAAAGCACCTGCAGAATTACAAAGGATTAGTCCAATGCCTGTATAATTAATAAATGAAACAGTTTTAAAAGAGGCATCGCAGCATATGGAGTAAGTATTAGCATCAGGTGGTATCCAATTTGTTTGTGTATCACTAGTAGGCCGGTTGTTACACAATGCAAGTTGTGTTTTCCTCATAGATGACCCCGTCATGTTATTAAGGTACTGAATGTTACGGATTACTTCAACAGGGTTAGGTTTTTTTCCATCAAAAACGCTCCTGCACCTTTCCTTCCATATTTCCCAGCTTGCATTTGCCATTTTCACAATCCAGTCTGCATCTAGTTTGGTAAATTCATTTGTAAACCAGCTTATGATCCATCCGTCTATACTCGTATCAGCAGCTTCCATACTTCTTCTAGCACCCGTAATTGAGGTCCATACCGCCTTAGCAAAAGGGCAATCCCAGATGATGTGTTTAGTTGTCTCTTCTACTTGATGACACATACTACATTGTTCTCCTCCAAACCGTGTGACTCTGCCCATACGTTCACTTGACGGCACTGCATCATTCATGCATCTCCACAAGAAGTTTTTTATTCTTGGCAAGGTATCCAAGTTCCAAAGCTTTCTCCATATTGTCGCCATATCTTCATCATAAATCTCAGCCACATTGGTTTTGATGTCTACCAGCTTGTTGTAGGCCGATTTAACCGTAAACTTACCATTCCTCGTAAGAGTCCATATTAGTCTGTCCGGTGAATTTGCTAGGATTCTCATGTTTAGAATCTTGTTAACATCATCAGTGGAAAAAATTTGTTGAAGAACTGCAACTCTCCAGGTTCTGGTATCTGCATCTATGAGGTCACTTACCGTACTGTAGTTGACTGCCACTTCGAAGTCAGCAATGGAGATTGGCGGTTCTTGTTTTCCCATAATCCAATTATCCTTCCAAGTGATTATCTTCTTACCATCACCTACAATCCAGAAACTGTATTTTTGAACAAATTTTACTTCTCCATGTATACTTTGCCAAGCATATGATGAATTCTTTTTCCTTGTGGAGTGCAGCACTGAGGTATCTGGAAAATTTCTTCCCTTCAAAGCTTTAGCCCACAATTGGTGAGAATTATGGCATAATCTCCAGACTGACTTCGCTAGCAAAGCCTTGTTAAAACATTCCAAATCTCTGAAGCCCATGCCACCAACATCTTTGTGACTATTAACTGTCCCAAGATATGAAGTATACTCCTTTACCATCCTGTTTTTTCCACCAAAATTTCCTTTGCACCTTGTCCATTTCCGTAATCGTTGCTTTTGGTATTTTAAAGACTCCCATTTGATGAGATGGCATAGCATTTAAGACATGCTTTACCATAACTGATCTGCCAGATTGTGTCAGAAACTTGCCATTCCATCTGAGTAGCCTAGACTTCATTACATCAACCATAGAAGAAAAAGAAGCAGTCCTTCTTCTATTAAGAAACATTGGAATACCCAGATATCTCTCATCGATAGACATCTTCTTCATTTTCAGTCTTCTTAACAAGATTCTGCAATGTCTTGAGTGGAGATGCTTTGAGAAGAATACTGCTGATTTCTGGAGATTTATTTGTTGACCTGAAATGGCGCTAAAATCAGATATTAGCTGCAGCAGATTGTTGACATTATGTAAGTCAGCTTTCACAAAAAGTAAACAGTCATCTGCAAAAAGGAGATGTGAAATTGGAGGTGCATTTTTTGCTATCTTTATGCCTTGGATCTTCTTTTCATTTTCTGCTTTCGCCAAAGATCTTGTGAAAACTTCCATCGTAAGAAGAAATAGATAGGGTGATAATGGGTCACCCTGTCGTATTCCTCTTGTTGGCTTGAACTCTGTACAAGGTGATCCATTCAACATTATTTGAATTTCTGTGGTACTTATGCATTCTTGAATCAAGTCGCAAAAGTGATCTACAAATCCAAAACTCTGCATGATTCTCCTTAAGAAAGACCACTCCACGCGATCGAAAGCTTTGGACATATCTAGCTTCATTGCCATGTAACCCCGTTTTGTCTTCTTTCTTTTCATACAGTGTATTAATTCATGAGCAATTGTGATGTTGTCTCCTATCTGCCTCCCTGGAACATATGCTGCCTGCATAGGAGAGATAAGTTTATCCATCAAAGGTTTTAATCTTAGAGACACAATTTTTGTGATAAGCTTATATGTAGTATTACACAAAGCTATTGGCCTGTAATCGCCTGGTGATTGCGGCAATTGGACTTTTGGTACTAAGCATAGATTAGTCTTGTTCATCTTACGAAGTAGTCTTCCACTTTCAAAAAAATGTTGAACCATTTGTATAACATCAACTTTTGTAGTATCCCATTGTGTTTGGAAGAAACCCGGTGGAAAGCCGTCTGGACCAGACGATTTCCATGGATGCATACACTGTAAGGCTTTAAAGATCTCTGCTTCATCTGGGATTCTGGTAAGTGCAACATTTTCAGCTTCTGTAATGCAACTTGGTAGCAGACTAAAAAGATCATCATTTTGGACTGGATTGGTAGTGCTCATGATATTGGTGAAGTGGGAAGTAAGAATTGCTTCAAGATTATCCCTGCCAGTACACCATGATCCATTTGGATTAAGAAGAGATTCAATTCGATTCCTTGCTCTTCTCTTGTTCGTTTGCTGATGAAAGTACTTTGTGTTCTGATCAACTTCACGAAACATTGTATCTCTAGATTGTTGCCTGTAGAATTCTTCTTCTCTTGCATGCCATTCATTAATTTCTTGCTCAATTTGTTTGACTTGTTCGGTGATATCAGTTACAGTAGTTGAATGTTGCAAATCAGTTAGTTTGTCTTGGAGGCATTTAATATTATCATGAATGTTGCCATAAGTAGTTCTGTTCCATTTAGATAGATCTCTTCTAGTGTTATCTAATTTTTTATCTAATCCAAAAGAAGCAGAACCATGCACATTTTTAGACCACGAACCTTTAATTTGTTCTTCACAAGAAGCCTCTCTAAGCCAACATTCAAAGAATTTCCAGTTCCTAGATTTAAAAGTCTCATTGGGGTGAAAATCTAAGAAAATTGGGCAGTGGTCAGATCCTAGGAATGGTAGATGCTTGAGTATGACATCAGGGAAAGAGATAAGCCAATCAGGGTTGATAAGAGCTCTATCTAGTCTGGATTTTATTCTACCTGTACCATTCTTACTACTAGTCCAAGTATAGGGACTACCATGGAATCCTAAATCTGAGAGACCAATACTTTGAATAAGCTGCACTATCTTAGGAGTTTTAGGGGAAGAGCCTGTAGTGCCAGCTCGCTCATCAGCATGCATGGTAATGTTTAAGTCACCTAAGAGTATCCAAGGGGCATCTATATCAAAATTCTCACAAACATTTTTAATAGATTTCCATTGTTCTTTCTTTTCTTGCGGATAAGGGGATCCATAAACACATGATAGCAACCATTGGGGTTTAGCCGGGTCACTCTTAACAAGACAATGAAACATGTTTTTATCATGATAAATAATATCTAATTTAAACCCATCTTTCCAAAGTAAACAAATGCCTCTTGCTCTTCCTATAGAAGGAACATAAAAAATATTAGGAAAACATAAAGGTTTAACATGCTGACGGATGTTATCAGAGTGAATTTTGGTTTCCTGCAAAAATATTATGTCAGGCTGAAGCATTTTGTTTATATCAGATAGGTAGTTTTTGGTGTCTTTGGCAGCATAACCATTACAGTTCCAAGCTAAGATTCTCATTTGTCCTAATTGATTGTGTATAATGAGTAGATTACTGAAATGTGTAAAGCTTAGAGAAAATTTACGAAAAAGAGTAAAACGAAAAGTTTGATGAGAGAAAACTGGGTATACCTGCACGGCCATTTCCTGACTTGCATTTGTGGTTTCAAAAGTGAGATCTCCTGATTCATTTGCTTTCACCATCGAGTTATTATGGTTCCACATATCAGCAGTATTGATATTTCCAGTACTGTTAGGTGGCTGAACATGAATGTTATATGGGTTCATACATGGGTTCTCATTCAGCATAGAGTTCCTCATTCTTTTATTTTGTCTAGATCCATCCCCAGTAACATCAGCTACATCCTCAGGATTGCATTTGTCTACACAATCAAAATCTTTGTCCATGCTTCCGTCATCATCCTTTTCTTCATCAACATCCGCTTCATTCCTCATATATTCTTCATACTCCTCTTCTGTCAGACTAGGTCTACAGTCTTCCGGGTGGGTAGAAATTTTTCTTTTCAGAGAACCAACTGCTTCATTCACAACTACTCTTTTTAGGTGCTCTAATTTCCAGTATTTGAACTGCAGAGTGAAGATTTGTTGAGTAAACTTGTATTCAGAAAGTGGTACTCCATTAGTAAATTTTTCAACCCTGTAGCTTCTCCAGAGTGAGTTGATTTCTTCCCTAATAGTTCTCATATCAATCTTATGTTTCCACATTAGTTTTCCCAAAAACCCAAAAGTCCATTTGTCAGCAGCATCTTGGATAACCTGAGATGGTCCGATTATCCTACTCCAAACTGGTAGTTCTATTTTTGCTTTTGAGAACTTGGTAATTTGGTTTTCAGTAGAGGAATCCATTTTTGAGTTTTCTGTAAAAAAATTGTGTTGAAATTTTCCTTTGTGTGAAAACTGGATTTTATGATTTTTAGTATTTCCAATGAGAAAAGAAAGAATATTGGAATTTTGGTTGAAGCAAAAATCTCGGCTGTTCCTCCGTTTCATTTTACGAAGTAATTTTTGAATTTGAGAATTTTGATATTTGATGTTCATGACTGTAAGCTGTTTGGATATGGGATATCTAACAGGTTTTGATTGGATCTGATCTAGGAAGAATCCTAGATTATTACTACTGATATAGACCACCACAGAGATGATGGTTAGCACCACTGCCATAAGCTTTGAATTTTTTGACACCACTGTTCTTGAATCAGGAGCTGCCCTCATAATTGAAAGATCCACCACCGGATCCCACAAGTGCAGTCAGGAGACCTGCGAGATTTAGCTCTTCATTAGCAAAAGCAAAAAAGAATTAACAAGCCAATCAAGATACGCAACTAAAATTACAGATAAGGAAATCGGAAAATTTTCACAAAAGAGAAAAACACATAGGATTTTAATGGTGTTTACTGATTTACTCTTAAAAGAGCAAAAGACAATCTAAAAATTTTTAGATAAAGAGATTAGAAACTCCATTAAAAAGTTCCACAAAATTTAATGGAGTTTAGGAATGAAAGAAAGAAGCAATCGAAAGAACACTGATAAACACGGATGACTTTAATTTCATGAACTGAATAGAGCGGATCGATAGCTTAGGCGACGTAATCAAACTGGTCCCACCGCATGTAAATTAGAGTTTTAGGAAGCATAATTAAATTAATGTTATTAATGTCTCTTTGACTCTTTCTATCTCCGGTTTACTCGTGTCTGTTCTTTGTATCATATTCTTCCTTCTTCTCTGATCTCACTTTGCTAATACCATCGTCACAAAACCCAGTTTTAATTTTCATTTCATTTAACGAACTCTTTCATTTCATTTTTGATTGTATTTTGACTCTTCTTCTTGATCCCTAAAGACATATCGATTTATATCTTTCTTTTCAAAATTTCATTTCCTGAAATCTTAATTGAAGATGAAAGTACCGTATTTTTACCACTTGGTCATGGATTTTGTAAAGATTGTATGTCTAAAATGAATTTGTTTACCACTTGGGAATGGGTTTTGGTTGCCAATTAACTCAGCAACAGCATCTCCACCTGTATTTTTGTTTTTACCATAGGGAAGATTATATCTTATGAAACTTATATAACCATTAAATAGAAACCTCAATATCTGTTATGTTAACACTCCCTTTTTCTTGCGTGTATTCTTGTTTCATGGAGTTATACCATTAAATAGAAATGCTAGTTGATCATGGTGTTGTTCATGCTTTATATATACGATAGAATATATAGAGAGATAGGAGATAAAAATGGAGTTAGAGATAGAGAGATCAAAAGAAGAGAGAGAGATTAATATCATAACATTAATTATGTTTCCCAAAAAATTGCTTCTCCAATTTTCGTGTGCCGAATGTACTAATACCCAAGGTTAATTGTAGCCAATAGTAAATGGAGGAATGTGCACCCCTGGTTAAGTGGGGGTGCACATAGATGGACTCGTGTTAGAGTTTTCACGGACACGGTCATTGCAAGGGTGGAGCCGATATTTCTAGGCTGGGGGTGCAAAAATTTACTTACCCACTAAACCACATAGGTTAGGGGGTGAAGGAGCAAAAATAAAAAAAGAGAGCTTGAAAGTAGGCTTAAATCTATTTTTTTTTCATCAAATTGAGCTTATGAGCCAGCTTGGAAGGGGGTGCAAGTGCACACCCTTGCACTAGGCTGGCTCTGCCCCTGGTTATTGCCATTAAAATGGACGTGATATCTCTTTTCTAAATTACACAATAATTGTTGTAACTTATATCCTTCCAAGCGGAAATTCCTACTGGAATTAGTTTATCCCAAGTTTTGATCATCCACGGGATGGGAAAAGTGGATTTTCTATTAAGGTAAAATGAACTTGGTGGCATGAGTAAAATCATGAGGCCGGAGTTAAAATACATGTTGTAGATTGAGCCACTGGAGGGTGGAATTAAAACGCGGTGCATTTCATTTGTGTATAACAAGCTAAGTTCGATCTAACGGTTGAAAGATATTAGCTTGAATCTAATTAGGTTTTCATCTAACTGTGAATATTAAATGCTTTGTTACTAAGCTAACATTGATTGCAAACCCTGATTTGAAATACTATTAAAGGAGAACTCTAGCAACTAGGAAACCTAATCCCCACACCTCTTGTGTGATACTAGTTGTATTTGCTATAGTCGATTCTCCTTTAACCTCAGGTTTCTAACGAGACCCTATAGGTTAACGACTTGAAGACTTCATTGGGATTGTGAAGCCAGACCTAACTATTTTCTTTGTAGTTGCGTGATATGATCTTGTTGTTTCTATCGTATTTGAGTACAATCGTAAGATTGTCTTGAGATTGATTTCTCCGATAGGCAAGATATAAAAGTAGTCACAATCATTTTTGTCTCACCGTTTGTGATTCCATAATATCTTCTTTCGCTAGTCGATTAAGATTATTATGAGGTGATTGATAATTCTTGGCTGTTCTTCGGGAATATAAGTCCGGGTTATCAATTGGTTCATGTTCACCTTGATTTATCAAAAGACAGAACAAAATTCGTAGGTATTTCTGTAGGAGACAGATTTATCTATTACCGTAGACTTTTCTGTATGATACATATTTTTTTATTAAAGTATTCGACTTTGGGTCGTAGCAACTCTTAGTTGTGGGTGAGATCAGCTGGGATCAAATATGTAAGGAGCACAACTTTACCTTGGATCAGTGTGAGATTGATTGGGGTTCAACTACAGTCCAGACCGAAGTTAGTTGTAGTAGGCTAGTGTCTGTAGCGGCTTAATACAGTGTGTGTTCAATCTAGACTAGGTCCCGGGGTTTTTCTGCATTTGCGGTTTTCTCGTTAACAAAATTTCTGGTGTCTGTGTTATTTCTTTTCCGCATTATATTTTTTTATATAATTATAATATCACAGGTTGTGCGTTGTATCCATCAATTGTGAAATCCAACCTTTGGTTGTTGATTAGAAATTGATTGATCCTTGGATATTGGTCTTTGGTACCATCCAAGTTTATATCTCTTATATTCAATCAGGCTTGCAGATTTCTATTTGTTGATTGCAGATTGAATTAGAGATTGAGATATTTAACTCTTGATATATCTTTCTTAAGATTGAGTTTAATTGTCTAGTTGATTCTCTTGAAAGTATATTGGAGTTATTCCATATAGATTTCTAAGTGAAATATTGGGTGTGGTTGTTATACCCCCGTTTTTTCACCAAGAACTTATAACTTATATTCCGTAAGCAAGTTCCATATTCTGATACAAGTCATAAACAACCACACCTTCAGAGTTAAGCATTCTGATCTCAACACCTTCTTCGCTTCCCTCCCTAAGATCAACCTATCTCCTTTATTTTGTGACCGAAGCAAGACTGGAACGACCATTTCTTGGTTTAGGCCAGAATTGTACAGATTGATCTCTCGAATCTAAAGTACTCCCATGCAGTGTATTTTTTTAGGGTTTAGATTCGTTTCTCGTGGCACACCCAAATTTACCAATTCCAGCAGAATCAGTTTTTACCCTACTACAAATGTGTTATTCATCCTTCATGGTGGTTTGCATAATGGCTATGCATTCAATTTTCGAAAATTGTGCCTAAAGTAAAAGTATCACTTTTCTTGAAACGGGGGGAGTACATCATTTTATTAGTTACAACGGAAAATAAGTTGATGCATAAACCAAAACATGGCTACATAAAGTATCATGTATCCTTTGTGGTGGTTTGCATAATGGATATACATTTACTTTTCTAAAATTGTGCCTAAAATGATAAACACCTCCGATTTTTTCGTAAAACTCTAAATTTGATATTGTTGTTTGTACTCATTGTGAAGATTTTTTTAAATCCATTTTAACGAGATAAAATTTGTAAAATTCCAAGGTACATATTTTTAGATATGTTATTTGGTTACCAATTGTACCCCCAAATGAATAGGATACATAATGAGTTATAATAATTGGACTAAAAGAGAGGGACGATTTGGAAATTTCCTGGGTATGACACCAAATCCATTTTTTTTTCAAATTGGAAAAAAAGTCATGTCCTATATTGACACAAAGTCACCATATATAGAGTCCTCCCTTGCTTTGCTCGGCTGGCCTAATTAGCTAGGACTCAATATTTTGGCTAATAACATTATTTTGAGCTATTTGTAGGAAATGCAAGTAAATTCGTTTACCCGAAGAATAAATGGCTTAACATGAGCTAATTGGTGTTTGCGATAAAAATGACCAAATATGGGTGGCCTGGTATTTTTATATATCAACATCATTGAAGTCATTTCACGGTGCCACAAAAGAAAAATAGTTTCTCTATCATAACACGTGAGCTGCACTCAGGGATAACGTGTCTAGTTTTCCTCTGTAGCATATTCTTTTTTTTTTTTGGTTCCAAGAGAAAGAAATTATGTTTTCCTTTCAAGCTTCTCTGGATCTAATTAGGGGTTCAATTTGAAGACGAATTGGCAGAATGAGGATGGGTCTTATAAGAAGCTCGAGTTCCACTCCCTGAAACAGAACTTGAAAGTGATGTTCTTTTTTTTGGCTTGATCAATATATTTTATTACCAAAAAAATAGCCAAAGAGTTACAGAAGAAATCCATACAGGCTTAAAGAAACAAAATAAAAAATAAAATAAAATAACAAAACAGAAGGAGTGCCTTAATATAAGGTTACCCCTGTCATTAGGATTTTATATCCTAAAATCTTGTATTGTATAAAATCTTCTAACTTCACCTTTACTCAAGCATGCACCCTTCTTGGCAAGACCATCAACTATAAAGTTGATCTCTCTAGCATTATGAAAGATATTTAACTTCTGCAAGAAGCTTTTTACTCTCTCTCACCTGGACTGTACAAACCAAGGAAGTCTCCCTAATGTAAATGTTTTTCTCGCAACATTAGAATATGAATTTATAAGTAAATCAGATGCATTACTTATTTTTTTCCCACTCCATTGCTCCAATTACTGCCATTATTTCAGCTATAAAATTAGTAGATACTCCCAGTCCTCTTATTTTAGCATACAAAACTTTACCAGAACTGCTTCTGCAAACAAACCCATACTCTGCATTCCATGGATTACCCCTTGAAGCTCCATCACAACAAATTAAAATTTGATTTGGAGCAGGAAGATAGAATTGCAGCTTCAATATCTTCTGAATCTTCACAGGCCTCCTACCCAAATCAAAACTTTTGAGTACTTGGAAGTCATAACTACATTCCCACATACATCCTTTCATTCTAATAGAACAGTCTTTTGTGAACTGCACAACTCTCTTCTTAAATTTATTTACATCCTGTTTTTCTTCTTCAAATATTATTCCGCTCCTCAGGAACCAAATTTCCATCATGGTCACTGATGCTACTATTGTCCACACCTCTTTTACTGCACTACTCTTATTTTTGGGAAATTTCATTATGTCTTCTTATGTTTCAGGTACTTTGAATAAGAAAATATCACCTAGCCATTTCCAGATTAGTTTACCAAAATCACATTTCTACAATATGTGCTCTATGTTCTCAAAATCTTTGCCACATAAATAACATTTAGAAGCTAAAGAGAAACTTTTCACCTGCATTTTTTTATCTGTAACACACACTCCTCTGACAAGTTTCCATATATTACTAGTTGTAGTTGGATGCATGCAAGAATTCTAAACTATTTTATACCATTCCACAGTTGGAACGTGATTCCTTATAATTAGCATAGCTGATTTTACAGTAAAATCTCCAGTCATAGTTCCACTCCAAATCCTTTTATCATCTTTTCTAGTTATCATAGGAAATTATTCAACTTGAAAGTAATTCAGCATTTTCTCTGGAATGAACCATTCATCACCATTTATTAATTCTGCAACCATTATTAATTGATTTTGATCTATATATATTCATCCCTAGGGAACAATTCACTTAAAGACTTTTACTTAATCTATGCATCATGCCAAACTGATATTTTATTCCCATCTCCAACAATCCATCTTGTATTTTGTTTAACTTCACTGATAACCCATCTAATCTCAGGCCACACAGAAGATTTAATGTAATTGGATTGCTATTCACCATTAGCTTTTTGAAATTTCGCTCTAAAGAATAAAGCCCATTCATCATTTGAGTTTTGAATCTTCCATAACAATTTCATCAACAAAGCTTTATTTATGTCTGTCAATCTTTTAATGCCTAATCCACCTTCCTCCAATGGTGCACAAGTTTTATCCCATTTTAGTGTGAATAATTTTCTTGTAGATGGATCACCTGACCAAATAAAGTTTCTTATAATCCTCTCACAATTTTTAATTACTTTTACTGGCCATTGTACACTGACATGTTGTAAATAAATATGATGCACAAAACTTTTTTAACCAATATGACTCTTTCTTGAAATACTAATAATGTTCCTTTCCAGCTAACAAGTCTCTTCTGTAACATTTCAACAAATCCCCATACATGACTTGTTTTAACTCCACTTTGTTTTAGAATCACTCCAAGATACTTGTCAGGAAAGTTGGATAAAGTCATATTAAATAATTCAACAATTTGGTTTCTTCTCCCTTCATTAACTCCTCCCACAAAAATCTTACTTTCCTATTGATTAATCACTTGTCCAGAGGATAGTTGATAAACACTTAACATTTTTAAAACCTATCCAACATTCTTCTTATGACCATTGAAAAAAAGAAAACATCATCTGCAAAGAAAATGTGAGAAGGTTGAATACCTTTTCTGTTGACCATTGGGATAATCTTGTTTTCATTAATCATCTTTGTACGCGTGTCGTTACCACTACAAATTAATTAATACTTTACTACCTAATTAACAAGTAATATAGGGTAGTCAAGGTCGATCCCACGAGGAGCAAGAGATTCTAGTTGTAAAATTGTCACACAAAAGGGAGGTATTGGTTGTAAAATTTATAAAGCAAAAGAAATAAACAAAGGAATTAAAATTGTAAGTTGAAATCAATGAGAGAGAATAGATCAAGGAATCCTTCTTCGCTGCAAAACAATGATTAAAGTTATGTTCTTTTCCACTTGTTATTAGTCATAGATTATCACCAACCGTAGGTATAGCAGCTAGATCAGTGCTAACCCCAAAATCCCTAATTTCACCGGATACGGAAGTTCTCGCCTACCGGATTCTATTCACCAAACCACCTAGTAGTAGATCACCCAAGATGTAATTTAGTTAAACGCATTAAGATTTATGAATTTATTAGGTTGATATTAGTAGTTAGACTCTTAGATCAAGGTCTACTTGCTAACGTTGTTTCCACACACAATTGCTCCACGGAATCCCTCCGCAAGGTCTTGTGTTTGCTACCTGTGTAAAGAGTCAAGAAACGATTACTTATCCCCCAACTTTCACTAGCTATAGAATAATTAACAAATCAATTTAGCGTGCACTCTAAACGACCTATCAATCAAACATAAACATTAATATTAGCAAAAACAATCGATAATCATATGAAAAACTTCAAAGTAGAATTGAAACAAAACTTAAATCAAATATTAAGAACTAGGAATTCATCCTCAATCAATAAGAAAATTAGCTACTCATAATTCGAAGTTCACACAATAATAATAATTAAGGAAGAAAGAAAAACTTATTGCAAAGATGATGGTTGCTCCTTCCTCCAATCCTTGTGCACTTTGACTCCTTCTCCAAAGTAGATGTGTGTGTTAAAAGTTGTAGAGAACTCCTCTATTTATAGGCTTCAATACTCTCCATATCTTTGTAGGAAAAGATTCCTCATTCCATAAGAACACCACTTTCCCAAATTGAGCCATATTCCAAATTCTAGTCCAATTCTCCAAAACTTCCAAGTTTTCATCCAATTCCCACTTCTAAGTCTTCACACACATGAGAGAAGTCCATCCAAAATTCTGCATTTTTGCTCACCGGAAAACTGTGTTTTTGGTCGGAAGTTGGCCGGAATCCGGCACCGGAATGTCGCCGCCGTTCACCTGAAATTCTGTCGTCGGGAGAATATTCGACGGAATATTCCGTCAGTCCACCGTTAGTTGGTGGGTCAAGTCTGAGTCACCCGAGTTAGAACCCAGTCAGCGAGCTAACTCACTGACCGTCTTGGTTGGCTATCTTATTCTCCCAAGTGCTATGCACGGCCAAGATGGCCGTGCACTGCAACTGTCACTCAGCCATGATGGCTGTGTACTGCAAACAACCATTGCAACTTCCCTGTAACTTCATGAACTGCAGCTTCCCTGCATCTCCTGCAATACTCCATGGCTTCACTGCTCCTGTACTTTCTCTAACACCATAACACAGCCACACCACCAGGTCATTGCAGTTTCATTACTCCAATTGCAACTCCTACATACCCCTAACAGCTTATGAAACATAGCCACAACACACTCCAGTTTTGTAGCTTATCACCATCAGTGCCAGCTTTGAACCTACAACCACCCATGCCACCTGCAATTACCACAATGAGCAACAACTGTAACACTCTTAGTTCCATCCGCAGCACAATCTCTGCTCCCTGTTTCATCTCAGCTGTAGCACCATAACCACGACAGCTACAGCAGCACCATCGCCAAAACTGTAACTGCACAGGCTTAAAACATCCACAACTAACCACCAGCTATCTCAGTTGCAATCACTGAGCACACCCCTAATCCTTTCACCTTGAATTACACCTGAACTTCACAAAGATCTTCCACCAATTTCACTTTCCTACCAGTTTCAACACTTCTCATTGCAGAACCAACACAACATGCCTCCATAATCTCCCATGCCTAATTGCCAACTACCAATTCCAATGCTTCAACATCTCCTTAGCTTCACAAGAATATCCCCTGCAATTACATAATTCATCTCACGCACAAGTACCACCTGCCAAACCAGCTAAGAATGAAGACAATAAGCTCTTGCTCCCCTTACATTTCAGCTCACGGTCTCGCCATATCTCGCCTCAAGCATCTCCACTACGAGTCTACCTAGTCAGAACTCCATCATGCTCGCAAAGACAAAGATCACTTGTTGCACAACATATACTCTCAACCTGCCATCACGTAACCATTACAAGACCAAAGAAAAACCAATCTATACCTTGCATCTTCAAGCACCAGATGTGCTTGCAATCGCCTCAACTCCAGTGCCTGTGCATTCCCTTGCAAGTTGCAACTTCACTCCGGTTCCATTCATCAGCATTCATTCCACCTCCATCTGAGGTACCTGAGCTACTGCCTTACTCTTCCTCTCAATCAACCATCTTCACCTTGTTGTCCTCTTAGTTGCAAGCACCCTCACTGAAACTGTCGCTCCCAAGCTTGATAAACCACAAAGAATGACAAGATCTCGTGAACTTCCAACAACACCCAAACCTTGGAATTCCATCATTCAAATTAACATCGCTGCTAACCGCCGTTCTTCTCGCTTACATGGATTCACTTTCGAAAATTGCACTCTCTCCGTGTTGTTAATTTGAACGCCACTTTCCACTTTCTGTGATCGACAAAGAATTCCTCCATTGTCTCAGCTCATCAATTTCTATTTTTCTTCCAATTTCTCGAACGTCACTACAGCTTTTCTCTTCTCATTTTAGTGTACAATGATTGAGAAGCAAACTTCGATTTAGGTTTAGGAAATAGCTGTTGGGTTTGGATCCGGGTATGAATGTGGGTCTATGGGTTTGGGTTTCAACATCCATGGACATAACCCATCCATTTTACCAATTGATAACGACACTATGTTTCTGGATAAGGGCTACCCAGTTTGGCAGCCCCTTAACTTGAACTGTCCTTTATTTAGCACTCCTCTGAAAGAGTTTCCCTTTAACCGTGGCTGGGCTCCTGATAGTGCTCGCCTGTGAAATGACAATTATGTCCTTTTTGCCCAAATTTGGTGATTTCTTCTTCTTTTCCTCCGTGCGACTCCAGAGTACCTAATAACTCAAAAACACGCGTAAAATACATAATTTACTAGAAAAATAGCAAAGAAAGCATAAACTACTAGATAGTAAATTAGGTGTATTCTACACCTATCAAATTCCCCCACACTTAGACTTTGCTAGTCCTCGAGCAAATCAAACCAAAACTTACAACTTCAAAGCGTTCCAGCGTCCCAAGCATCCTAAGAGCTATGAGGACATAGAGTTTCTGCATGCTAGTAATAAGAAGTTAGAAATACTAAAGAACATATTCTCATTCTTAAATGTTGAGTGAGAAATAACCACCCCATAACGAGAGAACACGTGTTTGAGAAACGATCAATAAGCATTTCGCCTCGACTTCTGCCTCACTTAAAAGGGTTTTATGATAATTGCACTCAAAAAGACGGCTTTTTTATGGGTCTCACATATGTGCAGGTAGGAATGAAGAGAGAATTCCTGCAACACGTTGAATGGTGGGAAGAATATCTTCCGAAATTTTGAAAAACCCACATCTTTTAACATTTTGAAAAACCATTTTTTCTAATGATCTCTAAGAAAGGAAATCAACCACTTATATCGAGGATGAGATTACTTACTTACCTTCACATCCGATTGCCAATTATGATAACACCACTCTCACGGAATCCAATAGAAACGTCTTAAGTTCCTTGTTTTCATCTTCTTGGTCTTCGGCTTCAATTATTGATGATAAACACTTGAACTTCATAAATCCTTAACAATTTGTAACCTTTTTCCTCAAAATCCTTGTCGCTTGAAACTTCCTTATAGATTTTCCTTTCCCACGGCTTATTCAATAACAAAACAATAATAGATATTTCTCTTGTCTCATATATATCTTTTTTTTTTTTTTTTCTTTTCTTTTTTTTTTTTTTTTTTTTCTTTTTTTTTTTTTTTTTTTTTTTTTTTTTTTACAAGAGAAACAAAACACAAAATAAACAAAACAAACATGGCCGTGGAAAAGTACTTACCGCTTGATTCTTCACAACTTGTATCGTCTCGAAATCATAAACTTCAATAATTTTCACCTTTTCTTTTCTTCGCTTTTGTAAATAAGTCTTAACACTTGGATATAGAATTACCTCATTGCATTCTAAGTCTTCAACTTGTATGTAAAATCTGCTCATTGTATGTTGCTTTACTTGGATATACAAAATTTTGCTCTTTTTCTTGTTCCATTGTTGCTTGCAAACCTTGAACCTTTTCAACTTTCCTTGTAGATTTTGATGTCGCTCCCTTGTTGTTGATGTGGTGTTTCTATGGACCCGTTGTTGTCGAGTGAGAGAATGGTGCTAACTGCAAATCGAACTACAAGAAGGTGGCTTTCATCTATAGACGTCACCCTCATGATTGACAAAAATTAGCACTCAAGAGATCAAAATAGTGCTGAAATTGGTGTGAAATTGGGTAGCTCACCATTCTACCCGGAATTAACGTACGGTGACACACACTCAAAAGAAGCTCTTTAGTAAAGGAAGAATTTTTGGTAGGTGCCTTGGTTGATATGAAAATGGGTAGTCTCCACTAATGATTGATCAGCAACTCTAATAACGCACTTCTCCCTGCACCAAATTTGCATCACCGGCATGATTAAATCCATTATTTAACACTCTAACAAGCAAGAAATCGAACGTAGTTCCCTAACACTTCCAAGTTCAATTATGTCGGTCAGAATTCTCTATGTAATCATACCTAGAAGTATGCTAGTGACTCTAAAATCTCTAAAAGTTGAAAGTTTTATGCAAAAAAATTTTTTTTTTTTTTTTTTATTGTGCAAAAATATATGCTTAGCCACTCCCCCACACTTAAACTTCACATTGTCCTCAATGTGTAAAACCGAAAGTTCTGAATTCTGACGTAACAGCAGATAAAACGCAAAAACTGTGCAAATTGGTAAGGAATTTGGAAAAACTCCATTTCACAAAAGTTGTTCACCTACGTGTTTTCTACACAGTGTCAAAATTTCATAGTGTTCTGATAAACGGTCTGACAGTTATGGTCTCTGGACTGAACTACGCGCAGTCTGAAATTTTCTGACGAAAAGGTATTCATCATAATTCTCTTCTAAGATAGATTATGGACTTAATGAAATTAAATATGGGGATGCAAATATGATATGAAAACAATAAAAAATAAATAAACAAAACAAAACAAAAATAAAAATAAAAGCAAAAGGATAAGAGATACAAAACCGGTGGGTTGCCTCCCACTTAGCGCTTGTTTTAAAGTCGACGGCCCGACATAGCTCATGCTTCACATTACTCCTTTAGAGGGAGAAAATCTTCAAATGGAAGTTCATCCACATTCACATAGGCGATGTTCTCATAGTATGGCTTCAATCTATGGCCGTTGACTTTGGAAACCGAGTTGTCTCTAAGACTAGTAATTTCAACTGCACCATAAGGAAAAACATTAGTAACAACATATGGTCCAATCCAACGGGACCTTAATTTTCCAGGAAATAGTTTAAGGCGAGAATGAAATAAAAGGACTTTTTGTCCCACAACGAAGCTTTTACGAGAAATCATCTTGTCGTGAAAAAGCTTGGTCTTTTCCTTATAAATCCGGGCACTCTCGTAAGCATCATTACGTATCTCCTCTAGCTCATTTAGTTGCAACTTTCTTTGTTTCCCCGCTTCATCATACTCCATGTTGAATTTCTTTATCGCCCAATAAGCCTTATGTTCAAGTTCAACCGGAAGATGACAAGCTTTGCCATAAACCAACCTATATGGAGACATGCCAATCGGTGTTTTGTACGCCGTTCTATACGCCCAAAGTGCATCATTGAGCTTAAAGCTCCAATCTTTCCTTGTTGTATTTACTGTTTTCTCAAGGATGGACTTGATTTCACGGTTTGAAATTTCAGCTTGTCCACTAGTTTGTGGATGGTAAGGCGTACCAATCTTGTGTGTTATGTTGTACTTCTTGAGGAGAGTGTGGAAAGACTTCTTGAAATGCGAGCCTCCATCGCTTATCACCACTCTTGGTGTGCCGTGCCTAGTAAATATGTTTTCTCTTACAAAATCACAAACAACTTGAGAATCATTAGTTTTGGTGGCTCTAGCCTCCACCCATTTAGAAACATAATCTACGGCAAGAAGTATATAAAAATTTCCATTAGAATTGACAAAAGGGCCCATAAAATCAATTCCCCACACATCAAAAATCTCTACGACGAGAATTGGTGTGAGTGGCATTTGATTTCGAGCACCTAGATTGCCCGTTCTTTGACATCTATCACACGATTTACAAAAAACATATGAATCTTCAAACAAGGTGGGCCAATAAAATCCACTTTCAAGAACCTTGAGAGCGGTACGTTTAGAACCAAAGTGGCCACCACATGCATAAGTATGACAAAAGGAGAGAATAGATTGAAATTCGGAGTTAGGTACGCACCTTCGTATGATTTGATCAACGCCATATTTCCATAAGTATGGTTCATCCCACACATATTGCTTCGCTAGCTTCTTAAGCTTCATCTTTTGGAAGTTAGACATTGTGCTAGGTACCTTTCTTGTCACCAAATAATTCACTATATCCGCATACCAAGGTGTTGATTCATCCAAGGAGAAAAGTTGTTCGTCCGGAAAGCGGTCTTGTAATGGAAGTTCTTCTTGAGACATAACAAGTCTACTAAGATGATCCGCAACGGTATTCTCCACACCTTTCTTATCTCGAATTTCTATGTCGAATTCTTGTAGTAATAGGATCCACCGGATTAGTCTTGGCTTAGCTTCTTTCTTCTTTATTAAGTATCTAAGTGCCGCATGATCGGAATACACAATAACCTTTGTACCCACCAAGTATGAGCGAAACTTTTCTAATGCAAACACAATAGCCAATAACTCCTTTTCCATGGTAGAATAGTTGATTTGTGCATCATTAAGGGTCCTAGATGCATAATAGATAACATGGGACAACTTGTCCACTCTTTGACCCAAAACGGCTCCAACCGCATAATCACTAGCATCACACATTAGTTCAAATGGAAGATTCCAATCCGGTGACTTAATAATTGGCGCACTTGTCAACATTGCTTTCAATTTGTCAAAAGCATCCTTGCATTCCTTGTTGAAGTCAAAAGGTACCTCCTTTTGTAGTAACTTGCACATCGGCATGGAGATTTTAGAGAAATCCTTGATAAATCGCCTATAGAAACCTGCATGACCAAGAAAGGAACGAACTTCCCTCACCGAAGTGGGATATTGTAAGTTTCTTATTAAATCTATCTTTGACTTGTCCACTTCAAGCCCTTTGGAGGACACAATGTGACCAAGTACTATGCCATGGTTTACCATAAAATGACATTTCTCCCAATTAAGAACAAGGTTAGTGTCTATGCATCGTTTAAGAACTAGTTCAAGGTTGTCTAAACAAATATCAAAAGAATTTCCATAAACACTAAAGTCGTCCATAAATACCTCGATAATGCGCTCCACGTAATCCGAGAATATGCTTACCATACATCTTTGGAAAGTAGCCGGTGCATTGCAAAGACCAAACGGCATCCGTCTATACGCAAACGTTCCAAACGGACAAGTAAAAGTGGTCTTCTCTTGGTCCTCCTATGCAATAACAAGTTGATTGTATCCCGAATAACCATCCAAGAAACAATAATAAGAATGCCCCGCTAACCGCTCCAACATTTGATCAATGAAAGGTAAAGGAAAGTGATCCTTTCGGGTTGCGGAATTAAGCTTTCTATAATCAATGCACACTCTCCAACCGGTTTGAACTCTTGTAGGAACAAGTTCATCGTCTTGATTTCGAACAACCGTAACACCGGACTTCTTTGGCACCACTTGTACCGGACTTACCCATTTGCTATCGGAAATTGGGTAGATCACCCCCGCACTTAACAATTTGAGTATCTCTTTCTTCACAACCTCCATCATGGGAGGATTAAGCCTACGTTGAGCATCACGTACCGGCTTCACGTTCTCTTCCATTAGAATCCTATGCATGCATATGGATGGACTAATGCCTTTGATATCCGCAATTGTCCAACCAATAGCCGTTTCGTGCTCTTTCAAGACTCTAAGCAAACGGTCTTCTTGTACCGGTGTGAGGTTCTTTGAAATAATCACCGGAAGCTCATCTCCATCTCCCAAAAATGCATACTTTAAATGGTCCGGAAGTGGCTTCAACTCTAGCTTAGGCGCCTTCACAATAGATGGTACAAGTAATTCATCATTCATGGGTAAAGAGATATAGGAAACATTACCCTTAGCTTCTTTTAATGCCGTCAAGGCACCACATGTCTCCACCATTTCCGTGGAAATTTCAACATCCAAGTTAGACACGCCGTGGACGTCTAATTCAATGCTCTTTTGCAATACCACATCAAGTTCGTCCTCTCGATTCCATTCTACCATTTGTTGTGCTAATGAACCAACCACATCAATGGAGTAAGCGGAATGCACATCACTTGGGTAGCGCATGGCTTCAAATATGTTGAAGTGTATTACTTCCTTGTCGAATTCCATAGTGAGTGTACCCTTATCAACATCAATCTTCGTCTTTGCGGTCTTCATAAATGGCCTCCCAAGAAGTAGAGAAGTAGACGAACGATTCTCATTATTGTCCATATCCACCACAAAGAAATCCACCGGAAAAATTAACTCATTCACTTGCACGAGAACGTCTTCTACAAGCCCCTTTGGATAGATGTTAGACTTGTTTGCTAGTTGGATAATAACTCTTGTCTCTTTCAACGGTCCAAGATTCAAGGAGTCATAAATATCGGCCGACATCACACTAATGGAAGCTCCCAAATCAAGTAAAGCATGTTCAAACCTTTTCTTACCAATAGTAATTGGTACCGTGAAACCACCGGGATCCGTGCACTTTGTAGGCATCTTCTTCAAAAGCATAGCCGACGCACTCTCGCCAACTTTAGTAATTTCATTATCAAGCAACCTATCCTTCTTTGTGCATAACTCCTTCATGAACTTAGCATACCTTGGCATTGTCCTTATGGCCTCTATGAAGGGGATGTTGATTTCTATCTTTTTGAAGATATCCATGAGTACCTTGTCTTGAGCTTCCTTCTTGGACTTAGCAAAACGACTAGGAAAAGGAGGTGGAGTAGTAAAAGTAGGAACCGGTTCCTTGGATTGGGCGGTTGGTGGTGAATTCTCCTTTGGTACGGCTTCGTCCTTGTCTTTGACTATCTCTTCAATAGCTTCTTCATGATGAGTTGGACTCTCCACTTGTCTTCCACTTCTTAAAGTAACCGCACTAACATTCTCCCTTGGATTCACAATTGGTTGCGAAGGGAGCTTTGTGGATGCTTGAGCTTTCATTAAGTTCATATCGGTCGCCAATTGTCCCATTTGAGTTTGCAAATCCTTGATTGCCGAATCGGTCTTTTGTTGGGTTTGTTGTAACATAGAAGTGAGACCTTGCATGCTTTGCATTATCACATTCAACTTGTCATTATTCGAAGAATCTTGCTCCTTGACTTGTTGTGGTTGGAATTGTTGTTGTTGAGGTTGGAAACGTGATTGTTGGAAACCACCTTGTTGCGCATATGGATTAGGAGCCGCCGCTTGCTTGTTTGCATAGCTAAAGTTGGGATGATCCTTCCAACCGGGATTGTAAGTATTCGAGTATGGATCGTACCTTGGCCTTTGATTTGGATATAAAGCATTTACTTGTTCGGTTTCATCATCCGGAATAATTACCGCGGCCAATCGTTGCACTACCCTCTCTATGTTGTTTAACCGTTGATCGGATTGTGGAGACGAGTCACTAACTTCATGCACCAACTTAACCATTGAATCACCTCTTGCATAGAATTGTTGCGAGTTTGCCGCCATACTTTCAATCAACTCGGTAGCTTCGGCCACCGTCTTGTTCACTAGTGCACCACCACCGGCGGCGTCAAGAAGATATCTATCATTGGTTTGAAGACCCTCATAGAAGTATTGGATTATCATGGCGTCACTAAATTGATGGTGTGGACAACTTGCCACCAATCTCTTGTATCGATCCCAACATTCATATAATGACTCTCCCACATGTTGCTTGATCCCACAAATCTCTTTGCGAATTTGAGTAGCCTTTGATGCGGGAAAATATCTCTCGAGGAAAATTTTCTTCATCCCATTCCATGTTGTGATACTTCCGGAAGGCAAATAGTATAACCATTCCTTAGCATTGCCCGCCAAAGAAAACGGAAAAGCTTTCAACATTGCTCCATCCGCATTAGTGTTCGGTGGAAGCATAGCCATGACTAAGGTATTGAAGTCCATAAGATGTTTGTTTGGGTCCTCATTCACCATGCCATGAAACTTTGGTAATTCTCTAATCAACCCCGTCTTGATCTCGAAAGTTGAGTTAGTTTGGATACACCATTGTTGTGTATCGAGCTTGTGAGAAGCTAGGTCCTTGAGTGTACGATCACCCATTGCCTCTTCTTCAATGTCCGAATCTGCGAATTCACTTGATGTAGAACGAGGAAGCGGAGTGTTAACCGCTTGAATGAAATCCTTTAGTTGAGTGACGGATCGAAGACGTATTCTAGTTGAACTCGGTCTTCCCCCTTGAAGCATTCACCAAAGATATAGTACCTACATAGAAGGTTCACAAAACTAAGTTAGATACGGTATAGAATCTAACAAAGCAAGAATAAAAACAACTAAAATCGCCCGTTGCTCCCCGGCAACGGCGCCAAAATTTGTACGCGTGTCGTTACCACTACAAATTAATTAATACTTTACTACCTAATTAACAAGTAATATAGGGTAGTCAAGGTCGATCCCACGAGGAGCAAGAGATTCTAGTTGTAAAATTGTCACACAAAAGGGAGGTATTGGTTGTAAAATTTATAAAGCAAAAGAAATAAACAAAGGAATTAAAATTGTAAGTTGAAATCAATGAGAGAGAATAGATCAAGGAATCCTTCTTCGCTGCAAAACAATGATTAAAGTTATGTTCTTTTCCACTTGTTATTAGTCATAGATTATCACCAACCGTAGGTATAGCAGCTAGATCAGTGCTAACCCCAAAATCCCTAATTTCACCGGATACGGAAGTTCTCGCCTACCGGATTCTATTCACCAAACCACCTAGTAGTAGATCACCCAAGATGTAATTTAGTTAAACGCATTAAGATTTATGAATTTATTAGGTTGATATTAGTAGTTAGACTCTTAGATCAAGGTCTACTTGCTAACGTTGTTTCCACACACAATTGCTCCACGGAATCCCTCCGCAAGGTCTTGTGTTTGCTACCTGTGTAAAGAGTCAAGAAACGATTACTTATCCCCCAACTTTCACTAGCTATAGAATAATTAACAAATCAATTTAGCGTGCACTCTAAACGACCTATCAATCAAACATAAACATTAATATTAGCAAAAACAATCGATAATCATATGAAAAACTTCAAAGTAGAATTGAAACAAAACTTAAATCAAATATTAAGAACTAGGAATTCATCCTCAATCAATAAGAAAATTAGCTACTCATAATTCAAGTTCACACAATAATAATAATTAAGGAAGAAAGAAAAACTTATTGCAAAGATGATGGTTGCTCCTTCCTCCAATCCTTGTGCACTTTGACTCCTTCTCCAAAGTAGATGTGTGTGTTAAAAGTTGTAGAGAACTCCTCTATTTATAGGCTTCAATACTCTCCATATCTTTGTAGGAAAAGATTCCTCATTCCATAAGAACACCACTTTCCCAAATTGAGCCATATTCCAAATTCTAGTCCAATTCTCCAAAACTTCCAAGTTTTCATCCAATTCCCACTTCTAAGTCTTCACACACATGAGAGAAGTCCATCCAAAATTCTGCATTTTTGCTCACCGGAAAACTGTGTTTTTGGTCGGAAGTTGGCCGGAATCCGGCACCGGAATGTCGCCGCCGTTCACATGAAATTCTGTCGTCGGGAGAATATTCGACGGAATATTCCGTCAGTCCACCGTTAGTTGGTGGGTCAAGTCTGAGTCACCCGAGTTAGAACCCAGTCAATGAGCTAACTCAGCGACCGGTCTTGGTTGGCTATCTTATTCGCCAAGTGCTATGCACGGCCAAGATGGCCGTGCACTGCAACTCGTCACTCAGCCATGATGGCTGTGTACGCAAACAACCATTGCAACTTCCTCAGAACTTCATGAACTGCAGCTTCCTCGCATCTCCTGCAATACTCCATGGCTTCACTGCTCCTCAGTACTTTCTCTAACACCATAACACAGCCACACCACCAGGTCATTGCGCTTTCATTACTCCAATTGCAACTCCTACATACCCCTAACAGCTTATGAAACATAGCCACAACACACTCCAGCTTTTGTAGCTTATCACCATCGCTGCCGCTTTGAACCTACAACCACCCATGCCACCTCGCAATTACCACAATGAGCAACAACGTAACACTCTTAGTTCCATCCGCAAAGACAATCTCTTCTCCTGTTTCATCTCAAATTGTAGCACCATAACCACGACAAACCTACAAGCAAGACCATCGCCAAAATCAGAATCGCACAAAGCTTAAAACATCCACAACTAACCACCAGCTATCTCAGTTGCAATCACTCGAGCACACCCCCGCAATCCTTTCACCTTGAATTACACCTGAACTTCACAGCATCTTCCACCAATTTCACTTTCCTACCAGTTCAACAACTTCTCATTGCAGAACCAACACAACATGCCTCCATAATCTCCCATGCCTAATTGCCAACTACCAATTCCAATTTGCTTCAACATCTCCTTAGCTTCACAAAATATCCCCGCAATTACATAATTCATCTCACGCACGCATTACCACCTGCCGTAACCCAGCTAAGAATGCAGCACAATAAGCTCTTGCTCCCCTTACATTTCAGCTCACAGTCTCGCCATATCTCGCCTCAAGCATCTCCACTGCTAGTCTACCTAGCTGTAACTCCATCATGCTCGCAGCACAACATCACTTGTTGCACAACATATACTCTCAACCTGCCATCACGTAACCATTATAAGACCAAAAAACCAATCTATACCTTGCATCTTCAAGCACCAGATGTGCTTGCAATCGCCTCAACTCCGGTGCCTGTGCATTCCCTTGCAAGTTGCAACTTCACTCCGGTTCCATTCATCAAGATTCATTCCACCTCCATCCGAGGTACCCGAGCTCTTGCCTTACTCTTCCTCTCTGAATCAACCATCTTCACCTTGTTGTCCTCTTAGTTGCAAGCACCCTCACCTCAAACTGTCGCTCCCAAGCTTGATAAACCACAAGAATGACAGATCTCGTGAACTTCCAACAACACCCAAACCTTGAATTCCATCATTCAAATAACATCGCTGCCAACCGCCGTTCTTCTCGCTTACATGGATTCACTTTCGAAAATTGCACTCTCTCCGTGTTGTTAATTTGAACGCCACTTTCCACTTTCTCGTGATCGACAAAGAATTCCTCCATTGTCTCAGCTCATCAATTTCTATTTTTCTTCCAATTTCTCGAACGTCACTACAGCTTTTCTCTTCTCATTTTAGTGTACAATGATTGAGAAGCAAACTTCGATTTAGGTTTAGGAAATAGTCAAGTTGGGTTTGGATCCGGGTATGAATGTGGGTCTATGGGTTTGGGTTTCAACATCCATGGACATAACCCATCCATTTTACCAATTGATAACGACACTATGTTTCTGGATAAGGGCTACCCAGTTTGGCAGCCCCTTAACTTGAACTGTCCTTTATTTAGCACTCCTCTGAAAGAGTTTCCCTTTAACCGTGGCTGGGCTCCTGATAGTGCTCGCCTGTGAAATGACAATTATGTCCTTTTTGCCCAAATTTGGTGATTTCTTCTTCTTTTCCTCCGTGCGACTCCAGAGTACCTAATAACTCAAAAACACGCGTAAAATACATAATTTACTAGAAAAATAGCAAAGAAAGCATAAACTACTAGATAGTAAATTAGGTGTATTCTACACCTATCAGTCACCCTGTCTTAACCCTCTTGCAACCTGAAAGAATCCAACTGGTCCACCATTGACTAGAACATAAACTCTTGCTGAAGAAAGAAGTACTTTGATCCAATTTTCAGAAAAACCAAATTTTTTCATTGTTGTGAATAAAAAATCCCAACTCAGAGAATCAAAATCTTGAGTAATATCTAACTTTAAACCCACATTTCCACCTTTTTTTTTTATTAAATCCAATTCATTGATGAGTTCAGAAGCTAAAATAATCCGTTCTTGAACATATCTCTCTTTAACAAATGCACCTTGCTGCCTTGATACTATTTTATCCATTAGAACTCCTAAGGTTGCACAACGGTCGGTTCGGTTCGTTTTTGGCCCTACCTACCAATGCACCGTAATTATCGGTTTTCATAAAGGAAGCCCCAACTATGGTGGCAGTTTATTTCGGGTCGGTTTTAAAACCATCGGATATTATATCGGGGCAGTCGGGTCGGTGGTCGGGTTTACTGAAACTCACAGGTTAATATAAGAGAAATTCCAAATCTAGATTCAATGCTCAAAAGAAAAAAAACCACAGATCATCTTATCTTTGGTTTCAGAAACACTATAGTAACATTGTGTTACTTTGAATGACGAAATTAAAGAAAAAATGAAGATAGACAGATTTATTACTTCAATTTTGGATCTTAAAAAACTCATAATATATCAATGATGCCATAATCTAGTTTAACTTCAATTGCAGATATTTTATGTACTAGAAATCCATATAGAAGAAGATTTGACACGTTTACTTTTTTGGATCCATATAGACAGATTTATTACTTCAATATTGGATCTTAAAAAACTCATAATATATCAAAGACTCTTATTAATAGCACCAGTTGTTAGTCATCCTTGTTTAATTTTTTTACATATTGCGGCTACAACTACTACGCCAAGTAGATTTTTAAATCCAAATTAATCACTCTTATATGGTAAATGAAGGTACAAGCATTCACACATATTAATATTTAGGAAGGGTTTGTACTAGTATGGTGTTGGATGGTGGTGCAGTGGTAGTAGAGAAGAAGAGAGGAAAAATGGTATTGCGGCCAGTGTTTGCGTGAAGAGTGAAAAATTTGAAAGAATTAGGGCTTCATGAATAGGAGTTTATATTGTAATGATCGATGGATCAGATTAATTCTAGATCAATGGATTAAGATTTTTAATCGGTCGATACTGGTCTATTCGGTCGGTAACATGCTTCATCCAGATAGGCACCGAGACTAGATCGGTTGTGTACTATCTACACTGTTCAGTAATGTAAGATATATCAGGTTCTGTTCGGCTCGGTTATTTTTAGCTCCGGTCAGCAGGGTTGGTCGGTTGGATTCGGTTATTGTGCACCCTTGTTCTTGCAGTAAGAATTTTAGTAAAATTTTTGAAGCTGAAATTACTTAAGCCTATTGGTATGAATTGATTTGTCTTTCTAGCATAACTTACTTTTGGAATAAGGAAATTTGAGTTCAAACCTTTGGGTATAAACCCATGATTCCAACAGTATTGAATAACTTGAATTACACCATCTCCTATGACATCCCAAGCAAATATGTAGAAGAAACCTCGAAATCCATAAGGTCCTGGTACACTATCAACATCTAATTGAAAAACAATATTTTTGATCTCTTCAGTAATGACCTCTGGAATTTCTTCTAAAATATCCTCCATCAATTGAGTCTCTTTAAATTTAAACTTTTCCTCAAAATATTGTTCAAGAACAAAAAAAATCCTTTGTTGATCTGTTATTATAGCTCCTGAATCATCTTTCAATTAGATATTGTATTATATGCTTGTCTTATTTGAACTGAAATATGAAAAAATCTGGTATTAGCAGCTCCTTATTTCAACCATTTTTCTCTTGATTTTTGTTGCAGAATAGATTTATGTTGTTGAGTTATGATATCTTGTATTCCTCTTGTTGTAATGAAGTTATTTAAAAGAGTAATGTCTTCTGGATTCTTGCCAGATAACAATGAAACTTGTTGTAGAAATCGAAGGATCGCCTAGCACGGGTCGAGGTGCCGGTCTATTCTATGTCCCCAGTGAAGTCGCCACTGTAGAAATCGAGGGATCGCCTAGCACGGGTCGAGGTGCCGGTCTATTTCCTTTGTCCATAATTTTTATGGGGCGAGGTCCATGTTCTCATCCGTTCGTGGATGTTTAATGTACAGGGTCTGGCAGAGATAATTTCTTACTAGTTCGTTAGTAAGAGGGCCAACTCTACAAAGAGGAAAAGAGAGGTTGTTTGTAGTTGCCACCTGACTAAGGGGAGTCAGGACCCTTTAACTAGTTTGAATTCTTTTGAGGAAAACAAAACTAGTTATGACTTGCATATTTATGGTCTGCTATCAGAGAGTTCGGGGTAAGGAGATTCTAGTACGGGATGGGAAGGTGTTAGGCACCCATCAACCGCCCAATCGAAAGATTGACCTCTACTTCATGATTAAAGGGGGAAAGTGTTTATAATTTATTGAGAATAGATCTTCATGCATCAGCTATTTAGAAAAGAGACATAGTTAGAAGTTGGGTGAAACTTCGACTATGGAGATGTGGTTTCTTTCTTTTATGGTAGTTTTTCTTTTGTGATGGTTTGGGTGGAAACCTTGTTTTATAGTGGTTTTGGGTGGAAAACCTTGTTTTGTGGTGGTTTTGGATGGAAAACCTTATTTTTGTTGTGGTTTGGGTGGAAACCTTATTTTATGGTGGTTTTGGGTGGAAAACCTTGTTTTGTGGTGGTCTTGGATGGAAAACCTTATTTTTGTTGTGGTTTGGGTGGAAACCTTGTTTTATGGTGGTTTTGGGTGGAAAACCTTGTTTTGTGGTGGTTTTGGATGGAAAACCTTATTTTTGTTGTGGTTTGGGTGGAAACCTTGTTTTGTGGTGGTTTTGGGTGGAAAACCTTGTTTTTGTTGTGGTTTGGGTGGAAACCTTCTTTTCTGGTGGTTTTGGGTGGAAAACCTTGTTTGGTGGTTTAGGTGGAAACCTTGGTTTTATTGAGAAGAAATTTGAATGAAATTTCAAAATTAAACAATTAACCTGCATATTAGCTCAATAAAAATAGGATTAATGCCAACCTTATTTTTTGACAATGGGTTTAATGTGGGAGGGAATTCCACTTTATACCCACACTTTGATTTATCCCACTTAGAAAATTAATAATAAAACATAATTTTTTATGTAACGCAAACGAGTAGTCGCGGTGTTACTACGAAATGGAATACCATTCCGTTCCCGTATGACTACATAATTTACCGAAGAGATAGGTAATTAATATACTTGAAATATAATATTTAAATTAGAAAGGATTCTTACGACGGTTGCTTGCTTCCCTTAAGTATGCTGAAAGTAGTTAAAGTACTAGCAATTTAATGCTAATCTTTTAAAAACTTAAAGACAATACTTGATTTAATTTTCTTATTTTTTGAGTTTTCTCAAAATGAACTATAAATGCACAAGACAATGATAACTATTGTGTAGGAAGAAATTTTGATTTCTCTTTGATTAAATGACACAATACATGGAGACTTGAAACATATGAGAAGAAATATTTTCTATTTGAGAAACAATAATTCTTCTTGGTTTGGGTGGAAACCTAGATTTTTGGATTGTGGTTTGGGTGGAAACCTTGTGTTGTGTGGTTTGGGTGGAAACCTTATTGTTGTGTGGTTTGGGTGGAAACCTTGTGTTGTGTGGTTTGGGTGGAAACCTATTCTTTGTTTCTCTATTGAAGTAAAGGAAGAATTAAAGGAAGTACTCGTCGTCCTCCTCTTTGTTTTTCGTTGTTTTTGAATGAGAAATTCGATCTCTATTTATAGGGAAAAAATCTTCAACTCTCCGCCAATTTCGGGCTGCTTTGTTGAAAATAAAGGCTGTAAATCGTCCTTTTTTCCTTCGCATGCAGCCGCCTTCGTCCTTTTCTTCCTTCTTTTTCCTTCGCTGCTTTTCAATTGTATGCGACAAATAAAAATCTGATTATGACATGTGGGACCGCTGGGCACTGTTCACGGCACTGTTACTATTCAAAAGTATTGTTACTGTTCACCGCATCAAGAACATGATTGATGTGAAATTAGTCTCCTACCCAAGCTCCATATCATCCCTAAGAACCTAGTGATGTATTCAAAATCGAAAATCATTGTCGATCAAAATCCATCATCATCGTGATCATCATGATGACCACCATTAAGAACACCCATGTTCTTCATGTTCTTCATGAGGAAGAAGAAGAAGTGCCCTTATTAATAAATAAGATGCCTTTTGTAATAAATTGGGTGCCTATAGTAATAAAGCAGGTGCCTTTAGTATTGTTTGTGTTTTGGCGCCCCCCTATTGTAAAAGACCTGACTCCCTCTAGTGGTTGCTTTAAACTTGACTACAACTTCTTCTGAGTTCTCGTTTTGCTCGTAACTTTTTCATACGGATTCAGAATGACTCCGTTCTTTCACCATTGGCTTTGCATTTTCCCCCTCTTTAACGTGAAAGCAAGACTTCCCAGGTTTGGAAGGATGATAAAATGGGTAGGAGCCGTGCTTGTGGGCTTGATTGGTAGAGCTGGTGGGATTGATTGGTAGAGCTTGTGGGCTTGAGAGCTTGTGGGCTTGATTAGTTGATCTTATGGGCTTGATTGGTAGAGCTTGTGGGCTTGATTGGTTGAACTTATGGGCTTGATTTAAAGGATATGAAAATCCTTAATTGCTCCACAAAGAATTTCTCTTGTATTCTGCTCCGAAGTATAAGAATGATATTTTCTATGGAAGGTGCGGAAATGGGGTGTCAACACTTGTTTTACCTCTTCTTCAACTATTTGCATTTTCAATCTCACATCTCCAAATACATTCCAGTTCCTTTCTCTAATTTTATTTTTCATAATCTTCATTTTTTGTATAAAAACAAAAGCTGGATTCCCAATCACCTCTTCAGACCATACTTCTTTGATTAATTCTTTAAAACCATCTTGGGACAACCAGATTTTAAGAATTCTAAAAGGAATATTCTTAGGCTTTGGTATATGAATATTTGATCCCAAATGGGGACTATGATCTGAAACACCTCTAACCCCAACTTTGTAACACCATCCTGGATAAAGATCTAACCATTTTAGATTATATAAAGATCTGTCAAGAGTGCAAGCTATTCTTTTCAAACCCACTCTATTATTACACCGAGTGTATTGAAGACCAGAATGAGGTGCTTGATTGAGATTGCATGTATTAATACAATCATGAAAATATTGCATTGCAATACCAAGAGGATTTCTCCCTCGAATAAGGCTCACTCAAACTAGATCAAAGTATCGACGAGATCTTTAGAACTATTTTCAGATCTAAAGACATCTTGTGATAATCCATTATTAACAGACTCCGTTCTGTATGTGATTGATCACAATAGGATCCAGTTGTGTTGTGCAGGTTATCAAAGACAATGGAAGATTTGAAGACGAAGAAGATTTCTTATTAGTTTTTGTATCTTGTGGATTTAGTGCACAAACCTTGATAAGCTGGGATCCAACTAGAATCGTGTTTATCTTTGATAGACTTGATCGTCTAGTTATGTGATATCGTCATTACCTTATAGTTTCTCTTTGAGATTTATATTGGTTGATTGCGAATCTAAATATTGGTTATTTCGATAATCAAAGTTTAGGTTGATCTAACCAGACAAATGAGTTTATTAGTTTAAACGGAAGAGCTTTGTCAACAACTCATATATATCTTTATAGAAAGGATTGATTAGAGTGGTTACCAAACAAATTCTTCCTTTGTTGTTTGGAATACGATTCCAAAGGACTTTCTATTCACGTGCGTGACTCTAAAAGTCGAAGGCGCGGGAATACTGAAGAAAATACGTAGCTAGGGTATTATATTTTGTATAGCGGCTTAATTCTGAGAGTATTCAAAACTGGACTAGGTCCCAGGTTTTTTTCTGCATTTGCGGTTTCCTCGTTAACAAAATCTTGTTGTGTCATTTACTTTGTTTTCGCATTATAATTGTTATTATATTTAAGTAAATTACACACATATGTTAATCCTATTCACTTGATATTAATCCTATAATGTTTCGGTTTTACACCATACCTATTATAAAGTTTACACTTTGTAGTTGTATTGTCTCGATCTCGTATCTATAGACGATCACACAAAGTGTATACTAAAGTTGTTGTATTGTCCTCGACTTTGTCCATAGACGATCACACTTGGTATCATACTTATAGGTTGATATTTAAAAGAATGTGGTGTATTTTTGTACCCTCGTCTTTTCAATTGGTATCAGAGCAGGAAAACACAAAAAGATCTAACAATTTGTGTTTGGTGCGATCCAACATATAAGATTTAAATCAGGATGGTTACAATTGAACATGTAATGATTCAGTTAACGAAAAACAAGATAAAGAAAACATTTGTGAAGAATCAATATTTGACAAAGTCATCTCTTATGAATCTACTGAACAAGTTGATCAGTGTAATAATAAAGATTCCGATGACTTGGAAACTTATCTTGAAAAACAACTAGATGAAATTTCCAATGATGGTGATTCAGAAATTGATCAAGATGTATAAGAAGATATTTCTGTATTTTATTCATTATTAGGTGTTGTATCTACGAAAAAGCTATCTACCTCAGATGTTGTTGGTCTTCTTGCTCCTATTTGCATAGAAAATAGGAAACTGAGACAAGTTTTTTTCTGGATTTCATTGTGGATATCAAAATGCTCGATATCTTCTTAATAACTCCAAAGAAAACTTGAGATAGAAATCTCTTGATTACGAGAATCTCTGCAAAAAACATTATCTGTTGGAAAAAAAAATTGTTGAAACGGAAGCAAGGTTTAATTCTCAACAACTAATGTTTGAAGAAAAAGAGGAGTCTCTTCTCTCCCGAGAAAGACTTCTTAAGAATGAGTTATTTTGTGATTTTTTTTATCTCCATATGTAATAAAGTTGTCACTAAAATTTGCAAAGGGGGAGACTGATAGACACATTTATGTGTCTATTTTCATCTCGATTTTCTATATTGTTAGTACCCATTTTTGTACTTATTATGGTGTTTTGTGTATTTGTAGGTATTTTTGGGAAATAAACATTTTTGGAAAATTCGGCTTGAAAAGTTGCTAAAGGCACCTCCGGAGGACATCTGCTAAAGGGACCCCATTTTGGATAAGGGGCAACTCAATTGCTAAGGGGTAACCAAGCTACTAACCGCACTCCTGTCTGGTTAAGGGCACTCCATCTCTTACCTTTTGAATTTGAGTTTTGGCGGGAAGCTGACTTTCAACTGCGGAAGTTTCTGAAATTTGTGCGATGGAGATTTAATCGGGTTTTCTTGTGGATTCGAATTGGAATTGGCTTGGTTTATCAAAACAGGGATGGTATATGCCTTTAAATCAACATAATTGGGCTGTATCATCGAGTTTGGAAAGAACAGGGAGAAATATGGCCAGAATATTTGATGTTCCGTGATGATTATGGGAGAGTTTTTCTCTTGGACTTTGATTGGTTTCAAGTTATCGCCTTAAAACAGAGATGGTAATAGGATTTTTCACGTAAAAAGGGAAGAAAATCTTTGATGTTTGATTACACAGGGACGAGAGCTTCTCGGGAATTTTAATTCATATTTGGAAGATACGTGCAGAAACGGAAAGAGAATATAGTTTGCTAGATTTGATAACATGCTTTGGAAATTATGGAGATATTCAAACGTGTACAACACGAAAGAAGAGAAAAATATCCCGGAACTTAAGAGATAAGCAAAAACAAGATATTGCTCGGGATTTATTTGTCCCGTGTGTATAAATACGAGTGGTTGGAGTCCCAGGAACAGGATCGAGACTTGGGGGTTAGTTTCAGAGGGATTTCGAGCACCACAAAGGCTCGGAAAAATATCCAGGGAAGTTGCAGAGTCGCAGCAGAGAAGGAAGAAGAAGAAGAACATTACCGTCACCTATTTTTTCAAATTCAATATATTTCGTAACAGTTCTGCAACAATTATTCCTGTTAGCCTTTTCTCTGTAACACTGAATTCTGTAACAGCGGATTCTTTAACAATTATATCTGTTATGGATTCGCTGTAATATTATTTTTCTTCAATAAAACAACTATTGAGCCATGGATTATTATTTTGAGCGTGTTTTTGATATGAGGAGCTAAACTCCAACACTGGGACGACGGAGGAAGCCATGTTTCACAATTTCTTGGTAACTATAATCGATTCTTTATGACTTTTGCATTGATTTAATTGCTTTATGATTTTTATTAATTGATTGTGATTTTGTTTGATGGTGTATGCTTAGACTTAGAGCTTTTGATGCACCATGCTTATGATTTACAATTAAAATTTTACAAAATCTACTTTTGGCAAAGAAAAGAGTCAATAAAAAGAGCTAGAATTGTTATGAATCATATATGAACCAATTGAATGTGATTAATGGTGAAATCCAAAGTCCCGTTCTCTCGATATTGTGACAACTTTTTGTGTATATATTTTTACTATTAAATCTGAAATCAAATCTTTACAAGTCTTTGAACGAACTTTTCTTACCACTATAAAAACTACATCAATTTTTTGCACCGTCGACGCGGACTTGTATTTAGATTTGTTTTAGGTTTATTTTTATTATTTTTGTTATCTTTTACGCCTTTGGTATTTTTTTGATTCTTTTCAGATTTGGAGCGAAGCTAAAAGGAAATAAAAAGTGCTATAAAAGGAAAGCATCGCCAAAGAAGGAAAGAAAAGTGGAGTCCAAGGAGTGAAAAAGATTTTGTATATATTTATTTTATTTAGATTTTATTTCTTTTTATTTTTAGAAACTGTAAATAGGGTTTCACTGTTGTAATTTTTCTTTTTTCTTTTTGGAAATTTTTGGACTTTATTTTTTTGGACTGGACATTATTTTTAAAACCCTAAGGAAGGGTTGAGATTAAATATAAACTGTTTGCAGGGAAGGACGACAATTGCGATACTGTCTCGGCCCCTCGGGTTCGTACGCTGACATAAGAGTCGATGGCCTGAGTCGACTTCAACGGTTAATCGCCCGTCTGGTACGGGAGGTAAGACTCTATCCACCCACAAATCACCTGTCAGTGGGTTTTATTTTGTGTGACAACTCACACCCATGCAATAGAATGTTGAACTGGTATTAAAATAGCCAATACAACGAATATCCGACTGATTTTCAAAATGGAAATTACTTTGACCTTAGTGTGAATAATGGTTGGGAACATCAAACTTTTGAAGGTTATGGTCCATACCATAGTGAGCCCAATTACTATCCACATGCCAACCGGTCGTACGAGTAAAATTCCTCTCTACTAGAGTCAACACATAAGTTAGCTGAGTCGACACGTAAGTTAGCATAAATGAATAACTTAGTTATAGACGAAATCAATGCAACGAGTGAACTTTATTTCCTAGATTCAATCAGGAAGTCATGTGAGTCGACTCAAAATCTTTCGTTAGAAGCCCAGAACAAAACCGCTCGAAATAATCCTAATTTCCAATATAGTGTTTCCAATAGTACCCTTGAAAATGAGGATAGTTTTTTGCGTAATCAAGATGACGAGGTTAGAATTGGTAACACTACTTATTTAGATGAGGTTCCACCATTTTCATGTTATTACGATGATTATGACGAGGATAGTGTCGATGAAGAATCTGAAATATGTAGGCACAAGAATCGAAATTTGTTACTTCAAATATTGACCTTCAAGAAAATATTGTTTCTGGTTCAGATCCTAATAATTTTAACAATTATTCACCTATTCAAAAGGACGAGGATTTGACTAGAGACACCACCGTTTTCGATGATGTAGAATTTCCTTTTTATGAAGCTGATGATAGTTTTGAGGAACAAGTTTATTTTGAGAATATTGTTTTAGAGTCTAGCGATTTAGAAACATTAGTCTTAGACAAAGAAGATGAACTCGTAGAGCTTTTAAATATGAGTGAGGATGCATCACCTGAGTATAACCTACACGAAGCAATTGACCATTTTTAGGATTCTAATGATCTAGAAATTAGGGAAATTGTAGCTAGTCTATCTAGAGACACCAAACATTCTAAGTTTGGGGGTGATTATCATTCTCCATGTGCCTTACCTTTAGCTCTTATAGAGATCCCTCAATTGGGACTTGACATATGTGCCTCAACCATTTTAAAAGATTATCTTCAGACATGTTTTCCTGAACCTAGTAATGTCCATAAGGAGGTTCAGTTGTTAGAAACCCATCCTCTGGTTGATGTTGTTTACCCATGCTATGATAACCAGATCGATTTTGTTTTCCCATCAAATATTTTTCAACCAATTGTGGGAACGTATAAGTTTTAGATGTGTCAATTATTTAGTTTTGAGACTAAACCTAAGTACCTTAGGAGATTAAAATCGACACATTTTATGAAGAATGACTATCACTTTCATCATGGTCAATTGTGTGAGTCAAAACTGATTGACTTTAAGGATCCGCAATTATTCAGGTTATTATTATGTGCTTCTAAGTTTTTACTTGAGTTTTTCCAGAATCTAATACTTGAACCGGATCTTAGCTTTGAGGAATTCCAGGACATGAAAATATTTTATCTAGACCCTTTCATAGAGCCTGAACCTGAACAAAGTTGATATGTTTCGACTCCTTGATGAAGTCACTAAGTTTCGACTATGTGATATCGTCTAAACAAAGTTGATATGTTTCTTTCTTTTGGTCATGAAATGTATCCGTGAAAATTTCATGAGGATCCCACTAGTTTTCGTACCTTTGCCAATTTATATTGACAAAAAAGGGGAGAATTAATGTGTAGTTCATACTCTAAATACATATGGTTTACGAATCATTATGTAAGGTGGAGTGGTTTTTATGTTGAGATGGAGTATTGACTAAGGGGGAGTGATACATATCACCGTAGTATTATTGTCAAAGTTGTGATACAATGAAACTTTGATGCTGTGTAATAATACTATGATGGATCTTCAACGAGTACAGGATGAACACACGTAGAGTTGAAGAACCAAGGAAATCAAGATTGTCGATTTTGCTTTTAACAAGTTCAAACCATATGTAAGATGGTTTTGTCACTAAAATTGACAAAGGGGGAGATTGTTAGAGCATAGTTCGGTTGAAGCCACTAGCGTTGGTATGTCAAGTTAGTTGTCAATTTTAGTTTCCAAAATTCATTCTTGGTTTAGCATACTAAAGATAGTTTCAGACTAGATTAGGTCTAAGAAGTTGAATCGAAGCTATCCTTAAAGGATGAAGATTGAAGATTGAATACTACAAGAAGACATCAACAAGTACTTCATCAACAAAGGCATGTGATTGATTTCATTTGGATTCTTGTTTAATTCTACCTTTCTAATCTATCGAGATAAATGCTCACTCTATGGAACATTTCCAATGACGGTAAATGTACATTTATGTATATATACTTGAGGTTATTTGATTCATGACCTTGGTGACAATAAAATTTATCCCTATATAGGATCTCATGTTATAGTGAATGAGCTTGTGAATTCAACGAGCCAAGAATCACTCAATTCCGAGTTGTAAAGATAAAGTTATGAGTGATTTAAGTTCAATAGTAAGAAACGTTCCATGGGCCCTTGAGTCCGCGAACTTGGGCCCAATACGTGACTAAAAGGGATTTTTGGTCATGTTGGTGATGTTTCTTTATCTAGGCAAGTTAGATATTGGTCCAAACACTTTTGATTACCATATTAAAGTGTTTATGATTCCTGCCTAAGTTAAAATGTGATTTATTCACATAAATATAATTTTTGATAAATAAGTTATTTATTTAATTATTTTGGCAAGAGTTTTAACTGGGAAATACTCATATTTTTAGTAGAGTCTTGTAAAAGGAAAGTAGCTTAATAATTTATTTGCTTAGCTTCCAAGCTATTGTTCACTATAAATAAAGGGTTCATGAGTCTACACGGTTTTCACCCCCTTTGGAAAATTGGTGTTAGTTTCATAAGGTTGTTTTCCATGTCTTATGTTCTTCGTGAACAAGAGTGAGATAAACGTCTTTGTATTGGGGATCACAAAGCCAAGTTGAATCTAGTCTTCGCGATTGATTATACAACTTGTAATCTAGGTTTTTCACCTCTTGTCTATTCTAAGGTTTTTTCTTCTGATATAAAACCATTCAAGAGTTGTTGATCATAAACCTTAGGTTTTGATAGATTTCAGTTTCCGATCGTATACCAACACTTGTTAGTCGAAATCGGAAACTAGAAAGAAAAACTTCTTTTGAGGCATCTTGTAAAAATCCTTGAGAAGTTTTAAACAAGATATCTCTAGATTTATCTAGTTGTTCTTGTGGTAGAAATATTAGGGTTTTATTAACTTGGAAATTGATCTTTGGAATCACCCAAGTTCACTTACGAAAATCAGGTTCACAGACTTCTTGTAAGTTAAAACCCTAATCTACAAGATTTCCAAAACCTTGATTTATATCTAAAGGGAATCAAACTGGTGTTTTGTTGCAAACAAAATATCAAATCGTATCAATCGTGTTGTTGTATCTTCTAAAGAGAGCCTTGGGTTCTGCTAGAAGATAAAGGAGAAGAATTCCTAAAGAGAATCAGTGTTCTTCTAGGAGTTTTATTTGTGCTAAAGAAGTTATTACATCTAGTCCGAATAGGTAGTAGGAAATTGGTGTAACAACTTATAATCAGTGTGTGTTTATTCTGGACTAGGTCCCGGGGTTTTTATGCTTTTACGGTTTCCTCGTTAACAAAATTCTAGTATCTGCGTTATTTCATTTTCCGCATAATATTGTTTATCTTTATAATTGAAATAATACAGGTTGTACGTTAATCAATCATAGTTGTTAAATCAGACCTTGTTTGTTGGATAAGACTTGATTGATCTTGAACAATTGATTTTGTTATTTTCACATAGTTAGACCAGTTCAGACTAACCCTGTTTCAAGTCGACACCATGTTGAAATATTCCTTTAGTGATTGTTGCTTAAAGAGGTTTATACATGGTGGATATTGAATAGGTTGTGATTATCACAAAAGCTTGTTTCAAGTAACCTCACACTCAAATCAGGTTTACGGACTTGCTTCTGTTTAACTATTGATTGTGTTGAGAAGGAGATAAATCTCTTTAATATTATTTCTAAATTGAGTTTTTATTCTTGAGATTATATTGAAGTTTTGTTCCATACAAATTGCCAAAAGAATTATTGGGTGTGGTTGTTAGACCCACGCTTTTTCAGATAGAGAGTGTAGTTGAGCATTAGACTCCATGGATCGATTGAAGATGAAGAATTACTAAGAGGAGCTTTTGGAACTTCATAAACAAAAGGTATGTGGAGACTTGAACTCATCAATCACTCAAAAAGTATATATACTCTATCTCCTATTTGAGACAAAAGTCGTAGCTATATAGACTTAGATTATACACATTTGATATTTCGAGCTGAGTTTGACTCGCTTACATATTTCTCGAAATATATGTTGATAAGTTTTCGCTTTAACCAAGTTCATCTTATATTCTTGACGAAATTCAAAAGATGATCATGTGAAAATCGCCTGGTAACATCTTACATGATTTGTATGAGACAGTCATTTGATATAAACTCGGAATGTTTCGTATTGATCTACATTTGAAAATTGCTTTGAAGCTAATAGTTTGTGTGAGACAGCTATTGTCGTCTTCCAAGAATGTTTCAATGATTGAAATGGGAGTTTAGAACTATTAACCATGATTGGATATAACACAGTATGCGTACTTGTATGCTAACTGTTGCAAGTTATTCCAAGTCTGGGAACCAGGGTATGTATACCCGTATGCGTACTGGTTAGTTTAACGAAAGTCCGGGAACTTAGTATGCATACCCGTATGCGTACTGGCGTAAGTTCATGTCCGTAAATTCAGCTGAGTTTGGAAGGTATGCGTACCAGTTCGCATATTGGCGAACCCAAACTAAGTCCGGCCACTTAGGTATGCATACCCATTTGCATACTTGAGTAGGTTATGTTCTAAAATCGGTTTGTTCATGAACTAATATATTTATATAATAAGGAACGAAATCTTTAGCAATCTGTGGCTATAATGTTCATGAATTGATTCGAGTGAATCAAAATCGATTTTGGTTCAATTATGCCTTGTATACTTCTATAAGAATATAAAAAATTGAACAACTCTAGAACTAGTTTCATTTGAGTCATTTGACTAGTTGTGTTAAGATGAACAAGGTTGATATGAAAGTGTTCATATGGCTAACTTCGGTTAACTATTATTGAGCCAACAAGGTGTACACATATAAGTACGGTTACCCGTATCTAAATGAAGTCACTTTTTATTTTTGTGTAACAAGCTAAGTTCGATCTAATGGTTGAAAGATATTATCTTGAGTCTAATCAGGTTTTCTTCTAATGGTGTGAAAAAGCGGGGGTCTAACAACCACGCCCAATATTTCGATTAGCAATTTGTATGGACAACTCCGATTTACTTTCTAGAGAATCAACTAGACAGTTAGGCTCAATCAATAGAAAATATCTCAAGGAGTTTATTATCTCTATCTCTCAATTTGATATTACTCAAGCAAATACAATCTGCGAGTCTTAATAAAAGAAAGATAACTTGGATGGTACCAAAGACCAATATCCAAGTGTCAATCAATTTAAATCAACAACCAATAAGGTCGGATATTCTAATTAATTGAACAACGCATAACCTGTATTATTTCAATTATATAACAAAATATAATGCGGAATAGAAATAACACAGACACCAGAATTTTGTTAATGAGGAAACCGCAAATGCAGAAAAACCCCGGGACCTAGTCCAGATTAAATATACACTGTATTAAGCCGCTACAGACACTAGCCTACTCCAAATTAACTTCGGTTTGGACTGTAGTTGAACCCCAATCAATCTCACACTGATCCAAGGTACAGTTATGCTCCTACGCCTCTGATCCCAGCAAAATACTACACACTTGATTCCTTTAGCAGATCTCACCCACAACCAAGAGTTGCTACGACCCAAAGTCGAAGACTTTAGTAAACAAATCTGTCTCACACAGAAAAGTCTACAAGTAAGATAAATTCGTCTCCCACGAATAAACCTATGAGTTTTGTTCCGTATTTTGATAAATCAAGGTGAACATGAACCAATCAATAAAACCAGACTTATATTCCCGAAGAACAACTCAGTTTTATTAATCACCTTACAATAGTTTTAATCGACATAGCGAAAAAAAATATTGTTTAAAACTATTGTGGAATCACAAACGATGAGACGAAGATGTTTGTGATTACTTTTATATCTTTCTTATCGGAGAAATAAATGACAAGCCAATTATTACAATTGTACTCGTACGATAGAAGATGCCAGATCAGATCACACAACTACGATAAAAGTAGTATCGGTCTGGCTTCACAATCCCAATGAAGTCTTTAAGTCGTTAACCTGGTTTTAGAAGAAGAAAACCAAAGGTTAAAGGAGAATCAACTCTAGCTTAGCAAACTAGTATCACACAGAATGTGTGGGGATTAGGTTTCCCAGTTGCTAGAGTTCTCCCTTATATAGTCTTTCAAATCAGGGTTTGCAATCTTGGTAACAAAGCATTCAATAATCACCGTTAGATGAAAACCTGATTAGATAAAAGCTAATATTTATCAACCGTTAGATCGAAAACTTAGCTTGTTATACACACATGTACTTGACAATTTTGGGTTTGTGTAGCCGTACCCAAAATTGTACATTAGTTGGTTCACACTAGTTAACCAAAAGGTTAGCCAAATGATAACTTCCATATCAACCATATTCTTCTTCACCATAACTAGTCCAAATGACTCAAATGAACTAGTTAGAGAGTTGTTCAATTGCTAAAAGATCCCATGTACTACACAAAACATAATTGAACCAAAACCGATGTGATTCATTCGAATCGATTTATGAACTATAAATCCACGGTTTGCAATAACATTCCTTAGTTTATTATGATAAGTTCACAAACATCGTTTTTAGACATATCCTACTCAAGTTCGCGGACTCAAGTTAACCGGTTGGGTTCACAATCTCCAATAGAAGTTCTCAGGACGAGAAATTCAGTCAGTTCGCGGACTGAGTTCGCGGACTGAAACTGAGCTACAACTCCAGTAGATATTCTCGAGTTCGAGAACTACGCCAGTTCGCGGACTGAGTTGATGGCTCACGTTCCGGTTTTACTTGATCAACAAAGTTCACACACTTTGGTTCAAGTAACAAGGACTTATACATATATGTGTTACCACAACAATGCTTATATCCTCAAATGGTTATATTGTCTAAACTCTCATTTCAATCATTGAAACATTCTCAGAGGACGTTATATAGTCGTTATTCACAAACTATTTTTCGTCAGAGCAATTTCCAAAGTGATTGAAACATATCATGACTTTTGTCACTAGGTAAAGATGAACTTGGCTAAAGCGAAAGCTTTACCAACACATATTTTGAGAAATAGATAAGCGAGATATACTCAGCTCGAAATGACATATGTGTATATTCTTAGTCTATATAGTAATACGACTTTTTTCTCAAGATAGGAGATAAAATAGGTAGACTTTTGAGTTATAGATAAGTTCAAGTCTCCACATACCTTTTAGTCGATGAAGACCTACTGGTTCCTTGATTAGTCCTTCGTCTTGTATGATGATCGCCATGGAGTTCTTGAGGTCAACTACACTTTCTATCCTAGTCCGAGACCTTAGCTATAGTAGACTGGAAATCAAAACTTTATAGTTTTGATCACTAACATTGAAAAACATGCTTGAGATAGCAACGCATGCGAGTTCAACCGAGCAATGCTCTAACAATCTCCCCCTTTGTCAATTTTAGTGACAAAATTATTAATACATATGGAATACAAAAATATATAAATAAACTTTGTAGCTCCTATTCCACATGTCGTCTAATATTCAACAATACTCGAAATCCTCATCACTTCCAAGTAATTCAATGATCCCATCTTTCAAATCATGGTTTACAATCAATGTTAACTTACTAACAAAGCATTCAATATTCACCGTTAGATGAAAACCTGATTAGATACAAGCTAATATGTCTCAACTGTTAGATCGAAAACTTAGCTTGCCATACACATATGTACTTGACGTTTGGGTTTGTGTAACCGTACCCAAACGTGTAAAAGGTTGGTTCAATATTAGTCAACTAAATGGTTAGCCAAATGATAACTTTCATATCAACCATATTCTTCTTCACCATAACTAGTCCAAATGACTCAAATGAACCAGTTAGAGAGTTGTTCAATTGCTATGATCATGTACTACACAAGACATAATTGAATAAAAAACAATGTGATTTACTCGAATCATTTCATAAACTATAAGGCCACGATTTGCAAAAGCATTCATTAGTAATTTAAGATAAGTTCACGAACAACGTTTTCAGACATAACCTCTTGAGTTCGCAGACTGAGTTCGCGGACTCAATCTAACCAGTTGAAGTTAATAAACTCCAGCAGAATTTCTCGGGTCGAGAACTTCCGTCAGTTCGTGGACTGGATTTGCGAACTGCACCTGAGCTTCAACTTCAGCAGTTATTCTCGGGTTCTAGAACTTACGCCAGTTCGCAGACTGATTTCGCGGACTGAGTTGACTGCTCATGTTCCGGTTCCACTTGATTAACAAAGTTTGCAAACTTCGGTTCAAGTAATAAGGATTTATACATATATATGTTGCCACAACAATGTTTATATCCCACAATGGTTATATAGTCTAAACTCTCATTTCAATCATTGAAACATTCTCAGAGGGCGTTATATTGTTGTTATTCACAAACTATTTTTCGACAGAGCGATTTCCAAAGTGATTGAAATATAACATGACTTTCGTCACTAGGAAAATATGAACTTGGGTAAAGCGAAAGCTTTACCAACACCCATTTCGAGAAATAGATAAGCAAGATATACTTAGCTCGAAATGTCACATGTGCATATTCTTAGTCTATATAGTAAAACGACTTTTGTCTCAAGATAGCAGATATAGTAGATAGACTTTTGAGTGATAGATAATTTCAAGTCTCCACATACCTTTTAGTCGATGAAGATCCACTGGTTCCTTGAGTAGTCCTTCGTCTTGTATGATGATCTCCATGGAGTTCTTGAGCTTAACTATACTTTCTATCCTAGTCCGAGACCTTAGCTATAGTAGACTAGAAATCAAGACTTTATAGTTTTGATCACTAAGATTGACAAACATGCTTAAGATAGCAACGCATGTGAGTTTGACTGAGCAGTGCTCTAACAATCTCCCCCTTTGTCAATTTTAGTGGCAAAACTATTAATACATATGGAATACAAAAATTATATAAATAAACTTTGTAGCTCCTATTCTACATGTCTAATCTTCAACAATACTCGAAATCTTTATCACTTCCAAGTAGTCCAATGATCCCAAAGGTTGTAAGTTTAGCATCATCGTTGTTGAAAATCCGTAGCTATAACAATGAGAAAAGCATCGGTTCTCAATCATTATTATATAGTGTCATAGTATTATTACACAACGTCAAAGTCCAATTGCATCACAACTTCAACAACAATACTATGGTGATACTTCACTCCCCCTTAGTCAATACTCCATCTCACATGGAAACCACTCCCCCTTACATAATGATCCGAAAACCATATGTATTTGTAGTATGAACTACAATTAATTATCCCACTTTTTGTCAATAAAATTGGCAAAGGTACAAGAACGGGATCCTAATGAAATTTCCGTAAGATACATTTCATGACCAAAGGTAAATGTTCTATCATCTTGTTTAGATGCAATCATAAATCCAAGGATAAATGCATTCATCAAGGAGTTTATAAAGATACAAGATAACCCCTAAAAATTCCACAGCCGCACTCCCCACAAAGATTTGGAAATTAAGCTCAAGTTCAAAAGAACTCTCCCCCATATGGTGTCATTCCCAAGGGAACAACAAAAGCGACCTTATTTTCAAGAGAAAATAAGGATTTCTTTAAACTCAATTACATACAAGTACAAATTTGGAATCCAAAATATTCAATCATATTAACCAAAGCGAACCAAGATTGATTTGACTAAATATGCTCAACACAAGTAAACTTATGGAGACTTAATACATCGATTAGATTATTCAAAAGAGAACCCATAAATACTCTAACCGGATTGCACAATTAAACTAATCACAAAGTAATCAATTCAATTGTCCACACTCGACATGAGAAAAATATATGGAGTGCTAATTAAATAATGACACTAGATGATTGATTTAGTTCATTTGGGCTCAACATAAGAGATTATGGAACCCCGACTAAGATTATCATAGAAAATGACAACCTTAATCGTCCATGTACTCAACATGAGAGAACTCACGGAATACAAACTAAATAAACACACAAGTTGATTAATTTAGTTCTTAATGCTCAACATATTGCATCTTTGTGGAACAACCAACCATGCCAATAAGAAATCGACTTAGTCGTATAGTGCTCAACATAAGATACAAGATGGAACCTTCACGGTAATACATAATAATATGGAACAATTAAGCTCTAAACCGTGGATTACAAAACAAGGACCTATTCTATTTTTCCATCACAGTGTGACATAATAGACTTTATCCTTGAATCACAAAATATTTTAACCTATCTTACATTAAAGATTGACAATATAGGATTAACTTTTGTGTTTTGCCAAAAGTACATTCATTCCTCTATCAATATTTGCATACCAATATGTGAACGACTTTACTTTTGACAATATATGGGACAATCAAGTTCACGGACGTAACACACATATCCCATCAAAATATTGCAATATATAAAACCATAAAGATTAATACTGCAACCATCATCTTCCAAACAACTTTAGAATTCAAACCAATAATTCTAAAAACAATAAAATGAATTCATTAGATATAGCTATGTGTAATCACAATCATGGATATTCCAAAACACTAGTTATTCTTCTAAATAAAATAGAAAACATAGAAGATTTACTAAACACACGGTAATCAGAGTTCATTAAGAAGTTCATATCTTTTAATGAAACCATCAAAGAATGTGTCACTGATCTCCTTTATTCTTTTGACCCTAGAAACACCATGTTCATGAGTTAGAACACTAACTTTGTGATCAACAACTCGAGTAAGCTACCTAGCTTTGGCACAGTCCATGATGAGCTTCTTTTGATTCCGTATCAGAATATTCTGATTTGAAAGCATTCTGGCCTAACCATCTAGAAGTTGGTTTATTTGAAATTGAAGATTTGCAAACTCGACCTTTGAATTGTTCTGAAAACGAGTTAAATCCTTGACAGAATCATCAATCCAGGAGTTATGATCCTTTTTTTCGAGCATCTTTTTTTAGAACCAGCTCTTGAATTGACTTACGTTCCCGACTTTCTTCCTCCATGTCAAGACACACAATCTCTTGAGATATTGCAGAGCTCTTCATAATAGATAGGGATCAATAGCACACACTATAAGATATATATGCGTTCGTGAACAAGAGTAATAAACTCCAATTCAAACCCTAGGAGTTCACGGGAGGAGGTCACGAGCGTTCGCGGACTGCCCCAAACAGTAAAAAAAACCGAACTGAAATAATATACAACATACTTGAGTATTTCTCAATCATTTTCCTTGTACCTCTCAAGTTAGAAACAAGAAAACATATACATGGAATCAGGTGATTAGGTGGAAACAAGTTCCACTGCGATCATTGGGAAAGGTGTTGTACATATCATCAGACAGTTTGATTTTTGTGATCTTCGCCTTTCTTCGGTTAACCTGTATCCCTGAAGAATAGGGCATGACACTTTTCACATATTCGTCTGATGATTTTTAATGAGAACTAAATCTAGGACCTCTAGCAATATGGTCAAGAGGATCGGAATGGATAAGGATCCATTTTCTAGATTTAGATTTATCAGAAACATCCTTATAAGTACCGGAAATGTTCTTATTAATACTGCAAAAAGAATTTCCAGAAAGAACTTTATCCCTGTGATGATATCTAGAGTAGAGATCATTCTCATAAGATTTCTGATTTCTTGTGGGCATACGATTCACTGCTTTAGTCGACTGACTATTTGTTCCATTGACAGTGAAGAGAAGAAAATTACGAAGCTTAGAAATTTGTTTCCTTCTTGCAAAACAATGAATAACATAGTGATTCTGTTTCCAACAAAAGGTACAGGTTCGTGGAGGTGAAGCAATAACTGGCACTTGTTTAAACTTCATACCCTTACCAGAAGATTGAAAGTTTTGCTAACTTTTCTTGTCACAATCTTCTTCCAGAGAACATTTCTTTGTATATGGTAATTCCTTAGAATTAGTCACAGAAGAATTTCTCATTAGGACAGAGTTTTCCTTTTCCAAGGATTTACACTGTTCATGGTCTAGAGTAAGAGATGCACAAAGTTTCTCTTTTTCAGCACGAAGTCTGTTGAGATATGATGAATGAGTCTCGAGCAAACCTTTTTGTCTAATTGAGTCCTCTTTAACAACTTCCTCAAGAGTACTAATCTTTTCATGTTGTAGAGTAGTTTCTTGTAGAAGTTTCTAAATGTTCTTAGAGAAGGACTTTATGATATTATAGAGATCATGTTCTCGATTAAGAGACTTTTCAAATTCATCAATGAGCTGATCATGATTATTAAAATCAATATCTTCAGCTGTATGCTTTGAAATTTTGGTGAGTTCCTTTTCAGCTTCTGCCAGAATGTCACATGCCTCATGAGAGGAAGAAATGTCATTATCACATTGAACATTCTTTCTACCCCAGGATTCGGAAGAATCAACTAAGGAATAATCCTTTGAGGTGTTTCCAAGACACTTGACATGGTCAAAAGATTTAGGAGACATTTTGGTATGCGCAATTGAGATTCCATACACAGACTCATATTGCCACAAACACATACCTGTAAGGTCTTAAGCGTGTTTTCCTGCTCTGATACCAATTGAAAAAGCGGGGGTCTAACAACAACACCCAATATTTCGATTAGCAATCTGTATGGACAACTCCGAATTGTTTTCTAGAGAATCAACTAGACATTTAGACTCAATCAATAGAAAATACTCAAGGAGTTATTATCTCAATCTCTCGATTTGATTTACTCAAGCAAATATGATTCGCGAGTCTAATCATAGAGAGATAACTTGGATGGTACCAAAGACCAATATCCAAGTGTCAATCAATTTAAATTAATAAACAAAATGGTCGGATATTCTAATTGATTGAAGAATGCACAACCTGTATTATTTCAATTATATAAAAATATAATGCGGAAAATAAATAACACAGACACCGGAATTTTGTTAACGAGAAAACCGCAAATGCAGAAAAACCCCGGAACCTAGTCCAGATTAAACATATATTGTATTAAGCTGCTACAGACACTAGCTTACTCCAAATTAACTTCGGCCCGGACTGTAATTAAACCCCAACCAATCTCACACTAATCCAAGGTACAGTTATGATCCTACGACTCTGATCCCAGCAGGATACTGCGCACTTAATTCCCTTAGCTGATCTCACCCACAACCAAGAGTTTCTATGACCCAAAGTCGAATACTTTAATAAACAAATCTGTCTCACACAGAAAAGTCTACATGTAATAGATAAATTCGTCTCCCACGAATAAACCTACAAGTTTTGTTCCATCTTTTGATAAATCAAGGTGAACAGGAACCAATCGATAAAACCAAACTCATATTCCCGAAGAACAGCTCAGTTTCATCAATTACCTCACAATAAACTTAATCGACGCAGTGAAGAAGATTATTGAGGAATCATAAACAATGAGACGAAGATGTTTGTGACTACTTTTATCTTGCCTATCGGAGATAGAAATCTCAAGCCAATTATTACAATTGTATTCATAGAAACAGCAAGATCATATCACACAACTACAAGAAAAGTAGTATCAGTCTGGCTTCACAATCCCAATGAAGTCTTTAAGTCATTAACCTGGTTTTAGAAGAAGAAAACCAAAGGTTAAAAGAGAATCGACTCTAGATTTAGCAAACTAGTATCACATAGAATGTGTGGGGATTAGGTTTCCCAGTTGCTAGAGTTCTCCCTTATATAGTCTTTCAAATCAGGGTTTGCAATTAATGTTAGCTTACAAACAAAGCATTCAATATTCACCGTTAGATGAAAACCTGATTAGATACAAGCTAATATCTCTCAACCGTTAGATCAAAAACTTAGCTTTCCATACACACATGTACTTGACATTTTGGTTTTGTGTAACCGTACCCAAACGTGTACAAGGTTGGTTCAATATTATTCAACCAAATGGTTAGCCAAATGATAACTTTCATATCAACCATATTCATCTTCACCATAACTAGTCCAAATGACTCAAATGAACTAGTTAGAGAGTTGTTCAATTGCTATGATACCTCATGTACTACACAAGACACAATTGAATCAAAAATGATGTGATTCACTCGAATCATTTCATGAACTATAAGGCCACGGTTTGCAAAAGCATTCCTTAGTAATTTAAAATAAGTTCACGGACAACATTTTCAGACATAACCTCTTGAGTTCGCGGACTCAAGCTAACCTGTTGAAGTTAATAAACTCCAGCATAATTTCTCGGGTCGAGAACTTCCATCAGTTCACGGACTGCACCTGAGCTTCAACTTCAACAAATATTCTCGGGTTGGAGAACTTACGCCAGTTCGCGGACTGAGTTGACTGCTCACGTTCTGGTTCCACTTGATCAACAAAGTTAGCAAACTTCGGTTCAAGTGCTAAGGACTTATATATATATATATATATATATATATGTGTGTGTGTGTGTGTGTGTGTGTGTGTTTCCACAACAATGTTTATATCCCACAATGGTTATATAGTCTAAACTCTCATTTCAATCATTGAAACATTCTCAGAGGGCATTATATAGTTGTTATTCACAAACTATTTTTCGTCAGAGCGATTTCCAAAGTGATTGAAACATGACTTTTGTCACTAGGCAAAGATGAACTTGGCTAAAGCGAAAGCTTTACCAACACCTATTTTGAGAAATAGATAAACAAGATATACTCAGCTCGAAATATCACATGTGCATATTCTTAGTCTATATAGTAAAACGAAATTTGTCTCAAGATAAGAGATAGAGTAGATAGACTTTTGAGTGATAGATAAGTTCAAGTCTCCACATACCTTTTAGTCGATGAAGATCCACTGGTTCCTTGAGTAGTCCTTCGTCTTGTATGATGATCTCCATGGAGTTCTTGAGCTCAACTACACTTTCTATCCTAGTCCGAGACCTTAGCTATAGTAGACTAGAAATCAAGACTTTATAGTTTTGATCACTAAGATTGACAAACATGCTTGAGATAGCAACGCATGCGAGTTTAACCGAGAGTGCTCTAACAACATGTATTGGGGTACATCTACTACTCCTCTATAATTTCGCAAGATCTCTTATAATTTTGCAATCTCTCTACATTCTTGTAAGCTTCGTTATGTTTTCGCAAGTTCTTGCTGTTGTGCGATATTTGGATCCTATATCTTGCCTCTTTTTCCTAGAATATCGCTTGAAGAGCGATCTTTAAGGAAAAATCCATTTTGTTGTAGTTGTTGGAGGAATGAGCGAAAGAATATTGGACTTGAAAAGTACGTACTTGCCTCTATTCTTTTGTGAAGTTCCGGAAATTTGCGAAGTAGATAAGAAGTATCAACCCTTGAAGTATAAGAAGTATGAAGTATCCTTGAAGAAGTATAAGAAGTACTCAATCTTGAAAATATAAGAAGTATCTGTCCTTGAATGAGAATAAGAAGTATTGCCTCTATTCATGTGAAATTATTACTCTATTTTTGGTGAGGATTCTTGTTGTTCATTAAATAACGTCCACTTTGGAAATGATTTTTGCCGAGAGGATAAAGAACATAAAATGTTTTCTTGGTAATCCATAGTTGCCTCTGATCTTTATCTATGAGGGTAGAATCGTTGAGAAAATGTTGAATGAGCGAGTTATTTCTTCATTCTTATCTTGCCTCTGTCTCTTGTTTTGTGCTCATGCGATAGTATAATCTCTTCAAGTTGCTTTTAATTGTGAGAAATAACCACATTCTGAAAAATAATCACATTCTGAGAAATTCTGACACATTTTGCGAAATTATGAATACTTCTGCGAAATTATGGATAATCCTGCGAAATTATGGATAATACTGCGAAATTCTGAATAATCCTGCGAAATTCTGGATAATACTGCGAAGTTATGAATACTTCTTATTTGTCATTTTTGATATTTCAGTTTCATTTCCATGTATATATTCGCAAACTTATTTGCTTACATATAATCATTTTCGCAAGCTTATTTGCTTACTCATTTTCTTATGTGGACTTATTTTTCCTTCCTAGTTAAAGGTCTTATTTTGCCACCCCTTGTCATTGCGACAAAATCGCAGGCCATCTTTACATTTTCATGTAATGACCCATTGATCTTGCCTTAACTTTTTTCTCTTTTGATTTTTGTTGCGACAATATGACATGCCTAAATATTCTCGCGAAAACAAAGCCCCATGACATTTTCATCTTGCGACGAAATCGCAGGACGTCCTTACACTTTCATGTACTGACCCATTGATACCGTCTTATCTTTCTCTTTTGTATTATTGCCTCTTCAGGATTGTTTCACAAATATGACAAGCCTAAATATTCTTGTGAAAATAAAGCCTCATGATATTTGCGTCTTAAGACAATTATCATCTCCCTAATGGAGGGTGCCGCCCTTATCTTCCCTCTGGTTTCCCTTTCAAGGAGACGTACCTCTACCATACAAGATTGGGTCCTCCCATCCGGTCTTAACAACAACAAGTTGTTTTCGCAGCCTCTTATCCCTTTTTCCTATATGGCTTATGGTTACGAGACTGCACCCTAATTGGGGTTTTCTTCAGGCCGAGTGCATCATAGTCAAGACTTGCCAAGAATGGCCAGGTACACTCCAGAAGCCCCAGGCACTCCTGACTCAACCGTGTACCTCGGCGCCTTGATCATATTCTTCACCCCTTAGAAGAGACCCTCAGTCGTCCAACCGAAATCATAAGTCTAGGTCGAAAACCCAAGGTATCTCTCCTAGATAGGTTTTTGTTTACCCCACATCTCCATGACCCAGGTTCCAGTAGCGGTGTAACCTTTTCGCTGAGCCATGCAACATGTACCCCCTTCTATGATGTACTTTAGGTCTTACATTTTCCTCTCGCGAAATTTTAATTTCGCGAACTAGGGTGCACGCCATAGTAGGTTCGCCCCATTCTAATATGTCATTAATCTCTGCGAAATTTTCGCACATTATCATTCTGTTTCTTTTGTATTTCTTTGCGAAATTTTCGTGTCTCTTTTAAAATATAATTCTTGCGAAATTATCGCATATTTTCATTCTCATCTCTGTAATTTCTTGTGTTTCTTTTGCGAAATTTTTGCATGTCTTGATTCCTTCATTTATTCATGTTAAATTTTATAAGTCAATTAATAATCATCAACCCTCTTATTTGAGGAATAATCATCAACTCTCTTCTTTGCGAAATTCTGGAAAAAATATGGGAAAAATATGTGTGGGGTGAGAATTGAACTTGCGATATCAACAATCTTCTCTTTGCTTGTGACCAACTGTTACAACTTCTTTGCTTGTCAATTTATTTTTCTTTCATCCTTTCTTTCTTCTGCATCTAATTCGCCTGTACTTCCAGTGTAGCTTTGTCATTTTCTTCTCCTTAGTTCAAAAATATCTAGAAAAAAATTATATTACGCATTCGAACACGCAACCTCAATCTTTGTACTCTTCGGCTGTAACCATATGTACTGGCTTCTTCTTGTCCTCTTATTATTTTCTTCTCCCTGGATATATCGAAAATGTGTGAAAAACACCAAAAAATGTAGCTGCTTCCACCAAGTATTTCGCAACAACATCAACAATAGTAAGTTGTTTGATTTACTTGTGAAGTGGAGATATGTGTCCAATGCTGGGAGTTGATGAAATGGGTTTGATGAAGATTAATCTAGCTTGTATTGATTATATTTCCGCGAAATCTTTTCCTGTCTATGAGTTCCATGATAGCGAAAATTTGCTTAAAATTTCTAGAGTGAGTTGATGTTTGTCTGGTTGACTTGAGCTGATGGTTTAACTCTCATGAATTTAACTTGACCTATGTAACCTTTTCTTTCATTTGTGGCTTCTTTTCTCTTCAATTCTTCATTGGACTGTTGGTTTTGTTGCGAATTGTCATGGCTTTGCTGATGTTAATGACGAAGTAGGTTTAGCTGGAATCTCAAATTTCTTCTTCGTACAAGTGTTTTTCTCTGCTTTAAGTTAGTTTCTTCTCAAGATATTGTTGTTACTCCATTCCCTACTGCCGATATTGATTAAAAAATAAACTTTGTGAAGCATTGTTTGCGTTCTTATTACTTCGCTGTAATAATTTGGTAACCTTTCTTTTAACAATGATCTTCGTAGACTCCTTTCAATTGTGTTTCTCGTAATCCTTGCGAAGGACTTGTTGGATATGAGCAAGCTGTGAGTTTTAACTTCGCCGGTTGAACTTCATTAGTTTACTTTTCTAAACTTTGGTTGTGTTGCTCTCAGTTTTGTGAAAGAGCGGTATTATTTACATTAGTTATTTCCTTATTAACGCCCTTTGTATAATGCTTGTCCTTGTCTTTCTTTTTCTCCTCCTGTGCGTCTTTTCCTGTGCATTTTCTTTATCTGATCCTCCCCTCATCTCTAACGGGCTTCTGTTGGATAGTTACAATGTTGTTTCTTTCCTTCGGTTGATGGAGCTGTTTCTTCGCATATTCCCTTTCTTTCGTAATTGGTTGGTTGTTTATCCCAGCTTGCTAATTCTACGCAGATGCGCAATTTGTTGGTCAAAGCTTCTAGATGTTCGTCAATCCTAGTTTTGTTTATATATTTTCTTTGATTAGCTCCTCAGGCATGGGGTTTTATAATTCTTTGCATCCTTTTCTTTGTATACATGTGGTTCTTATCTAATTATTTGCTAGTTCCTTTCCTTTGACTTTCTCTTCTGGGTTAATAAGCATAAGGAAAACAAGCTACGAGATTAAACCGAAAATTAAGTAGCTTTTTCCCCGCGTCTTTGGAGTTCTCCCTTATTTTTCCCTTGGCTATTCCTGCGAAAGAAAATTTTATTATTTCGCATGTGACCATAGGTTGGCGATGAAAATCACAGGAAACGTTGATTGATGTGATACATTCGCGCTCTTCTGCGTTTTCCTTCTTCGTGTTATCCTTCTAACTTTCCTTTCTAACTTTCCTCTTCGCATATTCTTTCTTTGCTGTTCCAATCTCTCTGCTTGTATATCCTTTCTCCTGCGAAATTGTTCACCGGATTTTTTGTCTCATATTTCTCTTCGTCTGCGAAATCCCTCTTCCAAAAATTAGTTAAGCTCCAAGCGTTACTTTTGTTCATGAATTACTTGGCGGGTTAGAATTATGATTGTGCCTTCTCTTTCGCTCCTTGGGAATCCTTTGTTTTCGATGATGTTGTGACGACGCTTTTGGTAATAATAATTTTGCTTTGGATGTTAGGTCAAATATCTACGTATTGTTCCTTTCTTCGTTGCTGGTAACATTACTGTACGTAGTTCCTTGTTGGATGACTTTCTGTGAAGCTTTCCTGTGCAGTTTTGAGTTCACATCTTCTTTTTTTGTCTAGATTTTCGCAGATGTTTTTTGTAATTTTTCATATATGTTGGTGTTTAGAGAAGATTTCAGTCATACATGCTGCAAATAATCGGTAAATTTGGTTAGCAGTCTATAGAGCATTAAGATGAGTAATTTCTCCTTGCGAAGAATGAAAATTTTCAATGAAATCTACTTGTTTTTGTTCTCGCGAAAGGTAAATCTCTAATCAACAGAAAATCTTGAAATTTGACATTTTTAGAGACTCATTAAACAGATTTATAAAACAAGGTTTGGTTACTACAAATTCGTAGCATAACATTTTTAGATTCAAGATTTCCGCAGTAAATCAAATTTCTACAAAAAGTAAAGTTTTAAGTTTTATAAAAAATAAATTTTCCAATTTTTGTTTTGAAATTCCCAGATCCGAAGAATGAAACAAAGAATAAGAAAAATAAGAAGAGATTTGTCCGTTTTTTTATGATTTGTTGGCATAATTTAGCTAGCTTTTTCTTCATTTGCCTCTCGATATATATCATTCTCTCTATTTCCTATATAATCATGAGTATTCGTCGTAGCTTCCATATTTGATCTTGAAGCTTTTAGATCCAGTGAGATCCAATTCTTACATTAGCCAATTTCTTTGAATCTTTTCTTCAATCTGACAAGTAGTTTGTCCCTATTTCTAGCGCCAAAAATGTAGTTGCAGGAAATCCCACAACATACCCCATATGATATCATGATAATAATTTCTAGATCTAAACTTATTTGATATGAAAATGAAGATTAAAGTACTAAAAATATAAAATGGACACAAGAATTTTTTTACATGGTTCGATCAATGTGATCTACATCCATGGTTCTTCACTATGATTGTTGTAATTACGTAAGTGTTACATTTAGAATCTCCATTAATGAGTATTTGGAGTTCTAGATTTAGTTTTTGGGGAAGAAGATGATAAAGAAAATAAATCTCTCTCTCTCTAAAAATATGTCTCTCTCTCTTTTACAAAAATGTGTATTCTCCCTTTTCTCTCTCATGCTCTTCTCTTTATATAGTTGTTTACATAGTGGATGACAACTCACATGTAGTGGGGTACAACTATTACTCATCTATAATTTCGCAAGCTCTCTTATAATTTTGCAAGCTCTCTACATTCTTGTAAGCTTCGCTATGTTTTCGCAAGTTCTTGCTGTTGTGCGATATTTGGATCATGCAAAGGGATATTAGTAGGTTTATTAGTGGAAGTGGTTAGCAATGGATTACAGTTTATTGTAGTACGAACTATGTGAATGAATTTTCCTGTTATAATGAAAACATCAGCACCGTCATTTTATACTCTTGTTTTCAGGAAGATATCACCACCACCACCATCCCAAAAAGCAACATAATCACACTTAATCTACACCACCCCCACAAAAAATTAGAACCACCACTATCTCCATCTCCAATTTTATCATTCCAACCCGAACCACTACAAACAATCGAAACCACCACTATCTCTATCTCCAATTTATCATTCCAACCAACCAGAACCACCACAATCGATCAATTGAAACAGTAAAATTGGTTTTCAAAAAATTCAAACCTGAAAATCCATCGATTATTTTCGATTGATTTACAAGGATAATAACATACTCAACTTCTTAATCATTTTTGATGACGTATTTTTCAAATTATATACATGTTAAATCTCATCAATTCTTCCTTTTGATTTACAGTAAACCTTCAAGAAAAACGTTGTTGACATCGATTCTTATTTATCAGCAACGAAGAAAGAGACTTTTTTGGATATGAAACATGAGATACGTAATTGAAACCTTTTGTTCTCAGTGAGAAGATTATGTCAGTGGCTGCTCGTGTTGGCTATGGTGGTGGCTCAGATGGAGATCGTGGTGGCGGTGGGAGGCGATGGAGATGATGGTGGTGAGAGCGATGATTTTTTTTTCTTTGGTGATAAAAATTAAGGAGCGAAGAAGAAGGAAATAAGATAGGGAGGTTAAATAAGGAATTATGACAATTGTGTTTGTTAGAGCATTGTTCGGTCGAACTCGCATGTGTTGCTATCTCAAGCATGTTTGTCAATGTTAGTGATCAAAACTATAAAGTCTTGATTTCTAGTCCACTATAGCTAAGCTCTCGGACTAGGATATAAAGTGTAGTTAAGCTCAAAAACACTATGGAAATCATCATACAAGACGAAGGACTACTCAAGGAACCAATGGATCTTCATCGACTAAAAGGTATGTGGAGACTTGAACTTATCTATCACTCAAACGTCTATCTACTCTATCTCCTATCTTGAGACAAAAGTCGTATTACTATATAGACTAAGATTATACACATATGATATTTTGAGCTGAGTATATATCGCTTATCTATTTCTCGAAATATGTGTTGGTAAAGCTTTCACTTTAGCCAAGTTCATCTTTACCTAGTGACAAAAGTCATGTTATGTTTCAATCATTTTGGAAATTGCTCTGACGAGAAATAGTTTGTGAATAACAACTATATAAGATCCTCTGAGAATGTTTCAATAATTGAAATAAGAGTTTAGATAATATAACCATTGGAGGATATAATAATTGTTGTGGTAACACATATATGTATAAGTCCTCATTGCTAGAACCGAAGTTTGCGAACTTTGTTGATCAGGTGAAACCGGAGTAGTGCGTGAGCTCTATCCGCGAACTCAGCATACAAGCTCAGTCCACGAATTGGCGTAGTTCTGGAACCTGAGAATTTCTGCTGGAGTTTTTGAACTCCGTCCGGGAATTTAAGTCCGCGAACCCAGTCCGCGAACTTGAGTAGGTTATGTCTAAAAATGATGTTTGTGAACTTATCATAATAAACTAAGGAATGCTATTGAAAACCGTGGGTTTATAGTTCATGAATCGATTGGAGTGAATCACATCATATTTGCTTCAATTGTATCTTGTGTAGTACATAAAGATCTAAGCAATTGAACAACTCTCTAACTTGTTCATTTGAGTCATCTGGACTAGTTATGGTGAAGAAGAATATGGTTGATATGAAAGTTATCATTTGGCTAACCATTTGATTAACTAGTGTTGAACCAACTAATGTACAAGTTTGGGTACGGTTATACGAACCTAAAATTGTCTAGTACATGTGTGTATGACAAGCTAAGTTTTTGATCTAACGGTTGATAAATATTAGCTAACATTGATTGCAAACCCTGATTTGAATACTATATAAGGGAGAACTCTAGCAACTGGGAAACCTAATCCCCACACATTCTGCGTGATACTAGTTGTGCTAAGATAGAGTCGATTCTCCTTTCACCTTTGGTTTTTTTCTTCTAAAACCAGGTTATTAAATACTTCATTAGGATTGTGAAGCCAGACCGATACTAATTTTATCGTAGTTGTGTGATCTGATCTTGCTATTTCTATTATACGAGTATAATTGTAATAATTAGCTTGAGATTTCTATCTCCGATAGGCAAGATATAAAAGTAATCACAAACATCTTCGTCTCATCGTTTGTGATTTCACAATATCTTTTTTCGTTGCGTCCGTTAAGACTATTGTGAGGTGATTGATAAAACTGAGTTGTTCTTCGGGAATATAAGTCTGGTTTTATTGATTGGTTCTTTGATAGGTGTCAAAAATACCTTGATATTTATCTATAGTTTATGCTTTCTTTGCTAAGTTTTCTTGTAAAATATGTATCTTATGATTGTTTTTGAGTATTTAGGTACTTTGGAGTCATTTGGAACAAAAGAGGAAGAAACAGTGCAAAAGCCTCATCTCACGTGCAACTTCTGTTGGAGATTATTTCTCATTATTTGCTTTCATTTCTTTATCTCTGTCTGAAAAGCATGTCGGCTTTAGTGATGCAAATTCTGTCTGAAAAGCATGACAACTTTAGTGATGAAGAGACATTGAAGAAAAGAAGTGGACTTGAGAAGTAAAATATGGTTGTTGTTGGTGAAAGAATTCAAAGAATAAGAAAACATTCATTTGGAGCATAAAGGGCAAAGTGGTCAATTCACATGTGAGCTATACTTGGAGCGGGCCAAGGTATGCGAGAAGGAAGTGAAGAATGAACTGTTAGTTTCGCATAAATGATAGTTGAGTCGAAGAATTGCGTTGTCGGTTAGCTGAAACCGACAAGCTTTGTATGTGTTGGTTGATCCTTATCCACTCCACCTGGGTGGATATATCCACTTCCATTATTTCCTGAACAACCTAAATTTGAGAGAAGAGTCATTTGTTTTTATTATTCTGTCTGAAATTGAGTGAAATCATGGCGGCTCCATTATTGTGAGAGAGGGAGAAATGGGTTATTGCAGCTGGCAGATAAGAGAGGACATGGAGGAACGAGAACTGACTGAGATCGATAAACACAGGGAGTAAAGGAGATGGAATCGAGATGCTTATGGAACTGATGATTTGAGATTGGCAGATAACCTGGGTTCGATTTGAGTTATTGTTTCTGTAAATGTGGAAGAGATTGTGATGAGAAGATTGATAAGAAGAAATTAATGCTGCTGTTATGGATTTGAATCAGCAAGAAGAAGAGTTATATGCTCAATTTGCAGAAGAAATTGACGGGGTTTTGTTGATTTTACTGTTGAGAACAAGGAAATGAAGGAATTGAGATGTTAGGGTTTTGAGAAGAGAAAATGGGTGAGAAGCCAGGGTTGACGGTTGTTTCTTTGAGATTTGGGTTTGTGTTAATTTAAGGAATCTGAGATGATGGGTTTGGTTCATTTCGAAAATCAAATGGATTTGTGATTTTTGTTTGCTGCTGATGTTGGTGACTGATTGAGGGTTTTGACCTAGAATTTGGAGTTGCAGCTGATATGAGTTCCAGGGAGAGCTTGGAGTTGATACTAATGAAGCATAGATGTATGCCTAGTATTCAGGGTGTTGATATTGTAGGTTAATTGAAGACATGAAAGAACTAGGACTTTGAATGAGCTGCTGTTATTGGAGTTGATGTTATGCAGCTGTGATATTGGCTAAGAGTGAATAAGAATGCAGCAGAGGAAGTAATGGCCAATCTGGTGTGATTGTATAAACTGCAGTTGGTCTGGTGGCAATGAAAATATAATATTGGTTTAGCTGGTGAGATTGCAGTGGAGTTGTGCAAGATTACAATTGGAGATTGAATGGGTGCTCAAAAGAGATTGCAGTAGGGTATGAAGCTAGTCAAGAGAAGGTTGTGTAGTTGCATCTAGAAATGTTTTGAACTGAGATGAAGTCATGTGCTCCATATAAGAGATGGATTATGAATTGAGTTGATCTTGTTTAGAGAATGAGATTGCAAGTAAGAAGCAGTGGTGACTGCAATGAGGTTGGCTTTTGGTTTGCTACAGAGTTACAGTTGCAGCTATGGGTTAGAGTATGTGATGAATTCCAGGTGTTAATGGATGTTGTGTGTGTAGAATTGAAACTTGAAAGTGAATTGTAGTGGATAATGCAGGTGCAAGAGGATGGTGCATCTTGTGCTTGAAATGATGAACTGGATTCATCTGGGTATGGTGATTAAGAGGAGTAATAGATGGCTCGAATTTGCTGGCTGGATTTGTGAATATGGGTGTGTTCAGGTTGTATTGTGCAGCAAGGGAAGTATTCTGTTATTTTGAACTGATGGAAGTACAGAGATAATTGAATTGCAGCTGAGATGAGAAGGCGGTATTGGTATGAGTTGTAAAGTGAGTTGCTGATGTCGATACAAGGGAGTGAAGAGTGTATGGATCTGCTAATGGTTTGTACAACATGATATTGCAGAGCAATGAATAGATCCATCTTGGGATGGTATAATGCTGGAACAGTTGCAGTTCAAGATGTTTATTTTCAAGGGTTCGATCTGTATATGAAGATGATTCTGTTGCTGGTAGAATGGAGTAAAGTACAGGTGGTTGAAGAAATCTTGTTGCAGGTGTTGTATGCTTGGTGATTTCTGGTGGGTTGTATTGTAACTAAGCTATGGAACTGTATATGGATGGATTTTATTGCAAGAGAAGTCGAACTGGAATGAGTGTTACAAGGCATGTGAGCTAATGGGGCCATTATGGCTAAACTGGAGCTGTGAAGTGCAATCAGATGACAACATAAGCATGCCAGTGAAATTGGTCTAGGCTATGGAAACTCAGACCAGTTAGCCTACTAGTCAGCTCATCTAACTTTTGCTCTGACTCTCCAATTCGCCTTGACTCAGTAAGCCGGTCACCGGTGATACTTTTCCGGTGCCGGATTCCGGCCAATTTCCGGCGACTACTTTTGACAGAGATTTTTACTGGGTTATTTTCACACATGGATTTAATGGGCTTGGTGGACTTTTTGGTGATGGACTTTGAAGACTAGACCTAGTTTTGGAAGGAAGAAAAGCTACAAAAAGGAAAACTTCTACAATTTTGATATCATGTATTCTACTTGGAGCTCTGGAGGATAACAACAACTAGGGTTTGCTTTCGTATTTATTTTTCATATTCTTTATTTGATTATTGATTATAATGAACTCCATAGCTATGAGTAGCTAAATCTTATATTATTGGTTAAGGATGTAGTCCTATTTCTAAAACTTGTGCTTGAGTTATGTATTAGTTTTCTCTCTTTGTTTTCATTCAAATCTATACTGCTTTTAATAATCACATGATTGATGTATTGTGATAGGATTTAGATGTTTGGTTAGTTAAGTGGCCAATTAATTGAACTTGCATATTTTCCATAGCTATTTTAGGGATTTTCATCAATCGATAACCCAAATACAAGTAGCATGATATGATTATAGTTTGTAGTGATACACTCTTATAATCATATGTGGAGTTTGATCATTGTTCGAATTATCATGCGCAATGTATGACAATTGCATTGATTAGCCTATTTCCCAAACTTAATGCTCCTAGGAATTAAACTTAATTAGCGCAAGGCGTTAGGTTATTCTTTAGGTAGAATTCGCATATGCAACTCTAATGTGTGTTGGTGAACTTAGAAAATTATTAGATTATCTTGCTCTCTTGATATTCTAGGCTTTTGATAATAAAAAGAGATTAAATCGTAATTCTAATCATGTATGCAAGAACATGTTTAAGATTGAAGATGAATTCCTTGACCAATATCTTTCTCTCATTGATTACTTCCAACTATTTACTTTGCTTTTATTTTACTTTTATTAACAAAAATCAGAAACCCCCCCTTTTGGTTAATAAGAAACTAGAATTTGATAACAACAATCGCCTCTATGTGGATACAAACTCTTCCTTACTTTATACTTCATTGATATTTTGTTCAGTAAGAAAGTGAATTATTTTTGATGCATATGACTGCGATCATTCTTGTTCACTTTGGTTTATCAAAAGACGGAACAGAACTCATAGGTTTATTCGTGGGAGATGAATTTATCTATCTTGTAGACTTTTATGTGTGAGACAAATTTGTTTATTAAAGTCTTTGACTTTGGGTCGTAGCAACTCTTGGTTGTGGGTGAGATCAACAAAGGGAATCAAGTGCGTAGTTTTCTACTGGGATCAGAGGCGTAGGGGCATAACTGTACCTTAGGTCAGTGTGAGATTGGTTGGGGTTCAACTAAAGTCCAGAATGAAGTTAATTTGGAGTAGGCTAGTGTCTGTAGCGTCTTAATACAATATATGTTTATTCTGGACTAGGTCCCGGGGTTTTTCTGCATTTGCGGTTTCCTCATTAACAAAATTCTGGTGTCTGTGTTATTTCTTTTCCGCATTATATTTTGTTATATAATTGAAATAATACAGGTTGTGCGTTGTTCAATCAATTAGAATATCCGACCTTATTGGTTGTTGATTTAAATTGACTGACACTTGGATATTCTTCTTTGGTACCATCCAAGTTATCTCTCTTTGATTAAGACTCGCATTTTGTATTTGCTAGAGTAAATCAAATTGAGAGATTGAGATAATAACTCCTTGAGATATTTTCTATTGATTGAGTCTAGTTGATTCTCTAGAAAGTAACTAGGAGTTGTCCATACAGATTGCTAATCGAAATATTGGGTGTGGTTGTTAGACCCCCGCTTTTTTAATTGGTATCAGAGCAGGCAAACACATTCAAGACCTTACAAGTATGTGTTTGTAGCGATATGACTCTATGGACAAAGGTGTTATCTCAATTAACGTACCACCAGTCTTCGATGGCTCTAATTACTTATGGTGGAAAATTGCTATGTGAGCTTTTCTTCAAGCACGTGATTTCCAATCATGGATATATGTTGTTAATGGCCATGATGCTCTCGTTGAGACAGTTGGATGTGTAAACGTTCCAAAGAATATTGGTGAATACAGTCCTGCTGAGATTCTTGCAGCAAAGCAAAACTCCGACGGTTTGAATGCCATCATACATGCCATTACCCTAAATCTTCAGCACCATGTGTCTAATTGCACTAAGTCGCAAGAAGCTTGGGATATCTTATTAACTGTATTCGAAGGTAATTCCAGTGAAAAAGATGCTAGACTTCAAAATCTTAATTCCGATTGGGAAAACCTTCGTATGGCAGATGAAGAAACATTTGATGAGTTTAATCACAAAGTGTCTGAAATTGTTAATGCATCTTTTGCATTGGGTATGGATATTCCTGAAAAGGACATTGTGATGAAAATTCTCAGATCACTGCCATTTAGATACGATTCTAAGAAGCATGCCATCGTTGAGGGAAATAACCTTGATACTCTTTCCAGAAATACGCTGGTTGGAAAGCTTAATATCTTTGATCATGAACATTCATCCAAATCTAAGGATGTTGTGTTCAAAGCACTAAAGGACACTAAATTCCTTGATAAAAGTATAAAAGTGTATATCTCTGAAGATGATCACTCTGAGACAGATTCATCAGATGAAGATCTTGACAAATTAGTCTCGATGATCACAAGACAGTTTAGGGATCTTCTGTTAAAGAGAAGTAAATGGTTCTCCAGAGATAAGCCAAAGGTATCAGTCAAACCTCATAATCATGTTGCTCCTAAAAACAGGGATATTAATGAAACTGATGACGAGGATATGCCTCGGTGCTTTAAGTGTAAGGGATTTGGTCATTTTGCAAACGAGTGTCCAAATCGGAGAAAATACATTGGGAACAAAGGTCTTGCTGCAACTCTTGATGAAATGTCTAACAATTATGATTCTAATGAAGACGAGAAATCAAGTGTTGCACTTCTTGGTGAAAGTATTGATTTTGATAATTGTAGCAATACACATATCAATCTTGATATTCTTTCAGAAGATAATCCAATTATTCTGGAAGACAAAGTTGACCCATTCTTTGGAAACTCGTTTTATAATATTTCAGGTTCCACTATGTACCTAGCTGCGTGCACATCTCAGAAGCCTAATTTTTCAAGTGTGACGTGTTCATATTGTTCATTAAATGGTCATGAACTCTCGAAGTGTTACAAGTTCAAACACAAATAAAGACACGTCAAAAAACTTCAATGAAGAGCAAATCATTTAGCAAGAAAGCTTAAACTTGCTCAGAAGACTGCTGAGGTATGTAAGATTTTATCTTCGTCTAAGAAGTTAGTTTCCAAAGGAAAACCAAGACCATTTGAAAAGAAAGTATGGTCAAATCATTTTGATAGACAAAGGTCTATGGATTCCTCACAAGAGGAAATTGGTGGACAAATTGTTGTTCACCACAACGCAACTTGATTGTGTTGTTTTTAAAATCTTGTCTCATGTGCCTAATTAAAAGAGACAATGATTTTGTACCTCTCAGGCTTTAGGAAAATTTCTTTTCTTCTTTTCTTAGATTTGTCTTTGTTTTTGTATATTAAACAAAAAAAAGGGTATTATCGACAATTCTACTCTTTATAGGGTGGAGAGCTGGTCGTTTACGAATCTGTTTAAAGGTTTCGAAACCTATATTCTATTTCCTTCTCTATAAACCTCTTTTTATCTCAAGACTACTTGTTGAGTTAATTGTGATTTCCTCTCACAAACCCATACGTTCATGGAAACTCCAAGAATGATGTCTTCTGATGAAAAAGAAGGTAATGTGATTGTTAAGCCATCAATCATGAAGTAAAAATAAAAATCTCCATTGCCTCCAACCTTGAAAATAAAAAGAAGGAATATGAGTAATCCAAGAGCTGTTCCTTCAAATTCTCAGAAAGTTTCTGACGTTCTTGAGTGTTGAAGGAGCTACGAAAGGATATTCAGCAAATAAAGGCTTTTGTATATAAGACTCATGAGATTCAGAAGGCCCTGGTTCGACATCATCAACCAAGAAGGTTTATTGATATAAACTCCTACCTTAATGAACCTTATGTTCCAATGGCTGTTGACGACAAGGAGTTCGGGGACGATAAAGAATTCTTCAAAGGTCTTATTGCATAGTAAATCTTCTATTTTTCTCTTTTGTTTAGAAGAATAACTAGTGTTTTGGAATAGACATTATTGTGATTACACATAGCTATGTCTAAAAGTTTTCATCTTCTTGTTTTTAGATTTGTTGGTTTAAATTCTAAACTTGTTTGGAAGATAATGGTTGCAGTATTAATCTTTATGGTTTTATATGTTGCAATATTTTGATGGGATATGTGTGTTTACGTCCGTGAACTTGATTGTGCCATATTTTGTCAAAAGTAAATTTGTTCGTTAATTGATATGCAAATATTGATAAAAGGATGAATAGACTTTTGGCAAAACACAAAAGTTAAGCCTATATTGTCAATTATTGATGTAAGATAGGTTAAAATATTTTGTGATTCAAGGATTATGTTTGTTGTGTGTCATTGTGCAAATGGTGATGAAAACATAGAATGAATCCTTGTGTATTCCGCAGTAATTGATCTTCTCTTTTATCGTAGTTGTGTATTACTGTGAGACTCCTTATTGTGTCTTATGTTGAGCACTAGACAACCAAGTTGATTATTTTTGTGATTAGCTTAGTTATGTTCCGTAAGGTACTTTACGTCGAGTATATTCAACTGAATCAATCATCTTGTGTGATTATTTAGTTATGACTCCGTAAGTTTTTCTCATGTTTGAGCAGGATTGACTGGGTTGGTTATTTTATGATTAACTTAGTCATCACTCCATAGATTTTCTTATGTGAGTATGAACGATTGAATTGATTACTTTTGTGATTAATTTAATTGTGTATTCTGGTTAGATTAATAATGAGTTCTTTGTGAATAATATAATCGAGTTATTAAGTCTCCATAAGTTTACTTGTGTTGAGCATATTTAGTCAAATTAATATTGGTTCTCTTCGGTTAATATGATTGAATATTTCTTGTTGGATTCCAAATTCATACTCTATGTAATTTGTTGAGTCTAAAGAAATCCTTCTTTTCTCTTGAAATTAAGGTCGCTCTTGTTGTTCCCTTGGGAATGACATTTTATGGGGGAGAGTTCTTTTGAACTTGTGCTTAATTGCCAAATATTTGTGGGGGTGCAGCTGTGGTATATTAAAGGGGTTATCTTGTATCTTTATAAACTCCTTGATGAATGCATTTAGCTTAGGCTTTATGATTGCATCTAAACAAGATGATATACATTTACCTTTGGTCATGAAATATCTCTCACGGAAATTTCATTAGGATCCCGTTTGTACCCTTGTCAATTTTATTGACAAAAAGGGGGAGAATTAATATGTAGTTCACACTACAAATACATATGGTTTTCGGATCATTATGTAAGGGGGAGTGGTTTCCATGTGAGATGGAGTATTTATTAAGGGGGAGTGAAGTATCACCATAGTATTGTTGTTAAAGTGATGATGCAATTGAACTTTGACGCTGTGTAATAATACTATGACATTGTATAACAATGATTGAGAACTCTTGTTTTCTCGTTGTTATAGCTATGGATTTTCAACAACGATGATGCTAAACTTACAACCTTTGGGATCATTGGACTACTTGGAAGTGACGAAGATTTTGATTAATGTTGAAGATTAGACATGTGGAATAGGAGCTACAAAGTTTATTTTGTTGCAGTATGATAATGGGGAAAAGATAAAGATCACAGAGAGAAGGATTTTCCATTGATTAAAATTAGTATAGTTATATGGATAAATACTTTATATACATGAATAAGGGAAGACCAAAAGACTATCCTTTTGGACCGCACATCCATGGGCCGCAAGCCATGTAACATTCCCCCTTGTGCGGTTCAATAACAAAACTTTATACATAGTGCTTCTTCAAATATCGTTCTCTCCTTGATGATTTGTGCCAAAATCAATTGCCTTAATAAAACTTTGACAAGGAAAAACACAGTGGGACAAAACCTTGGTACATCTCTTCACATGTAGTACTTCATATGTTTTCTCGTACTTTACATGTAGTTCATCACATGCAATACTATCTTCAAAGATCGACGAGTCTAAGTTAATTGCCTCGTTAAAACTTCGTCAGGGAAACCCAGAGGGAAAAAACCTGAACTAAACAAAAAAAGTACAATATTAAACAAAACTTAGAACACAATTGGACTCGAATATGTTGCCTCATTAAAACCTTGACAAGGAAAAACCCAGTGGGATAAAACCTTGACGAAGGGAAAAGAGTACAACGTAATAGATGCAAGTAAAGGTAATTTGTTGTAGATGATCACTTTGCTCCGTTGAAGTTGACTAGTTGCTTCACAACTCCTTAGGCAGAAAATCCTCGTAGGAAAGATAATAGCCTTAGCTGGGAAATTACATTCCCGGTGTTTTGTGGTTGTCTTATTAAAAACCTTGCTGGGTTATAAAACCCTGTAGGAAAAAGCAACCTCGGTGAAGGAAAATATTTCAACACACTATTAGATGCTCCCCCTAATGTCAGACAATTTTCATTAGTCTAATGTAGTCAGAAGAAGTTTATCACACTTTACTTTAGTGACTTGAATGTTTATAAGACCTTGTTGTTGATTCTGGAAGTTACTTTGCTTAACATACTATCGCGTTTCGTTTCTTTGATTTAGATATTTTTAGTAATATCAATGCGATCTTTATGTCTTCAACGTTCAACATACTTGATGCTTTTAGTGTTGTCTCGCTAAAAACCTTGTCGAGTAACAAAACCCTTTGGTAAAACTATTCTCGATCGAAGGGAAAAATAGTACAACACAGCTTCAATTTCGAAGTAAAATATGTCGACATCATATCCTTGGATCCTGCCCATGATGTCGGCATCTCCTCCTGATTACTTTCAGAGTTATTCCAGAAAATTCCATTAGTCATGTACTTTTCGAAACTGAATATCGGTAATGACTTAGAAAATAGTCTATCATATCTCCCTATGATTACTTTCGTTGGAGAAGAGATTATTGTTCCTTCATAATCAACAACTTTTGGATTTCACTTTCATTAACATTCCTTTTTATGTCTTTGTAGGGATAAAACAAATTTATGTCAATGGTTACTTTTAAGTACATGATTACATTCATTATACCATTCCAATGACATTGCGTTGGGGCTTAGCTATATCTAGCTAACAAGTTCCTTGAGGATGCAAAATTTTAATCGAGTATATTATTATACTAGGTATAATAATGCGTCTATTGTACTTAGATATGGGAATTTCATCTCCCAACACATCTTCGTCATATTCTTTTGGACGAAATGGTTACTTACTTACATTTGAACCTCGATTAATCATGGGAGTGCTATCAGGATACATGTCTTTGTTAGATTTCCTGAAAACTTTAGACATATGCAAATTGGTAGAATAATATACCACAAGCTCAATATTCGATCAAGCTTTCCCTAGATTTTTCATCTCAAATTCGGATTTTAAATAGCTTTTTAAGGTCTCTTATTACATCAAGAGTACACATCATGTCTATAACATCAACATAAATATCTATAATTCCAAATCAGGAACTTTTTTATGAACACGCAAGGAAAAATAACTTACTTGTATATCCCCTCCAAATCAAATAGCCACTTAGATGGGTATACCACATCCGCCTGATTGCTTGAATCTATAAGTGAGCGTTCTATCCAATTGTAAATGCACTCTGTGGTTTAGAGTCATTTGATTTTGGAAACAAAAGTCTATCAAGTACTTTTGTCAATATATTCTATCTCTTGATTCTTTCAGAGATACGTAACAATTACATACATATGCTTCATTTCAAGTCCTTTTGAAATTACCAAGCTAACTAAGTAGTGGAACTCTATAACGCTCATTACAAGAGAACAATTCCAGGGCTTTGTGAGAAACCTCGCGCCACAAGGCGAGTCTTTGTACTTTAAGACTACTTTCTTCTCATTATGCTTTATAAAAAATTAATTATGTATGTCCAATAGGCTTTACACTTGGTTGGTTAGCACTACCACAAATAATACCCGTATATTTGCCAAAGAACTAAGTTCAACCTGGATTGTGTAGGACAAATATGTAATTTATTTGAAATTAATCAAAATAAAGCATGGTTCAATCTCATTGTGCTCTACTTCTGGAGCAACTATTAATGGATTATATCATCAATGTGCACGCGTGATCCTTCCATTGACTCATGTGCATTCTCATAATCCGACAGGGTTTTATTGTTCTCTAGAATCATTTAAAACTTCGGAGTGTCCTCCAGTTTGATCCATGGACATATTCAGAGAAAATCTTATGAGATGATTTCTGATGCTATAAATAAGTTCTGCCTTACTCATGATGAGCACGCAAGTGTGACGCATTTTTACCCATAAATACATTAGCTGGGACTCATTTTATCACTAATAAACTTGTTTGTAGGTGTTTTTGGGCAATAAACATTTTAGGAAGAATCAACTCGAAAAGTTGTTAAAGGCACCCCCGAAGGGAATTTGCTAAGCGGACTCCCACATTGGATAAGGGGCACCTCAATTGCTAAGGGGCACCCAGTTTCTATTCACACCCCAGTTCAGGATAGGGGGAATCTCATCTTCTTCATTTGAATTTCACTTTTGGCGGGAAAAGCTCACAGACGACTGGCATGATTATGGTTCGGATTTTGGAGCTGTTTTAAAGAGATTCAATGGCTGAGTTTCTTCGGGATAGCTTCATTGAGCGTAACAGGCGTGGTATGATTGTTTGTTTCCATTAAATTTGGCTAAATAATCCAACAGATGAAATCATGGCAGTTCGTGCATGGGAGAAATATGTCACGTCATCGCATGAGTTTTGGAGAGATTTTATCGTGATTTACTTCAGCATATTGATTGCAGATAAGTTATTGAGGCTTAACAGGAATGGTAAGTCTCCCAAAATCGTAAGAAAAGAGGGATAATTCACGGAGCAAGAAAACATGGCGAGTACGTGTGTAGTTGAGATAATCACGGGTTTGTACGAGTTCTTCTCGTGTTTGGATATATTTTGGTCGTTATAGAAGCGTGAAGGAGTCAAATAAGGGAGATTCAGCACTGTTTGACAGCGTGAGAAGGGAAGAAAGGGAATAAAATATTCCCAATGAGATATTCTTCACTGCCGAGTAAATGGAGAATTATTTTGAATTACTGTCGAGTATTTTCGATTGGGAAGAGTATTTAAATGGTTCTGAGGGATTTGAGAAGGGATGGAGAGTTTGGGGGAGGTAACAGAGACGTGAGAATCAAGTTGCATAAATTTCTGTTGTTGTTGCTGTTCCAAGAGCACCAAGAACATAAGGCTGAGAAAGCCTGTCATTAATAAACCGTGGTTTATTCATGGTTTCACAACAGGCTTTCCAGCGACCGTTGAACAGTGACCACGACACTTTTGTTTTATCGTATACTGTAACAGAGGATTGCAACACTTCTCAGCTGTTGTAAATTCCTGGTTTATTTGATTTTTCTCTCTTTCATCATTTGTAAACACTTTTGAGCCATGAATAAATATTTTAAGTGTTTTTTTCAACGTGATGAACTAAACCCCAACACTTGGTCGACGGAGGAAGCCGAACTTCACACATGGGTGAATTTATTTTATTTTCTATTTGACTTTTGCACTTACTTTGAAAGAATTATGATTCGAATTAATTAGTTATTATTTTATTAGATGGGTCATGCTTGCTTAAATGTTTGTTTTCCCATACTTACGATTTATAACTAATGTTTTGAGGATCTACTTTGGCAAAAATAAGAGTCAGTGTGTTTTTGTTTATTGAGCGATAATTATTAAGAATAAATAATTGAACCTTATGATATGAACTCGGTGGAATCCTAGGCCCAGTAGCTCTCGCTTTTGTTTATTATTTTCGTTGAATCTTTTAATTTAATCTCAACAACATCTGAGTGAACGACAACCTATTTACTACTACAACGAAAATCAAAAATCTTATGAATTTTGGCGCCGCCGACGCGGACTTGTTTTTAGATTAATTTTTAGGTTTATTTTTATTTATTCTGTACAATATTTTCATTTTTTTTTTAGATTTTTTTTTCTTTTCTTTTTTATGCGTTTCTTTTTGTATTTCTTTTCAGGGACTTTTCGAGGATGATGACTTATTCTGAGGAGACGTCACCTATGATGACGCTGGCACAATATATGCGTAGAAATTCAAATTATCAGGCAACTTCATCAGAGATGACGCTTGGTGAATATATGCATAGGCAGCAGTATGGAGTTTTTGCTCCACAAATGGTAAGTGAAGAATCACATCAAACTATATATGCGAAGTATTACAAACACACACCACCTAGTTTGGAACAAAGATTGAGAATTCTAGAATGCCAAAGATTATTTAATGATGATGATTATCAGTCTTGTAGTGACTCTTTGTTCCAGACATAATTTTTGGATGACCATGTGGATGATTGTGTAGATGATTTTCATAATTCCATTGATGAATCTATCTCACAAGATCATTCACCCGACTTAGAGGTTGTTTCTAGACCCATAGACTTCCAAAAGTTACCTAATTTAGGGTTAGAATTGTGTGCTTCTAAAGTGTTGTTGGATTACTTTGCATCTAAGTACCCAGAGGACTTGCCTATTCCTAACATCGTGCATGAATCAATTAATATTTCCCCAGTCTCACAATAGAATCCCCATATTTTGTTCTTTACGCACTTCCATGTGCAGTAAAAACTTGGTTTAGGGGTAAATCTTGGTTTTTGATAGTTTCAGCGTCTCCGCGTTTTCATGACATAAGTTTGAAGCTGTCATTTGTAAATATTGTATTTTGGGTCGATCCCCAAGTTTTCAGGTTATTAGTATATGGGGATCCGTTTTTGTACATTCCAGTAGGTATAATTATTTATTTATTTTTGTTTATTTTATTTTTGTTTATTTTTGAATTTCTCATCTTAATTTTTATGTTGGATGACTCAATTACATTGAGAACAATGTAATATGTAAGTGTGGGGGAGTGGGTATTAACTTTTTTTTTTCCAGGAATTTTCTTGCGTATTGTGACCAGCTCTTGAGCGGGTCTAAAAAGATAATAAAAATATAAATATTATGACCAGCTGTGTAGCGGGTCTAAAAAAAATATATTATAGTTGTTAAGATTATGACTAGCTGTGTAGCGGGTCTATTTTTATATATTTCTTTATTATGACCAGTTGTGTAGCGGGTCTCTTAAAAAAAAGTGTGTCGTGTGTATGGCATTTGTCATGACCAACTGTGTAGCGGGTATAAATCTCTTTTATTATAAGACCAGCTGTGTAGCGGGTCAATTTTCTTTTTTGCTCAAGGACTAGCAAAATGTAAGTATGGGGGAATTTGATGAGAACGCAAGTGTGACGCATTTTCACCCATAAATACATTAGCTGGGACTCATTTTATCACCAATAAACTTGTTTGTATGTGTTTTTGGGCAATAAATATTTTAGGAAGAATCAGCTCTAAAAGTTGTTAAATGGCACCCCCGAAGGGCATTTGCTAAGCGGACTCCCACATTGGATAAGGGGCACCTCAATTGCTAAGGGGCACCCAATTGCTATTCACACCCCAGTTCAGGATAGGGGGATCTCATCTTCTTCATTTGAATTTCACTTTTGGCGGGAAAAGCTCATACACGACTGGCATGATTAGGGTTTGGATTTTGGAGCTGTTTTAAAGAGATTCATTGGCTGTGTTTGTTTGGGATAGCTTCATTGAGCGTAACAGGCGTGGTATGATTGTTTGTTTCCATTAAATTTTGCTAGATAATCCAACAGATGAAATCAAGGCAGTTCGTGCATGGGATAAATATGTCACGTCATCGCATGAGTTTTGGAGAGATTTTATCGTGATTTCCTTCAGCATATTGATTGCAGATAAGTTATTGAGGCTTAACAGGAATGGTAAGTCTCCCAGAATCGTAAGAAAAGAGGGATAATTCACCGAGCAAGAAAACAGGGCGAGTACATGTGCAGTTGAGATAATCACGGGTTTGTACGAGTTCTTCTCGTGTTTGGATAGATTTTGGTTGTTATAGAAGCGTGAAGGTGTCATAAGGAAAATTCAGCACTGGTTGACAGCGTGAGAAGGGAAGAAAATATTCCCAAGGAGATATTTTTCACTGCCGAGTAAATGGAGAATTATTTTGAGTTACTGTTGAGTATTTTCGATTGGGAAGAGTATTTAAATGGTTCTGAGGAATTTGAGAAGGGATAGAGAGTTTGGGGGAGGTAACAGAGACGTGAGAATCAAGTTACAGAAATTTCTGCTGCTGTTGTTTCAAGAGCACCAAGAACATAAGGCTGAGTAAGCCTGTCGTTAATAAACCGTGGTTTATTCATGGTTTTGCAACAGGATTTTCAGGGACCTTTGAAAAGTGACCACGACACTTTTGTTTTATCGTATACTGTAACAGAGGATTGCAACACTTCTCAGCTGTTGTAAATTCCTGGTTTATTTGATTTTTCTCCCTTTCATCATTTGTAAACACTTTTGAGCCATGAATAAATATTTTAAGTGTGTTTTCGACGTGATGAACTAAACCCCAACACCTGGTCGACGGAGGAAGCCGAACTTCACACATGGGTGAATTTATTTTATTTTCTATTTGACTTTTGCACTTATTTTGAATAGAATTATGATTCGAATTAATTATTTATTATTTTATTAGATGGGTCATGCTTGCTTAAATGTTTGATGTCCCATACTTATGATTTATAACTAATGTTTTGAGGATCTACTTTGGAAAAACTAAGAGTCGGTGTGTTTTTGTTTATTGAGCGATAATTGTTGAGAATAAATAATTGAACCTTGTGATATGAACTCTATGGAATCCTAGGCCCAGTAGCTCTCGATTTTGTTTATTATTTTCGTTGAACCTTTTAATTTAATTCAACAACATCCGAGTGAACAACAACCTATTTACTACTACAACGAAAATAAAAAATCTTATGAATTTGGGCGCCGCCGACGCAGACTTGTTTTTATATTAATTTTAAGGTTTATTTTTATTTATTCTGTACAGTATTTTCATAGATTTTTTTAGATTTTTTTTCCTTTTTATTCGTTTCTTTTTGTATTTCTTTTCAGGGACTTTTTGAGTATGATGACTTCTTCTGAGGAGACATCACCTATGATGACGCTGGCAGAATATATGCGTAGAAATTCAAATTATTAGGCAACTTCATCAAAGATGACGCTTGGTGAATATATGCATAGGCAACGGTATGGAGTTTTTGCTCCACAAATGGTAAGTGAAGAATCACATCAAACTATATATGAGAAGTATTACAAACACACACCACCTAGTTTGGAACAAAGATTGAGAATTCTAGAATGCCAAAGATTATTTAATGATGATGATCAGTCTTGTAGTGACTCTTTGTTCCAGACATAATTTGTGGATGATTGTGTAGATGATTTGCATAATTCCATTGATGAATCTATCTCACAAGATCATTCACCCGACTTAGAGGTTGTTTCTAGACCTATAGACTTCCAAAAGTTACCTAATTTAGGGTTAGAATTGTGTGCTTCTAAAGTGTTGTTGGATTACTTTGCATCTAAGTACCCAGAGGACTTGCCTATTCCTAACATCGTGTATGAATCAATTAATATTTCCCCAGTCTCACAATAGAATCCCCATATTTTTTTCTTTACGCACTTCCATGTGCAGTAAAAACTTGGTTTAGGGGTAAATCTTGGTTTTTGATAGTTTCAGCGTCTCCGCGTTTTCATGACATAAGTTTGAAGCTGTCATTTGTAAATATTGTATTTTGGGTCGATCCCCAAGTTTTCAGGTTATTAGTATATGGGGATCTGTTTTTGTACATTCCAGTAGGTATAATTATTTATTTATTTTTGTTTATTTTTGAATTTCTCATCTTAATTTTTATGTTGGATGACTCAATTACATTGAGGACAATGTAATATTTAAGTGTGGGGGAGTGGGTATTAACTTTTTTTTTCCAGGAATTTTCTTGCGTATTGTGACCAGCTCTTGAGCGGGTCTAAAAAGATAATAAAAATATAAATATTATGACCAGCTGTGTAGCGGGTCTAAAAAAATATATTATAGTTGTTAAGATTATGACTAGCTATGTAGCGGGTCTATTTTTATGTATTTCTTTATTATGACCAGCTGTGTAGCGGGTCTCTTAAAAAAATGTTTGTCGTGTGTATGGCATTTGTCATGACCAACTGTGTAGCGGGTCTAAATCTCTTTTATTATAAGACCAGCTGTGTAGCGGGTCAATTTTCTGTTTTGCTCGAGGACTAGCAAAATTTATGTGTGGGGGAATTTGATGAGAACGCAAGTGTGACGCATTTTCACCCATAAATACATTAGCTAGGACTCATTTTATCACCAATAAACTTGTTTTTATGTGTTTTTGGGCAATAAACATTTTAGGAAGAATCAGCTCAAAAAGTTGTTAAAGGCACACCCGAAGGGCATTTGCTAAGCGGACTCCCATATTGGATAAGGGGCACCCAATTGCTATTCACACCCCAGTTCAGGATAGGGGTCATCTCATCTTCTTCATTTGAATTTCACTTTTGGCGGGAAAATCTCACACACGACTGGCATGATTAGGGTTCGGATTTTGGAGCTGTTTTAAAGAGATTCAATGGCTGAGTTTCTTTGGGATAACTTCATTGAGCGTAACAGGCGTGGTATGATTGTTTGTTTCCATTAAATTTGGCTAGATAATCCAACAGATGAAATCAGGGCAGTTCGTGCATGGGAGAAATATGTCACGTCATCGCATGAGTTTTGGAGAGATTTTATCGTGATTTCCTTCAGCATATTGATTGCAGATAAGTTATTGAGGCTTAACAGGAATGGTAAGTCTCCCAGAATCGTAAGAAAAGAGGGATAATTCACCGAGCAAGAAAACAGGGCGAGTACGTGTGCAGTTGAGATAATCACGGGTTTGTACGAGTTCTTCTCGTGTTTGGATAGATTTTGGTCGTTATAGAAGCGTGAAGGAGTCATAAGGAAGATTCAGCACTGGTTGACAGCGTGAGAAGGGAAGAAAGGGAATAAAATATTCCCAAGTAGATATTCTTCACCGCCGAGTAAATGGAGAATTATTTTGAATTACTGTCGAGTATTTTCGATTGGGAAGAGTATTTAAATGGTTCTGAGGGATTTGAGAAAGGATAGAGAATTTGGGGGAGGTAACAGAGACGTGACAATCAAGTTGCAGAAATTTTTGATGTTGCTGCTGTTCGAAGAGCACCAAGAACATAAGGCTGAGAAAGCCTGTCGTTAATAAATCGTAGTTTATTCACGGTTTTGCAACATGCTTTCCAGCGACCGTTGAACAGTGACCACAACACTTTTGTTTTATCGTATACTGTAACAGAGGATTGCAACACTTCTCAGCTGTTGTAAATTCCCGGTTTATTTGATTTTTCTCCCTTTCATCATTTGTAAACACTTTTGAGCCATGAATAAATATTTTAAGTGTGTTTTCGATGTGATGAACTAAACCCCAACACTTGGTCGACGAAGGAAGCCGAACTTCACACATGGGTGAATTTATTTTATTTTCTATTTGACTTTTGCACTTATTTTGAATAGAATTATGATTCGAATTAATTAGTTATTATTTTATTAGATGGGTCATGCTTGCTTAAATGTTTGATGTCCCATGCTTATGATTTATAACTAATGTTTTGAGGATCTACTTTGGCAAAAATAAGAGTCGGTGTGTTTTTGTTTATTGAGCGATAATTGTTGAGGATAAATAATTGAACCTTATGATATGAACTCGGTGGAATCCTAGGCCCGGTAGCTCTCGCTTTTGTTTATTATTTTCATTGAACCTTTTAATTTAATTCAACAACGTCCGAGTGAACAACAACCTATTTACTACTACAACGAAAATAAAAAATCTTATGAATTTTGGCGGCGCCAACGCGGACTTGTTTTTAGATTAATCTTTAGGTTTATTTTTATTTATTCTGTACAGTATTTTCATATTTTTTTTAGATTTTTTTTTCCTTTTTATGCGTTTCTTTTTGTATTTCTTTTCAGGGACTTTTTGAGTATGATGACTTCTTCTGAGGAGACGTCACTTATGATGACGCTGGCAGAATATATGCGTAGAAATTCAAATTATCAGGCAACTTCATCAAACATGACGCTTGGTGAATATATGCATAGGCAACGGTATGGAGTTTTTTCTCCACAAATGGTAAGTGAAGAATCACATCAAACTATATATGAGAAGTATTACAAACACACACCACCTAGTTTGGAACAAAGATTGAGAATTATAGAATGCCAAAGATTATTTAATGATGATGATGATCAGTCTTGTAGTGGCTCTTTGTTCCAGACATAATTTGTGCATGACCATGTGGATGATTGTGTAGATGATTTGGATAATTCCATTGATGAATCTATCTCACAAGATCATTCACCCGACTTAGAGGTTGTTTCTAGACCCATAGACTTCCAAAAGTTACCTAATTTAGGGTTAGAATTGTGTGCTTCTAAAGTGTTGTTGGATTACTTTGCATCTAAGTACCTAGAGGACTTGCCTATTCCTAACATCGTGCATGAATCAATTAATATTTCCCCAGTCTCACAATAGAATCCCCATATTTTGTTCTTTACGCACTTCCATGTGCAGTAAAAACTTGGTTTAGGGGTAAATCTTGGTTTTTGATAGTTTCAGCGTCTCCGTGTTTTCATGACATAAGTTTGAAGCTGTCGTTTGTAAATATTGTATTTTGGGTCGATCCCCAAGTTTTCAGGTTATTAGTATATGGGGATCCATTTTTGTACATTCCAGTAGGTATAATTATTTATTTATTTTTGTTTATTTTATTTTTGTTTATATTTGAATTTCTCATCTTAATTTTTATGTTGGATGACTCAATTACATTGAGGACAATGTAATATTTAAGTGTGGGGGAGTGGGTATTAACTCTTTTTTTTCCAGGAATTTTCTTGCGTATTGTGACCAGCTCTTGAGCGGGTCTAAAAAGATAATAAAAATATAAATATTATGACCAGCTGTGTAGCGGGTCTAAAAAATATATATATTACAGTTGTTAAGATTATGACTAGCTGTGTAGCGGGTCTATTTTTATGTATTTCTTTATTATGACCAGCTGTGTAGCGGGTTTCTAAAAAAAATGTGTGTCGTGTGTATGTCATTTGTCATGACCAACTGTTTGGCGGGTCTAAATCTCTTTTATTATAAGACCAGCTGTGTAGCGGGTCAATTTTCTATTTTGGTCGAAGACTAGCAAAATGTAAGTGTAGGGGAATTTGATGAGAACGCAAGTGTGACGCATTTTCACCCATAAATACATTAGCTGGGACTCATTTTATCACCAATAAACTTGTTTGTATGTGTTTTTGGGCAATAAACATTTTAGGAAAAATCAACTCTAAAAGTTGTTAAATGGCACCCTCGAAGGGCATTTGCTAAGCAGACTCCCACATTGGATAAGGGGAACCTCAACTGCTAAGGGGCACCCAGTTGCTATTCAAAACCCAGTTCAGGATAGGGGGCATCTCATCTTCTTCATTTGAATTTCACTTTTGGCGGGAAAAGCTCACACACTACTGGCATGATTAGGGTTCAGATTTTTGAGCTGTTTGAAAGAGATTCAATGGTTGAGTTTCTTCGGGATAGCTTCATTGAGCGTAACAGGCGTGGTATGATTGTTTGTTTCCATTAAATTTTGCTAGATAATCCAACTGATGAAATCACGGCAGTTCGTGCATGGGAGAAATATGTCACGTCATCACATGAGTTTTGGAGAGATTTTATCGTGATTTCCTTCAGCATATTGATTGCAGATAAGTTATTAAGGCTTAACAGGAATGGTAAGTCTCCCAGAATCGTAAGAAAAGAGGGATAATTCACCGAGCAAGAAAACATGGCGAGTACGTGTGCATTTGAGATAATCACGGGTTTGTACGAGTTATTCTCGTGTTTGGATATATTTTGGTCGTTATAGAAGCGTGAAGGAGTCAAATAAACAAGATTCAGCACTAGTTGACTGCGTGAGAAGAGAATAAAGGGAAGAAAATATTCCCAAGGAGATATTCTTCACTGCCGAGTAAATGGAGAATTATTTTGAGTTACTGTCGAGTATTTTCGATTGGGAAGAGTATTTAAATGGTTCTGAGGAATTTGAGAAGGGATAGAGAGTTTGGGAGAGGTAACAGAGACGTGAGAATCAAGTTGCAGAAATTTCTGCTGCTGTTCCAAGAGCACCAAGAACATAAGGCTGAGAAAGCCTGTCGTTAATAAACCGTGGTTTATTCACGGTTTTGCAACAGGCTTTTCAGGGACCTTTGAACAGTGACCACGACACTTTTGTTTTATCGTATACTGTAACAGAGGATTGCAACACTTCTCAGCTGTTGTAAATTCCTGGTTTATTTTATTTTTCTCCCTTTCATCATTTGTAAACACTTTTGAGCCATGAATAAGTGTGTTTTCGACGTGATGAACTAAACCCCAACACTTGGTCGACGGAGGAAGCCGAACTTCACACATGGGTGAATTTATTTTATTTTCTATTTGACTTTTGCACTTATTTTGAATAGAATTATGATTCGAATTAATTAGTTATTATTTTATTAGATGGGTTATGCTTGCTTAAATGTTTGATGTCCCATACTTACGATTTATAACTAATGTTTTGAGGATCTACTTTGGCAAAAATAAGAGTCGGTGTTTTTTTTTTTATTGAGCGATAATTATTGAGAATAAATAATTGAACCTTATGATATGAACTCGGTGGAATCCTAGGCCCAGTAGCTCTCACTTTTGTTTATTATTTTCGTTGAACCTTTTAATTTAATTCAACAACGTCCGAGTGAACGACAACCTATTTACTACTACAACGAAAATCAAAAATCTTATGAACTCACCTACTTCCTTTCTAGGTGAGGATTGATCGAACCAAGTGGTCTCTCCAACTTCCTTTATGGAGCCACGGCCTCAGCCACACTTCCACTAAGTGTAGTTGCAACACCTTAGTCTATGGTGTATATCTCGTATTGAGGATTTGTAACTTTGCAGGTAGGTTTTCAGCTGGTATGTGTGATCTCATCACTTTAGCAACATCATTGTACATTCTAAAAATCCAATATTCTTTATCACTTCACATTTACATTTGTGGAGTACAAGAATCAATATGAGACACAGTGGGAACACACCAAGACAATTCATGTCATTTCCTTAGAAAATACTTTTTCTTATCTCCCTATAACGACGGGAAGACTGTCTCATTAAAGTGATAACCCGCAAATATAGCGGTAAGAGATCTACTGCCAAAAGTTTTAAAATGCGGATAATCGTTGGGAACTCAATTCCAACATAACTACTTAACAGTTTTGAAGACCCATCATAGTACGATGTGGAGTCGTAATGGCACATATATAGTACAACCAAAAATGCGTAAAAACACGAATGTCAGGCTTAAATCCAGTTATCAACTGGTATGCAGAAAAGGTTGACTAATATTGGGTTCTAAAAACAAATTAAGTAAGATGTTTGTAATATTGCATATCCCAAAAGAAATAAAAGATATGTTGGTACGCATAACCTATTCATTAGACACCATCTGTAACTTTTGATGGTAGACTCTGGGAGACCATTGGGTATAAGATGCTCTATATTGATCCTATTAAACATGCAATATTCATCAAGTCCTTTTGATGTAAATTCTCTAGCTTTAACAAGGGTGGTTAGCCTTTGCACTTTACATTGTGTGGTATGTGCTAGTAGTTTTCAAACGCAAATTTCTTGGGAACTATAACTAGTCCAAAAAATCAAAACATTCACCAGATCCATCAGTCACTTTAATGGTCCGCATTCTACATGAATATTTTTCTAATTTGACTTGTTATCTTTGTATATGGATTGTTTACCATTTGCATCTTAGGATGGTCTCGATCCTATTTTACTGAAGACTTTGTAAAATGGGTGATATGCTCTCTTACTTAAAAAGCATAATGGGAGGGAGGATGGGGTTGTGCATCTGGTACTTTAGAAAACACTTATTGAGAGATATGTCGTTACTTCACATTATGTCAATATTTTTCCCGTTGTATCATCCACTCAAACACAGCGATGTACGTATGAGTCCTTTCAAAAAGAAACATCATGTCACAACCAAAGTGCTTTTATGGTTATGTCAAAGTCTGTATGATTCAATTTCCAACATTTCATCGTTGGAATCAATATGGATTCAATAATCCAAATTAATACTATAGTGATTTACATTTAACTAAATTGACTCATTAGTCTCTCTAAAGTATGTTTCCTTCCAAATACTTTAGTGACTATAAAAGATGCAATCAATTACATTATCATCACGGTCAGGTTCCACATGATATCTATTTGCATGGGTTTCTTTGGAATTTAACAAGGTGTGATTATCCCTTGGTACATGTAGAGATACTGTGACGTCTTTGTTCTATCTTGAAAATAAATTTTGAGTAGTGCTGCTTTCGATGATCCAATCCTCGTAGTCACATTAAAAGGAAATAGTTCAACAAATAGTTTAAATTCTTTAAGATGGTGGGAGGGAAATCACTATCTATTAGACACTGAGTCCTGAGATATTAAATAAGTGTGTGGCCTTATTAGTAACAAAAGTGAGATTCAACTCAATTACTTTAGAGTGAATGTATGTTACGTTTCATCCAGATATATCTCAAGTGCTTTAGATAATTTATTTTTCTTGGGAATGGTGTACTTTTTATTCCATAAGCGCAGATATTGGATATAGTTCAAATAAATAGTCAATTGGCCAGGCAAAGTTCTTCTTGTCATTAAAGTTGATGTCTAAATTATGACCTTCCTATGAAAATTGGTTGCTACTATGGTACCCGCATTACATTGCTTGTACCAATACCGGTAAGAAGATTCATTCCAAACTCTTTGGTGAGAGCTAGAATCACATCTTAGCTTCATCCCATGTTCAATTGATACCTGTACTTCGGTGTCATTACTGCTGGGAAAAAAATACATTTTTCTTTTTCTTTTTCTCATGATATATATGTCCCTTTTCACATGCTTTATATGAGTCGGTACGTCTAACCCTCATTACTTCAGGATTCTTTCCATTTTCAATTTTGCTACATTAAGCTTAATTTGAGAAATTTATTTATCTCAACAAGCCAATAGAATCTCACTATACATGTCAACCACTTACATTAGGTTAAATATATTACTAAAGATAGTTCTCTTGTTGTCATACTTCAACATATACTGGTTCGTTAGTATCATGGATGAAGTAGAGAAATGGAAATTTTATGACTCATATCATCTTTTGTGAGTTCTTCCACAAAATTTGAATACATGTGATTTTATTTGAACGTATTTTTGAAACTACTGACAAATTAATAGTCGAGCAAATGGATTACATTCCACAGAATATTCAAATTATGGGAAGAACATATCAAGTATGCAATAATGGTCCAAGTACTTTTAAACCCCAAATGAATACATACATTGGAATCGAGTTATTACAACCAATTGAACAAAAGATAAACATCATTCAACCATAGCCAATATCATATTCAAGAGAACAAAATAGTATTTAGACCAACATACTTAATGATCGGGATCAACACTCATAATTTAAATTTGGACGTTTATGGACTTATCTTAAGAAAAGATAAAAAGTAGAACTAGGCATGTTCTAAAATTAAAATAAAATTAAAATAAATAAGCCCAACGGGTATTAAATTTTGGTTACATACCTTAACCATAAGCCTCGGTTTCCACTTTACATACACATAACCGGGACGGTCTTGGTCGCGCACGCCCTAAGCTGGGTCGGACCGAAACATGACTGCTGGTTCGGACCGGAATAGGACATGCTTGGTTTGGGTGGGCCGGAGTCTGATTGGGACGGATCAGACAGGGTTGGTTTGGACTAGACCATACCGGACCAGGTTGAGTTGGACCGTACCGGTCCTGGTTGAGTTGGACTGGACTATCTTTCCTTCTCCTCTTTTCCAGCGGACATCGAACTCTTTCTTTTCTGATTACGAACATACGCTTTTCCGTTTTTGTTTTCTCTCAAAACGATTTCCCACCGAGATATGATCAATCACAACAATAATATTAATATACAACAATAAATAATATTATTATAAAAAGTACAATAAATCAAATCAAATTAAATCAAGTCACAAGTATATATTGGATATATCAAAATTAGGGAAAAGAAAAAATAGATCCAACTTAGCTTGACGTGATGATTTCAATGTTGATTCCTGTAGGATCAGAATATTGTCACAACAATATTCTTAAGAAATAAACGACTGATCTGCGATACATCGATAATAAACGACTACTCTGCGATACATCAGTAGTATTCTGCGACACATCCAAAGATGACTTAAACAATGACGTAATAACTGAAAACGACATAAACACGAAGAAAGTGTGAGATGTCTGCGATATATCAATAGAACCTGCGAAAGTTAAAGGCGGTGCTGACTGCGATTTATCGCAAGAACTCAGATCCGAAATTGAAGGGAATCTTAGCTGTAAATGATCTGTCATGAGCTGTAGTCCACTATGTAAATACCTATATAAAGGAGATGAATAGTTCCAGAGAGGCTAATGAATTTTTGAGTGTTAGGAAAGTTTTAGGAGAGAGAAAATCTTTATCAAGTGTTATGTGTTCTTGATTTCTGTAATTCCTTAAGATCAAATTAATAAAAAGTGTTCTTAATCTTCAAATTATGTCATAGATGTTAGTAAGTTCTTGAATAGGGTGTAGTGTGGGAATTCCTGCAACTACATTTTGGCGCCCAGAAACAGGGACTGAAGAGTTGAAAATCAAAGTAAAAGTTAAGTAAAAGAAAGAAATTATTCAAGAATTAGAAGAGTATTAAGAAATTTGGTGAAGAAAAGATGATTGAAATCAAAGATAATCAAAAGAAATTGGAGTGTGATGTAATAACAAAAATGATGATAGATAAATTCCATGAAGATATTAGAGGAAGGATACACAAAAGAGATTTTGAAGGAAAGAAAATCATGATGGTAGATGAGGCATCACCGTTAAAAGATTGGGAAAAACAGAAGATCACATTTATGGCAGCAGAAATTCCAAAAGAGAATTTAAGTCATACATCTCCATTGGTGATCACAGTGTCTGTTGTATCAACAAGAAAAGAGAAATCAGTAAGATCTACAGAAGAGTGGGCTGTGAATAGGACTCGTGGACGCAGGAGTTGTGGATATAATGTTTTACCACGCATTCAAGAAAATGGGATACAAAGATGAAGAAATGCTTAGTCCAACATATCATATTCATGGATTTGGAAAATCTCTAACAAAACCTAAAGGTGAAATTGTAGTGCGAATTCACTGGGGGAAATAGAGACGCAGGTCACTTTGAGCGTGGTGGATGTGAAATCACCTTATAACATGCTGTTGGGAAGACCTTGGATACATGCAATCAAGGTTGTATCATCAACTCTACATCAGTGTTTAAAGTTTCCTATGCCTAATGGAATTGGCGAAATTAGAGGAGATATAGATTATGCAGCGTTATGTTTCCAAAATGAAGTAAGGAATTGTGAAAATCAAATTCAGCTGTGAAAACAGCGCAGAAAAATGAAGAGAGAAGAAAATAAAGAAGAAGAATTCAAGATTTACATGATAAAATCAGAAGAAGGAAAAGGAATATTTGGCGATGTATCGCAAGAAAATGATGAACCAGTGGAGGTAATAAAGACACCAACACCAATGGGAGAACATGAAGCTAGTTATACTTCAGCAGAACCGACAAAAGAAGTAAATGTTGGAAGTGAAGAAGATCCAAAGATACTGAAAATTGGAACTAAGATGGATGTGGAGGAAGAAGAGCAAACTGTAAATCTTCTGCGAGAATACAGAGATATTTTTGCGTGGAATATGGATGAGATGCCTGGAATAGATCCATCTGTCGTATGCCACATATTGGAGATTAACAAAAATATGAGACCAATCAAACAAAGAATAAGAAAGATTGCAACTACTTATCATGCCAAGATAGAAGAAGAATTGCAAAAGATGCTTGATGCAGGGATTATAAGGCAAGCGAAATATCCAGAATGGATCGCCAATATGGTAGTAGTTCCCAAGAAAAACAAGGGGATAAGAATTTGCATCGATTTTACTGATTTAAATAAAGCATGTCCCAAAGATAGTTTTCCCTTACCAGATATCCCGCAGATGGTGGAATCTGCCGCAGGAAATGATCGAATATCTTCGTTAGATGGATACAAGGGCTATAATCAGATCCCGCTAGCAGAAGAAGATCAAGAACATACTGCATTCTTTGCTCCTATAAGATTATATTTCTACACAAAGATGCCTTTTGGGTTACGAAATGCAGGAGCAACATACCAAAGAATGGTGGAAAAAGTGTTCACAAAATGGATACATAAAACTTTAGAGGTATATGTGGATGATATGCTGATAAAAAGAAAAGAAGCTAAAAATCATGTGCAGGATCTAAGGGAAATTTTTGATCAGATGCGGCTTTTTAATATCAAAGTAAATCCTGAGAAGTGTACATTCGGAGTATCATCTGGGAAATTCTTGGGATATATTGTATCAAAAGAGGGAATACAAGTTGATCATGAGAAGGTGCAAGCAGTTCGGGATATGCCAACTCCATCAACAGTAAAAGATGTGCAAAAATTGAATGGATTTTTAGCCTCACTAGGAAGATTTATTTCGCGGTCATCAGATAAATGCAAGCATTTCTTCAACATACTAAAGAAGGGAACAAAATTTAAATGGACAGACGAATGTGAGAAAGCTTTTCAAGGAATTAAGGAATATTTGATGAATATATCCATATTACAGAAGGCTGAACCAGGAGAAGAATTGCTGATATATCTTGCGACAACTCCACATGCTTTAAGTGCAGTACTTTTTGCGAAATGACGCAGAGTTGAAAAACCTATTTACTACATCAACAAAACATTTAATGCTGCGGAGAAAAATTATTCGAAGATTGAAAAACTAATTTTGGCATTAGTTTATGCAGCTTCTAAACTTCGCATATATTTCCAAGCGCATAAAATCAAAGTACTAACAAAAGTACCAATCGAGTCAGTAATGAAAAATTCAAAAAGATCAGGCAGAGTCGAAAGATGGAATGCACAAGTGGGGCATTTTGAGATCCAATATGCAATTTTATCTTCACCAAAATCTCAAATTGTCGCAGATTTTCTCGCAGAATTTCCTTTGGAGGATGATTAAGCTGTAGAAGACATGGTGGATATAGAAGAAGAATATGGGGATCCTAGAGATCTTTTAACAGAACCAAATAGGTGGGAAATATTAGTGGATGGATCATCTAATGGAGAAGGAAATGGAGTGGGAGTCGTCTTTATTTCGCCAGAAGGTGCAAAAATGGCATTTGCATTTCGACTGGAATTCAAATCTACCAATAATGAGACAGAATATGAGGCTGTAATACATGCCCTAAGATTTGCGATAGAAATGAAGGTAGAGAATGCAAGAATTACCAGTGATTCACAGTTGATTATTCGCCAAATTGAAGGGAAATATGCAACTAATGATATATCTTTGAAAAAATATAAGAAACTTGTAGAAGAATTATCTGCGAAAATACCGAAACTCAAATGGAGGCATATTTCAAGAAGAGATAATAGGCTTGCAGATGCTTTTGCGTTCATATCAAGTATGATGGTAGATCAGATTGCGAGAAATATAAAAATACAAACACTCATAACACCGTCAATTAATAAAGAAGAAGAAGAGGAAGCTGAGGCAATGGTAGTAGAAAATAGTGGCGAAGAATCAAGCCAAATTATCGCAGATTGGCGTGCGGAAATTCACGCATATCTAACAAAGGGGGAGATACCAAGGAACAGATTGGAGGCACATAAGTTAAAAAGTAGAGCAACAAATTATGAGTTAAGAGATGGGATATTATATCGAAAATCTTTAAATGGGCCTTCCCTCAGATGTTTGACACAAGAAGAAGGAAAGCAAATATTAAAAATGCTACATAGTGGGGACGCTGGTAACCACAGCGGTGGTAGATCTTTAGCATATAGAACGAAAATGCAAGGTTATTATTGGCCATATATGCATGAAGATGCAAATAATTTATCAAGAAGTTGCGAGGAATGTCAGCGATTTGCAAAAAGAATACATGCACCAGGTGAAACATTAACATCTTCAAAAAATGTTTGGCCATTTGGAAAGTGGGGTTTAGATATTGTGGGACCATTTGTACCAGGAACAGGGCAAAAGAGATACTTAATTATCGCAACAGATTACTTCACAAAATGGGCGGAAGTTAAAGCGGTACAACATATTCGTGATAAGGACATTTTCACATTTATATTTGAAAATATCATTTGCAGATTCGGAATTCTAGCACAATTGGTGTCAGATAATGGAAAACAATTTGAAGGACAAAATATAGAGATGTTACTTAATGCATTCAATATAAAATGTGGAAAATCAACTCCTTTATATCCACAGTCCAATGGTCAAGCTGAAGCAACTAACAAAACAATTGCAGATATTCTTAAAAAGAAGTTAGAAGGGAATCATAGAACGTGGTGTCAACAAGTCCATAATGCAGTTTGGGCTTATAATACAACACGAAGAGAAACAACTGGGGTATCACCTTTTTGTTTAACATATGGGGTTGAGGCAGTATTACCAACAACAGTTGTTATTCCTACAACAAAAAGAGAAGCTTGGGAAAAGAATCTTAGTGCTGGTATGATTCTAGACAAGCTTGATGAGGTAGAAGAAAAGAGAGAAAAAGCACTACAACATATGGAAAACTACCATCGCAGATTAGCTCGTGAATATAATAAACGAGTAAAGAAGAGGGAATTCCAAGTTGGAGATTTAGTTCTGCGAGAAACACCAGAATATCAGCGAGAAAACGGAGGAAAATTAGCGAAAAAATGGGATGGGCCATATATAATCAAAGAAATAGTTGGAACTGGAGCATATAAATTAATGGATCCATAAGGAAAAGACATGGGTCAAAGACTCGGCAGACCATGGAATAGACAATATCTGAGAAAATATTATCAATAAAGATTTGAAAGACTAGAATGATTACACGCAAGAAATTGCGAGAATAAAAGAAATATTCTGCAAGAACAAATTTAGCTGAATATAAAAGCTATTTTCCGCAACAATTTGCGAGATAATTAAAATTTTAATGCAAATGCATAAGATGGGCGCAAATCGCCTAAAAATACATAAGAACGGGACGAACTTTTATGGCGTACACCTTAGTTCGCGGATTCTATTCCATAAGAGGCAATGTCCTTAAAGTGCGTCATAAGGGGGGTATCTCTTTGCATGGCTATGGGAAAGGCTATACCGCTGCTGGAACCTAGTCATGGAGATTTGGGATTATTGAAAATCCATCCGGGAGAGATAACTTGGATTCCCAATTATATAAGGTTATACCCTGGTTGGGCGCCCGAGAGTCTCTCCTAAGGAATGCAACGTATGATCAAGGCGCCGAGGTACACGGTTGAGCTGTGGGTGCCCGGGATGGATGAACCTACCCTGGACATCCATGGAAAGTCTTGGCTTACGATGTGTTCGGCCCGAAGAAAACCCCACTTAGGGTGCAGTCTTGTAACTATAATCCATATAAGGCATAAAGGACAAGGCTGCGAAAACAACTGGTTGTTGGCAGAACCGGATGGGAAAGTGCTAGTCTTGTATGGCCGATGTATAATCCTTGAAGGGGCAACCGGGGGGAGAGATAAGGGAGATACCCTCCATTAGGGAGCTGTGTATCAAAAAATACGGCAATGTCATGGGAATTTATATTCGCAAGAATATTTAGACCCGTCATATTGTCGCGTGACAGAGACAACAATGTCATGGGACTTTATATTCGCAAGAATATTTAGGCCCGTCATATTGCCGCGTGACTGGCCAAAAAGCCTAATAAGAAATGTTAATATGAGATCAATGGGTTTTTGCGATAAGATCAAATAATGAGATACATGAAATCAATGATAAGAGGATATAAATCGCAAAGACTTCCTGCGATTTCATCGCAAAGACGGCAATATCATAAGTCTTAAAAAGCAAAAGGAGATTAATCTCACAAGATGGCTTAGATTTATCATATTGTCGCATAAATTAAAATTAAATGATAAGGCAAGATCAATGGATTATTACGTATAAAGGTAAGAATGTCCTGCGATCTTGTCGCATAAAAGTGGCATAATAAGACCTTTAACTAGGAAGGCGAAATAAGACCACAAGAAAAGTTATATCTGCGAAGCATATAATAAATTCTTCGCAGAAATATTGGCGATAATATTACAGATTGATAACAAGAGGCAAGTATGGGATTTCTTACAAGGGTAACAAATAAAATACTTCACAAGGAAGATTATGAGGGGAAAATATGGGGATTATAAAACAACATTTCATTATCTTCCTTGAGAAGAATTAAAATAATAAAAAAGAAGGAGGATAATCAAGATTATGAAGATTGGATTCAGAATTAATAAAAATATATAAATCAGACCAGGTGATTGAGTTACAAAAAACTTCAATGTTTCGCAAAAAGAGCAGGAAGAAGAAAGATTCGGAAATTACAATCATTCGCAGAACCAGAAATATTTCGCAAGAATACATGATAATTTAAAAGAAAATTCTTCTCTAATTTCATCATTCTTGTTCACCACTATTATCTTCACCAGCATCATTTTTTTTAGTTTGAGTTTCTTCATCACCAACGGTTGTTTCATGAGGAGGATTTTGTTCTTCATGAGGAGGATTTTGTTCTTCTGCTTCATTAAGAGGGTTTCCTTCGTCCTCAAGTGGATTTTGTTCATCTTCAGAAAAATCTTCTTCATTACTTAGACGATCTCGTTCGAGAATTAGTTGATCTCGTTCATGAATTAGTTGGTTGTTCTCATTCTTAAGATTATTTATCTCGTCGATTGAATATGTATGAAGAACCTTCAAATTATCAAATTGATTCTTCCAAGATTCTTTCCCAATGCGGGCCTCATCAGCGATTGTTTCTCACTCAAGTATCTTCATTAATTGGTTATGTTTTGAAGCTAAATATGCATCAACAAATAAATAAAGGAAAATTGAGTATATAAAAAGCAAAGATTTACAGAGGCAAAAGCAAAGGCAAGAAATTTATACCTTTAGATCATCATTTCTGCTGCGAAGAATTTCACAGTCTAATTCAGAGTTATGAAGCTTATGATCGAGAAGTTCACACTCTAAAGTTTTTGCTTGAAGATTCTTCTTCAAAGTTTCAACCTCATTTTCTAAAGCAGTTAACGAAGATGAAGAACCGCAAGACCCAAGATGCTTGCTTAGAATCATATAAACATCATGTCTCGCAGGATCTGAAGAAGATTTCATAGCATCGTCCAAAACTTCAGATAATATTTGAAAAGCAGCTCCAACCCCTGTTGCTATTTCCTGGGAAGAAGGAAGAGAAGTAGAGGAAGAAGTTTTGGCGATAGTAAGAGTAGAAGAAGGAATTTGAGTGGTCGCAGTAACAGTTTCATTCACCGCGTCATCATCCATCGCAATTTCCTTAATTGCAGCTTTGTTTACCACAGTTTCCTTATCTACGAATTCATTCACCGCAGCCTCGTTGAATGTCTTTTCATTTACTATAGTTTCATTTACTGCAGTTTCATTTGTCACATATTTATTTCCAACTTTCGTAGATTCATCTATCGCAGTTTTCAAAATATTGGGATTATCAGATATGGGAATATTAGCATCAATAACTTTAGTAGGGGTCGATGGAGAAGTAAAATGAGTATTGAAATTTACGCAAGGAAAAGGAGAAGGTTTATCTTGCGACGAAACAGGTTTTGCAGGTAAAAAATCAATAATATCCACTTCATCTGAAAGAACTTTAACTTGACGCGAACGCTTAAGAGGGTTAGGAACATTCTCTTCATTCTACGAATAATAATGTAGGTAAGAAACAGAGGCAATAATATTGTTATTTCAAAGGAATAGGTGTTTCTTAATACCTTATAATCCTCAGATCTTTTCGTCTTCCCAACGCGCCTTTTCTGAGAACCCTTAGGGTGAGGATTTTTGATAGTAATTTTAGTTTGAGAATTGGTGTTACTGAAAAAGATGATAAAATATGGGGATTATGAAGAAAAGTGGGCGATAAAGATAACATAACGTGAAAAAAATAAGATGGAAGATAAGAACATACCTTTGAGTCTCCATTAGAGCAGCAGCAGAAAGAATAACAAGAAAGAAAAAGTTGCAGACAAAAAATATTTTGAAGAAGAAAGAGAAGGTGAGAAGAAGGAAATAGTCTCGAGTGGAACATTTATTTATAGATGAAGGATGGGTAACCGGGTTAATCGTTAAATATTGACGGGTGTCAGCAGTAAGAGCGTAAAGTAGGGAACTTTGTCGGGTAAAAGATAAGGAGTTGCGGCAAATCAAGAAGTTTAAATTCTCATCATCTTTATCTTCTTCGCAGAAAAGATATGAGAAGAGGCAAGATGTAGGATCAGAATATTGTCACAACAATATTCTTGAGAAATAAACGACTGATCTGCGATACATCGATAATAAACGACTACTCTGCGATACATTAGTAGTATTCTGCGACACATCCAAAGATAACTTAAACAATGACGTAATAACTGAAAACGACAGAAACACGAAGAAAGTGTGAGATGTCTGCGATATATCAATAAAACCTGCGAAAGTTAAAGGCGGTGCTGACTGCGATTTATCGCAAGAACTCAGATCCGAAATTGAAGGGAATCTTAGCTGTAAATGAGCTGTAGTCCACTATGTAAATACCTATATAAAGGAGATGAATAGTTCCAGACAGGCTAATGAATTTTTGAGTGTTAGGAAAGTTTTAGGAGAGAGAAAATCTTTATCAAGTGTTCTGTGTTCTTGATTTCTGTAATTCCTTAAGATCAAATTAATAAAAAGTGTTCTTAATCTTCAAATTATGTCATAAATGTTAGTAAGTTCTTGAATAGGGTGTAGTGTGGGAATTCCTGCAACTATAGTAGTTGCAGGATTTCCTACAACACACCCCTTATCAAATCTTGATAACAATTCCTAGATCTACATATAAAAATGGTGATAAAAATACACAAATTATAAATAAACACCAAGATTTTTACGTGGTTCGATCAACGTGATCTATAACCACGGATCTTCACTATAATAATTTGTAACTATATTAATTTACATTTACAATCTCTATTAATGGAGTTCTTAGAAGAATTCTAGATCTAGTTTTGGGGAAGAAGATGATAAAGAAATTATATTTTCTCTCTCTAAAAACCCTGTCTGCAAAATAACTTTCTCTCTCCTCCTAAAATTATCTCTCCCCTTTCTCTCTCCTGCTCTCTTCTTTATATATGTATTTACATTGTGGATGACAGCTCATTGACAGCTCACATTTCCCCTAATTTCGGATCTGAACTCTTGCGGTAATATTGCAGCAACATCATTGTCATTTCTCGCAGGTATCTATAATATCTCGCAGGATTTCTCTTGCTACATTTCTTGCGAGCTTTCTCTATAAAATCTTCACGTCTTTCTTCATATTTTATCCTTTGTTGCGTCGTTTTGGTAATCAATCTGCGACACTTGCCGTGTGTGGCATAAATCTTTGTAAGAGCGTTGTTGTTGCGAAATTCTGCTCCTACATTTTGCCTCTTTTTTCTTGAATATTGCTTGAAGAGCAATCTTTAAGAAAAAATTCGTTGTTGTAGTAGTCTCTGATTTTTGTTGACGAAGGAACTAGCGAAAGAATACCAAACTTAAAAAGTATATACTTGCCTCTATTGTTTTGCGAAGTTCTGAAGCTTTGAGAGATAATTAGAAGTATCATCTTTTGAAGTATACGAAGTATGAAGAGTGAAGTATGCGAAGTATCCTTGAAGAAGTATAAGAAGTACTCAATCCTCAAAATATAAGAAGTATCCGCTCTTGAATGAAAAATATTGCCTCTATTCATGCGAAATTATTTCTTCATTTTTGGTGAGAATTCTTGCCCATTTTGGAAATGATTCTTGCCGAGAAGATAAAGAACATAAAATATTTTCTTGGTAATCCCTAACTGCCTCTGTTCTTTATCTATGAAGGAGAATCCTTGAGAAAATGTTGAATGATTAAATTGCTTCTTTATTCTTATCTTGCCTCTGCCTTAAGTGATAATCACTTTAAGAAAATAATCATATTCTGCAAAATAATCACAATTCTTGCGAAATTCTGGGTGAATCTGCGAATTTATGAATGAGTCTGCGTGATTATGAATAACCTTGCTAATTTCTGAATATTTCTGCGGTTTTCTGAACATTTCTGCGAATCATGAATAATGCTCAAATAATACTGCGAATTATGAATAGTCCCTGCGAATAGTGTCGCAAATTATGAATAGTATCGCAAATAGTTCTGCGAATAATGCCACAAATAGTGCTGTGAATAGTGTTGCGAATAATGGATCAAAATATGAATAGTCCTGCGAATTTTCAAGGTATTATTCTCATTTCGCCGCGGTAAAAGTGATGTAGCGCTTGTGCCTCATTTTTCTGGCTCATTGTATCTCATTGTTATTTTCTCCACTTTTTCTTCTGCAATATAATTATCTTCGCAAGTTTATCTGCGTTCTCTCTAGTGGTCTTATTTTCTTTGTGTACTTCTCTCTATCTTTTTTGTGATTATTTTCTGCGACAAATTGTAATTTCCATTCTATGCATTCCCATACCTGCCTCTTGTTATTGATCTGTAATGAAATAAGACTAATATAAAGTCATTAGCAATCTGTTATACGCTTGTAGGTGTAACCTCTCTTGTGGTCTTATTTTGCCTTCCTAGTTAAAGGTCTTATTATGCCACTTGTCTGCGACAAGATCGCAGGACATTCTTACTTTCACATGTAATAATCCATTGATCTTGCCTTATCATTTATTTTGATCTCTGCGACAATATGATAAATCTAAGCCATTTTGTGAGATTAATCTCTCTTTGCTTTTTAAGACTTATGACATTGCCGTCTTTGCGATGAAATCGCAGGACGTCTTTGCGATTTATATCCTCTTATTATTGATTTCATTTATCTCATCTTTTGATCTTATCGCAAAAAACCCATTGATCTCATCTTATCATTTAGTTTTAGGCTTTTCGGCCTGTTATGTGGCAATATGACGGGCCTAAATATTCTTGCGAATATAAAGTCCCATGACATTGCTGTCTCTGTCACGCGACAATATGACGGGCCTAAATATTCTTGCGAATATAAAGTCCCATGACATTGCCGTCTTTTTTGATACACAGCTCCCTAATGGAGGGTATCGCCCTTATCTCTCCCCCGGTTACCCCTTCAAGGATTATACATCGGCCATACAAGACTAGCACTTTCCCATCCGGTTCTGCCAACAACCAGTTGTTTTCGCAGCCTTGTCCTTTATGCCTTATATGGCTTATAGTTACAAGACTGCACCCTAAGTGGGGTTTTCTTCGGGCTGAACACATCGTAAGCCAATACTTGCCGTGGATGGCCAGGGTAGGTTCATCCATCCCGGGCACCCACAACTCAACCGTGTACCTCGGCGCCTTGATCATACGTTGCATTCCTTAGGAGAGACTCTCGGGCCCCCAACCAGGGTATAACCTTATATAGTTGGGAATCCAAGTTATCTCTCCCGGATGGATTTTCTATAATCCCAAATCTCCATGACTAGGTTCCAGCAGCGGTATAGCCTTTCCCATAGTCATGCAAAGAGATACCCCCCTTATGACGCACTTTAAGGACATTGCCTCTTACGGAATAGAATCTGCGAACTAGGGTGTACGCCATAAAGGTTCGTCCCATTCTTATATGTTTTTAGGCGATTTGCGCCCGTCTTATGCATTTGCATTTCTCTCTTGCGAAATTTTATTCGCGTTTCTTGCGATAATTTCGCATTTCTTTATTCATTCTTTCTTTCATTCTCATAATATCATTTTTGAAGTAAATTCTCTGTAAAATATTTTGAAATCTTAGAAATCCTCTTTGAAACCTTGCGATTATATCGCGTCTTTAAATCAAAAATGTTCTATAGAAATATATAAATTTAATTTTCTCTGTTTTTTGTAACGTTGAAATCTTTGAAAATTTTTGAGATATTTAAATTTTTGCGATGAATTCTTTATTGTAATATTTTGAAAATTTTTGAATCTTGCGATTGTATCGCTTTTTGCCAATTTAATAAAAAATCTCTGGAATGTTTTGAAATCTTAAAAATCTTAGAAATCTTGCAATTGTATCGCTTTTGTTAAATATAATCAAAAATCTTTCTCGCAAAAGTCATAGATAAAATATTCAAGGAAATGGTACTTATCTTTTGCGGCTTGCTGTTGTCTTTTGGGAAGTATATGATTTGCTTAAAGATTGAGAATAAATGAGAAATGAAGTCTTGCAAAATTAACTCTTGATCTGCCTCTTGTATAATGTTGCGCCATATCAACTGTTCTAACTATTTTTTGCGAAATATGTCTGCGAAATAATCTCCCGTTTCTTTATTCACGTTTCTTTATGCTTTCATATCTGTTTTCATTCTCATAATATCATATCATCTGAAGTAAATATTCAAGAAAAATTCTAACATATTGTAATTCTGAAATTTTTGTAATTGTAAAATCTTTGTAATTCTGCGATTGTATCGCTCTTTGTAAATCAAATCAAAATATTTGAAATCTTAGAAATCTTTGCGATAATTTAACTTTTTGTAGTCTTTGAAATTTGTAACTTTTTGCGATAATTCGCAGACATTTTTATGATCTTTTGAAATCAAAATCTTTGAAATGTTTTGAAATCTTAAGAATTTTAGAAATCTTGCGATTATATCGCATTTTGGAAATTAAATAATTTTTTTTTTGTTTGTTGTAAGTAAAATATTCTAAGAAAAGGTACTTAGCTCTTATGTGAATTGTCTGAACATCTCGCAGCAAAAATAATTGTGAAGAGTGAGACTTGAACCCTTGATCTACTTCCTGCATTTTCTCACACCATACCAACTGTGCTAACCTTCTCTTGCGAAATAATGAAAGATCTTGCGAAGTACTCAAAGTCTAACTGTTCTAGAGACAATTCTCGCAAAACAAAAATAAACATGCGTGAGATGAGAATTGATCCTGCGACCTATTGCTTACATTCATGCCTCTCAACCAACTGTGCTAGCTCTCTTACTTGGGAAATTTATCTGCGAAATAATCAAAGGCTAACTTGTGAAATAACCAAAATAAACTTGCGTGAAGTAAGAATTGATCCCGCGACCTATTGCTTGCGACATATCACGCTGAACCATCTGTGCTAACCCTTCTCTGCGAAATTTATCTGCGAGATTATTATTTACTATCTTCTGCGTGAAATACACTTGCGAAATTATCAAATATTGCGTGAAAAAATATGTATGTGTTGGGACTTGAACTTGCGACCATAAACTCATTAACTTCGCAGATTACCAACTGTACTAGCTCTTGTTTGCGAGATAATGAAACAATGCTGCGAAATTATCTATTTTTTCACCCTTTGTAAAAAGAAGAAAATTATGCTCGCAGGAAAATTCGAACATGTGACCACAAACTCACATACTGTTCTCTGGACCAATTGTTCAAGAATCTCTTTGCGACATTTAACGCGGAACTTTTTTACTTATTCTTTTATTCTCCGCTGAAAATGAGAAGAAAATGAAAAATATGTGTTTTTGCGAGATTTGAACCCTTGACTTCTTTGTTATTCTCGCAGACTTGAACCATCTGTGCAAACTTGTGCTTGTGATTAAAATTGCAGCGTCTAACTCTTATCTTCTTTTCGTCCTCCCTTAATTTCTTTCACAATTTGCCTCTTGTTTTCTCTCCTGATCAATAAATCTTCCACTGAAACCTTGGTTTTCTTTCTTAAATTCACACAACAACTAATTTTTTTCTCTTAGTCTTCTCATGTCTTTAAATTGTTGATGATGATTACTCTCTGAAAATGTAATTTCTTCCCTGAAATTTCCATTTTAACCCTATTTTTTTTTTTTTTTTAGATCTAAAAATATACATGAACAGTAACTAATCTTTCTTGGAATTTTCTTGAAAAATCATCCTTTTTACATAGTTTTGCATCTTCGTCATTTTCTTTTATGCTCTTTCACTGTGTTGTCGGTGTTTGCTTGAAGACACAATCTTTCCGTTAGATAATTTCCTCTCAAAAAATTTAGATCTCACGAATTCTAACTCCTCATAGACAATTTCTTTGAATCTTCTTCAATCTATCAAATAGTAGTCCCTGTTTCTAGCGCCAAAATGTAGTTGCAGGATTTCCTACAACACACCCCTTATCAAATCTTGATAACAATTCCTAGATCTACATATAAAAATGGTGATAAAAATACACAAATTATAAATAAACACCAAGAATTTTACGTGGTTCGATCAACGTGATCTACATCCACGGATCTTCACTATAATAATTTGTAACTATATTAATTTACATTTACAATCTCCATTAATGGAGTTCTTAGAAGAATTCTAGATCTAGTTTTGGGGAAGAAGATGATAAAGAAATTATATTTTCTCTCTCTAAAAACCCTCTCTGCAAAATAACTTTCTCTCTCCTCCTAAAATTATCTCTCCCCTTTCTCTCTCCTGCTCTCTTCTTTATATAGGTATTTACATTGTGGATGAAAGCTCATTGACAGCTCACATTTCCCCTAATTTCGGATCTGAACTCTTGCGGTAATATCGCAGCAACATCATTGTCATTTCTCGCAGGTTTCTATAATATCTCGCAGGATTTCTCTTGCTACATTTCTTGCGAGCTTTCTCTATAAAATCTTCACGTCTTTCTTCATATTTTATCCTTTGTTGCGTCGTTTTGGTAATCAATCTGCGACACTTGCCATGTGTGGCAGAAATCTTTGTAAGAGCGTTGTTGTTGCGAGATTCTACTCCTACATATTACAACTATCCCAATAATTCCAACGTAGTGTATTTGATTTGATGGGAAAAATAAAATAAAACAAAAATACATACGGATCTAAAACAATCCTTCACGGATTTGATAGCAACAAAAAAAAAAAAAAAATCCATTGTCGCGGGGTTAGAGCTCGTGGTGATAACGTGTTGCAGTATGATAATGGGGAAAAGAAAAAGAGCACAGAGAGAAGGATTTTCCATTGATTGGAATTAGTATAGTTACATGGGTAAATAATTTATATAAATGAAAAATGGAAGACCAAAAGACTATCCTTTTGGACGGCACATCCATGGGTCGTAGGCCCTGTAACAATTTATATATTTTTTATATTCCATATGTATTGATAGTTTTGCCACTAAAATTGACAAAGGGGGAGATTATTAGAGCATTGCTCGGTCGAACTCGCATGCGTTTCTATATCAAGCATGTTTGTCAATGTTAGCGATCAAAACTATAAAGTCTTGATTTCTAGTCTACTATAGCTAAGGTCTCGGACTAGGATAGAAAGTGTAGTTGAGCTCAAGAACTCCATGACAATCATCATACAAGACGAAGGACTACTCAAGGAACCAGTGGATCTTTATCGACTAAAAGGTATGTGGAGACTTGAACTTATCTATCACTCAAAATTCTATCTACTTTATCTCATATCTTGAGACAAAAGTCGTATTACTATATAGAACAAGATTATACACATATGATATTTAGAGCTGAGTATATCTCACTTATCTATTTCTCGAAATATGTGTTGGTAAAGCTTTCTCTTTAGCCAAGTTCATCTTTACCTAGTGACGGAAGTCATGTTATGTTTCAATCATTTTGGAAATCTCTTTGACGAGAAATAGTTTGTGAATAACAACTATATGACATCCTCTGCGAATGTTTCAATGATTGAAATGAGAGTTTAGACAATATAACCATTGGATTATATAAGCATTGTCGTGGTAACACATATATGTATAAGTCCTTATTGCTTGAACCTAAGTTTGCGAACTTTGTTGATCAAGTGAAACCGGAGTAGTGCATGAGCTCAGTCCGCGAACTCAGCATACAAGCTCAGTCCGCGAACCCCGTCTGCGAACTGGCATAGTTCTCGAACCCGAGAATTTTTGCTGGAGTTTGTGAACTCTGTCCGGGAACTTAAATCCGCGAACCCAGTCCGCGAACTTTAGTAGGTTATGTCTAAAAATGATGTTTGTGAACTTATCATAATAAACTAAGGAATGCTATTGCAAACTGTGGCTTTATAGTTCATGAATCGATTCGAGTGAATCACATCGTTTTTGCTTCAATTGTGTCTTGTATAGTACATAAATATCTAAGCAATTGAACAACTCTCTAACTAGTTCATTTGAGGTGGTGAAGAAGAATATGGTTGATATGAAAGTTATCATTTGGCTAACCATTTGGTTAACTAGTGTTGAACCAACTAATGTACAAGTTTGGGTACGGTTACACGAACCTAAAATTTTCTAGTACATGTGTGTATGACAAGCTAAGTTTTCGATCTAACGGTTGATAAATATTAGCTTGAATCTAATTAGGTTTTCATCTAATGGTGAATATTGAATGCTTTTTTATTAAGCTAACATTGATTGCAAAACCTGATTTGAAGACTATATAAGGGAGAACTCTAGCAACTGGGAAACCTAATCCCCATACATTCTATGTGATAATAGTTGTGCTCAGATAGTGTTGATTCTCCTTTAACCTTTGGTTTTCTTATTCTAAAACCAAGTTAACGACTTAAAAACTTCATTAGGATTGTGAAGCTAGACCGATACTACTTTTATCGTAGTTGTATGATATGATCTTGCTATTTCTATCATACGAGTAAAATTATAATAAATGGCTTGAGATTTCTATCTCCGACAGGCAAGATATAAAAATAATCACAAACATCTTCGTCTCATTGTTTGTGACTCCACAATATCTTTTTTCGCAGCGTCGATTAAGACTATTGTGAGGTAATTGATAAAACTGAGATGTTCTTCGGGAATATAAATCTGGTTTTATTGATTGGTTCCTATTCACCTCGATTTATCAAAAGACGAAACAAAACTCATAGATTTATTCGTGGGAGACGAATTTATCTTGTAGACTTTTCTGTGTGAGATAGATTTGTTTATCAAAGTCTTAGACTTTGGGCCGTAGAAACTCTTGGCTGTGGGTGAGATCAACTAAGGGAATCAAGTGCGCAGTATCTTGCTGGGATCATAGGCGTAGGAGCATAATTGTACCTTGGATCAGTGTGAGATTGGTTGGGGTTCAACTACAGTCCAGACCGAAGTTAATTTGGAGTAGGCTAGTGTCTCTAGCGGATTAATACAGTGTATATTTAATATGGACTAGGTCCCGGGGTTTTTCTGCATTTACAGTTTCCTCGTTAAACATTTTGGTGTCTGTGTTATTTCTTTTCCGCATTATATTTTTATATAATTGAAATAATACAGGTTGTGCGTTGTTCAATCAATTAGAATATCTGACCTTATTGGTTGTTGATTTAAATTGATTGACACTTGTATATTGGTCTTTGGTACCATCCAAGTTATCTCTCTTTGATTAAGACTCGCATTTTGTATTTGCTAGAGTAAATAAAATTGAGAGATTGAGATAATAACTCCTTGAGATATTTTCTATTGATTGAGTCTAGTTGATTCTCTAGAAAGTAACTCGGAGTTGTCCATACAGATTGCTAATCGAAATATTGGGTGTGTTTGTTAGACCCCCACTTTTTCATAACTTCTTAGATGAAGATAAAATCTTACATACCTCAGCGGTCTTCTGAGCAAGTTTAAGCTTTCTTGCTAAATGATTTGCTCTTCGTTGAAGTTTGTTGACGTGTCTTTGTTTGTGTTTGAACTTGTAACACTTCGAGAGTTCATGACCTTTTAATGAACAATATGAACATGCCACACTTGGAAAATCAGGATTCTGAGATGTGGCGTGTTCATATTGTTCATTAAAAGGCCATGAACTCTCGAAGTGTTACAAGTTCAAACACAAACAAAGACACGTCCACAAACTTCAACGAAGAGCAAATCATTTAGCAAGAAAGCTTAAACTTGCTCAGAAGACCGCTGAGGTATGTGAGATTTTATCTTCGTCTAAGAAGTTATGAAAAAACGTGGGTCTAACAAGCACACCCAATATTTCGATTAGCAATCTGTATGGACAACTTCGAGTTGTTTTCTAGAGAATCAACTAGACAGTTAGACTCAATCAATAAAAAATATCTAAAGGAGTTATTATCTCAATCCCTCAATTTGATTTACTCAAGCAAATACACATGTCTTAATCAAAGATAGATAACTTGGATGGTACCAAAGACCAATATCCAAGTGTCAATCAATTTAAATCAACAACCAATAAGGTCGGATATTCTAATTGATTGAACAACGCACAACCTGTATTATTTCAATTATGTAAAAATATAATGCGGAAAAGAAATAACATAGACACCAGAATTTTGTTAACGAGGAAACCGCAAATGCAGAAAAACCCCGGGACCTAGTCCAGATTAAACATACACTGTATTAATCCGCTACAGATACTAGCCTACTCCAAGTTAACTTTGGTCTAGACTGTAGTTGAACCCTAATCAATCTCACACTGATCCAAGGTATAGTTATGCTCCTACGCCTCTGATCCCAGCAGGATATTGCGCACTTGATTCCCTTAGCTGATCTCACCCACAACCAAGAGTTGCTACGACCCAAAGTCGAAAACTTTAATAAACAAATTTGTCTCACACAGAAAAGTCTACAAGATAGATAAATTCATCTCCCACGAATAAACTTACGAGTTTTGTTCCGTATTTTGATAAATCAAGGTGAATAGGAACTAATCAATAAAACGAGACTTATATTCTCGAAGAACAGCTCAGTTTTATCAATCACCTCACAATAAACTTAATCGACGCAGCGAAGAATATTATTGAGGAATCACAAACGATAAGACGAATATGTTTGTGATTACTTTTATATCTTGCCTATAGGAGATAGAAATCTCAATCCAATTATTACAATTGTACTCGTACGATAGAAACAATAAGATCAGATTATACAACTACAAGAAAAGTAGTGTCGGTGTGGCTTCACAATCCCAATGAAGTCTTTAAGTCGTTAACTTGGTTTTAGAATAAGAAAACCAAAGGTTAAAGGAGAATTGACTCTAGCTTAGCAAAATAGTATCACACAGAATGTGTGGGGATTAGGTTTCCCAGTTGTTAGAGTTCTCCCTTATATAGTCTTTCAAATTAGGGTTTGCAATCAATGTTATCTTAGTAACAAAGTATTCAATATTCACCGTTAGATGAAAACCTGATTAGATACAAGCTAATATTTCTCAACCATTAGATCGAAAACTTAGCTTGTCATACACACATGTACTTGACGATTTTGGGTTTGTGTAACTGTAACCAATCGTGTACAATAGTTGGTTCAATACTAGTTAACCAAATTGTAGGATCAGAATATCGCAGCAAGAACATTCTTGCGAAGTTTTCATTAAAGACACTGGCGAGCGTCGCAGAAAAGATTAAAAGAACGACACAACAAATAACGATGGTAGAAACATGAAGAAAACTTAAAGATCCTGCGAAGATCAGAGTGTTTGCGAGATTAAAATTATTGCACTCGCGAAGATATCGCAAGTTAAATCCTAAATTAAGGGATAGCTTAGCTATCTATGAGCTGTCATCCATTATGTAATACCCTATATATATAGGGGATGAGTAATCTTGAGAGGAGAGATAATTTTTAGAGTGTTGAGAAAGTCTTGAGGAGAGATAAAATTCTTGTGAGCGATTGTATTCTTGATTTCTTCCATTTCTTGTAATATTTCTGAGAATTAATCAATAAAAGTGTTGTTCTTAATCTACAAACATGTGTTGATAATTGTGGATTCTTGTATGGGGTGTAGTGTAGGAATTCCTGCAACTACATTTTTGGCGCCCGAAACAGGGATGAATTGTTGATTATTTGAAGAAAAAGGTAAAAATTGATATTGTGATTGGAAGGAATTTGGAATAATTAGTGCAGGATTTTACGCAATTTTTAATAGTTCACTAAGATTAATGGCTAGAAGAAGAAGAAATATGTCAGAACCACCAACAACCGTAAGGAGGAGTAAAATACTTGCAGGTAGAGAAACATGTGAAATGGGAGAATCTTCAAGAGTAAGAACAAGAAGAAATAGAACAAGGAATGATGGATAAAATCAAGTTCGATTGCCTAATCAGCAAACACCTATACAAGATAGAGTTGTGGATTATGATAGAGTAAGAGTGCATACTTGGAGATCAGATTCAATGGAAGAACCAGAAGATCGACAATTAAGAGATAAAAGATGAGAGGGAAGAAATCAAGAGGTAAATAGAGGATTAATACATGGTGATGATGAAAATGAAACAGTAGAGGTTTTAAGACAAAGAATACAAGAAGAAAGGAGATTATATGCGGAAGAACGTGCAAATTTGGCAAGACAAAACCATGAATTGAGAATGGAAAACATGAAGTTACAAAATAGAAGATAAAGAAGTACAACGAGATCAAGTTCGACAACAATCATAAGTGAGATAAGAATAAGATCAATTATAGCAAATATTGACGAAGAAAATCATGATCCAAATGGGGAACGTCGCGAAAGGAGATAAATAAGGGAAGATCGTTATATACCATAAGGTGAAATTCAACAAAATGAACAAAACAATAGAAGGCATGAGAATGAACAGCGTCAGGCACGAAATAACCAAGATGGTGAAGAAAATCAAGAGGAAGGGAGGAGGATATTGCATGGAAGAGACACTCTAAGAAATCAACAGATAATTGAAAGAGAAATCGAGAGATATTATGCTGAACAAGCACGCTTAGCTTGCGAAAGGGAAAGATTAAGAGCAGAAGTTGAAGAGCAAGAATTCCAAGAGGCAATTCGCCAGAATAATCATGACAATCGAGAAAGAAGACGCGAACAAAACCGCAATAATGGTAATATTAACGAAGAATACAATAGGGTGCAAAGAAGAGCAGAATAAAATCGCAGAAGAGAAAATGAGAGATATAATGGTGTGCGCATTCGTGAAAGAAATGTAAGAGAAGATAGCGGAGAAAGATAAGAAGAAAATAATGGAGACGGAAATCAAAATCTCGCAACACAAGATAGGCAAGAACGCAAGAGAAGGGAAGCTGCGCTGAAAATACCAATGGAGCAAAACTCAGCTGGGAATGAACAAATCTTAAGAGAGCTAGCAGAAATGAGGGGAATGTTAAATAACAGAAGAGAAGGAGGCAGAAGGCAACTTGATGAAGCCATTGAAGAAGCTGCGAGAACTCCATTCACTCAAGAAGTAAAATTAGGAGGAATACCCCTAAAATGCAATTTACCAGCATTAACCAGTATCTTCGATGGGACTAACTGTGATGTTCAACATGTCAAGGCTTATGTTAGGTGTATGCTACAATGGGAAAACCATGATGCTGTATTATGCAAATACTTTGCATCTAGCTTAACTGGCGAGGCATTAAAATAGTTCGAAGGTTTACCTAAAAACACTATAACTTCTTTCGACCATCTGCAAGCTATATTTTTGGGAGCATATATAAGCAACAATTCTTCGCGGCCGGTATTGAAGATGTATTTGTGTTAAAACAGAGGATTGGCGAAATTTTGAAACACCTAACCATAAGATGGAAGACAATGTGTAGTGAGATGGCTGGAAGAGTAGATGAGAGATACCTCATTTTTTCCTTCATTAATGCTATGTTCCCAACCAACCTATTATATATACAAATTTTTAGAATCAAAAATACGATCACTATGACAGAGCTGCGAGAATTGCAGGAAGAATATATTGCGTTTGAGGAAAAACAAAATGAGATGGAGTCGTATCCTATTGCGAACACTAGTTATGTTACAGCGAGTGCAAGTTTACTTCCCAAGATGATAAATACAGTAGCGAGCACCTCGCAGGAAAAACAAGAAAAGAATGTGGATGATGGTCAACAAAAATTAGTAGCTATGGGAAGTCGAGATCAAGAAGAGTTTGAAAGAGAGAGAAACTTTTATCGCGAGGGAAATAATAAAATTCAGAGACTTGATCAACCACAAGAGAATTATGGTGGACAGAGACAAAGTTATCAAAGAGGGAAGGGAAATTAGAAGATGATATGGGAAGAAATCAAAATGACACCTTTGAATGCAAGTGTAATTTTTTTTTAGGAAGCCATAATCTTAATGGAAAATATACAAGCACCTTGGAACATGGGAAAAGAACCACACCCAAATAACCGAAGTCAAGAATTTTTCTCTTATCATCATTTTCATGGTCACTCAACAAATGAATGCAGGAATATAAAGAAGATCATTTTAAGGATGATAGATCAGGGAAGATTAAACCATTTTCTAATAGGGCACCCGCAATCTCAGCCATTACCACCTCCACCCGAAATTCACAGAGTAAATACAACAAAAGGAGGAGAAACATTTGTGATAGAAGTTGGAGCAAAGGAAAAAAATTTGTTCTGTAACTCCATTATACATTCATTCATGACTATCGAAGACTTCCACGATAATGTTTTAATCCGAGTGTTTGCGAGAGATGCTGATGGGAAAGAAATCATGAACATTGCGAAAGCCTCGCCGCTTAAAGAGTGGAAAAAAAAAATTATTTCTTTCACCGCACAAGAAGTACCTGAGCCTATAGAAATGCATGATCAACCATTGGTTGTGAGACTAGAGATAAATCCAAAACAAAAAGAAGATGAAGATGAAACTGAAGATGATGAAAATGAAGATTCATGGGCAATTAACAAAGTATTGATTGATACAGGTAGTTTTGTGGATATTTTATTTTATCACACTTATAAGACCATGGGAGGGAGAGACGAGGATCTAATACCCTCAACGTACAATATATATGGTTTCAATGGTACAGCCAATAAACCAAAGGGAGAGATCACAATAAGAATAACATTAAAAGGAATAACATCTAAAGTCTTATTCTGTGTAGTGGATGTGGAGTCACCCTACAACGCCTTAATTGGCAGACCTTGGTGGCATGGGATTCTAGGTGTGGCATCCACTTACCATCAGTGCATTATGTTTCCACATCCAAATGGTGTTGGAGTCATAAAAGGAGATTGGAGTGAAAGCAGAAAGTGTTATGAGATTGATATAAAATCTTGCGAAGAGAGAGCTGCGAAGCATAGCAATTGGAAGAACAACATCAAGCAAAGACAAATATGTGACAGACTAATGGTGGATGCCATAGAGCTGCGAGAAGAAGAAAATCTGAGAAATAATGAACACAATATCTAGTGAATGACTCGCAAGGGTAACATAGCAAAGCGCAACAAAATCCCAAGGGCGGAATAAAGTAAAGTTAAAAGATTTCAAATTATGATACTGAAATGATATTAAAAGATATGTATGAACGATGTGACTTATATATTGTTGCTTAATGAAAAATATGAGATTGTGAAATTACACCAGCATTGAAGCAAGAATATGTGAAAATATCGCAAGAAACACGAAGAAAAATTCGCAGAATGGGACGAACCTTTATGGCATACACCCTAGTTCGCGAATAAAATTTCGCAAGAGGCAAATGTAAGACCTAAAGTACATCATTTAAGGGGGTATCTGATTGCATGGCTCAAAGATAAGGTTATACCGCTACTGGAACTTGAGTCATGGAGATGTGGGGCTCAAGAAAGCCTATCTGAGAGAGATACCTTGGATTTTCAACTATATATAAGGTTATACCCTGGTTGGACGACCGAGGGTCTCTTCTAAGGAGTGCAGAATATGATCAAGGCGCCGCGGTACACGGTTGAGCCAAGAGTGCCTGGGGCGGATTAACCTACCCTGGCCATTCTTGTCAAGTCTTGACTATGATGCACTCGGTGTGAAGAAAACCCCACTTAGGGTGCAGTCTCATAACTATAAGCCATATAGGAAAAAAAGATAAGAGGCTGTGAAAAACAACTGGTTATTGGTAAATACGGATGGGAGGAGCTAGTCTTGTATGGACGATGTACGCCTCCTTGAAGGGGAAACCAGGGGGAAGATAAGGGAGGAACCTTCCATTAGGGAGATGATAAGTGTCTTAAGATGCAAATATCATGAGGCTTTATTTTCGCAAGAAAATTTAGGCTTGTCGTATTTGTGCAACAAATATCAAAAGAGGCAAAAAGCCAAGAGAAAAAGATAAGATGGGATCAATGGGTCATTGCATGAAAATGTAAAGGCGTCCTGCGATTTCATCGCAAGACTACAATTTCATGGGGATTTATTTTCGCAAGAAAATTTAGGCCTATCATATTGTCGCAGCAAAAGAATACAAAAATATAAGGCAAGATCAATGGGTTTTTGCATGAAAATGCAAAAACGTCCTGCGATTTTGTCGCAAAATAAAGAGTGTCTAAATAAGACCTTTACTTAGGAAGGAAAAATAAGACCACATAAGAATATAAGTAAAGAATTGCGAGATTGTGCAATATTCACTTTACAAATTGCTTAATCTCTCATTTGGATACAAAAAACAGAGGCAAATATAGGAATATATGATTAATTTTTATCATGAGAAGTATTTTTTGACTCCGCATGATAGATTTACGCAGATTTATACATAGATTGAAAAATTTAATTATATATTGATTGATTATATCGCAAGAAAGAGTTGTTTTACTAACACATGCAGGAAGGAAGATAAATTCGCAGCAAAAATATAGGAAGATTAAAGAACGAATATACAAGTTTTACAAGTTTTATATTCAGCAAAGCAGAATTACTTCTTGGTTGATTCATTTTCCTCTTCATCAGATTTTTCTATATTATCAAATCCTTCATCTTCAGATTCTTCTTCATCTTCATCAGCTTCACTATCAGAAATCACTAAAGAAGGAACATTCTCCGGAACTTTTTCTTCAATACAAGGGTAACTAGAGAGAGGAATGTCGTGATTATTGCATATTGACCTGATAGTATTATTGCGATAATAAAGAGCATCATTCTTAAAGTTGGTAATAGTTATCTTCAGTTGATTCTTCAATCTTTAGCACTTATCATTGCGAGAAGAAAGGGAGTTCGCGTGAGTTCCTTTTTCATTTTCTAATTCTTCAATTCTTTGACGGAGTCTCTTTTCAGAATCTGCGAATGTATAATAATGAATCAGTAATTTGATGAAAATTTGTGAAAAACAAAGAGTAAGTAGGAAAGAATAGTTGATAACCTTCTCTCTCAGAAAGCAAATCTTTAATCAAGGCTGTTTGGTCAGCGTGAAGACTAACATTTATACCTAGATTACTTCTAGCATCGTCTAATACTTTCGCAGCCCAAGAGAATTCATCATCATTATCTATAAGAAGACGGGAGCGAACTTGGGTTTCCCTCTCAACAAGAGTTGAATTCTCGCAGATAAGCCGATCTCTCTCAATTTGAGTTTCGAGAAGAGTCTTGTGGAATTCTGCTAAAGATTGAACACCTTGTTTAGTAATACGATCCTTTTCATCAATAAGCTTACTGTATTTGGATCTAGATTTACCAATCTCCTCTTTGGCATCAACATAAAAACGCTTATATTTATTGGCTAGCCCTAAACTGGATCTGTGTTCAATCTCTAAAAGGAAAAATTTTGATCTAAGTTCATCTATGGAGAGGGAAGTAATTCGGTCATTAGAAAAACTATTCAAAGATTTATTCAGATGTTCAAGAAGGGTATCATCATCTATAGAATTGGGAAAATAACGAAGGGTCGCAGCTTCATCAGATAAACCATAAATGTCTGCAAGAGTGGTTGATCAAATAAGATGAAGTAAAAGGATAAGAGGACAAAAGAAATAGGGAAAAATTTCATACCATAAAGTTAATCATTCGCAGCTTGAAGGTTAGCAATTTTATCTTGAGAAGGGGAGAGTTCAATTCCCAATCGCTTGTTTTCCTCGTGAAGGTTGGCAGATTCAGATTTTAACTGCTCGCGAAGGTTGGCAGATTCATATTTTAGCTTTTAGTTCTCCCTGCGAAGATCAACATTTTTCTTTAAGAGAGTTGATTGTCTCTTATCCAAATCTGAAGAAACTGAGAAAGCATCTCTACCAACCTAAAAAAAAGAAAAAAAAAAGGAATTACAAGGACATATATATAGTTGAAGTTTTTAAAATAAAAAAGAATCAAAGAAAAAAGAACATACCAGAGCACCAAGGGAGTTTAAAAGGCTGGGAGATACTGATTTAGAAACTCCGCGAAGTGAATCATTGTTGGTAAGCAGGGGAGCATCACAGATATTTACGAGAGCTTGGCAAGGATTAGTAAGAGTCTCACTATCATCTCCAATGCCATGCAATGAATCTGAGAATATGTTGGATAGTAGAGCCATAGAAGACTCAGGTTTAGAAGTTTCATTCGCAGAAGAAATGTCATCATTACCATCATCATCACTATCATCAACATTATCCTTAGTAGAACTTTCGCCAGATTGAGAATTTGAAGGGGAGGGAGAACAAGTTTTTCTTTTCTTTGAAGGAGGAGCAGCAGATTTCTCCTTGCGAGTAACATCTTTACTGGATTTCTCTTTGCGAGGAGAATTTTTGCCTTTACCTTTATTAGTGGTCTTCGCAATTTCAATAGGTTCTATCTCAGCGATAACCTATACCAAAAATAAAGATAAGAAACAGGTAGAATGGAGGCAACAATATATTATTAAAATTTCTGAAAGAGAATTTCTTACCTCATCTGTGATAGAACGAAGAGCAGATAAAATGCTGGGTTTCCCAGTATTGCTATAATTCTTCTTTAATTTCTCAATCTGACAATTTTGTAAACATGTGAAGATATAAAAGTAATCAGCAAAAAGAAATAAAGAGTACAGAAGATAAAAAAATTCAAGAGGAGTTCAGAAATATACCTCCAAATATCTATCAGGCCAATAGAATTCCCAAGTATTATACTCTGCGAGGTTCGCAGGTAAAGCAAGAGTGCCAGAAATATATGGACCTTCCAGGATTAAGGGGAAAATATGCCATCTATCATCATTAGAGTGACGCGGGCATGAATTATTACCAGGATGCCAGTCAATGTCTTGCATCAAGATCTTGTCAGCAGCAACATTACTTTTCTTGTTTAAACGAACTCCCCAACAAGTGCTATCTCTCTTCATGGAAATTATCTCATAATTCGCAAAAAAGTTTTCCACGGTATACTTCGCAGGAACAATCACAATGTCTTTGAATTTAGGGTTTTTGGCGTCATCAGATTAAAGATATTTTTTACCTACACCGCGAGTGGCAAACTCATGCATTAGACGAATACAATCATCACTTAATTGATATACAGCTCACGAGAATTTCTTATGAGAAAGTATATCGTAAAACAAGGGAAGTTCAGGATCATATAGAGGAATGTGAAGGCCGGCGAGAAGTTGACCCAGCGATATTATGATTTTACTCTGATGGGATTGATGATCAAAAAATAACTTTACAGTAAGTTCAGATTTAGGGCCTTGACCCGGGATAGTGGATAAAGTAAAACCCTTACTTTGAAGTTTCTTCTGAACTTTTCAAAATCAATTTCGTTTCTGTGACCAGCGGGAGCCATATTTAAAGATTGAGGATGAAGTTTGGAAGAAAGAAAAGAATGAAGACTTACAGTAGCAGAAGCGCAAATTACGGAGGAATAGTAAAAATGCAGAGAGATTGGGAAGAAGATAAAAAACGGGAAAAAGTAGAATGAAAGGGATATTTATAGAGAGGGAAAGTTCTCGAAAAGATAAACGCAATTAATGCAAGGAGACACGTGAATGGTTGAAAAATTGCGGTTGAAAAAGACGCGTCAAGAATTGGATGGAAGAAAAGATACGTGTGATATATTCTGTAAAAATTATAAAAATATATATTTCAGAAGTATTATTTGTAGTCTCGCAAATATGTCAGAATTTCATAGAAATATTATTAAAGTTTTTTGAGAAACATTATTTCGCAGAAATGGCTACAACCTCGCAGAATATGTAAGCGATTCGCAGAGTATGGTTATTTTGCAAAGTTAAAGACATTCTTAAAGGATTATATTACCCTGAGGCAGAGGCAAGATAAGGGTGAAGAAATCACTAGCTCACTTTCTCAAAGATTCTACTCTTATAAGATAAAGAATAGAGGCTAGTATGGATTATTAAGAAAACATCATATATTCTTTATCTTCTCGGCAAGAATCATTTCCAAAATGGACAAGTTAAAGTGATAATTTCAAAAGAGTAGAAGCAATATTCTAGAACTTCTCAAAAGAATAGAGGCATGTACTTACTTTTCAAGTCCAAATATTCTTTCACTCATTCCTTCAACAGCTATAACAAGGAATATTTTTCCTTAAAATCGCTTTTCAAGCAATATTCAAGGGAAAAGAGGCAAGATGTAGGATCAGAATATCGCAGCAAGAGCATTCTTGCGAAGTTTTCATTAAAGACATTGGCGAGCGTCGCAGAAAAGATTAAAAGAACGACGCAACAAATAACGATGGTAGAAACATGAAGAAAACTTAAAGATCCTGCGAAGATTAGAGTGTTTGCGAGATTAAAATTATTTCACTCGCGAAGATATCGCAAGTTAAATCCGAAATTAAGGGATAGCTTAGCTGTCTATGAGCTGTCATCCATTATGTAATACCCTATATATAGGGGATGAGTAATCTTGAGATGAGAGATAATTTTTAGAGTGTTGAGAAAGTCTTGAGGAGAGAGAAAATTCTTGTGAGCGATTATATTCTTGATTTCTTCCATTTCTTGTAACGTTTCTGAGAATTAATCAATAAAAGTGTTGTTCTTAATCTACAAACATGTGTTGATAATTGTGGATTCTTGTATGGGGTGTAGTGTAGGAATTCCTGCAACTACATATATGGTTAGCCAAATTATAACTTTCATATCAACCATATTCATCTTCACCATAACTAGTCCAAATGACTCAAATGAACTAGTTAGAGAGTTGTTCAATTGATATGAGATCTCATGTACTACATAAGACATAATTGAAGCAAACTCCAGCAGAAATTCTCGAGTCGAGAACTTATGTCAGTTCGCGGACTGAGTTCGAGGACTGAAACCGAGCTACAACTCCAGCAGAAATTCTCGGGTTTGAGAACTACGCAGTTCGCGGACTGAGTTGGCTGCTGAAGTTCCAGTTTCACTTTATCAACAAAGTTCGCAAACTTTGGTTCAAGTGCTAAGGACTTATACATATATGTGTTACCACAACAATGTTTATATCCCCCAATGGTTATATTATCTAAACTCTTATTTCAATCATTGAAACATTCTCAGAGGACGTTATATAGTTGTTATTCGTCAGAGCGATTTCCAAAATGATTGAAACATAACATGAATTTCGTCACTAGGTAAAGATAAACTTGGCTAAAGCAAAAACTTTACCAACACATATTTCGAGAAATAGATAAGCGAGATATACTCAGCTCAAAATATCACATGTGTATATTTTTAGTATATATAGTAATACGACTTTTGTCTCAAGATAGGAGATAGAGTAGATAAACTTTTGAGTGATATATAAGTTCAAGTCTCCACATACCTTTTAGTCGATGAATATCCACTAGTTCCTTGAGTGGTCTTTCGTCTTGTATGATGATGATTTCCATGGAGTTCTTGAGCTCAACTATACTTTCTATCCTAGTCCGAGACCTTAGATATAGTAGACTAGAAATCAAGACTTTATAGTTTTGATCACTAACATTGACAAACATGCTTGATATAGCAATGCATGCGAGTTCGACCGAGCAATGCTCTAACAAGTTAGTTTCCAAAGGAAAACCAAGACCATTTGACAAAGTATGGTCAAATCGTTTTGATAGACAAAGGTCTGTGGATTCCTCACAAGAAGAAATTGGTGGAAAAATTGTTGTTCACCACAACGCAACTTTATTGTGTTGTTTTTAAAATCTTGTCTCATGTGCTTGATCAAAAGAGACAATGATTTTGTACCTCTCAGGCTTTAGGAAAAGTTCGTTTCTTCTTTTCTTAGATTTGTCTTCGTTTTTGTCTATCCAAAAAAGAGAGGGTATTATCGATAATTCTACTCTTTATAGGGTGGAGAGTTGGTCATTTACGAACCTGTTTAAAGGTTTCGAACCCTATATTCTCTTTACTTCTCTAAGAATCTCGTTTTATCTCAAGACTACTTGTTGAGTTAATTGTGATTCCCTCTCACAAACCCATATGTTCATGGAAACTCCAAGAATGATATCTTCTGATGAAAAAGAAGGTAGTGTAATTGTTAAGCCATCAATCATGAAGGAAAAATAAAAATCTCCATTGCCTCCAACCTTGAAAAGAAAAAAAAAGGAATATCAGGAAGCAAAGAGATGTTCCTTCAAATTCTCAGAAGTTTTCTGATGTTCTTGAAGTGTTGAAGGAGCTGCGAAAGGAGATTCAACAAATAAAGGCTTTTGTGTATAAGACTCATGAGATTCAAAAGGCCCTGGTTCGACAACAACAACCAAGAAGGTTTATTGATATAAACTCCTACCTTAATGAACCTTATGTTCCAATGGTTGTTGACGACAAGGAGTTCGGGGACGATAAAGAATTATTCAAAGGTCTTATTGCCTAGTAAATCTTCTATTTTTCTCTTTTGTTTAGAAGAATAACTAGTATTTTTGAATAGCCATTATTGTGATTACACATAGCTATGTCCAAAAGTTTTCATCTTCTTATTTTTCGATTTATTGGTTTAAATTTTAAACTTGTTTGGAAGATGATGGTTGCAGTATTAATCTTTATGGTTTTATATTTTGCAATATTTAGATGGGATATGTGTGTTTACGTCCGTGAACTTGATTTTCCCATATTTTGTCAACAGTAAATTCGTTCGTGAATTGATATGCAAATATTGATAAAAGGATGAATAGACTTTTGGTAAAACACAAAAGTTAAGCCTATATTGTCAATTATTGATGTAAGATAGGTTAAAATCTTTTGTGATTCAAGGATTATGTTTATTGTGTGTCATTGTGCAAATGGTGATGGAAACATATAGTGAATCCCTATGTATTCCGCAGTAATTGATCTTCTCTTTTGTCGTAGTTGTGTCTTATGTTAAGCACTAGACAACCAAGTTGATTATTTTTGTGATTAGCTTAGTTGTGTTCCGTAAGGTACTTTACGTTGAGTATATTGAACTAAATAAATCATCTTGTGTGATTCTTTAGTTATGACTCCGTAAGTTTTTCTCATGTTTGAGCATGATAGACTGGGTTGGTTATTTTATGATTAACTTAGTCATCGCTCCATAGATTTTCTTATGTGAGTATAAACGATTGAATTGATTACTTTTGTGATTAGTTTAATTGTGTATTCCGGTTAGATTAATTATGAGTTCTCTTGTGAATAATCTAATCGAGTTATTAAGTCTCCATAAGTTTACTTGTGTTGAGCATATTTAGTTAAATTAATCTTGGTTCGCTTCGGTTAATATGATTGAATATTTCTTGTTGGTTTCCAAATTCATACTCGTATGTAATTTGTTGAGTCTAAAGAAATCCTTCTTTTCTCTCGAAATTAAGGTCGCTCTTGTTCTTCCCTTGGGAATGACATTTTATGGGGGAGATTTCTTTTGAACTTGTGCTTAATTACCAAATCTTCGTGGGGAGTGCGGCTGTGGAATATTAGAGGGGTTATCTTGTATCTTTATAAACTCCTTGATGAATGCATTTAGATTAGGCTTTATGATTGCATCTAAACAAGATGATATACATTTAACTTTGGTCATGAAATATCTCTTACGGAAATTTCATTAGGATCTCGTTCTTGTACCTTTGCCAATTTTATTGACAAAAAGGGGGAGAATTAATATGTAGTTCACACTACAAATACATATGGTTTTCGGATCATTATGTAAGGGGGAGTGGTTTCCATGTGATATGGGGTATTTACTAAGGGGGAGTGAAGTATCACCATAGTATTGTTGTTAAAGTTGTGATGCAATTGGACTTTGACACTGTGTAATAATACTATGACATTGTATAACAATGATTGAGAACTCTTGTTTTCTCGTTGTTATAGCTATGGATTTTCAACAACGATGATGCTAAACTTACAACCTTTGGGATCATTGGACAACTTGGAAGTGACGAAGATTTTGAGTAATGTTGAAGATTAGACATGTGGAATAGGAGCTACAAAGTTTATTTATATATTTTTTGTATTCCATATGTATTAATAGTTTTTCCACTAAAATTTTCAAAGGGGGAGATTGTTAGAGCATTGCTCGGTCGAACTCGCATGTGTTGCTATCTCAAGCATGTTTGTCAATGTTAGTGATCAAAACTATAAAGTCTTAATTTCTAGTCTACTATAGCTAAGGTCTCGGACTAGAATAGAAAGTGTAGTTGATCTCAATAACTCCATGGCGATCATCATACAAGATGAAGGACTACTCAAGGAACCAGTGGATCTTCATCGACTAAAAGGTATGTGGAGACTTGAACTTATCTATCACTTAAAAGTCTATCTACTCTATCTCATATCTTGAGACAAAAGTCGTATTACTATATAGACTAAGATTATACATATATGATATTTTGAGCTGAGTATATCTCGCTTATCTATTTCTCAAAATATGTGTTGGTAAAGCTTTCGCTTTAGCCAAGTTCATCTTTACCTAGTGACGAAAGTCATGTTATGTTTCAATCATTTTGGAAATCGCTCCGACGAGAAATAGTTTGTGAATAACAACTATATAACGTCCTCTGAGAATGTTTCAATAATTGAAATGAGAGTTTAGACAATATAACCATTGGAGGATATAAGCATTGTTTTGGTAACACAGATATGTATAAGTCTTTATTGCTTGAACCGAAGTTTACGAACTTTGTTGATCAAGTGAAACCGGAGTAGTGTGTGAGCTCAGTCCGCGAACTCATCATACAAGCTCAGTCCGCGAACTGGCATAGTTCTCGAACTCGAGAATTTCTGCTGGAGTTTGTGAACTCCATCTGGGAACTTAAGTCCACGAACCCAGTCCACGAACTTGAGTAGGTTATGTCTAAAAACGATGTTTGTGAACTTATCATAATAAACTAAGGAATGTTGTTGCAAACCGTAGCTTTATGATTTATGAATCTATTCAAGGGAATCACATCGTTTTTTATTCAATTATGTCTTGTGTAGTACATAAATATCTAAGCAATTGAATAACTCTCTAACTAGTTCATTTGAGTCATTTGGACTAGTTATGGTGAAGAAGAATATGGTTGATATGAAAGTTATCATTTGGCTAACCATTTGGTTAACTAGTGTTGAACCAACTAATGTACAAGTTTGGGTACGGTTACACGAAATTAAAATTGTCTAGTACATGTGTGTATGACAAGCTAAGTTTTCGATCTAACGGTTGATAAATATTAGCTTGAATCTAATCAGGTTTTCATCTAACGGTGAATATTGAATACTTTGTTACTAAGATAACATTGATTGCGAACCCTGATTTGAAAGCCTATATAAGGGAGAACTCTATCAACTGGAAAACCTAATCCCCACACATTTTGTGTGATACTAGTTGTGCTAAGCTAGAGTCGATTCTCCTTTAACCTTTGGTTTTCTTCTTCTAAAACCAGGTTAACGACTTAAAGACTTCATTAGGATTGTGAAGCCAGACCGATACTACTTTTATCGTAGTTGTGTGATCTGATCTTTCTGTTTCTATCATATGAGTACAATTTTAATAATTGGCTTGATATTTCTATCTCCGATAGGCAAGATATAAAAGTAATCACAAACATCTTCGACTCATCGTTTGTGATTCCACAATATTTTTTCGCTGCGTCAATTAAGACTATTGTTAGGCGATTGATAAAACTGAGATGTTCTTCGGGAATATAAGTATGGTTTTATTGATTGGTTCCTATTCACCTTGATTTATCAAAAGACAGAACAAAACTCATAGGTTTATTCGTGGAATACTAATTTATCTATCTTGTATACTTTTCTATGTAAGACAGATTTGTTTATTAAAGTCTTCGACTTTGGGTCGTAGCAAATTTTGGTTGTGGGTGAGATCAACTGAGGGAATCAAGTGCGCAGTATCCTGTTGGGATCAGAGGCGTAGGAGCATAAATGTACCTTGGATCAGTGTGAGATTGTTTGGGGTTCAACTACAGTCCAGACTGAAGTTAATTTGGAGTAGGCTAGTGTGTGTATCGGCTTGATATAGTGTATGTTTAATTTGGACTAGGTCCAGGGGTTTTTCTTTATTTGTGGTTTCCTCGTTAACAAAATTCTAGTGTCTGTGTTATTTCTTTTCCGCATTATATTTTGTTATATAATTGAAATAATACAGGTTGTGCGTTGTTTAATCAATTAGAATATCCGACCTTATTGGTTGTTGATTTAAATTGATTGACACTTGGATATTGATCTTTGGTACCATCCAAGTTATCTCTCTTTGATTAAGACTCGCATTTTGTATTTGCTTGAGTAAATCAAATTGAGAGATTGAGATAATAGCTCCTTGAGATATTTTCTATTGATTGAGACTAGTTGATTCTCTAGAAAGTAACTCGAAGTTGTCCATACAGATTGAATATCGAAATATTGGGTGTGGTTGTTTGACCCCCGCTTTTTCAGTGTTTTTAAAAGAATTTCAAATATGCCATCAGGGATATTTTTAAAGAGTTTTAAGGATATTTGTGAAGGTCCATTAAAAGGAAGGACAAAAATTCAATTTCCACAAAAATGGAAGTATCTTCTTAAAATGAACTTGTTGAGGTAAGTCCTCATCTTAATGCTTAATCGCATTAGAATGTGCATCATTACCTTGCCCAATCTTTGGATGTAAGGAAGCACATATACCTGGGCAATCAGAATCCTACTAATATCTCTTATTCAACATAGAGAGAATACACGATCTACCTTAAGTATGATTTTGCTATCCTTTTGTGTAGAAAGGTTGTCTTACAACAACTCGTGTAAAAAGGATCTGCGTAGTTGTCTGAAGTATCTTTTGATACCGTTTCTTTCAGAAAAAGTGGGTAACACATTAGATTCGAAAATCTTTTCAAATCTGATCAGACTTAGTTATTTAAGGCTGATATCTATGTTTGGTATGTGTTAAAGGTATTTCAAGTATATTTACTTAGCATGTCTGAAAAACTTATACAAAAGGATGTATTCTCAAACCAGATATCAAGAAAAACTTCTGAAAGCCATGAGTGGAATGACTTCCAAGGAAACAGTTTATCTTGATGATACCTTCAAAAAATTTGGTTGTGAAGATACAAAAAATGAAAAGGAAGATGTTACTAATCTCCTTGTCCAAAATAGTTTGGATACTAAGATTAATATTATCAATATTCGACAAGTTCTCCTCAGTACCATAGAGACTCATCGTAGATAGGCAGCGCTACTAAGAACTGTTATTTGTAACCAAAAAAGGCTGATTAAACTTGGAATCGGTAACATGGAGTACACTCGGAATATTAATCGAAAGGTTAATCCTTTAGCTTGTGAACATAATCAAGGTAATGTGTGCTGAACCCGAGATATCAATCAATATGTTGTTGATGAAGATCCTAAAAATTTTGAGGATATTGAAGATGATCTTTGAAAAATCTTAATATAGAAAAATAGATATCAATTTTTGATTTTCATTGATTATATTAAGTCTATTTATGAATAAAAACTATTATGAACAAAGTTATTTGATTTATAATTTTTCTTGTGATAATTTTTGATTTACATAGCCTGTGCTTAAATGCTTTATTTATTTTTATGTATGTTTATGTGATGTTTGATTTCGGTTTTATTACCTTGATATTCGATTTCATAATATATTGTGAACCCTTATGGTTTGGGTGACTTTTTGATTTAGCAGGATTAAGTTATAGCCCATGTTGGTAGGCTTTATCAAAGTATCATGAGGGGTTCTGATAGAAACAATATGTGAAAAAGTCACAATATGTTGAATCGGTTTTGGTTCAGCATAAAAGCATATGTGTTTCGACAGTTTTCAACTTTTGCTTGCAATTTTAAAAACCGAATTTCAACCTTTCTCTGGTAAAGGTTGGTTGTTGTTATTTTTTTTTTATGCATAAGGATGACAACATAATGGTATTTCGATACCAATTCTCCCTGGAAGAATAAGTTGCGTTCATATTGGAGAAGTTGGATGCGAAATTGTGGTAACAATCTTGTTAGTTAATTGTTTTCCTGTTTAAGAAAAGCCCGATTTTATTTCATATATCTTGTTGCTTTTGCTTAACAAAATTTCGGTACAATTGATGTTTTTATTCCATTATGAATGTATGGATTATGTATAATTCAATTGGTTCCGGTTAAGTAAAACTATTGTTATCTTGCTTCATTGTGTGATATCAATTGTTTAAGCTTACAAAATTTCGGTGCAATTACGGTGTTTTAATGTCTATTGTAGGACTAGAATATCGCCACTATATTATTCTTGCGAGAATTAACGACATTCCTGCGAGCTATCCTGCGAGATTCTCTAACAACCTATTGAAAGTGTTGAAGGATGATCTAATAAGTGACGTAATGAATGATGACAGCCAAAGCACGAAAATAGCGTGATGATTCTACGAGGATTAAAGTACCTGCGAGAGTTGATATTATAGATGTTGCGAATATCTCGCGGGACAAATCCGAAATTAAAGGACAGCTTAGCTGTCATCCACTATGTAACTACCATATATATAGAGAACCAATAGATTTGATAAAGGGAGAGATACTTTTTGAGTGAGGAGAAAATCTTGAAGAGAGAGAAAAACTTAGAGAAGGTGGTTGTAATCCTGACTTCTCAGATTTCCTGTAATTCTTTCTGGATCAAATTAATAAAAATATTGTTCTTTATCTTCAAATTGTGTCTTAATCTTTGTGAATTCTTATTAAGGGTGTAGTGTAGGATTTCCTGTAACTACATTTTGGCGCCCAGAAACAGGGATTGAAAAAGTAAAGATTGACATTATGGTTGGAAGAGATCAGGAGTAATTGGTGGAAGATTTTAAGCAATTTTCAGTAATACATTAAATCTAATGGCTGGAAGAAGAAGAAACATGTCAGATCCACCAACGACCGTAAGAAGAAGTAAAAGACTTGCAGGAGAAGAGACAAATGAAATGGGAGAATCTTCAAGATTGAGGACAAGAAGGCACATAACAAGGAATGATGGAGAAAATCAGGTTCAACAGCTAAATCAGTAAACACCAATACAAGATAGAACTGTAGATTATGATAGAGTGAGTATGCATACTTGGCGATCAGATTCAGTGGAAGAAGCAGAAAATCAATAATTAAGAAATAAAAGGCGGGAAGAAATAAATCACGCAGTAGATGAACGATTAATTCGTGGACATGATGCAAATGAAACATTGGAGGAATTAAGACAAATAGAACAAGAAGAAAGAAGGTTAGCGGCTGAAGAGCGTGCGAATCTAACAAGGAAAAATCACGAGTTAAGAATGGAGAATTTGAGGTTACAAAGAAGAAGATAAAGAAGTACTGTAAGATCAAGTTCACAGTCGTTTAGAGAAGGAGTAAGGCGAAATTCCCCAATAAGGAATGTCAGTGAAAATATTTATGGATAAATGCAGAATCCAAATGAAGAACAGTATTATGTAGGAGAGGAAATAGCAAATGATCGTTATGTTCCTCACAATAACACTCCCGCAAGACATGATAATAGAAGTCAAGAGGGTGGAAATAACCAAGATGGAGAAGAAAATCAAGAAGAAGGAAGAAGAATATTACATGAGCGAGAAATTCAAAGAAATCGAAGAATTATAAAGGAAGAAATTGGGAGACATTATGCTGAACAAGCACGTTTATCTTGCGAGAGAGAGAGAGATTAATATCAGAAGTAGAAGAGCAAGAATTTCAAGAAGCAATACGTCAGAATAATCATGACAATCGAGAAAGAAGATGTGCAAGAAACCGTGATAATGATAATATCAATGAAGAGTATGATATAATACAAAGGAGAATATAAATACAACGAAGAGAGGTGGTGAGAAATGAAGAAAATGATAGAGAAGAAAATGGAAGGAACAATCCGCTGCGATTTCAAGAGGAAGGTGAAGGAGAAAATCGCAGAAGAAGGTGGAATGAAGACACTGAAGAAGGAGTAGAAAATCTCGCTAGACAAGAAAGACATGAACGCAGAAGAATGGAGGCTGCATTGAAAAGACCAATGGAGCAAGATTCAGGTGGAAATGAGCAAATCCTGGGAGAATTGGCAGAAATGAAGGGAATATTAAATAGTAGAAGAGAAGGAGGCAGAAGACAACTTGATGAGGCCATTGAAGAAGCTGCGAAAACTCCATTTACTCAAGCAGTACAATTAGGTGGAATACCTCCAAAATGCAATTTGCTAGCGTTAACTAGTATTTTTGATGGAACTACACGTGATGTTCAACATATGAAATCTTATGTTAGATGTATGCTACAATGGGAAAACCATGATGCTGTAATGTGTAAATATTTCGCATCTAGCTTAACTGATGAGGCATTAAAGTGGTTTGAGGGTTTACCCAAGAATACAATGACTTCTTTCATTCATTTACAGACTACCTTCTTGGGAGCATACATAAGTAACAACTCTTTGCGACCTGGGATCGAAGATGTATTTGGGTTGAAACAGAGAGTTGGAGAGGGTTTGAAGCATTTGACATTAAGATGGAAAACGATGTGTAGCGAGATGGCTGGTAGAGTAGAAGAGAGTATCTAATTTTATCTTTCATCAATGCCATGTTCGCAACCAATCTATTGTATATCCAAATTTTCAGAATCAAAAATACAATCACAATGACAGAGCTGCGAGAATTACAAGAAGAGTATATTGCACTGGAGGAGAAACAAAGTGAGATGGAATCATATCCAATCTCGAACACTAGTTCAATAACAACAAATGGAAGTTTACTTCCTAAGATGATTAACACAGTGGCGAGTACCTCTCAGCCACAACAAGAAAAGATGGTGAATGATAATCAACAGAAATTAGTAGCTATAGGAAGCTGCAATCAAGAAGAATTGGAAAGAGAAAGGAGTTATTACAATCGCGGTGGAAATAATAAAATCCAAAGACTTGATCAGCCTCAGGAATCTTATGGAGGATAAAGGCAAAATTATTCTAGAGGGCAAGGAAACAAGAGGATAATATGGGAAGATATCAAAATGCCACCTCTAAATGCTAGTATTGATAAAATTTGGGAGGCTGTTATTTTAATGAAAAATATACCATCACCATGGAATATGGGAAAAGAGCCACATCCGAATAACCGAAATCAAGAATTTTTCCCTTATTATCATTTCCATGGCCATTCAATAAATGATTGCAGAAATGTAAAGAGAATAATTTTGAGGATGATTGAGCAGGGAAAGTTGAATCATTTTCTGACAGGACATCCACAACCTTAGTAGTTACCACCAGCACCAGAAACTCGCAGAGTAAATATCGCAAAGGGATCAGAAACATTTGTCATCGAAGTGGGGGCTAAAGCAAAGAATATATTATGTAACTCCATTGTACATTCTTATAAAATAATAGAGGATTTCCATGACAATGTTCTAAGTAGAGTCTTTGCGAGAGACATGGATGGAAGATAGATAATGAACATTGAGAGAGTCTCTCCACTAGAGGAGTGGCAAAAGAAGATTATTTCTTTCACTACACAAGAAGCACCAAAGCCGGGTAAAACGCATGATAATCCATTAGTAGTGAAGATTAGAAATAAATCCAAGGTACAAAGAAGAAGAGGATGAAGAAGAAGATAAAGATGTTGAAACAAATGATTCGTGGGCTATTGATAGAATTTTGATTGACACTGGAAGCTCAGTGGATATTTTGTTTTATCACACTTATCGTACAATGGGAGGAAGAGATGAAGATTTGATCCCGTCAACATATAAAATTTATGGTTTTAACAGAACAACAAAAAAACCCAAAGGGGAGGTTACCATGAAAATTCCATTAAAAGGGATATCTTCTAAAATTCAGTTCTGCGTGGTTGATATAGAATCTCCTTACAATGCTTTGATTGGGAGACCTTGGTTACATGGGATACTAGGTGTGGCATCTACTTTTCACCAGTGCATTAAATTTCCCCACCCCCATGGTGTTGGAGTGATACAAGGAGATTGGACCGAAGGAAATAAATGTTATGAAATGGACATTGAATCATGCGAGCAAAGAATTACGAGGAACAGAAACTGGAAAAACGTTAAAAACAACAACAAAGTGAAAGGTTAATGGTGGATGCGATAGAAAGGCAAGAAGATAAAATGCTGTAAGATTTGTGTATGCAGAAATGAACTGACTGGCGATCACCTCGCAAATGAAGCAGAGAATAGTAAGTAGAAAAGGTAAAAATTTCAGTTTGAGAAGTTTAGAAAACATATGGATAGTTTGTTGAAGAAAATTTTATTCATTTTCAAGATATGTACTTCTTGTTGAAAGAAAAAGATGACATTGAAATATCATATAAGAATTCAAATGCAAAAGCATAAGACATAACGATATTCGCAAAAGAGACACAAGAATGGGACGAACCTTTATGGCGTACACCTTAGTTCGCGAATACAATTTCGCAAGAGGCAAATGTAAGACCTAAAGTACGTCATATTAGGGGGCATCTCTTTGCATGATTCAACGAAAGGTTATACCGCTGCTGGAACCTGAGTCATGGAGTTTGGGGTTATAGAAAACCTATCCATGAGAGGTAACTTGGATTTCCAACTATATAAGGTTATACCACGGTTGGACGACCGAGAGTATCTCCTAAGGAGTGCAAAGTATGACCAAGGCGCCGAGGTACACAGTTGAGCCAAGGGTGCCCGAGGCGTATGAAACTACCCTGGCCATTCTTGGTAATTCTTGGCTATGATGCACTCGGCCTAAAGAAAACCCCACTTAGGGTGAAGTCTCATAACTATAAGCCATATATGCATAAAGGATAAGACAATGCGAAAACAACTGGTTGTTGCTAGGACTGGATGGGAGGAGCTAGTCTTGTATGGCAGAAGTACGTCTCCTTGAAGGGGAAACCAGGGGGAAGATAAGGGCGGCACCCTCCATTAGGGAGCTGATAAGTGTCTTAAGACGGAAATTTCATGGGGCTTTATGATTCGCAAGAACATTTAGGCCTGTCATATTGTCACGTGACAAATATTCTACAGGGGCAATAAGCCATGAGAAAGTTAAGATGAGATCAATGGGTTTTTACATGAAAGTGTAAAGACGTCCTACGATTTCATCGCAAGACGGCAATGTCATGGGGCTTTGTTCTCGCAAGGGAACTTAGACTTGTCATATTATCGCAGAAAATTGAAAGAATCAAGTTAAGGCAAGATAAATGGGTTGTTACATGTAAATATAAGGACGTCCTGCGATTTTGTCGCAAATATCAAACGTGGCGAGATAAGACCTTTAATTAGGAAGGAAAAATAAGACCACACTAAAGATTATCAGAAAACACAGAATAGCCGCGAGATTCTGGCAACAATTCTGGATGTTATTCTATAAATTTATCATATTGCAGATGAATAACAGAGGCAAGTATGGGAATGCATAAAATAATAACATTATTATTCATCATTATATGATAAATCTGTGTAGATAGTTAAAGATTGATGATTATATTAACCATACTGCAAAAAGAAATTGTTTTTTAATGTACACAGATAGGAGCAAGGGAAATTTATACACCAAGGAGTATTTAAAAAGGGAAAAATCCGCAAGAAACAAAGAGATAAGTTTACAAATTTTATAAAAAAGGAGACCAAAAAGAGGAAAACAAGACTACTTAGATTCATCGTTGTCTTCACCATATTTTTCTTGTTCTTCATCTTCACTATCATCTCCACTAAATTCTTCAGCTTCACTATCAGATATAATCAGGTTGGGAGTGTTCGCTGGGATTTTTTCCGTGAGGAAAGGATACAAAGAATAAGAAATATTATGAACATTGCAGACCTTCTTGACATAGTCATTGCGAACGATGACAAGATCATTGTTAAAATTGGCAGTAGAAATTTTCAGTTGCTCTTTCAACCTTGAACATTTTTCATTGCGAGAAGCAAGATCTTTCGCGAGATTTTCTTTTTCAGCATCAAGTTCTTTAACTCTTATAGAATATCTCTTCTAGGATTCTGCGAGTATATAACAACAGATCAGAGATTTGACAGAAATATATAAGAGACAAGAATATATTAAGAAGGAATAATAAATAACCTTCTCTTTCAGTGATCATATCTTTAATCAAAGCTGCTTGTTCAGCATGAAGACTAACATCTACACCTAGATTATTCCTGGCATTGTCAAGAACTTTCGCAGCCCAAGCAAATTCATCATCATCATTAATAAGAAGATGGGAACGGATTTGGTTTTCTCTTTTAACAAGATCATATCTCTCGCAGATAAGTTTACCTCTGTGGATTTGGACTTCAGGTAGGGTTTTATGAAAATCCGCTAAGTTTTGTGACCCTTGTCTAGATATGCGATCCCTTTCATCTATAAGATCACTTTTTTGGGCTCTTAGAATCTTGATTTCTTCTTTAGAATTAAGATATTAACGCTTGGATTCATTGGCCGCTTTCAATCTAGATCTATGATCAATTGCTACAGGTGAAATTTGGATCTAAGATCATCTACAGAAAGATAGCTAATTTGTTCATTTGAATAATTAACTAAGGATTCGTTAAGGCGATTGAGAAGTGTATCATCATCTATTTGGTTTGGAAAAGAACGAAGGAATATAGCTTCGTCAGAAAGGCCATAAACATCTGTGAGAAAGAATATAAGATAAAAAATACAAAGGGATACACGAGTAAAAAGAAAAGAGAAAGATTTCTTACCATAAAGATGATCATTCGCAGCTTGGAGGCTTGCGACCTTTTCTTGCGAGAAAGTTAAATCAGTTTCCAACTGCTTGATTTTTTCTTGAAGGTCAGTTGACCCAGATTCCAATTGCCCGCGAAGATTAGCGGACTCAGATTCCAAATCCACATTCTTCTTGCGAAGAACGACATTCTTCTTGTGAAAAGATGCACACCTCCTCTCCAAGTCTGAGGCAACAACAAAGGAAGCTCTTCCAGTCTGCGAGAGAACAATGTAAATTAAAGCTGGCGAGGACATGAATACATAAATATAGTAAAGAAATGAAAATGTACCAAAATACTGAGAAAATTCAGAAGACTGGGAGATATTGATCTGGAAATTCCTTCAAGAGAGGCATTGTCAACTAACAGGGTGGCATCACAAATCTTTGCGAGATCTAAGCACGTTTCATTAACACCTTCATTTCCAAAGTCATGAGGAATGTCGCGAGGGTTACCAAATATATGAGATAATTGAGTCATAGAAGACTCAGGTTGAAAATTTTCCCTCACGGTGAAAGTACCAGCATCATCATCATCAGTATTCTCGCCGGAACTCTCACTGGATTGAGAATAAAAAGGTGTAGGAGTTTGAATTCTTCTATTTTTTTGAAGGGGGAGCAGAAGACTTTTCCTTGTGAGAAATAGTGGATTTACCCTTAGGAGGAACAGAAGATTTTTATCCGCGAGGATTAGTAGATTTTTCTTTGCGAGGACCGTCTTTGCTTTTGTCTTTCCCTTTAGTCTTCGCAGACTTTATGGGTTCAATTTCTTCAATAACCTTCAAAAAAAACACAGATGAAGGTAAGAAATAAAGGCAACAATATATTGTTCAGAATGAGTAGAGAGTATTTCTTACTTCATCTGTGAAAGACTTAAGAGCCAAATAAATGTTGGGATTCCCACTGTTCTGGTAGCTCAGTTTCATTCTTGTAATCTGAAAAATTTGGAATGATCAGCAAGAATACATATCAGGATATGAAAACAATAATAATAATAATTTGGGAACACACCTCAGAATCTTTTTCAGGCCAATAAAAGATCCATGGTTGATACTCTGTGAGATTCGCAGGTAAATTATGAGTACCAGAAATATAAGAACCCTCTAACACTAAGGGGAATTTGCACCATTTATCATCTTTGGAATAGCGAGGGGATGAATTGTTGCCTGGATGCTAGTCAATGTCTAGCATAAGAGCCTGATCATCGGCAATGCCATCTTTCTTCTGAAGACGGACACCCCAACAAGTTCTATCCTTTTTCATGGGGATTACTTCATAATTTTTGAAAAAATTGTCCACAGTATAATTTTCAGGAATGATTAAAATGTCTTTAAATTTGGGATTCTTCGATTTCTCAGGATATAGAGATTTTTTACCGGCACCGCGAGTAGCATACTCAAGTAACAAATGGATACAATCTCCACTCAACTGATATATTGCTCGCAAAAATTTCTTATGCGAGAGAATTCCATAAAATAAGGGAAGTTCCGGATTGAAAAGGGGAATAGGAAGACCAGCTTATAACTGACCTAGCGAGACCATACTTTTCTCGCTGGAAGAAGGATGATCAGAAAATAAATTGATAGAAAGTTCAGATCTAGGAGATTAATTGGGAATGGTAGATAATTTAAAACCTAAACCTTGAAATTTCTGTTGATGAAGTTCAAAAGTAGCTTGATTTATACGACTAACAGGGGCCATTTTTTAGTATGGGAATGGAAAAAGAATTGAAAAGGAATAGAAAATCAAAAGAGGAAGAAAAACTACAGTAGCAGATCCGGAATTTATGGAAGAATAGTAAATTTACAGAGAGAAGAAAGAAGAAGGTAAAAATAAGGAAATAAAAGAATGAGGAAGTATTTATAGGAGAAGCAGAATCTCGAGAAGATAAATGTATTTAATGCGAAGAGAAGACGTGAATGGTTGAAACGCAACGGCTGAAAAAGACGTGTCAGAAATTGAATGGAAGAAAAAATATGTGTGATAAATCTAGCGAAGGATGTAGAAACGTGCCAGACTGAAAATAAAATGGAAAGATGAACAATTGAGGCATTTTTATTCTCATGACTTTTCCTTCTTCGCAGAAAAAACATGAGAAGAGGCAAGATGTAGGACCAGAATATTGCCACTATATTATTCTTGCGAGAATTAACGACATTCCCGCGAGATATCATGCGAGATTCTCTAACAACCTATTGAAAGTGTTGAAGGATGATCTAATAAGTGACGTAATGAATGATGACATCCAAAATATGAAAATAGCGTGATGATTCTGCGAGTATTAAAGTACCTGCGAGAGTTGATATTATAGTTGTTACGAATATCTCGCGGGACAGATCCGAAATTAAAGGACAGCTTAGCTGTCATCCACTATGTAACTACCCTATATATAGAGAACCAATAGATTTGAGAAAGGGAGAGATAATTTTTGAGTGAGGAGAAAATCTTGAAGAGAGAGAAAAACTTAGAGAAGGAGGTTGTAATTCTGATTTCTCAGATTTCATTTAATTCTTTCTGGATCAAATTAATAAAAATATTGTTCTTTATCTTCAAATTGTGTCTTAATCTTTGTGAATTCTTATTAAGGGTGTAGTGTAGGATTTCCTGCAACTACATCTATGTTGTTTCAATTTCTTATGGTTAAGTAGAACTATTGTTATCTTGCTTTAGTGTGTGGTATCAATCGTTTAGGCTTACAAAATTTCGGTGCTTTAATGTCCATATTGCTTCAATTGCTTCCGGTTGAGGTGAATAATTATGCAAGTTGATTTATTGGTTTGTATGAATTATTTATGTCTTAACGAAAGAAAATATTGACAGGATGAGTTGTTTAGTCCAATTCGATTTCGGATAAGATAAACTAAGTTAATTATGATCTTAGTTAGACTTATCAAAGTGGAGGTTTCGGTTATTCAAGTTTAATCGAATGCCTAAACAAGGAAATGCTAGTTAACTAACCTAGTATTTGGCTTGTTTAAAATCTAAAGGTCTAAGTTATATAGAAAATTAAAACCTGATGAGAAAAATATAGTTTATATTTTTTTTGGTCTTATCGAATGAAGTGGTTGTATTTATACAATCGGTTTAGCAAGAGAACTAAGGTGCTTAGTTGATTTTCGGTTTGCTAAACTAGTTGGGAAAATTGATTCGGGAAATTATTTCCATAATAACATATCAATACATAATTACTTTGTAGTTACGATTTTGATATTGGTTATCAAAAATGGTATGTGGAACCCTCGTGCTTAACTCAACATGTTGTAAGTCTATTTTGAGATTTTTAAGATCCTTTTCGTGTTTTCCTTTATTTTTTCGTTTCTTTGTCATTTTGTGACAAAAAGGGGGAGAAATATATGTAGTAAATAGGTGATACTGGTATCGATTTTATATTGATTGGTGTCACTAGGAAAGAGGACAATGGTGCTTGAACATTTATCTAACGAAAGAGGAAAAGCACAGACTAGGGGGGGTAACATATCATATGAATTGGTATAACAAAGACGTGCATATTGAAAATATACCTATCTCACCTTTAGGGGGAGTATGAGCTTTGTTATTATAGTGCAGCTGCTGCATTTTAAGGATTGAATGAATGCAGGTTTTGTGTTGTTGGATTCGGGAATCAAGCGTATGTGTAATGAATTATTGTAATTTGTTTATCCATATGATTGTAAGAGTTTTGTCACTAAAATTGACAAAGGGGGAGATTATTAGAGCATTGCTCGGTTGAACCCACCAAGCATTGGTATGTCAAGTTTGGTTGTCATATTTTAGTGAACCAAAACTCATTTAAGAGTCGCTTGATTTAAATGCACTAGTGTCAACTTCGTATAGGTTAGCTTGAAAGTATTAGGGTGAGACATTACAAGTATTGCGAATACTTGAAGAAGTGAAGAAGTACGAAGCTACAACCATAACATTATACTTCCACTTGAGGTTAGTGATATTTGACTTGAACTGTTTCATTCCCTAACGTATCTTTCAAGTCGTACATATTTAAAACATAAAACTGCGAAGCATGAACACTCTAGATAAACATAGTATTAAGGAATACAATATGAAGTTTCTTGCTTAACCATTAAACTTTGTATATAAGACATATACATAATTGTATGAATGTTATTGTGATTATGTATGGGTATGAGGTCAGGATTTCATCCTAGGGAACAATGTTTACATGTGTTCTAAGGAAGTAAGTTCATGATATGTGTTGTGAACCGAAAGGGAAATCGCCAGGCGTTATTGGGGATATTCTTCATTGCATATCTTATGAACGACCAATATGTGTGATTAGTATAACCACTCATGAATTTTTTGTGTTCTTGGTAAAACTATTCACATGAGGCCTGACCTATGTATTAGTATGACTTTTATTAGTGAAGCTGATCTTAATGTCAACAACGACATTATTAAGGATTGAATGAATGCAGGTTATGTGTTGTTAAATTCGAGAATCAAGCGTATGTGTAATGAATTCTTGTAATTTGTTTATCCATATGATTGTAAGAGTTTTGTCACTAAAATTGACAAAGGAGGAGATTGTTAGAGCATAGCTCAGTTGAACCCACCAATCATTGGTATGTCAAGTTTGGTTATCATATTTTAGTGAACCAAAACTCATTTAAGAGTCGCTTGATTAAATGTACTAGAGTCAACTTCGTATAGGTTGGATTGAAAGTATTAGGATATGAGACATTATAAGTATTGCAAAGACTTGAAGAAGTGAAAAAGTAAGAAGATACAACCACAACATCATCCTTCCACTTGAGGTTAGTGATATTTAACTTGAACTGTTTCATTCCCTAACGTATCTTTCAAGTCGTGCATATTGAAAACAAAACTGCGAAGCATGAACACTCTAGATAGACATAGTATCAAGGAATACAATACGAGGTTTATTGCTTAACCATTAAACTTTGTAGATAAGACATCAACATAATCGTTTGAATGCTATTATGATTATGTATGGGTATGAGGTGAGGGTTTCATCCTGGGAAACAATGTTTTACATGTTTTTTAAGGAAGTAAGTTCATGAACTTGTTTTGTGAACCGAAAAGGAAATTTCAAGGCGTTATTGGGGATGTTATTCATTGCATATCTTATGAACGACCAATATGTGTGATTAGTATAACCGTTCATAACTTGTTTGTGTTCTTGGTAAAACTATTTACTTGAGGCCTGACTTATGTATTGGTATGACTTTTATTAGTGAAACCAATATTAAGTAATCACCTATTGGTATGATCGAGTTTGTGTGTGTAAGACCGAATCTGGGTAAAGGGGAACCGATCCTAGTCATAGATGCAACACATACAAAGGGTAATTGATCCTTGTATGAGGTGCAACAAGGTTTAGCAGAAAGGGGAACTGATCCTATGGACATGTGCAACACATATGAGTTAGATACCATATATATGTAGGGAACTGATCCTAGTACCTATTCAACGAAAGTTTGGTGAGCTAGTGTGACAATGCACAGTACTCACATGAAAGTAGAACCGAAACTTGTTTTGGCAGAACCGTTAAACCCATGATTTGTGATTGAGTGTTACTTGATTAATCACATAGTTCTTGAAAGTCAGATGAAACAATTCTAAACTTGTTTGGAAGCGTATTAAATCTGTTTCAAGTGTGTAAGTATGAAAGAGGACTTACAAAGAAAGGACGTCGAAACACTTTCAACACGTGCAGTATGCGTATCTTTTATTGTTCAAAGATACTAGCAGGAAGTAAATCCCATGATCGAATTTAAATAAGTTAAGAATTTTTTAATTAAGGTTTTTAATTTTATATGGAAAATAAGAATTAGTAATGTGTATTTACTAGTTAAAGATTTTCTAAGGAGATTTCGATCATTAATTTGGACAGAGCAATCTCAGGAATTATGAAACCGATTTTGGAAAATTATTATTGAATATCTTGAGAATATTTTCGGTTTTGGAAATTCCTTGGTTTCCAAACTTCCTTGTTTATAAATACTTTGAGTTTGCATTTCTAGAAAACTAATCCTTCGTGACAACAAACTTCCTCGGTTGTGTTGTTACTGGTGAAGCCGCCTATTCGGAGAGGAGAGTAACCTAATTAGGAGAAATCTCATACGGCCACTCTGTTTAAAGTCTTCTTTGGGATTGAGAAGCTCTAGCGTGTACCATTGGTGGGAAACTAGATAATTGCGGTTTATCTTTTGTTTTCATAATGATTTGATTGACTAACGGTGGTTGAACTTTGATTGCACCTAGTTTTTTTTATGCTGGGGATCTTCTCTTCTGATATAAGATTCACTCAAACTAGTTCAAAATTTCGACAGGTATCTTTAGACTGTTGTTAGTTCTAAAGACGATCTTGTGATAATCCATTGTTAACAGACTCCGTTCTGTGTGTGATTGATCACAAGAGATTCAAGTAGTTGTGTGCAGGTGTTTACTGAAGATCTAAGAATATTTGAAGACAAAGAAGAGATAAAAGATTTATGACTTGGTTATATAAATCTTTGGTGTGCGAAATACTTGTTTCGGTAAAATAGGATCCCACTATAATCGATATATCCTTGTGATATTTTGATAGAATAGTTGTGTAGATCGGCATCAATACGTTTCCTTGGGATTAAAGGTATTGATTGAAAAATCTTAATGATTACCTTTTGGTGATTGAACATAAGATAGATCTTGTAACATGTCAAAGGAGTTTATGTTAAGATAAACAGAAGATCCTTTGTCCAACTCATATCACTTGGTGGAAGAGAGTTGATACCAAACAAATTTGTTGTTCCTTTACTGTTTGGAATATGAACCAAAGGAATTGGTCCAAGTACGTGACATGTTTTACAAGTTGGAAGCGTGGGAATACAGAAGGAACTAGGTGAACTATAGATTTAGTTGCTTGGTCTCAACTATACGAAGTTGGTTTATTTTGTATAGCGGCTTAATCCTGAAAGTATTCAATTCTGGACTAGGTCCCGGGGTTTTTCTGTATTTGCAGTTCCTCGTTAACAAAATCTTGCTGTGTCATTTACTTTTATTGTAGGATCAGAATATCGCAACAACAACACACTTGCGAAATCTTCATCAACAACACTGCGAAGACGTCACAAAGTGATTTCAGAAATGACATAGCAGACGACGACAACGTAAACATGAGGAAAGTGTGATGATCTAGCGAAATTTAGGATGTTTATGAAATTAACATTTGTAAGCTTGCGAGATACCGCAAGACAGATCCGAAATTAAAGAACAGTTTAGCTGCCATCCACTATGTAATCACCCTATATAAAGAGCCGAATAGGCTTAAGGGAGAGAGATAATTTTTGAAGTGTTGAGAAAGTTTTAAGGAGAGAGAAAGTCCAAAATAGTGTTGTATTCTTGATTTCATTTCCTTCTTGTAAAATTTCTAGATTCAATTAATAAAAAGTGTCGTTATTGATCTTAAGAAATGTGTTGATTGTTATGAATTCTTGTGAGGGATGTATTGTAGGATTTCCTGCAACTACATAATGGTGCTAGAAACAGGGACTGAAGGTTGAAAATTGCTAAAAAAAAGATTAAAAGATTGTTATTGAGACTGTTCAAACCAAGAAGATGATGGAACAAATCAGCAAACCAGTTAAGAAAAAGATGATTAAAATCAATGAAGACAACAGAATAATGGAGTGTAGCATAATCACAAAAACAATGATTAATAAATTTCATGAAAACATCAAAGGGAGAATACATAAAGGATATTTTGAAGGAAAGAAAATTATGACAGTGGAAAAGGTATCACCCTTGAAGGATTGGAAAAATCAGAAAATTACATTCACAGCAGCAGAGATACCAAGAGAAAATTAGAACCACACATCTCCTTTGGTAATCACAGTAACCACACGGAAAGAAAAGGGGAAATCTACAAAAAACATGGAAGAATGGGCGGTGAACAGAACTATGGTGGATACGGGAAGTTCGGTGGATATAATGTTTTATCATGCAAATAAAGGAATGGGATACAAAGATGAAGAAATTTCTTGTTCAACATATCATGTCCATGGATTTGGAAAATCAACAACAAAACCTAAAGTAGAAATAGTGGTGCGAATTTCGCTAGGAGAGATTGAAACACATGTGACGCTATGTGTGGTGGATATGGAATCATCATATAATATGTTATTGGGAAGACCATGGATACACGCAATTAAATCCGTAGCGTCGACATTACATCAATGCATTAAATTTCCTATGCCGAGTGGGATTGGTGAAATTAGAGGGGATGTTGATAGTGCAAAACTATGTTATCAAATTGAAGTGAAGCATTATGAAGGACGTGCAAAGAAGCGAAAAATTCGCAGGAAGATGGCAAGAGAAGCGAAGAAAGAAGAAGAATTTAGAATTTACATGATAAGAGCAGAGGAAGGAAAATGGATACCCAACGAAATTACGGAAGGAGGAAATGAATCTGCGAAAATGATAAAAGAACCAACACCTATGGGAAAACCTAAGTCCAGTTACAACGCGGCAGAACCAACCAAGGAAGTGAATGTTGGAACTAAAGAAGAACCCAAAATGCTAAGAATTGGGACCAAAATGGAGGCATATGAAGAAGAAAAAACTATTAGTCTTTTGCGAGAATACAAAGATATTTTCGCATGGAACATGGATGGGATGCCTGGAATAGATCCGTCTGTGGCGTGTCATAGGTTGGAGATTGACAAAAGTGCAAGACCCTTCAAACAAAGAATAAGAAAAATCGCGATAGCATATCACCCCCAAATAGAAGAAGAGTTACAGAAGATGCTTGATGCAGGATTTATAAGACAAGATAAATACCAAGAGTGGATAGCTAACATGGTTGTGGTTCCAAAGAAAAATAAGGGGATAAGAATCTGTATAGTCAAATTCCTCTTGCTGAAGAAGATCAAGAGCATACTGCTTTTTTTCGCTCCAAGAGGGTTATATTGTTATACAAAAATGCCATTTGGTCTGCGAAATGCTGGTGCAACATATCAAAGGATGGTGGAGAAAGTGTTCGCAAAGTGGATACATAAAACATTAGAGGTGTATGTGGATGATATGTTAATAAAAAGTAAAGAAGCTAAAGATCACATACAGGATCTGAAGGAGATTTTTGAGCAGATGCGGCATTTTAACATCAAGATAAATCCAGAGAAGTATATTTTTGGGGTTGCGTCAGGAAAAATTTTAGGCTATATTGTATCAAAGGAAGGAATACAAGTTGATCCAGATAAAGTACAAGAAGTTCGCGATATGCCAACACCAGCGACGGTGAAAGATGTACAAAAGTTAAACGGACTCTTGGCTTCGCTGGGAAGGTTTATTTCGCGATCGTCAGACAAATGTAAACATTTCTTCAACATACTCAAAAAGGGGACAAAGTTCAGATGGACAGATGAATGTGAGAAAGCTTTTTAAGGAATAAAAGAACATCTGATGAATATATCAATCTTACAAAAGGCAGAACCAGGAGAAGAACTATTAATCTATCTTGCAACGACTTCGGATACATTAAGTGCCGTGCTGTTGCGAATTGATGCAGGAGTTGAAAAACCGATTTACTACATCAGTAAAACCTTCAATTCCACAGAGAGAAATTATTCAAAAATTGAGAAACTAATCATGGCATTAGTTTATGCAACGTTTAAACTTCGCATATATTTTCAAGCACACAAAGTGAGGGTGTTGACAAAGGTACCAATTGAATCAGTAATGAAGAATTAAAAAAGGTCATGCAGGGTGGAGAGACGGAATGCACAAGTAGGACATTTCGAAATCAAGTATGAAATATTATCTTCACCAAAGTCACAAGTTGTTGCAGAATTCTTAGCAGAATTTCCTCTAGAAGATGATGAAGCAGTGGAGGAAATGATGGACGTGGAGGAAGAACATGGGAACCCAAGAGATCTGTTGACATAACCTGATAGATGGGTCATCAAATGGGGAAGGCAATGGAGTTGTAATTGTCCTGATTTCGCCAGAAGTAAACAAAATGGCTTTTTCCTTCAGATTAGAGTTCGCATCCACTAATAATGAAACAGAATACGAAGCTGTGGTGCATGCTCTAAAATTCGCAATAGAAATGAAATTGGAGAATATGAGGATTATCAGTGATTCGCAACTAGTTATTCGCCAAATAAAAGGAGAATACACTACAAATGAACCATCCTTGAAAAATACAAGAAACTTGTCAAAGAATTGTCAGCGAAAATTCCAAAAATAAAGTGGATACACAATCAAGGAAAGACAATAGACTTGTAGATGCTTATGCTTTCATTTCAAGTATGATGACAGATCCAGCTGCGAGATGAATAAAAATACAGACGTTCCTATCACCATCTGTAAACAAAGAAGAAGAAGAAGAAGAAGTACATGTTATGATAATAGAAGGTGGAGAAGAAACACAAATATCCAATGTCGAAGATTGGAGAGGAGAACTTCATGCATATTTGGCAAAAGGTGAAACACCAAGAAATAGATTGGAGGCACACAAGCTAAAAAGTCGTGCGACAAATTATGAGTTAAGAGATGGGGTGTTGTATAGAAGATGCTTTAATGGACCATCACACAGATGTTTAACACGAAAAGAGGGATAAGAAATGTTGAAGATGTTACATAGTAGGGATGCTGGAAATCATAGTGGAGGAAGATCCCTGATATACATAATGAAAATACAAGGTTATTATTGGCCATATATGCATGAAGATGCGAAACAAATATCGAGGCGTTGCAAAGATTGTCAGCGACATGGAAAGAAAATACATGCACCTGGAGCACCATTAACATCTTCAACAAGTGTATGTCCCTTTGTAAAGTGGGGTTTATACATTGTGGGACCGTTTTTACCAGGATCTGGACAAAGGAGATACTTAATTGTTGCTACAGATTATTTCACAAAATGGGCGGAAGTGAAAGAAGTACATCATATTCGTGAAAAAGACATCTTCACGTTCATATTTGAAAATATCATTTGCAGATTTGGAATTTCAGCACAATTAGTATCTGATAATGGGATACAGTTTGAAGGGCAGAACATAGAAATATTACTCAATGCATTTAAGATAAAGTGTGGAAAGTCCACCCCTCTATATCCACATGCTAATGGACAAGCAGAAGCAACAAATAAGACAATTGCAGATGTATTGAAGAAGAAATTAGAAGGACATAATAGAGCATTGGTGCGAACAGGTTCATAATGCAGTATGGGCTTACAACACAACTAGGCGAGAAGCTATGGGAATGTCACCTTTTTTTTAACATACGGAGTTGAAGCTTTGCTACCAATAGAAGTCGTTATTCCCACAACAAAAATAGAAGCTTGGGAGAAAAACCTTAGTGCAAGAATGATTTTAACCAAACTTGATGAATTAGAAGAAAAGAGAGAAACATCACTATAACATATGGAAAATTACCAGCGAAGATTAGCCCGAGAGTATAATAAACATGTCAAAAAAACGTGAATTTCAACCAGAAGATTTGGTGCTGCGAGAAACACCAATATATCAGCGAGAAAATGGCGGAAAACTTGCAAGAAAATAGGGTGGACCTTATATAATTAAAGAGATAGTTGGAACAGGGGCATATAAGTTGATGTACCCAGAGGGTAGAGATGTGGGGTCAAAGACTTGGGAGTCCATGGAACATATTATATTTAAAGAAGTATTACCAATAAAATATTTTTGGAAAGGGTAGATTGCGAAGAAATGTATGATTGAAACAAAAGGAATATTTGCGAAAATCTTATGGAAGAGAAGTTCCAAAATTACAAACATCCAAAACAGAATGAAAATGTGCGAAAATTTCGCAGAGATTAATGACATATTAGAATGGGGAGAACCTACTATGGCGTGCACCCTAGTTCGCGAGGATAAAATTTCGCAAGAGGAAAATGTAAGACCTAAAGTGTGTCATAAAAGTGGGTACCTGTTGCATGGCTCAGTGAAAAGGTTACACCGCTACATGACCTGAGCCATGGAGATTTGAGGTCAATAAAAACCCATCCAGGAGAGGCACCTTGGATTCTCAACTTAAGCATATGACTTGAGTTGGGAGACTAGGGTAATAAGGACTATCCTAAGGAGTGCGAGTATGACCAAGGCACCGAGGTACAAGGTTGAGTCAAGAGTTCCCGGGGCGTCTGGAGCATATCTTGACAAGTCTTGGCTATGATGCACTTGGCCTGAAGAAAACCCCACTTAGGGTGCAGTCTCGTAACTATAAGCCATATGGGCAAAAGGGATAAGAGGCTGCGAAAATAACTGGTTTTTGTCAAGACTGGATGGGAGGAGCTAGCCTTGTATGGCATAAGTATGTTTCCTTGAAGGGGAAACCAGGGGGAAGATAAGGGCGGCACCCTCCATTATGGAGATGATAAGTGTCTTAAGACATAAATGTCATGAGGCTTTTTACTCACGGGAGTATCAAGACTTGTCATATTTGTGCGACAATCCTAAAGAGGCAATAATATAAGAAAAAAATAAAAGACGAGATCAATGGGTCATTACATGCAAGTGTAAGGACGTCCTTCAATTTCATCGCAAGACGGAAATATCATGGGGCTTTATTTTCGCGAGAATTTTTTAGGCCCGTCATATTGTCGCAACAAAAATTTCAATGAAATAGAGAGAGTTAAGGAAATATCAATGGGTCTTTACACGAAAATGTAAGGACGTCCTGCGATTTTGTCGCAATGACAAGAGGTGGCAAAATAAGACCTTTAACTAGGAAGGCAAAATAAGACCTCATGACAAAACATAAAATTTATAAAAATTAACTATTATTTATGCAGGAAAAATTTGTTCATCGCAAGAAATATGATGAGAGGAAAGTATGGGAATTAATAAACCAAATGTCATTATCTTTCTCGCAAGCATACAAAGTACTAAAAGAGCAAATGAATCTCAAAGTTGACTGAAATACATCATTCGCAAGAAAAGAAGAAGAAGAAGTAATTCAAGAAATTAAAACTAAATCTCAGACTTCAGTGTTAGTTTCGCCAGAAGGAGATAGTGGACGTTCTTCGCCAGCTTTATCATTTTCGCCAGTATTCTCCTTATTCTAGTTTACTCTGGCTTCCTCTTCGTTTGGGTTATCACCAACAGTTGACTCATTCATTCTAGATTCTTCTTCATCTGGGACCTCACCAGCAGTTGTTTCTTTAAGAGGGATTTCTTCCTCATTTGCTAAATCTTTTTGAGAAAAATCTTCTTCACCACTTTCATAGTCAAATCGCTATCAGCAACACGGGGAATTTCATCATCATCTTCTTCCAAAGGTTCGACTGATACAGGAGAAAGAGACTTGGACAACAAGATGTCATTCAGTAGAACTTCATCTTTGAAATGGACTTGGCGAAGAAATGCCTTCTGATGGTTTCTATCTTGAATATCCTTGAAGTATGGAAGATAATAAAATCTCCTTTCTGCTCGATCGCAAGAACGAGCAAGGTGAGAGGCAAGTAATGCATTCTCTTTGTGAATTTTATCCAGTTTAGACTCCAAGACAGAAATGGAAGAATGAAGCTTTTTCTCAGACTCTGAGAAAAAATAGAATACAAGAAGTTCATTAAGATGAAGAATTCGCAAATAAATATTACACAAAGACTTAACAGAGATAAAATACGGTTGAGGAAGTCAAATTTTTATGACTACCTTCCTTTTACGAAACAAGATATTGAGTTAGAGCCAAACAACTATCTTCCCAGTGGTCCATTGCATCATCAAATTTATTTCCGACTAAACCTTTCAAGTGAGATTGAAAATTCTTTTCTTTAGAAATAAGTGAGGTGTTTTCCTTTGCAAGAGAAGTATATGATTCTTCTAGTTTGGAGTATTGGTCCTTGAGTTGACTTGCCTTTACACTTAAAGCTATTTTACCCCGGATAAGTTCATCTCTCTCAGTAGCAGATGACTCTGTTATTTCTTTAAATTTACTTCTCAAAGAGCAAAGAGACTGTTCTTGATCATTACATACTTTTTGACAAATGTTATGTTGCTGTGAAGAGATCGCCACTTTATTTAAAAGAGCTCATTTCTCTTGAGATAAGGTCTTATTCTCATCTGATAAAGTTTCCATCTCCAAGTTAGCCTTAGTTAAATAATAAGAGAGGCGAGATATTTCACTACTTAATAAGTTTTGGTTCTGAACTAATTGAGTATTCTCTTTGGTAAGATTATCTATTTGATCGAAGGAATATGTATGAAGGTTATCTAATTGATTATATTGATCCATCCAAATATCTCTGTCCACACGGGCTTCTTCAGCGATGGATTCAAATTGATATCTCTCCATTATTCATTTCTGGTTTAAAACTTAAAGGCGAACAACGGATTTTGAGAAAGTTGAATACAGAAAGAACACATTTATTGAAAAGAATAAGTTAAGAGCAAAGTTAAGAAAGTTGTACCTTGTAGCTCCTTATTATTCTTGCGAAGGTTATCACAATCTAGCGAGGCATTTTAGAACTTTTGGTTCTCAAGACGAAGATTTCTACATTCCAAAGTCTTGTCTTGGAGATTCTCTTTCAAAACTTCAATTTTTTTCTCCAGAGCTATTTGCGAAACATTTCTTTCAGAACCAAAATATTTACTCAAAATATCGCAGACGCCAGACTTGATAGGATCAGTAGGAGACTTCTTAACATCATCCAGAACGTCAGATAACACTTTAAAAGAAATATCTATTCCCTCCACAATCTATTTACAAAAAAGGAAGAGATTCATATGAGGAAGTGGTGATGATAGAATATGGAGGAATTGAATCATTCTTCGTGATAGATGTATCATTTGAAGGTGAGGTTTGAGGAGGATTAGTAATTGAGATTAAGGAGGAGTCGACTTGAGAAGCATTCACAACAGGAGAAAAGGTAGTTTCATTCGCAGAAAGGTTAATAAGAAGGGTTTCATTCACTAGAAGATCAGTCGAAGGGGTGAAATCTGAAGCAATATTTTTGCGAATAAGAAGTAAAGATTTAGTTTGCGAAGATATCGCACGAGATTTTGAAGGGATAAGTGAAGAAAATGGAACAAAATTTTCAATGGTCTTAAGATGGCGAGATTTCTTGGGGGGCTTGTTGGCATCTCCATCACCCTGCGAATCACAATCCAGATAAGAAACAGAGGCAACAATATTGTTATTAAAAGAATAAGTGTTTCTTACTACCTTGTGATTCACGGACTTTCTTTTGCTTGCAGCGACTTTGGGCTGCGAATCTTTAGGATCATTAGGGTTTTGGACTTAAAATCTGGTATTAGAGGTGATTCTGCTGAAACAGAAACAGTATGGGAATTACATATAGTCGAATAAAGTCAAATAAGATAACTTCAATAAACAAGATCGGTTTCAGCAAAATCAGAAGAATATCTACCTTGATGACTCCATGAAAGCAGTAGCAGATGAATCTTCAAAAGAAGAAAGTTGCAGATGATGAGAACTTACGAAGAGCGTAAAGATGAGGAAGATGGAGAAGTAAAATAAGAAAATTATCTCTCTATTAGATTTCTCCTTAAATAGACAAAAAAATGGTGACTGGATGACAATGAACATGCCGATGAGTAGAGGAGTATTTGACACGTGTATGAGGTTATACTTAATTCACGGAATCTTGTCGGGAGAAAAATATAGGAAGATGAACAGCTGCGGAATTCTGAAGTACAAATTCTCATGACATTCTCCCCTTTGCAGAGAAGACATGAGAAGAGGCAAGATGTAGGATCAAAATATCGCAACAACAACACACTTGTGAAATCTTCATCAACAACACTGCGAAGATGTCGCAAAGTGATTTCAGAAATGACATAGAAGATGACGACAGGGTAAACATGAGGAAAGTGTGATGATCTAGCAAAATTTAGGATGTTTGCGAAATTAACATTTGTAAGCTTGCGAGATACCGCAAGACATATCTGAAATTAAAGGACAACTTAGCTTTCATCCACTATGTAATCACCCTATATAAAGAGCCGAATATGCTTAAGGGAGAAAGAGATAATTTTTGGAGTGTTGAGAAAGTTTTAAGGAGAGAGAAAGTCCAAAATAGTGTTGTATTCTTGATTTCATTTCCTTCTTGTAAAATTTCTAGATTCAATTAATAAAAAGTGTCGTTATTGATCTTAAGAAATGTGTTGATTGTTATGAATTCTTGTGAGGGATGTATTGTAGGATTTCCTGCAACTACATTTATTTTCCGCATTATAATTGATTTATTATAATTAAAGTAAATCACACAAACGTTAATTCCTATTTACTTGATAAGCAATCCTATTGTGTTTGGTTAAGTCCGAAACTTTGTATCAAGTAAACATACTTCGTTGTTGTATTGTCTCGATCTCGCATACAAATACTATCACACGAAGTATGAACCGATTTGTTGTATTGTCTCGACTCAGTCCGTAGATAATCACTTTCGGAGAAAGGACTTATAAGAAGGAAAAGTTTTAGCTTGAGGTATATTTGGGTACCCTCGCCTTTTCACTTTGTCTAACTCATATTACTTGGTTGAAAATAGTTAATACCAAACAGATTTGTTGTTCCTTTACTATTTGGAATACGAACCAAAGGAATTATTCCAAGTACGTGACTTATTACAGGTCGGAGGAGTGGGAATACATACGAAACTAGGTGAACTATAGGTTTAGTTGCTTGGTCTCAACTATACGAAGTTAGGTAATTTTGTATTTCGGTTTTATCCTGAGAGTATTCAATTCTGGACAAGGTCCCGGGGTTTTTCTGCATTTGCCGTTTCATCGTTAACAAAATATTGTTGTGTCATTTACTTTTATTTTCCGTAATTATAATTGTTGTGATTATAATTTAAAGTAAATTATACAAATATTAATTCCTATTTACTTGATAAAAATCCTATTGTGTTTGGTTAAGTCCGAACCTCTTATCAAGTAAACATACTTCACTGTTGTATTGTCTCAATCTCGTATCCATAGACAATCACACGAAGTTTGAAACGATTAGTTGTATTGTCTCGACTCAGTCCATAGATAATCACTTTCGGAGAAAGGACTTGTAGGTGGAAAAGTTTTAGCTTGAGGTATATTTGGGTACACTCGCCTTTTCAATTGGAATCAAAGCAGGCAAAAACGAAAAGATCTAACAATTTGTGTTTGATGAAATCTAACCTATAAGACACGAGTCAAAGTAAAGTTAAGCTAGAGCGAAAACTAAAGAAAGACTCAGTTAACGTATCACTAGACGTTGAAAGTTTTGATTTTAAGAAATGTTTAAAAGGAGCTTCTTTACCAAGTTCTAATTGCTCTTCTGCGAATAAGTCTGAATGTTCTCTAGACGAGACTAAATTAAGCCATGTATTCGATATAGTTGCAGGAAATCCCATAATACATCCCTCACAAGAATTCATAATAATCAGCATATTTCTTAAGATCAATAACAACACTTTCTATTAATTGAATCTAGAAATTTTACAAGAAGGAAATGGAATTAAAATACAACACTATTTTGGACTTTCTCTCTCCTCAAAACTTTCTCAACACTCCAAAAATCATCTCCCTCACCTTATGCCTATTCATCTCTTTATATAGGTATTCCATAGTAGATGACAGCTAAGTTGACCTTTATTTTCGGATTTGATTTGCGGTATTTCACAAGCTTACAAATGTTAATTTCACAAACATCCTAAATTTTGCTAGATCATCACACTTTTCTCGTGTTTAAGATGTCGTCATCTGCTATGTCATTTCTAAAATCAATCTGCGACGTCTTTGCAATGTTGTAGATGAAGATTTCGCAAGTGTGTTGTTGTTGCGATATTCTGATCCTAATCTTTCCTCTTCTCATGTATTCTATGTGAAAGGGAGAATGTCATGAGAATTTGTACTTCAGAATGCCGCAGCTGTTCATCTTTCCAATTTTTTTTTTGTAATAACACGATTTTGTATTCTACGCAGTATTTATTACACGTATCTTTTCTTCCACCTATTTCTTGACACGTCTTTTTCAACTGATATTTCTTAACCGTTCACCTCTACTCTTCGCATTAAATGTGTTTACCTTCTCGAGAATTATCTTCCCTATATGTTCTTCTCATTCTTCTCTTCTCTTCTTTCTTACTTCTTTCTCAACTTCTCTGCCACTTTATTGTTCTTCCGTAAATTCCGTATCTGCTGCTGCTGTAACTTTTCATGTTTCTTTATTTTTCGAGCTTTAACTTCTCCTTCATTCCCATACTTAAAATGCCTCCAAGTGATCATAAGGCTAACAATTCTCTTAAAGGAATTCAGAAAGGTTTTAGAGAAAGGTTTTACACGATCCACCATTCCCAATCAAGAAGCTACCTCCATTTTTTCTGCTAAATTATTTTCTGATCATCATTGTGATAATAAAGAGATCATAGTTTCGATGGGTCAGATTCTCGATGGCATTCCTATCCCTCTTTATGATCCTAACCTTCCTTTATTCAATGAAATACTCTCCCACGCGAAGTTCTCGCGGGAAATATATCAATTAAGTGGGGATTGCATTCGCTTAATGCTTGAATTCGCCAACCATGGTGCTGGCAAAGGGTCTCTTTATTCAGAAGATGTTAGGGATCCCGAATTTAAGGAATTATAAATTCTTCCTGAAAAATACACCGCATAAAGCTTCTTTGATAATTATGAACTAATACCTATGAAGAACGTCAAAAATCGCTGGGGTATTCGCTTGAAGAGGAAGGAAAATGTTAATGTAGATAAAAAGCTTATGCATGACATTGATTGGCATTATGGAAAGAATAAAACTCCTCGCCAATCCAAAGATGAAAAGTGGTGCGTCTTTCCACTTATTCGGAGGGGCCCTTATGTTTCTAGCTCAAACGTTCTTCCTGCGAATCTCGCTACTTACTAACCTTGGGTATTTAATTGTCCTAAGAAATAGAAAGAGGTATGTTTCTTTCGTTCAATCTATTATCTTCATTCCTCTTTATACTTATTAACTTTGCGAAAACTTCAGATTAACAAGTTAAGAAGAAGCTACAAGAGAACTAGCAAGGAAAGCACGTTAATCAATTATCGATTAGATTACTCACGAGTAAATTCATAATTAATCTAACCAGATTACTCAATTAAACTAATTACAAAAGTAATCAATTCAATCGTTTAAACTCACACAAGAAATTTTATGGAGCGATGACTAAGTTAATCATGAAAAACCAACCCAGTCAAAGAGATGCTCAACAAAAGAAATTAATGGAGTGCTAACTAAATAATCATACTAGATGATTGATTTAGTTCATTTGGGCTCAACATAAGAGATTATGGAACCCCGACTAAGATTATCATAAGATATGACAACCTTAACCGTAAATGTACCAACATAAGTAAACTTATGGAATACAAACTAAATAACCACACAAGTTGATTAATTTAGTTCTTAATGCTCAACATATAACATCTCATGGAACAACCAACCATGCCAATAAGGAATCGACTTAGTCGTATCGTGCTCAACATAAGACACACAATGGAGCCTTCACGGTAATACATAATAATATGGATCAATAAAGTTTTATACCGTGGATAATACAAGGATTCATTCTATGTTTCCATCACCATTTGCACAATGACATACAATAGACATAATCCTTGAATCACAAAAGATTTTAACCTATCTTACATCAATAATTGACAATATAGGCTTAACTTTTGTGTTTGTCAAAAGTTTATTCATCCTTTTATCAATTTTTGCATATCAATTCACGAACGACTTTACTTTTGACAAAATATGGGACAATCAAGATCACGGACGTAAACACACATATCCCATCAAAATATTGTAATATATAAAATCATAAAGATTAATACTGCAACCATCATCTTCCAAACAAGTTTAGAATTAAAACCAATAAATCTAAAAACAAGAAGATGAAAACATTGGATATATCTATGTGTAATCACAATAATGGCTATTCCAAAAACACTAGTTATTCTTCTAAACAAAATAGAGAAAAAAATTAGAAGATTTACTAGGTATAACAAGAACTTCAAGTTACTCGAAACCGATCATGAGCTAAAGTTCATGTTTGACAACTTCATGGGTTTCAAGATCTTTGTGATTCATATCAACTGTGTCTTCAGAGAATATATCCTTGTTGAGAAGATCTTTAACTTGTGACTTCATGAGACCAAGATCAGTAGTAACCTTCTTCAACTTACTTCTCACAACATCAAGATTCTTCACTGTATCAACAAGTTGCAGTTTTGCTTTCTCAAAATATTTAAGAAAGTCATGAATCACTTCAGCGGAGACCATATCCTCATTATCAACATCTTGATGTGAGTGAGCATAAAATCATGAGGCATTAGGTGCACCATCTTTATAAGAGTTCTTTTCTTCCTTCCTTTTGATTCAACACCAAAACCTTTCTCAAGAAATCATTTAGCAAAAACACCATAGAGAGATGAAGAAGAGGACATTATTGATAACCCAGATAATGACCTAGAGTAGGCATACCTAAACTTATGTAACTCAATAGGTCGACTATTTAAAGGATTTGTTTGAAAGGAGAACCTTTAGGGTTTTCAAACTGTAAACTCGAGATGGCAACCCATGTACATATCCGAACACATTACACCCCCCGTAAAGAAAAATAAATAAGACAATTAACAAATTAAAGACCATACAAGTACTTTTATGCAATATTGTTTGTTGGAACTAGTTTTAGCTATAAACGATAAGAGTAAAGCTTAACTAGGCGAAATTCAATTGCCAAAGCACACCTGAATTTTTCATATCTTGCTCAACAGGATTTTTATGAGCAAGTTCCTAACCTTGTGATTAATTAGCACAAGTATGAGCTTTGAGCTCATCTAAGGAACTGTTTTTGTGATCAAATCTCTTTTTCCTCCTGAATTTTGAGAGGGATTCCTTTTGATTTGAGAAGTTATCATAAAACTTACTATCATCAAAATAAGAGACATAGTTTGGAATCTTACCAGACGAGTCTTGACTTGAGGAGGAAGATAACTTGTTAACAATTTCTTTATACCCTTGAATCATCTTTATCAGGTTATTTCTCGTATCATCAAATTTTCCTTTCTTCTAAGATTTTCTTTAAATCATGGGAAGCATTATTTTCAGAGAAAACAACTTGGACTTTCCTTAAACAATTCTTGTCAAGACTTTTGTTCTGCTTCCTAATATTTAAGGAACTCATTGAACTAACCTTCCTGGTAGCATACACCGGGTTCATATGAAAACCAATAGGTTTCGACATACGAATATCAGTTACACCTTTGAGGATTAAGTATAAGGTGTGTTGAAGTTGAACAAGAGAATTTTTATTCAACTTGGAGTTTCCCTTTTGTCTAGCAGAACCTTTTGCTACACAAAAGTGACATACTTTTTGATCACAAACGTGATTAGTCAGTTTAGTCTTAACATTCTCATCATGAGATTTCTTCCTTCCATGTGATGTGGAATTTCCTTGATCAGAGGAGACTGACACATTTTCCTTGCTTGGAAGGGACTCTATTTTTTCTTCTGGAGTATTTTCTGTTACAACAGAAATAGTTGATGTATTAGACTGCTTAGAGCATCCTTGAATAGAGAGTTTATTTAAGCGACGTTCTATTTCAAAAGCATCCTTTGTGAGGCTTGCTTCAAGAGTCATACATGAAGAATAGTCTTCAGTATTTTCTTTGATTTTGCAGTCTCTAATTACACCAAGAAGACCATTGACATGTTTCTTCAACCGATTAAATCTATCAGATTGGATTCTAATAAGATTTAGAATCAACTTACTCTCTTCAGCTATTTCCCGTTCATTTAGAGAAGTAGACTCTTTTGAAGGTGTTAGAGCACTGCCCGGTCAAACTCGCATGCGTTTCTATCTCAAGCATGTTTTTCAATCTTAGTGATCAAAACTATATAGTCTTGATTTCTAGTATACTATAGCTAAGGTCTCGGACTAGGATAGAAAGTGTAGTTGAACTCAGGAACTCCATGGCGATCATAATACAAGACGAAAGACTACTCAAGGAACCAGTGGATCGTCATCGACTAAAAGGTATGTGGAGACTTGAACTTATCTATTACTCAAAAATATAACTACTCTATCTCCTATCTTGAGACAAAAGTCGGTTTACTATATAGACTAAGAATATGCACATGTGACATTTCGAGCTGAGTATATATCGCTTATCTATTTCTCAAAATGTGCGTTGGTAAAGATTTTGCTTTAGCCAAGTTCATCTTTGCCTAGTGATGAAAGTCATGTTATGTTTCAATCACTTTGGAAATCGCTCTGACGAAAACTAGTTCGTGAAAACAACTATATGACGTCCTCTGAGAATGTTTCAATGATTGAAATGAGAGTTTAGACTATATAACCATTGTGGGATATAAAAATTGTTGTCGCAACACATATATGTATAAGTCCTTAACACTTAAACCGAAGTTTGCAAACTTTGTTGATCAATTGAAACCGGAACGTGAGCAGCAACTCAGTCCGCGAACTCAGTCCGCGAACTGCCGTAGTTCTCAAACCCGAGAATTTCTGCTGAAGTTGTATCTCATGTGCAGTCCACGAACTGACGGAATTTCTCATCCCGAGAAATTCTGCTGGAGTTTATAATTTCAACCGGTTAGCTTGAGTCCGCGAACTCAGTCCGCGAACTCAAGAGGTTATGTCTGAAAACGTTGTTCGTGAACTTATTCTAAATTACTAAGGAATGCTTTTGCAAACCGTGGCTTTATAGTTCATGATTAATGATTCGAGTGAATCACATCATTTTTGATTCAATTGTGTCTCTTGTAGAACTTGAGATCTCATAGGAATTGAACAACTCTCTAACTAGTTCATTTGAGTCATTTGGACTAGTTATGGTGAAGAAGAATATGGTTGATATAAAAGTTATCATTTGGCTAACCATTTGGTTGACTGATATTGAACCAACCATTGTACACGTTTGGGTACGGTTACACAAACTCAAAACGTCAACTACATGTGTGTATGTCAAGCTAAGTTTTCGACCTAACAGTTGAGAGATATTAGCTTGTATCTAATCAGGTTTTCATCTAATGGTGAATATTGAATGCTTTGTTAGTAAGCTAACATTGATTACAAACCTTGATTTGAAAGACTATATAGGGGAGAACACTACCCATTGGAAAAACTAATCCCCACACACCTTTCTTGTGTGATACTAGTTTTCTCTAAGCTAGAGTCGATCTCCATTAACCCTTGAGTTTTCTCTCTAAATTCGGGTTAACGACTTAAAGACTTCATTGGGATTGTGAAGCCAGACCGATACTACTTTTCTCGTAGTTGTGTGATCGGATATTTCTCTTTCTATCGTATGAGTACAATTATAATAATTGTCTTGAGATTTCTATGTCCAATAGGAAAGATAAAAGTATTCACAAACATCTTCGTCTCATTGTTTGTGATTCCTCAATAATCTTCTTCGCTGCATCGATTAAGTTTATTGTGAGGTGATTGATGAAACTGAGATGTTCTTCGGGAATATAAGTCTGGTTTTATCGATTGGTTCCTGCTCACCTTGATTTATCAAAAGACGGAACAAAACTCATAGGTTTATTCGTAGGAGACGAATTTATATATTACATGTAGACTTTTCTGTGTGATACATATTTTTTTATTAAAGTCTTCGACTTTGGGTCGTAGCAACTCTTGGTTATGGGTGAGATCAGTTAAGGGAGTCAAGTGCGCAGTATCTTACTGGGATCAGAGGCGTAGGAGCATAACTATACGTTGGATCAGTGTGAGATTGGTTGGGGTTCAACTTCAGTCCAGACCGAAGTTAATTTGGAGTAGGCTAGTGTCTGTAGCGGCTTAATACAATGTATGTTTAACCTGGACTAGGTCCCGGTGGTTTTCTGCATTTGTGGTTTCCTCGTTAAAAAAATTCTGGTGTCTGTGTTATTTCTTTTCCGTATTATATTTTTATATAATTAAAATAATACAGGTTGGGCGTTGTTCAATCGATTAGAATATTCGACCTTATTGGTTGCTGATTTAAATCGATTGACACTTGGATATTGGTCTTTGGTACCATCCAAGTTACTTCTCTTTGATTAGGCCCGCGAATCTTATTTTCTTGAGTAAATCAAATCAAGAGATTGAGATAATAACTCCTTGAGTATTTTCTATTGATTGATTCTTGTTGATTCTCTAGAAAATAACTCGGAGTTGTCCATACAGATTGCTAATCGAAATATTGGGTGAGGTTGTTAGACCCCCACATTTTCAATTGGTATCAGAGCAGGCAAACACGTTAAAGACCTTACAAGTCTGTGTTTGTAGCGATCTGACTCTATGGATAGAGGTGTTATCTCAATAAACGTACCACCAGTCTTCGATGGCTCTAATTACTTATGGTGGAAAATTGATATGCAAGATTTTCTTAAAGCACGTGATTTTCAATCATGGGTATATGTTTTTAATGGCTATGATCCTCCTATGGCTGCAGAAGGAGAAAATGTTCCAAATAATATTGTTGAATATACTCCTGCATAAGTTCTTGCTGCAAAGCAAAACTCCGATGGTTTGAATGCGATCATACATGCCATTTGTAGTACCAGAATATCGCTACAACACTATTCCTGCGATATTAACAACATTTCTGCGAGCGTCACTGACGATTCCTCAACAACATTTCACGAGCGTTGCAGAACAATTAAAAGAAACTAACGATGGAAGAAGTAAAATAAGAATGTGTTGATCCTGCGATAGCCATCATTCTTACGATAGGAAATATTGTAACCATCGCGATAAGATCACAGAATAGATCCGAAATAGGAGGAAAACTTAGCTGTCATCCATTATGTAAATTCCTATATAAAGGGGACGATAGATCCAGAAAAGGATGATGCATTTTTGAGTGCTGAGAGAATTCTAAGGAGAGAGAAACTCCAGAAAGAAAGTTGTACTTCTGATTTTTCATATTTCTTGTAAATCTTCTTGAAAGTGAATTAATAAAAGTGTTGTTGTTCATCCACAATTATGACTTAGTTTTCATAGATTCTTGACAAGGGTGTAGTGTGGGAAATCCTGTAACTACATTTTGGCGCTAGAAATAGGGAGAATCAGTCTAAGAAATCTCAAATTGCAACTTGAAGATTTGAAAAAATTGTTAGAATTGGAGAAATGGCTAGAAGGAGAAGAAATACATCGGAACCACCAACAACTATGAGGAGGAGTAAAAGACTTGCAGGTGAAGGAACAGGTGAATTAGAATAATCTTTAAGAATAAGATCAGGAAGAAATAAAACAAGAAATGAAGTAGAAAATTCAAATCAACAGCCGAATCAACAAGCACAATCGCAAAATAGGGATGTGGATTATGATAGAGTGAGCGTACACACTTGGAGGTCGAATTCAATGGAAGAAGCAGAAAATCGACAATTAAGAAATGGAGAAGAAGGAGAAAGAAATCAAATAATGGCTGGAGAATTAGTTCACGTGGGACGTGAAAATGGGATAGTAGATGATCTGAGGCAAAGAACACCGGAAGAAATGAGATTAGAGGCGGAGGAACGTGCGAATCTAACAAGACAAAATCATAAAATAAGGATGGAGAATTTGAGGTTACAAAGAAGGAGGTCAAGAAGTACTGTAAGATCAAATTCAAGATCATTCAGGGAAGAACCAAGGCGAAATTCCCCAATGAGAAATGTTAGAGAAGAAGTGCAAAATTTAAATGGAGAGCAACGTCATAGAGAAGAAGAGATAATTGGAGATCGTTTTAATCTGTGTGACAATAGAAATCAAGAGGGAAGAAGAAACCAAATTGAAGAAGAAAATCCAGAGGAAGGTAGGAGGATATTGCATGGGCGAGAGAATCAAAGGAATCAAAGAATAATTGAAGAAGAAATTGAAAGATACTATACTGAACAAGCGCGCTTGGCTTGCGAGAGAGAAAGATTAAGAGCAGAAGTAGAAGAGAAAGAATTTTGAGAGGCAGTACGACAAAATAACCATGAAAATCGAGAAAGAAGACGTACACAAAATCTCTATAATGATAATATTCAAGAGGAGTATGATAGGATACAAAGGAGAATAGAGAGACAACAAAGAGAAATGAGGAGAAATGAAGAAATTCGCAGAGGAGAAATGAAGAAATTCGCAGAGAAGATAGGCAACTGCGATTTCAAGAGGATGGTGAAAGAGAAAATCACAGAGAAAGACAGGATGATGATGAAGAAGGAGATACGCAAAATCTCGTAAGACAAGAACGCAGAAGAAGGGAAGCTGCATTAAAAAGGCCAATGGAACAAAACTCAGCTGAGAATGAGCAAATTTTGAGAGAATTAGCAGAAATGCGAGGAATGATATGCAATAGAAGAGAATGAGGTAGAAGGCAACTTGATGAAGCTATTGAAGAAGCTGCGAGGACTCCATTTACTCAAGAAGCACAGTTAAGAGGAATACCTCCAAAATGCAATTTACCAGCATTAACCAGCATTTTTGATGGAACTACTTATGACGTTCAACACGTTAAAGATTATGTTAGATGTATGCTACAGTGGGAGAATCATGATGCTGTATTATGCAAGTATTTTGCATCTAGCTTAACTGGGGAGGCGTTGAAATGGTTTGAGGGGTTACCAAAAAATACTATAACTTCTTTTGATCATTTACAAGCTACATTCTTAGGAGTGTATATCAGCAATAATTCATTGCGGCTGGGCATTGAAGATGTGTTTGGGCTAAAACAGAGAGTTGGCGAGAGTCTGAAACACTTAACTATAAGATGGAAATCAATGTGCAGCGAAATGGCTGGAAGAGTGGGTGAAAGATACCTGATCCTATCCTTCATTAATGCAATGTTTGCGACTAATTTGTTGTACATTCAAATTTTCAGAATCAAAAATACAATTACCATGACAGAATTGCGAGAGTTACAGGAAGAATATATTGCTTTGGAGGAGAAACAAAATGAGATGGAATCATATCCAATTGTGAACACCAGCTCTCTAGCGGCAAATGGAAGTTTGCTCCCTAAAATGATAAATAATGTAGCGAGCACCTCGCAACCACAACAGGAAAAAGTGGTCATTGATAACCAACAAAAATTAGTAGCGATGGGCAGTCGAGATCAGGAAGAATATGAAAGGGAGAAGAATTATTATAATCGCGGTGGTAATAATAAGATTCAAAGACTCGATCAACCTCAAGAGACTTATGGTGGACAAAGGCATAATAATTTTAAAGGACAAGGCAATCAGAGGATAATCTGGGAAGAAATTAAGATGCATGCTCTCAATACTAGCATAGAAAAGATTTGGGAAGCTATCATTTTAATGGAAAATATACCCTCTCCATGGAACATGGGAAAATAACCCCACCCAAACAATCGAAGTCAAGAATTCTGTCCTTATCATCATTTTCATGGTCACACAGTAAACGATTGTAGGAATGTGAAGAGAATAATCTTGAGGATGATTGATCAGGGAAAGTTAAATCATTTTCTAGTAGAACATCCACAATCTCAGCAATTACCGCCAGCACCAGAAACTCGCAGAGTGAATTCTGTAAAAGGAGCGAAAATATTCGTAATAGAAGTTGGAGCCAAAGCAAAGAATTTGTTTTATAATTCTATTGTACATTCACGCAGAACTATAGAGGACTTCCATGACAATATCTTAAGCAGGGTCTTCTCGAAAGACACAGATGGAAGAGAGATATTGAATATCGCGAGATCCTCGCCATTAGAGGAGTGGCAGAAGCAAACTCTATCTTTCACTGCGCAAGATGTACTTGAGGTTGGCGAGCAGCACGATAATCCACTGGTAGTACGATTAGAGATTAATCCAAAACAAATGCAAAAATAAGATGAAGAGAATGATAGCAAAGTTGAAGATTCTTGGGCCATCAACAGAGTCTTAATAGATGCAGGGAGTTCTGTTGATATCTTATTTTATCATACCTTTAAAACCATGGGAGGAAGAGACGAAGATCTAATTCCATCAACATACAAAATCTATGGTTTTAATGGCACAACTAACAAACCAAAGGGTGAAATTGAAATTCAGATACCGTTAAAAGGAATATCTTCAAAAATCTTATTCTGTGTTGTGGACATCGAATCACCTTACAATGCCTTGATAGGACGACCCTGGTTACACGGGATATTGGGTGTAGCATCTACTTATCACCAGTGTATCAAATTTCCTCATCCAAAAGGTGTCGGAGTTATTAAAGGATATTGGGGAGAAAGCAAGAAATGTTATGAAATCGATATGAAGTCTTGCGAAGAAAGAGCTGAAAAGAATGGCAATTGGAAGTGCAAAATTAAGCAACGACAGAAATGTGAAAGGTTAATGATTGATGCAATAGAACGAAAAGAAGATGTGAAAGCTGATGACGAGCGTCTCGCAGAAAAGGAGACAACAACAAAACGTAGCAGAAAAACAGAATCAGAAAAACAGAATCAGAAAATAGTAAGTAAAGAGGTAAAATGATGAACTTCAGAGAATTCTGCGAATAATTTGTTTGAAAAATATGTAATTAAACAAGATATTATGCTTGAAAGAATCGCAAAACTTTACCAAAATGATCAAATTTATGAAATTCTATCAGAGTTACAATACTCGCGAGAAACGCGAATAAAATTTCGCAGAGACATAAGAATGGGACGAACTTTCATGGCGTGCACCCTAGTTCGCGAATAAAATTTCGCAAGAGGAAAATGTAAGACCTAATAGCGCGTCATAAAAGGGGTATCTTTGGACATGACTCAGCGATAAGGTTATACCGTTGCTGTAACCTGAGTCATGAAGAAGATGGGGTTAAAGAAAACCTATCTGGGAGAGAGATCTTGGATTTCCAACTATATATGGTTATACCTTGGTTGGACGACTAAGAATCTCTTACAAGAAATGCAAAGTATGACCAAGGCGCCGAGGTACACGGTTGAGCCAAGGGTGCCCAGAGCATACGAAACTCTCTTGCCATCCTTGGTAAGTCTTGGCTACAATGCACTTGGCCTGAAGAAAACCCCAACTAGGGTGCAGTCTTGTAACTATAAGCCATATAGGCATAAAGGACAAGAGGCTGCGAACACAACTGGTTGTTGGCAAATCCGGATAGGGGGAGCTAGTCTTGTATGGCCGATGTGCCCTCCTTGAAGGGGAAACCAGGGGGAAGATAAGGGCGGAACCCTCCATTAGGGAGTTGATAAGTGTCTTAAGACGGCAATGTCATGGGGCTTTATGATCGCAAGAACATTTAGGCCTGTCATATTATCGCGTAAAGTAAATGATGCAGAGGCAACAAGCCACGAGAAAAATGTTAAGATGAGATCAATGGGTTTTTACATGAAAGTGTAAAGACGTCCTGCGATTTCATCGCAAGACGATAATATCACGAGGCTTTGATCTTGCGAGAGAACTTAGATTTGTCATATTATCGCAATATAATCAAAGAAGAAAGTTAAGGCAAGATCAATGGGTCAATACATGCAAATGTAAAGACGTCCTGCGATTTTGTCGCAGAAAGAAGAAGCGTGGCAAAATAAGACCTTTAATTAGGAAGGCACAATAAGACCACAAGATTACTGCGATAATACTCGCAGATGTCATAAGAATTGCGATTTCACGCAACTATTATTTGACGGTAAGATCGCCAATATTAAGGTAAAATTTTGATTTTTATTTAGTCTTTAATCAATTTTTATAGTGTAGATAAATAATAGAGGCAAGTATGGGAATGCATGAGAACGATGAAATTATTATTCATCTATCATATAAAAATTGCATAGATACAAGCACGCAGATAATTAAAAGAATAATAGTTATATTGATTGATTAACTTGTAGAAAAAGAACTGTTTTCTGATTTTTACAGGTAGAAACAAAAGAGGCAAAAGAAATTTACAAATTAACGGCAATATTACAGAAAAAGGAGAAAGAAAAAGAAGAACTAGTTAGATCCATCGCGATCCTCCTTATCAAACTTCTCTTCATCGCCAGATTCTTCCCCTTTATCATTATCATCATTATGTTCTTCTCCACCAGACTTTTCACCTTCGTCATCACTATCATTTTCAGCCTCACTATCAGAAATGTCAAGACTTGAAATCACTGCGGGTACTTCTTTCGCAAGATCAGGGTATGCAGAAGGAGAAATTCCATGGTCATCGCAGACCAATTTAACAGAATCATTGCGAACGACAATGAGAGATCTATTGAAGTTCGCGTTGGTGATGCCAAACTTCTTCTTCAGTTGTGAATATTTGTAATTGCGAGCAACAAGGGTATTCGCGAGCTGATACTTCTCTTGTTCAAGCTCCTTGATCCTTTCAAGATAACCTTTTTCAGCTTCTACAAGAATATAACAACAAGTTAGAAATTTTATAAAAGAGAATAATGAAAACAAGAAATTAGCGAGAAGAAGAGTAGCCAATAACCTTCTCTGTTAGAAATCATATCTCTAATTATAGCCGCCTGTTCGACTTGAAGGCTAACATTTACACCTAAATCATTTTTGGCATTGTCAAGAACCTTCGCAGCCCAGGAAAACTCGTCATCGCTATTAATAAGGAGACGAGATCGAATTTGAGTCTCCCTCGCAAGAAGATCTTCATTCTCGCGGATAAGTTTATCTCTAACCTTTTGAACTTCAAGGAGAGTTTTATGAAAATCTGCTAAGGTTTTAGCTCCCTTTTTTATGGCGAGATCCTTCCCGTCAATAAGATCGCTATTCTTCTGCCTTAATTTATCTATTTATTTCTTTGAATCAAAATAAAGGCGTCTATATTTGTCAGTCAAGCCTAAATTGAATCTGTGTTTAAGTTTTAAGAGATTAAACTTGGATCTAAGTTCATCTATGGAGAGGGAGTTAATCTTATCATCTGAGAAGTTACTCAAGGAATTATTAAGACTAGGGAGAAGAGTATGATCATCTACAGTTTCAGGGAAAGTTTGAAAGATTATAGCCTCATCAGTAAGACCATAAATATCTGCAAGTTAAAAGTGATCGCTTGAATAAAAGGAATCAAGAGAGAAGGGAAATCAGTCATACCATAAAGTTGTTGGTTAGCTTTATCGAGATTAGCGATCTTTTTCTTATCAACAGAAGCTTCTGTCTCCATCTGCTTATTCTTCTTGCGAAGTTCAATAACTTCAGACTCTAGTTTTTCCTTATCTTAGCGAACTTTAGCTGTTTTTTCTTCAGCATTGACACATCTTTTATCTAAGTCAGAAGCAACAGCAAAAGAATCTCTTCCAACCTGCGAAGAAAAGAAATAAATTAAAATCTAGCGATAGAGAAAATATGAACAAATTAAAGAAATGAAAACATACCAAAGCACCAAGAGAATTCAAGAGACTGGGAGTCAATGATCTTGAGATTCCTTGGAGAGAATCATTATCTACTAAGATAGGAGCATCGCAAACTTTAGCGAGAGCTTGGGATGTCTTTTCAATAACTTCATCCTCGCCATTAGAGGTCATGCTATGGGAAATATCGCTGAAAATTCTGGACAGATGAGTCATTGAGGAATCAGAAGAAGAAGAATTTCTTATTGAAGGAAAACCGCCAACATTAAACTCCTCGTCGATATCCTTATCAAGAACAGCACTGGGATTCTCTGGAATATTTTGAGGAGTTGAAGAAGAAGAAGGTTGAGTTTTTAATTTCTTTAGCGAAGGATCGCTAGATTCATCATTGCGAGGAGCAGAAGATCTTCCCCTAGAAGAAGTAGTAGGCTTCTCCTTTATAGATTTCCCAGATGGTTCCTTTGGAGATTTCTCCTTGATTTTTGGAGGAGGCAGTGGTTCTAATTCTTCGATTTCCTGCGAGCACAGATGAAGATAAGAAATAGGGGCAACAATATATTGTTAAAATTTTTGAAGAAATATTTCTTACTTCATCTGTAAAAGATCTCAGAGCCAAGAGAATGTTGGGTTTCCTAAGAGTTTGATAGCTGAGTTTCATTCTATCAATCTGAGAAAATCAAAAAGGTTAGCGAGAATATAAAGAAGACAATAAATAATAATAACATGAAAAGTTGAGAGAATATACTTCTTTAGATCTTTCAGGCCAGCTGAAGACCCAGGTTGATATTCTGCGAGATTCGTGGGTAGTTCGCGAGAACCATATATATAAGGACCTTCAAGACTTAATGGGAAGATGAACCACTTATCGTCGCTAGAATGACGAGGACCTTGGTTAGTAGATGTATGAAAGTCAATATCCATCATAAGAGCATTGTCACCAGTGACCTTCTCTTTCTTCAAACGAAAACCCCAACATGTACTATCCCTCTTCATAGGGACAATTTTATAGTTTACAAAAAAGTTGTCCACGGTATAATCGCAAGAAACAATGGGGACATCTTTGAACAAAGGATTCTTTGGAGCCTCGGGGTAGCGAGTTCCTTTACCAGCGCCATGAGAAGCATATTTAAGTAGTAATCTGATGCAATCCCCACCCAATTGGTATATTGCTCGTGAGAATCTCTCATCAGAAATTATTTGATAAAACAGCGGAAGCTCAGGATCTTAAAGAGGGATGGGAAGACCAGCTTCAAGTTTTCCTAGCGATACTATGATTTTTTCGCGAGAACATTGATCATCAGTGAACAGTTTAAGGTAAAGTTCTGATTTAGAATCTTGATCTGGAATTAAAGACAAATTAAAACCTTTAGTTCTAAGTCTCTTGCGCATTTTATTGAAGGCCTTCAAATTTTTAGCACCAGCAGCAACCATTTTGAGCATGGGAATGAAGTAAAAAGTTGAAAAGAAGAAATAAATCACAGCGGTTATAGAAGCGCAATTTGCGGAAGAACAGTAAAAATTGCAGAGAGAATATGGAGAGAAATAAGAAGAAAGTAAAAGAGAAAAGAAGAGGAATGAGAAGAGTATTAATAGAAGAAGAGATTTCTCGAAAAAGATGAAGGCAATTAATGCAAAGAAAAGACGTGGGTGGTCAGATCGCAGCGGTTACAGAAGACGTGTCAAAAATTTATTGGAAGAAAGAAACTCGTGAAAACAGCTGGCGAAGGACATAGAAGCGATTATGGCATTCTTAATTCTCATGATCTTCTCTTCTTCGCAGAAAAGACATGAGAAGAGGCAAGATGTAGTACCAGAATATCGCTACAACACTATTCCTGCGATATTAACAACATTTCTGTGAGCGTCACTGACGATTCCTCAACAACATTTCACGAGCGTTGCAGAACAATTAAAAAAAACTGACGATGGAAGAAGTAAAAGAAGAATGTGTTGATCCTGCGATAGCCATCATTCTTACGATAGGAAATATTTTAACGATCGCGATAAGATCGCAGAATAGATCCGAAATAGGAGGAAAACTTAGCTGTCATCCATTATGTAAATTCCTATATAAAGGGGACGATAGATCCAGAAAAGGATGATGCATTTTTTAGTGCTGAGAGAATTCTGAGGAGAGAGAAACTCCAGAAAGAAAGTTGTACTTATGAGTTTTCATATTTCTTGTAAATCTTCCTAAAAGTGAATTAATAAAAGTGTTGTTGTTCATCCACAATTATGACTTAATTTTCTTAGATTCTTGACAAGGGTGTAGTGTGGGAAATCCTGCAACTACACCATTACCCCAAATCTTCAGCACCATGTGTCTAATTGCACTAAGTCGCAAGAAGCTTGGGATATCTTAGCAACCATATTCGAATGAAACTCCAGTGAAAAGGATGCAAGGCTTTAGAACCTTAATTCCGATTGGGAAAACCTTCGTATGGAAGATGGAGAAACATTTGATGAGTTTAATCACAAATTGTCTGAAATTGTTAATGCATCTTTTGCATTGGGTAGGACTATTCCTAAAAAGGACATTGTGATGAAAATTCTCAGATCACTGCCATCTAGATACGATGCTAAGAAGCATTCCATCGTCGGGGGAAATAACCTTGATACTCTTTCCAGAAATTCGCTAGCTGGAAAGTTGGAGATTTTCGATTTTGAACTGGAACAAAGAGAGAAACGACTTCTATCTAGCATCCATATTGTTGCTTCTAATCGTAAGTCTCGACATCCCAAATTGATTGACAAAAAGAATGATAATTGCTTTAATTCAGTTTTGTCACTGTTTATTCAATAACTTAAGAAATCTCTTAGACAAAATAAAAGAAAGTCTCAAAAGAAAAATAAGTCAATCAATAAAAATGTTAAGAAAAGTTAATGCTTGTTTTAAGTGCTATAGAAGTGTTCATGATACTTCTGAACATCCTAAGGAAGTAGATGAGTTAACTAAAACATGGATGGCCACTCTTGACTATTGTCCTGTGTATGCGTGTCGTAACCACAACAAATTAATTAATACTTTACTACCTAATTAACAAGTAATATAGGGTAGTCAAGGTCGATCCCACGAGGAGCACGAGATTCTAGTTGTAAAATTTGTCACACAAAGGGGGGTATTAATTAAGAATATGAGAAAGTAAATAAAATAAACAAAGAAATTAAAAGGAAATCAATAAGAGAGATTAGATCAAGGAATCCTTCTTCGCTGCAAAACAATGATTAAAGTTATGTTCTTTTCCACTTCTTATTAGTCACATATTATCACCAACCATAGGATAACAGGTTCGCTTAGCTAACCCCAAAATTCCTTATTTCACTGAGTAACAGGTTCGCTTAGTTATCAGATTCTATTCAAAAGAACCACCTTGAGGTTCGCTTACAAGATGTAATTCCCCGAACGCATTAAGATTTATGAACTTAGGTTTAGTACTAGTAGTTAGACTCGGTTCGCTTGGTCCACTTTCTAGCGTTGTTTTCACACACAATTGCTCCACGGAATCCCTCCGTAAGGTCTTGTGTTTTCTACTTGTGTAAAGAGTCAAGAAACGATTACTTATCCCCTAACTTTCACTAGCTATAGATCAAATTAACAAATCAATTTAGTATGCATCCTAAACAACTTATCAATCAATCATAAACACTCTTAATAGCAAAAACAAACGATAATCATATGAAAAACTTCAAAGTAGAATTGAAACAAAACTCAAAACATGTTAAGAACTAGGAATTCATCCTCAATCAAATTAGTTACTCATGCTAAGAGTTCACACAAAGAATAAAGAAAAGAAAAGTATTGTGTGTGTGTGTAAAAGTGTGAAAAAGATATGTAAAAGATGTGTAAAGGATGTATATAGAAAAGTAGAGAACTTCTCTATTTATAGGATTCAATGTTCTCCATATCTTCCAAGGAATAGAATCCCTTTCCTTTTGTAGCTCAATTTCCAAATCCAAGCCTTTCTCAAATATTCCATCTCCTCTTTCCAAATCCAAGCCAAATTCTTCATTCAATTCCAAGTCCAAGTCTTCACATCCCATGAGAGAAATCCACACAAAATTCTACAACTTTTGCTCGCCGGAAAACTGGGTTTTTGTTAGTCTGTCGTTAAGACTAACGGTCAAAGTTCAAACTTAATTGTCTTCCATCAGTCAAGGGTCATGGTCAAGAGTCAAGTCAGAAAACGAGTTAGCTTCTTAGTCGGCTGAGTAGTCTGAGTTGGGGCGGATCGGCTCTTCGGACTCGTTCTGGATCGGTCATCGGACTCGTCTGGATCGTCCCGTCGGCAACCGAGTCCCATTTAATTATAGGACTTTCCAGGCCAACTTCAAGCCTTTTTCTTCACCTGTTACACACCTAAACATTCATCTATTCAACAGATCTGCCGTACCCATTTATCAATTTTTTTCTTTTCTGTAATTCAAGAAGAAACTCCTGTAACATCATCAAGTTCCTTCTCCATTAACTACGGATTAAACACATCTCCAATTTCTTCGTCTCATCACATCAACAGATCTTCTCTTCATCAAATTCTCAATCTCGAACAGCCTTCAATCATTCCATATCATAGCACAATTCGAACCTATTTCAAATCGAAAACAACCAACCCATCAGTTCATCTTTGTTTCGATCAACTACGACACCATATTTGATTTCTCCACTGCTTATAACAACAGCTTCATCTGCCTCTGTCAAATCCACCAATTCGAAATCCACCTCTCAAATCTACCAGCAACAGATCCTAATTTCTAGTTCCTCAAACGGATTCTTCAGCGACTAAAACCCATCTGTCTCCATCGACCTCAGTTCTGATTCAAAAGCTCTTAGGAATTCTCTCGATTTCAATGCACACAATCAAACCCTATTTCACAGATTCAAAACAGAAGAGAAAATAGTTTTTCTTAACTGAAAGCTAGGGTTATAGTTGGGTGCGGTTATGGACAACCTGTCTATTCTAATAAGGGATAGCCAATTGGCCTCCCCTTAACCTATGCTGATTGTTCTTTAATTCTTCTCCAAACATGACTGCCCCTTAACCTTGTTTAATCTGTATTTAGCACTCCTTCAAATAGAGTCGCCCCTTAGTCTTGTCTGGGTTCCAGATAATGCTTGTCTATGCAATGACAATTTTCTGCCCTTTTGCTCAATTTTTGTGATTTCTTCTTCTTTTCCTCCGTGCGACTCCAGAGTACCTAATAACTCAAAAACACACATAAAATACATAATTTACATGAAAATAGCAGAGAAAGCATAAACTCTATAGATAGTAAATACGTTGTATTCTACACCTATCAAATTCCCCCACACTTAGACTTTGCTTGTCCTCGAGCAAATCAAACTAAAACTTACAACTTCAAAGCGTTCCAGCGTCCCAAGCATCCTAAGAGCTATGAGGACATAGATTTTCTTCATGCTAGTAATAAGAAGTTAGAAATACTAAAGAACATATTCTCATTCTTAAATGTTGAGTGAGAAATAACCACACCATAACGAGAGAACACGTGTTTGAGAAACGATCAATAAGCATTTCGCCTCGACTTCTGCCTCACTTAAAAGGGTTTTATGATAATTGCACTCAAAAAGACGGCTTTTTATGGGTCTCACATGTGTGCAGGTAGGAATGAAGAGAGAATTCCTGTAACACGTTGAATGGTGGGAAGAATAACTTCCGAAATTTTGAAAAACCCACATCTTTTAACATTTTGAAAACCATTTTTCTAACGATCTCTAAGAAAGGAAATCAACCATTTATATCGAGGATGAGATTACTTACTTACCTTCACATCCGATTTCCAATTATGATAACACCACTCTCACGGAATCCAAAAGAAACGTCTTCCGCTCCTTGTCTTCATCTTCTTGGTATTCGGCTTCAACTATTGATGATAAACTTTCGAATTTCATAGATCCTTGACAATTTGTAACCTTTTTCCTCAAAATCCTTGTCGCTTGAAACTTCCTTATAGATTTTCCTTCCCCACGGCTTATTCAAAACAAAACAATAATAGATATTTCTCTTGTCTTATATATATATATATATTTTCTTTCATAGACAAGAGAAACAAAACACAAAACAAAGTGAAAAATAAAACAACCATGGCCGTGGAAAAGTACTTTACCGCTTGATTCTTCACAACTTGTATCGTCTCGAAATCATAAATTTCAATAATTCTCACCTTTTGATTTTCTTTGCTCTTGTAAATTAGTCTCCATACTTGAATATAGAATTACCTCATTGTATTGTAAGTCTTCAACTTTGATATAAAATTATGCTCTTTTTCTTGTTCCATTGTTGCTTTCAAACCTTGAACCTTTTCAACTTTCCTTGTAGATTTTGATGTTGCTCCCTTGTTGTTGATGATTGTGGTGTTTCTATGGACCCGTTGTTGTCAAGAGAGAGAATGGTGCTAACTGCAAATCGAACTACAAGAAGGAGGCTTTCATCTATAGATGTCACCCTCATAATTGACAAAGATTAGCACTCAAGAGATCAAAATAGTGCTGAAATTGGTGTGAAATTGGGTAGCTCACCATTCTACCCGGAATTAACGTACGGTGACACACACTCAAAAGAAGCTTTTTAGTAAAGGAAAAATTTTTGGTTGGTGCCTCACATGATATGAAAATAGGTAGTCTCCACTAATGATTGATCAGCAACTCTAATAACGCACTTCTCCCTGCACCAAATTTGCATCACCGGCATGATTAAATCCATTATTTAACACTCTAACAAGTAAGAAATCCGAACATAGTTCCCTAACACTTCCAAGTTCAATTATGTCGGTCAGAATTCTCTATGTAATCATACCTAGAAGTATGCTAGTGACTCTAAAATCTCTAAAAGTTGAAGTTTTTATGCAATTTTTTTTTTATGCAAAAATATATGCTTAGCCACTCCCCCACACTTAAACCTTACATTGTCCTCAATGTAATTGAATCGTCAAAGTAAAGTCAAGGTGGGAAATCCTAATATGATATGTAACAAGAAAAAAAAAAAAGAAAAAAAAAAGGATAAGAAATACAAAACCGGTGGGTTGCCTCCCACTTAGCGCTTGTTTTAAAGTCGACGGCCCGACATGGCTCTTGTAAGATTCATTCCCCATATACTAGCAACCTGAAAATTCGGGGATCCTCCCATAATACCTGTTTTGCACACAATAACTCCATACAAATATTAGCACAAGAAAATAATAGTAAAGTTATAGCTCAATAGAAATTTCCCCCACACTTATTCTTGTCCACACTCGGAAGTGTATAAAGAACATAGAATTTGGGAATTTCTATGTATTCCTCTTGGAAAACCTGCATAGTGTTAGAATCAAGTGTTTCCAATGGTGGATATCGAGAAACAAAGTCATTCAAAAGTACTTTCGAAGCACATACATTCAATCCAATAAGAGGTAAAGGAGAAGAATTAATATGCAAAGGGTTAGACAAACCTTGCACAATTTCTTGTATTACGGTATCTTCTTCATTCTTAAAAAATTCGAGTGAATTACTTACCTCTTGCATATCATGGTCCTCTATCAAACTTTGCAACCATTCTTCATCATTTTATACCTTAACCAAAGTCTCGGCATCATCATAATCATCGGCAAGTTCAATTGGGTCTTCCACAAATTCAATCAATTCGGTTTCTTTATCGAGCATCATCTCTTCAACATCGGAATCGGGCCAGTCACTAAAGTGATTTTCGTCGGTAAAAATTGTAAGATCTTCTTGTGAGGATGTTACACCATTTACAACTATAGGAAAATCACACCAAATCTCCTCCTTTTGAATAGGTGAAGGATCGTTATTATGATCCGGAGTTGGAATAACTTCCTCATTGTTGCAACGCTCATACACTTCCGCGGACTCATATCTTTCCCTAAGGAATTTTTTCCAAGCACTAAATGCATCTTTCTCAAGCTCTACCTTTTGAATAGGTGATTGATCATTATTAAGATCAAGGCTCGAGTAATCTACACTAGTGTCATCAAAAGTTTCCAAAGGTTGGTCCTTTTCAACACAATCATCTTCATTATCGGAATCACCATAATAAGAATCTTCATCGGTTTCATAGCCTTTATCCCAACGTCGTTTAAGTTCCATATGAATGGTCCTACTAATTTCTGCGACAAGCTCTTCCGAGTCTCCATCATCTTCCAATTTGTATAACTTTTGTGCAAGTTTCCGGACATTCACACGCTTACCACCGTTTGCTACAATAGGTTCTCTTTCCCATGATTCTTCCCTTTGAATGGGTGAATGATCATAACTACGATCCAGAGTCGGGTAAGAAAAAGTGTTATAGAAATTGGTTTGTGCGACATTCTTTCTTTCATGGTCAAGTGTTTTTCGCATGTCTTGCAATTCATTGATAATCTGCATACAACTTGAATGAATCCAATTAGAAGTAGATTTATCATACCTTGGTGCTTGACTTACATACCCGCTACAAGGTTGTTGATATGCATGAGAATATTCATAAGGCTCCGAAGGATATTGATCATAGTCAAAATATTGGTTTTGATTGTATCCTAAGGATTGTTGGAAGTTGTCATAATGTTGAGGTTGAAAACCGTATTGATTGTTGTAATATGCTTGCTCTTGTCCACCATACATGGAAAACCGGTACCTGAAAAACAATTCACAAAAACTAAGTTAGATACGATAAAGAATCCAACAAAGCAAGAATAAAGCAAAAAGTAAAAGGAAAACAACTAAATTCATCCGATGCTCCCCGGCAACGGCGCCAAAATTTGTATGCATGTCGTAACCACAACAAATTAATTAATACTTTACTACCTAATTAACAAGTAATATAGGGTAGTCAAGGTCGATCCCACGAGGAGCACGAGATTCTAGTTGTAAAATTTGTCACACAAAGTGGGGTATTGATTAAGAATTTGAGAAAGTAAATAAAATAAACAAAGCAATTAAAAGGAAATCAATAAGAGAGATTAGATCAAGGAATCCTTCTTCGCTGCAAAACAATGATTAAAGTTAGTTCTTTTCCACTTCTTATTAGTCACAGATTATCACCAACCATAGGATAGCAGGTTCGCTTAGCTAACCCCAAAATTCCTTATTTCACTGAGTAACAGGTTCGCTTAGTTATCAGATTCTATTCAAAAGAACCACCTTGAGGTTCGCTTACAAGATGTAATTCCCCGAACGCAGTAAGATTTATGAACTGAGGTTTAGTACTAGTAGTTAGACTCGGTTCGCTTGGTCCACTTTCTAGCGTTGTTTTCACACACAATTGCTCCACGGAATCCATCCGCAAGGTCTTGTGTTTTCTACTTGTGTAAAGAGTCAAGAAATGATTACTTATCCCCTAACTTTCACTAGCTATAGATAAAATTAACAAATCAATTTAGTATGCATCCTAAACAACTTATCAATCAATCATAAACACTCTTAATAGCAAAAAAAAAACGATAATCATATGAAAAACTTCAAAGTAGAATTGAAACAAAACTCAAAACATGTTAAGAACTAGGAATTCATCATCAATCAAATTAGTTACTCATGCTAAGAGTTCACACAAAGAATAAAGAAAAGAAAAGTATTGTGTGTGTAAAAGTGTGCAAAATATATGTAAAAGATGTGTAAAGGATGTATATAGAAAAGTAGAGAACTTCTCTATTTATAGGCTTCAATGTTCTCCATATCTTCCAAGGAATAGAATCCCTGTCCTTTTGTAGCTCAATTTCCAAATCCAAACCTTTCTCAAATCTTCCATCTCCTCTTTCCAAATCCAAGCCAAATTCTTCATTCAATTCCAAGTCCAAGTCTTCACATCCCATGAGAGAAATCCACACAAAATTCTGCAACTTTTGCTCGCCGGAAAACTGGGTTTTTGGTCGGAAATAGGCCGGAATCCATCGACGCCGGCCACCTGAAAATTCCCTCCGGTCAACGGAATATTCCGTTAGTCTGTCATTAAGACTAACGGTCAAAGGTCAAACTTAATGGTCTTCCATCAGTCAAGGGTCATGGTCAAGAGTCAAGTCAGAAAACGAGTTAGCTTCTTAGTCGGCTGAGTAGTCTGAGTTGGGGCGGATCGGCTCTTCGGACTCGTTCTGGATCGGTCATCGGACTCGTCTGGATCGTCCCGTCGGCAACCGAGTTCCATTTAATTATAGGACTTTCCAGGCCAACTTCAGGCCTTTTTCTTCACCTGTTACACACCTAAACATTCATCTATTCAACAGCTCTGCCATACCCATTTATCAATTTTTTTCTTTTCTGTAATTCAAGCAGCAACTCCTGTAACAGCATCAAGTTCCTTCTCCATTAACTACGGATCAAACCCATCTCCAATTTCTTCGTCTCATCATAGCAATAGATCTTCTCTTCATCAAATTATCAATCTCGAACAGCCTTCAATCATTCCATATCACAGCACAATTCGAACCCATTTCAAATCGAAAACAACCAACCCATCAGTTCATCTTTGTTTCGCTCAACTACGACACCATATTTGATTTCTCCACTGCTTATAACAACAGATTCATCTGCCTCTGTCAAATCCACCAATTCGAAATCCACCTCTCAAATCTACCAGCAACAGATCCCAATTTCTAGTTCCTCAAATGGATTCTTCAGCGACTAAAACCCATTTGTCTCCATCGACCTCAGTTCTGATTCAAAAGCTCTTAGGAATTCTCTCGATTTCAATGCACACAATCAAACCCTATTTCACAGATTCAAAACAGAAGAGAAAATAGTTTTTCTCGACTGAAATCTAGGGTTATAGTTGGGTGCGGTTATGGACAACCGGTCTATTCTGATAAGGGCTAGCCAATTGGCCTCCCCTTAACCTATGCTGGTTGTTCTTTAATTCTTCTCCAAACATGACTTCCCCTTAACCTTGTTTAATCTGTATTTAGCACTCCTTCAAATAGAGTCGCCCCTTAGTCTTGTCTGGTTTCCAGATAATGCTTGTCTATGCAATGACAATTTTCTGCCCTTTTGCTCAATTTTGGTGATTTCTTCTTCTTTTCCTCCGTGCGACTCCAGAGTACCTAATAACTCAAAAACACACATAAAATACATAATTTACACGAAAATAGCAGAGAAAGAATAAACTCTATAGATAGTAAATACGGTGTATTCTACACCTATCATCCTGAGGTTGATTTCTATGAAAGTTCTCTCAGTTTGGTTGATGATAATCATGAATGTCCTTATAACAGTCCTGATCATTCCATGATAAACAATCTTACTACCCCAGAAGTCTTACAACTAGATAAGGCAGTCGTATCTAAAAAGATTGAAAATCTGGAAAATAAACTGTTAAAGTTAAAAGTGATAACTTGGAATCATGATTCTCGTTGTCAGCAAAATTCTCCTGAGACTATACCCTTCTTAAGTCACTCAGACAATAGGGATGGTACAGAGAATCACAAGGACGTCCCTAATCTTTCCAACACTACTTGTGTCCATCAGGACTCTGTGAAAGTTTGGGATACTCAGAAACAGAAAAAAATCTCTTCTACAAAACGCTGGATGCAGAAGAAGAAAAAAGAATCTCATACAAAATCCTCCGCCTTTGTAACAGAGATTTCCAAAAGAATGCATAGTTTGCGAAAATCAACAATCAAGGTGTTCAAATCTATGCTAAAAGGAGGAAAGGATGATGACCGCTCATCTTTCTTAAAAACAAGACAAAAACAGATTATAACTTCATCACCTCAAAAGAAGTTACCCAGTTCTGAGAAGAATTGGAAAATATACGGTTTATAACACTGTATTACGGATCTCTTTGTCTATCCGTCTTAGATAAAGAAATCATTTTCTTTGAGAGGGTTATGATGAAACATTTATGTTCCAGTTTTTAAAGTTTTTTTTAGGATAATCAAAATTCTGTTAGGGTTTTGGTCAAAGGTTAGTTTGGAAATTTATCTTCTCAGTTTCCTTTAAAAATAACATTTTCTCAGTTAAACATTTCATATATCTCTTCTATCATGTCCTCCTCAAGTCTTTCTAGCAAAGAAAGTGATGTTTGGACTATTCTCTTTCCATCAAAGAAGATAGCTTTGATTCTTCAGATAACGGTGTGAATCCTGATTCTCATGATTCCTCCCTAGATGGAAACATCTCTATTTCTCATTTTGATAAGCTCTCCTTGACTATGAATCTAGTCCTGGAACAAATTCGTGCCCTAAAAATTAAACTCGAAACTTTTTCCAAAAGACTTGAAGAAAAGATGGATAGTCTAGAATCTAGAATTGATCTGATCGAAGATGAGCTTGAAGAGTACAGAGAATATGAGAAGAGTATACAAAGTAAGTGAAATGTTTTTATACAGTAAATCTTCTATGTTTTCTATTTTATTTAGAAGAATAACTAGTGTTTTAGAATAGCAATGATTGTGATTACACATATCTATATCCAATGATTTCATCTTCTTGTTTTTAGATTTATTGGTTTAACTCTAAACTGGTTTGGAAGATGATGGTTGCAGTATTAATCTATTTTATTTTATATATTGCAATATTTTGATGGGATTTGTATGTTTACGTCCGTGAACTTGATTATCCCATATTTTGTCAAAAGTAAAGTCGTTCACGTATTGGTGCAAATATTGATAATGGAGTGAATGGACTTTTGGCAAAACACAAAAGTTAAGCCTATATTGTCAACTGTTGATGTAAGATAGGTTAAAATCTTTTGTGATTCAAGGATAAAGTCTATTATGTCACTTTGTGATGGAAAAATAGAATAGGTCCTTGTTTGTTATCCACGATATAGAGCTTAATTGTTCCATATTATTATGTATTACCGTGAAGGTTCCATTGTGTATCTCATGTTGAGCACGATACAACTAAGTCGATTTCTTATTGGCATGGTTGGTTGTTCCATGAGATGCTATATGTTGAGAATTAAGAACTAAATTATTCAACTTGTGTGGTTATTTAGTTTATATTCCATGAGTTCTCTCATGTTGAGTACATGTACGGTTAAGGTTGTCATTTCCTATGATAATCTTAGTCGGGGTTCCATAATCTCTTATATTGAGCCCAAATGAACTAAATAAATCATCTTGTGTGATTATTTAGTTAGTACTCCATAGATTTTTCTCATGTTGAGTATGGACAATTGAACTGATTACTTTTTGATCAGTTTAATTGTGTAATCCGGTTAGAATATTTATGAGTTCTCTTGTGAATAATCTAATCGATGAATTAAGTCTCCATAAGTTTACTTGTGTTGAGAATATTTAGTCAAATTAATCTTGGTTCGCTTTGGTTAATATGATTGAATATTTTGGATTCCAAATTCATACTTGTATGCAATTTGTTGAGTCTAAAAAAATCCTTCCTTTCTCTTGAAATTAAGGTCGCTCTTGTTGTTCCTTTGGGAATGACATCTTATGGAGGAGAGTTCTTTTGAACTTGCGCTTAATTTCCAAATCTTTGTGGGGAGTGCGGCTGTGGAATTTTTAGGGGTTATCTTGTATCTTTATAAACTCCTTGATGAATGCATTTAGCCTCGGCTTTATGATTTCATCTAAACAAGATGATAGAACATTTACCTTTGGTCATGAAATGTCTCTTACGGAAATTTCATTAGGATCCCGTTCTTGTACCTTTGCCAATTTTATTGACAAAAGGGGGGGGGGGGATTAATTGTAGTTCACACTACAAATACATATGGTTTTCGGATCATTATGTAAGGGGGGTGGTTTCCATGTGAGATGGAGTATTGACTAAGGGGGAGTGAAGTATCACCATAGTATTGTTGTTGAAGTTGTGATGCAATTGGACTTTGACGATGTGTAATAATACTATGACATTGTATAACAATGATTGAGAACTAATGCTTTTCTCATTGTTATAGCTACGGATTTTCAACGACGATGATACTAAGCTTACAACCTTTGGTATCATTGGACTACTTGGAAGTGACGAAGATTTTGAGTATTGTTGAAGATTAGGCATGTGGAATAGGAGCTACAAAGTTTATTTATATAATTTTTGTATTCCATATGTATTAATAGTTTTTCCACTAAAATTGACAAAGGGGGATATTGTTAGAGCACTGCTCGGTCAAACACACATGCATTGCTATCTCAAGAATGTTTGTCAATCTTAGTGATCAAAACTATATAGTCTTGATTTCTAGTCTACTATAGGTAAGGTCTCGGACTAGGATATAAAGTATAGTTAAGCTCAAGAACTCTATGGCGATCATCATACAAGATGAAGGACTACTCAAGGAACTAGTGGATCTTCATCGACTAAAAGGTATGTGGATACTTGAACTTATCTATCACTCAAAAGTCTATATACTCTATCTCCTATCTTGAGACAAAATTTGGTTTACTATATAGACTAAGAATATGCACATGTGATATTTCGAGCTGAGTATATCTCGCTTATTTATTTCTCAAAATATGTGTTGGTAAAGCTTTCCCTTTAGCCAAGTTCATCTTTGCCTAGTGATGAAAGTCATGTTATGTTTCAATCACTTTGGAAATCGCTCTGACGAAAACTAGTTCGTGAAAACAACTATATGACGTCCTCTGAGAATGTTTCAGTGATTGAAATGAGAGTTTAGACTATATAACCATTGTGGGATATAAACATTGTTGTGGCAACACATATATGTATAAGTCCTTAACACTTGAACTGAAGTTTAGGAACTTTGTTGATCAAGTGGAACCGGAACGTGAGCATCAACTCAGTCCACGAACCCACTCTGTGAACTGGCGTAGTTCTCGAACTCGAGAATTTCTGCTGAAGTTGTAGCTCATGTACAGTCCGCGAACCCAGTCTGCGAACTGACGGAAGTTCTCATCCCGACAAATTCTGCTGGAGTTTATAACTTCAACCGGTTAGCTTGAGTACGCGAACTCAGTCCGCGAACTTAAGAGGTTATGTCTGAAAACGTTGTTCGTGAACTTATTCTAAATTACTAAGGAATGCTTTTGCAAACCGTGGATTTATAGTTCTTGATTAATGATTCGAGTGAATCACATCGTTTTTGATTCAATTATGTCTCTTGTAGTACTTGAGATCTCATAGCAATTGAACAACTCTCTAACTAGTTCATTTGAGTCATTTGGACTAGTTATGGTAAAGAAGAATATGGTTGATATGAAAGTTAACATTTGGCTAACCATTTGGTTGACTAATATTGAACCAACTATTGTACACGTTTGGGTACGGTTACACAAACTCAAAACGTCAAGTACATGTGTGTATGGCAAGCTAAGTTTTCGATCTAACGGTTGAGAGATATTAGCTTATATCTAATCAGGTTTTCATATAACGGTGAATACTGAATGCTTTGTTAGTAAGCTAACATTGATTGCAAACCCTGATTTTAAAGACTGTATAAGGGGAACTCTAGCCATTGTAAAGACTGTATGGCAAGCTCAATCTTCTTCGGTGTAAATTGTAAGATCTTCTTGTGAGGGTGTTATACCGTTTACAACAATAAGCAAGTCACACCCAATCTCATCCTTTTGAATAGGTGAAGGATCCTTATTATGATCCGGAGTTGGAATAACTTCCTCATTGTTGCAACGCTCATACACTTCCGCGGACTCATATCTTTCCCTAAGGAATTTTTTCCAAGAACTAAATGCATCTTCCTCAAGCTCTACCTTTTGAATAGGTAATTGATCATTATTAAGATCAAGGCTCGAGTAATCTACACTAGCGTCATCAAAAGTTTCCAAAGGTTGGTCCTTTTCAACACAATCATCTTCATTATCGGAATCACCATAATAAGAATCTTCATCGGTTTCATATCCTTTATCCCGACGACGTTTAAGTTCCATATGAATAGTCCTAATAATTTCTGCGACAAGCTCTTCCGAGTCTCCATCATCTTCCAATTTGTATAACTTTTGTGCAAGTTTACGGACATTAACACGCTTACCACCGTGTATAGAGTTTCTATATTGTATATCCTTAAAAAGTGAAGGAAAAACATGATGAAGAGGAGTATATTCCCAATTCCCTGTCTGCACATTACCGTCATAAGGTTGTTGATATGTATGAGAATATCCATAAGGCTCCGAAGGATATTGATCATAGCCAAAAGATTGGCTTTGATTGTATCCTAAGGATGGTTGGAAATTTCCATGATGTTGAGGTTGAAAACCGTATTGATTGTTGTAATATGCTTGCTCTTGTCCACCATACATGGAAAACCGGTACCTGAAAAACAATTCTCAAAAACTAAGTTAGATACGATAAAGAATCCAACAAAGCAAGAATAAAGCAAAAAGTAAAAAGAAAACAACTAAAATCATCCGATGCTCCCCGGCAACGGCGCCAAAATTTGATGCGTGTCGTAACCACAACAAATTAATTAATATTTTACTACCTAATTAACAAGTAATATAGGGTAGTCAAGATCGATCCCACGAGGAGCACGAGATTCTAGTTGTCTTATAATGTCACAAAGGGGGGTATGTTTTAGATAAGTAAAAGAAAATAAAATAAATAAACAAAACAATTAAAAAGATAAGAGAAATCAATAAGAGAGAATAGATCAAGGAATCCTTCTTCGCTGCAAAACAATGATTAAAGTTATGTTCTTTTCCACTTTTTATTAGTCACGGATTATCACCAACCGTAGGATAGCAGGTTCGCTTAGCTAACCCCAAAATTCCTTATTTCACTGAGTAACATGTCCGCTTAGTTATCAGATTCTATTCAAAAGAACCACCTTGAGGTTCGCTTACAAGATGTAATTCCCCGAACGCATTAAGATTTATGAACTTAGGTTTAGTACTAGTAGTTATACTCGGTTCGCTTGGTCCACTTTCTAGCATTGTTTTCACACACAATTGCTCCACGGAATCCCTCCGCAAGGTCTTGTGTTTTCTACTTGTGTAAAGAGTCAAGAAACTATTACGTATTCCCTAACTTTCACTAGCTTTAGATCAATTAACAAATCAATTTAGTATGCATCCTAAATAACATATCAATCAATCATAAACACTAATATTAGTAAAAACAAACGATAATCATATGAAAAACTTCAAAGTAGAATTGAAACAAAACTCAAATCATATGTTAAGAACTAGGAATTCATCCTCAATCAAATTAGTTGCTCATGCTAAGAGTTCACACAAAGAATAAAAAAAAAGAAAAAGTGTTGTGTGTGTAGAAGTGTGCAAAAGTGTGTGTAAGTGTATCAATGCGTCTAAGTGTATGGAAGTGTGTGTGTAGAAAAGTAGAGAACTTCTCTATTTATAGGCTTCAATGTTCTCCATATCTTCCAAGGAATAGAATCCCTTTCCTTTCGCACTTCAATTTCCAAATAAAAGCCTTTCTCAAATCTCCCATCTTCTCTTTCCATATTCAAACCAAATTCTTCATCCAATTCCAAACCCAAGTCTTCACATCCCATGAGAGAAATCCACACAAAATTCTGTAACTTTTCCTCGCCGGAAAACTGGGGTTTTGGTCGGAATCCGTCGCCGCCGGCCACCTTAGATTCTCTTCCGGTAAAGGTATATTCCGTCAGTCAATGGGTCAAGGGAGGGAGCAGTCAGACACTGATTCAGCTCCCCAGTCAGTCGGTAATTCAGCTGAATGGTCTAACTCGCTGAGTTAGATCCGATATTGGCCGGTACTAAGTTAACTCATCGGAGCAGAAAATCCGACAGAGTTTACTTTGTTTCTCCGACATTTCCCGGCCGAATTCAGGCCTCATATTTCCTGTAATTTCTAGCATACATCTGTATCTCAATCAACATAATTGCTGCTCTATACTTCACCCATTTGCTCAATCTTCAAATCAATGCAAACTCGAATTGAGTTTACCCATTCAATCATCACCAACAACTTCAATTTAGTCTCTTCTTTTCCAATCGATTTCTATTCTCTCCCTGTAATCTCCATAACTCAAAACCCATTCTTATTCCATTAGGTTCAATTATAACAGAAAAACAACAAGAGTCGAGAAGTCCAACCCATCGGCATCATCAAATTCCCAATCTCAGAAAGCTTTCATTCATCCATATCACAGCACGCAAACTCGAACCCATTTCCAATCGAGAACAACCTATACCTAAATTCCATAATCAGCTGTTCTTCTTCTTCTTCGATTCAACATCAACATCGAATTTAAAATACAACCCATCAACAGTTATACCACCGATCCCTTCTTCTTTATTCTTCGTCTCAAAAACCATTGTAAACAACTAATTACAGATCCAGCTTAATCTTCATCACCGTAACAACCACTCATCATGATCGACACAAGTCATCAATCTGTAACACGCACAATCCATCACTAATTTCTCCTTCTGAATCTCTTCTCGATCTTCATCTCTCACTTTCAGATGCAAATAATGGGGGTAAGAGAATGTTAGGTTAAAGAAGTCAGGTTGGGTGGATGGTTATACCACAAACAGGGAGCACCCCAACTTGGGTGCTAACAACACAAACATTTTATGGATAAGGGCTACCCAGTGATGACAACCCTTGGATAAGGGATACCCTAGATGGTAGCCCCTTAACGTAAGCTGACTTTTCTTTAATAGTTCTCCAAAAGAAAGTTGCCCCTTATCCTTAACTTAGCTCCAGATAGTGCTTGCCCTCTGAAATGACAATTCTTCCCTTTTTGCTCAATTTTGGTGATTTCTTCTTCTTTTCCTCCGTGAGACTCCAGAGTACCTAATAACTCAAAAACACATGTAAAATACATAATTTACAAGAAAAATAGCAAAGAAAGCATAAACAATAGATAATAAATAGAATGCATTCTACACCCTATCAAGGGGTATCGCCAATTACTTGCATGGTATTAGCAAAAATGCTGGATAGATGAGCCATAGAAGACTCGGGATGAGAGGATTCCTTCGCAGAAAAGATATCAGCATCATCATCGTCAGTATTGTCACTTGAACTTTCAATAGATTGAGGAGTTGAAGGAGAAGGAGATTGAGATTTTCTTTTCTTTAAAGGAGCACCAGACTTCTTCTTGCGAGGAGCATCAGATTACCCCTTGCGAGCAGCACCTTTGTCTTTTCCATTGGTCCTTACAACTTTGACATGATCTATTTCTTCGATAACCTTCAAACACATATAAAGATAAGAAATAGAGGCAACAATATATTGTTAAAAATCACAAAGGAATATTTCTTACTTCATCTGTGAGTAACTTAAGAGCTGATAAAGTACTGGGTTTCCTAATCTTCTGATAGCTAGTTTTTATCCTATTAATCTGGAAAAAATTGGAGTAGTCAACGAGAGTATAAAAGCATGAGGAAGATGATAATGATAATTTATGCAAAAAATTGAGAGAACATACCTCTTTATTCCTTTCAGGCCAGCTGAACACCCATGGCTGGTACTCTGCGAGATTCGCAGGTAAAACATGAGGACCACAGATATAGGGACCCTCCAGAAATAATAGGAATATACACCATTTATCATCACTAGAATGGCGCGGACCTTGATTATTACCCGGATGCCAGTCAATATCCAACCTGAGAATTTTATCTCCAGCAATGTCATCTTTCTTTTGTAAGCAGACACCCCAACAAGTGTTGTCTTTCCTCATGGGGATTATATCATAATTTCCGAAGAAATTTTCTACAGTATACTTCTCAGGAATAATTGGAACATCAGAGAATTTAGGATTCTTCGCTGTATCAGGATAAAGAGATTTCTTACCAGCACCGCGAGTAGCATACTCCAACATCAGACGAATGCAATCCCCACTCAACTGATATATGGCACGTGAGAATCTCGCATGAGAAAGTATTTCATAGAATAAAGGGAGCTCAGGATCATAAAGAGGAATGGGAAGACCATCTTCAAGATGACCTAGCGAGACTATAATCTTCTCGCGAGAACACGGATGATCAGAAAATAATTTAATGGAAAGTTCGGCTTTAGGGTTTTGATCAGGGATGGTAGATAAAGCAAAACCTTCGTCTTTAAGTTTCTTTTGCAGTTGCTCAAAGGCGATGAGATTTTTACGACCAGCTGAAGCCATTCTTAGTAAGTATGAGAATGAAGAAAAGAGTAGAAGATCAAAAGAAAAGTTGCAACAACATCAGATGCGGAATTTACGGAAGAACAATGAATTTGCAGAGAGAAGGAAGAAGAAAGTAAAAACAAGAAAAGTGAAGAGTGAAGAAGATATATAGAAGGTAAAAATTCTCGAGAAGGTAAGTGCAATTAATGCAAAGAAAAGATGTGAACGGTTGGAGAGCAGCGGTTGAAAAGAACGAGTCAGAAGTTGGATGGATAAAAAGATACGTGTAATAAATCTGGCGAGGGATGCAGATATGTGTCAGAACAAAAGAATGTGAATAGATAGACAGTTGCGGTTCTCATGATCTTTTCCCCTTCGTAGAATAGACATGAGAAGAGGCAAGATATAGGATCAGAATATCGCCACAGCAGTGCTCTTGCCAAATTTATAAACAACGTTTCTGCGAGTTCTTCAACAACACTATGCGAGCGTCACAGACTGACTCAAAGAATGACGTAACGGATGACGGTGGAGGAAACACGGGGAGAGCATGACAATCCTGCGAAGATTACAGCATCTGCGAGAAAAAGCATTACAACTATTGCGAGAGTATCGCGAGTCAGACCCAAAAATAAGGGATAACTTAGCTGTCATCCACTATGTAACTATCCTATATAAAGAGAACTATTGGACCCAGAGAGGGGAGATCATTCTTTGGGAGTTTGGAGAAAGTTCTGAGGAGAGAGAAAGTTCTTGTGAGCGATTGTATTCTTGATTTCTTCCATTTCTAAGAATTAATCAATAAAGTGTTATTTTTAATCTTCAAATATGTGTTGATAATGGTGGATTCTTGTGAGGGGTGTAGTGTAAGAATTCCTGCAACTACAAAAGTAGTCACAAATATCTTCATCACATTGTTTGTGATTCCTTAATAATCTTCCTCGCTGTGTCGATTAAGTTTATTGTGAGGTGATTGATGAAACTAAGCTGTTCTTCGTGAATATAAATATGGTTTTATTGATTGGTTCCTGTTCACCTTGATTTATCAAAGAACAGAAGAAAAAAAACTCATAGGTTTATTCGTAGGAGACGAATTTATCTATTACATGTAGACTTTTCTGTGTGAGACAGATTTGTTTATTAAAGTCTTCGACTTTGGGTTGTAGCAACTCTTGGTTGTGGATAAGATCAGCTAAGGGAATCAAGTGCGCAGTATCCTGCTGGGATCAGAGGCGTAGGAGCATAACTGTACCTTGGATCAGTATGAGATTGGTTGGGGTTCAACTACAGTCCAGACCGAAGTTAATTTGGAGTAGGCTAGTATCTGTAGCGTCTTAATATAGTGTATGTTTAATCTGGACTAGGTCCCGGAGTTTTTCTGCATTTGCGGTTTCCTCTTTAACAAAATTCTGGTGTCTGTGTTATTTCTTTTCCGTATTATATTTTTATATAATTGAAATAATACAGATTGTGTGTTGTTCAATCGATTAGAATATCCGACCTTATTGGTTGTTGATTTAAATCGATTGACACTTGGATATTGGTCTTTGGTACCATCCAAGTTACTTTTCTTTGATTAGGCCCGCGAATCTTATTTGCTTGAGTAAACCAAATCGAGAGATTGAGATAATAACTCCTTGAGTATTTTCTATTGAATGAGTCTTGTTAATTCTCTAAAAAACAACTCAGAGTTGTCCATACAGATTGCTAATCGAAATATTGGGTGAGGTTGTTAGACCCCCCACATTTTCAAAAGGGCAATTAATAACCAATTAATATTGAAGATTTCTGACTTGGTTTTTATAATCTTTGGTGTGCACAATACTTGTTTGGGAAAAAGAGGATCCAATTAATAATCGTTTTATCCTTGTGGTAGATTGGATTGATTAATTAAGAAGTGTAGTTGAAGGATTTCCCACACTACACCCTTGTTAAGATCTTACTATAATCAACTCACAATTAAAGATGAAAAACGACACTTTATTATTTTGTTCTCAGAAATGTTTACAGAAATGAAAGAATTCAAGATTACAACTATTTTCTTTAAGTTTATCTCTCCTCAAGACTTTCTTAACTCTCAAAAAATACATCATCCTCTCCTGGACATATTGGGTCTATATTTATAGGGTAGTTACATAGTGGATAACAGCTAAGTTTTCCTCTTATTTCGGGTTGATTCTGCGATTGTACCACGATTAGTTACAATGTTCACTCTCGCAAGTTTTGTAACCATCGCAGGACAAACATGCTTTTCTCAAGTTTTCTTCACTTGTTATTTATTACATCGCTCTTTTGACTGCTTTTGTGACACTCGCAAGGTGTAGTTGAAGATCTTGCGGTGATGCTCGCTGGGAAATGTTGTTAATCTCGCAGAGAAGTATTGTAGCGATATTCTGGTCCTACATCTTGCCTCTTCTCATGTCTTCTTCGCAAAGTGGAGAGGATATGAGAATCTTCAATTCTTCAAAGTGCTCACAACCTCTCTTCTTTCCATATTTTCTTCTCGACATTACTCCGTTAATTTAGCTTTAACCGCCTACACGTGTTGTAAATTCATCTTTTTACTGACATGTCTTTACTTAACAAGTTATTCCCTTTTGCCTATAAAAGGTAGAGTTAAACTTCAAAACTAATTTTCTTCTTCTCTCTTCTTCATCTGTTTATTTTATCTTCTGTCTGCAACTTTTCTTCTTCTTCATATTCTCCTGCTACTATTCTAATGGAATCATCAAGGTATGTTTTTTGATTATAATCTTTATTTGATTCAATTTTTACTCATATTCTTCGATCTTCTCTATTTGATCCTTCATAACTCCCGTATTATGTCTTCTCTTCAGTGGAACTATCCCTAACACCCAATCCTCAGGTCAAAACCCTAATGCTCGCAAAAGACCAACTGAGAAGAAGAAGAGAAGTTCTGCGAATGATAAGGTGGTAAGAAACACATCCTATTTCTTAATAACAATATTGTTTCCTCTGTTTCTTATCTAAGTTATTATTCGCAGAATGTCGAGAACATCGCTAATACTCCCAAAATACCTCGTCAGTTTAAAGCTCTTGAGGCTAATTTCTCCATACCCACATTAACATCTGCAAGAGTTACTCCCACACCCTGGTAATTGGATCCTCTTTCTTTTACCTGCGAGAATATCACTTCCAACACCTCTACTTCTTTTGATTCATTGACAAATCAAGCTCCTGAAATTGCTGTGACTGAAGTTCCTTCTAGCCCTTTGTTGCCTTCAACTGTTGTTTTTCCCAACACTCCTCCTTCTGATAATACAACCATCGAAAATGACTCAAATCGTAAACTTGTCCTCGTTACCACTTCACCCTCTGCATCTCTTCCTCCATCGAATGAAATCTTAGCTGGAGTTGATGTTGCTTTTAAAATTTTATCTAATATTTTAGACGATGCTAGAAAATCTTCTACTGACTCTCTCCAATATGAAGCTTGCGAGACCTTACTTAAATATTTTGTCTCTGATAATATTGCTTCACGAGCATCTTTAGAGAATAAAGTTTAAAATCTGAGAAAAATCCTTCAAGTCAAAATTTCTGAATGTGATACTCTGAACCATATGCTTCGCAACTCTTTTCTTAACTGCGAGAACCTTCGCAGAAAAAATGACGAGCTGAAAGGTACAATTTTCCTGCCTCTATCCTTTTGTTTTTCTATTTTGATTTTATATCCTCTGTACTCAAGTCTCCTTCTTAAATTCTTGATTCATATATTAGTTTCAAATCGGACTCGTTTCATGGAGAGACTTAAATTTGAATCTATTGTTGACGAAGCTCGTGTTGAAAGAGATTCTTGGATGGATCAGTATAATAGATTAGATAATCTCTACACATATTCTATCGATCAAATAGATAATCTTACTAATGAGAATAACCAACTATCGCAAAGTCAAAATTTATTAAGTAACGAGATTACTCGTGTCTCATATTTGTTAACCAAGTCTAACTTGGCGGTAGAATCTTTATCAGATGAAAATAGAACTTTATCCCAAGAGAAACATAGATTTTCAAGCCTGATGGCGATTTCTTCGCAGCAATTGAGTAATCTACAAAGAATATGTGATAATCAAGAGCAATCTCTTCGTTCCCTTAAAGATAAACTCAAGGAAGTAACTGAATCATCTGCTGCTAAGAAGGATAAAATTATCAAGGGTAGGTTAACTCTTAGTTTGAATGCCAGGGAGCTTCAAGATCAATACTCTCAATTGAATAAGTCTCATTCTTTACTAGCAAAGGAAAACTCGTATCTACGCACCAAAGAAGAAAACATGAAATCTCGTCTGAAGGGTGTGGTTGGCGATAAATTTGATGACGTTATGAATCAATGGAAATTTTTTTTCTTTACATTAATTCAAAACTTAACCTTGCAGAAAGAAGGTAGTCAATTGACTGCCTCTCTTGTTGACCTTTCTGTCAAATTTTGTGTTATATTTCTTGCAAAATCTTTGACTGAATGATCTTTTATCACTTTTGTTACTCGCAGAATCTGAAAGAAGTCTTCATTCTACCATCGCTGATCTTACTGATAAATTGGATAAAATTCGCAAAGAAAACAAGACTCTTACTTCCAATTATATTGAAGCTCGCGACAAAGAATAAAGAAGACTTTATTATCTCGAGTACTTCAAAAATATAGAGATTAGGAATCGTGACAGAGGTTTCCTTCGCAAGGTTCACCTCAGTGTTGAAGTTCTTGTGAACGATATTCTTCTCTCCCATTCTCTCCCTCTTGTATTTGTTCCTCCTTTAGAAGTTGATGATGATGAAATTCCTCTTCCCATGGATAAGGAATTAGAATTCACTATTGATGAAGAAAATACCACTCAAGAAGATGATGAAGAAGAAAGAAGTCCCCCTAAAGAAGTAACTACAAGTGGTGAGAAGAATACTGATGAAGCTGACAATTCTGGCAAGAATAACGAATCTGGCGAGCAAGAATAGTGAATCTGGCGAGACAATCGTCAAAACTTGAATTTCATTTTTGCTTTCTTTTTCTTCTTCTTTCTTGCGAATGATGTAACTTTTGACATTTTTAGAATTCAACTTTTGATTTTGTTTACTTTGAATATCCTCAAGGAAGATAATGAAATCTTATTTCTCCACTCCCCTACTTGCCCTTCATTATCTTTCTTGAAATGGTGAATTATTTCCTGTGTCTCCTTTATGTGGACTGTGTGGCTATATTATTCGTGAAAGTATGAATATATCTACGATGTAATGAGTACATCTGCGATATTTCGAAAAATTCTAAAAGAGTTCATGAATCTTCCTTCTTATATATTCTCATGCGATGAACAAATCTTTCCTGCATCTTCAAAATAGAATAGTTAATTTTTTAAGATTATTCTGTTGGTCTTATTTTGCCTTCCTAGTTAAAGGTCTTATTTTGCCAAAAAAGTTTTTCTTTCTGCGACAAAATCGTAGGACGTCTTTATATTTGCATGTATTGACCCATTGATTTTGTTTTATCAATATTTTTTCAGCATCTCTGCGACAATATGATAAGTTTAAATTCTCTTGCAAGAATTATAGCTTATGACATTGCCGTCTTGCGATGAAATCGCAGGACGCCTTTACACTTTCATGTAAAAACCCATTGATCTCATCTTAACTTTTCTCTTTTGGCTCGTTGCCTTTGTATAATTTTTGTCACGCGACAATATGACAGGCCTAAATGTTCTTGCGATCATAAAGCCCCGTGACATTGTCGTCTGTAGACACTTATCAGCTCCCTAATGGAGGGTGCCTCCCTTATCTTCCCCTGGTTGCCCCTTCAAGGAGGGAACATCGGCCATACAAGACTAGCTCCTCTCATCCAGATTTTCCAACAACTAGTAGTTTTTCGCAGCCTCTTGTCCTTTATGCCTATATGGATTATAGTTACAAGACTGCACCCTAAGTGGGGTTTTCTTCGGGCCGAGTGCATCATATCCAAGACTTGCTAAGGATGGCCAGGGTAGTTTCGTACGCCCCGGGCACCCTTGACTCAACCGTGTAACTCGGCGCCTTGGTCATACTTTGCACTCCTTAGAAGAGGTCCTTAGTCATCCAACCAGGGTATAACCTTATATAATTGGAAATCCAAGATCCTTCTCCTGGATAGGTTTTCTTTAACCCCAACATCTGCATAACTCAGGTTCCAGCAGCGGTATAACCTTATCACTGAGTCATGTCAATAGATACCCCCTTATATGACGCACTATTAGGTCTTACATTTGCCTCTTGCGAAATTTTATTCGCGAACTAGGGTGCACGCCATATAGGTTCGTCCCATTCTATTAATCTATGCGAAATTTTATTCTCCTTTCTTGCGATTATGCTCGCAGTTCTTGCTTTGCTTTGTCATTAGGAGAACCTCAAAATCGTAATCAGATTTTTTTTACAACATACATGTATCTCTTATCTTGCAGAAGTTGTCATTGATAATACTTTTTTCAGATATAGTCTATTCCATGGTCTGTCAAGTCTTTGACCAACATCTCTCCCTTCAGGGTCCATTAGTTTGTATGCCCCGGTTCCAACTATCTCTTTAATGATGTATGGTCCATCCCATTTTCTCGCCAATTTTCCACCACTCTCTCGCTGATAACTTGGTGTTTCTCGCAACACTAAATCGCCAGGTTGAAATTCACGTTTCTTAACATGTTTATTGTACTCGTGAGCTAATCTTCGCTGGTAATTTTCCATATGTTTCAAAGTCTTTTCCCTTTTTCTTCTAATTCATCCAATTTATTTAAAATCATTCCAGCACTTAGATTTCTTTCCCAAGCCTCTCTTTTTGTTGTAGGAATAGCTACTTCTGTTGGTAACACAGCTTCAACTCCATACGTCAAACAAAAAGGTGACATTCCAGTGGCTTCTCGTCTAGTTGTATTGTAGGCCCATATTGCATTATGCACCTGTTTGCACCATGCTATGTGGTATCCCTCTAGTTTGTTTTTTAAGATATCTGTGATTGTCTTATTAGTTGCTTCAGCTTGACCATTTTCTTGTGGATATAGAGGAGTAGATTTTACACACTTTATCTTAAATGCGTTGAGTAGCAATTTTATATTCTGCCCTTCAAATTGCTTCCCATTATCAGACACCAACTGTGCTGGAATCCCAAATCTTCAAATTATATTCTCAAATATGAATGTAAAAATATCTTTATCGCGAATATGTTGTACTGCCTTTACTTCTCCCCATTTTGTGAAATAATCTGTTGCGACAATTAGGTATCTTCTTTGTTCAGAAACAGGCACAAATGGTCCCACAATATCTAACCCCCATTTCCAAAAATGCCATACACTTGTTGAAGATGATAATGGTGCTCCTGGTGCATGTATTTTCTTTCCATATCACTGGCAATCTTCGCAACGCCTTGAGAGTTGTTTTGCATCTTCATGCATATATGGCCAGTAATAGCCTTTCATTTTTGTTCTATATGCCAAAGATCTTCCTCCACTATGATTACCAGCGTCACCACTATGCAACATCTTCAATACTTTTTGTCCTTCTTCCCTCGTCAAACATCTTAGCGATGGTCCACTAAAAGATCTGAGATATAATACTCTATCTCTTAATTCATAATTGCTTTCCCTACTTTTCAATTTATGTGCCTCCAGTCGATTTCTTGGGATTTCTCCTCTTTCCAAGTATGCATGAAGATCTTCTCGCCAATCTGTAATGTTGCTCTTTAATTCTTCTTCGCCAATTTCTACCATCATCACATCTTCCTCTTCTTCTTCCTAGTTTATCGCTGGTAATAAAAGTGTTTGAATTTTTATGCACCTCGCAGCTGGATTTGTCATCATACTGGATATGAAAGCAAAAGCATCTGCGAGCCTATTATCTTTCCTCGATATGTGTCTCCATTTTATTTTTGGAATTCTCGCAGATAATTCTTTGACTAATCTTTTATAATTTCTTAAAGATGGTTCATTTGTTGTGTATTCTCCTTTTATCTGGCGAATAACTAACTGTGAATCACTGGTGATTCTAGCATTTTCCAACTTCATTTCTACCGCAAATTTTAAAGCATGAATCACGGCCTCATATTCTGTTTCATTATTAGTGGATGTAAATTCCAATATAAATGAAAAAGTTGTTTTCTCTCCCTCTGGTGAAATAAAAACAACTCCAATCCCATTTCCTTCTCCATTTGATGATACATCCACCAATATCTCCCATCTGTCGGGCTCCGTTAATAGTTCTTTTGGATCTCCATGTTCCTCTTCTACATCCATCATCTCTTCCACAACTTCATCATCTTCTAAAGGAAAATCAGCTAAGAAGTTTGCGATAACTTGTTACTTTGGAGAGGATAAAACTTCATATTGAATATCAAAGTGTCCTAATTGTGCATTCCATCTCTCAACTCTGCCTGATCTTTTTGAATTTTTCATTACTGATTCAATTGGAATTTTCGTTAACACTTTGACCTTATGCGCTTGAAAGTAGATGTGAAGCTTAAAAGTTGCATGTACCAATGCTAGAATTAGTTTCTCAATCTTTGAATAATTTCTCTCTGCAGAATTGAACGTTTTGCTGATGTAATAAATTGGTTTTTCTACCCCTGCATCTACTCGCAGTAACAAATCACTTAGCGCATATGTGGTTGTTGCGAGATAAATCAATAGTTCCTCTCAAGGTTCAGCTTTCTGTAAGATAGTTATGTTCATCAAATGTTCTTTTATTCCTTGAAAATCCTTTTCATATTCATATGTCCACTTGAATTTTGTTCCCTTCTTGAGTATATCGAAAAAATGTTTGCACTTGTCTGAAGATCGCGAAATGAATCTTCCTAGCGAGGCTAAGAGTCCATTCAATTTTTGCACATCTTTTACCGTTGCAGGTGTTAGCATATCGCAAATTGCTGGTACTTTTTCCGGATCAACTTGTATTCCTTCTTTTGATACAATATACCCCAAAAATTTCCCTGAAGTTACTCCAAAAGTACACTTATCGGGATTGACTTTAATTTTAAATTGCCGCATTTGACCAAAAATCTCTTTCAGATCTTACACATGATTCTCAGCTTCTTTGCTTTTGATCAACATATCATATACATACACTTCTAATGTTTTGTGGATCCACTTTGCAAACACCTTCTCCACCATTCTTTGATACGTTGCACCAGCATTTCGTAAGCCAAATGGCATCTTTGTATAAGAATATAATCCTCTTGGAGCAAAAAATGCGGTATGTTCTTGATCTTCTTCAGCGAGAGGGATTTGATTATATCCTTTATATCCATCCAAAGATGATATTCTAGCATTTCCCGCTACTGATTCAAACATCTGTGGGATATCTAGTAATGGAAAACTATCTTTAGGACAAGCCTTGTTTAAATAAGTGAAATCTATACAAATTCTTATCCCCTTGTTCTTCTTTGGGACCACCACCATATTTGCAATCCACTCTGGATACTTTTCTTGCCTTATAATTCCTGCGTCGAGCATCTTCTGTAATTCTTATTCTATTTGAGAATGATATGTTGTTGCGATTTTCCTTATTCTTTGTTTAAATGGTCTTTTATTTTTGTTGATTTCTAATTTATGAAATGTTGTTGATGGATCTATCCCTGACATCTCATCCATGCTCCACGCGAAGATTTCTTTATACTCTCGCAAGAGATTTATAGTTCTTTCTTCCTCATCTGCCTCCATTCTAGTCCCAATTTTCAGTATTTTAGGCTCTTCTTCACTCCCAATATTTACTTCCTTTGTTGGTTCTGCTGCAGTATAACTGGCTTCAGGTTCTCCCATTGGTGTTGGTGTTTTCATAGCTCTCGCGAGTTCATCTCCTTCTCGCGAGATTTCGCTGGGTATTCCTTTTCCTTCTTTTGGTCTTATCATGTAAGCTTTAAATTCTTCTTCCTTCTTTGTTTCTCTCGCCAATTTTCTGTGAGCCTTTCGTATATTTGGACGTTCTTCACAATTTCTTACTTCAATTTGGTAACACAATTTCGCAAAATCTGTGTCTCCTATAATTTCTCCAATTCCACTGGGTATAGGAAATTTGATGCATTGATGCAACGTTGACGCTACAACCTTGATTGCGTGTATCCATGTTCTTCCTAATATCATGTTATACGGTGATTCCACGTCTACCACACATAACGCTACTTGTGTTTCAATCTCCCCTAGTGGAATTCATACCATTATCTCGCCTTTAGGTTTTGTTAAAGATTTTCCAAAGCCATGAACATGATATGTTGAATAAGACATTTCTTCATCCTTATATCCTATTTTCTTGAAAGTATGGTAAAATATTATATCTACAGAACTTCCTGCATCCACCAAAGTTCTTTTCATAGCCCATTCTTCTACATATTTTATTGATTCCTCATTTCTCATTGGTATAGTAGATACTGTGATTACCAATGGAGATGTATGACCTAGATTTTCTTCTGGTATTTCTGCTACTGTAAACGTGATCTCCTGCTTTTCCCAATCTTTCAATGGTGATATTTTTTCCACCGTCATAATTTTCCTTCCTTCAAAATACCGTTTGTGTATCTTCCCCTTAATATTTTCATGAAATCTATCAATCATTGTTCTTGTTACCATACCACACTCCAATTATCTACAATCCTCTTTGATTCTAATCATCCTTCCTTCAAATATCTCACTGATTTGTTTTATGATTTTCTTAATCTTGAACAATTCTTATCTTCTTATTCACCTTTTTCTATGATTTTTCTAATTCAATCCATGTTTCGGGCACCAAAATGTAGTTGCAGGATTTCCCACACTACACCCTTGTTAAGATCTTACTATAATCAACTCACAATTAAAGATGAAAAACGACACTTTATTAATTTGCTCTCAGAAATGTTTACAGAAATGGAAGAATTCAAGATTACAACTATTCTCTTGAAGTTTCTCTCTCCTCAAGACTTTCTTAACTCTCAAAAAATACATCATCCTCTCCTGGACATATTGGGTCTATATTTATAGGGTAGTTACATAGTAGATGATAGCTAAGTTTTCCTCTTATTTCGGGTTGATTCTGCGATTGTACCGCGATTAGTTATAATGTTCACTCTCGCAAGTTTTGTAACCATCGCAGGACAAACATGCTTTTCTCAAGTTTTCTTCACTCGTCATTTATTACATCGCTCTATTGACTGCTTTTGTGACACTCGAAAAGTGTAGTTGAAGATCTTGCGGTGATGCTCGCTGGGAAGTGTTGTTAATCTCGCAGAGAAGTATTGTAGCGATATTCTGGTCTTACAAAAAGATCGGTATCAACACAGTTCTTTAGATTAAGGGTGTTGATTGGCTTAATCTTAAACGATTGCCTTTGGGTGATTGAACATAAGATAGATCTTGGAACCTGGCAAAGGAGTTTATGTTAAGATAAATAAGCGAACCTTTGCGCAACTCATATCACTTGGTTGAAGAGAGTTGATACCAAACAGATTTGTTGTTCCTTTAATATTTGGAATACAAACCAAAGGAATTAGTCCAAGTACGTGACTTGTTTACAGGTTGGAGGCGTGGGAATACATACGGAACTAGGTGAACTATAGGTTTAGTTGATTTTTCTCAACTATACGAAGTTGGTTTATTTTGTATAGCGGCTTAATCCTGAGAGTATTCAATTTTGGACTAGGTCCCGGGGGTTTTATGCATTTGCGGTTTCCTCGTTAACAAAATCTTGTTGTGTCATTTACTTTATATTTCCGTATTATAATTTTTTATTATAATTAAAGTAAATTCCACAAAAATTAGTTCCTATTTACTTGATACGTGAATCTTATAGAGTTTGGTTAAGTCCGAAACTTTGTATCAAGTAAACACACTTTTTTGTCGTATTGTCTCGATCTCGTATCCATAGACGATCACACAAAGTGTGAACCGATTTGTTGTATTGTCTCGACTCAGTCCATAGACAATCACTTTCGGGGAAAAGACTTATATGAAGGAAAAGTAATAGCTTAAGGTATATTTGGGGTACCCTCGCCTTTTCAATTGGTATCAGAGCAGGCAAACACGAAAAGATCTAACAATCTGTGTTTGGTGCGATCCATCCTATAAGAATTGAGTCTGGTTAATGATTCAGTTAACGTAATGGCAGGATTTGACTACTTTAGGAATTAATGGTGGATAACACATATGAAGTATGTAATACTTTTATTCCTAAACCTGTTAGGAATTATGCATATGTATGTCATGAATGACTTACATAATCCTTTGATTGTCATAAGATTATATATCATTATGATAAGTAGTGATGTAATGGTCAATGAGACTGATTGTATCTTGAAGATGCATAAGATTCTACTTAAGATTTTTATGAACCTCGGCTATAGTGTTCTTGTGAAATCTAGAATCTTAAATATATTTTGGATAGCCTATCAAAGTATAGTCGTATACATTTTCATATCAAAGACTGTCAATGTTTCACCTCTATGGGTGCAATTTTGGAAAATATGTAATCCTCCAAGGATTGGGTTTTCAGTTAATAATTCTATTAACTATGGATTTCTTCATACACCTCACACCTATTTTAATGAAGCAAGTGATCTTTTAAAATTCTACAGGATTTATGATTCAAGTGGTATTTTAACAAATATCATATTTTGTTCAAACATGTATCTGTATACTCTATAAAATTCTTGAGTGAGTTTCAAGTAATATTATCAATCTCTGGTAATAAAAGAGTAAACAGAGTTTTGGACAAAGACATTGAATCAATCCCAAATAAAGATCCATTCCATGAAAAATCGGTTTTCCAAAAGAGAGACCCAGATATAAAATTGGATTTATCTTCTCACAAGTCTCGGTTTCCGATTTTGCTAGTATTTCCTAAAACTAGTTGTTTTCGGTTTTGATCTCAAGTCTTCCTATAAAAGATTATCTCTTACTATGTGTTCGAACATATTGGGGAAGACTAGTCAAAATCGTAACTAGTTTTTCATATTTTCACAAATATGGGAAAAAGAAAATAAAGGACTAAGTCCACTGATAATCGGGTCAGAATCGATAAAGTTGATAGGATCAGATTTCCGTACAGTATTGATAGCAAGCATGAATTTTCCCATTTTGTTGATAGCTCGTGCTTTAAAAAGTATGAAACCCTTAAGGGGATAGAATTCACTGCTGGTAAAAGGTTTGATCATGAAGTCCGAAATATAGACTATGTGAAGTTTGTTCAAAATCAGAACTAGGGAAATCTGTTTGATTTTGAAGAATATTCACCTGATATGGCAAGAGTTTTCTATGCCAATATGTACAATATTGATCACAAAAAACTCAGTTTTGTGACTTTTGTTAGTCGAGGAATCTATTATATTAATCGTTCAACGATTTCAAAGGCTATTAAGTACAATGTGGAATGTAGTCACTTGATTACTGGAGTTGAAATTGAACATGATAAGATTTAAACGTGCATCATTGGAAAGAAGGCTACTTGGGAAAATGATAGATTACTAACAAAGGATATACCCTTTCATCTGAGGGTTTTTGGAAAACTTGCACTAGCAACCACTTTTGCAAGTACAAGAGACAAGTCAGTATGGGACAAATCGTTTGCTGAATTTGTCTATTTTCTGTTAAAAGAAGACTCCCAGATAGATATATGTGGGATAATTGTCAGTCAGATGATACAAATATCAAATTCTATCTCGTCTTATGGAATCAAGAGGCATCTCGGTTTTCCGTGTATAATCACCAAAATATGTGAAAATACTTGGGAAGATAACTTTATTGATATGAAAATGATCAATACTGTAACTGATAAGGTTATGAGCCAAATGATAGGAGGACACGGCTCCAAGGATGTGGTTGAAATGATTCCATCTAAGTTTTTCAAGAAGTCTCTTAGTATTCATCTTGAAAAGATTGGTAAACAACTTGACTGTTTTCAAAAACAGATGGCATTTGCTGCCAGAAATAATCCAGAAACTCATAAAGGAATTCTAAACATTGAATCCGAGTTCTGGAATATTGAATCAAAAATTGAAGAAAAACGTCATAAAAACTCTCAATGGGCAAACAAATGAAGTTTGAGTTTATGTCTGTTTTTGAATAATAAGAATAAACCTTAAATTGTTGAGTTATTTCAATTTTCGCTTATAAATAAAACTATCTTAGTATTATGAATAAATTTATTTGATTTATAATTTTTATTGTGATAGTTTTTTATTTAAATAGCATGTACTTCAATGCTTTATTTATTTGCTATGTATGTGTATGAGATGTTTGATTTCGGTTTTACTACCTTGATATTCGATCTCATAATATGTTGAGAATCCTTATGGTTTGGGTGACTTTTTGATTTAGCAGGATTAAATTCTATCCCATGTTGGTAGGCTTTATCAAAGGATCATGAGAGGTTCCTGTAGAAACAATATGTGAAAAAGTCACAATATGTTGAATCGGTTTTGGTTTAGCATAAAAGCATATGTGTTTCGACGGTTTTCAACTTTTGCTTGCAATTGTTAAAACCGATTTTCAACCTTTCTCTGGTAAAGGTTGGTTGTTGTTATTCTTTTGTTTTTGGCATGAAAATGACAACATAATGGTATTTCAATATCAATTCTCCCGGAAGAAGAAAACGATGCGATCATATTTGGAGAAGTTGGATGCGAAATTGAGGTAACAATCTTGTTAGTTAATTATTTTCTTGTTTTAAGAAAAAGCCTATTTTTATTTGATATATATATTGCTTTTGCTTAAACGAAATAATTGGTACAATTTATTTTTTTATTAAATTATGTATGTGTGGATGTTTGTGTGATTCAATTGTTTCCGGTTAAGTAAAACTATTGTTATCTTTCTTTGTTGTGTGATATCAATCGTTTAGGCTTACGAAATTTGGTGCAATTGCGGTGCTTTAATGTTTATGTTAATTCAATTGCTTCCAGTTAAGTAAGACAATTGTTATTTTGCTTTATTGTGTAGTATCAATTGTTTAGGCTTACAAAATTTCGGTGCAATAGTGAAACCTTGATATATATATGTTGTTTCTATTGTATCCGGTTGAGGTGAATAATTTTTCAAGTTGATTTATTGGTTTGTATGAATTATTTATGGCTTAACGAATGAATATATTGACGGGACAAGTTGTTTAGTCCAATTCGATTCCGGATAAGATAAACTAAATTAATTATGATCTTAGTTAGACTTATTGTAGGACCAGAATATCGCTACAACACTTCTCTGCGAGATTAATAACACTTCCCAGCGAGCATCACCGCAAGCTTTTTAACAACACTTTGAGAATGTCACAAAAGCAGTCAAAAGAGTGACGTAATAACTGACGATTGAAGAAAACATGAGAAAAGCATGTTTGTCCCGCGATGGTTAAAAAGCTTGCGAGAATGTACATTGTAACTATCGCGGTACAATCGCAGAAAAAATCCGAAATAAGAGGAAAACTTAGTTGTCATCCATTATGTAACTACCCTATAAATAGAGACCCAATATGTCCAGAAAAGGATGATGTATTTTTGAGAGTTGAGAAAGTCTCGAGGAGAGAGAAACTTCAAGAGAAAAGTTGTATTCTTGAATTCTTACATTTCCTGTAAACATTTCTGAAAATCAAATAATAAAGTATCGTTCTTAATCTTCAAATTTGAGTTGGTTATCACAAATTCTTAATAAGGGTGTAGTGTAGGATTTCCTGCAACTACATTTTGGCGCCCGAAACAGGGACTGAATCAGCGAAATCATAGAAAAAGTTAGGAAGAAAATAAGAATTGTTCAAGATTAAGAAAATCATAAAACAAATCGGTGAGATATTTGAAGGAAGAATGGTCAGAATCAAAGAAGATTGTAGAAAATTGGAGTGTGGTATGGTAACAAGAACAATGATTGATAGATTTCATGAAAATATTAAGGGGAAGATACACAAACGGGATTTTGTAGGAAGGAAAATTATGACGGTGGAAAAAATATCATCATTGAAAAATTGGGAAAAGCAGGAGATCACATTTACAGTAACAGAAATACCAGAAGAAAATCTAGGTCATACATTTCCCTTGGTAATCACGGTATCCACTATACCAATGAGAAAGGAAGAATTAATAAAATCTGTAGAAGAATGGGCTATGAATAGAACTTTGGTGGATGCAGGAAGTTCTGTGGATATAATATTTTATCATACTTTTAAGAAAATGGGATATAAGGATGAAGAAATGTCTTGTTCAACATATCATATTCATGGATTTGGAAAATCTTTAACAAAACCTAAAGGCGAGATAGTGGTACGAATTCCACTATGAGAGATTGAAACACAAGTAACATTATTTGTGGTAGACGTGGATTCACCGTATAACATGATATTAGGAAGACCGTGGATACACGCAATCAAGGCTGTAGCATCAACATTGCATCAATGCATCAAATTTCCTATACCCAGTGGAATTGGAGAAATTAAAGGAGACACAGATTTTGCGAAATTGTGTTACCAAATTGAAGTAAGAAATTGTGAAGAACGTCCAAAGCTGCGAAAGGCTCGCAGAAAATTGGCGAAAGAAACAAAGAAGGAAGAAGAATTCAAAGTTTACATGATAAGAGCAAAAGAAGGAAAAGGAATACCTAGCGAAATCTGGCGAGAAGGAGATGAACTCGCGAGAGTTATGAAAACACCAACACCAATGGGAGAACCTGAAGCCAGTTATACTGCAGTAGAACCAACAAAGGAAGTAAATATTGGGAGTGAAGAAGAGCCTAAAATGCTGAAAATTGGGACTAGAATGGAGGCAGATGAGGAAGAAAGAACTATAAATCTCTTGCAAGAATATAAAGATATCTTCGCGTGGAGCATGGATGAGATCCCAGGGATATATCCATCAATAGCATGTCATAAATTAGAAATCAACAAAAATATAAGACCATTTAAGCAAAGAATAAGGAAAATCGCAACAACATACCATTCTCAAATAAAAGAAGAATTACAGAAGATGCTCGATGCAGGAATTATAAGGCAAGAAAAATATCCAGAGTGGATTGCAAATATGGTGGTGGTCCCAAAGAAGAACAAGGGGATAAGAATTTGCACAGATTTCACTGATTTAAAACAAAGCTTGTCCTAAAGATAGTTTTCCGTTACCAGATATCCCACATATGGTTGAATCAGCAGCGGGAAATGCTAGAATATCTTCGTTGGATGGATATAAAGGATATAATCAAATCCCTCTCGCTGAAGAAGATCAAGAACATACCGCATTTTTTTGCTCCAAGAGGATTATATTGTTATACAAAGATTCCCTTTGGCTTACGAAATGCTGGTGCAACATATCAAAGAATGGTGGAGAAGGTGTTTGCAAAGTGGATCCATAAAACATTAGAAGTGTATGTGGATGATATGCTGATCAAAAGCAAAGAAGCTGAGAATCATGTGCAAGATTTGCAAGAGATTTTTGATCAAATACGACAATTTAATATTAAAGTGAATCCCGATAAGTGTACTTTTGGTGTAACTTCAGGAAAATTTCTGGGGTATATTGTATCAAAAGAAGGAATACAAGTTGATCCGGAAAAAGTGCAAGCAATTCGCAATATGCCAACGCCTGCGACGGTAAAAGATGTGCAAAAATTGAATGGACTCTTAGCCTCGCTAGGAAGATTCATTTCGCGATCTTCCGACAAGTGCAAACATTTTTTCGATATACTCAAGAAGGGAAAAAAAATCAAGTGGACAGATGAATGTGAAAAGGCTTTTCAAGGAATAAAAGAACATTTAATGAACTAACTATCTTACAGAAAGCTGAACCGGGAGAAGAACTATTAATTTATCTCGCAACAACCACATATGCGCTAAGTGATGTGTTGCTGCGAGTAGATGCAGGGGTAGAAAAACCAATTTATTAGATCAGCAAAACGTTCAATTCTGCAGAGAGAAATTATTCAAAGATTGAGAAACTAATTCTAGCGTTGGTGCATGCCACTTTTAAGCTTCGTATCTACTTTCAAGAACATAAGGTCAAAGTGTTAACAAAAGCGCCAATTGAGTCAATAATGAAAAATTATAAAAGATCAGGAGAGTTGAGAGATGGAATGCGCAAGTAGGACACTTTGTTATCCAATATGAAGTTTTATCCTCGCCAAAGTCACAAGTTATCGCAGACTTCTTAGCTGAATTTCCTTTAGAAGATGATGAAGCTGTGGAAGAGATGATGGATATAGAAGAGGAACATGGAGATCCAAAAGAGCTATTAACAGAACCCGACAGATGGGAGATATTGGTGGATGGATCATCAAATGGAGAAGGAAATGGGATTGGAGTTGTTTTTTATTTCGCCAGAAGGAGAAAAAACATCTTTTTCATTTAGATTGGAATTTGCATCCACTAATAATGAGACAGAATATGAGGCCGTGATTCATGCTTTAAAATTTGCGGTAGAAATGAAGTTGGAAAATGCTAGAATCACCAGCGATTCACAATTGATTATTCACCAGATAAAAGGAGAATACACAACAAACGAACCATCTTTGAGAAAGTATAAAAGATTAGTCGAAGAATTATCTGCGAGAATTCCAAAAATAAAATGGAGACACATATCAAGGAAACATAATAGATTCGCAGATGATTTTGCTTTCATATCCAGTATGATGACAAATCCAGCTGCGAGATGCATAAAAATGTAAACACTTTTATTACCAGCGATAAACAAGGAAGAAGAAGAGGAAGATGTGATGATGGTAGAAGTTGGCGAAGAAGAATTAAAGAGCAACATTACAGATTGGCGAGCAGATCTTCATGCATACTTGGCAAGAGGAGAAATCCCAAGAAATCGATTAGAGGCACATAAATTAAAAAGTAGGGCAACCAATTATGAGTTAAGAGATGGAGTATTATATCGCCGATCTTTTAGTGGACCATCGCTAAGATGTTTGACGAGGGAGGAATGACAAAAAATATTAAAGATGTTGCATAGTGGTGATGTTGGTAATCATAGTGGAGGAAGATCTTTGGCATATAGAACAAAAATGCAAGGCTATTACTGGCCATATATGCATGAAGATGCAAAACTGCTCTCAAGGCGTTGCGAAGATTGCCAGCGATATGGAAAGAAAATACATGCACCAGGAGCACCATTATCATCTACAAAAAGTGTATGGCCTTTTGGGAAATATGGATTAAATATTGTGGGACCATTTGTGCCTGGCTCTGGACAAAGAAGATATCTAATTTTCGCAACATATTATTTCACAAAATGGGTAGAAGTAAAGGCAGTACAACATATCCGCGATAAAGATATTTTTACATTCATATTTGAGAATATAATTTGCAGATATGGGATTCCAGCACAGTTGGTGTCCGATAATGGAAAGAAATTTGAAGGGCAGAATATAGAATTGCTACTCAATGCATTTAAGATAAAGTGTGGAAAATCTACTCCTTTATACCCACAATCAAATGGTAAAGCTGAAGCAACTAATAAGAAAATCGCAGACATCTTAAAAAAATAATCTAGAAGGATACCACAGAGCATGGTGCGAACAGGTGCATAATGCAATATGGGCTTACAATACAACTAGACGAGAAGCTACTGGAATGTCACCTTTTTGTTTGACGTATGGAGTTGAAGCTGTGTTACCGACAGAAGTAGCTATTCCTACAACAAAAAGAGAGGCTTGGGAAAGAAATCTAAGTGCTGGAATAAATTGGATGAATTAGAAGAAAAAATAGAAAAGACTTTACAACATATGGAAAATTACCAGAGAAGATTAGCTCGCGAGTACAACAAACGTGTTAAGAAACGTGAGTTTCAACCTGGCGATTTAGTGCTGCGAGAAACACCAAGTTATCAGCGAGAGAATGGTGGAAAGTTTGTGAGAAAATGGGATGGACCGTACATCATTAAAGAGATAGTTGGAACCGGGGCATACAAACTAATGGACCCTGAAGGGAGAGATGTTGGTCAAAGACTTGATAGACCATGGAATATACTATTTCTGAAAAGGTATTATCAATGACAACTTTTGTGAGACAAGAGATATTGGTACGTTGTATGATGAAACAAATAATAAATTCTTCTTTCTCTGTTACAACTGAGAGGTTCTTCTGATAACAAAGCAAAACAAGAGCTGCGAGCATAATCGCAAGAAAGGCGAATAAAAATTTCGCAGAGATTAATAGAATGGGACGAACCTTTATGGCGTGCACCCTAGTTCGCGAATAAAATTTCCCAAGGGGCAAATGTAAGACCTAATAGTGCGTCATATAAGGGGGTATCTCTTTACATGACTTAGGGATAAGGTTATACCGCTGCTGGAACCTGAGTCATGAAGATGTTGGGGTTAAAGAAAACCTATCCAGGAGAGGGATCTTGGATTTCCAACTATATAAGGTTATACCCTGGTTGGACGACTAAGAACCTCTTCTAAGGAGTGCAGAGTATGACCAAGGGTACACGGTTAAGTCAAGGGTGCCCGGGGCGTACGAAACTACCCTGTCCATCCTTGGAAGTCTTGGATATGATGCACTCGGCCCGAAGAAAACCCCACTTAGGGTGCAGTCTTGTAACTATAAGCCATATAGGCATAAATGACAAGAGTCTGCGAAAACAACTAGTTGTTGGAAAATATGGATGGGAGGAGCTAGTATTGTTTGTCCGATGTTCCCTCCTTGGAGGGGCAACCAGGGGGAAGATAAGGGCGACACCCTCCATTAGGGAGCTGATAAGTGTCTAAAGACGGCAATGTCATGGGGCTTTATGATCGCAAGAACATTTAGGCCTGTCATATTATCGCGTGACGAAAATTATACAAAGGCAACAAGCCAAAAGAGAAAAGTTAAGATGAGATCAATGGGTTTTTACATGAAAGTGTAAAGACGTCCTACGATTTCATCGCAAGACGGCAATGTCATAGGACTTTGTTCTCGCAAGAGGATATAAACCTGTCATATTGTCGCAGAAAATTCGAAAAAACAAGGATAAGGCAAGATCAATGGGTTTTTACATACAAATGTAAAGATGTCCTGCGATTTTGTCGCTGAAAGAAAAATTTGGCAAAATAAGACCTTTAATTAGGAAGGAAAAATAAGACCAACAGAATAATCTCAAACATTAATTATTTTATTTAAGAATACAGGAAAGATTTGTTTCTCTCAGGAGAATATATGAGAAATAAGATTCCTTCAAGATTTTACAGAAACATTATTTACAGATCAGGATTTTTGGCGGAAGATATCGCAAGAAATATTCATTACATCGCAAATCCATTTCTATAATCGCAGATACAGGAAATAATTCACCATCGCAAGAAAGATAATGAAGGGCAAGTAGAGGAGTGGATAAACAAAAATCTCATTATCTTGCTTGAAACATTCAAAATAGCAAAAGTAAAAGTTAGATTCTAACGTTGCAAAAGGTTACATTGCTCGCAAGGAAGATGAAGGAAAAGAAAAGCAAAAATAAAATTTAAACTTCAGCGTTGGTCTCGCCAGATTCATTATTTTTGCCAGCATGATCAGCCTCATCAACATTCCTCTCTTTGCGAGTCTTTCCTTTATTGTTTATAGTTGCTTCACCACCTGTAGTTACTTTTCTAGGAAGACTTTTTTCTTTTGGGTCTTCCTGAGAAAAATCTTCTTCACTATCTTCTTCACCGTTGGCATATTCTAATTCCTTATCCATGGGAAGAGGAACTTCATCATTATCAACTTCTATAGGAGGGACAGATACAGTAGGGAGAGATTGAGAAATTAGAATCTTGTTCACGAGAACTTCAGCACTAAGGTGGACCTTGCGAAGGAAACCTCTATCACGATTTCTAATCTCTATATTTTTGAAGTATTCGAGATAATCAAGTCTTCTTTCTGCCACATCGCGACATTTTACAAGATCAGAAGTGAGAACCCTGTTTTCTTTGCGAACTTTGTCCAGTTTATCAGTCAAATCAGAGATAGTATAGTGAAGGCTTCTTTCAGATTCTGCGAGCAACAGAAATGGCAAAAGATTATTCAGACAAAGATCTCGCAAGAAATGTAACATAAAATTTGAAAAACAAAATCAGCAAGTGAGGCAGTCAAATGACTACCTTCTTTTTGAGAAGTTAAATTTTGACTTAATGAAAAACAATTCTCCCATTGAGTCATGGCATCATCAAACTTATCCCCAACTATACCCTTCAGGCGAGATTTTATGTTTTCTTCTTTGGAATGGAGATATGAATTTTCTTTTGACAATAAAGAATAAGATTATTTTAATTGGGAGTATTGATCTTGAAGCTTGCTGGCCTTTAAACTAAGAGTTAACCTACCCTTGATGAGTTTATCCTTCTCAACGGCAGATGATTCAGTTACTTCCTTGAGTTCATCCTTAAGAGAACGTAGAGATTGCTCTTGATTATCGCATATTCTTTGGAGATTACTCAATTGTTGCGAGGAAATCTCCATCAAGCTTGAAAATTTATGTTTTTCTTGAGATAAAGTTCTATTTTCATCTGATAAAGATTCCGTCGCCAAATTAGCTTTGATTAACAAGTATGAGAGGCGAGTAACCTCGCTATTTAATAAATGTTGGCTCTGTGATAATTGATTATTCTCATTAGTGAGATTATCTATTTGATCAACTGAATATGTGTAGAGATTATCTAGTCTATTAAACTGATCCATCCAAGAATATTTTTCAACACGAGCTTCTTCAGCGATAGATTCAAATTTAAGTCTTTCAATGAATTGACTCTGATTTAAAACTAAATATGCAAGCCAAGAATTGAAGAAAGAAACTTAAGTATAGGGAAGATGAAAATTTACTAGAAACAGAAAAACAAAAATACAGAGGAAAGAAGATTATACCTTTCAGCTCCTTGTTTTTGTCGCGAAGATTATCGCAGTCAAGAGAAGATTTGCGAAGCTGTTGGTGAAGAACATCACATTCTGAAGTCTTAACGTGAAGGTCTCTCTTTAAAACTTCAATTTCATTTTCTAAAGACGCTCGCGAGGCAGAGCCATCAGAACCAAAATATTTGGTTAAAGTATCGCAAACAATATGTTTGAGAGGATCAATAGAAGATTTTCTAGCATCATCTAAAATATTATATAGAACTTCAAAAGCAACATCGACCCCAATTGATATTTCTTTAGATGAAGGAAGAGGTGTAGAGGAACAAGTATTAAGAATGGCGAGTTGGAGATTTGGGTTATTTGTAATGGTGGCATCATCAGAGGGAGGGGTGTTTGGAAAAAAAACAGTTGAAGGTTGTAAAGGACTGGAGGGATATTCTCGCAAACAGAAGAATGAAGATCTGATTGCAAGGAAATGGGAGTAGCTCTCGCAGACGTTAACACCGGAATGATGAAATCAGCCTCAAGAGTTTTGTTTTTGCGAGATCTTTTAGGAGTTCTAGCGATACGCTCGTCATTCTGCGAATACAGTAAAAACTCCATATATTGATACTCCATATATTAATAAAATCTATATATTAATAAAAAATCATGGTCCCAACTTGGGCCAGTTATAAATAGTGATAAACTCCACATTTTAATATTAATAGATTTTATTAGTCCCACCATAAGGAATTTACCTCCATATATTAATACAATAGACATAATTGGAAAATTATAGATCTTGTTACATCAAAATTTAAGATAAAGAAAAATATGTATCTATAGTTGTTTAAGAAGAGGATGTAATTTTTTAGATTGTTCTCGCACCTTCTGATTTGCATATGCGTAAGACCTCGTTACTATGTGCACCCTCTTGTTGAAGCTAAAATATTTCCAACTTGTCAAGCATGCTTAAAGCTTCTTGTCGAACAATTTTTTATTATTTTTGGTATACCTCCCTATATTAATAAACTCCATATATTAATAATTTTGTGAAATCCCAAGTCTATTAATATATATAGTTTTTACTGTAATAACTTAGATAAGAAACAGAGGCAACAATATTGTTATTAAGAGATAAAATGTGTTTCTTACTACCTTATTACTCGCAAAACTCTTCTTCGTCTTTTCAGTCGGTCTTTTATGAGAGTTAGGGTTTTGAATTATAGACTGGGCATTAGGAGTAGCTCCACTGAAGAGAAAACATAATATGAGAATTATGAAGAATCAAATAGAGAAGATTGGAAGATATGAGTAAAAATTGGTTCAAACAAATATCATAATTGAAAAGCATACCTTGATGACTCCATTAGAACAGTAGCAAGAGAATATGAAGAAGGAGAAAAGTTGAAGACGGAAAACAAAACAAACAAATAAAGAAGATAGAAAAATAAATGAAGAAAATTAGTTTTGTAACCTAATCCTACCTTTTATAGGCAAAAGGGGGTGACCTGTTGGTTAGAGACGTGTCGGTAAAAAGAAGAATTTACAACACGTGTAGGCAATCAAGATAAAATAACGGAGCTATATCGAGAAGAAAATATGGAAAGAAAAGAAGCTGCGAGCACTATGAAGAGTTTAAGATTCTCATATCCTCTCCACTTTGCGAAGAAGACATGAGAAGAGGCAAGATGTAGGACCAGAATATCGCTACAACACTTCTCTGCGAGATTAACAACACTTCTCAGCGAGCATCACCGCAAGCTTTTTAACAACACTTTGCGAATGTCACAAAAGCAGTCAAAAGAGTGACGTAATATCTGACGATTGAAGAAAACATGAGAAAAGCATGTTTGTCCCGTGATGGTTACAAAGCTTGCGAGAATGAACATTGTAACTATCGCGGTACAATCGCAAAACAAATCCCAAATAATAGGAAAACTTAGATGTCATCCATTATGTAACTACCCTATAAATAGAGACCCAATATGTCCAGAAAAGGATGATGTATTTTTGAGAGTTGAGAAAGTCTTGAGGAGAGAGAAACTTCAAGAGAAAAGTTGTATTCTTGAATTCTTACATTTCCTGTAAACATTTCTAAAAATCAAATAATAAAGTGTCGTTCTTAATCTTCAAATTTGAGTTGGTTATTACAAATTCTTAATAAGGGTGTAGTGTAGGATTTCCTGCAACTACACTTATCAAAGTGGAGGTTTCGGTTATTCCAGTCTAGCCGAAAGCCTAAACAAGGAACTGCTAGTTAACTAACCTAGTATTTGGCTTGTTTAAAATCTAAAGTTCTAAGTTATATGGATAATTAGAACCTGATGAGAAAAATAAAGTTTATCTTTGTTTTGGTCTTATCGAATGAAGCGGTTGTATTTATACAATCGGTTTAGCAAAGGAACTAACTTGCTTAGTTGATTTTTGGTTTGCTAAACTAGTTGGTAAAATTGCTTCGGCCAATTATTTCCATGATAACATATCAAAATGTAATTACTTTGTAGTTTCAATTTTGATATAGGTTATCAAAAATGGTATGTGGAACCCTCGTGCTTGACTCAACAGATTGCAAGTCTATTTTTGTGATTTGTAAGATCCTTTTCGTGTTTTCCTTTATTTTTTCGTTTCTTTGTCATTTATGTGACAAAAAGGGGGAGAAATATATGGAGTAAACAAGTGATGCTGGTATCAATTTTATGGTTGATTGGTGTCACTAGGGAAGAGGACAATGGTGCTTGAACGTTTATCTAACGAATGAGGAAAAGCACAAACTAAGGGGGAGTAACATATCATATGATTGGGATAACAAAGATGTGAGGATTGAAAATCTACCTATCTCACCTTTAGGGGGAGTATGAGCTTTTTTATTATAGTGCAGCTGCTGCATTTTAAGGATTGAATGAATGCAGGTTTGGTGTTGTTGGATTCGGGAATCAAGCGTATGTGTAATGAATTCTTGTAATTTGTTTATCCATATGATTGTAAGAGTTTTGTCACTAAAATTGACAAAGGGGGATATTGTTAGAGCATTGCTCTGTTGAACCCACCAAACATTGTATTTCAAGTTTGATTGTCATATTTTAGTGAACCAAAACTCATTTAAGAGTCCCTTGATTTAAATGCACTAAAGTCAACTTCGTATAGGTTAGCTTGAAAGTATTAGGGTGAGACATTACAAGTATTGCGAAGACTTGAAGAAGTGAAGAAGTACGGATCTACAACCACAACGTCATCCTTCCACTTGAAGTTAGTGATATTTGACTTGAACTGTTTCATTCCCTAACGTATCTTTCAAGTCGTACATATTGAAAACATAAAACCGCGAAGCATGAACACTCTAGATAGACATAGTATTAAGGAATATAATATGAAGTTTATTGCTTAACCATTAAACTTTGTATATAAGACATCGACATAATTGTATGAATGCTATTGTGATTATGTATGGGTATGAGGTGAGGATTTCATCCTAGGGAACAATGTTTACATGTGTTCTAAGGAAGTAAGTTCATGATATGTGTTGTGAACCGAAAGGGAAATCGCCAGGCGTTATTGGGGATGTTCTTCATTGCATATCTTATGAACGACCAATATGTGTGATTAGTATAACCGCTCATGACTTGTTTGTGTTCTTGGTGAAACTATTCACATGAGGCCTGACCTATGTATTGGTATGACTTTTATTAGTGAAGCCGATCTTAAGTAATCACCCGGTGTATGATCGGGTTGTGAGTGTCTGAACTTATTACTGGGAGAAGGGGAACCGATCCTAGTAAGAGGTGTAGTGCATCACAAGGGGAACCGATCCTTGTATGAGGTGCATCAAGGTTTATGGAAGAAAGGGGACCGATCCTATGAACATGTGCAACACGTTTTTGGGAAGGGGGAACCTATCCTATGGACATGTGCAGTGCATACAAGTTAGATACCAAATATATGTGGAGAACCGATCCTAGTACCTAGTCAGCCGTATTTTTGGTTAGCTAGTATAACTATGCATAGTACTTGTAGTAGCAGGAAATCCCACACTACACCCCTCACAAGAATTTGCACAATTAATCTATGAACACTTAATCAGGAATGACGATTTTCATTAATTGACACTTAGAAAATTACAAAGGAAAAAGAAAATTAAAATACAATCACTCTGTTTATAATTTTCTCTCTCTTAAAAACTTTCTTAGCATTCCAAAAATTATCTCCCTCTCTCAAGTTTTTTTCATCCCCTATATATAGGGTATTTCATAATGGATGAAAGCTCATAGACAGCTAAGCTATCCCTTAATTTCGGATCTAACTTGTGATATCTTCGCGAGTGCACAAATTTTAACCCTCTCAAACACTCTATTCTTCGCAGGATCTTTACGTTTTCTTCATATTTCTACCATCGTTATTTGTTGCGTCGTTCTTTTAATCTTTTCTGCGACGCTCGCCAGTGTCTTTAGTGAAAACTTCGCAAGAATGTTCTTGCTGCGATATTTTGATCCTACATCTTGCCTCTTCTCATGTATTTTCTGCGAAGTAGAGAATATCATGAGAAATTACTCTTTAAAATATCGCAACTGTTTATCTTTCCATATTCTTCTTCCGACAGGATTCCATAAATCGCGCTTAATTATCTACACGAGTTGAATATTCCTTCTTCCACCGACACGTCTAACCGGTCATCTTCTTTTCCCTATTTAAGAGAGATTTGGGAAAGATAATTATCTTCTTTCACTTCTTATTCGTCTTTACCTTCTCTGTTCTGCAAATCTTCATCGTCTGTGATTTTATTTTTTATCAAGTTCATCTTCTTGCTGCCGTTCTTCCTTATCTTCACGGAGTCTACAAGGTTAATTTTCTTTCTGATACTGTTAGTTTTTGATGAAACTGATTTTATTTTCCTGGAATCATCTTATTTGTTTGTTCTTCATATAATTCCCATACTGCTTGTTATTTCAGCAAAAACACTTCTGGTTTGAGAATTACAATCCAAAACCCTAATAATTCCCTGAATTCACCACCCAAAGAGGGTGCGAGAAGGAGAAAGTCTGCGAATAACAAGGTAGTAAGAAACACTACTCTTCAAATAACAATATTGTTGCCTCTGTTTTTTATCTTGATTGTCATTCGCAGGATGGTGGAAATTCCAATAGGACTCCTAAGAAACCTCGTCAACAAAAGAATCAACCAAAGATTGTTCAAACTGCTATTCCTTTCCCTGATCTTGGTTATGTACCCTTTTCCTCATCATCTTCGCAGAGTAATCCTCTCCTCTCACAAAATGTACTTCTTCCTTCTAGTTGCGAGAGTATCGCAATAAACTATACTGTCTTACCTTTTGTTGCGAGCGAAATTCCTTCTTCTCCTATAGCCATTTCTCCTCAGATTAATGTCATTCCAAGCCCTACTGTTAGTTTGCCTCAAACTTCTCCTCTCGCTGATATCTCTCTTACGAAGGATGATAATCAACTTTCTATTATATCCACTACATCACCTGAATCTTTTCCTTTTTTTGCAAGAAGCTGCGAATGGGATAGATATTGCTTTTAAGGCTCTGGTTGATATCTTGGGTGATGTTAAGAGATCTTCTGTTGATCCTATTAAGTCTAGTATCTGTGGAATTTTAAGTGGATATTTTGGTTCTGGTAAGATGGATTCACAATCATCTAGGGAGAAAGAAATTGAAGTCTTGAAAGAAGCTCTCCAAGCCAAGACTCTAGAATGTGATACTCTTCTTCTTGAAAACCAGAAGATGGAAAATCTCTCACTTGACTACGAGCTTCTTCGCAGAAAGAACGATGAATTAAAAGGTATAATCTTCTTTATCTTTTTTATTTTCTTATAAATAATTTTGTCAATTCCCTTTTCAATTTTCTTAAAATCTTTTGTTCGCACATTAAGACTTAAACCAGAAACGATTCTTGGAAAGATTTCAATTTGAATCTGCTTCTGAAGAATCCCGCGCTGATAGAGACGCTTGGATGGATCAATATAATCAATTATACAATCTTCACACGTACTCCATTGATCATATAAATAATCTCACTGCAGAAAATGCTCAATTAGTGCAGGAGCTCAATTTATTAAGTAGTGAAATATCTCGAATCTCTTATTCTCTAACCAAAGCTAACTTGGCGATGGAAACTTTACCAGATGAAAACAAAACCTTATCTCAAGAGAACCGGGATTTTTCAAGTAAAACAACGATATCCTCGCAGAAATTAATTACCCTTCAAAGAGTGTGCGATAATCAAGAACAATCTCTTCACTCACTGAAAAACGAACTTAAAGAGATAACTGAATCATCCATTGTTGAGAAAAATGCACTTATGCAAGATAGAATAGCTTTAAGTGTAAAAGCAAAGCAGATCAAAGAAGAATACACCAAATTAGAAGAATCATATTCCTCTCTCGCGAAAGAAAACTCTTTTCTCCATTCTAAAGAAAAGAATCTAAGATCTCGCCTGAAGGGTTTAGTTGGAGATAAATTTGATGATGCAATGTACCAATGGAGAATAACTGCATTGCCTTAATTCAAAATCTAATTTCACAAAAAGAAGGTTGTCATTTAGACTGCCTCAATCATTCTTCCTCTGCTTAATTTTTCTTGTGATTTTCTTGTTGCGAATTCCTCATTTTATAACCTTTTTTTTTTATTTGTCCATGCAGAATCTGAGAGAAAGCTTCAGTCTTCAGTTAATATTCTGGATTCTAAACTTGCCGTGCTGCAGAAGGAAAATGCTTCTCTCGCTACTCATTTTTCCCGTTTTCGCGATCGAACAAAAATAGAATATAATTACCTTGCTTATTTCAAGGATATGGAGATTAGAAACCGGGATAAAGCTTTCCTTCGCCAACTTCATCTATAAGCTCAAGTTCTTGTGAATGATATTCTACTGTCTAACTCTCTTCCCCCAGTGACATTTAAACCTTTGGAAGTATATGCTGATGAAATTCCTCGTCCTGCTGATAATGACTTTGGCTATGAGACATGCGAAGAAGAAGAAGTAGAAAATCCTCTTAAAGAAGCAGCTACTGGTGAGAAAACAACTGCTGATGATCAATCAAATGAAGAAGATGCTAGAGTCAACCAGGACAAAGGGAATACTGGTGAAAGCGAGAAAACTTGCGAAGGTGACAGAGCTGGCGAAAAGATAAAGTTGGCGAAGTTAATATTGAAACTTAAGCTTTAGTATCACTCTTTTGAACTACATCTTCTCCTCTTTTTGTGAACAATGTATTTTATTCTCCTTGGGATTTAATTATTCTTCTAACTTTTTAAGTATTTACATGGAAGATAATGATATTTCGTTTATTAATTCCCATACTTGCCTCTCATTATCTTTCTTGGAATGAATCCATGTGACGTCTGAAGAAGTATCAAGAAATATTAGAAGTATGAAGTATAGATTCTTGAAGTATAAAATATTTTGTGATAAAAAGTATAAAGTATCCATCCTTGATCGGACTATACGAAGTATAAGAAGAAATATTGTTGCTTGATAAGCACGTAAGTGCTACATTTTATGCCCATATTTATATTATCTAGGACTCAATATTTGGTTAATTAATATTATTTTAGTGCTTTTGTAGAAATTACAAGTAAATCCGATCATTGGCGGAATATATGGCGAAAGAAGCTTAAGATGGCATTTACAACAAAATGCTGCCTAAGGCAACGAATAGACGAGCTTCATATTAAGCTGCCTTGTTATGTGCTTGAGTTGGCTGCCATTTAAATTACTTCTTCTCAATTCATATGGAAGGAAAAGAAATTGATATCTCTTATGAAAGTCCAAGCACCTGGATTCTAGTGGTGATGAGACTGGTGGTTATGGTGAACTGTTGGTACTCGAATGGAGAAGATGAAGCAGGAGATGGCATAAACTGTGGTCAGTTCATAGTGTGGTTGCGAAGATGAATGGCTTTTCGTCAGTGATGGTGGCTAGATGGGAAGTCTTGAATGGGTTCGATTGTGAACTGGTGGTGCTCAAGGTTTCTTCTCAATCGAATTGCTGTGATTTCAGAGTCGAACTGGGCATTGCTGTGGTGCTTTTATATTTTGTATCCTATTGGGTTTGGGCAGAGATTCTCACCAGAAAATGGCATGAAAGAAGATGACAGCTAGTACTCCATCGAATAAATCTCTACAGCAACATCGACGAATTTCAAGGGTTCTATTTTGGTTTGCATGGTGGTCTGGGTTTCATGGTCAGGTGGCTGTAATTGCAGCGAGATAAGAAGCTGGTGTTTGCTGGATTCAAAGTTCGCTGAAAAATTGCATGCGAAGACGGTGTTTACACAGCAGAGTCAATGGAGTTTATGTGCAATCGATTGGCAAAGAAGTTAAGGGAAGTTACGACATTTGATCGTGATTAGACAACAAGCACTGGCGTCTTTTGTTTTCTTTGCAGTCAGGGGGGCCACGATTGGTTGTTTAATGGTGAATTGAATTGAAAACTCAGGCTACAGAGAGTCAAGATGCGTACGGGTGATTGCGAGATATTAAGAAGGAGAAGTTCTCAAGGAGAGTACAGGAAGGATGGGTTCGGTTTCAGTTTGATTTTATAGCTACAGAGACACTAAGGTTGGCTGAATGATTTTGCCTACAAAAGGGTGATAGTAGTTATCTCGATTGCCCACAGTGGGTTTGTTTGTCATTGTTGTAGTTTCCGTGAGAGTTCCTTTGTCGAGAACAGATGTTGTTCGTTCGAGACAGTGGGCACGATATTTTTTGGAGATTGTCGAAATAATTGAAGCAGAACGAAGACACAGGTTTTGACGATTGAGCCGCAGTCGATGGAAAATGAACTAGCAGCGAACCTGATATGCTCGTATTGGTTGAATGGGAGAAGAAAAGAATCACGGGTTGCTGGTAGAGAAAGTACAGTAGCCGAGTTAGGAAGAACAGAAGCTGGTGTTAATTGTGATGGCTGTACGGGGAAGACGAAGCATGTTGCTTCCATAATTGCATAACTATGAACTGAGAGGCATTATATTAATGGAAGGTATCCAGCGGGACATAAATTGAGCGGTGACTTTGGTAATGGAGCTCATCCTTAGAGACGGAAATTGGATGAGCGAGTTGTTTCTCGTGTTGGCTGAGAATGAAAAGAACACAAAATGAAGAGTTTTCGAATGCGAGATGCCTAAGAAGCTGAAGTTAGATGGACGGACTGAGATTGAACGAGCGTGCTACAGAATTTGAGGGTGCTGTTGTGTACCGGTTGCTCTTCAAGAAGAAATGCACGAATGGAGTTTTAGTAATCAAAGGGTTTACTGTCGATTGATGTTAGATGCGTAATGATGGAAGGAATATGACTCTAGCGGACAGTAAATATAGTTTAGATTGAATGAAGATGGCAGCAAAACTCGTTCTAAATGGGAGCTGGGTTCTATATGTTGTCTAGGATACGAACTAAATGGGAGCTGGTAATGGATGGTTCGTACTATGAATGGAACAAGGAAGTACTGGTGGAAGTGATTGCAGCAACGATAGCTAATTTATGTAAAGCAGCAATAATGGTTCGATTGTCGGGGGTTCGTACGCAATAGATGTGGTTGACAAGGGGAAGTATAAGTTGCTGTCGGTGGTGAGAAGGATGGAAACCGCAACCGGTGGCTAAACTAGAGTTAAAAAGGCCTGGTATTTGGATTGGGCCTGTGAACTTTCAGCGTAACGATCATCTAGGTATTATTTTGTAGAAATTGACGTTTAGTCCCAAAGTTTATGGCCTTTGGACGCTTTAGTCCACTCATCTGAAGCCCAGTACAATTTAATCCAAAAAAAAAAACCGGTTGCTACAGTTTAGTCCAAACTTGGACGAGTTGGTCCAAATTCCTGTCTGATTCCCGACTCTGCGAGTTTTAGATATACCAAAATTACCCTTCAAGCGATTCCAAATATATAAGGCGTGTTTTGAAATCGTTTTTTTTAGTCTCAAATTCAAAACAAGTATCGATATCGAGAGGCGATTTAACAATTTTCGAGGATGAATTGATAGTTTCGATAGGATTTCATCGTTTCTTCATCATATTTCAACTCAAAGTTACAATCGAAATTGTTCAAATAAATTCACGACAGATCGAGAGATCGATCGTTCCAGTTTGAAATCGGAGGTGATTTAACGATTCATAGAGGTTACGTTTGATTTGGTTGTTAATGGAGCAGAATTCAAGCTCAAAGTTAGTTTTATTTTGGTTGGATTTCATCTGTTACATCTAATTTTCGGTTTTTGTTTCGATTTTTAGTTTTTCTCGAGTTTATGAGTTGATTATATCAATTCGTATGATCTTGAGTTGATATTTTGTTATATATACTAGCTTTTGATTCTCGTGATGATGATTATTTACTTGTTAATACTAGATCAATTCGATTTTTTGTTTACTGTTGTTTTTGATGATGTTTTTTTAGTTTTATGATGAATGATATGAAATCGAACTGATACTAGATCTAGGATTATGATTTATTCAATTATGTGTTCCTGTAAGATTCTGGAGATTAATTGATTGAGTATTTTATCTAGGTTTACTATTACTTGATGTTTCTGGCTTCGATTAAATGTGTACTTTCCTATACACCGTTTACTTTAAGGTTATATGAAATTGTTTTTTGAAGCTTCAAAAGTTTATTATCATTTCTTTTGTAATATGTAGGGGTATCCAACAGGTCTGCGAAGTTCATTAATGTTGTTTTGAATCATGATGAGCATTCAGCTGCTTTTCTTGTTAATACTAAAATAACCGTAGAAGAATTGAAGCATTTTGCATGCAAGCACTGGAGGTCTTTGTCTCCTGGGAGTATCTGTTTCAGCTATATTGATAATGATCAAGTAGTTTTTGTGCAAGGTGATATACAACTGCAAAGCTTAATTGGTTTTGTGATTCTTCTTGATAATGAAGATGCCTATTTGAATGTCGATGTGATTCCGAAGCATACTTATCGTTCTAATTCTGGTTGTAGCACTAGTTCTGGTGACAGTACTTCTCGATCTTGTGTAAGTGAAATTATACCTAAGCTTGTAAGGATGGTCGATCATGATGCGGACAAGGCCAAGCCTCTCATTATCGATGAATGGAATTATATTTTTGACAATATTGGTAGAGAATTTATGGGTGGTGTTGAAGCTGTAAGGATTGATGTTGGTAAGTACAAGATGGCTACTGGTCACAAGGTTGTTATTCTTAAAAATGACAAGACTCGTTTTACTGCGAAGTGCGATGAAGATGGTTGTGGTTGGAGGATTCACTTTGGCCCTGTGAATGGTGACATTTCTCGGTTTGTGCTAAAAGATTCTAATGCTCACAGGTTAGTAGTTTTCATATTAGTCCACATTACCTATTCTTGTGTTTTGTGTTCAACGTTATTCATTTCTAGGCTTTAATATTTAGTCTTGTTTTAGGTGTACATTATGGTGCACATTACTTGTTGTAGGCTTTTTAGGTGGCACATTGTGGTGCACATTACTTATTCCAGCTTTTTAGGTGTAAATTTCATATTCTTGCTTTGTCTGTGGTTTCTTTTTGCTTATGTGTTGTTTGTTTTGAAATCTTATTAGGTGTACATTGTGGTGCAGATTACTTATTCCAGTTTTTTTTTTTTTTTGTAGCTGTGGTATAGGTTTGAGGTTGAAGAGTCCTGCGGTGACAACCAAGTTAGTTAAGCATTTGATCACTGACAATATACAGGGTGATCCCACTTTAAAACCCAAACAGATCATGTCACTTTTTAAGAAGACTTATGGTTCCAATATTAAGTATCACCATGCCCGTAGAGGGAAACAAGCTGTATTTGAAGAATAGTATGGTGACGACGAGAATTCGTATAGCGATTTAAATTGGTATGTCAAAGCCATTGAGCAAACTAATCCTGATAGCTTTGTGAAGCTTGAAGTTGATCAAGAAACCGGAAGATTTAAGCGGATTTTCCTTTGTTTTGGTGCTTGCAAGCATAGTTATAGGTATCTCAGGCCCATGATTTACTTGGACGCCACTTTCCTTACTGGTAGATTCAGGGGTACTTTGATGGCTGCAACATGTGTAAATGGAAATGATGGTTATTACCCATATGCCTTTGCTATCGTGTCTACTGAAAACAAAGATAATTGGGTTTGGTTTCTTGATAATCTTAAACAAGTGGTCGATGATCATCAGATTGTTTTCCTTAGTGATCGTCACGAAGGACTTTTGCAAGGCATTCCCAGTGTATTTCCTGGTTCATACCACAGTTATTGCTTTTACCACATCAAGTGCAATCTCCCTATTGGATCAGGTGATGTGAATAACAAGGCCGCTATTGATTTGTTTTACAAAGCTGCATATTCTTACACACCAGCGAAATTTGAAGAAGCTTTGCGGAGCATGCATGCAATTGGATGTGGACATGTTGCTAACTATATCAGGACTATTCCAAAGGAGAAATGGGCAAATGCATTTTTCCTTGTATGCAGATATGTTGCTCATTCTTCATCTATTTCCGAGTCATTCAATAACTGGATTCTTGAGTTCAAAAAGCTTCCTGATTTTGATCTTCTCGATGCGATACGGTGAGTTTAATGTTTACTTTTTCATTTGTTTACTGTTTACTGTCGTACACATGGATTTCCTTGATGTGTACAAACTTTTACACATGTTATATCTGTGATTATGCAACTGTGTGTACATTGTTTTACACATGGATATCCTTAATGTGTGCATTGTTGTACACTTGTTTTATCTGTATTTGTTCTAGATCATGTGTTTGATTCTATGTTTTGTGTTTTTATTATTTTAGATTGAAGGTTATGAAGATGAATTCTAAGAGAAGGGTAGAAGGTCTTGAGAATTTCAAAACTAGGCTCACTCCAGTATACGAGGCTATGCTAAAGGAAAACATTGACATTGGTCGTACTTGTACTGTTGTTGAATCCATGGAAAGATTGTATGAAGTCAAATCTCCCCGGTCTCATTCTGTAGATCTATTGCAGAAAACTTGTACGTGTCACAGGTGGAGAGTAAATAGTTTTCCTTGTGCACATGCATGTGCTGCCATTCAAGCTACGAGGGAGGATATTTATTCATTTGTTGAGCCATACTTCACCACTGAAATGTACAACAGGATATACAAGGAGATCATCTTGCCAATCCCCAACTATGACAAGCCGCAGTCTCACGATCCTAGTGATAGAATTATTGTTCCTATTCCTGTTCCTCCGCCTAGTAGACGAAAAACACAACGTATCAAGGGTGCTTGGGAGAAGCAAAAGAAGGCTATGATGTGCACAAAGTTCTTCACCCTTGGTCACCACAACAGAGCTACCTGCCCCATGATTTGATGCTTTTTTCTATGTTTCATTTGTTCAAAATATTCTATGTGTTTGGTCTTTACTTTTGGTAATGTATTTTCAAATTATCTTTGGCGTGGATAATTAGTACCAGGACATGTGTACCATTATGTACACCTTCCTGTGAACTTCAGTTTTTCTTACCTGTATTTTTACATGTGTACCACTAAGTACACCTTGGTGTACAATGGATGCTACTAGTTTATTTTGTTTAGTAATATTCTATGTTTTCCAGATCTGTATAATTAGTAATTACTTTTGCTATGTTCAATTTTTATGTTTTCAGTTCTGCATGATATAAAAAATTTAGTAATATTTTTTATGTCTTCAATTTTTCAGTACATGTGTACCTCTATGTACACCTTAAGGTTTCAAAAATCTTTCAGTACATGTGTACCTCTATGTACACCTTCTAAACATTTTCTGCTCTGTCAGTAAATGTGCACAAACAAGTACACCTTAAGGTTTCAAAACCTGTAATATACACTTCAATGGTAGTGATAAGTCATAAACCTGTAACATCAATAACATCAATATTGAAACTAATAAAAATATTAATTCAAGGTGTTGATAAGTCATAAACAAAGTGATAAAATCTAAAATTTGAAAAGTTGTCTCAAAGATAGAAAATGTTTAGAAGCAATCCAGAAAAGTGATCTTGTATAATGAAGCTTAAAATAAACTCTTCTTCCTCTTCAATGGGTTCATCTGTTTACTCAAGCGCCACTCCTTGTGATAGTCATCAGTTGTTATATCCCACACCTTTTCAAACACTCCGACTTTTTTAAGCATCTTGGCCACCAATTTTTCTCTCATTCCCTGAAAAATTTGTTCGACCCTCTGCTGATCTCTTTCAATAGTATTTTTCTTCTTCATACTTCGTTTCATCAAGTAGCAAGTGTATAGCAGGCAATCTGGATTGATACCTTGAGCAGGACATTGCATGATGTTTATGTCATGTGGTTCTATAGGTGGTTCACCCTTTAAATCTCACTTCTTATTGAGTTCCACCTGTACCACATTTGCCAGTTGTTGTGCATCTTCTTTGTAGTCCTCATTTGACTGCAACGAGTTGTACCACTTCCACTCTTCAGCTTCAAAATCAAACTTCAGAAGCGACCATTGAAGTCCTACTACCATTTTTTCTGTAGAGTGATTGACCGGGATTACAAGAACTTCCAGATTGTCAGGCATGTACCGTATGAAATCAATCACAAGCTTTTGTACAGTGCTCATGATATTACTCTTCACATAGTATTGCAATCAATAAAATGAATTAGGTACACCTATTTAGACATATTAGAAAAATAAGAAGCATATATACTACCGCATATCAAACTTTTTAGGCTTTTAAACAGATGTATGACATAGATGTTGCCATGACGTATGATAAAGGTGTACAACTATGTACACATATGATACAGGTGTACAACTATGTACACACCTAACTAAAATCTAACAATCAAGCATCCATGCAAACACTTAACAGAGTATGTGTCAATCATATAGAATACTGGTGTACATCTATGTCCACACCTAAAGAAATCTACAAACACATAGAACACGCCATTCCAATCAGGTGTACTAGTATGTGCACATCATTAAATTACCTATATATGACATTTGAAAAGTTGTTTTTGAGAAACTTACGTATGCAGTTGGACTCATTACTTCACATCTCATGTAATTTTGATCATCTGGATGACGAATTCTATCGCTAACCATTGCTCTGCAACGTCGATGGACATAGAACTGCAGTACCTCTTGGTCCAGATACTTGTTGAACATCAATTCACGAAGTACTTTTCCCACAATCAGAATTTCTTCCCTGACTATTGGATCTTCGAGCGTTGTTAGTTCCCAAGCTACAGAGATGCATAGTCGTAAAGGAAATGTTAACATGGTGTACATAGTGGTGCACATAACTTTTTTTCAATAAGATTCATTAATTCGTATAATGCGCGCGCGTGAAGTATTGTTTTCTAAACTTACGCCAGGCTTGCATAGTCGAAGAATTTCTGTATCCTTTTTTTGTCCTGTCATGGTTCCATGGCTTGGTATAGTTCTTATTGACGAACATCTGGCAGTGGTCGAAGAGGATGATACTCATTTTCCTTTCTCTTTACTGGTGCAGGATAGCCTGGTTCTTCAACCTCTTTTTGGATCCCCTTGCCTTTCTGATCCACTTTCATCCTAACTTGTCTGGTTTTACCCTCGGCAGTGAAATCAGGAGGAATTTTTTTCTTTGCAGCTCTCTTTGGTGGTGTCTTAGACAACCTTCCAACCGCTTTTGTCTTCAGCATCTCCGCTTCCTTCATCTTCCCAGCTCTTGTCTTTGCTGGTGGTGTCTTCTGCTCTTCCACTTCTTGACTGCTAAAAAATGCATCTCCATGCTGTTGGATGAACTGCACGGCTTCAGCAACGACCCTTTATCGTACATCTTGCGACGACTCTTCTTTTGGATCTTCTTGGATCAACAATTGAAAGCTTGGACATTCGTGGATCACGGTTGCCATCTTTTCCTTCAGGTCAGATGCTGCCATTTTGTAACAACCTTTTTCAAGATTTATGAAAACACTTTCAGACAAGTTGTCTAGAAGGTCCTCAATTGATGCATAAGGATCATTCAGTTTTTCTTCTCCCTGTGTGAGTAAATGCACATCTTCTTCAACCGGCAACATGCCTGTAGGGTTCAGCTGAGATATGGCTTGAGCTGCAATTATTGTAGCCTCATCAATTTCAGCTATTTCAGTGGTATCCTGGTCTTCTTGATATGCAGTTGTCTATGGCAGAGAAGGGCTGAAAAAATGCATCTTTTTTTGTTAGGTTCTACAAAAGTGTACATCTTTGTACACACATACACACAGAAGAAATCAATAAGGTGTACATATTGGTACACATATACAGAAAATGAAAATAAATACGAGCTGAGATAAAAAATTTCATACCTAGGCTTATTAGCAATTCCATATTCAACACCTTGCCTTGTTCCATCCTTTCCATCCTTCTCTTCATTTGTCTTTGACAGAGGAGTGCTAAAAGATGCAAGTTTTGAGAAAAGGTATAAGTTTTAGCATACTGGTGTACAACTATGTACACACATAAAATAGAAATGACTACCACATTTAATAAAAGTGATTTTATAACTTCGCTTTTCAGGAGTTTCAGACGGAACTTCATTCTTTTCAGATTCAGTTCCATGCTTGTCATCGCCACCTTTGCTACCCTCTTTGTCATTGTGATCATCATGCATATCACCACCTTTGCCACCCTGCTCACCATCATCATCCTTATCATGCATATCACCATCTTCATTGTGCTCCTATTCCTCCTCATCTTCCTTGTCATCCTTCTCCTCCTCCTCCGCAATCCCCTCATCTTCCTTGTTCTCTTTCCCATCTTCCTCAACCTTGTCATCATCATCATCCTCCTCCTCCTCTTCCTCCTCCTCCTTCTCCTCCTCCTCCTCCTCCTCCTGCTCCTGCTCCTCCTCCTCCTGATCCTCCTTCTCCTCAATCCCCTCATCTTCTTTGTTCTCCTTCCCATCCTCCTCAACCTTGTCATCATCATCCTCCTCCTCCTCCTCCTCCTCCTCAATCTCCTCATCCTCCTCAGTTTCAAGCCTTATTTCCTTTGCAAATTTAAAGATTTCATCCAAAGTGTGATTATGAAAATCATTCAATTCTCTTTCAGTCAAGTTCATTAGACCAACTTCATTAACTTTTTGGATTTTCTCTTCGATGAAATTAAGAAGCCTTTCTTGCCTCTCCTGAACTTCGATAAGCTCCTCATCCAACTCCTTTCTTTGCATATCTGATTTGTGCAACTTTTCCTTCATTGCATCTATGCTATTTTCTTGTTTCTGCCTCCGGTACTCATCCAAAAGAAATCGCTCTTCATCCGTGTAAGCCTTCACCCATCCTGGTTGCATCTGAAAATATGCCAAAGTATCAAAATTGATCACAGGTGTACAATTTTCTACACATGTGTTAAGAGTGTACATTGTTGTATACACAAGACAAATTTCTTAAAATTTATCAACAATTTACAATCATGTACACCTTATTAAAGGTGTATATCAATGTACATATACTATCATTAGAAAATTTTTTGAGATACCTTTTTCATAGCGTCATTCATGTCTTTCTCGATTGTATTGCTTACGTCGCTGATGATCCACCTTAGAAGCCTTGGCATACCTTCCTCTTTGCTTGGCTGCATGCTTTTGTTGTGTTCAGCAAACCAATGCTGCATTAGCAAATAGGTGAATAGTTATAAATGAAATACAAAGGAACAAACACAATGAACAGAATTATTTAAAATGGTGAATGGATATATCAGGTGTGTATAACTATGTGCACATGTAAACTCACCAACAGATAATATACACAACCATTAACTTTAAGTGGTGCATCGATGTGTTTCTTAATACACGCCATGAGATACTCATGTATATGAACTGGCCAGCAAGTGTTGTTCATTTTATCGAAAGACTCAAAAAAGTGTGCATACTGGTTCTTTCTAATCATACTTCCATTTGCCTGGGTAAAAAACACAGTGATACACAAGTACATAGTAAACAACACCACTAAGTCTTCAGCGTTTATTTGAATCTCCAATTGTGACTTTGGCTTTAGCTTCATGATACGTATGATTTCCTCCTCCACATCTTTTTTTCCCAGCTCATTTCGTTTCCTAAGAGGCAATCTGTTTATCAGTGGACCGTATTTTTTTTCTACTGCAGTTTTTACATCTTCTCCTTTTTCAAGTTCCCTTGCCACCATCTTAATCCCATAAAGTAGAAAGAAATCCTCAGGTTCACTCTTTACTGCCACTTTCTTTTTCTTATTGGGAGTATCAAACATGAAATAATGTCCCCCTTCTTGACAAATTTCATGGCGATACTGTCTCACAATCTTCAAGATTGAGTTTGGGTTCCTAGTCCATATATCATCTCTCTTTTTAGTTGGATCTTTCCCATCTGTCTGATCTGCTCTTTTGTGGATAAAGATATCTACAACAGGCCAGAACGGTCCTTCTTTTTTCTTCTGTAATTGATAATCGGTAAACCATACTTTTCCTCCTCGTTCTTTTTCATCTTCCTCAAGGTTTGTATTCACAAAGTCACTGATAGCATGAAAACTTGATCTATATGGTTTGCTGGTATCTACGAAAATGAACAAAGAAGAATAATACATTCATTATACTCATAACTACAAAATAGTCACATAGCACTAATCAAATAAGAATAATACAGGTGTAAAAGTCATTACACTCTTACAAAAATCTAACGAAATCAGTTTCAAACCACAATTCAGGCATGCTGGTGTACATACAGGTACACTGGTACCATAAGTGTTGATAAAACAGTTTCCATGCTGGTGTACATACAGGTACACTGGTACCACAAGAAATATACACACATGAACAAGAAATCTAAACACAAATCACTCCACCAGCATGCTGGTATACATATCTCTACACACCCACAACAAACCACATAAAAATTGCAAAAAAAAATGATAAAACTGTGAAACAAAGCCTCCACCAGCATGCTGGTGTACATATCTCTACACACCCACAACAAACCACATAAAAATTGCAAAGAAAGTGATAGAACTGTGAAACAAATCCTGCAACAACATGCTGGTGTACATATCTCTACACACCCACAACTAACCACATAAAAATTGCAAAGAAAGTGATAGAACTGTGAAACAAAGCCTGCAACAACATGCTGGTGTACATATCTCTACACACCAACAAAAAACCACATAAAAATTGCAAAAAAGTGATAAAACTGTGAAACAAAGCCTGCAACAGCATGCTGGTGTACATATCTCTACACACCCACAACATACCACATAAAAATTGCAAAGAAAGTGATAGAACTGTGAAACAAATCCTGCAACAACATGCTTTTAAATTATATCTTTAAACAATTCTAAACTTTCAAGGTGTACATATCTCTACACACCTACAATAGACCACATAAAAATTGCAAAGAAAGTGATAGAAATGTGAAACAAAGCCTCCACCAGCATGTTGGTGTACATATCTATACATACCCACAACATACCACATAAAAATTGCAAAAAAAGTGATAGAACTGTGAAAAAAAGCCTCCATCAGCATGCTGGTGTACATATCTCTACACACCCACAACAAACCACATAAAAATTGCAAAAAAAGTGATAAAACTGTGAAACAAAGCCTCCACCAGCATGATGGTGTACATATCTCTACACACCAACAACATGAGATGGACAACAACCTGAAATCATACACATCAGAACACAAAAACTTGATATAGCATGCCTGTGTATAGATCTGTACACTGGTAAAACATAATAGATGGACAAGAGTTTGAAGTAGCGTTACCCTTTTTTGTTTTTGAACCAACTCCTTCAACTCTTGTTGAACTGCTTTAGATTTTGATTTCTTCTTAGGTGGTGGTGCTTTTGAAGAATCTCCTTCAACTGTTGTTGTTGAAATTGCTACAGATTTTGATTTCTTCTTAGGTCTTGGTGCTTCCGAAGAATCTCCTTGAACTGTTGATGTTGAAATTGCTACATATTTTGATCTCGTCTTCGGTGGTGGTGCTTTTGTAGAATCTACTTCAACTATTATTGGTGTATCAGTAGATTATTTTGTTGATTTTCGCTTTGCAACTGGTTTTTTAGGAATCACCATTATGTTACTGCTACTGTATTCATCAATTCTTTGAAAATCCAAGGTTTGATTTCGAAACTTTAGGGTTTGGATTTTCGATTTTGGATTTTAGGTTAAAGTTATCTCTTGGTTTTCTTTTTTGTGAGTTTTTTTAATCTTCTCTCTTCTGCTAAATGAATTACTAACATTTCCGGGTTTTTTTTTCAGTTTTTTTTTTTTTGAACCAACGTGTCTCTTCCACATTAACTGTGTCAGTTACAAAACTATTTTAATTCGCCGCATGTTTGCTGTATGAGACGCGTGCGAAGGATAGCAGAATCTTTACACATTTTCAAATTAGTTTTGGACTAATCTGTTCCTAGTCGGATCGGTATGGACTAATCCTTATATTTGAGGGGGGTTTTGGACTGAACCGTTTTTTTCCCTATTATTTTTGAGACTTGTTCGCAGAAGGGATATAAGGGAACAGAGGAGGCCGGATGGAGTTCAGGGGGGATAGGCTGCGGCTGCAGTGCCTACGACTAGGGTTTGTAATTGGTGTTCTCCATTTTCATTTTGATTAGCGATTAATTCGATTATTATCTTTGATATATTTATGGCTTTTAAGAAAGCCATGTTTTGCTAGTTTTCTTGTTTGTAACTAGGGTTTTTATGGTTGAAACTATATGGGTATTAGGCTACATTGAATTGTTTATCAAGCAATAGACCATTGTGATTTGATTATATTAATTTTTGAGTAATTGTTTATCGATTGATTGCAAACCAAGTTGTTGTTTAACCGGTTTTAAGAACCTTTATGCATAATTGATAGTATTACAAATATGTTTGGTCTCATTGTTTGATAGTCCATACTTGGGTTAAATTCTTTGATGGGTTATGCTTAAAATAGTCAAATAATATTTGTGAACTAATATTTAGTTTCGTATAATTTTCTCGCTGATGCAATTTGATGGTGTATGCTTGGATTTATTCTTTTGATGCACCATGCTTAGGGTATACTAGTGATATTTGCGACTCTATGCTTATAATAGGTGAACTCAATAGAACGAAAAATAAACAAATATTCATAATTATGTTTCATTTCAGTAATTGAATAGAAATAGTAGTGGATATCATAAAACCCTGGTTACTGACTCTTTCTCATTGATTTTATTTTTATTAGTTTAATTTTATTATTTCGTTTTCAATTATAAAAATCCAAAAACATCATTTCTGGTTAATGTTTATTAGAGATATTGATTACAATATTTCCACCGCTCCTCGTGGGAACGACCCGTACTTGCCTCTCCTATCATTGCTTCATTTTCTGCGAATTTCTGAATTACTCTGCGACATTTTGAATAATCTGCGAATAGTATCTTGAGAAATTCTGATTATTATTCTCTTTATCTTTCTCACAATGAACACAATTTACCTGCAAAAACAGTTAATGTTTGCAATTATTCTATTGGTCTTATTTTGCCTTCCTAGTTAAAGGTCTTATTTTGCCAATTTTTGTTTTTGCGACAAAATCGCAGGACGTCCTTTCATTCGCATGTAAAGACCCATTGATCTTGCCTTATCCACGTTTTGTCAATTTGTTGCAACAATATGACAGGCCTAAATATTCTTGCGAATATAAAGCCCCATGACATTGTCGTCTTGCGATGAAATCGCAGGACGTCTTTAGACTTTCATGAAATGACCCATTGATCTCATCTTATCTCATCTCTTGGCTTTTTGCCTCTGTATATATTTGATGCACAAATATGACAAGCCTTAATACTCTTGCGAGCAAGAATTCTCATGAAATTTTCGCCTTAAGACACTTATCAGCTCCCTAATGGAAGGTGCCGCCCTTATCTCCCCCATGGTTGACCCTTTAAGGAGGCGTACATCGACCATACAAGACTAGATCCTCCCATCCAGATTTACCAATAACCGGTTGTTTTCGCAGCCTCTTATCCTTTTTGCCTATATGGCTTATAGTTACGAGATTGCACCCTAAGTGGGGTTTTCTTCAGGATGAGTGCATCATAGTCAAGACTTGCCAAGAATGGCCAGGGTAGGTTCATCCGCCCCAGGCACTCTTGGCTCAACCATGTGCCGCGGCGCCTTGATCATATTCTGCACTCCTTAGAAGAGATCCTCGGTCGTCCAACCAGGGTATAACCTTATATATATAGTTGGAATTCCAAAGTACCTCTCCCGGATAGGCTTTCTTGAGCCCCACATCTCCATGACTCAAGTTCCAGTAGCGGTATAACCTTATCCTTGAGCCATGCAACCAGATACCCCCTTAAATGACGTACTTTAGGTCTTACATTTGCCTCTTGAGAAATTTTATTCGCGAACTAGGGTGTATACCATAAAGGTTCGTCCTATTCTGCGAAATTTTATTCGCGTTTCTTGCGATGTTTTCGCATATTCTTATTCAGTTTTGATTTTGAATGTTCTCGCAGCAATTTATTCAGCAAAGTTTTGTTCACTTTCACTATCTGACAATAATCTTTACAATCCCATTCTCAAAAATACTTATTGGTAATACTTCTTTAGATATAATCTATTCTATGGTCTATTGAGTCTTTGACCGACGTATTTTCCCTCTGGATCCATCAATTTATATGCCCATGTTCCAACTATCTCTTTGATGATATATGGTCCATCCCATTTTCTCGCCAATTTACCACCATTTTATCGCTGGTAACCTGGTGTTTCTCGCAGCACTAAATCACCTGGTTGGAATTCACGTTTTTTGACACGTTTGTTGTACTTGCGATCTAATCTTCGCTGATAATTTTCCATATGTTGTAAAGCCTTCTCTCTCTTCTCTTCTAACTCATCAAGTTAATTTAGAATCATTCCAGCACTAATATTCTTCTCCCAAGCCTCTCTTTTTGTTGTAGTAATAGTAACCTCTGTTGGTAATACTGCTTCAACACCATATGTTAAACAAAAAGGTGTCATCCCCGTTGCTTCTCTTCTAGTTGTGTTGTAAGCCTAGACTGCATTATGGATATGTTCACACCATGCTCTATGGTATCCTTCTAGATTATTTTTTAAGATGTCTGCGATTGTCTTATTAGTTGCCTCAGCCTGACCATTAGCTTGTGGGTATAAAGGAGTAGATTTTCCACATCTTATCTTAAATGCATTGAGTAGTAGTAGTTCTATGTTCTGCCCCTCAAACTGTTTTCCATTATCAGACACCAACTGTGCTGGAATTCCAAATCTGCAAATAATATTTTCAAATATGAATGTAAATATATCTTTGTCGCGGATATGTTGTACTGCTTTTACTTCTGCTCATTTTGTGAAGTAATCTGTTGCGACAATTAAGTATCTCTTTTGCCCTGATCCTAGTACAAATGGCCCCACAATATCTAAGCCCCATTTTCCAAAAGGCCATACACTTGTTGAAGATGATAATGGTGCCCCTGGTGCATGTATCTTTCTTCCATGTCGCTGGCAATTTTCGCAACGTCTTGACAGTTGTTTCGCATCTTCATGCATATACGTCCAGTAATATCCTTGCATTTTTGTTCTGTATGCCAAAGATCTCCCTCCGCTGTGATTACCATCATCCCCACTATGCAACATTTTTAGCACTTTTTCTCCTTCTTCCCTTGTCAAGCATCTAAGTGACGGCCCATTGAAAGATTTGCGATATAATACTCCATCTCTTAACTCATAATTTGTTGCACGACTTTTCAACTTGTGTGCTTCTAATCTGTTTCTTGGTATTTCTCCTCTCGCCAAATATGCATGGAGCTCTGCTCGCCAATCTGCAATATTACCTCTTGGTTCTTCTTCGCCACTTTCTACATCATTACATCTGCTTCTTCTTCTTCTTCTTTATTAATTGAAGGTGATATAAGTGTCTGAATTTTTATGCATCTCGCAGTTGGATCTGTCATCATACTTGAAATGAAAGCATAAGCGTCTGCGAGTCTATTGTCCTTCCTTGATATGTTTCTCCACCTTATTTGAGGAATTTTCGCAGATAAATCTTCAACAATTTTTTTGTATTTCTTCAAAGATGGTTCATTTGTAGTGTATTTTCCTGTTATCTAGCAAATAACTAGCTGCTAGTCACTCGTAATTCTGGCATTCTCCAATTTCATTTCTACTGCGAATTTTAGGGCATGTATTACTGCTTCATATTCTGTTTCATTATTAGTGGATGCAAATTCCAATCTAAATGAGAAAGCCATTTTTGCTCCTTCTGGCGAGATTAAGACAATCCCAATTCCATTACCTTCTCCATTTGAGGATCCATCTACCAGTATTTCCCATATATTTGATTCTGTTAATAAGTCTTTTGGATCTCCATTCTCTTCTTGTATATCCATCATATCCTCTATTGCTTCATCATCTTCTATACGAAATTCTACAAAAAGTCTGTTATAACTTGCGATTTTGTTGAAGATAAAACTTCATATTTGATTTCAAAATGACCAACTTGCGCATTCCACCTTTCAAATCTGCTTGACCTCTTTGAGTTTTTCATCACTGACTCATTGGTACTTTTGTTAACACTTTGATTTTATGTGCTTGAAAATATATACGAAGTTTAAATGTTGGATAAACCAATGCTAGAATCAGTTTTTCAATCTTTGAGTAATTTATTTCTGCAGCATTAAACATTTTACTGATGTAATAGATTGGTTTTTCCACTCATGCATCTACTCGCAACAATACTGCACTCAATGCATGCGAAGTTGTCGCAAGATAAATTAATAACTCTTCTCCTGGTTCTGCTTTTTACATAATAGATATATTTATCAGATATTCTTTTATCCCTTGAAAAGCTTTTTTACATTCATCCGTCCATTTGAACTTTGTCCCCTTTTTAAGAATGTTGAAGAAATATTTGCACTTGTCTGATGATCGCGAAATAAACCTTCCTAGCGAGGCTAAGAGTCCATTTTATTTCTTCACATCTATCACTGTCGCAGGAGTTGGCATATCTCAAACTGCTTGTACTTTCTCTGGGTCAACTTGTATTCCTTCTTTTGATACAATGTAACCTAAAAAAAATCCCGGCGCAACTCCAAAGACACACTTTTTAGGATTCACCTAAATGTTAAATTGCCGCATTTGATCAAAAATCTCCTTCAAATCTTGTGTATGGTTCTTAGCTTCCTTGCTTTTTATTAACATGTCATCTACATACACCTCTAATGTTTTATGTATCCATTTCGCAAATACCTTCTCCACCATTCGTTGGTATGTTTCTCCTGCATTTCGCAACCCAAATGGCATTTTTGTATAACAATATAATCCTCTTGGAGCAAAAAATGCAGTATGCTCTTGATCTTCTTCAGCCAGTGGAATTTAATTATAACCTTTATACCCATCCAATGAAGACAGCCTTTCATTTCCCGCTGTTGATTCAACCATTTGAGGAATAGCTGGTAATGGAAAACTATCTTTTGGACAAGCTTTATTTAAATCAATAAAGTCTGTACAAATTCTTATCCCTTTTTTTTTCTTTCGGACCACCACCATATTTGCTATCCATTCCGGATATTTTGCTTGCCTTATGATTCATGCATCAAGCATCTTCTGTGATTCTTCTTCTATTTTAGGATGATAAGTTGTCGCAATTTTTCTTATCCTCTGTTTAAATGGTCTTGAATCTTTGTTAATTTCCAATTTATGACATGCAACTGATAGATCTATTCTAGGTACCTCATCCATATTCCACGCAAATATATCTTTATACTCTCGCAAGAGATTTACGGTTCTCGCTTCTTCATCCGCGCCCATCTTAGTTCCAATTTTTAACATTTTAGGTTCTTCTTCAGTCCCAATATTTATTTCTTTTATTGGTTCCGCTGAAGTATACATTGGTGTTGGCTCTTTTATAATTGTCGCAGGTTTACCTTCTTCTTGCAATATTTCGCTAGGTATTCCTTTTCCTTCTTCTGTTCTGATCATATAAATTCTAAATTCTTCTTATTTCTTTGCCTCTTTTGCTATTTTTCTGCGAATCTTTCGTTGTTTTGCGCATCCTTCATAATTCTTCACTTCAATTTGATTGCATAAACTCGCAATATCAACATCTCCTCTAATTTCTCCAATTCCACTTGGCATAGGAAATTTAATGCATTGATGTAATGTTGACGCTACAGCCTTAATTGCATATATCCTTGGTCTTCCCAATAGCATGTTATATGGAGATTCCATATCCACCACACAAAGTGTTACTTGTGTTTCAATTTCCCCTAATGGAATTCGCACCACTATTTCTCCTTTAGGTTTTGTTATAGATTTTCCAAATCCATGAATGTGATAAGTTGAACAAGACATTTCTTCATATTTATATCCATTCTCTTAAATGTATGATAAAACATTATATCAACCGAACTTCCAACATCCACTAAAGTCCTAGTCACAGCCCATTCTTCCGTGGATTTAGTTAATTTTCCCTTCTCCTTTCGTGCAGCTGTTACTGTGATTATCAAAGGAGATGTGTGATTCAAATTTTCTTCTGATATTTATGTTGTTGTGAACATAATTTTCTGCTTTTCCCAATCCTTAAGAGGTTATTGTTTCTCCACCGTCATAATCGTCTTTCCTTCAAAATCTCGTTTATGTAATCTTCCTCTCCTATTTTCATGAAATTCGTCAATCATCGTTTTTGTGATTGCATTACATTCCAACTTCCTTTTATTTCCATTGATCTTGATTACTCTTCTTCCTTCATCCGATTTGTTGTTTTCTTCTATCATTTTCTTGATTTGAACAATCTTCACCACAATTTTCACAAATTTTCCCTTTCAAATCCCTGTTTCGGGCGCCAAAATGTAGTAGCAGAAAATCCCACACTACACCCCTCACAAGAATTTGCACAATCAATTTATGAACAATTAATCAGGAATGACGATTTTCATTAATTGACACTTATAAAATTATAAAGGAAAAAGGAAATTAAAATACAATCACTATGTTTAGAATTTTCTCTCTCCTAAAAACTTTCATAGCATTCCAAAAATTATCTCCCCCTCTCAAGTTTTTTTCATCCCCTATATATAGGGTATTTGATAATGGATGACAGCTCATAGACAGCTAAGATATCCCTTAATTTCGGATCTAACTTGTGATATCTTCGCGAGTGCACAAATGTTAACCCTCGCAAACACTCTATTCTTCGCAGGATCTTTACGTTTTCTTCATATTTCTACCATCGTTATTTGTTGCATCGTTCTTTTAATCTTTTCTGCAACGCTCGCCAGTGTCTTTAGTGAAAACTTCGCAAGAATATTCTTGTTGTGATATTCTGATCCTACAGTACTCACATGGAGGTAGAACCGAAACTTTTTTTGGTAGAACCGTAAACCCATGAGTTTTGATTGAGTGTTACTTGATCAATCACGTAGTTGTTGAAAGTCAGATGAACCAATTCTAAACTTGTTTGGAAGCGTGGTAAATCGGTTTCAAGTGAACAAGTATGAAAAAGAACTTGCAAGAGTAAGATGTCGACACACTTTGAACACAGTGCATTAATGCTTATTCTATATTGTTCAAAGATATTCCTTAACGGCTAAGAAGGAAGTAAATCCCAAGATCGAATTTAAATAAGTTAAGAATCTTTTTAATTAAGGGTTTTTAATTATATATGGAAAATAAGAATTAATAATGTGCATTTGCTAATTAAATATTTTCCATGGAGATTCGATCATGTATTTTTGGAAAGTGCATTCACAGGAATTATGAAAACCGAATTTGGTGGAGTAATGAATAATATCTTGAGAATATTTTCGATTTTGGAAATTCCTTGGTGTCCAAACTTCCTTGTCTATAAATACTTTGAGTTTGCATTTCTAACAAACTAATCCTGCGTAACATAGACTTCATCTTTTGTCTTTGTTACTGGTGAAGACGCCTATCGGAGAGGAGAGTAATCTAATTAGGTGAAATCTCTTACAGTCGCTCAATTTAAAGTCTTTTTTGGGATTGAGAAGTTCTAGCACGACCCGTTGGTGGGAAACTAGATATTACGGTTTATCTTTATTTTTCGTATTGATTTGATTGACTAACGATGGTTGAACTTTGATTGCACCTAGTTTTTTTATGCTTGAGAATATTCTCTTCTACTATAAGATTCACTCAAACTAGTTCAAGGTTTCGACATGGATCTTTAGACTGTTGTTAGATCTAAAGACGATCTTGTGATAATCCATTGTTAATAGACTCTGTTATGTGTGTGATTGATCACAAGAGATTCAAGTAGTTTTGTGCAGATGTTTATTGAAGATCTAAGAAAATTTGAAGACAAAGAAGATATTGAAGATTTCTGACTTGGTTTTTATAATCTTTGGTGTGCACAATACTTGTTTGGTAAAAAGAGGATTCAATTAATAATCGGTTTATCCTTGTGGTAGATTGGATTGATTAATTGAGAAGATCGGCATCAACAAAGTTCTTTGGATTAAGAGTGTTGATTGGCTTAATCTTAAACGATTTCCTTTGGGTGATTGAATATAAGATAGATATTGGAACCTGGCAAAGGAGTTTATGTTAAGATAAACAAGGGAACCTTTGCGCAACTCATATCACTTGGTTGAAGATAGTTGATACCAAACAGATTTGTTGTTCCTTTACTATTTAGAATACGAACCAAAGGAAATGGTCCAAGTACATGACTTGTTTACAGGTTGGAGGCGTGGGAATACAGACGGAACTAGGTGAACTATAGGTTTAGTTGCTTAGTCTCAACTATACGAAGTTGGTTTATTTTATATAGCGGCTTAATCCTGAGAGTATTCAATTCTCGACTAGGTCCCGGGGTTTTTATGCATTTGAGGTTTCCTCGTTAACAAAATCTTGTTGTGTTATTTACTTTATATTTCCGCATTATAATTTTTTTATTATAATTAAAGTAAATTGCACAAACGTTAATTCCTATTTACTTGATACGTGAATCCTATAGAGTTTGTTAAGTCCGAACCTTTGTATCAAGTAAACACACTTTGTTGTCGTATTGTCTCGATCTCGTATCCATAGACGATCACACAAAGTATGAACCGATTTGTTGTATTGTCTCGACTCAGTCCATAGACAATCGCTTTCGGGGAAAGAACTTCTAGGAAGGAAAAGTAATAGCTTGAGGTATAATTAGTGTACCCTCTCCTTTTCACCTTTACAGCCCAAGAGTTGCTTCGGCAAAATTGAAAACTTTTGGTACCAATCTTCCTATAACAGATAAACCTATTTGATTTCCTTTTATATCAAATATCAAGATTTGGAAATCTATTTGCAATAAACAAATCTAGCAAACCTCACAAATCCGGAACTTATGACTCCCGAAGAGCAGCCTAGATTCTTAACCACCTCTAAAGAACAATCTTCAAAAGATCACTTAAGATTAATTTTCAGGTATCTATCTGAGACGAAGAGAACTTCGTGAATATTATCTATCCTGCCTGAAAGATATTATAAAAACCTCGATAGAAGAAAAGAAAGATTGGGATACACGAACTATTAAGGTAAAGATGGTCGGACCTGGCTTCACGAATCCCCAAAGAGAAGTCAACCAGGACACAAAGTGTCAGGGATTGATTTTCCCAGTTGAAAGAGAATCTCTATTTATAGTTTTCAAAGACCATGGGTTGCTTAGTGTTAGATAAATGCTCGGTCGAACTCGCAAGCGTTGCTATCTCAAGCTTGTTTGTCAATGTTAGTGAACAAAACTATAAGTCTTGATTTCTAGTCTACTTATAGCTAAGTCTCGGATTAGGATAGTAAGTGTAGTTGAGCCTTAGACTCCACGGCGTTCATCAATTGAAGACGAAGAACTACTAAGGAGAGCTTGTGGAACTTCATCAACAAAAGGTATATGGAGACTAAAACTCATCTATCACTTGGAAAGTCTATTTATACTCTATATCCTATATTGAGACAAAAGTCGTATTACTATATAGTATTCGATTATGCACATTTGACATTTCGAGCTGAGTTTAACTCGCTTACATATTTCTCGAAATATGATTTGGTAAGATTTCGCTTCAACCAAGTTCATCTTATATTCTTGACGAAAGTCAAAAGATGGTCATGTGAAAATCGCCGAGTAACATCTTACATGGTTTGTGTGCTACAATCATTTGATGAAGACTTGGAATGTTTCGTAAATCACATTACTGAACACATTGACTTATGAAGAGTAAACAAACTATAATTACATAAATGTTAATAATATTTATGGGACTTAATAATATTTGTAAGAGTAGTTAGAATAATAGTTCAACCATCAACGTTACTAATAAAATATTATAATAGTAATTATAGATGATAATCAAAGTAATAATAATTTTAATGAAGTAATGATTAGCATTATCATTTAGTATCACATTGAACTTAGCTTAACCAAAATTTCATTAAAGATATAGAAATAATCATTAAAGATCTAATAATGACTAATAATTTTTATTAACGAAGTAATTAATTACAAATTAGGGATATATGCTTTTCGTTTAAACTAAATAATTAATATAATACTTCTTAGACGTTAGACTTAAAAAAGCGAGGATATAATATATAAATAAATAAAGACTCAACTTGTTAGTAATCTTGTACTGGAGTTATCTTTAGTCTAACAAATGATCCAATAAATCTCTAAAATGAAACAAATATACATGAGGTAGTAATAATAGCATTCGGAACTTAATGTAATATTATAATTAAAATAAAATAAATTCCTATATTAATAGGATCCTCTTTGTAAATAGATTTAATCATCTTTTGAACAAAAAAATTAGTATGACGAACTTGTTAGAATTTAAATTAGTATTATATTGGGTATAACTTAAATTAAAATTTATTAACAAATATATAGCGATAAAATAATGATTGAGATTGAATATCTATGGAAAATTATTAGTGCTTATCTATGGTTAAATTTTGCAAAGTTAACTAACAACAAATTAGAATCATATGCTTTGCGTTTAAACCAGATAGTTAACATACGACTTATTATTAGGTAGAATTAAGTATGTGAGATCATATAATGCATAGCATAAAAATTAAACTTGTTAACGATCTTATACCTAGATTATCTTTAGTCCAATAAATGATTCACTAAATTATACACATGAAGTGATATTTATAGTATTTGAATGCTTAGCACAAAATTAGACTTAAAGGAGAATAAATTTGCCTATGAATAAAATACTTATTATTAATACCAAAGTCTAAATACTATTAAGACATATTAAAATTTTATGAAGACTCAAATTTACATCATATTAAATTCAGAACTAGTCATAAAAATAAGATATAATATACGGATTCAATCTGAATAAATAAAATTTGTTATATCAATCTTTACGTGAAAGTGGAATTATATGTACAAGATTAAGGCTTAATAAAAAAAACTAGAAAAACTAAGTATCATTGCTAAATAGTTATACCATGGCTGAGACTCGGGCTTATTGTTATCTTGCTTCTCAAAGCCAGACTACTTCAGTGCAGAAAGTGATCCTTGGTAATTTATTCTCACCAGACAAAGGTTCGGCTTATCAGTTGGATCTTCAGACCTTCACCCAGGTATGTGGATTACCGTCTAATTATTGCGTCGATGATTCTGCCCCCCCTTCTATGCATTCTTTGGCAGTATTTTATTTTGATGCAATTAAGAAGCAAATCCCATACCAATTTCTTATGGCTGAAAGAGATTCCATCTTATGGCAATGCAACTGTGTCAAGCACGCACAAGACTACCTTTTGGCGGTGCCTATTAGTGGGCTTAATCAATGCCTCGGGCCTAGAAAATTTCGAGTTGTGCTCTGTTATCGCCTCGGTATTCCTATGTTTGTTGAGAATAGTTCATGTCCAAGTTGTAGCAAACCTATGGACATCTTTGGTGATCATGCGCTTCATTGTTCTAAGGATATTGGGTATAAGTTTTTCCATACTGTTGTTCGTGATATTGTCATCGACATTTGTTACAAAGCCAATGTACCTGCGCGCAAGGAGGTTTCTCTAGGTCTTCATTCGGATGATGGTAGAGATCTAAAGCCAGCTGATATTCTTGTTCTTAACTGTAAAAATGGGAAAGATGTTTGTATGGATGTCACATGTGTTTCTCCATTCACTGGTGAGGGTGTCCGCTCCTTTGCCCCTTAGAAAGGCTATTTATGGTGCCATTTCTCGTAAATGCACCAAGTATTTGGACAAGTGTGCTGCACATGGTTACGGCTTGGGTGTTCTGGCCTTCTCTACTTTAGGGGAGCTTGGAGAAGATACTCTTGTTATTTCCAAGCATCTACAGAATTGTTTGGTGAGCAATGACGCCAGTAGTGGCTTAGGTAGTTTTATTTTTTATAGATTAGGCGTTGAAATTCAAAGAGGAGTTAGAGCCCAGCTTGTTTCTAGGTTACCAACCAGAAGCTCTGTATGAGTTTTTGTTAGTTAACTTTGTAGTTTCAGGAAATCCTACACTACATTTTGGCGCCCGAAACAGGGATTGAATTAACGAAAATCATAGAAAAAGTGAAGAAGAAGGTAAGAATTGTTCAAGATTAAGAAAATCATTAAACAAATTGGTAAAATAATTGAAGGAAGAATGATTAAAATCAAAGAGGATTGTAGAAAATTGAAGTGTGGTATGGTAACAAGAACAATGATTGATAGATTTCATGAAAATATTAAGGGGAAGATACATAAACGGGATTTTGAAGGAAGGAAAATTATGACGGTGGAGAAAATATCATCATTGAAATATTGAGAAAAGCAGGAGATCACATTCACAGCAACAGAAGTACCAGAAGAAAATTTGAGTCATGCATCTCCTTTGGTAATCACGGTATCTACTATACCAATGAGAAGAGAAAAATCAATAAAATCTGTAGAAGAGTGGGCTATGAATAGAACTTTGGTGGATGCAGGAAGTTCTGTGGATATATTATTTTATCATACTTTTAAGAAAATGGGATATAAGGATGAAGAAATGTCTTGTTCAACATATCATATTCATGGCTTTGGAAAATCTTTAACAAAACCTAAAGGCGAAATAGTGGTACGAATTCCGCTAGAAGAAATTGAAACACAAGTAGCATTATGTGTGGTAGACGTGGAATCACTGTATAACATGATATTGGGAAGACCATGGATACATGCAATCAAGGCTGTAGCATCAACATTGCATCAATGCATCAAATTTCCTATGCCCAGTGGAATTGGAGAAATTAAAGGAGATACAAATTTCTCGAAGCTGTGTTATCAAATTGAAGTAAGAAATTATGAAGAGCGTCCAAAGCTGCGAAAAGCTCGCAGAAAATCGGCGAGGGAAACGGAGAAAGAAGAAGAGTTTAAAATTTACATGATAAGAGCAAAAGAAGGAAAAGGAATACCCAGCGAAATTTCGCGAGAGTCATGAAAGCACCAACACCAATGGGAGAACATGAATCCAGTTACACTGTAGCAGAACCAACAAAGGAAGTAAATATTGGGAGTAAAGAAGAGCCTAAAATATTGAGAATTGGGACTAAAATGGAGGCAGAGGAGGAAGAAAGAACTATAAATCTTTTGCGAGAATATAAAAACATCTTCGCATGGAGCATGGATGAAATTCCAGGGATAGATCCCTCAATAGCATGTCATAAATTAGAAATCAACAAACATGTAAGACCATTCAAACAAACAATAAGGAAAATCTCAACAACATACCATTCCCAAATAGAAGAAGAACTACAGAAAATGCTTGATGCAGGAATTATAAGGCAAACAAAATATACATAGTGGATTGCAAATATGGTGGTGGTCCCAAAGAAGAACAAGGGGATAAGAATTTGCATAGACTTTACTGATTTAAACAAAGTTTGTCCTAAAGATAGTTTTCCATTACCAGATATCCCACAAATGGTCGAATCAGCAGCGGGAAATGCTAGAATATCTTCATTGGATGTATATAAAGGATATAATCAAATCCCACTCGCTGAAAAAATCAAGAGCATACCGCATTTTTTGCTCCAAGAGGATTATATTGTTATAAAAAGATTCCCTTTGGCTTACGAAATGTTGGTGCAACATATCAAAGAATGGTAGAGAAGGTGTTCGCAAAGTGGATCCACAAAACATTAGAAGTGTATGTAGATGATATGCTGATTAAAAGTAAAGAATCTGAGAATCATGTGCAAGATTTGAAAGAGATTTTTGATCAAATGCGACAATTTAATATCAAAGTGAATCCTGACAAATGTACTTTTGGAGTAACTTCAGGAAAAAATTTGGGGTATATTATTTCAAAAGAAGGAATACAAGTTGATCCAACAAAAGTGCAAGAAATTCGCGATATGCCAACGCCTGCGACGGTAAAAGATGTGCAAAAATTGAATAGACTCTTATCCTCGCTAGGAAGATTCATCTCGCGATCTTCAGACAAGTGTAAACATTTTTTCGATATACTCAAGAAGGGAACAAAATTCAAGTGGACAGATGAATGTGAAAAGGCTTTTCAAGGAATAAAAGAACATTTAATGAACATAACTATCTTACAAAAAGCTGAACCGGGAGAAGAACTATTGATTTATCTCGCAACAACCACATATGCGCTAAGTGTTGTGTTGCTGCGAGTAGATACAGGGGTAGAAAAACCAATTTATTACATCAGTAAAACATTTAATTCTGCAGAGAGAAATTATTCAAAGATTGAGAAACTAATTCTAGCGTTGGTGCATGCAACTTTTAAGCTTCGCATCTACTTTCAAGCACATAAGGTCAAAGTGTTAACAAAAGTGCCAATTGAGTCAGTAATATAAAATTCAAAAAGATCAGGTAGAGTTGAGAGATGGAATGCACAAGTAGGACACTTTGATATCCAATATGAAATTTTATCCTCACCAAAGTCACAAGTTATCGCAGATTTCTTAGCTAAATTTCCTTTAGAAGATGATGAAGCCTTGGAAGAGATGATGGATATAGAAGAGGAGCATGGAGATCCAAAAGAGCTATTAACAGAACCCGGCAGATGGGAGATATTGGTGGATGGATCATCAAATGGAGAAGGAAATTGGATTGGAGTTGTTTTTATTTCGCCAGAAGGAGAAAAAACAGCTTTTTCATTTAGATTAGAATTTGCATCCATTAATAATGAGACAAAATATGAGGCCGTGATTCATGCTTTAAAATTTGCGTTAGAAATGAAGTTGGAAAATGCTAGAATCACCAGCGATTCACAATTGGTTATTCGCCAGATAAAAGGAGAATACACAACAAATGAACCATCTTTGAGAAAGTATAAAAGACTAGTTAAAGAATTGTCTGCGAGGATTCCAAAAATAAAATGGAGACACATATCAAGGAAAGATAATAGGCTCGCAGATGATTTTGCTTTCATATCCAGTATGATGACAAATCCAGCTGCGAGATGCATAAAAATTCAAAAACTTTTATTACCAGTGATAAACAAGGAAGAAGAAGAGGAAGATGTGATGATGGTAGAAGTTTGCGAGGAAGAATCAAAGAGCAACATTACAGATTGGAGAGAAGATCTTCATGCATACTTGGCAAGAGGAGAAATCCCAAGAAATCGATTAGAGGCACATAAATTAAAAAGTAGGGCAACCAACTATGAGTTAAGAGATGGAGTATTATATCGCAGATCTTTTAGTGGACCATTGCTAAGATGTTTGACGAGGGAGGAAGGACAAAAAATATTGAAGATGTTGCATAGTGGTGATGCTGGTAATCATAGTGGAGGAAGATCTTTGGCATATAGAACAAAAATGCAAGGCTATTACTGGCCATATATGCATGAAGATACAAAGCAACTCTCAAGGCGTTGTGAAGATTGCCAGCGATATGGAAAGAATATATATGCACCAGGAGAACCATTATCATCTTCAACAAGTGTATGTCCTTTTGGGAAATGGGGATTAGATATTGTGGGACCATTTAAGCCTAGCTCTGGAAAAATAAGATATCTAATTGTCACAACAGATTATTTCACAAAGTGTGGAGAAGTAAAGGCAGTACAACATATCCGCGATAAAGATATTTTTACATTCATATTTGAGAATATAATTTGCAGATTTGGGATTCCAGCATAGTTGGTGTCTGATAATGGAAAGAAATTTGAAGGGAAGAATATAGAATTGCTACTCAATGCATTTAAGATAAAATGTGGAAAATCTACTCCTTTATACCCACAAGCAAGTGGTCAAGCTGAAGCAACTAATAAGACAATCGCAGACATCTTAAAAAAGAAGCAATAAGGATACCACAGAGAATGGTGTGAGCAAGTACATAATGCAATATTGGCTTACAATACAACTAGACAGGAAGCTACTGGAATGTCACCTTTTTGTTTTACATATGGGTTTGAAGCTGTGTTACCAACAGAATTAGCTATTCCTAAAACAAAAAGAGAGGCTTGGGAAAGAAATCTAAGTGCTGGAATGATTTTAAATAAATTGGATGAATTAAAAGAAAATAGAGAAAAGACTTTACAACATATGGAAAATTACCAGCGAAGATTAGCTCGCGAGTACAACAAACTGGTGAATTCCAACCTGGCGATTTAGTGCTGCGAGAAACACCAAGTTATCAGCGAGAAAATGGTGAAAAGATGGCGAGAAAATGGGATGGACCGTACATCATTAAGAAACGTGAATTCCAACCTGGCGATTTAGTGCTGCGAGAAACACCAAGTTATCAGCGAGAAAATGGTGAAAAGCTGGCGAGAAAATGGGATGGACCGTACATCATTAAAGAGATAGTTGGGACTGGGGCATACAAACTAATGGATCCCGAAGGAAGAGATGTTGGTCAAAGACTTGATAGACCATGGAATATACTATTTCAGAAAAGGTATTATCAATGACAACTTCTGCGAGATAAGAGATACTGGTACGTTGTATGATAAAACAAATAATAAATTCTTCTTTCTCTATTACAACTGAGAGGTTCTTCTGATAACAAAGCAAAACAAGAGCTGCGAGCATCATCGCAAGAAAGGCGAATAAAAATTTCACAGAGATTAATAGAATGGGACGAACCTTTATGGCATGCACCCTAGTTAGCGAATAAAATTTCGCAAGAGGCAAATGTAAGACCTAATAGTGCGTTATATGAGGGGGTATCTCTTTACATGACTCAGGGATAAGGTTATACCGCTGCTGGAATCTGAGTCATGAAGATGTTGGGGGTTAAAGAAAACCTATCCAGGAGAGGGATCTTGGAATTCCAACTATATAAGGTTATACCCTAGTTAGACGACTAAGGACCTCTTCTAAGGAGTGCAGAGTATGACCAAGGCGCCGAGGTACACGGTTGAGTCAAGGGTGCCCGGGGCATACGAAACTACCCTGGCCATCCTTGGCAAGTCTTGGATATGATGCACTCGGCCCGAAGAAAACCCCACTTAGGGTGAAGTCTTGTAACTATAAGCCATATAGGCATAAAGGACAAGAGGCTGCGAAAACAACTGGTTGTTGGCAAATCTGGATGGGAGGAGCTAGTCTTGTATGGCCGATGTTCCCTCCTTGAAGGGGAAACCAGGGGGAATATAAGGGCGGCACCCTCCATTAGGGAGCTGATAAGTGTCTAAAGATGGAAATGTCATGGGGCTTTATGATCGCAAGAACATTTAGGCCTGTCATATTGTCGCATGACGAAAATTATACAGAGTCAACAAGCCAAAAGATAAAAGTTAAGATGATATCAATGGGTTTTTACATGAAAGTGTAAAGACGTCCTGCAATTTCATCGCAAGACGGCAATGTCATAAGATTTAGTTCTCGCAAGGGAGTTTAAACTTATCATATTATCGCAGAGAAATTGACAATTTTTGGATAAGACAAGATCAAAGGGTTTTTACATGCAAATGTTAAGACATCCTGCGATTTTGTCGCAGACACAAAAAGTTTTGCAAAATAAGACCTTTAACTAGGAAGGAAAAATAAGACCAACAGAATAATCTCAAACATTAACTATTCCATTTAAGAATGCACGAAAGATTTGTTCATCACAGGAGTATTGGAAGAAAATATCGCAGCAATATTCATCACATCGCAGATCTATTCCTAATATTGCAAGAAATATAGACACATAACTTACACAAGGAAGATTCAGAAAATAATTCATCATTATAATGAAGGGCAGTAGGGGAGTGTATAAATAAAATGTCATTATATTCCTTGAGAATATTCAAAATAGCAGGAGTAAAAGTTGAATTCTAAAGTTGCAAAAAGTTACATTGCTCGCAAGAAATAGGAAAGAAAAGAAAACAAAAGTAAAACTTAAGCCTCAACGTTGGTCTTGCCAGATTCATTATTGCCAGAATTTTCAGCTTCACCAACATTCTTCTCCTTGCTAATTTCTCCTTCGTTTAATTCTTCATCAACGATTGCTTTACCACCAATGGTTACTTCTTTGGGGGGACTTATTTCTTCTTCACCATTTTCCTGATAAATATATTCTTCAACACTCGGAAACTCTAAATCCTTATCCATGGGAAGAGGAACTTCATCATTATCAACTTTTAGAGGAGGGAGAGAGTGGGAAATCAGAATGTCGTTCACAAGAACTTCAGCACTAAGATGGACCTTGCGAAGGAAACCTCTGTCACGATTTCTAATTTCCATATTCTTGAAGTATTCAAGATAGTCATATCTTCTCTCTGCTTGGTCGCGGGATTTTACAAGATCGCAAGTAAGAACCCTATTTTCATTACGAGCTTTATCCAATTTATCATTCAAATCAGAAATGATGGAGTGAAGGCTTCTTTCAGATTCTTCTAATTGGGCATATTGGTCTTGAAGCTTGCTGGAATTTAAACTTAGAGTTAATCTACATTTGATAAGTTTATCCACCTCAGCGGCAGATGATTCAGTTACCCTCTTGAGTTCGTCCCTAAGAGAACGGAGAGATTGCTCTTGATTATCGCATATTATTTGAAGATTACTCAGTTGTTGCGAGGAAATCGCCATCAAGCTTGAAAAACTACATTTTTCTTGAGATGAAGTTTTATTTTCGTCTGATAAAGATTCCATCGCCAAATTAGCATTGATTAACGAATATGAGAGACGAGCAACCTCGCTACTTAATAAATTTTGACTTTGCAATAACTGATTATTCTCATTAGTAAGATTATCTATTTGATCAATTGAATATGTGTAGAGGTTATCTAATCTATTAAACTGGTCCATCCAAGACTCTTTTTCAACACAAGCTTCTTCAGCGATAAATTCGAATTTAAGTCTCTCAATGAATCGGGACTGATTCAAAACTAAATATACAAGCCAAGAGTTCAAGAAAGAAACTTAATTACAGAGAATAAGAAAACTTATTAGAACAGAAAAGCAAAAAGACAGAGGCAGGAAAATTATACCTTTCAGCTCACTATTTCTCCTACGAAGATTCTCGCAATCAAGTGAAGAGCTGCGAAGCTTGTGATTTAGAGTAACGCATTCTGAAGTTTTGGCTTGAAGGTCTCTCTTTAGAGCTTCAATTTCATTATCTAGAGACGCTCGCGAAGCAGTACAGTCAGAGCCAAAATACTTAAGTAAAGTCTCACAAACCTCATATTTGAAGGGATCAGTAGAAGATTTCCTAGCATCATCTAAAATGTTAGATAAGACTTTGAAGGCAGCGTCGATTCCTACTGATGCTTCATTAGATGAAGGAAGAGATGCAAAAGGTGAAGTAGTAATAATGGAGAGCTGGAGATCTGGATTATTTGCGATGGTTGTATTATCAGAAGGAGGAGTTTCTGGAAAAGTAACAGTTGAAGGCAATAAAGGACTAGAAGGAGTTTCAGTCACAACAATTTTAGGAGTTTAGTTTGTCAAAAACTCAGTAGAGATGGGGGTATTGACGGCGAGGTTCTCGCAGATAGAAGAAGAAGGATTCAATTGCGAAGGTGTGGGAATAACTCTCGCAGATGTCAGCTGGGGAATAATGATATCAGCCTCAAGAGTTTTAACTTGGCGGGATCTTTTGGGAGGTCTAGCGATATGCTCGTCATTCTGCGAATAATAACTTAGATAAGAAACAGAGGCAACAATATTGTTATTAAGAAATAAAATGTGTTTCTTACTACCTTATTACTCGCAGAACTCTTCTTCGTCTTTTCAGTCGGCCTTTTACGAGAGTTAGGGTTTTGAATTACAGACTGGGTATTAGGGATGGTTCCACTAAAGAGAAAACATAATAAGAATTATGAAGAATCAAATAAAGAAAATTGAAGAACATAAGTAAAAATTGGTTCAAACAGATAAAGTAATTGAAACACATACCTTGATTACTCCATTAAAATAGTAGCAGGAGAATATGAAGAAGAAGAAAAGTTGCAGACGGAAAACAAAGTAAACAGATGAAGAAAGTAGAAAAGTAAAGGAAGAAAATTAATTCAGTAACCTAACTCTACTTTTTATAGGCAAAAAGGGGATGACCTGTTGGGTGAAGATGTGTCGGTAAAAAGAAGAATTACAACACGTGTAGGCGGTTAAGCTAAATTAACGGAATCTTGTCGAGAAGAAAATATGGAAAGAAAAGAAGCTGCGAGCGCTATGAAGAATTGGAAGTTCTCATATCTTCTCCACTTTGCGAAGAAGACATGAGAAGAGGCGAGATGTAGGATCAGAATATCGCTACAACACTTCTCTGTGAGATTAACAACACTCCTTTGCGAGCGTCACCGCAAGCTCTTCAATAACACTTGGCGAATAACACAAAAGAATGACGTAATGGTTGGCGATTGAAGAAACACGAGAAGAGCATGATTGTTCTGCGATGGTTACAAAACTTGCGAGAACCAACATTAAGACTCTCGCGATATGATCGCAGAGTAGATCCGAAATAAGAGGAAAACTTAGCTGTCATCCATTATGTCATTCCCTATATAAATGGTTCCAATAGATTCAGAGAGGGATGATGTATTTTTTGAGAGTTGAGAAAGTCTTGAGGAGAGAGAAACTTCAAGAGAAAAGTTGCATTCTTGAGTTCTTACATTTCCTGTAAACATTTCTGAAAATCAAATAATAAAGTGTCGTTTTTAATATTCAAATTTGAGTTGGTTATTACAAATTCTTAACAAGGGTGTAGTGTAGGATTTCCTGCAACTACAAACTTCAACTAAATTAAATAGGAAAAAAATGATAAAAGAATATTAAAAATGATAATATAATTAAGACAATAACTTTTGACAAAATAAGCAAATAATAATACTATATAATATTAATTATTATAAAATTTAGAGTTATTGAAAATATCATTTGGATAATAATTATATGTTAGGATAGTAATAGCAAAATGTAATTTTTATTAATAGTATACAACTTAAAGATTACTTAGCAATAATATAAATTTAAGGAAATAAAGAACGCGCAATTGGGGATATGAAAACTAATTGGGGGATATAGCTACAAGACAAAATAGGAGTCCCAATAGCAATTCTGGGTCACCCCTTATGTAATTATTTTTTAATTCCTAATCTACCCCTCACTAATTAGGTTTAATGGTTAATAATAATTAGTAATAATCTTAAGTATTTGGGGGATAGATTAGTGTGTATTTTTATTTGTGTTTGGGTGAGAGTAGAAGGAGGGAAAAAAATATTTGAGAGGAATTTCTTTTTTTGAAAATGGAAGATGATTGTGATGAGAGAATTACTGCTAATAAGAGGTTGAAAATTTGATTTTTTTCTTTGAATCCACCATTGTTGCAGCTGAAAAAGCTTGGTGTCGGCATGGTATTCAACCAAAAACCCATGCCGGCAATTGTTGGAAATGTTCATAAATTTTTTGCCACTATCCGGGCGGTTCGGGGGGCGTAGCCCCAACGAGAGGATTTACGCCCTCTCGTTACGATTTTTTTCTGGTTTTGATCTTCAGAATGTTGATTTTTTTCTGGTTTTGAACAGGTACCGTCATGGTAATCTAGTTTTCGAACATGTCGGTACTTGTTCCAGCATAGTATTTTGCTTAAATTTCTATGCCGGAACAGGATGAAAAGTATCCAGAATGTCGATTTTTTTTTTACTTAACTACCGGCATTGATAGGAAATTCTCGAGCATGCCGGTATCATATTCCGGCATATGGTCTTCATCAATTCCGGCATGGTCTTCATCACTTCCGTTTTGAATTTTTTCTGGTATTAATCAGTCCACTGCCGGCATGGTCAGTTGATATGAAGACCATGCCGGTATTTTTTTTCCGGCATAGCATGTTTTTTTTTCTATGCCGGAAAAAAATATCGGCATGGTCTTCATATCAACTGACCATGCCGGCAGTGGACTGATTAAAACCATAAAAATTCAAAACGGAAGTGATGAAGACCATGCCGGAATTGATGAAGACCATATGCCGGAACATGGTACCGGCATGGTCTTCATCAATTCCAGCATGGTCATCATCACTTTCAGCATGATCTTCATCACTTCCGAATAAAAAAAAATCGTTTCCAAAGTGAGGAGAAGAGAATTTGATATAGAGTGGGGAGAGTTTAGAATTTGAAAGGGAATGGGGAATATTTGGGTTTCAAAGCTCTTCCCCTAAATAAGATTAATAAGAAGTGGAGATGGAAATGGGGGATATGATTTTGTTTTTTGATTTTAAGTTTTTTATTTTTATTTTGTGGGAAGGGTATTTTAGTATTTTCATAACCAAAAATAACCCCTTAACACATACCATGGGTTGGGGGAAGTAATTCATATCCCCCAATTGCGCATTCGAAATAAAGTTAGTTCAAATCAAATCTAATATTAATAATAAAAATAAACTGGGCATTACGATTAATTACGATTAACTTTTATCATTTAACAAATAAGAAATAAATGTTATTGTTAAAGCATTGCTCGGTCGAACTCGCATGCGTTGCTATCTCAAGCATATTTATCAATATTAGTAATTAAAACTATAAGTTTTGATTTCTAGTCTACTATAGCTAAGGTCTCGGACTAGGATAGAAAGTGTAGTTGAGCTTAAGAACTCCATGGCAATCATTATACAAGACAAAGGGATACTCAAGGAACTGGTGGATCTTCATCGACTAAAAGGTATGTGGAGACTTGAACTTATCTATCACTTAAAAGTCTATATATCTCCTATCTTGAGACAAAAGTCGTTTTACTATATAGACTAAGATTATACACATTTGGTATTTCAAGCCGAGTTTACCTCGCCTATCTATTTCTCAAAATATGTGTTGGTAAAGCTTTCTCTTTAGACAAGTTCATCTTTACCTAGTGACGAAAGTCATGTTAAGTTTCAATCACTTTGAAAATTGCTCTGACGAAAAATGCTTTGTGAATAACAACTATATAACGTCCTTTGAGAATGTTTCAATGATTGAAATGAGAGTTTAGACAATATAACAATTGGAGGATATAATCATTGTTGTGGAAACACATATATGTATAAGTCATCATTCCTTGAACCAAAGTTTGCGAACTTTGTTGATCAAGAGAACCGGAGAAGTGCGTGAGCTTCAGTCCGCGAATTGGCGGAAGTTCTCGACCCGAGAATTTCTGCTGGAGTTTGTGAACTCCATCCGGGAACTTAAGTCAGCGAACCCAGTCTGCGAACTTGAGTAGGTTATGTCTAAAAACGATGTTTGTGAACTTATCTTTATAAACTAAGGAATGCTATTGCAAACCATGGCTATATAGTTCATGAACCAATTCGAGTGAATCAAATCATTTTTGCTTCAATTGTGTCTTGTGTAGTATATGAGATTTCCTTGTAATTGAACAACTCTCTAACTAGTTCATTTGAGTCATTTGAACTAGTTATGGTGAAGAAGAATATGGTTGATATGAAAGTTATCATATGGCTAACCATTTGGTTAACTATTGTTGAACCAACTAATATACAAGTTTGGGTACGGTTACACAAACCTAGAAACGTGCATTACATGTGTGTATAACAAGCTATGTTTTCGATCTAACGGTTGATAAATATTAGCATGAGTCTAATCAGGTTTTTATCTAACGGTGAATATTGAATGCTTTGTTACTAAGCTAACATTGATTGCAAACCCTGATTTGAAATACTATATAAGGGAAAACTCTAGCAACTGGGAAACCTAATCCCCACACATTCTGTGTGATACTAGTTGTGCTAAGCTAGAGTCGATTTTCCTTTAACCTTTGGTTTCTTCTTCTAAACCAGGTTAACGACTTAAAGACTTCATTGGGATTGTGAAGCCAGACCGATACTACTTTTATTGTAGTTATGTGATCTGATCTTCCATCTTCTATTGTATGAGTACAATTGTGATAATTGGCTTGAGATTTATATCTCTGATAGGCAAGATATAAAAGTAGTCACAAACAACTTCGTCTCATCGTTTGTGATTCCACAATATCTTTTTTCGCTGCGTCGATTAAGATTATTGTGAGGTGATTGATAATACTGAGATGTTCTTCAGGAATATAAGTCTGGTTTATTAATTGGTTCCTGTTCACCTTGATTTATCAAAAGACGGAACAAAAACTCATAGGTATGTTCATGGGAGATGGATTTAACTATTACCATAGACGTTTGTGTGTGATACATATTTGTTTATTAAAATCTTCGACTTTGGGTCGTAGCAACTCTTAGTTGTGGGTGAGATCAGCTAAGGGAATCAAGTACGTAGTATCCTGCTGGGATCAGAGGCGTAGGAGCCTAACTGTGCCTTGGATCAGTGTGAGATTGATTGGGGTTCAACTACAGTCCAGACCGAAGTTAGTTTGGAGTAGGCTTTATCTGTAGCGGCTTAATACAGTGTATGTTTAATCTGGACTAGGTCCCGGGGTTTTTCTGCATTTGAGGTTTCCTCGTTAACAAAATTCTGGTGTCTGTGTTATTTCATTTTCCTCATTATATTGTTTATCTTTATAATTGAAATAATACAGGTTGTGCGATGAAGTTCAATGAATTAGAATATCCAACCTTTGGTTATTGATTTACATTGATTGACACTTGGATATTAGTCTTTGGTACCATCCAAGTTATTCCTTGTATTTGATTAAAGACTCGCTGATTTCTATTAGCTTGAGTAAATCAAATCAAGAGAGAGATAATAACTCCTTGAGATACTTTTATCTAGATTGAGTTTGACTGTCTAGTTGATTCTCTAGAAAAGTATATCGGAGTTAGTTCATACAGATTGCTAAGCGAAAGATTGGGTGTGGTTGTTAGACCCCCGCTTTTTCAATTGGTATCAGCGCAGTCAAACACTTTAAACCTAATAAGTTTGTGTTTGTTCATTCCTTAAAAATTGTCCCATGGGAAATTTCTTGGAAAACTTGGTCTTGCCATCTGTAACGCACGCCAGAATTCCTTAAAGATTGATCAAGGAGTATTATGGTCAAAACCTCTGGTTTCCCATGATAATCTCACTTCATCTGAAAAGGAAGTTTTAGATGATATGTATCAATCTAAAGGAAAAAATAAAAAGAAGGAAAGATTGAGGAAACGTTCATCGCGCTCAAGGATATGGATCCTCACTCGATTAACTCTTGAACTTTATGAGAAATACTATCATAATGGATCAATTGATAAAGATCTATTCAGAGCATTCGAAGGCGTTTTCAAGTTCTTAGAAAAACTCAAGTCTAAGAATCATTCTGAAAAGGGTTCTATACATGTTAAATCAAATAATATTGTTCAACCTAGGAATCAGAAGAATTTTCCTTCTAATCAGATTGAACACAAGAGAGAAAGCTCTAACTTCCCTGACTATCATCATTATTTTGATTATTCCATGGGGACTGTTCGCATATATCAACCATAAATGTTGCCTGAGACTTCCTCTGCATGTCTTGCATCTTGGTAACAACCTCGGCACTACCCCATTTGTACATATCTTGAAATGGGGTAAGAAATGGTTTGAATCGTGTACAGTTTTGTTATTCTCTTTTAGAATATCAGATAAAGCTTTCTAATGTATCCATCATCTCTCACAAAGTGTGTTGTTACAGGATGCATAATCCTTGATGTGCAAACATCTAAGAAAACCCCACTTGTTCTTTGTGGGTCGCGGTTCACAAACGGGTCCAATCCCATTATTGGTCTTATAAAGAAGAAGTTCGCGCACTCTCTTTTTCTTCATCACCCGTCCGCGTACGTGAACCTCTAGGGTTTTGTGTGCTTCCTCCATTAAAGTCTTTTTGGAGAAATTAAGAGAAAGGGTGTACAAGATTCACTCCAAGTAAATAAATTCCTCTTGTTCCTTTCAATTTCTTAGATCTCATGATGAACTCTAAGGGCTCAAAAAGGAGTTCCAAAAGCTCAAATACCTCTAGCATGACTTTTCCTTGTGAGCAAAATTCTCTTAGGATTAGGTTTGTGGATGATTCATGTGCTATAATTTTTGAAAAGATTTCATCTAAAGGTTTTATTCTAGAAAATAAATTGGATCTATCTAGTGGGCATGAAGAGGATTTAGCTTGCTTCAAAAAATTCAATCATGGAAATATCTTTGATGGTCTTGGTCAAGGATTTGATTATCTCACAAGAATTTTCTATGCCAACATTCATGATGTTGATCTTAATAAGATGGAATTCAAATCCATGGTAAATATAAAAAGGTTCCTTGTAGATAGAGAATTAATTTCGAAGATTACCAATATTCTGTTGGGAAACGTGCATCTCCCTAGACCAAGTGATGAACGTCTGTCATGTGATGAAATCTCTCGTGGGCTGATAAGTGCTTAAAAACACCTTTCTAAGTATCAATTGGTTAAGCTTTCTTAGCTAGTTTTCTTGCGAAATTGTGTTATTATCTTTTTTTAAAAATTTTTATGGGATTTGGAGCTTATTCCCGAAAAGAACAAGAAATCATTCGATTCTCGAGGTAAAAGAGCAAAAAGATCATTCACGAGTCCGCATTATTGGGAGCCTGACAAAGGTTAAGAGCCAACCAGTCCGGGTTGGCACTTGCCTAAGACTATGGGTGTATTTATCCATCCACTACCTATACTGTAATTCAATCGAGAGAAGACATTTTCTCTCTTTTATTTTTAATCTTAGAAAGACGGAAGAAGAGCTACTGCTGCCGTAGTCTCCTGTGATTGTGGACAGTTCAAGAAGCAAGTCTGCCGCCAATTAAGCAATGAATAGTGGTTGTTCACCAAGGTTCAAGGTCCTTATTTCATACAGGAGTGTTGGCTTGCTTACATTGTAAAAAAAACTGAGAAGACCGATGGTGAAAAACTGAGAAGACCGATAGTGATGCTCACGTACAACCAGCCAGTAACAATGAAGTGTGCTCGAGTTTGTATGGAAGGTTGAACGACTGAGAGGATATCAGGCTGCTGCCATTAACGAGTAACTTGAAGCTTGCGATGGCAGGGATCGATGGTTGGTCATTGATGTTGGTGATGGACCGGTGAATGAGTAGGCATGTTATATGGTTCGAAGCTGAGCATAGAAGATACGGCTAAGGAAGGAGAATGGATGTCGTTGTTGATGGAAACAACATAGTCTGGTGGAGCTCGATCTTTGCTTCCATTGTATGGAGATCTGAGTACAACATGGACAATGAGAAATAAGATGCTGTTATTGATTCTCGAGGTTGAGCTAGGTTCCTGGGACTGTTTATGCCGAGATTCGAGGCATGGTTGTTGCTGCGAACCAGAGATGGTCGGTGAGTGTGAAGGAGATGGCTTGAGGTTGCATTGGTGCTACTTATTCATTTGCCGATGAGATATGGACTGAATCTCGAGTCCGAGGTGTGATGAAGAAAGATGCAGAGAAGTGCATGGTGAGTTCTGTGATGTACGAAGAAAGGAGGTGTTACTGACGGGAGAATCTGATCTGTAGCATTTATCGAGTCAAGGAAGGAGCTGCGGACAGCGATGAAGAATGAAGCTGCTGCCATTATTGGCAGTCGATGATGAAGTTCAGCATGATTTGGAGATTGGATTTGATGGTGTTGCTATTTGTGTGTTACGGAGTAAGAGTTGAGATACAGGGAACATAACTTGCTTCTATTGATGTATCGGCAGTTGACTGAGATGAAGGATGAACAAAGGAGGAGATCGAGTTAAGACAGTAAAGGGAAGATGGAAAGTGGAGTTTGGTGGTGATGATCGATAAATGTTTGTTGCCATAATTGAAAATGGAGAAGAAAGAGATGGACTGTTGGATGCTCGACGAGCTGGGAATGATTGCTAATAACGCATATGGCTATTAACAATATGTTACCGAGACTGTGGAGACTGCATGAGGAGAAATAGAAGGGTATGTAATGCATTCGGGAAGAAGAACAATGTAAGTAGCTTTCTTGTTTGCTGGAGATGACGACAGAAAGATCCAGAAAAAATATTCTTCACGTAAACATGATAAGGGATAAACCGAGAGTTCCACATGACTCCACATGACTAACAACTAAAGATACAAAGTGGGCTGGATCTACGAGCCCAATAGGCTGTTGAGCCAAAACATTTTACACGACCAAATTAAGGGTGCAGCTCTTTCAGGCTTGGCGGTGACTTTGGCAAGATATTTTACATGGGGTTTGATGCACATGACATAATTCTTAAGGAGGTGCACTTTCCTATTTTTGTTAGGTTTTCTAGTTTCTTCAAGAAGAGGTTACAAAACTCTATATATAGAGAAGCCTAGACACAATTAGGGATATCTTCTTTTCACCGTTTTTCTCCCCTTTAGGGGGAGACCTATCTCTTCTCTTCTCTATTCTTTTTATTCTTTTTATCTCTTCTCTATTCTTTTTAAACAAGACCTCCTAGAAAACACATGGAGTGTTCGACAAATAGCTTGAACCATTACTAGCTTAATTTAACCAAATTGATGCTTTAGTATCATGTTGTTGTACATGTATTTTGTTAAGTAAAAGACTAATATACTGTACTTTCAAAGTAAATTACTAGCAATTTAATCTTTCGTGGAGTTGGCCTAATTTGAGCACTTTTGTTCTGTATCATTCTCTAAATATATTGAAATATGTTTGGTAGAGAAAAAAGACATCTCATTTGTTGTTATGTCATCGTTATCAACATTACATTCTAAAGTAAACTAAGTTGCTTCCTGAATAGTCTTCCTATTTTTACTGGGATCATCCGGTTGTGGCGTGCCGGTCATTATGACTCTGATGTCCCCGAATCTGAGCCTATGTAAATTTATGTCGTGGTTTCAGCAGCCAAAAAAAGATATGGTACTACTTTTTGTTCTGGGCACTTGCTTCTTCTTGAATTCATTGACTCATACCTCCAGATTGATCAATACTCTAGAGGCATTGATAGTTGTCAATGCAAGTGCACCTGTTGCAAGGTATAATGGTTTTTTAGGTAACAAAAAGATATAATTGTCGGCACATGTCTTGGTTAATTAGAAAAGGACCACTAACCTCGAAACTCGCTTACAAACGTTCCAATAATGATAACAATTATTAGAGTATTGATGAAATTTAATCAAGTGATTGATTTTTTTTTCCTGGAAATGAGTGCCTAAATGCAGACTGATTCGATTAGTGCTAATATTATTAGGTGTTTACTAATGTTATAAAATTATGAGTACCCTGGAATGAGAAAGAAATAAATTATATAAATTGACGCTAACATGGGAGGTTGAGCCGGGGCCGTGTCAAAATCACCATCTGAAACTTTATGACCGCCGGATTAGGGACCCCATTAAATCCTGACCGTTCTATGACTCTTAAATCTTAGAGTCAAAGTGCATGTATTTTTATAACATTGATTCAAAGTTCTGATTGTGAAGCTCAATTATTTACAAGTTTGTTTCAAGTTTTAAATTGATTCATTGTGGATTGTTTTTACTATATCGAAGGTTTATGATTGATTCTAGATTGGTTTGGGTGCGCAACTAGATTAGTCTATTAATCATTCTAGTGCTAGTAGAGAGTTGAGTCGATCCGTAATTGTCTCTCATCTCCTACACAAGTAGAAATCGCAAGACCTTGCGGAGGGATTCTGTGTAGAAATTGCGAGTAAAGACAACACCAGTAAGTGGACCGAGCGTACCGAGTTTAACTGCTGGGATCAAACCTAAATTCACAAATCTTGATGCGTTCTGGGAATTACATCTTGTAAGCGTACCTCAAGGTGGTTCTTTTGAATAGAATTTGGTAGTCGAGCGCTTATGTATCCGGTGATACAAGGTGTTTTGGGGATAGCTAAGCGTACCTTCTTTCCTACGGTTGGTGACAATTGATTCTAACATGAGATAAACGGTTACAATGTTGAGTTAACGGTTAGTAACGGCGAAGGATTTCTTCATTATCTTTATCTTATTATTCTTTTTATCCTTCTTTTATATTTTCGTTGATTTAGATAACATATCAATTGCATTACTCTTCATGGGAACGATCCTTACTACCGCTATATTATATTTAATTAGTGGGAAATATCTTTTTATTTTGTTGAGTAAACGACGCTCGACCATGGGCTTTGTAGTAAGAAGGTAGCTTGGAATCAAGGAAAGTTTCCTACTAATTATCTTAGTATTGCGTTGATGGCATTTGGAAAACTTGGTATCCCAAATCTTTGTCCCTCCATAATTGAGATTTCTTGGTGGAGTCATGAGTTTGCAGAATTGTTCTAAGAATCAGGTGTTCAAAGTCTCGATATTTGTGGTTTCATCATTTTTCAAATGATTTCGATGACTTCACCCATCAAGATATTAGGTTACCCCTGCCTGATTGGTCAAATTTGTCGTGATCGTGGTTTTGATTCAATCGGAAACTCTCTTGGGGTTCCCAAACCAGTTCATCCATGTACCTTCAGGCGCATAAGGGAGAATGTGTGCAAAAGACAAAAAGATGCTGCACTTAATGATTGTGACCCTACCACCTTGTGCCTCCTTCAAAAAATTCACAAGGGTGTGTGTAAAATCAATTCAAGGGTGAAGTGTGTGCAAGAACAATTGCCATTAGTTGCAACTAAGTTTCCCGAGCTAAAGGAAGAGTTGAACACAATTCAAGCATCTTGGATTGTCTCCAATGATGAAGATGATGAGTAGCTGTTTGTCTAGTAAATCTTCTATTTTCTTGTTTTGTTTAGAAGAATAGCTAGAGTTTGGAATAGCCATTATTGTGATTACACATAGCTATGTCCAACGTTTTCATCTTCTTGTTTTTAGATTTATTGGTTTAAATTCTAAACTTGTTTGGAAGATGATTTTTGCAGTATTTATCTTTATGATTTTATATATTGCAATATTGTTATGGGATATGTGTGTTTGCATCCGTGAACCTGATTGTCACATACTTTTTCAAAAGTAAAGTCGTTCACGAATTGATATGTAAGTATTGATAAAGGAATCAATGGACTTTTGACAAATACAAAAGTTAAGCCTATTATGTCAATTCTTGATGGAAGATAGGTTTAAAATCTTTTGTTTTCAAGGATTATGTATATTATATGTCATTGTGAAAATGGTGATGGAAAATAGAATGAATCCTTATGTATTCCGCAGTAATTGATCTTCCCTGATCCATATTTTATGTATTACTGTGAGACTCCGTAATGTGTCTTATGTTGAGAACTAAACAACCAAAGTTGATTATTTTTATGATTAGCTTAGTTGTTGTTCCGTAAGGTACTTTATGTTGAGCATATTGAACTAATTTAATCATCTTGTTTGGTTATTTAGTTATGACTCCGTAAGTTCTCTTATGTTTGAGTGTTTTTGACTGGGTTGATTGTTTTCATGATTAACTTAGTCATTTCTCCATAGATTTTTTTATGTCGAGTATGAACAATTAAATTGATTACTTTTGTGATTAGTTTAGTTGTATATTCCGATTAGATTAATTATGTTTTCTCTTGTGATTAATCTAATTGAGCTTTCTAAGTCTACATAAGTTTACTTGTGTTGAGCATATTTGGTTAAATTAATCATAGGTTCGCTTACGGTTAATTTGATTGAATATTTCTTTATGGATTCAAATTCATACTTGTATGTGATTTTTCAAAAGAAATCCTTTTTTTTTTTTGAAATTAAGGTCGCTCTTGTCGTTCTTTTGGGAATGACATATTATGGGGGAGAGTTCTTAATTGAACTTGCGCTTAATTGCCAAATATTTGTGGGGAGTGCGGCTGTGGAATATTATAGGGGTTATCTTGTATATTTATAGACTCCTTGATGAATGCATTTAGCTTAGGCTTTATGATTGCATCTAAATAAGATGATATATACTTACCTTTGGTCATGAAACGTCTCTTACATAAATTTCATTAGGATCCCATTCTTGTACCTTTGCCAATTTTATTGACAAAAAGGGGGAGAATTAATATGTAGTTCACACTACAAATACATATGGTTTTCGGATCATTATGTAAGGGGGAGTGGTTTCCATGTGATATGGAGTATTGACTAAGGGGGAGTGACATATCACCATAGTATTGTTGTTAAAGTTGTGATGCAATTGGACTTTGACGTTGTGTAATGATACTATGACACTGTATAACAATGATTGAGAACTGTTGTTTTCTCGTTGTTATAGCTATGGATTTTCAACAACGATGATGCTAAACTTACAACCTTTGGGACCATTGGAGTACTTGGAAGTGACGAATATTTCGAGTAATATTGAAGATTAGACATGTGGAATAGTAGATACAAAGTTTATTTATATATTTTTTGTATTCCATATGTATTGATAGTTTTGTCATTAAAATTGACAAAGGGGGAGATTATTGGAGCATTGCTCGGTCGAACTCGCATGCGTTGATATCTCAAGCATGTTTGTCAATATTAGTGATCAAAACTATAAGTCTTGATTTCTAGTCTACTATAGCTAAGTTCTCGGACTAGGATAGAAAGTGTAGTTGAGGTCAAGAAATCCATGGCAATCATTATACAAGACGAAGGACTACTCAAGGAACTGGTGGATCTTCATCGACTAAAGGGTATGTGGAGACTTGAACTTATCTATCACTCAAAAGTCTATTTATCTCATACCTTGAGACAAAAGTCGTTTTACTATATAGACTAAGATTATATACATTTGGTATTTTGAGCCGAGTTTACCTCGCCTATCTATATCTCGAAATATGTGTTGGTAAAGCTTTCACTTTAGCCAAGTTCATCTTTACCTAGTGACGAAAGTCATGTTAAGTTTCAATCACTTTGAAAATTTCTCAGACGAAAAATGGTTTGTGAATAACAACTATATAACATTCTCTGAGAATGTTTCAATGATTGAAATGAGAGTTTAGACAATATAACCATTGGAAGATATAAGCATTATTGTGGAAACAAATATATGTATAAGTCCTTATTCTTTGAACCAAAGTTGGCGAACTTTGTTGATCAAGAGAACCATAGAAGTGCGTGAGCTTCAGTCCGCGAAGTGGCGAAAGTTCTCGACCCAAGAATTTCTGCTGGAGTTTGTGAACTCCGTCCGGGAACTTAAGTCCGTGAACCTAGTCTGCGAATTTGAGTAGGTTATGTCTAAAAATGATGTTTGTGAACTTATCTTTATAAACTAAGAAATGCTATTGCAAACCGTGGCTATATAGTTCATGAACCGATTCGAGTGAATCAAATCGTTTTTGCTTCAATTGTGTCTTGTGTTGTACATGAGATTTCCTTCCAATTGAACAACTCTCTAACTAGTTCATTTGAGTCATTTGAACTAGTTATGGTGAAGAAGAATATGGTTGATATGAAAGTTATCATATGGCTAACCATTTGGTTAACTATTGTTGAACCAACTTATGTACAAGTTTGGGTACGGTTACACAAACCTAGAAACGTGCATTACATGTGTGTATAACAAGATATGTTTTCGATCTAACGGTTGATAAATATTAGCTTGAATCTAACCAGGTTTTCATCTAACGGTGAATATTGAATGCTTTGTTACTAAGCTAACATTGATTGCAAACCCTGATTTGAAAGACTATATAAGGGAGAACTCTAGCAACTGGGAAACCTAATCCCCACACATTTTGTGTGATACTAGTTTTGTTAATCTAGAGTCGATTCACCTTTAAACTTTTGTTTCTTCTTCTAAACCAGGTTAACGACTTAAAGACTTCATTGGGATTGTGAAGCCAGACTGATACTACTTTTATTGTAGTTATGTGATCTGATCTTGCATCTTCTATCGTACGAGTACAATTGTAATAATTGGCTTGAGATTTCTATATCTGATAGGCAAGATATAAAAGTAGTCACAAACATCTTCATCTCATCGTTTGTGATTCCACAATATTTATTTTCGCTGCGTCGATTAAGATTATTGTGAGGTGATTGACAATACTGAGTTGTTCTTCGGGAATATAAGTATGGTTTACCAATTGGTTCTTGTTCACCTTGATTTATAAAAAGACAGAACAAAAACTCGTAGGTATATTCGTAGGAGACGGATTTATCTATTACCGTAGACTTTTCTGTGTGATACAGATTTGTTTATTAAATTCTTCGACTTTGGGTCGTAGAAACTCTTAGTTGTGGGTGAGATCAGCTAAGGGAATCAAGTACGTAGTATCCTGCTAGGATCAGAGGCGTAGGAGCATAACTATACTTTGGATCAGTGTGAGATTGATTAGGGTTCAACTACAATCCATACCGAAGTTAATTTGGAGTAGGCTAGTGTCTGTAGCAGCTTAATATAGTGTATATTTAATCTAGACTAGGTCTTGGGGTTTTTCTGCGTTTGCGGTTTCCTCGTTAACAAAATTCTGGTGTCTATGTTTCATTTTCCGCATTATATTGTTTATCTTTATAAATGAAATAATACAGGTTGTGCGTTGAAGTTCAATCAATTAGAATATCCAAACTTTGGTTATTGATTTACATTGATTGAAACTTGGATATTGGTCTTTGGTACCATCCAAGTTATTCCTTGTATTTGATTAAAGACTCGCTGATTTCTATTAGCTTGAGTAAATCAAATCAAGAGAGAGATAATAACTCCTTGAGATACTTTTATCTAGATTGAGTCTGACTGTCTAGTTGATTCTCTAGAAAAGTATATCGGAGTTAGTCCATACAGATTGCTAAGCGAAAGATTGGGTGTGGTTGTTAGACCCCCGCTTTTTCAGTTATAACAATAATAAAATATTAGTATCAGACAACTATGAAAAATTGTTAGCGATTATTTACTTATATCTCGTCACCTAATGAAATAAACAAATAGATTCATTGAAAATAATAATAGTAACATTTGAATAACGGTTGTAATATTTAGTTATTCTTAAATAGTAAATGAATTTAAAATTTATTTAGTTATAATAATAGAGTTTCATTTGGATTAAAATCGGATTTCATTAAAATAAATAAATGATAATAGTGATAAATAAAAATAAATAAAAATATTTTGATGATTAAATTACTTAAAAGGATGAACTATTTATATATTTTACGAAGTAAATTTATTAGACTTACACCAGTTAAGATAAAATTTTAGAGATAAATTAATACTTAGTTAATCCAGCACTGGGGAATAGTGAGGTTGGTAATTCTTATGTGTTCGGGTGATACTTGTTACGTAGGAAGGCATTGTCAGGCATCGCGAACCTAGACATGACAACTGCATTCTTGTATCACTAGGCATAGAATGAAAACTTGCTTCTGATAGTGAACTTATAGATCCGTAATTTTATTCTGAAACTTATAGAATATTATCTCTCGTAATTATAACCAGTGACTTATTGAAATAGAAATTCATCTATTGAACCTAGATCCACAAATTTTAGTTGTAAAAAAGTCATATAGGTTTGTGCTTTGCTTCATGTTGTTTGCGCTTAGACAAGAGATGAGATTATTCTATAAGGTGGGGAGTTTTTTTGAAGACCAGAAGGTTGGTTTGATTTTCGAGGACGAAAATGTATAAGGTGGGGAGAATGTAAAGACACTCAAGCTCGTCAATGCTATTAGACCAATCAAGTGACGAATTAGCCAATAATAACTCGATTAGTTTAACATGAACGTTAATCATAAAAATTAATCTAACAACGATTTAGATACGAAACTAGTACCATTCTATAGATCTCGAAAAGTTACGCTGAATGGACTACTCGAACGTGTCAATCGGATATTAGATGAAGAAGATATCATCAGTGATATGTGAATGGAAAAATAGTCATTTTTATTTAGACCTGTGTGGCTATCCTTATCTATATGCGGGGTGTATCATTAACCAAGTTTGGTCGTATCTACCCAACCGAAAGGATAAACTCGTATCCCTTTTCTTCTTCTTCTTTTTTCTTATTTTTTCTTCTTCTTCGTTTTCTTATGTTTTTTTGCGAGGGATTCTGAGAGATTGTGGTAGATCTATTGAGAGTGAGTTTTGATTGAAGAATATCGGTGATGGAGTTGTTAGATGATGGAGGAGTTGAGGTTGTTGATGATGATGAAGAAAAGATGAACCAGAGAACCAAGTTAAGGTTTCTGAATTTGGGTTCTCTTTTGATTTCGGGTTGAACCTAGGGTGATATCAGGTTATAATAGTTTTAGATTAAGAGGCTTATTTATGAATTAAAGAGATCAAGTTGTTCCAGTGAAGAATCACAAAACCGGGTATCTTAGGGTTCAAGAGTTATTTGAGATTTTATGGAATTGATCTGTGTTTTGAGTAGCGGATGAAATAAGAATGAGAGGGTTGGTGTTTAATTGAAGTTTTGAAGTGGGTTCAGTGATGAATCAAAGTTAGGGTTTTTATAATAAGTTCAAGGAAGAATTTGAATATGAAGATGATGTAAAGGGGATTAAATTAGGGATGGGTTTTGATCAATTAATTGAATTAGGATTAAGGATGAAGAGTAATTCGAGATTGGATAAGTTAGGGTTTTGAAGATGAGATCGATTGAAGATGTTAACAGAATTAGGGTTTGATTATGTTTATAAAGAAGATTATGGAATTATTATGAGTTTTGAATTAGTTGGTGTTGGAGCAGAATTTATCTGAGGTAATTGACCTTCTATGTGATTTTAGTGAAGTTGTTCATTTCAAATTGTTGAATTTATGAAATGGTTGTTAAGTTAAGAATTGGAATGATTATGGAGAGAGCGTTATAGAATTGTGGTATGTTTGCACTACAAGGATTGAGCTTTAAGAACTGGTATTGGTACTGATGCTGATTGTATGGAGTTATAGTGAACTGAATAATGTAATGGTGTTACAGAGTATGTACGAGAACATAGTGTTAATGAAATTGTTGAGTTGAGTGTAGTTGGGGTGGTGCTGTAAGATGTAGGGAAAAGGGCTTGAGATATGTGGAGTGAACTAGTGAGGGAATTGTAACTAGAGTTGAAATTACATAATGAATATGAGTGACTGGTGGTGGTGTGAATGTTGATTATGAAAATGAATGCTTAGAATATTGTTGTTTTGTGATGGTGGTATGTAGTATAAGTGAGAGTCGAAGTTTGTTGCAAGTGTAGCAATAGAGCTGAATTGTTGTGGTGATGTGTAATTAAGTTGTGTTGAATAGAGATACAGTGACAGCTAGAGATGGAATCAAGGTTGTAGTTTAGATTTAGTGGTTATTTTTTATGAGATAAAGTGTGTTTGTGTGTGCAGTATTGCAATGATGATGACACTATAGTTTATGGAGTTGGAATTGGAGTTAAAGATAGAATATTATGGTACTTTGATTGGTTCTGTTACTACAAGTGTCGTGAATGAAGGTTTGATGAGTGTGTGTGGAGTTGAATCTCTCTTGTAAAAGCTTAGAGCTGCGACTGCTGGTAATTAAGAAGTGTTTATGTTTGTAATTTGATTCTGAAGTTTGCATAAGAATTTACGAGTTGAAGTTGTACTTGAGTCATGATTTGTGCAAGAGTCTTAGACTGAGCTCTTTTAGCTTAGCTGACTCGACCTAGTGTTTCTAACTGAGTCTATATGACAGAGTCAATTGTGAATCTTACTTAGCTGAATCAGTTTTGTTGACTGAGTTAGCTCTATAACCAGGTTTTGACCCGTTTTGACACAGAGACTTGACCATTGACCCTGGACTTTGACTTGGCGTGGACTGTTAGTTGACCTCTTTGACTGTTATTGACTGTTAGTGACTGATGGACTGGACCTTAGATTAATGGGCCGGTTTTATGGACTTGGCTTAGGTTTAGTTTACCTATTTTGATGTATTGGACCCTTGTGTATGAGTTAGCCTTTACCTTCTTCTACAAAGTTGTAGATATTCATATGACATATCTAATGGACTATAGAACCAACCTAATTGAATTAGTAAAAACCTTAGGCATACTAAAGTTAGAGAACGAAAAGGGTAGAAACATAAATGGGCTTAGAATCATTAGTTAATTGTATGATTCTTGTGTGAGCCATTTTGGTTAGATTCTTAGAGTTCTTGTGTGATTAACAGTTAGTATGTATTAACAACGATCGATTCAAAGGATAAACCAGTGGATCGTGGATCTCGAGGTAGGCGTGGCCTGTCATAAAGAAAGGTGGGAATTTATGTTTAACTCTTTTGTAACCATTGTTGTTTCTTTTATAGAAGTTTATGTTTAAAAAATTCATGCATTGTCTAGTTGTGCATTCTATACATTGTTTAACTTTGAATTATAAAAGTTTAGTTATTTCTTTTAAGCTTTCCATTGCTTGGAAAGGAATTGTAATGCTTTGATGGCTTCATGAATTGTTCGGGAAATAAGAATTTCCATTTGGTTGTTTGGAAACTGAGAATTTCCATCTGTGGTATATAGGATATTTCTCCTTCATTTATACTTACTTACTTTTGAGCTTTTATGAAATAACTAGGTGCGGGAAGAGTCACCATATAGCTATCTAGGTGCGGGAAGAGTCGCCATATTATACATTATCTGGAAGGAGTTTGTTCCATATACATGATTTTTTACCTCTGTGAATTGGTTGTGTTTTAGTGTTAGGGAAAACTTGAATTGTTTTCAAATTATTTCCAATGATACTTGAAAGTTAAATGTTATTCCTATTGGGCACCCCTTTTAGGGATGATATGCTCACCCTTTCCCACTTTCAGTTTCAGAGACAGATCAGAGTTGGGCAACGAAAGATTCGAGGAGTTGAGTCTGTTAGTTGGTAAACTTCGGCTATGTTTATTATGCTGCGTATTATATTTGTAAACCAAATGACTATTGTATTTATATCATCTGAAAAGACTTCTTGTATATATATTTATATTTTTCTGAGCGGGGCTAGTTTTTGGGATAGGTTTTGTAGCAGATTCTTAATTGAATGCTTAAGTAAATGATTTAGATTCTTAGTGCCTCTTTATTTAGATAATCTCTTAGATTAGTCAGCTGCTAGCTTTGGGGGCGCTACAAGTATGACCGATCCTAGTACCCACATGGATGTAGATCCGAAGCTTTGTGTTTTGGTAGAACTGTTAAACCCATTAATGGTTATTTGATAGGATAATCAATCACATAGTTCTTGGAAGTCAGATGAACCAATATTAAACTTGTTTGTAAGTGTGGCAAATCGGTTCTAAGATTGTAAAAATGAAAAAGGATTTACAAAGTAAAGATGTCGACATACTTTGAACATGTACAGTAATTTTTATCGTTTATTGTTCAAAGATATTCCTTAATAACTAAAGGAGAATCCCAGATCGAAATAAATTGAGAACCTTTTAATTAAGGTTTTTAGTTTTATATGCTTTTAATTTCCAGCAATTAAATGTATATCTTTAGAAAATAAAATTGGTAATGTGCATTTATTAATTGGAGATTTTCTACCGAGATTTCGGTCAATATTTGGACAGTGCATTTCCAGGAATTATGAAAACCGATTTGGAATTTATTGAATATCTTTGAGAATATTGGGTTTTGGAAATTCTTTGGTGTCCAAACTTTCTTGGTCATAAATATTGAAGTTTGCATTTCGAGCAACCTAATTCTCAGAGCCATCAAAACTACCTAGTTGTGTTGTTACTGGTGGAGCCGTATATTTAGAGAGGAAAGTACCCTAATTAGGCGAAATCTCTTACGACCGCTCGTTTTAAAGACTTCTTTGGGATTGAGAAGCTCTACGAGTACCATTGGTGGGAAACTAGATAATTGCGGTTTATTATTAGTTTTCGATTGATTTGATTGACTAACGGTTGTTGACCTTTGATTTCACCTAGTTTGTTTATGCTTGAGAATCTTTTCTTCTGATATAAGATTCACTCAAACTAGATTGAAGTGTCGACGGGGATATTTAGAACTGTTTGTAGATCTAAAGACGTCTTGTGATAATCCATCGTTAACAGACTCTGTTATGTGTGTGATTGATCACAAGATATTCAAGTTGTTTGTGTGCAGGTGTTCATTGAAGATCTAAGAAGATTTGAAGACAAAGAAGATTTATTATTTGAGTTCATAATCTTTGGTGTGCACAAAACTTGATCGGATGGGGATCCAACTATAATCGGTTTATCTTTGTGATAACCTTGAGTGATTAGTTGAGTAGATCGGCATCAATACATTTCTTTGTCATTCATAGTGTTGATTACATAGTCTAAACAACTACTTTGGTAGTTGTTGAAGAGATTGATCTAAGAACCTGACAAAGGAGTTTATTGGGATAAACGGAAGAGCCTTTTGTCAAACTCATATCACATTATTTGAAAAGAGTTGTTACCGAACAGATTTGTTGTTCATTTACTGTTTGGAATACGATCCAAAGAAATTGTTCCAAGTGTGTGACGTATTACAAGTTGGAGGCGCAGGGATACTGAGGGAACTAGGTGAACTATAAGTTTAGTTGCTTGGTCTCAATTATACGAAGTTAGTTTAGATTTTGTATAACGGCTTAATTCTGAGAGTATTCAATTTTGGACAATGTCCCGGGGTTTTTCTGTATTTGCGATTTCCTCGTTAACAAAATCTTGTTGTGTTTTTTACTTTTCTATTTCCGCAATTATAATTGTTTTATTATAATTAGAAGTAAAATACACAAGCGTTAATTCCTAATTACTTGATAGCAATCCTATAGTGTTTGGTTAAGTCCCAACCTATTAGCAAGTAATCGTACTTCATTGCTATATTATTTCGATCTTGCATCCACAGTCAATCACACAAGTTATCTTGTTATCGTATTGTCTCGATCTTGTATCCATAGACGATCACATGAAGTGTGAACCGATTAGTTGTATTGTCTCGACTCATTTTATAGCCAATCACTTTCGAAAAAAGGACTTATAGGTGGGAAACTTTTAGATTGAGGTATATTTAGGTACCCTCGTCTTTTCAATTGGTATCAGAGCAGGAAAATACGAAAATATCTAACAATATGTATTTGGTGTGATCCAACCTATAAGAATTGAATCGATGGCTGATTCAGTTAACATTATGCAAGAGTATGAATACTCAAAAGTTGAAGATGTTACCACTTCGTTAAATCATGATCTAGGAGTTACAAAAATCAAGAGTACATCTGAGTCTATCTCTGATGGAAAAGAAGATGTTGATAAAGACTTGATAAAACTCCTAAAGTCCATTAAATCTCTGTCTACAAGAATGCTAATATTAAAGACAGAGTCAAATCCTCTTAAACGTGAGATCAGAGATAAAGACATTTAACTAGATAGTCTAGCCAAAAAGAATATGGATCTCACTGTCAAATTAGAATCTCTTGGTAAAACTCTTACTCAAGATAAATAGACACATCCTATGACTCCGACTAATGATTCTGTTATAACTTCTTCTGATGAAGAAACCAAAGGTCCTTGCTCGACTTTGAGAGATTGTGATAACAAAACTTGTTTGATCACATCCGAAATAGATCCTGATGATAGTAGTTTACCTAACTACATCAAATCATAAGAGGATGACAAACCAACTTCTACATATATTGATGATCGGAAGAAATCTTGTCTAAAGGAAACTTTGAACTGATTCCGTAAACGTGATCTTAAGGAATACAACTTTCAGTCACTTGACAGAAACTTATACTTTTTCAAAATATGGTGGTAAAAATATTGAAAGAAGTTTTTTGTCTTAAAAAACTGAAAGATTATTCCTCAGTAGAAAGACATAATATACCACAACCCGACAAGGTCAACTCAAAATAATTAGAAGTAAGAGTTGATAATCGCTTCTGGAAAAAGGTTCCTCCTCACCCATATCGAAACAATTCTTGTTTTGATGAAGAACGATTCCAGAAGAAAGGGAAAGAGGGAATCTCTGTCAAAGGAAACAATCAGGAATTTCCGATAATTGTTTCAGATAATCGTGCTGATGTCCATCATAAGGAAATCCTTAGAATGAGAAAATCATATTAAAATCCCATTAATAGAATTAAGAGATATTTATCCATCTATGAAAATTCTCACGTCAATACAGTGTCTCCTAATGATCATGTTTTTGGATCAAGGAAGGATCATCTTCTTAGGAGAAAATATTTTCGGCAGAAATTCCCAAAGATAAACATGAACTATGTTTCCGATACTCATTGTAAGCTAGAAAAATCTTACTCTGATACAACTTAGTTGTATCGAAATTCTGCACTCTCATCCTCTTTCGTGCTATTAATTATGGATGAGAAAAGCACAATAAAATGAGAGGATAATTTTTTTTTGTGTGTTTGTTTGCCAGAAAAATATGTGACATTTTATGGATGACTGCGAATCCATGTTTGTCTAAAAATTTGTTCATGTTTAACATGATCTTCCAAAAATAGGTTTTATTTAGAATCTTCGATTTTTAGTAAACCTTTCAGCATGAGAATTTTGGACAAAGGAAACTGAATATATTCTTTTAATATTTTCGTAATTTTCTGATATTTTCGGTCCAAGAGTTGTCTCTTCTTAAAGAGAAACTATTTCTTTCTTGTATTCTGAGACCCTGATCAATCCATATTTAAATAACCGAACATGTCTCCAATAACTCGCATTGTTACAAAGGCTAATAAGGAGGAAGCTTAAAAGGTTAAGGATTGTCAAGGAATCAATATAGAAAGGAAGAAGAAAAACATATCAAATATCATGTCTGATTATGATTCAGGTAGTTCAAATGGATCTCAAGATGATCCATGTTTGTTGGCTTACAACTTTCAAGATTCAACTGAAACCAAGTGGATTTGTTCTGATAATATGATTCACTATATCCAAGGTTTTGAAGAATTGAGAACCAATCTCATAATGACAGTTCAACATCAAGATTGGCTCGAGGAAAGAATTGATCAAACAAGAAGTGTTCTTGCTGAACTCAAGGTTCTAATAGAAGAACTTGAAAAATAGGAAGTGGTTGCAGACAAGTCTTTATACATGCTTCAAAAGTTTGAGTACTGATGAAATCTCAGTAAACAATAAGAGCACCACTAGAGATTAAGTTATTTGCTGTAATACTTAATACAAAAGAGAATAAACATCAGTTTTTGATTTCTTTCAATAATTGTATAAGGTCTATTTTGAATAAAACTATCTTATCTATGAATAAAATTATTTTTTTTTTATAATTTTTCTTGTGATAGTTTTCGATTACATAGCCTGTGCTTGAACGCTTTATATTGCTATGTATGTTATGGGATGTTTGATTTCGGTTTTCATAACCTTAATATTCGATCTCATATTGTGTGAACCCTTATGGTTTGGGTGACTTTTTGATTTAGCGGGATTGAGTTCTAGTCCATGTTGGTAGGCTTTATCAAAGGATCATAAGGGGTTCTGTTTGAAACTAATATATGAAAAAGTCACAATATGTTGAATCGTTTTTGGTTTAACATAAAAGCAAATATGTTGTGGGGCTTCAACTTTTGCATCGCATTAGTTAAAACCGATTTTCAACCTTTCTCTGGTAAAGGTTGGTCTTTTTTGTTGTTCTTTTATCTTGCGAGAGGATGACAACACAACGGGTTAGAGTTCTATGTGAACTTGCGCTTAATGATATATCTTTCTGGGGTGAAGAGGATGCGGAATTTGAGGTAACGAATTTGTTAGTTAATCGTTTTCTTGTTTAAGAAAAGCCTGATTTTATTGCATATATTTATTGCTTTTGCTTAACAAAATTTCGGTACAATTGATATTTATTCCATTATTTGTGTATGGATGTATGTGTGTGATTCAATTGTTTCCGGTTAAAAAAAACTATTGTTATCTTTCTTTATGGTTTGGCATCAATTGTTTAGGCTTACGAAATTTCGGTGTAATTGCGGTACTATAATGTATATGTTTATTTCAATTGCTTCCGGTTGAGGTAAATAACTATGCAAGTTGATTTATTTGGTTTGTATGAATTGTTTATGGCTTAACAAAAAGGTTTTCATGATCAATTGTTTAGTCAAATTTGATTCCGGATAAGAGAAACTAAGTTAATTATGATCTTAGTTGGACTTATCAAAGTAGAAGTTTCAGTTATTCAAGTCTAATCGAATGATTTAACAAGAAATGCTAGTTAACTAACCTAGTACTTGTCTTGTTTAAAAGTGAAAGGTCTAAGTTATTATTTAAATAATTAAAACCCGATGAGAAAAATATAGTTAATTCTGATCTTTATTTTTGTCCTATCGAACAAGCAATTGTATTTGTACAATCGGTTTAGAAAAATAACTAAGGTGCTCAACAAATTTTTGATTTGCTAAACTGTTAGAGCATTGCTCGGTAAAACTCGCAAGCATTGTTATCTCAAGCATGTTTGTCAATCTTAGTGATCAAAACTATAAAGTCTTGATTTCTAGTCTACTATAGCTAAGGTCTCAGACTAGGATCGAAAGTGTAGTTGAGCTCAAGAACTCCATGGAGATCATCAAACAAGACGAAGGACTACTCAAGGAACTAGTGGATCTTCATCGACTAAAAGGTATGTGGAGACTTGAACTTATCTATCACTCAAAAGTCTATCTATTCTATCTCCTATCTTGAGAAAAAAGTCGTTTTACTATATAGACTAAGAATATGCACATGTGACATTTCGAGCTGAGTATATATTGCTTATATATTTCTCGAAATGGGTGTTGGTAAAGCTTTCGCTTTATCCAAGTTCATCTTTGCCTAGTGACGAAAGTCATGTTATGTTTCAATCACTTTGGAAATCACTCTGACGAAAAATAGTTTGTGAATAACAACTATATAATGCCCTCTGAGAATGTTTGAATGATTGAAATAAGAGTTTAGACTATATAACCATTGTGGGATATAAACATTGTTGTGGTAACACATATATGTATAAGTCCTTAGCACTTGAACCGAAGTTTGCGAACTTTGTTGATCAAGTGGAACAGGAACGTGAGCAGTCAACTCAGTCCGCGAACTCAGACCACGAACTGGCGTAAGTTCTCGAACCCGAGAATATCTGCTGAAGTTGAATCTCAGGTGTAGTCCACGAACCCAGTCCGCGAACTGATGGATGTTCTCGACCCGAGAAATGCTGCTGGAGTTTATTAACTTCAACCGGTTAGCTTGAGTCCGCGAACTCAAGAGGTTATGTCTGAAAACGTTGTTCGTGAACTTATCTTAAATTAATAAGAAATGATTTTGCAAACCGTGGCTTTATAGTTCATGAAATGATTCGAGTGAATCACATCGTTTTTGATTCAATTGTGTCTTGTGTAGTACATGAGATCTCATAGCGGTTGAAAAACTCTCTAACTAGTTCATTTGAGTCATTTGGACTAGTTATGGTGAAGAAGAATATGGTTGATATGAAAGTTATAATTTGGCTAACCATTTGGTTGAATAATATTGAACCAACCATTGTACACGTTTGGGTACGGTTATACAAACCCAAAATGTCAAGTACATGTGTGTATGGCAAGCTAAGTTTTTGATCTAACGGTTTAGAGATATTAGCTTGTATCTAATCAGATTTTCATCTAACGGTGAATATTGAATGCTTTGTTAGTAAGCTAACATTGATTGCAAACCCTGATTTGAAAGACTATATAAGGGAGAACTATAGCAACTGGGAAACCTAATCCCTACACATTTTGTGTGATACTAGTTTGCTAAAGCTAGAGTCGATTCTCCTTTAACCTTTGGTTTTCTTCTTCTAAAACCAGGTTAACGACTTAAATACTTCATTGGGATTGTGAAGCCAGACCGATACTACTTTTCTTGTAGTTGTGTGATCTGATCTTGTTGTTTATATCGTACGAGTATAATTGTAATAATTGGATTGATATTTCAATCTCCGATAGGCAAGATAAAAGTAGTCACAAACATCTTCGTCTCATTGTTTGTGATTCCTCAATAATCTTCTTCGCTGCGTCGATTAAGTTTATTATGAGGTGATTGATGAAACTGAATTGTTCTTCGGGAATATAAGTCTGGTTTTATAGATTGGTTCCTGTTCACCTTGATTTATCAAAAGACGGAACAAAACTTGTAGGTATATTCGTGGGAGACGAATTTATCTATTACCTGTAAACTTTTTTGTGTGAGATAGATTTGTTTATTAAAGTCTTCGACTTTGGTCGTAGCAACTCTTGGTTGTGGGTGAGATCAGCTAAGGGAATCAAGTGCGTAGTATCCTGCTGGGATCAGAGATGTAGAAGCATAACTGTACCTTGGATCAGTATGAGATTGGTTGGTATTCAACTACAGTCCAGACCGAAGTTAATTTGGAGTAGGCTAGTGTCTGTAGCGGCTTAATACAGTGTATGTTTAATCTGGACTAGGTCCCGGGCTTTTTCTGCATTTGAGGTTTCCTCGTTAACAAAATTTCTGGTGTCTGTGTTATTTCTTTTCCGCATTATATTTTTATATAATTGAAATAATACAGGTTGTATGTTGTTCAATCAATTAGAATATCCGAGCATTTTGGTTGTTGATTTAAATTGATTGACACTTGGATATTGGTCTTTGGTACCATCCAAGTTATCTCTCTTTGATTAGACTTGCGAATCATATTTGCTTGAGTAAATCAAATCGAGAGATTGAGATAATAACTCCTTGAGTATTTTCTATTGATTGAGTCTAACTGTCTAGTTGATTCTCTAGAAAATAACTCGGAGTTGTCCATACAGATTGCTAATCGAAATATTGGGTGGTGTTGTTAGATCCCCGCTTTTTCATAAACTATTAGGGAAAATTGCTCTGGGAAATTGTTTCCTTGGTAACATATCAAAACAAAATTACTTTGTAGTTTTGGTTTTGATATTGGTTATCTAAAATGGTGTGTGGAACCCTCATGCTTAACTCTTATAGGTTATGCAAGTCTTTTTAGATTTGTAAGATCCTTTCGGTTTGTCTTTTATTTGCTCGTACCTTTGTCATTTTGTGACAAAAGGGGAAGAAATATATGGAGTAAACAAGTGATTTGGTATCACTAAGGAAAGGACAATGGTGCTTAATCGTTATATCAAAGGAAAGAGTAAAGCATAGACTAAGGGGGAGTAACATATCATATTGATACTTGTGGTTATCTTAAAAACAAAGGGAATAACAAAGACGTGCGGATTGAAAATCTGCCTATCTTACCTTTGGGGGGAGTATTAGGTTTGTATTATAATGTCAACAACGGCATTTATGGATTGAATGCATACATGTTATTGTGTTGTTGAAACTTGGAATCAAGCGTATCTGTAATGAATTCTTGTAATTTGTTTATCCATATGATGTAAGAGTTTTGTCACTGAAATTAACAAAGGGGAAGATTGTTAGAGCATAGCTCGGTTGAACCCACCAAACGTTGGTATGTTAAGTTTGGTTGTCATATTTTAGTGAATCAAAAATCATTTAAAGAGTTGCTTGATTATTTACTAGAGTCAACTTCGTATAGGCTAGCTAGAAAGTTATTAGGATATGAGACTTACAAGTATTACGTGAAGACTTGAAGAATGTAAAGAAGTAAAGATCTACATCTACGATATCATCCTTCCTCTTGAGGTTAGTAATATTTGACCTGAACTGTTTCATTCCCAACGTATCTTTCAAGTCGTGCATATTGAAAACATAACTGCGAAGCTGTGAATGATTATACTCTAGCTAGACATAGTATTAAGGAATTACAATATTAAGTATAACTTTTATCTTTTGAACTTCGTATATAATACATCGACATAATCATATGAATGTTATTGTGATTATGTATGGGTATGGGTGAAGATTTTGTCATAGGAAACAATGTTTTACATTCGTTTAAAGGAAGTACAATTTATAAACTTGTTTTGTGAATAGAAAGGGAAATTGCTAGGCTCATTGGTATTGTTATTCATTACAAATCTTTGGATTACCAATATGTGTGTTAAGTATAACAAGTCATAACTTTTTTATGTATCTTGGTAAAACTATTCACAATGCCTGACTATTGTATTGGTATACCTTTTATTAGTGAAGCCGATCTTAAGTAATCACCTGAGATGGTATGATCGATATATTGTGATTGGTATGACCAACTCTAGACATTGGGGAACCGATCCTTGTAAGAGGTGCAGCCAATCACAATTATGTGGAATCGATACTTGTAAGAGGTACAAGAAGTCTTAGTTATTGGTAACCGTTCCTATAACTTGTGCAACCGATCACGAGTAAAATACCATAATAATGTGGTAACCGATCCTAGTACCTAGTCAACCAATTTTTGGAAAGCTAATGTGAATGATCTTTGTACCCACATGGAGGTAGAAACGAAGCTTTGTGTTTTAGTAGAACCGTAAAACCTATTAATGGTGATTTGATAGGATAATCAATCATATAGTTCTTGGAAGTCAGATGAACCAATTCTAAACTTATTTGGAAGTGTAGCAAATCGGTTCCAAGATTGTAAATATGAAAAAGGATTTATAAAGTAAAGCTGTCGACATACTTTGAACATGTGAAATAATTTTTATCTTTTATTGTTCAAAGATATTCCATAATAACTAAAGGAGAATCCCAGATCGTAATGAATTGAGAATCTTTTAATTAAGGTTTTTAGTTTTATATTCTTTTAATTTCCAGCAATTAAATGCATATCTTTAGAAAATAAAAATTGGTAATGCGTATTTACTAATTGGAGATTTTCTACTGAGATTATTTTCAATATTTAGACAGTGCATTTACAGGAATTATGAAAACCGATTTGGACTTTATTGCATATCTTTGAGAATATTGGGTTTTGGAAATTCCTTGGTGTCCAAACTTCTTGGTCTATAAATATTGAAGTTTGCAGTTCGAGCAAACTAATCCTTAGAGCCATCAAAACTACCTAGTTGTGTTGTTACTGGTGGAGCCGTCTATTCGGAGAGGAAAGTACCATAATTAGGCGAAATCTCTTACGACCGCTCGTTTTAAAGACTTATTTGGGATTGAGAAGCTCTATGAGTATGTTGGTGGGAAACTAGATGATTGCGGTTTATTATTAATTTTCGATTGATTGGATTGACTAACAGTTGTTGAACTTTGATTGCACCTAGTTTGTTTGTGCTTGAGAATTTTCTCTTCTGATATAAGATTCACTCAAACTAGATCGAAGTGTCGACGGGGATCTTTAGAACTGTTTGTAGATCTAAAGACGTCTTCTGATAATCCATCGTTAACATACTTCGTATGTGTGTGATTGGTCACGAGAGAATCAAGTTGTTTATGTACAGGTGTTTCTTGAAGATCTAAGAAGATTTGAAGATAACGAATATTTTTTATTTGAGTTCATAATCTTTGGTGTGCACAAATCTTGATTGGCTGGGGATCCAACTATAATCGGTTTATCTTTGTGATAACCTTGATTGATTAGTTGAGTAGATTGGCATCAATACATTTCTTTATGATTCATAGTATTGATTGCATATTCTAAATAATTACTTTGGTAGTTGTTGAAGAGATTAATCTAACAAACCTGACAAAAGAGTTTATTGGGATAAACAGAAGATCCTTTTGTCAAACTCATATCACGTTGTTTGAAAAAAGTTGCTACCGAACAGATTTTTTGTTCCTTTACTGTTTGGAATGCGAACCAAAGAAATTGTTCCAAGTGCATGACTTATTACAAGTTGGAGGCGCAGGGATACTGAGGGAATTAGGTGAATTATATGTTTAGTTGCTTGGTCTCAATTATACGAAGTTGGTTTAGATTTTGTATAACGGCTTAATTCTGAGAGTATTCAATTCTGGACAAGGTCCCGTGGTTTTTCTACATTTGCGATTTCCTCGTTAACAAAATCTTGATGTGTCTTTTAATTTATTATTTCCGTTGTTAGAGCATTGCTCGGTCGAACTCGCATGCGTTGCTATCTCAAGCATGTTTGTCAATGTCAGTGATCAAAACTATAAGTCTCAATTTATAGTCTACTATAGCTAAGGTCTCGGACTAGCATAAAAAGTGTAGTTGAGCTCAATAACTCCATGGCAATCATCATACACGACGAATGATTACTCAAGGAACTGGTGGATCTTCATCGACTAAAAGGTATGTGGAGACTTGAACTTATCTATCACTCAAAAGTCTATTTATCTCATATCTTAAGACAAAAGTCGTTTTGCTATATAGACTTAGATTATACACATTTGTTATTTCGATATGAGTTTACCTCGCCTATTTATTTCTCGAAATATGTGTCGGTAAAGCTTTCGCTTTATCCAAGTTTATCTTTACCTAGTGACGAAAGTCATGTTAAGTTTCAATCACTTTGAAAATTGCTCTGACGAAAAATGGTTTGTGAATAACAACTATATAACGTCCTCAGAGAATGTTTCAATGATTGAAACAAGAGTTTAGGCAATATAACCAATGGAGGATATAAGCATTGTTGTGGAAACACATATGTGTATAAGTCCTTATTCGTTGAACCAAATTTTGCGAACTTTGTTGATCAAGAGAATTGGAGAAGTGCGTGAGCTTCAGTTCGCGAACTGGCGAAGTCGATTCTAAAAGCGATTCTAAAAGCGATCTCTTTCATAATAATCCGAAGGTCACTTGTGGTGAGCAAGACATTGTTCACCCCAACACAACTTAGTTGTGTTTTAAGTGCATCCTCACCAAGGAATGCCATGCTATATATACGGTGAGGGAAACACAACAACTGGGGAGCACAGATTATATTTGGTAATATAGTTGCAGGAAATCCCACAACACAACCCTTATGATATTATGATAACAATTTCTAGATCTAAACATAAAAATGAGGATAAGAGTGATAAAACTGTAAAATGGACACAAGGATTTTTTACATGGTTCGATCAATGTGATCTACATCCATGGTTCTTCACTATGATTATTTGAATTACATGAGTTTTACTTTTAGAATCTCCATTAATAAGTTTGGAGTTCTAGATTTAGTTTTTGGGGAAGAAGATGATAAAGAAAATAAAGTCTCTCTCTCTCTTACAAAGTGTGTCTCTGATTTACAAAAAAATGTATCTCTCATTTCTCTCTCCTGTCTTTCTCTTTATATACGTGTTTACATAGTGGATGATAGCTCACATATAATAGAGTACAACTCATAAACTCTCAAGCTCTGCTACGTTCTCTCAGGATCTGCCTTTCCCGCTACATTCTCGCAAGATTTTACTGTTGTGCGTTATTTGGATCCTACATCTTGCCTCTTTTTCCTTGAATATTGCTTGAAGAGCGATCTTTAAGGAAAAATCCTCTTTGTTGTAGTTGTTGGAGGAACGAGCAGAAGAATAATGGACTTGAAAAGTACGTACTTGCCTTTATTCTTTTGTGAAGTTCCGGAGCTTTGCGAAGTAAATAAGAAGTATCAACTCTTGAAGTATGCGAAGTATGAAGTATCCTTAAAGAAGTATAAGAAGTACTCAATCCTCGAAATATAAGAAGTATCCGTCTTTGAATGATAGTAATAAGTATTGTCTCTATTCATGCGAAATTATTACTCTATTTTTGGTGAGGATTCTTGTCCACTTTGGAAATGATTCTTGCCGAGAAGATAAAGAACATAAAATGTTTTCTTGGTAATCCATAGTTTCCTCCGTTCTTTATCTATGAGGGTAGAATCCTTGAGAACATAAAATGAGCGAGTTGTTTCTTCATCCTTATCTTGCCTCTGCCTCATGATAGTATAATCTCTTCAAGGTGCTTTTAATTGTGCGAAATAATTGAGAAAAATAACCACATAGTAAGGCTTGTTTTAATTTTAAGGGTATTTATGTCATTTTACTAGTAAGGGTAAAATAGTCTTTTACCTTAGAATGGTATGTTGATAACTAAGGCCACGGGTAGTAACATGTCTCAGGTTGCTACTTCTCAGGTTGCAACTTCTCAGGTTGCAACTTCTCAGGTTGCAACTCCTCAGGTTGCAACTTATCAGGTTGCTACTTCTCAGGTTGCAACTTCTCTTCCATAATCGCTAGTCTCCAATTTTCTGCTCTTTTGAAAATTACAACTTAGAAAAACTATTTGGTAATAGAAAAGAGGAAATTATTTCCTTAGGATACCCGACAAATAGATGAAGAAAAAAAAATGTTATGGCAGTCCAAAAACTTTGTTTGAATAATATATTCAAGAAATAAATCATTTGTGTGTGGCAGACATAAAACAAAAATAAAATACTTTTACAACTCCAAAAATTACGAGAATTGGTGAGGATATCAATAAATATGTCTCCTACATCATGTTAAAAGTATTTAACAATATACCTCATGAGTTAAGAGATAATCTCAAAACTCTACAGCTCAACAAAACTTTAGATTTTGTTCTTTCACTGTTTTTGTAAAATATTTAAAAAATACCTTTACAATTCCAAAAATTATGAAACTCGGTAGAAGTAACAATCAAGATGTCCACCACTTCATGTTAAAAGGATTTAACAAAACTCCTCATGAGTTGTCTGTTTCCCACTTCTTAAGCCATGAGTTACTCCTTAATTCTTGTATTTAGTTATTTAATGTGGACACTTGGCTCTCTGTTTTTGGTTGATACAATCCACTTAGCCAAATGAGTGGCTGATTTTCTTTGACTTCGATATGGTGGAACAAATTCATTTCATTGAACATTACAAGAAGTAACTTAGATTAATGATTATGTTGTCAACATGCATAATAATTTCTAGACAAGGCCATGTGCTAGCCTATTAGAATACTATGATTTCTTTTAGCTAGAAATACTTTGACCGGGTTTACATGCATAGGTTTTCATTACTATAAATATTCAGATTATGTTTCATTAGAAGAAAGTTAAAAAAAAAAAAGAATAAGATAAAAGAAGAGAGGTTTTCGTCTTCTTTCAGAGAGAACAAAAGATCCGAGTACTTGATGACAATATTGTTTAGCTTTTAGGTTTCCGGTTCTTGTAAAGGGAGTTGTTGGTTCGTTGCTATTGTTTTTTTTTTCCTTAGTATTATTTCTAGCGTTTGAGGTAGGCGCAACACAATCTAAAACTCTTTTTATTTATGGTTTTGTTAATTAAATTCATATTTACAAGTTTTCAATAATATATGAATAATAATCGATGTTGTGAGTATGATTATGAATGTTGGGCTGCGGTCCATAGATTGTGATTCTTAAAATTTATTTATTACGGGATACGAGATATCCTTGGGAACGGTTTTATTTCCTAAACTCACGTGGGGCTCCCTGGGGCGAGCAGATTGATTAAATTTATTATTGTTATGGATGTGGTGTTTCCATGTGGTTACGGTGTTATTAATCATACTAGTTGTTTTTAATAAGAAATTGAAAAATGTTTGAATAAAATGTTTTGTTGCTTCTTTTCCTACTGGGTGTCACAACTCACGTCGTTTCATGAAAAAAATTCCAGATTTTATGACACCACAAGGAGCTAATGGTGGAAAAGCATAGAGATCGGTTTTGGTGTTTTAATTAGTAGTTTGCATATTATGATTGAAAAATTATAATAAAATATCATCAAACTCTTTGTTGGATGATTTATTGAGTATTTATTGATTATTAATACTTTGGAGATTATTGGGTTAATGTTTAACCAATGGAGCAATGTTCTATTAAGAAACTTTTATTTGATTAGACAATGAAAATTTCTGAGTCATGTCAGTTTGACTGTTATTGATAATTATTATATAACATATATATGCCTGAATATTTTATAGTATGCCTAGAATTCACATTAAATGAAGTGGTTAAAATATTAGAATTTTCGTAGTCCCATAAGTATTTTTAAAACAATTGTTTCTCACTGTAAGAAATTAAGACGTTTTCTGACATATTCAACTATATTAAATTATTCTTGTTTTCAAATTAGCCTATGTTATGTTTTAGACTTTCGTGCCTTCTGTAAACTTGAAGATCTTTCTTTTTTTATTTTAAAAATGGTAAACTAAACCTGATTATGAGTGATTTTATACAATTTTTATAAAATGAACTATCACTTTTTACGTTTCTGCAGTACTGGTCAACAACGCATTTGACTGGGTTCAAAAGGTCTTTAAGTTAAACTAATTTTTTTTTATAAATTTTATGAATGGAACTATGATAGGTTAGGATTTAGAACGTGTAATCATCAAATTTCTGGACTCTAATTTGGTTCAGTAAAATTCTTGGAGTTAACTGATGTCTGTTTTTGTTTTATGATTCTTCCTTAAATATGCGATTCTTTTGGATTAAATCTGGAACGTTTAACGGTGAACTTAATTTTAATAGTAAACTATAGTTCTTTAGTGTTCATGTGGGTTAAAAATCACGACAAGTTAACGGTTAGATGTTCCTAAAAGAATTTTTATGTATCCACTGCGACAGAATTTCTGAATTGAACATAAATAAATAAAAATTAGACAAAGAATTAGTTGTTAAACTTGGACCAAGTGTGGAAGTCTAGGCTTGTTATTAAAAGTAGCATTTCGGATTTTGGATTTGGATTTTGGGTCGAAACTCAGGCCCGGAAATCGGGGTGTCACGGTTTGGTATCAGAGCGAGGTTGATCCTTTGAGAATGCTAGTTTCTGGGGAAAAAACAATCAATGTGTGTATGTGCTTGTATGTGAATTGCTTGCAGCAATTGTTGATTGTGTTTTGGTAGAATGCATAATAGGTTGCACTCCTTTTGCATAGAGAATTCTCTATGTGATACTTATGATTTAATGTCCTTTATTCAGGACATGTCTCGTCGTAATAATGGTTCAACCGGCCCACAAGACGGGGGGTTTGGGGATGTCGTATGTGCTTTGAATGATGTTGCTCAAACGATGTAGCAACAAGTGAATCTTAATCAGAATGCACCTCCCCCTCCCCCACCACCAAATCAACGGGCTTTGTTAGTTAGAAGGTTTATTGAACAAAACCCTGATTCCTTCAAGCGTAGTCGTGATCCACTAGTTGCTGAAGATTGGATAGATAAGATTGATAAAATGTTCACCTTATTAGGCATGAATGATGAGAATAAGCTGGACCTTGCTGTTTATAAGCTTGAGGGCGAGGCCACTCGTTGGTGGGACTTGACTCGTCGTTCTAGGAATGATGGTCTGTTTACTTGGATGGAATTTCGACTCGCCTTCCTAAATAAGTACTTTCCATAAACTGCACGAAACCAGCGCATGATCGAGTTTATGCATTTGACCCAGAGAAACATGACAGTAGCACAATACCAAGCCAAGTTTGAAGAACTCTCTCGTTTTTCTACTAACATGGTTGAGAATGAAGAACTGAAGGCTTTTAAGTTTCAAGAGGGACTTAAACCTTCAATTAAGAGTAGATTGTCTGTTCTGAAGATTACCTCTTATAATGAGATAGTGGAAAGAGCAATGATTGCTGAGAGAGACATTGAGGAGGAAAATAGAATGCGAGAACGTCATACTGGGGATAAGAACAAGAACAAAAACAACAATCATCCATACCAGAAGAAAGGAAATGGACTGAATATGGAGCTTCCTGCACCTTCATGTTATCACTGCAAACAACCTGGACATTTTAAGAGGAATTGTCCTGCACTTATTTCTCAAATGAACCAACAACCATTTCCACCTCAGAACTAGCGTCAAGGGTATCAACTGAACCGTCCTCAGAACAATCCACCACAATACCAAGCTCGACAACCCCCTCAGCAACCTAAGGCCTTAAATATTTCTCATGTTGGACAAGATATGGATAACTCAGTTGTTGAAGGTACATTCTTAGTTTACAATTATTGGGCTAAGATATTGTTTGATACTGTTGCTACTCATTAGTTTATTGCTTCTTCGTTTGTCTTTTCCTTGGGTTTGGAAACTGAATTACTTGATGGGATTCTTGGCGTAACTAGTGCTGTAGGAGGTAGTGCACGTGTTGATCGCGTGGCACGAAAGTGTGTAGTAAGTATAGCTAGACATGAGTTTTTGATTGACCTTTCTGTGATGAATATGTCTAGTTATGACATAATCCTGGGTATGGATTGGTTATCTGCTCATCATGTTGTTTTTGATTGCTTTCAAAAACGTGTGACTCTGCACTCGGGTGAAGGTTCAGTTTTCCACTTTATCGGAACTCGTAGTTTTGCATCTCCCCTTATCTTGTCGGAAAGACACTTTCGACAGACTCATTCTAGAGGTTTTCTTTATCACCTAGAAATGATAGAAGACGAGCAGCAAGATTCCATCTTTGCTATGGGTATTCCAGTGGTAGAAGAGTTTGAAGATGTTTTCCCTGAAGAATTACCAGGTTTGCCCCCTAGAAGAGAAATGGACTTCACCATTGAAGTTCAACCGGGTACTTCGCCAATTTCGATGACTCCTTATCGAATGGCACCAATAGAGTTGAAAGAACTGGATAAACAACTACTCGAGTTGGAAGCTAAGGGTTTTATTCGAGGTAGTACGTCACCTTGGGGTGCACCAGTCCTTTTTGTGAAGAAGAAGGATAACTCGCTGAGATTATGCATCGATTATAGAAAACTCAATGAAGTTACAGTGAAAAATAACTATCCCTTGCCTAGGATCGAGGATTTGTTTTATCATTTGAAGGATTCCCAGTTTTTCTCGAAAATTGATATGCGATCAACTTATCAACTGCGAATCAAGGATGAGGATATTCCGAAAACCGCTTTTCGAACTCGATTTGGACACTTCCAGTTTGTGGTGATGCCTTTTGGACTCACAAATGCTCCAGCAGCATTCATGGATCTTATGCATCGAATTTTCCGACTGTATTTAGGTAAATTTGTAGTGGTATTTGTAGATGACATTCTTATTTATTCACGGTCACGAGAAGAGCACGGGGAGCACCTGAGATTAGTGTTGCATTTGTTGAGATCTCATCAGTTGTATGCTAAGTTGAGTAAATGTGACTTCTGGATTTCTGAAGTTCAGTTTTTGGGACACGTGGTCTGTAGAGAAGGAATCAAGGTGGACCCAGCTAAATTTGAAGCAATTACCAAATGGGAAAGGCCAAAGAATGTGTTTGAGGTTCGTAGCTTTCGGGGCTTAGCAGGTTACTATAGACGATTTATTCAAGATTTCTCAAGGCTTGCCTCACCGTTGACAAGATTGACTCAAAAGGATACCAAATTCGAGTGGAATAATGATTGTGAGAAATCTTTTTCCATTCTGAAGGAGAAATTAACTACTGCACCAGTTTTGACAACACCAGTAAGTGAAATTGGTTATGTGATCTTTTCTGATGCATCGTTGAAGGGTTTAAGATGTGTTCTTATGCAAGAAGGAAAAGTTGTAGCTTATGCCTCAAAATAATTAAAGGCACATGAGTTGAATTACGCAACTCATGACCTCGAGTTAGCAGCTATTGTGTTCACCTGAAGTTGTGGAGACATTATCTGTATGGTGAGAAGATAGACATATTTTGTGACCATAAGAGCTTGAAATATATTTTTACCCAACGATATTTGAACCTGAGACAGAGGCGTTGGGTGGAATTTCTTAGGGAGAATTAAAAAAATGCCCATGTGGAGAAATGCATTTCATAAAATGCCCACGTTTTTTTCATAATTTATTTAATGCCCATGAATTGACCTTTTCCGTCCCGTTTTTTTAAGAAAACGGCTAACGGCCGTTAGACGACATGTGCCACTAAATCGGAAATGTCAAAAGACATACATGCCCCTGGATCGCCTTACTAAGACCAAGTTGGAATAGTGTCACCATTTTGAATCGTTACCGAATAGTGTAACCGTTTTGAATCCTTACCGAGTTAGAATGTGAGTCACTAAGCTAAAGCCGGATCACTGTTCATCTTCTTCCTCAGTTTATGAACCAATTTCATGTCTCAATTTTGTTATGAACCCCAAAAATTAAATTTCACTAACTAAATCATAATCATAATCATTGCTATTAAGCATTCAAAATTAGTAATACATATTAATATTTCCATTACAAACCATTCAAATTCTTAAAAACCTAATTTCATGGATTTACACCTAAAGCCTCAAACACTTTGAACCCTAAAAATCATGTTTCATCAATTGGAGCAAAATTAATATAATTGAACATTCAAAATCAGTAATACAAGTTACTACATCAAGTGTAGCGCATTAAAAACTCTTATTTCATGTTTCAAATTAATTTTAAACCGAAATTGCATTTCTAATCAAACAAAATTAAATTACACTTACGCAAAAAACTATGAAAGATAGAATTGGGTTTGATATCTCTTCCTCTTCCATCAACCGTGATGAAGAAAATCTCAAAATTCAACAAAGTATAACTTTGATTTTACCCTCAACTTTGACTGCATGAACATAAACTTGAATCAACCATACCGTAGCTAATTTAAAATCTCTAAAAATGAATTAAAATCAGATGATCCACTGCACTTGGGTCGAAACATGCACGGGTACTAATCAAATCGAACAAACACAAAATCCTTTGTGATGCCGCTGATGTTGCTGGTGACGGAACTCGAGTTACGGATGAAATCAATAAAATTAGATGATATCATATAGAAATATTGAATAAAAAAAGATGTGATGATGATGGTTTGCGGGTGAAGGAGCTTGAGTTGCATATGAAAAATGGAAGAAGAAAGGAGGTGAAGAAGAGGTGAGAAATGGACAGAAGAGGAGACTAAATGAAAATCCAACCCTAGACTGTTTTGTAAAATGGTAAAGATTAGATTTTCTTGAACACGTGTAAGAATCTGGTCGATTTAATCTTCAACCGTCGATTAATCAAACTCACGGACGGTTGATGATGTAATTTTCATTATCTAAAGTGACGGACAATTTTGTAATTACGCCCACCATTTACTCATCTCGTGTGATGAGAAATTGACAAAGTAAACGAGATTTTACCAAAATGGTGGGGTCGGACGGAAATCCTAACGGCATGGGCATTAAATAAATTATGAAAAACGTGGGCATTTTATTAAATGCATTTCCCCACATGGGCACTTTTTTAATTTTCCCAATTTCTTAAGGATTACACGTATACCTTCCATTACCACCCAAGAAAGGAAAATGTTGTAGCAGATGCTCTCAGCCGAAAATTGTGGGCCGGTGTAGCAAGTATGACTCTTCATGCTTGGGATTTATGCATACTTATGGAGGAATACGACTTGAGCCCTGACGAGATGATTTACAATACTGTAGTTGTTCCAGAGTTACAACATCGGATTGTAGAAGCTCAACAGACTGATAGAGAGATGATTTCAATTTGTTCTCAGATAGCGAAAGGTCAAACGCCAGAGGGTTGGACTCAATCTGATGGTGGACTTCGCTTTATAGGGAAACTTTTTGTTCCAGTGAAATTAAGGATGGAGGTACTAGAACAGGCTCACAATTCTAAGTTTACCGTTCATCCGGGAGGATCGAAGATGTACCATGACATGAAAAGACAATATTGGTGGAACGGGATGAAGAAATATGTTGCCTTGTATATGTCGAGATGTCTCACTTGCCAGCAAGTGAAGATTGATCATCAAAAACCAGGAGGATTACTTCAACCATTGCCCATCTCAGAATGGAAATAGGAACACATCACTATGGATTTTGTCATGGGATTACCTAGAACTGCACATGGTAAAGATACTATATGGGTTATCGTTGATAGACTTACCAAATCAGCGCACTTCTTAGCAATCAAGAAGACTGATACGTTAGCCACGTTAAGTCATATGTATATCCAAGAGATAATAAGGTTGCACGGTACGCCGGTGTCAATTGTATCTGACAGAGATCCTCGTTTTACTTCTCGATTCGAAAAAGTTTACGAAAGGCGTTAGGTACACGTATCTCTCTTAGTATCGCGCCTTTCATCCCCGCATCGACGCGATTGAACGGGTAATTCAGATTGTGGAGAATATGCTACGAGCTTGTGCCTTGGATTTCAAGGGAAGTTGGAGTGAGCACTTTCCATGGGTAGAGTTTTCTTATAACAATAGCCATCAGGCTAGTATTGGTATGGCACCTTTTGAAGCATTGTATGGACGACCTTGTAGATATCCAGTGTGTTGGACCGAGATCGGCGAACGTAACATTTTTTGGACTTGATTTGGTAAGAGAGACAACTAAGAAGGTTCGGTTAATCCGGCAGAGGTTAATGACAGCTCAGAGTCGTCAGAAGAGTTATGCAGACAAGAGACGTCGACCTTTAGAGTTTACTGAGGGAGATTTGGTGTTACTCAAAGTGAGCCCAAAGAGAGGTGTTAAGCGTTTTGGCAAGAAAGGAGAGTTATCACCACGTTATATTGGTCCTTTCCAAATTATTCGATATGTTGATGCAGCAGCTTATCAGTTGGAGTTACCTCAGCGAATTGGGCACGTTTATGACACTTTCCACGTGTCAATGTTACGAAAATACGAGAGAGATCCTTCATATGTTATTGACCCTTCAAATATTATTGTGCGGGAATATTTGGAGATCCAAGAGGATGCTACGTACGTGGAGCAACCAGTTCGAACTTTGGACTTTAAGGAACATGTGCTTCGCACTAAGACCATTCCTGTGGTTAAAATGCAGTGGCAGCGTCGCCATGTCGAGGAAGCGACGTGGGAATTAGAGTCCGAGATGCGGAGTAAATACCCTCAACTTTTCTAAGGTAACTTCTAAATTTCGTGACGAAATTTCATTTAAGGGGGATAGAGTTGTAAGGCTTGATTTAATTTTAAGGGTATTTATGTTATTTTACTAATAAGGGTAAAATAGTCTTTTACCTTATAATGGTATGTTGATAATTAAGGCCACGGGTAGTAACATGTCTCAGGTTGCTACTTATCAGGTTGCTACTTCTCAGGTTGCAACTCCTCAGGTTGCAACTTATCAGGTTGCTACTTCTCAGGTTGCAACTTCTCTTCCATAGTCGCTAGTCTCCAATTTTCTGCTCTTTTGAAAATTACAACTTGGAAAAACTATTTGGTAACAGAAAATAGGAAATTATTTCCTTAGGATACCCGAAAAATAGATGAATAAAAAAAAATGTTGTGGCAGTCCAAAAACTTTGTTTGAATAAAGAAATAAATCATTTGTGTGTGGCAGACATAAAACAAAAATAAAATACTTTTACAACTCCAAAAATTACGAGAATTGGTGAGGCTATCAATAAATATGTTTCCTACATCATGTTAAAAGGATTTAACAATATACCTCATGAATTAAGAGATAATCTCAAAACTCTACAGCTCAACAAAACTTTAGCTTTTGTTCTTTCAAAAATTATGAAACTTGGTGGAAGTAACAATCAAGATGTCCACCACTTCATGTTAAAAGGATTTAACAAAACTCCTCATGAGTTGTATGTTTCCCACTTCTTAAGCCATGAGTTACTCCTTAATTCTTTTATTTAGTTATTTAATGTGGACACTTGGCTCTCTGTTTTTGGTTGATAGAATCCACTTAGCCAAATGAGTGGATGACTTTCTTTGACTTCGATATGGTGGAACAAATGCATTTTATTGAACATTACAAGAAGTAACTTAGATTAATGATTATGTTGTCAACATGCATAATAATTTCTAGACAAGGCCATGTGCTAGCCTATTAGAATACTATGATTTCTTTTAGCTAGAAATACTTTGACCGGGTTTACATGCATACGTTTTCATTACTATAAATATTCAGATTATGTTTCATTAGAAGAAAGTTAAAAAAAAGAAAAGAATAAGATAGACGAAGAAGAGAGGTTTTCGTCTTCTTTCAGAGCGAACAAAAGATCCGAGTACTTGATGACAATATTGTTTAGCTTTTAGATTTCCGTTTCTTGTAAAGGGAGTTGCTGGTTCGTTGCTATTGTTTTTTTTCCTTAGGATTATTTCTAGCGTTTGAGGTAGGCGCAACACAATCTAAAACTCTTTTTATTTATGGTTTTGTTAATTAAATTCATATTTACAAGTTTTCAATAATATATGAATGATAATCGATGTTGTGAGTATGATTATGAATGTTGGGCTGCGGTCCATAGATTGTGATTCTTAAAAATTATTTATGACGGGATACGAGATATCCTTGGGAACGGATTTGTTTCCTAAACTCACGTGGGGCTCCCTGGGGCGAGCAGATTGATTAAATTTATTGTTGTTATGGATGTGGTGTTTCCATGTGGTTACGGTGTTATTAATCATACTAGTTGTTTTTAATAAGAAATTGAAAAATGTTTGAATAAAATATTTTGTTGCTTCTTTTCCTACTGGGTGTCACAACTCGTGTCGTTTCATGACAAAAATTCCAGATTTTATGACACCACAAGGAGCTAATGGCGGAAAAGCATAGAGATCGGTTTTGGTGTTTTAATTAGTAATTTGCATATTATGATTGAAAAATTGTAATAAAATATCATCAAACTCTATGTTGGATGATTTATTGAGTATTTATTGATTATTAATACTTTGGAGATTATTGGGTTAATGTTTAACCAATGGAACAATGTTTTATTAAGAAACTTTTATTTGATTAGACAATGAAAATTTCTGAGTCATGTCAGTTTGACTGTTTATGATAATTATTCTATAATATATATGCCTGAATATTTTATAGTATTCCTAGAATTCACATTAAATGACGTGGTTAAAATATTAGAATTTTCGGAGTCCCATAATTATTTTTAAAACAATTGTTTCTCATTGTAAGAAATTAAGACGTTTTCTGACATATTCAACTATATTGAATTATTCTTGTTTTCAAATTATCCTATGGTATGTTTTAGACTTTAATATATTGTAAACTTGAAGATATTTCTTTTTGATTTTATACATTTTTTATAAAATGAACTATCACTGTTTTACATTTCTGCAGTACTGGTCAACAACGCGTTTGACTGGGGTCAAAAGGTCTTTAAGTTAAACTAAAAAAAAATAGAAATTTTATGGATGGAACAATGCTATGTTAGGATTCATAGCATATAATCATCATATTTTTGGACTCGAATTTCGTTCAGTAAAATTCTTGGAGTTAACTGATGTCTGTTTTTGTTTTATGATTCTTCCTTAAATATGCGATTCTTTTGGATTAAATCTGGAACGTTTAACGGTGAAATTAATTTTTATGGTAAACTATAGTTCTTTAGTGTTCATGTGGGTTAAAAATCACGACAAGTTAACGGTTAGATGTTCCTAAAAGAATTTTTATGTATCCGCTACGATAGAATTTCTGAATTGAACATAAAAATAAAAATAGACAAAGAATTAGTTGTTAAACTTGGACCAAGTGTGGAAGTCTAGGCTTGTTATTAAAAGTAGCATTTCGGATTTTGGGTTTGGATTTTGGGTCGAAACCCAGGCCCGGAAATCGATGTGTCACACACATTCTGCGAAATTCTAACACATTCTGCTAAATGATGAATACTTCTGCGAAATTCTGAATAATCCTGCGAAATTATGAATACTTCTGCGAGATTCTGAATAATACTTCTGAGAGATTCTGAATAATACTTATTTGTTATTTTCGCTGTCTCAGATTCATTTCCATGTATATATTCGCAAACTTATTTGCTTACATATAATCATTTTTGCAAGCTTATTTGCTTACTCATTTTCTTATGTGGTCTTATTTTGCCTTCCTAGTTAAAGGTCTTATTTTTCCACCTCTTGTCATTGCGAAAAATCACAGGACGTCTCTACACTTTCATGCAGAAATCCATTGATCTTGCCTTAACTTTTTGTTCTTTTGTTATTTTTGCTGCGACAATATGACATGCCTAAATTTTCTTGCGAAATTAAAGCCCCATGACATTGCCGTCGTGCGACGAAATTGCAGGACGTCTTTAAACTTTCATATGTTGACCCATTGATCTCGCCTTAACTTCTCTTTTGTATTATTGCCTCTTCAGGATTGTTGCACAAATATGACAAGTCTTAATACTCCCGTGAGTAAAAAGCCTCATGACATTTGCGTCTTAAGACACTTATCGGCTCCCCTAATGGAGGGTGCCGCCCTTATCTTCCCCCTGGTTGCCCCTTCAAGGATACGTACTTCTGCCATACAAGACTAGCTCCTCCCATCCGGTCTTGACAACAACCATTTGTTTTCGCAACCTCTTATCCCTTTTGCCTATATGGTTAAGTGGGGTTTTCTTCGGGCCAAGTGCATCATAGTCAAGACTTGCCAAGAATGGCCAGGGTAGTTTCATACACCCCGGGCACTCTTGGCTCAACCGTGTACCTCAGAGCCTTGATCATACTCTGCACTCCTTAAGAGAGTCCTTATTACCTTATTCGCCCAACTCAAGTCATATGCTTAAGTTGAGAATCCAAGGTGCCTCTCCTGGATGGGATTTATTGACCCCAAATCTCCATGACTCAGGTTCCAGCAGCGGTATAACCTTATCCCTGAGCCATGTGGTAGGCTCGGAAAGATACCTACTATTGTATAAATACTGTAAGTGCACAGTTTCGACAAGCAACACAGGGCAAGCACAGGTCGAACCACAGAGACTTGGAGAGTGTAGAAGTTGATTCTAAATCCTGATTCAGAGAGTAACCAAAAGGGGTTTGTTTTTGTCGATACGACGATATGATTTTCAAGTGACTGAAATAATAAAAGTAAAAGATGCAAATAGCAAGATATGTAAACAATGATAATATGGATACTAGGGTATTCAAATCCACCAATAACCTATGATATGCATTCAACTTGTAATATTATTCTTGTCCTTATAGTAGATTCAAGTCTACCGTATAACTAAGGTGTTTCTCCAATGGATAATTTAATCACAACTAAAGTATTTCTCCAAAGCATTAATTGTCTAATTAAGCACAACTAATCTAAAGATCAATATTTGGTTAAGCATGAGTTGTAGCATAATCAACATAGAGATATTCTAACTACAATGGATACATGGCATACATTGTGAGAGCAAGATGTTGAAAAACTTGGATTAAATTATATCTTTAAACAATTCTAAACTTTCAAGAACAAGATACAAGATATGAATACATACCAATGAGATTAGGGCTTCATCTAAACCCTAGTAAATGAAATTAGAACATGAAGAACATTACAACAAAATTGAAATTTGATAAACTAACATGAACAAGCTATTCTTGGATGAGTTTTCAACACAACAACCCTCTCTATTTATACACAAAAATTCTCTCACACTTGGGATCCGAATTTCACTGTAGCAACCACTCAACAATTAAACAAAACATGTTTTCTTAATTGATGGATAGAATGGAATACAATAGGGGTGAGGTGGATGTTTTGGAAAGAATCCAATGGGGGTGAGGTGGATGTTTTGGAAAGAATCCAATGGGGGTGAGGTGGAAATGGATTTGGGTCTTGGGTTTTGGATCATGGGTTTGTTTAATCCCATGAATTTGTAAACAGGTTGCCACTGATGCGCGAGCGGGTTGCAACGCTTCCAACTTTCTTCTCTTTTGTCTTCTCAATTCTTCCAAGCTTTATTTAGTACTTAAAAACACAAAATTAATTAATACAAATATTTATTCTTGAAGATGGTAAGAATGCAGAATTTGGGATAATATATGACTTTGAAGCGCGAAAGATGAGTTAAGTGCCAATGAAAAGGTGTATGAATATGCAATATTTGGCACTCATCACCATGCAACAGATACCCTTTTCTATGACGAACTTTAATTCTTACATTTACCTCTTGCGAAATTTTATTCGCGAACTAGGGTGTACGTCATAAAGGTTCGTCCCATTCTAATATATCATTAATCTCTGCGAAATTTTCGTGTTTCTTTATTCTTTCATTTCTTGTGATTTTCTGTTGCTGTCGTCTCTTGCTAAGAAAATGGTTTGCTTGCGAAATTGGCATCCTTGAAATGTATAAAAGTCGCACAAAGAAATGTAATTATCGCAACAGTCAAAAGAAGAGTGAGAAATGAGACTTGAACTCTTGACCTGCTTCTTGGATTTTCTCGCACCCTACCAACTGTGCTAACCCTATCTTGCGAAAGAATCAAAGACTTTGCGAAGTTAACATCTGTATGAAGTAAGCGGACATCATCTGCGAAGGGAAAAAATTCTGTGCGAATGGGGAGATTCGAAACCAAGCACTGCAACTCGCTCTACGAAGCTTGACCTCTGCGACCTTAACCATCTGTTCAAGAATTTCTTTACGAAATCTTCGCATTACACTTGTTACTTGTTCTTTTATTTGCTCTTGGCATTTCATCAAAAATGTGTGAAAATATCGCGGCGAGGAAGAATTGATCATGCGCCCTATCGCTTGTTCTCTCCACTTTGAACCATCTGTGTTGGTTTTCTTCTGTGCGAAACTATCTCTTGAAGTGTATAATGCCGCAGCAAAAACAAATGGGAGAGTGGCAAGATTTGAACCCGCGACCTTGTACTTGTATTCTTCGTCAGTGACCAACTTTGCTGGCTGTTGTTTTGTGAAAGGAATGTAAGTCTTGCGTAATTTATTCTTATTTAATCATTCTTTCCATAATGTTTATCTTGGTCTTCTCCCGCTATCAGTTTCTTCTTCTTTGTTTATCGTCGCTTGTAGCTGCTCTTGCCCTGTGCATCTTTGAATTTGTTTTGCTATTATAATTGTGCGTGCTCCTTCATTCTTCGTGACCTATTAAAGTAAGAAATATGAAGGTAAGAAGATTTCCTTTTTAATTGCGACGAAGTTATTGAGCATTACTAGATCCACTGGATTTTAGCTTTTTGTCTTCATACGGTTCTTTAGCTGAATGTTTGCCTTCTTTTCCTTACTGATATTTCTCCCCTAGGGATTCTGCGAACTGATTTGCCGGGTCTTGGATATGAATTGGTTTACTTCATTGGCTGCCTATACAACTAACTGATCATGTTTATTTAGTTGCCGGGTTTTTCTATTCCTTCGCAGACGCTTCTAATTTGATCACTCACAGTCTCATGTTCTCCACCCATTCCTCTAACTGCTGGTAATCTTTATGAGCTTTCTTTGTTTTGTTCCACAACTTTTTATCGTCTCCGTCTTTATTGTTTTGTTTTGCTTCATTTCTCCATTATACTGGTTGCTTGAGATAATCTTTTCGAGTTGTTTTCTTCTTTTCTATGTTGAGTTCAAGTTTTCTTCTGCGAAAATATCGTCATGTTCCGTTCTTTGTCAAAGAAAAACATTTGAAGATAAAAATAAAATTCATTAGTGATTGTTGTCGCCTTGCATGACGTTGGTGGATCAAATATTTGCTCAATCTTTCCTCCTTTGACTGCAGTGATTGTTGTCGGATGACGGAAATTGAAACACAAGAAGAGCATGACGATCCTGCGAGGATTATAGAATCTGCGAGAATAAACATTATAACTGTTGCGAGAATATCGCGAGTCAGATCCGAAATAAAATGCCAGCTTAGCTGTCATCTACTATGTAATTACCCTATATAAAGAGGACTAATAGACTCAGAAAAGAGGGAGATCAATTTGAGAGTGTTGAGAAAGTTTTGAGGAGAGAGAAAATTTAAGAGAGCGGTTGTATTCTTGATTTCTTCCATTTCTTGAAATATTTCTGAGAACAACGCTTTTTTTGATTAATTCTCAGAAATATTACAAGAAATGGAAGAAATCAAGAATACAACCGCTCTCTTAAACTTTCTCTCTCTTCAAAACTTTCTCAACACTCTCAAATTGATCTCCTTCTTTTCTGAGTCTATCAGTCCTCTTTATATAGGGTAATTACATAGTGGATGACAGCTAAGCTGTCATTTTATTTCGGATCTGACTCGCGATATTCTCGCAACAGTTATAATGTTTATTCTCGCAGATTCTATAATCTTCGCATGATCGTCATGCTCTTCTTGTGTTTCAATTTCCGTAATCCGTTATGTTATTCTTTGAGTCCTTCTGCGACACTCATAGTGTGTTGTAGAAGAGCTCGCAGAAATGTTGTTATAAATCTCGCAAGAGTATTGTTGTGGCGATATTATGATCCTACAAGTGGTATACTCAGAAGTTTCATGCGTACCAATGGTTATTTATGTATTATAAATTAAACTTTGGAATGAAAAAATTAATTTGTTGGTATATATATATATTAAACTATGGTATTAGAAAATAAAATAATGCAAAAGGCTTGCTTTTTAGTACTTCTAATAGAGATTATAAATATCCCGACCTTAAGGATTATCAGATTTTGACAGCTGCACAATTTAAGTTATATGGAGATGTTTAATAGCGATTATCGGGATTTTGACAGCTGCACAGTCTAATAACGATTATAAATATCCCGACCATGATATTCCCTAACCCAGCCAAGATGATGCATAGCCAGACTAAGACGACGATCTTCATCTTACCACTTCACGGTCTACACCACAAATAGAATCCATGCAAGGCCGCCAAACACGGGGATCATGAACTCTCCTTACCTCTCGAAAAAGGTTAGTCGGACCTTCCTGGCCATCTTTTCACGACTTGTCATTTTGATTTTTGTTCTTGTCCGTCACCATCTTATGCTTACCACGCAACAATGCTCATGTTCCGAGCTAAGCAGGGTACTTAATGTTGATGGTGGTTTTTAACTTTAAAATCGTAAAACTGTACAACTGACATGACGTCACTATGACCATTAGCACATTTATTGAATCAATCAGCATGCCTATGCAAGAATTACCGGGGTACCTTTTTTTTTACATGGGGCATGTTCCACGGAAGAACCCTTAACATTGACCAACATCATTTATGCCAAACCCTAATTCTCATGCTACCGCGCCAAGGCATGCCAACCATGCCAGCTGCACCACTGTGCCAATGGAAAACCATGCCAGCCACATCTTTGCGCCAAGGCATGCCAACCATGTTAGCCGCACCACCGTGCCAATGACAAACCATGTCAGCCACATCTCCGCGCCAAGGCATGCCAACCATGCCAGACGCACCACTGTGCCAATGGAAAACCATGCCATCCACATCTTCGCGCCAAGACATGCCAACCATGCCAGCCGCACCACTATGCTAATGGTAAACCATGCCAGCCACATCTCCGCGCCAAGGCATGCCAACCATGCTAGACGTACTATTGTGCCAATAAAAAACCATGCCAGCCTCATCTCTGCGCCAAGGCATGCCAACCATGCTAGCCGCACCATGCGCCAAGGCATGCCAACCATGCTAGCCGCACCATGCGCCAAGGCATGCCAACCATGCCAGCCACGTATACCGCGCCAAGTCATGCCAACCATGATAGCCTCACCATGCGCCAATGGCATGCCAAATCCTTGGTCCCACCATGCCAAGGCAACCTCACCTTGCCTTGTCCCCACCATGCCAAATCGTCCGTGCCAAACCCTTAGCCCCACTATGCCAAGCCATCCGCGCCATTTTTCCTTGGCCACACCATGCCGGTCTTCCCTATGCGGCTACCAAAATGAAGGCGTGCGACGATCAATGGCCACCATTCCATCCTAGATGCAAATACTTGTCGTCCAAGGTCGCCAAACAATGCAACCTTTGGCCCAAAACCCTAGTTTTGGCCACGCCGAACCGCGCCAAGGCATACCATACCACATATGCCAATGGCATGCCAACCACCTTGTCGCGCCACGCCATACCGGCCTTCCCTATGCTTCTACCAAAATGGAGGCCTGCAACAATCAACGACCACTTTTTCATCTAAGGTGCAGATATTAGCCGTCCAAGGTTACTAGCCAACGCATGGCAACCTTTGGCCCTAGTTTAGTCGCGCCTAAACAAAGCCAAAACCCTAACTTTTGGTCGCTCCTAAACTAAGCCATATTAAAGCCATACTGATCATGCTTGCATGCCACTGACTACCAAACGAAGGGTTGCAATAATCAACGGCTACCTTTCCTCTTAAGATGCAAAATCTCGACCGTCGAAGGTCACCACCAAGTCGGCAAATCTCCCAAGCACAACTCGCCGAAAAACAACAACGTGCTACATGTTTTCCACGAAAACACTCGAGACATCAACGCATGTCACAAACTGGGGGATGCTCATTGGGTATTGGTTTGGCGGTTTACAACGAGCGATGTACACTACGCCCGCTATAAGAAAGTGTCATAAGGATGAGGCGGTTAGTAAATACAGGGAGTAATGGTGAAAAGCTTTCTTTTATGGAACATCAATTCAGGGGCGGAGCCAGCCCATTGCAAGGGGTTGCACTTGCACCCCCTGCATCAATTCCAGGCATTACCGGTTACCACCTCCTCCCATTTACTCACCGGTTTTCCATTTATTAATGAGACCAGAGTACGTTTCACTTCGACTTGTATAAATGGGAATTACCTATTTCCACTGAAGAACAAGTTGAGGTCAGGAGCATACAATACTCAGAAAATATTTTCTAGCTCTCCATCTGTTAGCTTCCCACTTTCTGATACAAGTCGTAAAACAACTACTTTTCCAGAATCAACTATTCTGGTCTCAACACTTTCTTCGCTTCCCTCCCCAAAACCAACCCTTATTCTTCACTTTGTGACCGAAGCAAGTCTGAAACGGCCATTTCTTGGTTTAGGCCGGATTTGTACAGATTGATCTGTCGAATCTAAAGTACTCCCTTGCAGTACATTGTTTAGGGTTTAAATTCGTTTCTCACCCACACACCCGAAATTACCAAAATCAGCAGAAACCGTTTTCACCCTCAAATAATTGGTGACCACAGTGGGAGATTGATCTTTTAGTTACAATGTCAATTTTCGACCATCGATCTCATGTTATGACCCATACATCAAGATAGTAGAAGCAGGCGATCCGCTCAGGGATCGACGACTCAGTTACCATACGACCCTATTATCAGTCTTGACATGGCGAGGGATGACTGGGGACTGCCTAGAGATTAAAATTGAATGATCCAACCAGGGATCGACGACTCGATTATCATATGAGACGATTGGGGACTTTCCATAAACATGGCGGTTCTTCCTATAAAACTCGGTCTTACACCCGGAAGGTTCCCCTTTCATCAGGAGACCTGAAAACCCGAGTAAGTCTTACCTAGACAAGATACATGGTTTGTTATTCCAAGTTTTCAAGGGAATGATAAAACCGATAGCCATGTTATGTTTCACCCCATGTCATCTACCAACACACGGTTCCATGGTTTTCCTAGGATGTTTGTGTCACTTGCAATCGTAACCAAGACAACATCATTTCCAAAACAATCCATTCCAAAAGAATAATCCAAAACCCTCAAGGTAACATTTATCTATCAACCCAAGAAATCCATGAAATCAAAACCATAAACTAGACGTTTCATTTGCCTTTTAAAAAAAAACAACTAAAAATAAGAAGTTCAGAAGACATAAATGCATTCAAGGAAAGTTTTTCAATAATTGCCTGCTCTTCTTAGCAAGAGCCTCCTTCATGCTTTGGAGAACCACCCTTTTCAACTTCAGCTTCCTGGATAATTTTTCGACTTCCGCTTCCTGCTTCTTCACCATATCCGCAAAAGGACCTTCGACTGTTTCGACCAGTAACTTTTGAACCTCAAAGAAACCTTCAACAAACCAAGGAACATTGAATTCGAAGTTTACACACATGTCACGATGGAACCTCCAGCTCGAGATTACATCCTCATAAATAGTATAACCAGTCATGTTGCACATGTCGTCAATCGAAGACAAATATTCCTCCACCCGCTTAACAAACGCAAATCGACTAGTAATTTTCTTGGTCGTGGCGATATGTCCGTAGATTTCCCATATTTTAGTGTATAGCACCGCATGTTTGGCTGGCACGCTAAATCCCCCGATCAACACATGATCCGGATAAGGGACTAGGTACGAATGGTTAAAAGTCGCACCCGCAACAGCATCAGCGACATGCAAGGGATTCCTAACGACGATTACGCTTGCGGCCGTTGGAGTACTCTCCATTGTCTGAATCACGATGATGCTTTCATCTCGATCAACATCCATTTCAAGGTCGCCCGGTGCAACTGCAATAGTTGGAGACAAAGCCGTATCTCCACCAGTCTCTGTCTCAGGGCCGTCTTCAAAAACGGTTTCCCCCTATGACATCACGGATTAGATATTCTTCCAAATAAAAAAGAAAAGAAAAAAACATGTGGGAGACTCACTGATTCGCTTTCAAACCGGCTAGAGGAAGATTCAACACTGCTGTCAGAAGAACTACTCTCGGCATCACCGGACTCTGAACTTTCATCCTTCTCGGGTTCCCCATCGCCATGGATAGTCTTAGCACCGCCACCCTCCATCTCGATAAGCGATGTTTTCTGACTACTTGCAAGTTTGGTAAAGGCGTTCACGCTGCTGAGACCCTAGGAAAGATATAAAAGACGGATAATCGGAAAAGAAATAAGGATATACACGATCCAACTAAAATCAAGAGGAAAATCATACGTACCCGCATATTGGACGAATTGAAAGTCAGTAGGACTGTTAAAGATTACTGGGAACCATCTGCATGGATTTTAGATCTTCGCTCCTTCACTTGGGAACTTTCTGCATTCGGGCTAACGGATTTTCGCTTGGACGAAGAAGGATCCCTCAGCAGTGGATATTCCGCTAAAACCGCAGGAGAAGGCTTACCGCGACGGTTTTGTACCACATCATTCACGAATCCATGGATAACGAGAAACTCATCCTGCCAAAATATGTAATATTTGGAGGTTGTAGATGGATTTCGCTCCGCAAGAAGAAAAGGCAGACTTTTACCCGACACAAGAACACTAACATCGACAACAGTTGGCAATGAGACTTATGGAATAACCGTCTAACGAACAAGTGGGGCCCCTTGGTCAAAACCCATATGTCGAGCCGCCCTATCGATATTATAAGGGAATGCTTTGCAAGATCCTCGAAAGAACACATGATCAGGCTTGCAGCTTCGCATGAACACCATCTCTCCAACACTCATATCCTCTTTATCAGAAGACAAAGACATGCTCGGAGCAGGAGAAAAGGTACTGATCTGAGTTTTGGACACATGCACCGGAGCCCATGGACAAAAATTAACAATGTGCGAGTTGTCAAAAAATCCAACCAGGTTCGAACCAATATTTGGGTGCCTATTCGACCTGCGTAGTATCCTAGAGCCACCCCAAGACTCGGGAAGTACGGCCAACGGTTTTGGAGCATACCTTTCGAAGTGCTCCCACAACCACGCTTGGAGAAAGGTGGCATGAATATACGAATCCACTTTCATGTAGCTATTTGAAGCGCACATATCCGCGACCAGCTGATCCAAGTGTGTGTACAGAGAACCAATAAACAAGCCGTCAATAGGGAGAGAACGACACCTTTTGCCAATTTTATGGAAAACTTGATAAGTTCATGTCTTATCTCCTTCTTACCCGAGCTGTCATCAAAAATATTTCTGGATAACCAAAGAGCCAAGAACGCCGCAACATGAAGCGTACTATTCTTCTGATTCGGCTCCAACTCACCAGGAAACCACTGAGACACCCACCATCCATAGAAGCACCTCGCCTCATTTTTTTTCCCGAACGAATCCTTTTGATTTCGCAACCAGAGCGACGCACATTTCTTCTTCATCTGCAGACAATTTGACATCGATGTTTCCTATTACGGGAAGGTTCAAAAATACGGCCACGCTCTCTAAGGAGATAGTCATTTCACCCCACCTGCATATGGCCGTGTGGGTGTCCGGACACCATATGTAAATAAAAGCAACCAAGCCTGTAATATCTTTCCTAATTTGAAGCATTGCGGAAGCCGCGACAGCATCAATGATTTGCGCCTTGGTCAAACTGGCTTTTACACATTCCTGGCTCATCATGAATTGCATCCATTTCTCAAAGGGATGCAACGGAGTCACAAAGATTTTAAAGTCGATAGGAGAAGAATGATACACTTTCCTCTGAAAACAAAACCTTATTACACCTTCTGGACGAACTGATCGGGCCTCTCCTTCACTTTCCGGACCAGTCAAAAGAATCGACACATACTTGGGATGGTTTTTCCTAATCGTGGCGGATGTTGTAAAGAACTCATCATTTATGTTTGGCTTGGAATTGCTGACGTCTTTCGGTATGGCAGGATTTTTCTCAAATGATATCCTAACGAAAATTCTCTCATGCTACTTCCACCTTCGAAACAACTACAATGGAAAAATATGAAGAGAAATTATTACGGAAAGTGCATGGAAATTATTTTATCAGACACATGAGATTCATCATGGACGCAATCCAATTTGTTTCAAAGTCATAATATGTATATGCAAAGAAATAGGGACTGACAGACCCTGCATCACCACCTCATGCCAAGGCCATACCCTGCAGCGGGAAATTTGCGCTCGGCCGAGGAGGCACGCCCCACCATGGGAACCATACATAATGCCATATCGGGAAAAGGAGTAAACCTTAGAAGCTAGGTTTTCATGAGAAGGGAATGACAGTTACCAGCTCATGCATGCCTACTTTTCACAGTAAATTGAGGCGGTCAACATTACTACGGTATTCACGCCTAAATTCTACTACAAGTTCGTGCAAAGTATACCTACGGCTAGGATTCATACCAACACAGAAGGAAAATATTTTATACAAGATCATGAAAAGGTACGCCTACAGATAGGGTTTGCACTAACACAAGAAAACAGGAAAAAACAAGTTAAAGAGGAAGTGTTGGAAGACATATATGGGATTCGCTCGTCCGCTTTACTATTACCACACGGCCAAGAGTAAAAAAAATAAAGGTGTGAAATAAAAGGAGAGGCCGGCCCCTTTTATAGGCATGATACTTGGGAGTTTGAATAAGGAAAGGACTTCCTATTTGAGTCAAGTAAGGAAAAGAGGCAACCAGGCCCAAGAAGACAAATCACCATGCCAAGCCGTCCATACCATGCCTTGTCCCCACCACGCAAAGCCATCCACGCATGCTTTGCCTCACCAAACCGAGCCTTTCCATGGCCGCACCATGCCAAGCTGTCCGCGTCATTGCATTGGCCCCACCATGCCAAGCCGTCCGCGCTATGACTTGCCGCGCCTACACCAACAACTCGCCTAGCCAGCATCATGATGTTCCCTTACCCAGCCAAGATGATGCATAGCCATACTAAGTCGATGATCTTCATCTCACCAGTTCACGGTCTACACCACAAATAGAATCTATGCAAGGCCGCCAAACACGGGGATCATGAACTCTCCTTATCTCTCAAAAAAGGTTGGTCGGACCTTCCTGGCCATCTTTTCACGACTTGTCATTTTGATTTTTGTTCTTGTCCGTCACCATCTTATGATTACCTCGCAACAAAATTCATGTTCCGAGCTAAGCAGGGGACTTAATGTTGATGGTGGTTTTAGCTTATGATTAAAATTGTAAAACTGTATAACTGACATGACGTTACTATGACCATTAGCACATTTATTGAATCAATCAGTATGCATATGCAAGAATTACTGTAGGTACTGAATATCGCAAGATAATAGTTCACGAGTATCGTAATAAATAAAGGAGGAAAGAGTTATAAAATGATACGATGATAGAAGTAGCGCGGAGAAATATGAAGTTTTGCGAGGATGAAATAATTTTGCGAGAATGAATTGCGATACTTAATTCATATACTGATTGTATAAGTTTTACTATAAATAGGAGTTCAAATGTAAAATTCGAGAGGTTCTTTTAATGAGTGTAAGAAATTATCTTAAGAAAGAGAATAGAAAAAGTTGTAACTATTCTAGTTCCATTTTGATAATTCTATGTAATCAACTTAGAGAATTAATAAGAAAGTTATCATTCACCATCAAGAACTTCTTGAGTTTTTACTAATTCTATTGAGGGTGTAGTTATAGGTTATTCTGCAACTACATAATTGGCGCTAGAAACAGGTATTTGAAGAATTCCTGTACCATAAAAATGACAAGAAGAAGAAACACATTAGAACCATTAACTGAAGTAATAAGAAGTGTAAGACTCGCAGGAGGAGAAGCAAATATAATAGGAGAACCTAGTAGGAGAAGGAGTAATCGAAGAAATCAAGCTCAACAAATAATAGATCATGATCGAGTGAGTATACACACTTGGAGAACTGATACACCAGAGGAAGAAGATAGAGAACCACAAATCAGAGAAAATGGAAGGTTGATGGGAGGAACAATTCTTGAAAGATAAAGGGAGATGTTAGAAACATTAAGACAAGGAATCCAAGAAGAACGAATGATCGAAGCTGAAGAACGTGCCAATTTAACAAGACAAAATCAAGAATTGAGGATGGAAAATGAGATGCTACAAAGAAGGAAATCTCAAAGTGTTGCAAGATCAAAAGTTAGAACAGAAAGAGAAAGACAAAATTCACCGATAATCAATAATGAAAATAATATGCAAGAACAAGCGCAAAATCAAGGTGAAAGAAATCAAGAGAATCGTTTCATTTTAATACCAAACCACGAACAAAACATGGAGAATTTATGAACAAGGCCAAATCCTAGAGAAAACAATGAGAATCGAGAGGAAGAACATCAACTTATGGAAGAAACTGAGAGACAACAAGCATTACATCAAAACAATCACGAGAATGGAGTAAGAAGATATGAAGAGGCTCGTAACAAACAAAATGTTGAGTATGAAAGAATTAAGAGAAGAATTGTAAATCAACAAACAGAAGTGGATAGGAATGAACCAAACTCTCGAATCAGAGTACAAGCAAATCAAGAAGAAATAAATCACAGAAGGAGGAGAAATGAAGAAGAAGAAATTCCTGATATTCGCATGAGAATAATGATAAGAATAGAAAGGTAAGAACAAGAATTCCAAGATGCTCTGCGACTGAACAATTATGATAATTTAGAAAGAAGATATTTGCAAAATTATGCAAATGAAAACATTAATGAAGAATATGATAGAATGCGAAGGATCGCAAGGGATGAAGCGCAAGAACGTAAAAGAAGAGAAGCTGCATTAAAAAGACCAATGGATGAGAATTCTGAGGCAAATGCACGGATCTTTTGAGAATTAGCAGAAATGAGAGGGATGATAAACAATAGAAGAGGAGGGGATAGAAGGCAATTAGATGAAACAATAGAAGAAGCTGCGAGGACTCCATTTGCTAGAGAAGTACAATTGGGAGGAATTCCACCAAAATGCAATTTGCCCACACTTACCAGTATCTTTGATGGGACTTCATGTGATATTCAGCACATTAAAGCATACATAATATGCATGTTACAATGAGAGAATCATGATGTTGTGTTATGCAAGTACTTCGCATCGAGTTTAACAGGGGAAGCTTTAAAGTGGTTCGAAGGACTCCCTAAGAACACTATTACGTCATTCAGTCATTTGCAAGCAACTTTCCTCAGAGCATATATCACAAATCACTCTTCACGGCTTGGTATTGAAGATGTATTTGGTTTAAAACAAAGAGTGGGTGAAAGTTTGAAGCATTTGGTAAGACGATGGAAGACTATGTGCAGTGATATGGCAGGGCGCGTGGATGAGAGATACTTGATTCTGTCCTTCATAAATGCGATGTTCGCAATCGAACAATTATATGTTCAAATCTTCAGAAGAAAGAATTCCATAATGATGACAGAGTTACGAGAATTGCAAGAAGAATACATTACACTAGAGGAAAAGCAAAACAGTATGGAGTCATATCCAGTAGCAAACACTAGAAATCAAGAGGGAGGAGCAAATTTACTTCCCAAAATAATCAATGTAGTAGCAGGTACTTCGCAAACATCCTCACAAACTTCTTCGAAAATTTCAGAAGAGAAGAAAATCAATGATAGCCAGCCAAAAATGGTAGCAATGGGTAGTAGAGATCAAGAAGAGTATGATAGAGAGAGGAATTTCTATAATCGAATAGGAAATAACCAAATTCCAAGATTAGATCAACAATAAGAAAATTATGGGGGACAAAGGCAAAATTATTTTGGACAAGGGAACCAGAGACAAAATTATAACAACGGTCAAGGAGGTCAAAGAATGGTAAGGGAAGAGATAAAGTTGCCACCTTTGAATACAAGTGTAGAAAAGATATGGAAAGCAATTATCCTGGTAGAGCATATACCAACTCCATGGAATATGGGAAAGGAACCACCAATGGGTCCAAGAAGTCATGAATTTTGTTCATATCATCATTTTCATGTACATTCTACAAATAATTGCCATAATATCAAGAGGATAATCTTGCTAATGATTGATCAAGGAAAACTAAATCAATTTTTACTTAAGCGGTTCACGATCGCAACAATTACCACAGGCTCCAGCCATAACTCGCAGGGAGAACACAACAAAAGAAAAGGGAGAAGAAATCCTACATATAGAAGTGGGATCAAAAGCAAGGAATGTTTTCTGTAATTCCATTGTTCATTCATATAAAACCATAGAGAATTTTCATGATAATGTGTTAAAGCGGGGGTATATGCGAGGATGGTGAAGGAAAGGAAGTAATGAACATCGCAAAAATTTCACGACTTGAAGATTGGCGAAACGTGAAATTTCTTTTGAAGCCACCGAAATTCCGTATAAGGTTGTGAAGCACATGATAATCCATTGGTAGTAAGATTAGCAATCTACATGAATATGGAAGAAAACGAAGATGATATGGAGGAAGAATCAATTGGTCTTAATAGGATTTTGATTGATACGGGAAGTTCTGTCAATATCCTCTTCTATTCTGCTTACAAAACTATGGGGGGAAAAGATGCAGATTTAATACCTTCTACTTACAGAATTTATGGTTTTAATGGAACTGCCAACAAGCCCAAAGGAGAAGCATGCGAATTCCATTAAGTGGAATGCGAACTGAAATTATGTTCTGCGTTGTTGATGTCGAATCACCATATAATGCTTTGATAGTAAGACCATGGCTTCATGGAATTCTAGGCATAGCTTCCACTCTACATCAGTGCATAAAGTTTCCTCATATGAAGGGTATTGGAATTATCAAGGGTGATTGGGCTGAGGGAAAGAAATGTTACGATACAGAAGTAGAAGTTTGCGAAGGAAAAACTATTGAGAAGGAAAATTGGAGAAAAAGAGCAAAGGCTGTGAAAAGAAGTGAAAATTTAATGGCGGAGGATTAAGGAAAAAGAGAATAAAATTACGATGATAATAAGGGGTTGTGATTTGCGAAGAAAGAAGAAGGAAAATAATAAAACAAGAAGGTAATCAGTATGTTTGCTCGTGGAAATGAGGTATGTGGCAAAACAAAAATTTTTATTTCGTGATAAATTTTACGAATATTGTTTGCTCGTGAGAAATTGGGAAAAGTTACGAATTTCAAAATCTATATTGCGATTAAACTTTCATTAATTTGCGAATAAAAGACCGCAATCTGTGATCAGACCTCCAAAAAGAAAGAGAGCCGCGAAAATTTTATACGGGCAAACCTTTGTGGCGTACACCCTAGTTCGCGAAGCTATATTTCATAAGAGGCAAAGTCCTAAAGTACGTCATTTAAGGGGGTACCTATAAACGTGGCTAAGGGTAACCGGAACACCACCAAGGGCCCTTAGTACATGGTAAAAATTTAGGGGTACAACCCAATAATGGGGTACCTATCCGGGTTAGACACCTTGGATTCTCACCTAATCTAGCGACATTACGCAATATAAAATGCGGTGTAAGAGGATTTAGGTTGGGCGACTAAGGCATACTTGTCTTTCCCAAGAAGTGCAGAAAACGATCAAGGCGCCGAGGTACACGGTTGAGTCAAGAGTGTCGGGTGAGGTTGAACCACATCTGCCATTTTTGACAAGTCTTGGAAAATGATGCACTTGGCCCAAAGATACCCCATAGGGTGCAACCTCGTAACTATAAGCCCTATAGGCAAAAAGGATAAGAGGTTGCGATCAAAAGCTGGTTGTTGGCAGAACCGGAAGGGAAGAGCTAACCTTGTATGGTCGATGTACGCTTCCTTGAAGGGGCAACCAGGGGGAAGATAAAGGGCAGCACCCTCCATTAGGGAGCTGATACGTGCTATAAGACGCAAATTTCACGAGGCTTCTTGTTTGCGAAAACATAAAGGCTTGTCATATTTGTGCAACAAATGAAGTTCTGCGAGCATTCTAAAAAAAAAAAAAAAAAAAAAAAAAAAAGGAAAACATACAAAAAGAACTCGCAGAATGAAACAAAGAAGTTAAGATGAGATCAATGGGTTATTACATGAAAGTGAAAAAACGTCCCGCGATTTCATCGCAAGACGATAATGTCACGAGGTTGTATATTCGCAAGAATGTTCAGACTTGTCATATTATCGCAAATACAAATATTTACTACAAAAGAGGTGGCAAAATAAGACCTTTACTTAGGAAGGCATGATAAGACCACATAAATTAATGAAATTCATTACATCAAAACCATTGAAGAAATTATACAAGAATATACATTATGAAGATCTGAAAACAAGACAACTTCGTCGATATCATTGAAGAAATTTTACAAGAATATACATCATGAAGTTTTGAAGAGAAGACAGCTTCGTCAATACCATTGAAGAATTTTTACAAGAAGTCCTATCAAAGAAGATAACATCATTGAAGAATTTTCACGAAGACTTAACAAAAGATGCGATTTTGATAGCAATCAAATACAGATAAGTTCATACTCGTAAAATGTTACGAGAATTAAATACTTCTCCATATATTGAATATTTCTCCACAAATTCAATACTATTTATACTTCTTCAAGAATATATCATATTTATTATACTTCTTCAACGGATATTTAATTTTGCGAAGGTTAAGTACTTATTATACTTCTTCATACAATGAGTAATAATTCTTATACTTATTCATATATTGGGCAATTCTTCATGAATTGAATGGTGCTAATACTTCTTCAAAGATATTTTATACTTCTTATACTTCTTAAGGGTATTTCATATTTCGTATACTTCATACTTCCTATACTTCAAGGGGAGATTTATTATTTACTTCGCAACATTCCGCAAAAGGTAAAAGGCTTATATTTCTTATACTTCTAAGGGAGGATTTTTTATTCATAATCACAATAAGAAGAAACTTTGTAAGATAAATTGAGAAGGATATTCTAATACTTCCAGCGATAGTTGATCATTTGAAGAGCAATAATAAGGGGAAAGGGAATACTAAGCTAAGTCTTTAAGATATATTATTTCTCTCCACATGATCAAGTTATGCGAATAAGGGAAACAATCAATCAAAGAAAGATTAATTCAAATTAAGCTTTGAAAAAGAAATTGTTGGATTGATTAAAAGTGCAATCAAGAAGAAAGTGTTGTATTGAAAAGAAACAAGAGCAAGGACATACAAAAAAGAGTGAAGTTACTGAACAGATATACAAAAAAGAGTGAAGTTATTTTTCAGGCGATCTATTCCCATCAAAATGATCTTCTTCTTCAACTTCACTATCATCTTCAACTTCACTATCAAAGATTTCCAGATATGGAGTATCTTCAGGAATTTCTTCAGAAAGGAGCGTATGGTACTTCTTGAGAGGAATTTCATTATCTTCGCAAATCTTGCGAGTCATCTTAGCTCGAAAACGCTTGACATATAAACTATGGTTATCTTTGGGAAATTAGAAGTGAGATCTCAAATCAGAAATTTTCTTATTACGATTAGCAAGGATAGTTTCCAGATCGTTATTCATCTTCGCATAATTTTCTGCAGCAAGGAGAGAAATTAAGGAATTGGTTAGAAAATTACGAAGGAAAAGTAATCAAAATAATTACCATCGCAAATAATTTACCTTCTAATTGCTTCTTATCATTACGAAGAGAAGAATTTTCAAGCTTTAATTGATTATTATCCTCAAGAAGAGAAGAATTATCAATTGCGATGCTCGCAGATTGTGAATTATCTTCGTGACGGGATATTAATTATGCATTATCAATACTTAAATCCTCTACTTTCAGACGGAGATTTGAATTTTCAACCTCTAACTTCTTACAACGATTCAAAGTTTTATTCTCAGCAATATAATGACGTCTTTCCCAATCGAAGCAAAATTTGCACAACTAACTCTTCCAACCTAAACAAGAAAAAAGGGGTTAGAAATCAACAAAATAAGGGAAATAAACAAGGAATAGAAAGAAACTTACCATGCTACCTAAAGCATATAATGAAGCGGGGAGAGACGAATCTTGAAATGCCTTTGAGGGAGTTATTATCAATTACAGTAGGAACTTTACAAGCCTTCGCAATAAGTTTGCGAGCATTCGCTGTAGGAGAATTTCCTAATCCACGAGAAGAATGGAGGAAAGCCTCAGAGATGCTAACCATTGCTTTGAGGCAAAAGTTTCGGGATACTTGCAATCTTCATTTCCACCTTCATCAACATCATTATCATCATCTCCTTCGTCAGAAAGGGTATCGGAATTAGAACTAAAGTCCTTCTCAGGAAATTTATCATCTTCATCACCAAGATCTTCCTCAATATTCTCATTAGAAGAGATTACATTGGAATGAGACTTGGTTGAGAGTTTCTTCTTTTTCCTCCTCTCGTAAACAACATCTTGAAGTTTCCTTTTCCCTTTGCGAAGAGCATCATCTTGACTACCAGAAGCTTGGGTAACCTTCGCAGAACGAAGAGTTTGTTGTCTTGCAAGAAACCTTTTAGAAGAAGTAGAACTCTTATTTTCACTCAAACAATCTCGGAAGAAGTGGAACCTACAAATTCAAATAAGGATAAGAAACAGAGGCAACAATATATTGTTTAGAAAAATACAAGAGTGTTTCTTACCTCATTTGAAATTAAAGGGTAACAAAAAGATAAGGAGATGGAAGTACATACATTTCTAAAAACCCAAGGTTGATAATGGAGGTTACGAAGGTTCGCAGGAAGTTCTACTATCCCAGAAATATAAGAACCCGATAATATTAAAGGGTACTTATACCAATCTTCATCATTAGAACGACGAGGTGTCTTATTATTTCCTGAAGCATAATCAATATCGTGCATGAGAAGATCATTTGTTGCGATATTAGCTTTACGATGAAGACGAACACCCCAACGATTATCTTCTTTCCTCGCAGGAATTAGTGTGTAATTTTTGAAGAAACCCTCAACTGTATAATTCGCAGCAACAACTTCCATATTTTCAAATCCAGGTTTCCTAAGATCAACTGAATACAAAGATTTCCCAAAAGCGGCACGATTTGCGAATTCAACTAAGAGGCGAATACAATCACCAGTCAATTGGTAAATGGCACAAGAAAAATTAGGGTGGGAAATAATTTCATAGAATAGAGGAAAGTTAACATCATAAAGAGGAAGAGGAAGACCTGCGAGGATTTGACCTCGTGAGATTAAAATTTTCTGATCATCCCAAACATAGTTGGTAAAGAGCTTCACACAGAGAGAAGATTTATTATCATAACCTTAAATCTCAGAGAGAATGAGGTCCCTATCAGCAAGTTCCGCATTAATCTGTTCAATAGTTTTCTTCTTTGGTGCCATTGAATATAAGAGGGAAAATAGAAAGGAAAAAAGATAAAAGAGATTGCAGAGGCAGAAGTGGTGAAGAAGATGAATAAGATAAGAGAATAAAAAGCAAAAACAAAGGATAATATTTATAAATAGAGAGAGTTTGATGAAGATAGAAACTCATTAATACGAGTAAGCGTGAACGGTTGAAAAGAACGGCTACGAAGAAACGTGTCAAAAAGATAAGGGAAAAGTAAAAAGACGTGTTGCGAACTTGATGGGTGGTAATAACTACACTAAATTTACGAGAATAGGGATTCTCATGACATTTCTTCTTCGTAGAATTGACATGAGAAGAGGCAAGATGTAGGTACTGAATATCGCAAGATAATAGTTCACGAGTATCGTAATAAATAAATGAGGAAAGAGTTATAAAATGATACGATGATAGAAGTAGCGCGGAGAAATATGAAGTTTTGCGAGGATGAAATAATTTTGCGAGAATGAATTGCGATATTTCGCAATTCATATACAGCTGTATAAGTTTTACTATAAATAGGAGTTCAAATGTAAAATTCGAGAGGTTCTTTTAATGAGTGTAAGAAATTATCTTAAGAAAGAGAATAGAAAAAGTTGTAACTATTCTAGTTCCATTTTGATAATTCTATGTAATCAACTAAGAGAATTAATAAGAAAGTTATCATTCACCATCAAGAGCTTCTTGAGTTTTTACTAATTCTATTGAGGGTGTAGTTGTAGGTTATTCTGCAACTACAATTACCGGGGTAACTTTTTTTTTACATGGGTCATGTTCCACGGCAGAACCCTTAACATTGACCGACATCATCTATGCAAAACCCTAATTCTCATGCTACCGCGCCAAGGCATGCCAACCATGCTAGCTGCACCATTGTGCCAATGGAAAACCATGCCAGCCACATCTCCGCGCCAAGGTATGCCAACCATGTTAGCCGCACCACTGTGCCAATGTCAAACCATGCCATCCACATCTCCGCGCCAAGGCATGCCAACCATGTTATCCGCACCATTGTACCAATGGAATACCATTCCAGCCACATCTCCGCGCCAAGGCATGCCAATCATTCCAGCCGCACCACTATGCCAATGGCAAACCATGCCAGCCACATCTCCGCGCCAAGGCATGCCAACCATGCCAGCCGTACCAATGGAAAACCATGCCAGCCGTACCAATGGAAAACCATGCCAGCCGTACCAATGGCAAACCATGCCAGCCACGTCTACCGAGCCAAGGCATGCCAACCATGCTAGCCGAACCATGCCAAACCCTTGGCCCCGCTATGCCAAGCTATCTGCGCCATTTTTCCTTGGCCCCACCATGTCGGCCTTCACTGTGCGGCTACCAAAATAAAGACGTGCGATGATCAACGACCACCCTTCCAATCTAGATGCAAATCCTAGCCGTCCAAGGTCTCCAAACAACGCATGGTAACCTTTGGCCCAAAACCATAGTTTTGGCCACGCCAAGGAATGCCATGCCACATGTGCCAATGGCATGCCAACCGCCTTGCCACGCCATACCATGCCGACCTTCCCTATTGCGGCTACCAAAACAAAGGTATGCGACGATCAACGACCACCCTTCCATCCTAGATGGGAATCCTAGCCGACCAAGGTTTCCAAACAACGCATGGTAACCTTTGTCCCAAAACCCTAGTTTTGGCCACGCCAAACTGCGCCAAGGCATACCATACCACATGTGCCAATGGCATGCCAACCATCTTCCGGTGCCACTCCATACCGGCCTTCCCTATGCGTCTACCAAAACGAAGCCCTGCAATAATCAACGTCCACTTTTTCATCTAAGGTGTGGATCTTAGCCGTCCAAGGTTACCAGAAAACGCATGGCAACCTTTGGCCCTAGTTTAGTCACGCCTAAATAAATCCAAAACCCTAACTTTTGGCCTCGCCTAAACTAAGCCATATTAAATCCATACTGATAATGCTTTCATGCCACTGGCTACCAAACGAAGGGTTGCAATAATCAACGACTACCTTTCCTCTTGAGATGAAAAATCTCGACCGTCGAAGGTCACCACCGAGCCGACAAGTCTCCCAAGCTCAACTCGCCGGATAACAACAACGTGCTACATGTTTTCCACGAAAACACTCGAGACATCAACGCATGTCACAAACTGGGGGATGCTCATTGGGTATTGGTTTGGAGGTTTACAACGTGCGGCGTACACTACGCCCGTTATAAGAAAGTGTCATAAGGATTAGGCGGTTAGTAAATACAGGGAGTAATGGTGAAACACTTTCTTTTATGGAACATCAATTCCAGGCATTACCGGTTACCACCTTCTCCCATTTACTCACCCGTTTTCCATTTCTTAATGAGACCAGAGTACGTAGTACATTTCACTTCGACTTGTATAAATGGGCATTACCTATTTCCGCTAAAGAACAAGTTGAGGTCAGGAGCATACAACACTCAGAAAATATTTTCTAGCTCTCCATCTGTTAGCTTCCCACTTTCTGATACAAGTCGTAAAACAACTACTCTTCCACAATCAATTATTCTGGTCTCAACACTTTCTTCACTTCCCTCCCCAAAACCAACCCCTCTCCTTCACTTTGTGACCGAAGCAAGTATGGAACGGCCATTTATTGGTTTAGGAAGGATTTGTACAGATTGATCTATCGAATCTAAAGTACTCCCTTGCAGTACATTGTTTAGGTTTTAAATTCGTTTCTCACCCACACACCCGAAATTACCAAAATCAGCAGAAACCGTTTTCACCCTCCAACAATATGGTACTTCTTTATATACTTGTTACATTATTGGATCGAAGATATAAATATGAATCATTAATATTAGTTATTTTTACGTTGTATATGGTATTTTTTGGGCTTCAAATTATTATATAATCTCGAATTGTTGGATATAGTGCGTGGACTTCGTAGATTGTTTGTAGTGTGTACAAATAGTATACTAATATTAGGGGTGTGGTGTTTATAGAAATTGGCAATTGAATTGAATCTCAGACTGTTCGAGTCCATAATACTTGTAAAATGTTAAGCGGTGGTCAATGCAAGTATTTGGCGTGATCATGTATCTTCCCCCTTAAAGGCCTTGACAAAATATGCTCTCACATTAAACGGTGATGAAACCCTCACTTCCTATTGGCCTAGAAAGGCCTTTTCTAATGTAGAATCTATAGTGAGGACACTTGGCATAACTCTATTGGTTGGAATAATTAAAATTTTGTTACACTTTGTTTACATAAACTACTTAATTGTTCGTTAGTAACGGTGTTAACAAAAAAGTAGGTAGACAATACTTATGTTAGAATTTAAACTTAAATTATTTAGTTACACCATATTTACACCTATACTTAACTGTACTTTAACGAGGGTAGACAAAACTTACGTCTGTTTCGTTAAATAAAAAAAATCGTGAAACTCTTTGTTAAATTAAGGAAATCGGTGATTCACCTCACAAAGGAAATCAATGATTTTGTTAAACTAAGGAAATCATGTTAATGTTTCCCACTTAATACGGGAGTTCATGTTAAGAAGGAAATATGTGATTCACCTTAATTAGCCTTTCTTTATATATAGAGTTTGCTGCCATCGATTGTAGATGATTAACAAGAATATGCGAGTCTGTGGAAGATCACGAAGGATGTGTTGGCCTTGAATCTCTGTACTGAGTTGGTGATTAGTTTGATTGCTCTGCTTTTGAGTTCAGGTCAACAAGAAAAACACTGATTACATCAAGTGCAGCAAGCTGAGATATTCCTGAACCCATCTTCTTCGCTCCACCACTTACTCCAACAAATTTGACATTCACCATATTCAATTCCCAATTATTCTAGCTTTTTCGAACAAGAAGAATACATACAATGTATTCCCAATCAACAGCTCCAAATGCATTTTAATTGTTTGTTATAATGCATGTACAACTAGATTAGCTGTAGCTTTTGTTTTACGATGAACCGAGTTGTTACTGGCAGTTAACCATAGTAAGTTGGTTGTTTACCAATAGTTAGAAGAGGGTTTTTAGGAAATTTGGGTTTGTCTCCAATTTTAATTTTTAAATTGTATTAATTGTTGGTTTAGACAGATATTGATTTTGAAATTCTTTGGTTGATTAGTAGTTTTGTTTTGTCCAGGAAGAAGTTCCAGTAATGTATTGATTAGTTCAACTTTCTTGGCTGGATCTTACATGCCCAAACAATGTTATCACTAAAGTTTGGATTTTCAGTGTAACCCAATTTTAAAGAAATTGCTATTCAATTTGGGAAATTGGTCAGTGATAGGCACCTAATATTGCATGTATTATTATCATTTTGTAGGTGTTTATGGTATCTTGTTGCACTAATCGCTTATATTTGTGCCAATTCATGTATTTTATATCACTTGTTCATTTGCGAGTAAAATTTGTGGTAATTGTCCCTGACTTCTTGTTTTGTAATGCTAGGGGATCTGTACAAAGTGGAGATGGATCTGCCATGCCTTGTCAAGCTAGATGTCAAGTCGGATTTAAGCTGATGTAATGGAGAAGGAAGTCGGGGTGCGAGCATATCTATGAAGTGAATGGAACCAGTAGTGAACAAGAAGTTCAAGAAGAAGAAATAAATCAGTGGGCCGAAGTTCAGAACTAAAATACATGGAAATGAAATCAAGCCCAAGGTCCATATTGAATACCAAAGCAATGTCTTCATGCTTCACACCTGAGTATCTGATTCTATCACCTCTCCCAAACCCGTTCTCGAACACAAGAAAAGAAAACTTCTTCTCCCATTTCAGTCGACTTATCCTCTTTGTCTCCCATCTTTTTAACAGCATATCAAATCAATCCATCATCAACTCATCACCCATGCCTCTATTATCACCTTTTCCCTTTTTCAGGCTAGTTGCCTGCCCTCTCTATCCTTATCAATTTCAGTCAAAACCCTAGGCCATGAAATACAAGAGTAGGTCAGCTATTTGGTTCTCAAAACTGACAAATTGGAAAGCTAGAGGTCTGAATTTGTTTCCCCTTTCAAACATCAGCAACAGTAGCGCGCAATCGATAGAAATAGGGTGGCTGTGATGATTAAGCAAGTGGCAACTAGGTCTGAATTCAAACAGCAACAACAACAGTCAAATGGATGAGGAGTGCAGTGGCGGTACATAAATGAAGGGTCCTACATATAGTGGTGAGTTTCGAGAACAAAACCCCCAAATATTATAATGTTTCTGTTGAGAATAGGGATTGAAAATTGGGGGAGAAATCTGTGTATAAAAGGGGGATTTTGTTGTGTAAGAGGAAGGGAAGTGAGCAAGGAAGAAGGGTCATAAACAGAAATTAGTTTCCATTTCTTGTTTCTCTGCCTTGTTCCAAGTGATTATGTTGTCACCAGTTGAAAGAGAAGAAAATTGCTTTAATGAATATCTCAATTCTCATCTCATCTGTTTTCACCAAAGTCATGTTCTAAGTTTATAAGCTAGAGCTTATATGAAGCCCTTAATGTACTGTTAGGTTATTCATGTTGGTGTTGTTGTTCTTGTTGTGTGCTTAAATAAATAAGGATAGATTTAATCTCGTGCTACAATCTATAACTTTCACCTAGAATGTCAAGCATCTTAGGTAGTTAGAATACTTATAATTTGTAGCAGCAACTTATGCTTAATTGTCTACTGTTAATCTGTGATTAGTTGTGTTGTAAGAAGACAGCTAATGCTAGGGATCAACACCATAAGTTGATGTTAAATTATCCATCTGAAGATAACCTTGTATATGTGGCAGACTTGAATCTCCACCACTGTCTATTATAAGGAGGAGAATAGTTTCATTAGATGAAATTCCTAGGGTATGTTATATGGTGGAATTGATAGCTCTAGTGCTCTCTTATCAAGTGTTTAATCTTTTATTTCAGTTACATTTCTGTCTTTAGTTGAGTTTTGTTTAGCAATCATCTTGTCGTGTCGACTACTCCCTGTTTGAACTAAATCATTATAGCAAGACTTGAATTTAACTTTGCACCAGCCAAGTCCCTGTGGGAACGATCCGTACGTGCTGTGTTTTACATTGTAGACACTGTATACTTGCGGTTTAATATTGTAGGCATCTTCCTAGCCTACCAAGTTTTTGGCGCCGCTGCAGGGGACTCAGTAGCGGTGTGGTTGAAATTTTCTGTTTTACATTTACTGATTTCTAGTATTGCCCTGTATATATGTGTTAGATTTTCTTTTATAGTTGTAGCTTGTTCTATATCATATTAGTTTTAGTAGCTACTGTAGTTTTCCTTTTAACTTCCACCATTTTGGTTTACTTGCATTCTGTTTTAAGTGCATTCTCATACCAGTAGCTTTGTCCTATAAGATAATATTAATCCCGTATTTTGTTTAGCATATTAGGTTATCTGTTGTTTTTCAATTGTAGCTCACTATCATCTGTAACTTTGCAGCTGCATCATAGCTTAGTTAATCCATATGTTCATATATCTTGCATCATGTTCTGTAGCTGAAGACCCATCTTTACTTCACTAGGTTCTAGTTGGGTTGTGTATATACATGTTTAGATTTTAGATTTTCTGCAGAACTGTTGTTCTTTCTACGGTGTTAGCATAAGTAAGATCTAGGTCAAGAATCTGTAGCTTTTATTTTTCTGTAGCTTTTTGTAACTTTTGTAATATCTCTTCCTATTGTTTAAAGTAGTTTTACTCAATCTCAATTATAGCTAGTTGCATTCAGTATCCCAGATTAAGCTGTGTTTAACGTTCTCAGTTTATAACATATTCTTTTCAGTAAGTAGACATATTGGATTCTGTGAATACTTTGAAATTTCTTTATTTCTACCTTTGTTAGTTTCATCAGTATATACCATTTATTTGTATAACCTGCATTTTAGTATTAGTGTAGCTGCATCATTTTTTGAGCTTTTGCTAGTGCATTCTGCATTTTAGTTGTGCATTTGCTAGGTCTGCTGTATCTCTCACCATTTCAGCTGTAGCATAATTAGAATCTGTAGTCTGCTTTTGCATTCCGTGGCTTTGTTCTGTAGAAGTTTATCTGTAGTTTCTTCTTTCTGTCATTGCATTATATTAATTGCATCTTGTTAGCTGCATCTTTATTATCCATTCATGTGGTTTCAGTCAGTATCATCTGTAACTAGTCCCTTCTGGAAATTCGATTCTCAGCTGTTTAAAACTCTCTTAGATTGTATTATATCCCCATCAGTAAGATAGTTATATAGGAATCTGTGTATACTTTGAAATTTCTTTCTTTTTATTTCTGCCAGTCTTGTCTTGGTAGCCTAGTCCATTTGTATATAATCTGCATCTTAGTTTTAGGTAAAAGTTTCGATCCTTTTTAGTTGTAGCTTAGTCCTGTAGTTTAGGTTACAAATCTGTATTCTGTAGCTCTCAAACTGTTGAGATTCTGGAGCTTTTGTGATTGCATCTTGTTACTTTAGCACTTAACTTGTTTTTGCAGGTGTAAGCATTTTAGCATAACTTGAACTTTGTTAGAAGGGTCTGTAATCTGTGTAGTTATCTTTGTTAGTTCACTGCTACTAAAAATTTGTCGTCACCCTGTGCTATAAATTGTGACTCTGTTAAGTCCTCTCTTGTTTTTAACCTTTTCAGTTTATCATATTTTGCCTTCTGTAAATCTCCATCTGTTACATGCTATAGTTAAGCTGTATATTTGTTAAGTCTTCTGCTGCTTTTATCCCTGTTAGTTTATAGGTCTTTTGCATCTTAATTTTCCAATCCACTTAATTTGTTTCAGTAGTTGTGTATATTCTAGTATAACTTAGCTTTTGTAGATTTCGTGAAATTTGCATCTATAAGTTAAGCATTGGGGGTAAGTAGGTGTAGTTGTAGTCATCTAGTTCAGCTAATCAATTACTCGTTTTAGCTGTAGGCCAAGCATTTACATCATCTAGTTTTTCTTCCCTTGTAATATATCATTTTAGTTTAGGTATTTTAGTAACATCATTTTCTATAGTGCATTGTTTGTGTTAAATCCGTTCTTGTTTTGTGCATCAATAGCTAAATTGTATCTTGTAACTTAGTCTACACATGTATTGAATCTCTTGGTTTCGTAGTTTAAAGCAGATTAGGTATTTTGTAGTTGTTTAGTTTGCAGTCTAATATCATCTGTAAAGTTGCTGTAGGATTGTAGTTTGCTTAAAATTGTCTGTTTTTGCATACTGTAAGTTTATTTTGCATAGCTCTGTGATATATTCTTCAATTAACCTCATAAGCATTTGATGTAACTCTTAATCTCAGTCATCAACTTTCAGTACATATTTGCATCCATTTTGGTTTTAACTTTCTTACTTTAATACATATTGCATTCTGTAGCTGCCATTGTAGTTTAACTGCTAAATTTTAACCTACTTGTATATACACTGCATCTTAGTTCTCTACTGCCAGTTTTAATTTTTAGTTTCCCCTGTGTTATAGTGTAAGTTAGCATTAATTTAATCCATCTGAGAGTCTACTTGCATTCTGTTTTTTGCATTCTCATATCTGTATCTAGTGCATTTTGTGTTTAGTTTATATACTCGTTTAATTTTCAGTTGTATTTAACTCTCTCAGCCTGTAAGATATTACCCCCTGTAGATTTTATCAGTCGCATCTCTTGTCCATCATTGTATCTGTGGTTAAGCTTAGTCTGCCCTGGTTAAACAATTCAGTGGAATAGTTCAAAATCATAGTCATGATGTACAGTCATTTCTCAGTTATTCATAATCAGTGTGTGTACTGTCGTGACTCTGCTTTACCGGTGTATATCTGGTTACTGAAATTCATCTTTTGAGCTCAACAGGTACTTGTGGTGCTGCTTTTCAAACCAAAGGTGAGGAGAAAAAGATTGAGAGATAACATGTTGGTTGTGCCTAAACCCGGTCTTATACCGGCGGTATCGTGCCTCTACTTTAATATCCTTGTCTTGAACGATACACCATCTTGCATGCAAACTAAACTCGATACCCCAAACCCCTGCAACATATAACACCTTTGAACATCTGTGACACTTGAGTAACTTATCTGCTAGTTGAAGTTGTTATTTCACTGTGCTTATCTTAATCTCTGCAAAATACTGTGTTTTTGACTTGTGTATGTGTTGTTTGAATGGGTGTTATAACATGAATGGTATGTCTGTTAGGCTATGATTGTGACTTTTCGAGACCAGATCAATTGTCTAGTTAGAATTCATCGAGAGGACATAGTTGAAATACCTGTTTCTAACGAAGAAAGAGAGGACATAGTTGAAATCCCTGTTTCTAACGAAGAAAGAACTGACCAACCCGAGACAATGGGTGACAAGGTAATCTCACCCCGCAGTCTCAAGGACTACATGTACCCCATAAGGGCAAGCCAGCCCTCTTGCATTGTTTTACCAGAAACTTCTGGTCAGTTCGAATTGAAAGCGAGCACGATACATATGCTCCATGTGTTTCGAGGGGTTGAAGCTGAAAACCCATACCACCATGTGAGAGAGTTCGAAGAGATTTGTGGGACTCTGCGTTTCACTCAAATGCCGGAAGAGTCCCTGAAATTGAGATTATTTCCTTTCTCTTTGAAGGAAAAGGCTAAGTCTTGGCTATATGCCCTGCATCCACAGTCAATTAGGACATGGGATGATCTTACGAAAGAATTTTTCAAAAAGTTCTTCCCAAATCACAAGATTGCGACAATTCGTCAAAGTCTGAATAACTTTGTGCAATTAGAGGGTGAGACCTTAGCTAAATACCTGGAGAGATTCAATGACTTATTGCTTCAGTGTCCTCATCATGGTTTCGAAAAATGGAGACTTGTGTAAATTTTGTATGAGGGTCTAGATGTTGCCACCCGAACAACAATTGAGTCAATGTGCAATAGTTTATTTATTGACAAAAGTGCTGATGAGTCCTGGATTTTCTTAATATAAGTTGCTGAAAAGACTCAGTAGTGGGAGTCCATTCGTGAACCTAGAAAAACTGCCCATGTAGCTAATGTTCATAGGATTGAGTCCGACTTTGAGGGAAATGCAAGAATTGCATCGTTGGCTAGGAGAGTAGAAGCGCTAGAGCTGTAGAAGAATGTGAAACCTACTGCAACTAATCCACGTGACCATATCGAAATGTCTGTTTGTGTTGCATGTAATAGTTCTGACCATCTAGTGGACAGTTGCCCAGAAATACTTGCATTTCAGGAATCTTGACTTGAACAGGCCCATGTTTTGTATCAAAAGCAAGAACATAACCCTTATTCACAGACCTACAACCCAGGGTGAAGGAACCACCCTAAGTTTTCATGGTCTAAGGGCCCTGTACAAGGGGGTGCATCAGGAAACGCACAAGGGTATTCATATCCTAGGAACCCCCAGGTACAATCGTACACACATCATCCTTCTGAAAATAAATTATCAAGCATAGAAGAAAGTGTCAATCTGTTGACCCAAAATCTTTTGCAAAATCAGAAGACCACTGACCAACGTTTTACAAGTCTAGATCTTAAGATGGGTCAGATCTGTGATGCGCTTAATGAAAGGGAAAAGGGTAAGTTTCTAAGTCAGCCTGAACAAAACCCAAAATGCACATTTCAGGCAAGTACATATAATTGTAATGAGACTGCAAACGTTGTTACTACGCTTCGTAGTGGTAAAATAATTGATAACAATGTAGGCGTACCACATGCCAGTGAGCCTGAATCAGACTCATCATTGCATACAACGCCACATAAAACATCCATTGTAGAAAATGAATCTGAGCATGTTTGTAAATCTAAAAATTCTACTGATGTTAGTGTTTCTTTGCCAGCTAATGTTCCTATTGCTCCATTTTCTCAAAGGTTGGTGCAGCAGAAGAAAAGCACCCATTACAATAAGATGTTAGAGATGTTCAAACGAGTTAACATCAACATCCCATTTCTTGAGGCAATTAAGCAAATCCCTGCTTATGCTAAGTTCTTGAAAGACATGTGCACACAAAAGCGAAAGCTTAATGTGCGTAAGCGTGCCTTTCTTGCTGAACAGGTGAGTTATATCATTCAAAATAAGACCCCGCCTAAATTTAGAGACCCAGTTTGTCCCACAATCACTTGAATGGTAGGTGACCATACAGTCAATAAGGCGTTACTGGACTTAGGGGAAAGTGTGAACCTACTTCCATATTCGGTATATGTGCAGTTAGGTCTTGGAGAGTTAAAACCAACACCTATAACTCTGCAATTGGCAGACAGATTCGTCAAAGTTCCTCGTGGTGTGGTAGAAGATGTTCTGATCAAGGTTGATAAGTTATATTTTCCTATGTACTCCATTGTATTAGATACTCAGCCTGTGCAGAACCCAGACTGTCATATTCATGTCATTTTAGGACTTCCTTTCTTGGCGACGTCCAATGCAATCATTAACTGTCGTAATGGAGTGTTGAAGTTGTCATTTGATAACATGACTGTGGAGTTGAATGTTTTTAATTCTAGCCAACAACATTTAGATCTTGATGATGATAATGATGTGCATGAAATCAACATGATAGAAAGTTTGGTTCAGGATTCGTTATCTAGTAACATGTCTGTTGATCCTTTGCATGCTTGTTTGAATAATTTTAACTTGGATCTGTTTGATGATGAATACATAAGTGAAGTGAATTATTTGCTTGAATCTGCACCCCTCATGGACACGAATAAGTGTAAATCTAGAGTGGAACCACTTCCACTCTTGGAGTCCAAGTCTGTCCCATCGCTTGTTGAGCCACCAAAGCTCGAACTGAAACCATTGCTTGATACTCTTAAATATGCATTTTTGGGACCTTCTAATACTTTGCATGTAATTATTTCATCTGCCTTAGATATAGAATAGGAGAGTAAGCTTTTAGAAGTACTTAAGGAGCATAAGAAGCCTTAGGATGGACCATCTCAGACCTTAAAGTCATAAGTCCCACTGTTTGCATGCATCATATAAATGTTGAAGAAAATGCTAAACCATCTAAGGAGATGCAAAGGTGACTCAATCCTAACATGAAAGAGGTTGTTAAGGGTGAGATTCTAAAACTTCTTGATGCGGGTATCATATACCCGATTTCATATAGCAAATGGGTTAGTCCCATTCAGGTTGTGCCAAAAAAGTCTGGAGTTACCGTAGTTCAAAACGATAAAGATGAATTAGTCCCTACTCGTGCAATCACAAGGTGGCGAGTTTGCATTGATTATAGGAAGTTGAATGCAGTTACAAGGAAAGATCACTTCCCTCTCCCTTTCATAGACCAAAATACTAGAACGGTTGTCTAGTCATAGTTACTATTGTTTCCTAGATGGCTTTTCTGGTTACAACCAGATTCATATTGCACCTGAAGATCAGGAAAAGACTACATTCACATGTCCATTTGGAACGTTTGCTTATCGTCACATGCCCTTTGGGTTGTGTAATGCACCCGCCATATTTCAACGCTGTATGATGAGCATTTTTTTTTACATTATAGATAATTTCCTTGAGATCTTTATGGACGATTTCTCTGTGTTGGATCTTCTTTTGATGAATGTTTGAACCATCTCACTCGTGTGCTGATTAGATGTAAAGAAAAAGATATGGTTTTGAATTGCGAAAAGTGTCATTTTATGGTAAACTCGGGCATAGTTCTAGGACACATCATCTCTGAAAGAGGCATAGAAGTAGATAAATCTAAAGTTGATCTCATTCAACACTTGCCCCAACCTCGCTCTGTGAGGGAGGTTAGATCATTTTTAGGCCATGCTGGTTTCTACCGTAGATTCATTAAAGATTTCAGTAAGATCTCAAGGCCACTGTGTAATCTACTTGATAAAGATGTTGCATTTGTGTTTGATGATGCTTGTGTGCATGCTTGGGAAGAACTCAAAACTCTTATAACTTCAGCTCCTATAGTCTGACCACCTGACTGGAAATTTCCATTTGAAATCATGTGTGACATGTCTGATTTTGTTATTGGTGCTGTTTTAGGACAGCGCGTCGATAGACTTCCATATGTGATATACTATGCTTGCAAAACTCTTAATGATGCTCAACTTAACTATACAACTACTGAGAAAGAGTTGCTTGTTGTTGTTTTTGCATTGGATAAGTTTAGGTCATACTTGATAGGGTCTAAGGTCATCATATACACTAATCATGATGCTCTGAAATTCCTTCTTTCTAAGAAGAATGCTAAAGCTCGTCTTATCCGATGGATATTGTTATTGCAAGAATTGATCTCGAAATTCGTGATAAGAAATGTTCGGAAAATGTTGTTGCTGATCATTTGTCTAGATTAAATGTTGAGTCTAGTGATGAATCTGTGCATATTAGAGAGTCATTTCCTGATGAACAATTAATGCTTGTGTCTGAGTTTCCTTGGTTTGCTGACATTGTGAATTATCTTGCCCCGGGAAGAATGCCTTTGCATTGGTCTAGACAAGACCGTTCTAAGTTCTTAGCTGAAGTTAAATACTTCTTTTGGGATGACCCGTACCTGTTTAAGTATTGCCCGGACCAAATCATTAGGAAATGTGTCCCCAACAGTGAACAAAAAGATGTGATATCTTTTTGTCATGACCAAGCATGTGGAGGCCATTTCAGTGCCAAGAAAACTGCTGCAAAGGTCTTGCAGAGTGGGTTTTATTGTCCATCATTGTTTAAAGACTACCATACTTATTGTATTGCTTGTGAACGTTGTCAGAAACTATGAAGTATTTCCAAGAGAAACATGATGCCATTGCACCCTATTTTGATTGTTGAACTATTTGATGTTTGGGGAATTGACTTCATGGGATCATTTCCTAATTCTGAAGGTAAATTGTATATCCTTGTCGTAGTTGATTATGTTTTTAAGTGGGTAGAAGCAATCGCAACCAAAACAAATGACCACAAGGTGGTACTTTCGTTCTTAAAGGAATACATATTTTATCGTTTTGGCACCCCTAGAGCTATAATCAGTGACGGTGGTTCACACTTTTGCAATAGGTCTTTTGAGTCATTAGTTCGCAAGTATGGCATAACTCATAAGGTTGCAACCCCGTACCATCCACAGAACAGCGGCCAAGTAGAGGTTTCAAATAAGGAGATTAAGCACATTCTAGAAAAGACTGTTAACCCGTCTAGAAAAGATTGGTCTTTGAGATTGAATGATGCTTTATGGGCTTATAGAACAGCATATAAAACCCCTATTGGCATGTCCCCTTACCGACTTGTGTATGGAAAACCTTGCCATTTACCTGTTGAACTTGAACATCGTGCATATTGGGCTATTAAAAAGCTTAACTTTTCTATTGATAAGGCAGGTACTCAAAGGAAACTCCAACTCAACGAGTTGGAAGAACTGAGGAATGATGCTTATGACAGTGCAAAGATGTATAAAGATAGAATGAAGGTGTTCCATGACAAGCGCATTTTGCGCAAGTCATGCACGCCTGGACATAAATTTTTATTGTACAACTCACGTTTGCACCTTTTTCCAGGTAAATTGTGTTCTAGATGGACAGGTCCGTTCTTGGTGCGAACAATATTCCTTCATGAAGCTGTAGAACTCGAAGACGTAGCAACTAAGAACGTATTCAAGGTCTATGAGCAGAGACTGAAGACGTTCCTTGAACCAATTCCACTTGAAATTGAAACAACTGAACTTGCAGATCCCATTTATGTGGACTGAACTGGTTCACCCCTTGTACATACCAGGTTTAGAATTTCATTTTCTTTCTCTTTCTTTCTTTTTCGTTTCAGTTTGCTATATTAGCTTTTGATGTATATAATATATGTTTTTGTGATATCCACCTTGCTGCTCAACTATTTGGTTTGGCAACAATTTTTGGATATGGTACTCTCTAACCTTTCTTTATCTTCATGAACTTCATGGCATGTTATAATTTGTGAATCCTTAGAAACACTGAGGACATTGTTTAACATAGGTTTGGAGGTACAAGCAGATACCACATGAACTTAATTTGTAGCAGTTTGGTATGTTTGAATCTTGTGAATGGTTAACATCTTAGAAAGAAAAATGAAAAATGAAAAATGGAGCTCATTTACCTTGATCTGTGATACATGTGCATGTATAAAATCTTAGGATTCTTAGTCTAGATGATGAGGCACCCCTGCTTCTAGCGCAGTTCACATGTTGATAAGAAATTTGCACATGCACGATCTACCAATACATGTATGGCCTCGGGCAGGTGTTTTATCGGTTAAGTAGGCTACCAATCATCTAGAATACTGAATGAGACTTGACTAGCTTGTTCTTTGGTTGGCTGGGATAGAAGTTGGAGGATACGTTAAGAAAAGAAACCATTGAATTTGACCGGGTGCATCGAAAAGGGCTGCCTCTTGCTAAAAGTGTAATGTAATGTATTTTTGAGCTTTTGAGTAAAGTTGTGTCATGTTGTGTTTGTATCTCTTGTTATTGCAAAGTCAGATGAAAATGCAGTTAAAAAAAAAAAAATCCAGTTGAAAAAAAAAATCAGAAAAAGAAAAAGAAAAGAAAAAGTACTCATTGTTTGTTATTATGTTCTATTTCAGTAAAATTGTTAAAGTGTCTCTCTTGCTTCAAATGAGAGTAGTCAATGTAAATATTGCAGTCGATGTCTTTGTTCTGTTTTGTGTTGTAAATAGTCATGTAATAAAGCAATGGAGGGTGTGTCCATCGATGTACAACGCGGGTAAGCTGAAATATCACCAACTCTTAGGTGAACATTCACAATTCTCGTAAAGCCGGACAGCTAGCTTGGCTTTGAATTCAGTTCTTAGCCTAAAAACTATCTCTTAGCGATTGGCAGTCATAACTTCTGGTCATTCTATAAACATGCGTAGATACATTTTACACTCTTATCACATGTCTTTAGTTGTTTCAATGCTAGAATTGTGCCTTTGAAAGCTAGATTGACATATCCATTTGACGTGAGCTAAAGCTGAATTGCATAGGTCACATTTCATAGAATCTGAGCTTATATTTTGTCCTAAGAACTTTTTGGGTATTTTTTGTCATGCGCCAGTGGCTTACGTAGACTTTTCTTTTGCTTTTGTGTTTTACTCGAGGAAGAGCAAAAGGCAGGTTTGGGGGAATTTGATAGACACCTAATATTGCATGTATTATTATGATTTTGTAGGTTTTTATGGTATCTTGTTGCACTAATCGCTTATATTTGTGCCAATTCATGTATTTTATATCACTTGTTCGTTTGCGAGTAAAATTTGTGGTAATTGTACCTGACTTCTTGATTTGTAATGCTATGGGATCTGCACAAAGTGGAGATGGAGCTACCATGCCTTGTCAAGCTAGATGTCAAGTCGGATTTAAGATGATGTAATGGAGAAGGCAGTCGGGGTGCGAGCATATCTATGAATTGAATGGAACCAATAGTGAACAAGAAGTTCAAGAAGGAGAAATAAATCAGTGGGCCGAAGTTCAGAGTTAAAATACATGGAAATGAAATCAAGCTGTAGGATCAGAATATCGCTACAACATATTTGCGAGATTCTAAAATAACACTATGCGATCGTCACAGAATAGCTCAAAGAATAATCCAAAGAATGACGTAACGAATGACGAAAACAGGAAACACGGGAAGGGCGTGATTGTTTTGCGATGGTTACAACTACCGCGAGAGCACCGCGAGCCAGATCCGAAATTAAAGGACAACTTAGCTGTCATCCACTATGTAACTACCCTATATAAAGAGATCCAGTAGATTCAGAAGGATGATGATGTATTTTTGAGTGTTGAGAAAATCTTGAGGAGAGAGAAAATTTAAGAGAGCGGTTGTATTTTTTATTTCTTCCATTTCTTGTAAGCATTTATGAGAATCAAATAATAAAGTGTCATTTTTAATCTTCCAAAATGTGTTAATTAGTGTGAATTCTTATCATGGGTGTAGTGTAGGATTTCCTACAACTACATTTTGGCGCCCGAAACAGGGATTGAACTAACGAAAATCATAGAAAAAGCTAGGTGGAAGATGAGAGTTATTCAAGATTAAGAAGATAATTGAACAAATCGGTAAAAAAGTTGAAGGAAAAATGATTAGAATCAAGGAGAATTGTAGGAAATTGGAGTGTGGTATGGTAACAAGAACAATGATCGATAAATTTCATGAAAACATTAAGGGGAAGATACATAAACGAGATTTTGAAGGAAGGAAAATTATGACGGTGGAAAAAATATCATCATTGAAGGATTGGGAAAAGAAGAAGATCATATTTACAGCAGCAAAAATACCAGAAGATAATTTAAATCACACATCTCCTTTGGTAATCACGGTACCCACTGTACCAATGGGAAAGGGAAAATCAATGAAATCTGCAGAAGAATGGGCCGTGAATAGAACATTGGTGGACGCAAGAAGTTCTATGGATATAATATTTTATCATGCATTTAAGAAAATGAAATACAAGGATGACGAAATGTCTTGTTCAACATATCATATTCATGGCTTTGGAAAATCTTTAACAAAACCTAAAGGCGAAATAGTGGTACGAATTCCGCTAGGAAAGATTGAAACGCAGGTAACATTATGTGTGGTAGACATGGAATCGCCGTATAACATGATACTGGGAAGACCATGGATACATGCAATCAAGGCTGTAGCATCAACATTACATCAATGCATCAAATTTACTATGCCTGATGGAATTGGAGAAATTAGAGGAGATACCGATCTTGCGAAGCTGTGTTATCAAACTGAAGTGAGAAATTATGAAGAGCGTCCAAAGCTACGAAAAGCTCGCAGAAAAATGGCAAAAGAGATAAAGAAATAAGAAGAATTTAAAGTTTACATGATAAGAGCAAAATAAGGAAAGGAATACCCAGCGAAATATCGCAAGAAGGAAATGAACTCGCGAGAGTTGTGAAAACTGCAACACCAATGGGACAACCTGAAGCCAGCTACACTGAGGAAGAGCCAACAAAAGAATTAAATATTGGAAGTAAAGAAAAACCTAAGATGCTAAAAATCGGAACAAAGATGGATGCAGATGAAGAAGAGCAAACCATAAACCTCTTGCGAGAATATAAAGACATCTTCGCATGGAATATGGATGAGATACCTGGAATAGACCCATCAATTGCATGTCATAAACTAGAAATCAACAAGGAGGTAAGACCAATTAAACAAAGAATAAGAAAAATCGCAACAACTTACCATTCCCAGATTGAAGAAGAATTACAGAAGATGCTTGATGCGGGAATTATAAGGCAGGCAAAGTACCCGGAATGGATTGAAAATATGGTAGTGGTTCCAAAAAAGAATAAAGGGATAAGAATTTGTATAGATTTTACTGACTTAAATAAATCTTGCCCTAAAGATAGCTTTCCATTACCAGACATTCCTCAAATGGTGAAATCAGCAGCGGGAAATGATAGAATATCTTCATTAGATGGGTATAAAGGGTATAATCAGATTCCTCTTACTGAAGAAGACCAAGGGCACACCGCATTCTTTGCCCCGAGAGGATTGTATTGTTATACAAAGATGCCCTTTGGTTTACGAAATGATGGTGCAACATATCAAAGAATGGTGGAAAAAGTATTTGCTAAATGGATCCATAAAACATTAGAGGTATATGTAGATGATATGTTAGTCAAGAGAAAAGAAGATAAAAACCATGTGAAAGACTTAAAGGAAATTTTCGATCAAATGCGACATTTTAACATCAAGGTGAATCCCGAAAAATGTATTTTTGGAGTAACTTCAGGAAAGTTTTTGGGCTACATTGTGTCAAAAGAAGGGATACAAGTGGATCCAGATAAAGTACAAGCAATTCGTGACATGCCAACACCAGCAACCTTAAAAGATGTGCAGAAGTTGAACGGGCTCTTAGACTCGCTAGGAAGATTTATTTCGCGATCTTCAGACAAATGCAAGCATTTCTTCGACATACTTAGGAAGGGTACAAAGTTCAAGTGGACAGACGAATGTGAGAAGGCTTTTCAAGGAATTAAAGAATATTTAATGAACATATCTATTTTACAGAAACCAGATCCTGGAGAAGAATTATTAATCTACCTTGCGACAACCTCGTACGCATTGAGTGCAGTGTTACTGCAAGTGGATGCATGAATAGAAAAACCAATTTATTACATCAGCAAAACATTTAATACTGCAGAGAAAAATTACTCAAAGATTGAGAAGTTAATTCTGGCATTGGTTTATGAAACCTTAAAACTTCGCATCTATTGTCAAGCACATAAAATAAAGGTATTAACAAAGGTACCAATTGAGTCAGTAATGAAAAATTCAAAAAGATCAGGTAGGGTTGAGAGATGGAATGCACAAGTAGGGCACTTTGAAATCAAATACGAAATCTTATCCTCGCCAAAGTCACAAGTTGTAGCAGATTTTTTAGGAGAATTTCCTCTAGAAGATGATGAAGCTGTAGAAGAAATGATGGACATAGAAGAAGAACATGGAGACCCAAAAGATCTATTAAAAGAACCCAACATGTGGGAAATATTGGTGGATGGATCATCAAATGGGGAAGGTAATGGAATTGGAATTGTCTTTATTTCGCCAGAAGGAGAAAAATGGCTTTTTCATTTCGTCTGGAATTCATGTCCACTAATAATGAAACGGGGTATGAAGCGGTGGTGCATGAGTTAAAATTCGCAATAAAAATGAAGTTGGAAAATGCCAGAATTACTAGTGACTCGCAACTAGTTATTCGCCAGATAAAAGGAGAATACACAACAAATGAACCATCTTTGAAGAAATAGAGGAAGCTCGTTGAAGAATTGTCTACGAGAATTCCAAAAATAAAATGGATACATAAATTAAGAAAAGATAATAGACTCGCTGATGCATTTTCTTTCATATCTAGCATGATGATAAATCCAGCCGCGAGATGCATAAAAATCCAGGCGCTTGCATCACACTCGGTCAATAATGAAGAAGAAGATGAAGCAGATGTGATGATGATAGAAGGTGGTGAGGAAGAACCAAGAGGCAGTATTGTAGATTGGCGAACAGAACTTCACGCATATTTGTCAAGAGGGGAAACACCAAGAAATAGATTAGAAGTACATAAATTAAAAAGCCGAGCAACAAATTATGAATTAAGAGATGGAGTATTATACCGCAGATCTTTTAGTGGACCATCGCTAAGGTGTTTGACAAGAGAAGAAGGACAAAAGGTATTAAAAATGTTACATAGTGGAGATGCTGGAAATCACAGTGGGGGAAGATCTTTGGCATACAAAACAAAAATGCAAGGTTATTATTGGCCATATATGCATGAAGACGCGAAGCAAATATCAAGGCGTTGCGAAGATTATCAGCGACATGGAAAGAAAATACATGCACCTGGAGCACCATTATCATCTTCAACAAGTGTATGGCCCTTTGAAAAGTGGGATTTAGACATTGTGGGACCGTTTGTACCTGGATCTGGACAAAGAAGATATTTAATTGTCGCTACAGATTATTTCTCAAAATGGGGAGAAGTAAAAACAGTGCAACATATCCGCGATAAAGACATTTTTACATTCATATTTGAAAATATAATTTGCAGATTCGGGATCCCTGCACAGTTGGTATCCGATAATGGAAAACAGTTTGAAGGACAGAATATTGAATTGTTACTTAATGCATTTAAAATCAAAAGTGGAAAATCGACACAATTATATCCACAGGACAACGTACAAGCAGAGGCAACAAATAAGACAATTGCAGATATATTGAAGAAGAAATTAAAAGGACACCACAGGGCATGGTGTGAACAAGTACATAATGCAATATAGGCTTACAATAAACTAGACGGGAAGCTACCGGAATGTCACCTTTTTGTTTGACATATGAGGTTGAAGCTGTGTTACCAACAAAGGTTGCTATTCCTACAACAAAAAGAGAGGCTTGGGAGAAGAACCTTAGTGCTGGGATGATTCTAAATAAACTGGATGAATTGGAAGAGAAGATAGAAAAATCTTTACAACATATGGAGAATTATCATCGAAGATTAGCTCGCGAGTACAACAAACGTGTCAAAAAAACGTGAATTCCAGCCAGGTGATATAGTGCTGCGAGAAACACCAATTTATCAGCGAAAAAATGGTGGTAAACTGGCAAGAAAATGGGATGGACCATACATCATTAAAGAAATAGTTGGAACTGGGGCATACAAATTAATGGATCCTGAAGGCAGAGATGTTGGTCAAAGACTTGATAGACCATGGAATAGATTATTTCTGAAAAGATATTATCAATGACAAATCCTGCGAGATTAGAGATGCTGATATGTTGTATGATAAAATGGGTAATAAAATTTTCTATCCTAATTATAACTGCGAGATTCTTCCGATGACAGAGCAAGTAAGAACTGCGAAAATATCGCAAGAAACGCGAATAAAAATTTATAGAATGGGACGAACCTTTATGGCGTGCACCCTAGTTCGCGGATACAATTTCGCAAGAGGAAAATGTAAGACCTAAAGTGCGTCATATAAGGGGGTATCTCTTTACGTGACTCAGGGATAAGGTTATACCGCTGCTGGAACCTGAGTCATGAAGATGTTGGGGTTAAAGAAAACCTATCCGGGAGAGGTACCTTGGATTTCCAACTATATAAGGTTATACCCTGGTTGGACGACCGAGGATCTCTTCTAAGGAGTGCAGAGTCTGACCAAGGCGCCGAGGTACACGGTTGAGTCAAGGGTGCCCGGGGCATACAAAACTACCCTGGCCATCCTTGGCAAGTCTTGGCTATGATGCACTCGGCCCGAAGAAAACCCCACTTAGGGTGCAGTCTTGTAACTATAAGCCATATAGGCATAAAGGACAAGAGGCTGCGAAAACAACTGGTTGTTGGTAAATCCAAATAGGAGAAGCTAGTCTTGTATGGCCGATGTGCCCTCCTTGAAGGGGCAACCAGGGGGAAGATAAGGGCGGCACCCTCCATTAGGGAGCTGATAAGTGTCTAAATACAGCAGTGCCATGGGGCTTTATGATCGCAAAAACATTTGGACCTGTCATATTGTCGTGTGACAAATATTATACAAAGGCAACAAGCCATAAAAAAAAAACGTTAAGATGAGATCAATGGGTTTTTACATGAAAGTGTAAAGACATCTTGCGATTCATCGCAAGACGGAAATGTCATATGGCTTTGTTTTCGCAAGAAAACTTAGACTTGTCATATTGTCGAAGAGAAATTGACAAAATACAGATAAGGCAAGATCAATGGGTTTTTGCATACAAATGTAAAGACGTCCTACGATTTTGTCGCAGACAAAAAAAATTGGCAAAATAAGACCTTTAACTAGGAAGGAAAGATAAGACCAACAGAATAATCCCAAACATTAACTATTTTCTTTTAAGAATGCAGGAAATATTTCTCAGAATCCTTCGAAATTTTTCAGAAATGTTATTCATAATCACACTGCAGGATTATTCATAATATTCATCATATCGCAAAATCATCCATAATTTCGCAAGAAATATCGCAACACAGTTTACAAATGAAGAATGCAGGAAACACTTGATCATTATAAGAAAGATAATGAAGGGAAAATAGGGGAGTTAATAAATAAAATATCATTATCTTTCTTGAGAATATTCAAAATAACATAGGCAAAGTTGAACTCCAAAGTTGCAGAAAAGATACATTGCTCGCAAGAAAAAGGAGGGAAAAGAAAACAAGAGCAAAATTCACGCTTCTATATTAATCTCTCTATTAGTCTCGCCAACTTCATTCTCCTTACTGGTATTTTTTGCATCACGATCAGCTTGAGTTTCTTCTTCACCTAATTTTTTGCCAGCAATTGCTTCACCACCGGTAGCTACTTTTCTAGAAGGACTATCTTCTTCTTCTGTTGGGTCTTCTTGAGAGACATCTTCTTCATTTTCTTCATCACTTGCATAGTATAGTCATTATCGATAGGAAGAGGAATTTCATCATCATCTACTTCTATAGGATCAATGGATACTGGAGGAAGAGATTGGGATAACATAATGTCATTCACAAGAACTTCAGCATTAAGATGAACCTTGCGAAGGAAACCTCTATCACGATTTCTAATCTCTATATTTTTGTAATATTCAAGGTAGTCATATCTCCTCTCAGCACGATCGCGAGATTGAACAAGATGGGAAGTGAGCTTTCCGTTTTCTTTGCGAACTTTAGCCAATTTTTCAGTCAGATCATAAATGGTAGAATGAAGGCTTTTTTCAGATTCTGCGAGAAACAGAAGCTGACAAGAAAATATTCAAGTAAAATTTCGCAAGAAATATAACAGAGAAATTAAATAGAAAAATTAACAATTAAGGCAATCAAAATGACTACCTTCCTTTTGAGAAGTTAAATTTTGGATTAATGTTAAGAAACAATTCTCCCATTGATTCATGGCATCATCGAAATTATCTCCAACTATACCCTTCAGGCGAGATTTTATAATTTCTTCTTTGGAGAGGAGATAAGTGTTTTCTTTTTCTAATAAGGAGTAAGATTCTTCTAATTGAGAATATTGATCTTGGAGTTTACTGGCCTTTAAACTTAGAGTTAGCCTTCATTTGATAAGTTTATCTTTCTCAGCGGCAAAAGATTCAGTTACTTCCTTGAGTTCATCTTTTAGTAAACGAAGAGATTGCTCTTGGTCGTTACACATTTTTTGAAGATCATTTATTTGCTGCGAGGAGATCGACATCTTGTTTAAAAATCTACGTTTCTCCTGAGATAAAGTTTTATTTTCATCTGATAAAGATTCCATCGCCAAGTTAGCTCGAGTTAACAAATATGAGAGGCGAGTAGCTTCGCTATTTAATAGATTTTGCTTTTACACTAATTGATCGTTCTCATTGGTAAGATTATTTATTTGATCGATTGAGTATGTGTAGAGATTATCTAATCTATTATATTGATCCATCCAAGAATCTCTCTCAACACGGGCTTCTTCAGCGGCAGATTCTAATTCAAATATCTTCATTACTCGTTTCTGATTTAAAGCTAAATAGGCACACCAAATATTTAAAAGGAAATTGAGTACAGAAAAGATGAAAATCTACAGGAACAGAAAAGTTAGAGGCAGAGGAAAAAGATATATACCTTTTAATTCCTTGTTTTTATTGCGAAGATTTTCGCAATCTAATGAAGAGTTGCGAAGCTTGTGACCAAGGATATCACATTCTGAAGTTTTGGATTAGAGACTTCTTTTTAGAGCTTCAATTTCATTTTCTAAAGACGCTTGCGAAGCAGTGCGGTCAGAACTAAAATATTTGATTAAAGTCTCGCAAACATCGTATTTGAAGGGGTCAGTGGAAGATTTTCTGGCATCATCTAAAATGTCAGACAGAACTCTAAAAGCAGCATCAACCCCTATTGCTGATTCTTTAGATGAGGGAAGAGGTGTAGATGTGAAGTGGTAATGATGGCGAGCTGGAGATTTGAATCATTTATGATAGTTGCATCTTCAGGAGGAGGAGTGTCCGGAAAGGTAACGGTTGGGGGTAAAATAGGAGATCATAACAGTTCTGGGAGTCTCATTTATTGGAGGATTGATGGCATTGGGGGTATTGATAATAATATTCTCGCAAATAGAGGATGGAGGTTCTATCTGCGAAGTACTAGAAACAGGTTTTGAAGATGTAAATTTGGGAATAGTAATATCAATCTCAAGAGATTTGGCCTTACGATATTGCTTGCGAGGTCTAGCAGCATCTTTATTACCCTGTGAATAATAATATAGATAAGAAATAGAGGCAACAATATTGTTATTAAGAAGACAAATGTTTCTTCCTACCTTATTACTCGCAGACTTCCTTTTCTTCTCGACGGGTTTTTGTTGAAAATCTTCCTGAAGATTAGGGTTTTGGACTACAACTCTGGTGTTGGGAACGGCTCTGCTGAAGCAAAGACACAATATGGGAGTTATATAAAATCAGATAAAAACATATCAAATAAATAATGATGAACATAATCTAAGTAAGTAAGATCAAATTTAACAACATTAGAAGAAGAGATACCTTGATGACTCCATGGAAACAGTAGCAGAAGAATCTTTGAGAGAAGAAAGTTGCAGACGGAAAACAAAATGAATAGACGAAGAAGATAGAAAAGTAAAAGAAGAAAATTAGTTTTGTAACCAGATTCTACCTTTTATAAGCAAAAGGAGATGACCTATTGAGGAAAGACGTCCAAGTAAAAAGGGGGGGATTCATGACACGTGTAGGCGTTAAACTAAATTCACGGAATGTTGTCGAAATAAAAACACGGAAAGACAGGGAGTTGCTATATTATGAAGGGTTGGAGATCCTCATATCCTCTTCACTCCGCGAAGAAGACATGAGGAAAGGCAAGATGTAGGATCAGAATATCGCTACAACATTTCTGCGAGATTCTAAAACAACACTCTGCGAGCGTCACAGAATAACTCAAAGAATAATCCAAAGAATGACGTAACGAATGACGAAAACAGGAAACACGGGAAGAGCGTGATTGTTCAGCGATGGTTACAACTACCGCGAGAGCACCGCGAGCCAGATCCGAAATTAAAGGACAACTTAGCTGTCATCCACTATGTAACTACCCTATATAAAGAATCCAGTAGATTCAGAAGGATGATGATGTATTTTTTAGTGTTGAGAAAATCTTGAGGAGAGAGAAAATTTTAGAGAGCGGTTGTATTCTTGATTTTTTTCATTTCTTGTAAGCATTTCTGAGAATCAAATAATAAAGTGTCGTTTTTAATCTTAGTGTGAATTCTTATCATGGGTGTAGTGTAGGATTTACTGCAACTACACAAGCCCAAGGTCCATATTGAATACCAAATCAATGTCTTCATGCTTCACACCTGAGTATCTAATTCTATCACCTCTCCTAAACCCGTTCTCGAATACAAGAAAAGAAAACTTCTTCTCCCATTTCAGTCGACTTATCTTCTTTATATCCCATCTTTTTACCAGCATATCAAATCAATCTATCATCAACTCATCACCCATGCCTCTATTATCACCTTTTCCCTTTGTCAGGCTAGTTGCCTGCCCTCTCTATCCTCATCAATTTCAGTCAAAACCCTAGGCCATGAAATACAATAGTAGGTCAGCTATTTAATTCTCAAAAGTGACAAATTGGAAAGTTAGAGGTCTTAATTTGTTTTCCCTTTCAAACATCAGCAACAGCAGCGCGCAGTCGACAGAAATAGGGTGGTTGTGATGATTAAGCAAGTGGCAACTAGGTCTGAATTCAAACAGCAACAACATCAGTCAAAAGGATGAGGAGTGCAGTGGCGGTACATGAATGAAGAGTCCTACATATAGTGGTGAGTTTCGAGAACAAAACCCCAAAATATTATAATGTTTCTGTTGAGAATAGGGATTGAAAATTGGGGGAGAAATCAGAGTATAAAAAGGGGGCTTGTGTTGTGTAAGAGGAAGGGCAGTGAGCAAGGAAGAAGGGTCATAAACATAAATTAGTTTCTATTTCTTGTTTCTCTGCCTTGTTCCAAGTGATTCTGTTGTCACCAGTTGAAAGAGAAGAAAATTGCTTTAATGAATATCTCAATTCTCATCTCATCTGTTTTCACCAAAGTCATGTTCTAAGTTTATAAGCTAGAGCTTATATGAAGCCCTTAATGTACTGTTAGGTTATTCATGTTGGTGTTGTTGTTCTTGTTGTGTGCTTAAATAACTAAGGATAGATTTAATCTCGTGCAACAATCTATAACTTTCACCTAGAATGTCAAGCATCTTAGGTAGTTAGAATACTTCTAAGTTGTAGCATCAACTCATGCTTAATTGTCTACTGTTAATCTGTGATTAGTTATGTTGTAATAAGACAGCTAATGCTAGGGATTAACACCATAAGTTGATGTTAAATTATCCATCTGAAGAGAACCTTGTATATGTGGCAGACTTGAATCTCCACCACTGTCTATTATAAGGACGAGAATAGTTTCATTAGCTGAAATTCCTAGGGTATGTTATGTGGTGGAAATGATAGCTCTAGTGCTCTCTTATCAAGTGTTTAATCTTTTATTTCAGTTACATTTCTGTCTTTAGTTGAGTTCTGTTTAGCAATCATCTTGTCGTTTCGACTACTCCCTGTTTGAACTAAATCAGTATAGCAAGACTTGAATTTAACTTTGCACCAGCCAAGTCCCTGTGGGAACGATCCGTACGTGCCGTGTTTTACATTATAGACACCGTATAGTTGCGGTTTAATATTGTAGGCATCTTCCTAGCCTACCAGTCAGTATCTTACAAGAACTGTTTTCACTTTGGGGTCGGATTTCCTGTAGAGTTTGTTGTAGGTTATGTGGAGGTGATGAGTGTTGATAGAAGGTGTTGTTGATGCAATGGGAGAAATCGGGTGATTGCGCTGTAGAATGAATGGGTCAAAGATGAATGAGTAGGTGAATGTCAGGATCTGTAGTTGTTGCTTTGAATGGAGAAGATAAGTGTGTGTGGTTGGTTGTGCTAGGAAGGAGTTGAAGTCATGTGCTGAAGGTTAAGGTAATTTTGTGTGGAGGTTATGGATGCTCTGAGCCTGTGATACAGTGGAGCTGGTGACATCTGATTCAGAGATAGTGGGGTTTCAGTGTGCAAATGTTGTGGTGATGCTTGAACTGAAGTGGGTTTTGTTGGTTGTGATAAAGGTCATGTTTTACTGGTAGGTTGCTGCTGTTTTTGGTAACGAAATCAATCACTTGAAGTTTCGACGAAGTTCTTTGCTCTCGATAAACGACAAAATGCTATATTTGTTGGACCGGTTGAGAAGCATTCGGGGAAGATTTTGATGACATCTTCAAGGCGACGTGATATTGTAAGACCTTGGTTAAAGAAGGTAATCTTTTGTCCCACCGTTTTTTGCGTGTTTGATCGGATCTCCATATTTATTGTATATGTATTCCCTAATCATCTTCTATAGCAAGTTAATACGTTCCCTGATCTTAGTACTCTTCCTAAAAATATAGCATGGAGGGGAACCTGTACAGGGTTAAACGAGTGAGATTCAGTTATCAGCTAGCATCAAAAACAGAATACACAGGTTTATGTATATTCGGAGTGCAGGTGGGCACATGTACCGTCTCTATTAAACTTGCTCACCATATATGATCATATAGGGAAGGGGATGCCTTGATAGGAGCTGTAGAGGGGTTGGTTCTATGCAGCCAATACATACATCGAGAATTGAGAGTAGCTTAATCGAGACCATTATATCTAATAGTGGAGGCCATTAATGGGAATAGGACATCATGTAATTCTACATTACATTATCGTACAAAATGTGTATGATTGTTTTACCTCGACTATTTCCATCGTTTGATATTGACGTTGATATTATTGAATTTTTGAAGGCCTGTAATGGAGTTAAAGTTTGTGGTTAAGCAATAGTCCTTGGGAAAAGAATGTCGGCAGCAGCAGCTACTTGTGGATTTTATGGCAGCAAATAAATGAATAGATACATGTTTCCAACTCCAGGTTAACGTGTTAGTTGGATAATTGGGAAATTTAGACAATAAGTCTTGAAGTTTTTGTCAACCAATCCTGTTAATCTTGAGCACATGCTTCATTTTGGCCATGTTTATTGTTTTTCTTTACATGAACTAATTGTTATGGACTTGACGGCGTCTCTCTGTACGTTCATGGAATCATTTAACTGATCCTTCAATTTATTTCGCTTTTTACTTTTGTATCTTTAGCTTTGCAATATACTGTTGAAGGTTAAACTTCAAGCATTTTCTTGGTTAGGTTTTATTTCGAGTTCACAACAGTTTGTGTAGTCAACTGATTAGTTATCCTTAAATCAGATCAATTGAATACGATGGAGCGCAATGGTAATTTTATTTTGCTACTCCACAATATACCAGTAAAAATGCACAATAAGCCTATGTTATCTCGAAGCCCACTTGGGACAATTATTGGAATCCAAGCTCAATATTTGTGATGTCTTATTAAAAATGCATCGCGACAGACAGAGCAAAGGCACACTAAATAAAAAATGCATCGCAAAATGGCGGGGATGAAATCCAAATTCAATTCGGAAGTCGAGTACCTAACATATCAAATTAATATATTAAAGGAAGAAAAAAGAACCACATATTTTATGTGAAAATAAAAATAAATACAATCTATACATATTCTCTATGTTTTCACCACCTATTTAATGCATCGAGACACCGCCACACCAAATCAAAAATATATTTGAGGTAAACAAAATGCCCGGTGTATAGCACATGCACAAATCTAGTATTGTATGATTGTTGGTAACGGTTGATGTTTATAGCGTAAATGTTGCTACGAGGAGTATACAAAGTGTCAAGTGAAATTTTTGTTTCATCCCATGTTGATGACGAATCAAAAGTATTTTGTCTCTTTGAAATTGTATATGGATAGAGCTATTAGTTAATTTTAGTTCTTAACCCGAGCAAAATGAAAATCTCTACAATTTCGAAAGATGTAAAACAAAAATAAGTATCAAAACGTCGATATCATCACCGAGTGCACTTGTGTCGGTTTCCTTGATATTGTTTTATAATATTCATTTGTTGTTTTTTAACAAAAATAATTAACAACTTAAACCGGTGTTTATTCATCTATATAATTTTTGGCTTTTCTTAAATATAGCATACACATTTATTAACCATAACCCAAAAAATTTAAGTTAAAATAAAAAGTCAAAAGTTAAAATAAAAAATAAAACAAGTTTTAATTTTCTACTAACAATTCAACCTAAATCTCTTTTTCTACTTAAAATCAAAATAAACCCTAACTTTTTTTTGTTAATCATACTTAAAATTGATTATCATTATTCTTAGTATTATCACAAATTGAACAATCATATATAAACCTTGATTCTTACTTTTTTTCCCAAAACAAAATACATTTTAATTGTTTTTTCTCTAAAATAATTTTTTTGTAATCATGATTACATTAAAATTAATGTATATTATTGTTCTCTTAAAAAAAACCCCACAACAACATCAATCGAAATGGAACAAACTAAGACTTTTTTTTGTTCCTATCACCATTCTCCTAGAACTCCATTAATATAATCCATAAAACAAAAAAATCCCTAAGATGATGCTTTTTTTTCTTCTCAATCATGATTACATTAAGATTGATTGAGGGTATTGATTATTCTTCAAAAACATTAATTATATCAAATATCTTACATATATAATTAGCTTTTTTTATTTTGTTGTTGATTTAAAGATTTAATGATTGTATTATTATTTTGGGATATATATATATATATATATATTTATTTTATTTTTGAAAATCACATTTCAATTCATTCAAACCAAAATAGTGATTACATGATTGCTTACAAGATTATCAAAAACACCAAAATACAAGATAATCAAAACCCAAATACAAATGATGACACCAATTGCAAATACATCGCGAAGAGAAAGAGCCATGCACCGCAAAGATATCCAATTTTTGTACCAGTAGTATTGACGAAAGATGGTGTGAACCGGAATCAACTCCGACCATTTGAAATAATTATCTTCTTCTTCAATAAGAGATGCTCCAAATAAAATGGAGTAATTTGCCCAAAATCTTGTAGATCCAAACGAATCCGGATGCCCTAAATCCCTTTTGTTGAAGATGAATCCAAAGCGAATCCGAGCAGAATCATTGATGTTCTTGATGAATCGAGAATAGCAAGCCAAGAAACACCATGGAGATTTGAGAGAATCACTATTAGAGCGAAGAGAAAATCGTCCCAAAGACGAAGAGAATATCGCCCAAATATCGAAGAAATGTGTCCATAGACACCAAAAATAACAAAAACAAAACCTAAAACTACAAATTGCTCTACTTTTATTCATAAAAACAGAAAATCTTGATCAAATCTAGCCCAAAGGGACTAAATCTGGGGTGTAATTATCGGGGAGTAATTATCACAAATCCACCGAAGGGACTCAAGTTGCCCCACAGTAAATTCCTGATATTTTTAAAACCCTTTCCACTATACAGTACACATGTGTGTTTTCTTACATCGACTCAAAATTTCATCTCTTCACTTCTATTCGGATCTTCTTCCCGAACAAGGAAACTGTAATTGAATCATTCCATTAAACAGTTAGTAGCATTTCAGTATAACCTTAAAGCTATGGAGAATCCCTCCTACTTCTTATCACTCTAATGATCTACTAGTTCTGGTAAAAAAATTTAGGGTTTCTAGTTTCTTCAATTTTGCATCATCATCATCATCATCATGATTGGATCAGCTAATCAACCCTCCCCAACACCATCAGCAGCAGCAAATGTCAGTACTGGAGACAGTTTTTTCTCTGGTTTATCTCTCAAGAACCTAAAATTGAAAACTAAGCAACAAGAAGTACTGATTCGTGTTAGTATTCTTGGGCTTGTTTACATATTAGCATTTATAACGAGGTTATTTAGTGTTCTTCGTTATGAGAGTATGATACATGAATTTGATCCATACTTTAATTATAGAACAACATTGTATCTTACTGAAAAGGGGTTTTATGAATTCTGGAATTGGTTTGATTCTGAGAGTTGGTATCCATTAGGTCGAATTATTGGTGGAACTTTATATCCAGGGCTCATGGTCACTGCTTCTTTAATCTATTGGACACTTAGGTTTTTGAGATTTGCAGTTCATATTCGTGAAGTTTGTGTTTTAACAGCTCCATTTTTCGCATCAAATACAACTATTGTTGCATACTTTTTTGGGAAAGAGATATGGGATTCTGGTGCTGGTCTTGTTGCTGCGGCGTTAATTGCCATTTGTCCTGGTTATATATCTAGGTCAGTTGCTGGATCATATGATAATGAAGGAGTTGCTATTTTTGCGCTGGTGCTTACTTTTTATTTGTTTGTTAAGGCGGTTAATACGGGTTCTCTTTCATGGAGTTTAGCTTCGGCTTTTGGCTACTTTTATATGGTGTCAGCTTGGGGAGGTTACGTTTTTATTATTAACTTGATTCCGCTATATGTGTTGGTTCTTCTAATCACTGGGAGGTTTTCGATGAGATTGTATATAGCATATAATTGCATGTACGTGTTGGGATCATTACTCGCAATGCAGATTCAGTTTGTTGGATTTCAGCATGTTCAGTCTGGGGAGCATATGGCGGCTATGGGAGTGTTTTTCTTGATGCAGGTTTCTTTTTCTTTTATCAAATTTGCTTCTCTTGTTCCGGCTGCCATCAAAATGAGCTCTATATAGCATGATAGATGGGTCACCCACCAAGCACTGTATTTCGCAAATGCATGCATTTATAACCACAATTATCATGCTATTTTCATTGAAATGTATATTTTGAAGATATCTGTAGGATATTATCTTCTTTTTCTTTTCCGGATAGCAGAATGAGAATCCCAGTGTTGAGGTAATTTCGCATGTTGTGTAACTGTAGAAATGGTAATAGCTCTTCCATTATTACACAGATCTTGTAAATCCGTTTGTTTATAGTGAATGTAGTCACGATCCCAGGGTATTAGTTCTCCTACTGATATTAACTCTGCAATTTGAATTTTGCCCATACTCACGTCTGAAGTTGAGCGGTTACCTATCACTTATTTATTAATTTTCGAATATTGTTACAGGTAGTTTACTTCTTAGGTTGGGTAAAGCACTTGTTAAGCGACACAAAGCTATTTCAGTTCTTCTTGAGGTTCACAGTGACATGTTCAATCGGTGTGGGTGCTCTGGCTCTTGGGGCTGGGATGGCCTCTGGTTATATTTCTCCATGGGCAGGCCGATTTTACTCTTTACTCGACCCCACCTATGCAAAGGATTTCATTCCAATTATTGCTTCTGTATCTGAGCATCAGCCGACGGCATGGTCATCTTTTATGTTTGACTTCCACATCTTGCTCATCCTGTTCCCAGCAGGGTTGTACTTCTGCTTCAAGAAGTTGTCAGATACGACAATTTTCATAGTCATGTATGGATTGACGAGCATGTATTTTGCTAGTGTGATGGTTCGGTTAATTCTCGTTGCAACACCTGCAATGTGCCTTATTAGTGCTATTGCAGTCTCTGCCACCATAAAGAATTTAACTTCATTAATACGAACAAAGAGCAGGAGTCTTCTCAGTGGCTCTGGCAAGACAAGTGGTAGTTCAAAAGGGTCATCTAAGGTGAGGGTCTCTGTCTTGACTTGAATGTTAATTGCCTAATGCGTCCTTTTTATTTATTTATTTTTGGAATGTAATGTAGATTTTAATTTTTATGATTATATCTTCCTATCCTCCAGTTCGAAGGTTCAGGTTTTATAGGACGATTTAAGTGTTAACATGGAAATATAAAAGATTCATGCTGTGATGGGCTAAAAATGGTACTTTTCTGTCAAGTCTATCGTATGACACTGATATTGATGCTGGAAAAGCAGGCTGCTTTAAAACAGGGTTAGAGATAGGTTCTTATCGTAAGGGGGGCCTATTATAGTGGTTAAATGTTTTTACTTTAGATGTTATTAGTACATAATGGTACTTTTTTGCCATATAGTTTTTAAGATTTGATTGATAGAGGTGGTCTCAACATGATGAATCTCATAAACATGTACAGAATTTCAGCTGCGAAGCTGTTGCACTTACGTAACACGAACAAGACATTAGCTAGGACAATATATTATGTTCTGAAACAGTTATGCTTCAACTGCACTGTGTGCTGATTATTTGCTCCCATGAACATGCCATTTCAAAGATATGACTCACATTAGTTGCATTAACAGAATTCACTCGATCAATCTCCACCTTTCGGAAAAAATGTAGCAATTGCTCTGCTCGTAGGAGCGTTTTACTTGCTAAGCAGATATGCTCTCCACTGCACCTGGGTTACATCGGAGGCATATTCATCTCCCTCGATTGTGTTGGCTGCAAGGGGTGCTAATGGAGGCAGGGTCATTTTTGACGATTATCGAGAGGCATACTTTTGGCTTCGGCAGAATACACCTCCAGATGCTAAGGTGATGTCCTGGTGGGATTACGGGTATCAAATCACTGCCATGGGAAACTGGACCGTTATTGTAGACAATAACACCTGGAACAATACACATATTGCCACCGTAGGGCGTGCGATGGCATCTGATGAAGGTGAGGCATATGAGATAATGAGATCGCTGGATGTGGATTATGTACTGGTCGTATTTGGAGGTGTTACTGGCTATTCTTCTGATGATATTAACAAGTAAGATTGTTCTGTACTTGAAGCTCAATTATTTCTCAGATTGTATGCATTAGTCAAATAAAATGAAATGACCAATTAGCTTCTTCCTGTATTAGGTTTTTCTAGGCAAACTGTTATCTTTATTTACTAAAAACTGCAAGAAGAACAGTGTTGACACAAAATTATTCATCTTTTACTGCCCTATTTGTAGTTTTATTTAGATCTACTTAGTCACCTTAGTTCATTGAAGGTTTATGCTCATTCTAGAAAGTGGTCCACTAGCGGATGTGTATCTTTTCCAATACAATATAGTATCTCTAGCTGGTTTAATGGTGCAAAAATGTTGGTTTTCGTAGGCGTGTACTCTCAGGTCACCTGCTGCACATGTCAGCTCTAGAGTTTTTTTTTTTTAGGAGAGAGAAGTGAGAAGAGAGTGGGCTATATATAATAATCATGTATAATTTTATGGGCTATGTAAAATGATTATAAAGGTGTGTTTGGTTAGCTTAGATGGGCTATGGTTAATAATTGGGTAAGCTATGTTTAAGAGAAGCCTATTTTTTTATTTTGTGTTGGAGCAAGGAATTCTAAGGGTCGGCCCTATAATACTAGGGGAATATTAATTATATGTCCCTACTTTTAACTCCCTACAAATATGGATGCCACAATAAATATGTCCCTCCTTTTTTATAACCTTATCCATTTAATATTAGATTACCTTAATACCCTCACTCATATAATATTTTTCTTTATTTCAAAATACAACAAATTTCTTCCTCTACCACTTCACCACCACCACCACCAACATTCAACTACCATTCCACCACCACCACCGTTCAACAACCACCACCTACCAACCACCACCACCACCAATAATCCACCACCACTCCTTCACCGCCACCATTACACCACCACTAGTCTGTTGCCGCCACCACCACAAATTCGTCGCCGCCGCCGCTACCACCGTCACCACCGCCATCACCACCGCCGCCGCCACCACCACCGCCAGTTCAAATTTTTTTGTATCATCAAAAAGTAGTTGATCCATTTCAGTTGGATCAAACAATGGATGTTTATCCATTGCAGTTGGATCAACAGTAGAAATTTATCCATTGCAGTTGGATCAACAGTAGAAATTTATCCATTGCAGTTGGATCAACAATGAATGCTTATCCATCTTTGATGGAAAAATGCTACCACTTCATCACCGCAGTTTGAATCCACCAACAAAACCATCAACAATAGAAGTTTATCTAAGAAAAAAGGATCAACAGTAGAAATTGATCCAATTTTAGTGGATCAACAATGGAAGTTGATCCATGTAAAATTGGATCAATAATGATAGTTTATCCGTGTAAAATGGAGTGAACTTGGCGTGAGTCGAACACGCATCATCTGACATGGAGTCAGTCATGCTACCATTGTACCACAAGTTCAACATTAGAACAAATTTACATGATTTAAACTATAAAACATGAGTTCAAAGGATCAACAACAGTAGTTGATCCCATATAGATGGATCAACAACCATAGTTGATCCAAAATATATGGATCAACTATGGTAGTTGATCCAATACCACTGCATGCTTCAACCCATATAACCACCATATTTCATTACCTTTAGCTTCATAAACACCAACAGCTCCAAGACCAGCTTCAAAACCAATCTCAGTTGAATCAACAATGGATGTTTATCCATTTTAGTTGGATCAACAATGGATGTTTATCCATTGCAGTTGGATCAACAACCATTGTTGATCCAAAATATATGGATCAACAACCATAGTTGATCCAATATCACTGCCTGCTTCAACCCAGATAACCACCATATTTTATTCAGATAACACCAAAATCTGGGATAATATACACCAAAGAGAACAATAACATACTTAAATCATCTAGATAGAAAATTCACCTATAACTACAAAAAAAATTCCCAATTAGTTATGATTATTACTTAAATCAAAGGATAAAACCATGAAATTTCTCAATTAGTTATCATAATTCCCAATTAGTTAGACATTTCAGTGATTTTTACTCCTTGCGGGACTAATTCAGGGGTTCAACAGATTAAACTACAAAATTTCTCGTTTGGAAGAAAATGAAACCAAAAGTGGCAAATGTATGTTTAGGGTTACTCACAAATTGGTGGTAGGATTACTAGTAGACGGTTGGTCCACACAACATTTGCCCGTTTAAAGCGATTTGAAACCTTAGTTTCAGTAACCCTCTTAGAAGAACCAGCTCCACTTTTCTTCTTCTTCTTCCTCATAATACGTCTCTTATTATACTGAAAAATAGAACTTCAATGTTGTTCGCAATAATTTTTAGTACCGGCGTAAGCACTAGAACTAGTCTTCATCCTAAAATTCTTGCATCTCCATGTTACTCCATCATTTCTACAACAACGCTCTTCATCTGGAGGTAGGATGGAACTCTGATGATGCTGATTCATCTTCTTCTCCTTCTTTTTGGATAGATCTGGAGTGATAGAATCAAGAAGATAAATTATCATTACTCGTTAGAAAAGAAATAAATTCAGTTGGCTCTCTCTGACGTGTAGTTTGTCCAAATCAATTGAATGCAACCTTGTTTTTGAATCTTCAAATCAATTGAAAAATGAATCAGAGATCTAAAGGTTCCAGTGAACTCGTGGCTCACTAAACCCGCGCCTCAATACCTTTATAGAATCTTTTTCTGCAGTATCAGAATCAGTGTAAAACAATGCTTCAAGAGATCTACCTTTGTTAATTTGTGCCCTGCCTGATTCTTTTTGTAACTGAGCCAACCTCCTTTTTTCATCATCCACATATGTGTTTGCCGTTCCGAGTTTATCTTCCCTCATACAAACAAAATATTCTAAAATCCTTATCACATCATCCAACCTGCGTAAGAAACAATTCATTCATTCCAGACTCATCTAATATGTTATTACTTTAATATTACCTGATAACAACTCTTAAAATCAAATCTCGATCTCGTTGATTCTAATTGTGAAGATGGAGATGACGATGGTGATTAAGGAGATGGTGGTGGTGGTGGTGGTGGTTATGGTCATGGTACTTGTACTGGTGGTGTTGGTTGTGGCGGCGACGGAGATGGTGGTGACGGAGGCAACGATGGAGATAATGTGGTGGTTCGATTGATTTTATGTTCTTATCAGAAATGAAGAAGAAGTTGAAGCATATAAGACACAAAAAATTATGATTTTAGATTAAATTTCAATTTTGCCATCAGGGATATATTTATTGTGTGATAAGGATAATTGTATAGACTATCAAAAGTAGGGACAAAAATTCAATTACCACTAATACTAGATCGTCTAAGAGCAACCACGGTGGGCGATTAAACTCAAATATTTGGTAAATGAACGAGACGTAGTGTGACGTACTATCGACTAAACCCCGACTATCGACTATATCCCAGACTATATTTGGTCTGGGACTAAGACTAAACCCAAATATACTCGAGTGTTGATATAATCCTCGTTTCTCAATGGGCGGGTATATAATCTACCCCTGACATGAAGCGCATGTAAAGTCTTCGCCCCACGAATATGCGTGCATATAAACTACGCCCCAATGAAGCGCTGCTGAAATCTACGCCCGATGGAGCGTTGCTGAAGTTTACGCATGGTATCGGGCGTTGATATACACCCCGCCCCAATGAGGCGAATCTAAAGTTAACGCCTGGCATCAGGCGGGCATAAAATTAACGCCCCACAACCACATTCTACTATTTCAACCACTTCAATGCCACATTCTAATTCATCTCCACTCTCATATCTGCATCAGCATTTCAAAACAAAATAACCAAAAATCTGAAATAAAAATAACATATATATTCCATAAAACGTAAAACGTAAAACAATTCATGGTCATTAGTTATGGCCACAAAGTAGGCACACGTACTATGTGGGTGTGAAAGCTTATGTATGAAGTATGAACAAACAATCTAGCATGCGGACAAACTGAGTATATAAAAACGCCTGGCCATCTCTTCGTACAAAACTAAGTTACATTTTCAAATCATATGGGGTTTTTACATTTTTAAGCTGAGCGGAGTTTATATCAACACCCCATAACCCGCGTTGATTCTCTCATTCGCCCTATTGAACGTTGATTATATGTACGCCCCACACCGTGCGTAATTTTTACCAACGCCTCACAACAGGCGTAAACTATATCCGCACTTTATACTTCCGCTCCACAACCAAAAGAAGATTATACCTCTGCTCGACTAAATATACTCGCCTCCCACTGCGTCACCCAACAGACTACACTAAAATTTAGTTGTTTTTTTTACTCTTTGATCTTTGGGTTTAGTCGCACCACTACAGTTGCTCTAACAAACTTCCTGAAAAGTCTTCTAACTTGTTACATATATGAGAGCCAAAACTATGTGATATAGACAATTTTTTCGAACCACATGATTTTCATATTTACTTTCATGCACTTTACTTATTTATGGTGGTACTTATCTATTTATCTTGTATTTTGTTGTTTACACTCGTTAGATTTTTTTTTTTTTTTGGGATGTAGTAGTTAGATTTTATGCCACTACAATACGATCCAAATTAAGATGGTAAAAGTTAAGGACTCATATATACCATGATTGATGGTCATTTAAAGAAAAATCTAAATTTAACATTTGATGGTTCTAAAATTGTATTAACGCAGGTGCACTGATATTGATGAGATAACATGCAATTACAGGTGTTGTTATCTTCAATACACAATTAAATTATGTGCTAAATAATAAAATATGTGTTAATAAGAAAATATGAATTAAAACTTAAAAAAGGGCTTTAAATATCGTTATCACCATGTCACTAAAACGGTCTCCTTAATATTCTTCTCAACAAAGTTTTTGAATCGTAACATGACTCGATTTTTATTTTAAGATATCGCATGTTGAATCATGAATAGGAGACTCAAAATCATTTTTGAATTTTCAAATATATACAAACATATGGGAAAATATAACTATTACAACCGTTGACACGGTGGGAGGGCCGACCGAAGAATTTGACGAAACGCCACCACTACGTGCTTGCACGGATGAATGAGTCAGGATCTGAATTGGTCAGGCCAAAGCAATTGCAATCTTGCACATGCCATAGTTTGTGTCGCACCATCATGATGCATCACTTCTTCACTTCCAGCCATAGTGGCGCGTTATTCCTTCTCAGGCTTGAGACAGCTGCAACCAAAGCCCATCCAACCTGCACTCCATCACCAGAATCATTGCATCAATACCACCAACAAACATCCACCAGAAACACCATCTTCCTGCAACAACACCACATATACTATCTTTTTTTCTCAATCTTCAGGTTTAAAAGCAAGCAAACTCCACCTGAACTGCACCACAGTACCCTTTCTAGCTAGTTCAGCTTACAACCCCTGTAATCTTAGCTGCAAACACACCCTACTGCACTTATCAGCTACAGAACACAACTCCAACCACTCTCACTACCAAACTTCCTCGGACCATATCGTTATACCAACTTTTTCGCCTCATGTAACTCATGCATAACCAGCACCACACAGCCAGACCCATTCTCATAACCTCATTGTAACAGCACCAGAATTTATAACTTCAGCTCAAGAATGGGCTCATTTTCTACAATTACTTCAACTCCAGTTGCGGGTCTGTCAAAGCCACAACTCTCATAGTCTCATTACTTCTGTAGATTCATTCACCTGCATAACAGCAACACCCATTTCAGTCCATTATTTCATTGCCTTCAACAGCCTCAGATCCAGCCTAATTGCAGCTGCAATACCACAAATGCTATTCCCACGGCTGATAAGAATAGATGAACACAACAGAAGAACTATGGCAAACCAGATTTCTAAAGTGAAGGCGTTATTGTAAATGAGATCAAGATTGCCATCTATCTATCTACTGGGTTCTTAAGAAAATGGTTCCAAACAACACAATTTAGAGATTCGGTGACATCAAAAAGTAATAATAATTGATTATAACCAGAAGAACACTTTAACAGCATTACTGGTCTTGTACATGTTTCCTTTTTGATTAATACAAACTTTACCCTTTCTCCTCGGAAAAAAAAATACCTGCAAAATATTTTTATTCCATCTGGTTTCTTTGTCTTTTTTTTTTTTAATTCACTTTGTCCATCTAGTAACCAGGATATATAAATTTAATGGCCTAATGGGGATACTAATATTTACCTACAAAAGCCCACCAGGGATCAACAAAAACTTCTTATTTCGTAGCCTCTAAACTTCGTGCTGCTACAATTCACATGGAAATTGCGGTGAAGAAGCATCTCTTCCCTACACCATTAACGTTAACCACTGACCAGCCCTGATCTTCTTTATAATACTCTGCCTGCAATTGATTAAACACGGCAGAGTAAAGAATTTCTGTTGGTAAACATTCAATTGCTTTGCAAAGGCGAAAAAGAAAAAAATGAGGATCGCGCATGGAAGGAAAAAAATCAGTACCGTGTCTGTCAATAATTTGCCATCTTTCAGGCCTGAAATAACAAAGATTGATTCTCCAATGACTGCTACAGTGCATATCCTATAGCTTCCTTCATTTCATCACTTACTATCCATGAGTTCTTACGAGGATCAAATACCTCAACGCTTGAAACCATGTTTTCTCCGTTATAGCCTCCTACCGTGTATCTGCGGAGGAAGGTAGGAAAATGAATGTTGTTGAATAAACAAAGACGCGAGATTTAACAACTTTACAAATGAAAAAAAAATCAGTTACAGTTTCTCATTCATAATGATTAAGGAGTGAAACCCTCTTCGAATGTTCATACTTGGGATGCTGGACCAAGAAAATAATTCTCTCGGATCAAATCGTTTAACTGAATTGTTATACACAAAATAATGTCAATAAAACAAATATGAAAAAGTTCATAGCAACCACTATTAACTGCTATTTCTCCCAGTGATATTTCTTAGCAATATAGTCTACCCATGTAACATGCACTTGAGTTACCAGAACTGCTCAAAATTTCTAGATATCGACAATATGGCGTGAATACTACTGAATAAGGTATTTCACAATAATCCCACCGCGTCATCCATTTAGGTATACAATGCAAGAAAGTAATAAACAATGAGGTATTTGTATACTACATGCAGCCTTCTGAATACCCATGAACGAATTTCTTGATTGTATAATAAAGTGGTTACTTAGTTCAAGTAGTTTTCCCCATGAAATCCCCCAGTAGCATAAATTGCACCATTGAGCTTTGCTGCAGCACTAGAAAATCTCTGAAACAACACAAAGATTCAATGAAGCCCAAAATTGACACTGCACAGGGGATGATGATAACAAGGCTGCATCAGTGGTCTTCTCAGCAGACAAGTAAGATCTAGGGTTGAGTTTAGCTTCAGGCTACGTAGATGTTCTCGTACACATCGACGTTTAGCAGTTCTCATATTTGTTTTGATTTTTGTCAAAATAATCAGAGAGCTCAATTGGAGCCCACTCGGTAAGTTTAGCAGTTCTCATATTTGAAAACATCTGTTGATGTTTAGAAAGAAAATGCAAATTGATCGTTTATTTTACACCAAACTTTGTCCAGGACATGCAGCATTCTTCTCCGGAAGTTCTACTCAACTACCGCTTACATGTAGGCATGCACATTATATATAGCACTTTGGTGCCTACCTACCGACATGTTTCTAGAAATCTATTTTTTTTTTATCATCCTCTGAGGAAACACGTGCACTGAGACTAAGTGGTACTAAGTTTCGATTAATTTGTAAAAGATAAATGATAAGCTGGGTTCAAATAGGAATAAGGATAAGGTTTATGTCGAACAACAACCACTGAAAAGTTAGAAGTAAAAAATAGTAGCTATTTTTTTACAAATTCAAGAGATGCACCTTCCAATACAAAAATACCATGTAGTAGGAACCTATATACAAAACTGTACCAAACATGAGGTGATGCCTAATTAAAACCAAAATTCAAACATGAGTTGATGCCTAATTAATCAAAACATGATCTGATACCTATATAAAAAAATTCAAGAATGCCTAACCAAAGCCGTAGTTAATGGGATATGTGTATAGTCGTTACAAGTTAGTAATCCTAACGGATCAGTATAACAAGCGCAATTGGTTGTTCGTATAACCATAGTTAATGGGATCTGTGTATCTCGATGCACAAGCTTCACAAGCATTGAAATAATTTATAACTTCTTACCCTCTAATTTCTACTGCACAATAAAGCCCTAAAAACAGAAATCATGCCCCATTTTCTGATAATTTTACACAAGATTACTAAGTAAGATGTCTATGCTTAATATATTAAGCAACAACTTGAGAAACTCTACGAATGTGAAACCGTAAAAAGCAATAGATGCAATGAAAAATTACTGAATGAAACCCCAAAATTGGGTAGACAACTTATACAGTCATAAGAATAACAAAGGCATTGACCACGACGAGTTACATCTTTGAGCAATACTGAAATCGCTCACCTGCATTTTCCAGCAGACTCTCAGTCAACTCAAATATCAACACCCACTTTTGAATTCTTCTTCTTTAGTTTCAAAATCACCCCAGATTACTTCAACTGTCTTCTCTGGGATTCACAGCAAACCCTAATCATCATCATCATCTCTTCAAGAAAACATTAAGCTTAATCCTTGTTCTTCCCTGCAATTGCAATCAGAACCTATTAAGCGTAATCCTTGTTCTTGGCAGCAGATAACTTCTCAATCTTTCCTCACTTCCTTCTTCATCTCTATAATCAAACTGAACCCAACACAACAACATTGACTCAGTTCCTTCCCCATCTGCAAATTCTGTTCAAAACCCTTCCATAAATCACTGCACACAATTTCATTTCAGACTCTCCTTAGATTGATGGTCGTAACATCAATTCCACATCATTTTTGGAAACAACTTCTATAGAATAATCACTAATTTCACATACATTTAACAAAACTAGTGACAAAACCCCTAGGTGAACAAACTATTGATAAGAAAAAACAGGTCATATTATTTCTACCAAATAAAAACAATTTCAAATAAAAGTGGCACAAAAACCCCAGGTCAAATATTTTTGAGTAAATTTAGTTTTTCTTTATTTAAAAAAAACCCAAACATACCCTTTTTAGCTTCTTCTTCTTCTTCTTTTTTCCCCTTCTTCTTCTCTCATTCTCCCCCACCACCATTACCACAAGCAGCAACAACAGATCTCCGAGAACACCATCAGCAACACCTCCGTCACCTCCACGAACACCTACGTTCTCCAACAAGAACACATCCGTCTCTTTTCTTTTGTTTTATTTTCAGATCTATCACCAACAGTAGCTCCGCCACCACCAAACCAGCTGTTATGTCCAGATCTGTCACCAACAACGCCTCTATTTCATCCACGAACACCTCCTTATCTTTTCTTCTAGTTTTTTGTTCAGATTTATCACCAACGGTAGCTTCGCCACCACCAAACCACCTTTTATGTCCAGATCCGCCGCCAATAACACCTCCGTCTCCTCCATTAACACCATCATCACTACTTAAACCGCCTCCTTCTATCATCTAAAACCACAAATACCTTTTTGGGTTGAATTGATTTTATATTCCAATGAATTTTAGATCTGATTTTGAAGTAAGAAGACCTCTCTGTAACAACTAAAGAAACCCCCAAAAGACGAGCTAGCTTCTGTTCAAACCTTTATCTTCTTCATTTATACCCCATTCCAAGTTTTTCCAAAAGAAACAAACTTCAAAAATTCTACCCAATTAGCTATATCTAATCTTCAATGTGGGGTTTTTGTTCAAACTCATTACTTTTTTTATATAATTAACACTTAATGTTTTGAAATTGGGACTTTTGAGATTTATTGGTGGCATAATGATAATTTTGGGGTTGATTGATTTGTTGTGTTTAATGATAATTTTGGCTCAAGCACTTACAAGAGATGGTTCATGTAATGGTTGTTGGTCTAATTAGATTTGAGTCTCTGCTGGTATTGATGGTGTGATGTGGAAATGGTGTTGTCTGCTGTTTGAGGGATTTGGTACAACTTCAAACCAAATCAGGAAATGAGAATGTCATTGATGACAGTTGAATTTAACTACAGTTAGAGATGCAATTAGTGGTGTTGAACTAGGGTAATTGTGAAAAAGCTAATGGATTAGTTGCAATGATTTTTTCCTAGTTTATTTTGGTTTGGTTTCATCATTGAAGCTGTGTTGATGAAATGAAAATACGTAGAAAAATGATGAAACCTAATTAGGTTTCATCTAGTTTTGGTGAAACCAATTTTGGTTTCATCATTTTTTTCTATTTGGTTTCATCATTTTGTTCTTATTTAGCCTAGTTTTTTTTGGTTTTGGTTTCATCATTGAAGTTGTGTCGGTGAAATGACAATATGTGGAAAAATGATGAAACCTAATTAGGTTTCATCTAGTTTTGGTGAAACCAATTTTGGTTTCATCATTTTTTTCTGTTGGTTTCATCATTTTGTTCTGTTTGGTTTCATCATTTTGGTTTTCATCATTTTTTTCTTATTTTCTTGAATATTGATCAATGAAATTCATTTTTTGTGGCGGTGGCGACTGGTTGGTGGTGGTGGTCGGTGATAATGGTGGTTTTTCTTGTGGTGGTGGTGCAGTGGCAGTGGTGGTGGCGGCGACGCTGTGTTGGTTGGTGCAGTGGCGGCGGCGCTGTGTTGGTTGGTGCAGTGGCGGTGGTGGTGGTGCAGTGGTGGTGGCGCATTGGCGGCGGTAGTGCAATGGCAGCGGTGGTGTCGTTGCGGCGGTGGTGCAGTGGCGGCGATGGTGCAGTGGTGGTGGTGCGGTGGTGGTGTGGTGGTGGTGTGGTGGTGGTGTGGCGGCAACGGTGGTGGTGCAGTGGTGGCGGTGGGGGTGGGGTTGGGGTTGATTTTTATTTTTGTTGGGGTGATTTAGAATTAAATGTGGGGTTGTTTTTATTTTTGTTGGGGTGATTTAAACTAGAAGACTAATATAGACAATTTATGTTAAATGGGGTTTTTGTGAACAATTTGTTTTGTTGGGGTTTTTGGATATGAATAGTGACACCTTTGGAGTTATAACTCGCGGACCGTACATTTAAAATACAATAAGAAACCCTAATTTCAATTAATCAATACCCCCAACTCATGGCCCTAATCACCACCACCTCGATAATTATCTATTAATATCGACACTTAATCGAATCAAGCCCTAGTTTCTGAGATTCTAAAATTCGTCGATTTGTGTTTCTGGGAAGGAATATCGTGTTTATCTTATGGGAAGAAGAAGAAAGAAGGAAACAAAGGGAGAGAAAAAACTAATATTTGGAGAGGGTCGGATTCGACCCTCTAACCTCTACCACGGGTTTTACAATACTACCCCTCAACAATAAAAATATTTCCAACCTCTGTGTCCTTTTTTCTATCCACGAAATTTAGGCGATTACCCTTCATTTGGTGTTGTTACGCCGACCGACCGGAGGGCCCGTAGGGAAGGAGTCCCTTTTATGGCCACTTTTTTGTCAAATAAAACCTAACACAAATGTTCAATTTGATAAAAAGATTGGAAATGAATTTGGTGGTAGTTTTTGGACATGAAAAGTCTAAAATGTCTCTCCTTTTAGTTTAATTATTATAACTTCTTATACATCTTATTTTTTCAGTGGTATAATTGGCAACCAAACTTTAATATAACATATCTAAAAATCCGTGCCTTAGAATTTTACAAATTTTATATCATTGGAAAGGATTTTAAAAAATCTGCGCAACGAGTACAAACAACGATATATAATTTAGTGTTTTTACGAAAAAAATCGATGTTGACTTTTAAAATTTAATGCATACCCATTATGCAAAGCACCACAAATGATGCATAATACATGGGAAAATTGGTGCAAACCACCACAAAGGATACATAATACATGGGGTAAATTGATTGAAACTACCACAAAAGATGCATAAAAAATTGTGGAAATTTACGTAAACTACCATAAATTAAATGCATATCAATTTTAGCCTTATAACACCATTACACATAACGGTGTTTCGATTTTCTTCGGTCGGCCCTCCCCACCGTGGCAGCGGTGATCTAGTATATGGTGACTTTATGTCAATGTGGCTCGTGACATTTTTTTCAAATTGAAGCAAAAAGATTGGATTTTATTTGGTGTCTCATTTGAAATGACTCCACTACCCCTCCCTTGTATTCCAATTATTATAACTCCTTATATATCCTATCTTTTTAAGGATATAAATGGAAAGCAAACTTTAACATAACATATCTAAAAATTCGTACCTTAGAATTTTACAAATTTTATATCGTTGGAAAGCTTATAAAAAAATCTTCGCAACGAGTACAAACAACAATATCAAATTTTGAGTTTTTACGAAAAATTCGGAAATATTTTATCATTTTAGGCACAATTTTTGAAAATTAAATATATAACCATTATGCAAACCACCACTAAGGATGCATAACATATTATGCATCCATATTTTGATTTAGGCATTAACTAATTTTCCGTTGCAACTAATAAAACGATTTGCTCCCCCGTTTCAGGAAAAATGATAATTCCATTTTAAGCACAATTTTCGAAAACTGATTGCATAGCCATTTAGTTTTGCGTAAATTTTTTTGGTCGGCCATCCCACCGTGGCAGCGGTCATCTAGTATTTACGGTAGTTTTAGTGAGAAATTGAAACATAAAGGGGCTCTTTTGACATTTCATTGTTGATTGAAATCTATTTGGGACACCAAAATTCAATCTTTTTGTTTCAATTGATCACTTACTATTTACAAAAAAATGGTCATATAAAGGTCCTCCCTCGCTTTGCTCGGTCGGCCCAATTATATGGAGTATATAGGTAGTATATAGAATTCATAACAAGTAAGAAGGCCTAGATAAGTGGTTGGCTTCTCACTTAAATACTGTATTCCATCAAATGTTTCATGCAAGCCACTATCCTTCATAATTTACGTTTTTTAATTCTTCCTTTTTTTTTATGCCTTCCTATCTATATAAAGATATCATTATTCATTATTAAGGTTGCACAAAACCGATCCAATCCGATAAACCGGACCGAAACCGAACCAAAAAACCCGAAGCAAACCCACATCAATGGTCGAGCGGTAGATAAACGGTTTGGGACTTTCAAAACCGATAAATATACGGTTGTAAACGGTGGACGCCCCATCACCGACCGACCATACCGAACTGTCAGTCACAACAGTTAGATTACATATAAACGCTAACCCTATATTATATAAATCAAGTTTTTTTAGGTTTACTCATCTATCCTAGGTTTCTGTCTCTTCCTCTATCCTTTGGCCCCCTTCCCTTATTTTTGCCTTCTTCCCGAAGGACTGAAATCTCACAAGATTGGTTAGTTTAGAATTTAACCAAAGCATATAAACAAGATAATCAATGAGAAGAAGAAGATGTTCTATCAAACAGATGTCTCTTTTTCTCCTTGGGCTCCAAATCTCAATTAATTAATTAGATCGGGACTCAAAGTTGCTGATATAGTCTTCTTACTATAATGGGTTTTAGGGTTTTTATTTACAAGTGTTATTTAACATGCTTTCTACAGGAGATCTGATGGAATCGGTGATGGATTTTATGATTGAACTTTAAATAATACATTTTTCAAAGAAAATTCTAATGTTAGATCGTGAATATAAAAATAATTAACATAGCTATACAAACAACTCATACAATTTGATGCACTGGGAATTTATTTGCGTCTGAAATGGAGAGGAACTGATAACTTTGTTTTATAACCAGGGAAGACGCACTTTTCCTACATTTTCTTAGAGAGACTTGGAGAGAAACTAGATTTTGTGACCGTGCTACGCACTGGGTGAATCTAAAAGCCATCCACCGTCAATTTTTTTTAAACCATCCAACATCAATTTTTTTCTTTTTAACCATATTTTTGGTTTGGTGTGATGTAGCTTCACTTCGCTCCGTTGTGCATTTTTAATTTGGTGTCGCAGGGCTTCTTCGCGTCCCTTTGTGATGCATTTTTATTTGGCATGGCTCGGCTTCGCCTCGCCCCCTTATGATGAATTTTTTATTTTGGCGTGGGTCCGTTTAGTCTCGTCCCGTCCCGATATATGCTTAGGATTTTTGATTTGGTGTGGTTAAATTCTGGAGTATGTAGGATAAACCCGTCAAATAGCACCTTGATCTTGTCATTCTTGCCAGCAACAACACCTTTTGTTCCCAATTCATCTGTTTATATTCTTGTATCCTTGTGTCGCCAGACTCTCTGCAATCCACGCCTCTTAAAGTGCTCATAAATTTGCCAGAAACGTTGTCGGGAAACATTCATTGTCAACAATGACTCAGTTAGTTTATTAGGACAATGTTAGTATTGCGCAGCTTACCTTAATTATTCAATTATTATTATTTGTAGAAATTGTAGAGACTGGTCTCTCCTTTAAGACCAAAGTTTAACGACTGGATTCCCTGTTCTTTTCAGCTTCCAATCTCTTTTTTATTTTCCAAGTTCGCTTTTGTGAAGCTAATATTTTCATCTAAATACGCAACCAAATAACCACTTGAAGCTACAGAAGTAGGCATCATCTCGTCATCCCAAATAAAAGTTATAAATTGCACTAACGTTCTTCTTGTGTGATAAGGTTATCATATCGTATGATCCTTGCTATGGTTATACCGTGTTATGGAGTATATAGTAGATCGCACCATATATATATATATATATAAATAATGGCTTGAAAAGAGGGGGAGAGTTAATTAACCTAACTGTGTTTGAATATTTATAGGTCACTCTTTCTGAAGGGAGCATTTTTATAGATCACTCAACTTTCCTTGCGGAGCCATTATAAATAATGAAATATTTCTAAACAAACAATCGAACGAAGTATTTGCACTCGAAGTTTATCTGGATTGAAGTGGTTGTTTTCCAAGAGCACACCTTGAATCCCAACCTTTTGCGAAATCCCACAATCTCGATTACCAAGAGCACCTTCTTTTATTATTTCTAATAAACGCACCGCGCGGCGGCAACTTATTTCTCGGTAGTTTTTGTTCCTTGGATTTCAACCTCGCTAATCATGTTTTCAGCACCCGCACTTGATTGAGAGCATCATCCATACCAACATCTGCCTTCTGCTTCTTTCTTATATCTTCAATGCCCCTGCCTTGAAGAGACAGAATCTTTGTCATCCGCGCCTTCCCCTCCTTATGAGTAACCTCCTTTAGATGGGAGGCGACTCTAGATGAGTATTATAGGCTCTTGGGGTCATCGGAATTGTGAAGGAATAAATCAAATATATTTTATAAGTGACAAACCAAAAAAAAAAAGGTTCAAAAATTCAAATTAAGGTAATCAAATGGCACCATATATATCTTTACCTTGCGAAACATGCTTTCGGGAATTACAATGGAGGAATTCAACAGTTGCCTTATGTAGAGTGGAAGAGCTAAATAGATTATAGCATTGTGTATTGGCTTAGCAGGAAATGTTGCAGATAACCATTAAGCCATGAAAGATTTATCACTTATCGTAAGATATGTAGCCTTCGTGTATGTGTAGTTGCGCATTACCTCGGATTTCAAATCACCCAGCACCAGACTCGCATAAAACATCTATTCACCACCAGAACACATGTTGCTTCTGATTATTAGAAACTATTTTCATAACTATCATAACACACTGTCTGTGTATATCTACATAGGCCTACATTAAGTTAAGCACCTCCCTAATGTCAATCCTAGTTCAATTAGGAACTCAAAAACAACACAAAATTAACCTCAATTTACAGAATTTGTTTTGAATATTGAATCTAAATAACTTTTTCAGGTGTTTGAGTAGTCTAAAAATGTCGACCTCTCTTCTCCTCTCCTGTTCTATAGGATTTGCTTTCTTATGTCCTTGAGATGTATAGTATTCTAAAAATGAGTTATATAACCAACTAAATAGAACTCATGTATTATATTTGTCAATATCAACCACCATGAATTTTATACTCTCGAAGCGAAACCGAAATCAGAGAAAGTATTGTCTAACCAAATCAAGGCCTATTGTGTCAAAATGTACGTAGCATCCAACTATCTTGTCCAAAGAGTAAATGTCCAAGTTGTCTAGCAGTAAACAGTAATCATCAAACACTCGAATCCAAATAATTAAGCAATAAAGTAGCGCTAATAGTCGTTAGTCAAGTAAACTTCGAACTTATGCAACTTACTGCCAAAATATTCATCGCCTTGTTAGTGATGCTGCTCGAAAGTTGGATCAAATAATACAATGTGCAACTTCCATTCATATTTGAGCGTCTTAGTGGTCCTTTTATGATTACCCACTGCAAAAATAAATATTGTATAAAAATATCAATCTTATATGTTTAATCAAAATATCAATCCAATATGTTTCATACTTACAAACTCAGCTTACCTTGATCTATAGTTGCAAGATTTCACTAATAACCTTTGCCATTGCAACATTACAACCAAGATCAACTCAATTGGCTCAACACTGTCGACTGCAAGTCTGCAACTCAACCTAAGCTGAACTCATCCCCTGTAATACTTCAGTAGATGGTTCAGATACATTAGAAGGTTTAGAATCCACCATAATTTCCTTTCCTGATCCAAGTATTAGTGATGAAAACCCCTACTTGCACTGCAAACAGAAAAAATAAACAGTGACATTAATTTCATCAACAATCCAATTTCTCTTCTTGATTCCTTCATCTCAAAACAAAACCTTTATTAGCAATATCATACATTTCAGCAAGGAATGAAAGCACATGCGAAAAGACCCCATGACTCCAAATGTCAATGACCTATAAAAATGTCGAGATGGGGAATTAAGGAAAATAAACATTGTGGCATTTCCAACCTACAAAATGAAGGATAGTGCAAACAACTTACAAAATTTGAGAAATATAAACGAATTGATCACTTCAATCTAAAGCACCAGTTCCCTAACCACCAAAATTAGTTTCATGCTGCTTCCATGGCAACATCGTTTTTAGTATAGGCCATGACCTGTATTGTTCATGAATTATAGTAGTACTAACCTGCAGGAAGAAACACATCTAAATAGTTCATCCATGACAAAAGAGGAGATTTTCATGACTATCATAAACTTTATTATCAAACCTTTCTTCCAACAGGAACTGCATCCAGATTGATCTTCACAAACAAACCTTTTCTTCTATTTTTAGCCTCTTTCATATTTATTTCCCCCTTAGGAAAGATTTCCCTAATGGTGCTTGATCATTCTTAATTTTGCATTTAGAAACACAACAAAAACAAAGTAAATGCTCAATGCATGATCAAAATCTTCAAACCAACATTAAGTAATACTTCAAAAGAATCTAGGGAGAGATAAGTTCTCACCATGGACTTACTCCAACGCCTCATCCTCTTTCAATAGTAGTTCCGTTGAGCTTCGCTATCTATTATTAATAGCTAGGGTCAAATTTCCAACAACAGAGAAAATGATGCAAAATGAGTACGTTTAGGCTTGTGTGCTAAAAACGGCACTGTCAGCAAATATTGTGAAATCGTCCACCAACTGGTTAACCTGCTTCCTGGTGTTGAGGAGGATATATATATATATATATATGTTATACTGTCAAATCCAAAAGATAAACTTCAAGATGTACTTAATTATATACAGGAAAGGCTTACTATTGTTGCCACAGGTTCGGAGAGACTTTTGTCTACAGATAAAAATAAAAATAAATCATAAGAAAAAACGTGGATATTCATAAGAAAGATAAAGCACAGGAAATGCTTACTATTGTTACTATTTAGGGTTCATTGATTAAGATAAATAATAAAATACAATTAGAACAAAAATACAGAAAAGATTTATGGTTCATTGATTAAGATAATTACAAACGTAATCACAAAAAAAAAATGAGAACAGGGAGAAAAGAAATTAGGTTTAGGGTTTACCAACAAACTATGAATCGTATTTGATTGAATGTTGATTTTGAAATCGTATTTGAAATACCCAAGCTTTATTTCAATCGACGAAACCCTAAATTGAATCTGTTTGCAACCCACTGTATCAGAAACCCAAGCTTTCCTTTAATCTTCCCTCCAACACAAACACAAAAAAGCATCAAAACCCTAATTAACAACCCAAGCTTTCCTTCAATCTACGAATCCATGCAACACAAACACAAAAAACATCAAAACCCTAATCAACAACATTTGAAGATTAAAATAGCTAAATTGATAGTTCATAACCATGTGTTTCCGCAACAGAAAAGTATGGCAAGAGGAAGTATGGGAATAAGAATATTTCATGGGGGAAGAACACTGGTTTTCTGCAGATGAAAAGCGCGGAAGAAATCCATACGAACACCATGTTAGGTCTTTTGTCTAGGTTATTGATTTTTTCTTTTCTTTTTCTGTCCCAGCAAAAAACTGTTTTTTTGGTGCAGTTTTTTAAAACCGAATTTTTTTTTAGTGTTACATTCATTAGATTTGATGAAAAGTGGAATAGAGAATTTTTAAGGGGGTCGGTGACGCTCACCCAAAGGTGGGTATTCTCATCGCGCGACGTGGGGCCTTATATGACTTAGGGGTTTAAAGGAGTAGATTGCCAGTTTTAATTAACCGACCGATCCGATTAATCACCGATTTGGACGGTTCAAACCCGAACCGATTCGTCTGGCTAGTCTAGACGGTTTTGAAACTTAAAAACCGACAAGGTACAGTTTGGTGGTTGGTTTTGTCCAAAATCGTACCGAACCGACCGTTGTGCAGCCTTATTCATTACCAATATCCCGTTTCATGCTTCAAAAAAAAATATACCCCGTTTCATTCTCATTTCTTGTTTTCATCTTCGCCGATGTTCTCTCTGTCCACTTTAGGGTTTCAATTTTAAGTTTGTTTTATTTATCAACATTGCTATTGTAAGTGTTGTTCCCCAACTTCTTTGTTAGGTAATTTTTCATGTAGATAGCTTTATGAATTTACGAGGGTTTGATGTAATTGGGGTGACCGAGCGAAGCAAGGGAGGACCTTTATATGGCCACTTTTTTGTAAATAGTAAATGATCAATTGACACAAAAAGATTGAATTTGGCGTCCATGGTTGGTCTTTTTCACTTGACACAATTATCCCTCCATTTTAGTCCAATTACTATAACTCCTTATATATCCTATTTTTTTAGGGGTATAATTGAAAAACAAACTTTAATATAACATATCTAAAAAACCGTGCCTTAGAATTTTACAAATTTTATGTCGTTGGAAAGCTAATAAAAAAACCTATCCAACGAGCACAAACAACAATATCAAATTTTGAGTTTTTACGAAAAATTCAGAGGTATTTATCATTTTAGACACAATTTTAGAAAATTAAATGTATATTCATTATACAAACCACCATAAAGGATACATAATACTTTATGTAACCATATTTTGGTTTATGTATCAACTAATTTTCCGTTGCAACTAATAAAACGGTGTACTCCCTCTGTTTCAAGAAAAGTGATACTTTCATTTTTAGGCACAATTCTCGAAAATTAAATGCATAGTCATTATACAAACCACCACAAAGGATGCATAACACATCATGCAACCATATTTTGGTTTATAGATCGACTAATTTTCCGTTTCAGAAAAACCCTTCACATTCCGTTTCAGGAAAAGTGATCATTTCTCCCCGTTTCGGGAAAAAGTGATACTTTCACCCCGTTTTGGGAAAAGTGATACTTTCGCTCCGTTTTGGGAAAAGTGATATTGTCGCTCCGTTCCAGAAAAAGTGAGCATCACTTTTTCCGAAACGGGGCAAAAGCATCACTTTTTCTGAGACGAGGCGAAAGTGTCACTTTTTCTGAAACGAGGTGAAAGTATCACTTTTTCCGAAACGGGGAGAAAAGATCATTTTTACTGAAACAAAATGTGAAAGTAGTCGCCATCTTCAGATTCTTCTTCAATCGGCCCTCCCACCGTGGCAACGGTTGTACTAGTTTAGACGAGAAAACTTTGGAGAATGCCTAAATACAAAAGAATATTTCATTTACTTGTAGCGTAGAGATGATTCAGATGAACCTAGAAACTTGGAAGCTTCATGAGAGCCAAATTTATTATAGCAAATAAAAACTATACTTACCCAAATAATGCACGATCACTTTACTTTTGTTGACAAAAAATTCCATTCGTGGGTTTATCAATTGCAATGAAAAATTTGAATGCCACTGCCCACTTATATAAGCTAGCTTAGCCAAGATCGTGACGACATAAGATCGATAAAAATCCTTAACGCTCATTTTTTTAACTATATAAAGTGACATATGTTCTGGATACTTGTTAAATTATCTTTTTTTTTAATTATTATTATTTATATTATAACCAGGTTTATATATTAATTAATTAACATAAAATTAAACTTTTCCACTATGGAATATCCACCTGCATCATAAGAACCACCGCCCAATATCACTCATGAATACCTCAGAACCACCACTATTATTATTACCAAATTCATCATTTATTAATAGGAAGATAGTTATTAGGATATATAACTAATGAAATATTTAGTATTATAAGAAATTAATTGATAAAACATGTATTATGAAAAGTTAATGGACCATTGATGATATGGTAAGCAAACTAAGACCGTTGGATGTAATTCTAACTTTCAATCCCAGGCATCATTCATGTGAACAACGAGAGCCATAAATTTATCTTTGGTGAGGACAAATCTTGGCCGCTCATTATTTTGCCTAACTTAGCCAAACTTTATTTTGTATTCCGGATAAGTACATTTCCAATCAGATAAAGAGTCTGAAGGCAAATAAATTACACCTATAAAAGTATTTATAGAATCTATCAAAGAGTTTAACCAAGACCAAATGGATTCGACAATCAAATCATTTCTTAATTATCTATGTGAAAACCGGTGTGGCTTTGTATAATTTTAATGTATATAAAATATCTCAATCTTTTATAAAGTATACTATTCTATGTTTTAATTATCTCTTGTTTACGATTGCTCTTTTTATGTTGTAATCCTTATGGTAAGAAAATGATTGATGAAAAGAGATGAAAACATCATCTAGCCCGTCCAGTATTTATGTACTCGGAACAAAAGGTTGAGTGAGTGACAAAAATAAGAATATGATTAAAAACCCCAAAGTTCAACTGCACGAGTTTGGAAAGAATCTGGTTAAATTTTCAATTAACGAATGATAAACTTGGGTTTCAGCACCTAGTGCATCATAATTTATTCGGTAAAAGTATGAAGATTCATTTAATGATACACTTAAGGGTACTGTAGGTGTAAATTATACACAGATCCAGGTGGCAACATCCTAGGCCTGGCGCACCTAAACACGAAGAAACGCGAAGCATGGAATGAAGATTAGTGGCGCGAGATTTCAGGAGCCACGTGGATCGGGCGTGATCGTTTTACAGTTGTCGGATAAGACTTGATTCAGGTTTCTGACAAAGCTGACATGACAAGACGCGGTGGGACAAACGAGGTACTATGGTCAAACGAATAAGAAAGTATGGGACACATCGGCTAACCATAAAAGCAACGGTCAAAGACGGACGACATTCAGAAACGGGCGACATCGTGTCAAGAAAGCATCTGGAGAGGTCGGCTCGGACGAAAGACAGGCGAAGAGTCAAGATGCATCGGCCATATAAGGCGACATGAGTCGGTCCGACCACAGAACTGCTGAATTGATGTAACATGACCAACACCTTAACTTGGGTGTATGGAACTTCTCCTATAAATAGAGGGACTTGTATTTAGGAAAGTTAAGTTGTAATTTTTGGGAAGAAAGGAGAGAGAAACTCGAGTTAACATTAGGAAGAAGTGAGTGAGAAGTAAGTTCATCTTGTAAAGAAATCCAACTAAGAGCAACACCTTTGTAACACCTTGAAGTAATAAGATTCATCATTTCACCCACGTGGACGTAGGTAATCATACTGAACCACGTACATCTTGTGTTCATTGTTGAGCGTTTACTTTCACTTGAGATAAGTAGTATGTTTCTATCCTTTGGATGTAGTTTGTAGTAAAATGCATCTACATTCTGGCGCCGACTAAGGGGACACGACTAAGATCTCCGGATACCTTGTCGTGAAAACCTTCAGAGACGATCAACAGCTCCTCAATACACGATTAACGTGTTGAAGTTGAAGCTATGATGAACTCTGTTGGCCGAAATAACGGTTGTTTTGAGTCATTTACTTCAAATTCAGAACAGTAGCAGCGTCTTCTTAGCATCTTCAACAGTTTGATCGGCAGAGAAACTTCACGAGCTCACCAGCGACTAACATTTCGGGTTAGAAGCTACGTGAAGAATCTGTTGAAAGGACGACTGTTTGTTCTTGATAGTTGTGTGTTTATTAGCGTTAAGCGAGTTGTTTCTAGCTGCGGTAAGAAGTCGGGTGCTCGGAGTTACCAAAAGTTAGCGTTTTAGATGTTTCATCATGTAATTAACTGTCGACCATATAGAATTTTTAGCCGGCGGTGTAGCGTAAGTTGTCGGAAAGGTCATAATTAAATCTTGAGAAAGTGGAGTTGGTACAAGTTTAATTTGATTCTAGGGGTTACTTGCCGTACTTTTTAAGCATCACGTGCATAAGATCAATGATTTGGAGCATGTAGAATAAAGGACAAACTAACTTAAATGCATAGGTCGAGTACAGAGAGCGACGTCGTACGGAGTGATAGTGACAGGGAAGTGAGTTCAGCCATAGATTCAGCATAAGAACAAAATAGGGTAGATATACGGAAGCCACCTGATAACCAAAGTTGACCCTACACAGTGACAGTAGTCGTAGAGTCGAACGTTTCGCCTTTTTTGTCTGAACTTTTTGTTAGAAAAATCAGGTCAAAGTAAGGGGTTCTTTTTTGTATTTGCTGACGTAGGGACGGGCGATACTCGGCTTATCACGCGACGTGACCGATGGCTAGCACTTCATGGACGATAAGGATTTTGAGGAATCGCACAGTCACTAGCAGCAGCATGCAGGTGGGGATAACGGGGCCGAGACAAGAAGACAGTCGCCAACCACCGCCCGAGGAAGCCCATGCAGCTGCGCGAGGAATGCCTGTTGTAGACGAGGAAGTAGATTTGGGGCGAGACGATAACACCTTACCTCTGGACCAGATTATACCAACTCAGAGAAGAGTCGACCAAATCGATGGACTCACAGATTCAGACACCGATGCCGATGAGGAAGCACTTGCAGCGCGAGCTCAGAGGCAATGGACGAGGCGACAAGTTGAACACCAGGAAGCTTTGGGAAGGGAACAAGAGCGTCTTAGGCAGATTCAGCTGGGGCGAGCAGCATCAAGTAACATCGGCCCAACAACCGTTCACGCTGTCGATCGTATAACCAATCCGATACCTCCCCCACCACCCACATCAGCACCATTACAACCTCGGCCACACCAACCCAATGGACACTCCAGTCATGAAAGTACGGACCCAACGTTGTTGGCCATTTTGGAGAGTTAGAGGAGGCAAGAAGCGGCACTAAGGGAACTCCAACAGAGGAATCTAGCCTCGGAGTATGAGAAATACCAGCTGAGGAACCAACGGACTAGATCAAGAGGGTCTTCCAGTCGAGGGACATCAGGTTATCGCGGCCGATCCGGTCACTCACCAACCATGATGGGGCCAAGTAACCTTAATCAGCCCGATCAGTCGGGTCAGCCACCATTACCTCCGGTACCCCCCACGCAGAGATATGGACCACTCGAGGACTCGTCCACCGACGAATAAAGGCGAGGAAGGGACGAGCGACAAGATCAGACAACTAAAGCCAAGCTTAAGGAGTTGGAAGCAAAAATCAAGGAACTCTCGGGCGGAAGCGAAGAGAATAAGTTGGCCGAGATTATGAGTGAAGCCGAGAAAACGCCTTTCTCTCAAGAACTGGAGAAAATTCCGTTCCCACCCAAGTGTACTTTACCTTCATTCCCCTCTAGATTTGATGGAACGGGCGATGCGATCGAGCATCTTAAGATGTATACCATGTCACTGATCCAATGAAGAAGCAACCCGGTAGTTATGTGCAAATTCTTTCCAGCTAGTTTGGAGGGTGAGGCACGAGATTGGTTTTATTCGCTCACACCTGGATCGATTAACGGGTACGATGCGCTAGTCGAGGCCTTCCTTGAGACCTACATGCATAACAGTCGACCTCGGCCAAGAATGAACAAGCTGTTTACTCTCGCCCGAAGATTCAGAGAGCCCTTGAGAACCCTGACCGACAGGTGGAGGAAACTGTGTACTGAAATTGGGAAGGTACCGGTGGACCAAGCCATCTTTAGGTTCGAAAACGCGTTAGGGAGATCGGACCCCATCTGGATTTCCATGTTTTCTGAAAAACCTAAAACCTTAAAGGAAATGAGAAGAATGCAAGAACACTACATCGCCCTGGAAGAAATTCAGGCCGAATCAAGAGATAGAGGAGTGCAAGAAGCCAGTGCTAAAGTTGGTACCGAAACTAAAACGGTCATGGACGACCATATTAGGCGACCAGAAAAAATATCGGACCCGCCCCCGAGAAGCAGTGAGAAGAGGGAATGGATGGCCAAAGGGAAGAATCCCAAGCAGGAAGCTCGATCGTATACCCCCTTAAACGCTTCTTTGGAAGAGGTGTTCAAGGAAGTTGAGAAGAGAAGCGACATCAACTACCTAGCATCAAGGGGGGTACAGTTACAAGAAACCCGAGACCATCCCGAATACTGTCACTACCATCAGTATAGGGGCCATTCCACCAACAACTGTCGAGAGGTGAAAGATATAGTTCAACACCTCATCCGCGATGGATATTTGAGGCAGTATGTCCGACACCCCCCTCGGCTGGAAGCAACACCCGACGCACAAGTTCATCAAGTCCGCATCGATAGGGCGAGTCAGTTCGTAAGCACCATTTCACATTCGGCTATGAAAAATTACACCCTCGTCCCAGTAATCACCACTAGGATCCATAAAAGGGATCGTGAAGGTAAAGAGATATTTAGCGTAGCCAAGTCCCTTCCAATGGAACCGTGGATAACACTTCCCATTTCGTTCTCGGCTAAGGATGTCCCGGCAAATGGACATGCACACAATGATCCACTGGTCATCACGCTGTTGATTGAGAAGTGGGGAGTAAGAAGGATTATCGTGGATAGCGGGAGTTCAGTCGAGGTGTTGTTCTACGACACGTTCAGAAGAATGAAACTCTCAGAGGACATGCACGTCCCATCAACATATCATATCTACGGCTTTAACAGCACAGTAACCATCCCAAAGGGCGAAGTAACTTTGAGAGTTTCAGATGGCGGTGGCTACCTCGACACACTAACCACTTTTTGTGTGGTCGACGTCGCTTCACCTTATGAGATCATTATCGGGCGCCCATGGATTTCTAGGATTAAGGGAGTAGCATCGGCATACCATCAAAGGTTAAGGTTCCCGACTTGCAAGGGAATAACGGAAGTTGTGGGCGACTCCCAGGAGGCACGACAATGCATGAAAGTTGATGCAGAAATAAATGAAGAACGGCGAGCTCGGAAAAGGCAAGAAAAGAACAAAGCAAAGGAAGTAAAGGCGGCAAAAGAATTGGAGGAGGTAATTTCACAAGCGATCCTGGCACACGAGACTCGAGATAAAGACCCTTTATAGCAATTAAAGGAAGCGTCCCCATTCAGGGAGACCAAATCAAACTTATCGAAAGTGGAGCCGACTAAAGAAGTAAACTTGGGAACGATAGAAGAACCCAAGGTAGTAAGGATCGGGGCATTACTATCGGACGAACAATCAAGTGAATTTACGATGTTATTAAAAGAGAACTTGGATGCATTCGCCTTGGAAGTGCATGATTTGGAGGGTATTGACCTGAAGGTCTGCTGTCACCACTTAAAAATTGATCCGAAGTTCAAACCGGTTAGACAAAAAATGAGGCGTATCGCGCCAGAGTTACAAGCGGCGGTCGAGGTCGAGCTGAAGAAGTTACAAGAATCCGGAATAATAAGGAAGTCCCACTACCCACAGTGGATATCTAACATGGTCGTGGTACCAAAAAAAAAGGGGGAGTCAGAATATGTATTGATTTCAGCGACTTGAACAAGGCCTGCCCGAAGGACAGTTTCCCTCTTCCCAGCATAGATCAGTTAGTAGAATCAATAGTGGGATACGAGGAAATGACCTTGATGGACGGATACATGGGCTACAACCAAATACCACTAGCGCCCGAGGACCAGGAACACACCTCCTTCTTCACACCAAGAGGATTGTATTGTTACACCAAGATGCTATTCGGACTTAGGAATGCCGGGGCTACGTACCAGAGATTGGTAGGCGATATGTTTGAAGAAAAGATTCACGATACCATAGAAGTCTATGTGGACGACATGTTAGTTAAGAGTCGAAAATCAAAAAATCACGTCTGAGACCTTCGAGAGATCTTTCAAACAATGAGGAAACACAAGATGAAGATTAATCCTGCCAAGTGCGACTTTTGGGTCACTTCGGGGAAATTCCTAGGCTATATCATCACCCCTAGGGGAATAGAAGCAGATCCCGAGAAGGTACGAGCCGTCCTTGAAATGCCATCCCCCACAACGGTAAAAGACGTGCAGAAACTAAATGGTTGCATAGCCGCATTGGGGCGATTCGTATCACGGTCATCAGACAAATGCAAGGCCTTTTACGACATCTTGAAGAAAGGAGAAAAATTCCAATGGACGGACGCAAGCGAAGAAGCTTTTCAAAATATCAAGCTACATCTAGCTAGCCTCCCGGTTCTTCAAAGGCCTGAGCCGTCATAAATTCTCACTCTATACTTAGGCGCGACACCCTATGCCATTAGTGCAGTATTGGTCAAAATAGAAGTAGGCGTGGAGAAGACGGTATACTTCGCCAGCAAAACTTTAAGTCCGGCCGAGAAGAACTACACCAGAATGGAGCAGATGGTGCTCGCGCTAGCCTTTGCTGCCTCTAAACTACGAACATATTTTCAAGCTCATCGAATACGGGTGCTCACCAAATCGTCTATCGAAGCAGTCTTGGACAGTGCTGGGCAATCGGGGAGAATCTCCAAGTGGGGAGCCATAATCAAACAATATGATGTGGTATACGAGACAAGAACCGCGATCAAAGGACAAGTAGTGGCCGATTTCTTGGCATATTTCCCCCTCAGTGATGAGGACGAGGTAGAAGATATACCGGTAATGGCAGAAGAACAAGAGGGGCCAGCGGACCTACTAGCCGCCAGTAGCCCAACACGATGGGAAGTATTTGTTGATGGGGCATCTAACAAAGACGGATCGGTTCTGGGGTTGGTGTTTACCACGCCAAAGGGGAGGAAAATCGTGCGTTCTTTCAGGTTAGAATTCAAGGCGACAAACAATGTCACCGAGTATGAAGCGGTGATCCATGCCTTAAGAATAATTGTGTAAATGAGGCTGCATGAGGTTCAATTGACTAGCGACTCACAGCTAGTGATCCGGAAAATTACGGGCCAATACGCTACACACGACCCGGTGCTGCAAAAATATTGGGAGCTCGCCCAATTTTACATCAAGAAAATACCAGATATTAAATTCCGTCATATCTGCCGAAAGGATAACAGACACTCGGACGCTCTATCGTACATCGCCTCACAACTAGTAGACCCGAGCATCGAAGGGATACGCGTTATGAGGCTTCTTAACCTGTTTATCCCAGAAACACCAGACGTACGAATCGAGGTGGCCGTTAGCACGGTCGAGAGATACAAAGAAGGTGACTGGAGAAAGCCAATACATCAATACTTAGAAACAGGTGAGCTACCTAAGAGTCGGCCCGACATGAACAAGATCAAAATCAAATCGGGTGCCTACGAATTAAGAGAAGGGATCTTATATCGTAAATCTTACCTAGGACCACTCCTACGATGCTTAAGCAGGGAAGAAGGCCATATAATCCTACACGAGCTACACTATGGGGCGGCTGGAAATCACAGCTCGGGAAGAAGTTTGTCGGTTAAGGAAAAAACAATGGGCTACTTTTGGATGTATATGAACGAGGACGCAAATAAAATGGCGAGAGCTTGTGAAGAATGTCAGCATTTTGGGAAGAAAATCAATGCTCCCGGCGTACCATTAAACTCAATCATAAGTTCGTGGACCTTTGATAAATGAGGAGTGGACATTGTCGGGCCATTACATGTAGGAACGGGGCAAAGGAAGTATTTGATCGTGGCCACTGATTATTTTACCAAGTGGGTAGAGGCGGCACCACTAAGGCATATTCAGGACAAAGATGTCTTTAAGTTCATTTGGGAACATATCATTTGTCGCTTCGGGGTCCCTGCGGATATCGTCTCCGATAATGGAAAGCAACTGCAAGGCGAGAACATTGATCTTCTATTCAACACTTACAACATCCGCAAGAGTAAAGCAACCCCGATTTACCCCCAGTGTAATGGGCATGCCGAGATCACAAACAAAACCATCGCCGATAACATGAAAAAGAAACTAGATGGGGAATATGGCAACTAGTGTGAGGATCTATACAACGTCCTATGGGCATACAGAACCACACGAAGGGAAGCTACGGGATTTTCTCCATTCATGCTTACCTACGGAACCGAGGCGATCCTACTAACAGAAGGGATGATTCCTACCACAAGAACCTAAGCCTGGAGGCGAAATGTGTCATCCGACCTGATCTTGGCTAAACTCGACGACTTGGAAGAAACAAGAGAAATGGCGTTACAAAAAATGGAAAATTATCAGAGGAGGTTACAACGGGAATACAACAAGCGCGTTCGACCAAGAGAATTTCATCCCGGGCAGCAAGTATTGAAATTTCTAGCTGAATGGGAGCGCGACAAAAAAGGCGGGAAACTAGCACCAAAGTGGGGTGGGCCATATATAATCGAATCAAAGGTGGGCGAGGGATCGTATCGACTATTGCGACTCGACGGAACAAGAGAGCTCAAGCCGTGGAACATCCGATTCCTGAAACTTTACCATCCTTGACGGGCGAAGCATATAAACGGTAAGCAAACGTGTCTTCATACAACAGAGTTCGGTAAGTTCGCAGAATTTTGTTTTTTGCGATTAAACCGAACTCAACATTTGATTATATAAAGAAGAGTTCGGTTTTGAAATTATTTTTGCGAGTTAACCGAACTCATTTACCTACGTTCGGTTGGTTCGCAAACTTCAACGCAATCAAGTTCCAACCGAACTGCAGGTTAAAAGTAACCTAGTGTTAGAAGTTCGGTTGGTTCGAAAACTTCAACATATTTTGCGAATCAACCGAACTGAGCTTGTATATGCATATATGCAATTAGGCAAACGTTCGGTTAAAGTAAAAACTTAATAATTTTTGCGATCCAACCGAAATGCACTTGCAAATGCATAAATGGAATTAGCCCATAGTTGGGTTAAAAGTATTTTTTGCGAATGAACCGAACTCTGAGTTCTGTTCAGAAAAAATTAATCCGTGATAACCGAACTATTAGTTCGGCTAAGACTTTTTTTTTGCGATGTAACCGAACATGTCTCTGGAGAAAAAAAACCTCCATTAGACCTCTCTGCAACTTCCATTTTCAACTCATTTTGATACTTCTCATTTTCTCAACCAAAAACGAATGACAAGCAATGAGTTTGTGAGAATATCTTTGTTAATTATTTAAATTAAGCTACATATATAGAGGTGGTGGTGGTAATCGGTGGTGGTAATCGGTGGTTGGTGGTGGTGGTAATCGACGGTGGTGGGAGGTGGTGGTGTTGGTAATTGGCGGCGGGGGTGGTGGTGGTAATCGGCGGTGGTGGGTTAATATAATTTTTTACTTAATCATTTCACTAATCATAACCAAAACATAATCAAAAGGGTAGTTTAGTTATTAAGAATATTTTTCGATAAGGGCACCCTACCCTAAAATAGACAATGGTCCCTCCAAATATATCATGGTCCCCAAAATAATGTTCCTATTAAGGGTGGAGTTTTGGATAAGCCCACTTGGGAAAAACTCTGATTGTTTCATTTTAAGAACGTTATTTTGAGGACCATGATTTTTTTTGGGGACCATGATTTTTTTTTCCTAGCGACATGTTCGGTTGGGAAATATTTTTTGCGACGTAACCGAACTAAGGTTCGGTTGGGAAATATTTTTTGCAACTAACCGAACTATTGTTCGGTTGGTTAATGTTTTTTGCAACTAACCGAACTATTGTTCGGTTGGTAAATGTTTTTGCAACTAACCGAACTTCCCAGTTCGGTTGGTAAATATTTATTGCAACTAACCGAACTAACCAGTTCGGTTGGAAAACGTTTTTAGCAACAAACTGAACTAACCAGTTCGATTGGTAAATGTTTTTTGCAACTAAACCGAACTTATGTTCGGTTGGGAAAATAGTTTTTGCAACTAACCGAACTTATGCCAAAAAAACCATGGTCCCCAAAGAAAACCATGATCCCTAAAATAACGTTCCATTTTAATATCTTTAAGCCCATTAGAAGAATCCAAACCCAAAGGGTTGGTATTATGAGAAACCACGCCATTCAAAATCACTTCTGTATGTCCCTAGGATTCTAAGAATATTGGAGAGGGGTGAAGAACGAACCACGTCGCTAAATATCTTAGAATTCTATAGCTTGACTAGTATTCTTTGCGGAAGTACTTGCATCACGAGATGTAGTAGCATGTTGTAGCACCAACACCTTACTATCTTCTTTCCTTACTTGATATTTCCCTAAGTAGTTATTATTTCCTTAGACATGTTTTTGCCTTTAATTTATCTAGTTTAGTTAGGACACTACGGGAAAAACATACATTGGCACCCCCCACAAGTGTCGGCGTTGATCTACAACGACACTTACCGTGTTTATACGTGTTTGCAAAACATACATTTGCAACATACATACCTTTAATTTATCCATGTTTCACTATACCTACAGGAGTTGTATGACATCCTTTCACAACTCCTATTTATATTGTTATACATGCTTTCACAATATCTGATAAGTGTAGTAAAACCCAATAAGACAAGGTCTATAAATGATGTGAATAGCACTATTACTACTCTTGTTATAATGGTTGAAATTTTTTGTACAACTATAATATGTGTAGTAAAAGTCCATAACACAACCTCTATAAATGTTGTGAATAACACTATTACTACTCTTGTTATTATGGTTGAAAATCTTTGTACTACCTCTAATATGTGTAGTCCAAGTCCATAACACAACTTCTATAAAAGTTGTGAATAGTAGTATTACTACTCTTGTTGTAATGGTTGAAAATTTTTGTACAACTTCTAATATGTATTGTAAAAGTCCAAAACACAACATGTGCCTTGTGCAGTCATATTCTATAATACAACAAAGGTTTTTAGTAGTTGAATGTTGACCTACAACCCTTGTTTGGAGTTGTGTGCATAAAAAAAAATTGAAAAAAAAAAAATCGTAGCTGAAACCGAATTTCCGAAAGTGATTCACATTCATATTAAGACTGCCAGTGATCAATTACATTCATTCAAGTTCACCTGCTAGTGTTAAACACACAAATTCAAAAAATGGCAGAGATATAGATGTTTGTTACCAAAAGTTAAAAGTTTCTTAAACACACACCCAGTTAAAGATAAGATAAGTTTAAAGTTTCTTGAACACTAATCGAACACTATACGATCCTTAGTCCATGAGATGACACTTCCAACAGCATCACCAACAAACTTGAACTCTGAAGTTCGCTTGAAGAACGAGAGCACCTTTAAAATGAGAAACCAAAACACACACAGTGTAGGCTCCAAAATTTATTGGGTCCCCATATATCTCCTCCGACGGATCCGTTTCACTAATTTTATCATCAACCACCACCTCTCCTTCTTTGTACCAACTTAGTAACCGGCATGGTGTAAATATTTCTGGCACTTTCATACCACTTGGTCTGCTGAGAGGACTAGTAGTGGGAGAAAATTATCTTCTCATTTTTCTCATGCTTTCTCTTGTAGAAAACAAATCAGATAAAAGCTTTAAAAGATTTTACCATTTTAGAGAAAAATTTACATGTTTGAATTCATTTTATCAAACTATTTCTTGCTCTTGTTAAAAAATAAAACCTAAAAACCAAACCATGAACAAAATATATTCTATTTTTATTCTTTGTTATCGATTTTCACCAAAATTTTCTTAAATTTTTACGCCAATTTTTGAGATTTTTGAATTGATTTCTTGAACAAAATACAAGGAGCAACATCTTGCGGCATTGCAGGGAGCAACTCTGCTAGTACTAGCCACGTTGTTGCTTGCAACTGGGCTGTCAGTGTGAGGGTGGACTTCAGCGCAGACACAGTTTGAGCTCTTCTCTTGTAGAAAAAACAAATAGACAGTATGAGGAAAAATCATGTTTGAATTCATCAACTATAAAAATAAAACCAAAAACCAAACCATGAACAAAATATATTCTCACCTCTAACATCACAAGACGATCATTCATTGCTCTACAGGTTTCCTGACACTCTTGAATGATCAACTTATAGTGACTATTGGCTGTATTCTTTTTACGTGTGGCTCCAACCCCCATGCCTTTAAGGCTCACCCCTTTATCTTCACCAAGATCCCGTGTAAGAACATCGTCTGTCAAGGAAGATCCACTACCAGAACTATGTTGTGCTTGAGCTTCTTCAATTTTTTTCTGTATAAGTGTGAAACATATAAGATATTGTTGCATTATTGAAGCACACATAAATTCAAATACGGAAAAAGAGAAGATTTCTCACAAAAGCACTTAGAACACTAGGATCTGGTTCCTTTCCTTCACTTGGTTTGTGACCTGTTACCCATAAATCAGCTCTATCAAGTGGTTCAGTTGTGTTCATTTGTTTTTTCTGCAAAGAAAATGTGAATCCCAGTTAGTTAACAGCTTCCACAAATGAAGTCAAGTAAATTGTCTTAATTATTGTTTGGACATGCATCAATATGCAACACTAAAAATTCAAAATTAGAGCACAAAATAGGAGGCCATGGAACACACAAAATACTCAATCGAGGGTAGAGCATACCATCTTAGCCTCCAATCGGGAATAACCTTCTCGGTCAATCGTGTGAGGGGTGTCATGCTTTGAACGAATTTCTTGCATTATGAGCCTTTTGACCTGCAAAGGGAAATTGAGCAGTCAATAGACAAATTTCAAATTTTGAAGCAGAAAATATAATCACTCATTATATTAGAAACACTTACTCTGAATTCAGGAGAGCCTACACGTTTCACAAACCTCTCCCACTCATCGACAGACATGCTTGTGGGCATTAGGTTTGCAAGACTTTTCTCTCTTTCTTCCCCTTGTAGCTGATCCAAAGCATGGGGTACAAAACCGGCTTTCCTAGATCGATATTCTTTAAGATATGCTCATATTTTGACAAAAATAGTAGTCTTTGTAATGTTCAGGAACAATGAACCGTTATTGCAAATAAATGTAGATCATTTTAGTTAGAATCTGCTATATGAATTAAAGAGTTGTCGACTAATGAAAAGAGTTAAAGAGTTAACAATTAATCATTTTAATTACCTCAACTATCTTCCATATGTTGGCCTTCGCCTGGGAAGGAACAACTCTCCAATCATTGTATGTTAACGGAATGTTTCGTCGAACTAACAACCCTAGAAGACTTTCCAGCTGCACGGATGGATTACCAACTGGTTGATTTTTATAGTTGAAGGGAACTTCGGCTCATTGCCTTCATCTGCGTTGGTCCACGTGGAACAAACTTTCTCTTCTTACTTTCTCCCACACCCTCCTCTTCCAGCTTATCATCACTACCATTATCATCATTCTCAAATTCCTTCCCACCACCAGTCTCATCACCATCATAATTATCTTTTCCATCATCAGAATCAACATCAAACTCTTCCTATTGCACGTCTAGGTTAGTATGTACAATTTCAGCATCTTCTTCATCTTAAAAATCAGAAAAAGTGTCAGTTAGGAGTTGAATAGTTGGACATGGGCCAGTACTTGTGTCCAAATTAGACTCTGTAGCTGTCAGAAGAGTCTTCGTCTTAGAAACTAATTTCTTTCGAGTGTATGGAGTTGGTTGGTGAGTTTCAGGTTGTGCACTTGGTGGAGGAGTACTGTGTGTAGTACATTTAGGGTTGGTTGGTTCTGCAGCTACTTTGAACCTTGGTGATGATCTCCTCTGACAAGTGTCGGCATCAGTTGGAGATATAGGATCAGTTGGTTCTGCTTGTTTTTTATAGGTTTTCAGCACTTCGAAGAAAGTGCATCACTTTTTAATGGAGATGCATTAACAGGTTGGGACCGTTGACTCTTCAGTCCCTTCTTCAGCTACAAAAACCATACATAACTTAGTTAAAAGTTATGGGATAGAAATTTTTTATGTTAATGTAATGAAATTGAGATGAAAAGAGTTTACCTTGATTGGAAACTGCTTGATATTATTCTTCACTGTTGACTTCTACATCATTAAATACAAAAGCTTCATTAGCATCTATTGACAACTCAAAGCAAATCATTTACATGAGCAAGAGCAACTGAATCATAATGAAATCAGTCTTTACTTTGTTCTTTACCATTGTTGTAAGATTTTTTGTAATCAATGAGCTACAAAAACAGAATTCAAAAATGAAATCATGTTCTTCTATGAAATACATGAATCATGAATTAAAGAACAAACCAAGAATCATGTTCTTCTATGAAATACACTAGCAGTTTGGTAGCAATAAAAAACAACATAACAACAACATAACCACCAAGCTACAATTCAACAGATGGTTGGAATACGGAATCCATGTACATTCTCATTTGAGAATGAACCACGGGTTCCGTATTCCAACCACCCGCAAATAAAGATTAACTTGGTAGCTATCAACCAAGCATCAACCAAGCTACTTATATCATTCTCTAAGAAAAATGTTAAGCATTTAGGTGCAGAAACAAAGTAAATCATGCTACTAAGTACAAAATCATGCCATTGATTCAAGCTCCAATTTAAAAACAATAAAATTAAAAAGAACCCTATAACAAATCAAACCAAATCAGGATACCATAACAAACATCATCAACTAATTGCATTTTATAAATTGGAAAAAAAAACCTAAAATCAAAATCAGTGAAATTAAAAAGAACCCTATAACAAATCAAACCAAATCAGAATACTAGAACAAACATCATCAACTAATTGCATTTTATACATAAAAAAAAGCCCTAAAATCAAAATCAATAAAATTATAAAGAACCCTATAACAAATCAAAACCAAATGATAAATCCTAGAACAGACATCATCAACAATTGCATTTTATTGAAATTATAAAAAAAAAAAAAAACCCTAAACTGCACTCTCAAAAAAATTGCATGTTAACAAACCAAACCCTAGAACAAAAATCTAAACTCAACCAAATCAAATAAGAGAAAAGAGGGTTCGAGAGATTATTTTTTACCAATCTTTTGAGGGTTGCAGATAGACCTAGTTTTCCGATGATGGTTTGCAGGAGATTGTTTTCTTGATTTTAGGTGTTCTGTGGATAGTTGGATTTTCTTATTAGGGTTGCAAATGAGAGGATTTGAAGTTAGATCAGACGATTTTTTGGTTTATTTTTAGGGTTTGAGCGAATTAAAAAAAAATGCAGAGTTTTTCATTCTCTGAGAGAGAACTGAGAGAGAAAGAGTTGAATGGAAATGGAGAAGTAGAAGGAAACAATGGAGACAAATGAGAATGTGTGGTCTCTGATTTTTCTCCTTTTTTTCCCGAAAATTGAAGAGGTGACACGTTGTTTCTAGAAGGATGGGGAAGTATTGGGCGGGATGTTTGGGGGGGGGGGTCCTCAGTCCGCATGAGAGGGATTACAGCCGTTAGATCATATTTAATGCAATCTGATTGGCTAAAAGAATAGGTTACGGATTGAGCAATGTTTCTTTTTGTCAAAACCAAATAATGAATTGTGATCGTTAGATTGATCCTTGTCTTTACTTTTGCTTAATTCAATATCACTATATTAGAAATAATGGACCAAAATAGATAAGATTCCTTCGTAGGAACGACGAGTCCAACAATATGCATGTAAGATTCCATGTAGATACTCTCCGATATCGTAACCAAACCCTAGATTTCATCAAGTTCGAGAAATAATCTTGGTTGGAGATCGAAAACTAGACCAATATATATAAGATTCCTTCGTAGGAACGACGAGTCCAACAATATGTGTGTAAGATTCCATGTAGATACTCGTCGATACCGTAACCAAACCTTAGATTTCATAAGGTTCGAGAAAGAATCTTGGTAAGAGTTCGAAAGCTGGACCAATATGGATAAGATTCCTTCGTAGGAACGACGAGTCCAACAGTATGCGTGTAAGATTCCATGTAGATACTCGCCGATACAGTAACCAAACCCTAGATTTCATTAGGTTCGAGAAATAATCTTGGTCGGAGATCAAAAACTGGACCAATATAGATAAGATTCCTTCTTAGGAACGACGAGTCCAACAATATGCGTGTAAGATTCCATGTAGATACTCGCCGATACCGTAACCAAACCCTAGATTTCATCAGCTTCGAGAAAGAATCTTGCCCGGAGATCGAAAACTGGACCAATATAGATAAGATTCCGTCGTAGGAACGACGAGTCCAACAGTCTGCGTGTAAGATTCCATGTAGATACTCGCCGATACCGTAACCAAACCCTAGATTTCATCAGATTCGAGAAAGAATCTTGCCCGGAGATCGAAAACTGGACCAATATATATAAGATTCCTTCGTAGGAACGACGAGTCCAACAGTATACGTGTAAGATTCCATGTAGATATTCACCGAAAATCTTTTGAGGCATAAAATCGCCCTTTTCGTCAAAAATTTAACAGAAGTGAAACAAAAATAGCAGAAGTGAATTTGTTTTAGCAGAATTGAAAAAAAAAATAGCAGATCGACAAACGTTTTACGACGACTTCTACTAAAGTTTCGAAAGGGGATGTAGGAATTATTACATCCTAACCATCCATTTCAATATGTAACCGTCCATTTTTTTTTCCATGTACCCTTGACCTTTCTTAGCCACTTCTTTTTTTCATTCTTTCTAATCTTATCCCCTGCAGCTTCCTCCTCCCTCATCACTTCTTTCTCTGTAAAACCACCATCTCCCGCAACCATCAAAACCACCATCTCCGGCAACCATCAACATCTCACCATCATTAACAACTCACCACCATAAAAATGGCTTTCATCAACCTAACAGATCGAGTTAGTTGTACGAAGTTTCTACACCAACATATATAGTTGACCAATAATCAACAAATCGAGTTGAAGACTTACAACAATCAATAGATCGACCTACCTAAATACTTACCCATGTCTGTAAATCGGGTTTATCGATCTCTTTAGGGTTTAATTTTAATTTGTTTTTGATTCTCGATTTTGATTGTTATATTTTTTTCAATCATTGAATTTAATTCGTTTGGATAATTGGGGTCATTTATTTCAGTTAATTTCAATCATTGCATTGAATACTAGTGGTTGAAATAAAATCAGTTGCATTAATATTTTGAATTAGGGTTTGCATTGAATTCAGGTGAATTAAGTTGCATTTAATTGAAATGATTAGAATTAGGGTTTGCATTGAATTCAGGTGATTTGCCTTATATTGATTTAAATTTCAATTCTTTTGCAGGATTTGATTCAATTTTATCTGAAAACTTTTGTGTACACATATTTGGCTGAACTGGGAGGGAAATAAAGGTTAATCTGAGAGAAGATTTCAAAGGTATATGTTGTAGATAATTAGAGCACTGTGAAATGATTGCATTACTAGCTAGTGGCTAAAATTAGCTTCTAGTTAGCCATAACAACACTGAGTCATTCATGGGTGGAGGTGTGAAAGACTCTCCAAGTAGCAGTAATAGTTGCAACAACAGCAACAGTAAGATGAGAATGAAAAATATACTAACTGAGTGTGCTATGTGTGAACAAGGGAACCATGAAACAAAAGTGTGTCATTGGATCTATTCTAGGTGCAATCATGTTCCTTGTAACGGTGTGAGAGCATTTTTACGATCTAAAACAACTGAAACCTATGGAAAAATGTTCTTCAAGTGCACCATACCTACCTTCACCTACTTTGAATGGTTTAATGATGCTTCTGACCCTTGCAAAGCCAAGTTGTTGTTATTACCATCAGCGCAAAGTTGTAATGCTTGTGGAGAGGATGATTACTTTTATAAAGATTGTCCACTGCACAATCAGTTGTGCTTCTCTTCAACCTGCAACTGCAAACTCACCCTAAGAATATGCAACAATCAACACAATAAGCACATAACTTACCTTGTATGTGAACAATGTGAAGATTTTACATGGGCTTCAGATGCTATCTTCATTGCTGCAAAAGAAAAAGTTAGAGTTTCTACTAATCAAATAGCTGATCTAGTTACAAAGCTAGAGAAAAGTCTGCATATGTAATAATTTTTAATTTTATGTGTAAGACCATGATTTAAAAGAAATAAAAAGTACTTCATTTCAGTTACATCTTATAATTTTTAGGGTAATTACTTATTATGCTTGCTATAACTTACATGATGAAGTTAATTGCAGGGCTAAATCTCTTTGAGCCTTATTCTAACTCTTATTTTTTCTGTTGCGCGCAGATTCAAGTTTCATTTTAACATATATATATCGATCGATTGAATTCATTGTAACTGATCATGAATAAATATTAGATTCATTGTCCAAGGTTAATATGTTTAACTTAAGTATATATATATTGATTATATTCTTTACATCAGTTTGCTAGATTGTTTACGTTAATATTACGTATGGTGTTCTGATTTTATCTATCTTTTATATAGGGGTGATCATCCATATCAGAATGCGTTGAAGAATTTCATAGAGATTGTTTGTCAAAAACTTAGAAATCCTTCTAAGTTCAGTTGTCCTTGTGTTGATTGTAAGAATCTTGCTTTGCCTCTTCCTTCGAAGATAGTGCATCTTCACTTGCTTAAACGAGGTATAGATCCTAGATACACTGAGTGGGTTTTTCATGGGGAACCGTCTATCATTTCTAGTAATGTTCACCAAGAGAGAGCGACACATGGTTCAGAACAGATACAAGAAGAGGATAATTTTGAAGCTGATGGGAAACCAGGTGGATGAGGCAGCTGACATTCCGTTATATCCCAATTGTATAACACATACACAGTTATCTATCACTGTTGAGTTGTATAGGAACAATACAGTTAATGGTATATCTAGGAAGGCTTTTGACGAGCTTCTCAAGACAATTGGTTCGTTTTTGCCGCCAGGTCATATTCTTCCTAAAAGCACATATAAAGTGAAGAATCTGCTAAAATCTTATCAGTTGACTTACGAGAAAATACATGCCTGTGAGAATGATTGTTGCTTGCTTAGAAAAGATTTGAAAGATGCAGATGAATGTCCTAAATGTCATTATTCTATGTGGAAACAAGACACATCTAACATGGATGACCTCAACGATGCGGACATGATAGACAAGCCCAAAAAGAAGATACCAGTGAAGGTTCTTAGATACTTCCCCCTTGTTCCGAGACTGAAGAGATTATATCAATTAGCAGAGCTGGATGAGCAATTGATATGGCACCCGACGAACAAGAGTAAAGATGGGAAGATGCGTCATCCTTCAAATTCTTTGGCTTGGAAGCACATAAACCGTAAGTTTTCCGCATTTGCTTCAGATTCACGTAATATGCATCTTGGGCTTGCTGCTGATGGATTCAATCCATTTGGCGATCTTTTCGCAACCCATAGTTGTTGGCCGGTGATGATCGTGATTTACAATTTGCCGCCCCAGGCGTGTATGCAAGCTGAAAACATTATTCTGAGCATTCTGATTCCAGGAAAAAAGAAACCCGGTAAATACATTAATGTATACTTGCAGCCATTGATTGATGATCTGATTGAGTTATGGGAAAACGGCGTCAAAGTGTATGATTCGTTTAGTAAAACAGAATTTAACTTGAAGGCTTTATTGATATGGGAAATTAATAATTTCCCTGCATATGGAAATCTATCTGGATATACATATAAAGGGAAGACAACCTATCCTCTTTGTGGTGATAATACTCTTAGCGTCTGATTGACATTTAGTCGTAAAACTGTATACATGAATCATAGGAGATTCCTTCATAATAATTATCCTTTTCGGAAGAAAAAAGACATGTTTAATGGAGAAATTGAGAGGATAGAAAAACCACTTGTTATGTCTGGTGCTGAGGTGTTTGAACGTCAGAGTAGTATTGTGAATGATTTTGGTAAAGCGGAGAGAAGAACGACGTGGAGTAAAGGAAAGAAAAAGAGGAAAATAAGAAGAAGAATCAGAAGAAGAAGAAGAATCAGAAGATGGTAAAGTAAAAGGGTCATAGTAGTGCGGAAAGAGGTGCAAAGGATACTAATTCTAATTGTGGGAAGCGGAAAAGGGATGTTGTTTTTGATGCTGCTAGATTGGGTGCAACTGACGAGGAAAATGAGATTCGGGTGTTTAAAAAACGGTCGATATTCTTCGACCTTACTGGAAGGTCAGTTCTAACTTCACATTTACTTGTTAAATAGTTTCATGCACATGATCATATATGCTTGAACTCACTATAACCTGATTATCCCCTGAACTTGCAAATAGCAGTTTTATGATGAGGTTCTGTCATGTTTGCTTGAACTCACTATAACTTCATATACATATATATTAGATTGTCAAAATGGCTTTATAGGTAATTATATATGTGTAAAACTTGATTTTCATTGAACATGGACTTTTTTTTTTTTTTTTTGAATTACTAATGTTAGGTTTTTTCATGAATTCCTAGTATTTGTTGCTACAACATAATATTGATGTTATGCATACAGAAAAAAATGTCTATGAGAGCATCATTGGTACTATTTTGAATATAAAGTTCAAAACAAAAGATGGTTTGAATTCCCGTAATGATCTGAAGAGTATGGGAATACGACCAGAATTGCATCCAGAAGTGATAAACGGCAAAACAATTCTTCTACCAGCACCATACAACTTAAGCCACAAGAATAAGGCTATACTTTATAATAGGATGAGAAATTTGAAGGTTCCATATGGGTATAGTTCGGTTGTTAGGAAGCATTTCTCGAAAGATGGTTGCTTAGGTGTCCATAAGGCTCATGATTACCATGTTCTTATGCAACAAATATTACATGTAGCTTTGAGGGGACTTTTACCTGAGGGGCTAAGTAAGGAGATTTTCAGGTTATGTTCTTATTTTCACGAAATATGCCAAAGGGTAGTTGATCTCGAAAGATTAGTAGAACTTGAAGTAGAAGTTGCTGCGACTTTGTGTATGTTGGAGGTGTATGTCACATAATATTTAAGTGTTCTAACTGTGTATGTTTGATGTCAAGTGCACCATCACATTATTTTTTGATGTGATGGTGCACTTGACAATTCACCTAACTCGAGAAGTGCGTTTATGTGGACCTGTGCAATATCGTTGGATGTATCCATTTGAAAGGTGTGTTACGCAACATGTCAGTAGCTTTCCCTTGTAGCTTAGAGTTACTACATAATATTTAAGTGTTCTAACTGGTATAATTATTTTATATATATGCTACTTTCGTATAGGTATATGAAGACATTCAAAAAATATATTAAAAATTACGCACTACCTGAAGCTTGTATAGCAGAGTGTTATCTTGGAATTGAGTGTGTTAGGTATTAGATTCTCAAGGATCAAGAAGATGAAATAAGATAAAACCCAAGGCCTAATAAAAACACTGGTACCACACCGGCAGCACGTCCTCTTTCTAAAGGTGAACAAGTGCGTATGGATAGTGAAGAGATAAAGATTTCTCACAGATATGTGCTTTTTAACACAACAGAAATTGACCCATATCTGACGTAAGTATCATGTTGTTGTTCATTAGAAATGGTTTGTCGGTTAATACGTCATGTTTTGATTTTACTTTTATCTTAGAATGCATATGGATGAGTTAAAATCTTCCATTGGGAGGTATGTTACCAATGAAGACCATCTTATTTCCATACAGTCATAAACATTCGCATATTGGTATTAAAAAAAGGTAAGTTTTTCCCACTTTTAGTCAGATTGCGCACCTTAGTAGCTAGTTTAATCACTTATGGCTTTTGAGACTTCAGAAAACACAAATAAAACCATTGTCTATGGATGTGCTATATAGATTGTTTGTTTCTGTTTTCATGTATGGGTTCAAGATATTTTGTTTGATTTTTTCACTTAAAACCATCCGCATTTAGGCACAGAATCGCTATAAATATGTCTTCTCATGCTCAGAGATAACCATTTTATTTATATTTTAATGTTCTGATCGTATGCATTTATAGGTTTATATACAAATAGAACAAGGCATGTCATTATCAAACACGGTAGAGTGGTTGTCAAAAGGGCCTTTAGAAAACTACGTGTCATATAAAGGCTTGCTTATCAACGGGTCTAGGTTTCTTATGAAGGATATTAAAAGAGTCATACAAAACAGTGGTGTCTCAATTGAATCAAAAACTTTAGTTGTAGGACGATCAGAAACCACTGGTTTCTATGGTGTTTTAGAAGAAATTCTTGTGTTGGACTAGATTACCCTTCAAGTTCCCATATTCAAATGTGACCGGGCTCACACCTATTTTGGTGTGAAGGTAGAGAAAGGATTCACATTAGTCAACTTAAAGCAGCATAAGAACCATTTTCATAACGACCCGTTTATTTTAGCATCACAAGCGCGACAAGTTTTTTATTTTCGAGAGTCAGATATATCTAACTGGTATGTGATGATAAAACCACCACCTAGGGGTTTCCATGAATTAGAGGTATATAATGAAAATGATGACACAAGTTGCAAACCTGTGGATACTTCAACTCTTGGCTTACAAATGGGTGGCGAGGGCGAGAGCGAGAGTTACATAAGAGAAGATTCTGAAGCTGTCGTAGTGGTTCCGAGAAAAAATAAGAACAAGAGGAAGAAGAAAAAGAAGTTCACAGGTTAGGTCAGTACGTAGTGTACGTATTGTGTTTACTGCACACTATATTTTCTTAATGTCTTCGTCGTTCTCGTTGCTGTCATTGTGTATCTTGTTGTCACAAGATCTTTTTCTTTTTCCTTTGCTGATACTATAACTGTTCTTGTGATTGTGATGTTTGATCTTATTATTGTGATTGGAAATATGATTGTGATGTTTGACCTTAGTTCCGAGTGAACACCCTTTTTTAACTCCGCCAATGAAAATGATTTTTCATTTCATTGCCGGTCTTAATCCCGGAAAAAGGAGGAGAGAAGAAGGGAATATGTGATGGTACAGTCATTTACAGTCAGAGAACTAGATATGCACAGTAATTTGTCTTCTTTTTCGTGTCTAGTTACCATTTGGTGCTATGGGTTGTCATTGTTTCTGAAAAATTTCCATTCTTTTTATGTTTTTTGGTGGATTAGAAAAAATTGGGTACTTGAAGTCTTGAACTGTGAAATGGAGTGTCAGGGAACTAGTAGATATGAAATAAGATGCATTATGATGGTAGAATGTATGTGATTGTTTCAGGGAAGGATTTTTTATAGGGAAGGATTTGCGATGTTTGCGGCTTAGGTGACTGAGCCTTATTTTTAAACATCCTATTTTGTTTTTGCTACTCTTATAAATGTTGTCAAAGGTTGTCATGAAGTAAGTAAATATAGAAACCACAGCCTGACAGTGTTGTGACCGTGTAGGCATGGTTGATGGTCGGGACTTTCACGCACGAGGCCCAGGATCAAATCCCCGCACCCTCATTGTTTTCCAACATCCTATATTTTTTCTTCAACAACACTTATAATGGTCGTTATACATTTGTATAAACAAAAGCACGAAAATCCAAGACTTGTGAACTGTAAGGATGCTTGAGGGGTTGAACTAACATACAGTAGGTTTCAAGTTCGAATCCCCTCAACATTATTCTTTTTTCTTCATATTTTGTTTATCTTCAACGACTCTTGCGACTAGTTGCGATAGGATTACGAACTACTTATCTTGAAAACGGTTGTGAATCTAAATGGCATCACAACAATTTTGCTTAAAGGGTTGCCGTTTTTTCTTTTGTCGCAACCCTTGGGTCTTGGGGGTTAGTACTGTTTCCCTTCCACGACACTTCCTTTGAAAAAAGTTGCAAAACATAGGATGTCCTACGACATTTAGCAAAGGGTTGCGAAACTCCAGTTGCGGATGATGATTTTTCCTGTAGTGGGAGTCTTATTCATTACCGTAATTAATGCAAACTTGGGTAACACATTTATATGCATATAAATATGTTAGCAGGTTTACGTAAAGGTTTAATCAATTAATAACAATACAGTTTATCCTTGTGAAACCGTGAGGGGTATGGGATAGGGCGCAGGCGACTAATGGTCATTCGTACTCGGGGCAATGCCAGTGTGGAAGTTCCGAGGTGACTTACACTCGAATGGTCATACGTACTCGGGGCAAAGCCAGTGTGGAAGTGCCGAGGTGACTTACACTCGAATGGGCATTCGTACTCGGGGCAACGCCCGATGTGGAAGTCTTGAGGTGCCTTACGATCGCCTGGCTATTCGAACTCGGGGCAGTGGCAGTGTGCAAGTGCCGAGGTAGCCTAAGGGTTCTGGTGGTTGGAAACCAGTTCCAAAGGTTGTTTAGACGCGAGGTCTACTCAGCTAGGTGGACTACTTACATCTTAAAGGTCACCACCATCGCAAGTGGGCGTGTCCACTTGCCCGAGATCGGTTGGTCGATAACCACTCGGGAATGTCGGGCCTAGAACTAGGATGAATGGTACCCTTCCACTGAATCCAAAGAGATAGTGATGAGATACCCCAATCAGGACATGGCATAGGGCCCGATGACCCTCCTTGTTGGGTGTGTTCGACAGAAATGGTTAGAATATTGACTTACTTGAACAATGATTGCAGGAATAACATATGAAACAAAGGAGAACTCGATTGCGCCATGCGACTATTAAGAAAATACGGAAAGTGTCACGTGACCAAGCGAAACGAAGCGCCTAAAGAGAATAAAACAAACATCATCGGTGACGCAGCACCCCCATTAAAACAAACAAGCGAGGTAGCGAAAATTAAAAAGGGGAGAAGTGTTTAGAGCGATTTACAACCCGATGGACGGGGCAACATAGTGACGCATCACCACAAAAAGAAAGTTTAAGCCTTGGGAGGAGCCGCGCCGGCCTTCCTCTGTGCGACCTCGAGCCGCTTCTTCTCCACCCAGTCCATAACGCCAGCCTGAACCTTCTGATCTAACTCTTCCGCATGGGCGACGCGTTCATCCTCGAGTTGTTGGGTAATCTGGGAAGCGTTTTCCTCAGCTTCAACTAAGTTGGAGCCCAAATCGACCTCGGCCTGCTTCAATCGGCGAACCTCCAGATCCTGATCCTGAGAGCGTTTTTGCTCGGCTACAAAACCACAAAGATAGGATGTTATTCATCGGGTACGACTTAACATTTTTGCAAGAATAAAGCGCAACCTAGATCTAAAAAATGGCCTCAACACATCGTCTAAGAGACCTGACAGGGATGGAAACACCGACTGAAGCGACTCTACCAACTTGGACAACTCATCCTCGGCCTTGGACAACTTCATGGTTAATTCGTTATAATATTGCTCGTTGAACTCGTTGCTGGGGCAATACTTCTTATGCTCATTCCATTCGTTCATTAACCGATTACGCGACGCTTGGAGCACCGCAAGCTGCGATATACTCCACTCTAAATCGCCCATAACTTTATCAAATTCACTCACTCGGCCCAGTAAATCGCTATTAGCTCGCTCCACCAAATCTTTATCTCTCAATATTCGTCGGCGGTCCTCGTGAAGATCTCGATTCTGTAATTGAAGAGCGTCTACCCTTTGCTCCAAACTCGTGGCTAAAGCAGCTTTTTCGGTAGCAAGGCGCTGAGAAGATCCCAAATGAGCCCGTAAATTGTCCATCTCGGCAGGATCATAATCAAACCGGCGATGTCGTTCTAACTCGTCCTCAAGTCTTGCAATTCCTCAGTTTGACGGTCTATTTTGTCATCTTTGTTTGCCATTCATTGACGAAGATTTTCCACTAGACCCTTCTCAATATCCCATTTCCTCTTCATAATCCTAAACTCCGAAGAAGCGTCTATACCTATACTAGATACCTCGGCTAGGAAGAAGGATACCCGACTCAGGATATTGGCACGATAAACTCAATCAACACAAGTTAAGAATGATCATATACCTTGAGCGTCGGCAAGTTTGATCTCCAGCTCGTTCGCGCGACCCTTCTCATTATGAAGTTGAAGTTGGAGAGACTCTATCAACTGCTTATCTCGAAGGCGATTGGCGGCATCCAAGCGTACACGGTTCATAATCTAACACAAACAAACGAGTTTACATCATAAGCGACGCTAAGAACAGAAATAAGAAGTGGGGCATTACCATACAGAAACGAGTCTCTCACCACAGTGTCAAGTGTCAAGGCGATGTCGCCATAACAAGGTACATCATTCAACATTTCTTCACCAGTATACTTCCCAAAGTCGGAGGAACTAAGCACACCCAAGGAATTCATGATCGGGCCAGAGACAGTAAAGCAAGTTTCCGCACTAGAAGACGATCCCTCAGTAATCTGGGGCACACAAGGAAGCTCTACCGACACATTAGTAATGACCTTCTCTACAACGGGCATCTCCGAAGGATCCTTCTGGTCGCCCACATCTTGTTCATTGCCTTTGTCACCCGACACATTCTCTCCAAACAGCTCATCCTCATCGGAAAGATAAATGATGGGGCCCGTTTTCGGCGGTGGCTTAGCAATTTCTTTACCTCTACCAGGATTACGCCTAAGCAGAGTAGGGTCGACATCGTCAGTGTCGTCATCATTGCGCCTTGGGTGTTTCTGCACAAGTGTCTCGTCAGAACATGTGAAGGAAAAAAACAGGGGAAAGTACATGTACTTATAAGAAAATCATTATGCTTGTTACCTTCCCATGGTCTTCCTCAACCCTTGTGCCAGCACCTCTTTTCCTAGACCCGATAGTTTTTGTGGAGCCGACCTGAGATTTTTAAACAACAACAAATGACTAACTGATGCCCGAAGGTAGCAAGAAAAAAATCAAAAAAAGCGCATACCTTATCAGCTTTGTCATCATTAACCACCCAGAAAGTTTAGGGCTCGACGGGAAAGGTAGGCGACGGGAAGTCACCATGAATGATCGGACCTCGGACTAAAAGCGGAACTCGGGGATAAATCGGGTCATTAGAATGATGGGCTCTCTTGTTGGAACCCTGGCCGATGGGATCGGCATCCATCATTATCCTTTCAACACCCTCGGGCATAGTTTTGACCCGATGAGGACTAGCAGCAAAACCGGCAAGTTCTCCTAAGGTTGAAGTACCAGCTCGATAGTTGACAAGGAAATTGGCAACAGTATACTCAGGAGCGTCCTCGGGCTTGTAGGTCGACCACTCGGCAGTAGAACCATGACCATCGCGGCGATCCCTCCACTCGTTCATAATTCGGAAAGTATTGCCATCCATTGAGCTAAAGCACGAGAAGGCCGAATCTGGGACAAAATCTCGTAATAAAATGGGCTATCAGGGTTGTATAAGGGAAGACGAAGGCCCAGCTCCAGCTGACCCAAGGTGATGACCACACAATCAGCCGATTGCTCGTGCTTCTTCATATCGGTTTTCTTCAAGCTACCGTTTCGGCCCAAGAGAAGGGTCACTTTGTAATTTTGAAGATCGTACTTCTCCTTTAACTGCTCAATGAACTCTTCGTCAGAGAGATCCTTCACCCTTTTCTCGTACCTGCACGAAATAGAAGAAGAGTTATCAGAAAAAATAGATTTTATCGCGCGATCATCATACCTAGAAGGGCTTTCAAGCAAAAACAGAGAAGCAGGGGGGGAACATCAAACTCGGAAAAAACGTCATTAACAGACCTCTTTTCATCCATGGAAGGAGAAGAAGCCATTAACGAAGATAGTGCATAACTCGGTTCTCAGCAAAGAAAGATGAGGCGATAGCAGCTACTGTATCAATCGGTGAGGAGAAAACGACGAAAGAAAACCAAGAAAGCTAGGGTTTTTTGAGAAGCGCAAAATGCGAAGAAACTTGGGAGAAAACCACTGTAGCATAACAGAGAAAGAAAGGGCAGAGAAGAAGAAGGAAGAAAGGAGCAGGCTATTTAAAGAAGAAGAATTGTAACCGACACCGACAGTTACCAGTCATAAAGTGGAGTTAGTGGGACGCTGCACGGAGAGATCTGCGGCATGGGCAAGGACGTGGCGGTTGAAACGACTTTCTTCCACTCGTGTATGCTACACGAGCGAAAGAAGGGGCATAAATTTAGGTGTAAATTATACACAGATCCAGGTGGAAACATCCTAGGCCTGGTGCACCTAAACACGAAGAAATGCGAAGCATGGAATGAAGATTAGTGGCGCGAGATTTCAGGAGCCACGTGGATCGGGCGTGATCGTTCTACAGCTGTCGGATAAGACTTGATTCAGGTTTCTGATAAATCTGACATGACAAGACGCGGCGGGACAAACGAGGTACTATGGTCAAACGAATAAGAAAGTATGGGACACATCGGCTAACCATAAAAGCAACGGTCAAAGATGGGCGACATTCAGAAACGGGCGACATCGTGTCAAGAAAGCATCTGGAGAGGTCGGCTCGGACGAAATACAGGCGAAGAGTCAAGATACATCGGCCATATAAGGCGACATGAGTCGGTCCGACCACATAACTGCTGAATTGATGTAACATGACCAACACCTTAACTTGGGTGTATGGAACTTCTCCTATAAATAGAGGGACTTGTATTTAGGAAAGTTAAGTTGTAATTTTTGGGAAGAAAGGAGAGAGAAACTCGAGTTAACATTAGGAAGAAGTGAGTGAGAAGTAAGTTCATCTTGTAAAGAAATCCAACTAAGAGCAACACCTTTGTAACACCTTGAAGTAATAAGATTCATCATTTCACCCCCGTGGACGTAGGTAATCATACCGAACCACGTACATCTTGTGTTCATTGTTGAGCGTTTACTTTCATTTGAGATGAGTAGTATGTTTCTATCCTTTGGATGTAGTTTGTAGTAAAATGCATCTACAGGTACGTAGGCAACCAAAATGAGTTGCAACATTGCCGGTTCAGCATGTTGTCGTTCATATCATCCAATTGTGAAATGATTGCGGCATATTGACATCTCATATCATATGGCTCAGTATTGCGATGCAAGAGATGATTGTGGACAAACTTGATTAGGCGAGTTGCATTCCATTCCTTGGATGCTCATACTTCCTATCAAGGATTTCGACGTATGCATAGCCAGGAAAGTAAGCTACATCAATATGCAAGTTAGCGGAGCTTGCATAAGCCTAATGAAAGTACTGAATGAGCATGATTGATGCATCATTGACACGAGCAAGACAAGTGCATGATTTTAACAATGCCTAGCCTAAGTAAAGAAATGGAAATAGGCCTGCAACGGCCTATGCGCAAGTTCAAGGAATGCATAATGCTTAGAAAGGACTCAAATGCCAGTGATGCATGCAAGATGCATTGGACATAGCCTTCAAATATTTATACTCTTGTTCCATGGTAAGTTGGAATGGTGTGGAAGCTAAGTTCAAGGCATCATGCTTACCAAGCATGCTTGCAACGGCAAATAGACGTGCATATGCCTACTTTTTAGGCTCTGATTCTAACATCAGAGTGGCGCATCGGGGAGTTATGGCCTGCACGTTATGCGTAATTTTCCGATCTGTCACAAATCCCCTCCATCCCTTGGGGTGGTGATAGTAAAGGATCACTTCACGGAAATTGAAGTTGCATCTTCAGAACCAGAAACCTGAAATAAACACTATTTCTCTTGAAAATCTAATTTAAAATCATTTTGACCTTTGGTCAAAATCACCGCAATAACGCCAAGGTTTATTTACAAATAAGCCTAAGATGCCGATTGTTGTTTGTTTCCTTTTTCCTATTTTCTTTGATTTTGCAAATTACATTAATATCATAGATTTGTTAAACAGTTAAACTCATTCATTTATGAAATCAAATACTAGAAAAGAGAGAACCATGTGGCTAGCACAGGGGATTCTCATCCGCCTCTCCATAGGAGATACCCGGGATCAATTCCCATTAAGCACATATAATGTGCAGCTTCAATAGCAGCAGTGGGGGCCAAGGGGATGGGGCAGTGGTGCCCGCGTCCAAAAAAAAACTAGGAAAGAGTTAGTGACTTCATCTCAGCAATCAAGTGCTCTGAAAGAAGGTGGTCTAGCATGACCCCACCTCTCAAGCGAGGCTAGGGAGGCGAAGATCAAATTACACTAGAGTGAGGATCCATGAACACTCTTAGATGGACACTATCATACATGATTTACGTTATTTTCTCCGCAAAACCCAAACGATAATGAGTTTAAATCTAATATTTTGATGATTTGTTCCTCTTATAAGACTCTATATTCCTGCAAAAAATGAACACGATTCGAGACGTATAACACCACCATTCACCCCCTTGAATATCAACCGTTCAAAGTTAACGGTTAAAATTTGGTATCTCGAATCTTGCACATTTTTTCATGTAGGAAACTCAATCTATTTTAATTTGCATATAAGAAATTCATTCTTGCTTATTGCCAAAGAGTAATGATAATCTCTCTTCTTTTCCTAACATTTTAATACATATCTTGCACATTTTTTCATGTAGGAAACTCAATCTATTTTAATTTGCATATAAGAAATTCATTCTTGCTTATTGCCAAAGAGTAATGATAATCTCTCTTCTTTTCCTAACATTTTAATACATACAAAATGGTTATTAACTTGAGACGTGTATGTTAGAGAAAGGAAGATTAGAATAAACTCCATACAATACAATGTAAACCACAATCTTTCTCATAATTGGGTTCTACAAAATCTTCCATGTGGAAACGGTACTTGCTTTTCTTCTGACTTTCTTTACTTGCCGAGAAAAAAGTTCTGTCTGCAAATAAAATTTCAATCACTTCTATTCCATTAAAATGCAATAATGATAGGTTGATCGTAAAAAAAAACGGAGAAAAAACCGTGTGAGATTAAGGCGGGACCCACTTTCCACCATCCCTATGCCAGTGATAGAATCGTTGCCCTAACAGTCCTTGGATCTCTCCACGGTTTTTTCCTCGGGATATCTGGGCGTAATCATCGATTAAAATGGAGGTGCCTGGGTCCATGCCAGAACTACATGTCTTGGACGTGATTACAATATAATCTAAACTTATGTCTTTTGATATTTTTGCCATTTATTCTGGCTTATATCACTTTATGCGATTTGAGTTAGATATAATGATTGTCACCAACCTTTGTGTTTAATAATGGGGAATGATTGATTGGTGGTGGTGAAGACTCGAGTCGAGAATCAAACCAAACCAAGAATTTCAACACAATTACTACTAGTTAGCAGCACCGTCGTCCTTGGCTGTCAGATTGTTGCGTTCTGGATTTCTTTTTCAGTAGACTAGACTAGTATATGTCGGTAGTTAGCTTTTTGCATCATCACTACTCGGCCCACATCTTTTCATAGGCGATCAGTCATGAATTCCGTTTCAGTACCTGGCTGGATTCACCGAGTTGCTTATGTTCTCGTACCAAATTCCCAAGTTAATTAGTTTTTGTTTCATCACTCACACTACCTTGACGCATGTGTCTATCTCTATCTAGGTGATGACATCTTAATTACAAATGTTTGTCCATCCTTAATATCAATTCCCTCACATGCTATATTATCCTTCCTTTCTAGCTCTACCGGTTAAGAATCCTAAAGTAAGTATTGCACCATCTTTTGTGCATTATGGTAATCAAACCACTCTCGTGCAGTGCTGTTACAATCGACGAATTGTTTTCGGTGGTTACGTGCAAAATTCTTACAATTGAGTTGGTTAGATATTGAGATGAAAAATCTTCATTCTGAATTTTATCCGGAAGTAAGATTTCTCGGAAAAATCTCCCAACAGATCAATAGCACCACTAAGAGCTTCTCCAATGGAATGTGTGTGAAGAGAAAAGTCTTCATCCACATAAGATACACAACAACTTTTATAAGAAAATAGTCTCCAACCCATTAATGTGAAGATGATGTGTCAAAAAAAAAGTTAGACATCCTCTAAGTCAACCTCTAGTTTTAGACATTCACTTAGAGGATGTCTTCCCATCCTAGTTACATTTTTGTTAATAAAAATCATTAAAAACAAAAAAGTCAATAATTTTAACCAATCATATGCCTACAATTAAGTAAAAAGGTGATACAACATTTTATGGGTTGGAGATAAAATTTATTTTCTCCTAATATATAGGAATTTATACCCAGAGGATGTCTTAAAAGTGATGCCACATATGAAAGAACCACATTCACCATTGGAGAAGCTCTAAGTATTACTCCCTTCGTTTCTTTTTAATATGCCAGTTTCTTTTTTTGAGAAAATTAAGAAAATTAAGAGAACTAATTATTGAAAGTGGTCCTCTAGACACTTGTCAATAAAATAAGTGAAGTGAAATGGTCCCCATAACACATGTCAGCCAAAGAAGTTAAAAGAAAAGTGGTCCTAGAAAATTAAAGTAACATTTGACTTTCCCAAAACTGACCTATTTTTTCGAAACATTTATTTATAAAAACTGACAATATTAAAAAGTAACGGAGGGAGTACTACCTATATTTTAGGAAAGAAAAAAATGATATTTTCGATTTTCATTTTTGATTATTATTAGACCAAACTCAAAAGGTCAAAGTATCATTTTTGAGGAACATTCAAGAACCGTTGGATTTAACTCAGTGATAAAGTGAAGGGTACATTCGTCGGTCGACCTGTCGGTCGCTTAGATATTTGGACGAATGAGAAATGGACCAAACCTAACAAGTGGCGGAGTAAATCCTTTCGATACAGTTAACGTATTAAAACGTAGACATTTCATTTCCGGAACATTATTTAAATACCGTTAGTATAGGGCCCCTTCCAAAATATCCTTATCAACTTATACAAATACCCCTAAATATAATACATTACTAAAATACCCTCTTTTGTGTAATATATATACAAAACCATTACCACTAATCACTATTCAACCAAAAAAAACAAAAAAACAAAAAAAACATATCTAATGTCCGCCATCACCACTGTCCAACACCGCCACCAACCACCACCGTCGACCACCACCACCACCACCACTGTCCACCACCGCCAACCACCACCACCGCCAACCACTACCACTGTCCACCAACACCGCCGCCACCCGCCGCCGCCATCCACCACGGACAACCAACGCCACTGTCCATCCACCACCGCCACCAACCACCACCACTTTCATCCACCACCACCGTCGCCACCAATCACCACCAGCAACCACCAATTCCACCACCACCATGTGGAGTAAACTTGATGAAGTTGTTTCCAAATCTGAAAGCAACTAGCTCAAAGTTGTTTCCGAATCTCAAGCCAACTAGATAGAGTTATCTCCATATTTGAAAGCAACTTGAACAAGTTGCTTTCACATATGGCGGCAACTAGCTCAAGTTGTCTCCACATATGGAAGCAACTCAGATAAGTTGTCTCCGAACTAGAATCAACTAGCTTAAGCTGCCTCCAAAAGTGAAAGCAACTTTCTCAAGTTGCTTCCAAATATGAAATCAACTAGCTCAAGTTGTCTCCAAATTTGAAAGCAACTTTCTCAAGTTGCCTTCAAATATGAAATCAACTAGCTCAAGTTGTCTCCAAATTTGAAAGCAACTTTCAAAAGTTGCCCCCAAGTCTAGAGTCCAAACTTTCTCAAGTTGCTCTGTCTCGAATGAATAGGCTGGAAAACTCAGTTTTGACACATCCTAATGCAACTCAGCTTCCCCTCTTAGATTATGGACATCAACAACACCTACACTTCATGCCTGCAACTTGAGCTAAAAAAACTGCAACTGCACTAGTATCATCACCTCACACTTCATAACTCGGCCATAATCATAACCTGCAGCTCCATGCCTTCCACTTATGCCATATATAACTACAACTACGCCAGTACATATTCAAGCATAACTACTAAACCAAATCCATCTCTGCGTGTCTTTCCACAGTACAAAACACTTCAACTCTGCTTGTAGCTTCTGCAACAGCTTCAATCCTTCTCTGCAACCACCATTACTGCAATCATGCAGACCTATTTGTACCTTCTTTGATAGCAACACCAACATCATTCAGTCCACAATCTAAGTCATTGATCACCATTACAACTGCATCCCTTGTCAGTTCATCTCACAAACTCAACTTCAGCTCTACCAGAACCACCGTCTTAGCAGTAATCACCTGCAATATCATCTCCCATTCTCTGCAATTTCATCCTTGCCTGCAATTCATTCCTAATCATACATCTAGCATTTGCATCTCCCCAACCAATTGACCACTGCATTTAAGTTACTACCAGCAATATATTTGACATTACTGCCTGGTTCATCCCAGCACATCTTCTAAGCTGCACTTGCACCTAAAACAACCCTGCAACAGTCATTGAACCAGTTGTTGCACATTTCAACCAACAATAACATCAAACAACACTTAATTCCCATTCTCTGTCTAGTTCCAGCTCATAAGCATTCATCTAAGATTATTTTTGTAGGTTCACTCGCTTGTCGTGCTCATTTACTTGCAACTCCATTCAAACACATACCAACACACATCCAACCCCCTCTACATTTCATTTCAAAGCACATTAACACTATCAACTGAAATCTCAACCTGCACCCTGTATAACAGCCCAACCACCACATGTAGTAAATTATCTTCTCCATTCATAAACTCCACCTTCATCACCAGAAACTGCCATTTCCACTGGAAGAAACCAAATCCATCTCTCTGCTGCAACTACAGCTTCAAACACCAACTCAAATCTTCTGTAATTCTACCAGAAAACACCAGCTAAACTGCCTGAAAAATTCAACATCTGACCTAGCTCTTTCATCTGCTTCTTTCTTTACTTGTCACAATAATGGCGACGACCACCATCTTCTCTCAAAAAATCAACAGCAGCAGCAAACCCAACCAAAACAACAACACAGTTGGGATTATAGTCAAAACACAAAATCAAAGCACAAAATAATAATTATCCCTATAATTATTGAAAATGACATCCACCACCACCGTTGCAACAACACCAACACCACCACCACCAGTCCACAACCAAAACACCAACCTTCACCATTATTCACCCTACGAGATAAATCATAAAGTTTTTGAAATCCTAAAATTACTTTTCAGAAATTTCAAATCTGAAATCGACCAATTGAAACTCCCGATTGAGTTAAAAGGATAATGATTAACTTACCTTTTCAATCGTTTTTGAAGATGAATCCTTCAAATTAAACTGATCTTGAATCTCGTCAATTCTTCCCTTCCATCTACAGTAAACCAAACTGATCTTGAATCTCGTCAATTCTTCCCTTCCATTTACAGTAAACCTTCGAGAAAAATGATGTTGACATCGATCTACGTTTTTCAAACTATCTCGAATTGAATAAAATTAAACCTAATACATATTTTCAGAATACGTTTGTAGTTCAATCTAAATTAAAGTACCAATAACACCATCAGTAGCTTCAAACTCCTAACCCTAGCTTCACCGATTTAACCACCACCACCAGAAACTAATTGAACCTTAATAGTTTCAAAATCAACAAAAACTCGAGCTCAAACCATTGAATCTGAATCTTTAACTAAAAACCCAACAGAAATCTGCATCTCAACTCGAAATTACTGAATCGAAAATAAAAAAATCAAATCGATCTCTGAACTGTTTTGAAGTCGAACACAAATCATGGAAAATCTGCTGATACTAGTGGCGGAGCTAACGGAGGTGGTGGTGCTAGTTGTGGTGGCGGTGATAGATCTTGGTAATGGTAGGGGCGACGGAGATGATGGAGGTGGGAGCGATGAGCTTCTGTTATTAGAAATGAAGAAGAACAAAGGAAGAAAGGTTAAAACAGGGATTATGATTATTATTATTTTAAAGAAAATTTCAATTATGCCATCAAGGGTGTTTGTAAAGACCCATAAGGGTGTTTGTGTAAGGCCCATGGATAGTAGGGGCATAAATAACATTCCCACTTTCATTAAGTCTACTCCTGAGGAGTACAATAACAGCAATCATTCTCTTTCATCTCTCTAAGAAATCTAACGATCATAATTTCACTCTATTCCCTCCTCAAAACTCACATCCAACGAAATTCAACACGTGTCATATTACGAGAAAACCGCGTAAAAGAAAATAATCAACTCATTAAATTCATTTTATTTTTTCTCTGGGGTTTTGAAGAGAAAAAGAAAATGTAAAAGCATTCGAACCCAAAAAAAATATTGTATAGAAAAACGGAAAATCCGTAAGAATCGTTTATTTTTTGTTCTGAGATCATCAGATTAGGGTTTTCACGTGATTGAAGAACTTTTTTTTATCGCAATACAAAAAAAAAAAAAATTAGAATCGAGGGGGAAAAAACCCGTTTGTTTTTGCTTACATTAACAGCATTTTTATCGTGAAATCAGTTCTTTTAAATGCGGCATTAACGGATCTATATGAAGAAGAAGATGAATTAATAAAAGAATTGAATTTAGAAAGAATTCAGGGTTTTTGTTTTTGGAGGTGGTTGGAAGATATGCAGATTGATAGAAGTAGGAGGAATGGAAACCATCATTTTTGTGTTTCAGATTATTTTATAGATCGAGATTCGTCTTTTATTGGTAAGGATAGTTATAACAATAATCTGTCAATGTCATCGTCGTCGTCACCACCATCTAGTCTTTTGTTGATCCCATCAACAGGGGGATTGAATTCTAATAGTGGTAATGCTAATGCTAATTATATTGAACATATGGTTTCTAAACTGGATACACTTGCTGGTGTTGCGATCAAGTATGGTGTTGAGGTATTCATTTTTCTTCATTTTCATTATCTCCGGTGAATTTTCAATCAAATTCATATGTATGTATATTGGATTTTAGTTTATCTTGTCTTGGTACCATTGGAGGATCATATTGAGCTTGGGATGATTTTTTTTTTTGTGTTTTCATTTCCTAATGTTTGTTAAGTTTCTAAGGGTTGCTGAATTTGTAGAAGAAATTTTCTTTTTTTAGTACCATACATTTTTGGAGTTGTTGGCATAATGGACACTTTGGATTTCCATCAAAAATGAGCAACATATGCTCATCTTTCCTAATTGTGACAGGATGAATAGATTCTAGATCATTTGTAGCTCAGAGTTCCAGTAAGCCCCAATTTGTGATCACGTAATTCTGATCAATTGGTTTCGTTTGATTTAGAAGATCACCTTGACTAGGTTGTATTTCTTGTTATTCTTTTTCTGGATGATTACGTATCATGTTGGGCTTGGATGGTTTCTGCAGTTGAATACCTGTTCTGTTTCTTTGCGCTGTTCATTTAGATAACTCGTTGATTACGCCCCCTGATGTTAGTAAATTGGAGAAGAAACTCTTCTATTGTGGCTGTCAGGAATTATTGGAGCTGCTACTTCTGTTATAAAAATGATGCTACTCCTGAAATTCTTACTGATTGTAGCAGTTGCGTTATCATTTTTTTAGGTGGCAGACATTAAACGGATGAATGGTTTGGTCACCGATCTTCAGATGTTCGGTCTCAAGTCACTGCAGATACCATTACCTGGAAGACATCCTCCATCCTCTAGTCTGTCAAACGATTCTCCTACTCACAGGTATTGCAGTGCTCACAATTCCATCTACTTTTTCTCTGGAATTACAATTATCACCTCAGTGATTCATTTCATACATCTGGAATGTTGGATTCTTTTTTCCTTCATTGCTGTTACAAAACATTATGGGGCACCCTTGTAACTTCACAAAATGCAAGCTCATTCAGTTTTGGTTGAGATGTTTTTCACCTCCTCTCCTTCGCTTGATTTGCAAATTTGAAATTAGAGAATAAATAATTATTAGAGAGCTAAAGGTTTGAGATGAATTTTTTTCCTTAAGGATTAAGCCACTTCTGATTACATCAAAGAAGGTTTAAAATGTCAAAATCCAACATTTGGTAGTAGATCTATTGTGCAATGACACCTTAGAACGTGGTTCCGTTTGTTTATATTTTCTTTTGCAATTTCGATCTTGAAAACTTGCTGCTGATATAGCCGAACTTTAGAGCACGATAACAGTTAATTTGGATATGTGGCTTTCCATCTTAGTTGATAGAAACACAGTATCTAAGGTGTTTTTTTCTATTTGAACTTGTTTCAGTGATAGCAGTACCGATCACTCTCCATCCCGTCGCATGGTTCACGAACAGATCTTGGAATCTTTACAGTCCCTCAAGCTGAAGCCAGATCAACCAAGAATTTCTTCAGCCATGAGCAGTTTACAAGGCTATTATGGCCTCAAATCTCCAAATCACAAACTAGCAGAAACTGAAATGTTAGTTTACAGAACAGGCAAAGCTCACTACTTGGAAGATGACACACAACCCAAAACTCCTTCAAGCTTGCATAGGAAATCTAGGAGCTTAGTTAATACCATATTAGCAGAGAACACAAACTTGGATGAGGATGTACCAGTAGGCCATCCAGATAAATTTGTTCGCCGGCGTCAAAAAGCAGATACGGATTGCAATCCCCGTACCCCAGAAACACTACTGAAGGTAGATAACAGTGGTGGAAGTGGATTTTCAGCAACAGCAGGAAAAGGCCTAGCTTTACGGCCAAAATCAACAAACCGACTTGCCCCAACATCAGATATCGATTCAAGCTGGTTGAAGCCAATTTCAGTTGGATTTGGGGATTCCCCCGTGGTTAACGGATCTGCTGCAGTTCGCAAATCATCGAGCACGTCAAATTTGCACGAGCAAGAAGCATTTGTTTGGCCGACTTCTAGACGGACTTCCACAAATGCAGCTAGCAATAGACCAATATTTGATGGCTTGCCAAAACCAGCTACTGGACGGCGAAACAAAGCAGCTCTTGATTGAACAATCCCATATTACAATCTCAAGGACTTTAGGCTATTTTTTTCTTTCTATATTCCCATCTTCGTACAGAAAAGTCAAACACCTTTATATATGGCCTTTCAGCTAGCAAGGCTAATACAGTACATAGCAGAAAAGGAAAACAACAGGAGTCAGTTAATAAGGGAGGACAAAGAAGTTCTTCCATTTTCGAGTAACTCGATTGGTACTGCTGATAAAGGTGGTATGTAACTATTAACCCAACCTTTCTATGGCTTCCCCGTTTTGAACTATATTAGTGTATTTCTAGCAGATATTTATTTTTCTCCCAAATCTGGGTTAGTATTTCAGCTGCCATAGGGGGGATGCGTTTGAAATGCAATTCAGTTTTTGTTTAACCCCCTTTTAAGTTGCACCAAAAACTACTTAGAAAGCATATAATGTAACTAGGTCGCTACCCAACATTCTTTACGTTGATTTTTTTGTATTTATTATTTTATCATTTGCTTATTTGAAAGTGTTTGGTAGCCGTGCAGTCAAAATACTTATATAGCAAAAGCATTTTGTATTATGGAGACGAATTTCTCCTTTTAATCAACACATTACAAATGAAAATGAAAAAATAAGTGTCATGATTTTTATCTGGTACATGAACCCTGAACCTTATTACTTCAGTCCGGAGAAGAATCCAGGTCTGATCTGGACCATCTGGTAGTTTTTTCTTTTCGTTCACCATTCACTAGACTCTCGTCTCTTTTCAATTTCGACTTTTCAACATTATCATACCTACAAAAAGAATCACTCAAAAACATTATTATTATAAATCTATTGATTACATATTTCAAGATGTTTTCGACATAAATACGCAAGCCAAAACAGCTGTAATAAAAATCGAGAATTGCGGGACTCATGGTGAGGATGGTTTGTCAGGAAAACATCCTTGGAATAATGCTAATTTCTTTTTCTTTTTTTTGAGGCGACTCGGCTGATTATCCTTTTCATTTTACCAGTGGGAAGTCATCTTATGTAGCGGCGAAAATAGAACTGTAAGGAACAACTTAGTGCAAACTTATCATCTAATGATGAATCAGGAACAAGGGAGCATTTATACAGATCCAAATCCATTTTATATTCCAGCAGAAATGCAACAGGGGGGGTGTATGACTGCATATTTACAACCCACTTCAGATGCAGAAAGAATATCTGTAAATTAGAGCAACGGTAAAACATAACACTAGATCTGCGGGATTAATATAGCACTGATAAGAAAATAGAAGCATTAAGTTGATGGAATAATTCAATTGTTTCGAGGCATTGAAAAGGGGAAAAAGGAAGCGCTAATAGAATGTGAGACTAGCCAAGAAATTTCACTGAAGTTTTCAGCAATTACATTCAGACGGTTAAAGTAAAGTTCTTAAAAAACTGATTCAATGAACATAAGATAATTTAAAACTAAATATAAAATATTAAGCACCAAAAAAATAAAATAATAATACACAATTAACCTAAAATTTGAAATTGATGAAATCTACTAGCAGTGCTCAACGTCGAAAGAGAGAGACCCTGGCATTGAGTACATGGAATAATTTAATTGTTCGGGGCATCAAAAAGGAGGAGGCTCAAATTGAATGTGTGACTAGCCCTAGCCAAGTACCGAAGTTTTCAGCAATTACATGAAAACAGTTTAAGAGAAGTCTAATATAAAAAGAAACGAAGACAATGACTGAATTTCAAAAAATATAAAAAAGAAAGGAAGGGAATGACTGAGGTTGATGAAATCTACAAACACTGTTGATGAAACAGTCGTTCTACTTAAAAAGCCTAATTATATTAGGTAGTTAAAGCATCTGAAATAGTTTTACGTCCAACACATGCCTATCTTACCACCAAAGATAAATTCAGCAAATACTAGTCATAATCAACATATTGAAACCTAAACATCAAAAGCCGCCCCTTTAAACTTGCGCCATTTTGAAGGCAGAGTGAAATTCACAATAGTTTCAATGAATAAAGACCTACAGATTCCATAGAATATGTTAAAGAAATCCTACAAGGACAACTCTAAGGGAAGGAGATTGAGAAACCCGAAGAAAGGGAATTGAGCAACACTTTTTAGCACTTGACATGAGAATACAGCAGAGTTAGGGTACCGACTCTATAAAGAGGGAACATCTCAAGCAGTACTATCATACTGAGGACTTTTGAACCTTCTTAGGTTGAACATAGGAACATATTAACAGGCCACATAATTCTCGCACTAGTTACATGAATAATTACAAGAAATCATGAGAAGAAGTTTTCAAGATGTCCTGAATCGATATATTAAGAACAGCACGAAATTGAACACGAGCAAGAGTCAGAAAAATACCAACTAAACTATACGAGAAACAACATATACGAGCAGGAAAAGATGAACCCGGAATAATTGAAGACTCTATCTCATCTATGAACAAGTAGTATATGAGAAACAAAAATGACACACTAAACATGGTATTGAAAGCTTGTCTTAAAGGTAAATCCGGAATAGGTAAGCAAGTTAGAAGTTTACTATCCTAAAGGACCCAAAAATTATAAGGATTACCTCAGGCATCTGCAGAAGTTAATTCTGCATGTGACCAGAACTGGAAAGTCTTCTTTGTTAAGATGAGTTAGATAGTGCTAGGAACCACTCTTTCATAACTTCCAAGCTGCGTGGATTTTCTTAGTAACACTAACCACCAGAACCAAAGATTTGGCTTATTACATTTCCAGCAGTTCACACCGCAGAAGCTTTGGACAACCACACCATTAGCAACAAAGAGAACACATGATTTTTCACCAACCACTGATGCCATGACCTGTGACAGTGTGATATGCAGACACCAATTATTGGCACGAACAGAACTTTATGAGGTTAGCAAGGATAATGATTCAAAATACAGAAACTAGACATGGTTATTTCAACTGAAGAATCTGTGAAGTCATAAAAACCATAAGGAGATCACAATGCAAAACCATGACACTAAAGGTAAAGCACCTCAGTCTTCAAGGATTACACAAGAACCTCTTGAACTGACAAGTTAAAAAAAAAAAAAAAACCTTATTTCAACATAAGAATCCGCACGATGTCATTAAAACCATAAGGAGAACACAATGCAAAACCATGACACTAAAGGTAAAGCACCTCAGTCTTCAAGGATTACAAAAGAACCTCTTGAACTGACAAGTTAAAAAAAAAAAACCTTATTTCAACAGAAGAATCCGCGCGATGTCATTAAAACCATAAGGAGAACACAATGCAAAACCATGACACTAAAGGTAAAGCACCTCAGTCGTCAGGGATTACACAAGTACCTCTTGAACTGACAAGTAAAAAAGAATCCTTATTTCAACTGAAGAATCTGCGCAAAGTCAGAAAAACCATAAGGAGAACACAAGAACCTCTTGAACTGACAAGCAAAAAAGAATCCAATTCTAAATAACATCTGCAAGCTAGTGATTATGTGATTGAATAATGCATATCTATTTTTCTAAGTCCAAGCAAATTCTAAGACAGGCATTGGAACTATGTTGCCCCATTCTTGAAGCTCAATTCAGCAGTTGAAGGATCAGATAATCCAGAGAACATCAAATAAATAAATAAAACTATACTAAACTGGGTCAAGGCAATCCTTTCCCCAAAAAAGAAAGGTTGCAGAACAGGCGATAAAAGAACTTCCCAAAAACTATTACTGATAACCCACTAACACTGATCTTCTCGGGAAAATTTTACCAAACCTACTTTTAGTTTCTAAGAAAAGATATATTCACTTGACATTTGTTACACAAGATAACTTTGAACTAAAAATGAAATAACATCTTTTTATTTCTATACAAGCTGAACTACCAACAGAACGGTTGAACATGCATCTAAAGAAATTGTACCGTGTAATGACTGGAAACGCAAAGCTTAAGCATTGCCAGCCAAGGATTATACACATCAGCCATTTAATTGTGAAAATAATACAAAACAATTGTACATGAGCTGATTTTGTCATGATGTGAAATACACGAGTCAACTGCTGGTGCCACCCACCACTGCTCCTATAAAGGAAGCACCTTCCATTTAGCATATAAAGATGTCATCCGAAAATTTCACATTTCTAGGAGTAACTAATGTATATCTTCTGCGAATAAACAATCTATAATAGTTACAGGAAAGGAAACAACTCCGCGTAATAAAAGCATGTATGCACAACTTTAAAGACTGTTCCTCTATTGGACTCTAAGCCCTTAAGTCCCCCAAAACCTTCTTACCATGACTTTCGCATATTTCAATAACACATCATCTAATCACATCCACTTCAAAATATTTTAAAGACACGTGCCTACCCTTGCATATTCTTTAAGCGGATCACTTAAACTTGAAGCACATAAGAACTTCCGTCAAGACAGAGTCGCAACAGTTTGATAATAACCAGATGGCTTGTACTTTGGTCTGCAAGACTACACAATGCTGCTTACATGGTGATATGAAAAAGGTGGCGAGGATAAGGCAATATGTGAAAAATAAGAGAAGGGAGAAGAACCCCTACGCATCACATAAAGCATCAATTAAACTACTTTCAACTTGCAATGTAAGTTACTACAGTAGTCTACTTGAGAATGCACCTTCAAGATTTTTAGTTTTTGCGGGAGTCTGACTGGGATTATGCCAGTTATAAAGTTTCTATCCTCAGTGTCTTTGACGCTTGTGTGGGATGGGGGCGAGGCAACTTCATGCTTTTTCAAAAAGGACATAATGCTTCAATATATATATATATGTATACTGTAAGTGAAAGAAGACATCGATAACGGTACAAATCTTCATGCACGACTACATTGTATACAAACAGCTCAATGAATACCTAAGTAGAGTAAAGAAGCACTACAGGGAAGAACAATCACAAGAGCTACAAAACTCATACTTATTGCTTTAAGCAGATTATTTCTTAGTCAAAGCAATAAATTAAAATTAGCTCATATATATATTCTTGTCAAGCAAAAATAGCAGGCTTACGATCTGTAGCAGCAGTTTGTCGGTCAGGAAAAAAAAATACAATATACACATTCCTTCCGCGCACCTCCTCCAGATGTAACACTGTTTTCTTTAGTGTTTGCTGGCCATTCTCACTCAGATGCCAAGACCCTTTCTGCCATTCGGTGGCACACGAATTTCCCACTTCAATGGGTACAACTACAACCACATAACTGAAACAGCAGAAGGGAAAATAATTAACCCCAATTCTGAACACAATCCATTAGAATAACAATCGAAAAGCAAGCAACATTAGGTCACCCATATTACACTCCAAATATAACTGAGGCACTTACATTAAGGGTTCTACAAATCATCTTAAGATCATGTTGGGACAAAGCTTCTTGATTTATGACTTAAGTCCCAAAGCAAAAGAAGTATGGATACGAATATAAAAGGCCTTCTGAAAGTCAGAAAAGGAAAATTACATTTCTTCAAAAGTCCAGTGACATTGGTTGATTCCTTTTCTTCTTCCACTAACTAATTTTCTTACTGACTTGCGTCTACAAACGACTACAAATTATTAATTTCTTCTTTCACTAACTAATTTTCTTACTGACTTGCATCTACAAACGACTAAAAATTATTAATGCTTTTACTTTCTCAGTTACAAAATAACTTATAAATTGTGAACTCAATACGTAACTATTATTGGTCGGTTCCTTTTAATTTTCTGCCAAATCATTCCGTCATGATTTGGCCTTCACAGTGTGTTGTGTGTTCTACTAAAGGTGGCATATACTTGGAAGTGGGGTGACATTCCTCTTTACACTGTTGGGAAACCCAAAGCAGAACTACTGCGAAGTTTGTAGAGTTATGTAGTTCATATGGTAAGCAATACACCAGCTCAAAAATTCAAAATTATGTTTATGTCGTTCATCATTACCATCATCATGCTAGAGCAACTGCAAAGATACACCCCAACTAAGAAGTTATATTACAACATCTCTTCGCAGCATTTGTGCCAGACGACATGGCGACAAGACTACCAGGAGAAAGATCACATCTCCAAACATTAAGGCTCAATTTCCAACAAAGTACAAATACCCTAGGAGTTATTGCAGCTCAAATAAATATACACCATTCCACTCAACACCTGTGCCAAATTTCAGACGTACAGGTGCTAGGAAATTGATTCTCCAACACATCTGTAAACTTAATTCCATTTAGAATGTTTTATTGTAAGAATATCTTTGGTCACATGCCTAGGAGAAAAGGTTTGCACACGAAAATGTCTGAAACAGCAGTTTTGAGTGAACAGTGAGAATTTACACCAGCTTGGATTAAATCAGAGGAAGGGAACTCACTGGGATTATGAAACAAGGGTAGTACACCTTAATCTTATGATGATCTCCAAGAATTATGGGTGGAAATGTCTGGCCTACATGGAAGCATCTGCGTAGTACCATGACCTGGAGAACTCCAACAACAAAAAAAGTATTATAGGCAGCAATAAGCAATATACTTCGATAAAAAAATCCAATGACAGCAAATCAAGGTCACCTGGCATTGGAGCTCCAAATGGTCGAGGATTATGGATAGGATGTTGGAACCCCATATTATTAGGTGGTCTATCAATCGGTGGCCGAAAATATCCTGTTACAACAAAATCACTAAACTTTAGTGCCTCCATTTGTTTGAGGCAGTCACACAACCTGAATACCACAATCTCTTCTTTTCTTTTAATGTAACAGAAATCTTAGACAAATCACTAAAATTACAAAAGGCGACCAACAATCAAGCAAATTGTGATGAGTATTTCAAACGCATAACTTGAAACTATAGGAATAGTCATTTTAACAGTTACAAATCCAACCTGCAGTGATGCTGCTGCTTTCTGATTTGTCAAATGGTAATTTGTACGCAACTGACGTGTGTTGAGTATCAATGATTGCTAAAATGGCTTCGATGTTGTTGATTCTGGCTTATGGCATGGGTCTATAACTATAAGATATAGGTCATAAGGACATATGCTTTCTTATTGTGTATGATTTTGGGTCAATAAGTAACCGTCATGACACATCTATATTCTTTTACTGTTCTCTTCAAACTAATGTTAGCATTGTGTTCTATGAAAAGGTGTTCAACTCTTGTCACGTCAAATCAACACAATCAGTACTACCAAGTGAGCTATGCACCTAAATTCTAAGTGTATATCCTCGGTATCATAAATATTAAGGCTTATTTTATCATGAACATTAAGTCTCAGTTCAACTTTCCAAAACCAACAAAATATGAAATACGGACTTGGAGATGCAGTATATAGAAGATTTAAAGCTAGTGCATGCATGTCTCGACAGGTAAAATAACAAGTATTTAAGATAGTTAACATGAGGGTACCCTTACCTTCGGGTACAAAAGGCGGTCCAGGACACGTGGGATTCCTCCCTCCACCTACCCACATACCATGCTGATTGTCTGTATTAAAATCACCCGAAGGTATCCTTCTTTGTTCATCCATACCATACGGTCTTTGACCATTGGGAAGAGGGGGCAAAGGGTATGGACGGGGATAAATATGCTGCTCTTGGTGCTGACCAGAGGGCTGTGGGTATGAGAAATGATTGGGTGGTGTTTGTGCAGGGGGAATAGGAGGATAAGGTCGATGAGGGTACGGAGTAGAAGGGGGACGAAATTGTTGGTTGGGTTGGGAAGCTTGAGGAACTGGATACATGTCATTGTGCCCATAATCAAAAGGCCTTGATGAACTGAATCCAGAATCATCATGCGGACGGCATGACCCAGGTTGCACAGTGCTTGATGACTGCTGGGGAAACATTTCATTTCTTACAACATTCCTAACATTGCCAGGGTGAGGAGTAATTCCAGCCGTTTGATGAACATGATTACCCTGCATTAAGAAAATAAATAAATGTGGTGACTGCAATTAGAGAAAAGTAACAGAACATTATTTCCAAAATACTTACACTGGGAGGCCTCCAATTTTCTTGAGGTGGAGGAGGATGATAAGGTACTGGTGGTGAGCAAGATGACAAAGAATGTGGAGGCGGAAAAGATGGTTGAGGTGGCATTAATGGCTGGGGAGGGGGCATCGTTGATTGAGGTGGAACTGACGGTGGATATGTAAATGAAGGTTGAGGCGGCAATGATTGTGGAGGTAGTAATGTTTGTGGTGGAACTGGAACTGGAACTGGTTGGAAAGGTAGAGGTGGCTGTGACGACAGATGATGTGGTGGAGGCGAGGGTGGTGGAGGAGGTGGTGGTGGTGATGAAGGTGGTAATGGTGGTGGAGGCGGTGGAGAGTCCAAAGGCAACGGTGGAGAGCCAAACGGCAGCGGGGGAATCTCATTTGGAGAATCTGTTGTTACTTTCAACGTACAATCCGAATCCATCTGTCTAGATTCTAAATTGGATGAACCATTCCGAGCCGTATTTCTCTCATTCTTAGGGGAACCAGAAACATCTTCCATTTCGAGCTCACCATCAACATCCTTTAAGATGAGATGCCGCCTATCATTTGGAGTAACCGCACCTTGTTCTAGCCCTTCTGTAAACCCAGCAACATCCAAGGATAATTTATCTCCCAACTCTTTAAGCATACTGCTAGGAAACTCGTCTTCATCCTCGAATACACTAGACGATAGAAACCCAGGCAACTCAAATGTTGCATTGCTGAAAGAAATACCAACCAGAGAAGTATATGTTAAAACAAAAATGCTACCACACCTAACAGCGAAAGAGATACGGAAAATGCCCCTACAAGACAAGTGCTCAAATAGCACATTTAAAAAAAAGAAGGGGGAAGAAGAAAGGAGAAGATATGTCTTCATGATGCACGCAAATAAAATCTACCAATTTTTTCACCAAGAAGCCCCTTAGTTAGAAGATATGGGAACATCAAATGACCCAAGTTGAAATTAAGTGTATGAAATATACAACTGATACAGCTAAAATTATTATTAGACTTAGGTTGAAGGATAAGAAAACCACAGATTCCTGTCACCGGATTATTTTTCTTGTGACGGAGTAAATGAAAAAACAAGAGTAAATACAACCTCTGGAAGCTAAGAACCAACATACCTCCCATACTCATCAACAAGCATCCCCTCCATTTCTCTAATTGGATCATCTATAGCACGCTCTGTTCGAGACGGCCGTCTATGAGAAATTCCAGTTATCATGTCATCATTAGGAAATCCAAAATCCTCCATGTAACGTCGAAGAACAGATTCAGGCAATATCTTTCGCTCAAGCCATAAGCGCAATACCTGAGAAAGAAAATTGTCGGTTTACCCGCTTCCAAGTAAGAGACTACCTTAAGTACAGTTTAACAAACAATTACCTTGACACAGTGACGGCGATTCTCCTTAGCTCCAGCAGGAACAGCAGCACCTAATAGACGTGGCAATGCTGCTTGCACTGAAGGAATATAAGACGAGCCCGCAATACCTGGGTTCAAAAGCTTATCAAAAAAAAAAAAAAACGTGTAGAAAGTGTACTCACAGTTCGGTGGAACTACTTAATCAAATGACTTCCAAGTGAATTAGCCAAACCAGGCGTTGAGACATTGTCACGGGGAAGAAAACAACACAGACATCTTTTATTACAAAAAAATAATATTTACAACGTGAAATATATCATCCATAATGAAAATGTACCACCTAGAACTGAGAGGTTGAGTTAATACAACATCCTCATACCTTTCTGACTATGTGAAATTTGTGTAATAGAGTCCACTAGAAAAAACAGATCAACTCTGCGATGAAAACTGGGTTCGTTCTCCAGCTTTCGAATAAGAATTTCCACGATCTGCATGTGACCAATGACTTTCTACGTTAGAATTCACCTAGAGAACATCATTGCTTGCAGATAACATAGCAAATATAAGTTTTGTAACACAAACATCCACGCAATTGCCTAGTCTCTAGAATCCTTCTTGAATTCCATGGATGAGAACCACATGATGCCATTAGTAGATATCGTACGACATTTTTTGCTTTATTAAAAGTTACAAAAAGCAATTTGTTTTAAATCATAATCCATCCCACGAATACTTTAAAAAAGAATGTTCCACGCTCGACAGAATTCTATATTACTCTTTTTGACCCACTAGTCCAGAACTTAACCAGCAAGAACTTGAAATATCTTTGAAACCCCTTAGCAAGGTTTAAAATTTCCAGTAGATACATAATCTCCAACACTCAGAACAACATACAGGATCCTGCACCTCTAACACCCAGCTATAAATTACTACATTCATCAAAAGAGCATGTGGTTTAAGACTAAAAGAAAAGGCGCAAACGGTGACGGTAAGACGATATACTCCCTCCGTCCCATAAAAAGAGAAAGTAGTAACCAATGAACTGCAATATTTGATGACCTAATGTGGACTGACTTATCTGGGAAAATGATATAATGTAATTTAAATGACCAATGGAAAGGTATATGATACACAATATATTGCATCACTCACCTCACTAGCGATACCATGCTTTGCACAGTCAATGGCATGGCGAGTAGCACGTCCAATACTGTCCTTTGTCCTTGACAAGGTCTCAATCATTCCTTCGAAAGCATCTCGAGCAACAGCAGCCTCAGTACAACCACTTAATGACTCCACAGGTGCCCGATTTCCTGAACTAACTCCACCCTCTTCCACATCTTCAGGAGTCAGTTGATGTTGTGATGTGAACGGACGGGAATGAGGAGAGCCTATAGCTGAGTGAGAATAATATCCATTTGCGTCAGTTTGTACTATTATGCTAGAGGCAACTGCCAAACCCGGACCAGGGCTTCTCCCCTGAAGCAAAGAACCAGAGGATATGAAAGAGGGAAGAAGATTATCATGTGAGAAGGATTGCAAGTGAGCCTGTTTCCTTTTTGCTTGAGCTGCAGCAATAAGATTTTTCATAGACGTAACAGAATCTTCAAATTTGGAATCTAACAATGTAATGGCTGTTTTATCCTCTTTCGCAGCTTCCAATCTGCAGATACACAAGCAATCACACATTTATCCTGAGATGAAAATGTTAAATGACAAATAAATTTTACCTCTAGAAAAGCAAGACATTATACACATACCTCTCAAGGAAAGCATCAGTATCTGTGGTGCTTTCCACTTTCACTCGCACGTTGGAGGTAATCCTTGAAGTTTCAGATGAAGATGTAGGCCTGTGTTTCTGGGACACCACTTGATTGGAAGAACGCTTTAAACTATAAGAAGTCTGAGCTGAGCCTTTATTTGACCCTGCCTGGGACGATCCACATGGTCTGACTTGAGGTTTGATGGGTCTAAGCTCTAGCTCCTTAGCTTCGGCAACAGACCCTAAGGAGGTTTTAGGGGTAGTAGGACAGCTAGACTCCTCCTTCAGAACTGATTTCTGAGTTCCTAATTTTCCAGGACTAGGGGTGACATGCAGAGCCTTTGCCTTTTTCAGCTTCTTCTCTTCAGTTTCACTTGCACTTGGTGATGAAGTCTCATTCGACGGCTTGATAGGTAATATACCATCCTCGGATAAATTGGTCGGTCTGGCTAAATCAGAACTTTCAACTTTAACTCCAGCAACTTGTTTGGTAGACTCGACATGAGTTGGCGTCTTGATCTTATTTACTTTTTCATCTTCGTCTTCGTCATCATCCAACCTTAGAAGTGCTCTCCGTCTAGAATGAACTTGAACGGTAGGGGACCTAACATTATTGATTCTCGACATTTCCTTCTTATCTGAGTCAGACATAACCTCTACTGCCCGACGGCGTCGCTTCGATAAAGGTAGAACATCCTCATCGTTTGGCAAGGTAGATCCAACATTACGCATCTCAGTTCTTGATTTTGAACGCTCTTCAGCTTTCTTACCCGATGAGGGTTTTTTAACATTTGTATGCTGTGGAATTCCTTTGTTGCCAACAACAGCCGGCGAATCTTTCTTTCTTCTTTCCACAATGGACTTTTTAGCAGCAGGGGTAGTGTTTACTTCGGTGTGTTTTGGTCTTTTGGCAAAATGCAAATCCTCAGCAGTATCCAACCTATGCTTTCTATCTCTAGGCTCCGCATTCTTTTCCCTGCGATCTCCAGAAGACAAAAGCCCATCTTTGCCCTCTTTCTTAGACTTGACTATAATTTCATTGTCAACATCACGAGAACCAGACGTTTTACGAGCTGGCATGTCATGCTTTTTAGCTTTTATGAGGCTTTTGTCTTTCTTCCGACTACTACTGATATCTGGATCATATTTTACGGAGCCGGGAGATTTTCCCTTCAAGCTACTGCAAGGGGGGGTTTTTCTTTTCCCTCCATCTTTAAGATGTTCTCTAGATTCAGTGACATCAACATCACCATTTAGGTTATCATTTCCCGAAGGCGAAACTGCTGAATGCTTCTTATTCTGGACTTCAACCATACCCTGTCTTTTCTTTTCTGGAACAGCTACCACTTTCTTATTCCTGTCACCGTTTGTGACTGCCTTCTGTCCACTGCTGCACCGCTTTGTTCCAATTGCCACAGCTAAAGTAGGAGAACTATCATCAGCCAAGCTAGTAGAAGGATCAGCATCAGAAGCAGAAGCATGGTCACTACCGGCTTCCGATTTTCCTGAAATGCTCTCTACCTTCTTGAGTTGAGAATCACCAGTCGCCTTACCATCCTCATCTCTACAACCAGATTCTTCTTCTATTGGGGAAGCATTATCTGTCTTGTGTGCCTCGTGCTTCTGCAAATGTATCCCGTCATTAGATGCATTGTTTTCCTTACCAGATATAGTTGGAGAGACTTGTTTCGCATTACAAGAAACAATAGGCTTTACATCCTTGCTGACACTCTCACCCTCCCCATGTGGACATTCCTCGGATACAGATACTTCATCGCCTAAGTCCTCTTTACAAACACCTTCCTTGTGCTCAGCCGCCTCAACCTGGTCGTTCAAGTCAACTTCCCCACCCTCAACCAAGGGAACCTCTTCACCTTTACGTTCATCTGAATTCTTTTGCTGAAGATCTTCAAAAGCTTTGCAGATCTCGTTTACAGCACGGGAAAAATCACTAATGGCCTTACCTTTAACTGTCTTGCTTTGGCATCGTGCTGATAATTTATTCTTAGTCTCATTAGTAAAGGCTTGTATATCAGCAGGGGCTACAAATGCACTGCATAATCAGAGAGGGGATTATTAAGATCATAAAGAACCCTAAATGGGTGTTACGATATGATGAACTAAAAGGCTGAAGTCTGAAGAACATAAGATCGAACCAAAACAGAAAAAGTCCAGCCACAAGACATTAATATTCCCATGTGTTTCTTTTTACCATCAAAGACCAGTTCGTGATGGTGCATGAGTTACGAGAATGTACACAACTCAATTTTAGGGGCTTCAGGTGCCTAAGTACTAAGGAATCAGACATCCTTTATGGTTTACATGAACTTGGAATAAATGAGAAGTAAATAACAAACAAACTTGACAGTTGATTAAATGAGGGTAACTTTTTCACAGGTAACATATAAGCCACTAATCACATTCAACTGCTTCGAGATTCCTCCAAAGTTGGCACTCACTGTGCATTCTAAGGAACATAACTTAAATTTTCTTTCATCGGTAACTGGAGTTGTAATTATGTACCTAGAGTTTGCAATAAAACGGCAGATAGACTAGCTAAATCTGTACGTAAGTTATATGTTCTGTTGGAGAATGGTGGCATGAGCCTCCAGAAATTCTCCTTGTAAATCTGACTCCGGATGTATCTTTTACTACTGTTTAATAATAATCTTATTAAAGATCAGGCTTAAGCATTCTGAAGACAACAACCCCTAACAGATGATAATAAGCATTTCAACACAAACCAGTTAGGAACTTGGGGATCTGTTGGACAAGGGAAGGCATCATTGCTCAATTCTGTATACCAGTGATATGAGACCCACTGAAGGCTGCTAATGTTATTACCTTGTGCAATGTATAAAGTGAAGGTATATTTGCCATGGTTTACCAAAGTTTCTATCGTATGTCAAGATAGGGATGAAAATAATGATTAAATGATAAAATTAGTACTCAGCAAGCATCAATCATGCTTTGAAAATAGAAGTTTCCAGCAGCATAAAGAGAGCACAAACATGTGAAGATTAGATAAACTACTTACATTTCAGCAGTTCCAAAGAATTGAACGAAGTATTTTCTAGGATCTGGACCACGCTCCCAGTCTTCAGGTCGGCTTATCTGTTAGATTTAAACACACACACAAGTAAACAATCAAAATCAATATATAATATCAGAAGCGTTCTAAATTGACAAACTCAAACATCAGATGAATCCATTAGATGTCTTAGTTAAGGATTCCACCAATAAACTAACTTGGACACTACTAAACCAAAACCTAATCTATCTATTGAACAACCTTCGTCCAATCTCCCATCCTAGTACGACAAAGTTGCAATAGATTTCAATCCAAGCAATTGAGAAATAAATCAGAAACTGATAACCAAATTAACAAACTGTTCAAGACCTGTGTTTTCATCATCATCCAATCGAACCCTACAAACTAATCTCCCCCTACTACTCCCCAAGTAGTAGTAAGTATGAAAACATCAAAATTTGAGTAGAGAAAAGAAACCCTAGCACATACCTTTGCTGGCCATGCAGGAAAACCTTTAACCTTAGCAAGAACCAGATCCCCTAAACTTAACTGATTCTTCGCTTTGTTTCTATTTGCTCCTCTTTTACGCCCCGGAGCCATGGCGATACAACCCTAATAAAAATCCTCAACTTCCCACAAGTATTTCTTCACAAACAACAAAACCCTAGAAATCTGACAAATCAATATACCAAAAAAATCACCAAAACGACAATTTTCTGAGATTTATGAAAGAGCGATAAGATGAAGTTGAAGGGGCAATATCTGTGTGTCGTCTAATGTGGAGAAATCCAACGATGATGATCAGTAAGCAATGAAGAATTAGGGTTTTTCTTCTGCATTTCGATTGAAAACGAGTTTACGAGAATACGAAGAAGCGGAAAGAAAAGAAAATTATGAGGAAAATGTTTTTTCTTTTTTTTTTAGGGGGTTTTCAGAAAAGAAAAGAGGAATTTGGGTTCTGAAAGAGGAAAAAGTAATTTATTTGCTTGTGTTTTTTTCTTGTAAGTATTATTTTTGCAGTAAAAAACAATTTATTAACCTGGGCTAGTTTGTGTCGGTCTCTTTTTAACTATAGTTAACGTTGTGTCGATTCAGAATACTGAGTTATCAAGTTAAACTCACCGAGCCAAGAATGATTTCATTCGCTTGACCAAGAAGAGCAGAAAGGTGGACATTTAAGACAACTGAATTCAACCCACTAATTGAAAAGTACGGTTGTTGATCAAAGAGATTTTTTTTTTTTTTTATTTTGATTAATTGTTTGAATTCAGAAAAATTGAGCTTATGGATCCACTAAAAAGCTTCAACGATTCTTAATCTTTACTTTATCTGCTAAATCTAAGTTCGGAATCAGTGAAAAAGAATTTTCTCAAACATATAGGTGGTGTGACAAACATACGTAAGTGATTTTTAAATTTTGCGCTCCTACACACATCCTATTCTTCACAGGTAGGAAACAAGAGTTGAAGGCAAAATGATAAAAGTGGTGGTGTCAAACCTGGCTAGTTTCATTAATGAAAAAACAATTATGCTCTAAGAATATAACTATCTACGTTTGGAAAACTTGTAATGCAAACAATCCATTCGGCACAAACATTCACCATTGTCAATTCCTAGCAAGAGGTACAAGGATTACAGTACTCATTTGAAGCTGGGCAGACGTGATAAGTTAACCCTGCTCTGGATGTGCGGCGGCATTTCTCTTTCTAACAGTCAGAATCACATATTACGAGGCCGTTTGATGACTTTTGGTCTATTACTAGGTGGTTTGACTTTGTATATCCGAATAATCCAGTTGGAAGTCGTAAAGGCCTCTTCCAAGTGCTCAAGCTGCACATTTTTGTTTCCAATTTCAACTCCCCGAGCACGATCATACCTGGTGTAAATCAAGATATTAGGCATTAAGGCCCCAAAAGAATAAGAACTAGAAAATGCAGAAGGTACATAGAATGCCTATGAGAAAGAGTAAAGTCTTCAATGATTGAAACAAAATTAAGGTCCACAATAACAATCACTCTCGACTTGGTTTTGTAAAACCATTCAACCGACGCAACCAACATTAAAAATATATACATGAAAAATAGCATTCATTTTACTAGAAATCGAGACGATAAATAAGACGATTTGACTTTTAACTGCTTTAAATAAACTAGGTTGCAGTAAAATCACTTCATTCATAAAGGATTCAATTTGCAATTGTTAGAATCTCTTGCTATTATGACATTGTTAGTCATCAGTGAAGTATGGACAGCAAGTTTGTAGAAGGCTCTCAAACTTAAATGCTCCTACAGCCGTGAAAAAAAGATTCCCCTTCCCAGAAGATCGAAGTCTGATTTTTCAAATATTCATCTATGTAGCAGTAGCTGTTTTCAATTTTTAAAAGATAAAACTCCTCTGTACTTTTTTTTCTTTCTTTTTTGGATGTTTCTAGTATTGCATGCTTTCCCAACGTTACTATACAATTTTCACAGAAACTGAAGAAGGGTAATACTGCAAAAATAAAAATAAAATGGCACATACCCAGGAGGTTTACTATATTCTGTTGTCAGCTCTCCAAACCGGTAATAACAAAGCTTGTACCTAATGATCACAAAACGATGCAATAAATTAGATGAAATAGGCCTAGAGGCATTACACAATAATTCAACTAGGAACACATTATTGACTGATTGAAGAAAGAGCTTGAAAATGTATATGTAAGGGATAAGCTCACCAGTGTCTAGATTTTCCATTAACAAAATTTATTTTTAGCGAAAAGCAGGGAAACAAAGGTTTAGTGACACTAATTCCTGACAAATGATTGGCTTGCTTTACTTGTAAGTGATCTGATGACTGTATGTACATGGGTTATTAGTTATTACAGAGAGTTTAAAGTCTAATCCAAGTAAACAGAAAAATCGCGAAACTAAGAGATAACAGTTTGGTAGACAATGCATGGACCCCCAAGTTTCAGACAGGAGTTGAGCAGGTGACTTCACTAAACATGGTTGTCATGCAATACATACCAAATAAATAGAACCCATGTCAGGGTGGGTGATCCGACATACGAGTAGTCGAGTATGTGTATTAGTACAGGTCTTAGCAGCAAAAGTGTGATCCAACCAACAGAAAGGACAAAAGTGAAAAATGGACAGATCCACAGCAACTCATTGAAAAAAACAATTTAAACAAGCCTTCTATATGGTATTCATCTATAACTACCCATCGGCAGACAAAATCAAAGTCAATACCTTGGAAAATCCAAACCAGGAATGCATATCAATAGTTACATCATGGCAAGGAACAAAAGAAAAAAAACTGCAACCATCGCAATCCAAATATAACTAGTCTAGCCAGCTCAGCTACTTACATCAGACTGTTCAACATCTTGGGTGCGGCACCCTGATCAATCCGATATTCGCCATTTACAAGGTAGTCGGATTCCTTGATGACAGGATAAACCCCGCCTCCAATACGCACCATCCACAGAAATCTAATACAGCACATGAGTGAATCAATATGAGAACAAGTTTGGCATGCCAAAAATAGGTAGCTAAATAAGACAAAAAAATAAAAGAGCTGACATGTGCAGCAGGTGACCTGAGAGTACACGCCTACGAAAACCAACATTTTTGCACCATTAAACCAGCTAGAGATACTATATTGTATTGGAAAAGATACACATCCGCTAGCGGACCACTTTCTAGAATGAGCATAAACCTTCAATGAACTAAGGTGACTAAGTAGATCTAAATAAAACTACAAATAGGGCAGTAAAAGATGAATAATTTTGTGTCAACACTGTTCTTCTTGCAGTTTTTAGTAAATAAAGATAACAGTTCGCCTAGAAAAACCTAATACAGGAAGAAGCTAATTGGTCATTTCATTTTATTTGACTAATGCATACAATCTGAGAAATAATTGAGCTTCAAGTACAGAACAATCTTACTTGTTAATATCATCAGAAGAATAGCCAGTAACACCTCCAAATACGACCAGTACATAATCCACATCCAGCGATCTCATTATCTCATATGCCTCACCTTCATCAGATGCCATCGCACGCCCTACGGTGGCAATATGTGTATTGTTCCAGGTGTTATTGTCTACAATAACGGTCCGGTTTCCCATGGCAGTGATTTGATACCCGTAATCCCACCAGGACATCACCTTAGCATCTGGAGGTGTATTCTGCCGAAGCCAAAAGTATGCCTCTCGATAATCGTCAAAAATGACCCTGCCTCCATTAGCACCCCTTGCAGCCAACACAATCGAGGGAGATGAATATGCCTCCGATGTAACCCAGGTGCAGTGGAGAGCATATCTGCTTAGCAAGTAAAACGCTCCTACGAGCAGAGCAATTGCTACATTTTTTCCGAAAGGTGGAGATTGATCGAGTGAATTCTGTTAATGCAACTAATGTGAGTCATATCTTTGAAATGGCATGTTCATGGGAGCAAATAATCAGCACACAGTGCAGTTGAAGCATAACTGTTTCAGAACATAATATATTGTCCTAGCTAATGTCTTGTTCGTGTTACGTAAGTGCAACAGCTTCGCAGCTGAAATTCTGTACATGTTTATGAGATTCATCATGTTGAGACCACCTCTATCAATCAAATCTTAAAAACTATATGGCAAAAAAGTACCATTATGTACTAATAACATCTAAAGTAAAAACATTTAACCACTATAATAGGCCCCCCTTACGATAAGAACCTATCTCTAACCCTGTTTTAAAGCAGCCTGCTTTTCCAGCATCAATATCAGTGTCGTACGATAGACTTGACAGAAAAGTACCATTTTTAGCCCATCACAGCATGAATCTTTTATATTTCCATGTTAACACTTAAATCGTCCTATAAAACCTGAACCTTCGAACTGGAGGATAGGAAGATATAATCATAAAAATTAAAATCTACATTACATTCCAAAAATAAATAAATAAAAAGGACGCATTAGGCAATTAACATTCAAGTCAAGACAGAGACCCTCACCTTAGATGACCCTTTTGAACTACCACTTGTCTTGCCAGAGCCACTGAGAAGACTCCTGCTCTTTGTTCGTATTAATGAAGTTAAATTCTTTATGGTGGCAGAGACTGCAATAGCACTAATAAGGCACATTGCAGGTGTTGCAACGAGAATTAACCGAACCATCACACTAGCAAAATACATGCTCGTCAATCCATACATGACTATGAAAATTGTCGTATCTGACAACTTCTTGAAGCAGAAGTACAACCCTGCTGGGAACAGGATGAGCAAGATGTGGAAGTCAAACATAAAAGATGACCATGCCGTCGGCTGATGCTCAGATACAGAAGCAATAATTGGAATGAAATCCTTTGCATAGGTGGGGTCGAGTAAAGAGTAAAATCGGCCTGTCCATGGAGAAATATAACCAGAGGCCATCCCAGCCCCAAGAGCCAGAGCACCCACACCGATTGAACATGTCACTGTGAACCTCAAGAAGAACTGAAATAGCTTTGTGTCGCTTAACAAGTGCTTTACCCAACCTAAGAAGTAAACTACCTGTAACAATATTCGAAAATTAATAAATAAGTGATAGGTAACCGCTCAACTTCAGACGTGAGTATGGGCAAAATTCAAATTGCAGAGTTAATATCAGTAGGAGAACTAATACCCTGGGATCGTGACTACATTCACTTTAAACAAACGGATTTACAAGATCTGTGTAATAATGGAAGAGCTATTACCATTTCTACAGTTACACAACATGCGAAATTACCTCAACACTAGGATTCTCATTCTGCTATCCGGAAAAGAAAAAGAAGATAATATCCTACAGATATCTTCAAAATATACATTTCAATGAAAATAGCATGATAATTGTGGTTATAAATGCATGCATTTGCGAAATACAGTGCTTGGTGGGTGACCCATCTATCATGCTATATAGAGCTCATTTTGATGGCAGCCGGAACAAGAGAAGCAAATTTGATAAAAGAAAAAGAAACCTGCATCAAGAAAAACACTCCCATAGCCGCCATATGCTCCCCAGACTGAACATGCTGAAATCCAACAAACTGAATCTGCATTGCGAGTAATGATCCCAACACGTACATGCAATTATATGCTATATACAATCTCATCGAAAACTTCCCAGTGATTAGAAGAACCAACACATATAGCGGAATCAAGTTAATAATAAAAACGTAACCTCCCCAAGCTGACACCATATAAAAGTAGCCAAAAGCCGAAGCTAAACTCCATGAAAGAGAACCCGTATTAACCGCCTTAACAAACAAATAAAAAGTAAGCACCAGCGCAAAAATAGCAACTCCTTCATTATCATATGATCCAGCAACTGACCTAGATATATAACCAGGACAAATGGCAATTAACGCCGCAGCAACAAGACCAGCACCAGAATCCCATATCTCTTTCCCAAAAAAGTATGCAACAATAGTTGTATTTGATGCGAAAAATGGAGCTGTTAAAACACAAACTTCACGAATATGAACTGCAAATCTCAAAAACCTAAGTGTCCAATAGATTAAAGAAGCAGTGACCATGAGCCCTGGATATAAAGTTCCACCAATAATTCGACCTAATGGATACCAACTCTCAGAATCAAACCAATTCCAGAATTCATAAAACCCCTTTTCAGTAAGATACAATGTTGTTCTATAATTAAAGTATGGATCAAATTCATGTATCATACTCTCATAACGAAGAACACTAAATAACCTCGTTATAAATGCTAATATGTAAACAAGCCCAAGAATACTAACACGAATCAGTACTTCTTGTTGCTTAGTTTTCAATTTTAGGTTCTTGAGAGATAAACCAGAGAAAAAACTGTCTCCAGTACTGACATTTGCTGCTGCTGATGGTGTTGTGGAGGGTTGATTAGCTGATCCACTCATGATGATGATGATGATGCAAAATTGAAGAAACTAGAAACCCTAAAAAAAATTACCAGGACTAGTAGATCATTAGAGTGAGAAGAAGTAGGAGGGATTCTCCATAGCTTTAAGGTTATACTGAAATGCTACTAACTGTTTAATGGAATGATTCAATTACAGTTTCCTTGTTCGGGAAGAAGATCCGAATAGAAGTGAAGAGATGAAATTTTGAGTCGATGTAAGAAAACACACATGTGTACTGTATAGTGGAAAGGGTTTTAAAAATATCAGGAATTTACTGTGGGGCAACTTGAGTCCCTTCGGTGGATTTGTGATAATTACACCCCGATAATTACACCCCAGATTTAGTCCCTTTGGGTTAGATTTGAGCAAGGATTTTCTGTTTTTTATGAATAAAAGTAGAGCAATTTGTAGTTTTAGGTTTTGTTTTTGTTATTTTTGGTGTCTATGGACACATTTCTTCGCTATTTGGGCGATATTCTCTTCGTCTTTGGGACGATTTTCTCTTCGCTCTAATAGTGATTCTCTCAAATCTCCATGGTGTTTCTTGGCTTGTTATTCTCGATTCATCAAGAACATCAATGATTCTGCTCGGATTCGCTTTGGATTCATCCTCAACAAAAGGGATTTAGGGCATCCGGATTCGTTTGGATCTACAAGATTTTGGGCAAATTACTCCATTTTATTTGGAGCATCTCTTATTGAAGAAGAAGATAATTATTTCAAATGGTCGGAGTTGATTCCGGTTCACACCATCTTTCGTCAATACTATTTTTGGTACAAAAATTGGATATCTTTGCGGTGCATGGCTCTTTCTCTTCGCGATGTATTTGCAATTGGTGTCATCATTTGTATTTGGGTTTTGATTATCTTGTATTTTGGTGTTTTTGATAATCTTGTAAGCAATCATGTAATCACTATTTTGGTTTGAATGAATTGAAATGTGATTTTCCAAAAAAAAAAAAAAAGATAATTACACCCCGATATATTGAAATACAAAATTGGTCAAACAGACCAAAATAGAAAATTCCTGGGTGAAATAGATTCTTAGGCCTATTCCTATGTACATGCCAAAAAAATGGTGTTTGGCATGCCAAACCATTTGCGCTACTATAGGGAAACCGCAGAGCGATCGAATCCCTAGCGAGCGATATTGACAATATCGACAGCGATAAAGTCGTTATCGCTGTCGATATTGTCAATATCGCTCGCTAGAAAGAATATCGTTGGCGGTACAATGGTTATCGCCAAGTAGTTATTCTGAAACGGCTAGCTACCCCATGGTTCCTATATATACGCAATTTTACCTCGATAAAAAACTCACACCTGCTTCATTCTCAATTTTAAGCTTCATTTAAAATTGATATTACTCCTTCATTCTCAATTTTAAGCTTCATTTACAATGTCGAGATCCAATGAAGAAAGAGATATTATGAATAGGTTGATTCTGACAAAGAAAGTTATCGTATGAGGTTGCAAGAAATTGACGAAGAGGAAGTTGAAGATGATAAACTGATCGAAATTTTGATGCTTGTACACACGGGTCAAATACCAAGAGTTCCAAAGCCCAAAGAAGTATTATCAAGAAGATATACGTATCGAGGGAGGGAATTTTACCATCAGAAGCTCATGCACGATTATTTTCTTCCCAATTGTTTGTACTCTGATCAAAATTTTCAAGGTTGATTCTGCATGCCTCGTCATCTGGTTAAAAAGATTATTGAAGAGCTTTGTCGAGTGGAACCTCAATTCAATTATCAGTTTGATGCATTGAATATTAGAGATCATAGTCCTGAACAAAAATTTACTTCGGCTTTAAGGATTCTAGGTTATGGCACTCCAGCGGATGCGAATGATGAGTACCTTCGTATGGGTAAAATAACTTCTTACACTTACCTTTCGTTGTTCTGTGAAGTAATTATTAATCATTTTGGTCCAACATATTTACGCAAACCAACCGACGAAGACGTCAGACAAATATTAAGGGAGAATGAGGAAAGGGGATTCCCAGGAATGCTAGGTAGTCTCGATTGTATGCATTGGGTATGGCATGGATGCCATGTTTATTGGGCTGGTGAATATAAAGGTCATTATCCAAAACCAATAGTTATCCTTGAAGCTGCTGCTTCTTATGATTGTTGGATATGGCACGCTTTTTTTGGTCTTGTGAATCCATTTTACAAATAATTGTAGAAGAGCTATGATAGTTTTAGATTTGAAAAGTATTGAGAAATTAAGAAATTTTAGAGATTTAGAATTTCTGGTGTGAGTTGAAATGAGTTTGAAATCAGGTATTTATAGAGTGGGGAAATTGCAGCCGTTAGATGAAGATCTTCTGAGCGATTATCATACCAGCGAGCGATAGCTTGACCGTCGCTGGTGACTGGAAGACCATCGAGTGATATGCTGACCATCGAGCGACCAAGACTCTATTGCTCGCTGGAAACTCTGTCGTGTATGTCAATATGCCAGAAATAACATATTGGCATATGAGTTTGCCAGTTTGGCATACCCATAGTGGGTGCATATATGCCAAATATCATGTTTTGGCATGTGCATAGGAAGAGGCCTTAGCGTTTGATATTGTTTATATAGCCAAAAATCAGAAATATACTGTTTATATAGCCAATTTGGATATTTCACCCAGGAAAATTAAAATAAAAAAAATATGTCTTACCTAAAATACCCCCTAACCTTTTAAACCCTTCTTTTCAAAAAGAATTTATTTCTCTTTCAGAAACTCCTCGTCCCTCACATCTCTTCCTCACCTGCAGAATTCTATCGAAAATAAATTCAGAGCTCGTGTCTTTTTCAGATCTGGTTTATCAATCATGGTGATTAACGATTGTTGAATCGAAGTTTAGATTACTCCACTTTCAAGTCATCTAATATCATCAACAACCAGTAACGCAAATCAGTAAGTTTCAAGTTTCAATTAATCCAATTTTGATTTCGTTTTTGTCTAATTCTTTGTAATGCATATCTGGGTATGTCGATTTTGAAGTTTCTCTATCAATTTTTGGTTTTAGTTGTTGATTTTGATTATCCAGGGTTTTACTAATAACCAATTTTTGGTTTTAGTTGGTGCTTGTAAACGTGATTATTTGTTTATATCCAATCGATTGATTGTTCATCAAAGTAAATTTAGTTTAAACCTGCTAAAACAATACATAGATGCAATCCAAATTGATTAAAGTGATTTGTAGTTTTTCATTGTTTTGGAAGTGAACGGAATTGGTATAATATCATCATGTCTATGTGTTTGATTAGAGTTTGCTTACAATTTTTGCTCAGAAGAAAGCTCTAACTGGTTGCCATGATGAATATGGGTGTCACGATTGATTTTCCACTTTTTTAAAGCAGGATGAAACCAGTTTGCAATTCCATATTTTGCAAGAACAATACATATATAATAAAATCAATCAGGAGCTGATGATAACAGTTTTCAAACGACAAAACAAAAGCATATATGAATGTAAATGTAAATGTGTCTATTCTTTCATTTACATTGTCCTTATTTTCACTATATCTAAAATCTGAATAATTATAACATTTGATGGATGCACAGCTCTGCAGTGGGGGTAGAGCTAACACCTCTTGCAGAAACAATAAGAACCCTAAAAATACCAATTATTTAAGTAGTTGTTATTGTTTCATATAAGATTTTGTCGCCTGCCTTATTTATTATGAAGATGACAATCATTTGATGGTTGAAAGTTACTGACGTAGCAAAATGATAAAGAAAGTAGGAAAACATGTTCGTACAGTCATCCATCTGGATTATTTTTTGCTAGGTTACGGTCCTTGATTTTTTTTTACTATACTTTTTAAAATAGCTTGAATGACACTTAGCCAAGAATTCTTTTTAGTAGATGCGCCAGTAAGTGATCTTACAATTGCAGGATAACTTGGCACAGTAATTCCAGCACTAGTAGTTAAAATATGAACATTATCTTGAGTAGAAGTTTTCATTGACTGTGGTGGAATAAATTAACCAATGTGGGTTTGAGTGCCATTCTCGATGGCTGCCTGCACCTTGAATCTATCGACCTTGAGATGAAGTTACAGTTTAACTGAAGCTTAGAAAATGGCTAGTAAAGGTTGAGGTGCGGGTGATGATTGAACTTGAAATGAAAATATGTTTTGAATGTTGTTGTTATTGAAAAGTTGTACTGAAGTTGTAAGCGTCGGCATATGGATCAGTTTTTTTTATGTATTCAACGGAATAATAACATTAACTCCATTCATATACTTGTTGCAGATACTTTGAATTCTCAAATTCTTTCTATGGTTTTGCATTCTACTGACTCATGTTCAATTGCAGATACTCTTCATTTTTTTATGCTAAAACTTGAATGCATTCAGGAACAACACATATTAAAGCAGGATGAAACTGGTTTCATCCTGCCTATTCTGTAAAAAATAATATTTTTGGCCAGGGTGAAACTGGTTTCATCTTTCACATTCTGACAAAAAAAAAATTAACCTGCACACTCTGAAAGAAGTTTTATACAGGCTAGGATGTAACTAGTTTCATCCTAGCCTGGTTACATTCTGACAAAAAAAAAATTATACAGGCTAGGATGTAACCATTTTCATCCTAGCCTGGTTACATTCTGACAAAAAAAAATAGTTTATACAGGCTAGGATGTTACATTCTGACAAAAAAAAAAGTTTTATTCAGGCTAGGATGTAACCAGTTTCATCCTAGCCTGGTTACATTCTGACAAAAAAATATAATCATGTTTGGTTTCATCCTGCATATTCCATATGATGAACTCTAACGCCCTTGGAGATTTGCTACATTCGACCTTTCCCACCTTTCCTTGTTTGATCGCCTCAATGAAGTTCCAAAATTTAGTCTTCCTTAATACAGCCTCTTGTATTTCTGTAAGTACCAGTGAACCCAGCAACTCAATTGTTGGTTTCATGTTTGCTCGGAACGTTTTCTTTCCTTCCTTTTCGGCATCCACATCATCCATATTCCTAGTGCTTGATTCAATACCCACGTTCACATCATGCTTATTCTTAGTTCTTCTTTCAGCACCATCATTCTTCTTACTCTTCTTGCTAATGATTCCTGCAACAATTTGGCATAAAACCAGTTAAATCATATTTTAAAATATGGATGAAACTCAATTACATCCTATCTTCAAAGCTAGATGAAACCCAGTTTCTGCAGGAATCAGATGAAACCCAGTTACATCCTATATATTAGAGCTAGGTGAAACCAATTTTCTGTAGGTATCAGATGAAACCAACTTACATCCTATATATTATACATGTTAACATGGTCTAAAGAATCAAATACAAGGAGTTTACGCTGATATCTACGTTGTTATTAGTCCCATAATCATTAAAATTAAGACCACCAATATATGCAATCTGATTTGCATATATTGCAAAGTACACTATATAAGAATCCACATCATTTCAATGCCATATACACTCAGCCATATACAAAAGTACTACTATAATCATTTACGCAATACAACAAAAGCATTTGCGCAAATGATTTAACAGAATGAAACACATACAACCGTTCTGAATATAAACCACTTTCATCCAACACAGTTTCTTTACAACCTAATTATTAGAATTATGTACACCAACAGATGCAAAACCAACTACATCCCATGTTAATGCTAGATGACAACAAGTTACATCCTAACATTACTTTAGATGAAACCAGTTTCATTATCACAACCTAATATTCAGTACTCATACTAGTTTAGCAGATACCCGAGTAACATCTATTCAAATTTCACAACAAACTCTAAACAAATAACAAGAGAAGCCTGGCTACATGGAGTTGATGGTGTATTTTATACTGAAATGAAACTAAAATGGTTTTACAACAATTGGATGAAACTGGTTTGCAGATTTTACACTCAAATTTCATCCAGATTTTAACCTGGATGAAACTAGTTTCATCTAGTTATTTTACACTGAAATAACAAGAGAAGCATGATTTGCAGATTTTAACCTGGATAAAACTGGTTTCATCTTGTCTTAATCTGCTCATCATAGTCTAAACCTGCAAGCGAGTTAAGACAACAACTCACTTCAACAAATCCATTTCAACAACAACAAAAAAAACTCAAATAACCAGATGCAAGCGAGTTTCATCAAACCTACAGTTACATACACATACCCACTGAAATGAAAAATAAAATCATCAATTAAACAAATTAATCAGCTAAAATGAAAATAAAACCACCAATTAACCATTCAATTCTGAAACTAAGATAAATTCAGAGTTAGGGATTGAAAAATTACGAGTTCTAGGAGACATTTTGAAAACTTGATTCTTCAAATTGATTTCAAACCCTGATTCTTCACTGAACTGATAGATTGATTGAAATCCTAGAAACCTCTGATGTTGTAGAGTATTGTTGATTGTGTTTACAAATGGTTAATGAAACCTAATTTCACGACGGTGTTGACGGTGAATGAAACCCAATTTCACAACCGTATTGAAGGTTGATGAAACTAGCAGACGGTGGAGGAAACTAATTTTTATGATGGGTTCTGATGAATCTGCTACTGTTGATGGTTAGGAGACGGTGGAGAAAATCGATTTCTGATGGTTTTTGGTGTAGGGAAACGGTGGAGGAATTTGTTCCTCTTCTGGTTTGTGAGAAGATGAAGAAGAGGACGTTGGTGGTTTTCAATTAAAGAGAGAGGGAGAACGTGGTTTTGTGGAGGAGAGGGAGAACGTGGCAGTTTTGTTAGGGTAGTTCCGTCCAAAACTTCCTCTGTCCATTTTACCCAGACCATATTTCTACCGGTCCATTTGACCCAAGAATATTACCTTTTTGGCTATATAGCCCATTTTCTGAAATGGAAAGGAATGGCCAGAGTGTTCGTTTTTTTTTAATAAAGAGAAATTTTAGAACGCGCGATTGGGGATATCAAAACTAATTGGGGGATATAAATTACTTCCCCCAACCAATTGTGTATGCTAAGTAGGGCTGAACATGGTTACCGGTTAACCGCGAAACCGAACCAAACCAAACCAATAAGGAGAAAACCGAACCGAACCATTTACTAATGGTTTGGTTTGGTTTCTAAATTTTAAAACCGAGCTAATGGTTTCGGTTTTGGTTTGATGAAGAAACCGAACCATTAACCAATGGTTAACCAACTATTGAAAAAAAAAATTAAATTTTCATTAGAGATGTCATTGTATAGCCTACCACTAGTTAAATCTTCTTTTGATCTCTAGATTTAGAGTAATCCTTAACTACTCTTGATATTCTTTCTATTTATTTTTTGTTTGTAATTTTTTGTAAACCAATACTTTTTTTTTTTTTGTAAATTTGTGTAATTTTTTTTTTGTTTGACATAATTATTGGTTAACCAAAAACCACTGGGAAAAACCGAAACCGATTGGAACCATTGGTTTTTGGAACCAATGGTTAATGGATTGGTTTGGTTTCAATTTTTGGAAAACCGATAGTATTGGTTTGGTTTCGGTTTTGGCTTGAAACCGAACCAAACCGAACCATGTACACCCCTAATGCTAAGGGGTGTTTTTTGGGGAAAAAATACTAAAATACCCTTTCCTCAAAATAAAAAGGTTTTCCCTATTTCCCATCCTCATTTTTCCTATTTCCTATCCCACATAATTCCTATCCCCTATTATCCTAAGTATCACCCATTTCAAATTTCATATATCCTAAATCCCATCTCTTGACTTTTTATTTACACCCAATAATAAAATCACCTTAAAACTAACCTGAAAAACCCTAGGTGATAAATTGAGTATCATATCCACCACCGACCACTATCTTTTCTACTCCATCTCCATGATTATCACCACCTTCAGTGAAAATGGGGGAGGAGCCTTCTTTGTATCTCTAGGCTGTGTTAACGGCCACTTCGATTCGTGATTCTGGTGTTTCAGGGATAGACGGGTTAAGCAGCCTCATAACGCGTATCCCTTCAATGCTCGGGTCTACTAACTGTGAGGCGATGTATGATAGAGCGTCCGAGTGTCTGTTATCCTTTCGGTAGATGTGGTGGAATTTAATATCTGGGATTTGCTTAATGTAAAACTGGGCGAGCTCCCAATATTTTTGCAGCACCGGATCGTGTGTAGCGTATTGGCCCGTAATTTACCGGATCACTAGTTGAGAGTCACTAGTCAGTCGAACCTCATGCAACCCCATTTCCACAATTATTCGTAAGGCATGGATCACCGCCTCGTATTCGGTGACGTTGTTCGTTGCCTTGAATTTTAACCTGAACGAATGCACAATCTTCCTCCCCTTTGGCGTGGTGAACACCAACCCGAGACCCGATCCGTCTTTGTTAGATGCCCCATCAACAAATACTTCCCATCGCGTTGGGCTACTAGCGGCTAGCAGGTCCGTAGGCCCCTCCTGTTCTTCTGTCATTCCCGGTATATCTTTTACCTCGTCCTCATCATCGAGGGGAAGTCTGCCAAGAAATCGGCCACTACTTGTCCCTTGATCGCGGTTCTTGTCTCGTATATCACATCATATTGTTTGATTATGGCTCCCCACTTGGAGATTCTCCCCGATCGCCCAACACTATCCAAGACCGCTTCGATAGGCGATTTGGTGACCACCCGTATTCGATGAGCTTGAAAATACGTTCGTAGTTTAGAGGCATCAAAGGCTAGCGCGAGCACCATCTGCTCCATTCTAGTGTAGTTTTTCTCTGCCGAACTTAAAGTTTTACTGGCGAAGTACACCGGCTTTTCCACGCCCATCTCTGTTTTAACCAATACCGCACTTATGGCATAGGGTGTCGCGCCTAAGTATAAAGTGAGAATTTCTGACGGCTCAGGCCTTTGAAGTACCGGGAGGCTAGCTAGGTGTAGCTTGATATTTTGAAAAGCTTTTTCGCTTGCGTCCATCCATCGGAAATTTTCTCATTTCTTCAAGATGTCGTAAAAAGCCTTGCATTTGTCCGATGATCGTGACACAAATCGCCCCAATGCGGCTATGCACCCGTTTAGTTTCTGCACGTCTTTCACCGTCGCGGGAGATGGCATGTCAATGACGGCTCGTACCTTCTCGGGATCCGCTTCTATTCCCATGTGAGTGATGATGTAGGCCAAGAATTTCCCCGATGTGACCCAGAAGTCACACTTGGCAGGATTAATCTTCATCTTGTGTTTCCTCATTGTTTGAAAGATCTCTCGAAGGTCTCGGACGTGGTTTTTGATTTCCGACTCTTAACTAACATGTCGTCCACGTAAACTTCTATGGTATCGTGAATCTTGTCTTCGAACATATCGCCTACCAATCGCTGGTATGTAGCCCCAGCATTCCTAAGTCCGAATGGCATCTTGGTGTAACAATACAATCCCCTTGGCGTGAAGAAGGATGTGTGTTCCTGGTCCTCGGGCGCCAGTGGTATTTGGTTGTATCCCATGTATCCGTCCATTAAAGTCATCGCCTCGTATCCCACTATTGATTCTACTAATTGATCTATCTTTGAGGAAGGGGAAGCTATATTTCGGGCAGGCCTTGTTCAAGTCAGCTTGAAATCAATACATATTCGGACTCCCCTTTCTTTTTTGGTACCACGACCATGTTAGATATCCACTTGTGGGTAGTGGGACTTCCTTATTATTCCGGATTCTTGTAATTTCTTCAGCTCGACCTCGACCGCCGCTTGTAACTCTGGCGCGATACGCCTCATTTTTTGTCTAACCGGTTTGAACTTCAGATCAATTTTTAAGTGATGACAGCAGACCTTTGGGTCGATACCCTCCAAATCATGCACTTCCCAAGCGAATACCTCCAGGTTTTCTTTTAACAACGTCGTGAGTTTACTGGTTTCTTCGTCCGATAGTAATGCCCCGATCCTCACTACTTTAGGTTCCTCTATCGTTCCCAAGTTTACTTCTTTAGTCGGCTCAACTGTCGAGAAGTTTGACTTGGTCTCCCCGACTGGGGATGCTTCCTTTAATTGCTATAAAGGGTCCTGTTCTCGCGTTTCGTGTGCCAGGACCGCTTGAGAAATTGCCTCCTCCAATTCTTTTGCTGCCTTTACTTCCTTTTCTTTGTTCTTTTCTTGCCTTTGCCGAGCTCGCTGATGCTCATTTATTTCTATGTCAACTTTCATGCATTGTCGTGTCTCCTGAAAGTCGCCCATAACTTCCGCTATTCCCTTGCAAGTCGGGAACCTTAACCTTTGATGGTAGGCCGATGCCACGCCCTTTATCCCCGCAACCCATGGGCGCCCGATAATGGCTTCATAAGGTGAAGCGACGTCGACTACGCAGAAAGTGGTTAGTGTGTCGAGGTAGCCACCACCATCTGAAACTCTTAAAGTTACTTCGCCCTTCGGGATGGTTAATGTGCCGTTGAAGACGTAGATACGGTATGTGGATGGGACGAGCATATCGTCTGAGAGTTTCATTCTTCTGAACGTGTCGTAGAACAGTACCTCGACTGAACTCCACCTATCTACAAGAATCCTTCTTACTCCCCACTTTTCAATCAACAGTGTGATGACTAGTGGATCGCTGTGTGCCTGTCCGTTTGCTGGGACATCCTTAGCAGAGAACGATATGGGCACCGTCATCCAAGGTTCCATGGGAAGAGACTTGGCTACGCTAAATACCTCTTTACCATCACGATCCCTTTTATGGATCCTAGTGGTGAATACTGGGCCGAGAGCGTAGTTTTGCATAGCCGAATGTGAAATGGTGTTTACAAATTGGTTCGCCCTATCAATGCGGACTTGATGAACTGGCGCATCGGTCTTGCTTCGGCCGAAGGGGGGCGGACATCTTTGCCTCAAATATCCATCGCGGATAAGGTGTTGAACAATATCTTTCACCTCTCGACGGTTATTGGTGGAATGGCCCCTATCTGATGGTAGTGACAGTATTCGGGGTGATCTCTGGTCTCTTGGAACCGTACCCCCTCGATCTTTGGGTAGTTGATGTCGCTCCTCTTCTCAACTTCCTTGAACACCTCTTCCAAAGAAGCGTTTAGTGGGGTATACGATCGGGCTTCCTGCTTCAGCTTCTTCCCTTTGGCCATCCATTCCCTCTTCTCTCTGCTCCTCGGGGGAGGGTCCGATATTTTTTCTGATCACCTGATATGGTCGTCCGTGACCGTTTTAGTTTCGATCCGACTTGAAGATCGGCTTCTTGTACCCCTCTATCTCTTGATTCGGCTGAATTTCTTCCAAGGCGATGTAGTGTTCTTGCATTCTTCTCATCTCCTTTAAGGTCTTAGGTTTTTCGAAAAACATGGCAATCCAAATGGGGTCCGATCTCCCAACGCGTTTTCAAACCCAAAGATGGCTTGGTCCACCGGTACCTTCCCGATTTCGGTACACAGTTTCCTCCATCTGTCGGTCAAGGTTCTCAATGGCTCTCTGAATCTTCGGGCGAGGGTAAACAGCTTGTTCATTCTTGGACGAGGTCGACTGTTATGCATATAGGTCTCAAGGAAGGCCTCGACTAGCGCATCGTACCCGTTGATCGAACCAGTGCGGCGAATAAAACCAATCTCGCGCCTCGCCCTCCAAATAGCTGGAAAGAATTTACACATGACTACCGGGTTACTTCTCCACTGGATCAGTGACATGGTATACATCTTAAGGTGTTCGGTCACATCGCCAGTTCCATCGAATCTAGAGGGGAATGAAGGTAAATCACACTTAGGTGGGAACGGCATTTGTTCCAATTCTTGAGAGAAAGGCGTTTTCTCGGCTTCACTCATAATCTCGGCCAGCTTATCCTCTTCGCTTCCGCCCGAAAGTTGCTTGATTTTTGCTTCCAACTCCTTAAGCTTGGCTTGAGTTGTCTGATCTTGTCGCCCGTCCCTTCCTCGCCTTTCTTCATCGGTGGACGAGTCCTCGGGTGGTCCATATCTCTGCGTTGGGGGAACCGGAGGTAATGGCGGGCTGACTTTGACCGATTGGGCCGATTAATGTTACTCTGCCCTATCATGGGTGGCATGTGATCGGATCGGCCACGATAACCCGATGTTCCTCGGCTTGACGACCCTCTTGATCTGGTCCGTTGGTTCCTCAGTTGGTAGTTCTCATACTCCAAGCCTAAATTCCGCTGCTGGAGTTCCCTCGGTCCGCTTCTTGTCTCCTCGACTCTCCAAAATGGCCAACAATGTCGGGTCCGTACTTTCATGACTGGAATGTCCATTGGGTTGGTATGGCCGAGGTTGTAATGGTGCTGATGTGGGTGGTGGGGGCGGTATTGGATTGGTTATATGATTGGCAGTTTGAATGGTTGTCGGGCCGATGTCACTTGCTATTGCTCGCTTCAACCGAATCTTCCTAAGACGCTCTTGTTCCCTTCCCAAAGCTTCACGGTGTTCAATTTGTCGCCTCGTTGATTGCCTCTGAGCTCGCGCGCAAGTGCTTCCTCATCGTCATCGGTGTCTGAATGTAAGTCCATCGACTTGATCGGATCTTCTCGAGTTAATATAATCTGGTGCGGAGAGTAAGGTGTTATCGTCCCATCCCAAATCTACTTCCTCGTTTACAACAGGCATCCCTCGCGCAGCTGCATGAGATTCTCGGGCGGTGGTTGTCGATCGTTCCCTTGCCTCGGCCCCGTTATCCCGCCGCATGCTGCTGCTAGTGACCGTGCGATTCCTTAACATCCTTATCGTCCCTGATGTGCTAGCCATTAGTTACGTCGCGTGATAAGCCGAGTATCGCCCGTACCTACTCAGCAAATACGAAAAAGAACCCCTTACTTCGACCTGAATTTTCTAACAAAATGCACGGACAAAAAAGGCGAAACGTTCGACCCTACGACTACTGTCACTATGCAGGGTCAACTTTGGTTATCAGGTGGGTTCCGTTTATCTTCCCTATTTTGGTCTTATGCTAAATCTGCAGCTATACTCACTTCCCCGTCACTATCACTCCGTACGACGTCGCTCTCCGTACTCGACCTATGCATTTAAGTTAGTTTGTCCTTTGTTCTACATGCTCCAAATCATTGATCTTATGCACGTGATGCTTAGAAAGTACGGCAAGTATCCCTAGAATTAATTTGAACTTGTACTAACTCCACTTTCTCGAGATTTAATTACGACCTTTCCGACGACCTACGCTTCACCGTCGGCTAAAAATTATACTAGATCGACAGTTCACTACACGATGAAACATCTAAAACGCTAACTTTTGGTAACTCCGAGCACCCAACTTCTTACCGCAGATAAAAACAACTCGCTTAATGCTAACAAACACACAATTATCAAGAACAAACAGTTGTCCCTTCAACAGATTCTTCACGTAGCTTCTAACCCAAACTGTTAGTCGCTGGTGAGCTCGTGAAGTTTCTCTGTCGATCAAACTGTTGAAGACGCTAAGAGGACGCTGCTACTACTATGACTTTAGATGCTCAGTAAATGACTCAAAACAGCCATTACTTGGCCAACAGAGTTCATCGTAGCTTCTACTCCAACACATTAACGTGTATTGAGGAGCTTTTGATCGTCTCTGAAGACTTTAATGGCAAGGTATCCGGAGATCTTAGTCGTTTCCCCTTAGTCGGCTCCAGAATGTAGATGCATTTTACTACAAACTACATCCAAAGGATAGAAATGTACTACTCTTCTCAAACGAAAGTAAACGCTCAACCATGAACACAAGATATACGTGGTTCGGTATGATTACCTACGTCCACGGGGGTGAAAGGATGAATCTTATTACTTTGCGGTGTTACAATGGTGTTGCTCTTAGTGGGATTTCCTTACAAGATGCACTTACTTCTTATTCACTTCTCTCTAATGCTAACTCGGGTTTCTCACTATTTCTCTCCCCAAAGATTACAACCTGCCCCATCTTGAATTCGAGTCGCTCTATTTATAGAAGAGGTTACATACAACTAAATTAGGGTGTTGGTCACGTTACATCTAGTTGTTGTTCTATTGTTGGGCCGACTTCTGCTGTCTCGTGTGGCCGATGTGACTTCATCCCTCGCCTGTCTCTTATCCAAGCCGACCTCGTCTGGTGTTCCGATGGCCCGATGTCGCTTGTCTTGGTTTCCGCCCTTACGATTGGCCGATGCGTCTCCTACTTTCTTACCCTTTTGACCATATCACCTCGTTTGACCCGCCATGTCTTGTCTGTATCAGCTTTATCAGAAGTCCATATCAAGTCTTGTCCGATGTCTGCATGCCCGATCCACGTGGCTCCTTAAATCTCGCGCCCCCTAATCTTCCTTCTATGCTTCGCGTTTCTTCGTATCTGAGTGTATCAGGCCTAGGATATCGCCACCTGGATCTGTGTATAATTTACACCTACACTTATGAACATTAACAAAGAACGATCATAAAAGTCGATAGAAGATGCTATAAAGCATAGAAATAACCACCATGAAGGTGGAGACAACTTTCCGTCGGCGAGGGGGAATAAATCCCAAAACTAAACCTAAAAAACATTTAAAACCTAGTTAATCTATGAAATAACTTACTTAAACTAAAAGGAAAAGATGGACAATGCTCAGATCTGCTCCTTTTGGAGTGGATCTGAGCAGTTAGAGGTTGTCGGAGTTAGGGTTTTAGTCACCGTAATCGCTTGGGAGAGAGAGGAGAAGAAAAGAAAGGTTTTTTGTTTTTAAACAGTAAGCACGAATTTATGCTTCAGAAAAAATAATGGCACTAATTGATGCTTCAAAAAAAAAGTGAGCAGAAATTTGCAATGGATGTTGTAACCAATTGAGAAGTAGAGACTTACCTAAGTACACAATTAGAATATACGACCAGGTGGCTAAGTCAGGACCTAATTTACAGAACTTAATACTTCTGATTTGATTACACTTAGAGAGCCTACTCAAAGGGGATGATTATGATAGTATTTTTTAGAGAGGTTATTTTTCTAAGTGATTGTGGAATTGATCATGATAGTCGGGCCTATGATTGTTTTGAGGGGGAGATGGGTAAGATACAATGAGAAATATGTCAGAAACTAATTGTGCTCTTTTTTAATTATTAATAGGAACTTATTAATTATCTTTATAATTTACATTATTTAGTATTATTTCACTTGTTTGTAATAGCATTACTCTCATTTTTAAAAATTTAGATTACACTTAGATTTACTCTCCCATAGGAACAAGCCCACTTGATTGTGTTACTGGTTAGATATGTTTTGCGAGTTTGATATCTTATCAGGCTTACCGAAGAAAACCTGGAAACAACGTATGTTAGAGCATAGCTCGGTTGAACCCACCAAGCATTGGTATGTCAAGTTTGGTTGTCATATTTTAGTGAGTCGAAACTCATCTAAGAGTCGCTTGATTATGTACTAAAGACAAACTCGTTTATGTTAGACTAGAAAGTCTAGGAATATTGAGACATACAAGTATTACTCGAAGACCTGAAGAACGTGAAGAAATAACGAGCTACAACGGTGATATCATCCTTCCTCTTGATTTTAGTAATATTGACTTGAGTTGTTTCATTCTTAACGTATCTTTCAATTTGTGCTATATTGAAAACATAACTGCGAAGCTTTGTATAGATATATTACTCTCGTAGTGAGACATGATCATAGTATTAGGGAATTAGAATACGAAGTATAATGCTTATCTTTTGAACTTCTTAGATACGACATCGATATAATCTTATGAATGTTGTTATGATTATGTGAATGGGTAAAGGTGAAGATTTCATCCTAGGAAATAATGTTTTACATTTTTTCAAAGAAAGTATATTCATGAACTTGTTTTATGAATCTAAAGGGAAATCGCTAGGCTTATTGGTACGGCTATTCATTGCAAATATTTGGATTACCAACATGTGTGAGATAGTGGAACCGATCGTAACTTTGTTATATATCTTGGTATAACTAATCACAATGCCCGACTTATGATTTGGTATGACTAGTTTTGATTAATTAGTGTAACCAATCCTAAGTAATCACCTGAGATGGTATGATCGATATTTGTAATTTGGTGTGACCGATCCTAGTAATTGGTGTGACCGATCACATAGAGTTGTGTAATAGATCCTTGTAATTGGTGTAACCATTCCTAGTAAATGGTGTAACCGATCTTGGTAATTGTTGTAACCGATCCTAGTGACTGGTGTGACCGGTCACAAGCAATACCATGTGTATATGGTAACCAGTCCTGGTAATTGATATAACCGATCCTAATGATTGGTAGAACCGACTGAACCCATGGATGTGATTTGTTATTTGATCAATCACATAGTTGTCTTGGAATACAGATGAACCGATTCTAAAATTATTTGGAAGTGTGGTACAATCGATTCCAAGATTGTAAATATGAAAGAGCATTTACAAAGAAGAGATGTCAAAATTCTTTGAACATGTACAATAACTCTTATATTTTATTGTTCTAAGATATTCCCTAGTACTCAAGGAGATCCCCTTTCGAAATAAATTGAGAATTTTTTAATTAAGGTTGTTAGTTTTATATGCTTTAATTACCAGCAATTAAATGCATATCTCTAGAGAATAAAAATTAGTAATGTGCATTTACTAATTGGAGATTTTCTATTGAGAGATTTCGGGAAATATTGGACAAAGCATTTACTGGAATTATGAAAACCTAATGGACATTTATTGCATATCTTGAGAATACTTTTGGTTTTGGAAATTCCTTGGTGTCCAAACATCCTTGGTCTATAAATACCTAAGTTTGCATTTCTATCAAACTATCCTAAGACCCAGGCAAACTTCATCTTTTTATTGTTTCTGGTGGAGCTGTCTAATCGGAGAGGAAAGTACGCTAATTAGGCGAAATCTCTTATGACCGCTCATTTAAGACTTCTTTGGGATCAAGAAGCTCTACGTGTTCCGTTGGTGGGAAACTAGATAATTGCAGTGTTATTAGTTTTTGATTGATTTGATTGACTAACGATTGTTAAAACTTTGATTGCACCTAGTTTGTTTATTCTTAAGAATCTTCTCTTATGATATAAGATTCATTCAAACTAGATCAAAGTATCGACGAGATCTTTAGAACTGTTTGTAGATATAAAGACATCTTGTGATAATCCATTGTTAACAGACTCCGTTATGTGCATGATTGATCACAAGAGATTCAAGTGGTGTTGTGCAGGTTTTAAATGAAGATTAAAGAAGATTTTAAGACGAAGAAGATTTCTTATTGGTTTCTCATATCTTTGTGTTGCATAAACCTTAATCAGCTGGGATCCAACTAAAATCGAATTTATTTGATTGATTAGTTGCGTAAGATCGGCATCACTTTATAGTTTCATGTTGGAATCTATATCGATTGGTTGCGAATCTAAACTTAACTAATTTTGTAGTTCTTGGATAGATTGATCTAACCAGGCAAAGGAGTTTATTAGGTTAAACGAAAGAGCCTTTGCATATGACTTGCGATATCTTATCTTAAAGAATCAATAGATTTGTTACCAAACATATTTGTTGTTCCTTTATTGTTTGTAATACGATCCAAAAGAATTGTTCCAGTGCGTCACTCATCGAAGTCGGAAGCGCAGGGATACTGAAGAAACTAAGTGAACTAGGGTTAGCTACTTGGTCTCAACTATACGAAGTTGGTTTATATTTTGTATAGTGGCTTAATTCTGTGAGTATTCAATTCTGGACTAAGTCCCGGGGTTTTTCTGCATTTGCGGTTTCCTTGTTAACAAAATATTGCTGTGTCTTTTACTTTTCTATTTCCGCAATTATTATTGTTTTTTATAATTAGAAGTAAAATACCCAAACGTTAACTCCGCTTTACTTGATAGTGATCCTATAGAGTTTGGTTAAGTCCGAACTTATTATCAAGTAATCACACTTTGGTAGTCGTATTGTATCGATCTCGTATCCATAGACAATCACACAAAGTGTGAATACCGATTTGTAGAATTGTCTCGACTTTGTCCATAAACAATCACTTTCGGTAAAAGGACTTATAGGTGGATAAATTAAAGATTGTGGTATATTTGGGTACCCTCGTCTTTTCAACGTATTTCTGAGCGAGCGTAGCCACATGGTTATGAGAAATATAAATTAATTTTACATGTTAACAAATAGGTAAGGTTGATAGTTAGATAATAAAATTGATATTGATAATCACATATTTCAACATTTTGAATCATTATTCACTAATGAAAGATGGGATCCTAGAAAAAAGCAAAAGCTTTCTAGTATTATGCTTAGTGTTATAACTACAGGGGGAAATGAAATTCTCATCACAGTGGTCTCTCTTAAAAAAATATGAACTGCTCTAAAGGAGTTAAGATTCCTTGATATTAGAGCATTGCTTGGTTGAACCCACCAAGCGTTGGTATGTCAAGTTTGGTTGTCATATTTTAGTTTCAACACTCGAGGTTGCTTGATTTGATTACTAGAGTCAACTTTGTTAGGTTAGACTAGGAACAATAGAAATATTGAAACTCACTCATGTTACTCTGAAGAACCTGAAGATGTATCGACATCAACGAACACATCATCCTTCTGTTCGAGGTTAGTGATGCATACTTGACTTGTTCAATTCCTATCTTCATTTATTTCAAGTCTGTATTCATTGAAAACATAACATACGAAGTATAATTTGTTTACTCATCTCTAGTTATTGTTGACTTGGCCATTCTATGATCAACGTGCCAATGAAGCATACACTAGTTATTGATAGGTGTCTAAAACACCTTTATATTTATCTATTGTTTATGCTTTCTCTGCTAGTTTTCTTGTAAATTATGTATCTTATGTTTTGTTTTTGAGTATTTAGGTACTTTGGAGTGATTTGGAACAAAAGGAGTATAAATAGCGCAAAAGTCTCATCTCATGTGCAACTGCTATTGGAGGTGAACTATTTCTCATTATTTGCTTTTATTTCTTCATCTCTGTCTGAAAAGCATGACAACTTTAGTGATGACTCTCATTGAAGAGTATAAGTGAATATGAGAAATAAGGGACGGTTGCTGTTAGCGGAGGAACTCGAAAGAAGGAGAAAGCATTTATTTGGAGTGTAAAGGGCAAAGCCGTCATTTACACAGTCGAACACTATCTGGAGCCCAGTCAAGGTTAAAGGACATCTCTGTTTGGAGGAGCACTATAGACCAATTAGTCAAGGTTAAGAGGAAATTATTTGGATGAGCATTAAACATAGGTTGGATGAGGTTAGGGGGCTTCCAATTTGGCTACCCCTTATCAAAACAACTAGTTATCAATAACCGGCCCATCCGATAACCCTAGAATTCAGGGCTTCTCAATCATTAGTTCACTGAGAAGAGAGGATGGCTACTAATGGTGAAATCAAAAAGAGAGAAATTCAGGGGAGATCGAAATTGTTGAGATAGTGAACAAAAATCTAGGGTTGGTGGTCACTGTTTGTTGGAATGAATCAGGTGGAAGAAATCGTTGGGTTTCATGGCTGAATTGGTAAGAGATGAAATTGGCAGCAAGGGTTGGATCTAAATTGAACAAGGATTTACAGGGTTGATTGAACTGTGGTGGTTAAGGGGTTGCAGAGTAAATTGGTGCTTGCTGATGGGTGAGTGTGATGCAATGGAAGATTCAGTGAAGATTAATGGATTTGGGTTTGAATCAGATTCATTTGGCAGAGAATTTGGGAAGTGTGGGTTGAGTTATGGTGTTTGATTAATAATGAATAGAAGGGTTTGATGTGTGAATGAGTAATTATTCAGGAATTCAGAGAGAGAGGTTGGAGAAGTTGATAACTGAAGTTGCAGCCTGTGTTGGTGGATAAATTAGGGTATGTTGTTGATTAAGGTGGAGTTGAGTGGTTGCAACTGCAACTGTTGGTTCAGAGAATGATTGAAGTACTGATAAGGAGGTACAACTAGGGTTTGGTGTTGATGGCAGTGGAACATGGAGCCTAAGATGCAGATGCAAGTGTGGTGGTTTTCTTGTGGATATGTGGAGTTAATAAACCTAGGTGTATGCTAGGATTATCCTATAATTGAAGCTAAAATTGCAGAGGAGTCTTGCAGTTGGCTGCTAGTTGATTGAGCATGGCAGTGAGGATTATTTGTGATGAGTGAATGGTTCTATGGTGATAAGGGTTGTGCTGGTTGGGTTCTGAGTTGCAAATCAGCAAGGAAGAGATGCTTTTGCAGGTAATGAAGCTGCAGTTTAGGGTATTGGTGCTCTTGGTGGTAATTACATGTAGAATAGGTTGAAAAGCTGTAGAAGTGCTGCAATGGTTTGTGCAGCGTGGTATTGCAGGGATAAATGGAACTGGAGTGAAACTACAGGTGGTGTAGCTACTGAAGTGATTATGGAATGGGTTTGTCTCAGTCAATGGTGGTATAACTGAACTTCAGGGGCTTCTAGTTGATGGAGGAGATGAATTGATGAGATTGGCAAGATTGGGTTCATGCCTGAGATAGAGATGTAGCTGCAAAGAAATCAGGCAGTATAAGATGGCTGCAGTTCTCAAAATGGTGGTCGAATTCAGGAGGTGTAGCTGTCAAAAAATGGGAGATGTTGCTGTGACAATATGAAATTTCAGGTGCAGTTTAATAAGAATGATGCTGTGAGATTGAATAAAGTTCGAGCTGATGAGGTTTTGCAGAGAATGGAGCAGCTGGATTGCAGGTGTTGGTTACTGTGACTGATTGGCTTGAACTTTGCAAGTGAATAATGAATTATAGATGGAAATGTTTGTAGAAATGTGCATGTTAGATTGCAGGCAAGAATGGAATGGGTGGATGTGTTCAATGCAGGTTCCACTAATATTATTGCAGGGACTGACCTTGCTGCAATTCAGGTGCTATGTATGTGCAGGGCAATGAATATTGTAGGTGCATTGAACTGGTGCTTGAGCTGGTGGTTGCTCTCAGTGCAACCTGGTGGCCTGGGGAGATGTATGTGCATTGTAGCAGATGGTTTTGGTGATTATCATGGCAGGGGCAGTTTAATGGGTTGCGCAGGCATGTATGAAAGGCTACAGTTCTGGTGGTGTTTGGAGTTAGAATGAAGCAGCTGTGAAGATGCATAGCCATCATGGATGGATATGAGTTGGTGAAGCACAATGATTGTGCTGCTTGAGTTCAAGCCATGCAATGGCTTTGGCTTAGGCCATTATCTGCTAAGTTAGGTTTTGACTCAGCCTATGACTAGGTCTGACCGAGTTGACTGACTGAGGTGACTATTGACCGACAATTTTATACAGTCACCTGAGCTCCGGTCCGGTGCCGGATTCCGGCCGGAAACCCAGTTTTCCAGCGACAACTTTTGGCAGAGATTTTTACTGGGTTATTTTCACACATGGATTTAATGGGCTTGGTGGACTTTTTGGACGTGCACTTGAAGATTTTGAAGACTTTGACCTATTTTTGGAAAGCAAAGGGCTATAAAAAAAGAGAGTTTCTACAACTTTGTATCACGTATTATTCTTGGAGCATAGGAGAGAGCCGCTGAAACTACAACTAGGGTTTGCTTTCGTATTTAATATTCATCTCCTTTATTTGATTATTGATTATGATGAACTCCATAGCTATGAGTAGCTAAATTTCTTATTATTGGTTAAGGATGTAGTCTTATATCTATAATTTGTGCTTGATTAATGCATTAGTTTTCTCTCTTAATTATCGTTAATATCTCTATTGTTTTTAATATCACATGATTGATGTATTGTGATAGGGTTTTGATGTTTGTTTAGTTAAGTGGCCAATTAATTGAACTTGCATCTTGTCCATAGCTATTTTAGGGTTTTTCATCGAGCGATAACCCCAAATACAAGTAGCATGATATGATTAAAGTTTGTAGTGATACACTCTTATAATCATATGTAGAGTATGACCATTGTCCGAATTGTTATGCGCAATGTATGACAATTGCATTGATTAGCCTATTTCCAAAACTTAATGCTCCTAGGAATTGAACTTGATTAGCGCAAGGCGTTAGGTTATTCTTTAGGTAGAATTCACATACGCAGCTCTAATGCGTGTGTTGATGAACTTAGGAAATTTTCAGATTATCTTGCTCTCTTCATTTTCTAGGCTTTTGATAATAAAAGAGATTAAATCGTAATTCTAATCATGTATGCAAGCACATGTTTAAGATTGGAGATGAATTCCTTGACCAATATCTTTCTCTATTGATTACTTCCAACTATTTACTTTGCTTTTATTTTACTTTTATTTTACAAAAATCAGAAATTCCCCATCTGGGTTACTAAGAAACTAGAAATTGATAACTACAATCGCCTCTCTGTGGATACGAACTCTTCCTTACTTTATACTTCATTCATATTTTGTCAAGTACGAAAGTAAATTATTTTTGTGTCGGCTGACAACCGATCAAATTTTGGCGCCGTTGCCGGGGAGGCATTCGGCTAGTTATTAAGTTGTTTTTTTTAGTTTCTTTTTAATAGTTCTGTTCGCATACTGCTTTTCGTTTCTTGTCTTGTTTCTTACTTGTTTGTGAGAATTGTGTTTCAGGTACCTAATCCCTGGCTTCTAAAGATTGGAATTATCCAAGGTGCGGGATATCTACTCGAAAAGGCACAATACTCCAACCAAGACAAGGCACAACGGAAGAACACAACTTGGGTGAAGGCGAAGCTTTTCATCAAGAAGGCGAAGTAGAACACGAGATTCCTTTTGAAGAAGAGGAAGAAGAAGAAGAAGCAATGGGTGACCCTACGGATCGTTCACTTAAAGACTTAGCTTCTCACAAGCTGGATATACAACAGGGTTGCATTCAAACCAACTCCACTTTTGAAATCAAGCCGGGACTTCTTAGAGAATTACCAAAGTTCCATGGCTTGGTGAATGAAGATCCTAACAAGCATCTTATGGATTTTCACACCATTGTCATGGCCATGCTCCCAGCAAATATGGAGGCGGATGGTGCTATATTGAAGGTTTTTTGATTCTCATTGGAAGGTAATGCTAAGGATTGGTTATACTACTTGCCTTCCGGAAGTGTTACAACTTGGAATGGGCTCAAGAAACTCTTTCTAGAGAGATATTTTCCTGCGTCAAAGGCTACTCAAATTCGCAAGGAGATTTGCGGAATGAAGCAAAATGCGGGAGAATCATTATATGATTGTTGGGAATGATACAAGAGGTTGGTGGCAAGCTGTCCTCATCACCAATTCAGTGACGCGATGATTATCCAATACTTCTATGAAGGACTCCAATCAAGCGATAGGAATCTTATTGACGCTGCGGGTGGTGGTGCACTAGTAAGCAAGACGGTGACTCAAGCTAGAGAGTTGATTGAGAACATGGCAGCGAACTCCCAACAATTTGTGAGTCGTGGTTCGGACATGCTTCTTAGAAGGGTGAATGAAGTGAGCGAGGTGGAGGAACTTCGTCAACAAATGGGTAACATGACAGCAATGATGCAACAAGTTGCAGCCGCGGTTATCCCAAGTTCTCATCAAGGATATGAAGAAGCCAACGAGCAAGCTAATGCGGTCTTTCCAAATCAGCAGAGAAGGTATGATCCTTATTCCAACACTTACAATCCGGGATGGAGAGATCACCCCAATTTTAGCTATGCCAACAAGCAAGGAGCGGTCCAACAACCTAATTTCAACAATTCGGGTGGATTCCAACCTCAACAACAATAATTCCAGCCGCGTCAACAATTTCAACAACAACAACAACAACCTCAAAATCAGGGGTCAAGTATGGAGGAGTTGATGAAATCGTTTATACAAGAGACCAAGAGTTCGATGAAGGAGTTGCAGACCCAAGTTGGTTTTATGGCTCTTGAGTTGAACCAATTGAAGGCACAAAATAGTGGGAAACTCCCTTCTCAACCTATCAACCCAAAGGAGGGTGTAAATGCAATTACATTGAGAAGTGGTACACAACTTGTGCAACCCGAAGCTGCTGATTCGGGCAAGGTGGAGACACCAAAGGAACCTGTTTTGGAGGAGAAGAACGAGGACTCCCCCCAAACTTCTGAGGTACCTAATTCTAGCTCTAAAACTACGGTTTCTACTTATGTTCCTCCTTTACCTTTCCCTCGCAGATTTGCAAATTCTAAGAAGGAGGCACTAGAAAAGGAGATTTTAGACATTCTCAAGAAGATTCATGTGAACATACCGCTCATAGATGCAATCAAGCAAGTTCCAAAGTATGCAATAGTGTTGAAGGACTTGTGTACCAATAAGCAAAGGCTCAAGGGTAATGAAGTGCTTAGTGTGGGGGAGAATGCTTCGGCAATCTTGCAACACAAACTCCCACTGAAATGCAAGGACCCGGGTAGCTTTGACATTCCCGTCACAATTGGTACCAAAACATTTAATAAAGCTATGTTGGATTTAGGTGCATCCGTTAATGTTATGCCTGCATCTATTTATAACTCACTTGATTTAGGTCCTCTCAAAAAGGCTGAAATTGTGTTGCAATTAGCCGATCGCTCTAATGTCTACCCAATGGGTATTGTTGAGGATGTTCTTGTGCAGGTTAATCAACTTGTATTTCCAGCTGACTTTTGTGTCTTAGAAATGGATGAAGGTGCACCGGACTCGTCTCTTCCATTGCTACTTGGACGTCCCTTCATGAAAATGGCAAAGACCATTATTGATGTTGATAAGGGAACGCTGACTATGGAGTTTGATGGAGAAATAATACGTTTCAACATTTTCGAGACGATGAGATATCCTAGTGATGTCCACTCTTGTTTCTCCGTTGATGTGATGGACACATTGGCGCAACAAATGTTTGAGTTGAATGGCACTGATTTTTTGGAAACCATGCTCACTACACCTATTGATAACGGTTTGGAGTACGGTGATGAGATTAAGGAAACCATTGGTTCTCTTAACTCATTACCGGAAAAATCTGCACTTAAGAATGTTTCATATGTTTCTTTACCTCGCAATGATGAAAAGCTTGAACCTTCAATTATTAAATCTCCAAAGCTAGAATTGAAACCTCTTCCTAGTCATTTAAAGTACTTGTACTTAGGTGACAATGAAGAGTTGCATGTGATTGTTTCTAACGAGCTTAGTGAATTACAGGAGCAAAAACTTCTAAGGGTGCTAAGGAAGAACAAGACGGCCATAGGATGGACAATCGCTGATATCAAGGGTATAAGCCCTGCCGTTTGTATGCATAAGATCCGTTTGGAGGACGATATAAAGCCTACAAGGGAAGCGCAACGTCGTTTGAACCCCCCTATGATGGAAGTTGTGAAAAAGGAGATACTCAAGCTTTTGGAAGTGGGTGTTATTTACCCCATATCCGACAGCGAGTGGGTAAGCCCGGTACAAGTTGTACCAAAGAAATCAGGCGTGACCGTGGTGGAGAATGATGAAAATGAACTTGTCCCAACTCGTGTGCAAACCGGTTGGAGGGTTTGTATTGATTACAGGAAATTAAATGCCACTACTAGAAAAGATCACTTTCCATTACCTTTTATTGATCAAATGCTTGAACGTTTAGCTGTACATGTTTATTATTGCTTTCTTGATGGCTATTCAGGTTATAATCAGATTGTGATAGCACCGGAGGATCAAGAGAAAACCACTTTCACTTGTCCTTTTGGTACTTTTGCTTATAGAAGGATGCCTTTTGGCTTATGCAATGCTCCAACTACCTTTCAAAGGTGTATGGTAAGTATCTTTTCAGAATATGTTGAAAACATAATCGAAGTGTTCATGGACGACTTTAGTGTCTTTGGTGATTCATTTGACCTTTGTTTAAACAATTTGTCACTAATCCTTGAACGATGTGTTGAAACAAACCTTGTGCTGAATTGGGAGAAGTGCCATTTCATGGTAACTCATGGCATAGTTTTAGGCAATATAGTATCTTCTAAAGTCTTGGAAGTTGATAAATCTAAGATAGACCTTATTCGTGCTCTAAACCCTCCCACTACGGTGAGGGAGATTCGTTCTTTCCTTGGTCATGCAGGTTTTTATCGTAGATTCATCAAGGACTTTTCCAAGATATCATCTCCACTTTGTACCTTATTGCAAAAAGATGTGGTTTTTAACTTTGATGAAAAGTGTGTGGCGGCGTTCAATCGTTTGAAAGAGCTTTTGATTTCAGCCCCTATCATTAAACCACCGGATTGGAGCAAGCCTTTCGATCTTATGTGTGATGCAAGTGATTATGCGGTTGGTGCGGTACTTGGGCAGCGTGTGGGGAAGATACCTCATGCCATTTATTATGCTTCTAGAATGTTAAATGAAGCCCAACAAAACTACACAACCACTGAAAAAGAGTTATTAGCTATTGTTTTTGCTTTGGAAAAGTTTCGCTCTTATCTAATTGGTACAAAAGTTGTTGTTTTTTCTGACCATGCAGCACTTAGGTACTTGTTTACAAAGAAAGAGGCGAAACCGAGGCTCATACGATGGATTTTACTTTTGCAAGAGTTTGATATTGAAATCAAGGACAAGAAAGGCATCGAGAACACCGTTGCGGATCATTTGAGCCGTATTGCTGTGGAAAAGGAATCTATCCCGTTGCGTGAAAGTTTCCCGGATGAGCAACTATTCTCAATTGCTTTTGGAGAACCATGGTACACTGATATTGTTAATTACTTAGTGTCTAAACAAATTCCCAAGAACTTGTCTCGTGATGAGAGATACAAACTTAAGAAGTTAGGAAACCAATACATATGGGATGATCCATATTTATGGAAACATTGTAGTGACCAAGTAATACGAAGGTGTGTTCCCGAATCCGAATTTAACTCTATCTTGTCTTTTTGCCACTCATATGCATGTGGAGGACACTTTGGGAGAAAGAGAACCGCTCTCAAGGTATTAGAATGTGGTTTCTATTGGCCGACTTTGTTTAAGGATGCGCATGAATTTTGTATAACATGTGATAGGTGCCAAAGAACAGGCAATCTAGGTGCCCGAAATCAAATGCCACAAACTGTTATTCAATTTGTTGAAGTTTTTGATGTATGGGGAATTGATTTTATGGGTCCTTTTGTCAATTCTAATGGAAATTATTATATCTTGCTTGATGTGGATTATGTCTCGAAATGGGTGGAAGCTAAGGCCACCCCAACTAATGATTCTAAAGTTGTTTCAGATTTTGTGCAAGCAAATATTTTTGCAAGGTTTGGAATTCCAAAGGCTATAATTAACGATGGAGGTTCACACTTCAAAAATAGGTTTTTGCAAGCCTTGTTAAGGAAGTACAATGTGTCACATCGGATTGCAACACCATACCATCCACAAACAAATGGACAAGCCGAGGTTTCCAACCGAGAGGTGAAATCCATTCTAGAGAAGACGGTGAATCCAACAAGGAAGGATTGGAGCATGCGCCTCAATGATGCTTTGTGGGCGTATAGAACCGCATACAAGACACCTATTGGGATGTCTCCCTTTAGGCTTTTGTATGGTAAACCTTGTCACTTACCCGTAGAAATTGAGCATAAGGTGTTTTGGGCTATTAAGCAATGCAACATGGAGTTGGATGGTGCTGGAAAGCAAAGGAAGTTGCAACTTCAAGAGCTAGAAGAGATTCGAAATGATGCATTTGAAAGCTCACGGATTTACAAGGAAAAGACTAAGGCATTTCATGATAATATGAGTACAAAGAAACAATTTTGCATTGGGCAGAAAGTGCTTTTGTTTAATTCTCGCTTGCAATTATTTCCGGGTAAACTAAGGTCACGTTGGATTGGATCTTTTATTGTGACTAATGTGTTTTCTCATGGTGCAGTTGAAATTCGTAGTTTGGCTACAGGAAATGAACTTAAAGTGAATGGGCACCGGTTGTAACCATATTATGAGAACTTCTCTTCGGAAGTCGTGGAAGGAGTGAACCTTGTGGAAGTGCTCCCTCTGGAGGAGTCTTAGCAAATAAGGAGAATGTCGGTCTGACGACTTTAAACCAAGCGCTAAGTGGGAGGCAACCCACCGATTTTGTATCTTTACCCTTATCTTTTTATTTTTATGCATTTGCTTTTATCTTTATTTTCTTTGTTTTTGCATATCATTTGCGGGATTTCCCACCTTGACTTTCTTTGGACGATTCAATTTTACATTGAGGACAATGTAAAGTTTAAGTGTGGGGGAGCATTTATATGTTTGTATAGTTTGTTTTAGTGTGTTTTATGCCTTTAAAAAAATAAAAAAAATAAATCAGAAAAATAGAAAAACCAAGAAAAAATTTGTTTCTTTTTGAACTCTGAAATCTAGAAACTTGTGCCTTTAGGATGACACCATTAGTGGATGGAACCATTTTGATTGCAGGAGTTGAGGAACCAATTAACTAAAGGGGACGAACATAGCTCAGAAATCACAATTAACATGATAGTTGTTACCATATCTCGGAATATCACCATATCGCATTCTATTTTTGTTTTTCCATATTTATCTATTGTTCTCTAAGTGTTTTGGTGGGTCACTAAACATCGACGTGTTATTACTGCTAGGGTGAAATAGAGTGATTGAGTTACTAAAAAAAAAAAAAATGAATGAGAAAAAAAAAAAAAAAAAAAACGACCAATTAGACCAAAACGGAATAAAATGACACTTGGGAATAGCAGTATGTGTGAAACGTAGTCCCTGTCTCCGTCACCTAAACAAGCGTGGAATGCAGGATCCAAGGCAACTATCATGTACTTGCTGACAAGAATCATGCGCTTGGATCCAGTTTGATCCAATCATGTTGTCTATAAAAAAAAGAAAAAAGAAAAAAAAAATTGGTTGAATAAAGTCACTTCTGGTTCCCTTGTATATGCCAGTGAGTTGATGTAGAATTCAAACCAAGTAGCTCAATCCAATAGGGTATAGGTTCATCTTAGGAGTGACCTTCAGACAGATATGGGAAACATCGAACACTTGTGAACATTCGCCAACATTTACATCTATATCCATCTTCTTAATCTTTTCATTGTGATTGTGGTTTGTTAGTTTCCGAGTATTGTGGCTTGTTCGACTATCTAATTACAGCTTTAACTATTAATATATGAATTGAATTTGTGCAAGGTACCTCCTCCTGTAGTCATTTTGGATTCGTTCATTGATTTGTCACAAATAGACGGAGTTGGAAATATAGGTTTTGTAGGCAGACCTCTTGTAAACCTTCACGAGACTAAAACTCGTCCACTAGGGACACCTAGGGGTTTAAAGACTTGTTATTTATGCTTAAAGTGACCGTAGCCTCGACGAGACGGAGTTGTATGTATGTTTTAGTCTTGTTTCGTTTGATTTGCTCGAGGACTAGCAAAGTCTAAGTGTGGGGGAATTTGATAGGTGTCTAAAACACCTTTATATTTATCTATTGTTTATCCTTTCTCTGCTAGTTTTCTTGTAAATTATGTATCTTATGTTTTGTTTTTGAGTATTTAGGTACTTTGGAGTCATTTGGAACAAAAGGAGTATAAACAGCGCAAAAGTCTCATCTCATGTGCAACTGCTATTGGAGGCGAACTATTTCTCATTATTTGATTTTATTTCTTCATCTATGTCTGAAAAGCATGACAACTTTAGTGATGACTCTCATTGAAGAGTATAAGTGAATATGAGAAATAAGGGACGGTTGCTGTTAGCGGAGGAACTCGAAAGAAGGAGAAAGCATTTATTTGGAGTGTAAAGAGCAAAGCCGTCATTTACACAGTCGAACACTATCTGGAGCCCAGTCAAGGTTAAAGGACAGCTCTGTTTGGAGGAGCACTATAGACCAATTAGTCAAGGTTAAGAGGAAATTATTTGGATGAGCATTAAACATAGGTTGGATGAGGTTAGGGGGCTGCCAATTTGGCTACCCCTTATCAGAACAACTAGTTATCAATAACCGGCCCAGCCGATAACCCTAGAATTCAGGGCTTCTCAATCATTAGTTCACTGAGAAGAGAGGATGGCTACTAATGGTGAAATCAAAAAGAGAGAAATTCAGGGGAGATCGAAATTGTTGAGATAGTGAACAAAAATCTAGGGTTGGTGGTCACTGTTTGTTGGAATGAATCAGGTGGAAGAAATCGTTGGGTTTCATGGCTGAATTGGTAAGAGATGAAATTGGCAGCAAGGGTTGGATCTAAATTGAACAAGGATTTACAGGGTTGATTGAACTGTGGTGGTTAAGGGGTTGCAGAGTAAATTGGTGCTTGCTGATGGGTGAGTGTGATGCAATGGAAGATTCAGTGAAGATTAATGGATTTGGGTTTGAATCAGATTCATTTGGCAGAGAATTTGGGAAGTGGGGGTTGAGTTATGGTGTTTGATTAATAATCAATAGAAGGGTTTGATGTGTGAATGAGTAATTGTTCAGGAATTCAGAGAGAGAGAGGTTGGAGAAGTTGATAACTGAAGTTGCAGCCTGTGTTGGTGGATAAATTAGGGTATGCTGTTGATTAAGGTGGAGTTGAGTGGTTGCAACTGCAACTGTTGGTTCAGAGAATGATTGAAGTACTAATAAGGAGGTACAACTAGGGTTTGGTGTTGATGGCAGTGGAACATGGAGCCTAAGATGCAGATGCAAGTGTGGTGGTTTTCTTGTGGAGATGTGGAGTTAATAAACCTATGTGTATGCTAGGATTGTCCTATAATTGAAGCTAAAATTGCAGAGGAGTCTTGCAGTTCGCTGCTAGTTGATTGAGCATGGCAGTGAGGATTATTTGTGATGAGTGAATGGTTCTATGGTGATAAGGGTTGTGCTGGTTGGGTTATGAGTTGAAAATCAGCAAGGAAGAGATGCTTTTGCAGGTAATGAAGCTGCAGTTTAGGGTATTGGTGCTCTTGGTGGTAATTACATGTAGAATAGTTTGAAAAGCTGTAGAAGTGCTGCAATGGTTTGTGCAGCGTGGTATTGCAGGGATAAATGGAACTGGAGTGAAACTACAGGTGGTGTAGCTACTGAAGTGATTATGGAATGGGTTTGTCTCAGTCAATGGTGGTATAACTGAACTTCAGGGGCTGCTAGTTGATGTAGGAGATGAATTGATGAGATTGGCAAGATTGGGTTCATGCCTGAGATAGAGATGTAGCTGCAAAGAAATCAGGCAGTATAAGATGGCTGCAGTTCTCAAAATGGTGGTCGAATTCAGGAGTTGTAGCTGTCAAAAAATGGGAGATGTTGCTGTGACAATATGAAATTTCAGGTGCAGTTTAATAAGAATGATGATGTGAGATTGAATGAAGTTCGAGCTGATGAGGTTTTGCAGAGAATGGAGCAGCTGGATTGCAGGTGTTGGTTACTGTGACTGATTGGCTTGAACTGTGCAAGTGAAGAATGAAGTATAGATGGAAATGTTTGTAGAAATGTGCATGTTAGATTGCAGGCAAGAATGGAATGGGTGGCTGTGTTCAATGCAGGTTCCACTAATATTATTGCAGGGACTGACCTTGCTGCAATTCAGGTGCTGTGTATGTGCAGGGAAATGAAGATTGTAGGTGCATTGAACTGGTGCTTGAGCTGGTGGTTGCTCTCAGTGCAACCTGGTGGCCTGGGGAGATGTAGGTGCATTGTAGCAGATGGTTTTGGTGATTATCATGGCAGGGGAAGTTTAATGGGTTGCGCAGGCATGTATGAAAGGCTACAGTTCTGGTGGTGTTTGGAGTTAGAATGAAGCAGCTGTGAAGATGCATAGCCATCATGGATGGATATGAGTTGGTGAAGCACAATGATTGTGCTGCTTGAGTTCAAGCCATGCAATGGCTTTGGCTTAGGCCATTATCTGCTAAGTTAGGTTTTGACTCAGCCTATGACTAGGTCTGACCGAGTTGACTGACTGAGGTGACTATTGACCGACAATTTTATACAGTCACCTGAGCTCCGGTCCGGTGTCGGATTCCGGCCGGAAACCCAGTTTTCCGGCGACAACTTTTGGCAGAGATTTTTACTGGGTTATTTTCACACATGGATTTAATGGGCTTGGTGGACTTTTTGGACGTGCACTTGAAGATTTTGAAGACTTTGACCTATTTTTGGAAAGCAAAGGGCTATAAAAAGAGAGAGTTTCTACAACTTTGTATCACGTATTATTCTTGGAGCAGAGGAGAGAGCCCCTGAAACTACAACTAGGGTTTGCTTTCGTATTTAATATTCATCTCCTTTATTTGATTATTGATTATGATGAACTCCATAGCTATGAGTAGCTAAATTTCTTATTATTGGTTAAGGATGTAGTCTTATATCTATAACTTGTGCTTGATTAATGCATTAGTTTTATCTCTTATTTATCGTTCATATCTCTACTGTTTTTAATATCACATGATTGATGTATTGTGATAGGGTTTTGATGTTTGTTTAGTTAAGTGGCCAATTAATTGAACTTGCATCTTGTCCATAGCTATTTTAGGGTTTTTCATCGAGCGATAACCCCAAATACAAGTAGCATGATATGATTAAAGTTTGTAGTGATACACTCTTATAATCATATGTAGAGTATGACCATTGTCCGAATTGTTATGCGCAATGTATGACAATTGCATTGATTAGCCTATTTCCAAAACTTAATGCTCCTAGGAATTGAACTTGATTAGCGCAAGGCGTTAGGTTATTCTTAAGGTAGAATTCACATACGCAGCTCTAATGCGTGTGTTGATGAACTTAGGAAATTTTCAGATTATCTTGCTCTCTTGATTTTCTAGGCTTTTGATAATAAAAGAGATTAAATCGTAATTCTAATCATGTATGCAAGCACATGTTTAAGATTGAAGATGAATTCCTTGACCAATATCTTTCTCTATTGATTACTTCCAACTATTTACTTTGCTTTTATTTTACTTTTATTTTACAAAAATCAGAAATTCCCCATCTGGGTTACTAAGAAACTAGAAATTGATAACTACAATCGCCTATCTGTGGATACGAACTCTTCCTTACTTTATACTTCATTCATATTTTGTCGAGTAAGAAAGTGAATTATTTTTGTGTCGGCTGACAACCGATCAGTTATTTTACACAATTGTGGTATATTGGATTATGAAGTATAGTTTAGCTATTTGGACTTCGTAGATATGACATAACACTAAGTGATAACTTTTTTTATTTAATGTATTGAACTTTCGGGCTGATTGTAAACCTCAAAGATTATGTTTAATGTACATGGTTCAAGGAAGTAGACTTGTGAAACATGTTTCGTAGTTGAACGGGAAGCAAAGGTTCTATTCTAGGACTGATCTCGTAAACAAGGATCTTTACTAGGATCGATCCTAAGGATCTCTAGTAGGACTGATCCCTTACCGTGGATCTCTATGACCGGTTCCAAGGATCGATCCCATGTATCCCTAGCAGGATCGATCTTTAGGTTAACCAACATGGGCATTTCCGATTTTGCTAATATCTTAGGGTTTGCACAGCTATCGAAAATATAGTTTGGTTAATATGGAAATTTATAAGATGTTGACATAGTGAACATGTGTTAAACTCTTATTACTTAATGTTCAAGTATTTTTCTTGATACTCAAGGTGAGATCCCGAAACTGAAATATATTAAATATCTTTTTGATATCCGGAATTATATGCTTTTTATATCCAAATATATAAGCATATCTCTGGTTTCTATATTAATAAAGTATATGTTATATGCTAGCTAATATTGGTTGGAATCTAAGGTACACGAGTTGGATTAAAACTAGAGTTTTAACAAAATCGAAAATTAACATTTTTTGAGTATGTTAAAGCATCGGTCGGTCGAACTCGCAAGTTTTGTTATCTCAAGATTTTTATCAATGTTAGTTGCACAAAACTATATCTTGATTTTTAGTCTACTAAAGTCAAGTCTCAGACTAGGATTGGAGTATTGTAGTTGGGTTTCATACATCATGGAATAACCTCGAAGATTGAAAAATGAAGAACAAAAGAATAAATTTGGATAAAATCATTGTTAATAAGGTATGTGAAGACTAAACCATCCTCTTTACTCACGGAATTTACCATTCTATCTTATGAGACTATGTCATATGATTTCGAGCCAAACTTGTCTTGATAAATCTCTTGAAATATAATTCAAGCAATGGATGTTCATACATCCTTGATAATATTGGTTAAGAACAATTTTTATTTCAAGTTGTTTATTTGGAAATTTCCAATCAATGATATTTATTATTTATGTCCATTGGGAAGGTTTCAAATAGTCTAAAGAGAGTTTTCAGAACTTACTGAATTCTGGATACAAGATAGATACCCAGTATGCATACCTTAGTGATCTGAGTTATGGAATTGGGATAGGTACGCTTACCCAATATGCATACCACATGGTTCTGAGTTCGTGAATGAGGGGAGGTATGCATACCACTGGAATCTGAGTTTTCGAATGGCTAAGGATACACATACATGGTGCACACACCCCAATGGCCTGAATTTGCGGATTGCACATAGGTATGCCTACCTGGTACGCATACCTGCCCAGTTCTGAACTAATTAAGTAGATGCTCACAAACTATTTCCACAAATATGTTTGGAATTGCTACAACTCCCATAAACACTTCTAAGACAACTTTGTTCACTTAATCACTCTGTGTTTGTAAATCATGGTTTGAGTCTTGAGTGTTTCTTATGATTATAAGTTCAAAAGGCATACTTGCCAGCATGAACATCATTATACACGGTTTCAGAAACCTGGACCATGGCGGAAATTATTTTATGTAAATTTAAGGCGCACTTCTCACATGCTTAAATGAATTCGTAATTAGAATTTCATCTAAACTGAGAAAGTGTTTGCTTGAATATCATCTTTGCTTGAATCTTAAGTTATCTTACCTTGAACTCAAATCTACCTAGAGACTTGAAAATATATAATTGGAGAGACTCATGCAACATGATTCCTGAATCTATGGAACTCTTGTGTCATAATTTCTTGCTAGAGTCGTCATTTATAACCTAGGTTTCCTCTGAGAAATATAATTAGGTTACGGCTTTGAAGACTCCACTTAGGGATTTGTGAATCCCGACCTGAATATATTTTTACCTGATACTTCATGTGTATGGATCTTGTTCTTATTGATCTTCGAGGTTCTTGTTATCTATGATGAGGAACGAGATTGATAGGAATCACAAGGTTCTCTTCCTCCCCGACTTTGTGATTTCTTAAGTTTTTTTGATTTTTTTTTGGATTGTTCTTGAAAGGTGGTTAGTAATTTAGGATTTTCAGCTAACTGAGTAGAAGTGTTCCGAATTCATGAGGTTTGCTGGACTTTATCTATTGCAAACAAATTTACAAACCTAGACTGAAAAATCAAAAGGAATATCAGTTAGACTTATCTGTTAGAGTCATATTGGTAGCAAAGGCTTCACCCAGGTTGAAGCAACTCTTATGGTGTAAAGAACATCAGCTAAGTGCGAGGTTCAAGAGACGTAATAAGCACGATTGCAGCTGAATTACTTGGAGGGTTAATTTGGTCTCAACTATATTCCAGTCGAAGTCTGATATTAGGCTAGTGTCTATAGCGGCTTAATACATTTTGGTGTTCAAGGATGGATGAGGTCGCAGGGTTTGTCTGTGGGTGCATTTTTCCTCGTTAACAAAACTTCTGGTGTCTTGTGTTTTTCCTTTTCCGTATTATACTATTTTATCTTTATAATATATAGGAGTAACACAAGTAGTACGTATTCAATCTAGGTATTTTAAATCCTTATTAATTGAGATCAAAAACAAGATTCGCTTTTGTTCAATCCGTATCTTGAAATATATATTTTAAGTTTTCATACTTGGCAGAATTTGGATCCTCTTTATTTGGATACGACTAGATTGATTTTTGATATCATCCAAAAACTCTTCTACACAATCAGGTTCATAGACTTTCAGTCTAAATATATTGATTGTGGAAGAGAAAGAAAGAAAAAAACCTTTACATACAATCTTATTCAAGGGTTTTTGCTTTGACCTACTTGTGATTGTTTTAGGTTTTGTCCATACAAGTTGCTGAACGAAAAAGCTGGTGGTGAACTTGGTATCCTCTCCTTTTCATAATATATTTAGTATTTTCGGATATGGAAATTCCTTGTTTTACAAACTACCATAGTTATTATAGACAGTAAAGCTTATAATTCTTACAAACTTACTCCCTGGATACACTGAACTAATGGTTTGTTTGGGAAGTCCACTGGTAGTATTCTTGTAATACTCATCCGAGAGGAGAGTATCCTAATTAGGTGAAATCTCTTATGTGCGCTTTATTTAAAAACTTTTATTGGATCCGATACATATTCAGGTTCTTCAAAGTAACACAAGCAAGTCTAAATATTTCTATCGTTCCTAGTCTAACCTAATGAAGTTGACTCTAATACTCTAATCAAGCATCTTCAATTTTTGGAGCTAAAATGTAACAAACAAACTTGAAATACCAACGCTTGGTGGGTTCAGCCGAGCAATGCTCTAACGCTTTTACTTCCGCGTTATATTGCTTTTTATTTACAATTAAAGTAAATACACTTTTACATTAATCAACACTTGGTTTGATCCCATAGATTTGTTCGACTCGAACTTAAGCTATATACCTCTTTGACAATTCGTGACTTATTAGATTACACAAGGTGTGTATTGCATGGGATGATATCGATAAGATTGTGGTGTGCCCTCTTCTTTTCCTAGCGTTTTTAGGGGCCACTCAAAAGGATTTAGGGGCCAACAATAAAACAAAATAGGGTCACCCAAACCTACATTGAGTTCACCCCTTATCCTTTTTTTCGTAATGGAAAAATTGCCCTTTAATAATCAGAAATTAAACATGAATTTGGTAGTTAGTGTACATTTAGTTATTGTTAGCAAAAAAAAAAAATCCCGTATTTTGGTTCTACCATAATCGGTAGATAAAAATCTATTTTACCTATCGATTATGGATGATGTTCTTAAGAAATGATGAACATTAACCAGAATCGGTAGATAACAATCATTGTTATCTACCGATTATTCTTGATTCAAAAATTTCATTTTTTTTTGTACTAAAAATTAAACACAATTGGTAGATAATGAACACAATTTACTACCGATTATGGTAGTACCAAAATTCGAAAATTGAAGAATTTTGTTCAAAAACTCATTTTGGGGCCAGTATATAATCGGAAGTTTAATTAACTTATAATACTACCGAATATGGTAATTCTCATTTCAAAATGCCACTATATAATCGGAAGTTAAGTTCACTTACCTTATTTCCAATTGTTATAATTCCAAAATTCGAAAAATTAAGGTTTTTTTTTTTCCAAAACTCATTTTGGGGCCAGTATACATTCGGAAGTTAAATTTACTACCGATTATGGTAGTACCAAAATTCGAAAATTAAATATATTCGGTAGTATTCTAAGTTAATTAAACTTCAGATTATATACTGGCCCCAAAATGAGTTTTTGAAAGAAAAAAAATTTAATTTTTCAAATTTTGGAATTATAACAATCGGAAGTAAGGTAAGTGAACTTAACTTCAGATTATATAATGGAACTTTGAAATGAGAATTACCATATTCAGTAGTATTTTAAGTTAATTAAACTTTCGATTATATACCTGCCCCAAAACGAGTTTTTGAAAAAAATTCTTCAATTTTCGAATTTTGGTACTACCATAATCGGTAGTAATTGTGTTCATTATCTACCGATTGTGTTTAATTTTTAGAAAAATTGAATTTGTTGGTTATACCATAATCGGTAGATAAAAATCTATTTTACCTACCGATTATGGATGATGTTCTTAAGAAATGATGAACATTACCGATTCTGGTTAATGTTCATCATTTCTTAAGAACATCATCCATAATCGGTAGGTAAAATAGATTTTTATCTACCGATTATGGTAGAACCAAAATTCAAAAAAAAAAAAAAAAAAAAAATGCTAACAATAACTAAATGTACACTAACTACCGAATTCATGTTTAATTTCCGACTATTAAAAGGAAATTTTGCCATTACGGAAAAAAAAAGGATAAGGGGTGAACTCAATTTAGGTTTGGGTGACCCTATTTTGTTTTATTGTTGGCCCCTAATTCATTTTGAGTGGCCCCTAAATATGTGAGGCTTCTTTTCACTAAAAACTCCCTATACTAGATGGTTTTCCAAGAAACATTTGTTTCTCTCAAAACTGGCATATTTTTAGTCCAAATGTTGTATCGATGAAAAAGTCTTTTTTATGGGTTTGAATAGGGACTTGAATATATATTATCTTTATTATTTTTATTCTTAAAGTTGTTATCTTTACTTTTATAAAATATAAAATATTTAAGAGTGAAAAATCGGGGGTCTAATAACCACACCCAATATTTCGCTTAACAATTTGTACGGACAAACTCCAATATAATTCCAAGAGAATCATCTAGACAGTCAGACTCAATCAATGGAAATATATCCAAGAGTTGTATCTCTGTTGCACAATGTAATCAACAAATCAAACAGGTAGAAATCCGTGAGCCTGATTATTATGTGAAACAACTTGAACGGTACCAAAGACCAATGTTCAAGTGTCAATCAATTTATATCAACAACCAAAGGATGGATTATCTAATTGATTGAACTACGCACAACCTATGATATTTCAATTATATAAACAAATATAATGCGGAAAATAAATAACACATACACCAGAAATTTTGTTAACGAGGAAACAGCAAATGCAGAAAAGCCTCGGGACCTAGTCCAGATTTGAACATTACACTGTATTAAGCCGCTACAGACACTAGCCTACTCCAAGTTAACTTCGAACTGGAATATAGTTGAGCCGAACCAATCTCACACTGATCAAGGTACAATCGCGTTCCTTATGCCTCTAGAACCACGACGGATTTTGCGCACTTGATACCCTTAGCTGATCTCACCACAACTAAGAGTTGCTACGACCTAAATTCGAAGACTTGATAAACCAATCTGTCTCACACAAAAAAGTCTATTGAATAGATAAATCTGTCTCCCACAGAAATACCTAGAAGTTTTGTTCCGTCTTTTGATAAATCAAGGTGAACAGGAACCAATCGATATACCAGATTTATATTCCCGAAGAACAACCTAGAAATATCAATCACCTCACGATAATCTTAATCATATGGTAGTGAAACAAGATATTCTGGAATCACAAACGATGAGATGAAGATGTTTGTGACTACTTTTTATCTTGCCTATCGGAGAATAAATCTTGAGAAAATCTTAGAGAAGATAGTATTCAATCACGATAGAAAATAGCAAGATCAGAACACGTAACTACAGAGAAATTACTTGGGTCTAGCTTCATAATCCCAATGAATTCTTCAAGTCTTTAACCTACAGGGTTTCGTGTAAAACCTAAGGTTAAATGAAAATCGACTCTAGTCGCAACTAGTGTCACATAGGAGGTGTGTGGATTAGGTTTCCCAGTTGCTAGAGTTTTCCTTTATATAGTCTTCAAATAAGGGTTTGCAATCAATGTTATCTTGGTAACAAAGCATTCAATATTCACCATTAGATGAAAACCTGATTAGACTCAAGCTAATATCTTTCAACCGTTAGATCGAACTTAGCTTGTTACACACAAATGAAAAGCGACTTTATTTAGATATGAGTAATCGTACCTAAATGTGTGCACCTTTGTTGTCTCAACAATATTTAACCAAAGTTAGCCATATGAACACTTTCATATCAACCTAATTCATCTTAACCATAACTAGTTCAAATGGCTCAAATGAAACTAGTTCTAGAGTTTTTCAATTGTTTATATTCTCATAGAAGTATACAATACACAATTAAAGCAAAATCAATTTTGATTCACTCGAATCAAGTCATGAACATTATAGCCATGTTTTTCAAATGACTGCATTCCTTATTATATAAATGTATTAGTTCATGAACAAATCGATTTTAGAACATTATCCACTTAGGTACGCAAATTGGTACGCATACATAAATGACTGGACTAAGTTAGGGTTCGCCAGTATGCAAACTGGTACGCATACCTTCCAAACTCAACAGAAATTCCCGGAACTGTAACTCACGCCAATATGCGTACCGGTATGCGTACAATGTTCCCGGACTTTCACTAAACCAATCCGTACGTATACGGGTATGCATACCATGGTTCCCAGACTTGGATTATATATATGCAAGTACGCATACTATGCTTATATCCAATTGTTCTAAACTTTATTTCAATCATTAAGACATTCTCGGAAGACGACAATAGATGTCTCACACAAACTATTAGCTTCAAAGCAATTTCCAAGTGATCGAATGATCAATACGAAACATTCCGAGTCTACATCAAATGACTGTCTCGCACAAATCATGTAAGATGTTACAAGGCAATTTTCACATGATCATCTTTTGACTTTCGTCAAGAATATAAGATTAACTTGGTTAAAGCGAAATCTTACCAACATATATTTCGAGAAATATGTAAGCGAGTTAAACTCAGCTCGAAATATCAAATGTGTATAATCGAAGTCTATATAGCTATACGACTTTTGTCTCAAATAGGAGATAGAGTAGACAGACTTTTGAGTGATAGATGAGTTCAAGTCTCCACATACCTTTGTTGATGAATATCCACAAGCTCCCCTTAGTAGTTCTTCATCTTCAATCGATGAACGCCATGAAGTCTAATGCTCAACTACACTTTCTATCCTAATCCGAGTCTTAGCTATAAGTAGACTAGAAATCAAGACTTATAGTTTTGGCAACTAAACTTGACAACAATCTTGAGATATCAACGCTTGCGAGTTCGACGAGCAGTACTCTAACAAAGAGGCCATAAGTTTGCGCAATTTTACTTAAAAACTAATTAAAGTGCTTGATAATATATTAGAAATGCTTAATAAGTCATTTGTTAACTCTCAATATCAAATTTTTCATCTAACTTTAGAACCCTAATATTCTCTCGGCCCTTGCTTGCTTTTCTCTGTTCTGATTCCAACCACAGAGTTCAAACTAAACTATATATAATTTGTTATCAATCGTAACTTTGATAACGATCCTGAAGGTAAGATTATATGTATCAATTTAGGATTTGTCTCCACCAATGTACCCTTGTATTCTAAATGTTGCAGAAAAGCCGGATGTTGCGGCCACAATCATCAAAGCTCTATCTGGACAGGTAATTTCAGAAAAAAATGTATCTGGAGGTAGAGTATTTGAATTTGATTATAAAATTAAAGGAATTAGCCATACAATGGTGGTCACATCAGTGAGAGAACATATAAAGGAGTTGGAATTTAAGGATAAGAAAGCTAATGACATGTATTGATTCGACCATGTATTGCTTTTCAGTGCCGAAGTTCATAAGATTGTTATTCAAGAGCAACAAAAAAGAAAAAAAAATCTCAATATTTTTTGTACCTGATAGATCAATCTTTGATGTTTTTGTCCATTCTGATAGAATATTTTCATTTTTTCAAACATAAAACTGGAGCCAAAGGTAAGATGGCCCTTAATTGTATATATTTTGATAAAGCAAACAATATGATCCGTGACCTCTGAGTGTGAAGTCATAAGTTGATTGGGTTTTGTTGAGCATCGACTTTTAAATGGTTTATGAATGCATATCCATTGTGTCTTTCTAGGTATAACTTGACGGGTCCCGAACTATAAAAAAATTCCCTTTTTATAGGACTAATGCATAGAAAGTAACCCGTTGACCCCTTATTGGACAATAATGTTTATTAACAAGTTTATATTTTTTTTATTCTTCTAGTGTGACTAGAGAAGCTCCTAAAGTTACACACTACTTCTATGACAAGGATAACATGGTGTTTTTAAAGGCTTTCTATTTTAATGATATTATATCAGGCGTGTTCTTCATAAACTTTGTGCTTTGCCTGGCCAAGAATATAGCTTATAGAACTCAGTATTATAACATATGAAAAATTAAGAGAGATGTTAGGATTTTGTTGGATTGTACGTTGTTGAGAGGTGGCTAGTAATCTAGGCTTCACAACTAACTGAGTATAAGTGTTCCAGATTCGTGAGGCTTGCTGGACTTTATCTATTGCAAACATATTTCCAAACCTAGAACAAAATATCAAAAGGGTGATCAAACAAGATTATCTATAATAGGCAGATTAGCACCAAAAGTCTTCACTTAGGTTGAATCAAATCTTAGAATCTAAAGGACGTCATCTAAGGGAATCAATTGCGTAGATCCTTGCAAGGTCAAAAAAATGTAAGAAGTACGTATGCAGCTGAATTGATTGGAGGGTTAATTCAGTCTCAACTATTCTGAAGTCTAATAGTAGGCTAGTGTCTGTAGTGGCTTAATACAATTTGGTGTTCAAAGGTAGACGAGCTCCCAAGGTATTTTTGCTGGGTGCAATTTTCTTCGTTAACAAAACTTTTGGTGTCTTGTGGTTTTTCTTTTCCGCATTATATCGTTTTATTTGTATAATAGGAATAACACGAGTAATATGTAATCAATCTAGATAGTTTAAGTACTTATTAATTGTGATCAAAAATAATATTTACTAATGTTGAATTCATATCTTGAAAGATAGATCGCAAGTTTCATACTTGTCAGGAATCGAATCCTCTAGAATTTGATAAGACTATTGGATATTGATTTGTGAGGTCGTCCAAGAAATGCAATCAGGTTCACGGACTTCATAGTCTAGACATATTGATTATGGAAGAGATAAGATAACAAAATATATATACACATTGTTCAAGGATCTTTAATTTAGATATACTTGCAATTGTATTAGGTTTTGTCCACACGGGTTGCGAACGAAAAAGTTGGTGGTATACTTGGTATCCTCTCCTTTTCAGGAAATGCATTAGTACAACTCTCGTTCTTATAGTTCAAAATAATATATGGGAAGTGTGAGATCGCAACGATGTAAGTATTTGGTAACACAGTTACCTGACCTGGGAAGCACTTTAGATCCTTTTGGTAACATCAATAACAACTCTCTAACTCTTGTGGTTGATTTGACTAAAAAATAAAAAATCTCATTAATAAACTATATGTTCCCAGACTATGTAGCAAGGAAAATTTGTAAGATCAATCTTGTTAAAAACAAGAGTAACCCCATCTGGTGATTTCACAGTGAAGTCCATGTATGAAAAACTAAATGAAACTAATTTGAACGCCAATAATCTGAATATGCAAGATCATCTGGAAAAACTTATGGAAGCTAGGAATATCCAAAGAATAAAAAAAAACCAGGAAATGTCTTCAAAATGCACTTACTACAAATGCTAGATTATATGGTATTGTCGAAGATATTTTGCGTACTTGTTCTTTTGGCTGTGAGAAAGCGGAAAGTATAGGGCATATTTTTTTCATTGTTGTATTTCCAAGTCTGCTTGGTCCTTACCCCCACATCATGTGCAATTTAATTTCAACGGTTCAGTAAAAAAAAAGATATTTGTAAGACCTGGTTGTAAACACCCGTAAATTCAATGCCTATAGAAATATCTTTAACCGAAATGTGGTTCATATGGAAGGAAAGATGTATTAAAGTGATCCAATGAAGAAAAAAACTCTCCAATTCAGGTGGCTTTAGCAATCCAGAGATATATTCATTACTAGACCAAATGTAATAAGATTCCCAAAAAGTTAATCTCTTGATCTCGAAACAAAGCAGAACAGTGGATACAACCAGATACAATGGACCATAAAATTAACGTTGATGCAACCTGGACTTCAAAGACTGAACCCTCTAGCTTTGCTCTAATTCTTAGGATGTGGGTGAATTAGAAAAAGGAATATCAAGACCATCACTAACAATGGGTGCAGAAAAAGTGGTGCTATATGATTACTTCAAGCAGCACAATGAGCCAAAGATATGAACTTTAATAATTATTTCATTATTGAAGAAGACTTGCAAACTTTGTTTGATCACTTATATGGGATTCCTTCTCCAATTTCTCGAAGAAGCAAGACCACTTTGGAAGAAGCAAGGAAGGTAGTGGAATTTTGTCTGAATTTTCATGATTTTTATTTTTTCCACAAAACTTTCAATGTTGTGGCAGACAACCTAGCTAAACAAGCAAAAAACTATCTTTGTAATCTTAATCAAGACTCCATCCTTCATGTTTGTATTGTCCAAAAACTATCGAAGATAAGTCTAATATTAGGAGAGGTGTTACCACCTATCTAATATTATATGGCTTTACTAATATTTTATGTGTGGGTGCTAAGGCCCAAAGTTAGCTCTTTTAACGATTACAAAAAAAAAAAAAAAAACTCCTTTATGTTGTACACTGCCAAGATTAATCTACAAAAACAAGAAAATAGAACTAGTTTCCGGTTTGGTTTTTTACTTTAAAAAAAATCTTCATTGTAATTCGTACGTAAGACATCGCCTTTTGAATGAATCAGCAACCGCGTAAAATATAATTACAAATTGTTGTATAGATATTTTATGAAACCTATTATAGGGCTCCAAGGAAACAGTTTTGAGGGCTCATTTGGATTCAAATATCCTAAATAAAGATAAGGGGGGCCTAATTCATAAGAGAAATACCAAAATACCCTTAACTAATTAAATATTTAAAGTTAAAACTAATTCATTAGAGAAGAAATTTGTTTTCATTCCTCTCATTTAACTCTTCCATCTTCTTCTTCTCGTCACCTCCATCGCCTATTTCTTCGACTAATCGTCGATTCCCAAAATAATTCATCATCAATTAACACCACTTAATCCACCCGCAATTACTTCAATAAGGTAAAAAATACAAAAACCCATCTTATTTCACTGGTTTTATTGCATGAATAGGTAGATTTGATCGAATTAGGTTTTTGAAAAACAGTTTCAGAACTGTCCACGGTTTGGAGTTCTTATTTTCCAAACCGTAGGCATTGTTTACGGTTTGAAAAACTCATAATTCCAAACCGTAGATTTAACTGAATTTGCATACAGTTTGGAAAATTCATACTTCCAAATTGTACGTTGAACTGATTTTGCATACAGTTTGTTTTTCAAACCGTTGGTTAATTCTTAAGGGCTTGCGGCGCAGCTTGTTGCTCGCTTGCCTTCTATGTAATAACTCGTGAATCTGTTTCAATATTAAATTATTCATAATATTTTGCCCATTCTTAAGTAAAAAAAATTGAACTTGAATTCCCCTGCGTATGTTCATAATTCCAAATCGTAGACATTGTTTACGGTTTGAAAAACTCATAATTCCAAACCGTCGATTTAACTGAATTTGCATACAGTTTGGAAAATTCATACTTCCAAACCGTAGGTTTAACTGATTATGGATATGGTGTTGTTTCTCAACCGTAAGTCATCTACGGTTTGGAGTTCTTAACTTCCAAACCGTAGACCCAGGGTTCGAAAATCCTAAGGTTTGAAATATTCATACTTTCATACCGTAATTCCTACCTACGGTTGGGCCGATAATAATGGAAACCGTAGATTGGCTTACGGTTCGAATTTGAGGGTTTTCAAAAGCAAAAATAATTGATGGGTTTATATAGTTTTTTCTTTGTATGATCGTCATTTTCATCGCGATGGAGAAGAAAAAGAGAGGAAGAAGAATAATAGTTTTTTTTTTAATGATCTTCATTTTCATCATGGTGAAATTATGATCATCATCTTCATATTGATTTATGAATGAAAAGAGAAGGAGAAGATAATCGATTTAGTTCTTTTTGTGTATGATCATCATCTTCATCATAACACTAATTCATTGAGGATATTTTAACCATTAATAAAATCTAACTCCTTTAAAATTCTAACTTATATAAGGCCCTACGTGGAACGGTGAGAATACCCCCTTCCTCCTTAGACGGTGACGCTCACCCACTCTTGGAATTGCTCCGCTTCCCTTTTCCTCAAAGGAGAGAAAAACAAGGTCTTTTTTTACAAAATAAAGAAAGTTTGTATTTATCACACACACACACACAAAAAAAACACAAAAACAAAGAAAAACCTAAGAAGAAACCCGCAAATCCATGGAAGTGACATCTTCTTCATAGATTTTATTATCTTTGCTCAAATCTATCTAAACTAATCTACGATTCATCAATTAACACCTTGAACTTCTTTTCATATGTTTCCTCTCTGTGATACAACAACTGCTCCTGCTTTTATTTTCTTATCCAATAGATACTTATCGGAGAATTTAGGTTATTTTTTGTGAAACCTTTTCGGTGATTACCACGGCTAAAGTACCAAGATTTTTCAGATTATAGAGTTTTTAATCATTAGGGTTTGACACAGGTATGTAGAGTTTTTTTTTCCAGATTATATGTTATTATCGTTTTTTTTTCTTCTTTGTTATTGTCGTTTTTTTCTTCTCAAGTTGAATATAGAGTTTTTAGGGTTTGAGACAAGTATGTTAGGGTTTGAGATTTTATATTTTGGTGTTAGTATGCATCTGAATATTAAGCTCATATGTCAATGCTTTACCAAGATTTGATCCTACAGCCGCAAAACTTCAGCTGGGCAAAAGAGAACTTCTAAAAGAGGAGATGTCAAAGGTAAGATTCTGATCAAAAGTGTTAGGATTTAATTCCTTTCTTCATTCAATTATTTGTCATGCTTGAATTCATCTTAGTTACTGTCAAAAGTATTCATCAAATTGGGTTCTCTAATTCCCTAATTATCTGGGTTTTTTAATCATGGCCTAATTTGAAAGACACTGGATTAAACTTGAACTTTTGACGCTAAAACACAATATGTATTCATATGCAAACAACCTGCTGTTATAGTTTTGTGTGACATAATAATTTTTGAAAAGTTATTTTACTTTGTTGTGGTTTCATATGCATGTTTTGTTTTTCCCGAGAAGTCAAATGACTTTAATTTTTGTCTCTTACTCGAGTTTTGTAAAAGAAAAACGCAATTCTTAAGGATCCATAAGTTTGTGGAGATAAATATGAACAATTATGAGTAAAATGCATATTTCTCTTTTTACTTAAATACTTAAGTTGGGCATGATTCAAGCTAGATTGGAACTTATAAAAACTTGATGACAAATTGTTGCAGTGTCATGTAGACATTGGAAAAATAGGACACCTTTAGAATGCTAATTAAGTAATAAAATTCATCTAATTGCATTCATTGGACTATTACATGTTCAGGAAAATGCAGCCGATATCCCCATTATGGGGGGTTTAATAATTATTCCACTAATATTTCATCATCTTCACTGACTGCTCTTTCTTTTGTACTTCATAGTTTAAAGATTCTGATATTTTTTGGGAAGATGAGAAAAAAGTTAATGAGGTTTCACCGTCAATGATAAATAGTGGATTAAAAGGTATGGATCGTCATATAGGTAACTGTAATGTGAGACTCGGTAGTTTCCAGATATGAGGTAAGTTTCACCTTTCTATTCCTTTCCTCTTTTTTCATGATCTAAAACAGAACCATCATCTATCAGTCTATAGGGTTTTCGAAACTACAATGTCATAGTATAACTAAACCCCGACTCTTACGAATCAGGTTTGCGGTTTAGATTCAGAATTAATGCTATTCCAATTCAATCCTGCTCATGGAAATATTTAATGATGATCTCTTTTTTCAATCTAAATACGATAGGCATACAAACCTAACCAATATAAAACCAATTTGATTGTTTTTGTTTTCATTCATAGGTCTTTCCAGGAAAAATTGGAAGTAATTAGGGTTTTTGTTTTTCCAGTGGTGAAAATTCGCAAGGATTGTAGGAATTCATTGTTTTGTTCGACAATCCATAAACATGTAAATTCCTACGGATTTTTGTGGTTAAATATAACTCCTTAGGTACTTTTTTTGTTGAAGCTCAGTGAGTGCTTATTAATATGTTTGAGTACTGACGTATTTATTATTTTGGTCGTATTAGAAATGCAAAAACAAGAATGCTGAAATCTGTCATTCTTCATATTCAGGATAGTGGAGATCTTGAGATGTTAACCACATTATATCCTGTTACCTGTAGAATTATTGCAGTTCCTTGGCCCTTACAATTGATAAATAGTTGCATTCACTGTCTGGGTCATTTGGATTCTAAGGAGTTTCCCACAAGTTTTGGATTTGACACATCCATGATATCGCATTGCAGGTGTACAGGGAGAACTTCATTTACCAACTCAAGGTGGTTCTTTGGATTATGTTCGAGAATCGCTTGCATTCCGAAGTATCGTTTATTAGAGTTAATAAAAATTTCCTTACTTCTTGACCATAGTTAGCAATGTGGTTTTCTCATTGCTAACTGAAGTTCCAGAATTATGTGCGGGATCGTGAATATCTGGTATCATTTTTAATTGCTGTTGAGACGTCTATTCACGTTTTAACTTTTTGATATGCCTTAATTATTGAATAAGCAGTATTTGACCTGGATTTTTAAACTCCATTAGCCTAATATGGATTCATTGGTAAAATGTGTAGGACAATTCCATATACTGTAACATTAAACTATAAGTATAAGGCTCATATGTAGTGCTTTAACTCTTTACACAGGGAGAGGCCAGTTTATATACACATACACTTTTCGTGGTATCTCTATCGTCGACTTCTTTGGGATTCAACAACAATCTGAAATGTCTTTCGAGAGATTTAGAGCGAGGCCAGGATATCTTACCTTACTTAGTCACCTTCGTAAGTAAATCTTTAACATCTCAAAGTAATGTGCCAGATAAACTTACCAGGGATTACTTCATTTTACATAGTGGTAGGTATTAATTTTTTGAGTTCAAAAGAATAACAAAGACCCGAGAAAAAAAGAATGATCCAATATAGTAGTTTAGGTAATTTGACTTTGTTCGTACTATTTTAGATTGTGGTTTTTGTTTATATTGTCAGGAAATTGAGGTGGAAATTATTTTGGTATGGATTAATACCTAAGTATTTCTTATCTTTAGGGAATTTGGAAAATTTACTCCAGTTTTGGATAATGGGAACCTTGAAACTATGCAATTTTGAAAATTCTAGCGTGCCAATGTGATTGTTGGTTTATATTAGAGTTTACAGTATTGCATTTCTTTCTTGATTTCTATTGCCAGTTGAATCATTGGACTATGGGAACAAAGATAGGCAAAAGGTTTGTGCGCAAGGTTCATGTTTCTGCTTTTCTTCGCATCATTTTTCATATTTTAGGATTTGATCTTCTGTGTTTTCATTTGATTTTTGATTTGTTATTTTTTCTTGGTTGATACTTCCTAATTGGTGTGCTTTACTAAAACACTGGCAATGAATCTCCAACTAACATATCCGTTTTATGGGCATCTAATGTGGTTCATTGATTTTTTACGCTTCACTGTTTTGCATGCAAGGTTGATTATTTGGGAATTTAGCAGCTTGAACTGATTATATGAAACAGTCTTATACAAGTTCTTTGATGGCTTTGCATGATTAGATGTTGTGGGATATCAAGGTGCTTAGTTGTATAGTATTTTCCATCTGATGAGTATATAACAATAGAAAAAACCTGGATATTAACATGTTTGTTCGCAACAATGTGGATTAATACAGAGGAAGAACGTGCCAGTGAGAGTTGAAATCGCCAAGGGAAACACAGTTAAAAATTTCAAGAACAACAAAAAAAGTCCATGATTTTCCGAATTTGGTCAGGCTTCCATGAAAAACAACAACCAGTGACGTCAGTATCCTGTTCGTTTCGTAGTACACCCTGACACACCAACTAACTGGATTCCTATTATAGAAAAAATATCAAAGTTTCTAGAGTCTTTATGTGTTCTATACAAGAAACCTTCGCGATGTCTACAGAAGGTAGCTTAGCTTTGTCACAGACCCTTTCTTTCTCATCGTACTTTGTGATCGTGACAGTGACTCACCGTTTTCTTGATTTGTTAACAGGAACACCGAGAATCCTCAACCAGGTATGAATTTGATTTCTCTCTATCCTCTTTAGTTTCGATGTTTTGTTTTTTGTTTGTGTAATTTTCAGATTGTAGCTCCAGATTTTGATATGATTTTCAGTCGGAGGAATTGTATTATTTTTGATTTGTGCTAGCACATTAAAAAGATATTGATAGCAAAGCTAACTTTTGTTTGTGGTTATACCGATCCCACAAAAGCATTGGTATGGTATTTGACTACTAAAAATTTCTCTGTAAAAATGTTTATTCAACATTATCCATCTACCTAATATGTTCTAATTAGTTAGTAATTTATTGCAACAGCTGCGAATTTTTGCATTGTAGGTTGTACATGTTTTTTTTTGTGTTTTCGTGATTAGTACATGGTGTAGTCTTATGTTTTGGAAGTTTAGAGGCAGCAAAGTCTGATGAGTCTGATTGAACGCTATATCGGATCATCATAAATTCTTAATTTACCAGGTTTGTGTCAATGCCGAACAGTGATATATTTTGCTCCTTATGAGAAGAGAATTACTGAGATTCTTTGAGTCTGAAATAATTACTCAGATCGCGTTCATACTGAGGAAAACACAGTTCAGCAGATATTGAATAATGATAAGTCTTTTCGTCCTTTTAATATTAGAAGGATAGCTCTGCCATAGCGTACTCGAAGAAGGTATCATTATTTATCACTAATTTTGTATCTTAAACTTATGATCTAAAATCACATTAAATTCATATCACAATTCTAATATTATGGCTTAATCCTGTTTGTTCCATTATGGGTTAGATTAATTGCTTACTCATAGTTTGTCCCATTTATTGCATTGGGTATTGAACCAAAGTTAACAGTCCCTCATTCTCTTAAAATGACTTGATTGTTATTGCTAATGGCGATTCATAGGCATAGTGCTCTCAGATTACTTTTGGTATGTGAATGATATATGCTTTGGAAAATACATGCATATACAAACAGTTAAATTGATTGATATATTTTAGGTAGACATAGCCGTTGTTTTAGAATGACTAAGCATGCAGCTATAATAGAGTATCATTGTTGCAACTATCTTGAAAACAAGCAGAAAAGGGCATCAGAGCCAATAGTTACAAAAGAAGAATGACGTGGAACATTATTAGGAAGAAGAGGAGTAAATTTGTTTAATATTCAATTAGATAAGTTTATAAAACGTCCATCAAGCTTAGAACTCGAACTTAAAATCGACGATGTTTATCACGTGAGAGGTTTTCCAGGACTGAAGCTTAAAGTTGATGATGCTAATCTATAAAATGTCCACCAAGCTTAGAACTCGAACTTAAAGTCGACGATGTTAATCACATGAGAGGTTTTCCAGGATTCGAGCCTAAAGTTGACATGTTAATCACCGGAAGTGTTAGGGAGGAAATGTACTCTTGGGAATGATGATTGAGTCATGCAAGCGTTCTTCTTATTTTTGGGTTAATGTAATATTCATTTTCATGCGCTTTTTCCCTTTTTCTTACCAAGATTGCGTTATGTAATTTACAACTTTGATATTGCTTCGGAGTCTTAAACAAAGTAGTCTTTGGTATATCATTTTAATAGTTTTCTTTGTTTTATATTTCTTTAGTTTAAGGTAAAAAAGGTGAAAATTTTAAGAGATTCATCCAAAGGTTTATTCGTGACCACCCAACGACGCTTTGATGTATGATGGAAACATATGTTTTTTTTTTCCTTTAAGGAAACGTATACTTGGTTCTTGCACTAAATGCATTACGTTTAGGCCAAGCACTATGGTGCAGGGGATCCTTCCCTATCCCTCATATGTAGGGAATGGACAAGGGTCACAAGGCGCATCACTATGGTCTTCTTTTATCCCTTTCCTACATGAGTTTCGTGTAAATAATGTCACATGGAAACTCAGCTTTTGTATGTATTTTTCCCAAATCTTTTTAGAGACGGGATGAAGCCGAAGTCGAGCCACACCTAATCAAATCGGGAAGGGACAGGGCGAGGCGAAGACGAAGTCGAGCTTTACCAAATCAAATCGGTATGGGGCGAGGCGAAGCCGAGCTTTATCAAATCGGGACGAGGCGAAGCCACTTCTAATCAAAAAGGATCGCGACGGGCGGGGCGAAGCAGTGCAACACCAAATCAAAAATGTATTGTGATGGGGCGGGGCGAAACCCAACGACGCCTAATAAAAAATATGGCTAAAAGAACAAAAATGCCCGAGCATAGCACGAGCACAAAATCTAGTTAGTAGGATAAAGGATTTTAGAAATTGTTATCCAACGCCCATGTTCGTCACTTCGTGAGTCCTCGAAACTAAAAGCTTGGAGCCCTATAATAGTTTCTTTTTTTTTTTTTAATACGTAGCATTTGCTTGAGGATATGCTTTCCGATGAAGTGTAGCTTAGTCGTCCAAACTACACTTGGTAATGAACAAAAACATTAGATATGACAGAACTCTTTGATGAAATGATATCTAATAAATACTCCATCTGTTTCTAAAAAATAGTCAAGTTTGGTTTTCACAAAAATTAAGAAAACTAATCATTGTAGCCACTTTTTCATGTTTTTTCCAAAATTATCCTTTGGTCCCCACTCATTTGCTATTAGAGAAATATGAGAGAGAAGTGGTCCCATTTTTATATTAGAGAGAAAAAAGGAGAGAGAGAAGTGGTCCCTCTATGAGTATAGTAGTAAAATCATAACATTTGACTTTCCACATATGAAAACAAGTCTATTTTTTTGACATACCCAAATAAGAAAACCTGCCTATATTTTAGAAACAGATGGAGTAATTATTTAAACAATATTTTTCCAGATACGAATATGATTTCCCGTCGACAATTTCTAACTTGTAATTTCTTTTTTAGATCGGTCTAACTTATAATTTCTCTTCATCCCACGATTGATATAACATGTCTACAACTCCATTTCTCCACGCGTTATTAACACTTAAACAAGATAATATACACTTCACGCAATTTCTTTGTTTACTCTCTATCCTTCTAACATTCCCCTCTAGATCAGTGTTACTCCCATGGCGGAGGAAACTGGTACAAGAGGGAATCTCAACATCAAACGCAAAAGAAAACACTCCCGTTTTCTATCTTGTTTTGGTTTTTCACACCGGGATGACAAATATTTGCCGGAACTAAATGTCTGTGATGACCAAAAAAAGACACGTCGCTGGTTTTCTAGTGCCAAACTTCGTCTGAAGAACTCCGTCAAAGAAACTATTTCAGTTTATAACCCACCAATCTTCAAGAAAATTGACGGCAAGAAGCAGATTAAAGAAGTGAAGTATGACAACTTCACGGGAAAAGGCCGGAATCCGGCGAGTCTAGATCGTAAAACTGGGAAGTTTGCCGCGATTGAAACTCTATTATCATATGACCAAACGTTGCACTCTGATGGGAAACCAGGAAAGGTATGTCTTCGATAAATTTGACATCAGTAAATAATTTAAAGTTTATATATTCATTTTAAGCGGCATCCAGTAGAAACCAGGAGACCAACTCTTTACATGCTTTAGAAAATTTCAACTTTATTTATGCTGGACATCCGGAATGAATTAATATTTTTCATGTATCAATGAATTCTCTATTGGTGTTAAGCTATCGGTACTGGTAGAACGAACCTCTGAAAATATCAGATGTTACATATCAAAGTTCCATTTCTTAGATTTTATGAAGTAACAGTTTACTTCCTTCATATTAGCCACAGACGCATGCTTTTTTTTTTTTTTTTTTTTGAAGCATGAAATTCATTAAGAAACTAGAGAGCTATTACAAGAGGGGATGAGATTCCCGATTCACGAATTACAATTAGATTGGTAGACCACGAATCTATAAAAACATGATACTGGAACATAATGTGACTAACAGTCTTCGGCTCGGAGTTGCATCGGGGAATGTCGATGGAGTCGAAGGTCGAAAGACCTTCGGTCAATGCTTTCCACAAGAAAAGCTGTATTTTTGATAGGCATAACAATACACATAAGAACTTAGTTGATGGTAGAGGGGTCCGATACGATTGACCTGAGATGCTAGACAAACACTTGTATCCTGCTGCTGTTGTATCCTGCTTGATCGTTACCAGTCTATATCCTTTTGTTTCAACTTGATCCATTGTGAATCTAAAAAATTCAGTTCTCTTTTGTTTTTTTTGCTCGAAGTGCAAAGCTAAAGCCTAGGAATCTATTACACTTAAACAAAAACTATCACTGTAATACACTAGAAAAAGAGAAGAGAACTTACTTCCAAAATTAAGAAACACCAAAGAACTACAAATAAAACGCAAACTATGACATATTGCTACTACAAAGACAATTACAGAAATGAAATGAAGTTGGAGTTTACCTGAGGCCGCGCATTGGGGGATCAAAAAGGTTAGGAGGCATGATATAAAAGTTGATAGGTCAACCAGGTTTGACACATTAATTTTCCTCAACTTAACAGAGTTTAGCACGAGAAATTTTAGGAATAAGACCAGGCTGATAATTTTTTTTTTTTGATAAACGGATGATTATAGAATGAAGTTGGGGTTGTTCATAGGCATGAAAGACAATGGATACTAACTCAAACTTTTTTTCTTCTTTTTTTTTAAATCAAACCAGAAACTAAAACCAACCAAATCGATATCGAGAGAAGATACAAACCCTGAGCTCTAACAAGAGAGTAAAGAAGAAATTTTGAAAACAGGAAAGAAGAAAGATTACACTGTTTTTTTTTTCCTCTGTAAAAACGAGATGAAAAAGCATTTGACTGAAAATGAAAATACGATTTTGAAAACTAGATTTTTTAGAAAAACAGAGCAAGGGTTTTCAAAAGGAAGATTGAATCAAGGTTTTTTTTTTTTTATTAGTCAGAACCCATATCGGGAATTAAAACCCAGATCTATGATTATTTTTTTTTAAATAATTAGAACCCAGATCGGGAAATACTAACACCGATCATCATCAAATCAAAGAAGACAAGGGGGATCAGAAACAATATCCATTATCTAATCCGAAAAATCAAAGATGGAGAAACAAGATCAAATCTATTAACCGTGAAAAGAATCAACCGAATACATAAAAAAAACTCAGCCATTTGGTGTTTGAAAACTACCTGGAAACAACTTTATATCCTCTCCCTTGTTCCTTCATCACCCCCATGCGAGACTCCAGAGCAAACCCCCGAGGGTTCACTCAATAATCGCCGTTAGAAGCTTGAATCTAGGGTTTACTGTTAGAATTTTTTCCCCCTTTTCTCTCTGGTTTTTTCTCTCTCCTTTGTGGTTTTTTCTATCTCCTATGCAGGCACAAATCATTGAAAAAACAATTTCCTAATATTTTTTTTGGAAAATCACATTTCAATTCATTCAAACCAAAATAGTGATTACATGATTGCTTACAAGATTATCAAAAACACCAAAATACAAGATAATCAAAACCCAAATACAAATGATGACACCAATTGCAAATACATCGCGAAGAGAAAGAGCCATGCACTGCAAAGATATCCAATTTTCGTACCAGTAGTATTGACGAAGGATGGTGTGAACCGGAATCAACTCCGACCATTTGAAATAATTATCTTCTTCTTCAATAAGAGATGCTCCAAATAAAATGGAGTAATTTGCCCAAAATCTTGTAGATCCAAACGAATCCGGATGCCCTAAATCCCTTTTGTTGAAGATGAATCCAAAGCGAATCCGAGCAGAATCATTGATGTTCTTGATGAATCGAGAATATCAAGCCAAGAAACACCATGGAGATTTGAGAGAATCGCTATTAGAGCGAAGAGAAAATCGTCCCAAAGACGAAGAGAATATCGCCCAAATAGCGAAGAAATGTGTCCATAGACACCAAAAATAACAAAAACAAAACCTAAAACTACAAATTTCTCTACTTTTATTCATAAAAAACAGAAAATCCTTGCTCAGATCTAGCCCAAAAAAAAAATTCCTATTTTTTTTTTCATATACTCAATTGTACGTTTTGATTATAGTACCTATATAAGTATATTATAATTTTCGCATGTGATTAAATACATGGACAAATCTCATGATTCTACCGTGTACTTTATCATGACATTCTTTAGTTTGAGAGGCTTAGAGCCTCTCCAATGGGAGGATGTGAACTTCCTAAATTCTTGGTCGCTTAGGATTTATTGAGAATTTCAAAAAATATGGTCTCCAACGGAAACGTGAACAAAGAATGTGAGGATTAGGTGTCAAACGGTTAGCTTCACATCCTCAAGTAGATCATCTGGTTTTAGAAGATCTCTTAGAGGATGTGAAGATCCTAGTCATACTTTATCCCAAAAATAATTGGGTAGTTTCACATTTACTTTTTACAGATTTTAAAGTTCTAAAACTGCCTAACCAATTATATTCTTACAAATAGGCAAACCATTTACTAAATCATATCTCCCGTTGGAGATGGTTTTCTTAAATTTGCTAAACTTAAGAAAAAATTAATTAAACATCAACAAAAGAATGTCTTCCCAAACGTCCACATAGGAAACACATTGAGGATCCATTGGAGATGCTCTTATAGGGTTCACATGAATGTGACTACAAGTACAAAGAGATGACTTAGTTCATTGGTAGATGATTTTGGGTTACATTTATGAACTCATTCCTCTCTTTAATACAACGTTTGCTTCGAATAAAAACATTCTGATACAAATTAGCTTCTAGCCTAGCTCGCCATTGCGCGCCCAATGTACCCGACAACCTCAAAATATCACGATAACGCTGGTTTTGTTCCGTTAGGATTTCCTTGTTATTTTCAAAAAGAAATGAAGTTTCGGATTGTCTACTTACCGGATTTTCATTAGTTAATCAGGTAGTTTTTTTTTTGAAAAAGGAAAATTTCATTAAAAAGAGTAATTTGTCATAGGGGCATGACAAATAACAAGCAAACAAAGAAGGTGAAAGCTTAAGCTAACACTGCATCCCAATTACAAATGATTGTACTTAAAGAAAAATTCTCAAAAACCTTAGTACATCTACACCAGTTATAGATAGTGCATTTGACTGCAATGGTTAACTGGTTTACATTTCTTCTCCTGTTCCCATATAGCCTATTATTGTGCTTAGTCCAAATATTCCACCAAATTGCAAAGGGTAACAAACCCCATAATTTCTTGTGCATAGCTTTTCCTCTTTTAGCAGGCCATTCCCATAAAGTAGCTTTGACTGAGTCTGAGAAAACCCAACTAGTGTTGAAGCTTTTCAAGAAATAGTTCCACAACTTCAAAGTCTCAGAACATTGCACAAACAAATGGTTGTTTGTTTCCTGAGCCGAATTGCAGAAAAGGCACTCATTACCACTAACTCTGCCAGCGTTAAAAAGAAAATCCATAGTAGGTGCACCCCCATAGCAGAGAGTCCAAACCAAGAAAGAAACTTTCATTGGAATACTATGATTCCACAGCTGCTTATGAGGAAATAAGAGAAAACCATTCAAATCCAAATATTTATAACAGTTACTGACAGGAAATAAGAGAAAACCATTCAAATCTCGATAGAGATTTATAACAGTTACTGACAGAGATTTATAACAGTTAATCAGGTAGTGACTCGCATGTACTTAAGTGAGTATGTAACTTTGTCGACCAAATCTATATAACAACTGTCTTCTTAACATTCACCGATGACAATGCTGTCCCCTTACCTAGTTAAGGTAGGAGGACAAATATATGTTAAGCACGTTCATCGAAGTCTGTAGATAGCTGGATTGATACATTATACGAAAACAAAAATAAAATAAAGTCTTTGATCAACACTTGACTTTGACTTGGTCTCAGTCTTGATTGTTTCATGTAATTGTATCGTGTAATCACATTATCAGGTTTGTTCTCTCGATAGAGAATTAATGACCAACTCAGCAAATCACGCATTTGTGTACTTAAAATTTATAAATTACATGTAAGCGGTAATCCTTGACAAAATATATAATTTAAAATTTAATTTTGTTTTGTACTCTTGATTAGGAAAAGTATGGAGGAAACACTAAGAAAAACATCATCGGATCGGGTAAACCACCGACGGATACGTCTAAAAGATTGGACGTGATGAAGGTTGAGACGACAGTTGGTTATCAACGTGATTTTCTAGTAAAGAAGTCGAGTCGAGAAATGGTCACAATGTCCGCACAGTTGCGAAATTCACTAGGCCCAAGTAAGACATTTAGTGAAGAAACTATCGGAAAATTTGGCCCGATAGTAGGTATGTCAGTTTTAGTTGTGATAATGGCAATGATGCTTATGTTGGGAAAGATTTCGGCTATATTCTACACTGCAGCTTGGTTATATTTTCTTCATTACTATAGAATGATGGGAGGAAAAATAATAAAGGAAATAGAAGGAAAAAGATCGAATACAATCAATATTACGAAAAACATCAACTCAAAAGATTTTAAGAAGAAAGCACTATTGGAAGGACTGGTCGAGAAGAAACATATGTGGTCTCTTAAATGATACTGGGTTTTGAGATCGAAAAAAGGGTTCCATTTTTTCCATAAATTTGATTTCTGGTGAGATAAATTGTAACTGTATTACTTATTTATTATTCTTTTCATTATGTTTATCGAGTTTGTATAAATTGTTTTTATTAAAAAAAAAAGAGTTTGTACTATAAGTTATCAAAATTACTAACCTATGTTAAAATATTTGTTTGGGTTTTACCTTGGTACTAAATGATCTACCCAGTCACAAACATGTATACACAGGTTTTATATAAAAGTATATTAAAGTAAACCAGCATAAAATGAATAATGAATCATTAAACATACAAGCCAGAACACAAGATTTATAGTGGTTGAACAATAGTTACAAGATACACAAACTTGTATATATTGTCTATGATGATCTTTTCCCCTGAAACGAAAATCTCTGAAGACAATTACAGAAAAAAAGTTATTTAAAAAGTTGGTGATGATGATTAAAAGTTTAATTAGAACTCAAAATTGATATTAAATTGCACATTCATTATAATGACTAGGACATCGGTTATTTTTATAGCAATTATAACTTATAAACTTATTATTACTAAAAAACGGAAGAAGCACTTTTGAACTAATTCGATACTAGTACAATTAGTTATTGAAAATAAGTTCAGGTACCATTAGGGTGTTCACATCTAACTTGGACTCATTTCTACCAAATATATTCCAAGCCATTAAAATTTTCGTTCCTGGCCATTAAATGTGTGCACTTGATGGACTGTCAGAAAAACTTTTTCTTTAATTTTCTCTTACAATCCAAGAACCTAAAAATCAAGAATACTACAGTTTCCAATTCCTGATAAAATAGGCTTCTCTTAAATGTAGCTTATGCATATATTATTATTGTTATTATTTTATTCATAACTGAGACTATTTTATGGGCCCTAAAAAGTTTTCTTATAAGTACATCTTCAGGTAGAGACGGTTTGTGAGCTCAACACCTTCTTGATGCATTGAGTGGTGGTGGTGCCGCTGTAGCCGAGGATATTTTATCTGCCATCACTGGTGTGGTTAATTTATGGCTTGCAGGTAAGTGCCCCTCCATACCAGGTGAGTATAGAGTGAGTGCTCCATTAACTCCTTTATTGAGGCTATGGGGAGGCCTAAGACCAGTATGGAGAAGAATCGTGTCAAAAGTCGTGGCTTCTTATTGTCTACAACATAATGAATTTAAGTTAAAATGAAAAACCAAACAAGTTTTTTTTTTTTTTTTTTATCAATCGAAATTAAATCACACTTCTTCCCCAAAATCAAAGAAATACCTAACTATTCTTTATTTAAAGAGGAAGGACCCCTTCACATGCCCTTACTTTACAAGATTTGACAAACTCGTTTTATTCGTTGGATGATGAAATATTGACGATTTAGATATGCTCAATAAATCCGGATCGCCGGATACCCACATTGAAATCAGACACTTCTTTAATGCTTTTGTTAATTTCCTCGCGCTGCTCTCACACAAATTTTCGCTCATTCATCCCTTTCTCAACAAATTTTTTGTAGCAAGATGTGATTTAATCATTTTTGTAGCAAGATGTGATTTAATCATTTTTGTAGCAAGATGTGATTTAATCAAATTTAGAAATCAGAGAAGGCTTAATCAATTTTCTGGATCAAATGAATCAATTTGCTACAAAATAAAATGAATATAAAATTATATGATGATAAAATAAATTCAAAGATTCCCCACTAATAACGTATGTGATAAAAATGTATGATTAATCATTTTCTTAAGCAAATTAATTGAATTGTTACTATCACAATAACTACTGTTATGCTTAAAAAAAAACAAAAAACTACTGTTCTTAAATAAAAATTCCAATCTCACCAATCTCTCCAAGTGAGAATAATGTAAGATCTAAGGTCAAAACTCTAGTGATTGGCATCAAAAAGAAAAGTATGTGCTAATATGTAGAAGAACAATGTCGAACAAAAGCCTCCTTCGATGTTGAAATGTTTTCAAGAACTTGGGATTACTGATTGATCACCCCATAATCTTATTAGAACTGCTAATAATCATAAATTCAGCTGATAATTTTTCAAATCCAAGATTGATGGTCGACAATATAGAATTTTTTTTTTCACGGGTTGGTAGGGAAAAAGGAACAAATTTGTGAGCGATAAGAAAGAGAAAAAGGAAAAAATGTCAAATAAACATTTGAGTTTACTAAATTGGCATTGGGTAACTGTTCGCTGTCGTAACACGTCAAAAATAAATTACTTTCTCACTACTCAAAATATATAATATAACAAGGGCAAGAAATGATCGTTCCCACATAGAGGTCTTGGGTGGTCAATGTCGATTTTTTATATAAAACAACGAGGGGATTTTCTGATTTTTATAAAATAAATTAAACTAAAACTAAAATAAGAAGATAAATAAACAAATCAAGGATGTGAAAGTATTGGATAAAGAGTTCATCTTCAATTGTAAACAAGTTTTGGATGTATGATTAAAATTCATATTTAATCTCATTATCATCAAAATCCCTAGAGAGAGCAAGTTACTCCGTTAATTTCCTAAAATCATCGCACTTATATGTAAAACGATGCAAGTATGAATACTACCTAGAGAATAACCCGACGCCTTGCGCTAATCAAGTTCAATTCCCAAAAGTGCATTAAGAATGGTGAAATTGGCTAATCAATGTAATTGAAATACATTACGCAAACAATTCGAACAAAGGTCAATTTCTACATATGATTACAAGAAAGTATCACTACAATCCGTAATCATATCATGCTACTCATATTCAAGGTTATCGCTTGATGATTAACCTAAATTAGCTATAAATATGGATGTGAGTTCAATTAATTCTAGACTTAACTAAACAAACACTCAATCATATTGCAATACATCAATCATGCAATTCTAATAAACGGTAAAAAGTGATCGATAATATTGAGAGGAAACTAATTCATCAAATCAAATACTTGGTTGCAAAATCCAACTACGTCTTTAACCAATAATAAAACTTTAGCTCATGTTCATGGAGTTCATAACAAGAAGAATAACAAAATATTTCATGTTTTTGAACCTTAGAACAAAAGTAGAAGCAAAAAATATAAAAGAGATGTTTCTCTTTCTCTTTATAGTTCTCAAATTCCAAAAGGGTATTCTTCCAAAATTATGTCGAGCCTTCACAATCTTCAAAAGTCCATCTCCAAGTGGTCCACCAAGCTCATATATCCCGCGGCCGACTCTTGCATCCAACACGCTCTCCCGTTATGATTCAGTGGTCCACCAAGTAACAACATCCGTAAACAGGAACTAGTACCACCGGCTCGCCATTCTCTTTACTCTCTCTGAATCTCTGACGAAAAATAATTGAGAAAAATGGTTTCTCTGAATTTTAAGGTAGGTTTAGGAATAAAGATTGATATAGGCACCACGACTTTGGATAGGGCCACCTGAGAAACGACGCTTTTACCTTTATGCTCAAAATGGATGATTTATTCTTCTTTTGCTTTAAATGACTCCATTACACCTGATAAACTCAAAATAATTCTAAAAATACATAATTTTCAAGAAAAATAGCAAAGAAAGCATAAACAATAGATAATAAATCAGGGTGTTTTAGACACCTATCAGTAACTCAAATGTGGATGGATCATCTCTACCGTCTCTATATTACCATCTAATGGTTAATACAAGGATGTTAAACCTTGTTAAATTTGAGTTTGTCAACAGATCCTTCCTCTTAATTAAATCCAAACTAATTGTAATTCTTCTCTCATTATTCTCACAAATTAACCAATTATAAATCCTGAGTCTTCTCTCTTTTTGTTTTTCCAAAAATCAAACTAATCCCAAACTATTTTTCTTAATCCATATAAAACTGTAATTATAGTAACTAACTTTAATTATATATATTCCCTTAGAAAATCTCCACAACAACACCAATCGAGCTGGAATTAAACACAATTGTGATTATTTTCCTATAATCCTTCTTCTAAAACTCCATAAACATAATTTATAAAAATATTATCATTTATAATAAAAAAAATTTCTCAATCATGGTTGTATAACTATTCTTCAAATTCATCAATTATATATAGGTCTTACATAAACTTAATTATGAAAATTAGGAACTTTGATAGTTTGTTCTATGGGCTATATATAATATTTGTATATAATTTTATGGGATATGTGGAACAATTATAAATATATGTTTGGTTAATTAAATCAATTATTTTATACGGGAAATAAATAATAAATACATGGGCTACATTTAAGAGAAACCATAAAAAAATAAAAATATCACGACTCATGAATTGCTTCCACCTGACGCTATGAGTTTCCTTTTCTTGCCAGAGATGATATGCTTCAAAATGCCTTCTTCTTGCATTATCATATTCATATCATGATCATCCACCACAAGAATGGTCATATTATTACGAATAACACAAAGGATCTTTCCTTATTTAGAAGTAAAAGTTTTATGCCATCAAAAACTGGCAGTTCCCTGCTCAAATGAAACTTTTCGGAGCAATCGATATAATTAGACACCTACGTTTTAGTAGCTGCATTACAGAGGTCTGACTTACACTCATCCTTGCAACTTATTATGAAGAGGTTCCCATCCTTGATGCTTCCAAACCAATTTTAAATGTGAATCTATTTATCTTTTTCAGGGCTGTAAGCTTCACCGATGTTTTGTTCAGACACATAAAATCCTGTAAGAAACCATATTTTTTTGTACATATATATATATATCTTCGACTAGCATATGCCTTCTCATATATGCAATGAAAAATCACTTGAAGGTCAAATTCAGTCAATATTATGAAAAACATTAACTCAAAAGAATTTAAGAAGAGACCACTACCGGAGTGACTCATAAAGACGAATCATACGTGGTCTCTTAAATGAGAATGGGTTTTAAAATTGGAAAAGGGTGTATATTACTCATTCATCTTTTCCAAAATTTGATTTATTGGTGAGATGATCTGTAATTGTATTACTTTTTCTTTTGTTTGTCTTTTTTTTTTTAGTTTGTACAAATTATCATAATTATATACTTATGTTGGAGTATTTAGATTGTTCTTTGTTGCATACAACATATGGAAATGGTATATTAATTTTTTAATAGAAAAGCAAATTCTTAAAAAAGAAAAAAAAAAATTATATTATTTTGGCATCAACTGCAAAAGATGGTATAGACCAATTGGCATATTATGTGCCATTCCTATACATTGATAATTCATTTTTAGCTAAGGTGTCTACACCATTATCGTACAATCACAGTAAGACATAATGGAATAGAATTTGGGGATAGTTAAAAAGACGAACAAGCAACGGGTTTACAAAGGAACCCTTCCTCAAAATAAAGGCTAACAAAGGTGTCTAACCTTCAAAATAACACAAGTGCGATTCTTGTTAGATAAAACACAATCGATATCCATCATTAGTTGTCCATACAATATATGTATATAGAGAATACAACAATTGTTTTTAGATAAACATAAATATTTGACTCACTACTAACTGCATAATAAAGACCCAACAAAAATCCAAATACTAATTAAACAGAAGTCTAAAGTGGACTGTAACAACTTCTTTATCCTTTAAATCAAGACTTGTGCTCAAGGTTATGACTGTTAGTTTCCGTAAGATAATTTCCCATTGTATCTTCCATGACCAGACTTATGATAAATAGTTTATTGCATCGGTACCTCGGCTTGAAAGTGTCATCACATGTGAAGCAAATCCTTTGTTCCCTCAATTCTTTTAACTCCAGAGTAGTCAATTGTTTTACTGGATTCTTTCCTTTTTTTGTCATTGGAGTGGTAGCCTTTTGTTGTGACGTATCACGAGACTCAAATAATTGTCACATCCCAATTATTGCTAACAACGTTTTTGGCTTATTTGCTTGTACATTAGACGGATTGATTCTCGCAACCCACTAACAAGTAAACTTATTTGTCTAGTTTGTGGTAGTGAATCTGACTTTGCTAATAATATTTCAAACTTATTTTTGATAGTCTTCAACACTTTCGGTTTGCTACAATTTACTGAGTTCTCCAAAAAACCAAGAAAGGTATTTGCACCTTAAGTAGTTTAAAGAGATGATTTTAAACTCTTCCCGATTGATATACACCATTTCTTGCTTTAATAATTGATACCAAATTTGTTCCTCATCAAGATGATATGAAAAATAAGAAGCTCGTTCACTTTCACAAATTTCATGAAGGTAAAAAAATTGTTCAGCTTTATATAACCAACTAGTAGGATCTTCCATGTCTTTGAAATAAAAAAAAAAAAAAAAAAATTAGCACTACCAAATTTTGAAGGAATACTTGAAGAACCTCCGCTTCGATTTGATTGTTTTCCACTTTCTTTAAAAGAGTTTTTCATCAAATCAACCATTGGATCAAGTTGTTTGAAAATATCATTTAGTTTTTCCACTATCACCTTTTGGTTCTCAACCATGAAAATCATTGATTTTTTTTTTGTTTTTTTTCCAAGTTTTAAAGTCTCACATCCATCTTTAAACTTTGGTAGCAGGATGGTGCAGATTGAGTATAATATTTCTTCTTGTTACAACGGAGGCGGAACCTGCCTCTATTATCTCTTGGTATGACCATAATAGGATGTAATGAAGAAGGATTTGATGTTAGTTAAAAAGGAACAATATATAGGTTTACAGGGGAACCCTACCTCAAAGCAACCCTCAAAACAACACAAGTATGATCCTTTTTATATAAAATACAATCGTTATATATCATTCATTGATTGTGTATATATACATATATTTGTTATTGGATAGACATAAATGACTGGCCCACTGCTAATATAGCGTAACACATCTTAATCCTAACATCTACTGATCTTAAACTATTGCTTTAACAAAAACCCACAAACAAAGAACATGACAAAGACTCAATAAGAATTCAAATATTGATTAAACATAAGTCTAAAGTGTACTATAACACATTATTTGCATCACGTTGGACAAAATTATAATACCAGGTGATAACATTAGATAAAATACTGTTGCAATCTACTCCATCTGATTGCTTTATTTTCCCATTAATTTCATTGACCGCTCTTTGGTTATTGATCGCTGTCGTAGGCGTCAAAAATAAATTACACTTTCTTACTACTCAAAATATATAATGAAGCAAGGGCAAGAAATGATCTTTCCCACAGAGAGGACTAGGTTGTCAATATGTTTCAGTTTCCTATATAAAACAATGAGGGGTTTTCTGATTTTTATATAATTAAACTAATATAAAAGCAAAACAAAGAAATAGAGCAAACAAATCAAGGATGAGAAAATATTGGATAAAGGTTTCATCTTCAATTGTAAACAAGTTTTTGAAAGTATGAATAGAATTCGTATTTAATCTCGCTATCATCAAAATCCCTAGAATACCTTATTGCAAGAATACTCCGTAAATTTCCTAAGTTCATCAACACACACATTAGAGCTGCGTATGTGAATTCTACCTAAAGAATAACCTAACGCCTTGCGCTAATTAAGTTCAATTCCTAGGAGCATTAAGTTTCAGAAATAGGCTAATCAATGCAACTATCACACATTGCGCATGACAATTCAAACAAAGGTCAAAGTCTACATATGATTACAAGAGTGTATCACTACAAACCGTAATCATATCATGCTACTCGTATTCAAGGTTATCGCTCGATGAAAACCCTAAAATATATATAGATATGGATGTATGTTCAATCAATTCTAGACTCAACTAAACAAACATTCAATCATATTGCAATACATCAATCATGAAATTATTATAATCAGTAGAAAGTGAACGATGGTTTTGAGAGAAAACTAACTCATAAAGATCAAAACTTGTTTTCAAAATCCAACTACATCTTTAACCAATAATAAAAACTTAGTTACTCATGGCATATGAGTTTATAACAAGAAGGAAGAGAAAACCTATCATGTTTCTAAACCCTAGAACACAAGTAGAAGTTCTCCCTAATGGAGATATCTAGGTTTAGAGAAAGACTTTTCTATTTATATGCTTTTCTCCCCAAAAGGATACTTTCCCAAAATTAGGTTAAGTCTTCATAATCTTCAAGTCCACGTCCATCTACTAGTCCACCAAGCCCATGTGTGAGAAATATATCTCTGGGTTTTTTGGGTCCAAAACTGGTCGCCGGAATAGCTGACATCATCGTCGGAATCCGATCACCGTCGCCGGAATTTGTCACCGGAAAACTACCTCCAGCCTCCTGAGCCTGCATCTGACTACCATAACTCCCAGCAACTCACTATCCTTATCTGCAGTTCATACACTCACACTTCAGAGCCATACATCACATATAAACCATCTAAACCAATTATCGAATTCTTGCGAAAACGTGCCCAAAAGCGTGCCATGTAGCTCATATATCCGGCCGCCAACTCTTTTATCCAACACATACCCCCTTCGCGATTCACTGAAATATCCTGATTCACACTTTAACTTCTGAAATCCGACTACCGGAACTAGTACCACCAGCTCACCATTTTCGCTCACTTTTCGCACAATTTCTGCAGCATTGCCTGCGGGTTCCTGCTCCATATCCAGCAGCACCAGATTTCATTCCAAACACTCAAAGCTCATTCCCTTGTAATCTTCTAGGTCCAGCATCTCCATTCTTAACCACCAGTACAAATCCATCTTCTATTTTCAACAAAGATCATCAGATTCAACCATTTTTAGTTCAACTCAAACCCCATTAAAACATCATCAGATTTAGATCGAACCCTTCTCTAAATTTCTCGGAAGTAACAACAGCAAAAGCTGCTTTATGAATTTAAGATGTGCCTCCATTTTCTCTTTCTTTACTTCTTTCAGGTGCGAATAATTGAGAGAACTCAATTGTAGGTTGTAAGTTATAAAACTGGGTCCGGACCTGGGCACTAATATGGGCCACCCAATAACATCCCAAACTAGCTTACATAGGTGCCTTGAGTATCTAACCGGATGCCTTTAACACTAAATGGGTTTTCCATTAATTTTGGTTGGACTGTCTTTAATACTCCTCCAAGAGAGTTGCCCCTTAACCTTGGCTGGGATCCATATAGTGTTCGCCCTTGAAATGATATTTTTTTCCTTTTTGCTCAAATAAGGATTTGCAGTGAAAAGATGTCAACATACTTTGAACACGAGCAATAACTCTTATAATTATATTTCAAAGATATTCATTGGTACTCAAGGTGATCCTGTACCAAAATAAATTAAGAATCTTTTAATTAAGGTTTTTGATTTTATATGCTTTAATTACCAACAATTAATGAATAGCTCAAGAGAATAAAATTAGTAATGTGCATTTACTAATTGGAGATTTTCTATTGAGAGATTTCTGAAAGATTGGACCAACATTTATTGGAATTAGGAAAACCGAATTTGGGAATTCATTGCATATTTTGAGAATATTTTCGATTTTGGAAATTCCTTGATGTCCAAACATCCTTGGTCTATAAATACTTAGGTTTGAATTTCTAGCAAACTATCTTAAGAGCCGGGCAAACTTCATTTCTTGTTTTTTTGGGCGGATCTGTCTATTTGGAGTGGAAAGTATCCTAATTAGGTGAATCTCTTACGACCGCTCATTTAAATACTTTTGTGGGATCAAGAAGCTCTATGAGTACCATTGGTGGGAAACTAGATAATTGCAGTGTTATTAGTTTTCGATTTGATTTGACTGACTAACGGTTGTTGAAACTTTGATTGCACCTAGTTTGTTTATTATTGAGAATCTTCTCTTCTGATATAAGATTCACTCGGACTAGATCAAAGTATCGACGATATCTTTAGAACTGTTGTTAGATATAAAGACATCTTGTGATAACCCATTGTTAACAGACTTCGTTCTGTGCGTGATTGATCACAAGAAATTCAAGTGGTGTGCAGGTATTTGAAGGCAATATAAGATTTGAAGATGAAGTTGAATTCTTATTAGTTTCCGTATCTTGTGGATTTAGTGCACAAACCTTGATCGTCTGTGATCCAACTAGAACCAGTTTATCTTTGATTGGTCTGAATGATTAGTTGCGTGAGATCGACATTCTCTATATTTCCCTTTGAGATCTATATTGATTGAGTGTGAATCTATACTTGACTATTTTGGTAGTTATAGTTTAGATTGATCTAACCAGACAAAATATTTTATTAGTTTAAAAGGAAGAGTCTTTTTCAACAACTCATCTATATCTTGTAGCAAGATTGATTGAGGTGGTTACCAAACAGATTCTTCCTTTGTTGTTTGGAATACGATCTAAATGACTTGTTATTCACGTGCGTGACACTAGAAGTCGAAGGCGCATGGATACTGAGGGAAATAAGTAGCTAGGGGTAGTCTTCTAGGTCTCAACTATACGAAGTTGGTATTATATTTTGTATAGTGGCTTAATTTTGAGAGTATTCAAAGCTGGACTAGGTTCCGGGTTTTTTCTGCATTTGCAATTTCCTCGTTAACAAAATTTTGTTGTGCCATTTACTTTACTTTTCCGCATTATAATTTTTTATTATAATTAAAGTAAATTTCACTTGTACGTTAACTAACTCGGATAATACCAAAGACCAATGTACGAGTGTCAATCAAGTCATATCCAACAAACAAGGTCGGATTTATCAACTATGATTGAACTATGCACAACCTGTGATATTTTAATTATATAAAGAAAATATAATGCGGAAAAGAAATAACACAGACACAAGAAGTTTTGTTAACGAGGAAACCTCAAATACAGGAAAACCCCGGGACCTAGTCCAGACTTGAACACCACACCGTATTAAGCCGCTACAGACTCTAGCCTACTACGAGTTAACTTCGGATTGTAATGTAGTTGAGCCCTAACCAAGTTTCACACCGATTAAGGTACAGTCGCATTCCTTATGCCTCTTGAATCTCGTAAGACTCTGCGCACTTAATTCCCCTAGATGATCTCACCCACAACTAAGAGTTTCTACGACCCAAAGTCGAAGACTTATAAACAAATCTGTCTCCCGCAGATAAGTCTATTCTAGTTGTTGTTTCCTTCTTAAGATAAAGATCAAGGTGAACAGGAAACACAACTAATAATCCGTTCTTATGCTCCCGAAGAGCAGCCTAGAAATATTAGTCACCTCACAATAACCTAACTGATTAACATAAGAAGTTATTGCGGAATCACAAGAGTCTGAGATGAAAAAACGGTTATGATTACTTTTATATATTACCTAACAGAGATAAATATCGTGGAAATCTTAAAGAAGATTATACTCAATACGATAGAAAAAGTAAGATCAGGATACGCAACTACAGAGAAAATAGTTGGACCTAGCTTCACGAATCCCAAATGAAGTTTTCAAGTCGTTAACCCTAAATGGTTTTCACAAGAACTGTGAACCTAGGTTAATGGAGAATCGACTCTAGTTTGCAACTAGGATACACGAGAGTTTCGAGATTAGGTTTCCCAGATGCTAGAGTTCTCCCTTATGTAGTCTTTCAAATCAGGGTTGCTTACAATCAAAGTTAAGATATCTTAGTAACAAAGCAATTAATATTCACCGTTAGATGAACTCCTGATTTAAGATTCAAGCTAAGTCTGCTTAGAAAATAAGCACTCAATATCCAACGTTAGATGGTATTTGCTTGATACATACAAATTAAATATACCTATATTTAAATATGGGTGAACTTTACCTAAACGTGTATAACAAGTTGGCTCAATAACAGTTAACCGAAGTTAGCCATATGAACACTTTTAGATTAGACATATTCATATAACACTTCTAGATCAAATATGATAATCAATCAATCATGATAGACAATCAAATGAATTTAAATATGCTTTAAGAGAGTTGTTAAAATGTTCACTATCTCATAGAAATATCCATGAACAATTTGAAGCATATTCAGTTTGGTTTGTAATTATACAAAGTACTTATACAAGAACCAATTTATGAACATAATGCCACGGTTTGCAAAGCAAGTTCGCATAAAGTTCCAGGGACTTTAGTTCACAAATTGAGTTCGCAAACGAACCTGAGTTCATGAGTATGAGTTGTCATACTTACTGATTTTAGAACCTAACCATTGTGTTCGCAAACTGAGTACGCGAACAACAGTTCCGGACTTACCTAGTCTTGCAGTTCGCAAACACTGTTTGCAAACCACAGTTCTGGACCTATCACGGGTAAACCCGTTCGCAAACAAGAGTTCCGAACCTGAACTAGCACTTCACAATTCACATACTAGGTATGCATACTGTGTTATATCTAGACATTGGTAGTAGTTCTAAAACTCTAATTCAATCATTGAAAAAATGGTAATCTTACACATACCACTAGCTTCAAATAATTTTCAAGTGATTAATTGATCGATACGAAACTTCCCAAGTTAAAATCAAATGATTGTCTCACATAAATCATGTAAGATGTTCAAGGTAATTTTCACATGACCATCTTGACTTAATATTTAGTTTCCAACAAACAATTGTTTACCACTAAACTTGTCAAGTAGATGATGAAGCATTCTAAGCTATAAACTTGTATTTCGAGAATTATATAAACGAGATAAACTCGACTCGAAATTTCAAATGTGTATAACACAAAGTCTATATAGCTATACAACTTAGTCTCATTTAAAGATAGAATTGAATAGACTTATGAGTGATAGATAAGTTTAGTCTCCACATACCTTTTGTCGACGAAGTTCCTCCAAGATATTCAGTAGATCTTATTCTTCAATTGGTGAACGCCGTTAAGTTTAAAGCTCAACTACACACTTCTATTGTAGTTGCAGGAAATCCTACAACACACCCCTTATCAAATCTTGATAACAATTCCTAGATCTAAATATAAAAATGGTGATAAAAGTACTAAAATTATAAATAAACACCAAGTTCTTTACGTGGTTCGATCAATGTGATCTACATCCACGAATCTTCACTATAATAATTTGTAATTACATCAATTTACATTTACAATCTCCATTAATGGAGTTCTTGGAAGAATTCTAGATCTAGTTTTGGGGAAGAAGATGATAAAGAAATTATATTTTCTCTCTCTAAAAACCCTCTCTGCAAAATAACTTTCTCTCTCCTCTCAAAATTATCTCTCCCCTTTCTCTCTCCTGCTCTCTTCTTTATATAGGTATTTACATTGTGGATGACAGTTCATAGACAGCTCATTGACAGCTCACATTTCCCCTAATTTCGGATCTGAACTCTTGCGGTAATATCGCAGCAACATCATTGTCTTTTCCCGCAGGTTTCTATAATATCTCGCAGGATTTCTCTTGCTATATTTCTTGCGAGCTTTCTCTATAAAATCTTCACGTCTCTCTTCATATTTTATCCTCTGTTGCGTCGTTTTGGTAATCAATCTGCGACACTTGCCATGTGTGGCAGAAATCCTTGTAAGAGCATTGTTGTTGCGAGATTCTGCTCCTATATTTTGCCTCTTTTTTCTTGAATATTGCTCAAAGAGCAATCTTTAAGAAAAAATCCGTAGTTATAGTAATCTCTGATCTTGGTTCATGAAGGAACAAGCGAAAGAATACCAAACTTAAAAAGTATATACTTGCCTCTATTCTTTTGCGAAGTTCTGAAGCTTTGAGAAGAAATTAGCAGTATTATCTTGCGAAGTATGAAGTATAAAGTATGCGAAGTATCCTTGAAGAAGTATAAGAAGTATGAAGCATCTCAGATGAAGTAGAAGAAGTACTCAATCCTCGAAATATTGCCTCTATTCATGCGAAATTATTTCTTCATTTTTGGTGAGAATTCTTGCCCATTTTGGAAATGATTCTTTGCTGAGAAGATAAAGAACATAAAATATTTTCTTGGTAATCCATAGTTGCCTCTGTTCTTTATATATGAAGGAGAATCCTTGAGAAAATGTTGAATGATTAAATTACTTCTTTATTCTTATCTTGCCTCTGCCTCAAGTGATAATCACTTTAAGAAAATAATCACATTCTGCGAAATAATCACAATTCCTGCGAAATTCTGGATATATCTTCGAGTTTATGAATGAGTCTGCGTGATTATGAATAACCCTACTAATTTGTTAATATTTCTGTGAATTTATGAACATTTCTGTGAATTATGAATAGTGTTCAAATAGTACTGCGAATTATGAATAGTCCTGCGAATAGTGTCGCAAATAGTGCTGCGAATTATGAATAGTAATTTCCATTCTTTGCATTCCCATACTTGCCTCTTGTTATTGATCTGTAATATGATAAATGAAATAATACTAATATAAAGTCGTTAGCAATTTGTTATACGCTTGTAGGTATAACCTCTCTTGTGGTCTTATTTTGCCTTCCTAGTTAAAGGTCTTATTATGCCACTTTTATGCGACAAGATCGCAGGACATTCTTACTTTTACATGTAATAATCCATTGATCTTGCCTTATCATTTAATTTTAATCTCTGCGACAATATGATAAATCTAAGCCATCTTGTGAGATTAATCTCTCTTTGCTTTTTAAGACTTATGACATTGCCGTCTTTGCGATTTATATCCTCTTATTATTGATTTCATTTATCTCATATTTTGATCTTATCGCAAAAACCCATTGATCTCATCTTAACATTTATCTTTAGGCTTTTTGGCCAGTCACGCGTCAATATGACGGGCCTAAATATTCTTGCGAATATAAAGTACCATGACATTGCTGTCTTTGTCACGCGACAATATGACGGGCCTAAATATTCTTGCGATTATAAAGCCCCATGACATTGCCGTCTTTTTTGATACACAGCTCCCTAATGGAGGGTATCGCCCTTATCTCTCCCCCCGGTTGCCCCTTCAAGGATTATACATCGGCCATACAAGACTAGCACTTTCCCATCCGGTTCTGCCAACAACCAGTTGTTTTCGCAGCCTTGTCCCTTATGCCTTATATGGCTTATAGTTACAAGACTGCACCCTAAGTGGGGTTTTCTTCGGGTCGAACACATCGTAAGCCAAGACTTTCCATGGATGGCCAGGGTAGGTTCATCCATCCTGGGAACCCACAGCTCAACCGTGTACCTCGGCGCCTTGATCATACGTTGCATTCCTTAGGAGAAACTCTCGGGCGCCCAACCAGGGTATAACCTTATATAATTGGGAATCCAAGTTATCTCTCCCGGATGAATTTTCTATAATCCCAAATCTCCATGACTAGGTTCCAGCAGCGGTATATCCTTTCCCATAGCCATGCAAAGAGATACCCCCCTTATGACGCACTTTAAGGACATTGCCTCTTGCGGAATAGAATCCGCGAACTAAGGTGTACGCCATAAAAGTTCGTCTCGTTCTTATGATAATTGAAAGTAAAGAGATACCCCCCTTATGACGCACTTTAAAGACATTGCCTCTTACGGAATAGAATCCGCGAACTAAGGTGTACGCCATAAAAGTTCGTCCTGTTCTTATATGTTTTTAGGCGATTTGCACCCGTCTTATGCATTTGCATTTCTCTCTTGCGAAATTTTATTCGCGTCTTTTGCGATAATTTCACATTTCTTCATTCATTCTTTCTTTCATTTCTGTCATTTCTTCTTTCATTCTCATAATATCATTTATAAAATAAAATTTTTGCAAAATCTTAGAAATCTTCTTTGAAATATTGCGATTATATCGCGTCTTTAAATCAGAAATGTTCTATAGAAATCTTTAAAAACTATTAAGATCTTTAAATTTTTGCGATGAATTCTTTAGTGTAATCTTTTGAAATTTTTTGAATCTTGCGATTTTATTGCTTTTTGCCAATCTAATAATTTTTTTTTGAAATCTTTTGAAATCTTAATTTTTTTTTTTTAGAAATCTTGTGATTATATCGTTGTTGATCAAAAATCTTTTGTTTTCTGTAAATAAAATATTCAAGGAAATGGTACTTATCTGTTGCGGCTTGCTGTTGTTTCTTGTGAAGTAATCGATTTGCTTGCTAAATGAGAAGGAATGAGAAATGAAGTCTTGTGAAATTAACTCTTGATCTGCCTCTTGTATAATGTTGCGCCATACCAACTGTTCTAACCATTTTTTGCGAAATATGGCTGCGAAATAATCTCCCATTTTCTTTTTGCGAAATAACCAAAGATCTTGCGAAATAATGAAATATCAAATTTCTGCCTCTAACCATTCTTGGTGAATTCTCTTATGTGAAATAAATGCATCTTGCGGAAATTGGACTTCACTTGCCTGCTACTCAATTGCCTGCGTGAAATAACTTGGTGTATTTTAATCCTGCGTGAAATGGCTTGCGTTAAATAGCTTTGATTGCTTTTAATGGGCCTAAATATTGGGCCTAAACGTGAACAGGTTAATTTCCTTCGCAGCAGCAAATATTAATACTAATCTTCTGATCTTGTCCCAAGCAGCTTATGAGAAGAAAACCAAACTTATCCATTTTATTTCTTCGCAGAATCTTTTATTTCAAACTTATTTCCTCGCAAAAAATTTGTTCTCCATTTCTTCGTCATTATTAATTTCTCCATACGTGGGATTACTCCTTGCGTAGCATGCATTCCTTATCCTCCACTCTTGCGTCTTTGTAAGCTTTGGAATTCGCTTGTTTTGTGCATTTTTGTTAGCTTCTTGCTCTTCGTAGGAATTATCAATTTCGCAGGAACTAAATTTTGCGAACTGATAAATGAGCTAATGGTGAGCTTCGTCTGCACCTATTGATTTTAAAGTTCTTTACATGCTGCGACCACTTTGCTGCAAACAAGGTCTGCGAATTTCTTCCCGTTGTTGCAGCTGTTGATTTTTCTTCTTCGCATATGATCAATCCCTTTGATTATTTATTCCTGCCCTAATTGTTTCTTCGTCCGTCCACACGGTTTATTCTGTTCTTGTTCCTGTCCCATATACATGATGAAACCATAGTATCCTTTCTTTCGCAAAAACTTTGCCTGCAACTTGTCTCAAACTCCAGAACGGTGAGTTTATTTCTTCGCCTATGATTGTTTTATCTGATCCCTTCCTTTCTCTGCTAAGACACTAAAACTTCACATGCACTATGAACTTCGCTAATACGTATACGTACTAGCCTCTGAGTTTATTCTTTTGTTGTGTAAAAATTTCATTTTGAAGTACAATTTCTCTGCGTGGTTGTGATTTGAGATAGACGATAATAATGATGTGAGAATAATGTCGTGTTCTGGCTAGTCCTTTGTTGATGATGCCTTCGTAAAGATTTCATTTTATACTTCTTATTGGATGTAGCACATTTGGAATAACTTCGTAGAAGTATAAGTCAAACGACTCATTAATGTTTCTTTGCGCTATTCAATGACGTCTTCTCTAGCTTCCTTCTGTCCTTCTACACCTTCCCATCCTTTTCTTTGCATGTCACTATATTCGTTTTCTAACTTCTTTTGAATTTTCTTTGATTGTAGCATTTTTTTTTTCATATCCGCACGTGCCCTTAGCACTTCGCAGAGATTACTTATTGTTTCTAGTTCATTTTTATATTTCGCAAGATAGACAAGTCTGTTTTATGCCTCTTTGTCTTTGTATCTTCATTTTTACGAAATTAATTCATTGTTGGGACATTGTTTCCCCCCATTTTTTTTTTCCATTTTCCTTCGCAGCTACAAGATTGTCTCCCAAAAGTAGATGAGTATGTCACTCTTCGTAAGTGTAGTATATCTAACTTTCTTCTTCGCAAGTATATTTGGTGTTTGCTTCGTAGCTTTTTGTTCACTGTGAGCTCTTTCTTCGTTGTTAATGGATGGTAATACACTTATTTTCTTCGCAGAGATTCGTCGCATCTTTTTTACGAAATATCATTTGAAATGTTCCATCATGCACCGAAAATACATTTGATGAGGCTGTTGATGACGCTGTCTACTTCATAGCACCCTTTTCATTGTTGGCTTCTTCTTTGCTAGTTTCTCTTCTTTGCAGAAACTATTAATTCGAACTTAGCTGTTGCGAACTGGAAATAACATTATTCATTCTCAACATGTTGTGAATTGATTAATTTTTTCTGCTCTTTTATGTCTTGCTATTTTTCAATTATGTCAATGATTTTTAATTGTTGCGGCCTCATACTCCATCTTTTAGATCTTTCTTTCCTGTGCGTAATTGTTGTGTCCATTTCTTCATTTGAATTAATTTTGCGATTCTTCCATTGTTGTCTATTGATGGAACTTTTCCTCTGAAACTTCTTCTTTTGCCCTCAGAATTTGTACATCCAATTGAATCCATCTCTAACAGTTGATAATCTTTCTTTAACATTTGCCTTCCTCTCCTGATCATGAAAATCTTCCATTGATACTTTATTTTTCTTCCCTGAATTTCGTAGATCCAAAATATTTGTTTCCTAACGATGCAAGTTTTTTGTCAGATCTTCCAATTTCTCCCCTAAAACATGAGAAAGAGGAGTTGATGATGGTGTCTACTCCCTAAAAATGTAATTTCTTCCATGAAATTTTCATTTTTGACCCTAAATATTTTTTTTGAATCTAGAAAAATATGAACAGCAGCAAATCTTCATGGAAATCTCTTGAATCAATCAAACTACATGAAGGATAAATCCTCCCTGTTTCTAGCGCCAAAATGTAGTTGCAGGAAATCCTACAACACACCCCTTATCAAATCTTGATAACAATTCCTAGATCTAAATATAAAAATGGTGATAAAAGTACTAAAATTATAAATAAACACCAAGATTTTTACGTGGTTCGATCAATGTGATCTACATCCACGAATCTTCACTATAATAATTTGTAATTACATCAATTTACATTTACAATCTCCATTAATGGAGTTCTTGGAAGAATTCTAGATCTAGTTTTGGGGAAGAAGATAATAAATAAATTATATTTTCTCTCTCTAAAAACCCTCTCTGCAAAATAACTTTCTCTCCTCTCAAAATTATCTCTCCCCTTTCTCTCTCCTGCTCTCTTCTTTATATAGGTATTTACATTGTGGATGACAGTTCATAGACAGCTCATTGACAGCTCACATTTCCCCTAATTTCGGATCTGAACTCTTGCGGTAATATCGCAGCAACATCATTGTCTTTTCCCGCAGGTTTCTATAATATCTCGCAGGATTTCTCTTGCTATATTTCTTGCGAGCTTTCTCTATAAAATATTCACGTCTCTCTTCATATTTTATCCTCTGTTGCGTCGTTTTGGTAATCAATATGCGACACTTGCCATGTGTGGCAGAAATCCTTGTAAGAGCGTTGTTGTTGCGAGATTCTGCTCCTACATCTATAATAATCAGAGACATAGCTATAAGTAGACTAGAAATCAAGTATATAGTTTTGATCAACTAAACTTGACAAACAAGCATGAGATAGCAACACTTGCGAGTTCGACCGCACAGTGCACTAAAAAAAAACGAAACTCATATGTACACTAAATACACAACTTATGGAACATAAATCGATAACAATATAGTCGTGACTTCACAGATGAGTTAATCAATATTATCTACTTATGATCATTTGATAAAGCAACCCTAAGGGATAGATCTGAAATATGCTAAATTAAATATTCACAAAATCATAAGAGATAATAAATATGAGATCGAAACATCAAGGTTAATAAGGACCGAAAGTTAATCTCACACACCAGAAGAAAAGTAATGATTTCCTCGAAATCCAAAGGAATTCAATCTTATTTAATGATTATCAATCTAGATTCAAGACTTACAAGATTGTCACTAACTTCCTCCACTTGCTTTCGCAAGTCCCTTTCCATATTTTGAACTTCATATAAAATCATATCTAATGTTAGTGATAAATTCTTAAGGTGATTATCATTAAGAGATGACATATTTCCACAAGGAACATAATTTCTTAGATCTGAAGTCGGATTTTATTCACCATCGGATTATTTCAGACGAAGTTTCTTATTAGGAAACTGAATAGTCCAGACATTTCTAACTTTGTGATAATTACAACTACAGGTAGGCATTATGTCAATTCCCTATGAAGTGAAATGTTACTCTCATTTCTATATTTATAAGTATTAAAGTTATCACAAATTTCTAGAAAATGAATATATTCCAAGAATATATTTTTATTAATGTAATTGCACCAACCGAAAGTAATTATTCAATAATATTCACCAAATTTTTTTGAAAATACTTTACATATTTACACAAAGATCCTTATCACTTACCGAGAATAAATGACTATGTTAAGTTATCATGAGATTCAGATTTTCAGTTGTTGATCAACTTCTCTTTAAAACAATTGTTTTCTCATACATCTCCTCTATTTGAGAACTTTTTATGCCTGAATTTTTGAGTTCATTCCTTAGTTTAGAAATAAGATCCTAATATCCTGTAATCAAGTTATCTATGTTTCTCATTTGTCCCGTCTTTGCATTATAGTTAACCTTATACCGGATCATCGATGGATTTTTCGATTCAGTTTTACCGAATGAACGGTGTGATCTGCATTTTTGGGACTTGTATTGACACAATTTCTTATGATGTCTCTATTGATTACATTGAAAATAAAGGTGCAAACATAATTGGAGTGCATCCCTGAGTTTTAGTAAAATCATCCAGACTATTCCTTGAGTGTTTCGTTGGATTGCAAAAAAAATAATGTTGGATTGATTTATAGGAGTAGTCATGAGCATTCCTTAAATTAGAATTTGCTATTTTTAGTTTCTTAATTTCATCATGACAACTATCAATATTATTGATAAGTTTATGCACACGCTTCTTCTTAGAATATAAAGAAAAATCGGATTTCTCAAGTCTCTTCAACTCTTCCTTGTCACTTAGATAGTATAAACTTATTTGATCGTAATAAATATTTATTCATTCAATTTCAGATTCCAAGGACTAAATCTTTCTATCTTGACAAATTAGTTTTTGTGAAAAACTTTCAGAGTTGAACTCATCATGTGTATCTAATGTTGATCATGAGTCAGGTTTGTAGTTTTTAGCAATGGTTGGAATGTATTTTGTCTAACAATCTTAATCGTTCTCGTCAGGAAAGAATAATCAAGTGTTGCAGTATATACAATTCTCTTCCATATAATATCCTTAGTAGGACAGCCTGGAGAAATATGAACAAAGCCCTTACACTTGTACCATTGAGGAATATCATCATCATCATTCCATGTATCTCCGCTTTTGGTGACAGGTTGTTGATTTCTAGCAGTTACAGGGCGATATCTCTTTTAATGTCTCTGAAGTTTTATTAAACTATAGAGTAATGAGCTATGATGCACCGATACTGATACGGAGATACTGATACGGGGATTTGTCAATTTTTATAAAATGGGGATACGGGATACGGTGGGATACATGTATTTATTAAAAAAATATTTAATATAATAATAATTCATTCTACTAAAAAATCATAAAATAAAAAAATCCGATAGATACTATTTTGAATATATTAAAGTGAGCAAACATTAAATTTTCAGTATTTTGGGTTTCGGCCTTACTTATGTTAATTGAATGGATAAAATCATATGTACTCCAATTTCTCTCTAAACAACATAAAGAACATGATTGCCCAATAAGCCTTAAAGCTATATTTTTCTAACACCGTTTTTTTTCCTTCTATTTTTCGAAGCACCATAAAAATGAATACCAAGTTTTTTTTTCTTTATAGTCAACAAGTTATTAGGTTTAGATATAATTATTCGATGTGTTCATGAATACAAATATCTATAAATATTTAGATTTTATGTATAAATTTATAAATATATAGATTTTGTATAAAATAAATAAATGTTAGATTATAGGAAGTATCCCCTCATAGAGTATCTGAGAGGTATCCCGGAGTATCCCCTACCCTTTTTGTAATTAAAAAAGGTGACACTTTAAATGGAGTATCTGATACGTATCCCAAGGTATCCCCAAGTATCCGATACTGATACGGCGCCGATACGGATACGTCACCAATTTTGAAGTATCCGTGCTTCATAGGTAATGAGAGATAAAATACGATTTAATTCAACTTACTCTTTATCATCTGAGCCACTTGATCGTTGAAGTTTTCAGGACTTGAAGTCAATGGACTTGAAATGGCTTTGAATGCCGTTCTTGTATTTTTTTTTTATTTCTAAGACAAAAACTCACTATGAAAAATCTTTAATTTTCGAACAAGTATACTTCTTGATAAAGACGAAAGATTATTGGCGTCAATGATGACATGTTTCTTAGACTCCTATCTAGAATCTTGCATACTATATGTTTTTCAAAAATAATCTTTCCTAGAGAGAAAGAAGCATTGACAATCTCAGAGAGTATAACATGAAACTCCTTAAAGGTATCGTTGTCATCCATATGAAGGCTTTCCCAATCAAAAGTAAGAGTTTGAACCTGTTATGATTTAACAAGTTGATATAGGAAACATGTATAAATTGAATACTCAGATGTAATAAAACCCTAAAAAATAACCCACTGACTCATTTCCGAGAGTTCAGTTTATTCTTATATTATTTCTTACCAACAAAGGAGTACAACCTATGCTTAAATAGTGGCATACAAAAGCCCTAAGCTGAAAGGACAGATACACAGATCATGACCGTTCGCTACTAATAGCTTCCTACTCAATTAAATGGCTAACTAAAGCATTAATTAAACTACTTACTCCCTAATTAATATGTATCCCTAACCATGCATATGAGTACACCCACCCTTAAACCCTGGGGCTAACCCATTACATGACAATACCTTTCCCTCAAAGAATCCTTGACCTCATGGATATAACTTTGGAAAATTTTCCCTGATATTGGATGTATTTTCCCAAGTAGCATCTTCAGGGTTTGATTTAACCCATTGTATCAAAATTTGTGGGACGGATACGTTGTTGAACCGTGTAACTCTTATCCCAATATGGATGCTGGCTCGACTTTAAATTGTCCTTGTTGATCGACCAGAGGTAGTAGAGTAGAAGGAAAAACTGTAGCGCTTATTTTCTTCTTAAGCTATGATACATGGAAGACAGGGTGTACCTTGGAGTCTGGTGGAAGTTGAACCCTGTAAGACGTTGCACCAATCTTCTCCATTACTGTAAAAGTCCCATAGTATCTGGCTGACAGCTTGAGGTTTCTCCTCAAGGATATATTAGTATGTCTATATGGTTGTAGCTTCAGGTAAACTTCATCTCCTACCTGGAATGATCTATCCTCTCTCTTCTTATCAGCAAAAAACTTCATTATGTCTTGAGCCTTGTGGAAAGTCTCCTTACGTAAGCTGAGCATTTGATCTATTTCCTTAATATAAGCTTCAACATCAGCCACTTATGTAGTAACATAGAGTGAGAAGGATAGATATGGAGGTTAGTAGCCATATAAGGCCTCCAAAGGGTGTCATGGTCAAGGAAGAGTGGTAGTTAGAGTTATACCACCACTCAGCCAAAGGAAGCCATTTACTCTAAGCTTTAGGTTTGTGCCCTGTCATGCACCTCAAGTAAGTATATAAACAAGCATTAACCCTCTCAATTTTCCCATCAGTTTGTGGATGGTAAGCTGTGCTGAGGTTCAAACTAGTACCAATAGATGTGAAGAGGTCTTTCCAGAAGTTGCTTGTAAAAATCTTGTCTCTGTATGAAATGATAGAGACTAGTAGCCCATGCATCTTGAATACATTGTTGAGGAAGTGCTGAGCTACTATTGAGGTAGTGAAGGGGTGGCCAAGGTCTATAATGTGTGCATACTTAGTAAGCCTATCTACTACCACCATAACAACATCCTTCGCTTCATACTTTGGTAGACCTTCCACAAAATCCATGGTTATATGATGCCAAGCATGATCAGGAATTGGCAATGCCTGAAGTAACCCAGCTTGATAAGTGTGATCACCCTTATTTCTTTGACAAATATCATAAGCTGTCACATATTCTATGATGTCACTCTTCATTCCAGGCCACTGAAAATAAGTTTTAGCCCTCATGTAGCTTCCCTGAATGCCAGAATGTCCTCCAATGGACGATACATGTAAGGCAGTAAGGATGGAATGTCTAACCCCATGACCAGCCCTTACATAAATCAAGTCTTTACATCTAAGAATCCCATTAATGTAGGTGTAATATCTCACAACATCAACAGCGATCATTAGTTTATGTATGATTAAATTTGCAGTTTCATCATCTTTATAACTCTTGATAATTTATGTGGCCCAAGCAGGTTGATAAGTGCTGATATAACTGTAAGTGGAAGTAGGTAATCTGGATAAGGCATCAGCAGCCTTATTCTCCATTCCTCTTTTATACTTGATCTCATAGTCATATCCAAGTAACTTCATGAGCTACCTTTGTTGTAACATAATAGTCATTCTTTGTTCCATGAAGTACCTTATACTCTACTGATCAGTATGGATGACAAAAGTGATTTCCCATTAAATAATTTCTCCACTTAATGACTACCATTACTATTGCCAGTAACTCCTTCTCATAGGTTGAGAATCCCAGGAACTTTGGGCCTAATGGCTTGATGTGAAAGGCTATTGACCTACCTTTTTGCATCAGTACTGATCCAACTCCCCTTGCACAAGAATCAGTTTCTAGGACAAATGTTTTAGAAAAATATGGCAACGCCAGGACTGGAGTGCTGCACATGATTTACTTGAGCTCTTTGAAGGTTGTCTCAGCTTCTTCAGACCAATTAAAAGCATTATTCTTAAGAAAATCAGTCAAATTGTTCCATACCCCTTAACAAACTTCCTGTAATATCCTATTAAGCCCAAGAACCCCTTTAATTCCTCAAGGCAAGTAGGCGTAGGCTATGAAACCATGCTTGATATTTTAGAAGGCTCATCAGCAACTCCTTAAGAAGTAATAATATGCGCTAAATACTCTATTTCTTCTTGTGCAAAACAACATTTTGAATGCTTGGCATATAGTTTGTGCTGCCTCAGGAGATCCAACACTATTTCTAAATACTTAATATGATTAGCATGAGAAGTACTGTAAACAAGAATATCATCAAAGAACACCAACACAAATTTTCTCAGATAAGGTTTGAATACTTCATTCATGAGAGCTTGAAAGCTTTCTGGAGCACTGGTTATCCCAAAAGGCATTACCTTGAATTCATAGTGCTCCTCATGAGTTCTGAAAGATGTTTTGTAGATATCAGCTATATCCATGAGGATCTGGTGATAGCCTGACCTGAGATCAAACTTTGTAAATACCACCGAGCCATTAAGTTTATCTAAGAGTTTATCTATGACTGGTATTGGGAACAAAGTAGTAAATATCGCGTATCGGTCGGGTCCTATACACCTATACAAATGATAATATATGTTTTTACAGGCGATACATCATTTAATATAGAATTTCAAATAATTATAAAACCATAGTCAAAAAATAATAAGAATCATATACATATCTCAAATTTTCAAAATACAAGGTGTTTTATTAGAGCTTCTCCAATGGTCATTGTGTGTGTTTCCTATGTGGCAACACAAATAAGACATCCTCAATCTATTTTTCCTTAAAATTAGGGAGATAAAAAATTCCATCTCCAACAATATTGCAGGTAACATCTTCTTTTAATTAGTATAAATTTTGTTTTCCACAATTAAGATTTTACTATAGATAAAAATAGTTAGTTAATATATTAAAGTCAATTCAATTAAGTAAAAGCTGACTAGGATGGTAGACAATGTCAAGGGGAATGTCTAAAACTAGACATTCACCTTGACAATGTCTACCCAAAGTTATCTATATATTGGTTTAACACATCAGGTTTGAAGAATGATTTTACAAAAAATGGATGTGTATCCTAGGTGGATTTTGACATTTATCTCCATACACATGCCATTGGAGAAGGTCGTAGCCAATATTGTGATTGTTGCCCCATTATGCTAGTATTTTTATTTTTATCTTTCATATTTATATTTTATATTTCTCTGCCTTTGCAATCGAAATTTGGTTTCCATCTTATATTCTACCATATAGTCATTGATTTTATATTATAAATATATTAGGGCTTTTTACCTTCTCCAATTGACATTGTACTTGTATATAAATACTAGATTCATCTTGATGAAAAATTTATTCACTAAACCAATATTATCGGTGTACAAGTAAAACAGATATATCAGCCTGTACCTGCCTGTACAACCGATAATATCATTTCGTCTTTGTATCGCCGATATTTTCGATATCGTATAGGTATTTTCCGATATTCGATAAAAACTTGTAATATCGGCTAGTACAACCGATATTGACTACCTTGATTAGGAACTTGTCCTTTATGGTGATGTCATTGAGCTGCATGTAATCAACACAAAATCTCCAAGAGTTGTCCTTCTTCTTCACAAGAAGAATTAGAGCTACAAATAGGATGTGACTAGTTTGAATGATTCTAGATTGAAGCATTTCCTTGACTAAGGATTCAGTAACTGAATTTTGAACATACGGGTATCTGTAAGTCCTTTGATTGGTGGGTATTGAATTTGGCTTGAGAGGAATTTTGTGGTCTAATGATCTGGTAGATGGTAAGGATTTTGGCTCTTCAAACACATCATCATACTCTTGAAGTAGTTACTGAATTGGTTTTGGTATTCTTTTTTTAGGTGTGGAAGCTGAGATAGAAAATAATTACCCCATAATGCCATAAGAACCCTTTTTAAACAGTTTTGAGAAAACATTGGTGCTCATCATCCTCAGAGAAGAGTTTTCTTTAGCACCAGACAAGGTGATTTTCTTACCATGGTGGACAAAACTGATGCAAAGCTTTTTGAAGTTTAAGACCACATCCCCAAGGTTCTAAGCCAATCAACACCCAGAACCATATCACAACCTTCCAAAGGAAGTAATCTCAAATCACAGATGAATTTACTGCCTTGCATTGACCATTGTAGCTGGTTGCACACTCCAGAATAGATAGAACTATCACCATTTTCCACGATGACTAATAGTTGAGATGTATGCTCCACTGTACACTCTAGTTGTTGAGATAAATCTTTATCAATAAAACTGTGAGTACTCCATGTATCAATGAGAATGAAGATAAATTTTTTCTTAATATATCCTGGAATTCTAATGGTGTCTCTACTAGAGCACCATGTGATAGCATGAAGAGATATCTCCATGTCTGACTTAATTAGAGATTCACCATTTTCCTCTGTCTCCACTTGTGGTTGCTCCTCCTCTTTTTCTCCCTCCATTTCATCCAAAGCTAGCATGAATAGTTGTTGTTGTTTGCATTTATGACCAAAAGTGAACTTCTCATCACAATTGTAACACAAACCCCTCTCCTTATTGTCTTTAAGTTTCTCATAAGTTAACCTTTTAATTGGAAGGTAGCTGGGTTTTGAATTAAAAGCTCTAGGTTGGGGAGGTGTTGCTTTATGAGTGACTTTTGACTGAGGTGGAATGAATGTGTTCCTTAAAGTTGTGGTAGAGGTGGAAGGGAAGTAAGAGGTAGTTGGTTGAGACCTGTAAGTGTTTTTGAATTTTCTCTGTTGACCGTCCACAGTCAGTTCTTGTAATTTAGTTAACTGGTATGCTTCAGACAGAGGGGCAGGTTTAAACATCTGTACTGTACTCTTCAGTTCTTTCCTTAACCCAGTATTAAAGCTCGTAATAAAGTAGGACTTAGTCATATGAGGGTTTTTACTTAACATGATGGCCTTAAGTGTTTCAAATCTCTTAAAATACTCTTCAATAGTTGCTATTTGTATACATAAGTTTATTAAACATGCCTAGATAATTGTCATTTGCTATGTCCTCAAATCTAGTACAATTTGATAGTCGAAGAACATGAATCTTCTTTACCCTCCATGTATAACGATGCAGTACCCACATGGTCCTTTTCTTCAATATTTTTGTTGATAGAGAAGATTCTCTCATACGTACGTAACCATCCCCTTGGGTTGTCGCCATCAAATATTGGGAAATCCATTTTCGGTGGTCGATGAGAGAGATAGTTGGAATTATTAGTGAGGTGTGATGTTTCAGAGGTTTCATGAGGATTCACAGCACCAACAGTACTCCTCCGTGACTCTTTCTCGTTACTCTTCAGAATACTCAAATGCTCTAATAATTGTGATAGCAACATATCAGTCTTATCCTGAGTGTCCTTCCTGCAAGTTACTTCAAGTTCATACATCATACAAGAAATTTAAGTCTTCCGTCATTTGTGTAAGGAATGACTTCATCTCTCTTGTGTTATTATCAAACTGCTTCTCCAATTCTTTGGTCGTTGGACCTGTCATGATAGATCCAACCTGCTATGATACCAATTGTTATGATTTAACAAGTTGGTATAGAAAACAAGAAGAAATTGAATACTTAGATGTAATAAAACCCTAACAAGTAACCCACTGACTCATTCATGTGAATTCAGTTTCTTCTTATCTTATTTCTTACCAACAAAGGAGTACTTATGCTTAAATAGTGGCATACAAAAACCCTAATCTGAAAGGACAAGATGCACAGATCCTGATCATTCACCAAGATAAGAACAAAGGTGTGACGCATTTTCACCCATAAATACATTAGATGGGACTCATTTTATCACTAATAAACTTGTTTGTAGGTATTTTTAGAAAATAAACGTTTTTGGAAGAATCGGCTCGAAAAACTGTTAAAGGCACACCCGAAGGACATTGGCTAAACGGACTCCAATTTTGGATAAGGGGCACCCAATTACTAAGGGGTAACCACCTGCTATTCACACTCCAATTCAGGATATGGTGCACCTCGTCTTCAACCTTTTGAAATACGTTTTTGGAGGGAAAATGGCTTTTGAAGAACCAGATTAGGGTTCGAGTTTAGATCATGTTCTAGGGAGATTCAAGGGCTGAAATTAATTGGGTTTGTTCTTAACAGCGAGACAGGGATGGTAATGGTCTCAGATTCTCTTAGAATGGGCTGGATAATCATCAATTGAACAAACATCAGTCTCGGGTTTACTTTGCTCCGGAAAGTTTTATATGAGTTCTAGATTGGATTTGATGCGACTTAGTCACTGGAACTGATTCGTTTGGTCCTGGTTGATCTAAACAGGACTGGTAAGTCCTTCGGATTCAAAAGAGTTTGGCTACATCGTTGGAAATGGCAGCATACAAGGAGAATAGAATACACAGGCTTGTCTGTGATTTCACATGGCTGCAGTGAGGGTAACTCAATATCTGGTGAATTGGCAGCGTGTATAGAACGTGTTTGAATGATCGTATATGTCAGTTAACGCGTGAGAAGCTAGAACAGGAAAGAAAGAATCCCGAGATTATTTTCTTTTACTGCCGAGTTATGGAGATATTTTCTTGAGTAATGATGAGTTATTCGTGGCCCTGTTGAGTATAAATATGATTCTGTTGTAGCAGTGAAGGCATCGAGAGTTGGGGGACAAGAAACAAGAAGTTGCAGAGCTTTCTGCACCTGCAGGAAGAAAAGAAGACGAAGAACAATAAGCTGCCAAAGCCTGTCGTTAATAAACCGTGGTTTATTCACGGTTTTGCAACAGTCTTTGCAACGACAGATGAATAGTGACAACAACACTGTTTTCTTATCGTATACTTGAACAGTTCTTTGTAACAATTGTTTACTTGTAACAGTGGATTCTGTGACGTCCACTAAACGTTGTGAACCTTTGTTTTCTTAGTTTTCTTGAATAAAAACACCATTTTGAGCTATGACTTATATTTTTGAGTGTGTTTTCATCATGAGAAGCTAGACCCCTACACTGGGTCGACGGAGGAAACTGAACTTCACACATGGGTGAATTTATTCTATTTTCTATTTGACTTTTGCACTTATTTTAAATTGATTTATGATTCTAAAAAATTAGTTGAGATTCAATTAGATAGGTTATGCTTTGTTTAGATAATCTATGCTTAGGGGATACAATTAATGTTTTGAGGATCTACTTTGGCAAAACGAGAGTCGATGTTTTATGAGCGATAATTGTTGAGAATAAATAATTGAACCTCGTGTTGTGAATTCGGTGGAATCTTAGACCCAGTGACTCTCTCTTTTATTATTTTCGTTAAACCTTTTAATTTAATCTTAACAACGTCCGAGAGAACGAATCTTAATTACTACTATGAAAACTTTAAGAAAAATCTTAAATCACACCACTAATAGCTTCCTGCTCAATTAAACGGATAATTAAAACATTAATTAAACTACTTACTCCTAATTAAAACGTAGCCCTAACTATGCAGATGAGTACACCCACCCTTAAACCCTGGGTCTAGCCCGTTACATGACAGAACCGTTCACTTGAAACACTCAGTTATATAAGTTCACATTCACCTCGGAACAAAAATAATTCAATATCAATAGCGAGAGCGAGACGGCAATCTCCCTTCCTTTAAAATGCTAAGTCATATAAGCTCCCACGGCGCACGGTGAGTGTGTCACCCCCCTCAAATTAAATTAGATAAAAGCTTTGGGCATTAGTAAACCTGGTGAGGACACTTGGCGAGACTTTATTGGTCGGGACACTAAAACATCAGCTACACTCTGTTTACACCATATATTTAACCGGTTATTTGTAACAGCGTTATCAAAAACGTGGGTACAATACTCCTGTCAGCTTTTGTGCCTAAATAATTTGTTACACTTGGTTTACACATGATATTTAACTGGACGTTAAGTCACGTCGTTGGCGTGGACAACACTTACCTCAGGATCTAAACCTAACTAAGATATCGTCTGCAACACATAACCCTAGCTGCAACACATAACGGAGAATCTAAAACAGAAAATTTCAGAACCCGTATCTTCCTCTGCAACACATAACCCTAGCTGCGCCTGCACCTAATTCTTTCTTCCTCTCTTTCTTCTTCCTTTCCATCATGGGAGTACTCTTTTTGAGAAGCGCTGGCTACAACAGTTTTGTTTCGGAGGTGTTAAGCCTTCGATCAGTTAACCCTTTTTCAATTCCATCATATTTTCAATTAATTTTGGCAGCGAGAAGTTAGAAGATGAAGATGACTACCATTGATTTTGTTGATGGATGTGGAGATTACGATGGGTTATAGAGTTCTCATGATATGTATCAAGAAAAATGGGTTTGATTTCGATTGAATAACAAGGGAAACGGACAGAGTTTTCGCGATCATTATGAGAGTGAAGAAGAAGACTGATACACTTTCAAGAAGGTATGAAAATCAACAAACCCAAACTAAACTCTGTTTTGTTGTTATAGATGTTACTATTTATTCTCAATGCCAATTAGGGATTTCAAATTTGTGGATTTTGATTCCGATTTTGAAATTTGGGTTCTCAATCTGGGGATCAAATTTTGAAATTAGGTTTTCATAACAACCAGGGGCAGAGGGAAAGGTGTTAGTTTACTCGAATCACAAAGAAGGTTTAATGATCATTATGTTAGGATATTCTTTGGTGAATTAGGACTTTAAACTATTTCCGATTTTGTTACCATTAGGGAACATTGGTGGCATCAGCATCATTCTCTCAAAAAGGTAGTACTCAGGTTGTTAACAAGTTGACCACAGCTGTGCCCTGTTGATTCTTTAATCAGTATGAGTACCATCTTTGGTGTTGTGGCTGGTGAAGCCTTTGGTCCGAGAGAGCTACGCGAAAGTTAAAACTATTTTTTAAGTAATGTTTATTGAATTTTGAATTATATGTTACCCTTCTAACTTCTTTATTCTTTTAACAGGTTGTTACCACATTATTCTATGCTTATTTAGGTATTACAGGCCACGTCCAATTACAATATGAGATAGTTCAGACTCTTATTGTGGATATTGAGCCAGGTTTGCTAAATGGAGGTAATACTTGATTTTTTTTTTTTGAAGCTCTCTCCTACTATTTCTTGGTCCAATATTGGTGCATCAATCTGGTCCGTCTCTTACATGAATTAAGATAGTAGACGCATTTTTCATCTTAATACAACCAAATTTGGCAAAAAACTTTAGTAATCCCAGGTCCCTCTCTTACATGAATTCTGATGAGACAATGATGGATTTTTTACTCTCACTCATGCTTAGGCTAAAGTAATAAGAAATTTTCATTACTAATGACGCACATCCAAAAACAAAAAAAAGAGCTTGACCCACCTCTTCCTGGAATCTCTGTACGCTTTTGTTCTTAATCTGCCACTAACTGATCAAGTTGTCTCTGCCCCTGTACTAATTTAACTACATGTATTGCTACTGAAAATACTGCATATGATTACAGCTTAGTCGTGGATTCTATGGGAACCTCAACATTTGTTACGGATCCGAATCCATTTATATAGAATTGCAGATATATTAAGATTGGTTTATGTGATCATGTGCAATTCCTGACTGTATATGTAGAGGGCGCATATGTCATGGTTTTGAAATTCTGTACCAAGTACTCCAAGCGCTGTGAAAGCACTAAAGGAAAAATCATGCGGCCAGTCATTTATGATAGTCGTGCTTCATGGATTGGTTAGCTTTGATTGAGAAATCCATAGTAACAGCTAAGGAAGCAGGTACTAAGATGTTCAGTTGCTGGGTTGTTCAAACAAGGTAAAGTTAATGACCCATGCATGATTTTTTTGACATTTTAAATTTTTTTCTAGAACAGAAATTTAATGCAATACACATTGAAGGCGAAAAATGATAATTATATTTGTTTGATATGCTCATAACTCGAACCATGCCGTTTAATTAGTAAATATAATCATGTAGGGAGAAAAATTGGGTGAATATGGTGAACTCTCTTTCGAAGGAACCCAAACCTGAACATCAAAATTGTCAATGGTAGTTTTGCAGCATCATTTATTTCCACAAGGAACTAAAGCAAGTATTCAAAGTTAAATATGCAGTTGCTGAGAACTCATGTCAGGAAGGAGCAAAGGTATAATTTATACATTAGATTGCATTGCCCTCTTTTTGAATTACGTGTAAAACCAGCATAACTTTCAAACATTTATAACATCTGCTCTTAATCTTTTCTATCCTATGAATAGGTATCTATGGTTTCCAATGACAATCTCCAGAAGCTTAAACTTAGATTTCCCACTGTGTTATGGGCTTTCGAGTTCTGTGAACTAAATAGTATAAATGGACATGATCTTTGCATCATTTGGCAGCTTATTACTTGCATCAAAATGCTAGAGACATTTCTCAAAAGTTCATACAAGAATCAAGATCCCCAGTTTTTATCTTTCGCATATGCTAGGACTTGCTAAATTTGCTCCTCTGTTTCTTGCAAATGAATATCTGGTCTTTCCATTACTTTGACAACAATTAATGATTTGTAGTCTAACCATTACTTTGTTCCTTTGAATCCGTCATTTTTGTGGCATACATTGCTTCTCATCTACTCTCCTTTTCAGGTTTTTTGTGCCATGCATCTTGGTGGAGTCAAACTGCCATGTTGGTGGATTTGGAAAATCCTCAGCTTCGGGTCTCTGGAAAGGGGAGATAATATGTGCAGAAGGAATGTGACCAGCATTATTCTTGAGGAAAAAGTACTTGAGGAAAAAGATCTCAATCTGTAGGTTCTTTTGCTTTCATTAGGCGCGATAAATGTGGAAGTATGTTTTGACTCCTCCCATATGCTATTACAGTCTACAGTTTTTAGGTAGGAATCAACTTTCATATTGAAGAGGGTTTGTTTCCAGGTCATTCCACCAGAATTTCTGTGCCGCGGTTACTGGGGTAAAATTTTATTGTGTAATTTGATTATCTATAATTTTCATATTTGTAAAGGATGTGCAGCTACTGGCAAATGTATAGATTGTTTCATACTATAATTCCATATGATTTCATATTGTCTGGATTTGGGATTATAAATTAGACTTTTAGGCAATAATTTTTGTTTGCTACTTTGATAAGTTACATGAGGGTGCGCGCACTGTGTACATGCATCGTGTGCTTAGAGATGAGTATCAAGCTAGGAATTAACAATTCCCAGTTTGACTTTTCTCTTCTTGCTATTGCTTTGCCTATAATAGATGCATCGAGCTAAACAGAACCATTATGATTGAATGATAATCTTTGAATGTACACATTTTCCATGTCATGTTTGTACCGGAATAAAATATGTGGGCTATGAATCTAAATCCTTTTTAGAGATGCAAACTTCTCAAAACTTCTCATCAAACCCAGTGCATAGCACGGGTTATATACCAATTTTCAGATTTGTTTTGTTGCCAGGGAAATTTTAAACGCTACGAGAAGTTAAATATGCCCGGTATGTAGTGGTATGTAGTAGGATACACACTAAATAAAAAATCCTAACCATACATCGGGACGAGTCGAAGCCGAGTCACACCAAATCAGAAATTCAAAGCACGCATTCAGACGGGGCGATGCGAGGCGTAGCCGAGCCACACAAAATCATAGATCCAAAGCGACTGGGTGAGGCGAAACCAAGCCAGACCAAATTAAAAATCCAAAGCATGCATTGGCACGGGGCGAGGCGAAGCCGAACCACATGAAATCAAAGATGCATCGTGACGGGGCTAGGCGAAGACCTGTGACACCAAATAAAAATACACGATGGGGCGAGGTGAAGCCACATCACACCAAACCAAAAATATGGTTAAAAAAATGGCTCAACCAAACCACACCAAATCAAAGATGCATCGCTATAGGGAGGGGTGAAGACCTGTGACACCAAATCAAAAATACACGACGGGGCGAGTCGAAGCCATATCTCACTAAACCAAAAATATGGTTAAAAGAAGAAAAAAATGATGGTGGATGGTTTTCGAGTCTGCCTGGTGCGTAACACGGGCACAAAATCTAGTTGCCATAAAACATTTAATACTTTATCCACGTAAAATAATTTTGAGGATTCTATCTAAGGCTGCACATGAGCCAGTACGGTTCAGGTTTCTTATGAACCTGGTAGCTGTACCTGAAGTTGACCGATATATCATTTTGAGGACTTGGACCTGTACTTGTACCCGGAATTGTACCTGTACTTGTAAGATCGGTACCTGGTTTTGAGTATGAAGCTTGTAAACAAAAAACTATAGTCCGCAAACGAGACAGGGTCAAAAACTTCTTTTCAGCCTCCATTACTCCACCACCAACATGAACCCATCTCTGCAACCAGCTTCAACAGTAACATCACATTCAGTTCACCACCATTCTTCTCAACCCTACCTGTAGTTGTAGATTCATCTTCTTCAACTGTCTTCTTGAGTTCATCAGACTCATAGAATTCAGTTCATCCGAGTCTTCCATTTCTCGATCTCAATCAGCAACTCATCTCTCCGATCTGCTCAAACATTTTTCTCGGCATCAGATTGCAGTTCGAGCAAAACCCATCTCCTAATTCGTACCCAGTTAAACAGATTCTCAATCATCCTTGAATTTACTCTGTTCACCCTCAATTCGAATGGCAACAACTTCTTATTCATTTTCTTCTCGTGAATTTGTTTCATATCCATCACAAACCCATTGTTTACAGACCTGATTAATCTCCAATCGAACCCCCAATTTCTTCTTTTATTCTCTATTCCTTTCTCTAATAACACGAGATCCCCTTTCATTCTTGTCTTATTTTGCTACACTCGAACCTCTTCCATGTATTAACAAATTCTCTGCCAAATTCTCTCCATTATGATATTTTCATTGTTGGCATGGGAAGAGTTGGAAAAAGTGCTCTTGCTTGAATCATTTATGGTGATAATTCTGTGATGGGAAGTTACAATTATGAAATGGGTTTTGAATAGGGTTGCTGAATTGAAGAATTAGAGGGAGGTTTTGCTTCCATATCTGAGATGATGATGAATCAATGAGAAATGGAAGATGAAATTGGGATGGCGAATTTGAGATGGGTTATTGCCCGTACCAAGCTACTAGCTCAAGTGGTGAAGGATAACACTAACACTGCAGTGTAGGATAAGTGTATGGTCTTAGCTGTCAGAGTATATGAGCTGTCATTGCCAGCCTGTCCTGTAAGTGAGCTGTCATTGACAGCCTGTCCAGTACAATTTTATCTTTGTGTCTGTATAAATAGAGTGTGTTGGTTATGTGTCTTTGTAAGCTTTCTCTGAGAGAAATTCTTCATTAAATGGAAATGATTAATTTGTAAAGAACATACTGTTACTATGGTATCAGCTAGGGTAGGTTTCTAATCCTTCTTTGATCCTCAGAACTTTTCTTTCAATCTTTGAGTAGCATCTCGTGTTTTCACTCTCAAAGATCTCAATCAGTGTGTTCTTTCACAACAACTCAGCTTTGTTCTTCAAGTTTTCAAGATTTGTTCTCTCATTTCACTCTTGAAGTCTTCTTTTCTCAGAGGTAATCTGTGTTCTCCTATCAAATTTCTACTCCTCCTCATCAATTTGTCACTTTGAAACGTTTTCCGTCTCAAATCCATTTTTTTTTTTTGATTTCAAGAATTGTCATCTTCAATGGAAAATCCAACTTCCAATTCTTTTTCTCGAGTTCCTCTGAATCAACTTACTAATTTTGTCAATCTTAAACTCAAAGAAGATAATTACATCACCTGGAAAAATCTGCTGAATCCAGTTATTCAAAAGTATAAGTTGATGAAGTTTCTCGATGGATCGTACAAATGTCCAATTCAATACACTAACATGAGAAATCAAGACAATGATGTTGAGAATCCATCGTATTCTGATTAGATGGATGAAGACTCATCTATCATAATGTGGATCAATTCAACAATTTCAGATTCTGTGATTGCATACTTCTCCAGATCTACTTCCTCACATCAACTCTAGACAAATATTGAAGACAGGTTTGCTAGAGCATCATCTACACACTCGATTCAATTGCGTACCAAGTTACTCTCTCTCAATCAAGGTAACAAATGCATTCAACTTTAATCAATGAAATTAGAGGTCTTTCAGATCAACTTGTTGCAATAGAGAGGTCATTTCAGATCGAGAACTTGTGGTTATCACTCTAAAATCCTTAAATTCTGATTACATACCTTTTGCAATCATATGCGTCACCGTAATCCTCCTCGTTACTTGCATTAAATTGCATAATAACTTGCTTAGTGAAGAAGCAGTTATCACTGATAGAATTAAGAATGTCAAGAATGATTTAGAAACTAAAGCTTTTCTTGCACACAAAAATCGCAATGCTTATAGAGGATCATATCATCATAGAGGAGGTTTTAGAGGTAGAGGCTCTCCTGGTAGATATCCAAATCCTACTATTTTTACAAGAAATGCCTCAGGCAGAGGATACACCTTAGATGATGAACCAGTTTGTCAGATATGCATTACAAAGGGCCATCTAGCAGATGTGTGTGACCAAAGGCTTAATTTCTCCTACAAAGGTCGTAAACCACCAGCAAATCTTAGTGCTATGCTAGCAGCAGCAAATATTTTTGACACTGATGAGTGGATTGCAGACAGTGGTGCAAATTCACACATTGCTTCCACCTCAGCCGCAGTGCAAGAGCTTACACCTTATGATGGTTCTGAAGTCATCAAAACCGCAAATGGGGAAGGTATGCCTATCACTCATGTTGCCTCTGCTAGTAAACATGTTCTTGAGCATTCCTTTTCTTTAAATGACATTCTTGTAGTTCCACAATCCTCTCATAACCTACTCTCTATTCATAAATTCACATCTGATAACAACTGCTCCATAACTCTTGATTCCAATGGTTTTTCTGTGAAGGATTTGAACTCTGGGAAGACTCTCTTCCAAGGTCCACATAAGCATGGTCTCTATCCTATCAACTTCAACAACACCTTTCATGCTCTATCAGCCACAACCACTGACAGTGTTATTCTTCACAGAAGATTTGGACATCCCTCTTTTCAAACCTTTCTTTAAAATTTGTAATCATCTAGACCTCAAAAATGTAGCTAATAAAGTCTTCTCTTGTATGGATTGTAACGTCTGTAGAAGTCACAAACTTCCATTTCAACTATCTTCTACTAGTACTCAACAACCTCTACAGTTGTTACATATGGATCTATGGGGTCCTTGTAGTGAACCTTCCATTTCAGGATCCTTTTATTATGCTAATATAATAGATGATTACACCAAATATTGCTGGGTATTGCCTACTATGGGTAAGAAGAAGAAACTTGAGATGCTGATGTTGGTGGTCTGTTGGGATCGGGAAGAACAAATGGAAAAGGAATTGATGTCTGCAGTGAAGCCGTGAACAGACAAGGGAGAAGATAACGGAGCTATTTCAATCGATTCTGCTGATGGAAATTACAGAAGAATGGGATCGATTAATGAGCAGAGAGAATGATATTGAATCTGGAGGAGTTATGCTCGAGACTGAAGAACTGAAAGTGAAATAGTAGCTGTTGGTGTTGTGAAGACAAAAAACTCGATGGCCATGATTATTTTTAATTAAAAGAGCTACGCTATTAGACACTGGTACTTATGGTCCGGTACAAGCCGGGAATAGGCTAGAATCATTCCTTGTGCCCATCCCTACACAGGTTCTCATTTCCATTCTCGTTCCGTGTACCTCCTCCCCCGGTTTCGGTCCGGTTCCTATGCAACCTTAATTCTATCTGTAAAGTACAAATGAAAATTGTATATATAATTTGAGTGGGAATTGCTGGCCTCACATTGAAAGTTAGGTCAAAAGCTTGAATTCTAGAGCTCCTGAACAAAATAAAATTTGAACAAACTAACACCAATCTAAAAATAAAATTGCCATTAAGATATTTTAAAAATAAAATTTGAACAAACTAACACCAATCTAAAAACACACCGTATGAAATGGAGGAACTTTTTACAAACCTCATCTTTACCATCTTTGGTCCAAGGACTCCACCACCTCAAGTCTCCTTCATGTTCTAGGTTGGAATTCAGGATTCACCGCCAACTTTAAAAATGCTTCATCAACATCAAAAAAGGTAAAATTCAATCCATATTATCAAATGAAGAATAAGACTTTGAAAGCTGAAGAATCTCAAAAGGAGAAACAACGATGTGCGAAGATATGCAGTACACTAAATTGATTAGTGTGGAAGAAGCAAGCCAACACATCCATATAATGAATAAATCAAAGCAATCCATAGGTATTACTGGAAATGAAATTGAAAAAATGAGGTATGTTCACCATATGCACTACCGAAAGTGAAAATGTCCATGCCGTTACCGCACATGTACACACTAGAATTTTCCAGTACTTCACGCAGCAATTTTGTTGCTAACCCATATTTTCTCTTTTTACTAGCTATATCTACTAGCTGCAAGGTTGGCATGCACAATGGTTCAGATTTAGTGAGCATATCTACGTTGAATAAGATACATTAATAAGCCCAATATCACAATTATGGGGACGTGCATAAGTTTGGTAGCAAATGGGACAATTAACCTGGACCCGTGCAACGCACGGGCGTAAGACTAGTAATTTATGGTTACAAGATATTGAAAATGCTACTTGGGTTCAGATTTTGGTTTAGGTTAAACTGGGGTTGGTCGTTTTCCAAATGTGAGGTCTTGTTGGAGTTGAGTACCGGTACAGGCCGGGAATAGGCTAGAACCATTCCTTGTGCCCATCCCTACACCGGTTTCTCATTTCCATTCATGTTCCGTGTACCTCCTCCCCCAGTTCCGATCTGGTTCTGGTTATTTTTTTCCGGTTCTGGTATCGTTCACCGGTTCCGGTCCAGTTCCCATGCAGCCTTAATTCTATCCGTATAGTACAAATGGAAATAATTTATGGTTATAAGATATTAAAAATGCTACTTTGGGTTCAGATTTTGGTTTAGGTTCAAGTGGGGGTTGGTCGTTTTCCAAATGTGGGCTCAAGACTTGCATAAAATAGCTTGGGAGAATCAGTCTATCGTTTTGCATATTGGGAACAAACTCTGTCATCATCCATCATGGAGATGCAAGTTTATTAGAAGGAAAAATAATAAGCCAGCAGATTGTCTGGCTAAACATGCTAGAATTTTTAAAGTTAGTAGATTTTAGACGGGTTTCCCTCCAAATTTCATTGCTAATGTAATATATGAAGAGGAAAACTCTGTACTCTTACTTCATTAAGCAATATATCTCCCGTTTTGCATTAAAAAAAAAAAGGGAAGTGAATAACAATGCCCGATAAAAATGCTTCAAAAAATAAAAAAAGGCAGATAAATATATTTGCCACATGTGCAAACCCTCTTAAATAGAAATAAGGTAGGAGGATTTCTTTATACCCCCAATAACAAAACCCGCCGGGAAAGAACAAGAAAGCAACTACCAGGGTGTTAGTCCTCAAGGGAGTTGGGGGAGTTGGGTGTAGTTAGGTTTTTTCCTGTTAGTCGTGAGGGAGTTCGAAGGAGTCTCTCGAAATCCCCGTTAGTCGTGGGAGAGTTTAGAAGAGTCTCCCAAACTCCCTAGAAAACCCTATTAGTCGTGGGGAGTTTGAAAGAAACTCTTAAACTCCCTGTTAGTCGTTAAAATTAGAATGCTAGGGAGTTGGTGTTCTAGGTGTTGTAAACTAGAGAAAAAAAGAAGTAGACACAAAATAGAGGGGAATAAGAAAGAGAGATTCTCATTAGATATGTGTGTATAATACAAGAGATTAGGCCTCTATTTATATAGATAGAAGACTTGGTGTCCAAGATATGTAAACCCTAAACTTAGACACGAAGGGCATCTTAGTAAATAAACAATAGTTTATAACACTCCCCCTGATGACCACTGTGGCTAAGTCATTACAACCATATCAGGAAAACTCAAAAGAGAAAAACCTGAAATTGCGTAAGCATGTAAAGACTCAGACAGTGTTGGACACGAATATGTTGCCTCGTTAAAACCTTGACAAGGAAAAACCCAGTGGGATAAAACCTTGACGAAGGAAAAAGAGTACAACTTGATAAAGTCCGGTGAATGCACCTTAATTTTATGATGACGCTCCCCCTGATGAGTACTTCAGTAAATTCTTGGGTTGCAAATCTTTGAGTCGAGACTTCCCAATTTCGGTGAATGAATTTCTTGAATGCTAGAAGATATTTTTTCTGATGAAGTCTTCTTTTGTGTTAGTCTTCTAATGGTAGTGTACTCGAATCTTCAAGCTTCTCCAAATGCATTGAGAACTTGTGTCTTGGTTTGCTATCTTCGGAGATGATTTGCATATGTAGTTGATGTAGTTTCTTCAACAAGGTGCCAATATGTAGTTACAGTACCAAAGGTGAACAAAATTTGTGATCATACCTTATATGGATCAAAATGATATCCAAATTCCTAGGAGATGTTTATGTTGATGTGGTATAAAAAAAAATGATCTAGTTAATGGTGGGAATCCACCAAATAACCGAAATCGATACAACTCCCCCTTGGATGACCACCATGTTGAATAAATTGCCTCACTAAAACCTCTCCAATAAAACCCAAAGGGAAAAAATTTGGACGAAGGAAAAAAAAGCACAAATATCAACATTTTTGAAAGAAAATCAAACGCCAATGAGATGTTGCCTCGTTAAAACCTTGTCAGGAAAACCACATGGGATAAAACCTAAAATGAAGGGAAAAGAGTACAACTTTTGACGATTTATGGATGCTAACTCAACTATATGAGTATTACAGAAAAACGAGCATCAAAATAATAACTCTAGTCTATATCAAAGACGAGTTTAAGCTAGAATAATTCTAACTGCAGATTTAAGAAAAGAAGATAGAAAGAAAATAGAATCTATGCTGCTAAAGCGTGGATTTTTGTGTTTTTATTGACTCCTCAAGAGACCTATATATAAAGATGATATCATCAACTAATTAATCCGCATTTTCGGTTTGGCACCAAATTTCTAAAAACACAAAAGGATTGTTAAATCCGACGTAAACAAGTCAGATGGCTGCCTAAATATAACTTTAATCCACCAGGGATTACAAATTCGATAATTTTCTCCAACCACATCTTGTGTGAATGCAATACAAGTCCTTCAAGACTACCACGCAAATGCATTATATAAGAAGAACAGAGTGTTAATGAACCAATCCTAGGGTTTGAACATATAACCCCAAATTGCTCGTAAAACGATGTATTTCTCTTAATACGCAATATGACTAACACCGGACTATAATTTTCAGTCTTGGCAATTTTAAGGTGTCAAGTCGAGCTAGGATCCTTATATTGCGTCAATTCGGAAATTATAATAATCCAATCTAATTTGGATTACATGCCAACCAATCACACGGTCGATATTCCTCTGCAGAGGGTTCAAGACCACCATTTATTTCTAGTAGCTACTTTAAATGAATATTCGACAATAATTTTCTTATCACGATCTCACATAACTTCCAGTGTATGCATACTTTGAAAAATTCAAAATTTACTGGTACCAGTGCCCACGGGCGTTATAATCTCCTCTTATTCAAATGAGGAGATATGTATTTTGAGAATGTGAATCGTATTATCATAGACTCTGTTGGAGCATATATACATGCTTGCTATATGTGATTGGATTTTCCTTTTCAAATGGCATTAGCTTATGGAAAAGATAAATAAGATAATTCAGTCCTATTAAATGGCAGACTTTTTGATTTAATCATGATGGGAGAAAAAAAATGATATAACTTTTGAGTTAATTAACACCAACCTCTTGTATTGTGTAGTCTCCCCCTGATTATGGCAGAACTGCTTTTATCTCATATACGAAGAAAAAATTCGTAAAGTATTATCCAATTAATTCGAGGACATATACTGATAATAATATCTGGGTTTTGGACGACAGATACTGATCGACTTATAGAGCCATAAAATATTATGTCATTCAACAAAAAAATTGTAGTCTACTTGACATACAAATTTTACTAGCATTTATGGATTTTATTGGTTACAAAAAATATGTAAATAAATCTCCAAAAAATAAAATTCGTGACCTATAGGGCCAACGAGATAATCATTCACCTTAAGATGATATTATAGACACTTTCGGTATTAAAAGGAATTATTTAAAGACCAATTTAGTCACTACAAGGACTAATGATATAGTCTCAGAAGTTGGGTGCGCACCCATTGACCTTTAATATCCTTCTATATTCCAACTACAAGTGGAACAAATACAAATTTTGGAGATTATTGCTGAGAAAATTTTAAATTGCTCAAAAATCAAGAATGCAATAATTTTTCTCGTTTAACGGTATTTAATGATTGGCTTAACCAATAATAACTATATCTCATTAGGAAGTCGATAGAGAAAAACAATTTCAACTGGCTTGTATGATTCTTTTCAAGAGAATAAAGAGATCATAATTGTTAATCTTTGTAGAGCAAACCCTACTTTTTGTTGATGACGATTTCTTTGAAGGAATAGAAATCACTAACCAATATTGGCTAAAAGTTGAATGCCAATTAATAAAATTGGTTTGTACAATTAATAAAATTGTGTCGACAAATTAAAAAAAATATTGTCGCTTTTAATATCGTATAGTTAGTTGACGGATGGTTTCTTGCACAATAAAATAAAATAAATAGAAACCACTAATCACATGATCTTCATCTAATGGACAAAGATACCAATTAAATTGGTCGGAGGTTCCATGAACCATGCATGTCATTAGTTACCGTCAAGATAATAAAATCTACAACGATACCAATTTTTGGTGATTACAGTTTCATTAAAGGAATAGAAACTATAAATCATCTTTTGATGGATTTATTCTCTCTTTCTCTAGGAAAAAAGATTAGAGAACATGGGACAAACAAACTCAAAAATAATTGCCCATTTATATACACACACGTAAACAGAGTACGTGTGTATATTATATATATATATATATATACATATATATATATATAAAGTAAAAGGCAATATCCAAAATTATTATATAATACTATAAAGTGTAAAATAAAAAGGATATTAGAGCTTTACATGGACCATGGCATCAAAATGGTGTTGTTGGAGAATACGGGCTTGCGTGGAAAATGTACAAACCACAAAGTCCATCCATGAGTAGCCTTAAGGGATCGCTCACACATAGTGCTGATCTCATCATCATTAATACATGTAAAAACAAACAAAAATAAAGAAGCGATTAACGAGTTTATTGAGGAATAAACAATCAATAATAAAAATATATATTAAAAGACTATAAGATTGTTAGAAGCTCCCCTTGATACATATGCTATACCGCTCAGTTGGTAGTTCTACGTTGCTGATGACGTGTTGTAAACTAGAGAGAAAAAAAAGGAGACACAAAATAGAGGGGAAGAAGAAAGAGAGATTCTCATTAGATATGTGTATAATACAAGAGATTAGGCCTCTATTTATATAGATAGAAGACTTGGTGTCCAAGATATGTAAACCCTAAACTTAGACACGAAGGTCATTTTAGTAAATAAACAATAGTTTATAACACTAGAGAGTTTATAGTGTATTTTTCCCTCATTCCAAATCTCTCAAAAAATTAGAGATTTTGGGAGAGTCTCTCAAACTCCCCATACTCTCTTACACTCCCTCAAAATCCCCAAAATTCAAAATACATTAAACTCCGCCAAACTCAATCGTGGACTAAATATCTATCTTGAATTGATTTAGTACTGTAATCAAATTCCTGATCGTTACTTTTTTTTGATCATCGGAGATGAGTGAGAGGGTAATAAGCAAAGCAGAGAAGCTGGTAATATCATCCATGGAAGGAAACGATGCATCTCATGATGCTTCACATGCTTTCAGGGTTAGAGATCTTGCTCTCTCTTTAGCAAAAGAAGAAGGTTTATCCTCTTCCCTTGATTCCATGGAAATAGTAAGTTCAAGAATAAAAAACCTTTTTTTTTTCTTCTGCATTCTATTTCCACTAAGTTGGGAGTTAACAAAATTAGGGTATTCAGAGGCAAGCAAACACTATAACCTGTTTATTTCCCTATTTCATTTTCATTTTTCTGTGAAATTAGTTCTAAAAAGGGTATTTATCTTTGTTAAGGTTGAACTTGCGGCACTTTTCCATGATATTGGTAAATCCCCACCTTTTTCTCTTGTTAAGGTAGTTAAATTCTTCATTTGGCTTTTTGTGTGTCAATGTTTATCCGTTAAGGTAGTTAAATTTTTCATTTGGCTTTTTGTATGTCAATGTTTATCCATCTGTGAGTTCTTTAAGTTGATTGTATTCCTCTAATTCAGTTAAGGGATTTTATAACAATGCTTTTATTATTTCATCTTTTGATCCTCGGTCAATTGCTAATTGCGCTCTTTGTTGCAGGAGACTACAAGTATGTGAGGTATGCATTCACTCTTCAGTTCTTTGTTTCTGCGTCTGCTATTGCCTTTGTTTGATTTCATTTGCACAATGTGTTCCTTTTTGCGTTTTACTTGGTTCAGTTTAAGTGTTTATTATCTTATTAGTTTCCTCTTTTTTTTTTTTTTTGTGTGTACTCTAGAGATCCTTCTGAAGAAATGATTACTGAGAGGTTTCTTGAGGCAGAGAATGTTGAGGAGAGCAAGAGGCAAATAATACTAAGTATCATAAAGGGAATGGGTATTGTTCTTTACAAAGCTATACTGCATTTCCATGTGATTTCAGTTCATATAGGTTCTCTGTGACTTACCCAATGTTGGATTACTAGCTGGAATATCGTGCTAGTATCAATGAGCTTTATGTATCTATCAAATTTCACTGGGCATCTAGGGTACAGGAAAAACAGTCCTATAGTACAAGTGAGGAATTCTAGCAGTGTTAGCCTTCATAATTTTAAAATGCTTCCCCATTCTCTGTGAAACCTAACCCATTTTTTCGTTCTATTATAGCTAGCCCATGAAAAAACAACTTAAATTTTAAGATAATTATCTTACGGACCCAAACAGAACAGAAAACCATCGTAAAACTAGTTGATACTAGTATATTTGTATGATATCCCACTAGGCTCTGTGTTCTTAAAACAGTTCAATGACTCTCTTTCTGCATCTTCAACGGTGGATTCTTAATGGCAGAAGAAGTCCTCTATTTCTTTCTCCAGCGGTTTTTATACAGGGTTCACTCTGACGCTAGTATTTGATTGCTATTAATTTAATTATCATGGAACCTTATATGTTGACTTTTAGTCTAATATCTAATGTTGTTTTGTTTCAATTTCGCCACCTTTAAAAATTTAATCTGCTGCCATGTAATGTATGAAGATATCCTAAGTCAAGGTTCCGTGGTTAATAAACTTGATATCCCTGATGTTATTACTCCCTTTCTTTTTGATTTTTGGTTGAGAACATACTCTCTTTTAATTCAGGTTTCAAAGAGGAGCTTGCGGGTAACCAAAGTGCTGAATTTTCTCCTGAGTTTGGTGTCGTCCAAGATGCTGACCGTCTTGATGCAATCGGAGCTGTTGGTAATCTCTTTAGTCATAAAGCGTGGAGGACATACTCATTGCATGATAACCTCGTTTTGAAGCAAATGGGATTCCTTCTTTACTTAATTACAGCTCAGTGGATTAAGTGGCTTCTGCCATATTTCAGCCAAAATATACAGTTGCCTTATTTTCCAAGTTCTGTTTAGGTTAGATGTCTACCTTGTATTTAGCCAAATTTCTTATTAAGACTAATGGTGTCCAGATATTCTCTATAGGTGTGGATCTAAGTAGGAAGTAGTTAATGATTGATAAAATATGTAACTCAAGCATTGTTCACTCCTTTTCTAGTTTAATGAATCATAATTTCATCAAAAAAAGAAAAGATTGAGTGGTTTGTATGTGGCATGAAAGAGCTCTCAGTACTAGTACTACCATTAGTTGCCAATCCCTACCACAGATTTGGTGCATTGTGTCGATATGTGATCCTGCATGTCTGTTGGTCCTCCGCTTATCCCGTGTGTTGTAGGGTTAGTGGGGTTATGCTCAGTTGGAATATAGAATATCCCGCCCAGCTGAAGGAGAATCCTGGCATAGGGCTTATCTCATTTCTAATGTTGCGTGAACCTTTTACTTGTTCTGGAAAACCATGTACCATGATGGGCAGTGGCCGAAATTGGGACAATAGCATGTAGAAACTTGGAGAGAGGTGTTACACATGACACTACCACTCTAGGAAATTTGTAGCTAGAAAAGTCGTATAAGTTGTTGTCATCCTTCATAATGTTTACCGTCCTGCCTATGGTCTGTCCATCCATCCAGAGCCCAGAGCTGGACTAGGCTTGTGTGGGTGTATAGTGTGTATCCTAAATGTTAATGATGTAGGTTTCTATATTGTTATCATGTTTCTATTTTTACCTAATGCGCAATATTTCTGACTTTGACCCTCAAATTCTTATCTCTATTTTGCATACAGGAATTGCACGATGCTTCACATTTGGTGGAAGTAGAAGTCGTGTATTGCATGACCCTAATATTCATCCACGATTAGATTTATCGAATGGGCAATATATGAATAAAGCCGAGCAGACTACTATCAACCATTTTCATGAAAAGCTTCTTAAGCTGAAGGACTTGATGAAAACAAAGGTACATGACTTGAGCATGAATGTCTCAGATTGTAGTAGTATCCATCCGCATGGCTATTTTTTTCTCTCGAATTAGTGTCCTAATGTTCATTATATCCGCGAATTGTTAAAACCTCATCCCAATTGTCTAAAGACGTGCACCTATGAAATGTAGTTCATGTATTTTCATAATTAGAAGAGTATGGAATGAAGCTAATTTGGATAATTGATGTTTTTCGGAACTGGCTTACCTTGGCTCCTCTAGCGAGTCTGTAATCACTAGGTTTAAAAACAGAGCTTGTTAGCCATGATGTGCAGCAGCAAAAATAAATAACGGTCTCACACTTATGCTTATTTCAGGCTGGGCGGAGAAGAGCAGAAAAAAGGCACAAGTTCATGGAGGAGTTCTTAACAGAGTTTTATGAAGAGTGGGATGGAAGATCTTAATCAAGGTAATTTACATGCCTTATGTGTCTAGAATGATAATTACACTCTTATGCAACCTTGGGCTCTGAAGTGCTGATATTTGTTAGGATAATCTCTTCGCGGTCTCAATTTTGCTCAGTTGTAAATGTGTGTCAAACCCTTGACTACATTACCAGCTAGTTAGGATGTGATACGTACAAAATCCTCAATTCTCTTCCATGTAGGGACCACAGAGGGAGGTGTAATGATTATCTAACTGAAACCAACCTTAGCTCGCCCAGTACTCCGCCAAACTTCCTATTCTAATACAGCTCATGTAGCCTTGTAGGGTGTCTTCTTTACTACGAAGATATTAAAAACGTCTGTAGAAATGTTAAATCCATCAGTTACATGAAAATGGAAATAATTTAATGTAGGAACAGATTAATCTCAAGGAAGGAACTGTCACTCTGGAATCTAGATTTTTGGATGCATTGATGAATCTTATGAGCCACCATTTTCAGATTAATCTCAAGGAAGGAACTGTCACAAACATCTTTGTAGGAAGTTTGGGTGTAAATAGTTTCAACCTATACTAAGAATATTGATCTCCTTAATCCCTCTCTTTTATTATGGTAACAGTGTTAAGGACTTACGGAATTTCTTTATTTCACTTGGTAAATTTAATCTCAAGTTTATCAGTCAGAGTTAGGTTTAGTAATCCAGAAAACTTCTCCTTTCTTGTCATCAAGTTTAGTTTATCTAAGTTTTTGCACCTTAATCATGTATGCATGGATTTGTATGTTTTCACCCGAGTGGTTGATGAGCAATATTTACTGACTAGGGCTATATGCACGAAATAACCAAAATGCAAAGCGACCAAGAAAATTATATATCAGTTTGATAGGAATTAGGTGTGAAGAATTAGAGGTTTGCAAAAGTGGTAAAAGAAAATTGAAAATTTTATGCAACTTGGGTTAGTATCAACAGAAACTGCATGTGTTGTGCACGCTTCACAAAGTATTTTAGGTCATGTACCAGCGAAAATGGAGTAATTTTCTGGATAATGATCGCTTTTATTGTGTGGACAGGGAGAATTTTTTTTTTTACGCCATTATGTTTTAGCAAGAGGACGACTGTATTCATCTACGAAGCGCAAGAGGCACCGTTAATAACAGTTGTGGGCTTGTGATCGAAGCCATCACCTAAATGCCATCTGGTATTATTACACTGCGAAGTGTAAAGCATGCAGGATGATGGATGATGCTTCCATTTTATGTTATTTTTGAATTAGAAAACCAAAGTGTGTAAATTTCTCGCTGATAGTTTAACTAATTTGTTTGCTAGCTAGTTGTGGTTTTAGATACTGAATAATGTTATGCGACCTCGAATAGATTTCGTCCACCTATTTGACTGGAGCTGGGAACCTTGGAACTTGGAAGGAATAATTTCCCTTTGGCTTCATGTTAGAAAATATTTTAGAGTGTGTACCAGGAAAAGAAACCCAAAAGGCCAAAACTGTCTATTTCAATTTTAACTAGTAGGTACAGGTAGTTTTGCATTTGTTGGAGTGCAAATCTGATTCCACGAGTCGTATCTTATTTAATTCCGGTATCATTTTTGTTAAGCAGGATGTGCCTTGTGTGCATTGAGTTAGCTAGTCTATTAGCCGACTTTGACACTTTTTAACTTGCATACCTCATCTCACTTGATGCTGACCTAGGTGTTCAAAAAGAAAACCAAATAGTTAGTTTTCCTGGTTCCAATTCGAGGTATAGCCCGTTCCTTCTATTCCGCACATTTTAAAATTTTGGGACAGTTGCACTACAGATCAACTGTCACACCAACTTCTATCTTCCGAAAAAAGAAAAACCTTAGGAAAAGAATTAGACGTATTCAACAACTAATAAAAGACCCTCCATTCATATACTAAGATAATTTCCAAACCATCTCAAAGACTTCAACTCATAATTGTCAACTGAAAAAAGAATAAGTTTAGCTTCAAGAAATCTCCATTTTTTGCAAAATTATTAAAACTTTACAGTTACACCTCAAAATTTTCAGCTCACCAAATTAAAACTGATAACCAAAGATAAGCACGCAAGGAACACAAATTGCACACATTATAACACATGAGGACAGTCACACCAATTGTCCATGTACTCCAAAATACATTCATGTATCCCCTGTATCATCTTGAAAATTTGGGTTAACAAAAGTTCTTTCATCCTTCATTTCCTCTCCACTAAAAATTATGAATCTTACCAATCAAACTAGCTTCTTCTCCGGCGAAGACGCCGGAAATATAGGTTCTGGGAGTATCTTTCGTTTACCAGAGATCCAACTCCTTGAACTTTTTATTGCTATCGTGTTTTTCGTAGCTATACATTCTCTTAGGCAACGGAGACGCCATGGTTTGGCTGTTTGGCCATTTGTTGGTATGTTACCTTCTTTGTTGATTGCTGTACACATACACACTGATATCTACGAATGGCTTACTGATGTACTTCGTCAGCGACGCGGTACGTTTACATTTAGGGGACCTTGGTTTACTAGTCTCAATTCTGTGATCACTGCGGATCCTCGAAATTTAGAACACCTTCTAAAGACGAAATTTACAAATTTTCCAAAAGGTGAATTTTTTCGCAATAATGTATGCGATCTTCTTGGTGATGGGATATTCAGTGCAGATAATGAGACTTGGCGTAGCCAAAGGAAGACTGCAAGTATTGAGTTCCACTCATCCGGGTTCCGGAAGTTAACTACTGAATCATTGAATGAACTTGTTCATTCTCGGCTTTTGCCTGTCTTAGATGAATTAATCAAGAATTCTGCCTCAGTTGATTTACAGGATGTTCTTTTAAGACTAACTTTTGATAATGTCTGTATGCTAGCATTTGGTGTTGATCCTGGTTGTCTTGGGTTAGGTTTGCCAGAAATTCCATTCGCTCGGGCCTTTGAAGATGCAACAGAAATGACGGTTTTACGTTTCATTATGCCATCCTTTGTATGGAAACTCGTGAGATATCTGAATATTGGTTCTGAAAGGAAACTTAAGGAGTCAATATGTGAAGTAGATAAATTTGCAGATAAAGTAATTCGTACAAGGAACAAAGAACTTTTATTATTGGACCAATCTAACGACAGTGATATCAATAACAAGCCGAGGTCAGATCTTTTAACGGCGTTTATGAGACTAAAAGACGACGATGGAAAGCCATTTTCGCATAAATTCTTGAGAGATATCTGTGTTAACTTCATTCTTGCTGGAAGAGATACTTCCTCAGTTGCATTAAGCTGGTTTTTCTGGTTGGTTAGTAAGAACCCAAATGTTGAGAAACAAATTCTTGAAGAAATTTATGGTATTATTGGCGAACGACAGAACTTCGAAGTGACGGAGAATGAAAGTACTATTGTGTTCAATCCCGAGGAAGTGAAGAAAATGGATTATTTGCAAGCTGCGCTTTCAGAGACTCTAAGGCTGTATCCATCTGTTCCATTGGACCACAAGGAGGTAATCTTCTTTCCCTACAAACCTTCAGTTTACAAGACTGACACTCTACCACTGAGCTATACGGCCAACTGCGTAATGCGAACTTATTAGATTTTGTTATATTACTGTACTAACTAGAGCATTCGGTTTGATGTCTCATCAGGTAGTTGAAGACGAAGTGTTTCCTGATGGAACAGTTCTAAAGAAAGGAACCAAAGTAATATATGCAATTTATGCAATGGGAAGAATGGAGAGTATATGGGGAAAAGATTGTCGAGAATATAAGCCAGAGAGATGGTTAAGAGATGGACGTTTTATGAGCGAATCCGCATATAAATTCACTGCATTTAACGGCGGTCCAAGGCTTTGTTTAGGAAAAGATTTCGCCTACTATCAGATGAAGTTTGTTGCAGCATCAATTATTTATCATTATCGAGTAAATGTGGTGAAGAATCATTTGGTGACCCCTAAGTTGGCACTGACTATGTACATGAAACGTGGTTTGAAGGTGACCCTTAACAAGAGAGACGAGATTATGCATTCATCTGGCAAACCATGCAATAAAGTTCAATCTTAATTAGCAGTACGAATCGAGCTTAGCAGTTTCGATTTTGGAAGAAGTATATATAAGATTATGTTTTGGGAAAGTTAGTGTTGTTTTTACAAGTACTATCTAAGTGTGTGTAGATAATAATTTGAAATTTGGTGTTGTAATAGCAATTACACTGGTGATGAAATTAGCCTATGGCTTTTTTTCGGTTCCTGCATGTAATAACAATTTGAAATGATGTTGGGGTTTATGTATACAAAAATGGGGGTTCAATCATGCAACTTTTACTTGTGCAAACTAAAGTGAACTGTTTGTTTTGAAGCATTACTAAAGTGAAGTTGTCAGGCAGTTATTACCCTAAAGTAATAAGAAGTGTGCAAATATCATGGAACAACTAACAATTTTGTGATAACTTGTATTTATATGCGCATGACAATTCTTTAGAATCAAGTAGAATGACTTTCATGTATAGTTCCGTGATCAAACAACCCAAGATGTTCATCTATTCATTATTTGTGCGTGCATTGAGTTATTTTACAAAACGTTAAAAGGGTGATGTGATTTAGAAATTTGCAGTTACTTTCGGTTGTTGATGGTAAAAGTAAAATTAGTCTCAAGGTATCTCATTTTCGGATTTTCGGGAAATGTTGAATGTTTTATGAAGAGACTTGGGTTTAGGGCTGCAAGAAAATTTGAAAGGGGCTGCATTTGGATTGATTTTTTGTAAGCAGGAGGATAAATTTTGTTTAAGTGTATGGTAACAGACTAAGTTACCTTTATCACAATTTTATTTTCACACTTTGGACGTTATTATTGTAAATAAAAACCAAATAGTAATGGATTTGAAGCTAATATTTTGGGGATACGTTCCTCTTACAAAACTCTACCATTATATCAAAAAACGAGCATATTCTGAGACATATAACAATGTACTAATTTAAAAATGAGCATTGAAAATGAGTCAGTGTCACTATAGTACAATGGTAAAGTCATTGGGTGATAATACATGTGACCTAAGTCCGAAACTCGTCGGCACAAAATTCTTTACCGACCAAAAGAAAATTTAAGATTGGTAGATTGTAAGATTTGGAAACTTCAGAATACACTCATTTTTAGTAGGTATGTAGAGCTTTGTAATGAGAACATATTCACAATATATTAACTTCAAATCCAACTTTTAGTATGTTGAAGCATAGAGGAGTTGATATTCAAAGTGATTTATGTTCTTTCTGTAAGAGGGAGGAGGAGACTTCTGATCACATTTTTCTGCATTGAGAATATGCTAAAGAAGTATGGAAATACTTTATTCAGTCTTGTAATGTGAGTAGTGGTACTCATGTAACAGTTCTGGATTTGTTTGATTTTTGAAATGGAGTGACTCTACAGGAAGATGTAAAAAAGTTTGGAAGAAGCTCATCATTGCCATTTTGTGGCATCTGTGAAAGGAGAGGGGCAATAGAGATTATGGTGGGAGAGGGAAAATGGTGGAGGAATTGTGCTTGAATATAAAGCATACTCTATCTTTGTGTTTTTTTGAGACAGATGTTTTTAGAGGGTTATTTGTAAACCAAAATTTGTTTAATTGGGAAACAATTTTACACAATTAGTAGAGTGTGAAATTGATTTTCTGGATTTGTAAATATATTTTTTCCTCGGTATAACCTTCTTTTCTCAAAAAAAAAAAAAAAAAAAAAAACTTCAAATTCGATACCATATTATTTCATTAACAAAAAAAAAGACGTCCAAAAAATAAGAAACTGTGAAGGGATTCTCTCTCGTATTCATCACCCCTAATTAATACCTATTCTTAAGAGAAACCAAATATAAATTCTTATGTGCGTTAGGCCGGTTCCTATGGGGTGGCTAACCCACCCATTTGCCATGCCAGCTGGCCTGGCATACTGGTCGCGCCACTATAGGAAAAAAAAGATCAGTGATCGAGTCTCCACCTAGCGGTCGAGACTACACCGCTAGCGGTCTCATTTCGATCGCTCGGTCTAGTTTACACCGCTAGCCGTTTAAACTCCACCGTCCACGGTCGGTTCTCTGCCGCCAATAAATACCACCATTCCCTTCAGTTTTCTTTCACAATTTTTTTTCTTCCCTTCTCTAGAGAGCAGACAAGAGCGATTTTTTACTTAAAAATGAGTAGTTCCAAAAAAAAATAGACAAAGGAAAAGAAACTGGAAAGAAAAAGGAAAAAATGTTGCAGATAGTGATATTGTATGTGTTCAGGATAAACATCAAGAGTTCACTAATGTTAGGCAACTGGTTGGACCTGGTGTAACATCTACGCATTTATGTAACCATCCCGAGCGAGTTATGTTACCTAAAGTAAGAGGTGGGTGGTCTGAGATAACCAAAGTGTTTGGGTTACTCCCTGAACCTGATCAAGAATCCTTGAGAAGATATCCTTGGCAGCGTTTATAATTCATGAAAGGCAAAAACCACAGGACTCAAGTTGTTCTAGTTATTTGTGAACGTTGGTGGAACACTGCAAATACGTTCCTTTTCAAGGATTTCGAGTGTGGTAAGTTATATTTTTTCATTCAATAGTTTCATTTTTAGTTCAGAAAGAAATTTTAATTTTTAGAGATTCAATTTTTTAATTTGATACAAATTTTAGTTCCACATACAAACTTTAATTTTATGACCATGTTGTTTTCAGGGTTCACACCGTTAGATTTGTATATGTTGACTGAAATAAAAAGTGAGGATGAAATAGTACAATAAGGAAAATGGAAACAATTACTCCCCTTGTACTCAAATGATACTGAAGGAAAGCCAGAATTCAGACAGTTACTCATTTGGATTAAGAGTGTCCGGGTTGAAGGCTTTTTTGAGCCTTTACCATGCCAAAAGGATAAACAGAGCTGAAGATTATCCCGAGCTTGAACGTATTTTTGTATTATGGATGGTATGTCAAGTTTTTTTCCCAATGGTAGCTCAGTGTCATTAATTTGTTTTCTGGACTCTTTAGAAGATTTAACTAAAGCGCCAAATTATGATTGGGGTTCTGCAATTTTAGCTAAGCTATACATATATCTCGGTGATTTCTCAAGTAAGAAGACAAATAGCTTAAATGGATTTTGGGTCGTATTGGAGGTAAGAACTATTTATTAGATTTATTATCGAGTTGTCAAACTAGTGGTGAATGTGCTAACACATCAATTTTCGTCAATGTTATTTTTCAGCATTGTTAGTATACATACTTTAAGGTCGGCGAACCTGATCTTCACGATAAACGATTAATTTTTCCAGTTGTGTACAAGTACAAAGCTGATAATTGGATTAGTCAGATTAATGATGGTCAAAATGTCGCTGCTGTTCAGAGGATGCAACAACTGTGCAAAACTAGTATCAACATTACGCCAGTGCCTGATGAGTTCCATGAACCAGTGGTACAAGACATGCTTCAGTTAAGCCTTAGGCGACTTGTGTTTTACAATCCATTTAGTGGTTAGGGTATTTAGTACTACAGAGAAAGACATATGTTTCAGCTACAAGGAAGAAAGGTAAAAGCAATCAACCCATTTCCAACTTCAATAATTTCACATGATGATTAGATAAAGTTGATAAATAATGGACAACCTTGGGAAGAAGCTAATGATTTGATCTAAGAACCAGAAGATGACTATGATTACTTCAGTTGGTTTCAAAAGGTATGCAAGCTAAATATTGTTGTTCATCCACAAAACTTAGGTAGTGTTGACTTTCCAGCAATTGGCAATTTTCCACCAGATCTTCCATCTCAACCCCCACCACCGACGGTCAAAGCATATACGTACCCTAGCAGTCAAATGGGGTCGTCAAATATGCCTCGAATATCTTGAGAAGTCCAGACTCTATCACCAAGTGGAGATATTGTAACAGTTCCACTTACTAGTGAAGGTATGCAGCAAAGCTATCCGTACTATGGTGTAGTGGCATCACAAGAAGAGTATCAGAACGAGTTGAACAATTTTGCTCTTTTTACCAATCAATTTCGCGATTTTCACTTGAGACAGATGCAGGCTTTAAGGGGGAGTATGAGTTATGAATTTCCTGAGACTCAGTTAGGGTCAAGTTCTCAAATTCCAGGTGAGAGCAATGCAAGAAGTCGTGGAAGTGGAAGTCGTCATCACACTCCAACTATGGCAGAAGAGACTATGGTGGAAGAGACTCAGCTACCACCAACAACAACAAACATGGAGACAAATTTCCAATTTCTTATTGGTTTCATGCCCCAAGTATTTGTACTTACTCCTGGCGGTGGACACGTCAATATGGATGCATTTAGGCAATCCGTAATTTATACCCCAGCAAGTTCAGCATTTCACCGATTTCAAGCACCTCCAATGGATCTGGTACCATTTCAAGGTTATGAATCACCTAATGCTACTCAACCACCATCTCAGAGTCCAAATAATGAGTTTTCACAAGATCAAACAGGCTTAAGGGATTATATATTTGGTAATCGTTAGTTTGATAGATAAATGCTAATCGTGAATATGAATCGTGGTTTGTTTAAATCGTTAATGTAATTGCACTTTTGTTTGATAAATAATAATCTTCATTTAAAGTTTTCTACATAAGTTAAAATTGGGACCTTGGTAAAGGGGCGTCATGAATCGGTAGAGGGGCGTCAAACTAATAAGACAAAAAATGTCATTAGAAGTAAAATCAAGTGCCCCTTATCAATGAAAATATGTAAATGACTAATTAGCCCTTATTGTTAATAATCAAGATTAGTAATGATAATCAAGATTAGTGTTAATTATCAAGATTAGTTTTGATAATCAAGATTAGTGTATTATAACTCTAAAATCAGATTTTTAGAGTTATAAAAAAAAAAATTTGAGGAGAAGAAAACTTATGTGATATTTGTGAAACCCTAGATTTTGATTCACTCAACCAAAATGAGTGATTCCAGTTGCAAATTTGAGGTGGGTGAATCTCTATATGATAGATAAAACAAGTACTAGTTCCATTAGCTTTTTGTTGCTTAAAATTCTCTAAAGTATGTAAAAAAATCAAAATTTTAAAAATTTCAGAAGAACATACGGTTAGTAATTAGCTGGTTACCAACCGTATATGTGAGATACGGTTGGTAACCAGCTACCAAACCAACCGTAAATGGTTCAATTTGGAGAAAACCCAGAAATAATACCAGTTATGGTTGGTAATTAGCTGGTTACCAACCGTATATGTGAGATACGGTTGGTAACCAGCTACCAAACCAACCGTAACTGGTTCAATTTGGGAAAACCCGAAATAATACCAAGATTCACGGTTGGTAAAATTTATTCTATTACAAACCGTAGGTTAATTACGGTTGGTAACTTTAATATCATCCTCAACCGTATGTAGATACGGTTGGTAACTAACTCGAAAATATGAGTCGACTGGAAAAAAACTAACATGCAGGGACAAAATACGGTTCGTAATCTGTTTAAATTACCAACCGTATCGACCAAAATTCTCGAACCAAGAACATACGGTTAGTATTTGATATTTATTTAATTGTTACGAACCGTAAAGCATAGATACGGTTCGTAACATAACCAATTCTAACCGTATAAAGAAAAAATGCAGCATTCTAAAATTTGATTTTTAACCTAAAACTCCAATTTTTGATGGAGAATACACTTCAATTGAACACAACAAAAATAATAAATGGGTTTTCGAATATAGACTTCAATCAACAATTATTAATGTTGCGAATCACCGATTAATCACGATGAAATTTTCGATCGATTTTAATGAAGCTTATGGTTAGAATGGAAATGGAGGAGAAGAGAAGATGAAGAAGAAGATGAAAAAAAAACTGATTTGATTTTTTTGAATCATTAGGCTTAAAAAAATTGATTTGATTTTGGTTGATTTAAGGTGAAAAGGGTAATCTAGTCAATCTACACCCCTATATGACACCCCCTAACCAATATGAGGGTCATTGCTATCACACTTGACGCCCCTCTACCGATTCATGATGCCCCTTTACCAAGCTTGTAAAATTGAGAACTTAAAATTGATAAGCTAGATTAAATTGGTACAACACTTTTAAGATTTCCTAACAACTTGCATATCGGAATTTCTTTCCGTTGTCACGGAGCCACTTTGCACGACATCTTTGATCAATCTCCAGCAGGTTTTCATCATTTCTCATGTTTCGAGCCTCTTCCCTTATCATACCAATATACTTGTTATCATTCTTGGAAATTATGGAGAACCGACCACTCAACACTATCGAATCACGATTGTTGAGGTTTGTTGTTTCTTCTTCAAATTTCAGTAAAATGCGTACCCAAAACGGAATAAGTCGTAATGCGCCATCAACGATTGGATGATTAGTGAAGAAAACATAATTCCTGCAGATGCATTCATCTTCTAACGTGCTAAATTTGCGCTGTTGTGCAACTATTCGCTCTTCTTATTTCATTTTGCACACTAGATCGAAGTGCAACTTTTTGATTTTAGGCCGCATGTTGCTCTTATATGAATTAAGCCATAGACATGTTTTGAGCCATTGAAAAATCTAAGAAAATAGGAAGAAGGTGTGAGTTAAAATGGTAGAGGAATGTGGTATTTATGGGGGGGGGGGGGTGATTTATGGCCGTTGGATCAGATTCTATAATTAGCAGTGTAAACTAGACCGATTGGTCTTATAAGAGGCGCTAGCGGTGTACAGAACACCAGACGGTGTAGTCTTGATCGACTCGACCGCTAGGTGGAAACTTGACCTGGCCTGGCTAAGTGGAAAATTTTCCACTTAGCCAGGCTAGTTTGACAGCTCCATAGTGGGTGTAAAAATGAAAAACTCTCAAGTTTGCCATGCCCATAGGAACCGGCCTTACAGGTAAATTTCTTGTATTTTTTCCCTTTTTTTTTCTTCTTTAACAAAATGATTCGTCGTTATCGATTAAAATTTCCTATAAATGGATCGTCATCATAAACAAAGTAATAAAGATGTTATTTTGATCCAGGTATTGAAATAGTTGCGGTTAATTGATCATAACAATAAGTTGAATATCAAATTCAATATTGAGCTGAAGTTCGACAATAAATCAAGTTCACGACTTCACAACCATTAAAAATGTATATTAGGGAATGTTTATTTGAAACTTTATATTACTAATTTGATTTTTGATTGACCAAGTAGGCTAGAAGCATTTAAATTTGATGGAAACATTTGAAATTGCAGTGAAATCTATGGTTAGGTATAAGTGAAATTTTCATACTATAGGTGATTTTTTATTTATTTTTTAATGACTCGATCCTCCACCGATACTGTCCCCACTTATCCATTGCGGTTATCCGGCGGTGTGGGTTTTCCAACGAGGATAGGTGATGTAATCCATCAGAAACTTCTCGGGAGGTCACCCATCCCTGGATTGCTCCTGCCCGAGCACGCTTAACTGTGGAGTTTTCTGCCAATTGTGCTGATAATGAAGACGTTCCTTGTCTCATGTGGGAGACGTATCTGGCATAATTTCCCAGCATACTCCCCTTCCCGAGCACAATAAAAGCGAACAACCCCTAGTTGTATCCCAACTAACACCAATATTGTTACTCACTGCGGTTATCTAGCAGTGTGGGATTTTTAACGGCACTACTGCGATTATCCATCAACAGCTTCCCGAGAGGTCACCCATCCCGTGACTACTCCCGACCGAGCACGCTTAACTGGGAAGTTTTTTCCCACAACTCATTCAAGTGAACCCATCAGGCCTCAGTGTCAGGAAAGGAAAAACCATTACTTATATTTCAGTCAAGTGAACCTATCAAGCCTCGGTATAATGTAGATGTTCCTTATCTCATGTGATAGACGTATCTGTCATAACTGCCCAGCATACTCCCCCACCCGAGCACAAGCGAACAACTTTAGTTGTATCCTAGACGTATCTGGCATAATTGCCCAGCATACTCCCCCACCCGAGCACAAGCGAACAACCCTAATTGTATCCCAACTAACACCGATATTGTTCCCACTTACCCAGTGCGGTTATCCACCACTTACCCACTGTGGATATCCAGCAGTGTGGGATTTTTAACGGCACTACTGCAGTCATCCATCAGCAGCTTCCCGAGAGGTCACCCATACCGTGACTACTCCCGATCGAGCATGCTTAACTGAGAAGTTTTTTCCAACAACTCAGTCAAGTGAACCCATCAGGCCTCTGTGTTAGGAAAGGACAAACCATTACTTATATTCTATTCGGCCAATCACTACCAAAGATCGGGGTATTACAATTCAGTGTGATCTACGATTAGGTAGAGACGAAATTTACTAAATGTACGTGATATGATATATCTATTACTAGTAACCTTTGGATCGACCACAATGTACAAATTTGATGTTCTTTCCATACGAAGTACAAACGTGTATAGTGTATACGACTAGGTCGACACTGATTTACCGAATTGTAAAAATTTGAATGAACCTAACCATAGAAATTAGATGCTCTAACTGTATATCATAATTGTAACTTACAGTGGACGTTCTACAAGTTGTAATTTACAAAACCTAGTCGTAAATCACACTGTAACTGGTATCTAATGAGCTATAATTATGTCATAATTTATATACGTAACTGTAGGACACATTGTAACTAATAGTGAGTAACCTATGACCATATCGTTATAACATTAAATGTATATTTGTCTTTGAAATTATTGTGGTTTGGTCATATCAGGCGCTCAACAACAAGAATCAACCAAGAGGATAAAAAATTAGAGATTGAACAAGAGGTAGGATAAGAAGAGATTCAAGAAGAAAGGTATAAAAAGAAGAGGGTGAATAAAGGTGAATTTTTTTTCCGCAAGTTCACTTGCACTTATAGATCCATTGAAAGAGAATAAACCAAACCTTAACATAAATGCAAGCACATTGTTGCTAGCAGACCTAATAGGGAGCCAAAAGATGTGTCCAAAATCTTATTTTCCTACTAGCACTTTGTTGGAAAATTGCACTAAAACAAAAGATGAAAAACAATCAGAGATGTTTTACTTCCGACTTCGAGGCTCTAAAAAATTTATTTTGGACAATTATTATGAGCCTCCCGATCAAATTGATGACTACAACAGGTATGTGAAATAATTCCTTCAGGGTACAATGAAGCCATATAACAACGTACTTAAATTCAAGGTTTGTACCCCTTGATCTATCCGAGAACAAAAGATATTAGATTTCTGATGATGTTTAGAGAAAAAAATTCAGAGAGTTTTGATGTGTTTGAATGGAAGGACATCTTCACTACTTAAAGGAGGTTTCATGTCCATTGAAGATGTATTTTTATCTCCAATGGACACCTCCAAGAGACCTCAATGGTGGATTATGGGAAGAGATTCATATGTTCAAATTTGAATGAAACTTGAATTAGGTCATCTATAATCGGGGGAAGTTAGAGGAGGTTGTCATCTCTCAAATCCCCCTATCATATCGGAAATTTTTTTTGGAAATATCCAACACATTCGAACGTTGCAAAGATTTTTTAGATTAAGGTAATAATTTAAATTTATTAATATTTGTTTGTTGTTTGTTGTTTAATGTATTATGTTTTTTAATTGTTTTTTCTCTTAAATATTTTTCTGATTTTTGTACGATCATAAGAAAGATGTTAAGAATCTTAAACGCAAGAAAGTGGGGTATTGGCCATTAAGTTGTGAATGTGATGCGGTGATAAATATAGTACAAAATTATGGGATATGGTTTGCCAATGGGAATATATTTTTTATGGTAATACGATGTTATTCATATATTTGTCTTGAGGGAAAGATATACTTTCCAGAAACAGATACAATATCTCTCATCTGTCTAAACGTCTATGGTAGGTTCGGAAACCCACAATAAAATTACTGCAAGTGCACAGTGTCTAACTAGTAGAACAATGGCAAGTACAGGTCGTTCCCACGAGGAGTGTGAAATACCCTACTAACTAATACCAAAAACAAAGTAATCAAATAAGATGATGCTTAACAATTTTTCAGATTTCGGGACAAAATAAAATAATAATAATTCTAACAATGAACAAAATGAGAATGGGGTTATTAGGGTTTTCGGTTTCCACCAATTAATTATGCAAACTCTCTTTTAAAATATATTCCATGCATTATCAAATATTGTTTCTCCGCTATAGTTTTCTTCGCTTCTTATATGGTAATCCTAAAGCATTACCTATCTATCCTTGCATACCACGTCTAGGGATTTAACCGAAGCACGAAATATCAATTCAAAAGCATAAATAATCTAGAAAATCACATGAGCAATTATATACCAAGCTATTATGAAGAAAAACTAATAATCAATCAATCCATTATTAAGCATATAAATGTAGAGTTTTCATAATAAAATTGGGTTCTACCTAAACCCTAACATGGCTCTAGCTAGACATGGCTTTCTCAAAATCCATAAACATATTAAAATCAAAACTAGCTAAGCAAAAACGAAATCAAGAAAATAAAACTTCAAACCCTCGTCTTCTCCCCGTCTGGCTTTGTAGCCGCGCTTCCGGCCTCAATATATCATCGTAACCAAGCCCCCAAAGGAATTTGATTTGGGTATATTAATTATATGTCCCTACTTTTAACTCCCTACAAATATATCCTTATGCAACAATAAATATGTCCCTTCTTTTTTTATAACCTTATCCATTTAATATTAGATTACCTTAATACCCTTACCCATATAATATTTTTTCTTTATTTCAAAATGGAACAAATTTCTTCCACTACTTCACCACCACCACTAGCACCACCACCACCACCAAAATTCAACTACCATTCCACCACCACCGTTCAACAACCACCACCTACCAACCGCCACCACCACTAATATTCCACCACCACTCCTTCACCACCACCATTATACCACCATTAGTCCTCCACCACCACAAGTTCGTCGTCGTCGCCGCCACCGTCACTGCCGCCGCCACCACTGGTAATAGTTGATCCAAATAAAAATAGAACCAACAGTAGAAGTTTATCTAGTTTAGGGGATCAACAACGATAGTTGATCCAAGAAAAATGATCAACAGTAGAAGTTTATCCAATTGAGTGGATCAACTTCCATTGTTGATCCACCAAAATTGGATCAACAATGAATGTTGATCCATGTAAAATGGAGTGAACTTGGCGTGAGTCGAACACGCATCATCTGACATGGAGTCAGTAATGCTACCATTGCACCACAAGTTCAACATTGGAAGAAGTTTACATGATTTAAACTACAAAAGCATGAGTTCAAAGGATCAACAACAGTAGTTGATCCCATATAGATGGATCAACAACCATAGTTGATCCAATATGACTGCCTACTTCAACCCATATAACCACCATATTTCATTACCTGATCATTACATGTAGCTTCATAAACACCAACAGCTCCAAGACCAGCTTCAAAACCAATCTCAGTTGAATCAACAACAGATGTTTATCCATTTCAGTTGGATCAACAATGGATGTTTATCCATTGCAGTTGGATCAACAACCATTGTTGATCCAAAATATATGGATCAACAACCATAGTTGATCCAATATCACTGCCTTCTTCAACCCAGATAACCACCATATTTCATTCAGCAACATGCTTCAATCTACTATATATTCAAAAAAAAAAAAAGGCACAACTTTCCAAGCTTACTTTAGTTAGATAATAATACAGTGTATCTAAACCAACAAAACTGAATAATAACAAAGAAACTTCCAACAACATACCTGCATTTCCAGAGATTACTCAAATCTCACTTTTAACACAATCCAATCAGATCTCACCAAAATAACCTTAACTCAATTTCAATATATACACAAATTTGAATCAGATCTTGATTCAGCTTCAGATTCAATTCCCCTACCTACACCAAACAAAACAAAAATCAATACAACTTCCTGAATTTCAGATTCAGATATCGACTTATACTTAAAATCATCCATCACCAAACAACTCACCTTTAATTTAATCAAACTTACACCCAAAGAAATTCAAAAAATTCAAAAAAAATGAGAAGAAGAAGAAGAATGAAACGTGTGTGTTGGTTCGATCTAGTTGAAATATGAGACCTGATTTCACGGATCTATAAAAGAAGAGATTTATTTAAGTGTTTTTTGTTAGGTTAGATTGACAACACAATATTTATATATATCGACGATGAAACGTCTTCTTCCTTGATTGCTTTGCTTTGGTTATACAATTCCTCCCTCCAATTGATTGCTTTGCTGTCGTATGCGTCACCACCCTTCTGCTACTACCAAAGCAATCTGATGAAATTATTTTTGCTATATTCATCACCACCACCCTTCTGCTACTACCAACACCACTCGCCGCCACCACCTCCGTCGCAAGATGGAGAGAAATTTTAAACCTAGAGAGAATCAATATCGTTTGACAGTGAGAGAATCAATATCCTTTCTTCAGATTCTCTCAATTTCAGATACAAATAAAAAAAACGATATTGATTGTTAAAAAATGGGTGGTGGTGATGACGATAGAGAAGAAAAGAGAAGAGAATTTTTTTTTCCAGATCTGAAATTGGAAGTCCCTAAATTGTTAAAAAATGGGTATATTTGGAAGTCCCTAAATTGTTGATGGGCCCCTGATGGGCTTATTGATAAAGAGGGACAAAATTATTATGTGATAAGGATATTTGTGTACACCATCAAAAGTAAGGACAAAAGTTCAATTACCACATTTGGGTATATTAATTTCCTCTTTTTTTTTTCCAGTGTCTAGACCACGTCATTAGCCAATTGAGTTATGGCACATGTCGAGTGATGAAAAAAGTCACCCAATGAGGTTCCGCCACGTCCTCTCTTCCAACACTCGTCTGCATCTGAACTTAATGCCGCCTGCTCATCATTTTCCGTCCATAAATATTGGTAAAGATCTTGCATGCAAGAACGTGATTGCATATACTCCAATAAATATGGAAACATCACTACTATCACGGTCCCTGAAGTATGCCACCTCCTTCCAAAATCTAACCAGTAACCACAAGGCTTTTGTTCCCTGACCTTCTAACTCTGGCTCCATTTCGATCCAAGCCAAATTAGCTCCATTTCGATCCAAGCCAAATTATATTCCCTGACCTTCTAACTCCGGATATTCAACGTCTCCATTGGACCCCTGGTTTCATCCATCAACACCCATTTCTTCTTAGTCTTCTCGTGCATAACTCAACACCAGCAGCCATGTCCCCCCATCTATCAGCAGCAGCTCAACCAAGCTTGGCAACAGCAACAACCTTCGCCTACAATAACGCTTCATTGCTATTAATGCCGGCTGGGATTAACATCATCATCAGATCTTCTTCATCTCGGCTACATGAAAAACCATGATTCTCATTGCATCAAATTCGAAAATACATCGTGCCCGCTGTCTGGAACTAATCAGCCATCCAAATCTCGGCACAAGACCACCAACGACAATTGCAGCAGCATCAATCACAAACGAATCCCACTGCGGCAAACATCTTCTCGTTGTCTATCCACCACGAGTATCAAAAGTCCTACGAATCACCACTAGAACCCATTACAGTTGCTAGCCAATCTCTGTCAACAGCAGCCACCGTACTCAGTTTTCTCGCCAACTTCTTCACACTGTCCGTCACCAGCCAAAGAGATCGAACTCCAGCCGGCATCCCCCATTTCAGTGATTACACTCAGCTCAACCAATCACCTACCACTTCCTTCGCAACATAATCAACCAGCCAACCCACTCCGAAGAGTAGCCATAATATCCCAAAACAATCGACAGTACATGGACTTTAACTTCTCTGCCGTAACAATGAACAAACTTTTCTGCCAATCCGCTCTTAATCGAGTATCGAGACCTCCGGTGACAGTTACTACCAGTTGATGAAAAGCTTCAGTAACTTTGTTATTGAATATCTCTTGTTGATTTCTTGATTTCGCAACACGAATTGGAAAAGTAGCAGCAACAATGCAAATATATATAGCATGAGATGGATACATCTTCTCATCCTTAGCCCACTAGTGGGGTGCACGTGTTTGAAGTAGACAATGAAAAGTAAAAACCATTTTTTTTTATGCAAAAACAAAGAAATTTTATTGCTTAATGTGCTGGGGGTGCAGGATTTGCATCCACCCAGATTACACAGGCAATAAAAGAAGGAGGAGAGACTTGCCAAGTCTTACAGACTTTAAAGATTCTAGCGTGTTTAGCTAGAGAGTCTGTTGGTTTATTATATTTTCTTCTAATGAACTTGCACCTCCATAGTGGATGGGTGTTAAATATGCTTCTAATCTCTAAGATAAGTGAAAAATTCTCCCATGCCGCCTTCTCTGGATCTTGAGTGACTGCATCCACAACAACTTGTGCATCTAACTCAAAAATAACATGCTGTAAGTTGAGTTCTTCAGCCCACTTCATAGCTTGAAGCAAACCCTCGCACTCAGCTTGTTCAGTGTTCAAGTATCCATCTGCATAGACACATTTTGCTTGTTCGAAAGTTCCTTCAAAATTACGTATTATGAGTCCGATGCCTGCATTGTTTTTATCTGTTATTTTAAACGTTGCATCACAACAAATTGAAAAGTAAGGAGTTTCCGGTGGTATCCATTGAGTTTGTGTTGAGTTATTGCTAGTGAATGTGCTGCAATTTCCACGATCTTCCTTTTTTTTTCATCTTCTTTCCTGTTACCCGATTCAGCTGCAGAATGGTATTAATCACCTGTATTGGGTTAGGTTTAATATTCTCAAACACAAACTTACATCGTGCCTTCCATATCTCCCACACTGAGTTTGCCATTTTTTCTACCCAATCTTCATCCAGTTCGTTCATAGCATCTTCAAACCAATTTCTGATCCAAGTACTGACAGAATTATTGTTTCTTTGTACGCTTCTGCTAGCTCCTGGGATAGATAAAAGAACTTCTCTTGAGAAAGGGCACTCCCATAATATATGAGATGTTGTTTCAATACCTTGGTTGCATATCTTGCATTCTTCTCCCCTGAGTTGCATGGGTCTTGCTAGTCTTTCATTACTTGGAACTAGATCACTAAAGCACTTCCATATAAAGTGTCTAACTCTTGGTAGAGTATCCATTGCCCAGATTTTCTTGTATACTGCTGTTGTGTCTGGATCAAATATCTCTTGTCTGTTTGTTTTGATTTCCACCAGCTTGTTATAAGCTGATTTTACAGTAAATTTACCGTTGTGAGTTAGAGTCCAGACCATTCTGTCCGAGTTTGTCACTGCAATTCTAGTGCGAAGAATTATTTCTGCATCAGATGCCGTAAAAAGTCTTTGTATCAGGTCGACTTTCCAATGGTTGTTTTGATGGTTTATTAGGTCACTGACTTTGGAGAATCTCTTTGCCTCATCCTCACTAACAGCTGGTGTTGGTGGACTGAGCTTTCCTTGTATCCAATTATCTCTCCAAGTAAAAACCATTTGTTTTCATTTGTATACACTTTCCCTGACCGCAACTTAATTAATTCGTGCCGACATATAAAATGAAGTGGGTGCAAGTTAGCTCTTTAGTGCCATGAGATGCTTTGGTCATTCTCTGTCACAACACCATTTAGCTGTGAATTTAGACATTTATCCGAAGACCTTTTTGCTCGTACATAAAAGTACTAAAATAATATTATTAATCAAAATATCGAGTCCTAACTAATATAAATATGGGTATAAAATATAGTATTTTTGTGTTTATCAGTTTACCATTCCCAATGATGTTGTTCGACATGTTTGTGGAGAGGAAAGCTATACAGGAGGGCTACGTGAAAAACTTTCCTTGGGTGTAAAAAGAAGAGGGTGTACTTGGTACACCACCAACGTTTTGGTCTAAAAAGGAGAATGAACCTATGTAGTTCTTTAAACAATTAAAAGAAAACTTTCAATTCAGAAAGGTAAAAAGCGCACACGCACCCAAGAAATTTGTTAACAATGAAAACCATATTATGCAGAAAAACCCTGGGACCTAATCCATCTTGAACACTGCAATGTAGTAAACCACTATGAACATTATCCTAGTATCAAACTTCTGATGGAATGTAGTAATCTGCCTCTAACAGATAGCAAGTTGATTTTTCAGAAAGATATTCAATCAAGGTAATGTAAATCTATTTGCATATTTAATGGTAAAAAGCAAAACCTCAACAACTAGGATAGCTTACTCTCTTCGAATGGTTGTAGAAATTCCTAATCGATTCCACATCACAAGATCAATCTAAAAACAAATATAAATCTTGTGGAACTGCAAAATCTTGGACAAAGAGAAATTTGTAATTTCTATCAAGCTTATTCCTTGATCGATGGTTCTTGGATGGATGTATATATAGAATCATCCAAACTATGGACCTATTTTATTTTGAAATCTAGTTATAATCGGTTGTCAGTCGAGCAAAAATAATTTCACTTTCTCACTCTACTAAATATGAATGAAGTACGTGGTAAGAAAGAGTTCGTATCCATAGAGAGGCAATTGTTGTTATGCAAATTTCAGTTTCTAAGGTAACCAAGAGGGGATTTTGTTTTTATCAAAGCAATAAAAATAATTGAAGGCAATCAATAAGAGGAAGATATTGGTTACGAGATAGTGTTATTCACAAACATGTATTTTCATCAATGACTAGAATTGGTAATTTAATCTCGCAATTATCAAAAGTCCTAGGATATATTGATCGCAAGAATATCCCATTTATTTCCCGATTTTATCACAAACAACATTAAAAGATGCTATTGTGAAATCTACTTAGAAATCAACCTAAAGTGTAAAAGCACAATTAAGTTCAACTCCTTAATAGCAATAAGTTATATGAAATAAGACTAATCAATGCAAACAAACGGGTAAAAGCACTAATTCGTTTTAACAAAGGTTATGATTCATATGCGATTAGAAAGATATATCACTACAAGTAATAACCACAAGATGCTACTAGAAATCAGAGATAACAACCTTTACGTATTGAAAACTCTAATATAGCAATAAAAATGAAAACAAATCCAATTGATTCCGGACTCAACCAAACTAGCATTCAAATCATATGATAGTAAAAATAATGAATCATAAACGATAGAATTGAGACAAAACTAATTCATATAATCAAATAACATGTTTGATGAAGTCAACTTTATCCCATAACCAATAATTGTGTTTAGCTACTCATATTAATGGAGTTCATCATAATTAATAATAAACAAGATGAAAAATAACGAAAAGCAAACCCTAGTAGAATAGCCGCTTTCCTCCAAAGTTCCAAGTATAATACGTGATATTAAAGTTGTAGAAAACTTTCTCTTTTGTAGCTTTTCTCCCACTTCTAAAATTAGGTCTAGTCTTCAACGTCCAATAACAAGATGTCCACCAAGCCCAAGTGTGAGAAAAACCCATGTAGAAAATCTTCCGCCGGAATAGCTGCTAGAAAAGTATCTCAGGTGACGGCAAACAGCTCAGGTAGCCGAGGTCAACCTAACAATCAACCGTTAAAACTGACGGATGACTGAGGTCACTAACGGTGTCTGAGTCAGGGTCTGAGTAGGAGCTGAGTAAGAATCTGACTGCCAAGCCAAAGCTTTTTTGCACAAGCCAGATTTCCGCTGCACATTACACAGCTGCAGCACCATGGCATTCTCTTCATTTGTAGCAACAGTTCCTGCACTTCAATATATCAACACAAACCCTTGACAGACAGCTCCAGACTCCATCATTCTTCCATTACAGCGGCAACAACAACACCCTCAAGAACTCGACCCGAACCCTCTCTGAATTCCACCATCGCAAACCCATGTCACCAATGGTATCTCATTCACCTGCAACTTATTAAAGCCACCAGTACTCATTCATGGTTGTAGCTTATTCTTGCTCCAAATAGGCACTTCTAGCTCTGCAACCTGAGCACTGCATACAACTCCCCAGTCGCAGCTTCATCTGTAGTCTCAATAGAAACAACAATTGCATCCTTTCTGCAGCAACATCATCCTCATGCTACCAGTTTCAATGCTTAGCACTTAATCCAAACACCAACTGTAACCACCATCTGCAACTCGACACTAGCTACAACCCTGGTCAATTGCAACTTACTCTTGCACATAACCATTGGATTAATGCCTGCAATCTTCTTAATTCCATCTAAAGTACCCATCTCCTTCGAATGCAATACCCTGGCAATAACTCACACAGATCCATAGTCATTGTAGCTTGAATCCAACGCATACCCATGACCTGCAATGCCTCCTATCCACCTGCAATACCACCAACAAACCAACATCCCTGTAATTTGAGCTCTAACTATCAATCAGCACCACTGCAATGGGTCACCTCCAACACAGTCCATGTACCCAACACCTCAAGATAGTCCTAAGCATACATCTAACATAGATATAGCTGCATCACCATCTACACAACTTGTTACCATCTGAGTTTCAGCTCAAATAGTCCCTGTGAAGCTTCAATTTAACCAAACCGGTAACACAACTCCATTTCCTCTTTATAGCTCATTCCCTTGTAATCTCAGTTCAACAACATCATAACAAGCAACCATTATCAGCATCTCAGCGCAACCAGACATCATAAACATCACCATCATCTCCATTCATGCATCAGCAACCTCATATGACTTCCATAATTTCAAAGCTACTGTATCTTCACCAGCCTCAATTCATACCACTAACACCATGACTTGACTGCAGTTACACACTAATTATTTCTCATCTTCAGAATCATCACCCATCAACCCCTGAATCTATTCTTCTCAAATCCTTGTCCTGCAACAAGACTGCAACTGCAATTATTCATATCAGATCAACATCACCACCAAGACCACCATTCATTACCACCTGTAACTGCATTCTGATCCCTTGTCAGCAAAGACTCAACTTTCATTTGAACACCAGCAACACACATCATCTACACTTCAATATTAGCACCATCATTTCCTTAAGCCAACAGTACATCCTTCCATGAACATCACAGCATCATCTTTAAAACTGAATTCAAACAAAACCCTTTATGTACACTTTAATCTCATTTGGAACTCAAATCTGAGGAGAACCCATCCTTCGAATTTCTTCAACAACTGCATCTGCATCATTCCCTAATTTCTCAGTTCATGCCAATCTCAACCATCAAACCTTAATTCTTCCCCCATCTTCCATCAATCACCAGACAACATCACCAACTGGTTCAACATCACTGCAATATCCCAGATTCATCTTCTTGATGTCAAACCTTCACAAACAAACCCATTTCCACCAGTAACAACCACCAACAGATCAACACCTTTCCTTCTTATTCTTTCTTCATATAACAGCAGAAACCCATCTCAATTCAAACCCTAGGTTCCCTGTTAATCGATCCAGCCTTGATTCCAACACAAACCCATCTCATTCTTTGCTCAATTACCAGCAACAATTACTCAATTTCTTTATAATTCATCCACCATTTACTAAGACAAACCCATGTTTATAATTCTGCATATGAGCTTGAATCTTCCTTCTCAATCCTGTTCATATTTTATTCATCTGTTGCAGCTTAATCACCAGATCTCTTCCATCCATTTTCATATTTGATTCTCACACAACAATTCATAGCCAACAGCTGAATCAATGGTGCACCCGCACTCTTTTCTTTCTTCTCTGAGTTTGAGAATAATTATTGGGAAATAGATAATGGGAGTGGCTACATCACTCAGGTGAAATAGATAATGGTTTACCCAGAAATAACTCTAGGCACCCATAAATAAGATAAAGGCCAACCAAATGGTAGCCCTTTTGTAACTTGTATTGGTGATGTCGACTGTCCCATATCCTCCATTGTGCTACCGGTAATGCTTGCTTGCAATGAAATACCGCTTTTGTTCTTCTTCGAATTCTTCCACCAACATCAGCCATTTCGTACTTCTCAAATTCACCTATTTCCTTCAATTTCTAACATCACTAATGCTGTCATGCTTTTCAGACAAAATTTTCATCACTAAAGCCGACAAACTTTTCAGACAGAGATGAAGAAATAAAAGCAAATAATGAGAAATAGTCCGCCTCCAACACTTTTGCCCTGTTTCTCATATTTGTCTGAAGGCCACTTCCAAAATGAACCTATCCTAATGGACTGAGATACTGGTCTAACTAATATCAACACAACTGGCATATATAAGGGAACCAGTGGTGGACAATCCTAATTCTAGATCAACTCGTCTGGCATATACAAGGGAACCAGTGGTCGATATATTCACTAAACATTTTTTTTTAACAACATGATTAGATCTTGCGGATCCAAGCGCATGCTTCTTGTCAGCATATTACATGGTAATTCCCGTGGATCATGCGTTCCATGCTTGTTTAGGCAACGGAGACAGGGAGAACACACACATATTACTATCCAAGTGTTAATTTTTATTTATTATTTTTTTTAAATTTATTCCGTTTGGTCTAGTCTCATTTTTTTCTTTTTCTTAGTAACTCAATCACTCTATTTCACCCTAGCAGTGGTAACAACTTGAATCATGAGCCCCACCTAATCACTTAGAGAAACATATTTTAAAAAGAAAACAAAATAAAAATAGAAGTGAAAAGGACTCAACGAGATATGGCGAAACTACCATGTTATTTCTAACACCTGGGCTCTGTGCTTTTATGAATAGACTCCTTATATGTTTCCATCTAATCAGATTGGTTCCTCAACTCCTACAACCAAAATGCTTCCATCCACTTAGATTGGTTAGAGCCATCCTTAATAAGCATAAATTTCTAGGCTCTGGAGTTTAATAATGCAACTAAAAAGTTTTTCCCATACCCCCAAACTTAAATCTAACATTGTCCTCAATGTTCTAAAGATGGAATTAAAAGCATGAACAAGGAGAAACTGTTACCATTTGAAGCAAAAGAGTTAAGGAAAGATTTTACCGTGTTGCATGAGCATGGGTTACCTCCCAAGAAGTGCTAAATTTAAAGTCTTCAGCCAGACGTCAAATACCACAAAATAGATAATTACCTTTTAAATCATATATCAATAGTCGAAACAACTGTGAATCAACAAAACCAAATAAAACTGTCACAATTTTAAGACAAATGCATTGGATTAGATAAATAAGCAGATAGAGCACAACCTGATTTAAAAATTCTTCCAAGACAACTGTATTTATCTGCGGCGCCCACTTGGGCTTCATATGGGTGTCTTGATAAATATATTTACCCGAACAATAGGTCTCTAATAGTTGGATTTCCTCCTGGATAGTATCATAAGGATCAGGTTGTGGAGTCGGAAGTGACTCAAGTAATACCTCAGGTACACTAGGCTTGAATACTAAGTTAGGGACTTTTAATGGGGATACTTGACCATCACTACCCCCAAACTTAGGGTAATCAGTATTTTCAGAAAGACCTCTAATTATTGCTTGAATTTCTGGATCCTTGATCGTTGTCGTATGCTTCAAAAATAATTTACACTTTCTTACTACTCAAAATATAAATATAGCAAGGGAAAGAAAGGATCGATCCCACAGAGAGGTCTAGGTTGTCTCGTTTTTTCGGTTTCCTATATAAAACATCGGGGGTTTTCTGATTTTTATGCAAGTAATAATAAAATAAAAGCAAAGAAAGAAATAAGCAAACAAATCAAGTAGAAAAGATATTGGTAAAGGATTCATCTTCATTCACTAACATGCTTTCAAAACAATAATTAGAATTGATATTTAATCTCAACTTTTATCAAAAGCCCTAGGATATCTTGATCGCAAGAATATCCCGTTAATCTCCTTTTGTCATCAACAAACACATTAAAAGATGCGAGTATGATTTGTATCTAAAAGAACAACCTAACGTGTAAAAGCACTAATCAAGTTTAATAAGTTCTATGAAATCAGGCCAATCAAAGCAATTGAACGTGGAAAGCGCACTAATTCAATTTAACAAAGGTTACAATTCACATATGATCATAAGAATATATCACTACAAACTATAATCATATTTATGCTACTTGTATTCAAGGAATATCACTTTTATGTATAATAAATCCTAAACTAGCAATAGATGTGATTAGAAGTTCTACCAATTTGCAACTTGACAAAACAATCAATCAAATCATAACTATATTTTCAGAGAATCGCAAACGATAAATAAGAGACAAAACTAATATATTGAATCAAAGAATCATGCTTTGTGAAATCCAACTATTCCATAACCAATAATAGAATTAAGTACTCGTGTTAATGGAGTTCATAACAAGAAGAAAGAGAAACCCTATCATGTTCACAAACCCTAGAAACAAAAGTAGAAGAAGATAATAAGATATTAATTCAAAGATAGATAGGTTTAGAGAAAAAGTTCTATTTATATGCCTCTCCCAAAAGGATACCCAAAATTAGGTCAAGTCTTCTCAAAACCCGTCTCAAAATTGTCCACCAAGCCCATGTGAAAATAAGTCTCTGGAAAATTTGGGCTCAAAACTAGTTGTCGGATTTGATGACGTCATCGCCGGAATACAGTCACCGTCGCCGGAATCTGGCCGCAGGAAAACTTTCTCCGATCACTTGAACCATTGGAAGGCGTCACCAGGCAAGTGCACACTCCCAGCAGCTCAACTCCATTTCTATGCAATTCAAACATTCACAAAATACCACCTAAACCAATTCCTTGTTCTTGCGAAAGCGTACCCGAAAGCGTGACGCGTAGCTCATACGTCCAATGACCAACTTCCGCATCCGACTCATACCCCCTTCATGATTCACTGAAATATTGCAATTCACACTTTAACTTCTGAAATCCGGCAACCCGGGCTAGTGCCACCGGCTTGCCATTCTCACCCACTTTTCGCACTATTTCTATAGTCTTGGTTTCATGCCATTTTGTCCCTGTAATTTCACATCCATGGCAGCAAGCCAACATCCATTCCATTCCTTGACAATCACCATCCCATTATCTGCCTCATAACTCAAACCAATCCACACAAGCCATCACCAAGACTCAAACAGTGGCAGCAACATTGAGTTCTTGTTTCAACACACTGTCACAGATTCACATTCCTTCCAGGTCTCTTTGTCGTCTCAGTACCAACACCATCTTGTACAATCAGTCCTTCTCTCGCCTTAATGCCTCGCACAACCATTATGCATCTGCATCACTACATCCATGTAATTCATCTTGCTCTTGAATCTCTTCTCAGCATCAAACAGATTCCCCCATGGCAGCACGAATTCAATCAACACAACCACTTCATGCCTTGTTCCAGCTATCTGTGTTCACTTGGCCATTATCACAGTATCTCAGCATCAATAACACCTACAGCTGCATTCCATTGCTCTGCAATCCATGTAAACACCAACAACAGCAGTACTTGGCCATAAATCCACCCATGTCTCCACCGCATCCACCAGGCTCGCTCTGCAATTTCAATTCGACGCAATAGCAATACTCCCATCTCAGCTCATCGAATCTGACCCATCAGCACTGTTGCCATCTCTGCATCCATTCCAGCTCACTAACATCATTTCCATTTGAGCACCAAAAACTCAGTTAACTCTATCTAAGATTCGAGCCAATTTCAGTTGCAAAGTAGCAGCACCACTATCTTGTCGCAACTTCTGTTCCATCCTCCTTTCTGTAATTCACCCATTTTTCCATGTCTGCGGCAGCGTTAAGACCTGCAACCTTAGTAATCTACAACTCCTTTTCCTCCAGCTCAAACCACCCTTAGCGGCAACACACATATACAAACTGTGCATCACTCCAGATCCTTGCGTTTCCAATTTCATTCCAGAATCACCACCAGCATATATCTCTGAATGCAGCTACTATCATTCAAGCTCTCGCAAACTCAGCCAGCAACCAATACCAGCTGCAATTCAAATACACGCAGCCTAAACATACACCATCATAAGCCTTCATATCCACAAATCCAACCCTGCACAGCTTCACCTGTACCACCTCATGTAGCCTTCTTAAACCATTTGAACTACTTAGCAGCAACCCAAACCCAGCTTCAATATCACACATTGAACCCACCATTGGTGATAATCCAACAACATCATGTACTTGTTCTAGTTCCAGGCCATGGCTCTATATTGTATTTGAGCCTGCATTCTATACCTCCACAAATAATCTCAAAGAATACTTACTCGCAGTGCATCTCAGAACCCAATGCAACTGTTTCTCATCCATCAGTACCTTGTTCTTCTCCTTGGTAATCTCCCACAACAACAGCTCCATCACTGAGGCTTTTCTACAAACACTTTGTATGCCAGAAGATGGTGATTCACATTGAACTTGCTGTTGATTCTTAATCATTCCATCTCCTTCCCTGTAAATTGATACAAGCACAGCCCAAGTTTATAAAACATTTAATAATCTCAGAACTGCTTTAATATTCTTAATTTATTCAATATGTATAGCAACCAAGACATGAGACTTCAACTGAATTTCTTGTCACATGACATCACCCAGATTCGTTCACTTCTGATGCCAAGATTGAATTCACATCAAACCCATTAATCTCCATCATTCTTCCCAAATCAACTGCATCAAATTTCTTCAATCTTCACTCTCTCTGAACTTTGGTACAGCTACTCTCACTTCAGGTGTAATGAAGAAAAGCTCTTCCAGATTGGGTTGTAATGATTAACCTTCATATTGCCACTCTTCTCTACTGGATAAGGGCCAACCACTTTGAACATGGCTTAGTTCAACTGTCAGTTCTAGGAGACTGACAGCTCAATTTCCTGCATAACTCCTCATGCGCAACCTGGCATGTTCCAAATATCGCCTGTGAATTAACCTTTTCGCCTTTTTCGCTCCAACTGTCTAATTTCTCCTTCCTTTGCTTCAAACGACTCCAAAATACCTAAAACACTCAAAAGTAAACATAAGATACATAATTCACATGAAAAACTCCAAAGAAAGCATAAATACTAGATATAAAATTAGGTGTTTATCACACCTATCAATCCTCGGAGTCTTTAAAATACTCAAGAGCTTCTTCTAAATCACTACTCCCAAACTTAGGGTCATCATTAGTCTCTATAATACCTAGCACTATGGATTGAATTTCAGGGTCTGTAGTAAGAGAATCTCATCAAATTCATCCAAAGAATCATCCAATAAAGTGTCGCCCCAATTATCCTGAACTAGATCCTGAACTAAAGTGCTAATCATATTCACTTCCTATAAACCATCAGAAGGTTGTCTAGTAACATTAAATACATTTAGCTCAGTAGTCATATTACCAAAGGATATGTTCATAAGCCCGGTCCTACAGTTGATGGTAGTATTAGATGTGGCTAAAAATGGGCGACCTAAAATTACCGGTATTTGAGCACTAGGATCCTGAACAGGTTGAGTTTCTAAAACAACAAAATCCACTGAATAAATAAATTTATCAACCTTAATCAGTACATCCTCTATGACACCACGAGGTACTTTGACATACCTATCAGCTAATTGTAGGGTCATTTTAGTCGGTTTCAACTCACAAAGACATAGCTGGGTGTACACATGGTATGGGAGTAAGTTAACACTAGCTCCTATGTAAAGTAATGCCTTATCAACCATATGATTACCAATTGCAAAAGATATTGTGGGGCATCCAGGGTCTTTATTCTTAGGGGATGTTTGGTTCAGAAGGATTGAACTTACGTGACCAGCTAAAAAGGCTTTCTTATGGACATTAAACTTACGCTTTCGAGTACAAAGATCCTTAAGAAACTTGGCATACACAGGAATTTGCCTAATTGCTTATAGTAAAGGGATGTTAATGTTTACCTGCTTAAAAATCTCTATTATTTCGTTGAAAATTGACTATCTCTTTGTTGGAGCTAACAACTATGGGTACGGGGCTCTAGGAACGAAGTGAGACCTATCGGGAACCACATGGGCATCACTAGAAATTTTATCAGTCTCTTCAGCTAGTGGCTCCTTCTGGGGATCATCTTGGGAACTAGAAGGTGGATCTACAGTATGTCCACTATTAGGCATAGCTACCTTATTGTCTACCGTTTTACCACTCCTAAGGGTTGTTACAGAGTTCACATGGTTGAACTATTTCTCTTTAGAGGATACTTCATGAATTCCTCTGGATTGGGTAGTGGTTGATTGGGGGACTTTTCCTTTTCTCTTTCGCTCAAAAATTTTGCAATTATACTAACCTGATTTTTTAGCTCAGAAATAGCCTGAGAAGTTTCCTGTAAACCTTTCTCAACCGTTTGCTTAAACACTGCATTGTTATGAGATAAGATGGTGAGAGACTCTTCTAAGCTCATGATTTTTTTATCCGACAGGTTCTGATACTGATTTGTCCCTAAATGGTTCTTAGTATACCCAAAACTCGGGAGAGTCTGAGAACTACTAGGCTGACTTTGACTCCGATCCTTAGACCAAGAGAAATTCGGGTGGTTTCTCCAACCAGGGTTATATGTGTCTGAATATGGACCAAATCTATGATGGTTTTCAAACCTAGAGTTGTTATAAAGAGCATGGGCTTGCTCTTCGTATCTAGCATGGTGTGACCCTTGATTCATTTATAAGGCTTCTAGATGCCTAATAATATCTGACCCATAATCAACTCTATCGATCCTATGGATAGGAGTTCTGGGTATTTCTGGTTCTCTCATTGAAGCCCATTGCCTAGTTTTCTCAGCTAACTCGATGAACTCATCAAAACAATCATCTGGGTCTTGATTGGTAAATTCTCCACCACTAATTGTTTCTACCTGCATACGGGTTTTACTATCAAGGCCCTCATATAAAATTTGGGCCATGTGGGCTTTTTCAAAGCCGTGATGTGGACACTGGTATAACAATTCACTAAACCTTTCTACATAATCATGAAGTTTTCACCTAATTTCTGCTTAAAGGTTTGGATAGACTGTCGAACAGCAGCAGTCCTATGGTGTGGGTAGAATTTCTTAACAAATACCTCTACAAGACCATCCCAGGTGGTAATTGTTTTAGAGGGGATAAAATGATACCACTCTTTGGCTTTATCGTAGAGGGAGAAGTGAAACAAACGTAACCTCTGCACATCTTTGGAGACATTCGGATAGTTCATTGTGCCACAAATCATTTCAAAGTCACTTATGTGGGTATACGGGTTCTTATTCTCTAACCCCCTAAACTTACAAAGCATGCCAATAGTCTCGGGTCTAATATCAAATTGGACCATAGAAGTTGGTAGAACTACACCTGGCTCACACAATACTTTAGACGGTTCCAAACGATCCCTAAGGGTTTTTACCGGGACCTCGTCATCATTTTCCTTCACCATTTCGAAAAAAATATAAGTAATACTAGTAAAGCAAGAAAATCGTGCACATGCAAATGTTGGGGTTCACTAATTTAGGTAAGCTTGGGTACCACAACAAAATATACCCAAAGGTAGGAGGATGAGGTTTATGGTGTTTCGGATGATAACGCCCAGAGGGTTCACCGTACTAAACCACTTGTTTTCCTAAAACCGGTGCCAGACGAGATGCAATTGGTGTGTGCATGTGTATTTTATTTTATTTTTACAAAAAATAAATACTAAAAATAAACAAACAAATAAAATTACAAGTCCAAAATAAGAAATAAAGAAACTAACAAAAATAAAATGAAAGTCTAAAAATAAAATCTTCAGTTTATCCCTTTTTGTAAGGCAATTTCAACTTTCCACGTTTCGCTTCAAGCCAATCCTGCGCAACAAAAACAAAAATACCAAAGACGTAAAATAGAACAAAAAAAAAATCTAAATAAAAATAAAAATAAAAATTAAATGATTAAATTATGAAATTATACAGAGCTTTTAGTTGGTAACCTAGCGACAAGTTGAGCCCCAACTCCTCTTTGAATAGCAACGCCTAAACGATGAAAAATAAAACTACCTAAACCACTACTAGCGTCATTACTTACCAAACAATTCCTTAGACGCTTGAAAAAAACAAGAGTATCCTTACCAAGTTCGCCTAAAGAGAAAACCTAAAATATTAACCCTAAAGAACATAACCATATATGCAACTTTCGATGCGACTGCTAGCCTTCCTTGATCTAGGATTCCTCCATTTCAACTAACCCAAATAAAACCGATTTTTCTCTCTCTTCGTTTTCAAGCGATTTCATGGCGATTTTTCTTCTCTATATCTAGAAAACTTTAGGACTTATTGGGGGTGACGTAGATCATGAGCATGGGGATGCAATCGAAGATTTGATTAAGGCACGAAAGGCAATCGACAGAGGCGAGGTTTTCTTCCAATTTTTTATTTTTTATATTTAGAACTGTTCATATCTCTGTTGTAATAATAATCTCTTCAAGATTTTAGTAACTAGACCGTAGATTTTAGATGTCTAATGTTTAACCTTGTTCCTGTATGGATTGATTTGATTTTCCTTTTAACAATTTTATGTAACTCTTGGTTGGGGATTTAATTTAGGGTTTGACATTTTAGGGGATTTCAAAGGGGTTGGTTTTTAGGTTCTGATACAAAGATTCTCAATCAGTTTGGTTTCATGTTCCTCTCTATTCTGTTTTTCTTTAGTATGATTGTGCTATTTTAAAATCTTAAGATCTTTTGAATTGTTTACATATGTTTTCGATGGAGTTCTATTTGCTCTCTTCTGTTGAACCGGGGCTCTCATGAACTGTTTGTTCTTTCTCTTGTTGGTGTTCCTCTTTAGGTTTTTTAGATGACATGCAATTATGAATTTGCATGATGACATGATTTTTTATGAATTTGCATGATGACATGATTTTTTATGAATGGATTAATCTAGGATTGGGTAATTTCTTATGTAAGTGTGGTAGTGGTCTGTAGATGAAATGCAAGTAGGAATTTGCTTGATGGTACGAGTTTATATATGACTGGTTTATTCGAAATATGGGTATTTTCTTTTAAAAATGTGGTAGTGATCAAAACAGGGATCTAAGATTTTTTAGAACTGAATGGTTGATCCGGGGAAGGCTTGTTAGTTCTCAATTTTGGGTTTGTAGATGAAGTGCAACTAGGAATTGCATGTTAGTGTGTTTTTAGATATGATTGGATTTATCTAAGATTTTGTAATTTCTTTAGAAATTGTGGTAATGATAGCTAATGTTGGTAGTTACCGTCTTAGTGTTTCTGTGTTGTCTTCACTAGTAAAAGATCAAAAACCAGCAAGTTACCATATAGTCATCTTTAAGCGCAGTTTTAAGATTACATTTAAGCCCTAAAAGGACCCAGTAGCATTACTTGTGAGTGGTAATGTCACAGTAGATAAGTTCACGAAAAAAACAAAGAGTAACCGATCTGATTAGATGGTAGGACTAGGAAAAAGATGAACAAATTTGGTTCAATTACAAAAACACTAAGGATTAGATTTCCAAGACAACTCACCAATTCCCTTGTAGTCTACGGGTATGTTTTTGTTTTTTCAGTATATTTTTCTTTTGAAATTATTGTAATAAGTAGTGTGATACTTGTTATGCAATTTGCTTTTGGAAACTTGATTCCTATCCTTATACAATCCCTGCCAATGTCTTCTCCTGGTCATCTCCCCTCTTTTACCCTTGTTCAATCCCTGCCAATTTCTGCTCCTGGCCATCCCCCTTCTATTCTCACTAGTCTTGTCTTGTCTCTATTCCTTGTTGTTCTATGTTGCCATTGTTTAATTTTATGAGTTTAATAGTTTGATTCTGCCAGGCTTACCTATTCCAATTTTCAGTAAGAATTTTATTTCTCTTCTAAAAATAAACCTCCTTAGTACCTCTGTTGCACATGCCGAATATGAATAAATGACACCTTCAGTCCTAAACCCATGCCCCTCTGATCTGACTAACCCCCTGGTAAGTCCTCTCAAACTATTTTGGTCTTATCAATTCATTTTCATTCTTTTGCATTTTGTCCGTCTTATCTAGTTTGATCTTGTCTTAAGCATCCTCATAACCGGTCTCAGTTCATCAAACAATCTCATTAAACCCAATAAATCCCAAAACAACTTATTAGAATCTCATCTTACTACTCTTATACATTCTCTTTAGAAAACCAAGCTTGTTCTGGATTAAGCTTTATTTTTTCATCATCCAACTTCCTCTCACATCCACTCCAATCTGGATTAAGTCTCTCTGATTTGTCTCTCCCTGAGCATCTTCTTACATCAAGCCCATTTAAAAAATTTCAATACTTCCCACCCTTTCTCCATCCAACTTACTACAACAAAGCCCACTTAATCTACCACTCAATACCTAATACAACAAATCCCACTTAAAATCATTCACAAAACCTCGCAATGACCATCCTAGATTTGAATTGTCGAGGAATAAACCTTTCCCTTTCTATTCAACATTTAATAGGACTGGTTTCTCAATACAAACCTAGCATAGTTTTCCTTTCTGAAACTTTAGCTAAGGAACAACACATGAATAGATTATCATCAACTCTTCAATTCAATAACTGCTTCATCGTTCCAAAAATTGGAAATCGAGGTGGACTTTGCTTAATGTGGGAAGACAAACTAAATATCCTAATTTTATTCCACTCTCAAAACTACATCCATGCAAAAGTGACACCACCACCCCCAGAGCAACCATGGTTCTGCACGGGTATATATGGCCCACCACATCCAGATACCAGGAAAAATCTATGGCAAGAATTTCCAACAATATTCAGCAGTATCAACTCATCCATACCTTGGCTATTAATAGGAGACTTCAATGAAGTATTAGATCAATCGGAAAAAAAGGGGGGAAGACAAGTAACATATGCCCAATCTCAACCACTACTAAATCTAATGGATCAGATGGGACTTATGGATCTAGGATTCCGAGGAGACCCCTACACATGGACAAACAGCCAAATGGGGGAAGAAAACATTCTAGAAAGACTAGATAGAGCTCTAGTAAACCAACACTGGAGGAAGGAAAATCCACATGCAGCAGTTACTCATCTCCCAAGAATCGCTTCTGATCACGCACCAATATTATTACAAGAGAAAGTAATTGACTGGCAAGGAGAAAAAAATTACAAATTCGAACACTTATGGCTCTCTCATCCCCAACTCAAACAAGTAGTTGAATCGGCTTGGGAACAACAACAAGATAATGAACCGACCCTCGACCTCCAACTCAAACTCATTACAACCGGAAAATCTCTCATGGAATGGAACAAAGTAACTTTTGGTCACTTGCAAACTATGATAAAAAAATCAACAACCAAGATAAAGCATGCTCAACATCAATGTGCCACCCAACAAGGGCCCAGCCTGGAATACTGGATACATCAAGAAAAACAGCTAAGAATAGCACATGAAGAATTGTTACAATGTCATGCGACCTACTGGCAACAAAGATCAAGAATTCAATGGCTACAATCAGGAGATCAAACCACTACCTTTTTTCACACAAAAGCTACAATACACAGAGCATGTAACAACATACAACAACTGCAAGACTCACAAAACAATTGGATTGACAAAAAAGAAGACGTTGTGCAGCTCATTCTAGATCACTTCTCTCAACAATATACAGCACAACCTACAGTAACAAATGAAGATCTTTTTACAAATATCAGACCAAGATTAACTCCCAGACAATCAGAACTACTTACAAAGGAAGTAACTACAACAGAAATCAAGCAAGCTCTATTCTCCATAAATTCTGAAAGTGCCCCTAGTCCAGACGGATATACAAGTAAGTTCTTCAAAGTTTTCTGGGAAACAACCCACACCCAACTAATAGCAATGATTAGAAGTTTTTTCAATGACTTAAATATGCATCCTCTCATGAATCACACAAACATAACTCTAATACCTAAAATCGAACATCCTTCAAAACCTTCGCAGTTCAGACCCATAGGACTATGTAACGTCACATATAAAATCACATCAAAAATCTTAGTCAACCGAATTAGACCCATTCTACCCTTCATAATAAGCCCTTTTCAAAGTGATTTTGTACCCCAAAGATCAATACATGACAATATAGCAATAGCCGGAGAACTCTTCCACCATATCAAAACATCAAACCTAACTAAAGATCAAAAAATAGTTCTCAAACTAGATATCCAAAAAGCATATGATAGCCTAGATTGGGAATTCATCAAAATCTCCTTCACAAAACTGGGATTTCCACAAGCTTTTATAAAATACATTATGCTATGTGTCACAACAGTTACATACTCAATAAAAATAAATGGTACCCCCCATGGATACATAAGCCCAAATATAGGTATAAGACAAGGAGACCCACTTTCATCCTATATTTACATCATATGTGCTGAAATCTTATCTACAAACCTAGGAAACCTTCAAAATCAAAAATTAGTTCAAGGCCTTAATATCTCAAATAAGGCACCACCAATTCTTCATTTAATGTATGCGGACGATTTACTGATCACATACAAAGCTTAAAATAGGAGTAATCAACACCTAAAAAACCTCATCCACTCCTATAGCACGTCCGCCGGTCAATTAATAAACACCAACAAATCAGTTATCATCCATCACCCAAACCTAGACCCGGTCAAGATAAATCATCTTCAACATGTCAACCACATCAAAACCTCCGATCTATCTAGGAGTCCAATTCAAACAAGGAAGGGCTTCCAATCAAAACTTCGCACCCCTCTTACAAAGATTAACACGAAAAGCTAAAGGATGGATGACAAAATGCCTAACACAGGCCGGAAGACTAACGCTAATCAAAACATCATTAATACCCACAACAAATCACATCATGCAAACACAAAACCTACCTAACAATATTCACAAACAAATAGATCGTATCACAAGAGATTTTTTCTGGGGACACGACTCAAAAACCAAAAAACTTCACCCTATAGGATACGACAGAGTGACAAAACCAATATCCGAAGGAGGACTGGGAATAAGGAAGAGCAATGATCATAATAAAGCTTTACTCATGAAGATAATCTGGAATCTTCATGAACAACCTAACTCTATCTGCGGAAGTATCTTCAGTGCAAAATATTTTAACCAACAACCAATACTAGAAGGCATTGATTATATACCCTCCTCCGCCAGTACTCAATGGAGACAACTAGCAGCAATTTTTCCAACCATGCAAAATATAATTTTTCACCGTATTGGAAATGGATTATCAACTCCAATAGAAGCCAATTGGATCCCACACTCGCCAAACCTGGACCTAACACAATGCTACCCAATCCGAATGGTAGCAGATATCATTGACCCAATAACACACACATGGAATCATGAAAAATTAAATACCCTTCCCAACCATGTAATCCAAAAAATCATAAACATCCACATTCCCCAAAATGGGCCCCAAGATAAAATTATCTGGCCACACTCAAAATCTGGAATCTACACCACTTTTTCAGGATATAAATGTCTAACCCAAGGTCAGCCAACACACATCCCATTACCTCCTACCAAGTTCATATGGACCTTACCATGTCCACCAAAAATTTGGCTTTTCTTGTGGAAAGCCATCAACGAAGGTCTACCAACCTTCTCTCTCCTATACCACATCCATTTGACCAACTCAGACATATGCCCAAGATGTAACACAGATCCAGAACTAGCAAGTCACATTCTAATTCACTGTCCAACAGCAACAAATTCCTGGACCACCTTATTTAATCAATCTACAAATTCTTCAAACTCCAATCTTCTCCAAGCATTCACCTTAACACAACACACAACCATTTCCCAAATCCTTCAACAACCTGCATCAACTCCGGTAATCTCCTCTTGTTGTTTTCTTTTCTAGACCTTATGGCTAGCTAGGAATGAATTAATATACCAACAAAAGCAAACAACTTCGGAAGAAATCCTAGCATGGGCACAAAAACTGCAACTAGAATACTACCGGGCCATTCACTCCACACCACCAGTCTTTCCAGGAGATACACCAAAATTTAATCACCCAATAAGAGATAGAGGGCTATCCACGATATTAGTAGGATGGACAATGCCGAACATCAACTGGATCAAAATTAATACGGATGGAGCATCCAGAGGTCATCCAGGATTTGCTGGAGCAGGATTCATCTGCAGGGACTCAGACGCCCGAACTCTTTTAGCACTAGCTCAACCACTGGGAATTATGACTGCTTTAACTTCGGAAACCTGGGCAATTTTCTTAGCTACAAGAACAGCAGAAGAAAGGCGATGGCCAAAAGTTATATTTGAAACCGACTCAAAAAATCTTTTGTGTTTCATCACCTCATCTACCCCTCCACCCTGGCACATAGCAGAAATAATTTAAGAAATAAAAATGAGATTCCAACGGATCCCGCAGCCGACCATCCAACACAACTACAGAGAAGGAAACCAGGCAGCCGACGGATTGGCCAATCACGCTGCAGATGGAAGTCAAACAGGAAACTCATCAACCAAAATTGGGACCAGGCAATCCCATCTTTCATTTCTCAAATCTTATTCTCAGACTCAGTGGGTATCACCTACCCACGACAAATTGTAAACTAATTTCTCTTAATAAATTAGTAGAGAAATTATTATCCAGATATTTAAAAAAAAAAAAAAGTTCGCCTAAAGTAGAGAAAGCTAAAACCCCCAAGCCATAACCATGTGCAGCACACTTATCCAGATATTTAGAACGTTTGCGAGAAACCGCACCATAAATGGCCTTGCCTGGAGCAAAGGAGCGAACACCATCACCAGTGAATGGAGAAACACATATAACATCCATACATACGTCTTGCCCATTATCCCAGTTAAGAACAAGAATATCAGCCGGTTTTAAATCCCTACCATCATCCGTCTGTAGACCAAGAGAAACTTCCTTGCGCGCAGATACATTGGCTTTGTAACAAATGTCAAATACAACATCACGGACAACATCATGGCGAAACTTATACCCAATATCCTTAGCACAATGTGATCCCCAAAAATGTCCATAGGCTTATTACAACTTGAGCATAAACTATTCTCACCAAACAAAGGAATACCAAGTCGATAACAAAGCACAGCTCTGAATTGTCTGGGACCCAGACATTGATTGATCCCACTAATGGGCACCGCCAAAAGGTAGTCTTGTGCATGCATCACACGATTGCATTTCCATAAGATAGAATCCCTTTCAGACATAAGAAATTGGTTTGGGATTTGCTTCTTAACAACATCAAAATAAACAACTTCCAAAGAATGCATGGAAGGGGGGGGGAAGTGTCATCGACACAGTAAGAAGACGGTAATCTACATACCTGAGTGAAGGTCTGAAGAGCCAACTGATAAGCTAAACCTTTGTACGTTGAGAATAAATTTCCAGGAATCACTTTCTGCACCGAAGTAGTCTGGCTCTGAGAAGCAAGGTAACAGTAAGCACGAGTGTCAGCCATGGTGTAAATTCCAAGTCCACCATCCTTCATAAGTAAGGTAGCTAAACCTTAAAAAATATATACAAAACCTAAAAAAAAAAAAAAAAAAAAAAAAACCTAAAACCTAAAACCTAAACCTAAATACAAGTCTGCGTCGACGACGCGCCAAAAAATAATGTAGTTTTACAAGTGGTAAGAAAGGGTTTGATTCTCGGACTTGTGAAGTTGTTGATTTTAGACTTAGTTAAAGAAAATACTAAAACTAGCAAAAATATATAAAAGAAGATAACAAGAGTAAGAGTTACGGGGACTCAGGATTTCACTGTTTCTCATATTCGTGTGGTTCAGAAATTAATCCTAGGATAATTATGGCTCAAACAATAAAATTTATTAACTCTTAATATTTGCCAAGATAGACTTTTGAAAGAAATGACTGTAAATCTAAAGCATGAGACATCAAATCATTTAAGCTAAGCATGACCCATCAATTGAAATAACAATCATTCAATAAAAATCATAAAACAATTAATAAACAGTGGAAAAGGTAAATAAAGAATTAATTCAAGTTACCACATATATGAAATCCAGCTTCCTCCTTTGTCCCAGTGATGGGGTTTAGCTCCTCATGTCGAAAACACACCCAAAAGATAGAAACATGGCTCAAAAGGTGTTTTTATTGGAAAATAATATAATACAGCGAGTTTGTAACAGAGATAATTGTTACAAAACCCACCGTTACAGAGAAACCCTAGCAGAGGTGTTGCGAATTCAAACTTAATTGTTACAAAACTGTTAAAAGCACATTGTTCAACAGCGACAGTTATATTCTGTTTGTTCTTCGTGTTCTTCAGAATGACAGTTCTGAAGCGTCAATTCTTCGTCTTCTTCACCTGCTTCTGCTGCAGCTCTGTAACTAGTTGTTCTTCTGCTCTGCAACCTCCCAACAAACCCCAAAACTCTCGATTCCCTCCTATGAATCTACCCGAACCTATATATACCCAATAGGATCATTCAATCGCCAAGAAATCTCTTTTATTATCCCCTTTTCTTTCTCTAAAAGTATCGGGTTTTCTTTTCTTGTTTAGCTTCTTTACGCGTTCTTTTGCTTCCAAAAATCCATAGAATCAATTTGTACGAATCTTAGAAGATTATTGATTCCTTTTTCACACGTAACTTCCAAACAGAGATTAAAATCACTCCCGTAATATATATCTTCCCCTGTATTACCGCAAACACATCAAACCTTCCTCTTTTTACGTTTTCAAACCAACTACCTTCGTTGTCTCATCAAACCAAGCCCAAACCAATTTAGTCCAGTAAAAATCCACGAGAAAATATCGTTTAAATCCAAATCAGGGAGTTTGCAGCTCTGTAAATATGTTCCCGCCAAAACCATAAGTTCAAAATCTAGGAGTGCCCTTATCACTCTGCCAGGTGCCTATATCAATGAGGTGCCCCTTATCAATTCTATGGGGTGCTTCCAACGTACTTCCGGGATTCTTTTAGTAATTTTCTCTCGCGAGCGCAAATACCACTTTTCAAGCCAAATTCGCCGCAAAAGCTTATTTCTCCAAAAACACCTACAAAGACATAAAAAAACCAAATAAGTACAAAATCGAGTACTATCAATACAGAGAATTGAGACCAAAATAGACACATAAATGCGTCTATCAGAAAACATAAACTATAGATAAATATCAAGTTGTTTTAGACACCTATCAAATTCCCCCACACTTAGGCTTTGCTAGTCCTCGAGCAAATCAAAGAAAAATAATTATAAAACATACATACAACTCCGTGTCGTCGAGGCTATGGTTACTATTAGCATAAATAACAAGCCTTTGAACCCCTAGGTGTCCCTAGTGGACGAGTTTTAGTCTCGTGAAAGTTTACAAGAGGTGTACCTACAAAACCTTTTACTCCAAATTCTAGCTACCTGTGAAAAGTCTATGAACGAATCCAAAATGATTATAGGAGGAAGTACCTTAATGCAAATTCAATTCATATATAAGTAAATAAAGCTCTACTTAGATAGTCGAACAAACCACAATACCCAGAATATAACTAACCACAATCACAATGAATAGATTAAGAAGATGGATATAGAGGTAGATGTTTGCGAATGTTGACAAGTGATCGGTGTTTCCCATATCTGTCTGAAGGTCACCGCCAAGATGAAACTATGCATCCTATTGGATTGAGATACTGGTCTAAATTCTAGTGTCAACACAACTGGCATATACAAGGGAACCAGCAGTCGACAAACTTAATTCTAGATCAACTCAACTGGCAAATACAAGGGAACTAGGAGTCGATTTTATTGAATAATAATAATATTTTTTTCTTTTTATTTTTCTTTTTCTTTTCTTTTTTCACTTTTTTTTTAATTTGACAACATGATTAGATCTTTTGGATCCAAGCGCATGATTCTTGTCAGCAGATTACATGATAATTCCCTTGGATCTTGCGTTCCACGCTGGTTTAGGCGACGGAGACAGGGAGAACACACACATATTGCTATCCAAGTGTCATTTTTATTCCGATTGGTCTAATTGGCCAGACTTTTTTTTTATCAACTCAATCACTCTATTTTATCCTAGCAGTAATAACAATTCGATGTTTAGTGACCCACCAAATCACTTAGATAAACAAAAAGTTACAAAAATAAAAACAGAAGGTGATATGGTGATATTCCGAGACATGGTAACAACTATCATATTATTTGTAATTCATGAGCTATGTCCGTCCTTTTAGTTAATTGGTTCCTCAACTCCTGCAATCAAAATGGTTCCATCCACTTATATTGGTAGTGTCATCCTAAAGGCACAATTTTCTAGATTTCTGAGTTCATAAGGCACAATTTTTTTCTTGTTTTTTTATTTTTTATTTAACTAAAGGCATCAAACAAACTATACAAACATATAAATGCTCCCCACACTTAAACTTTACATTGTCCTCAATGTAAAATTTAGACATTCAAAGTAAAGCTCAAGGTGGGAAATTCCGCAAATGATATGCAAAAACAAAGATAAAATGCTTAAAAATAAAGATACAAAAGATAAATATAAAGATACAAAACCGGTGGGTTGCCTCCCACTAAGCGCTTGGTTTAAAGTCATCATCCCGACTTGCTCCTTGTTTGCTAAGACTCCTCCAGAGGGAGTACGTCCACAAAGTTCACACCTTCCACAACTTTGGAAGTAAAGTTATCATAATATGGTTTTAGCCGGTGTCCATTCACTTTAAACTCCTTTTATGTAGATATGCTACGAATTTCTACTACACCATGAGAAATCACATTAGTAACAACAAAAGGTCCAATCCAACGTGACCTTAATTTACCCGGAAATAATTGCAAGCGAGAATTAAACAAAAGCACTTTCTGCCCAACACAAAAAAAATTTCTAGAAATCATAGTATCATGAAATGCCTTAGTATTCTCCTTGTAAATGTGTGAGCTTTTAAATGCATCGTTGCGAAGCTCTTCTATCTCTTGGAGTTGCAACTTTCTTTATTTTACAGCACCATCCAACTCCATATTACATTGCTTAATATCCCAAAATGCCTTATGTTCAATTTCAACGGGTAAGTGACAAGGTTTACCGTACACAATCCTAAAATGGGACATCTAGGTGTCTTGTATGCGGTTCTATAAGCCCACAAAGCATCATTAAGTTGCACGATCCAGTACTTCCTTGTTGGATTCACCGTTTTCTCTATAATGAATTTCACCTCTCGGTTGGAAACCTCGGCTTGTCCATTTGTTTGGGGATGATAGGGTGTTGCAATCTTGTGCGACACATTGTACTTCTTCAACAAGCCTTGTTAGAACCTGTTTTTGAAGTGTGAACCCCCATCGCTAATTATGGCTCTTGGAATTCCAAACCTTGCACAAAATATGAAACAACTTTGGAATCATTAGTCGGGTGGCCTTAGATTCCACCCATTTTGAGACATAATCAATAGCAAATAATATATAAAAATTCCCATGGGAGTTGACAAAAGGACCCATATAATCAATACCCCATACATCGAAAACTTCAATAAATCGAATAAAAGTTTGTGGCATTTGATTTCGAGCACCTAGATTGCCTGTTCTTTGGCACCTATCACAAGTTGTGCAAAATGTATATGCATCCTTAAACAAGGTTGGCCAATAGAAACCGCTTTCAAGTACCTTGTAAGCGGTTTTCTTACTCCCAAAATGTCCTCCGCAAGCATATGAGTGACAAAAAGACAAGATAGAGTTGAATTCAGATTCGGGAATGCACCTACGTATCACTTGGTCGCTGCCATGTTTCCATAAGTATGGATCATCCCATATATATTGGTTTCCTAACCTCTTAAGTTTGTCCCTCTCAGCACGAGACAAGTTCTTTGGGATTTGTTTAGACACCAAGTAATTAACAATATCAGCTTACCATGGTTCTCCAAAAGCAATTGAGAATAGTTGCTCATCCGGGAAACTTTCACGCAATGGGATAGCTTCCTTTTCTACAGCAAGACGGCTCAAGTGATCCACAACGGTATTCTCAATTCCTTTCTTGTCTTTGATTTCAAGATCAAACTCTTGCGAGAGTAAAATCCATCGTATGAGCCTCGGTTTCACCTCTTTCTTTGTAAGCAAGTACCTAAGTGCTGCATGATCAGAAAAAACAACAACTTTTGTACCAATTAGATAAGAGCGAAACTTTTCTAAAGAAAAAAAAATAGCTAATAACTCTTTTTCAGTGGTTATGTAGTTTTGCTGGGCTTCATTGTGTGTCCTAGAAGCATAATAAATGGCATGAGGCCCAAGCACCGCACCAACTGCATAGTCACTTGCCTCAAACATGAGCTCAAAAGGATTGTTCCAATCCGGTGGTTTAATGATAGGGGCTGAAATCAAAAGTTCTTTCAAAAGATTGAATGCCGCCACACACTTTTCATCAAAGTTAAAAACCACATCTTTTTGCAATAAGTTGCAAAGTGGTGATGCTATCTTGGAAAATCCTTGATGAATCTACGATAAAAACCTGCATGACCAAGAAAAGAGCGTATCTCTCTCACCGTAGTGGGAGGGGTTAAAGCACCTATAAGGTCTATCTTAGATTTATCAACTTCCAAGCCTTTAGCACTAAAGTCGTCCATGAACACTTCGATTATGTTTTCAACATATTATGAAAATATACTTACCATACACCTTTGAAAGGTAGCTAGAGCATCGAATAAGCCAAAAGGCATCCTTCTATAAGCAAAAGTATCGAAATGACAAGTGAAAGTGCTTTTCTCTTGATTCTCCGGTGTTATCACAATCTGATTGTAACCTGAATAGCCATCAAGGAAGCAATAGTAAGAGTGTCCAGCTAAACGTTCAAGCATTTGATCAATAAAAGGTAATGGAAAATGATATTTTCTAGTGGTCGCATTCAATTTCCTATAATCAATACAAACCCTCCAACCGGTTTGCACACGAGTTGGGACAAGTTCGTTCTTATCATTCTCCACCACCGTCACACCTGATTTCTTTGGTACAACTTGTGCTAGGCTCACCCACTTGCTGTCGGATATGGGGTAGATAACACCCACTTCCAAAAGCTTGAGTATCTCCTTTTTCACAACTTCCATCATGGGAGGGTTCAAACGACGTTGCATTTCCCTTGTAGGCTTTGCATCGTCCTTCAAACGTATCTTGTGCATACAAACGGCAGGGCTTATACCCTTGATATCGGCAATTGTCCATCCTATGGCCGTCTTATACTTCCTTAGCAAACTTAGAAGTTTTTACTCCTGTAATTCACTAAGCTTGTTAGAAACAATCACATGTAACTCTTCCTTATCACCCAAGTACAAGTACTTTAAGTGAATTGGAAGAGGTTTCAATTCCAACTTTGGAGATTTAACAATGGAAGGTAAAAGTTTTTCATCACTGCATGGTAAAGAAATAAAAGAGATATTATGAGTTTCCGGGCATCCTTGTAGTGAGTTAAGATCACCAAGGGCTTCCTTGACTTCATTACCACACTCTACACCATTATCCAACAATGTAGTTAGAACATTTTCCAAAGCATCATCACCATTCAATTCAAACACTTATTGTGCCAATGCATCCATAACATCAACAGAGAAACAAGAGTGGACATCGCTAGGATATCTCATCGTTTTGAAAATGTTGAAACATATTATTTCTCCATCAAACTCCATAGTCAACGAAGGGACGCCCAAGTAACAATGGAAGAGATGAGTCCGGTGAACCTTCATTCATCTCTAACACACAAAAGTCAGCTGGAAATACAAGTTGATTAACATGCACAAGAACATCCTCAACAATACCCATTAGGTAGACATTAGAACGATCGACTAATTGCAACACAATTCCAGACTTTTTAAGAGGACCAAGATCAAGTGAATTATACATTGATACGGGCATAACATTTACGGATGCACCTAAATCCAACATAGCTTTGTTAAATATAGTGTTACCAATTATAACGGGAATGTCAAAGCTACCAGGTTCCTTGTATTTCAGTGGGAGTTTGTGTTGTAAGATTTCCTAAGCATTTGTAGGACCAGAATATCGCTACAACACTTCTCTGCGAGATTAACAACACTTCTCAGCGAGCATCATCGCAAGCTTTTAACAACACTTCGCGAATGTCACAAAAGTAGTCAAAAGAGTGACGTAATAGCTGACGATTGAAGAAAGCATGAGAAAAACATGTTTGTCCCGCGATGGTTACAAAGATTGCGATAATGAACATCGTAACTATCGCGGTACAATCGCAAAACAAATCAGAAACAAGAGGAAAACTTAGCTGTCATCTATTATGTAACTACCCTATAAATAGAGACCCAATATGTCCAGAAAAGGATGATGTACTTTTTGGAGTTGAGAAAGTCTTGAGGAGAGAGGAACTCTAGAGAGAAAGTTGTATTTCTGAGTTCTTACATTTCTTGTAAAGATTTTTGAAAGTAAAAATAATAAAAGTGTTGTTATTCATCTTCAAATATGACTTAATTTCTATAGATTCTTATCAAGGGTGTAGTGTAGGATTTCCTACAACTACATTTTGGCACCCGAAACAGGGAGATTCAAGTTAATAAATCTCTAATTACAATTTGAAGATTTGAAGAAATTGTTAGAGTTGAAGAAATGGCTAGAAGAATAAGAAATACATCAAAACCACCAACAACTGTAAGGAGGAGTAAAAGACTTGCATGAGGAGAAACAAATGAATTAGGAGAATCTTCAAGGATAAGAACAAGAAGAAATAGAACAAGAATTGAAGGAGAAGATCAAATTCAACAACCGAATCAACAAACACCGATACAAAATAGAAATATGGATTATGATAGAGTGAGTGTGCATACTTAGAGACCGGATTCGATGGAAGATGTAGAAGATCAACAATTAAGAGACGGAAGAAGAGAAGAAATAAATCAAGGAGTGGTTGAAGGATTAATTCATGGAGAAGGCAAAAATAAAACAACAGATGATCGAAGACAAAGAATACAAGAGGAAAGAAGATTAGAGGCGGAAGAGCGTGCAAATTTAACAAGACGAAATCACGAGTTGAGAATGCAGAATTTGAGATTACAAAATAGAATATCAAGAAGTACTGTTAGATCGAATTCAAGATCATTAAGAGAAGAATTAAGGCGAAATTCCCTAATAAGAAATGCTAGAGGAAGTATCCAAGAGGAAATGCAAAATTTAAATGAAGAGCAACGTCATAGAGAAGAAGAGGTAATAGAAGATAGCCATGATCCACGTGGCAAAAATTTGGATAATAGACTTAATAACAGAAATCAAGAGGGAAGAGACAACCAAAATGATGAAGATAATCCAGAAGAAGGTAGGAGGATATTACATGGGCGAGAGATTCAGAGAAATCGAAGAATAATTGAGGAAGAAATTAAGAGACATTATGCTGAACAAGCACGATTAGCTTGCGAGAGAGAAAGATTAAGGGAAGAAGTAGAAGAACAAGAGTTCCAAGAGGCAGTATGATAGAATAACCATGAAAATCGAGAAAGGAGACGTACACAAAATCGTTATAATAATAATATTCGAGAAGAGTGTGATAGAATACAAAGGAGAATAGAAAGACAGCTAAGAGAAATGAAGAAATTCGCAGAAAAGTACAGCTGCGATTGCAAGAAGAAGATGAAGTAGAAGATCGCATAAGAGGGAATGTGGGTGTAGATGAAGATACACAAAATTTCGCAAGACAAGAGGTACATGAATGCAGGAGAAGGGAAGCAGCATTGAAAAGACCAATGGAACCGAATTCAGCTGCGAATGAGCAAATTTTAAAAGAATTAGCAGAGATGAGGGGAATAATAAATAACAGAAGAGAAGGAGGTAGAAGGAAACTTGAAGAAGCTGCAAGAACCCCATTCACTTAAGAAGTACGGTTAAGAGGAATACCTCCAAAGTGCAACTTACCAGCATTAACCAGCATTTTTGATGGAACTACCTATGTTGTACAACATGTTAAGGCTTATGTTAGGTGTATTCTACAATGGGAGAATCATGATGTTGTATTATGCAAGTATTTTGCATCTAGCTTAACTGGCGAGGCGCTAAAATGGTTTGAGGGATTGCCAAAAAATACTATAACTTTATTTGATCATTTGCAAGCTACATTTTTGGGAGCATATATAAGTAACAATTCATCGCGACCGGGTATTGAATATGTGTTTGGGTTAAAGCAGAGGGTTGGTGAGAGTCTGAAACATTTAACCATAAGATGGAAGACAATGTGCAGTGAGATGGCAAGAAGAGTAGACGAGAGATATCTTATCTTGTCTTTTACCAATGCAATGTTCGCGACCAATCTGCTGTACATACAAATTTTCAGAGTCAAGAATACAATCACTATGACTGAACTACGAGAATTACAAGAAGAATGCATTGCTTTGGAGGAGAAATAAAATGAGATGGAATCATATCCAATCGTGAATACCAATTCAGTAGCAGCAAATGGGAGTTTACTTCCTAAAATGATTAACAATGTAGCGAGCAGCTTGCAAGCACAGCAAGAGAAGGTGGAAATTGATAACCAGCAGAAGTTGGTAGATATGGGCAGTCGAGATCAAGAAGAATATGAAAGGGAGAAGAATTATTACAATCGCGGTGGGAATAATAAGATTCAAAGGCTTGATCAGCCGCAAAAAACTTATGGTGGACAGAGGCAAAACAATTTCAGAAGCCAAAGTAACCAGATAATATGGGAAGAAATTAAGATGCCACCTCTAAATGCTAGTATAGAAAAAATCTGGGAAGCTATCATTTTGATGGAAAATATACCATCACCATGGAATATGGGAAAAGAACCACATCCTAATAATCGTAGTAAAGAATTTTGTCCTTACCATCACTTTCATGGTCACACAGTAAATGATTGCAGGAATGTAAAGAGAATAATTTTAAGGATGATTGACCAAGGAAAGCTAAACCACTTTTTAGTAGGACATTCACAATCTCAGCGATTGCCTCCAGTACCAGAAATTCGCAGGGTAAATACTGTAAAAGGAGCAGAATCATTCGTAATAGAAGTTGGGGCTAAAGCAAAAAATTTGTTTTGTAATTCCATTGTACATTCACACAGAACTATTGAGGAATTCCATGATAAGGTTCTGAGCAGAGTCTTCGCGAGAGATATAGATGGAAGGGATATAATGAATATCGCGAGAGCCTCGCCATTAAAAGAATGTCAAAAACAAACTATATCTTTCACTGCACAAGAAGTACCAGAGCATGGTGAGCAGCATGATAACCCATTGGTAGTAAGGTTAGAGATAAACCCCAAGCAAGTAGAAGAAGAAGATGAAGAAAATGATAACGAAAATGAAGATTCATGGGCCATTAATAGAGTTCTAATAGACACATGCATCTCAGTTGACATATTATTTTATTATACCTACAAGACCATGGGTGGAAGAGACGAAGATCTAATACCATCAACATATAAAATCTATGGTTTTAATGGTACTGCCAATAAACCCAAAGGGGAAATTGAAATGCGGATTCCATTAAAGGGGATAACTTCCAAGATCTTGTTCTGTGTTGTTGACATTGAATCACCTTACAATGCCTTGATCAGTCGACCTTGGCTACATGGGATATTAGGTGTAGCATCTACTTTCCACCAGTGTGTTAAATTTCCTCATACTAATGGTGTTGGAGTTATTAAGGGAGATTTGGGAGAAAGCAAGAAATGTTATGAGATTGATATAAAATCTTACGAGGAAAGAGCTGAGAAGAAGAGCAATTAGAAGTACAACATCAAGCAATAACAGAGATGTGAAAGATTGATGATTGATTCAATAGAGCAGCGAGAGGAAAATGATGTCGAGCGGCTCGCAGATAAGGAAAAAACAGCAAAACGTAACAGAAAAGCAGAACCAGAAAATAGTAAGTAGAAAGGTAAAATGATGAAATTTAAAGAAGTTTACGCAAAATTTGTTTGAAGAAAATGCCATTGAAAAGAGTACTCTGTTTGAAAGAATTGTAAAATTTTACAAGAAATGAAATTTTATCAGAGTTACAATACTCGCAAGAAGCGCGAATAAAATTTCGCAGAGATTAATAGAATGGGACGAACCTTTATGGCGTGCACCTTAGTTCGCGGATACAATTTCACAAGAGGAAAATTTAAGACCTAATAGTGCGTCATATAAGGGGGTATCTCTTTACATGACTCGGGGATAAGGTTATACCGCTGCTGGAACTTGAGTCATGCAGATGTTGGGGTTAAAGAAAACCTATCCAGGAGAGAGATCTTGGACTTCCAACTATATAAGGTTATACCATGGTTGAACGACTGAGAATCTCTTCTAAGAAGTGCAAAGTATGACCAAGGCGCCGAGGTACACGGTTGAGCCAAGGGTGCCCAAGGCGTACGAAACTACCCTGGCCATTCTTGGTAAGTCTTGGCTATGATGCACTTGGCTTGAAGAAAACCCCACTTAGGGTGCAGTCTTGTAACTATAAGACATATAGGCATAAAGGACAAGAGGCTGCGAAAACAGTTGGTTGTTGGAAAATATGGATGGGAGGAGCTAGTCTTGTATGGCCGATGTGCCCTCCTTGAAGGGGCAACCAGGGGGAAGATATGGGCGGCACCCTCCATTAGGGAGCTGATAAGTGTCTAAAGATGGTAATGTCATGGGGCTTTATGATCGCAAGAACATTTAGGCCTGTCATATTGTCGCGTGACGAAAATTATACAGAAGCAACAAGCCAAAAGAGAAAAGTTAAGATGAGATCAATGGGTTTTTACATGAAAGTGTAAAAGCTTCCTGCGATTTCTTCGCAAGACGGCAATGTCATAAGGTTTAATTATTGCAAGAGAGTTTATACTTATCATATTGTCGCAAAGATGTTGAAAAAATATTGATAAGACAAGATCAATGGGTCAATACATGCAAATGTAAAGACATCATGCGATTTTGTCGCAGAAAGAAAAAATGTGGCAAAATAAGACCTTTAATTAGGAAGGCATGATAAGACCATAATATTATTGCGATAATGCACGCAGAATTTATGAGATTTGCGATTTTACGCATAGATCATAATGTTATGCAATTATTGCTAGTGATAACATCGCCAATATTGAGGCAAATTTAATTTGATTTACAACTAATATCTAATCTCTATTCAATTTTTTCATATTACAGATGAATAATAGAGGCAAGTATGGGAATGCATAGAATGGTGAAATTATTATTCATCCATCATATGATAAAATTGCATAGATGATACATTTATACAGATATTCAAAAGATAATAATTATGTTGATTAATTACGTTGCAGAAAAAAAATTATTTTATAATTCGTACAGATAAAAGCAAAAGAAATTTGCACGTCAAGTTGGAGAAACTCGCAGCAATATTACGAGAAGCAGAAAATAAGTGTACAAAATTTACAAGGAAAATAAGGGGAAGAAAAAGAATTATTTGAATCCTTCACTCTCCCCATCAAATTACTTGTCATCGCCAGATTCCTCTTCTTCATCGTTATCATTATTAACTTCATCTTCATCAGATTTCTTTTCATTGCCAGACTTTTCTTCATTACCACTATTATTGTCGTTTTCATCTTCGCTAGATTCCTCAGCTTCGCTATCAGAGATAACTAGATTTGGGGTATCAGCTGGAATTTCCTTTGCGAGATCGGGATATGTAGAATGAGGAATACCATGATCATCATAGACTAGTTTAACGGCGTTATTACGAACACGGATAAGGGCGTTACTAAAATTCGAAGATGAGATTTTCAATTTTTCCTTCAATCTAGAATACTTTTCATCGCGAGAGGATAGACTTCTAGCAAGTTGGCTTTTCTCTTCTCCTAGCTCATCAAATCTTTTACGATAGTTCTTTTCGGATGCTGCGAGCAAATGATAACAAAGTTAATACATATAAGGATGATTCAACTAGAAAATAAATTAGTGAAATCATGAGAGTGATAACCTTCTCTTTCGGCAATCATATCTCTAATTAAGGAAGAATGACCAGTTTGAAGACTAATATTTACACCTAAATTATTTCTGGCATTATCAAGAACCGTTGCAGCCCAAGAAAATTTATCATCGCTAGTAATAAGAAGACGGGAGCGAATTTGGTTTTCTCTTTCAACAAAATTCTCTTTCTCACGGATAAGTCTATCCCTTTCAACTTGAACTTCAAGAATGGTTTTATGGAAATTTGTTAAAGCTTCAGGTCCATGTCTAGATATACAATCTTTGTCTTTGGAAAGATCATTATTACTAGCCTTTAAAGTTTTGATCTCTGTTTTAGAATTGTGGAGAAGCTCTTTGAATCTGTGGGTAATATCTAAACAAGATCTGTAATTAATTTCTAAGAGACGAAACTTAGATCTGAGTTCATCTATGGAAAGGGAATTAATATTGGAAGGATTATTTAAAGAATTATTAAGAAGTTCTAGAAGAGTATCATTGTCTATCGGTTCAGGAAAAGTGCGAATGGTTAAAGCCTCATCAGTGAGACCATAAACGTCTGCTAGAATGATAAATCAAGTAAGAAAAGATAGTGAAACATAGAATTATGAAGGAAAAGAAGAAGATTATCATACCTAAGAGTTGTTTGTTAACAGTATCAAGATTGGATACTTTGAGCGATTGTTGAAGAAGATTGTTCTCAAGTTCTTTATTTTTCTCGCGAAGATTAGCAAGTTCAGCTTCCATTTGTTCTTTCTTTTCGCGAAGATTAGAAAATTCAGATTTCAGTTCTTCATTCTTCTGGCAAAGAACAACATTCTTCTGTTGAGAAAATTCACGCCTATTATCTAAATCAGAAGCAACATCAAAATCAGCTCTTCCAACCTGCGATAAAACTATATAAGTCAAAATCTGGCAAAAATATCAATAGATACATAAAAAGGATGAACAAATAAAAGCATACCAGATTTCCAAGTGAATTTAAGAGACTTGGAGTCAGCGATCTTGAAACCCCGCGAAGGGAATCACTGTCAGCTAATATGGGAGCATCGCAGACTTTGGCGAGGGACTGGGATATTTCATTAATAGCTTCATCTCCATACTCATTTGGGATACCAAGTATATTCTTGCCAAAATTTTTGGATAGTTGAGCCATTGCAGACTCAGAAGAAGAAAAATCCTTTATGGGAGGAAAATTTTGGATAGTTGAGCCAACATCGAAGTTACCATCATCGTTGTCCTTATCAAAATTTTCTGGAATAGGTTGAGGGATTGGAGAAGAAGAGAGTTGAGTTTTTCTTCTCTTTAAGGGAGGATCGTCAGATCCCTCACTGTGAGGAGCAGAAGATTTCCCCTTGCGATCAACTGTGGACTTCACTTTGGTTCTCGCAGGTTTTATTGGTTCTAATTCTTAGATTTCCTGTGAACACATATAAAGATAAGAAATAGGGGCTACAATATATTGTTAAAGCTAATGAAACGATATTTCTTACTTCATCTGTGAAGGATTTAAGAGCTAAGAAAGTGTTGGGTTTCCTCAAAGCCTGGTAGCTGAGTTTCATTCTGTCAATCTGAAAAGATCGAAGTAATTAGCGAAAATATAAAAACGTGGGGAAGATAGTGAATAATAATTATACCAAAGATCGGAGAGAACATACCTCTTTAGTTCTTTCAGGCCAGTTAAAAACCCAAGGTTGATATTCTGAAAGATTCGCGGGTAATCCGCAAGAACCAGAAATATAAGGACCCTCAAGACATAACGGAAAAATGATCATCGCTAGAATGTCGAGGGCCTTGATTAGTAGATGTATGCCAATCAATGTCTAGCATAAGAGATTTATCATCAGCGATCTTTTCTTTCTTCAAGCGAATACCCCAGCAAGTGCTATCCCTCTTCATAGGGACTATTTTATAATTTTCAAAAAAATTGTCCACAGTATAATCTGCAGAGACAATGGGAACATCTTTAAATTGAGGATTCTTCGCAGCTTCAGGGTAGCAAGATCCTTTGTCATCACCGCGAGAAGCATATTCAAGTAGCAATCGAATACAATCTCTACCCAATTGATATATCTCTCGTGAGAATCTCTTGTCAGAAATTATTTCATAGAATAGTGGAAGTTCTGAATCATAGAGAGGAATGGGAAGACCAGCTTCAAGTTGACCTGGCGATACTATAATTTTCTCGCGAGAGCATTGATAATCAGTGAATAATCTGAGAGAATGTTTGGATTTAGGGCTCTGATTTGGAATTGTAGACAAAGTAAAACCTTTGCTTTTGAGTTTTTCTTGCATCTCACCAAAAGCAATCAAATTTTTAGCACCAGCGGCAACCATTTTTAAGTATGGGAATGAAAGAAAAGGTTGGAAAATAAGAAAAGAATCACAGCGATAACAGACGCGCAATTTATGGAAGAACATTAAACTTGCAGAGAGATTACGGAAAGAAAGAAGAAGAAAGTAAAAGAGGAAAAGAAAAGAATGAAAGGAGTATTTATAGAAGAAGAAATTTCTCGAAGAAAGTGAATGCAATAAATGCTAAGAAAATACATGAATGGTCAGATCGCAGCGGTTAGAGAGGACGTGTCATAAATTTATTAGAGGATAGAATATGTGAAAACAGTTGGCGAAAGATACAGAAACGTGTCAGAACAGAAAAATCTGAAGAGATAAGTAGTTGCGGCATTTTAAAATTCTCATGATCTTCTCTTCTTCGCAGAAAATACATGAGAAGAGGCAAGATGTAGGACCAGAATATCGCTACAACACTTCTCTGCGAGATTAACAACACTTCTCAGCGAGCATCATCGCAAGCTTTTAACAACACTTCGCGAATGTCACAAAATTAGTCAAAAGAGTGACGTAATAGCTGACGATTGAAGAAAGCATGAGAAAAACATGTTTGTCCCGCGATGGTTACAAAGCTTGCGATAATGAACATCGTAACTATCGTGGTACAATCGCAGAACAAATCCGAAACAAGAGGAAAACTTAGATGTCATCTATTATGTAACTACCCTATAAATAGAGACCCAATATGTCCAGAAAAGGATGATGTACTTTTTAGAGTTGAAAAAGTCTTGAGGAGAGAGGAACTCTAGAGAGAAAGTTGTATTTATGAGTTCTTACATTTCTTGTAAAGATTTCTGAAAGTAAAAATAATAAAAGTGTTGTTATTCATCTTCAAATATGACTTAATTTCTATAGATTCTTATCAAGGGTGTAGTGTAGGATTTCCTGCAACTACAGCATTCTCCCCACACCTAGCACTTCATTACCTTTGAGCCTTTGCTTATTGGTACACAAGTCCTTCAACACCTTTGCATACTTTGGAACTTGCTTAATAGCATCAATGAGTGGTATGTTCACATGAATCTTCTTGAGAATGTCTAAAATCTCCTTTTCTAGTGCCTCCTTCTTGGAATTTGAAAATCTGCGAGGGATCAATAAAGGAGGAACATAAGTAGAAACCGGAGTTTTAGAGTTAGGAATAAGTACCTCAAAAGTTTGGGGAGAATCCTCATTATTCTCCTCCAAAACAGGTTTCTTTGGTGTTTCCACCTTGCCTGAATCAGTAACTTTGGGTTGCACAAGTTGTGTACCACTTCTCAACGTAATTGCATTGACACCCTCTTTTTGGTTGATAGATTGAAAAGGGAGTTTCCCACTATTTTGTGCCTTCAATTGGTTCAACTTAATAGCCATAGAACCAACTTGAGTTTGCAACTCCTTAATCGTACTCTCTGTTCTTTGCATAAAATATTTCAGCAACTCTTCCATACTTGACCCCTGATTTTGAGGTGGTTGTTGTTGTTGTTGTTGTGGAAATTGTTGCTGCTGAAATTATTGTTGTTGTGGTTGAAATCCACTCGGACGGTTGAAAGTAGGTTGTTGCACCGCTCCTTGCTTATTAGCATAGCTGAAATTGGGGTGATCTCTCCATCCCGGATTGTAAGTGTTTGAATATGGATCATACCGTCTTTGCTAATTTGGAAAGATCACGTTAGCTTGTTCATTACCGTATTCATACCCTGGATTAGGACTTGGTATCACCGCGGATAAAACTTGTTGCATCATTGCTGTCATGTTACCCATTTGTTGACGAAGTTCCTCGACCTCGCTCACTTTATTTACTCTCCTAAGAAGCACATCCGAACCACGACTCAAGAATTGTTGGGAGTTTACTGCCATGTTTTCAATCAACTCTCTAGCTTGTGCCACTGTCTTGCTTACTAGTGCACCACCACCCGCAGCGTCAAGAAGATTCCTATCACTTGATTGGAGTCCTTCATATAAGTATTGGATGATCATAGCGTAAATGAATTGGTGGTGAGGGCAGCTTGCCACCAATCTCTTGTATCGTTCCCAACATTCATATAAAGTTTCTCCCACATTTTGCTTCATCCCACAAATCTCCTTGCGAATTTGAGTGGCCTTTGATGCAGGAAAATATCTCTCTAAAAAGCGTTTCTTCAACCCATTCCATGTTGTGACACTTCCGGGAGGCAAATAATACAACCAATCCTTAGCACTATCCGCCAAAGAGAATCGAAAAACTTTCAACATTGCACCATCCGCCTCAATATCCGCTGGAAGCATGGCCGTGACAATGGTATGGAAGTCCGTAAGATACTTGTTTGGGTCTTTATTCACCATGCCATGGAACTTTGGTAGTTCTCTAAGCAACCCCGGTTTGATCTCGAAAGTAGAGTTTGTTTGAATACACCCATGTTCTGTATCCAGCTTGTGAGAAGCCAAGTCCTTGAGTGTACGATTTGCATCACCCATTACTTCTTATTCTTCTTCAAAAGGTGGTTCTTGTTCAACCAGAACCTCTTGTTCTACAACTTCTTCCTCTACTTCCAACTCTAGTTCTTCCACCTTGTCAACTCTTGCTTGGAGTATTATTCCTTCACAGTAGTTATCCCGCACCTTCGATAATTTCAATTCTTGGGAGCCAAGGATTAGTACATGAAAAAAAATTCTCACAAACTAAGTCAGAAAAAAGAAACAATAAATAAGAAGCAAAGATAAAAGCAAAAGTAATAAAAAGAAACTAAAAACTATATAACAAGCCGAATGCCTCCCCTGCAACGGCGGCAAAATTTGATCGGTTGTCAGCCGAGAAAAAATAATTTCACTTTCTCACTCTATTAAATATGAATGAAGTACGTGGTAAGAAAGATTTCATATCCACAAAGAGGCAATTGTTGTTATGCAAATTTCAGTTTCTAAGGTAACCAAGGGGGGATTTTGTTTTTATCAAAGCAATAAAAATAATTGAAGGCAATAAAAGAATTGTAATAATCAATAAGAGGAAGATATTGGTTACGGGATAGTATCATTCACAAACATGTATTTTCATCAATGACTATAATTGGTAATTTAATCTCGCAATTATCAAAAGTCCTAGGATATCTTGATCGGAAGAATATCCCGTTTATTTCCCGATTTTATCACAAACAACATTAAAAGATGCTATTATGAAATATACTTAGAAAGCAACCTAAAGTGTAAAAGAACAATTAAGTTCAACTCCCTAAGAGCAATAAGTTATATGAAATAAGACTAATCAATGCAAACAAATGTGTAAAAGCACTAATTCGTTTTAACAAAGGTTATGATTCATATGCGATTAGAAAGATGTATCACTACAAGTAATAACCACAAGATGCTACTAGAAATCAGAGATAACAACTTTTACGTATTGAAAACTCTAATATAACAATAGAAATGAAAAGAAATCCAATTGATTCCGGACTCAACCAAACTAGCATTCAAATCATATGATAGTAAAAATAATGAATCATAAACGATAGAATTGAGATAAAACTAATTCATAGAATCAAATAACATGTTTGATGAAGTCAACTTTATCCCATATGTAGTTACAGGAAATCCCACAATACATCCCTCACAAGAATTCATAATAAACATCACATATTTATGATCAAGAACGACACTATTTATTAATTGATTCTAGAAATGTTACCGGAAAGAAATGAAATCAAGAATACAAATATTGTTTTGGACTTTCTCTCTCCTCAAAACTTTCTCAACACTCCAAAAATTAATCTCCCCTTCCTTACGCCTATTCAACTCTTTCTATAGTATATTACATAGTGGATGACAGTTAAGTTGTCCTTTAATTTCGGATCTGGCTTGTGGCATTTCGCATGCTTACAAATGTTAATTTCGCAAATATCCTAAACTTCGCTAGATTGTCACACTTTCTTCATGTTTATGATGTCGTCATCTGGTATGTCACTTTTTCTTTTAGTCTGCGACGGCATCGCAATGTTGTAAATGAAGATTTCGCAGGAGCGTTGTTGGTGCGATATTCTGATCCTACACCATAACCAATAATTGTGTTTAGCTACTCATATTAATGGAGTTCATCATAATTGTAGGTGTAAATTATCCACAGATCCAGGTGGTAACATCTCAAGCCTTGGCGCACCTAAAAACGAAGGAACGCGAAGCATAGGGTGAAGACCAGCAGGCGCGAGATTTAAGGTGCCGCGTGGATCGGGAGTGCAGCTGTCGGACAAGACTTGACCCAGACCTCTGAAAAAGCTGACAATACGGGACAGGGTGGGACAAACGAGGCGCAACGGTCAATAGGATAAGAAAGTACGTGATGCATCGGCCCATTGCTAAGGAGACAGATATGGCAGGCGACATTGCGTCAAGAGAACACCCGAATAGGTCGGCTCAGACGAGAGACGGGCGAGGAATCAAGATACGTCGGCCATAGGAGACGACATGAGTCGGACCGAGTACAGAACTGCAAAAGGGATGTAATATGACCAACACCCTAACTTGGTTGTATGAAACTTCTCTTATAAATAGAGTGACTTGTATTCAAGAAAGGTAGGTTGTATTTGAAGGAGAGAGAGACTCGAGTTTACACCAAGGAAAGGAGAGTGAGAAGTAATTTCATCTTTGTAAGGAAATCTGACTAAGAGCAACACCTTTGTAACACTTGGAAGTAATAAGATTCACCCTTTCACCCCCGTGGACGTAGGTAATCATACCGAACCACGTATATCTTGTGTTCATTGTTAAGTGTTTACTTTCATTCGACTTGAGTAGAATCTTTCTATCCTTTGGATGTAGTTGGCAGTAAAATGCATCTACATTCTGGCGCCGACTAAGGGGACGACGACTAAGATCTTCGGATACCTTGCCGTGGAGACCTTCAGAGACGATCAAAATCTCCCAAATACACGTTAACGTGTCGTGGTGGAAGCTGTGATGAACTCTGTTGGCCGAAATAATGTTTGCATTGAGTCATTTGCTGTGCATGTAAAGCTAGAACAATTGTAGTATCTTCGAAAGTAACAAGTTCTCGTATTTTCTTCGCCCGTCAATAGTTCGATCAGCAAAGAATCTTCATAAGCTCACCAGCGACTAACAGTTCGGGTTAGAAGCTAGATGAAGAATCTGTTGAAAGGACGACTGTTTGTTTCCGATAGTTGAGTGATCTGTGACGTCAAGCAAGTCGTTTTCTAGCTACGTAATGGAGTTTAGCGTTTATATTTACCAAGAGTACACGATTTATATATCTCCTAGTGTGTTAATATGCTAACCGATTAGAGATTTTGCCGGCGGTGTAACATAAGTAGTCGGAAAGGTCATGATTAGGTCTCGAGAAAGTGGAGCCATCACAAATTTAGTTTGAGTCTTGGGGTTACGTGCCGTACCATTTAAGCGTCATGTGCATAAGTTCAATGATTTGGAGCATGTAGAACAAAGGACAAACTAACTTAAATGCATAGGTCGGGTACTGAAAGCGACGTCGTACGGAGAGATGCGGACTAATGAGAAAAGACTGACACAGATTCAGCGCAGGATTAGAACAAGATAGATAGGTGGACCCACCCGAGTAATAGGAAGAAATTTTGTCATCAAGGGCAGTCGTAGAAGTAATTGTGGTGTCAGTTGAACTTTTAGGTCTTTTGTTTGAACTTATGTTCTAAAAGTCAGGTCAAAGTAAGGTGTTCTCTGTATTTGCTGACGTAAGTTGGGGCGATACTCGGCTGACTACGCAAAGTACCCGATGGCTAGCACTTCAAGAATGAGAAGGATGTTAAGGAATCGTACAGTAACTAGCAGCAGCATGCAGGCAGGGGTAACTGGGCCGAGGCAAGAAGACAGTCGACAACCACCTCCCGAGGAATCTCATGCAGCTGCGCGAGGAATGCCAACTGTCGATGAGGAGGTCGATCTGGGGCGACACAATAACACCCTACCCTTGGACCAAGTTATTTTAACTCAGAGAAGAGTTGAACAAGTTGATGGGCTAACAGCTTCAGACACCGATGACGATGAGGTGGCGCTTGCAGCACAAGCCCAGAGACAAAGAGCGAGGCAGTAAGTAGAATACCAGGAAGCCCTAGCGAAAGAGCAAGAGCGTCTCAGGCAGATTCAGCTGGGATGAGGAACAACTAGAAATATCGGCCTAACACTTGTTCACACGACTGTCCACGTAATCGGTCCGATAATACCCCCACCACCCCCTTCTGTACAGCCTCGGCCACATAACCCAAATGGGAATTCTAGTCATGAAAGCACGGACCCGACATTATTGGCTATTTTGGAGAGTCAAAGGAGACAAGAAGCGGCACTGAGAGAGCTCCAGCAACGGAACCTCGCTTTGGAATATGAGAACTATCAGTTGAGGAATCAGCGAACCAGATCAAGAGGCTCGTCCCGCCGAGGAACATCGATCTACCATGACCGATCATGTCATTCTCCACCTATGATAGAGCCGAGCAACCCTAATCAGTCCGGCCGATCAGGACAGCCACCATCGCCTCCGATACCTCCCACACAAAGGTATGGGCCACCCGAGGACTCGTCCACTGACAAGGATAGGTGAGGTAGAGACGGGCGACAGGAACGAGCGACAGAGGACAAATTCAAAGAATTGGAGGCAAAAATCAAAGAGCTCTCGGGCGGAGGTGAAGAGAACAAATTGTCAGAAATCATGAGCGAAGCCGAGAAGACGCCCTTCTCTCAAGAACTCGAACATATGCCGTTCCCACCAAAGTGTACATTACCTACATTTACTTCTAGGTTCGACGGAATAAGAGATGTGATAGAGCATCTGAAGATGTACACCATGTCACTAATATAATGGAAGAACAACCCAGTAGTCATGTGTAAATTTTTTCCAGCCAGCCTGGAGGGCGAGGCACGAGATTGGTTCTATTCGCTTCCACCTGGGTCGATTAATGGGTATGAGATGTTAGTCGAAGCCTTCCTTGAGACCTATATGCACAACAGTCGACCTCGGCCTAGATTAAACAAGTTGTTTACCCTCGCCCGAAGATTCAGGGAGCCTTTAAGAACCCTGACCGATAGGTGGGGGAAGCTATGTACTGACATTGGAAAGGTGCCGGTAGATCAGGCCATCTTTGGGTTTGAAAATGCGTTATGGAGATCGGACCCTATCTGGATAGACATGTTCTCCGAGAAGCCGAAAACCTTAAAGGAAATGATAAAAATGCAGGAGCATTACATCGCCTTGGAAGAAATTCAGGCCGAGTCAAGAGATAGAGGAATACAAGAAGCTAGTGTTGAAGCGGGTATTGAAGCTAAAGCGGTCACAAACGACCCTATTAGGCGACCAGAAAAGAGATCGGATCCACCCCCGAGAAGTAGTGAAAAGAGAGAGTGGATCGCTAAAGGGAAGAAGCCGAGGCAAGAAGCCCGATCGTATACCCCCCTAAATGCTCCCTTGGAGGAGGTATTCAAGGAAGTCGAGAAGAGAAATGATATCAACTACCCAGCGTCGAGGGGAGTTCAGTTCCAAGAGACCAGTGAGCACCCCGAGTACTGTCACTACCATCAATATAGGAGCCACTCCACCAACAACTGCCGAGAAGTAAAAGATATCGTTCAGCATCTCATCCGAGATGGGTATTTGAGGCAATTTGTCCGACATCCACCACAGACGACGGCAACGCCCGATGCACCGATTCATCAAGTCCGTATCAATAGAACAACTCAGTTCGTGAGCACCATTTCACACTCGGTTATTCAAGACTATACCCTCGGCCCAGTAATCACCTCTAGGATTCATAAAAGGGATCGTGAGGGAAAAGAAATATTTAGCGTAGCTAAAGCCATGCCCATGGAACCTTGGATGGTGCAACCCATTTCGTTCTCGGCCAAGGATGCCCCAGCAAATGGACAAGCACACAGTGACCCATTGGTCATCACCTTACTGATAGAAGATTGGGGAGTAAGAATGATTCTGGTGGATAGCGGAAGCTCAGTCGAGGTGTTATTCTACGACACATTCAGAAGAATGAAATTATCATACGATGTGCTCGTACCCTCAACGTATCGCATCTACGACTTCAATGGAGCAGTAACAATCCCTAGGGGTTAGGTAACTCTAAGGGTTTCAGATGGTGGAGGCTTCCTCGATACATTAACTACCTTTTGTGTGGTCGACGTCGCCTCACCTTATGAGGCAATTATCGGGCGCCCATGGATCGCTGGGATTAAGGGAGTAGCGTCGGCATACAATCAGAGGTTAAGGTTCCCAACTTGCAAGGGGATAGCAGAAGTTGTTGGAGACTCCCAGGCGGCATGACAGTGCATAAAAATCGATGTAGAAATTAATGAGGAACGGCGAGCTCGGCAAAGGCGAGAGAAGAGCAAATCAAAGGAAATTCAGACGGCAAGAGAATTGGAAGAGGTAATTTCACAAGTGGTCATGGCAAATGAAACTCAAGAGCAAGACCCTTTGTAGCAATTAAAGGAAGCGTCCCTATCTCGGGAGGACAAATCGAACTTCTCGACGGTCGAGCCGACTCGGGAAGTAAACTTGGGGACGGTAGAGGCGCCAAAGGTAGTAAGGATCGGGACGTTGTTATCGGACGAACAAACAAGTCAACTCACGACGGTATTAAGAGAAAACTTAGACGCATTTGCCTGGGAGGTGCGCGATTTGGAGGGAATTGATCCGAAGGTCAGCTGTCACCACTTAAAAATTGATTCAAAGTTCAAACCAGTTAGACAAAAAATGAGGCGCATCGCACCAGAATTACAGGCAGCAGTCGAGGACGAGTTGAAGAAGCTACATGAATCCGGAATAATAAGAAAATCTCACTACCCACAGTGGATATCTAACATGGTCGTGGTGCCAAAAAAGAAAGGAGGGGTCAGAATATGCATTGATTTCAGCGACTTGAAAAAGGCCTGCCCGAAGGACAGTTTCCCACTCCCTAGCATAGATCAGCTAGTATAATAGATAGTCGGGTACGAGGAGATGACCTTAATGGATGGATACATGAGCTACAACCAAATACCATTGGCGCATGAAGACCAGGAGCATACTACTTTCTTCACACCGAGGGGATTGTATTGTTATACCAAAATGCCATTCGGACTTAAAAATGCGGGGGCAACATACCAGAGATTGGTAGGGGACATGTTTGAAGATAAGATTCACGACACCATAGAAGTTTATGTGGACGACATGCTAGTCAAGAGTCGTCGCGCTAAGAGCCATGTCTGAGACCTTCAGGAGATTTTTCAGACAATGAGAAAACACAAGATGAAGATTAACCCCTCCAAGTGCGACTTTTGGGTCACATCAGGGAAATTCTTGGGGTATATCATCACCCCTAGAGGAATAGAAGCGGATCCCGAGAAGGTCCGGGAAGTCCTTGAAATGTCGTCTCCCGCGACGGTAAAAGACGTGCAGAAACTAAATGGTTGCATAGCAGCATTGGGGCGATTTGTATCATGATCGTCGAACAAATGCAAGGCCTTTTACGACATCTTGAAAAAAGGAAAAAAATTCCAATGGACGGACGCTAGCGAAGAGGCCTTTCAAAATATCAAGTTGCACTTATCTAGCCTCCCGGTTCTTCAGAGGCCGAGCCGTCAGAAATTCTCACACTATACTTAGGGGTGACACCTTATGCCATTAGTGCGGTGCTAGTAAAATCAGAGGGGAATGTGGAGAAGCTAGTGTATTTCACTAGTAAAACATTAAGCTCGGCCGAGAGAAACTATACAAGAATGGAACAGATGGTACTCACGCTAGCTTTTTCTGCCTCTAAGCTCCGAACATATTTTCAAGCTCATCGAATACGGGTGCTCACCAAATCGCCTGTTGAAGCAGTATTGGATAGTACTGGACGATCAGGAAGAATCTCCAAGTGGGGAGCCATAATAAAACAATACGACGTGGTGTACGAGACGAGGACCGCGATAAAAGGACAAGTGGTGGCTGACTTCTTGGCAGATTTCCCCCTTAGTGATGAGGATGAGGTAGAAGGTGTACCGGGAATGATGGAGGAATAAGAGGAAACATCGGACCTATTAGCCGCCAATAGCCCTACTCGATGGGAGGTCTTCGTCGATGGGGCATCAAATAAAGATGGATCGGGCCTCGGGATAGTATTTACCACACCAAAGGGCAGATTTCCCCCTTAGTGACTAGCGACTCACAACTAGTAATTCGATAAATTACGGGCCAATACTCTACCCATGATCCTGTGTTGCAAAAATATCGGGAGCTCGCTCAATTTTACATCAAGCAAATACCCAACATTAGATTTTTCCACATCTGCCGAAAAGATAACCGGCACTCGGACCCTCTGTCATACATCGCCTCACAACTAGTAGACCCGAGCATCGAAGGCATACGTGTCATGAGGCTTCTTATCCCGTCCATCCCAGAAACACAAGAAGTACGGGTCGAGGTGGCCATTAACACAGCCGAGAGATACAAGGAAGGCGACTGGAGAAATCCAATACATCAATACTTAGAGACGGGTGAGCTACCTAAGGGACGGCCCGAGATAAACAAAATCAAAAGCAAGTCGGGCGCCTACGAGCTGCGAGAAGGGATTTTATATAGAAAATCTTACCTAGGACCACTCCTACAATGCTTGAGTAAAGAAGAGGGCCACATAATCCTTCACGAACTACACTATGGGGCGGCCGGAAACCATAGCTCGGGAAGAAGCTTGTCAGCCAAGGAGAAAACAATGGGCTACTTTTGGATATACATGAACGAAGATGCGAAGCAAATGACGAAAGCTTGCGAAGAATGTCAGCGTTTTGGGAAGAAAATCCATGCTCCCGGAGTACCTTTAAACTCAGTTATAAGCCCGTGGCCCTTTGCTAAGTGGGGTATAGACATTGTCGGGCCATTACATGTAGGAACAAGGCAAAGGAAGTATCTGATTGTGGCCACATATTACTTCACCAAATGGGTAGAGGCGGCACCGTTAAGACATATACGAGACAAAGACGTCTTCAAATTTATCTGGGAACATATCATTTGCCGCTTTGGGGTCCCTGCATCTATTGTATAGGATAATGGAAAGCAACTACAGGGCGAGAACATCGATCTTCTATTCAACACTTACAACATCAAAAAGAGCAAAGCTACCCCGATTTACCCCCAGAGTAATGGGCAGGCTGAAATCACTAACAAGACTATCGCCGATAACATGAAGAAGAAACTAGATGGGGAATATGGCAACTGGTGTGAGGAGTTATATAACGTCCTATGGGTATACAGAACCACACGAAGGGAAGCTACATGATTCTCCCCATTTATGCTTACCTACGGAACTGAGGCGATCTTACCAACAGAAGGCATGATCCCTACCACAAGAACGGAAGCTTGGAGGCAAAACGTCTCGTCCGATCTGATTTTGGCTAAACTCTACGATCTGGAAGAAACAAGAGAAATGGCGTTACAAAAAAATGGAAAATTATCAAAGGAGGTTACAACGAGAATATAACAAGCGAGTTCGACCAAGATAATTTAACCCAGGGGAACAAGTATTGAAATTTCTGGCTGAATGGGAGCGAGACAAAAAGGGCGGGAAGCTAGCGCCAAAATGGGGCGGACCATACATAATTGAGTCTAAGGCGTGCGAGGGATCATATCGATTACTGCGACTCGACGAAACAAAAGAGCTCAAACCATGGAACATCAAGTTTTTGAAACTCTACCATCCTTGACGGGCGATACGAAAAAATGGTAAGCATGCATGTCTCCTATCTCTATGAAACCGTGAGGGGTAAGGGATAGGATGTGAGCGACTAATGGTCATTCGTACTCGAGGCAATGCCAGTTTGGAAGTTCCGAGGTGACTTACACTCGAATGGTCATTCGTACTCGGGGCAACGCCAGTGTGGAAGTGCCGAGGTGCCTTACAGTAGCATGGCTATTCGTACTCGGGGCAGTGGCAGTGTGCAAGTGCCGAGGTAGCCTAAGGGTTCTGGTGGTTTGAAACCAGTTCCAAAGGCTGTTGAGACGCGAGGTCTCCTCATCTAGGTGGACTACTTAAATTTGAAAGGTCGCCCCCATCGCAAGTGGCCGTGTCCACTTGCCCGAGACTGGTTGGTCGATAACCACTCGGGAATGTCGGGCCTAGAACTAGGTTGACTGGTACCCTTCCACTGAATCCAAAGAGATAGTGATGAGATACCCCAATCATGACATGGCATTGGGCCCGATGACCCTCCTTATTGGGCGTGTTCGACAGAAATGATTAAAATACTAACTTACGTGAACAATAATTGCAGGAATAACATGCGACACAAAGGATAATTCGATTGCGTCAAGCGTCTAAGTAAGAAAGTACGAAAAGTGTCGTGTAACCGTACGGAACGAAGAATTTAACGGAAATAAAACAAACAACGTCGGCGACGCAGCACCCCCATAAAAACAAGAAAGCAGTGTAGCAAAAATAAAAAAGGGGACAAGTGTTCAAAGCGATTTACAGCCCGATGGAAAAGGGTAACTTAGTGATGCAGCACTACAAAAGAGGAGTTCAAGTCTTTGGAGGAACAATGCCGGCCTTCTTCTGTGCGACCTCGCGCCGCTTGTTCTCCACCCACGTCTCAATACCCGTCTGGACCTTCTCGTATATCTCATCCGCATGAGCGACACGTTCATCCTCGAGTTGTTGGGTGAGCTGAGAAACATTCCCCTCGGCATCGGCTAGCTGAGAGCTCAAATCGACCTTGACCTGCTTCAATCGACGGACCTCCTGATCCAGCTCCTGAGAACGTTTTTGCTCTCTACCGCAAAACCACAAAGACAAAACATTATTCGTCGGGCACGATTTAACAATTTCGCAAGAGTAAGACGTAGTTTAAATCCAAGGAGCGGCCCCAACACATCGTCTAAGAGACCTGAAAAGGCTGGCAACACCGACTGAAGCGACTCTGCCGACTTAGACAACTCATCCTCGGCCTTGGATAACTTCATGGTCAACTCACTATAGTGTTGTTCGTTGAACTCGTTACTGGGGCAATATTTCTTATGCTCACTCCAATCCTCCATTAACCGATTGCGCGACGCCTGGAGCACATCCAATTGCGATCTATTCCACTCTAGCTCGTCCCTCACTTTATCAAACTCACTCACTCGGCCTAGCAGATCATTATTAGCTCGCTCCACCACATCTTTGTCTCTTAATATTCGACGACGATCTTCATGTAGGTCTCGATTCTGTATTTGCAAAGCGTTTACCCGTTGCTCTAGATTCGTGGCCGGCTAGTACTTTGTTCAAGCAAGGCGTTGGGAAGAGCCCAGATGAGCTCGTAAATTGTCTATCTCAGCCGGGTCATACTCAAACTGACGATACCGTTCTAGTTCCTCCTTGAGTTCTTCGATTTCTCCAGCCTGTCGATCTATTTTGTCATCTTTGTTTGCTATTCGCCGACGGAGATTCTCTACCAAATCCTTCTCAATATCCCATTTCCTCTTCATGATCCTAAACTCTGAAGATGCGTCTAAGACTACACTGGTTACCTCGGCTAGCAGAAGGATACCCGACTTAGGATACTGGCACGATAAATTCAATCAACACAAGTTATGATTTCAAGAATAACCATCTACCTTGAGCATCGGCGAGTTTGATCTCCAGCCGTTCGCACGATTCTTCTCGTCCTGAAGTTGAAGTTGGAGATATTCTATCAAATTCCTGTCTCTGTGGAAATTGGCGGCATCTAAGCGTACACGGTTCAGAATCTAACACAAGTAAACGAGTTCACACCGTAAGCGATAACTAGAACAGAAATCAGAAGTGGGGCATCACCACCTTCAGACAAGTCGTTCACCACAGTGTCAAGTGTCAGGGCGATGTCGCCGTACATGGGCACTGCTTTCAGCATCTCCTCATCCATGTACTTTCCAAATTTAGAGGAAATAAGCGCACCTAGAGAGTTCATGATAGGTCCAGAGACAGTAAAGGAAGTTTCAGCGCTAGAGGACGATCCCGCAGTAATCTGGAGAACGTAAGGAATCTCCACCGGTACATCAGTAACAACCTTCTCCGCGTCGAGCGTCTCCAAGAGCTCCTGTTGGTCGCCCCTACCCTACTCGTCGCCTTTGTCATCCGAGACATTCTCACCAAATAACTCATCTTCATCGGAAAGTTCAATGACTGGGGCCTTCTTCGGTGGTGGCTTAGCGACTTGTTTACCTCTGAGGGGATTGCGCCTAAGAGGATGAGGGTCAACATCACTTGCATCATCATTGTGCCTAGGGTGTTTCTGCACAAGGTGTCTCGTAAGAACATGTGAAGGCAAAAAACAGGGGTAAGTACATGTACTTATAAGAAAATCATTGTGTTTGTTACCTTCCCCTGGTCTTCCTCAACCCTTGTGCCATCACCTCTTTTTCTAGATCCGACAGTCTTGGTGGAGCCGACCTGAGATTTTCAAACAGCAACAAATGACTAACTGATGCTCGAAGCTAACAGGATAAAAATCAAGAAAAGCGCATACCTTATCAGCCTTGTCATCATTAACCACCCAGAAAGAATAGGGCTCGACGGGAAAAGTAGGCGACGGGAAGTCACCATGAAGGATCGGACCTCGGACAAGAAGCGGAACTCGGGGATAAATCGGGTCATTATAATGACGGGATCGCTTGTTGGAACCCTGTACGATGGGATCGGCATCCAGCATCATCCTTTCAACACCCTCGGGCATAGTTTTTACCCGATGAGGACTAGCAGCAAAACCGGAAAGATCGCCTAAGGTTGAAGTACCAGCTCGATAGTTGACAAGGAAATTGGAAACAGTATACTCAGGAGCGTCCTCGGGCTTATAGGTCAACCACTCGGCAGTAGAACCATGACCATCTCGGCGATCCCTCCATTCGTTCATAATTCGGAAAGTATTGCCAGTTCATTGATCCAAAGCACGAGAAGGATTGATCTGAGAAAGTATCTCGTAACAAAAAGGGATATCAGGGTTGTACAAGGGAAGACGAATGCCTAGCTCCAGTTGGCCCTGGGTGATGACCACACAATCAGCCGATTGCTCGTGCTTCTTCATATCAGACTTCTTTAGGAGACCGTTTCGGCCCGAGAGAAGGGTAACTTCGTAATTTTTAAGATCGTACTTCTCCTTCAGCTGATCAATGAACTCTTCATCAGAGAGATCTTTCACCCTTTTCTCGGACCTGCACGAAAGAGAAGGAGAACTATCAGAAAATATAGAGCTCATGGTGCGGTCATCGTACCTAGAAGGACTATCAAACGAAAACAGAGAAGCAAGAGAAAAAGCATCAAACTCGAAAAAAACATCATCGACATATATTTTTTCAGTCATGGAGGGAGAAGAATCCATTAACGGAGATAGTGCAGAGCTCGATTTTCGACGAAGAAAGAAGAGGCGATAACAGCTACTGTATCAATCAGTGAGGGGGAGATGACGGAAGAAAATCAAGAAGGCTAGGGTTTTTGGTAGAACAAAGTAATGAAAAAATATGGGAAAAGAAGTTACAGTGGCGGACAGAAAGAGAAAGGATGAAGAAGGAGAAAAAGAAGCGGGCTATTTAAAGAGGAAAAGTTGTAACCGACGCCGACGGTTATAGGTAATAAAGTGCAGTTAGTGTGGCATTGCATAGCGGGATTCACGGCATGAACGAAGACGTGGGAAGTTGGGACGACGTTCTTCCACTCGTGTCTCCTACATGAGTGAAATAAGGGGCATAAATGTAGGTGTAAATTATCCACAGATCCAGGTGGCAACATCTCAAGCCTTGGCGCACCTAAAAACGAAGGAACGCAAAGCATAGGGTGAAGACCAGCAGGCGCGAGATTTAAGGTGCCGCGTGGATCGGCGTGCAAATTGTCGGACAAGACTTGACCCAGACCTCTGACAAAGCTGACAAGACGGGACATGGTGGGACAAACGAGGCGCAACGGTCAAGAGGATAAGAAAGTACGTGATGCATCGGCCTATTGCTAAGGCGACAGATATGGCAGGCGACATCGCGTCAAGAGAACACCTGAAGAGGTCGGCTCAGACGAGAGATGGGCGAGGAATCAAGATACGTCGGCCATAGGAGACGACATGAGTCGTCCCGAGTACATAATTGCAAAAGGGATGTAATATGACCAACACCCTAACTTGGTTGTATGAAACTTCTCTTATAAATAGAGTGACTTGTATTCAAGAAAGGTAGGTTGTATTTGAAGGAGAGAGAGAGACTCGAGTTTACACCAAGGAAAGGAGAGTGAGAAGTAATTTCATCTTTGTAAGGAAATCCGACTAAGAGTAACACCTTTGTAACACTTGGAAGAAATAAGATTCACCCTTTCACCCCCGTGGACGTAGGTAATCATACTGAACCACGTATATCTTGTGTTCATTGTTAAGTGTTTACTTTCATTCGACTTGAGTAGAAGCTTTCTATCCTTTGGATGTAGTTGGTAGTAAAATGCATCTACAATAATTAATAATAAAGAAGATGAAAAATAACAAAAAGCAAACCCATAGAATAGCCGCTTTCCTCCAATGTTCCAAGTATAATACGTGATATTAAAGTTGTAGAAAACTTTCTCTTTTGTAGATTTTCTCCCACTTCTAAAATTAGGTCTAGTCTTCAACGTCCAATAACAAGATGTCCACCAAGCCCAAGTGTGAGAAAAACCCATGTAGAAAATCTGCCCCAAAAGTTGTTGCCGAAAAACTGGTTGAAGTGCCGGAAATTGGCCGGAATAGCTGCCAGAAAAGTATCTCAAGTGACGACAAACATCTCAGGTAGATGAGGTCAACCTAACAGTCAACCGTTAAAACTGACGGTCACTAACGGCGTCTGAGTAGGAGATGAGTAAGAATCTGACTGCCAAGCCAAAGCTGTTTTGCACAAGCCAGATTTGTGTTGCACATTCCACATCTGCAGCAGCATCACTAGAACCATGGCATTCTCTTCATTTGTAGCAACAGTTCATGCACTTCAATATATCAACACAAACCATTGACAGACAGCTCCAGACTCCATCATTCTTCCATTGCAGCGGCAACAACAACACCCTCAAGAACTCGACCCGAACCTTCTCTGAATTCCACCATCGCAAACCCATGTCACCAGTGGTATCTTATTCACCTGCAACTCATCAAATCCACCAGCACTCATTCATGGTTGTAGCTTATTCTTTCTCCAAATAGGCACTTCTAGCTTTGTAACCTGAGCACTGCATAAAACTCCCCAGCCACAGCTTCATCTGTAGTCTCAATAGCAACAGTAGTTTTATCCTTTCTATAGTGACGGCATCCTCATTCTACCAGTTTTAATGCTTAGCACTTAAGCCAAACACCAACTATAACCACCATCTGCGACTCAACACCAGCTACGACTCTGCTCAATTGCAACTTACTCTTGCACATAACCATTGGATTCATGCCTGCAATCTTCTCAATTCCATCTCAAGTACCAATCTCCTTCGACTGCAATACCCTGGAAATTACTCACACAGATCCATAGTCATTGTAGCTTGAATTCAACGCATACCCATGACCTGCAATGCCTCCTATCCACCTGCAATACCACCAACAAACCAACATCCCTAATTTGAGCTATAACTATCAATCAGCGCCACTGCAATGGGTTACCTCCAACACAGTCCCTATAACCAACACCTCAAGACAGTACTAAGCATATATCTAACATAGCAACAACTGCATCACCATCTACACAACTTGTTACCATCTGAGTTTCAACTCAAATAGTCCCTATGAAACTTCAATTCAACCAACATGGTAGCACAACTCCATTTCCTCTTCATAGCTCATTCCCTTGTAATCTCAGTTCAATAGCATCATAACAAGCTACCATCCTCAGCATCTCAGCACAACCAGACATCATAAACATCACCATCATCTCCATTCCTATATCAGCAACCTCATCTGACTTCCATCATTTCAAAGATACTGCATCTTCACCAGCCTCAGTTCATACCACCAACACCATGACTTGAATGCAATTACACACCCGTTGTTTCTCAGCTTCAGAATCATCATCCATCAACCCCTGAATCTGTTCTTCTCAAATCCTTATCCTGCAACAAGATTGCAACTATTCATATCAGATCAACAGCATCACCAAGTTGCAGCCAAGGACACCATTCATTACCACCTGTAACTGCATTCTGAGCCCTTGTCAGCAGAGACTCAGCTTTCATTTGAACACCAGCAACACACATCATCAACACTTCACTGCATCAGTTAGCACCATCATTTCCTCAAGCTAACAGTACCTCCTTCCATGAACATCACAACATCATCTTTAAAACTGAATTAAAAAAAAACCCTTTATGAACACTTCAATCTCACTTGGAACTCAAATCTGAGGAGAACCCATCCTTCAAATTTCTTCAAAAACTGCATCTGCATCATTCCATCAAACCTTAATTCTTCCCCCATCATCCATCAATCACCAGACAACAACACCAACTGGTTCAACATCACTGCAATATCCCAGATTCATCTTCTTGATGTCAAACCTTCACAAACAAACCCATTTCCACCAGTAACCACCACCAACAGATCAACACCTTCTCTTCTTATTCTTTCTTCATATAATAGTAGAAACCCATCTCAATTCAAAACCTAGTTTCCATGTTAATCGATCCAGCCTTGATTCCAATACAAACCCATCTCATTCTTTGCTCAATTACCAGCAACAATTACTCAATTTCTTCGTAATTCATCCACCATTTACTGAGACAAACCCATGTTTCTAATTCTGCATCTGAGCTTGAATCTTCCTTCTCAATCTTGTTTATATTTTCTTCATCAGTTGTAGCTTAATCACCAGATCTTTTTCATCCATTTTCATCTCTGATTCTCACACAACAATTCACAGCCAACAGCCGAATCAATGGCGCAACCACACTCTTTTCTTTCTTCTCTGAGTTTGAGAATAATGATTGGGAAATAATGCTCAATGAATTCTAGGGTTATGTAGTAATAGGAGTGGCTACAACACTCAGGTAAAATAGATAAGGGGTTACCCAGAAATGACTCTAGGCACCCATAAATAAGATAAAGGCCAACCAAATGGTAGACCTTTTGCAACTTGTATTGGCGATGTCGACTGTCCCATATCCTTCATTGTGCTCCCGATAATGCTTGCTTGCAATGAAATGCCGTTTTTGTTCTTATTCGAATTCTTCCACCAACAACAGCCATCTTGTACTTCTCAAATTCACTTATTTCCTTCAATTTCTAACATCACTAAAGTTGTCATGCTTTTCAGACAAAATTTGCATCACTAAAGCCGATAAACTTTTCAGACAGAGATGAAGAAATAAAAGCAAATAATGAGAAATAGTCTTCCTCCAACACTTTTGCCATGTTTCCTCTTATTTTGTTCCAAATGACCCCAAAGTACCTAAACACTCAAAAGCAAACATAAGGTACATATTTTACAAGAAAACTCGCAAAGAAAGCATAAACTATAGATAAATATCAAGGTGTCACTAGTGGAAAAAAGTTGTTTTAAGATAGTCCGGAAGTGTCTTATTAGCAGGTTATAAGACACCTTCGAAATGCAGCTTGAAGTGCCGCAGATTCAGTGTCTTTTTCTGGAACGACACTTTCTAGTTGACTCAGAATTACGATACTTTGAAGTTGTCGCTAGGTACGACACCTTTGTTATGTCGTTGATTCAATTTTATATTATTTAAAAAATAGATATTTAGCTGAATTCCAAATCTGATTCAGCTGAATTCCAAATCATCTTTGGCTGACTGCAGTATTTCTGATAGGGATGAAATCAATTTGACTTAAACTCATTACAAAATCAGAATTGAATTCAGTTTACACTTAGGTTTATTGAACTTAAAAATCACTAAATAAAATTAATAGTCAAGCCCCAAATTCATACAACTCATATCTAAGTTCTAAGGATCATAAGGACAACTGCTAACCAGCAAAATGAGATCCTGCTGAATGATGAACTGAGCCAACGATTCTGGAACGGCAGACCTACAACAAACAAAAGGCTTTAACATCACTGAAAAGTGAATATAATATATGGATATACAAAAATCATACAATCACTATCATATAAGCAAGCACCTTTTACTACCAGGTGAGTTGAAGTATCAACAACCAAGTACAATGGATGAACATCATCATCATCATCCTCTTGAGATGTTACTACACCTTGCTTTTTGAATTCTCTGCAAGCTTTCTTAGGTTGTCCAAGTTATCAGACCCTACAAACAAGTTAAGAACTTCTTCAGACAAGATCCCAGATGCCATTACAAGATTTAAACGTAAACTAACCCTCCTTTACTCGTAAGAAAATAGGAACATAGAAAAGAAATTTCATAGAGATGTAGTTAAACATACCCAATTGGTTGATGATTCCAGGGAGGATATCTTGTAATTCTGCGTCAAAAAATTACAAATATTAAGTGACCAAATGTTGGCAGGAAATCGGGTGTTCGAATATTTCGTCACTTAAAAGGCATTACAGAATATTCATGCATGAAACAACACTATAATAACTGAAATACATACAAAAAACTTGCATTTGAATAACCAATAAAATGATGAAGAAGAAATTGAAAAATCAGAGGATCATATAACTAATGATACATTCGTTAGTATGGCTTGCTTACAGCCGATGCACCGATTGGCCAACAAGGCAACAAGCATGGTGGAGTAAAAGAATTGACATATACATAGAGACATAGATGTCAACCAAATAAACAGAAGGAAAGCATATACATGAGTAAATAAAAAGAACAAAGGATTACTTTTTGTTTTAGGAAATCCACAAGAGATCCATGTGTTAGAAGCGATTGAGGCTTGAACTAAGCAGAAAACAGTATACATTATAACAAATACTAGGAATCATAGCAAAACAACAAAGTTGATTATATGATGCTGGGAAACCTCCATTATGGTTACCTGGGTTCAAAAATTGGATAACTGAATCATCCTTGAAAATGTTGACTTCCTCAATAGTTAGGATCGCGTTCACACCTAACTTTCTTTAGTGCGCTCTGGAGACTTTTGTTATCTGTGGTAGCAGTTTTGTGTACAACCTTCTTTATTCTGTGATTAAGAGCAAAAAAAAAACAAAACAGGACAACAGAATTAATGAGCACATGGGTATCGGAAAGGATCTCCAAGTATGTTGTGTGCAAGATAACTTACCATCTGCTGAATTTGAAATGGAAGGGATCTCGAAGTATGTTGTCTGCAAGGTAACTGACCATCTGCTGAAGAAGGGTTTGAACCTGAGACAATGAAAGAGAAATCAATTTAGACTTAAACTTATCTGTTGTCTGCTAAAGAAGGAACATCGACCTTATTCAAGCACTACTTGTCCATCACAAAGGTACACAACCAAAGTACCTCAAATGGGATGGAAAATAAAACAAACAACTTACAAATTAAAACTCCAAAACAAAAGAAAAAAACAGATTTAAAACTTCACCGAGCAGTAGATTATCATTGACTGGACTCAAGCAAAAACTTAGCATAGTACACCCTACGAATAAAGAAAACATGTATTTCTACTTAAAAAAAAATACCCTTACAATTACATGGCCGAAAGATTGACTATCACCAATTGTCATGAAATGCAAACAAGTCTATATTTTGCTGATCCGTGACATTTTTTTTCTCTAAAAACTACAGCTTAACTCTTTCTAATCGTAACATTTCACCAATTGGATAATTATCTTCCATAATTCATTGCAAAAACTTAGCATTTTTAGTTTCTTACTTATTTTAAGGGAATTTAAACAACACATCCAAAAGAAAACATGCCAATGTCAGTCATCACTTGAACAGGTGTTGAGCAAAAAGCCTATCCCGAACATGAAACGTTGTAACACTTTTCCAAAGTTCTTACACTCCTACATAATTCTGGTAAGATAAAAATTGATGCATTTCTTCTTTCCTGTCCCAAAAACTAACAAAAGCACCTCCCTTTGTCACTAATTCTAGTTATGTTTAGTTAAGTTCTCAACTTTAACCAGCATTTTGAACATAATCATATGGAAAAAAGTTTAAGAGCTCTCTGAAAAATAACTCGCTAGTGTTCATAATTCGTACACACAACTAACTGAATATAAATCTCACCCTCGACTGAAATGAATGGAACAAAATAAATATAAATCGCACGCTTTAATGTAAAGAATATACAGATGGACCCATTGACGTGCATCACATCAAGAGATGAGCAAACAACATATTTTAGTAAAATGATGCTTACTTGTAAAAAGGCTACAAACCTTACATAGGTTACAAGTAATTCATAACTAACAATAAAAGAAATTCCATGACAAGTGTAGATGCATTTTACTACAAACTACATCCAAAGGATAGAAACCTTCTACTCATGCAAATGAAACTAAAGACTCAACAATGGACACAAGATATACGTGGTTCGGTATGATTACCTACGTCCACGGGGGTGAAAGGGTGAATGTTATTACTTCAAAGTGTTACAAAGGTGTTGCTCCTAACCCTAAACTCACTTACACGATTAACTCACTTCTCACTTTCTTCTTCCTTGGTGTGATATCAAGTCTCTCTCCTCCCAAAAATTATAACCTACCTCTCTTGGATATAAGTTCCTCTATTTATAGGAAGGGTTACATACAACCATACTAAGGTGTTGTTCACATTACATCTAATCTTAAGTTATGTGGTCGGGCCAGCTTATGTCGTCCTTTCTTTTGTGCATGTGGCCAATGTATTTTAATTCCTTCGCCTGTCTCTCGTCCGAGCCGATTCCTTCGGGTGTTCTTATGGCATGATGTCGCCCTTCTCGTCTATCTCCATTGACGTTGGCCGATGTGACACTATCTTCTTATCCATTTGACTATCGCTCATCGTTTAACCCACCGCGTCTTGTCTTATCAGCTCTGTTAGCAGCCTGGAGTCGAGTCTTGTCCGACAGTTGCAGATCAATCATGCCCGATCCACGTGGCTTCTTAAATCTCGCGCTCGACGGTCTTTATTCTATGCTTCTCGTCTCTTAATTCTTGGGTGTATCATAACTTAAGATGTTGCCACCTAGCCCTGTGGATAATTTACACCTACATTTATGCCCCTTCTTTCGCTCGTGTGGCAGACACGAGTGGAAGAAAGTCGTCCCATATGCCCACGTCCTCGTCCATGCCGCAAATTCCGTCACTCAGTACCCCCTTAAATCCACTTTATTACCTGTAAACGTCGGCGTCGGTTACAACTTCTCCTCTTTAAATAGCCCGCTTCCTTTTCTCTTTCTTCTTATTTACCATTTCCTTTCCAGTTCCCCGCCGCTGCAACCTTCTCTTCAAGATTTCTTCACCGCTTTCTTCTTCTAAAAGTCCTTGTTTTCTTGATTTTCTTCTTTCATCTTCTACTCATCGATTGTCACAGTAGCTGTGGTTACATTCTCGTCGTCCCAGCCTTCCTCAACGATTTCTCAGTTCTGCACCGTTCGCGTCCATGGCTACTTCTCCCTCCATGACTGAAAAAAGGTCTGTCGATGATGTTTTTTCCGAGTTTGACGCTTTTTCCCTTGCTTCCCTGTTTTCGTTTGATAGTCCTTCTAAGTACGATGATCGTGCCATGAGATCTATCTTTCTTGATGATTCTCCTTCTATTTCGTGCAGGTCCGAGAAAAGGGTGAAAGATCTCTCTGACAAAGAGTTCATTGAGCAGCTGAAAGAGAAGTACGATCTTCAGAATTACGAAGTTACCCTGATCTCGGGCCAAAACAGCGTTTTGAAGAAGTTCGACGTAGGGAAGCAAGAACAGTCGGCTAACTGTGTGGTTGTTACTCTAGTCCAACTGGAGCTAGGTCTCTGTCTTCCTTTGTATCACCCCGATAATCCTTTCTACTATGAGGTTATTTCTCAACTCAAGCCTTATCGCGCTCTGGTTTAGTGGACTGGCAACACTTTTCGAATTATGGATGAATGGAGAGCTCGCTGGGATGGTCACGGCTCCACCGCCGAGTGGTCAACCTACAAGCCCGAGGACGCTCCGGGGTATACCGTTTCCAATTTCCTTGCCAACTACCGAGCTGGTACTTCAACCTTGGGTGATCTTGCCGATTTTGCTGCTAGTCCTCATCGTCACAGGACTATGCCCCAAGGTGTTGAGAGGATGATGCTGGATGCCGACCGCCTCGGCCAAGGCTCTAACAGGAGACCCCGCCATACTAATGACCCGATTTATCCTCGAGTTTCACTCCTTGTCCGAGGTCCCATTTTACATGGTAGCTTCCTGTCGCCTCCTTTTCCTGCCGAGCCCTATCCTTTCTGGGTTGTTAATGATGATAAGGCTGATAAGGTCTGCGTCTCCTTCCTCTTTTCTCGATTTCTATTCTGTTATCTTTGACGCCAATTGGCTGTTTTGTTGTTATTAAAACCTCAGGGAGATTCTACCAAGACTGCCAGATCGTCGAAGAAAAGAGGTGCTAGCACAAGGGTCGAGGAAGACCAGGGGAAGGTAACAAACATAGTGATTTCATTATAAGTACATGTACCTTCCCCTGTTTTTTGCCTTCACATGTTCTGACGAGAAGCCTTGTGCAGAAATTTCCTAGGCGCGATGGTGATGAGGCCGATGTAGAGGAGATTGATCCTCGACCCCTTAGGCGTAATCCTCTTAGGGGCAAGCAGGTTTCCAAGCCACCGCAAAGGCAGAAACCAATCTACAATATCCCTGATAAAGATGACCTATTCGGTGATGATCTCTCGGGTGACCAGGGCGAGGGTAAGGAGATGGGCGAGAGTGTCGGTCCAGAGGTGGTCGTTAATCCTGAATTGTCCGACAAAGAAGAACCCCTGAAGGCGCCCGAGCCAGGAAATGCTGTTAATGCTGAATCAGAAGTATTTCGTCGTCTGCCCCAGATTACTGGTGGGTCCTCGTCTGGTGTCGAAACCTCTTTTATCGTCTCGGGTCCTATCATGAATTATCTTGGGGCGCTGACTTCCCCCGACTTCGGAGCATATACTGATGAAAAAATGCTTAATGCGGTGCCTCACTATGGAGATATCGCCCAGACTCTTGACACGGTGGTGTGTAACTCGACTTAGCTCGGTGATGCCCCCTTTCTTACTTCCGTCCTTTTTGTCACGTTCAGCCTAATCATGTTTACTTGTGTCGGATCCTGAATCGGGTACGCTTAGATGCCGCCAATCGCCGCAGAGAAAGGCTGCTGCTAGAGTCTCTCCAACTTCAATTGCAGAACGAGAGGAGTCGTGAGCGCGAGCTAGAAATCAAACTCGCTGATGCCCAAGGTATGTCATAATTTTTTAACTTCGAACTTATGTTGATTGAGTTTATCGTTCCAGTATCCTGAGTCGGGTATCCTTCTTCTAGCCGAGGTAGATAGTATAGGTTTAGACGCTTCTTCGGAGTTTAGGATCCTGAAGAGGAAATGTGATATTGAAAAGGATTTAGTGGAGAATCTCCGTTGGCGAATGGCAAACAAAGATGACAAAATAGATCGTCAATCTAAGGAGATCGAAAATCTTGAGGGCGAGCTAGAACGATATCGTCAGTTTGAGTATGACCCTGCAGAGATAGACAATTTGCGGGCTCATTTGGGCTCTTCTCAACGTCTTGCTGCTGAGAGAGCTGCTTTAGCCATAAATTTAGAGCAGCGGGTAGACGCTTTATAGTTGCAGAATCGAGACCTCCACGAGGATCGCCGACGACTTTTGAGTGACAAAGATGTAGTAGAGCGAGCGAACATGGATTTGTTGGGCAAAGTGGGTGAATTTGACAAAGTGGTGGGAGAACTTGAATGGAGTAGGTCACAATTCTCGGTGCTTAAGGGGTCGCACAACCACTTAATGTCCGAGTGGGGTGAACATAAGAAGTACTGCCCCGACAACGAATTCAACGAACAACATTATAACGAGTTAACCATGAAGTTGTCGAAGATCGAGGATGAGTTGTCCAAGTCGGTAGAGTCGCTTCAGTCAGTGTTACCAGCATTTTCAGGTCTCTTGGACAATGTGTTGAGGCTGTTCCTTAGATTTAGATTACGCCCTATTCTTGCGAAATTTCTAAACCGTGTTTACTGAATAATGCTCTGTCTTTGTGATCCTGTAGCCGAGCAGAAACGTTCTCAGGAGTTAGATCTAGAAGTCCGTCGATTGAAGCAGGTCGGGGCTGATTTGGGTTCCAAGCTGGCCGATGCCGAGGAAACTGCTTCTCAGTTTACCCAGCAACTCGAGGAGGATCGCATCGCTCATGCAAAGGAGGTGTACGAGAAGGTTCGAACGGGCATCGAGGAGTGGGTCGAGAATAAACGGCGCGAGGTCGCGCAGAAGAGGGCTGGCGCGATTCCTCCCAAGGCTTGATTTCTCTTTTTGTAGTGTTGTGTCACTAATTCACCCTTTGTTCTGGGTTGTAAATCGCTTTGAACACCTCTTCCCCTTTTTACCTTTGAAACACTACTTGTTTGTTTAATTAGGGGGTGATGCGTCGCCGATGCTTTCCCTTTTACTCGTACTTTTCATTTTGTATGGTTGCTTTACACTCTCCGTACTTTTTTAATGGGCGTATGACGCTATCGATTTAGCTTTTGTTTCGCATGTCGTTCCTGCAATTGTTAATTGTGTACGTTAGTATTTTAACCTTTTCTGTCGAACACACCCAGTAAGGAGGGTCATCGGTCCCAATGCCATGTCCTGATTGGGGTATCTCATCACTATCTCTTGGATTCAGTGGAAGGGTACCAGTAAACCTAGTTCTAGGCCCGATATCCCCGAGCGGTTATCGACCAACCAAGTTCGGGCAAGTGGACACAGCCACCTGCGATGGGGGCGACCTTTCAAATGTAAGTAGGCCACCTAGCTGAGAAGACCTCGCGTCTTAACAACCTTTGGAACTGGTTTCCAACCACCAGAACCCTTAGGCTACCTCGGCACTTGCACACTGCCACTTCCCCAAGTACGAATAGCCAGGAAACTGTAAGGCACCTCGACACTTCCACACTGGCTTTGCCCCGAGTACGAATGCCCATTCGAGTGTAAGTCACCTCGGCACTTCCACACTGGCTTTTCCCTGAGTACGAATGACCATTCGAGTGTAAGTCACCTCGGCACTTCCACACTGGCTTTTCCCCGAGTACGAATGACCATTAGTCGCTCATGCCCTATGTCATACCCCTCACGGTTTCAAAGAGATAGACGACAAGTATGCTTACCTTTTCTCCGCATCGCCCTTCAGGGGTGGTAGAGTTTCAAATATTTGATGTTCCATGGTTTGGGTTCTTTCGTTCCGTCGAGTCGCAGTAGTCGATACGCTCCCTCGCCTGTCTTAGACGCAATTATATATGGCCCGCCCCACTTTGGTGCTAGTTTTCCGCCCTTTTTGTCTCACTCCCACTCAGCCAAAAACTTCAACACTTGTTGTCCTGGGTGAAGTTCTCTTGGTCGGACACGCTTGTTGTATTCTCGCTGTAATCTCCTTTGACAGTTCTCCATTTTTTGTAGTGCCATCTCTCTTGTTTCTTCCAAATCGTCGAGTTTTGCCAGAATTAGATCGGACGATACGTTTCGCCTCCAAGCTTCTGTCCTTGTGGTAGGGATCATTCCTTCCGTAGGTAGAATTGCCTCGGTTCCGTAAGTAAGCATGAACGGAGAGAATCCCGTAGCTTCCATTCGTGTAGTTATGTATGCCCATAGAACATTATATAGCTCCTCACACCAATTACCGTATTCCCCATCCAATTTCTTCTTCATGTTATTAGCGATGGTTTTGTTAGTAATCTCGGCTTGCCCATTACTCTAGGGGTAGATCGGGGTAGCTTTACTCTTTCTGATGTTGTAAGTGTTGAACAAAAGATCAATGTTCTCGCCTTGTAGTTGTTTTCCATTATCGGAGACGATAGCTGCGGGGACCCCAAAGCGGCAAATGATATGTTCCCAGATAAACTTGAAGACATCTTTGTCTCGGATGTGTCTTAGCGGCGCAACTTCTACCCATTTGGTGAAGTAATCCGTGGCCACGGTCAAATACTTCCTTTGCCATGTTCCTACATGCAACGGTCCGACAATATTTATTCCCCACTTAGAAAAGGGCCACGGGCTTATAATTGAGTTTAAAGGTACTTCTGGAGCATGGATTTTCTTCCCGAAACGCTGACATTCTTCACAATATTTCGTCATTTGCTTTGCATCTTCGTTCATGTACATCCAAAAGTAGCCCATTGTCTTTGCCTTGGCCGATAAACTTCTCCCGGAGCTGTGATTTCCGGCGGCTCCATAGTGTAATTCATATAAGATTATGTGGCCCTCTTCTTTGCTCAAACATCGTAGGAGTGGTCCCAAGTAATATTTCCTATATAAAATCCCTTCCCTTAACTCGTATGTGCCCGATTTACTTTTGATTTTATTTATCTCGGGCCGACCCTTGGGTAGCTCGCCCGTCTCCAGATATTGATGTATCGGCTTTCTCCAATCGCCTTTTTTGTATTGTTCGGCTATGTTAATAGCAACATCAATCCGTACTTCGTGTGTTTCTGGGATAGACGGGGTAAGGAGCCTCATAACACGAATGCCTTCGATGCTGGGGTCTACTAGTTGTGAGGTGATGTACGATAGAGCGTCCGAGTGCCTGTTATCTTTCCGACAAATGTGGCGGAATTTAATGTTCGGTATTTGGTTGATGTAAAATTGGGCGAGCTCCCAATACCTTTGCAGCATGGGATCGTGTGTAGCATATTGGCCCGTAATTTACCGAATCACCAATTGTGAGTCACTTGTCAAGCGGACCTCTTGCAGCCCCATTTACACAATTATTCTTAAAGCATGGATTACCGCTTCATACTCGGTGACGTTGTTTGTTGGCTTGAATTCTAGTTTGAATGAATGTACCATCTTCCTCCCCTTTGGCGTGGTGAATACTAGCCCGAGGCCCGACCCCTCCTTGTTTGATGCCCCATCGACAAAAACCTCCCACCGTGTAGGACTATTAGCGGCTAGCAGATCAGCAGGCTCTTCTTGTTCTTCCATCATCCCCGGTATATCTTCCACCTCGTGTTCGTCACTAAGAGGGAAATCCGCCAAGAAGTCGGCCACTACCTGCCCTTTGATCGCCGCTCCCCATTTAGAGATTCTTCCTGATCGCCATGCACTGTCCAAAACTGCTTCGATAGGCGATTTGGTGAGCACCCGTATACGATGAGCTTGAAAATATGTTCGGAGTTTAGAAGCGGCAAAGGCTAGCGCAAGTACCATCTGCTTCATTCTAGTATAGTTTTTCTCGGTCGGGCTTAATGTCTTGCTGGCGAAATATACGGGCTTCTCTACATTCCCCTTTGTCTTTACTAATATAGCACTAATGGCATATGGCGTCGCCCCTAGGTATAGGGTAAGAACTTCTGTTGGCTCGGGCCTCTGCAGAACCGGGAGGCTAGCTAGGTGTAACTTGATGTTTTGAAAGGCCTCTTCGCTGGTATCCGTCCATTGAAATTTTTATCCTTTCTTCAGAATGTCATAAAAGGCCTTACATTTATCCGATGACTGTGATACAAATCGCCCAATGCTGTTATACAACCATTTAGCTTCTGCACATCTTTTACTGTCGCGGGAGATGGCATTTCTAGGATGGCCCTAACCTTCTCGGGATCTGCTTCTATTCCTCTGGGGGTGATGATATACCCTAGGAACTTCCCGGATGTAACCCATAAGTCGCACTTGGCAGGGTTAATTTTCATCTTGTGTTTCCTCATCGTCTGAAAAATCTCACGAAGGTCTCGGATGTGATCCTTAGCTCGGCGACTCTTGACTAACATGTCATCTACGTAAACTTCTATGGTGTTATGGATCTTGTCTTCGAATATGTCGCCTACCAATCTCTGATATGTCGCTCCAGCATTTCTAAGTCCGAATGGCATCTTGGTGTAACAATACAGTCCCCTTGGTGTGAAGAAGGAAGTATGCTCTTGGTCCTCGGACGCCAACGGTATTTGGTTATAGCCCATGTATCCATCCATTAGGGTCATCGCCTCATATCCGACTATCGATTCTACTAGTTGATCTATGCTGGGAAGGTGGAAGTTGTCCTTCGGGCAGGCTTTGTTCAAGTCACTAAAATCAATACATATTCTGACTCCTCCTTTCTTTTTTGGCACTACGACCATGTTAGATATCCACTGTGGGTAATGGGATTTCCTGATTATTTCGGACTCTTGTAGCTTCTTTAGCTCGGCCTATACTGCTGCCTGTAATTCTGGCGCGATACGCCTCATTTTTTGCCTGACTAGTTTGAACTTTGGATCAATCTTTAAGTGGTGGCAGCAGACCTTTGGGTCTATGCCCTCTAAATCGCGTACTTCCCAGGAAAATGCGTCTAAATTTTCCCTTAATACCGTCGTGAGTTGACTTGCTTGCTCGTCCGATAGAAGTGCCCCAATCCTTACTACCTTCGGCTCCTCTACCGTCCCCAAGTTCACTTCCCGAGTAAGCTCAACTGTTGAGAAATTTAATTTGGCTTCTCAGAATAGAGCCGCTTCCTTTAATTGCTATAAAGGATCTTGCTCTTGGGTTTCATATTCCATGACCACTTGTGAAATAATCTCCTCCAATTCCTATGTAGCTTTAACCTCCTTGGCTTCCTTCTTCTTTTATATTTGTTGAGCCCGCCGATTTTCATTGATTTTGGTGTCAACCTGTATGCATTGTTGCGCTGCTTGAGTGTCTCCCACAACTTCAGCTATTCCCTTGTAAATCGGGAACCTTAATCTCTAATGATACGCTGATGCCACCCCTTTAATCCCAGCGATCCAAGGTCGCCCGATAATTGCTTCATAAGGTGAGGAGACGTCGACCACACAAAAGGTGGTTAGTGTGTCAAGGTAGCCGCCACCATCCGAAACTCTCAAAGTTACTTCTCCCTTAGGGATGGTTACTGTGCCATTAAAGCCGTAGATGCGATACGTTGAGGGGACGAGTACGTCGTCTGATAGTTTCATTCTTCTGAACGTATCGTAAAATAACACCTCGACTGAACTCCCGCTATCCACCAGAATCCTCCTCACTCCCCAATCCTCGATCACTAAGGTGATGACCAGGGGATCACTGTGTGCTTGTCCGTTTGTTGGGACATCCTTGGTCGAGAACGAAATGGGTTGCACCATCCAAGGTTCCATAGGTAATGCCTTGGCTACGCTAAATATTTCTTTACCATCGTGGTCCCTTTTGTGGATCCTAGAGGTGATTACCGGGCCGATAGCATAGCCTTGAATAGCTGAGTGTGAAATGGTACCCACGAACTAAGTCGTCCTATCGATACGAACTTGATAAACCGGCACATCGGGTGTTGTCGTCGGCCGAGGTGGTTGTCGGACGAACTGCCTCAAATACCCATCTCGGATGAGATGTTGTATAATATCTTTTACTTCTCGGCAGTTGTTAGTGGAATGGCCCCTATATTGATGGTAGTGGCAGTATTCTGGGTGATCCCCGGTCTCTTGGAATTGGACTCCCCTTGACGCTGGGTAGTTGATATCGTTTCTCTTCTCGACTTCCTTAAACACTTCCTCCAAGGAAGCATTCAGGGGGGTATATGATCGGGCTTCCTGTCTCGGCTTCTTCCATTTGGCCATCCACTCTCTCTTCTCACCGCTCCTCGGGGGAGGATCCGATCTCTTTTCTGGGCGCCTAGTAGGATCATCTGTGACCGTTTTGGCTTCCATACCAGCTTCATCACTGGATTCCTGTACTCCTCTATCTCTTGACTCGTCCTGGATTTCTTCCAGGGCGATGTAATGCTCTTGCATCCTTCTCATCTCCTTTAAGGTTTTCGGTTTTTCGGAGAACATGGCTATCCAGATGGGGTCCAATCTCCCCAACGCGTTTTCAAACCCAAAGATGGCTTGATCCACCGGTACTTTTTCGATTTCAGTACATAGTTTCCTCCATCTATCAGTCAGGGTTCTTAAGGGCTCTCTGAATCTTCGGGAGAGGGTAAACAGCTTGTTCATTCTTGGCCGGGGCCGACTGTTGTGCATGTAGGTCTCAAGGAAGGCCTCGACTAGCATATCATACCCGTTAATCGACCCAGGTGGGAGCGAATAAAACCAATCTCGTGCCTCGCCTTCCAGGCTAGCTGGAAAGAATTTACACATGACTACCGGGTTGTTCTTCCACTGGATCAATGACATGGTGTACATTTTTAGGTGCTCGATCGCATCTCCTGTTCCGTCGAATCTAGAAGGAAATGTAGGTAAAGAAAATTTTGGGGGGAATGGTATTTGCTCGAGTTCTTGAGAGAAAGACGTCTTCTCGGCTTCGCTCATAATATCTGCCAATTTGTTTTCTTCGCTTCCACCCGAGAGCTCTTTGATTTTTGCCTCCAATTCCACGAGCTTTGCTTCTGTTGCTCGATCCTGTCGTCCGTCCCTTCCTCGCCTTTCCTCGTCAGTGGATGAGTCCTCGAGTGGCCCATATCTTTGTGTGTGTGTGGGGGGGGGGGGGGTACGGGAGGTGGTGGTGGTTGACCTAATCGCCCGGACCGATTAAGGTTGCTTGACCCCATCATAGGTGGTGATTGACCTGATCGGTCATGATGACTCAACGTTCCTCGGCTTGACGAACCTCTTTATCTAGTCCGCTGATTCCTCAACTGATAATTTTCGAATTCCAAGGCGAGATTCCGCTGTAGGAGCTCCCTTAAAGACGCCTCCTGCCTTCTTTGACTTTCTAAAATGGCTAAGAGTGTCGGGTCTGTGCTTTCATGGCTAGAGTGTCCATTAGGGTGGTGTGGCCGAGGCGGTAGTGGTACCGATGTTGTTGGGGGTAGTATCGGACCAGTTGCATGACCGATTGCGTGGGTAGTGCAGGTCCGATATTGCTAGATGATCCTCGCCCTAATTGAATCTGCCTGAGACATTCTTGCTCCCTGCCTAAGGCTTCCTGGTACTCGGCTTGCTTCCTTGCTCGTTGTCGCTGGGCTTGTGCTGCAAGCGCTTCCTCATCGTCATCGGTATCTGAGGTTGTGAGTCCGTCAACCTGGTTCACTCTTCTCTGGGTCAAGATTACCTGGTCCAATGGTAAGGTGTTATCATCTCTCCCCAGATCCACTTCCTCATCAACAATTGACATGCCTCGTGCAGCTGCATGAGATTCCTCGGGCGGTGGTTGTCGACTGTCATCTTGCCTCGGCCCAGTTACCTCTTCCTGCATGCTGCTGCTAGTTATCGTGCGATTCGTCAACATCCTTCCCGCTCCTGAAGTGCAAGCCATCGGGCACAACGCGCGGTGAGCCGAGTATCGTCCCTACCTACGTCAGCAAATACAAAGAACACCTTACTTTGACCTGTTTTTTACAAACGAAAAGTTCAAACAATAAGAGGAAAAAGGTCGACTAACACCACAATTACTACTACTCCGACTATCAGGTGGGTTCCGCCTATCTACCCTACTTTGACCTTATGGTGAATCTGTGGCAGACTGTACTACTTCGTCTCTATTACTCCGTACGACGTCGCTTTCAGTACCCGATCCATGCATTTAAGTTAGTTTGTCCCTTATTCTATATGCTCCAAATCATTAATCTTATGCACGTGATGCTTAAAAACGTACGACACGCAACCCCAAGGATCGAATCAAGCTTTTACAAACTCCATTTTCTCCAAGTATAATCATAACCATCCTTCCCGGGGTTCTCCTTATGACCTTTCCGATGACCTATGATACATCGCCGGGCAAAACTCCACACGGTTAACAGCTTATTGCACGAGGAGACGTCTAAAACGCAATTTTTTTGTAATTTCGAACACTCAACAACTTACTTAATCACTAAAATTCACTCAACCATCGAAAACAAGTAGTCATCCTTTCAGCAGATTCTCTCCCTAGCTTCTAACCCAAACTGTTAGTCGCCGGTGAGCTTATGAAGATTCTCTGCCGATCAAACTGTTGGTGGGCGAAAAAACGAGAGCTCTACTACGCTTGGTGAAGACGTTGTTACTGCTGTAACTTTACACACATAGTAAATAACTTAAAACAATAATCATTTCGGCCAACGAAGTTCATTTTAGCTTCAACTACAACACATTAACGTGTACTTAGGAGCTTTTTATCGTCCCTGAAGGCCTTGTAGGAAAGGTATCCGGAGATCTTAGTCGGATCCCCTTAGTCGGCACTATAATGTAGATGCATTTTACTACAAACTACATCCAAAGGATAGAAACCTTCTACTCATGCAAATGAAAGTAAAGACTCAACAATGGACACAAGATATACGTGGTTCGGTATGATTACCTACGTCCACGAGGGTGAAAGGGTGAATGTTATTACTTCAAAATGTTACAAAGGTGTTGCTCTTAACCCCAAACTCACTTACACGATTAACTCACTTCTCACTTTCTTCTTCTTCCTTGGTGTGATATCAAGTCTCTCTCCTCCCAAAAATTACAACCTACCTCTCTTGGATATAAGTTCCTCTATTTATAGGAAGGGTTACATACAACCATACTAAGGTGTTGTTCACATTACATCTAATCTGAAGTTCTGTGGTCGGGCCAGCTTATGTCGTCCTTTCTTCTGTGCATGTGGCCGATGTATTTTAATTCCTTCTCCTGTCTCTCGTCCGAGCTGATTCCTTCTAGTGTTCTTATGGCACGATGTCACCCTTCTCGTCTATCGCCCTTGACGTTGACCGATGTGATACGTATCTTCTTATCCATTTGACTATCGCTCCTCATTTAACCCACCGCGTCTTGTCTTATCAGCTCTGTTAGCAGCCTGGAGTCGAGTCTTGTCCGACAGTTGCAGAGCAATCATGCCCGATCCACGTGGCTTCTTAAATCTCGCGCCCGACGGTCTTTATTCTATGCTTCTCGTCTCTTCATTCCTGGGTGTATCATAACTTAAGATGTTGCCACCTAGCCCTGTGGATAATTTACACCTACAACAAGTATTACATAGATGTAATTCCAAAATAGATGGTAATAAATAAATTAGGACCGGATAGGGCATCCAGATCAAATAAAATTCATATGTAGATTCGTAATAATAAATAAATCGGACTAAGGAACTCTTATATGAACAACATATACAACAACTCTGATGCATACTATGAAACTGAAATGTTACAAGTCCAACTAAACATCCAAACACATTAATTAACATCCATTATGGCTACTGACATTTGAAGACATGCCGACACACTGGTGACAAAATAAGGCTTTGTATGTAAACCAATAAAACAACCAAAGAAGGTTTTGTATGTACATTAAGAGATTCACCCTTCTATTGGGTTGATTATCAACCCATACAGCAAGCCAAAACCATGTTTCGTCACTCGGAAGTCGGAAAATGTAAAAAGAAGAGAACATACCATTGGTAATCACCCAACTTTTTTTGTTCATTTAACCTCTTCAGGATCCATACTGAGGTACTTTTTAAAGAGTCGGCGAATAAGCAAACCACAGTAAATATTCAACACCTTTCATAAGGAGCTTTTGCCTGTAACACTAATCAACAAAAGAATCAAATGAAGGCTAGTAAATTTCCTTCCTATGATAAAAAAAAACTGACATTCAAGGGTTAACACCTGCAATAACTTCTTTTGAAGTCTTAAATCCAAAACCAACTTTCTTGTAGTATTGGTTTCCTCCTTTTCCGGAGGCTTTCCCTTTTCAGATACATCGAGCTACATAAAACAAATCATACAATCAACAATAACACAAATAAACGCATCAAAACATCACTCAAATTAGAGATTTGAGTTCTTATCACCACTGGGAAACCCTAGTTGCTTCAAATAATCCTCCTCTGGATGTATAGATCAAAAATTATAAATCAATAGTCAATTTATAGGATGTACAAATTAGAACAGAAAATTAACACTTTGAATAAGTTAACATGAACTTTTAATAAACTTAGAATGCAGAGGTTCTTGCAGTTAAATGTGAACAATGAAACAGAATCCACAGAACATATATCTTAACATGGTCAAAAAAAATTCAAGAATTTCAATGCGCTTTAACCTCATATATCGATTTTCTATCGTACTACAAGATATCATCATTCACCATGTAGCCACATTACATTAACATTTTAAGTAAGACCTCAGCAAGCTAAACTCGAACTGCAAAGTCCTTACATACACTAACTTCAATCTAACAATGACAGTATGTGGGTAGTAGATCATTAACAGCCTTACCTTCACTGTAGGATTACTTCACTATATTCTCCTTGACCTAGTCCAGTACTGCAACCATCCAAGTTCAATTTGGGTAGCTTTGAAGGATTACTAACAGGACCAGGAAATGTCTAATCAATCAAGCAAAAAATACACAAAATTAGAATCAGCAATGAAACCAATCAATCACATATATTGAAAATATTGAAATACTTTGCAAGGTCCATACCAGATCCACCCATCCGGTTTATCGCACGGATCATCAAGCCATTAAAAATACAGATTTTTCCACATAACAACAAAAATATAAATCTCAATTTAAATAAGAAATTACCCATTAAAGAAAAAACAAAAATTCCGAATCAAAATCAATGAATCAATTTAAAATCAAAAACCCCAAATTCGATAACCCCTCAAAATAAAACAGTAGGATCGAGCCATAAAGGGTTTTCAAATATGAGATTAATTATCGGGGATGTTTAGGGTTTATTTTTGGAAAGCTTAGGTTTTTTTCTTTCTGAGTTCAGTTAAGGAAATGGTGAGATGAAGAAGCATGGATCAAACATGAGGGTAAATCCCAATCTCTGAGGTTATTTCTCTCTCTGCTTTGGGGTAGAAATGGTGAGAGAGAAGGAGAAAAGAGAGACGAGATGAAAGCGGCGAATAGATAGAGAAAGAGGTGAGGGTTTTCTCTTTCTTCTCTGGACTTTGGAGTAGAGATAAGGTTGACGATAAATATTTACACGTGGAATATCACCAAGAATACTATGTTACTCGAATGTTGTTGTCTTAGTCAACGATTTTTTTAACATAACGATACTTTGACTTTAGTCAACGACACTTTCCATAATTTGTTGGATCGGGATATTTTATTTGTGTCGTTTCATTATGTCTTAGATAACTCATTTTCCACTAGTGTGTTTTAGACACCTATCAAGTTATTAAAAGAGTGAAAAACTTTGTCATATTTTTGTTCAAGGCATGTATCATTACTACACATGAGTATTTGATTATATGTATTGATAAAATAATTAACAAAAATAATAATTTTTAGAATATTCGGTCCAAGAAACTAAACCGGAAGACAAATGATAAAGCTACATAAAACACCAATAAGTATATAACGGGAAAAATGATAAATTTCAATCATTAGGATTTGATTTGAATGTGAACATAAGATTTCAATATTTTTAACAGTTTTGAAAATAAAATAGGTTTAGGTCGAAAAGAGAATAAGGCTAATAGAGTTTGGATAGGTTTAAGTTTGACCATAGTCAAGATCAAAGGGTTTCCTGGACCTTCCTTGTAATTTTAAAGAGTCTGTCTCAATAATTTAAAATCCCGTTTTTCAATAAATCCCTCATCAAATCTAATTTTTCATTTATATAAACAAAAAGTTTCACTTTATTCTGGTTGTTATCATGCCAATTGCACGTCATATCTACAAAATATATTTTTTTGCTCTTCCAATGGTATTTGTTAACTATGTTGTCTCGTCTAACAGAAAAAATATCTTAAAAAAATCAATAGGTAACTGTTAATTAAAAGTTATATTTTTATTATCGTTTTATTTATTTATTTTATTCGATGAGCTAGATATTAAATTTCAAATGTTGTATAATTACTAACAAAATGAAAATTTTGTACTAAAAAGTCATATAAAGAGTCTTTTTTTTTTTTTTTTTTTTTTTTTTAAGAAAACTGCATTTAGTAGGTCCAAACTTCTTATAGGTAGGTCATACCAAAGGATGTTTAAGGGATACCTCGAACATACATATCAAGCTTATTTTACAGTGTGAGAAAGGAGTGTTTGATACTTGAAGTTGATTTTCGGGTCTACTCATACCAATTTGGATCCAAAATCATAACTCATCGCTTTTTTCTTCTTCTTCTTCATGGGGTTACTGAATGTAGCTAGACGATGAAGATCTTTATCAGTAATACCCAAAATCAAATTGCTCAAATCAAGCTGATATCTAAAAGTATGAATTGAAGAAACTCAGTGGTAATCAAACCCTAGAAAGAAATAAGAGAAAGATAAGATAACAAACAAGATTGATTGTAGTGGATGCCCAAAATCAAACCCTAGGAGAAATAGAGTGCATGGTGCCCCAAAATGTTCAGCATGAGTGCTAATATCATTTAAGAGTCTGGACTGGGCCCTTCTTAATAGAAGGAGAAATGAATACATTTTGACATGGAAATTTCATCAATTCATGTCGTCAAATCAAATTCTTGCTTATTGTTTTCATTATGTAAACGTTCATTTCATAATTCTCTATAAAACAAAAATAAAAAATACACATAAATAGCAAGGATTAATTGGGGGCCGGACTTATTAATTGGGGGCCTGGAAAAATTTATACCCACACCCAAAATTTTAGGGGCTTCCAAAATGAAGTTGAAAGTACTATTTTACCTTTCCCCTAAAATTAACCCTAAAATCCTATTAACCTTAAACCCACCTCCCCATTTCATTCATCCCAACCGACCCTTCTTCTCTTCTTCTCCTCTCCCCCTCCCTCTATCATTTCCTCCGTTAACGACCATTTATTAAAAAATAATAATTAGGGTTTGAATCGTAGAAATTTATTTCTCAGAATGGGAGTCGTTAATCATCCCGTTTGAATGTCTAACGATTTTTCATCTTTGCTTAACGATTTTTCATCTTTGGTTAACGATATTTGATCTGCATGTTGGATTTTGGAGAAATCGTCAACCATTAGGGTTGCGGAGAAAAAGATTCCTGCTGTAGTAATTTTTTTTGTAGGTTAGGTTCATTAATGTTTTATTAGGGTCGTCATTAAGCTTGTGACACCACTCTATTCAAATAAATGAATGAGTCGTCCACATAATAGGGAAAATATGCTTGAATCGTTAAAATCATTGTTTGGGGTCGTTAACATTTCTTCATTTGAAAATCATTGTTTGGGGTCGTTAATGTTTTATTAGGGTCGTTAACATTTCTTCATTTGAACATAGGGTCATTAATATTTCTTCATGGTAAATAGGGTCGTTAATAGAGCTCTTCTTTCCTCATGATCTTATTTAATAAATGTGATACTAATCTTGTGATCCCAGGTGCGACATGTGTAACGAGCTTGACCTTATACCCAATATTAACGTTTCTGAAACGCCAAGATAAAAAAAGTGGCGAGATCAGAGTTCCTTGAGCTGCTTCTTGTACTGATTACTAGGTAAATAGGGTCGTTAACATTTCTTCATTTAATAGGGTCGTTAATGTTTTATAAACTTAATGACGATTTTTCATAAGTCAACATCAGAGTCGTTAATTTTTTATAAACTTAATGACGATTTTTCATATTGCGAATTAGGGTCATTTACTGATGTGCCAATTAACTAATGACTATTAAGGGTCGTCAGTTTCTTATATTCCCGACCAAACCATCATCACTCTGAGTAGTTGCACGGTGTCCATGAATCGACCACTTGGAGTACCATTCTTGCAATTTGAAGAGTATAGGAAGTTTACCTGATTGATTTTAGCTCCGGGTTCTTCATATGGAGAATTGGTTCCTTCATTTTGAGCAATAGGATCTTCATTTGCATCATTTATCAAAGCTTCCTCTATTAACATCTCTTCATCAAACATACAATCCATAAGATTAGATGATACAATCTCACCATCAACACAATCATTTACGTTGGTTGAATCTTCACTTAACTCATTTCCTCCACTATAATCACTCATTTCCAATAACCAAAATTTTCCACAAAACTCACTTTTTTCCTCTCTATCAAACCCAATTTTTTTTTCCTATAAACTCAGAATTTACCCAAAATCTGATTTAATCTAACTTAAAAGATTAACAACTAATCTAACTTAATCTACTAAATTAACATTAATTATTTTAGGGGGTAGTTTAGGAATTTTGAAAAATTTGGATAGGGGGTAGCACCAAAGTGCTATTGGGAGACCAACTGGTCAGGCCCCCAATTAATAAGTCTGGCCCCCAATTAATCCTTGATAAATAGTTGTATACATTATATGCAAAAACTAAAGGAATTCAAAATAAAAGTAAAAGAGTATTCCTTTCATGAAAGAGTCCATGAATTATAAGACTTCTTGTGTTTATAATAATATATTATTTTAACGATAAAGGAAGACAACCTTTGAAGAGATATCAAAGGTCCAAAAAAAAAAGTGTAAGCAAAAGATCACTTTCCGCCTGAGCAATTTCCAAGTAGCGAGGTTGGAAAATGATATTGTACTTGTTGGACCCATCATGGTTTGGTACGCTGGTGCAGTTTTCTTTAATGATATATGGTTATCATGATTTTTTTGTAGGTTCTATTTTTATTTGATGTTTGCAAGCAAATTTGAATGTTAAAAATATGGCTTTGTTAAATTTGTTGATGGGAACTTGGAAAGATATGTGAGACGTTTACTCCCAGTGGATTACCAAGTTAGACTTGGTATTATGGCAGCTGGATCCTCTGGTCTTCCTCAGTTTAGGCAGCGTGTGTTTGTACGGAGAGCGCAAATTGGAAAAAATAAATTTTACTATGATTACTAATTATTGAGTGATTTTCCTTCTTTATTTTCTCTTCGTTTATTTGTTTATATCTTGATTTGTTGTCTTTTTTTTTTGTAGAAAATTTCTTCTTACCCCTATCCCACGCATGAGTTTGTTGTAAGGGGTGGTATCCCTATTGAATTTGAGGTAAAAATTGTAACTCTCAGATGTTTTTTCTGGATATAGACTTGGTACTGAAACTATTTTCATTTTTGGAACAATTAATATCTTGTTGTCTAAGATAAGTTCACTAAACCGAACTAGAGGATCGTTTATTCCTCAAAGATGCCTTCACTGACTTGCTGAAGTCTGTTTACTTCTTTCGATTAATAACATTTTTTTGCATTATGAAGTGATATCTAAATTTTTTCTTAACTATGTTGTAAATATAGTTGGACGATAACAATTTTGTATCATGTTATATTTTCAGGTTCACAACGCTAAAGCGCTTAATGAAATTTCATATACACAAGACCCTATATCAAATTTTCATACGCATATTAGGATGAACAAATAAGTTTAGTAAAGAAATCTACATGTGCTTTTAATTGTACAAATGATTATGTTCACCATATCTGCATGAACCTTCAATTCGAATAACTTATATTGTTAGTAATAATGGTGATATTGGTAGGTAGTTTTTTACGAGCATGTGTTAGGATTACTTATTTATCTTATATTGTTTGACTTCTAGATAAATCGATTATGAGGTACTCATTTTCGTGGGTTTCAATTTGGATTATTGCTTGATGAATTTTTTGTTTCCAAATTGAATTTGCCTTTGTTGTGAAATTCTTCTAGGTATTACGAGTTCACATAAGACTCGAGACTTTTTATTATTCAATGGTAGTTACTCGCGAAACTCTTATGATAAGAACTTAATTTTGTTTATTGCAACCTTCAATTGCTTTCATAAGTTAACTTCCAATGCCGAGTTTTGTGAGCGGGAGAGAATATGTTAAGAAGATCTAGACTTGGGTACACAATTGTGCTCTGGTCTTTTGCATGCAACATATCTTTTTAGGCTCTCCATCTTTATCCCCATCAATAATATTGCATGAAATTTGAGTTTGAATCATTGTAACTCCAACATGCATCGCTATTAAGTTCTAGAGTTACTATATTCAGATGGTGCTCTAGTTAGTGATACTAATTGAATAAACGCTAGTAAAGAAACTCATCAAGTGTATAATGTGTTGAGTATTTCTTGAGTGTATAAGATTAACATATATATAGTTATTTATGTTAATGATGGAAGCATTAGCTGAGTAGCGAGCATATAAAAGGAGAGGGTATCTAGTATACCACCAACTTTTTCGCTCATGAACATGTATCGATAATTGCTTGTATAATCAATAAGTATAATTCAACAGAAAAGATCCTTGTGCCTAATTATAAAACAAGGTCAACCTAATATGTACCGTAAATGTACACGAATTGAATTCCAATAAGAGAAAATATTGTAATATATATTTAAAAACACGAAATCACAAGAATGGGTCTTGTATGTTCTATACAGTTTGAGCTGAACTATCTAGGTTGATTAACATACTACTTGTGATACTTCAATTATAAAGATACGCAATATAATACGGAAAGGAAATAACACAAGATACCAAAAATTTGGTTAATGAGAAACTACAATCTTGTAGAAAAATCCCGGGACCTCATCCAGCTTGAACACTGCATTGTATTAAACCACTACAAACACTAGCCTACTATCAGACTTCGGAATGGAATGTTGTTGAGACCAAATCGACGCTCAAAGCAACTTAGCTTCAGTCGTGCTCCATACATCTCTTGGATCTTGCAAGACCCTAGCACTTGATTCCCATAGCTAGTGTGTTTTACAAACCTATGAGTTTCTTTAGCCTAGGTGAAGATTTTTACCTAATACGCCTCTAACATGTAGCGTACTGCTTTTCTTCAGAAAGATATGCAATCAAGGTAAAAAAAATTGATTATAAGGGGATCTTCAAGGTAAATAAGATACCAAACAACCTAAAAAATTAGGATAATTTATTCCCTTTAAAAGGTTATAGAGATGCCTAATTGATTCTACCTCACAAGATCAATCTAAGAAAACATATGATTATAGAATGAGAAAGTTTGAGACGAAGAAAACTTTGTAATTTCTATCAATCTTATTCTCTAATTGATTGATACGTGTCGTGGGTGCAACAAACTAGTGATTTTTTTCCCACTCAATCAATGAATAATATAATAATAGTCAAGTTCGTTCCCACGAAAAACAGGGAGATTTAGCTGTCAAGAGTGTCACAAGGGAGTTTTGTTTTAGATTTATAAAATGAATAAATAAGAAAGCAATAGAGAGAGATATGATCGAGGAATCCTTTTGGTTATTAACCGTTATCAAGTTATTATATTCACCCATTCATACGATTAATCACATATTATTACCAATCGTGTAATAACAACTAAATCAGTATTATCACCTAAAATTCCTTATATGACTGAATACAAAAGCTCACCAATACTAAATTATATTCTTTTAAACTACCTAGTAGTAGCTACTCAAGGTGTAATTTGGTCGAATGGTTTATATTTGTAAATTTATATATTGATCCCAGTTGTTAGGCTCTTAGTTCAAGGTCCACGTTCTAATGTTGTCTATACACGCAATTACTCCATATAATCCTTCTGTAAGTTCTTGTGATATTTACTTGTCTAAAAGTTATTCGATGATTATTTATCTCCTAACTCAATACTATCATTAGATCAAATAAAAAAAATCAATTCAGTTGGCCACCTAAACAATCAATCAATCAATCATAGACATCATCATTTATATAGTATAAACAAGAAATAATCATGTGACGAAGTTCAAAATAGATTCATATAATAACTCAAATCATGTATAGAACTCATAATTCATCCCAATCAATAAAAAGTTTAGATACTCATGGGATTAGTGAAACCCATGCGATACATATGATAAAATAGAAGAAAAAAAAAGTTTAAGTGACGAAAATTGCTCCAAAACCCTAACTTTTATTCTCTTGTGTTTTCTCTCCCAAAAGCTTGATAAAATATTAAAGATTAAAAGAAAAGATTTGGAGTGTCCCTTAAATATATGCACACGTATTGATGTGCCCGTGCGCCAAATCCCAGTCAAAAATAATATAGCAAATTGCCCAAAATACACAAATCTCCTTTTATTGCTAATAAGGGCTCTATGACTTTATGCTTTGTGTGATTATTTAAAACTTCTTAAGGTTGAAGAACTTTTATAGAAACAAAAGTCTAAGAATCAGTGGTTAAAGGAAAGGGACTTGAACACTAGATTTTTTCATACCTCCACTCTGATACGTGGGGGAAAAATCGCATTTGTATGTTGAAAACTGAAAATGATGATTGGCTTGATCAAGATGAGGACCTTGAACATCATAGTCTCTCATTTTGAATCTTTGTTTAATCAATATGTGAATATTACTGACTACATACAAGATCTTAAATCCCCTTTCCCTGCTATTTTGACCCATGAGGACAATCAGTTCTTGATTAAAATAGTAGCCGAATCTAAAACCAAAGTTGCTATGGACCAAATGGAACCTATGAAGGCTCCTGGCTTTGATGGCCTCCAAGGTTTTTTCAATAAAAAAATATTGAGACTTTGTAGGACCTAATGTTATATCCATGGTTACTTATTTCTTTCTTGATGGTCAATTGCATCCTAAATTCAATTGTACTTTCATTGTTTTAATTCCTAAACGCAAATGGCCTACCACTGTCGAGGAATATGACCTGTTAGTTTATGCAACCTTGCTATGAAAATAATCACTAAAGTTTTGGATAATCGTTTATGCCCCTTGTTGAGTAGAATTATTAGTCCCTCCCAACATGCTTTTGTTCGTAATACTATGTCTATTTTCGATTTTATTCTACTAAACAGTGAAATTTTCAATTCTGTTAGAAAGAAGAAGAAAATGCTTAAAATGGTGGATGGATTTGAAACTAGATTTTAATAAAGCTTATAACATACTCAAGGTAGTTAATATCGCGTATCGGTGTCGTATCGGCCGGGTCCTATACACCTAAACAAATGATAATATCTGTATTTACAGGCGATACATCATTTAATATAGAATTTCAAATAATTATAAAACCATAGTAAAAAATAATAAGAATCATACACATATCTCAAATTTCCAAAATACAAGGTGGTTTATTAGAGCTTCTCCAATGGTCATTGTGTGTGTTTCCTATGTGGAAACACAAATAAGACATCCTCAATCTATTTGTCCTTAAAATTAGGGAGAGAAAAAAATCCATCTCCAACAGTATTGCATGTAACATTTTCTTTTAATTAGTATATAAATTTTATTTTTCATAATTAAGATTTTATTAGAGCTAAAAATAGTTAGTTAATATATTAAAGTCAATCCAATTAAGTAAAAGTTGATTAGAATGGTAGACATTGTCAAGGGGAATGTCTAAAACTAGACATTCACCCTGACATTGTCTACCCAAAGTCATCTATACATTGGTTTAAGACATCATGGTTGGAGAATGATTTTAGAAAAAATGGATGTGTATCCTAGGTGGATTTTGATATTTATCTCCACACACATGCCATTGGAGAAGCTTTTAGCCAACGTTGTGATTGTTGTCACATTATGCCAGTAAATCTTTTTTTTTTATCCTTCATATTTATCTGCCTTGCAATCAAAACATGGTTTCCATCTTATATCCTACCATATACTCATTGATTTTATATATTATAAATATACTAGGGCTTTTTACCTTCTCCATTTGACATTGTACTTGTCTGTAAAGACTAGATGCATGTTGATGAAAAATTTATACACGAAACCGATATTATCGGTGTACAAGTAAAACCAATATATTGGTCTGTACTGGCCTGTACAACCGATAATATCATTTCGTCTTTGTATCGCCGATATTTTCGATATCGTATAGGTATTTTCCGATATCTGATAAAAACATGTAAAATCGGCCCGTACAACCGATAGTGACTACACTTAATTGAGATTTTTTGCTTCATATTTTTTCATTATCTTAGTTTTAGTCCATAATGGATCAGATGGATATCTGCGTGTATTAAGTCTTTTCTTTTTCCAGGTTCTTATTAACTGGTGTCCGAACACTACCTTTTTACCTTGTAAATGAGGCACCACTTTACTTAAAGCTACAATAAACCCAGTTTCTAAGGGAAGTTCAATTCCTATGGTAATCACCATTTTTTTTTTTTTTTTGCAAGCCACGTGGATGAACAAACATGATTTTTCACTATGGACAATAAAACAAAATGAACAAATTTGATTTTTTAGGGTCCCACTACAATTTTTTTTCTATATAAAATCATTTGTAGGATAGAGTTAGAGTTTAAAATATTGGATTTAGGTGAAATAAAATAGGATAAGATAAGATAGAGAGTAGTAAAATAATTTTTGGGAAACTCACTTTGCAGTGAGCGGTTTTGAAAGATCAACTGGTTGTCGAATAAAATCCTCCTGCGGATTTTGTTAGCCCGCGCAGTTTTAAATGTGGCGCGTCTCTTACTGGCCCGCAGTGAACAAACCATCAAATTTATTGGTTTGGCCATCCGTTTTTCATGTTTGTTGAGTCCATTATGGGAGCAAAATTAATATAGTTTCTTTTCTAATCATCTCATGTGTGGTTTTGAAGCTTCATCAAAGGTAATCAAAATTTATAGGAATTGCTCCAATCATCTCATGTGTGGTTTTGAAGCTTCCATCAAAGGTAATCAAAATTTTGAGAAAACACAAAAGCTCAACACTCAAAAGTTCAAACTATATAATTCCGCCCCACAGTTTCTGTATCAACTAAAGCGTAACAATAGCAGAATTGTGGTGGGCGGACGAAAAAAATGAGTCCTGAAGTCTGGAGCGTCCATCCAGGACATATTATTAGAGCATCTCCAATGCAAGGGGTGAAGGTCTTAAAATAGCATGACACGTAGGATTTAAGATCTTCCCCACCAAGTTTTCATCTCCAACACAAAGGTAAAGGTCATAGAGATAGATGACATGGCTAAGTGGGGGTAATGGAGAAAGTAAAAATAAGACTTTCTTCATGACCTTGGGTCTTAGGTCCACATCATTACTTTGTCTCTAAATTCAAATAAAAAGGTTGTGGGTAAGACCTTGAAGATTGGAGATGGATTTTAGGTCAAAATTTTTATCTTTACTTATTTTTGTCTTTCACCAAATAACCCACTAAAAACAGGTGATAACAAGACTTCCACCTAGAATGACCTTGACCATTTTGCATTGGAGATACAAAAAAAACAGAAAAAGAAAAAAAAAAACATCAGCGAAACCAAGACTTCTCTCTCTATGCTTCAAAAAAAAAAGACTTCTCTCTCAACAACAAGAACAGTTGGAAAATATTTTTAGAAACAAATTAGAAAGAAACCCATTACTTTCCCGCTGGATCTCTCCTAAACTCTTCTCCTCAACGGAGAAAAATACAATTTGCCCTAATTTGTTTCCCGAGTTGGGCAGATCAGCTTCCTTCATCTGCATCCATGGCTACGGTAAGAGATCTCATCATTTTTTTTTATCTCAAATCTTTACTACATTAACAACTGAATACGATGACACGAAAAAACCAGATCTATCGTCAAATTTGAAGTAATTCATTTGTTAATAGCTTCAATTATTACGTAATTCTGTATGTTGGATGATATACCAAGAAGAAGAAGAAGAAGAATTAGTGTTGTGTAGTTAGGTTTTTGAGTTCAACGCACGAGAATAAGTTCATTTCATTGTCATTTCAATTCGTCATTTTTTTTGAAGCAGTAGAAATAGCGATATACGATTCATTCTATTCGTCCACTTTTTCCTACTTCCATTTGATTTTGTAGATATCTAATCAGCATCCAAACTGGCATAAGCATATTTAATAGTTAGGGTTGGAATTATTCAGCTTTAATGGTTGTAATGACCACGCCCACAGAAACTGAACTTCACTAACTCTCGTATTAGTAGGATCAATAGTTACTTGAGCTTATCATACGAACTATGTGTTTAATGTTCACCAAATTTCATTATTAACTTGTAATTGGATACTTCTTGACATTAGGGATGAAAGTATTAGGTTCAATTTGACATTGATAACGGATGTATGATATGGTTGCCACATCTTGTTAGGATGCTTCGGGGACAACACTTATGGATCTTATCACTTCAGATCCTTCGTCTGCCCCCGCATCTACGTCATCAACAACGCCATCCATCCTTGGGAAGCCGGCTCAGAAGCCAGTGCCAACAGAAAAGAGGTCTAAAAGGGGCACCTTGATGCAGATACAAAGCGATACCATGGCAGTTGCCAAAGCTTTAAATCCTGTGAGAACAAATATGACAAGCAAACAGAAGAGAAAGGTATTTGCATTTGCAATTGCAAGCTCTTTATTGACCCCTGAAATTCCATTCCGTCATTGTTGAGTTCTGTTTATTTTGCCACAAGTCCTTGACATAGGAGTTCCCGATTTTGTGTCGTATATTATGTTTGCATTGTCAAACAATTATTTCTTTTTGCAGCCGGTTTCATATGCACAGCTTGCTAGGAGTATTCATGAACTTGCCGCTTCATCAGATCAGGTAAGGGTGGTCGTTTTTCATTTATAATATTTTTATCTATTAGAAGTATGCTATTATCTCTAGTTGCTCATTTTGTTTCATCCACACTTCTCTACGAACTTTAATCTGTCACCTTTCTTGAATTTGTTCTGTAGAAAAGCTCCCAGAAGCAGTTAGTGCATCATGTGTTCCCCAAACTTGCTGTATATAACTCAGTGGACCCTTCTGTAGCACCATCTCTTCTCATGGTAATCTCTCTCTCTCTCTCCCTCTCCCTCTATGTCTCATTGCTGTTAGTTTTCACATATTTGGCTTGAACAGTAACAGTTTATCCTTTTGTCTTTGCTAAAGATCTAACTGGGTCAAACATTTTTGTTGTGTCTTATCTGTGTGCTATAGTAGACATGGCTTGTTATAATGGTTGAATTGAATTGAAGGCAGATGTTTATGATAGACCCGGCATCTAAGCCTACTGGGTTGTAGGCATTGAAGCTTTTCTTCTGCCCAAGAACTTATCCTTTATGTTATCATGTTTTCTTCCTTAACAATGTATAATTATACTAGTTGGTGTGATGTATCTTCTCAATTGCTTACAAATTTTGCTAACACATTGTAGCGAGCCTAGAAACCAGTGAGAGCTGGCTCATCCAAACCTTGTCCTTTGGAAGTGTTTCCTTGAGAAGTTTATACTCAGAACTTATTTTCATCTTCTTTCAAACCAATTCAGAACTTGAAAATCTATAAAGTTCTGTTATCATGAATGGGCCATTATATTTTAACAATGCATACACATATATTTCTAAGGAGTGGATCAGGTGGGCTTATGTACTATTTTTATTTTGCAGCTTGATCAGCAGTGTGAGGATAGAAATGTTCTACGCTATGTTTATTACTACTTGGCGAGGATTTTATCAGATACTGGTTCACAGGGTTTAAGCGCAGGTGGTGGGATTCCTACACCAAACTGGGATGCCCTTGCGGACATTGATGCTGGTGGTGGGGTTACTAGAGCAGATGTTGTACCTCGAATTGTGAATCAGCTTACGACAGAGTCATTAAATGAAGACGTTGAATGTAAAGTGATTCCTGGATCAAATTAAACCTAACTTTCTGCCTTTTATACTTGATATTATGCTGGGTCATGTTTTAATAGATATTCCTCTGTTGATTTCTCTATTTGACTTGTGTTTGTGTATCTTTTGCAGTTCATGCTCGAAGAATTGCTGCTTTGAAGGCCCTCACGTACGCACCATCAAGCAGCACCGAGATTTTGACCCAATTATATGAAATTGTGTTTGGTATCCTTGAGAAGGTTTTTTCCTAAACTCCGTGTCAGTGGTCTGTTGGAACAAGTGTATATGAAATTTCTTCGCTTAAACTAGTTGACACAGACCAGAATTTGCTTGGTAGTTTCTTCTGCAGGGGAATTCATTTTCTGTAAACTATATACGATTAACGCTTTGTATCTATGCTTATTGAACCCAGGTTGGTGATACAAAACAAAAGAGAAAGAAGGGAATATTTGGTACAAAAGGTGGTGATAAAGAGGTAACTGGTTACATGTGAATGCCAAAGGAAAAATAATATATTAATTTAATGTCGACATGCAGTTCCCATTGCAAGCAGTTGGCTTGTTGTTGAGGGTTGGTCACACATCAAGTAAAAATATATATATGTTTTTTTTTACCAAATAGTTTTTTTAGCAGCAGAATTAGATATCAATTCTTCTCTAAGTTTTTCTTCCATGCCCTGAGTAATTTTTTTAGTTTATATGTTGTTTGGAATGTCGATTTCTACTTAAATGTTTGTTCCTACACAAGTTCGGGAAGCAAGTAATTTTACCAATAATTATGTTAGTGTTCGAGAATATTATGTCGATTTGTTTTCAAGGTTTCTTATCAGAAATACCTGGTACATGCTCAGGATTTTGCAGTTATTGCTGTCTTTTCCCTCTCTTGTAACACGTCGTGGAATTTGTATCAGTTCTAATGGGAATATTTTGTAATCCTTGTGAAACCATTTTACACAAATAGTTCTTCTATTTGTGCAACTAAGTGCAATTTTTGAAGCATCCTAATCCCCTACTGCTTCAAAGAGAATTAGCGAAATTATTAATGACCTTATGAACTCTTACAGTTTGTTATACGGAGTAATCTGCAATACGCTGCACTCAGTGCTTTGAGAAGACTTCCTCTAGACCCTGGGAATCCAGCTTTCCTTCACCGTGCTGTACAGGGGTAAGCAATATATACGCAACTTTCTTTTTCTTTTGAATTTAAGTGCTCATGTTTTGCGAGTCTTAACTTTTTAGTGGTTCCTGATGGAGAATGCCTAAACCTAATTGTTGCACTCTTCACAGTACATAAAATCTTTATGAGATATAAATTAGTTTTATTCGCTAAATGATTTTTTATTATTTTTTTTTTAATATTTTCAAGTCAGTGACGGTTGTTCCTTAGATGATTTAAAAAGGCCAAATGTTACAGCCTATTTTATGAATAAAATGTCATACGTTAATCCAACTAAGGTGATAATGCTCTGTACATCTGTGAATATGAAGCTTAAAAGTAGAAGATCTCATCATATAATTTCCTGTTACCTTGTGGAGTTCACATGCTCTTTTATTTTGAAAGAGTCAAAGAGCCTTTTATGCTCATTCTTATAGACTACCTTTGTGAATTTTATTTGTCGCTTTGATGTGGTTCTTATTATCAAACGGTATTCTTATAGTTAAGTTTCACGATTAAGTTTGACATGTGTTTAACCATCAAAGTGAATATCCTCTTACTATATATATTTTGACAAGCTTTGTTAGGAATCTACCAATTCGTCAGTATTTAGATTATCATACTCTTCTATGAAGCACCTTATCCTAAATTTTTTTCAGATCCAAAGTTAATAGCTCCAGAATCGTTCAGCTTTCATGGTGGTGTAACTTGTACTCAGCCATATCCAAATTATTCTCTTCTAGCGAGATTCTATAATCAAGTTTTTCAGTTTTTTATTTATTTTATGTGAGTAACGATTTTTTCACGGCAGCTACATTTATGTTGCACGCTTGATCTGATTTTTAGTAAACTTTAGTGGGATCTACGTGTATATTGCACTCTTTTGTCTTTAGCATGTCACTTTGAGGTTGGTTATATTTATCTTTACTGCTGCTATATTTTGGCTTCTACAGTTACATATTTAGTTTGTTAATTGAGACTCACTTGTCACTGTAGTGTATCATTTGCTGATCCAGTTGCTGTGAGGCATGCTCTGGCAATGATTTCTGAGTTGGCCACTAAAGATCCTTATTCTGTTGCGATGGCTTTGGGTAAGTTGCTTAACTCTACATATATACTAATTATTCACAGATTAGTAGGAACTTCTATTCTCGTTTGCATAATTAGATAGTCAAATTTTTTAGATTTTCAATGAAAAGAATCTGCTGGAAGGTGGGGCGAAATTGGCGGCTGAGGGGTGTAATTAGTTGGTTTCAAATATATTTCTAACAATTTCTTTTATGTTTTTTTGTGTGTGTGCAGGAAAACTTGTGCTCCCTGGAGGTATCGCTTATTCTCTTTGTTTCTTCGTGACTACCTATAATTTGTATAATGCACTCAAGGAATGAATCTAGTTTCATGTTTTCTTCTTTCCAAAGAACATCGGCACTCAGTGATGTGAATTTTGCCACTGAGACCTACTAGCCTTACCAAAAGCATGTGTATACTTGGGCAAAAGAAATGGTTCACAACAGTCATTTAGCCTGACCAATGTAGGGATAGGAAATAAATGCTAGTGATTATTTCATCAAATATTTTAATACGCTTACTATACAATTATACAACCTGTAACGCATTTCAGATTATTGTTGGCTAAGTTGTGATAAATATTATATGATTCAGGGGCTTTGCAGGATGTTCTCCATCTGCACGATGTCCTTGCTAGAGTCTCTCTTGCCAGATTGTGCCACACCATATCTAGAGCTCGTGCATTAGATGGTAAATGTAACTATATGCATCTAATTAGTAATTAGTCACATAACGTGTCAAACTGGAATATAAGGTTAATATGACCTGTACTATTATTTGCAGAGAGACCTGACATTAAATCTCAATTTGCCTCCGTGCTCTACCAACTTCTTCTGGATCCTAGTGAAAGAGTTTGTTTTGAAGCTATTCTTTGTGTATTGGGCAAATTCGATAACACTGAGAAGTATGTCGATGATCTGTTTGTAATTATTATGGCAAGAATTTTTTTTATTTCAGCAGATGAATTGGAATTGTCATGGAAGTTTCCCATATCATGTCTTCTTTGATTTTCTTAGTCTAGTAGTTTGACAAACTCAACCTTTTCTGTTTTGGTAGCACGGAAGAACGTGCTGCTGGATGGTACCGGTTGACCAGAGAAATTCTCAAGCTGCCAGAGGCACCGTCCGTGTCATCAAAGGATGGTGAGTCCAAAGATGGTCTCCCACCAAAGCCTGTCAAAGAGAAAGCTTCTCAGAAAACAAGGCGCCCACAGCCTCTTGTAAAACTTGTAATGAGAAGGTTCGTGGGTTTCACTTATGTCTTTGTTATGTTTCTGCGTTCTAATTTACATTGACGAGGTACTTGCATCATACGACTTTGAAGGGGTCTGATTTTTTATAAGCATACCGTCTCACTGGTCTTCTCAAAAGTAAAGAGTCGTAAAACTGTAAAGTTGAAATTCTCACCATTGGGTTGCTCAATATATCCAGCATTTTGTCGTTGTGCTTGATTATATTTGTTTTCTTTACAGACTTGAAAGTTCTTTTAGAAGTTTCTCGAGGCCTGTACTTCATGCTGCATCGAGAGTTGTGCAGGAGATGGGGAAGAGTCGGGCTGCTGCATTTGCATTAGGCATCCAAGACATCGACGAAGGAGCACATCTGAATGAAAGTGTAGAGTACATTGATGAGGATATCAATCCACTAGCTGAAGGTAATTTATCTTATTGTGCAAGTGTACTGCCGTTACATTTATTCATACAATTGTATCAAACATTACTGTTCTATGATTCAGTTAATAGGTTTATCTTTTGTGACTTGGTCTAGCACACTTGCATAATACAAGAGAAGATAAAAAGGACTGTCGGGGTGATTCTTAGTGTTCCCTTTCTGGACTAGCGAAGTTCGATACTCAGCCAGTCATACCCACCATCTTGTTTGTTATGTCATTCCACTGAGCTTGTTTCATATGCTACTGTTGTTTCTATAACTTTTATCCTCTAGGTTCATTTTCTCTGATAGGAAATAGTAAGCCGTTCATTTATTTTGAATTAGAGAACCACTTATTTATTGATGTATACCAATTAACACATAGAGACTTGCACTAATGCACTTTGTCATACTTGTTGGATATTGGCTCGATTTTTAGGAAACATCAGTTTGATTTCCTAAATCAGTCTTTGACTGATTTTTTAGAATTGTGTTTAGACTTCTATCTAAACAAGGGTTTCCTATCTTAGCTAGTTTAGGTTTCCTAAACTAGAGTAAAGCTTGGTTTCCTAATCGAAGTATTGTAAGCCTATAAATAAAGGCATAACCTTAGGTTATAGGTATCTACATCATCTGATCAGTCTTGTCTAAACCCTTAGGTTGTAGACACCTATCTCCTCACAAAGAAGAAAAGTTATCTCTTCATTAGCAAGATGTAGATCCTCTCATAGCTTTAGGGCTGAGAGAGTTGGGAGAGAGATGAAGGTGAGTTGAGAATGTGAAGAAGAAGAAGGGGGGGTGTTAAGTGTCATGTGCATCGTGCATTCTCTGATATATGAATGAAGTGAATTTCTGCCCGTGGACGTAGGCACATTGCTGAACCACGTAAATCTCTGTGTCTTTTGTGTTCTATGTGCATTAGCTTCCGTTGAATGTGTAGTTTTCTGTTTCTGATGCTAGATCCTGGAATGCCTTGAGGAACAATATGAACCTCTTGGCACAACAAACTGGTATCAGAGCTTAGGTCTAGGTTCTTGAAATCTAGGGTTTGCTCGTTTGAATTAGGTCAGAAACGGTATGCGAAGATATCAAAGAAGATGTCAAATTTGAACCAGAACACAAAGACAATGTGACGTTTTTTGACTGAAATTTGTGGTGAAGAATCGTGATAGTTCTGAAAACTTGTGGTGAAGGTTGGTGACAGTTTTAGAACTATGGTGCAAGGTTGTAACAGTTCCGTCAGAAAACGTGGTGCATTGGCAGTGGATTTGTGGAAGAAGTCATACTTATAGATTGAAGTAAAAGTCTGGAATATGCATCAATAGGCATGTTGCAAAATCAAGTTATGCCGGTTGGAAGATCAGAGTTACCTTGGAATTCAGAAAATCATTGTGTAGCCTCATGTGAAGAATCTTGGAGACAAGGTCATTTCAATTGCATCAAGTTGAAGAGGTGGATTTTCTGATTTGACAAGCACCGTTTGAAGTATCAATTACTCATAAACGAATGTATTTTAAGTGTTTCATATTCGTTGGTTGTTGATTGATACACTTTCGAAGTTAAAGCTCTACTTGAAGGGGGGATTTGACGTTAGTATACTTCTTGAGGCATAAACCCTATGTATTTTGCATAGCTTCGGCTAAGTAATTCCATAACCATATTAAGTAGTTTGATAAAGGTGTTTGGTTGTTTTTGGTCTTTACCTCACTTGTTTGAGACTTTTGTGGACTATTTGGGAATACTTGTTGGTTTTCCGTTTGAATGTGCTTGTTTTGCAAGCCAAGTTGCAAAGGAACAAGAGAGTTGTGTTGGAAGTACAAGTTGAATGTTTGTACGTTGAAAGAGGTAAAGATGCAAAATTGAATCGGCAAAGATCCTTAGAATTGTTCGAAGTACCAAGGGGAACAATTGTGAATGTTACTAGTTGTCGTTAGTTCGATCATGTGTCCTCTCGACTTAATCGAAGGAATTGAAGAAGAAGTTAAACTCAAGTTTGCCTCAATTGCATGGTGTAGCGAGGATTGCAGAAACATATTAGTAGGTTTCATGTGAGAATTATCGACTATTTGAATATCTTAGTGTTGTGAGAGCACTGGTGGAAGGTTGATAAATTCTGGTGAAGAGTTTGATTTCACGAAGAAGTGCTTGAAGCAGGTGGCTATAAGCATATTGCATTATTGATGATCGATTAAAGACGCGGTAATCGGGTTTCCTATGTGGAGATATTGTGTGTGGTGGAGCTGTAGTTTCTTGTTCTGTTTTGAAGAGAAGCGATTGAAGATGAAGTTGACACAATTTTTTGGCATATGCACCTTGGGCATATGATTAAAGAAGGGTTTGTTTGAATGTGTTGAGTGTGAAACTTACTTGAAGAGTAAGCTTATGAGCATTGTGGAGGAGCAGACTTTTTCGTACCGTTGAACACCGCAAATATGGTAGGTTTTGAATCATCCATTCGAATGTTTGCAGACACCTCTTTTTTGATATTTTGTTTCTTGAGAGGAGCTGGGTGGTTTTTTTACCTTTGTTGTTTTGATGATTATTTGGCGGAGAATTAAGGTGTTTACCTTTTGAAGTCATCAAGGCGAAGAGGTGCATGACCGTGGTGGAAAAACAAACAGGTCGTGAAGATATGTTCTGCTTTTAAGGTGAAAACTTTTTGCAAGAAACAAGTATCAATGTGGCACTTCACAACTGTAAGGTACAATACTACATGTGAAGTATATAGTTAAACGAAGAAATCACAAACTATTTGAAGAATGCGGTATGTGAATTGATTTGAATTGCCTTTTGTTGTAAGGAAATGCATTGGAAAACAAGGAAGAAGTTTCAAGTTCAGGCGTGAACGTTGAAAAACGCAGATCTATTGATGGTGTGGAATTTTGAGTGCTTGAATGCTTTTCTGATTTTTAAGAGTTGGAGTTTGAAGTTGAAGATATTAAGCATTCGTTTGAAGTACTTAGGTACAACTCGAGAAGTTTGAAGTTGTTCGGTGTGTACCGAAGTTTGAAGAAGAATCTGAAATAAAAGATCATTAGATCCATTTGACTCTGTGGGGTTTAAAATTGTTTAAACGGTGGAGTATTGAAGAAGATTTTCAATGCAGTTGCAGTGATAAAAGTATTGAAGAATGGAAATATGTATTGTTGAATATGGAAGTAGAAGTGTTAGATAGTGCGCAATCTAATACGGTTGAACACTAATTCATGCAGTTAAGGCATTAAATTGAAGAACAGAATCATGCAGTTTAGGATTTTGCGAACATTGTGTGAAGGTGGAGAAAGAATCAAGCTTGGAGTAGAAAGTTCCAGTTTCGAAGATATGAAAATATCATGAATAATCACCACATGGTATACTGGAATGTGTTCACACATATGTTTTGGAAACTTACAAAAATTACATCTTTGTAAGGTATGAATTATTTCATCTTTTGAAGAGAACTTCGTTGGTATGGGGGTACACCATACATTTGCATTGATGAAATATTGAACTCCGTGTTGAAAGACGAAGTGTTGGAATTTGAAGAAGTAGGATGGAGGAAGAGCTCAAATTTGACAAGTGAAGTGGTGAGTTGAAGTCAAAGACTATATCCTACAAGTTGAGGCAAATGTGCAAAGATTTGAATCTTGCAAGTTTGAAGAATATGTGCATGTGAAAGTCTATGAAGTCGAAGACGCGTCAGGAACTCATAGATAACTGGAATTACTGAGAAATCAGCAAAGTTACGAAAGAATTGGTGATGTTTAGGATTGGCCATTTAAACTAAATCAATGACTTACGTTTGCAGCATCTTTAGGTGCATTAGTATGTTGGTGTTTTTTAAGACACAGTTGCAGCCCTATCATGGGATCGAATTTGTGAAGCACATGTTGAAGCACATTGCATCCTTAAAAGGAATTTGAAACACCATTTGGTGTGTTGGTGTCGGTTGATACATTTGAACCTTAAACAAGGATGTTGGAAGTTGTACCAGTGCAACATCTTGAGATGATTAAGTATTAAAGCATCATTAGATGATTGGAGAACTGAAGCCCTTTGAGGGATTGAAACATCTTTGGATGATTGGCACCTACGGATGAGTGAAGTATTGAAGTCCTTATGTGAAATTGAAGCATCTACGGATGATTGGCACCTCTGGGTGATTCAATTACGAAGGCATTGAAGGTGAATGTGAAATTTCATGCCAGGTGGAGAAATCAGAGAATAGTGAAGTTGAAGTTGTCCTAGAAATCTTGCCAAGGTGGAGAATTGTTGGATATTGGCTCGATTTTTAGGAAACATCAGTTTGATTTCCTAAATCAGTTTTTGACTGATTTTTTAGAATTGTGTTTAGACTTCTATCTAAACAAGGGTTTCCTATCTTAGCTAGTTTAGGTTTCCTAAACTAGAGTAAAGCTTGGTTTCCTAATCGAAGTATTGTAAGCCTATAAATAAAGGCATAACCTTAGGTTATAGGTATCTACATCATCTGATCAGTCTTGTCTAAACCCTTAGGTTGTAGACACCTATCTCCTCACAAAGAAGAAAAGTTATCTCTTCATTAGCAAGATGTAGATCCTCTCATAGCTTTAGGGCTGAGAGAGTTGGGAGAGAGATGAAGGTGAGTTGAGAATGTGAAGAAGAAGAAGGGGGGGTGTTAAGTGTCATGTGCATCGTGCATTCTCTGATATATGAATGAAGTGAATTTCTGCCCGTGGACGTAGGCACATTGCTGAACCACGTAAATCTCTGTGTCTTTTGTGTTCTATGTGCATTAGCTTCCGTTGAATGTGTAGTTTTCTGTTTCTGATGCTAGATCCTGGAATGCCTTGAGGAACAATATGAACCTCTCGGCACAACAATATTTGAGAATACTTGGGCCAGCAACCATGTCGTCAGAAAAAAAACCCTCCATTTATCAGAGACTTAATTGGGAAATGTAATCACTAATTAGTCTCTGCACTTACTGTTACTTGTTTCTTAGAACTGCAAACTCAGTTTGAAGTTTTGGCTGGCATATTGAGATGGTTTAAGTTTAATCATATAACAAAACAGTCTCATGGTTTCATTAGCTAAACTATGACTTATTTCATTACTTTTTTTTTCTTATGCCCATTTTTTAATCTAGTAGCAAAAGACTTCTATGCAGATCTTATGCATTAAGTGTTTGTATCAAAAAGAATACCAAGCATCAATATGGAACATAATTATATCTATAGTCGAGTTTAATTCATCCGTCAGTAAGTAGTTCTAAATGTTTGATTTTTAATCCAAAAGTCTTATACATAAGAATTCTGTTTTCTGCTCATCTAAAATGTTTGTAAAAGAAACTTTAAATAATTTTTCTGGTATATTAATAGCTTCTCTTTTGTTGTTCTGCAGCTCCCCGGAAGTCTTCTTCATTATCCAATGGGGCAGGAGGCAAGGATACAATTGCTAGTTTATTAGCTTCATTAATGGAAGTTGTACGAACTACTGTAGCATGTGAGTGTGTTTATGTTAGAGCAATGGTGATAAAAGCATTGATCTGGATGCAAAGTCCATATGAATCTTTTGAAGAACTAGAATCTATAATTGCGTCAGAGCTTTCCGATCCAGCTTGGCCCGCAACACTCTTGAATGATATCTTGCTCACTTTGCATGCTCGGTTTAAGGTATGTCAAAAAAGCGGAACAGCATTTCTTATAATTAGTTTGGTTTGTATTAGCGTAGTTGTTTATTTTACCTAATGATCTTTGGGGTTTGTTTATCAACTGTTCAAATAGGTATATTTGGTAATGTGCTATTATTATATTTCTTTGTATAAATGCCAAATCATTTGTTCAATTAAAGTGTTTGTTGGTATTTCATTCTCATACTTAATAAGCCTATTAGGAATGATGTGTAGGTACGTTGCTAGTACTGGAGATACACCTGTCTATGTCCTTTTTTGGATAGGCTTGTATATGAAAGAACTCTGTATATATCCTGAACCTGTAATCATAACATTTATCTTTGCATAGTAATTGGTCATTTGGCACTAAATTTGAAATATTTTGGTCTTTAATTCCTAATGCATTGTTACAGGATGAGTAGTAAAGATGCTGCATACATCCAACTTGTATCAGTGATTGTCTATTTGCTGTACATTTCTATACATTCCGATGTCATGTTTTGTTTTTTTAGTTTCTTAATATAAGCCGTACAAAACTGCTGAAATATTTCATCTTCATTTGGATCATTTTGTATTGTGGTTTGTCAAACTTCTTTTACCTTAACTTCTGCATTGTTTGTTTATCAGGCAACACCAGATATGGCTGTCACTCTTCTTGAAATTGCTAGAATTTTTGCAACGAAAGTTCCCGGAAAGATTGACGCCGATGTGTTGCAGTTGCTATGGAAAGTAGGTTTAACTCTTCAGAATCTTACTATAACCTTTTCTCACTTATCAATTTTTACAAAGCAGTCTAGTGGGTCAAGATCCTCATTTTATATTCTGAACATCACTCGTTCATTGTGCTATCCCTAGATTCTTCTGAATGCTGTTTTCTTGTTTTTTCTTTACTACTCAATACTATTTGTTATATCCTCATTCTGCTCTAACTGGTCTGAGTTAGTACGTCCCTTGGTGCCAGATTATGGCCTCATAAACAAGTTAAATCAGTCTCATATGATTGGTGACTTACGAATAACTTCGAATGTCCGAAACTAACTGTTAGGCCAACCTCAATTTGCTTTTTGGAGTTATGTTCTTCCAATTTCTCGCATATAATAATTATAACCTATGTACACAGATGATATTCTGAAAGTATGAAACTTTCAGAATATCATTTTGTGGCCCAAATTAGTAATTTTTGTATATTAGTTTCACCCAACTTATGCTTTGACATGACTCACATGCATGACTTGTTTAGAGTGGTGCATCATGTTTTGTTTGAGTTTCAGCTTTTAAAAAAAAAAGAACAATCAATGTTTCTTTCAGACTTGCCTTGTTGGAGCTGGACCAGATGGAAAACACACAGCTTTGGAAGCCGTAACGATAGTTCTTGATCTTCCACCACCACAACCTGGGTCGCTCTCTGGAATTACATCCATAGACAGGGTTTCTGCGTCTGATCCTAAGTCGGCTTTAGCATTACAGAGATTAGTACAGGCCGCAGTAAGTATGATTTGTTTTTTAACATTTACATATGTTTTACTGTAATGCGATGTTAGTGCACAAGAAGTTTATAGGACAGAATGAGCGAAATTGGTGCGTCAACAAGTGTATAGTCAATGATAGAAACATTATTGCAGTTTCTTAGGCAATGCAACCACAGGAACTCGTGGAATTTTTCTTTGTGCATGTCCACCCATGGCTCACCTATAGTGTATACATACTTTGACAGAATAATCTGGTGTTCATAGTGTTCAACCAAAAATAGTGCCAATCTTTTTGGTTTCTCTCTTACTAAAAGGGTACATGCAGGTATGGTTCCTTGGAGAAAACGCAAACTATGCTGCATCTGAGTACGCATGGGAGTCTGCAACCCCTCCTGGAACTGCGCTGATGATGCTAGACGCAGATAAAATGGTTGCTGCTGCCAGTTCTCGGAATCCTACTCTAGCTGGTGCACTGACTCGGCTACAAAGGTGTGCGTTCAGTGGGGGCTGGGAGGTTTGTTTTCCTATCTTGCTACTCTCTTGAGTTCTTTCTAATTCCTACTGACATATAAAAAGTAGATACCGTTTAGCTGCATATTATTCCCAATATAATCTCGACTGCTTCATTATAAATTCAGTAACTTATTTTAGAAGATTTTGCTGCCTTTCCACTTCCCAAATGAAGGAAAGAAAAATTATAAACTAATATCCTTTCCTTCAACACATCCTCATCCTTGATTGGGAAACTTATAGGAACTCTATCTTTTTCTTTGTTTCTTCTCTTCAATTAAATTTGAGAGCAAAATGACGAAATGTGTATGTTTCTCTTTTACATATCAAAATTTTCCTTAAAAAATAAATAACTCTGAAAAAGGTTGTTAAGTAGTGTTCGGTATAGTAATCTAGTGATTAAAATTTTCATTTGTTCAAAGTAAAATTTATTTAGTGGTGATCGGATCAAATAAAGAAAACTTATCTGGCGGTGACGCTGGATTTCTGGGTATATTTGTCCGGAGTTGCCCCAATATATTGAGTTTTTTCTGGTAAAATGATCCTAACTTATTATCAATTGGGATCTTTGCAAAGTCATCATCCTTGGGCTTTTGAACGAAGTCTTTAATTTGGTTTTACAATGGCTCTTTTTCATCCTTTTCATCATGGTATGTTAGTGTTGTATTCAACATAATCATTTTGATTCTCCTGTTCTGATTTGTGATTGCAGGTTCGCATCATTGCTGCTCAAGCGCTTACAACTATTGCGATAAGGTCTGGCGAGCCTTTCAGGTTACAGATATATGAATTCTTGAATGCTCTAGCACAAGGTGGGGTGCAATCTCAATATTTAGATATGTATGTAAGTAATGGCGAAGATCAAGGGGCGAGTGGTACTGGTCTAGGATCCTTAATAAGTCCCATGATCAAGGTTCTTGATGAAATGTATAAAGAACAAGATGAATTGAGCAAGTAAGAGCAAAGGCATATAGTTACTTCATCGTGCTTAACATTGATCTTCGTTCACTCTTATATGTGTTTTGTCCGTGTGTATGCAGAGAAATACGTAATCACGATAACACAAAAAAGGAGTGGACAGATGAGGAACTCAAGAAATTGTATGAGACTCATGAGAAGTTGCTTGATCTGGTTTCATTGTTTTGTTATGTTCCAAGAGCAAAATATCTGCCGCTTGGGCCAACAAGGTAGTGTTTCATTATTATTGCAGCACCACTCAACTCAATGGTTTAACATTTTGATGGCCGTATTGTTTGCTTTGGTCGACTCGCTGTAGCAAAATGCAATGATTTTGAATAGCCTAAAAACCAGTGTACAGAGACAGACAGTTACACAATGTAAATTAATAAATCTCATTTAACTTCTTCTATTCATGTAACAGTGCAAAGCTTATTGACATATATCGTACCCGACACAACATAAGTGCATCAACTGGTTTGAACGATCCAGCTGTTGCTACAGGAATCTCTGAATTAATTTATGAAACTACTAAAGAAGCAGCAAAGGAGCCGGATGCGCTTGATGATGACCTAGTTAACGCGTGGGCTGCAAATTTAGGCGATGATGGTTTGTGGGGAAAGAATGCACCAGCAATGAGCAGGGTAAGATACATGTCTAAATACATCTGCAGGGACTATCAGATGATCAAACATATTTTATCCTCTTAACAGGGCTAGTATCCTTTGTCATCACGTTCAGCATGAACTGCAGTATTTTGATATATATAAGTTATATGTGATATTTCTGGAACTTCCTGCCCTTGTTGCACCGCGAGACTTATATTTTTTCCTGCTAAGTCTGTTTCTCCTAAGGGTGTGGTGTAGTTGAAGCGGTTTTAACTTATTTATTTTTATCTAAATGTTTATAGGTAAATGAATTCCTTGCTGGCGCTGGAACTGATGCTCCAGATGTTGAAGAGGAGCATTATACCTCTAGGCCATCAGTTAGCTACGATGATATGTGGGCCAAGACACTTCTAGAACCTTCAGAGATGGAGGTATTACTGGATATCTTATCTTGCGTAGGATACAGCTTGAATACAAGAAAAGTAGTATTTTCAAGTGCTCTGGCTCAGTCAGTGACAAGGATCTTTAATGCTAAAGTTTCTTATCTACTTCTACAGGAAGAAGATGCAAGGTCATATGGGTCATCATCTCCCGAGTCGACAGGATCGGTGGAGACTTCTATATCATCTCATTTTGGTGGCATGAACTACCCCTCTTTGTTTAGCTCAAAACCATCAGGATTGTCGTCGCAACCCTCGGTATCTATCTCCAACACTTATTAGTTGTTTCTTACATATACCCTCCGTGTTTCATCTGTGGTCTATTATATGCAAATTGTACTGGCTAATTAAAACTAAAAAAACATTATTAATGATAATTTATATATTTTAGATCACCATTAGAATCATATGCGTCATAAAAGTTCGAGAAATCACTTCTAAGTTGTGCAGATCATTCGATTTTGTGTATTACATGCTCTCCTCGATACTTTATTTGGAATGGTTATATTTTTGGCAGCCAAATGAAATGAACATTCCAACAAACTATAAATTTCTTATCTTGGACGTTCAGATACCGACATGTTTGAAATTACTCACAGCTTGTATTTGGATTAACAGGATAGGTCATCAGGACCAGCTGCTAGCAGATTTAGCAACTCTTCCTACAGTACTCCATCAATATATGAGAGTCCAGTATCTCCGGTCAGTGGCCATACTCTGTCATACAAGTCACTTTTGCATATTATCATCAAACCAAAGCTAATAGCATTTAATCTGCACAAATGTTCAGGTTAGAGAAGACCCTCCATCATATTCATCATCAGTTATGCAGCGATTCGAGTCGTTTGAGAATCCTCTGGCTGGACGTGGAGCACAGAGTTTCGGATCCCATGAAGATGATGATGAGCCTGCTTCCTCACAAAGTTCACAATTCGGGAAAGCATTATATGACTTCACTGCCGGTGGTGATGATGAGGTAAACTTTTTCTAGGTCTTCACAATCACGCATGGATTAACCAACATGTCAGGGTGTGCGTCATAGAAATGGATCTGTTATTGTTTTACCTCCAGTTTGCACGATGCCAACAGCCTAAACCCTCTTAGATGATGTAATCCATCTGGCATGATTTTGTTCACAAATTTTAACTGTTATCTTGCAGCTAAACCTGACAGCAGGAGAGGATCTCGAAATCGATTATGAGGTGGACGGTTGGTTCTATGTGAGTCTTTCTCACCAGTACAACTCCTCTCTTCTCTCCTTCTCTCAATAATCTGTTTTGACCTTCCAATATTTTTTTGCAGGTGAAGAAGAAAAAACCTGGAAGGGATGGCAAAATGGCTGGGTTGGTACCCGTCCTCTATGTCAGCCAATCTTGACATTATCTATCTGATTCTATATATATTTCATAAGTTCGATCCCTCTTGCTTCCACTACCCGTTACCATGACTCTTATCAATTCCCCGTGCTCTCTAGGATATATGTGATCATTCAGGAGTTCTAACTGGAGAGCTGTACTCTTTCAGTTTCTTTAGTAATGAGAAATAACCTTGAGAGTCGAGATGATTTAGTGCCAAATTCTTTAGGGGTGGGCCTCTTCTTTAAATCCCTTGGTCAAAGAGTATAATTGTGTGTATTATTTTAGAAATTATAGCCAACAACACTTTTCATGTCCAAATTAAAGGTAGTTCTTGTGGTAAGTTGAGTAATTGTCATCCCTGTATGCTTAGGTGGGGAAATTTAGCAAGTGGTGATCAATGAATATATAGGGCTGATCACAACCCAGAAGGAAAGAAAGTTGAGGATATTTGACGGTGCAATTTGGAATTTGCAGACTGCTAATTTTGGCGAATGTAACATTCTTGTATTTTGTGTTGGGTTTTTGTTTTTATTCTTGGTCATGGGTGTTTTTATGGTACATATTTGTTCTTTTTCATTTATAACCAATGGTGTTTTTCCTTTGGGTCCTTTGAACGTGATATGTTTGTTAAATGTTACATCAACGTTCTGTCATTTTTCATTCAAAGTTTCTATGGAGGCTATTTATCTAGAATTTGCAAGGACCATTTCCTTTCACCAGGTTTCTGTAGTCCTCTAGTCATGATGGTCACATTTTGAGTTCACCCCAACATAGTTGGGAACAACTAGATCTTTTACTGGTGGGTTTGTTGGTGTTTTCTTAGGTGTATGTCCGAGTCCCAGTCAAATGAATGGTTCTGAATGCTGTTATTTTATTGTAGTCTGAAGATCAGAAAAAGTTATTTTATTGTAGTCTGAAGATCAGAAAAAGTTCTTAGTTCTTATACTGTATCGTTGATGCGATTGCATTGCCGAAGTTGGGAACCCTTGGTATTTTTACCCAAGTTGGGTACCCTTTGTATTTCTAAGTGTCTTTCTGGTGTGCGACTTTTTGCCAAAATCAGATATCTCCACATCTCAAGGTATGTTCACCCCTCCCAATCCCATTAAACCTTTTGGTCCTGGGTTAGTGAAAGGTTAAGATAGTGGTAATATTTCTTTAGCTAGAAGCTTTCTTATCGTCCACAATACATGTAAATATAGTATGCCTGGCAGTTTTAAGTGCCATAGTGGAAGTGGGGACTTGTGCTAAACAAAAATGATATTCACGACACTTTGCTATACTGATTGCTAAATATAAACTGCACGGGGCTTCACTCATCGTCTGAGTTTGAATTACACTCCAAATCTCGCCGAACTTTAGATGATTGCCTAGTTTACTATCGGCTTGCGAAGAATATCCAGCTAATTTGCTGAATAGAATTATTGTTTACTATCTGTGGTTGTGTATGGCAAATATAGCATAAGAATTTCCAATACTTTTTCCACGCTCTAACAAAAAGTGGATTGATAATTGAAAATGCACATGGCTTATATCATGACAAAGAGGAAAATAAGAGACGGTTATTATTGGAGGTGGGTTATGGAACCAAAACCATTCATGTGGAGAAGCATGAGTGGGCAGTCAAAGATGGGTCAAAGACCAACCAGAATCAATAGTAACCTGCTGTCTTCGTTTTTATCGGGAAGTTAATGTGAAAGAATTTCTTCAACGTCATCATTATTGCATGAACAGAGAGAATATCATTATCATTGTTTTGTCACCACTTCTTCTGCCAATACTTCTCTCTACCCATCTGGATAGTAAAAACTACCAAAGCAAAATGATCGTAAATTTGACAAAAGGAACAAGCTTGGTAAAGGGGCGTCATGAATCGGTAGAGGGGCGTCAAGTGTGATAGCAATGAGCCTCATATTGGTTAGGGGGTGTCCTATAGGGGTATAGATTGACTAGATTACCCTTTTCACCTTAAATCAACCAAAATCAAATCAATTTTTTTTAAGCCTAATGATTCAAAAAAAATCAAATCAGTTTTTTTTTCATCTTCTTCTTCATCTTCTCTTCTCCTCCATTTCCATTCTAACCATAAGCTCCATTAAAATCGATCGAAAATTTCATCGTGATTAATCGGTGATTCGCAACATTAATAATTGTTGATTGAAGTCTATATTCGAAAGCCCATTTAGTATTTTTGTTGTGTTCAATTGAAGTGTATTCTCCATCAAAAATTGGAGTTTTAGGTTAAAAATCAAATTTTAGAATGCTTTGCATTTTTTATTTATACTAGAATTGGTTATGTTACGAACCGTATCTATGCTTTACGGTTCGTAACAATTAAATAAATATCAAATACTTACCGTATGTTCTTGGTTCTCGAGAATTTTGGTCGATACGGTTGGTAATTTAAACAGATTACGAACCGTATTTTGTCCTCGCATGTTAGTTTTTTTCCAATCGGCTCATATTTTCGAGTTAGTTACCAACCGTATCTACATACGGTTGAGGATGATATTAAAGTTACCAACCGTAATTAACCTACGATTTGTAATAGAATAAATTTTACCAACCGTGAATCGTATTATTTCGGTTTTCCCAAATTGAACCAATTACGGTTGGTTTGGTAGATGGTTACCAACCAGTATCTCACATATACGGTTGGTAACTGACTAATTACCAACCGTGAATCGTATTATTTCGGGTTTTCCCAAATTGAACCGATTACGGTTGGTTTGGTAGATGGTTACCAACCGTATCTCACATATACGGTTGGTAACCACTAAATTACCAACCGTGAATCGGTATTATTTCGGGTTTTCCCAAATTGAACCAAATTACGGTTGGTTTGGTAGTCAGTTACCAACCGTATCTCACATATACGGTTGGTAACCAGCTAATTACCAACCATATGTTCTTCTGAAAATTTTAAAATTTTGATTTTTTTACATACTTTAGAGAATTTTAAGCAACAAAAAGCTAATGGAACTAGTACTTGTTTTCTCTATCATATAGAGATTCACCCACCTCAAATTTGCAACTGGAATCACTCATTTTGGTTGAGTGAATCAAAATCTAGGGTTTCAAAAATATCACATAAGTTTTCTTCTCCTCAATTTTTTTTTTTATAACTCTAAAAATCTGATTTTAGAGTTATAATACACTAATCTTGATTATCAAAACTAATCTTGATAATTAACACTAATCTTGATTATTAACAATAAGGGCTAATTAGTCATTTACATATTTTCATTGATAAGGGGCACTTGATTTTACTTATAATGACCTTTTTTGTCTTATTAATTTGACGCCCCTCTACCGATTCATGACGCCCCTTTACCAAGATTGAAAAGGAAAGAAAGGAAAAGAAAACGCACGCCGTTGAGTTGCGTTTTGTCTCCTAAAAAGCCCGACATTTTTACATTTCTTTTTTGAAAGGTACGTCCTTTACATGTGAGAAATGTTAACCTAATCAAAAATGCTTTATGCACCGATTCGGTGTACAACGCGGAGAGAGACTGTGAGAGAGGAAAAGAGAAGGACCCCACATTTTTGGCCCACCCTCTGTTAATCACCCTAGGGCGCCCCTAACAGCCCTTAGATCTTCTTGAGATGCACACCGAATCGGTGTATGTAGCATTTCCCTAATACTTCAAAAATGATTATCTTTGTTCTATCTGTCTGAACTTACCCTTTTGGATCTATGTATTAAAACCTTTTTTTTTTTTGAAGAGAGGACGAGCTTAAAGAAGCACGCAACTTTTATTCAGATACCTCGTTGAAATTGAGGTTTGAAGATATACAATTCGGTGGAGAATTAGCATTCCACCTGCAACTTACATTTTCTTTCATGGCATATTGACATAAATTATGAGCTAAAAAGTTAGCATTTTTTGGAACATGTTCAAATCTAATACAAGGAAAAGAACATGTATTAAAGCTCAAATCCTTCTATCTTCACAGAAGAGAAATATATCTATACGTGGGAATCTGCCCAGGCTACGATGTGGTCGGGCCACATACTCCGAGTATGTTTGACGCGTCTTGTACTCAACGGAAAAACCTTTTTAATGCAGTTTTTTTGTAAAAGTAAATGCAGCATACGGTAACTACCTACGCGAAAAACATTTCTACCGTTTTTTTTGTTCCTGTAATTACTCGACACTTTTGATCCACAATATATACTTTCTTTCGAGTGGGAAAGAAAAAAAAATAATTACCGACATTAAGATTTTCGGAGAAACGAAAAACAAACAAGAGTTTGGCAATTGGTAGTGTTTTTCATATCCTTTTTCTTGTTTTTTTCTTTACAAAGAAAATCCTTATGTCTATAAGGGTTGATCATCGTATCTATATGTTTATGTTCTCATTATACTTATCCAAGAACGTTTTCCATGTTCTCGGCATGCAACACTTAATAGTTAATAATCCCTTCTTTGTTCGCGATTGTAATTAGGGTTTAGAGGGCGCAGTAAGAGAAAAGAAACAACATAATCATTGCCCAGATACTCATTCTACTATTGTTAGAATAGAGGCATCCAACTCAAGACCAATTGACAATGAGTGGAGGGGCCTAAAGGATTATAAACCGCAGGTTCTTAGATTGCCCAGACAATGTGTGACTAATAATCTCAGCACGCTCCCTCACGTGTAGCCTCGTTGGGTCTAACACGTGGACAATAAATCGGGTGACGTGGAGTAAAGGCGCGGCCAAATGACTCGTCGCAAATAGCCTTCTCTGATACCATGTTAGAATATGGGCATCGAACTCAAGACCAATTGGAAATGAGTGGAGGGGCTCAAAGGATTATAAACCGCAGGATCTTAGATTGCCCAGACAATGTGGGACTAATAATCTCAACAACTATGATATCTACTATTTGCAAAGGAAATGTAATTTTAAGTGTAGGACATGAAAGTTTATTGTGAATTGACACCCTACAGCTACAACATATGCAAGACTTGCAGTTTTTGTATCCGTATTCAATGGTTTTATACCCACAAGAATAGCTCGGCTATTTCCATGCACTGCTCCAGCCTAAAGGTCAGTTGCACTTTAGTATGATAAACATTGTTCAGTAAAACAATCACTACTTCTTCATCAAAAAAAAGAAGTGGTAATTGAATTATTGTCCCTACTTTTCATGGTCTATACAAATATCTTTATCACACAATAAAAATGTCCCTCTTCATTCATAAGCCCATCAGGGGTCCAATAAGGTTTTTTTTTCTTCCAAATTTGCCCCCCCATCTATCTTCCTACTTCTTCTTCTTCTTTTCTAATTAGCAGCGACGTCTCCAATTTTTTTCTCCATTTCCATCGCTCCACCACCACCAGCAACATCTCCATTGCTCCACCACCACCAACAACATCTTCATCGTAACCATATTCGTTTCATTCTTCTTCGTTTCTAGTCCGTCGCTTCACCACCTTCACCATCTTATCTGCCGCAACATCGTAACCTAAAATCAGAAAAGAAGCTCCACCACCACCTCTGCAACTACGACCACCTTCTCCGCCGCTAATGGATTCAGATTTAATCGAACTATTATCAACAACATCTCCACCACCACCTCTGCAACTACAACCACTTTCTTCTTCTTATTCTTCTATAAACTGAATTTGAAATCGGATTCAAATAGATCGAGATATGATTTTAGGTTGCAATTATAGATCAATGATACCACCCGTCTCTAGAAAAGGAAGAACAGATTCTGCTGGTTGTATTTGAAGAGGAATAAGATTGAGAAGGAATTAACAATTTGAATCTAGGTTTTACTATTGTTGTTGAATAAATGATGATTGGATTGAAATCAAGAAGAGATGGAGATTCAAAAGGATAAAGGTGTTGCTGCTGTAATTGAAGAGATGAGTTCGAATAAATGAGTTGTTGTTGTAATTGAAGCTAATGGATGAACGGGTTTTGATGATTTAGGGTTTTCCTGTGAATTAAAGGGTCGATTATGGAATGGAATGAAAGCAGGATGAGCTGATGACAGTAACGCAAATTGAGGTATGTTTCTTTCGGTACTGGTAATGTAGATCGAGGTGGTTTTGGTTGGAATGATAAAATTGGTGTTGGATTTTGGTTTTGGTTGTTTGGTGGTGGTGGTGCTGGTGGTGCTGGAGATGTGTGATTTTGTTGGTGGCAGTGTTGGTATGAGTTGTTGTTACAGAGATTGAAGTCTCTTGCTGAATGAAACATGGTGGTTATCTGGGTTGAAGCAGGCAGTGATATTGGATCAACTATAGTTGTTGATTCATATATTTTGGATCAACTATGGTTGTTGATCCAACTGCAATGGATAAACATTCACTGTTGATCCAACTGAAATGAATAAACATCCATTGTTGATCCAACTGAAATTGGTGATGAAAGAGGTGGAATTGAATTCATTTTAAAACATCCATTTTAATTGGTGATGAAAGAGGTGGAATTGAATTCTCTTGAATTTATTGATTCATCTTTTGAAGTAGCTAGCATGATTCTGCTTTGTTTTTGACTTTTGAGTTTGATTTTGGAGTATATTTTTTATTCATCCCAATATTTTTGGATTCTTAATATTTTCACAAGCCTGTTTTTTGTTATTCCCAACATTTGAATTTATGTTTTGTGAATCTAGTATGCTCAATTGTTTATCTTCTCTGAATTGTGTGGTGAATGGTACTATAAGGATGATTGATTAGATAGTGTTCATTATAGAAGTAGAAATGGAGTTGTTGGTGTTGTTTTCCATGAATCTGGAATTGTTGTTGATTAAATAGTGTGCATTATATGTTTTCATGGGATCAACTTCTACTGTTGATCCAACTGCAATGGATAAACTTCTATTGTTGATCCAACTGCAATGGATAAACATCCATTGTTGATCCAACTGAAATGGATAAACTACTGTTGTTGATACAAAATTATCTGAATCGATGGTGGCGACGGCAACAATGGCGGTGGTTGCTGCTATGGATTATTAATGATGGTTTGATGGTTTTATTGGTGGATCTGAAACTGCAGCTGATGAAATGGTAGCATTTTTCCATCAGCATGGATAAACATCCATTGTTGATCCAACTGCAATGGATAACCTTCTACTGTTGATCCAACTGCAATGGATAAACATCAACTGTTGATCCAACTGAAATGGATCAACTACTTTTTTCTGGGTTTTTTGGTTTTTTTTAATAGACTATGAAAATAATTTCTCCCGGTCTGAACCAGTGGCGGCGACGGTGACAGTGGTGGCGGCGACGGTGACAGTGGTGGCGGCGACGACGAACTTGTGGTGGTGGTGGCAACAGACTAGTGGCGGTGGATGACTAGTGGTGGTGTAATGGTGGCGGTGAAGGAGTGGTGGTGGAATATTAGTGGTGGTGGTGGAATGGTAGTTGAATGTTGATGGTGGTGGTGCTAGTGGTGGTGGTGAAGTGGTAGTGGAAGAAATTTGTTCCATTTTAAAATAAAGAAAAATATTATATAGGTGAGGGTATTAAGGTAATCTAATATTAAATGGATAAGGTTATTAAAAAAGGAGGGACATATTTATTATTGCATAAGGATATATTTGTAGGAAGTTAAAAGTAGGGATATATAATTGTGAAAAATACTAGAACCCCCTACTATATGGGTTCAACATTTACAAGCCCCACAAAATGGATCATTCATTGTCAACTCCATACTTTAGGAAAATGATATTGCTAGGCCCAAAAAATCAATTTTTCTTCAGATCTGGCCCATAATTAATTATTACGAATTTTAATAATACCAAGACTACCCTTTAGTATTTATACAAGAGGAATATCATAAGATATTTTCATTTTCTATTTCAGTTTCTCTCTCTTATCCTTTCATTTTCTCTTTCAGCTCCGGCGGAAAAACCCCCGAAAACTTCTTCGTCGTCTCCAAATTTCACAGATCTTCATTTTTTTCATCGATTTCATCTATGTAATCTCATATTTCAAAATTAGTCATCGATTTGTCATCATTTTAAGCTCAGATTCATTCAGATTCAGTGAAAATGCTATGAAATTAACTCATAATGCGATTTCTGTGATTCTTAATGGAGATTCAAACTTAAAACCTCTAGTTAGAAAATATGCTGGTAAATCACAAGATCTGCTCAGATTCATCAAGATCTCTTGTTCGTAGGAGATTCAATGAAAATCAATAGAAAATGAGTGATAATCATCACCAACAACAACTGAATCTGAAGATTCTCCTAGAAATCAAATTAACAGGTAACGTTTCAGTTAAATTGGTTGATTTAATTCTTAGATTTTGCTTTTAATTTTATACAAAATCATTTGAGAAACTTTAAATGTTTGATTTCAGTTCAAATCTGTCACAGAAATCATAAGCAGAGTTAGATCTGTTACAATCTCACCTCAATTTTATTTCGCCGTAATGCAGTGATGTAACAAAACGTGTCAGATGTTCCAGATTAGCTCGCGTGTTTGGTCAATTGACTTTCTCTTAGATGCTCAGCTCTAGTTATTGCTTAGAGTTCCGTTTCAGAGCATAAACAATTATTCTTTCCAAGCTTGCTCAGTTCCCATTTCTTAGATCCTGTGTAAGTTTTCATCTTATTATTCTGCTTGTGCTTTTCCACAGAAAATGAAAAAATGATTAAGCAGCTAATTGAGATTCTATTGGTTTTTGTTTTCCTTTCAGGTTTGAGAATTAAGTTTTTTAATCATCATTCAGATTTTAGTTATTTGGTGGAATAGAGTTACTCTATCTTGGAATTTATCTTTAGTGCACAGAATTTGCTACTCTTGGTAAGATTTTTTCCATTCGTTTCTGTATCTTAATTGGGAATCATGATGAGAAAATTATTACGTCTATTTTAATTTTGTTCTATGGTTTCGTTGTTCTAATTTCAACTAACTGATGCTATAGGACTTCTAGACCAGAAGATATTAGCGCACACAAATTTGTAAAAGATCCAATTCAAGCTTATAAAGTTCTGGTTTTCATCAAAAAAAGGACCATTCAATAATAGCTTCCCTCCAATAACACTTTGATAAATGGTGGTCAATGATAGATTTGGACATGAAAGTACCAACTGCAGTTGTACTTTTCAGGGCTACTCCATGATTCCTCTGATATGGGATATGAAATTGCACACACGACAAGCTTACCAGATATGGTTGTATTCTGTGATGTACAAATATCAAAAGATGGACTTGGTTTTTGCTTGTCAGATATAAGGCTTGATAACTCTACAAATATAGCAAATGTATTCCCAAAAGGACACAAAACTTACAACATTAATGGAGATGATGTTAGTGGATGGTTTGTTGTCGACTTCTTGTTTGATGATTTGTATAACAACGTTTCATGTAAGCTTCTGTATAATTTTCATAATGACGACTGACGAATTTTCTTTGTTGTAGTGATTCAAGGAATCCTTACGCGGACAAGTTTGTTCGATAATTCGTTCCTTGTTAAGCTTGTTGATGATGCTATGAAAATAAAACTACCTAATCGGATTTGGTTGAATGTCCAGGTAAATAATAACTAGCATGTTCATATTCAAATCATTATATGTATTTACCCCCTGAACATTCATTTCTACCATATGTTGTAGTATGATATGTTCTACAAGCAACATAGCATAGATGTGAAATCATTCATTCAAGACACATTGAGCGCGGGTGCTTCTAGTTTAGGCTACATCTCATCTCCTGAAATCGGATTCTTGAAGAGCCTCAATGGAGCAGTAACCAAAGACGTTAAACTCGTCTTTCGTTTCCTAGCTGCAGATGCAGTGGAACCCATGACCAAGAAAACATACAAAGCAATCTTGGCGGATTTAGCCGCAATCAAGACCTTTGCTGCCGGAATTCTTGTCCCAAAAACCTATATCTCGCCGATTACTCGATCAAGATTTGGAACCTCACACTAGTCTGGTAGCCGATGCACACAAGCTAGGACTAGAAGTGTATGCTGACGGGTTTGCAAATGATATGCCTGGAAGCTTCAACTACAGTTACGATCCAACAACTGAGTACTTCCAGTTCATTGACAACAACAAATTTGCTGTTGACGGTTTTCTTACGGATTTTCCTCCTACTTCTTCCGAGGCTATTGGTCAGTTACTTTCACCATAGGTTTAAAGATATTTGTAGCAATGCATATTTACGAGGCGTTAATCTTACATTTGTTGTTTCTATGCAGGTTGCTTCGCATTGAACAACAAAACAAACCCCAGAATAGGTTTGTTATTTTTCTTATAAGTGCAAAATCTTCTTCATTTATTGCATGTCTCTCAAACATTTGGATGCATTTGCAGGAAAAACGTTGGTCATATCCCATAATGGAGCAAGTGGAGTATTTCATCCTTGCACTGATCTTGCTTATCAACAAGCAGTAGATGATGGTGCAGATATAATAGACTGCTCGGTCCAAATTACTAAAGATGGAATTGCCTTCTGTGCTGATTCAGCTGACCTGACAGGTAGTACAACTGCAGTTGGTACTTTCATGTCCAAATCTATCATTGACCACCCATATTCATGTGTAACTCTCGCCACACAAGTCGTGCATCTCTGTAACTCTCGCTACACATGATATATACATGTGTAACTCCTCTTTACAGTAGACATATGCATGTGTAACTCCTAGTTACACATGATAAAATGAACAAAGTTGCAACCAAAAAATTCTGCATGGTACGTATCCAAGTCATATGCATGTGTAACTGTAAATTACACATGACAGATTCATGTGTAACTCCCAGTTACACATGCTAAGATAGGTTATCATTAACTTGGAAAATTAGCCTAAGACCTAAGACCATGGATAACCTAAGACCTAACCCATGGAAATTTGGCTTAGGCTAGGAGTTACAGACCTTAGCCTAAGACCTAATTTTCCCATTGATCTAGGGAAATTAGCCTAAGACCTAAGACCATGGATAACCTAAGACCTAACAATGATTTCGTTGGCCCATTTCCAGATCTATGTGGAATGCTAGTTCTCAATTATGTGTAAGTGGATGACTTCTTCAGTTTGTGTGGATCTTGATTGATTATGTCGCCGTACACGTACATCTACATTCAAAGAATGTTGATACTTACTAATCATTCAATTATTTTGCATATTACAGGGACTTGAGCAATAATAGTTTTGCAGTATCAGATTTTCCACCATATTTCTCAACCTTAATGTCCTTGACTACATTGTACCATCTCTCTCCCTCCCTTCCTCTATTTGTCTCACTCTCTCTCGGATTCAGTTTTATTTGATTATAAGGTTTATTTACATTGTTATATATTTTTCATGCAGGGAGGCAGAGAACACAAATCTTAAAGGACTGATCCCTCCTGCTCTATTTACGCTCCCACAGTTGCAGACTTTGTAAGTAACAAATGTGCTAATTCTTACGTCCACATCAATTATCATGGTTTGCGTCTATTACCTGTATCGCTCTTGGTTTCCCAAACTTCAAACCAGAACAGGATGTCTGATTCTTGATATTTTAGATACACCGTAAACTGGAGTGTCAGGTGTTGTCATTGGTACAGGGTGTCTGACATAGCGATCACAAAATAGCACACGTTATGGGCAATTGAAAATGGCTTGAGAATGTAATAGGTAGAACATGGAGAATCTAGAAACACCAATGCTCTAGATAAAAGGAGACGCTGCCGGGCTAAAAGCAAAATATATGGATGGGTGCCTCTTATAAATGCAAACTACAAAGTTACATTAAGTCAGGTCATCCTAAAATCGAACAGTGCCATGGGAAAGAGTCTTTCCTCATAGTTTCCGACTTTTCATTTTATCATGTCAGTAATAACAATTCAGTTTTGGTTGAATTTTTAGAATGGCAGCACCTATAAGCATGTCAGTAATAACAATTGACAAGTCGTGTAGTGTTACTTTGAAAATTCTGTGTACAAAGCCTTATTTTGCTGGTCCAATCTGTCTAGGATTGCACCCTGAAAGGAGCTTGAAATAACATAGCAGGAAAGGATTCAGGCACATAGAAGTTTTACAGCAGCCCCAAATCTAAGGTACCTTTATCTGAGCTCCGATAGGAAATGTATGTAACAGTTCACTGCAAATAGAGTTTCCTTAAAAGTGCACCCTAGTAATAAAGTTTTTAGAGCCCCTCTGTTTGATGTTTCTCCTTCATATTTTCTCCTTCATCTACGTTTAACTAGCATTGGTAGACTATGGATGTGTAACTACTAGTTACACATGCTAATTAGATGTGTAACTTTTAGTTACACATGTTTAATGGATGTGTATCTTCTAGTTACGCATGCTAATTAGATGTGTAACTTATAGTTACACATGATAATTTGATGAGATGTGCAGTTCTTAGAGGCATACCTGCTGATCTAAATGAGACCTGTAAAGTTGACCACCAGATTATTCAGTATATGAGACCACTTCAGTTCTATGCTCTTAATGCCCGTGTCTTATGAGGCTTTATTCTTTTTGCACTGAATCAAGATTTTTATTTGTTTCCCCTTATTTTTGTGCAGGTGACGCTCCAGAAAAAAAACTATTTCTTGTTTGAACGGGTAATTGCTGAATCCCATCATATATTTGATTGTACTTTTTGCTGTTTGGGGAACTGTAACGTATCTCTTGTGATTATACAGGAATATTTCGAACTATTACGGGTGCATGTGTAACTCACAATTACACATGCCATATGCATATGTAACTCCAAGTTACACATGCCATATGCATGTGTAATTCCCAGTTACACATGCATTTTGTATGTATACCAGCTGATTACACGTGTTTTTTTTGTTGGAATGTTTAGACTATGGCATCTTACTATTACAGATGCATGTGTAATTCCCAGTTACATATGAATTTTGTATGTATACCAGCTGATTACACATGTTTTTTAATTCCCAGGTGAGGTGGATGTGGTAGGCAGTGCAGGTGATGGTGAACAAACAAATTATTGTAAATTATTTCTTGGATTTCGCTTTCCATATCTCGTGTTTTAATTCGTTTATTGTGTTCAAACAACCAATTACTATGATTGTAGTAATTGATGAGCGGACAAATTATTGTAAATGAAATTTAAAGTAATACATGTATTTTATGATGAATAACTTGTAGATAACCTTACATATAGCATGTGTAATAAAAAGTTACACATGCATATGGATGTGTAACTTGTAGATACACATGCCATATGCATGTGTAACTTCTGTGTACACATGTGTAACTACAGAGTACACATCTATGTACAAGTGTAACTTTGCATTACACATTTCATATGAATGTGTAACTTCTGGATACACATGTCATATGCATGTGTAAATTCTCTGTACACATCATGTTGGTGGTGGTAGATTTAAACTTGGGAAAATTAGGGGGAGACCAGTCAAGCCCACAATGGTGGACACCCATAATTATATGAAATTATTAATAAATCAATACATAACTTGTTATGCATACTATCTTTCAGCATAACTCGCAGCCTAATTTTTCAGGGGTATAATTGGAAGTGCAACTTGGACATGGTCAAATTTTATATCGTTGGAAATATTTTTAAAAGAGAGCTACGCAACGTGGTGGTTGATGGTTGTCGGAGGTCGTTGGTGGTCGGAGATGGTTTCCATAATGCGATGCATCCATATTTACGGATGGTGGTCGGAGGTTGGTGGCGGTGGTGGTCAATGAGGTGGTTGGTGGTGGTGCTAATTTTGTAAATGGTTTATGAAACCTCAACAACAACACTATCTTTGTAGACATAGGTGTGAAATGTCCTGGCGGTGATGGTCGGAGGTGGTTGCCCATCCAAGAAGGTGCTGGGTGGTGGTGGTCGGAGGTGGTTGCAACGGTTAGGCCTGCTAGTTAACGGGGCAAACCTGGTGAAACTTTTCCACTTCCTCGGAGGTTGTTGGCGGTGGTTGGAACATCATCACATAATATTTTAATAATTTTGGGCCTAAATTTAAATTTTATTTAATTATGGGCTTCACAATAAGCATAAGGGTATCAAAGTCTTTTAATAATTTGGGGCCTAGATTTAAACTTCTTTTAATTAAGGGCCTCATATTATGGGTTATCCATGGGTTGGGCCTTAGCCTAATTTTCCCTATATAATTAATATACCCAAAAAAAATCCCTACTTCCATCAGTTAAAAAATTTTAACTTACGATACTATGAGTATTCTTTAACATTAGTTAATTGATGTTAGTAAAACAGCCTGTAAACAACCAAGGCATACGAAAAAAAATACAACTAGAAAATCTGGGTTGAGTGGCGGACAATTGAAGGACGCTTTCTTTGAGAACCAGTATCAAACGGAGAGATGCAACTCTTCATTTGAAACTGAAGAGACATGTCTCTTTAAACATACCTTGCCGAACCTTCACTTGAAGATTTCAAACCACAAGCAATTATTTCACTTTTAGACAAATTTGAAATCAAATCTGGTTAAGACGTAAGTACATCCACAATGAGTTAGTACTTGTCAGTACTACAATCAGAAAGAAATTTCTAAATGGGATTCAAATTTAGTTCAAATTTGAATAGTATAAGAAATGGTTAATTTCTCCGCTTCGAAACAATATGATCGGTTTTGGATCATTAAAGGCTAGTTTGGTATTGCTGTGAGTTTTAGAAAAGTGCTTTTCTGTTGTGATGTGCTGTGCTGTAGAAATAAATCGATATGACGTTTGGTAAATTATAATTTAAAAAGCACTGTGAAATTAACAAACTGTAAATTCTGTTTGGTAAACTAGTATTTTAAATTGCTAGTGATCTGGGTTTGGTAAACTAGTATTTTAAATTGCTAGTGAATAGTGATGTAGTTAATGACTAAAATAGATATATTTCAAAAATTAGTTTTGGATACACTTTAATTATAATAAATTATATTTTTAATTCAAATATATTTAATAAAATATAAGTAACATTTTTTTTAATAATTATTCTTATTATTTAATAAAGAATTTTATGATTATGGTTTGCTTAAAAAAATTATTATTATTATTGTAATAAATTATCTTTTTTTATTATTGGATAAAGAGTATTATTGTAATTATTATTTATTATTTTAAAATGAAAAATAAAAAATATAGAGAAATAAAATAAAAGTTAGAAATATAATGATAAGTATGTAATATTCTAGGGTAAAACTTTTCTTTATAATAAAATGATAAGGTTAAAATTGAGAATCAATTAATTTAAATTATGTGGGTCCACAGCTTCTGCTTTTCCAACTTTTAAAAGCTAGTGTTGAGTAGCTATTAAAAGCAGGCCTAAAATGAAAGTGCTTCTCTCCAAAAGCACTTTGCAAAAAATTTACCAAACACAATTTTTAGTAAAAATTTGTTACAAGTTGGTTACAAAGTGCTTTTGGTTGAAAAAAAGCAATCCCAAACGGGGCTTTATTTGTTGCCATATTTTGATGGTGAATTTGGCCCGAAAGAAATGCTAGTCTTTGGGTACAAGGTGAAACGAGAGGATGGCTTCTTCAACTTACCGGCAACGCCTGAAGTTTTGGTCAGAATGTTTCTATAACTTCGTTTCCGTAACTTTTTTATTTCAGAGGACATAATATTTTGCTTTTAGTTAGTTATGGGCGATATCGTATTTTTGACATAGATAGTTAGGATAAAAGGTATTTTACTTTAATGAAAAATGCTTTAGAAAGGTTTTTCCGTTGAGTACAAGACGTGTCAAATTGTAAGGAGGGGCCACATCCTCAGAGTATGTGGCCCGACCACATTTTAGACGGGGCGGTTGGTATCCAAAAAAAATGTTTTTCTGGGTACAAGAAGGTGGTCCTATAATTATCATTTTTTGCATTGCAATAATTTTGTAGCTTCCCTTTGACCACAGTCGTGTGTCTATATAAGTTTCTTAGGAAAATAAAAGTGATAGCCGTATGCAAATGTAGTTGAAATCCCAAATCAGAGTTGTTGTTCTTTTTTTCCATGAGTATGCTTTATTGATCTAATGTGTACATTTCTGCACCTTTTTTTAGAGGTGGATAACAAGGACTTTCAGGCTCGGGCGAGTTACGCTCTGCGACTCGGGCGATCGACTCGGCGAGATTTTTTTTCTTCTTCGAAACTTGTGTAGTGTTCATCATCTTCATTGAATTCAGGTGAAGATTGATAGTTGTTTTTGCATTAATTCTTTCAGGAGTTTCAATGATTTTAGTTTAGTAGATGTACCTGCCTTAAATATGTCGGATAATTCAAATTTTCAGTCTGATTCTGAGATTTTACGTAATCTCAGATCGAATTTTTTTTCTAGTAATATTAATGCTAGTACTTAGTTTTCATTCCTGATGCTGTGATTGATGAAAGTTTAGATGAATGGAGATATAGTTTAATTGGTAGGCTGGATTTAGCAAAATTAAATTTCCTGTTGTTGAATCAAATCTGAAAAAACAATGAAAGTTTAAGGGTAATTGTCAATTCATCCCGATTGGTAAGGGCTTCTTTATAATCAAACTTGAAAATGGTGAAGATATGAGGATGATTTATGAAGGTTACTGGGAGGTTGAATCACAGATTTTAAGACTTCGATTCTGGGAAAAGGATTTCAAACCAGAGTTACAGAAAACATCTAGTGCTTTTGTTTGGGCGATAATTCCTGGTTTATGTATTGAGTATTGGAAAGAAAATATTTTAATGGCAATGGGAAGTCGACTTGGAAGACCTATTCGTGTTAATGAAACCACTTTGAAGAAGGAGGTGGGATTTTATGATAGTATACTAGTTGAGATTGATCTAGCAAAGGTAATTCCCAATAAAATCTGGGTTGAAACTAAGTATGGTAAATTTGAACAAGCTGTTCGGTTTAATAGAATTCCAAAATTATGTCATCACTGTAATACAATTGGGCATTATGAAGTTGAATGTCGTATTAAGAGAAAGGAACAAGTTAGAAAGGAGAATTCTCAATTAAACCCTCAGCAACAATGGAGATATACTCCTAAAAAAACTCAGATTCAAACTTCAGTGGGTTTTGATATATGCTTTAATACACAACAAATTGTTGAATCAGTTTCAAAAGTGGATGAAGCTGTTAGCAATATTACACCACTTAATGTTTCTACTAAGGAGAAGAGTAGTGGTTTTACTGGAATTTTGGAATCTACTCAGGATTTTCCAACTCTATCAGTGGATAAATTACTTGATGTAAGTACTAGCATTCCTTCATTAACTTTTAATGTGGGTGTGATTCAAGCATCATCAATTTAATTGGATGAAGTTGTTACTGCTCAAGTTTTAACAAATATTCAGAATGAAGTTGGAAGTAATGAAGATTGGAAAGATGTCTCAGGTAAAGATCCCAAAGAAAGAAAGTTAAACACTCAAGGGGATGGTGGTAAGAATTTTTATTCTCCTAGTAAGTTTAATACCTTAATTGAAGTGGTGGAAAAACATGAGTCCTTTTCAAGAATAGTTGCAAAACCTACTAAAGGAAAGTTGGTAAAAGGGATTCCTAATGTAACTACAAGGAAGCAAGCAAATAATTCAGTGAATATAAATTCAGTGGTGGGGAGTTCTAGTAATTCCAAAATCTCTCAATCTCAATGAGAGTCATGTATTGGAATATCAGAGGTTTGAGGAGAACTCAAGACAAAGATAAACTTAGAAATTTAGTGAATAATTTTAGTCCTTCCTTGCTCTGGATTGCTGAACCAAAAATAAGAGTTTCTAGTAGCATTTTGAGACAAATAAAGTTACCAGGTATGAACCAAATGGTAATCTATAATTCTAGTAACACACAAAAGGGTAATATCTATTTATTTTTTTGGCATTCTTCACTATCTACTCCTTCAGTGATTTCCACTACAGGACAAGCAATAACAGTTCAAGTGGGTGATGTACTAGTTACATGTATACATGCTGCTTGCCTTATTATAGATAGAAGATCATTATGGAAAGATCTGAATGCAGTTAGTGAGATGAAGTTACCATGGATGGTGATAGGAGACTTTAATGTAGTACTCAATTATGAAGAAAAAAAAGGTGGCAGAGCTCCTTTAAGAATTTCAATGTAGGAATTCAGAAATTATCTTGAATCTTGTAATTTAGTACAAGCACCCAAGTCTGGAATTCAATTTTCTTGTTGTAATAATAGAGTGGTTTTTCAACATACAATGGTTGGAGAAGTTTGATGGATGGAGCTACAACGTGAATGTTAGAGGAACATCAGATCATGGAGCACTTTTAGGTGGAGTAGTTAATATTGAAAAACCAAAAAACATTCCATTCAAATATCAACCTGTGTGCAAAACTCATCCAGAGTTTCTAAAAGTTGTTCAAGAATCATGGGAAGAAGAGTGTAATGGAAATCCAACTTTCAGTTTTATTTACAAGCTCAAAAGGTTGAAAAATATCTTGAAGAAATGGAATTGGGAAGTGTTTGGGGATCTCAGAATTAAAGTAAAAACTACAGAAGAGAAGGTTTTAGCTGCTACTTTGGAGTCAGATGCGGATCCTGAAAACATTGAGTTATTAAATAAACTAGTGACTGCAATAGGAGAACATGATTTAGCTTCTCAACAATATAATGAATTAATGAGAGTGAAATCAAGAATTCAATGGGTTAAAGAAGGTGGAGCTAATACTGCATTTTTTCACTCAACTATATGAGAATAAGGAAAAATTTCAATAATATATCAGAACTAAAAGACACCGAAGTTAATTTAGTAACAGATCAAGATCAAATATCTAATATCTTGGTGTCTCATTACAAGAAGAAGTTTGAAAGAAAGAATGTGACATTTGATGAGGATTTCTTTGAAGCAATTCTTAAAATCTTAACAGAGGAGGATAATTATTTTCTTGATGTTGTTCCTTCTCAAGATGAAATAAAAATTCAGTTTTGGGGATGAATGCAAATAGTGCACCTGGACCAGATGGATTCCTGGGAGTTTCTACAAATTTGCTTGGGAGATGATTGGCATGGAGTTGGTTAAGGCTATTCAATATTGTTGGAGCAACAGATTTATACCCAGAGGTTTTAATTCTAACTTTTTGTTTCTACTTCCAAAAGTACAAGGGGCCAAGAAAGCAGAACACTTTAGACCAATTGGTCTTGCAAATTTTAATTTCAAAATCATTACTAGAATCATTACAGATAGAATTGGTACATTGATTGGGAAAATGATTTTAGAGCAGCAAGGTGCTTTTATAAAGGGCCGAAATATACATGAAAAGATTGTATTAGCATCTGAATTAGTGAATGAACCTGAGATTAAAAGGAGGGGAGGAAATGTTGGACTCAAGATTGATATTACACAAGCATATGACTCCTTGAGATGAAACTTTTTATTTGAAGTGATGAGACAGTTTGGTTTCTCAGAAGTTGGTATTTAGTGGTTAAAGAAGAAATTTGAATCAAATAGGATTTCAATGCTTGTAAATGGTGGTCCTTGTGGCTTTTTTGATGTGGAGAGAGGATTGAGACATGGTGATCCTCTCTCACCAATTCTTTTTGTGCTATCTGAGGAAGTTTTGAGCAGAAACATTACCAAATTGGTACAGCAAGGAAAAATTCAAACAATGGTTTGTAGAGGTGGTTGTCAGCCAACTCACTTAATGTTTGCTGATGACATCTTCATATTTTGCAATGGTAATAAAAAGACTCTAGAAAATTTGATAGCTTTATTAATGCAATACCAAAACAATTTTGGTCAAGAAATTAACAAAGCCAAAAGTAAATGCTTTGTGGGAGGAGTTTTAGAAACAAGAAAACAAGGAATTGCTAATTTCTTACAGATGGATCTTTATTTATTTCCAGATAAGTATTTGGGAGTTATTCTTAATCCTGGAAGATTAAAACCACAGCAAGTATGGGGAATGGTTGAGATGATGTAAAAAATGCTAGCTGGATGGATGGGTAAGCTATTAGCATTCTCAGCAAGATTGACTTTAGTGAAACATGTTTTATGCAGTATGCCAATCTACACTATGGCTGTGTATAAATGGCCAAAGTCAGTTATTTAAACTTGTGAAAGAATTATCATAAACTTTTTGTGGTAAGGGGATCCAAATGTAAAGAAACTAATTACAGTTAAATTATATGAGGTAAATGCACCCGTGGAGGAGGGAGGTTTGGGTCTAAGAAGATTGGAAGTCATGAACAAGGCTTTGCTTATGAAACTGCTATGGAAGATAGAAAATGAAGATGAAGAATGGACTTTGTTTATGAGGGCTAAATACAAACATAAAAATGGTGAGTAGATTAAATATTATAAACAGTCTTCTATCTGGCCAGGAATTAAATGGGTTATATCTGAAATGGATGAAGGCAGTAGATGGATTGTGGGTGATGGCAAAAGTATATCAATGTAGAAGTATAAATAGATTAAGGATTATGCCTTAATAGATAGGCATGCTGAGGAAGACTATGTAATACATAATGTTGATCTTAAGGTAAAAGATCTTATTAAAGATGGTGAATGGCTAATTCCAGCTCCTCTACTAGCATATTTTGATGTGAGTGATTTGCCAGTTTTGTTGAATGGAAAAGATAAAAAGGTGTGGACATAGGATATGACTGGTAAATTTTCAGTGGTTAGTACAACTCAAGTGATAAGAAAAAAATATGCAATTGTGACATGGGCAAAGAAAATATGGAGTCCCAGTGTTCACCCATATACATCAAGCAATTTATGGAAGATTTTAAGAGGTGCATGTGCAACAGAGGAAGCATTCAGAAAAAATGGATTCTCAACGGTATCTAGTGTTACCTATGTGGCAATAACCAGGACACAGTGGATCATGTGCTTTGGCATTGTACTTTTAGTGCAAAAATATGGCATTGGCTAAGTGGAATCTTTCACTGCATAACTCCAAAATGTTTTGAGGAGGTAATGGTTGTGGCCAGAGGAAAAAGCTCAGTAATAAAAGAAGTATAGTACAACAATGCTTTCAACACTATGGTGGAACTCTGGTTTACAAGAAACTCTGTAATTTATGAAGATATGACACCCGATGTGGAAAAGTTCAAGCAAAGAATAATAAGAGTTAAAAGTGAATGCAATACAAGAATGAAGGGAGAGATGTGGGGGACAATGTATGATTTACATGTACTCTTATTTTTTGGCATCTCTGGAGTTAGAACAAAAGATACAAGAGTAATACAATGATTCTTTCATCTGCCAGTAGTAAATCAAATATTAATATGTTGTGATGGAGCATCTAAGGGTAATCCAGGGGTGTCAAGTCTGGGATTTGTTGCAAGAAACAGTTCAGGTGCATGTATTGGAGATGCTTCAGGTGGATTGAGAATAGCAACAAATTACTTAGCATAAGTAATGGCTCTTATTGTTGCAGAAGAATGGGATGTGAGCAAACTTTATCTTAAGGTATGTTTTTAACTTGATTCAAATGCAGTTAAAGAAGCTTTCTCAAAAAACAAAGTGCCATGGATTGTAAGAAGTAGATGGGAAAGGATAAAGAAGCTGATTCCATCAATCAGTTTGAAACACTCATACAGAGAAACAAACTTCTCTGCAGACAAGATGGCAAAGAAAGGTGCCATTTTAAACAAGGGAGTGATTCAATACTATTGTAGGATCAGAATATCGCAACAACAACATACTTGCGAAATCTTCATCAGCAACACTGCGAAGATGTCGCAGAGTTATTTCAGAGATGACATAACAGATGATGACATCGTAAAAACGAGAAAAGTGTGATGATCTAGCGAAATTTAGGATGTTTGCGAATTTTAATATTTGCAAGATTGCGAAATACCGCAAATCAGATCTGAAAATAAAGGTCAACTTTGCTGTCATCCACTATGTAATACCCTATATAAAGAGATGAGTAGGTGTAAGAATGGGGGGATATAATTTTTAGAGTGTTGAGAAAGTTTTGAGGAGAGAGAAAGTCCAAAATAGTGTTGTATTCTTGATTTCATTTCTTTCTGGTAAAATTTATATATTCAATTAATAAAAAGAGTTGTTATTGATCTTAAGAAATATGTTGATTGTTATGAATTCTTGTGAGGGGTGTATTGTAGGATTTCCTGCAACTACATAATGGCGCTAGAAACAGGGATTGAAGGTTGAAAGTTGCTGGGAAAAAAAAACAAGATTAAAAGATTGTTATTAAGACTATTCAAACCAAGAAGGTGATGGAACAAAGCAGCAAACCAGTTAAGAAAAAGATAATTAAAATCGATGAAGATAACAGAAGGATGGAGTGTAGCATAATCACAAAAACAATGATTAATAAGTTTCATGAAAACATCAAAGGAAGGATACATAAACGAGATTTTGAAGGAAAGAAGATTATGACGGTGGAAAAGGTATCACCCTTGAAGGATTGGGAAAAGAAGAAAATTACGTTCACAACAGCAGAGATGCCAAGAGAAAATCTGAACTACACATCTCATTTGGTGATCACAGTAACCACACGGAAAGAAAAAGGGAAATTCGCAAAAAGTATGGAAGAATGGACAGTGAACGGAACTATGGTGGATACAGGAAGTTCGGTGGATATAATGTTTTATCATGCATATAAAGGAATGGGATACAAAGATGAAGAAATATCTTATTCGACATATCATATCCATGTATTTGGAAAATCAACAACAAAACCTAAAGGAGAAATAGTGGTGCGAATTTCCCTAGGAGAGATTGAAACACATGTGACACTATGTGTGGTGGATATGGAATCACCGTATATTATGTTATTGGGAAGACCATGGATACACGCAATTAAAGACGTAGCGTCGACATTGCATCAATGCATTAAATTTCCTATGCCGAGTGGGATTGGTGAAATTAGAGGAGATGTTAATAGTGCAAAATTATGTTATCAAATTGTGAAGCATTATGAAGGACGTGCAAAGAAGCGAAAACTTCGCAGGAAGATGGCAAGAGAAGCGAAGAAAGAAGAAGAATTTAGGATTTACATGATAAGAGCAGAGGAAGGAAAAGGGATACCCATAGAAATTCCAAAAGGAGGAAATGAATATGCGAAAATGATAAAAGAACCAACACCTATGGGAGAACCTAAGGCCAGTTACACCGCGGCAGAACCAACAAAGGAAGTGAATGTTGGAACTAAAGAAGAACCCAAAATACTAAGAATTGGGACCAAAATGGAGGCAGATGAAGAAGAAAAAACTATTAGTCTTTTGCGAGAATACAAAGACATTTTCGCATGGAACATGGATGAGATGCCTGGAATAGATCTGTATGTGGCATGTTATAGGTTGGAGATTGACAAAAGTGCAAGACCCTTCAAACAAAGAATAAGAAAAATCGCGACAGCATATCACCTCCAAATAGAAGAAGAGTTACATAAGATGCTTGATGCAGGAATTATAAGACAAGCTAAATACCCAGAGTGGATAGCTAACATGGTTGTGGTTCCAAAGAAAAATAAGGGGATTAGAATCTGTATAGATTTTACTGATCTAAATAAAGATTGTCCAAAAGATAGTTTTCCATTACCAGATATTCCACAAATGGTTGAATCAGCGGCGGGAAATGATAGAATATCTTCTTTATATGGGTATAAAGGCTATAATCAAATTCCTCTCGCTGAAGAAGATCAAGAGCATACTGATTTTTTCGCTCCAAGAGGGTTATATTTTTTTACAAAAATGCCATTTGGTCTGCGAAATGCTAGTGCAACAAATCAAAGGATGGTGGAGAAAGTGTTCGCGAAGTGGATACATAAAACATTAGAGGTGTATGTGGATGATATGTTAGTAAATAGTGAAGAAGCTAAAGATCACATACAGGATCTGAAGGAGATTTTTGAGCAGATGCGACATTTTAACATCAAGATAAATCCAGAGAAGTGTACTTTTGGGGTTGCGTCAGAATTTTTTTTAGGCTATATTATACCAAAACAAGGAATACAAGATGATCCAGATAAGGTACAAGAAGTTCGTGATATGCCAACACCAGCGACGGTGAAAGATGTACAGAAGTTAAACGGACTCTTAGCTTCGCTAGGAAGGTTTATTTTGTGATCTTCAGACAAATGTAAACATTTCTTAAACAAACTCAAAAAGGGGACAAAGTTCAAATGGACAGATGAATGTGAGAAAGCTCTCCAAGGAATAAAAGAACATCTGATGAATATATATATTATGCAAAAGGCAGAGCCAGGAGAAGAGCTATTAATCTATCTTGAGATAACTTCGCATGCATTAAGTGATGTGCTGTTGCGAATTGACGCAGGAGTTGAAAAACCGATTTACTACATCAGTAAAACCTTCAATGACGTAGAGACAAATTGTTCAAAAATTGAAAAACTAATTCTGGCATTAGTTTATGCAACGTTTAAGCTTCGCATATATTTTCAAGCACACAAGGTGAGGGTGTTGACAAAGGTACCAATTGAATCAGTGATGAAGAATTCAAAAATGTCAGGCAGGGTAGAGAGATGGAATGAACAAGTAGGACATTTCGAAATTAAGTATGAAATATTATCCTCACCAAAATCACAAGTTGTTGTAGAATTTTTAGCGGAATTTCCTCTAGAAGATGATGAAGCAGTAGATGAAATGATGGATGTGGAGGAAGAACATGGGAACCCAAGAGATCTATTGACGGAACCTGATATATGGGAAATATTGGTAGATGGGTCATCAAATGGGGAAGGAAATGGAGTTGGAATTGTCCTGATTTCACCAGAAGGAAACAAAATAGCTTTTTCCTTCAGATTAGAATTCGCATCCACTAATAATGAAACAGAATATGAAGTTGTAGTGCATGCTCTAAAATTCGCAATAGAAATGAAATTGGAAAATATGAGAATTACCAGTGACTCGCAGCTAGTTATTCGCCAAATAAAAGGAGAATACACTATAAATGAACCATCCTTGAAAAAATACAAGAAACTTGTTGAAGAATTGTCAGCGAAAATTCCAAAAATAAAGTGGAGACATATATCAAGGAAAGACAATAGACTTGCAGAAGCCTATGCTTTCATTTCAAGTATGATTACAGATACGGCTGCGAGATGCATAAAAATATAGACACTTCTATCACCATCTGTAAACAAAGAAGAAGAGGAATAAGTAGATGTTATGATAATAAAAGGTGAAGAAGAAACACAAATACCCAATGCAGAAGATTGGAGGGCAGAACTTCATGTGTAGTTGCAGGAATTCCTACACTACACCCCTCACAAGAATTCATAATAATCAACACATATTTGAAGATTAAGAACATCACTTTTATTGATTAATTATCAGAAATATTACAAGAAATTGAAGAAATCAAGAATACAACCGCTCTCTTAAACTTTCTCTCTCCTCAAAACTTTCTCAACACTCTCAAATTGATCTCTCCTCTTCTGAGTCTATTATTTCTCTTTATATAGGGAACTTACATAGTGGATGACAGCTATGCTGTCCTTTAATTTCGGATCTGAATCGCGGTAGTCTCGCAGCAGTTATAATGTTAATTCTCGCAGATGCTATAATCTTCGCAGGATTGTCATGCTCTTCTCGTGCTTCAGTTACCGTCATTTGATGCGTCATTATTTGAGTCACTCTGTGACACTCGCAGCGTGTTGTTGAAGAGCTCGCAGAAATGTTGTTTATAAATTTCGTAAGAGTATTATTGTGGCGATATTCTGATCCTACATCTTGCCTCTTCTCATGTATTTTCTGCGAAGGGGAAAGGATCATGAGAATTCTAACTTTTTTTAAACGCTGCAGCTGTTCATCTTTTCAGATTCTTGTGTTCTGACACGTTTCTGCATTCTTTGCCAGATTTATTACACGTATCTTTTCTTCCATTTAACTTCTGACACATCCTTTTCAACCGCTGCGCTTCAACCGTTCACGTCTTCTCTTCGCATTAAATGCACTTATCTTCTCGAGAATTATTACCTTCTATATATATCTTCTTCATTCTTCTCTTTTCTTCTTTTTACTTTCTCTTTCTTTCTCTCTGCAATTTTACCTTTCTTCCATAACTTCCGCATCTGCTACTGTTGTAATTTTTCTCTTATTCTTTTGATCTTCTATTTTTTTTTCATTCCCATACTAAGAATGCCTCCAGCGGGTCGTAAAAATCTAATTGCCTTAGAAAAAAATGCAAAAGAAGCTTCAAGATAGAGGTTTTACTTTATCCACCATTCCCGATCAAAACCCTAGGGCTGAGCTCTTGGTTAAATTATTTTCTGATCATCCATGTAATAGCGAGAAGATCATAGTCTCACTAGGTCAACTTGAAGCTGGCCTTCACATTCCTCTTTATGACCCTGAACTTCCTTTATTCTATGAAATACTTTCTCATGCGAAGTTCTGGCGGGAAATATATCAGTTGAGTGGAGATTGCATTCGTTTAATGCTTGAGTTTGCTACTCGCAGTGATGGTAAGGAATCTCTTTACCCCCTTAAAGCGAAGAACCCTAAATTCGCTGAAGTTCCAATTGTTCCTGCGAAGTATACGGTAGAAAATTTCTTCGCAAATTATGAAATAATCCCCATGAGGAAGGATAGCACTTGTTGGGGTGTCCGCTTACAGAATAAGGATGACATTGTTGAAGATAAAGTTCTTATGTTGGACATTGACTGGCATCCGAGAAACAATTCATCTCCTCGTCATTCTAATGATGATTAATGGTGTACTTTCCTATTATTTCTAGGGGCCTCGTACATCTCTGGTTCTCATGCTTTACCTGCGAATCTCGCAGAATACCAACCATGGGTGTTCAGATGGCCTGAAAGGGATACAGAGGTATGTTCTCGAATTTTTTGCTTGAACTATCATTATTATTTTCTTCATGCTTTTATATATACTCTCGCTGACTGCTCCAATTTTACCAGATTAAAAGGCTGAAAGCTAGCTACAATAAGTTAGGGAAACCCAGTACTCTATTAGCTCTCAGATCATTCACAGATGAAGTAAGAAATATTCCTATCTGATTCTTAACAATATATTATTGCCTCTATTTCTTATCTTTATCTGTGTTTGAAGGTTATTGAAGAAATTGAACCTGTTAAGCCTGCAAAAACTAAGGGAAAGGCAAAGGTGCTACTTGCAAGGATAAATCCGCTGATCCTCTTTAAAAGAAAAGAAAAGTACAATCCTATCCTCCTTCAACTCCTCAATCTAATGAAGAAAGTTCAAGTGATGATACTGATAATGACGATGATGACGATGATGATGGTGATGCTAATATTTCCTTCGCGAAGGAATCCTCCCAACCCGAGTCTTCTATGTCTCAGCTATCTGGTATATTCTCTGACAGTATGCTTGGTATGGGGAATGATGCTCTCACAAATATGTGTCAAGCTCTCGCAAATGTCTGCGATGCTCCTATACTAGTAAATAAATCTCTTCACGGAGTTTCAAGATCTATAACTCCCAACTTCTTAAATTCACTCAGCATTCTGGTATGTTCTCATTTATTCGCCACATTTGTGTATTCTTACTTCCTCGCAAGTTTTTAATTTATGTTTGCCTTGACCATTTTTTATTTTCCTTCGTAGGCTGGAAGAGCTTCTTTTGCTGTTGCCTCAGACTTGGAGAGGAGGCGCGCTACTTTTGAAAAGAAAAGTGCAAATCTTCGCAAGAAGAATGGAGAGATGGAAGCTGAAGTCCTTGAGCTTCGCAAGAAAAATAAACAGCTAGAAGTTGATGCCTCAAGCAGCAAAACCAAGATATCTAATCTTGAAACAGTCAACCAGCATCTCTATGGTATGATTCTTTTCCTTTTTCTCTTAATTCTTTTATCCTATTGTTTTGGCTTATTCAAGCAACCACTTTTTGCAGATATTTATGGTCTTACTGATGAGGCTACACTCATCCGCTCTTTTCCTGAACCTATAGATAAGGACACCCTTCTTGACCGCCTTAACAATTCCTTAAACAATTATTCAAATGACAAACTTGAATCTCTTTCCATAAATGACCTCAGATCCAAACTTAGGCTTTTAGAAATTGACCATAGATCTAGTTTGAGCGCGGCTAATAAGTCTAAACGTCTCTATCTCACCTCTAAAGAAGAAATCAATAGTTTCAGAGCCAAGAATAGCACTCTTATAGACGAAAAAGATCGCATATCTAGACAAGGTGCTCAAACCTTAGCGGAATTCCATAAAACCCTTCTTGAAGTTCAAATTGAAAGAGATAGACTTATCTGCGAGAATAACGTTCTTTTTGAAAGGGTAAATCAAGTTCGCTCCCGCATTCTCATTATTAGTGATGATGAGTTTTCTTGGGCTGCGAAGATTCTTGATAACGCCAGAAATAACTTAGGTGTAGACGTTAGTCTTCAAGCTGAGCATTCTGCCTTAATGAAGGATATGATCTCTGAAAGAGAAGGTTGTTATTCTTGTTTTCCCACTAATCCACTTTTTTGACTGAATCTCCACTATTTTACTAATATGTTATCATTTGTTCGCAGCATCTGAAGGAAATTTTCGCCATAGAGTTGAAGAGTTGGAAGAAGAAAAAGGACAACTCGCAAAACTTATGTCTTCTAAATTTTAGTAATGTTCTTGTTGGTGTTCACAATGATTCCATTAAGATGGTCTATGATGACCATAAAATTTCCCATTCTGCGTATCCTTATCTCGCGGATGAAATACCAGAGAACGTTCTGAATCTTGTCATCTCTGATAGTGAAGCTGAAGAGTCTGAAGAAGATGAAGAATTTAATGAAGATGAAGGTGAAGGGGGGAAATCTGATGAAAATAATGATGGATCTAATGAGAAGTAGTTTTATCTCCTTCTTTAATCTCTTTGTAATATTTGTACATTTATTTCCTTCTCCTTGTAAGATATTCCTGCGAATTTCTCCAGCTTCTAAAGAGATTTATTTTGTTTCTATCTGCATACATTAGAAAACAATTCTTTTTTGCAATATGGTTAATCAATATGATTATTAATTTTTAACTATCTGTGTAAATCTGCCATATAATGATGAATAACAATTTTGTCGTTCTGTTCATTCCCATATTTGCCTCTGTTATTCATCTGCAATATGAAAGATTGAGCAGATTAATTTATGAATAAGATCTGTTTTAAATTTTGGCCATAATCTCGCAGCCATTTCTTGCTCTCTTGTGTGGTCTTATTTTGCCTTCCTAGTTAAAGGTCTTATTTTTCCACATTTTGTTTTGGCGACAAAATCGCAGGACGTCCTTATATTCGCATATAAAGACCCATTGATCTTTCCTTATCCTCATTTTGTAAATTTGTTGCGACAATATGACAGGCCTAAGTTTTCTTGCGAAAACAAAGCCCCATGATATTGTCGTCTTGCGATGAAATAGCAGGACGTCTTTACACTTTCATGTAAAAACCCATTGATCTCATCTTATATTTTTCTCATGGCTTTTTGCCTTTGTATAATTGTTGCACAAATATGACAAGCCTAAATATTCTTTCGAACATAAAGCCTCATGACATTTGCATCTTTAAGACACTTATCATCTCCCTAATGGAGTGTGCCGCCCTTATCTTCCCCCTGGTTGCCCCTTCAAGGAGGCATACATCGGCCATACAAGACTAGATCCTCTCCTCCGGTCTTTACAACAACCAGTTATTTTCGCAGTCTCTTATCCCTTTTTCCTATATGACTTATGGTTACGAGACTGCACTCTAAGTGGGGTTTTCTTCGGGCCGAGTGCATCATAGTCAAGACTTGCCAAGAATGGCCAGGGTAGTTTCATACGCCCCGGGCACCCTTGAGTCAACCGTGTACCTCGGCTCCTTGATCATACTTTTCACTCCTTAGGAGAGACTCTCGGTCATCCAACTGTTAATATATATATATAGTTGGAAATCCAAGGTACCTCTCCTGGATGGGCTTTCATTGACCCCAAATCTCCATGACTCAGGTTCCAGCAACGGTATAACCTTATCCCTGAGCCATGCAAAGAGATACCCCCTTATATGATGTACTTTAGGTCTTACATTTGCCTCTTGCGAAATTTTATCCGCGAACTAGGGTGTACGCCATAAAGGTTCGTCCTATTCTAATATGTCATTATTCTTTGATTTTCTCTTTTTCCATTTCAGCTCTTGTATGATTTTTCAATTTCATCTTTTTCATTGAGTCAAAACATACTTTTGTAAAATTTTCTTCAACAAATCATTCATACATCTCTCATATTTTACGATCTAGAAATTTTACCTTTTCTACTTACTATTTTCTGCTTCTGCTTTTTTGTTGCGCTTTGCTACATTTTCTCCATCTGCGAGACGCTCGCCATCTATTGGTTTCAGCATATGTTGATTTCGCAACATTCCTTATTCTCGCCGTTCTACTGTATCAACATCAACTTTTCACTTATTTGCTTTTGTTTGATGTTATATTTCCAATTTATGTTCTTCGCATCCCTTTCCTCGTAAGATTCCATATCAATTTCATAGCACATTTTTCCATCAATCCAATCTCCTTTTATAACTCCAACACCGCTGGGATGAGGGAAATTAATGCATTGGTGGAAGGTTGACGCTACACCTAGAATCCCATGCAGCCAAGGCTGGCCAATTAAGGCATTATATGGCGATTCTACGTCAATAACATAGAATTGAATCTTATAAGATATCCCTTTCAGTGGAATTCGCATAGTGATTTCCCCTCTAGGTTTATTGGAAGTACCATTAAAACCATAGATTTTATAGGTTGAAGGTATTAGATCCTCATCCCTGCCTCCCATTATTTTATAAGTGTGATACAATATGATATCTACAGAACTCCCCGTATCAAATAAATCTATTGATTGCCCATGAGTCTTCGGCCTCATCATCCTCATCTTCCTCTCCATCTTCTCTTTGTTTTGGATTTATCTCTAGTTTTACCACTAATGGATTGTCATGCATCTCGCCAGGCTCAGGTACTTCTTGTGCAGTGAAAGAAATTGTCTGCTTTTGCCATTCTTCTAATGGCGAAGCTTTCGCAATATTCATTATTTCTCTCCCATCAGCATCTCTCGCGAAAACTCTGCTTAGAACATTGTCGTGGAAATCTTCTATAGTTTTTTATGCATGTATGATGGAGTTACAAAATAGATTCTTCGCTTTTTCTCCAACTTCTATCACAAACATTTCTCCTCCCTTTGTTGTATTCACTCTGCGAATTTCTGGTGGTGGAGGTAGTTGCTGAGACTGTGGATGTCCTATTAGAAAATGGTTTAATTTTCCCTGATCTATCATCCTCAAGATGATTCTTTTTACATTCCTGCATTCATTTGTTGAGTGACCATGAAAATGATGATAAGAACAAAATTCTGGATTTCGATTATTTGGGTGTGGCTCTTTTCCCATGTTCCATGGTACGGGTATGTCCTCCATCAATATTATATCCTCCCAAATTTTCTTTATGCTAGCATTTAGAGGTGGCATCTTAATTTCATCCCATATTATCTTTTGACTTCCTTGCCCTCTATAATAATTTTGTCTCTGACCTCTATAAGTCTCTTGCGGTTGATCTAGCCTCTGAATTTTATTATTTCCACCTCGATTGAAAAATTTTCTTTCCCTTTCGAACTCTTCTTGATCTCTGCTTCCCATAGCTACTAATTTCTGTTGACTATAATTCATATTATTTTCTTGCTTCACCTGCGAAGTGCTTGCTACTGTATTTATTAACCTGGAAAGTAGACTTGCATTCTCTGCAACTGAACTGGTATTCGCAATATGGGTATGACTTATGGTTACGTAACATCAAGTGTGTCGAAGTGATAAAATTTCTGCATGCAGTGCCGAAGGCAATAAATTTAAAAATAATCCACCAAAATCAGAAATGCATGCACAATAAAACTTTCGACGGGGCATGTATGCCCCGAGTAATGTACATTCTGTAGAAATAGATAAAAAGATAGATGAAAATTTTTATTATTTCCATAGGAGAGCCTCCTCTTTTATACACTTAGGTTTCCTCTACACTTAGGTTTCCTAAAATTATGACATATGCATGACTCATTCATGACATATACATTCCTAGCTTTTCGAGGAAAGAGTTGAATGGTCGACTAGGAACTCCTTTAGTCAGCATATCTGCAATCTGGTCTCCTGTTCTTACAAAAGGAGTGCTGAGAGCCTCCTCTTTTATCTCTAACAATAAACATTATGACATATGCATGACTCATTCATGACTCATTCCAACACTCCCCCTCAAGCAGGTGCGTAGATATCATGCATTCCTAGCTTGTCGAGGAAAGAGTTGAATGGTCGACTAGGAACTCCTTTAGTCAGCATATCTGCAATCTGGTCTCCTGTTCTTACAAAAGGAGTTCTGATGACCCCTTCATCTAATTTCTCTTTGATGAAATGTCTGTCTACTTCCACATGCTTGGTTCTGTCATGTTGGACTGGATTGTGAGCAATGCTGATGGCAGCCTTGTTATCGCAATGCAACTTCATCAGACCTTTAGGCTTGAGACCGATTTCTGCCAATAGTATTCTTAACCATAATAACTCACATATTCCATGAGCCATAGCCCTAAACTCTGCTTCTGCACTAGATCTGGCTATGACTGATTGTTTCTTGCTGCACCAAGTTACTAGGTTTCCTCCCACAAATGAGCAATATCCTGAGGTAGACCTACGATCAATCACTGAGCCTGCCCAAGCTGCATCTGTGTATGCTTCAACCTCTGTGTGGTTATTCTGAGAAAATAGTAGCCCTTTTTCTAGTGCAGACTTTAGGTAGCGAAGTATTCGGTACGCTGCATCCATATGTGTCTCCCTTGGAGCATGCATGAACTGACTTACTACACTTACTGAGTATGCAATATAAGTACGAGTGTGAGAGAGATAAATCAATCTTCCCACTAACCTTTGATATCTTTCTTTGTCCACCGGAATACCATTAGTGTCTTCTCCCAGCTTCTGATTCGGTTCGACTGGTGTGTCAATAGGCTTGCATCCCAACATTCATGTCTCGGCTAGAAGATCTAGGACATATTTCCTTTGAGAGATGTAGATACCCTTTTTTGATCTTGCAACTTCAATTCCTAGGAAGTAGCACACTTCTCCTAGGTCCTTTATCTCAAATTCTTTGGCTAAGTAAGATTTTACCTTCCCCATTTCTTCCACATCATCACCTGTCATTATGATGTCATCCACATACACAATAAGCATGGTGAGTTTTCCAGCTTTTGAACGTTTAAGGAATAAGGTATGATCTGCCTGAATTTGACGAAATCCATATCTCCGCATACTTTGGGAAAACCTTCCAAACCATGCCCTAGGAGACTGCTTCAAACCATACAAGGATTTCTTCAACTTGCATACTTTTACTTTATTAGCGGCTATTTGAAATCCAGGAGGAATGTCCATGTATACTTCCTCTTCCAAATCACCATTAAGAAAAGCATTCTTCACATCGAACTGTTGGAGTGGCCAATCCTTGTTTGCTGCCAAAGATAACAAGACACGAATGGTGTTCATCTTAGAAACAAGAGCAAAGGTTTCTTGATAGTCTATTCCATAAGTCTGAGTATAGCCCTTGGATACTAATCTTGCTTTATATCTTTCAATAGTTCCATCAGACTTATACTTCACAGTGAATACCCACTTTCAACCGACTGTCTTCTTTCCTCTTAGTAATTCGACCTCAACCCATGTGAAGTTCTTTTTTAGAGCTTTCTTTTCTTATACCAGATCTTCCTTCCACTTTGGATCAGCAAGAGCATCTTCAATCCTTGTAGGTATGCTCACAGATGATAAGTTGTTTGCAAAAGCAACATAAGTAGGTGATAGCCGATGAGAAGACACAAAATTGGAAATAGGATGGTCAGTAGAAAAACCATATCGAGTTGGAGGATTACGTATACGACTAGGATATCTACCTTCCTCAACGTTTATGGGATCATCAGTTGTGTCGACATCTCTGACATTTGTGGGCTCATCAGCTGCGTCGACATCTCTGACATTTGTTGACTCATCAGTTGAAACATCATCTTCATTAACTCTAAAATCAGTCTCGTTAGGAACTGTAGGAGATTCTGATTCCGCCACCTGAGGAGCCTCAGTCTCAGCAGGAACTGTAGGAGATTCTGATTCCGCCACATGAGGAGCCTTGTCTCTTCGTCTGTAAACCTGAACTGGTGGCAAAGCAACCTTGGGTTGAGGAGGTTTAGGAATAACAACCTTAGGTACTGAACTAGGAAGATCAAACCAAGGCTGATCTTCACAGTATGTTATATGCTCCCCCTGAAAAGAAGTCACTGAATACTCTGAGAAGTAGGCTTGATCTTCACAAAAGGTTACATCCATGGATACATAGATTTTTTCCGTGGGAGGGTGACAACACTTATAGCCTTTCTGTGTAGCTGAATAACCCAACATGACACATTTGAGGGCTCTTGGATCCAATTTACTCATATCTTTTTTATGGACATGCATATAGCAAACACACCCAAAAACTTTTATAGGAGCAAAATTATGTGGTTGTCGTGAAGTGCTTAAAGAAAGGACATCACATGGTGTTTGAAAATTCAGAACCCGAGAAGGCATTTTGTTAATCAGCCGTGCTGCTGTCATGACAGCATCACCCCAAAATCTTTTTGGCACATTCATTTGGAACAACAAGCACCTAATGACTTCCAATAGGTGACGATTTTTCCGCTCAACAACTCCATTTTGCTGTGGGGTATCAGTACACGAAGTTTGGTGGACAATGCCATGTTCCAAGAAGTAAGAGGAGAGACCTTGATTTAGATACTCACCACCTCTATTAGATCTTAACACCTGAATTTTCTTGTCAAACTGGGTTAGAACGAACTTATGAAATCTTTTGAAGATGGTATGAACATCTCTCTTATCTTTCAATAAGTGAACCCACGAGACCCGAGAATAATCATCAATGAAGGTAACAAACCACGAAAACCAGAATTAGTAGTGACACGTGAAGGACCCCAAACATCACTATGTACGATAGCAAAGGGAGACGAACTTCTATTTATGCTTAACGGATAAGGAACACAGTGATGTTTATCTAACTCACAAACTTCACAATGAAATTTGGATATATCAAGTTCTGAAAACAACTTAGGGAACAACCTTTTTAAATACCCGAAAGAAGGATGCCCTAATCGTTTATGCCATAGCCAAACATGTTCTTTAGGACCCGACACACTTGCTGAATTATAGGCTCTTAAACTGTCATCTTGTTTCGTCTCCTGTAAATCCAAGTAGTATAGACCCCCTCTCTCTTTGCCTACGCCAAGTGTTGCTCCAGTGAGAATATTCTGAAAAACACAATGAGTCTCATAAAAGGTAACCTTGCATTTCAAAGCTTTGGTTATCTGACTGATTGAGAGGAGGTTGGAAGAAAGATTTGGAACATGTAACACCATAGAAAGAGACATGAAACTAGTTATCGGAATACGCCCTTCACCAGAAACACTAATTGGAGATCCATCAGCCGTCAGAATACATGGTTTACTCGGATTAGGATTATAGGTAGAGAAGCGGTTGGACTCGGTGGACATGTGGTTAGTTGCTCCACTATCAACAACCCAAGGACCCTTGGATTCATCGCACTTGGAGTTAACAATACTACCAATGTTACCTGATTGAGTCACTGAAGTAGACCCACTCCAATTTTCCTTGGATGACTGCATTCTAGCATAGTCCTTTATCAACTGTTCCAGCTGAAATTGAGATGGGTGAGAGGAAACACTAGGTAGTGATGATGATGAAGGCTGAAACTCCTCTTTACTAGTTGTGTGATACGATCTCGAACTACCACTATAAACTTCTCTTCTTCCTCCAAACAAATTATCCACTCTTCTATTACCATTATTTTTACAACAATCACAAACGGATTGATTAACACTGTTCAAAACAGAACTTCCTCGAGGTACTGGAGATATAAGAGCTATTATTTTCAAAAGTAGTTCCGATACAACTTTGACACTCAAACTATTGTTATGAGAAAAGTTTAGTTGAGCTGAACTCCTAGAATGAGACACACTACTATTCTCAGAAGTACTAGCCATAGAACTACTTTTAACTCAACAAACAAAGACAAATTTCAGGAAAAACAACTTACAAACAGCCTCAGGTTCTTCAAGAACAACAGTTTGCAGCCCTATTTGGAACAACTTCAGCTCCTTTGAAATAGCTTCAGGATCTAACTTTAAGATCTTTAATCACAGATCGAAGCAGCAGTAGATCAATCTTAAGAAGGAACTAATATGGTTTTTTTCTTCTTTCTCTCTTGTGCTCTGATACCATGTAGAAACAGAGAAAAAGATAGATGAAAATTGTTATTATTTCCATAGGAGAGCCTCCTCTTTTATACACTTAGGTTTCCTCTACACTTAGGTTTCCTAAAATATCTCTAACATAGGAAACCTCTACACTTAGGTTTCCTAAAATATCTCTAACACTAAACATTATGACATATGCATGACTCATTCCAACACATTCAAGTTCTATAAAAAATAACCATTCAACATTCCCCACACACAATTTCATAACAGAATGAGTATTTTCCAGCATAAACACTTCTCAATACTGCCAATCTTTCATCGTTTTCTACTGAGCTAAAGAATAAACACCACCGCCACCACTTCTATTGACCTTATTTTATCTTATTTTCCTTACCCCCTAGGCTCCTTATAATCATCGATTTCTATAATTACCAAATCCCATATCCATAAATTAGAAAATTAAACTAATACAGATTAGATTTCAAAATTGAACCACAAAATCATAATAAATAAAGGAATTAAATTCCCAGACATAAAAATGGAAGAATCTAGATTTTCAAGAGAAGCAAACAGAGAAAGAGATATCATTTACCCTATGATATTTCAGTACCTAGGGTTTGTAACACGATCTTCTGATTATCGAGGTTGTCGTTGGAGAAGAGAGTAGGAGGAAACTCAAAAAATTGGTTCAGTTTTAATTTGATTTTAACGGGACTTAGGGTTAAGTTAGTTAACACCATTTATGAATTTATAAGCAAACGAATTTATAAACAAACAATTGATAACAAGGTGGGAATGATTCTCTTGTAGAGTTGGAGTAGGACAATTATTGAAGTTTAGGTTTATGATTCTTCTTCCCACGAGAAGGAGTGAAAGCTACATGTTTTAGGTTTTGAAGGTAACGAGGAGATGAGGGGGGAGAAGAAGGAGAAACTACTTCGGTTTCTCTAATTAAGATCGTGGGCCAAATTCTCGATCGGCGGGAATATGGCGCTTATGTTATGGGTAGTTCCTTTCTAGCATAGCCATGGCTTGTCGTAGCAAAATCCCACCAATTACCACGGCCTATTATGCCGTGACTAAAATGCGATAAATGCATTCATAGCATACGGTCCATTGTTTTCCCGTAGCAAATGCTCTACAAGTCGTGGCAAATGAGCGATCTACTGCCACGCCCCAGGCTAAGTCGTGGCAATATGTCATCAATAGCCACGACTAATATGAATCCGTAGCAAGAAGGTGGTGGCTAAAAATCAACATTTTTGTAGTGTTCATCCTCAATTATTCTTCGGTTTCTTTGAATTTCTCGCTCATGTAATATTCTCCTACCTTTTTCTCGATTTTCTTCACCCTCTTGATTTCTATTATCACGCCTATCATCCAAAGTTTCACTTCGTGGAATGTAGCGATCATTAATTATCTCTTCTTCTCCATAATGCTGCTCTTCATTTGTATTTTGCATTTCCTCTTGGATATTTTCACCAGCATTTCTCACAGGGGAATTTTTCCTTGCTTCTTCTCTAAATGATCTTGAACTTGATCTTGCAGTACTTCTTGATCTCCTATTTTGTGATCTCAAATTCTCCATTCTTAACTCGTGATTTTGTCTTGTTAAATTTGCTCGTTCTTCCGCCTGTAACCTCCTTTCCTCTTGTATTCATTGTCTTAAAGCCTCAACTGCTTCATTTTCGTCATCTCCATGAATTAATCCTCCAACCGCTTCTTGATCTCTTCGCTCTTGCCTTCCATTTCTTAACTGTCGATTTTCTGCTTCTTCTATTGAATCTGATCGCTAAATATGCACGCTCACTCCATCATAATCCACAGTTCTATCTTGTATCGGTGTTTGCTAATTTGGTTGTTGAACTAGATTTTCTTCATTATTCCTTGTTCTGTTGCTCCTTGTTCTTAATCTTGAAGATTCTCCTATTTCATTTGTCTCTTACCCAGCAAGTCTTTTACTCCTCTTACGGTTGTTGGTTGTTCTGATGTATTTTTTTTTCTAACCATTCCTTCAATTTTGATGTATCACTGCAAATCACGTAAAAATATTTTCCAATTTCTTCAAATTCTTACAAATCATAATTTCAATCTTTGCTCAGAAACATCCATGTTTCTGGCGCCATTATGTAGTTGCAGGAATTCCTACACTACACTCCTCACAAGAATTCATAATAATCAACACATATTTGAAGATTAAGAACAACACTTTTATTGATTAATTCTCAGAAATATTACAAGAAATGGAAGAAATCAACAATACAACCGCTCTCTTAAAATTTCTCTCTCCTAAAAACTTTCTCAACACTCTCAAATTGATCTCTCCTCTTCCGAGTCTATTAGTTCTCTTTATATAGGGAAGTTACATAGTGGATGACAGCTATGCTGTCCTTTAATTTCAGATCTGACTCGCGGTAGTCTCGCAACAGTTATAATGTTAATTCTCGCAGATGCTATAATCTTCGCAGGATTGTCATGCTCTTCTCGTGCTTCAGCTACCGTCATCTGCTACGTCATTCTTTGAGTCACTCTGCGACACTCGCAGCGTGTTGTTGAAGAGCTCGCATAAATATTGTTTATAAATTTCGTAAGAGTATTATTGTGGCGATATTCTGATCCTACATCATGCATATTTGGCAAAAGGAGAAACACCAAGAAATAGATTGGAGGCACACAAACTAAAAAACCGCGCGACAAATTATGAGCTAAGAGATGGGGTGTTGTATAAAAGATCCTTTAATGGACCATCACTCATATGTTTAACACGAAAAGAGGGAGAAAAAATGTTAAAGATGTTACATAGTTGTAGTGACCCTCAAGCTCGTCAACATTGTTAGACCGGTCAAAAGATGATCAAGTGACGATTTAGCAGTTAATAACTCGATTAGTTTAACACGGGCGTTAATTAATAGGAATTAATCTAACAACGATTTAGATACGAAACTAGTATCTTTAGAGAGATCTCGAAAAGTTACGTAGAATAGACTACTCGAACGTGTCATTCGGATATCGGACGAAGAAGATATTATCAGAATTATTCGAAGAGAAACGTTAACCGACTTGATTTCCACTTATCAAATTCTTGGGTGCCTTTAACAATCCGGGCCGACCTTATCAACTCAACCGAGAGGATAACTCTCGTTTATATTCTTCCTTCTTCTTCTTTATTCTTCTTCATCGTTCTCTTTCTTCATTTTTTCCTTCTTCATCTGTTCTTCTTACTCGCGTTTCTGAGAGAGATTTGTGAGGTGTTAGTGAGATTTATTTGATAAGAATCAACTGATGAAGACGTATAGATGATGAAAGAGTCTAGGTTGTTGTGGATGAAGAAGAAAAGATTATTCAGAGAACCAAGTTGGGGTTTTTCTGTATTATGAATTGGGATTTCGAATTGGCGATTGTTAAGATGAAATTGAAGATGGGTTCGTTCCTAATTAAGTTTAATTAGAAGCTATGGAGTTATTCGTGAAGAATTGGAGAAATTAGGGTTTATGTTCGGTTCTTCCCCAAATCTGAAGTTAGGGTTTCGGTAAATTGAAGTGAAATTCGATTCAAGTGATGAATTAAGAAGACTCAGATAGAATCGTTAGATGGGTTTCATGTGTTGTTTGCAGAGAAGAACTTTAATTGAGGTTCTAAGGTTGTTTTGAGATGAATTGAGGAATTCGACCACAAACTGCTTGGGTTGAATATGATTTGAGGTAATTTCATCTTAATAACTTAAAGCTATTGATTTTAGTATAATTATTCAGTTTCATTACTTAAGTATGTGATGAATATGAAATGGAAATTCATGAGGATGGTGTTGTTGTTGCTGTGTTGGGGGAAGTTTAGAAAGATGGTGGTGCTGCTGTTGAAGCTAGTGGAACTGTTGGAGTTGAATTGAAAATTGCAGATGTAGGTTAGGTATTTGTATGGAACTGAGTTGAGGGAGTTCATTGTTTAGCTGCAATTGTGAATATATGGATGTGCAGGTGTTGATTTAGTAAATTTGATGTTGAGTAAGATGCTGAAATGATTATGTGGTGAATGGAATGATGTTGTTGAATATGGTAGTTTCATAGAAGAAATAATAGTGATACTATAGAGGCAGTTCAATGGTGATACTAGTTAGGATTGGAAGATATGAAGATGGAGTTTATGAAATGGTTAGGTGGAGTTTTGGTAGTTTATTGTGATGAATGTTGTTGTCAATCTGCTAGTATTGTTACTAATGTTGTGTTTGCAAGGAAGTAGTGAACTGAAATTGTAAGTGGAGATGTCATGGCTAATTAAATGAGGTGGCAATGGTTGTGATGCAACTATAATGTGGACTGAGTATTGGCGATGTTTGAGTTGAAATACAGGGAAGTGTAACCAAAGATTGTTGGTGGTAAGAACTGGAGTGCACAATAAAATGCATATGGTTGAGCTAACATATGGAATGAGTTCTACTGAGTATTGAAGCATTGAACTGAGATATGACTTGAGTTAAGTTGAAGCAGTTCATTGCTTAGAGGCAGTTGTGAGGACTTTGGAGTTGCAAGTGTACTTCAGTAAGAAGAATAGTCTTACAACTAAGGGTGTTGTGTATGGTGGTGGTCGGATGCTATTGGCGATGTTGCTTAGAGTTGGAATTGTAATTGATAGTTGCTATGAAAGCTTGGAAAAGCTGCAATTGCAAGGTAGGCATAGTTTGTAATTGAAATTTGTGGTTTATTTGAATGATTGAGATGTTTAATGTTTGTATATAATTCTGTTCTTGAGTTTTAGGCATGTTAATCATCCCAGTCAGTTTAGCTGACTCATTTTGACTAGCTGGCTCAGTTGTCTGACTGAGTTGAATCCTATTGACCCACTGAGTTTCCCTGTTTTGACCAGTGTTGACTCAGTTGACCGAGTTATACAATTGACCTGACCTTAACTGTTGACCCTTAATCGAGACATGGACTTTGACCTTGACTGTTGACTTGACCTTTAGACGTTGACCGTCAGTTGACCTGGTGGACTGTTATTGACCGTTTGTTGACCAGATAGACTGGGCTTTAAGTTAATGGGCTGGTTTAGTGACTTGGGCTTAGAACTAGTTTTCTTATAAGTGATGAGTTGGACCCTTGTAGTCTAAATTAGCATTGGGCTTCTTCTACAAAATTGTAGATGTCCATAAGACTTAGTTAATGGGCTTAGAACCATTAGTTAGACTTGTATAAGACTTGTATGAGCCTTTTGGCTAATCTCTTAGAATATTTGTGTGATTAACAGTTAGTTAATAACAACTATCGTTCAAGGATGAACCAGTGGATCATGAATCTCGAGGTAGGCGAGGCTTGTCATCAAAAGGTGTGGGAATGCATTTAACAGTTTTGTAATCATTATTATTTCTTTTACGAAAGTTGTTATTTAATAAACTCATGCATTGTCTATTCGCATATTCCTTGCTTTGTTTATCTTTATGATTGTCTTTGGGAAATGAGAATTTCCATCTGTGGTATATTGGATACTACTCCTTCAGAATTTATGGCTAGGGCGATACACTGCAATATTAATAATAGGTGTGGAATTGGCATCAATATAACGGGTGTGTATACTAATCACCCACAGACTAACTTGTCTTTACTTTCGGTGTGTAAATGTCACCACAGAAATTATAAGGTGTGTAAATGTCACCGCAGAAACTAAAGGAGGAGTTTAGGTCCATACACATGATTGTTTATTTCAGTGGTTTTGTTGTCTTCTAATGTTTTCCAAATCTGTTTTCCAAATCTGCATATGATTACTTAGAAGTTAAATGTTAATTATTCCCCATTTTCAGTTTCAGTGACAGAGCAGAGTTGCGCAGCGAAAGTTCCGAGAAATTAACTTCGTTATTTGATTATACTTTGATATGTTTATTTTGTTGTATATTCTTTTGTAAACCAAATGATTATTACTTTATATATATCATTGGAAAGGAATTCTTGTATACATATTTCAGAGCGGGGTTAGTTTTGGGTTAAGTTTTGTATCGCATTTCTTAATTGAATGCTTAAGTACATGTTTTAGATTTTAGTGCCTCTTTATTTAGTTAATTCTTTGGATTAGTCAGCTGCTAGCTTAGGGGGCGCTACAATAGTGGGGATGCTGGCAATCATAGTGGAGGAAGATCCCTGGCATACAGAATGAAAATGCAAGGTTATTATTGGCCATATATGCATGAAGATGCGAAACAAATATCAAGGCGTTGCGAAGATTGTCAGCGACATGGAAAGAAAGTACATGCACCTGGAGCACCATTAATATCTTCAACAAGTGTATGGCCCTTTGGAAAGTGGGGTTTAGACATTGTGGGACCGTTTTTACCAGGATCTGGACAAAGGAGATACTTAATTATTGCTACAGATTATGTCACAAAATGGGCAGAAGTGAAAGCAGTACAGCATATTCGCAATAAAGACATCTCCACGTTCATATTTAAAAAGATCATTTGCAGATTTGGAATTCCAGCACAATTAGTGTCTGATAATGGGAAACAATTTGAAGGGCAGAAAATAGAAATTTTATTCGATGCATTTAAGATAAAGTCTGATAAATCCACCCATCTATATCCACAGGCTAATGGACAAGCAGAAGCAATAAATAAGATAATTATAGATATATTGAAGAAGAAATTATAAGGACATAATAGAGCATGGTGCGAACATGTGCATAATGCAGTATGGGCTTACAACACAACTAGGCGAGAAGCTACGGGAATGTCACCTTTTTGTTTAACATATGGAGTTGAAGCTGTGCTACCAACAGAAGTCGTTATTCCCACAACAAAAAGAGAAGATTGGGAGAAAAACCTTAGTGCATGAATGATTTTAACCAAACTTGATGAATTAGAAGAAAAGAGAGAAAAAGCACTACAACATATGGAAAATTACCAACGAAGATTAGCCCGAGAGTATAATAAACGTGTCAAAAAACGTGAATTTCAACCAGGGGACTTGGTGCTGCGAGAAACACCAATATACCAGCGAGAAATGGCGGAAAACTTGCAAGAAAATGGGACAGACCTTATATAATTAAAGAGATAGTTGTAACAGGGGCATATAAGTTGATGGACCCAGAGGGCAGAGATGTGGGTCAAAGACTTGGGAGACCATGGAATATATTATATCTAAAGAAGTATTACCAATAAAAGATTTTGGGAAAGGGTAGATTGCAAAGCAATGTATGACTGAAACAAAAGGAATATTTGCGAAAATCTTATGGAAGAGAAATTCCAAAATTACTAATATCCAAAACAGAACGACAATATGCGAAAATTTCGCAGAGACTAATGACATATCAGAATGTGGCGAACCTACTATGGCGTGCACCCAAGTTCGTGAGATTAAAATTTCGCAAGAGGAAAATATAAGACCTAAAGTGCGTCATAGAAGGGGGTACCTGCTGCATGGCTCAGCGATAAGGTTACACCACTATTGGAACCTAAGCCATGGAGATTTTGGGTCAATAAAAACCCATCCAGGAGAGGCACCTTGGATTCTCAACTTAAGTATATGACTTTATTTAGGCGACTAGGGTAATAAATACTCTCCTAAGGAGTGAAGAATATGACCAAGGCGCCGAGGTACACGGTTGAGTCAAGAGTGCCCAGGACATCTGGAGCGTACCTTGCCATTATTGACAAGTCTTGGCTATGATGCACTCGGCCTGAAGAAAACCCCACTTAGGGTATAGTATCGTAACCATAAGCCATATAGGCAAAGGGGATAAGAGGATTCGATAAAAACTGGTTGTTGTTAATACTGGATGGGAGGAGCTAGCCTTGTATGGCAGAAGTACGTCTCCTTGAAGGGGAAACCAGGGGGAAGATAAGGGCGGCACCCTCCATTAGGGAGATGATAAGTGGCTTAAGACGCAAATGTCATGAGGATTTTTACTCACGGGAGTATCAAGGATTGTCATATTTGTGCGACAATCCTAAAGAGGCAATAATACAAGAGAAAAAGATAAGACAAGATCAATGGGTCATTACGTGCAAGTGTAAGGATGTCCTGCGATTTCGTCGCAAGACGGAAATATCATGGGGCTTTATTTTCGTAAGAATTTTTTACGCCTGTCATATTGTCGCAACAAAAATTTCAATAAAATAGAGAGAGTTAAGACAAGATCAATGGGTCTTTACACAAAAATGTAAGGACGTCCTGCGATTTTGTCGCAATGACAAGAGGTGGAAAAATAAGACCTTTAACTAGGAAGGCAAAATAAGACCGCATGACAAAACATAAAGTTTATAAAAATTAACTATTCTTTATGCAGGAAAAATTTGTTCTTCGCAAGAAAGATAATGAGAGGCAAGTATGGGAATTAATAAACCAGATGTCATTATCTTTCTTGCAAACATACAAGATACTAAAAGAGCAAATGAATCTCAAAGTTGACTGAAATACATCATTCGTAAGAAAAGAAGAAGAAGTAATTCAAGAAATTAAAACTAAAGTCCAGACTTCAGTGTTAGTTTCGCCAGAAGGAGATATTGGACGTTCTTCGCCAGCTTTATCATTTTCGCCAGCATTCTCCTTATTCTGGTCTACTTTGGCTTCCTCTTCATTTGGGTTATCACCAACAGTTGACTCATTCATTCTAGATTCTTCTTCATCTGGGACCTCACCAGCAATTGTTTCTTTAAGAGGTATTTCTTCCTCATTTGCGAAATCTTATTGAGAAAAAACTTCTTCACCACTTTCATAGTCAAAATAGCTATCAGCAGCACGTGGAATTTCATCATCATCTACTTCCAAAGGTTCGACTGATATAGGAGAAAGAGACTTGGACAACAAAATGTCATTCACTAGACCTTCAGCTTTGAGATGGACTTGGCGAAGAAATGCCTTCTAATGGTTTCTATCTTGAATATCCTTGAAGTAGGCAAGTGTAGGTGTAAATTATACACAGATCCAGGTGGCGATATCCTAGGCCTGATACACTCAGATACGAAGAAACGCGAAGCATAGAAGGAAGATTAGGGGCGCGAGATTTAAGGAGCCACGTGGATCGGGCGTGCAGACATCGGACAAGACTTGATCCGGACTTATGATAAAGCTGATACAGACAAGACAGGGAGGGTCAAACGAGGTGATATGGTCAAAAGGGTAAGAAAGTAGGAGACACATCGGCCAATCGTAAGGGCGGCAACCAAGACAAGCGACATCGGGCCATCGGAACACCAGACGAGGTCGGCTTGGATAAGAGACAGGCGAGGGATGAAGTCACATCGGCCACACGAGACAGCAGAAGTCGGCCCAACAACAGAACAACAACTAGATGTAATGTGACCAACACCCTAACTTAGTTGTATGTAACCTCTTCTATAAATATAGCGACTCGAATTCAAGAAGGGGCAGGTTGTAATCTTTGGGGAGAGAAAGAGAGAGAAACCCGAGTTAGCATTAGAGAGAAGTGAATGAGAAGTAAGTGCATCTTGTAAGGAAATCCCACTAAGAGCAACACCATTGTAACACTTCAAAGTAATAAGATTCATCCTTTCACCCCCGTGGATGTAGGTAATCATACCGAACCACGTATATCTTGTGTTCATGGTTGAGCGTTTACTTTCGTTTGAGAAGAGTAGTACATTTTTATCCTTTGGATGTAGTTTGTAGTAAAATGCATCTACATTCTGGCGCTGACTAAGGGGATAGTGATAGTGACGGGGAAGTGAGTACAACTGCAGATTTAGCATAAGACCAAAATAGGGAAGATAAACGGAACCCACCTGATAACCAAAGTTGACCCTGCACAGTGACAATAGTCGTAGGGTCGAACGTTTCGCCTTTTTTGTCCGTGCATTTTGATAGAAAATTCAGGTCGAAGTAAGGGGTTCTTTTTCGTATTTGCTGACGTAGGTACGGGCGATACTCGGCTTATCACGCGACGTAACTAATGGCTAGCACATCAGGGACGATAAGGATGTTAAGGAATCGCATGGTCACTAGCAGCAGCATGAAGGCAGGGATAACGGGGCCGAGGCAAGGGAACAGTCGACAACCACCGCCCGAGGAATCTCATGAAGCTGCGCGAGGGATGCCTGTTGTAAACGAGGAAGTAGATTTGGGATGGGACGATAACACCTTACCTCTGCACCAGATTATATTAACTCAGAAAAGAGCCGATCAAGTCGATGAACTTACAGCTTCAGACACAGATGACGATGAGGAAGCACTTGCGGCGCGAGCTCAGAGGCAATCAACGAGGAGACAAATTGAACACCAGGAAGCTTTGGGAAGGGAAGAAGAGGGTCTTAGGCAGATTCAGTTGGGGCGAGCAATAGCAAGTGACATCGGCCCAACAACCATTCAAACTGCCAATCATATAACCAATCCAATACCGCCCCCACCACCCACATCAGCACCATTACAACCTCGGCCATACCAACCCAATGGACATTCCAGTCATGAAAGTACGGACCCAACGTTGTTGGCCATTTTGGAGAGTCAGAGGAGACAAGAAGCGGCACTGAGGGAACTCCAGCAGCGGAATTTAGCCTTGGAGTATGAGAACTACCAACTGAAGAACCAACGAACCAGATCAAGAGGGTCGTCAAGCCGAGGAACATCGGGTTATCGTGGCCGATCCGATCACATGCCACCCATGATAGGTCAGAGTAACATTAATCGGCCCAATCAGTCAAGTCAACCGCCATTACCTCCGGTTCCCCCAACGCAGAGATATGGACCACCCGAGGACTCGTCTACCGATGAAGAAAGGCGAAGAAGGGACGGGCGACAAGATCAGACAACTCAAGCCAAGCTTAAGGAGTTGGAAGCAAAAATCAAGCAACTTTCGGGCGGAAGCGAAGAGGATAAGATGGCCGAGATTATGAGTGAAGCCGAGAAAACGCCTTTCTCTCAAGAATTGGAACAAATGCCGTTCCCACCTAAGTGTGCTTTACCTTCATTCCCCTCTAGATTCGATGGAACTGGCGATGCGACCGAACACCTTAAGATGTATACCATGTCACCGATCCGGTGGAGAAGTAACCCGGTAGTCATGTGTAAATTCTTTTCAGCTAGTTTGGAGGGCGAGGCGCGAGATTGGTTTTATTCGCTCGCACCTGGTTCGATCAATGGGTACGATGCGCTAGTCGAGGCCTTCCTTGAGACCTATATGCATAACAACGACCTCGGCCAAGAATGAACAAGCTGTTTACCCTCGCCCAAGATTCGAGAGCCATTGAGAACCTTGACCGACAGATGGAGGAAACTGTGTACCGAAATCGGGAAGGTACCGGTGGACCAAGCCATCTTTGGGTTTGAAAACGCGTTGGGGAGATCGGACCCCATTTGGATTGCCATGTTTTCTGAAAAACCTAAGACCTTAAAGGAGATGAGAAGAATGCAAGAACACTACGTCGCCTTGGAAGAATTTCAGGCCGAATCAAGAGATAGAGGGGTACAAGAAGCCAGTGCTGAAGTCGGTACTGAAACTAAAATGGTCACGGACGACCATATCAGGCGATCAGAACAAATATCGGACCCTCCCCCGAGGAGCATTGAGAAGAGGGAATGGATGGCCAAAGGGAAGAAGCCGAAGCAGGAAGCCCGATCGTATACCCCACTAAACGCTTATTTGGAAGAGGTGTTCAAGGAAGTTGAGAAGAGGAGCGACATCAACTACCCAAAGATCGAGGGGGTACAGTTCAAGAGACCAGAGATCACCCCGAATACTGTCACTACCATCGGTATAGGGGCCATTCCACCAATAACTGTCGAGAGGTGAAAGATATTGTTCAACACCTTATCCGCGATGGATATTTGAGGCGAGATGTCCGCCACCCCTTCGTCCGGAAAAAGACCCGATGCGCCGGTTCATCAAGTCCGCATCGATAGGGCGAACCAATTTGTAAACACCATTTCACATTCGGCTATGCAAAACTACGCTCTCGGCCCGAAGAATCACCACTAGGATCCATAAAAGGGATCGTGATGGTAAAGAGGTATTTAGCGTAGCCAAGTCTCTTCCCATGGAACCCTGGATGACGGTGCCCATATCGTTCTCGGCTAAGGATGTCCCAGCAAACGGACAGGCACATAGCGATCCACTAGTCATCATACTGTTGATTGAAAAGTGGGGAGTAAGAAGGATTCTTGTAGATAGTGGGAGTTCAGTCGAGGTACTGTTCTACGACACGTTCAGAAGAATGAAACTCTCAGACGATATGCTCGTCCCATCCACATACCGTATCTACGGCTTCAACGGCACAGTAACCATCCCGAAGGGCGGAGTAACTTTAAGAGTTTCAGATGGTGGTGGCTACCTCGACACACTAACCACTTTCTGCGTAGTCGACGTCGCTTCACCTTATGAAGCCATTATCGGGCGCCCATGGGTTGCGGGGATAAAGGGCGTGGCATCGGCCTACCATCAAAGGTTAAGGTTCCCGACTTGCAAGGGAATAGCGGAAGTTATGGGTGACTTTCAGGCGGCACGACAATGCATGAAAGTTGACATAGAAATAAATGAGCATCGGTGATCTCGGCAAAGGCAAGAAAAGAACAAAGAAAAGGAAGTGAAGGCAGCAAAAGAATTGGAGGAGGCAATTTCTCAAGCGGTCCTGGCACACGAAACGCGAGAACAGGACCCTTTATAGCAATTAAAGGAAGCATCCCGATCGGGAGACCAAGTCAAACTTCTCGACAGTTGAGCCGACTAAAGAAGTAAACTTGGGAACGATAGAGGAACCTAAAGTAGTGAGGATCGGGGCATTACTATCGGACGAAGAAACCAGTAAACTCACGACGTTGTTAAAAGAAAACCTGGAGGTATTCGCTTGGGAAGTGCATGATTTGGAGGGTATCGACCCAAAGGTCTGTTGTCATCACTTAAAAATTGATCCTAAGTTCAAACCGGTTAGACAAAAAATGAGGCGTATCGCGCCCCGAGTTACAAGCGGCGGTCGAGGTCGAGTGAAGAAATTACAAGAATCCGGAATAATAAGGAAGTCCCACTACCCACAGTGGATATCTAACATGGTCGTGGTACCAAAAAAGAAAGGGGAGTCCGAATATGTATTGATTTCAGCGACTTGAACAAGGCCTGCCGAAAGAACAGCTTCCCCCTTCCCAAGATAGATCAATTAGTAGAATCAATAGTGGGATACGAGGCGATAACTTTAATGGACGGATACATGGGATACAACCAAATACCACTGGCGCCCGAGGACCAGGAACACACATCCTTCTTCACGCCAAGGGGATTGTATTGTTACACCAAGATGCCATTCGGACTTAGGAATGCTGGGGCTACATACCAGCGATTGGTAGGCGATATGTTCGAAGACAAGATTCACGATACCATAGAAGTTTACGTGGACGACATGTTAGTTAAGAGTCGGAAATCAAAAAACCACGTCCAAGACCTTCGAGAGATCTTTCAAACAATGAGGAAACACAAGATGAAGATTAATCCTGCCAAGTGTGACTTCTAGGTCACATCGGGGAAATTCTTGGGCTACATCATCACTCCCAGGGGAATAGAAGCGGATCCCAAGAAGGTACGAGCCGTCATTGACATGCCATCTCCCGCGACGGTGAAAGACGTGCAGAAACTAAACGGGTGCATAGCCGCATTGGGGCGATTTGTGTCACGATCATCGGACAAATGCAAGGCTTTTTACGACATCTTGAAGAAAGGAGAAAATTTCCGATGGACGGACGCAAGCGAAGAAGCTTTTCAAAATATCAAGCTACACCTAGCTAGCCTCCCTAAGTACTTCAAAGGCCTGAGCCGTCGAAATTCTCACTTTATACTTAGGCGCGACACCCTATGCCATAAGTGCGGTATTGGTTAAAACAGAGATGGGCGTGGAAAATCCGGTGTACTTCGCCGATAAAACTTTAAGTCCGTGAGAGAAAACTACACTAGAATGGAGCGAGATGGTGCTCGCGCTAGCCTTTTTGCCTCTAAACTACGAACGTATTTTCAAGCTCATCGAATACGGGTGCTCACCAAATCGCCTATCGAAGCGGTCTTGGATAGTGTTGGGCGATCGGGGAGAATCTCCAAGTGGGGAGCCATAATCAAACAATATGATGTGATATACGAGACAAGAACCGCGATCAAGGGACAAGTAGTGGTCGATTTCTTGGCAGACTTCCCCCTCAGTGATGAGGACGAGGTAGAAGATATACCGGGAATGACAGAAGAACAGGAGGGGCCGACGGACCTGCTAGCCGCTAGTAGCCCAACGCGATGGGAAGTATTTGTTGATGGGGCATCTAACAAAGACGGATCGGGTCTCGGGTTGGTGTTCACCACGCCAAAGGGGAGGAAGATTGTGCATTCGTTCAGGTTAGAATTCAAGGCAACGAACAACGTCACCGAATACGAGGCGGTGATCCATGCCTTACGGATAATTGTGGAAATGGGGTTGCATGAGGTTCAACTGACTAGCGACTCTCAACTAGTGATCCGGCAAATTACGGGCCAATACGCTACACACGATCCGGTGCTGCAAAAATATTGGGAGCTCGCCCAGTTTTACATTAAGCAAATCCCAGATATTAAATTCTGCCACATTTGCCGAAAGGATAATGAGACACTCGGATGCTCTATCATACATCGCCTCACGCTAGTAGACCCGAGCATTGAAGGGATACGCGTTATGAGGCTGCTTAACCCGTCTATCCCTGAAACACCAGAATCACGAATCGAAGTGGCCGTTAACACAGCCGAGAGATACAAAGAAGGCGACTGGAGAAAGCCGATACATCAATACTTAGAGACGGGTGAGCTACCTAAGAGTCGGCCCGATATGAACAAGATCAAAAGTAAATCGGGCGCCTACAAGTTAAGGGAGGAGATCTTATATCGAAATTCCTACCTAGGGCCACTCCTACGATGCTTAAGCAGGGAAGAAGGCCATATAATCCTACATGAGCTACACTATGGGGCGGCTGGAAATCACAGCTCGGGAAGAAGTTTGTCGGCTAAGGAAAAAACAATGGGCTACTTTTGGATATATATGAACGAGGACGCGAAGCAAATGGCAAGAGCTTGTGAAGAATGTCAGCGTTTCGGGAAGAAAATCCATGCTCCCGGAGTACCGTTAAACTCGATCATAAGTCCGTGGCCTTTTGCTAAATGGGGAGTGGATATTGTCGGGCCGTTACATGTAGGAACAGGGCAAAGGAAGTATTTGATCATGGCTACAGATTATTTTACCAAGTGGGTCGAGGCGGCACCACTGAGGCATATTCGAGATAAAGATGTTTTTAAGTTCATTTGGGATCATATCATTTGTCGCTTCGGGGTCCCGGCTGCCATCGTCTCTGATAATGGAAAACAACTACAGGGCGAGAACATTGATATTCTATTTAACACTTACAACATCAAGAAGAGAAAAGCTACCCCGATTTACCCCCAGTGCAATGGGCAGGCCGAGATCACTACTAAGACCATCGCCGATAATATGAAGAAGAAACTGGACGGGGAATATGGCAACTGGTGCGAGGAATTATATAACGTCCTATGGGCATACAGAACCACACGGAGGGAAGCTACGGGGTTCTCCCCTTTTATGCTTACCTACGGGACCGAGGCGATTCTACCAACATAAGCAATGATACCTACCACAAGAACTGAAGCGTGGAGGAGAAACGTGTCATCCGATCTGATCTTGGCTAAACTCGACGATTTGGAAGAAACAAGAGAGATGACGCTACAAAAAATGGAAAATTATCAGAGGAGGTTACAAAGGGAGTACAACAAGCGTGTTCGACCAAGAGAGTTTAATCCCGGGCAGCAGGTATTGAAATTTCTAGCTGAATGGGAGCGCGACAAAAAGGGCAGAAAACTAGCACCAAAATGGGGCGGGCCATATATAATTGAATCTAAGGCGGGCGAGGGATCGTATCGACTCATCGCGACTCGACGGAACCGAGAGCTCAAACCATGGAACATCCGATTCCTGAAACTCTATCATCCTTGACGGGCAATGCAAAAAAACACGGTAAGCAAACGTGTCTTATATCTCTGTGAAACCGTGAGGGGTATGGGATAGGGCACAAGCGTCTAATGGTCATTCGTACTCGGGGCAAAGCAAGTGTGGAAGTGCATTCATTCGTACTCGGGCAAAGCCAGTGTGGAAGTGCCGAGGTGACTTACACTCGAATGGGCATTCGTACTCGGGGCAACGCCGGTGTGGAAGTCTTGAGGTGCCTTACGATTTGCTGGCTATTCGAACTCGGGCGATGGCGATGTGCAAGTGCCGAGGTAGCCTAAGGTTTCGGTGGTTAGAAACCAGTTCCAAAGGTTGTTTAGACGCGAGGTCTACTCAGCTAGGTAGCCTACTTACATCTGAAAGGTCACCACCATCGCAAGTGGGCGTGTCCACTTGCCCGAGATCGGTTGATCGATAACCACTCGGGACCATCGGACCTAGAACTAGGATGACTGGTACCCTTCCACTGAATCCAAAGAGATAGTGATGAGATACCCCGATCAGGACATGGCATAGGGCCCGATGACCCTCCTTATTGGATGTGTTCGACATAAATGGTTAGAGTTCTAACATATAAAAGCAACAATTGCAGGGTATAACACCAGGAACAAAAGCGAAACAAACAACGTCGGGCGTTAATCAACAAACGGTCGGGGCAACATGCGGAACAAGAAACAAATCGATAGTGTCGTGCAACAACCAACACCCAGAGGAGCAACATTCAAAACGAAAACCACATCGATCGCATGGTACATCAAGCAACAATCGCGCGAGAATAACATAAGAAACAAAAGCTAAATCAATAACACCAAGCGTCGATAACAAAGTACGAAAAGCATCGCGCGGACGTACGAAATGAAAAGTTTAGAGGAAATGAAACAAACAACATCGGTGATGCAAAGCCCCCATTAAAACAAACAAGCAAGGTAGCGAGAAATTAAAAAGGAGAAGTGTTTAGAGCGATTTACAACCCGATGGAAGGGGCAACATAGTGACGCAGCACCACAAAAAAGAAAGTTTAAACCTTGGGAGGAGCCGCGCGCGGCCTTCCTCTGCGCGACCTCGAGCCGCTTCTTCTCCACCCGATCCATAATGCCAGGCTTGAACTTTCTGATCTAACTCCTCCACATGGGCGACCGTTCTTCCTCGAGTTGTTGGGTAATCTGGGAAAGCGTTTTCTTCGACCTCGGCTAACTTGAAGCCCAAATCGACCTCGGCTGTTTCAATCGGCGAACCTCCAGATCAAGCTCCTGCGAACGTTTTTGCGCGGCTACAAAACCACAAATATAGGATGTTATTCATCGGATATAACTTAACATTTTTGCAAGAATAAAGCGCGATCTGGATCTAAAAAATGGCCTCAACACATCGGCTAAGAGACCTGACAGGGCGGGTAACACCGAATGAAGCGACTCTACTTACTTGGACAACTCATCCTCGGTCCTAGACAACTTCATGGTTAATTCGTTATAATGTTGCTCGTTGAACTCGTTACTAGGGCAATACTTCTTATGCTCGGCCCAATCGTTCATTAACCGATTACGCGACGCTTGGAGAACCGCAAGCTGCGATCTACTCCACTCTAAATCGCCCATAACTTTATCAAATTCATGCACTCGGCCCAGTAAATCGCTGTTAGCTCGCTCCACCACATCCTTATCTCTCAATATTCGCCGGCGATCCTCGTGAAGATCTCGATTCTGCAATTGAAGAGTGTTTACCCTTTGCTCCAAACTCGTGGCTAAAGCAGTTTTTTTGGCAACAAGACGCTGAGAAGATCCCAAATGAGCCCGTAAATTGTCCATCTCGGAAGGATCATAATCAAACCGGCGATGTCGTTCTAACTCGTCCTCAAGACCTGCAATCTCCTCAGTTTGACGGTCTATTTTGTCGTCTTTGTTTTCCATTCGTTGACGAAGATTTTCCACAAGGTCTTTCTCAATATCCCATTTTCTCTTCATAATCCTAAACTCCGAAGTAGCGTCTATACTTATACTAGATACCTCGGCTAAGAAGAAGGATACCCGACTCAGGATACTGGCACGATAAACTCAATCAACACAAGTCAAGAAGAGTCATATACCTTGAGCATCGGAAAGTTTGATCTCCAGATCGTTCGCGCGCCCCTTTTCATTCTGAAGTTCAAGTTGGAGAGACTCTATCAACTGTTTATCTCGAAGGCGATTGGCGGCATCCAAGCGTACACGGTTCATGATCTAACACAAACAAACGAATTTGCATCATAAGCGACACTAAGGATAGAAATCAGAAGTGGGGCATTACTATACAGAATCGAGTCGCTTACCACAGTGTCAAGTGTCAAGGCGATGTCGCCATAACATGGTACAACATTCAACATGTCTTCACCAGTATACTTCCCAAAGTCAGAGGAAGTAAGCGCACCCAAGGAATTCATGATCGGGCCAGAAACAGTGAAGCAGGTCTCGGCGCTAGAAGACGATCCTCGATGAAACCGGGGCACACAGGGAAGCTCTACCGGAACATTAGTAACAACCTTCTCTACGGCGGGAGTCTCCGAGGGCTCCTGCTGGTCGCCCACACCTTGTTCACCGGATTTTTCACCCGGCACAGTCTCTCCAAACAACTCATCCTCATCGTAAAGATCAATGAGGGGGCTCGTTTTCGGCGGTGGCTTAGTAATATCTTTACCTCTGCCAGGATTACGCCTAAGCGGAGTAGGGTCGACATCGTCAACGTCATCATCATCGCGCCTCGGGTGTTTTACGCACAAGTGTCTCGTCGAGAACATGTGAAGGCAAAAAACAGGGGCAAGTACATGTACTTATAAGGGAATCATTATGTTTGTTACCTTCCCCCTGTCTTCCTCAACCCTTGTGCTAGCACCTCTTTTCCTAGACCCGAGAGTCTTTGTGGAACCGACACGAGATTTGCAAAAACAACAAGTGACTAACTGACGCCCGAAGATAACAAGATAGAAATCAAGAAAAGCGCGTACCTTATCGGCCTTGTCATCATTAACCACCCAGAAAGAATAGGGCTCAGCGGGAAAAGTAGGCGACGGGAAGTCACCATGAAGGATAGGACCTCGGACAAGAAGCGGAACTCGGGGATAGGTCGGATCATTAGAATTCCGGGCTCGCCTGTTGGAACCATGGCCGACAAGATCGGCATCCAGCATCATTCTTTCGACACCCTCGGGCATAGTTTTAACACGATGAGGACTTGCAAAGAAACCCGGCAAGATCGCCCGGGGTCGAAGTACCAAATTTCGATAGTTGACAAGGAAATTGGCAACGGTATACTCAGGAGCGTCCTCGGGCTTATAGGTCGACCACTCGGCAGTAGAACCATGACCATCGCGGTGATCCCTCCACTCGTTCATAATTCGGAAAGTATTTCCAGTCCATTGAGCTAAAGCACGAGAAGGCCGAATCTGGACAAAACTTCGTAATAAAATGGGCTATCAGGGTTGTATAAGGGAAGACGGAGACCTAGCTCTAGTTGACCCAGGGTGATAACCACACAATCGGCCGATTGCTCGTATTTATTCATGTCCGCCTTCTTCAATATACCATTTCGGCCCGAGAGAAGGGTCACCTCGTAATTTTGGAGATCATACTTCTCCTTCAGTTGCTCGATAAATTCCTCATCAGAGAGATCTTTCACCACCCTTTTCTCGGACCTGCACGAAATAGAAGAAGAGCTATCAGCAAAAATATATCTCATCGCGCGATCATCATGCCTAGAGGGGCTCTCAAGCAAAAACAAAGAAACAAGCGAAGGGTCGTCGAACTAAGAAAAAACGTCATCAATGGACCTTTTCTCAGCCATGGAAGTAGAAGAAGCCATTAACAGAGATAGTGTAGAGCTTGGTATTCGATAGAGAAAGACAAGGCGACTAACAGCTATGGTGACGATTAGTGAGGGGGAATTGAAGGAAGAAAAATCAAGAAAGTTAGGGTTTTTCAGAAGCGCAAAGCAGTGAAGGAATCCGGGATAAAAGCTACGATTGCGGGACAAGTAAAAGAAAATGACAGAGAAGAAGAAGGAAGAAAGAGGCGGGCTATTTAAAGGAGAGGAACCATAACCGACGTCGACGGTTACCAGTCATAAAGTGGAGTTAGTGGGGCGCTGCATGGCGGAATTCGCGGCATGACCAAAGACGTGGGCAGTTAGAACGAGGTTCTCCCACTCGTGTCTCCCACACGAGCGGAAGAAGGGGCATAAATGTAGGTGTAAATTATACACAGATCCAGGTGGAGATATCCTAGGCCTGATACACTCAGATACGAAGAAACGCGAAGCATAGAAGGAAGATTAGGGGGCGCGAGATTTAAGGAGCCACGTGGATCGGGCGTGCAGACATCGGACAAGACTTGATCTGGACTTCTGGTAAAGATGATACAGACAAGACAGGGCGGGTCAAACGAGGTGATATGGTCAAAAGGGTAAGAAAGTAGGAGACGCATCGGCCAATCGTAAGGGCGGCAACCAAGACAAGCGACATCGGGCCATCGGAACACCAGACGAGGTCGGCTTGGATAAGAGACAGGCGAGGGATGAAGTCACATCGGCCACACGAGACAGCAGAAGTCGGCCCAACAACAGAAAAACAACTAGATGTAATGTGACCAACACCCTAACTTAGTTGTATGTAACCTCTTCTATAAATAGAGCGACTCGAATTCAAGAAGGGGCAGGTTGTAATCTTTGGGGAGAGAAAGAGAGAGATACCCGAGTTAGCATTAGAGAGAAGTGAATGAGAAGTAAGTGCATCTTGTAAGGAAATCCCACTAAGAGCAACACCATTGTAACACCGCAAAGTAATAAGATTCATCCTTTCACCCCCGTGGACGTAGGTAATCATACCGAACCACGTATATCTTGTGTTCATGGTTGAGCGTTTACTTTCGTTTGAGAAGAGTAGTACATTTCTATCCTTTGGATGTAGTTTGTAGTAAAATGCATCTACAGCAAGATAATCAAATCTCCTTTCTGCTCGATTGCGAGAACCAGCAAGGTGAGAGGCAAGTAATGCATTCTCTTTGCGAATTTTAGCCAGTTTAGACTCCAAGACAGAAATGGAATAATGAAGCTTTTTCTCAGACTCCGTGAAAAAATAGAATACAAGAAGTTCATTAAGATGAAGAATTCGCAAATAAATATTACACAAAGACTTATCAGAGATAAAAGACGGTTGAGGCAGTCAAATTTTTATGACTACCTTCCTTCTGCGAAACAAGATATTAAGTTAGAGCCAAACAACTATCTTCCCAGCGGTCCATTGCATCATCAAATTTGTCTCCGACTAAACCTTTCAAGCGAGATTGAAAATTATTTTCTTTAGAAATGAGTGAGGCATTTTCCTTCGCAAGAGAAGTATATGATTTTTCTAGTTTAGAGTATTGGTCCTTGAGTTGACTTGCCTTTACACTTAAAGCTATTCTACCCCGGATAAGTTCATCCCTCTCAGCAGCAGACAACTCTATTATTTCTTTAAGTTTACTTCTCAAAGAGCAAAGAGACTGTTCTTGATCATTACATATTTTTTGACAAATGTTATGTTGCTGCGAAGAGATCGCCACTTTATTTAAAAGAGTTCATTTTTATTGAGATAAAGTCTTATTCTCATCTGATAAAGTTTCCATCTCCAAGTTAGCCTTAGTTAAAGAATAAGAAAGGTGAGATATTTCACTACTTAATAAGTTTTGTTTCTGAACTAATTGAGCATTCTCTTTGGTAAAATTATTTATTTGATCGACATAATATGTATGTAGATTATCTAATTGATTATATTGATCCATCTGAATATCTTTGTCCACACGGGCTTCTTCAGCGAGGGATTCAAATTGATATCTCTCCATTATTCGTTTCTGGTTTAAAACTTAAAGGCGAACAAAGGATTTTAAGAAAGTTGAATACAGAAAGAACAAATTTATTGAAAAGGATAAATTAAGAGAAAAGTTAAGAAAGTTGTACCTTGTAGCTCCTTATTCTTCTTGCGAAGGTTATCACAATCTAGCGAGGCATTTTGGAACTTTTGGCTCTCAAGACGAAGATTGCTACATTCCAAAATCTTGGTTTGGAGATTCTCTTTCAAAACTTCAATTTCTTTCTCCAGAACTATTTGCGAAACATTTATATCAGAACCAAAATATTTACTCAAAATCTCGTATACGCTAGACTTGATAGGATCAGCAGGAGACTTTTTAACATCATCTAGAACATCAGATAACACTTTAAAGAAATATCTATCCCTTCCATAGTTTCTTAACAAAAAGGAAGAGATTCAGATGAATAAGTGGTGATGATAAAAGATGGAGGAATTAAATCATTCTTCATGATAGATGTATCGTTTGAAGGTGAGGTTTGAGGAGGATATGTAATTGAGATTAAGGAGGAGTCGACTTGAGAAACATTAACAACAGGGGAAAAGGTGGATTCATTCGCAGAAGGGTTAATAAGAAGGGTTTCATTCGCTAGAAGATCAGTTGAAGTGATGAAATCTGAGACAACATTTTCGCGAATAGGAAGTAAGGATTCAGTTTGCGAAGATATCGCAGGAGATTTTGTAGGGATAAGTGAAGAAAATTAAACAGAAGTTTCAATGGTCTTAAGATGGCGAGATTTCTTGGGGGGCTTGTTGGCATCTCCATTACTCTGCGAATCACAATCCAGATAAGAAACAGAGGCATCAATATTGTTATTAAAAGAATAAGTGTTTCTTACTACCTTGCGATTCACAAGGTTTCTTTTGCTTGCAGCGACTTTGGGCTGCGAATCTTGAGGAGCATTAGGGTTTTAGACTGAAAATTTGATATTAGAGGTGATTTTGCTGAAACAGAAACAGTATGGGAATTACATAGAGTTGAATAAAATCAGATAAGATAATTTCAATCAACAAGATCGGTTTCAACAAAATCAGAATAATATCTACCTTGATGACTCCATGAAAGCAGTAACAAATGAATCTTCAAAGGAAGAAAGTTGCAGACGATGAGGAATTTACGGAGAGCATAAAGACGAGGAAGGCGGAGAAGTAAAAGAAGAAAATCATCTCTCTACTATATATCCCCTTAAATAGACAAAAGAATGGTGACTAGATAGCAATGAACGTGTCGGTGAGTAGAGGAGTATTCGACACGTGTAGGCGGTTATACTTAATTCACGAAATCTTATCGGGAGAAGAATATGGAAAGATGAACAGCTGCGGCATTCTGAAGTACAAATTCTCATGACATTCTCCCCTTCGCAGAGAAGACATGAGAAGAGGCAAGATGTAGGATCAAAATATCGCAACAACAACACACTTGCGAAATCTTCATCAGCAACACTGCGAAGGCGTCGCAGAGTGATTTCAGAGATGACATAACAGATGACAACATCGTAAACATGAGAAAAGTGTGATGATCAAGCGAAATTTAGGATGTTTTCGAATTTTAATATTTGCAAGCTTGCGAAATACCGCAAATCAGATCCGAAAATAAAGGTCAACTTCGCTGTCATCCACTATGTAATACCATATATAAAGAGATGAATAGGTGTAAGAAGGGGGGGGATATAATTTTTAGAGTGTTGAGAAAGTTTTGAGGAGAGAGAAAGTCCAAAATAGTGTTGTATTCTTGATTTCATTTATTTCTGGTAAAATTTCTAGATTCAATTAATAAAAAGTGTTGTTATTGATCTTAAGAAATGTGTTGATTGTTATGAATTCTTGTGAGGGATGTATTGTAGGATTTCCTGCAACTACAACTATGATGAAAAACCACAATTCCTTGGAAGAATGGAGAATGAGGAAGATATATACTTCAGATTTTCTTAAGTACACATTAGTGAAATGTAACTCTTTATAATTTTCATTGTTTAGCTTTATTTTGTAATAATTAGCCTTGAAAACATCTTGGCTCATTTTTGTATATTTTGAAATGATTTGAGTAATAAAAATTAATGATTTAGAAAGAAAAAAAATGTAATATTTACAAACAATACACGATACGAGTGCCACAATTAGGTTTCATCCCTCGGAATTGTGGTTTCTACAACCAAACACACCATTAGAGGATGTCTTCCCTTCCTAGTTACCATTTTATAAGTAAAATTACCTAAAAAGATAATTGGGAATTATATATATCAATAAATGAATGACATGTAAATACATAAAAATTTCAAAAATTATGGGTTGGAGATTAAATTTTTATACGCATTGTGTTTAGGAATTTATTCCCTCATATAGTACACAAAGATAAAAGAGGATGTCTTTAAGGTGGTGCCACGTATGAAACAACCACATTGACCATTGGAGAATCTCTAACTAGGGTTTGAAGCAAAAGCAAATCTCATTGCCAAACACCCTCATGAACTTGTTTATATTGAACAACTTCTCTTTTCTCTCTCTGACCTTTGTAAATACTTCCCCATGTTTATAAACAACAAGAGGCAGCAAGAACGGACATGCATAATAGCAGATCCAGGTTACAATACCTTCAGGTGATACTACTTCTTCGTAAATCAATCAATCCATGGTTCTTCAAATTTCAAAATATGGGTAAAAATTGATTGATTTTACGGTGACCATAGTGAATCTTATGGTTAACTATCAGTATTCAGGTGTTTGAATGAAAGAAATTTCTATGTTACCCTTTTTCTCTCTCTATTGTAGGAGTTGGTGAATGAATTTCAGAATGCTACTAATGAAGGTAATTAATTGATCTAAAGAGATAATCAGCTTATCGTATTATACGTGTTTGATAATTTTCCTGATTGAATAATATACTTTTGTTATGATGATACCTCAGGATGAATTATTACCCATACTGCATATAGGTGAACATAATTCTAATTCATTAGCTAACTACTTCAGTTAATCAGCCAGTTTATGCAAACTGAGAAAATGGACTCGGATGATAAACATGCCGCGGGATTTAATGACTTTATTGTGTTGCATAAACAAAGGAAAAAGTAGTCGCACACTTAGCTAACTTTGCCTATGATCCCTTCAAATTTTTGTTTTTGTGTCAGGTATAATATCAAGTTGGATTTGTGTAGGCAGGAATAAGGAAGTGGTTGTTGATATCTGCAACACTTAATACTGAGCACCTTATTTTTATTGGCTTTAACAACTTAATGTTTTGGATCTGTTCCTAGACTGTGTGACTGAGCCAAATGAGAAACTTGTGAAATTTGGTGTTGGTGGTATCTGCAATGCTTTTGTTGGTTAGTTGACTAGTCCAACCCCATCTATTAATACTTACTAACCATTACCCCACCTTGTATTTGCTCTTATGTGTTCTTATCAACAGACCCAACAAATGCTGCTCTTATTTCTCAATACGATGGAATTCCTTTGGTTGTACAATGCTTATCTAACCATGTTAGAAATACTGTAAGTTTCTGGACTCAACTATCGCTTGTTTGTTAACTTTTAATATTTGGTAGCTAAGATTGCACCTTAATTAGAAAGGAACATATGCTGAAGATTTGAATTGGCATACACATAATCAAACAGTGTTCCGAGAAAAATTATTGATTTTTTTTCTCCGCAAGGTGACTCGATAATTAACTTTATGGACAGGTGAAATATGCACTGGGATCTCTCTATTATCTTTGTAACCCTGTGAATAAGGAAGAGATCTTGAATCCCGAAGTAGTAGAAGTCATAGAAAGGTATGCTTCAGCTGGAGCTGTAAGTGTAAGCTTTATCAATTTGATTAAGGCATTCTTAGAAAAGCACAAACCTGGGAAGACATGAGCCGCAAGACCATACCGAATGTGGCTGCAAGCATTTTATAGGCTCTGCGAGGCATTCAATGGTCCAAATTTTAGTCGCATAAAATTGAAAATGCAGCATTTTTTTGTGCCTATAAATGCACACCCTTTTGGTTTATTAGAGAGAAAATTTGTTGCAAATACTAATTCATTTTGTGTTCTATGGTGTCTGTTTTAAATTTTTTTTTTCTTTGAAAATATCTTTTGTTTTGTTAAATATCTTTTGTTTTTTTAAAATTTTAAAATTGTAAACTGAATCATTTTGCTCGACTTCAACAAGCAAAGTATTGGTCAAGCACCATCAAGATGGTCAAAGGGTAAATTAAAATGTGAGGGTGGCTATAACACACACAAAAAAAAATGGGCCGTTGAGCGTTGACCTAGTTGAGGCGATTTTGGGTTGGGTTTTTTCTCGTTTTTCTGCATCTCCTCTGGTGAGATGTAGTTGTCTTCTCCGGAAATCCTTCCTCTAGTGGATCTCTCCATGCCTCTATAGGATTATTCTATATGGGGTGTTGGTAATTCAAAGTTCTCTGGTAATGAATTGTTGGTAGATCCAGTTATTCCACCTGGTTATGAAGGTTTTCGTCATTCAGGTTATGTTGGATCTCCGACTGCTTGGTCTTCTCTGTTTGATAAGAAGAATGAGTTTGTTATTTCTGCAGAATTAAAGTTCTACTCATATCCGATATTTGATGGTAAGAAATCTATGGATATTCCTTATGAAGTGTTTGATGAGGATATTCGTCAATGTGAAGATATAGTAATTGGAGCTTTTGTGGGTAGACGATTACCATTTAATTGGGTACGAAATGCTGTGAACCGTGCTTGGAAACCTAAAGGTAATCTCCAAATGACCATTCATGGTGAGAGCATGTTTATATTTGATTTCAATCTGTTGAGGATAGAACTCGTGCTCTGGAGATGAGATCTATGTTTATTTCAAATAGTTGTTTATTGTCAAACCTTGGTCTAGGAAGGTTGAGCAGGAAATTACAGAGTTGAAATCAATCCCTGTTTGGATGAATTTTAGGAATGTTCCCCTGTTTATGTGGAATAATAAGGGCCTAAGTATGATTACTACTTATCTGGTAAACCTCTTATGATGGATACTCAAACTTTACACAAAACCAAAATAAGTTATGCGAGGATTTGTGTTGAAGTAGATATTGACTGTGAATTTCCTGATTCTTTTACATTTACTCTTGGGGGTAAGGATAAAGTGGAAATTAAAATGGATTACTCTTGGAAATTTCCCAAGTGCAGTGAGTGTGCAGTCTTTGGTCATATCCTGTCTCATTGTCCTAAACAAGTAAAGCCTATTTAAAAAATGGTGCAGAAGAAGAACACTACTACTATGGATGAAGATGGTTGGGTTTCTAAATCTAAGAATGGTGCAAAAACTCCCAATAAAATAGTACTTTTGTTTATGTTGAGGGATAGATCTCAAAGGATGGTAAAAGAGTAAGGGATCCAACTGAAACTGGATCTTATACTTCTGAAGAAGGAATGGTTTTTGAAAGTAATGTTAATGCTCAATCAGTTATGATGGAACTTAGTAGCAATTATGTGCATGTTAACCTGGATAGTCATGTTCTTAATGAAGTCCCTATCATTCAGTTAAGAGATAAGGGGTTCTTATGAATAATAAGTTTTCTTAGATAAGATGAATGAAGATAGTTATTTGAAGGCTTCTGAATCAAACAAGGAAAGTTCTCAGGGGATCTTTTTAGTTGATGTTGTTTCTCATCATGAGTCCTCTGGTTCTAGTTCTAGAGCACATTTTTAGAAGAAATGAGTTCTTGCTCCACCATCAATAATTTTCTTTCCGACGGTCGGAATGGGATACGTACGAGTATTATACAGATTCGTAAAAGTCAAGTTCAGTCAAAAATACGATCAACGGTTCGTGATTCGACAGCAATACGGAACGACATACGTACGTGTATAATTAGTTTTAGAGATATGAATTCGGCATACAAAATTAAGCATTTATAGCCTATTAAAAAATTATTTTTAATATAATCTCTCTTTAGATACTATGATTTAATAATTAACATGAACTGTACATATGATATATGTATTATAGTCAGCAAATAACATGTACGTTGGTGGTATTGGAATCAGATTTGGGTATGTACAATTTTAAAAGCCAAAAATATAATAAAAAATGATAACTTAGTGATGATGTGGCAAAGTATTATACAAGTCGTATGATTCGGTAATTCGCAAATACGCGTATAATTCGTTTTAAGCTAGAAATTCGTGAAACTAAATTGGAATTCCAGTTGTACGGCTGATACATACAAATTCGGTCGATAAGGATGGATTCGCGAATTATACGTGTATAATTCGCGAACTTACTAAGAGCTTCTCCAATGGAATGTTTGTGAAGAAAAAAGTCTTAATCCACATAAGATACCCATTCATTTTCCTAAAAATGTTTCTCCAACCCCAACCTCTATAATTAATGTCAAGATGACATGACATCGTTTTGGGAAGACATTCTCTAAGTGAACCTCTAAAACTAGAGGTTCACATGGTGGGTTTGGATGCATAATTTTAAAGGTCGAATTCATGGGTCTAGGGGAATTGGTGGAATTACAATTCCCTTGGTACATTTGGTTGCCCAAATTCCTTGGATTCACGGTTCCTTCGGGATTTATAATTCCACCAAATCCCTCATTTTGAATACCACCTCCCCCTAAGATTTGCTGGAATACTTAGGAGGGATTTATGTGCCCATTTTTTTTAACCTTAAAAGCCTTATTTTCTCCCTCTAAACAGTCCCCAAACAATACATGGGATTTAAAACAAGGAAATGTTAATAATTATAGGAATTTTCACTTAGTTATCAAACACACGAGGGATTTGCATGATTCCCAGTGTTTGTAATCCTGTGGAATTATACATCCCTCGGAATTGTGAATTATACAACCAAACACACCATTAGAGGATGTCTTCCCTTCCTAGTACCATTTTATAAGTAAAATTACCTAAAAAAATAATGGGAATTATATCTATCAATAAATGAATGACACGTAAATACATAAAAATTTCAAAAACTATGGGTTGGAGATTATAATTTTATATGCACTGGGTTTAAGAATTTATTCCCTCATATAGTACACAAAGATAAAAGAGGATGTCTTTAAGGTGGTGCCACGTATGAAACAACCACATTGACCACTGGAGAAGCTCTAACTAGGGTTTGAAGCAAAAGCAAATATACTTGCCAAACACCCTCCTGAACGTGTTTATATTGAATAACTTCTATTTCTTCTCTCTAACCTCTGTAAATATTTCCCTATGTTTACAAGCAACAAGAGGCAGCAAGAACAGACAAGGCATAACGACAACCCCAGGTTACAATACCTTCAGGTGATACTACTTCTTCGTAAATCAATCAATCCATGGTTCTTCAAATTTCAAAATATGGGTAAAAATTGATTGATTTTATGGTGACCATAGTGAATCTTATGGTTAATATTAGTATTCAAGTGTTTGAATGAAAGAAATTTCTATGTTACCCCTTTTCTCTCTCTATTGTAGGAATTGGTGAGGAATTTCAGAATGCTACTAATGAAGGTAATTAATTGATCTAAAGAGATAATCATCTTATCGTACTATACGTGCTTGATAATTTTCCTGATTGAATAATATACTTTTGTTATGATGATACCTCAGGCTGAATTATTTCTCATACTGCATATAGGTGAACATAATTCTATTTTATTAGATAACTACTTCAGTTAATCACCCAGTTTATGCAAACTTAAAAAATGGACTCGGATGATAAACATGCCGCGGGCTTTAATTAATGACTTTATTGTGTTGCAGAAACAAAGGAATAAAATAGTTACACACTTATCTAACTTTGCCTATGATCCCTTCAACTTTACGTTTGTGACTACTAATTTTCCCATAGTCTACGTAATGTATACAGCTCAGAGAATCTGACACTAAGTAGTACTGATATCTCAGTTGAACTAATAATGCTAAGTAATAAAAGATACTCAAGATCACAATAATAACGAAGAACACAAATGTAAGGTAAATGCTACTAGGTTATCATGAGACACAAGAGATTACATGGTTCGACTTTTGTCTACGTCCACGGGGTAATGAGTGATTGTTTGTATTAAGTTGTGGTTGTTATAAAGATCTTAAATGCTTCTCAAAGTAATAGAGAGAACTCAAGTGGAAGTAAATACTTAAGTTCTAAACATTAAAGAGGTATAAGCTTAAGACTATATCTTCTCCCGCTAGGTATTGAATGCGTTTGTTTGTTGGTGAAGCTTGGTATTTATAGCCCCTTATGCTCCAGATATATCTTTGTTGTCTTTGGGTCCATCGTTCCCTGATATATCTTCTGTACAAATGGTACCTTCGTGCACCGCGTGCTTTCTCCAGTCGGACTCTTCCACCTTAGTTGACCCACGTTTGTTCAGGAACTACCCAGCCTCAGTACAGATCTTACCTTCATTCACCGTAATCCTTTGCCATTCAGACTCTGCCATCTCATCTCTCTCCACGTGCCTTGGTTAAGCATTTAGATAAGGGATTACCGCATTAAATGTTGATTGGATATGTCAGATACCTTTGTCCCTTCGCCAACTGCCTCTTTTTAGACTAGATTTTACTTTACCATCTTAGCCATCGAGGTATGCTTACTCGAGATGGGATAAAGTAGATTTAAGAAGGGATTTGCTGCTCTTCAGGCTCCTGTGTATAGCGGGGGCTATATAGTTATCTTACACGTGACCACTAAAACCGTGGCACGTGCTCCGCGGGATATTGATATTCACAGTTTGCCCCTTTTATTTCATATTCTACTGTTTGGTAGGATTGAAAGAAAAAGCTTCCATAACGCCACTATTTTTGCACGTACGGATTGGGTGGTCCCCATGTGTCCTTTCATATAATAACTTCCCCTTGAACTTCTGGACATCCAAATTTTTGGATTCTCCAGCCGCCTATAAGAAGAAAGTTAAAGAAGGATATTTATTATCTTTTTTTATCTCCATAGATTGTCGCTCTCTGTCTCTTTCACAGAGATTTTTTCATCTCCTTTTCTTCCAACTGTTGGTCTTATTTTCGACTCCCAAAAGCTCTCGTTCACTTCATCAACAGGTTAGTACACATTGATCTTCGATTTTACTATATCTTTTCGTGTTCTCCATGTTTGGCTCGGATTTTTCTTTATTTGGTTTTTGATGTTGCTGTTATCTTTTCATGTATTGATTTTCATCTTCCCATGCTTCTTCATGTTATTTGAAAACATGGGTTACTTCCCATTTCGTGATTTTACCATGATTGTTTTTCGCATGCAACCTTGACCATAGTGGTTAATAATCCTCCATTTTGTCTCATGGAGGGATTAAATTGCTTTCTTTGGTTGGTTTAGTTCAACCCATACCCAAAGTATGCTTATTTTTCCTCCAAATGCGTTTTTGAGCTAACTGTAATTTTGGTCCGCCATTATTGAAGGATTGTTCTTCTTGTTGATGTTAGGAATTATGAGGCTTCCGAAGAAACCTGTGTGCAATGATCTGAGGCCTAGGTCATTTACTGAGCCACCTCCGCATATGGATCATCCTGATGCTACGCCCTCTTCACCCCCTGAGGATACCGAGATACCTGAGCGAACTGAGGTGGCTATGGAAACTGAGGTAGAGGAGGTTGATGTTATGGATCTCCCACCTCATCCACCTTACTATGAGCTCTAAAGGTTGTAGCTGCGTGGCAAAGATAGCTACACTAATTTTTCTTTGACTGAGATCTCCAAGTCTTTCCGCCTATATTAGTTTGAAATCTCATTTGTTGATGGCCCTGATGTTCTCACTAAATCTCTGATCCGGAGCTTCCTTTATGATGAGAATAATTTGTTGATTAGTATTGGCCAATTGGCCGCATGTATGCTTCTGCCTTTGTATAGTTGAAAGGATCCATTCTACTATGATTTTCTATCCACTAGGGATGATCCGGTGAACAAAACTCAGGTCCGAGGGGTCATGTAGTACACTGGTAACTATTGGCGTGCCTTTCATGAAACTTGGTACCATAGCAAGGGTAAGACTACTCTGAAATCTTATGACCCTTTTGCTCCTGGGAGGTCTAATAAAGAGGATTACACCCCTTCCAATTTCAATGCTATGTATGCTGATGCGATTCAGAAAAATAATCTTCTTCACTGGAGTGTTGGTCCACGCCGTATCCACGTTACTAGCAAGCATATTAGGGAAGTCAATAACCTTCGTTTGTTGGAAGAGATTGACAAGACTAGGTTGACTGTCATACCTTACTATTCTAAGCTTTCCTTGCTGAAGTATGATCGTATTCGTCTGGACCATGATAATCGTTAAGCGCGTACTCCTCTTCGTGTGGTGGGTCCCTGGGACCGCGGATTTACTACCGTAAATCCCAATGTCCCTCGTTCAACTTCGTCTCTGCCTCCCAAGTATGATGTATATCAGACTTGGGTCTTCATCCTTGCCATTCCTGACGAGGTAGGCTTCTTTTGGATTGTTTTGTTTTTTATTTCTTCATATTTGTTTTGTGGCTTTTTGCTAAGTATTTTTTATATTTCTTTTGTAGCCTGCCCTTACTTCTTCTACTGGGATTGCTCCGGGCTCTGCTGGTAACTCCGTAGCTACCAGGACAAGGAAAATGAAGGCTTCGATTGAAGCAACTAAGTCAATACCTGTGGAGGTAAGGATTATAACCCTACCTTAATGTTCGTAGATTCCTTAGTATTTTGCCCCTGATCCTTAGATCGTGCATGTGTCCTTCTACAGTATTCCAAGAAGAAAGGCAAGTTGAAGGGTGTGATCGATGTTGAAGAATCCGATGAGGATCCTATGGTTGTTAGAGAAGATCCGGATGACGAGGACATGGAGGATGTTGATGATACTGCACTTAGTCCCCATTTAAACGACATTGATGAAGATTTTTAGATAGATATCCCTAGTACCATTCGTGATGGTTCTGTGGAAGGTGATAACCTTCAAGTTGATGGCGTCTCTTCATTGGTAAGCCAAGTTAGTACCCAAGTTGTTACTCCTACTTCGCTGCAGAAGGTACATGCGTTTTCTGCTCCTAGTGACATGCATCATGTTGCTTCGTCTTCCACTAGTGCTATGGTGCTTTCTTTTAAGGGACTTTAGTCTTCTCCTGCCACCTCGCATCATTCGAGTGGTTCGTTTACGAAGGATGAAGCTCTAATGGTGGGGCTCAATAGATCATACTCTCAGCCGAAGAAGAAGGTTGTGATTTCACTTGCCAGGTTCTCCTTCAATGCTACGTCCACTTCATTGAAAAGTGCTCAATATGTCTCTACTGCCCCCATTATCAAGGTTGTTGGACCTCCACCTTCGTCACCAGATTGGACCGTACTGGGTAATCTTCCTTCTGCTGGTGATATGGACTTAGGTGGTACTTCTAGTCAAACATTTTCCTTTGTTTCTAGCTCATCCACCATGCCATCTCTTCTTCGTGGTGAGGATTCAGTACTTGTTCCCCATGCTCGCTCTTAAGTGACTAGTGGCGTTCTTACTGATCTTAGAAAGGGTAAGTTACCTGAAAACTTGAGCCTTAGGAGCTCTGACGATGCCATCCTCGAAGCCATACTGCGGGATTCAAATGGTCCCTTTTATGCTGAGGTTGATCGTTATCAGCTAACTGATTCTTTGGAGGTTGCTTCAAGATTGGATACTTTGACTGCTTAGTATCAAGTGGCGAAGGACCTATTCTTTGATCCAGACTGCCTTCGCTCCATTCGGAGTTTTGGTGAAATCCGCAAGGGTAGCATCCAAGATATGGAGGCTTTCATGGATACCTACGGTGATTTCCTTCCTCGTCTTTCCTTGTTCTCAATAAGTGGCTTTTTCCTTATTGTTTCATGCATTGTTTAAAACCTTAGTTTGTTCTTATGCTCCGTTGTTTGCAGCTTTGCAAACAAATCGATGTCGGATGTACCTTGTTCAAGTTTTATAGGGCTAAGTGTACTCACTTGAGTGCTCTGTTGGAGCGTGCTAGCCAAGATTATGCCTTTGTTAGTGCACAACAACCTTCTTCCAGTGACGTTGTTTCTGCCACAAGGGTACCTTTGTTAGAGAACGAGCTAAAGAAGACTCATAGGTCCTTAGAAGCTTGTCTGCTAGCTCTTGAGAAAGCCAATAATGTTGTGAAGGTTTCGGAGGAGGGACGCAAGGCCGCTGACTCCTCTTTGGCTGCTGAATCATCCAAATTCATAGGTTCGTTCTTTCCCCCTTTTAGCTTTACTTTTGTTTTTGTCTTGTAGGATAGTCCTAAGAGAACTTACACATGCCAGCTGGTAGCTCCGGTGAGCTTAGACATCTTCGGGAGCAAGTGGCCAAGTTGACCTTCGATGTTTGTGTTAGAGCACTGCTCGGTAGAACTCGTAAGCGTTGCTATCTCAAGCTTGTTTGTCAAGTTTAGTTTCCAAAACTATAAATCTTGATTTCTAGTCTACTTAAAGTTAAGTCTTGTATTAGGATAGTAAGTGTAGTTGAGACTTAGACTCCATGACGCTCATCGAATGAAGACGAAGAACTACTCAAGGGAACTTGTGCAACTTCATCAACAAAAGGTATGTGGAGACTTGAACTTATCTATCACTCAAAAGTCTATCTATTATGTCTACTATTTTGAGACAAAAGTCGTATTACTATATAGACTTCAATTATACACATTTGCTATTTCGAGCCGAGTTTACCTTGCTTATCTATTTCTCAAAATATGTGTTGGTAAGCTTTCGCTTTAGCCAAGTTCATCTTTATTCGTGACGAAAGTCATGTTGATTATTTCAATAACTTGAAATCGCTTTGATAAAAATAGTTTGTGGATAACAACTATTTTAACATCCTATAAAAAAAGTTTCAATGATTTAAATGAGAGTTTAGAACAAGTAACCATGTTTGGATATAAACATAGTGTGTTCTCACATTGTGTAAAAGTCCAAAACCGGTAACCTTAAAGTATGCGTACACATACGCGTACTGGCGGTTGTTGGAAATCCAGGTAAGTATGCGTACTAATACGCATACTGGCGGAAGTTTCACGTCCGTAAATTTTTGCTGGAGTTTGGAAGTAAAAACAAACTCAAACCAGTCACTTAAGTATGCGTACCCATTTGCATACTTAAGAAAGTTACTTTTTAAAATCGGTTTGCTCATGAACTAAAACATTTATGTAATAAGGAATGCAATCTTTGCAAACCATGGCTATAATGTTCATGAATCGATTCGAGTGGATCAAAATTTATTTTGCTTCAATCGTGTCTTGTATACTTCTATGAGATCAAATCAATTGAACAACTCTCTAACTAGTTCATTTGAGTCGTTTGAACTAGTTATGGTGAAGATGAATAAGGTTGATATGAAAGTGCTCATATGACTAACCATTGGTTAACTATTGTTGAACCGACTAAGTGTACACATGTTAAGGTACGGTTACATAAACCTAAATGACGGTACATTTCATTTGTGTATAACAATCTAAGTTCGATCTAATGGTTGAAAGATATTAGCTCGAATCTAATCAGGTTTTCATCTAACGGTAAATATTGAATGCTTTGTAACCAAGGAAACTTAGATTGCAAACCATAATTTAAAATCTATATAAAGGAGAACTCTAGCAACTGGGAAACCTAATCCACACACCTCCTGTGTGATACTAGTTGTATAAGCTAGAGTCGATTATCCTTTAACCTTAGGTTTTTCACGAACCCCTGTAGGTTAACGACTTAAATAATTCATTGGGATTGTGAAGCCAGACCCAGCTATTTTCTCAGTAGTTGCGTGATCTAATCTTGCTATTTTTTTATCATGATTAAGTATAATCATAAGATTGGCTTGAGATTTATATCTCCGATAGGCAAGATAGAAAAGTAGTCACAAACACCTCCGTCTCATCGTTTGTGATTCCACAATATCTTGTTTCGTTAATTGATTAAGATTATTGTGAGGTGATTGATAATACTAGGTTGTTCTTCGGAAATATAAGTCTGGGTTATCAATTGGTTCCTGTTTACCTTGATTTATCAAAAGACGGAACAAAAACTCGTAGGTATATCTGTGGGACACAGATTTATCTATTCTAACATATTTTCTATGTGAGACAGATTTGTTTATTAAGTATATGACTTTGGGTCGTAGAAACTCTTAGTTGTGGGTGAGATCATCTAGGGAAATCAAGTGCGTAGTATCATGCTGAGACGTAAGGAGCGCAACTGTACCTTGAATCAGTGTGAGATTGATTAGGGTTCAACTACAGTCCAGACCGAAGTTATCTTTGTAGTAGGCTAGTATCTGTAGCGGCTTAATACAGTGTGGTATTCAAATATGGACTAGGTCGGGGGTTTTCTGCATTTTCGGTTTCCTCGTTAACAAGACTTCTAGTGTATGTGTTATTTATTTTCAGCATTATATTTTCTTATATAATTGAAATATCGTAGGTTGTGCAGTGAATCGATCAATTGGTAAATCCAACCTTTGGTTGTTGATTCAAATTTATTGATCCTTGAACATTGGTCATTGGTACCGTTCAAGTTATTTCTATTATATTCAATCAGGCTCGCAAATTCCTATTTATTTGATTGCAGATTGAATCGATAAATTCAGATATAACTCTTTGATATACTTTTTATTAAGATTGAGTCTGACTGTCTAGTTGATTCTCTTGAATGTATATTGGAGTTATTCCATACAGATTTCTAAGTGAAATATTAGTTGAGGTTTTTATACCCCCGCTTTTTCAATTGTCAATCAAGGGAGACACCCTAGAAACCTTAGATTTCCTTAGAGAAGACTTAGACGTGCGTGGACCTGAAGAATATATCGGAAACAAGAAGTACTTAAAAGGAAATACAAACTGTTTCTCAAAATATCTCTTTTAAGAAAGGCTCAATATTTGACAAGATAGAGCAAAAGAGTTACATAAGATACAAAGAGGAGAACTAAAGAAAAAACTCGATCTGTAAAACAGACATCAAACCAACAGAATGGATGGTGATCGACCTAAGACTTGAGCATCTCTTAGACAAACATCCTTGTAACTCTCAAGTTAGATACAAGGATGAGAATACCTATAGTTATGTAACAGGATGAGATCTGATCTCATCATGAGTGTTCAGAGATGATTTGGGAATACCATCCGACAATTTGATTTTTGTATTTCTTTTCTCTCTTTGACTGTTTCCGATTCCATAGAAATTTCTTACAGTCCTTTGAGAGAATCCATTAAATGGAACCTTTTGATGACTAAGTCTAGGACCTCTGGAGATTGGTTCTAGAGGATTAACTGAGATAGGTTTCCACTTTCTATACTTAGATCTACCAGTCTTATTCTCATATACACTGGGAACCTGTGTTTTTGTGGTATAGTTTGCACCATGAGAGAAAACACGATTCCTGTAAAGTAATTGAAATGAATGATCATTAAAAATTTTTTTATGAGAATTCTAGTTTTTTGTGAGAGTGAAATCCATTGTAGATGCCGCCAGATGATTAACTCTATTGACGGTAAATAGAAGAAGATTTTGAAGATCGGAAATCTGTTTCTTCATAGCAAAACACTGTATAGCACTATGATTTCTTTTCCCACATAATGAACAAGTTCGTGGAAGAGAATTGTTGAAAAATATCTGTTTCAAACCTATATCCCGTTTGGAAGTTTTCCGTTTATATTTTGCAGGGACTTCCTTTGGTGAGTTTTTTTTCATGTCAGGTAAGTCAGGTTGAGACTCAGTACGTGACACATAAGAATTTCTAATTACAGTGTTTTTTCCTTGTCAAGGAGATAGACTGTCTTTGGGCTAGGTGAAGAGATGCAGCAATGTTCTCTGTTTCAACGTGAAGGTTATTCAGATTAGACGAATGTGTCTCAATTAAACATTTTTCTCTAATTGTCCCTTCTTTAACAATATTCTCAAGGATATTAATCTTCTCTTGTTGAAGCATATTCTCCTCTCATTTCCTTCTCGGTATTCAGAAGAATCATCTAAGGAGTTAACCTTTGAGGAAAAACCAAGACACTTGACATAGTTAAAAGTATTGGAAGACATAGACTATGCGTAGATAGGAGATACTACTTTGTCCATAGATTCAGATTGCTACAAACACAGACTGCTAAGGTCTTTTAAACGTGTTTGCCGGCTCCGATACCAATTGAAAAAGCGGGGGTCTAACAACCTCACCCAATATTTAGATTAGCAATCTGTATGGACTAACTCTAATATACTTTTAAGAGAATCAACTAGACAGTCAGACTCAATCTTAATAAAAATTATATCAAGGAGTTAATATCTCTATCTCTCGATTTGATATATACTCAAGCAAATAGAAATCTGCGAGTCTTTATCAAATACAAGAGATATAAACTTGGATGGTATCAAAAACCAATATCCAAGGATTAATCAATTTCCAATCAACAATCGAAGGTTGGATTTCACAATTAATCGATACAACGCACAACCTGTGATATTTCAATTATATAACTAAATATAATGCAGAATAGAAATAACACAGACACCAGAAATGTTGTTAACGAGGAAACCGCAAATGGAGAAAAACCCCGGGACCTAGTCCAGATTGAACACCACATTGTATTAAGACGCTACAGACACTAGCCTACTACAAACTAACTTCGGTCTGGACTGTAGTTGAACCCTAATCAATATCACACTAATTCAAGGTACAGTTGCGCTCCTTACGTCTCTGATCCCAGCAGGATAATACACACTTGATTCCCTTAGCTGATCTCACCCACAACCAAGAGTTGCTATGACCCAAAGTCGAAGACTTGAATAAACAAATCTGTGTCATACATAAAAGTCTACGATAATAGATAAATTTATCTCCCACATATAAATATACGAGTTTTGTTCTGTTTTTTGATAAAATCAAGGTGAACAGGAACCAATCAATAACCCGAACTTATATTCCTGAAGAACATCCTAGAATTATTGATCACCTCACAATAATCTAAATTGTATGGTAGCGAAACTAGATATTGCGGAATCACAAACGATGAGACAAAGATATTTGTGATTTCTTTTTATCTTGCCCTATCGGAGATATAATCTCAAGACAATTATCCAATTGAAATCGTACTATAGAAAATGACAAGATCAGATCGCTTAACTACAAGAGAAGTAGTTTCGCCTGGCTTCACAATCCTAATGAAGTCTTCAAGTCGTTAATCGGCAGGGTCTCAAGAAGAAACCTACGATTAAAGGAGAATCGACTCTAGTAAAACCAACTAGTATCACACAGGAGGTTTGGGGATTAGTTTTTCCAGTTGCTAGATGTCTCCCTTATATAGTTTTCAAATCAGGGTTTGCAATCCAAGTTACCTTGGTAACAAAGCATTCAATATTCACCGTTAGATGAAAAACCTAATTTATCCAAGCTAGTATCTTTCAACCGTTAGATCGAAACTTAGTTTGTCACACACATAAATGAAATGTATTTCATTTAGGTTTGAGTAATCGTACCTAAATGTGTACATTTAGTTGGTTCACAAATGGTTGACCAATGGTTAGACATATGAGTACTTTCATATCAACCGTATTCATCTTTCTCATGACTAGTTCAAATGACTCATAAGAACTAGTTCAAGAGTTGTTCAATTGCAAGGAAATCTTATGTAACTATACAAGACACAATTGAAGAAAAATCGGTTTGATTCACTTGAATCAATTCATGAACAATATAGCCATGGTTTGCAAAGATTGCATTCCTTATTAATTTATTGTTTAAGTTCATGAACAACCGATTTGATATATAACCATCTTGGGTACGCGTACGTGTATGCAAGGTAGTCAATATCGGTTGTACAGGTCGATATTATAGGTTTTTATCGGATATCGAAAAATACCTATACGATATCGAAATATCGCCGATACAAAGACGAAACGATAAAAAGGTTCGTATCGGCCGGTACCGACCGATATATTGGTTTTACCTGTACACTGATATTATCAGTTCTTGTATGATTTTTAATAAAGATGAAATCTATGAAATGAAAATTAGGCATTTCAGTATCATCTGTAGTAAAGATCTAGTAAACTAAACACGAATGAGTTGGGGCATTTTCTTTGTTTCGGAAAATAGATTGATCTATAAATTGTTAATGGTGCAGCAAACTGATTTCCTTTTTTGTTTGAGAATTTTTCCGCAGCCCTTAGCTTGTTAGAGTGTCAGCATTAAGTTTTGATTGTGCATAGGCAATTCTGAGGAAAGGGAGTTAATGAGAATGTATGTTAACTACTCTTATTTTGGAAGTTTGCGAAATGTTTATAATTATTATTGTTTTTTATTATGATTTTTATAGATACTTGAAATTATATTTTTAATAATGTATAGCCGATAAAAACTGATAATATCTTTTTTATAAGACCCGCCCAATACGATACAGATATGTGATATTAACTACTTTGCGTGTGTGCGTACTCTAGCTTTACAGGAATTGAATTTGAAAACCTAGCAGAAATTCTCGGATGAAAATTTCCGTGGGTACGAGTACCTAAGGTGACTAGTTTGTAAGTTCGTAAACTCCAAACTCAGTAGAAATTCACGGACGTGAACTTCCGCCAGTACGCGTACCCAACCTGTGTCCTTCACCAATATCGCATGCACACATATGCACGCACTTGGTTTCCGGTACAAGGACTTATACACTAATGTATGAACATTATATATGTTTATATCCATAGGTGGTTACATAATCCCAACTCTACATTTTAATCATTGAAACATTCTTTTATAATGTTAATAGTCGTTAGACATAAAGAACTGACTACCGTCATCAAAGTTATTTTCAAGATTGAAACGTCATCATGACTTTCGTCACTGGTAAAGATGAAACGTGTTTAAAGAGAAAGATTACCAACACATATTTCGAGAAAAAGATATGCGAGTAAACATAGGCTCGAAATAGCAAATGTGTATGTATGAAAACTATCATACTTATACGACCGTTGTCTCAAGAGTAAGAGATAGATAGACTTTTGAGTGCTAGATAAGTTCAAGTCTCCACATACCTTTTTGGTCGGATTAAGTTCCACTGGTTCCTTGAGTAGTTCTTCGTCTTCATAAGATAATCGCCATGGAGTCTAGAGCTCAACTATACTTAACTATCCTAGACCAAGACTTAGTCATAAGTAAACTGGAAATCAAGACATATAGTTTTGATCACTAATATTGACAAACATGCTTGAGATAGCAACGCATGCGAGTTCGACCGAGCAATGCTCTAACAATCTCCCCCTTTGTCAATTTTAGTGACAAAACTATCAATACATATGGATTACAAAATAAATAAAACTTTGTAGTTTCTCATCCACATGCTTGATATCCTTGGTGATTCAACATTACTCGAAAACTTCGTCTTTTCAAGTACTCCCATGATTCCATAGATGTTCAATTCAACATCATAGTTGTTGAAGTCCCGTATCCATAACAATGAGAAAACAAAAGTTATCGATTATTATTTTACAGTGTCATAGTATTATTACACAGCATCAAAGTTCTTATATCACAACTTCGACAACAATACTATGGTGATATGTATCACTCCCCCTTAGTCAATGCTTTCGTCTCAACACGAAAACCACTCCCCCTTACATAATGATCCGAAAACCATATGTATTTGTAGTGTGAACTACATATTAATTCTCCCCCCTTTGGTCAATAAAATTGGCAAAGGTACGAAAACGGGATCCTAATGAAATTTTCACGGAGATGCTTCAAGACCAAAGAAAAGGACATATCAACTTGTTTAGATGCAATCATAAAGCCGAAGCTAAATGCATTCATCAAGGAGTTTATAAAGATACAAGATAACCCCTAAAAATTCCACAGCTGCACTCCCCACAAAGATATGGAAATTAAGCGCAAGTTCAAAAGAACTCTCCTCATTTGATGTCATTCTAGAGAGAACAACAAGAGAGACCTAACTTTTACAAGAAAAGAAGTATTTTATTGGACACCGAAAACCATAAAAGAGATGATATTCTATATCCAAAATTCTCAATTAACCAACCACAAGTAAACCCATAATCAATTTAATCGGAATAATCAATCAAATTAAACACAAGAGTGATCAATTTAATTGAACATGCTCGACATAAGATAACTTACAGAGCTACGACTATGTTAACCATAAAGGAATGATTAACTCAATAGTTTTATGCTCAACACAAGAAAAACTTATGGAGCATTGTAGTATACATAAAATATGGATCATGGAAAGATCAATACTGCGGCATAGACAATGATCCATTCTATTTTTCATCACTATTTGCACAATGATATATAATAGACATAATCCTCGTAAACAAAAGTATTTAACCTATCTTGCATCAATGAATTGACATAATAGGCTTAACTTTTGTTTGTCAAAAGTTCATCGATTCTTGTATCAATACTTGCATATCGACATATAAAAGAGATAACTTTTGACATCGTATGGGACACTAATAGTTCACGGACGCAAACACACATATCCTATAACATATTGCAATATGTAAAACCATAAAGATTAATACTGCAAAAATCATCTTTCAAACAATTTTAGAGTTAAAATAAATAAATCTAAAAACAAAAGATGAAAACGTTGGACATAGCTATGTGTAATCACAATAATGTCTATTCCAAACTCTAGTTATTCTTCCTAAAACACAAGAATAAAATTCTCATAAGAAAACTTACTAGATAATAACATCAGTTTTCTTTGATTATTTCATACATTTGAAAAGGTCCATCAAAATAGGAGTCACTGATATCCTTGATTTTCTTGACCATAGATGTTTATGGGTGAAAACTACTCCTGCCGGTTTTGGTAATTTGGGGTGTGTGGATAAGGAATGAATCTAAACCATAAAAAAATGCACTGCGCGGTGAGTGCTTGTAGATTCGAGAGATTAATCTGTGCAAGTCTGGCCTAAACCAAGAAATGGCCGTTCCAGACTTGTTTCGGTCACAAAGTGAAGGAGATGGGGTTGATCTTAGGGAGGGAAGCGAAGAAGGTGTTGAGATTGTGAAGGTGTTGGCTATGTATGACTTGTATCAGAAAGCTGAACTGGCTTGAAGGATGTAAGCTATCAGTTCCGGTGTTTGAATACGATTGTATCAACACTTGCCTTTGTTATCTCGTCTTGCCTTTTGTCTTGTTTTTTGAAAAATAGGGCGGAGAATCTATTTATACAAGTCTTTTAGCCTAACCCTCGTATCTCATAGGAAGTGGAGAGAGTAGAGTGATGGAGTAGCGGAGTAGTGTGTTGGTGTCACACGACCAGTCTTGCCCACTTCTCCTATCATCACTAACCGTCCATGACTTCCTGACACGTTCTTGTGATGGAACGTTGTGTGCTGCATGCTGTAACCCGCCAGACCAATACCCCAGTATGTATCCCCTAGTTTGTGACATGATTGATGTCTTGAATTATGGATCATGGGACCCACAGAAATTAGCATGTAATGCTACGTTATTTAGGAAATTGATACTTGTGAAGTATTGTGTATATACTATGCAGGTACTGCATCGAGTATATTCAGCATGTATGAAGCATCGCTGTTTGAGCGTCTCAAAATAACCTCATGTCCATCTTACTTCATGTGATAGTTTAGAGGTCGCGCAAACAAGTTCTCCCTTGGACGATTACATGGTGTGGTAGAGTGACGGATGGTGATCACCATGACTCTGTACTGACCAATTAACTCCTGACCAGGGTTGTGTAACTAAGCCGGTGAAGTTGGACGGACGAGATGATATTTGAGACACTCATCTGCGACCGTTGATGGAATTAGGGTTTATGAAAAGGTGCGCAAGCATCACTTTTCAGCTTGGTCGAATCCAAGCTTGGACACAATTTTGGCTAGGCCGATCGTGTATGCGTGTAGATGGTATGACGGTGTAGGCGCCCATACCTCATTTTCTCATGAAAGTGTGATCTGGGCCACTCAATTCGTCCGGCGAAGTTGAGTGGTTGAGATCAGTTTGCGACAGAAAAATAGTGCCGCAAAAGCCGCTCCTCATGCCATCTTTAGGCGCGCGTTCCAAGACGACCAGGCTTGGTCGGTCCTGGCCGATTGACCCAGCGTGTAGGTGGTAGGCTGGAGTTCACGTCCATACCCTGACATCCCATAGAAACATGATCTAAGACACTCAATTTGTCCGGCGAAATCGAGTGGTCAAGATTAGTTTTCATCTTGGGAGGTGCGACCACACTTGTTTTGGGCGCGCGAATCAAGACATATAGCCAAGTTCGGTCTTGGATGATTGGGTGTGAAGATAGGTGGGCCCTCAATGATCGTGTTGTTACTTACTGGACCTGCTTATCCTATTCCGGGACCCTCCATCCGCTCCGGAGAAGATGGACGTTCATGATCGCGAGACAAACCCTAGTTAGGGTATTGCCGGCCGTGTGTCACACCTGTTTTGGGCGTGCGAATCGAGGTGACCAACTATAGTTGGTCCTGACCGATCAGTCAGGTATGCAAGTGGGCCCACAGTGGTTGTTTTGACATGCTCTGGGCCCTCTGAATCTATATCTACACCCTCCATCTATACCTGCGAAGATGGATGGTTGAGACTGTTTCGCGACACATGTAATGTGCCGCAAACCCTAATTTAGGGTTTTCGTCCATACTGTTTTGGTTTGGACGTTTTGGCAAGCTAGGCCAATCTTTCGGGGAGGCCGACCATGTAGGGCCCGCATTGGTTCGGCATCGGATATTCCATACCTGCTCGGGGGTTATGGAATCGATCTTGGACATCCAATCATGCTGGTGGAGTTGGATGGTTGTGATCATTTCCAGACTGATTCAGACAGTCCGGATGCTTAATCGGGCTAGTATAACACACCGAGAGTGGCTCAATCGGGCTAGTATAACACACCGAGAGATGCAGCCTGTACGGGTATTTCGTACATGCTTTCATTATAATGATTGGAGATTCGTGTTGCTCTGCTGAGAGCAACACTCAGTCGTTATGACGCACTGATAATGAGTACATGAAATATAAGGATGGTTGCGCATTAATTAATAATGTTGCAAATTCACAGGGTATATGGGATAGTTGCTACATGCTCCAACCTGGATGAATTTCGTGTATTTAATTCACAGAATGAGATTGTTGCCACATGCTCCATTCTAGGTGAATTAGTAAAGTGAAGAAGTATTCATCACTTATTAATGGCTTTATCTTTTACAAGATGCTAGCGCATAATTTTATGGCTTTTACAATCTTAGTCTTAAATGAAAATCCACCATCAACAGTAGAGACACCATGTTCATGAGTTAGAACATTCGTTTTTCGGCCAACGATGCGAGCAAGATGCCTGGCTTTAACGCAATCAAGGATTACTTTCTTCTGGTTCCTGATCAAGATGTTTTGATTATAAAGGATTCTTGCTAGTCCATCAATGAGTTGATTTATCTACAATTAAAGGTTAGCAAGCTCGTTCTTAACCTTATTATGAATAAAAATTAAATCCTTGACAGATTCTCCTATTCAAGAGTTACACTATTTTCTCTCAAGCTTCTTTTTCAGAATCAGATCTTGAGTTGAATCACATCCTTTGAAGTCTTCTTCCATCTCAATGTTTACTTCTTTTTGAGTTTCAACAGAGGTCCTCATAGACATATTTTTTCTAGGAATAGGATAAACACATACGAGGCATATATATGTTGTCAATCAAGGGAGACACCCTAGATTTCCTTAGAGAAAACTTGGACATGCATGGACCTGAAGAATATATTAGAAACAAGAAGTACTTAAAAGGAAATACAAATTGTTTCTCAAAATGTCTCTTTTAAGCAAGGCTCAATATCTGACAAGATAGAGAAAAAGAGTTATATTAGATACAAAGAGAAGAACTAAAGAAAAAACTCGATCTGTAAAACAAACATCAAACCAACAGAATGGATGATGATCGACCTAAGACTTGAGAATCTCTTAGACAAACATCCTTGTAACTCTCAAGTTAGATACAAGGATGAGAATACCTATAGTTAGGTAATAGGATGAGATCTGATCTCATCATGAGTGTTCATAGATGATTTGGGAATACCATCCGACAGTTTGATTTTTGTATTTATTTTCTTTCTTTGACTGTTTCCGACTCCATAGAAATTTCTTACAGTTTTTTGAGAGAATCCATTAAATGGAACCTTTTTATGACTAAGTATTGGACCTCTGGAGGTTGGTTCTAGAGGATTAACTGAGATATGTTTCCATTTTCTAGACTTAGATCTACCAGTCTTATTCTCATATACACTGGGAACCTGTGTTTTTTTGGTATAGTTTGCACCATGAGAGAAAACACGATTCCTGTAAAGTTTTTGAAATGAATGATCATTAAATATTTTTTTATGAGAATTCTAGCTTACCTCCATGTGAGTACTATGCATAGTCACACTAGCTTACCAAAAGTCGGCTGACTAGGTACTAGGATCGGTTCCCCATATATATTTGGTATCTAACTTGTATGCACTGCACATGTCCATAAGATCGGTTCCCCCTTTCCTAAAAACGTGTTGCACATGTTCATAGGATCGGTTCCCCTTTCTTCTATAAACCTTGTTGCACCTTATGCAAGGATCGTTCCCCTTGTGATGTACTGCACCTCTTCATAGGATCAGTTCCTCTTTCCCAAATTTGGCCGGACACTCACAAACCCGATCATACCCCAGGTGATTACTTAAGATCGGTTTCACTAATAAAAGTCATACTAATACATAAGTCAGGCCTCATGTGAATAGTTTTACCAAGAACACAAACAAGTCATGAGCGGTTATACTAATCACACATATTGGTCGTTCATAAGATTTGCAATGAAGAACAACCCCAATAACGCCTGGCGATTTCCTTTTCGGTTCACAACACATATCATGAACTTATTTCCTTAAAACACATGTAAAAATATTTTTTCCTAGGATGAAATCCTCACCTCATACCCATACATAATCACAATAGCATTCATACGATTATGTCGATGTCTCATATACAAAGTTTAATGGTTAAGCAAGAAAATTCATATTGTATTCCTTAATACTATGTCTATCTAGAGTGTTCATGCTTCGCAGTTTTATGTTTTCAATATGCACGACTCGAAAGATACGTTAGGGAATGAAACAGTTCAAGTAAAATATCACTAACCTCAAGTGGAAGGATGATGTTATTGTTGTAGCTCCACACTTCTTCACTTCTTCAAGTCTTCACAATACTTGTAATGTCTCACCCTAATACTTTCAAGCTAACTTATACGAAGTTGACTCTAGTACATTTAAATCAAGCGACTCTTAAATGAGTTTTGGTTCACTAAAATATGACAACCAAACTTGACATACCAACGCTTGGTGGGTTCAACCGATCTATACTCTAACATTCTCCCCATTTGTCAATTTTAGTGACAAAACTCTTACAATCATATGGATAAACAAATTACCATAATTCATTACACGTACGCTTGATTCCCGAGTTCAACAACACATAACATGCATTCATTCAATCCTTAAGAATGTCGTTGTTGACATTATAATAACAAATCTCATACTCCCCCTAAAGGTGAGATATGTATATTTTCAATCCGCACGTCTTTGTTATCCCAATCATATGATATGTTACTCCCTCTTAGTCTGTGTTTTTCCTCATTCGTTAGATAAATGTTTCAAGCACCATTGTTCTCTTCCCTAGTGACACCAATCAACATAAAATTGATACCATTATCACCTGTTTACTCCATATATTTCTCCCCCTTTTTGTCACAAAAATGACAAAGAAACGAAAAAAAATAAAGGACAACACGAAAAGGATCTTACAAATCTCAAAATAGACTTGCAATCTGTTGAGTCCAGCACGAGGGTTTTACATACCATTTTTGATAACCAATATCAAAACTGAAACTACAAAGTAATTATGTTTTGATATGTTATCATGGAAATAATTGCCAGAAACAATTTTCCCAACTAGTTTAGCAAACCAAAAATCAACTAAGCAACTTAGTTCCTTTGCTAAACCGACTGTATAAATACAACCGCTTCATTCGATAAGACCAAAACAAAGATAAACTCCATTTTTCTTATCAGGTTCTAATGATCCACATAACTTAGACCTTTAGATTTTAAACAAGCCAAATACTAGGTTAGTTAACTAGCATTTCCTTGTTTAGGCATTCGACTAGACTTGAATAACCGAAACCTCCACTTTGATAATTCTAACTAAAATCAGAATTAACTTAGTTTAGCTTATCCGGAATTGAATTGGACTAAACAACTCATCCCATCAATATATTCATTCGTTAAGCCATAAATAATTCATATAAACCAATAAATCAACTTGCATAATTATTCACCTCAACCGGAAGTAATTGAAACAACATATATCATTAAAGTTCCACTATTGCACCGAATTTTTTGTAAGCCTAAACAATTGATACCATACAATAAAGCAAAATAGCATTTTTTTTACTTAACTGGAAGCAATTGAAATAACATAAACATTAAAGCACCGTAATTGCAACAAACTTTCGTAAGCCTAAACGATTGATATCACACAACAAAGCAAGATAACAATAGTTTTACTTAACCGGAACCAATTGAATCACACAAGCATCCACACATACATAATGGAATAAACACATCAATTGTACCGACAATTTCGTTTAAGCAAAAGCAAAAGCAATATATATATATATATATATCAAATAAAAATTGGCTTTTCTTAAAACAGGAAAACAATTAACTAACAAGATTGTTACCTCAATTTCTCATCCAACTTCTCCAATATGATCGCATCTTCTTCTTCTAGGTAGAATTGATATCGAAATACCATTATGTTGTCATCCTTATGCCAAAAACAAAAGAATAACAACAACCAACCTTTACCAGACAAAGGTTGAAAATCGGTTTTAACAATTGAAAGCAAAAGTTGAAAACCTTCGAAACACATATGCTTTTATGCTAAACCAAAACCGATTCAACATATTGTGACTTTTTCACATATTGTTTCTACAGGAACCCCTCATGATCCTATGATAAAGCCTACCAACATGGGCTAAAACTTACTCCTGCTAAATCAAAAAGTCACCCAAACTATAAGGGTACATAACATATTATGAGATTGAATATCAAGGTAATAAAACCGAAATCAAACATCCCATAAACATACATAGAAAATAAATAAAGCATTAAAGCACCGACTATGTAAATAAAAAACTATCACAAGAAAAATTATAAATCTAATAACTTTATTCATAATAGTTTTTATTCATAAATAGACTTTACAATCAATGAAAGAGATCAAAAATTGATGTCTGTTTTTCTAATACAACTCAGTACTTCATATCAACGCCACATGAAGGTGGGTTTCTACTTTCACTCTTCAAGTAGAAAACCTTGTTACTTAACCAGAACCTCTTGCAGGTGAGAAATTTTCGTGAAAGACTTTGCTGGAGCATGTAGTTTTGTCTTTGATTGAACATAAAAGAGTGTCAATGCTTCAATACACTGATCTTTATTCAGCGTATTCTCTCTTTCCTTCTCGCTAAGCCAATATCCCTTTTTGATTTTACCACTAATCTCAAGAGAAGCCCCTGACTTATTCTTAGGTTGATCATTCTGATCTATCATCTTTTCGCACAAAGATTTGATCCAGACTCTTGGTTCAGACAAGGATAGATCATAGAAAGAGGAGGATCTCTATATTTCTCATACTTCCGAAAATATAATATTCCTAAAGATACGAATATATCAAATATTTTCAATTTCTAGATTTTATTTCCATAATCTACTCAAAAAGTGCCTTGATTTTCTTCTTCCTCACTCGAAATTAGCACACATGGTGAGGAAAGAACTCTAATACCGATCATGTGGTATTAGTATGAGATTTTCTCTCATTATGGAACTTTGAACAACCAGAGTGTTCTTGATCTAGAATCATATGAGAAATTCTCCTTTTGTTACCTCGAACTAGCGAACTATCTTGATATTGACTTTGGTTTCCTACGCAACTCTTAGTAGTTCTGTTCTTGAGATATTTTTTGCATCTTATCTTATCATTCCCTTTACCATTAGGTGATTTAATAACATCGGAAGACATGTCCATTCTTAAAATGGGTAAATCACTAATGGAGGAGTAAGAAATAAGATTGACAACTAATACAATATTAGCAGTTTCCTCTTCTTCAGAATAGTATGAATCAGAGGTCTCATCATGAGTTACAACCAATGCCTTACTTCCAGTGTACTTCTTACGATTGGGATAGTCTTTAGAAATATGACCAAAACCTTTACACTTGAAGCATTGTGGATGATATTCATCATCTTCTTCATGTTCCTTTTTGACATGAACTCGATTACGTGGTCGATAAGATTGGTGAGTATCCTTTATGAATCTCTTTTTATTAAGAGATCTCGAAACTGTCTAGTAATCAAAGATAATGATTCTTTGATTTCATAATCAGAGTTTCCCGCAATTTGCTCATCTGAATCATCCAACTATTTATTCCTTTCTATTGGACCTTTAGGAATTTTTTCAGCTTAAAAGGAATTCCTTTATTTTGAATAGACTTTGATTCATGATCAAAGATCTTTAACTTTCCAACGAGTGTGCTTCGTGAGAGAGTTGAGAGATCATTTGCTTCTATGATTACATGTTTCTTAGAATCGTATTTTGGAGGCAACGATCTGAGAATTTTGCACACTATATCTTTTTCAGAAATAGTCTTTCCTAGAGAGAAAGAGGCATTAATTATCTCAGAGAGTTTAAGATGAAACTCTTCAAAAGTGTCGTTGTCCTCCATTCGAAGGTTTTCCCAATCAGACGTAAGAGTTTGAAGTCTATCTTCTGTCTCTGATGTGTTTCCTTCGAACACGATTTGAAGACTATCCCAACCTTCTTTCGAAGTTTGACATGTTGATACATGATGTTGTAGATCACGACTTATAGAATATATTATAGCATTCAAACCATCTGAATTCTACTTAGCTAGTGCCTTTTCTTCGTTCGAAAAATCTTCTAGGCGTTTAAGCTCAGTATCCGAATTTTTTATCTTTGGAAGAATATAACCATCGACTACTAATAGCCAAGTATTAAAGTCTCGTGACTGAAGAAAAGATCGCATAGCATATTTCCACCATATATAGTTTGTTCTGTCAAATCTTGGCGGTACATTAATTTAAGTCGATTCATGAGAATTCGAGTTCATTCTTATAGGATGGATCATACCAAACACAGATTGTTGGATCTTTTCGGGTTTGCCTGCTTTGATACCAATTGAAAAGGCGAGGGTACCCCAATATAACTCAAGCTAAAACTTTTCCTTCCTATAAGTCCTTTCTCCGAAAGTGATTATCTACGGACCGAGTCGAGACAATGCAACTAATCGGATCACACTTCGTGTGATCTTCTATGGATAAGAGATCGAGGCAATACAACAACAAAGTATGTTTACTTGATACAAAGGTTCGGACTTAACCAAACACAATAGGATTCACGTATCAAGTAAATAGGAATTAACGTTTGTGCAATTTACTTTAATTATAATAAAACAATTATAATGCGGAAATATAAAGTAAATGACACATCAAGATTTTGTTAACGTGGAAACCGCAAATGCAGAAAAACCCCGGGACCTTATCCAGAATTGAATACATTCAGGACTAAGCCGCTATACAAAATAAACCAACTTCTTATAGTTGAGACCAAGAAACTAAACCTATAGTTCACTTAGTTATGTCTGTATTCCCATGCCTCCAACATGTAAACAAGTCATGTACTTGGACCAATTCCTTTGGTTCGTATTCCAAACAGTAAAGGAACAACAAATCTATTTGGTATCAACTCTCTTCAACCAAGTGATATGAGTTGCACAAAGGCTCTTGTAGTTGCAGGATTTCCCACACTATACCATTGTTAATATTTTTCTATAAGCAACTCATAGTTGAAGATGAAAAACGACACTTTATTATTTTGGTTTCAGAAATGTTTACAGAAATGGAAGAATTCAAGATTACAAGTATTCTCTTGAAGTTTCTCTCTCCTCAAGACTTTCTTAACTCTCAAATGTACATCATCCTTTTCTGGATACATTGAGTCTATATTTATAGGGTAGTTACATAGTGGATGACAACTAAGTTTTCCTCTTATTTCGGGTTGATTCTGCGATTGTACCGCGATAGTTACAATGTTAATTCTCGCAAGTTTTATAACCATCGCAGAACTAACATGCTTCTCTCAAGTTTTCTTCAGTCGTCAGGTATTACGTCTCTCTTTTGAAGGCTTTTGTGACACTCGTGAAATGTTGATATAAAATCTTGCGGTGATGCTCGCTAAGAAGTGTTGTTAATCTTGCAGAAAATAGATGTAGCGATATTCTGGTCCTATATTTTGCCTCTTCTCATGTCTTTTCTGCGAAGGAGAGAAGATCATGAGAATTTTAAAATGCTGTAACTATTTATCTTTCCAGATTTCCCTGTTCTGACACGTTTCTGTACCCTTCGCCAGCTGTTTTCACATATTCTCTTCTAATGAATTTATGACACGTCCTCTCTAACCGCTGCGATCTGACTGTTCATGTCTTTTCTTAGCATTTATTGCGTTCATCTTCTCGAGAAACCTCTTCTTCTATAAATACTCATTTCATTCTTTTCTTTTCCTCTTTTTACTTTCTTCTTCTTTTTCTGCGCAACTTCTCTGCAAGTTTAATGTTCTTCCGTAAATTGCGCGCCTGTCATCGTTGTGATTTCTTTCTTATTTTTCAACCTTTTCTTTCATTCCCATACTCAAAAATGGTTGCTTCTGGTGCTAAAAAGTTGACTGCTTTTAATGAGATGCGAGAAAATCTCAAAAGTAAAGGTTTTACCTTGTCTACAATTCCAGGCCAAAGCCCTAGATCTGAACTTTCTATCAAACTATTTTCTGATCATCAATGCTCTCGCCAGAAAATCATAGTATCACTAGGTCAACTTGAAGATGGTCTTCCTCTTCCTCTCTATGACCCAGAACTCCCATTATTCTATCAAATAATATCTGACGAGAGGTTCTCGCGAGCAATATACCTATTAGGTAGAGATTGTATCAGGTTGCTTCTTGAATATGCTTCTCGCGGTGCTAATAAAGGTTCTCGCTATTCTGAAGATCCAAAGAATCCTCAATTTAAGGATGTTCCCATTGTCTCTGTAGATTATACTGTGGAGAATTTCTTCAAAATGAAGAGGGATAGTACTTGCTGGGGTGTCCGCTTGAAGAAAGAAAAGGTCGTTGATGATGAGGCTCTTATGTTAGACATTGATTGGCATACACCTACCAATCAAGGCCCTCGCCACTCCAGCGATGATAAATATTTTATCTTTCAGTTATGTCTTGAAGTTCCTTATATATCTGGTTCTCTCCCATTACCTGCAAATCTCTCAGAGTATGAGCCATGGGTCTTCAACTGGCCTGAAAGATCTAAAGAAGTATATCCTCTCAACTTTTTGCATTATTATTATTCACTATCTTCTTCATGTTTTTATATTCTCGCTAATTATTTTGATCTTTCTCAGATTGAGAGAATGAATCTCAGCTACCAATCTTTTAGGAAGCCCAACACTTTCTTAGCTCTTAAATCTTTCACGGATGAAGTAAGAAATATCTCTTCATAAATTTTAACAATATATTGTTGCCCCTATTTCTTATCTTCATTTGTGCTCGCAGGAAATTGAAGAACTAGCGCCAATAAAACCCGTGAGAACTAAGGATAAACCTTCAAAGGATAAATCTACTGTTCCTCCTAAAGGAAAATCTTCTGCCCCTCGCGGTGAAGAATCTGGCGATCAGGATAAATCTGCTGTTCCTCCCAAAGGGAAGCCTTCTGCTCCTCGTGGTGAAGAATTTTGCGATCCTCCTTTGAAGAAAAGGAAAACCCGACCTTCTTCTTCTTCAAATACTCAACCCACTCCAGAAAATCCAAGTGTTGATTTTGACAAGGATAATAATAACGAGGATTTCAATGATAACAGCTTCCCTTCTATAAAGAATTCTTCTTCATCTGATTCTTCGATGGCTCATCTATCCAATTTTTTTGACAAGAATATGTTTGGTATCCCAAATGAGTATGGGGATGAAGCTATTAATGAAATATCCCAGTCCCTCGCCAATGTATGCGATGCTCCCATACTAGCTGACAGTGATACCCTTCGCGGGGTTTCAAGATCGCTGACTCCAAGTCTTTTAAATTCACTTGGAAACCTGGTATGTTTTCACTTGTTCATCCTTTTTGTGTATCTATTGATATTTTTGTCAGACATTGATTTATATAGTTCTATCGCAGGTTGGAAGAGCCGCTTTTTCTGTTGCTTCTGATTTAGACAATAGGCGTATTGTTTATGAAAAGAAAGCTGCTAATCTTCATCAGGATAAAGAAAAACTAGAAGCTGAAGTTATTGAACTTCGCAGAAAAAATAAGCAGCTGGAGACTGAAGCTTCAGTTGACAAGCAAAAAATCTCTGATCTTGATAAAGCTAATCAACAACTATATGGTATGATTTATTTATTTTCTCTTTTAATTCTTCTCACCCTATCGCATCTTATTCAAGCAACCATTTTTGTAGATATTTATGGTCTTACTGATGAGGCTACACTCTTCCAATATTTTCCTGACCCTGTAGATGATAATACCCTTCTTGCTTTCCTTAATAATTCTTTAAGTAATTTCTCAGATGATAAGATTGAATCCCTCTCCATAGATGAACTTAAATCCAAATTTAATCTCTTAAAAATTGAACATAGATTCAATTTAGGTCAACAAGTATAAGCGCTTTTATCTTGATTCGAAGAAAGAAGTAGATAGATTAAGAAAAAGGAATATCGATCTTATTGACGAGAAATATCTTGCCGTTAAAAATGGATCCAAAACCCTAGCAAACTTACATAAAACTCTTCTTAATGTTCAAATGGAAAGAGATAAGCTTATCTGTTAGAATGAAGATCTTCTTGCGAGGGAAACTCAAGTTCGATCTCGTCTTCTTATTAATAGCAATGATGAGTTTGCTTGGGCTGCGAAGATTCTTGATAACCCCAGAACTAATTTAGGTGTAGATGTTAGTCTTCATGCTGATCAAGCGGCTTTAATTAAAGACATGATTTCTGAAAGAGAAGGTTATCACTCTTATGATTTCCCTGAATTATTTCCTAACTGAATCATCCTCATATGTACTAATTTGGTTGTCATTTGCTCGCAGCATCCAAAAAGAACTATCGTAAAAGATTTGATGAGTTAGAAGAAGAGAAAAGCCAACTCGCCGGAAGTCTATCTTCTCGTAATGAAAAGTATTCTAGATTGAAGGAAAAATTGAAAATCTCATCTTCAAATTTTAGCAATGCCCTTCTCTGTGTTCGTAATGACGCAGTTAAACTAGTCTGTAATGATCATGGTATCCCTCATTCTATATACCCCGATCTTGCAAAGGAAATTCCAGCTGATTCCCCAAATTTAGTTATCTCTGATAGGGAAGCTGAGGAGTCTAGCGAATACGATGAAGAATTATATGGCGAGGAAGAGAGATCTGACTTGGATAAAGATAATAATGATAATGATGGGGAAGATAAATCCGGTAATGAAGAGAAAGAAAAGAGCTTTGATGAAGGTGGTGATGGGTCTACTTAGTCTTGTTTCTTCTCTGTTTCTTCATTATAAATTTTGTACATTTTTTTTTTTTTGCTTCTCGTAACATCGTTGCGAGCTTCTCCAACTTGATGTGTAAACTTCTTTTGCTTTTATCTGTTATGAATTAGAAAACAATTCTTTTCCTGCAACATAATCAATCAATCATAATTATTATCCTTTAATTATTTGTATAAATGTATTATTTATGCAATTTTATCATATGATGGATGAATAATAATTTCATCATTCTATGCATTCCCATACTTGCCTCTATTATTCATCTGCAATATGAAAAAATTGAGTAGAGATTAGATATTAGTTGTGAATCAAATTAAATTTGCCTCATTATCGGCGATGTTATCGCTAGAAATAATCGCATAATTTTATGATTTTTGCGTAGAATCGCAAATCTCATAAATTCTGCGATCATTATCACAATAATCTGATGGTCTTATTATGCCTTCCTAATTAAAGGTCTTATTTTTCCACATCTTTTCTTTTTGCGACAAAATCGCAGGACATCTTTACATTTGCATGTATTGACCCATTGATCTTGTCTTATCAATACTTTTTCAACATCTCTGCGACAATATGATAAGTATAAACTCTCTTGCAAGAATTAATCCTTATGACATTTCCGTCTTGCGATGAAATCGTAGGACGTCTTTACACTTGTTAAATGTAAAAACCCATTGATCTCATCTTAACTTTTCTCTTTTGGCTATTTGCCTTTGTATAACTTCCGTCACGCGACAATATGACAGGCCTAAATATTTTTGCGATCATAAAGCCCCATGACATTGCCGTCTTTAGACACTTATCATCTCCCTAATGGAGGGTGCCGCCCTTATCTTCCCCCTGGTTTCCCCTTCAAGGAGGGCACATCGGCCATACAAGACTAGCTCCTCCCATCCAGATTTTCCAACAACCAGATGTTTTCGAAGCCTCTTGTCCTTTATGCCTATATGGATTATAGTTACAAGACTGCACCCTAAGTGGGGTTTTCTTCAGGCCAAGTGCATCATATCCAAGACTTACCAAGAATGGCCAGGGTAGTTTCGTACGCCCGGGCACCCTTGGCTCAACCGTGTACCTCGACGCCTTGGTCATACTTTGCACTTCTTAGAAGAGGTCCTTAGTCGTCCAATCAGGGTATAAACTTATATAATTGGAAATCCAAGATCCCTCTCCTGGATAGGTTTTCTTTAACCCCAACATCTGCATAACTCAGGTTCCAGCAGCGGTATAACCTTATCGCCGAGTCATGTCAAGAGATACCCCCTTATACGATGCACTATTAGGTCTTACATTTTCCTCTTGCGAAATTGTATTCGCGAACTAAGGTGCACGCCATAAAGGTTCGTCCCATTCTATTAATCTCTGCGAAATTTTACTCGCGTTTCTCACGAGCATCGTAACTCTGATAAAATTTCATTTCTTTGATTTTCTTGTAAAATTTTGCAATTTTTTCAAACAGAGTACTCTTTTCAATTGCATTTTATTCAAACAAATTCTGCATAAGCTTTTTTAAATTTTATCATTTTACCTTTCTACTTACTATCTTTTGGTTCTGCTTTTTTGTTACGTTTTTCTCTTTCTTCTTTATCTGCGAGCTGCTCGTCATCATCTTTATCTCGCTTCTCTATTGAATCAATCATCAATCTTTCAGCTCTTTATCATTGCTTGATGTTGTACTTCCAATTGCTCTTCTTCTCAGCTCTTTCTTCACAAGATTTTATATCAATCTCATAACATTTCTTGCTTTCTCCCCAATCTCCCTTAATAACTCCAACACCATTAGGATGAGGAAATTTAACACACTGGTGGAAAGTAGATGCTACACCTAATGTCAACAACACAGAACAAGATCTTGGAAGTTATCCCTTTCAATGGAATCCTCATTTCAATTTCCCCTTTTGGTTTATTGGCAGTACGTACCATTAAAACCATAGATTTTATATGTTGATGGAATTAGATCTTCGTCTCTTCCACCCATGGTCTTATAGGTATGATAAAATAGTATGTCAACTGAGCTAACTGTGTCTATCAGAACTCTATTGATAGCCCAAGAATCTTCATTTTGATCATCATTTCCTCCATCTTCTTCTTCTACTTGATTTGGATTTATCTCTAATCTTACTACCAATGGATTATCATGTTGCTCGCCAGGTTCTGGTACTTCTTGTGCGGTGAAAGATAAAATTTGTTTCTGCCATTCTTCTAATGGCAAGGCTCTCGCGATATTCATTATCTCTCTTCCATCTGTGTCTCTCGCGAAGACTCTGCTTAGAACATTATCATGGAAATCATTTATTGTTCTGTGTGAATGTACAATGGAATTACAAAACAAATTCTTTGCCTTAGCCCCAACTTATATTACGAATGATTCTTGGTAGGATCGGAAAGATACCTACTATTGTGTATACTGAAAGTGCACAATGTCGACAAGCAACACAGGGCAAGCACAGGTCGAACCACAGAGACTTGGAGAGTGTAGAAGTTTGTTCTAAATCCTTACTAAGAACTGATTCAGAGAGTAACCAAAGGGGGTTTGTTTTGGAAAGAATCCAATGGGGGTGAGGTGGAAATGGATTTGGGTCTTGGGTTTTGGATCATGGGTTTTGGATCATGGGTTGTTTAATCCCATGAATTTGTAAACAGGTTGCCACTGATGCGCGAGCGGGTTGCAACGCTTCCAACTTTCTTCTCTTTTGTCTTCTCAATTCTTCCAAGATTTATTTAGTACTTAAAAACACAAAATTAATTAATACAAATATTTATTCTTGAAAATGGTAAAAATGCAGAATTTGGGATAATATATGACTTCGAAGCGCGAAAGATGAGTTAAGTGCCAATGAAAAGGTGTATGAATATGCAATATTTGGCACTCATCAAATACCCCCAAACCTGAATTTTACTTGTCCTCAAGTGAAACATAAATCTAGAAATCCTAACTATACCACCGCTGTCGGGTCTCTCGAATGCATTTAGCGTATGCACTAAGCCTTTAAACCCCTAGGTGTCCCTAGTGGACGAGTTGTAGTCTCGTGAGGGCCTACCAAAGATGTACCCACAAAACCTTCTCCAATTTCAGAGCATCCATAGAAATGTCTTCGTCTTCGGTCTTCAACTGTAGATGATGAACTTCGGAATTTTGTAGAACCTTGACAATTTGTAACTAATTTTTTTTTTTTTTTAAGACCCGCTACACAGCTGATCATCATTTTTTTTTCTAGTGACCCGCTACACAGCTGGTCATCAGATAACACACTACAAAAGACCCGCTCCATAGCTGGTCATAGAAGACAACAAAAAAAATGCAAAAGACTACAAAAGATCCGCTACACAGCTGGTCATCAAAAAAATTGCAAAAGACTACAAAAGATCCTACAAAAGACCCGCTACACAGCTGGTCATAAAAAATGCAAAAGACTACAAAGGATCCTACAAAAGACCCGCTACACAGCTGGTCATAGAAAACACCCTACAAAGACTACAAAAGACCCGCTACACAGCTGGTCATCATTTATTTATTTTTTTGGATTTTTTAATTTTTAATAAAGACTAAAAACTCTATATGCAAAACACACCCCCAAACCTAAATCAAACATTGTCCTCAATGTTTCAACAGATGAAAAGAATTTAAACAGAAACATACCATGAGAACTATGTTGAGTAGAGAAAAGGGAAGAGATTACCGGTATGTCAAAAGCAAGATTAGAGCCTCATTATTCAATGCTAGAATCCAACATTAACTCAGTTGATGTCACATTGGATTAGCATAATATATACAAAATACAACTTAACCGGTTCATGAAATAAGATTTAACAATATCTACTGGATTATTATATACAAAAATTCACCATACACTATCAATCTAAAGAGTTGAGGATCAACCCAAAAGACGAAGTGCATAAAATTTAACAATCTCACAAAATTATGATATGATAGAAATGCAAGTGAGAAAGTAAAACAAAATGAGATACCCCCAAACCTAGATTTTTCAATAGAAATACTTTTGGGCACGAAATCTAACAATTTTAGGGGTTCAACACGCAGAAGGTCTAGCTCAAAATGGGCTTTGTTCGGGATGGGAATAGAAACATCAATGCATTCCAGATATGACTTCTCAATAACAGGATATTTAGTGGACAAAAAGTCCAAAAGATTTTGAGATGCACATAACTCTAACCCTAGGTTTGGAACTGTCAACCACATCGATTCAGCACACTTCAAAGGAGCAATTCTTAGGTCCACTGTAAGACCATCAGTTGGTAACTTAATCAGGAGAGTAGGAACGTCTAAGTTGCTCACATGGATGAGATCAAGAGTACCATTATCATTAGTTACATTAACATCTCCTAAGTCATCTACAAGTGCTACATCATGCTCACATTCATAGAACAATTCAGCAAGACCTAGTTCATAATCATCATCATCCAAAGTTTTATTCTCATGCATGGACAAATCCAAAGAGACATCATGTTGTGACCTAGGTATAGAATCAAACATGTCAATTATATTTTCATGCATAAGATCATTTGTGTCGACAGGAGATTCAACATTTTCTAAGTCAGACACAAGAAATGTGTCATGCTCTTGTTCACATGACAATTGCACAGGCTCAAGATCAGTATCAACATCACATGTATATGTAACACTAGAAGAAACATCATTCATTAAGGTCGAGGCAGAGAAGCCAAATGTCTCTGAACTCAAAGGTTCGACAATATTTTCAGTAAAAACATATTCTTCTAACATAACATCATCATCATCATCATCATCATCACAGAAATGCATTTCCTTATTTAAAATCGTAGTATTTCTAGTCCCTTCATTTAAAACAGGTTCATATGCAATATCAGCTGCACGAGTAAGACTAGGCATACTATTTTCACATTTTATTTCATTAGGACAAACAAACATTTCATCCTGAAATTCCTCCCTTCCTACATTTTGTAAACGAATCAAATTCATTTTTAATAATGCATTAAGTTGTTCAATGGAAGGAGAGTCTTCAACAGTAGGAAATTCATAATTAATGCTATATGGTTTATCATGCAATACACTCCTAGCATTATTTTGTTCGATGAGTCTGAGATTTTCCTCCATAGATTGAGAAGTACAAAATTGTTCAACTTCCCACTATGGTGGATGATACATGTGTGCATGGTCATTAGGGTCTATAAAATACTGATCACAACCTTCGAAAGGTTGATTTTGGTCCCAATGACTATCATCTTTGTAATCTGTTGGCATTTCATATTTTGGATTTTCATGATATTCTCTAGATTGCCTAAAATCATGCAAAATATAGCAATTCTCAGCAGGATGGCTGGTAGGCTCGGAAAGATACCTACTATTGTGTATACTGCAAGTGCACAGTGTCGACAAGCAACACAGGGCAAGCACAGGTCGAACCACAGAGACTTGGAGAGTGTAGAAGTTGATTCTAAATCCTGATTCAGAGAGTAACCAAAAGGGGTTTGATTTTGTCGATACGACGATATGATTTTCAAGTGACTGAAATAATAAAAGTAAAAGATGCAAATAACAAGATATGTAAACAATGATAATATGGATACTAGGGTATTCAAATCCACCAATAACCTATGATATGCATTCAACTTGTAATATTATTCTTGTCCTTATAGTAGATTCAAGTCTACCGTATAACTAAGGTGTTTCTCCAATGGATAATTTAATCACAACTAAAGTATTTCTCCAAAGCATTAATTGTCTAATTAAGCACAACTAATCTAAAGATCAATATTTGGTTAAGCATGAGTTGTAGCATAATCAACATAGAGATATTCTAACTACAATGGATACATGGCATACATTGTGAGAGCAAGATGTTGAAAAACTTGGATTAAATTATATCTTTAAAAAATTCTAAACTTTCAAGAACAAGATACAAGATATGAATACATACCAATGAGATTAGGGCTTCATCTAAACCCTAGTAAATGAAATTAGAACATGAAGAACATTACAACAAAATTGAAATTTGATAAACTAACATGAACAAGCTATTCTTGGATGAGTTTTCAACACAACAACCCTCTCTATTTATACACAAAAACTCTCTCAACACTTGGATTCGAAATTTACTGTAGCAACCACTCAACAATTAAACAAAACATGTTTTCTTAATTGATGGATATAATGGAATACAATGGGGGTGAGGTGGATGTTTTGGAAAGAATCCAATGGGGGTGAGGTGGAAATGGATTTGGGTCTTGGGTTTTGGATCATGGGTTTTTTAATCCCATGAATTTGTAAACAGGTTGCCACTGATGCGCGAGCGGGTTGCAAATCAACGCTTCCAACTTTCTTCTCTTTTGTCTTCTCAATTCTTCCAAGCTTTATTTAGTACTTAAAAACACAAAATTAATTAATACAAATATTTATTCTTGAAGATGGTAAGAATGCAGAATTTGGGATAATATATGACTTTGAAGCGCGAAAGATGAGTTAAGTGCCAATGAAAAGGTGTATGAATATGCAATATTTGGCAATCATCAAATACCCCCAAACCTGAATTTTACTTGTCCTCAAGTGAAACAGAAATCCAGAAATCCTAACTATACCACTGTCGCTGGTCTCTCGAATGCATTTAGCGTATGCACTAAGCCTTTAAACCCCTAGGTGTCCCTAGTGGATGAGTTGTAGTCTCGTGAGGGCCTACCAAAGATGTACCCACAAAACCTTCTCCAATTTCAGAGCATCATAGAAATGTCTTCGTCTTCGGTCTTCAACTGTAGATGATGAACTTCGGAATTTCGTAGAACCTTGACAAAATTTTTTTTTTTTTAGATCCGCTACACAGCTGATCATAATTTGTTTTTGTTTTTTAGAGACCCGCTACACAGCTGGTCATAGTAAACACACTACAAAAGACCCTCTCCACAGCTGGTCATAAAAGATAACAACAAAAGACTCAAAAAAAATATATGCAAAAGACTACAAAGGATCCTACAAAAGACCCGCTCCACAGCTGGTCATAAAAAAATAACAACAAAAGACTCAAAAATTGCAAAAGACTACAAAGGATCCTACAAAAGACCCGCTACACAGCTGGTCATAAAAAAATACAAAAGACTACAAAGGATCCTACAAAAGACCCGCTCCACAGCTGGTCATAAAAGATGCAAAAGACTACAAAACGCCATATGCAAATACTCCCCCAAACCTAAATCTAACATTGTCCTCAATGTTTCAAAAGATAACAGAAACCACAACAAACTATGAGAACAAAACATATTCAAAGGAAAGAGATTACCAGATGCCAAACCAGAGACAGTAGAGTATGTCCAAAGCAACCAGCAGGGAAGATATACGTGGTATGTACAGGGGGTGAACTTTTTAGTCCACATAGATTAGATCATCAAGATGAGTTGTTTCAATCTCAGGTGGGATTGGTTCAAGGAACGGCTTCAGTCTCTACCCATTGACCTTGAAGACATTCTTGGTTATTACATATTCTAGTTCTACAGCCCCATGGGGGAAAATTGTTCGCACCACGAACGGGCCTGTCCATTTAGAACGTAATTTTCCTGGAAAAAGGTGCAGTCGTGAGTTATACAATAGAACTTTCTGGCCTGGAGTGAATGACTTGCGCAAAATGCGTTTGTCATGGAACACCTTCATTCTTTGCTTGTACATTTTTGCATTATCATATGCATCATTTCTTAACTATTCCAACTCATTGAGTTGAAGCTTCCTTTGGGTGCCAGCTTTATCTAGATCAAAGTTCAGTTTCTTTACAGCCCAATATGCACGATGTTCTAACTCTACAGGGAGATGACAAGCTTTACCGTACACAAGTCTGTAAGGGGACATACCAATGGGGGTCTTGTATGCAGTTCTATAGGCCCATAAAGCATCATTTAATCTTAAAGACCAATATTTTCTAGACGGGTTAACCATCTTTTCTAGAATGTGCTTAATCTCCCTATTTGAAACCTCTACCTGGCCACTGGTCTGTGGATGATATGGGGTTGCAACTTTATGAGTTATGCCATACTTACGGACTAAGGACTCAAAAGGCCTATTGCAGAAATGTGAACCACCGTCATTGATTATAGCTCTAGGGGTGCCAAATCGAGAAAATATGTTTTCCTTTAAGAACGAAAGTACCACCTTGTGGTCATTAGTTTTGGTTGCAATTGCTTCTACCCACTTAGAAACATAGTCAACAAAGAACAAGAATGTACAACTTTCCTTCAGAGCTAGGAAATGGACCCATGAAATCAATGCCCCATACATCAAATAGCTCAACAATCAAAATGGGTTGTAAGGGCATCATGTTTCGTTTTGATATACTTCCCAATTTCTGGCACCGGTCACAAGAAACACAGAAGGCATGGCTATCCTTAAACAATGTTGGCCAGTAAAAACCACTCTGCAAGATCTTTGCAGCAGTTTTCTTTGCACTAAAGTGTCCTCCACATGCTTGATCATGACAAAAAGAGATGACATCCCTTTGTTCAGAATTGGTGACACATTTCCTAATGATTTGGTCAGGGCAGTATTTGAACAGATATGGGTCATCCCATAGGAAATGTTTCACTTCGGCCAAGAATTTAGACCGGTCTTGTTTAGACCAATGAAGTGGTATCATACCTGTAGCAAGGTAGTTCACGATGTCGGCAAACCATGGCATTTCAGAAACCATCATCAGTTGTTCATCAGGGAAGGATTCCCTAATAATCTCTGATTCATCAGCAGATTCGACATTCAACCTAGATAAGTGATCAGCAACAACATTCTCTGACCCTTTTTTATCTCGAATTTCGAGGTGGAACTCTTGTAACAAGAGTATCCATCGAATTAGATGAGCCTTAGAATCTTTTTTAGATAAAAGATATCTATTTTAGATCCTATCAAATAAGATCTAAACTTATCTAATGAAAACACAACAGCTAGCAACTCTTTTTCGGTTGTTGAATAATTCATTTGGGCCTCATTCAGTGTCTTACTAGAATAATAGATCACATAGGGGTGTTTGTCAACTCGCTGACCTAAGACAGCTCCAACAGCAAAATCAGATGCGTCACACATGATTTCAAAAGGTAATTTCCAATCAGGAGGTCGGACTATAGGTGCTGAAGTTAGAAGAGTTTTGAGCTCTTCCCAAGCATGCACACAAGCATTATCAAACACAAAGGAAACATCTTTACTGAGTAGATTACACAGTGGTCTTGAGATCTTACTGAAATCTTTAATGAATCTACGGTAGAAACCAGCATGGCCTAAAAATGATCTAACCTCCCTCAAAGAGCGAGGTTGCGGCAAGTTTTGAATGAGTTCGACTTTGGCTTTGTCTACTTCAATGCCTTTTTCAGAGATGATGTGTCCTAGAACTATGCCCGAGTTCACCATAAAATGACATTTCTCCCAATTTAAAACCAAATCTTTCTCTTTACATCTAATCAGCACGCGAGTAAGATGGTTCAAACATTCATCAAAAGATGATCCAAACACAGAGAAATCATCCATAAAGATCTCAAGGAAGTTATCTATCATATCAGAAAAATGCTCATCATACAACGATGAAATGTAGCGGGTGCGTTGCACAACCCAAAGGGCATACAACGATAGGCAAACGTTCCAAATGGACATGTAAATGTAGTCTTTTCCTGATCTTCGGGTGAAATATGAATCTGGTTGTAACCAGAAAAACCATCCAAGAAACAATAGAATTTACGCCCAGACAATCGTTCAAGCATTTGATCTATGAATGGAAGAGGGAAGCGATCATTCTTTGTAACTGCATTCAACTTCCTATAATCAATGCAAACTCGCCACCCTGTGGTTACTCGAGTAGTGATTAACTCATCTTTATCGTTTTGAACTACAGTAACTCCTGACTTTTTCAACACAACCTGAATGGGGCTAACCCATTTTCTATCTGAGATTGGGTAGATGATACCCGCATCAAGAAGCTTTATAATCTCACTCTTAACAACCTATTTCATGTTAGGATTGAGACGCTTTTGCATCTCCCTAGATGGTTTAGCATTGTCCTCAAGGTTTATATGATGCATGCAATCAGTGGGACTTATGCCTTTAAGGTCCGAGATGGTCCATCCTAAGGCTTCTTTATGCTCCTTAAGTACTTCTAAAAGTTTACTTTCCTGTTCTGTATCTAAGGCAGATGAAATGATTACAGGCAAAGTATTAGAAGGTCCCAAAAATGCATATTTAAGAGTATCGGGCAATGGTTTCAGTTCGAGCTTTGGTGGCTCAACAAGAGAGGGAACAGACTTGGATTCCAAGAGTGGAAGTGGTTCCACTCTAGCTTTCCACTTAGTCGTGTCCATAAGTGGTGTGTATTCAAGCAAAGTATTCACTTCACTTATGTATTCATCATCAAACAAATCCAAGTCAAAATTATTCAAACAAGCATCCAAAGGGTCAACAGACATGCTACTAGACAACGAATCCTGAATCAAACTTTCAATCATGTTGATTTCATGCACATCATTATCATCATCAAGATCTAAATGTTGTTGGCTAGTATTGAAAACATTCAACTCCACAGTCATATTACCAAATGACAACTTCAACACTCCATTACGGCAGTTAATGATTGCATTGGACGTTGCTAAGAAGGGACGTCCCAAAATGACAGAATGTGACTGTCGGGGTTTTGCACAGTTGAGTATCTAAGACGATGAAGTCCACAGGAAAATAAAACTTATCAACCTTAATCAAAACATCTTCTACCACACCACGTGGCACTTTGACGTATCTGTCCGCCAATTGCAGAGTTATAGGTGTTGCCTTCAACTCTCCAAGACCTAACTGCACATATACTGAATATGGTAGTAAATTCACACTTGCCCCTAAGTCTAGCAACGCCTTCTTAACCGTTTGGTCACCTATTTTTCATGTGATAGTTGGACTACATGGGTCTTTAAACTTAGGAGGTGTGTTGCTTTGAATGATTGCACTCACTTGCTCAGTGAGAAAAGCACGCTTATGCACATGAAGCTTTCTCTTTTGTGTGCACAGATCCTTAAGGAATTTAGCATAAGCAGGGACTTGCTTGATTGCATCAAGAAATGGGATGTTGATGTTAACTCGTTTGAACATTTCCAAAATCTCGTTGTACTATATACTCTCTTTTTGCTGCACCAATCTTTGTGGGAATGGAGCAACAGGTACATGAGATGGTGCAGAGACATTAGAATTATGGGAATTCTTATGTTGCTCATATTTGTTTTCAACAATAGGTGTTTTTTGTGGAGTTGTATGCACTGGTGAGTCCGATTTAGACTCACTCGACTGTGGTTCACCTACATTGTTTTCAACAATTTTACCACTACGAAGAGTGGTGACAACATTTACTTGGGAGGCCTCATTTCGAGTTGAATTTTATGCATGATATATAGTTTTTGGATTTTGTTGGGGCTGACTAGGGAATTTTCCTTTGTCTCTTTCATTCAATGCTTCACAAATTTGACCCATTTTAAGTTCCAGACTTGTAAAACGTTGGTCTGTGGTCTTTTGGAGTTGTACCAAATTTTGGGTCAACAAACCGAAACTTTCTTCGAAGCTAGGCTTTTTCTCTACAGGGTACTGCACATGTGGTTGCACTTGGGGGTTTCTAGGATAAGGGTATCCTTGGTTATTATTTGATGTTCCCCCTTGTACAGGTCCCTTAGACCATGAAAGGTTAGGGTGATTTCTCCACCCTGGGTTGTAGGTCTGAGAATATGGGTTGTTCTCGTGCCTTTGGTACAAAACATTGGATTGCTCGGTTTTAGACTCTTGAAATGCATGGAGGTCCGGAAAAGTGTCCACTAGATGGTCTGAACTATGGCATGCGACACAAGTGGCCATTTCAATTTGACTACGGAGAGTAGGGATATTAGTTTTTCCATTCTTTTCTAGTTCTATATTTTCTATTCTCCTGGCCAAGGATGCCATATTTGCACTTCCTTCGAAGTCAGAGTCAATTCTATGAACATTGGATGCAAGGGTAATCCTATTTGGTTCACGGGGGGATTCCCACTGCTGAGTCTTTTCAAATACTTCGATTAAGAAATCCCAAGACTCATCAGCACGTTTTTCAATAAATTGACCATTGCACATGGTCTCAACTGTAGTTCGGTTCTTGACATCTAAGCCTTCATACAAAATTTGCACAAGTCTCCATTTTTCAAAACCATGGTGAGGACATTGGAGCAATAATTCATTGAATCTCTCCAAATATTTTTCCAAAATTTCCTCCTCTAATTGCACAAAACTATTCAGACTTTGACGAATTGTCGTAGTCTTATGGTTTGGGAAGAACTTTTTGAAGAACTCTTTCGTAAGAGCATCCCATGCATGAAATGACTGTGGCTGTTGAGCACACAGCCAAGTCTTGGCTTTGTCTATCAAAGAAAAAGGAAAAAAGTTTCATTTTGAGGTGCTCATCCGTCATTTGGTTGATCCGAAGAGTCCCACAAATTTCCTCGAACTCTCTCACATGGTGGTAGGGATTTTCAGCTTCAACCCCTTTAAATTTAGGCAACATATTGAGGATACTTGCCTTTAGCTCAAATTGTCCATCAATAGATGGTAAGACAATGCACGAGGACTGGGTTGTCCTCGTTGGGTACATGTAGTCCTTTAGACTATGGACTGGGTTTACTGGTTCTCCCATTGTTTCGGATGGGTTTGGACTGTCTGCCTCAGAACTATGTATTTCAATTAACTCTTCTTGACTGATTCTAACTAGTCGGCGTGTATGGTCTCTAAAAGACACAATCATAGCCTAGCTAGCACATCAAGCATGTTAACCATTCACCTAGAAGGCAAGTTCTATGCAATCGCAAACAAGGATGACTCTACCACAGAAAACCTACTGATTTCTAGCAAACAAAAAGCATGATGGTTCCACTTAGATTGTTTTCTAGACCAGCTTCTAATCCTTCGAAATAGAATTCGTTACAATCTGAGCAAACTCCTCTGGAATCAATCCGAGTTTAAGTAAATTGAATAGAGGCGAGGGAAGCTGCTAGAGATTTGATACCCAAGGCCTCACCGTATTACAAGGCGGCGCAGTCACGTATTCAATTTACAGAAACCTTCATGAACTTCGAAGTATGCTTAAAGAGTAACCAATATTTTTCGAACGACTCTCCTACTAAGCTCGTTACCTTATAGGTCTTGTTCTATTTCAAATTTTAAAGCTTAGGTTCGTGTATGTATCGTTTTCCTAAGGCGGTCAAGAAGAGAACGGTGATGAAATCCGAACCCTTATCTTGTATGGCCAGTCCTTGCCCTTTACTAGGAAAATAAAACAGCCGTATTCAAATCCTCAACATATATGCAACCGAAGGAATACAGTAACTCGCTAACAGGGGATTCGCGAGTGTTTCGACAAACTTACCTCCGTACAGACGGGGATGAACCGTTGTTGTCGACTCGGGCCACGACTCCTATGTCATGAACGAACCCGAGGGGCCGAGGTGATATTGTAATCACCGTCCTTCTCTACAAATAGTTTGATATTTAATATTACCCTTCCGTAGGGTTTAAAAATAAAAATAAAAATAGAATGTCCAAAGTCCAAAGTCCAAAAATAAAAATAAAGTGCAAAAGAAAAAGAAAATTACAAGAGTAGAGGAATCCTAATACAAACTAAAAATAAAATAAACTATTTTTTTTTTTAAATAAAAACTCCTTTCGCTTCCTTTCCTTCGCCTTTACAACAGCTACTCTGGTACCTGTTGAGCTCAAACGAGGTAGTTAGGGTTTCGAAGTTTTAAAGCAAATGCAAAAATAAAAAATAAAAAACAAAAACAAAAAAAGTATAAAATTGACAGTGAATAGTTGCGCTGCTACAGTGATATTGGTACAGTGATATGTGAACAGTTCCAGGAGATGAAAAATGAACAGTGTCAGGAGATAGAAACTTGAACTACACCGCAACCGAGTCCCCGGCAACGGCGCCAAAAACTTGGTAGGATCGGAAAGATACCTACTATTGTGTATACTGCAAGTGCACAGTGTCGACAAGCAACACAGGGCAAGCACAGGTCGAACCACATAGACTTGGAGAGTGTAGAAGTTTGTTCTAAATCCTTACTAAGAACTGATTCAGAGAGTAACCAAAGGGGGTTTGTTTTGGAAAGAATCCAATGGGGGTGAGGTGGAAATGGATTTGGGTCTTGGTTTTTGGATCATGGGTTTTGGATCATGAGTTGTTTAATCCCATGAATTTGTAAACAGGTTGCCACTGATGCGCGAGCGGGTTGCAACGCTTCCAACTTTCTTCTCTTTTGTCTTCTCAATTCTTCCAAGATTTATTTAGTAATTAAAAACACAAAATTAATTAATACAAATATTTATTCTTGAAAATGGTAAAAATGCAGAATTTGGGATAATATATGACTTTGAAGCGCGAAAGATGAGTTAAGTGCCAATGAAAAGGTGTATGAATATGCAATATTTGGCACTCATCATACGTACCATTAAAACCATAGATTTTATATGTTGATGGAATTAGATCTTCGTCTCTTCCACCCATGGTCTTATAGGTATGATAAAATAGTATGTCAACTGAGCTGCCTGTGTCTATTAGAACTCTATTGATAGCCCAAGAATCTTCATTTTGATCATCATTTCCTCCATCTTCTTCTTCTACTTGCTTTGGATTTATCTCTAATCTTACTACCAATGGATTATCATGTTGCTCGCCAGGTTCTGGTACTTCTTGTGCGGTGAAAGATAAAATTTGTTTCTGCCATTCTTCTAATGGCAAGGCTCTCGCGATATTCATTATCTCTCTTCCATCTGTGTCTCTCGCGAAGACTCTGCTTAGAACATTATCATGGAAATCATCTATTGTTCTGTATGAATGTACAATGGAATTACAAAACAAATTCTTTGCCTTAGCCCCAACTTCTATTACGAATGATTCTGCTCCTTTTACAGTATTTACCCTGCGAATTTCTGGTGCTGGAGGCAATCGCTGAGATTGTGGTTATCCTATTAAAAAGTGGTTTAGCTTTCCTTGGTCAATCATCCTTAAAATTATTCTCTTTACATTTCTACAATCATTTACTGTGTGACCATGAAAGTGATGGTAAGGACAAAATTCTTGACTACGATTATTAGGATGTGGTTCTTTTCCCATATTCCATGGAGAGGGTATATTTTCCATCAAAATGATAGCTTCCGAGATTTTTTCTATACTAGCATTTAGAGGAGGCATCTTAATTTCTTCCCATATTATCCTCTGATTTCCTTGGCTTTTGAAATTGTTTTGCCTCTGTCCACCATAAGTTTCTTGCGGCTGATTAAGCCTTTGAATCTTATTATTCCCTCCGCGGTTGTAATAATTCTTCTCCCTTTCATATTCTTCTTGATCTCGACTGCCCATAGCTACCAACTTCTGCTGGTTATCGGTCTCCACTTTCTCTTGTTGTGCTTGCGAGCTGCTCGCCACATTGTTAATCATTTTAGGAAGTAAACTCCCATTTGCTGCTACTGAATTGGTGTTCGCGATGGGATATGATTCTATTTCATTTTGTTTCTCCTCCAAAGCAATGTATTCCTCTTGTAGTTCTCGCAGTTCAGTCATAGTGATTGTATTCTTGACTCTGAAAATTTGTATGTACATCAGGTTGGTCGCGAACATTGCATTGGTAAAAGACAAGATAATATATCTCTCGTAAACTCTTCCCGCCATCTCACTGCACATTGTCTTCCATCTTATGGTTAAATGTTTCAGACTCTCGCCAACCCTCTGTTTTAACCCAAACACATCTTCAATACCTGGCCGCGATGAATTGTTGCTTATATATGCTCCCAGAAATGTAGCTTGTAAATGATCAAAAGAAGTTATAGTATTTTTTGGTAATCCCTCAAACCATTTTAGCACCTCGCCAGTTAAGCTAGATGCAAAATATTTACACAATACAGCATCATGATTCTCCCATTGCAGCATACACCTAACATAAGCCTTAACATGTTGTACAACACAGGTAGTTCCATAAAAAATGCTGGTTAATGCTGATAAGTTTCACTTTGGGGGTATTCCTCTTAACTGTACTTCTTGAGTAAATGGAGTTCTCGCAGCTTCTTCAATAGCTTCATCGAGTTGCCTTCTACCTCATTCTTTTCTGTTATTTATTATTCCCCTTATCTCTGCTATCTCTCTTAAAATTTTCTCATTCGCAGCTGAATTTGGTTCCATTGGTCTTTTCAACGCTGCTTCCCTTCTTCTGCGTTCATGTACTTCTTGTCTTGTGAGATTTTGTATATCTTAATCTACATCCATATTTTTTCTTCTGCGATCTTCTGCTTCAGCTTCTTCTTGCCATCACAACTGATTACACTGTCTATTTTCTTCTCTGCGAATTTCTTCATTTCTCATCGTTTCTCTTCACTGTCTTTCTATTCTCCTTTGTATTCTATCATACTCTTCCTGAATATTATTATTATGGCGATTTTGCGTCCGTCTACTTTCTCGATTTTCATGGTTATTTTGTTGTAATGCCTCTTGAAATTCTTGTTCTTCTACTTCTGCCCTCAATCTTTCTCTCTCGCGAGCTAGTCGTGCTTGTTCAGCATAATGTCCCTCAATTTCTTCTTCAATTATTCTTCGATTTCTCTGGATCTCTCGCCCATGTAATATCCTTCTACCTTCTTTTGGATTATCTTCATCATTTTGGTTGTCTCTTCCCTCTTGATTTCTGTTGTTAAGTCTATTATCCAAATTTTCGCCATGCGGATCATGGTGATCTTCTACTACCTCTTCTTCTCTATGACGTTTCTCTTCATTTAGAATTTGCATTTCTTCTTGGATATTTCCTCTAGCATTTATTACTGTGGAATTTGGCCTTAATTCTTCCCTTACTGATCTTGAATTCGATCTAACAGTACTTCTTGATCTTCTATTTTGTAATCTCAAATTCTCCATTCTCAACTCGTGATTTTGTCTTGTTAAATTTGCACGCTCTTCCGCCTCTAATATTCTTTCCTCTTGTATTCTTTGTCTTGGATCATTTGCTGTTTTATTTTCATCTCCTCCATGAATTAATCCTTCAACCATTCCTTGATTTCTTTCTTCTCTTCTTCCGTCTCTTAATTGTTGATCTTTTACATCTTCCATCGAGTCTGATCTCCAAGTATGCACACTCACTCTATCATAATCCATATTTCTATTTTGGATCGGTGTTTGTTGATTAGGTTGTGGGATTTGATCTTCTCCTTAAATCCTTGTTCTATTTCTTCTTGTTATTATCCTTGAAGAATCTCCTAATTCATTTGTTTCTTCTCCTGCAAGTCTTTTACTCCTCCTCACAGTTGTTGGTGGTTCTGATGTATTTCTTTTTCTTCTAGCCATTTCTTCAACTCTAATAATTTCTTCAAATCTTCAATTGTAATTAGAGATTTCTTAACTTGATTCTCCCTGTTTCGGGCGCCAAAATGTAGTTGCAGGATTTCCCACACTACACCCTTGTTAAGATTTTGCTATAATCAACTCATAGTTGAAGATGAAAAACGACACTTTATTATTTTGGTTTCAGAAATGTTTACAAAAATGAAAGAATTCAAGATTACAACTATTCTCTTGAAGTTTCTCTCTCCTAAAGACTTTTTTAACTCTCAAAAATACATCATCCTTTTCTGGATACATTGAGTCTATATTTATAGGGTAGTTACATAGTGGATGACAGCTAAGTTTTCCTCTTATTTCGGGTTGATTCTGCGATTGTACCGCGATAGTTACAATGTTAATTCTCGCAAGTTTTATAACCATCGCAGAACTAACATGCTTCTCTCAAGTTTTCTTCAGTCGTCAGGTATTACGTCTCTCTTTTGAAGGCTTTTGTGACACTCGTGAAATGTTGATATAAAATCTTGCGGTGATGCTCGCTATGAAGTTTTGTTAATCTCGCATAAAATAGATGTAGCGATATTCTGGTCCTACAGCTCTTCTATTTATTTTAACATAAACTCCTTTGCCAGGTTCCAAGATCTATCTTATGTTCAATCACCAAAAGGTAATCGTTAAGATTAAGCCAATCAACAGTCTTAATCTAAAGAACTGTGTTGATGCCAATCTTCTCAATTAATCAATCCAATCTACCACAAGGATAAACCGATTATTAATTGGATCCTCTTTTACCAAAAAAAGTATTGTGCACACCAAAGATTGTAAAACCAAGTCTGAAATCTTCTATCTCTTCTTTGTCTTCAAATCTTATTAGATCTTCAATAAACACCTTCACACAACTACTTGAATCTCTTGTGATCAATCATATACAGAATGGAGTCTGTTAACAATGGATTATCACAAGATCGTCTTTAGATCTAACAACATTCTAAAGATCCCTGTCGAAACCTTGAACTAGTTTGAGTGAATCTTATATCAGAAGAGAAGATTCTCAAGCATAAACAAACTAGGTGCAATCGAAGTTCAACCATTGTTAGTCAATCAAATCAATACGAAAACTAAAGATAAACCACAATATCTAGTTTCCCACCAACGGGTCGCGCTAGAGCTTCTCAATCCCAAATAAGACTTTAAATTGAGCGGCCGTAAGAGATTTCACCTAATTAGATTACTCTCCTCTCCGATAGGCGGCTTCACCAGTAATAGTACAACATAGAAAGTTTACTGTCATGAAGGATTAGTTTGCTAGAAATGCAACCTCAAAGTATTTATAGACAAGGAAGTTTGGACACCAAGGAATTTCCAAAACCGAAAATATTCTCAAGATATTTTTCCATATTAACCCAAATTCGGTTTTTATAATTCCTGTAAATGCACGGTCCAAAAATAATGATCGAAATCTCCTTGGAAAATCTTTAACTAGAAAATGCACATTACTAATTCTTATTTTCCATATAAAATTAAAAACCTTAATTAAAAGATTCTTAACTTATTTAAATTCGATCTATGGATTTACTTCCTTCTTAGATGTTAAGGAATATATTTGAACAATAAAAGAATACACATTAATGCGCGTGTTCAAAGTGTGTCGACATATTACTCTTGCAAGTCCTTTTTCATACTTACTCACTTGAAACCGATTTACCACACTTCCAAACAAGTTTAGAATTGGTTCATCTGACTTTCAAGAACTATGTGATTGATCAAGTAACACTCATTCACAAACCATGGGTGTCACGGTTCTACCAAAACAAGTTTCGGTTCCACCTCCATGTGAGTACTGTGCATAGTCACACTATCTTAACAAAAATCGGCTGACTAGGTACTAGGATCGGTTCCCCAAATATATTTGGTATTTAACTTGTATGCACTGCACATGTCCATAGGATCGGTTCCCCCTTGCCTAAAAACGTGTTGCACATGTTCATAGGATCGGTTCCCCTTTTTCCTATCAGCCTTGCTGCACTTTATACAAGGATCGGTTCCCCCTTGTGATGTACTACACCTCTTCATAGGATCAGTCCCCCTTTCCCAAATTTGGTTAGACACTCACAAACCTGATCATACCCCAGGTGATTACTTAAGATCTGTTTCACTAATAAAAGTCATACCAATACATAAGTCAGGCCTCATGTGAATAGTTTTACCAAGAACACAAACAAGTCATGAGCAGTTATACTAATCACACATATTGGTCGTTCATAAGATTTGCAATGAAGATAAGCCCAAATAACGCCTGGCGATTTCCTTTTCGGTTCACAACACATATCATGAACTTACTTCCTTAAAACACATGTAAAAACATTATTTCCTAGGATGAAATCCTCACTTCATACCCATACATAATCACAATATCATTCATATGATTATGTAATCTCTCATATACAAATTTTAATGGTTAAGCAAGAAATTTCATATCGTATTCCTTAATACTATGTCTATCTAGAGTGTTCATGCTTCGCAGTTTTATGTTTTCAATATGCACGACTTGAAAGATATGTTAGGGAATGAAACAGTTCAAGTCAAATATCACTAACCTCAAGTGGAAGGATGATGTTGTGGTTGTAGATCCGCACTTCTTCAAGTCTTCGTAATACTTGTAATGTCTCACCCTAATACTTTCAAGCTAACCTATACGAAGTTGACACTAGTACATTTAAATCAAGTGACTCTTAAATGAGTTTTGGTTCACTAAAATATGACAACCAAACTTGACATACCAACGCTTGGTGGGTTCAACTTAGCTATGCTCTAACACAATAAAAAAGAAGGGATAGAATAGTTCAGAAAAACTATGTTAATGAAACTTGTTCCAAGTGCTATAGAAGTATCCATGATACTTCCAAATGTTCTGATGAGATATTTAGTTAGTTAACTAAAGCATGGATGGATACTCTTGAATACTGTCCTGAGGAAAACATATGTGAAGGTTCTCTTAACTTCCTTGATGATAATCACTCTTGTCCTCATAACAGTCCCGATTATTCCATGATATGTTTCAACTGGAAAAATAAAAATTAATTAAAAAGATTGATGACCTGGAATGTCAACTGTTGATTTTAAGACAAGAAATTGTTGTCTCTCGCAATTGTGATCCTCCTAAGATACATCGAACCGCTTCGATTAATTCTTCTAGGCTTTTTCAGCAAGTTATTCCCAAATCTATATCATTCTCAAGTCTTTCTGATGGTATTGAAAAATAAAAGGACATACCAAATGATTTGGTTCTCTTGTGTAGAAATCAGGATCATCTAGATACAATATGCTCAAAGCATCAAGAAAATCTCTCCTCTGCTAAACCTTGTTTTCAGAAGATGAAAAGGAAATCTCCGAAGAAACCTTCTCTTTCAAAAGAGATTTCTAAAATCATTTATAGTTTACGAAAATCAACAGACAAGGTATTCAAAACTGTGCTAAAAGGAAAGAATGATGCACATAATTCTCCTCTCTTAGAAACAGGACAGAAACAAGAAATAACAGATACTTCTTCTCCTCATAAGAAACCGCCCAATCCATCTTTGGATTGGAGATGTCATAATCTGTAACAAGGTTTAAGATGGTTCTTGTTGTTTTCTCTCTTAAACAAGAATCATAATCTTTAAAGAGGGTTATGAGGAAATATTTGTGTTGATTCTCTAATTTGTTTTTGTTTGTCGTTTGTTTCCTTTTTGAGGTAACGACTTTTCTTTGTAAGACTTTTTCCTGGGGATAACCAAATTCTGTTAGGGTTTTGGTCAAAGGTCTTTTTGGAAATTCATCCCCTTTTTTCCTTACTTTTAAAGTTGAAAATTTCTCCTAAGTGAGAGCATTTCATTAATTTATCTCTTCTATCATGTCCTCATCAAGTCTTTCAAGCAAAGAAAGTGATGTATGAACTGTTCTTTTCCCCCCTAAGAAGATTCGTTTTGATTCGTCTGATAGTGAGATGTGCTATGACAAACGTGATTCCTATGTTTATGGGAATCCGTATGTCTCTCCTTTTGATAAGCTCTCTTTAACCATGAACGTCTTGGAACAAGTAAGTGCCCTGAAGAGTGAACTTGAATCTTCTTCCAAAAGACTTGAAGAAAAGATGGATAATCTTGAATCCAGGATTGATCTAATCGAAGATGAGCTTGATGAATATAGGGAATACCAGAAGAGCATTCAAAGTAAGTGAAATGTTTTATGAAAGCTGTTTCTGTTTAATAAATGTCTAGGAAACTTCTTATGAGAATTTATTCTTGTATTTTTAAGAAGGATAACTAGGGTTTTGAATAAAAATTATTGTGAGTACACATAGCTATTTCAACGTTTTTCATCTTGAAATGTTTTTAGATTTATTTATTTAAATTCCAAAGTTTATTTGGAATATGATTTTGCAGTATTAATCTTTATGATTTTATATATTGCAACTTGTTACGGGATATGTGTGTTTGCTTCCGTAAACTATGATTTTCCCATACGTGGTCAAAAGTTAAGTCTTTCATATGTCAGTATGCAAGTATTGATAAAAGATTGAATGAACTTTTGACTAACAAAAGTTAAGCCTATTATGTCATTATGCAAATATTGATGGAAGATAGGATGAACTTTTATTTACAAAGATTAAGTTTATTATATGTCATTGTGCAAATAGTGATGAAAAATAGAATGAATCTCTGTATATTCCGCAGTATTGATCTTCCCTGATCCATATCTTTATGTAAATATTGTGCGGCTCCATAAGATCTCTTATGTGAGCATTTCCGATTAAATTAATCATGGGTTCTCTTGTGGTTAATTTAATTGAGATTTTTGGATACAAATTCATGTTTCATGTGATTTGTTAATGTCCAAATAAATCCTTCTTTTCTTGTGAAAGTAAGGTCGCTCTTGTTGTTCTTTCGGGAATGACATTTTATGGGGGAGAGTTCTTAATTGAACTTGTGCTTAATTTCCAAATCTTTGTGGGGAGTGCGGATGTGGAATATTATAGGGGTTATCTTGTATCTTTATAAACTCCTTGATGGATGCATTTAGTTTCGGCTATATGATTGCATCTAAAAAAGTTGATATGTGCTTTTCTTTTGGGTCATGAAGTATCTCTATGGAAGTTTCATTAGGATCTCATTAATTTTCGTACCTTTGCCAATTTTATTGACAAAAATGGGGAGAATTAATGTGTAGTTCACACTACAAATACATATGGTTTTCGGATCATTATGTAAGGGGGATTGGTTTTCATGTGAGATGAAGTATTGACTAAGGGGGAGTGATACATATCACCATAGTATTGTTGTCAAAGTTGTGATACAATTGAACTTTGTAAATCAATGAAGATAAAATTTTGTGGGTTCTGATTTTTGGTGCTGGTCCACTTGATCTTATTCTTTCCATACTTGTCACTAAATTAGTTATTCAATTACATGTAATTCATCATTGCCTTACATATTATAGGAAATTAAAATTACTGTGACGGTGGAATTGGGCAAACTTGATGAACATTGCTTTCATGGAGTTATGTGGATAATTTCTGTAGAGTAGAGGAACTTAATTAAAAAAATTAGTTATGGGATTGAGAAAAATTGATGAGCATTGCTTTGGTATAGCAGCAAGTGGGTTCTGTTTAGGTTTGGGTAGTATGTCTTGGCAACCCATTACTACAATGTCAAGGTAGTTTTTTTTTTTTAGGCACTATTGCTGGTATTATCATATTGTTGACTGTGATGCTGGTGCTGAATATACTTCACCATGAGTTTGGTTTTGGTATGATTCTTAAACCATGGTTATAACTAAGGATTGTATGAAGTGGGTGGTCTTTTGATGATGTCAACTGGTTATAGAGAGCTATTGGCTGTTGCCTGTTGTGAATTCACTGTGATGAGTTGTTATTAGTTTCATTTTCTGAAACACTTTGTAAGTGGATTTTTATTTTTACATTAGAGCAAGTCTTATAGTGGAATCCAACCTATTCCAAGTGTGGAAAATCCATGGAATGTGCTTCCAAGTTGGGGTTTTCCACATAAAATCCAAGCAGGGTTCCATGATTTGGTGGAATGGTCCGTGGAATCCATGGAAACGCAAATAAGAATAACGTAAAACGCTATTAAGAATAGCGTTTCTACCCTAGATTTAGCTATATTACAAATAACATTTTTTTTATCCGTAGATTTAAACTGAGCTGTTGAGAATCTAACGGTTGAGAAAAAAGCTTCATTAAGAATAGCGTTTCTACTGTAAATTTAGCTCTATTAAGAATAACGTTTTTTTTATCCGTAGATTTAAACTGAGTTGTTGAGAATCTAACGGCTGAGAAAAAAGCTCCATTAAGAATAGCATTTCTATTGTAGATTTAGCTCCATTAAGAATAACGTTTTTTTAGCGCTATTAAGAATAGCGTTTCTACTATTCCACCATTACACTTGCATTTCCATCCACAGTTCGAAGTGCTGAGGTGGCGTGGAAGATGGAAGATGGATGGATTCCACCATAAGACTTGCTCTTAGTAGACGGTCTGTATTTTTACATAATTATGTAAGTTGATTTTGTCACTGATTGGTTTAGTTAGTAGATGTGGGTTTGCACTTTGCTGAAACTTCCTATCTTATGCACAGAAATGTTCTAACCACGAAGAATGGTGTATGCAGGCCCGTTTCTTGGTCGTCCCCCCACTGTGGAAACGGTAATTTAGTCTACCCTCATTCTTCTTCCCACCCATTCATCCTCAGATTCACAATACTCCTCCTCCACCTCATCTGATACCCTAGTGTTTCTACTACTCAACTGTCTACCCCTAGTTGTTTTCCCAACCAATTCATCCTACTCCTCCACCTCTGGTACCCAAGTGCTTCTATTACTCTACTGTTTACTTCTCCCTCTAATTTTTTTCCCGCTCGATTTTGAACCGGTAGCAACCTTTTCAATCGCAAATTCATCATCGAAGACACAATAATCTTCATCATCACCATCACCATCACCATCACTATCATCGTCATTAGAATCCAAAGTTTTTTTTTCCTTCTTTGTGGTTTAACCCTAGTTCTTTTTCCACCCGATTTCGAATCCTTCGATCTAACAATTACCTTTTGTTTCCTTTTCCTCTTACGATTACTAATAAACTCATCATCATCCTTTAATACATAATCATCATCTAAATCATCACTATAACTAGTTTTTCTCTTCTCATCATTGTGTTTAGGAATTTATTCCCTCATATACTACACAAAGATAAAATAGGATGTCTTTAAGGTGGTGCCACGTATGAAACAACCACATTGACCATTGGAGAAGCTCTAACTAGGGTTTGAAGCAAAAACAAATCTCCTTGCCAAACACCCTTCTGAACCTGTTTTTTTTTTGGCCAATACAACAAAGAATATATAAAAAGATAAAGAGAAGGTTACAATAAGAAACTCCAGCTCACATATTGAGGCAGAGTTCAAAGTTAAAAAATAGTTGTTCTTATGCAAAGAAGAGCATAAAATAGAACTACCCCAACCCCACTTGTTATCCTACGGAAAGGCTTAATGCCTATTTACTACATTCCCCCATTGTCTAAGAAGGTCTTGATATTGCAAACCTCTGAATTCTGCATTTGGACCAGTCCAATATAAAAGAGTTGCTTCCTCAACGATCTTATTTTCCAATTTTTCTCGCTGTTCGAAAATCCTCTTGTTTCTTTCTTTCCAAATGACCCAGCACACAGCAAAAGGAAGAAGTTTCCAAAGAATACGACCCCTGTCAGTCAGCCCTTGTATGTGTTGTCCTAGGAACATATGTTTTATATCCTTGCACATAACCCAATCTCTCCCATAGTCCAGCATAAAAGCCATCCAAATTTTATGTGTATAGCTGCAGTACAAAAAGAGGTGATTGATCGACTCTAATTCTTCTTTGCACATGACGCACTTGTTCTCTAAACCAACTCTAATTCTTCTATGAGTAAGGTTATCTAGAGTCAAAAGCGAATTATGATGTAATAACCACACAAAAAAGGATACCTTTGACGGGATTAGAGGAATCCAGATCTTGTTGCTAGGGAAAGTGGGACTATTGTTTAAACTTGTAATGGCATTATAACAAGAGCTAACAGAAAATAAGCCGTCCTTTTCCCATTTCCATCTTCTAGAGTCTTGTTCTGTATTAAGAATAACACCAGTTAGTTGTTGACAGAGTATAGTAGCTTCTTGTATTTCTGAATCGGTGAGCCTTCTCCTTGGGTCAATGTCCCAAGCACGGTCGTTATAGAAGTCAACCACCATCCCTGTTTCTTCCTAGAAATTTCATATAGCTCCGGGAATTTCAAATAGAAAGCTGTATCCCATTTCCAAACATCCAACCAGAATTTGACTCTAGTTCCACTTGCAACTGTATACACAATGCCTTGCGAAAATATCTCCAATCTATTGGTAATACCCCTCCACAGACTGGTGCCATATGTTTGTTTTACCGGCTTTGCGTCCCATTCATTGTCTTGCACCCCATGCTTATCACCAAGAGTTTTCCTCCATTTAGCATTGGTTTCAGTAGAAAAGCGCCACAGCCATTTGCAGAGGAGAGAGTCGTTCATCCCCTAATGCTCTTAATTCCCAATCCTCCATGTTATCTATCATTGCAGATAGTCTTCCACGCAACCAAGGCTGTCTTGTTTTTCCCAACTTTGGTCCCCCATAAGAAAACCCGAATTTTTTTTCTCTATCTTCTTAGCTCCATCAGGAGGAATAGAGAATGCAGACATGAGATAGACAGCCAGAGAACACAAGACACTCTTAATTAACACAACTCTTCCTCCGTAAGACAGATAAATCCTTTTCCACCCAGCCAATCTCTTGTCGATGGATTCCAACACCGGATCCCAAATCTTCTTGCACCTATAGTTCGCCCCTTCTGAACCTGTTTATATTGAACAATTTCTCTTTTCGCTCTCTAACCTCTGTAAATACTTCCCCATGTTTACAAACAACAAGAGGCAGCAAGAACGGACAGGGCGTAACGGCAGCCCCAGGTTACAATACCTTCAGGTGATACTACTTCTTCGTAAATCAATCAATCCATGGTTCTTCAAATTTCAAAATATGGGTAAAAATTGATTGATTTGTATTCAAGTGTTTGAATGAAAGAAATTTCTATGTTATCCCTTTTCACTCTCTATTGTAGGAGTTGGTGAGTGAATTTCAGAATGCTACTAATGAAGGTAATTAACTGATCTAAAGAGATAATCAGCTCATCGTACTATACGTGTTTGATAATTTTCCTGATTGAATACTATACTTTTGTTATGATGATACCTCAGGCTGAATTATTGCCCATACTGCATATTGGTGAATATAATTCTATTTCATTAGCTAACTACTTCAGTTAATCAGCCAGTTTATGCAAACTGAGAAAATGGACTCGGATGATAAACATGCCGCGGACTTTAATGACTTTATTGTGTTGCAGAAACAAAGGAAAAAGTAGTTGCACACTTAGCTAACTTTGCCTATGATCCCTTCAACTTTACGTTTCTGCGCCAGGTATAATATCAAGTTGGATTTGTGTAGGCAGGAATAAGGAAGTGGTTGTTGATATCTGCAGCACTTAATACTGAGCACCTTATTTTTGTTGGCTTTAACAGCTTAATGTTTTGGATCTGTTCCTAGACTGTGTGACTGAGCCAAACGAGAAACTTGTGGAATTTGGTGTTGGTGGTATCTGCAATGCTTCTGTTGGTTAGTTGACTAGTCCGACCCCATCTGTTAATACTTACTAACCATAACCCCACCTTGTATTTGCTCTTATGTGTTCTTCTCGACAGACCCAGCAAATGCTGCTCTTATTTCTCAATGCAATGGAATTCCTTTGGTTGTACAATGCTTATCTAACCCTGTTAGAAATACTGTAAGTTTCTAGACTCAACTATCGCTTGTTTGTTAACTTTTAATATTTGGTTGCTCAGGTTGCACCTTAATTAGAAAGGAACATATGCTGAAGATTTGAATTGGCATACACGTAGTCAAACAGTGTTCCGAGAAAACTTATTGATTTTTTTTTCCGCAAGGTGACTTGATAATTAACTTTATGGACAGGTGAACTATGCACTGGGAGCTCTCTATTATCTTTGTAACCCTGTGAATAAGGAAGAGATCTTGAAGCCTGAAGTAGTTGAAGTCATAGAAAGGTATGCTTCAGCTGGAGCTGTAAGTGTAAGCTTTAGCAATTTGGCCAAGGCATTCTTGGAAAAGCACAGACCTGGGCAGACATGAGACGCAAGACCATACCGATATGTGGCTGCAAGCATTTTTTGGCTGGCATATTGAGATGGTTTAAGTTTAATCATTATTTTTTGGCTGGCATACAGACTTATTTCATTATTTATTTTTTCTTATGCCCATTTTTTTATCTAGTAGCAAAATACGATTTTATGTATTAAGTGTTTGAATCAAAAAGAATTCCAAGCATCGATATGAAACATAATCTATATTCGAGTTTAATTCATCTGTCAGTAGGTAGTTCTAAATGTTTGATTTTTAATCCAAAAGTCTTATGCATAAGAATTCTGTTTTCTGCTCATTTAAAATGTTTGAAGGTAAAAGAAACTTTAAATAATATTTCTGGTATATAAATAGCTTCTCTCTTGTTGTTCTGCTGCTCCCCGGAAGTCTTCTTCATTATCTAATGGGCAGGAGGCAAGGATACAATTGCTAGTTTATTAGCTTCATTAATGGAAGTTGTGCGAACGACTGTAGCATGTGAGTGTGTTTATGTTAGAGCAATGGTGATAAAAGCATTGATCTGGATGCAAAGTCCATATGAATCTTTTGAAGAACTAGAATCTATAATTGCGTCAGAGCTTTCTGATCCAGCTTGGCCTGCAACACTCTTGAATGATATCTTGCTCACTTTGCATGCTCGGTTTAAGGTATGCCAAAAAAGCGGAGCAACAATTCTTATATTAGTTTGGTTTGTATTAGCGTAGTTGTTTATTTTACCTAATGATCTTTGGGGTTTGTTTAGCAACTGTTCAAATAGGTATATTTGGTAATGTGCTATTATTATATTTCTTTATATAAATGCCAAATCATCTGTTCAATTAAAGTGTTTGTTGGCATTTCATTCTCATACTTAATAAGCCTATTAGGAATGATGTGTAGGTACGTGGCTAGTACTGGAGATACACCCGTCTATATCCTTTTTTGGATAGGCTTGTATATGAAAGAACTCTGTATATATCCTGAACCTGTAATCAGAAAATTGAGCCTTGCAGAGTAATTGGTCATTTCACTAAATTTGAAGTATTTTGGTCTTTTCATTCCTAATGCATTTCGACAGGATGAATAGTAAAGATGCTGCATACATCCAACTTGTATCATTGATTGTCTATTTGCTATATATTTCTATGCATTCCATTGTCATGTTTTTTTTAGTTTCTTAATATAAGCCGTAGAAAACTACTGAAATATTTCATCTTCATTTGGATCATTTTGTATATTGTGGTCTGTCAAACTTCTTTTACCTTAACGTCTGCATTTTATCAGGCAACACCAGATATGTCTCTTCTTGAAATTGCGAGAACTTTTGCAACAAAAGTTCCTGGAAAGATTGACGCCGATGTGTTGCAGCTGCTATGGAAAGTAGGTTTAACTCTTCAGAATCTTACTGTAGCATTTTCTACTTATCAATTTGTACAAAGCAGTCTAGCGGGTTAAGATCCTCATTTTATATTCTGAACCATCACTCGCTCATTGTGCTATCCTTAGATTCTTCTGAATGCTGTTTTCTTGTTCTTTCTTTACTACTCAATACTAAATATCTTCATTCTGCTCTAACTGGTCTGAGTTAGTACGTCCCTTGGTGCCATATTATGGCCTCATAAACAGGTTAAATCAGTCTCATATGATTGGTGACTTACGAATAATTTCGAGAGTCCTAAATTCATACTGTTTAGGCGAACGTCAATTTGCTTTTTGGAGTTATATTCTTCCAGTTTCTCCCATATAATAATAATTTTAACCTATGTACACACGTATGATATTCTGAAAGTATGAAACTTTCAGAATATCATTTTGTGGCCCAAATTAGTGATTCTTGTATATGAGTTTCACCCAACTTATGCTTTGACATGACTCACATGCATGACTTGTTTAGAGTGGTGCATCATGTTTTGTTTGAGTTTCAGCTTTAAAAAAAAAAAGAACAATCAATGTTTCTTTCAGACTTGCCTTGTTGGAGCTGGACCAGATGGAAAACACACAGCTTTGGAAGCCGTAACGATAGTTCTTGATCTTCCACCACCACAACCTGGGTCGCTGTCTGGAATTACATCCATAGACAGGGTTTCTGCGTCTGATCCTAAATCGGCTTTGGCATTACAGAGATTAGTACAGGCCGCAGTAAGTATGATTTGTTTTTTAACATTTACATATGTTTTACTGTAATGCGATGTTAGTGCGCAAGAAATTTATTGGACAGAATGAGCGAATTGGTGCGTCAGCAAGTGTATAGTCAATGATAGAAACCTTATTGCAGTTTCTTAGGCAATGCCACCACAGGAACTCGTGGAATTTTTCTCTTTGTGCACCCATGGCTCACCTATAGTGTATACATACTTTGACAGAATAATCTGGTGTTCATAGTGTTCAACTAAAAATAATCCCAATCCTTTTGGTCTCTCTCTTACTAAAAGGGTACATGCAGGTATGGCTCCTTGGAGAAAACGCAAACTATGCTGCATCTGAGTATGCATGGGAGTCTGCAACCGCTCCTGGAACTGCGCTGATGATGCTAGACGCAGATAAAATGATTGCTGCTGCCAGTTCTCGGAATCCTACTCTAGCTGGTGCACTGACTCGGCTACAAAGGTGTGCGTTCAGTGGGGGCTGGGAGGTATATATTCCTATCTTGCTACTCTCTTGAGTTCTTTCTAAATTCAACTGACGTATAAAAAGTAGATATCGTTTAGCTGCATATTATTCCCAATATAATCTCGACTGCTTCATTATAAATTCAGTAATTTATTTTAGAAGATGTTGCTGCCTTTCCACTTCCCGAAATGAAGAAAAGAAAAATTATAAAATAATATCTTTTCCTTCAACAATCCTCATCCTTGATTGGGAAACTTATATGAACTCTATCTTTCTCTTTGTTTCTTCTCTCCAACTAAATTTGAGAGCAAAATGACGAAATCTGTATGTTTCTCTTTCACATATCAAAGTTTCCCTTAAGAAAATAAAGAACTTTGCAAAAGGTTGTTAAGTAGTGGTCGCTATAGTAGTCTAGTGATTAAATTTTCATTTGTTCAAAGTAAAATTTATTTAGTGGTGATCCATCGAAAAAAAGAAAACTTGTCCGGGGTTGCCCCAGTATGTTGAGTTTTTTCTGGTAAAATGATCCTAACTTATTATCAATTGGGATCTGTGCAAAGTTATCATCCTTGGGCTTTTGGGTGAAGTCTTTAATTTGTGTTTACAATGGCTCTTTTCATCATGGTATGTTAAAGTTGTATTCAACATAATCATTTTGATTCTCCTGTTCTGATTTGATTGGTGATTGCAGGTTCGCATCATTGCTTCTCAAGCACTTACAACTATTGCGATAAGGTCTGGCGAGCCTTTCAGGTTACAGATATATGAATTCCTGAATGCTCTAGCACAAGGTGGGGTGCAATCTCAATATTTAGATATATATGTAAGTAATGGCGAAGATCAATGGGCGAGTGGTACTGGTCTAGGATCCTTAATAAGTCCCATGATCAAGGTTCTTGATGAAATGTATAAAGAACAAGATGAATTGAGCAAGTAAGAGCAAAGGCATATAGTTACTTCATCGTGCTTAACATTGATCTTCGTTCACTCTTATATGTGTTTTGTCCGTGTGTATGCAGAGAAATACGTAATCACGATAACACAAAAAAGGAGTGGACAGATGAGGAACTCAAGAAATTGTATGAGACTCATGAGAAGTTGCTTGATCTGGTTTCATTGTTTTGTTATGTTCCAAGAGCAAAATATCTGCCGCTTGGGCCAACAAGGTAGTGTTTCATTATTATTGCAGCACCACTCAACTCAATGGTTTAACATTTTGATGGCCGTATTGTTTGCTTTGGTCGACTCGCTGTAGCAAAATGCAATGATTTTGAATAGCCTAAAAACCAGTGTACAGAGACAGACAGTTACACAATGTATGATATGTAAAAAATTAATAAATCTCATTTAACCTCTTCTATTCATGTAACAGTGCGAAGCTTATTGACATATATCGTACCCGACACAACATAAGTGCATCAACTGGTTTGAACGATCCAGCTGTTGCTACAGGAATCTCTGAATTAATTTATGAAACTACTAAAGAAGCAGCAAAGGAGCCGGATGCGCTTGATGATGACCTAGTAAACGCGTGGGCTGCAAATTTAGGCGATGATGGTTTGTGGGGAAAGAATGCACCAGCAATGAGCAGGGTAAGATACATGTCTAAATACATCTGCAGGGACTATCAGATCAAACATATTTTATCCTCTTAACAGGGCTAGTATCCTTTGTCATCACGTTCAGCATGAACTGCAGTATTTTGATATATATAAGTTATATGTGATATTTCTGGAACTTCCTGCCCTTGTTGCACCGCGAGACTTATATTTTTTCCTGCTAAGTCTGTTTCTCCTAAGAGTGTGGTGTAGTTGCAGCGGTTTTAACTTATTTATTTTTATCTAAATGTTTATAGGTAAATGAATTCCTTGCTGGCGCTGGAACTGATGCTCCAGATGTTGAAGAGGAGCATTATACCTCTAGGCCATCAGTTAGCTACGATGATATGTGGGCCAAGACACTTCTAGAACCTTCAGAGATGGAGGTATTACTGGATATCTTATCTTGCGTAGGATACAGCTTGAATACAAGAACAGTAGTATTTTCAAGTACTCTGGCTCAGTCAGTGACAAGGATCTTTAATGCTAAAGTTTCTTATCTACTTCTACAGGAAGAAGATGCAAGGTCATATGGGTCATCATCTCCCGAGTCGACAGGATCGGTGGAGACTTCTATATCATCTCATTTTGGTGGCATGAACTACCCCTCTTTGTTTAGCTCAAAACCATCAGGATTGTCGTCGCAGCCCTCGGTATCTATCTCCAACACTTATTAGTTGTTTCTTACATATACCCTCCGTGTTTCATCTGTGGTCTATTATATGCAAATTGTACTGGCTAATTAAAACTAAAAAAACATTATTAATGATAATTTATATATTTTAGATCACCATTAGAATCATATGCGTCATAAAAGTTCGAGAAATCACTTCTAAGTTGTGCAGATCATTCGATTTTGTGTATTACATGCTCTCCTCCTTGATACTTCATTTGGAATGGTTATATTTTTGGCAGCCAAATGAAATGAACATTCCAACAAACTATAAATTTCTTATCTTGGACGTTCAGATACCGACATGTTTGAAATTACTCACAGCTTGTATTTGGATTAACAGGATAGGTCATCAGGACCAGCTGCTAGCAGATTTAGCAACTCTTCTTACAGTACTCCATCAATATATGAGAGTCCAGTATCTCCGGTCAGTGGCCATACTCTGTCATACAAGTCACCTTTGCATATTATCATCAAACCGAAGCTAATAGCATTTAATCTGCACAAATGTTCAGGTTAGAGAAGACCCTCCATCATATTCATCATCAGTTATGCAGCATTTCGAGTCGTTTGAGAATCCTCTGGCTGGACGTGGAGCACAGAGTTTCGGATCCCATGAAGATGATGATGAGCCTGCTTCCTCACAAAGTTCACAATTCGGGAAAGCATTATATGACTTCACTGCCGGTGGTGATGATGAGGTAAACTTTTTCTAGGTCTTCACAATCACGCATGGATTAACCAACATGTCAGGGTGTGCGTCATAGAAATGGATCTGTTATTGTTTTACCTCCAGTTTGCACGATGCCAACAGCCTAAACCCTCTTAGATGATGTAATCCATCTGGCATGATTTCGTTCACAAATTTTAACTGTTATCTTGCAGCTAAACCTGACAGCAGGAGAGGATCTCGAAATCGATTATGAGGTGGACGGTTGGTTCTATGTGAGTCTTTCTCACCAGTATAACTCCTCTCTTCTCTCCTTCTCTCAATAATCTGTTTTGACCTTCCAATATCTTTTTGCAGGTGAAGAAGAAAAAACTGGAAGGGATGGCAAAATGGCTGGGTTGGTACCCGTCCTCTATGTCAGCCAATCTTGACATTATCTATCTGATTCTATAAATATTTCATAAGTTCGATCCCTCTTGCTTCCACTACCCGTTACCATGACTCTTCTCAATTCCCCGTGCTCTCTAGGATATATGTGATCATTCAGGAGTTCTAACTGGAGAGCTGTACTCTTTCAGCTTCTTTAGTAATGAGAAATAACCTTGAGAGTCGAGATGATTTAGTGCCAAATTCTTTAGGGTGGGCCTTTTCTTTAAATCCCTTGGTCAAAGAGTATAATTGTGTGTATTATTTTAGAAATTATAGCCAACAACACTTTTCATGTCGCAATTAAAGGTAGTTCTTGTGGTAAGTTGAGTAACTGTCATCCCTGTATGCTTAGGTGAGGAAATTTAGTAAGTGGTGATCAATGAATATATAGGGCTGATCACAACCCAGAAGGAAAGAAAGTTAGGAATTTGCAGACTGCTAATTTTGGCGAACGTCACATTCTTGTATTTTGTGTTTGGTTTTTGTTTTTATTCTTGGTCATGGGTGTTTTTGTGGATCAGAAAAAGTTCTTAGTTATATCGGTGATGCGATTGCATTGCCCAAGTTGGGAACCCTTTGTATTTCTAAGTGTCTTTCTGGTGTGCGACTTTTTGCCAAAATCAGATATCTCCACATCTCAAGGTATGTTTACCCCTCCCAATCCCATTAAACCTTTTGGTCCTGGGTCAGTGAAAGGTTAATATATTGGCAATATTTTTTTAGCAAGAAGCTTTCTTATCGTCCACAATACATGTAAATATAGTATGCCTAGCAGTTTAAGTGCTATAGTGGAACTGCTATATCTAGGAAGTGGGGACTTGTGCTAAACAAAAATGATATTCAAGACATTTGATGTACTGAACGGGGCTTCACTCCAAATCCCACCGAACTTTAACTTTAGATGGTTGCCTAGTTTACTATCGGCTAGCGAAGAATATTCAGCTAATTTACTGTGGTTGAGTGCGACAAATACAGCATAAGAATTTACAATACTTTATCCACGCTCTAATAAGAAGTGAAAATGCACATGGCTTGTATCATTACAAAAAGGAAAAAAATTGTTAGACGGTTACTATTGGAGGTGGATTATGGAACCAAAACCATTCATGTGGAGAAGCATGAGTGGGCAGTCAAAGATGGGTCAAAGACCAACCAGAATCAATAGTAACCTGCTGTCTTCGTTTTCATCGGGAAGTTAATGTAAAAGAATCTATAACGCACGCCTGCCTACCAATACTCTCTTCTTGGTCATGATTATTACATGAACAGAGAGAATATCATTATCATTGTTTTGTCACCACTTCTTCTGCCAGTACTTCTCTCTATCCATCTGGATAAGTTACGAAATGGAGTTGAGTTTAGTAGATTTTTCGGTGGTCATAAACCAGTAACAAAATAGATAAGAAACAGTAAAAACTACCAAAGCAAAATGATCGTAATGTTGACAAAAGGAAAAGAAAACGGTCCCAACATTGCATACTTTACATGTGAGAAATCTTAAACTAATACAAAAATATGATTATCTTTGTTCTTTCTGTCTGAACTCACCCTTTTGTATCTGTCTTAAACCTTAAAATCCTTCTATCCTCATTCTTCACAGAAGAGAAATGCATCTATATGTTGGAATCCTAGAAATGTTTTGTGGGTACAAAGGGGTGGTCCTATTACTATCTTTTTCGTATTGCAATAAACTTCTGTTACTTCCCCTTTGACCACAGTCGTATGTAAATAAGTTTTCTCAGCAAAATAAGTGATAGCCCTATCCACGTTGAATCAGAGTTGTTGGTCTTTTTGCCATGAGTATGCTTTATTGATGTAACGTTTACAAACAACGCACGATGCAAGTGCCACAATTAGCATGGTTTCATTTTCACAACTGTAAAGTGCTTGCAAGCACTATAACTCTTTGCAAATCGGGAATACTTCAACTTGGCCTGGTATTCGGCCATGCTTATCCTTTTCTGGAAAAATCACTTAAAACTTGCGGTACTCTGCCAAGGAATTTTCTAGAGAGGTTATTTTCCTGGGGTAAACCCAAACCATAAAAAAACTATTATCGATAATTAAAGTCTAGTAAGTAGAATTAGTAACTTAATTTCCAACTAACCAAACAGATAAAATCAAAATTATTCAAGATAATTACCATTTTGCCACTGCTCTCTCTCTCTCTCTCTGTTTCCCTCTATATAATAAAGAGTCTCAAAACTGAAAATTGCATATTCTTCTGTGAATGTGAAACCTTTAAAGAAAGGAAAGACAGTGAGAGATTAGATAAGATAAGATAAGAGTTAGTGCCATTAGTAGCAGTTACAATGGCGGTATATCATTGTCACTACTGTATAATCCAGTTTCTTGTTTTGGGTTTCATACTATCATCATCACCATCACTAATTTTAGCAAGCAGAGATGTAAAGAATAATGCAATGGACTCAGAAGAGCAAGCAAGAGAATCTGATAGAGTGACAAGTTTGCCAGGACAACCTCCTGTAAGTTTCCAACATTATGCAGGATATGTCAAAATTCGTGAAAAAGACGAGAAGGCATTGTTCTATTGGTTTTTTGAATCCCAGGAAAATCCTTCTACTAAACCTTTGGTTCTTTGGCTTAATGGAGGTCTGTCTCTCTATCTCATTCTTTCAGAATTCAGTTATTTCATTGTATTACTTTTTTTTTGAAAATTACAATTTGGCCACTCGATTTTCAGTAGCATATAATTTTTGGACGGATAAGATCTTTTCAGTTACCAATTGTTAATATTGGACGGAGTATAATTTTGATTAATTTTTATCTTAAACATTTTATTTTCTGTTTTGCAAGTAGTAGAGACTAGAGAATTGCAGGAATTTATGTTCTCTAAATTTTTGTTTTCTTCTCTACATTTTTTATCTATCACTGGGATGCTATACGCATATATGCCTTCTCTGCATTTGTGTTATTCTACTCTTAGATCAAGGCACATTTCGAAAAGGTTTAAAAATTATGCTTAGATCTATCGAATTTTCAAGAACTTTTAATTATTACAGGAAAGAAGTTAAAAAACAAAAGAAAACAGCTGAATTAAGGGGGTTGGTGGAGTAGATAGACCACTTGGTAGACTGTGCAGGTGATAGTGTCCAAATATCTCAACTACGAAAGTCTATATTCTGCAAGGAGTTGTTTCGCTAGGTCCTAGGCAGAGCTAACCAATTAAAGTATGGTGGCCTAAGTTTCTTTACTCAAATTATTATGTTCGGACAAAATGACAATGCCAAATGCCATATCCAAATTCAGTGTAATCGTTTAGTGAATTTAATGTGTTTTTTTTTTCACTGGGTGAGTTTTGCAGGACCTGGTTGTTCATCCATAGCTTATGGTGCTGCACAGGAATTGGGTCCATTTCTCCTAAGAAGCAAGGACGCTAAAATTACTCTCAACAAATTCTCTTGGAACAAGGGTTTGTGATCCAGTTGGCAATTAGTATATGTATGTATATATTTTTTTAATTTTAATTATTTTTTGAGACATTTCTTGTCTTGCTCCGTAGCTGCAAATATTTTGTTCTTGGAAGCCCCAGTGGGAGTTGGATTTTCATACACAAATAAATCGTCGGACTTGAAGGAACTTGGTGATCGAGTTACTGCCGATGATTCTCATGCTTTCTTGCTCCAATGGTTTAAAAGGTTTCCCAATTTTAAGTCCCACGATTTCTACATTACTGGAGAAAGTTATGCAGGTATATATAAACACATCTCATTACGGTTTTTAATTAAGGGTCACATTATGGCACACCCTTTCCTGTGACATAGCTGAATAAGTTTATGTTTTCTCTTATGAATTTTGTACGTATTTCAGGGCATTACGTTCCTCAGCTATCTGAACTCATTTTTGAAAGAAATAAAGTAGCCAGCAAAGAGACATACATTAACTTCAAAGGTTTCATGGTAATACACAAACATAATCTTCTAGTCAAATGTTAGTTGAACTTCATATACTACTTTATTAGACTAGTGTCCAAGAAAAATTACTAATCTTTCTTTTTTTTTCAGATCGGGAACGCTGTTATTAACGACGCGACTGATGAACTTGGGTTCATAGAATATGCTTGGAGTCATGCGATTATATCAGATGAAGTATATCACAATATAGTTAAAGAATGTGATTTCAAAAACGGAAACCAAACTACCTTATGTTCTGGAGAAGTCGCCAGTTTCTTCCAAAGCTACTCCGATATCGATATCTACAGCATTTATACTTCCAAGTGTATCAGAGCCGACGACGACCGACAAAGACGTGCTCATAAATTGCTAACAGCTCCACGGACTTTCACCCAACACGTAATTATCCCTAAACTGTCTTAGCTCATTTTGTTTTTCTGTTATTAGTACATTATATCCGGTCTAAATTGTTAACAATAATGCATATCATGAGTAACCATTTTGTTACATGAATTGGAGGAGTATTGTTTGTTAGGGTAATATATACGTAGGGGGTAGTATTGTAAAATAAAGGGATCATTGAATTCCATGATTTAAGGGGGAACAGAATGAAAGTGAGACTACAAAAGAGATGATGATGATGAGTGAGAAATGATGATAATGCTGTTTGTTGTTCTTGATTTCAGGACCTGTGGCACAAATTACCAGCAGGAGGAGGGTATGATCCATGTACAGATGATTATGTCGAAGACTATTTCAATAGGAAGGATGTGCAGAGGGCCCTACATGCTAATCTCACCAACTTGCCCTATCCTTACACTCCTTGCAGGTATTCATTTATTTACTTTCTTTCATCACTTTACACTATTAATAATTACAGTTTTTCTCCAAAATAAAACTAACTACATTATCCAATTTAGCAAAATCTTATTGGAATAAATTTGTAGAAAATGTTTAGTATTTGTAAATTAGAATGTAGGCGAGTTTAAATTTGAATTAGGACTGCATCTTTATAATGCATACTTAGGGAGGCATTTATCCTGCCGATAAGATGTTAGACTTAATTAGTGGCTGCTACAGGGACCTCCGTTTTATACCCCTTTTACATACGTCACTATGTGGCAATCGGATCAATCGGATCCACCGTTGATCCCTTCCCACTCTACCCCACCAGGAGAAATAGGGGTGCCGGTTTTAAGGAATGAGCCAATACAATTTTGCCACGTAAAGATGTTGGGATATAAAACGGGGGGCTACATAGCATTTTCGGTTGCCTTCGAGGCGATGCAGATGTTTGTTTCTCCAAAACAATCAATATCAAGTAGTACTACCATGCAATTAATTCCCAGCAGTTCTAGAATCTGGTTGGGACAAAAGAATCCCCTAGAATTCTGTACGTCCGACCACCTTGAGACGTCTCAAATATCAATTATACCAAGAAGAGGTTTTTTTTTTTTGTTTCTGAATGCTCATGGACTCATCAAGTGCCGTTAGCAATAAATTTACAGAATGTCCAACTTTACGTCTTTGTTCTTATTCGTTTCTCAATTTTATTACTCCAGTTTCCACACTCCAATTATTGATCACAGTAGCATTCAACACAGTTAATTCTGATTCTATAATTTTTAGAATATGATCATCATTGTAGCTTTGTACTTACTTATATTAACAGTAGTCTTCTTGGTTTCATCACCATTATTAGATGCATATCCTTAGGATGACCAGAGAATAGTAGCTCTGGGTCAGAAAATTTTCCAGTACTAGTACATGCCACTTTCCCCCTTCATTTCTGGCTTGAATGCATGCATTTTTGTACTGGAATTGTGCTTATAAATGTTCGCTTCATCATCATCATCAAGATACATCTTTTATGTAAATTGATAAGACAAGAGCTTCACGTGGTCTGATTCATGAACAGTTTGTATTTAAGTAAAATGGAAATAACCTGCCATACCTGTAGCCGGAAAAATACCAAATACTTGACTGACTGTTGACCCAGTTGACCGGAAAAATACTAAATACTTCTGACTGCACAATATTGTATTTTTATGTGCAGCGGTGTGATAAGGAAATGGAATGATTCACCAGACAGTGTTCTTCCTATCATTCAGAAGCTCTTGAACGCTGGTTTACGCATTTGGATTTACAGGTAAACGCATATAAAAATGTTTAAAATGAAGTTAAAATCCATAAATATATTGTTGATATGTTGAATATTGAATATTATATGGGTATGATTAATGATGGCAGTGGAGATACGGATGGAAGAGTACCCATAACGTCGACAAGATATAGCGTGAATGAGATGAAACTGAGGGTGAAGGAAAAATGGAGAGCATGGTTTCACAGAAAACAAGTAGGAGGATGGGTGACAAGTTATGAAGGTGGGCTCACATTAGCAACAGTGAGAGGTGCTGGTCATCAGGTTCCGGTATTCGCGCCTGATCAGTCCCTTTCTCTCTTCTCTCATTTCCTCTCTGGCGAAAACTTGCCTCCATCTCGCTTCTAGACAAAGAGAGAGATACCGCAAGGTGCCTTATGAATTTATATGTCTCACTCACTCACTCTCTCATTATTAATGAATAATTTCAGTTAATCAACCAACGATTATGCATGAATGAGATCAATCGTGTTGGACTTCTTCGTTACACAAAAAATAAAAATAAAAAAATCTGGTCATTTGTTTCTTGTCGGAATGGAGTTTACCAACTGATCGTACTATGACCAATTTGCCTTCTTCCTTTTTCTTTTTTTCGGGCATTTATTAATTATGAAGTGAGTACAAGCTGGCCATGGCCCATGACGAATAAACCTTTTCAAACCGACATTAAGAGCTGATGTAGGACATCTATTAGATTTAGGATTAGTATTATTATTATTATTGATAGAGCTGATGTGGTGATAATGGAAGCATCTGGAAAAAGTTTTGGAGCTGCTGGAATCAACAGGATACTAATACCATGCGTAACACTATGCCATTGGAGACTATACAAAGTTTTGATACTAATTTTCCAGCTCTAACACCTGTTGCTTATAATACAGTAAATTCTTATTCTTTTGGTATAGCAGTGGAAATCATTACCTTCCATACAGGATGGGTAAGCATTGCTAAGGCGATTAAGCATCATTTTAATTGTGTTTCTTTTTCTGAAGAAGTGCATAGTTCACTGAATCAGCCAGTTATAATCAGGGTGGGTAAAGCTAAAATTTTACTCAAACAGTGGGTTGCTACTGATTCTTGTTTGGTGGTTAAATCCCCAAATACGAATGTCCACTGGTTTGGTATTAGGGGTTTTCCTTTTCATTTATGGGAAACCTCAAGTTTCAGTAAGATTTGCTCATCTTGGGGGGTTTTACAGGATGCCCATTCGGATACTTTGGCTAGATCAAAACTGAATTGTTGCAAGATAAAAGTTCAGTGTGATTTGATTCAAGTACCAGCTGTAGTTAATTTCTCGGGACTATGGCTAACTTTGGAATGGATACCTGAAATAAAGCCACCACGAAAAGTGCATTTTGATCAGCGTCAGAGTAAGGTAGCATACACGCAGAAATCTCCTGATCAATCACAAGGTCTTCATGATCATGATCCGGTGGAAGCTGCAAAACCAAAGCTAAGATCTGAGGTGGTCATTCCTTCAGATTATTACGCCGAAGATAGTGCACATTCAACTGAACGGCCAGATAATTCAAAATCTTTGGAGAATTTTTCAATCAGGCAGAATTCACAGCCGGGTAATAAGAAGATAAACCCTATATGTTCTCCAAGTTTGAATTTTATTAGTTCCGATTTTGGCGCCAGATCGGGTTGGATGATGAATCCACTTTTCAACTCGGATTCTGCTGTAAAATCACTAACTCCGGCAAGTGGGCAGCGTTTTAACTCGGAAGAGAACCAAAATATGGGCGAGAAGGTGTTTGGAGGCCCTTCGGGTTTCGATCCGTATAAGAGAGCTCCATTCCGGCCTGCCCATGGTTCTTTTCACTCAGTTCAGTCGGGTCATTATATGGGCGATATGGTGTTTGGAGGCCCGTCGGGTTCTAACCCGTGTAAGAGAGCTCCATTCAGGCCTGCCCATGACCAGGCTGATTCTGGTATGTTGGATAGTTTAATCAATAAAGCAGAACATCGGGTTTGTAATTCGGATAAAAAACCACATCCGATTGCAAACACATCAAGCTTTAATGAATTAAATGTTTCCTCGAGTTCACAAAACGATCAAGATTTAGCTTCATCAACACCATTGAATTCAAATTCAAATACAGTGGAACATCTGTCAGCTTGTCCAACGGCTAGCTCTAAGCCATTAATTCATTCACCGATGATGTTATTCCAGACAGAGGAAATGGATAATTTAGTCACTCAGCAACTTGATTTCTACAAAAAATTGGGTATTGATTGTGAGAATAATTTCTCAAAAGTTCTTTGTAGAGACATGATTATCAAATTAAAGAAAGCAGATTTGGTGCATCAAGAGGACAAGTTTAAACATGATGGGCTAGATAAGTTTGATGAGGACTATGAAGATGAGGATTGGGAGGCAGAAGAAGCAAGGGGTACATTAAGTGACCAAACTATGCGGCGTCCATCATCTTCTCCAACAATTTCTTCTTCTTCCTTTCGGCACGGGCATTCAGTGGAGTTAAATGGATCATAGAATCATTTCTTGGAACCTAAGAGGTTTAGGGGACGAACTAAAAATAACTGCAATGCGAAATGCTATTCGAAGAAATAAAGCTTCAATTGTATCAATTCAGGAAACCAAAAAGGAGAACATTGATGAGGCATTAATAAGAAGACTGTGGGGAAATAATGGTTGTGACTCAATTTTTCTTCCTTCAGAAGGTAACTCAGGTGGAATTTTGGTAATGAGGAACCCTTCGGTGGTTGTAATGGAGGACAATTTATTGGGAGCTTTTTCAGTTTCATTGAAGTTTCGGAATGTAAGTGATAATTTTGTGTGGATTTTCACTTCGGTTTATGGCGCAACTGATCCAAAGGATTATGATCAATTTTGGAAAGAAATTCAGGATGTAAGACTTCTCATGGAAGGGCCTTGGTTATTGGGTGGTGACTGGAATGCGGTGTTATATCAATCAGAGAGAAATAGATCAGGTGGGTGTTTAGCAAACAGAAGGAATTTTAGGAGATTTATAAATGCAAACAATCTGGTTGATATTCCAATGGATGGTGGGAGTTATACCTGGACAAATTCACAGAATCCTCCAATTCTGGTAAGGCTAGATAGGTTTGTTTTTACTGCTGAGTGGGAAGATAAATGCCCATCTTTAGTTCAATACAGACTAAGAAGGACTATATCAGATCATGCTCCCATTATGTTAAACTGCAATGCTGGTACTGTTTCTAAACCATCTTTCAAATTTGAAAACTATTATTTGAGTCATCCTGACTTTTTAGAGCATATGAAAAGGTGGTGGGCTAATCTTACTTTCTATGGTAGTCCAAGTTTTATTCTTGCTAAGAAACTACAAGGGCTTAAATTTTTCATTAAAAAGTGGGGGAGAGAGACTTTTGGGTCTTTACAGAAAGAAGTGGACAAATTTGAAACTTTAATTGATGTGTATGATAGTCTTGAGGAAATTAACATTTTGAATACTGAGGATTATGCAGCTAGAGAGTTGGCAAGAATCAATCACAAAAAAGCTACTTTGAATCTTTCTAGGAAGTAGTTCTCTAGAGCAAAAGGACAGTGGCTTTGTGATGGAGAAAGAAATTCAAGATTTTTTCATAAGAATGCTTCTTACAGGCAGAAGACAAATGCTATCAATTCTCTGGTTATAAATGATGAAATGTGTCATGATAAAAACAAGATTAATGAAGAGGCAAAATCTTTTTATGAGCAGCTGTTCAAGGAAGATGTTGTGGTCAGGCCAACTTTTGAAGACCTGGATTTGCCTAGTTTAAGTGTTATTCAAAGTATAATGCTGGAAAAACCTTTTGAGGAAGATGAAGTGAGGAATGTTATTTGGAATTTTGGGAGAAACAAGTCTCCAGGCCCAGATGGTTACACCATGGAGTTTTTTAAGGCTGTTTGGGATATAATCAAAGTGGAGCTAATGGCAGTTGTGAAGGAATTTGAAAGAACTGGAAACATAGATTAGAGATTAAATTGTACTAATATTATCTTAATTCCTAAATGTGATGGTGCTGTTTCAATGCATTCTTTTAGGCCTATCAGCCTTATTGGAGGAATTTACAAAATAATTTCAAAATTGTTGGCTGACAGACTAAAACAAGTGTTTCCTTCAATAATTTCATAATTCCAGGGGGCTTTTGTTGATTCAAGACAGATTAGTGATGGTATTCTTATAGCTTCAGAATTGATTGATTCCAGAGAAAGAGAATGCAAGCCAGGTTTGGTAGTTAAAGTGGATTTGCAGAAAGCTTTTGATAATGTAAATTGGGGTTGTCTGGATTATACACTATCTAGATTTGGCTTTGGTAATGTGTGGAGGAATTGGATCAAATGGTGTTTGTCTACTACAAGATTCTCTATGGCTATCAATGGTACTGCTTCAAATTTGTTTAGAAGCACAAAGGTCCTGATGCAAGGAGATCCAATGTCTCCTTTTATTTTTATCATCATTGTGGAAGTCTTATCTTTAATGATCAAAAAAGCTGCTTCTCAAAACTTAATTTCTGGCTTCAAGCCTTCATCTCAAGCTTTTGAGGTACACAATTTGCAATTTGCAGATGATCTTATTATGTTTCTTGATGACAATTCTGAGCAAGTGACTAATCTCAAGAATGTTTTGTTGGGGTTTGAATTAGTTTCTGGTTTGAAGGTTAACTTTCAAAAAAGTGCTCTTGTACCAGTGGGAGAGGCTGTTTCTGCAATTGATGCTGCAATTATTTTTGGGTGTCCAATTACTTCCTTTCCTATGCAGTATTTAGGCATACCTTTAGGGAGTAAGTCCAAGGAAGTGGGTGTTTGGGATGTCATTCTACAAAAATTTGAGAAAAAGTTAAGTATGTGGAAAAGGAAATATCTATCAAAAGGAGGGAGGCTTATGTTAGTGCAGAATGTTCTTTCTAGCTTGCCAGTGTATTACTTGTCTTTGTTTCAGATTCCTAAGTCAGTTGAGAAGCAGATGGAGAGAATTATGAGGCAGTTTCTTTGGGGTTCAGTTAAGAAAAATCCTAGGAAAGGATGGGTAGGATGGACAAGAGTAAATCTTCCAAAAGAAGGTGGTGGTGTAGGTATAAAGAAGTTAAAGCTTATGAACAGGTCATTACTTGCTAAATGGATATGGAGGTATGGAAAGGAAGATAAAGCTTTGTGGAGGAGGATTATCAACAACAAATTTGGTGGCAATGAGAAGGCTTTTTTGCCTACCATCACAAACTCATCTGTGGGTAAAAGTCTTTGGGCTGGAATTTTGAAGTGCAGAGATCATGTAGAGCAGAATATGCATATTCAAGTGCATAGTGGTGATAGATGTCTATTTTGGAAAGATGTCTGGCTGAATGGAAATTCTATAAAATAAATGTTTCCTAATCTGTTTAAATTAAGTAGATTACAGGATGCAACAATTCAGGAAATGATTATTGTTGGTGCAGGTATTGGCTGGAATTTTGGTTTTTGCAGGAGATTGAAAAACAATGAAGTTGAAGATATTGCACATTTACTGGATATGTTGTCTGATTTCAACATAGGAGTGGGTAATGACCAAAGAGTGTGGCAGGATGGTTCAAAGCAGTCTTCAGTTGCAGAATGTTATAAATCTTTAGAGGAAGATGGTCTGCTGGTTTTTCCTTACATGTGTGTGTGGAACCCAAAAATACCACAAAAGGTAATCTTCTTTGTTTGGACTCTATGTTATAATGTTGCACCAACAATGGATAGTTTAAGGAATTCTTTTGATGTCAATGGCTGCTTGCTGTGTAAGAAGAATGCAGAATCAAACCATCATTTGTTTCTACATTGTGAGGTAACTAGAGAAATATGGAATTATTTTTTGGGTGGCTACAATCTGCAATGGGTATTTCAAAATACTGTTAGGGATGCTATATGGGAATGGAGAAGGAAAAGAGGCAATAACATGAATTTGAAGAACAAAATTTGGGACATCATTCCATTTGCAATTTGGTGGGCAATATGGCTAGAAAGGAATGCAAGAGTTTTTAATGGAAGGTATAGTTATGTGGACAATGTGAAAGATAGTGTCAAGTCTTTCATTTACAATTGGTGTGTTGGTACAAACATCTTTGAGGGAGTTTCTTTGGACATGGTTTTGAACAACTGGGAGGCTGTTATTCACTAAGTAGCTTCTCATACTGTTTTGTTTTTTTGGTTTTTATTTCATATGTAATTTCAGTAGCTAAGTGCTGCTTTCTTGGTTTTGTTTTGCTTACTATTCCATTGCCATTACTTACTTAGTGATGCTATGGTCTCTTAATAAAATTTGCCCTTTTTGAGTCAAAATTTTTTTTTTGATAGAGCTTAATTAATTTAGAGTAATATTTCTTATTTTTAGAATTACTTATTTTTAGTAATTATTTAATTCTAGAACGTTATTTATTTTAGGGATTTCTTATTTTCCAAGTTTGAGTCTTAGAATCAACAACCTAAAAACTCAATACCATCCCTCACTCCAGAATAAAAGTAGCACTGGTGGAGCTTACCCTCTCTCCTATTGGTTCGTGAGCGTAACCTCGCGCTCTCATTGGCTAATTGAGAAACCATTCGTATTCGTCGGATGAAATTTCGTTACATATGGTGCGTTGATCTGACATTGTGTGGTGTAGACTGGGTGGATTATTGGGACACACGCGACGGACGACCCTCATTATTTAGAAAAATTGTTATATTAATTTCGTGCATTTATTGTGAAAATCCATAAAATAAAGAAAACTACTATATTAATTTCGGACATTTATGATTAAAAAATAAATAAAATCAATTCAACATATTTATGGAAAAAAATAAAATAATTTATATTCTTTGAATCTTTTATAATTTCATGTATTTATTTTAGAAAATCAAGAAAATAAAAATAAAAATAATATTAATTATTACATTTATGAATAAAAAAAAATCAACGTATTTATGGATAAATTAATGATATTTGTATTTTTAAAATCTTTTGTAAAGAAAATAAAAAAGAAAAAAAAAATATAGAAATGACAAAAAGATTACTATATTAATATTTATTAATTTCATGTAGTTATTATAAAAATCCAGAAAATAATAAAAATATTATGTTAATTTCGTACATTTATGACTGAAATAAAAAAATCAACTCAACATATTTATGGAATAAAATAATAAGTCTTAAATTTGTAATATCTTTTGTAAGGAAATTTTTTTATGGAAACGGTAAAGAAAACTACTATATTAATTTTGGCATTTATGATTAAAATAAAAAAAATTAAGTAAACATAATTATGGAATAAAATAATAAGATTTGTATTTGTTGAATCTTTTATAATGACAAAAAATCTAGAAATAACTATATTAATTTTTAATATTAATGATAAATATCTAAAAAATTAGTAACAACATCTAAAAATTACTATATTAGTTGATATTTAAATTAATATTTATGTTTAAAGTATCTAAAAAAATCTAATTATTTACCTGAACACAATCTTACGGATTCCATTAATACATTTAATTTATTAATATAAACAAAGCCAATGGTTAATATGGTAATGTTTGTAACCATTGTTTAAGTCACGTTAATTAAAACCATATTTATGTGTTATATTTATTTATATATTGTCATATAACATGAATTAATTCCATAGCAGTTGTAAAGGTTTTCTTTAGAGCGAAAAGGTATGGAAAAAATAATCATATTACAAATACACGAAAAAAATCCAATTATATAATACTTATATATTTGTTGAAGAAATTACTTTTCATGTTGCAAATATTTAACTAATTTTGGAAATTCTGAAAATCTTTTCTTTTTTAATTGTCTTCTATAATGAAATAATCTCAAATTATAATAAACTATATAAATTTAAGATATCGATTGATATTATTACGAAAACCAACTATTTACTAAAGTATAATGACTCTTTATATAACAAACTATAGAAAAAACCACATTTGTTTACGTACTGTTTTTTTTTCTTTTTCTTTCATAGCAGTTTGTTTTATTTCGTTGTTTTTATTTCTATTGTTTCTTGAAATTGAGATTTTTGATGGCTAATCTATTTTCGTTATTTGATTTGTAGGTACAATCAATACTTCCAAAAGAAGTTGCGGCAAAGGGAGCGCTCATGAATACTGATATTAGATGTGATCAATAAATTGATTTAATATGGCTTTTATTGGTTTTAAGATTTTGTTTTCGGATTTCGTTTGAATTTTAAGTTGATGTTTAATTGGTGTTTATATTTTCCGTCTAGACTACATATGAGGAGAAGCATATGAGGTACCAAGCTTAATAGTAACTCTATTTTCTTGATCAAATGCTTATATATGAGAGTCGAATTTTAGAAAAACCTACTCTCTCTTTTTTTTTAATAAATCATCAACGTTATTGGTTGTTCCATCAAATTTGTTTTGTGAATGGTGCTATTTCATTATTTTCTAGATTAATAATTTTTTGACGGCCTCCGTAATAACGTGATCATGCAAGTATTACTCACGTTTTCATACTCATGCATTATTAAATTACTTATTCCATCCATTTGTTTTCATACTTGTTATATTATTGAAATTACTTATTATTGAAATTTGCATGTCCAGATTTCGAATGTGATCCTATATTTCAACTAGATGACTATGATCTGATGGGACATAATGTAACCTATATTTATTCCATGTTATATTAAAGGTGACAAATATATATATATATATATATATAATATATATCCAATTTTAAAATACCCACGTTTATGTGTGCTTTTATATTAAACCTAAGAATCTACATTTATTCCATGTAATTAAGAATATTTGTTTCTATTTTTAGGCGACACAAATGTGATATTTATAGAATTATCTATCTATATATATATATATATAGTGTGTGTGTGTGTGTGTCTGAATATACTAAATGCAGGTATCTATCTTAAAAAGTAAAAGAATATATTTTTTTGGATATTTATTCCAAAACTTTTATCTTTTTGTAGTTTTATTAATTCTTACATACATACATATATATATATGGTTGGAGCAAAGGCAAACAGATTTTCTGCACGCATGGCTTCTTTTGTAGACTGATTTGCATTTGTTGGTTGTTTAGCATGTGTGCTCGAAGGTTTTTTGTTGTATTTTGAACATATTGCCGCAAGGAAAGATATTTTGGTAGCATGTAGCGTTCGGTAAATTTCTTTGTCTCTTTTGAAACTTTCAAGTCTTTACATATGCATATGTGCAAGAATAAAATATCTAGGTATATTGCATCGCGTTTATAATCGGATTTGTAGCAGTGAAATCCTTTTTTTCTTTGTGCTCCTAAGATTCTTCTTTGCTTTGTACTTTTGTTCTGCAGTCACTGGTACTATGAACAAAAAACATAAGCGTGGTTACGTGGCAATAAAATCATTTCTTTTCCTTTATTTTTCAAGGGTTCCTCTTTGATTTTAGTTAACCCATGATGATTGTCCTACCAGCTGAAATAGCAATCGGCTTTCTTGGCCAAGACAAATCTGCTGGACAAGGTTTATATTTAAACTATTCTTATCATGTTCCAAATGTGGATATAAAAATCTGCCAACGTTATCACATACTCGCCATATCATTAGCATTCTCTCCGTAAAATATAATTTAGTTGATAGTAAATTTTGTTTAACATCAATAGTTGTAGTTTTGTTATTTTTTTCACCGCAAAAATGATTAGCATTTACGATATTCTTCCGAAAATATCCTAACAAAAGTATTTTGTGTACTTTTTCCTAACTTTTCCATTTCATATATGCAGAAGATATATGGATGTGGAACATACAACACAGTTTATCATAAGTGTTTGCTTTGTCTAAATGAGTGGATGGAGATTGTAAAATTCTGTTTATGCTGGCAGTAAGCCCGATAATTTGTTAGGGATCAAATAAGAAAAATGAAATTGCATGTCCTTTTTGTTAGTTTTCACTGTTAATAGTCATGTAAGATGTAGCTTTTTACTTTTGTTTTTGAATACACGTAACTTTGTACTTCACAAATGCAATAATGTTCCAGAAGTGGTGGTAGTGGAAGTTGTCGTCCCCAAAATAAATAAAAATGCTCTAGAAGTGGTGGTACTAGCAGTAGTCGTCACCATAATAAACAAAGAACTCTTGGAAACTATAAGTTTTAGCGTATTCGAGATCGAGATCGAACTGCACAAAGAAAAAAGTGGCTAGATATTTTTTGAAATTTGGTAAGTTACAGAATTTCCCTACATAAGTAATGCAACACACCACGGGTAGAAATGTACCAACCAAGAAACCAAATATAGAGTCTATAACTTTTAGAACAAAGAGATCAAGAATATTAAACTCTTTATAGTTTTTTTCTTTCAAACTCTTTATTCAAGTGAATGTCCTCTTGGGGATTTTATGGCTCTTATTGTTGATCCTAATAACTCCAATTATCATATCATAGAAGTGAAATAGTAAAATAATAAAATTAACCAGTTTCCTGCTATTTAACTTTATAAGCGGTCCCTGATGTCAGCTCAAAGTTGAGCTCATTTACATGTCTTAATTTTTCCGGTATAATGCTATGAAAGAAATTACAAAACAAGCATATTTGGTATTCCGATCAAGTTATGAGTTCAAGATCGAACTCATTTGCATGTCCTAATCTCCCGTTTATAAGGATCTGAAAGAAATTGAAAAAAAAATAAAAAATTATCTTTCGAAAAATTTGTTATTTCTTTTGCATTAGCAGTACTCTTTCATTTCAGGGTGCAATGTATGTTTACGTTAAAGGATATTGCAAGAGGTAAAACATGCGGATGGAAACTTGATATGGTCGGAATATAGACAGTTAGCAGAATTGATATTGATAAATATTACTTAGTATATTAGCATCGATCAGTTGTAGAAAGGGAAGCTCTCCTTAGAGATACCTGTCGGTAACCCATCTCCTTTTTCCTTTTTACCAGTATCTATAAATATACATTTTGTTTTGTTGTTGTCGATAAATTCCTCTAAATTGCACAGTTTCATTGGACCATTGTAGTTACTGACATTTACGTTCTTTTGTAACACCCGATGATTATAATTAATCATTCCTTATGTTTTACAATTGATAATTTTCGTTAAATCAACATGGTTATACCCTTTATTTCAACAACAAACAATATTATCACTTTATTTTCACAATCAATAATTTCTATCTTACACAAACTTAGGCAGTGCATATGGTCTCGGAGACATTGTTGGTTGTTTTTCCACTGCTCCATTGAAAATTAATTATACTTTCAGTGAAATGTCTTTTAAGTTTATTGTCTACTTCGAGCATTCACTCATTTAGGCTCTATTTTGGAGCTTTTTACCCACACAATCAAGCAAAAAAAGAAAAAGTAAGCTAGAAATCAAAAAGTTCCTCAGTTTTTTACTGATTTCCTTTTTTTTTTATTTTGATTTTGTGGATAGTGATTCTCAATTTATACAAAACAAAGATTGGGGTTTGAGTTCTCATCACATTATGAGTTAGTCGGTTCGACGATTGTCAGTTCGATCCCGATGAGAATTAGGGTATGACTTTTTCTTCTATTTATTTTAATCGGCTTTTGCATTTATTTTTTTATTTTTTGTCTATTTCACTACATTACTCGCATTAGTGTAGGTTGTCCCTTACAGTGAGGAACTCAATAAAGGTCTCACACTAGCAGTTAATATGCTCGGTTTCTAAAGAATTGGTGCATTTACTTGACGGGAAGCACTTCGTATGCTTAGCACTATTTATAGCATGGAAACCTATTTTATATTTGTATCGTGTATTTTTTAGTGTCTCTAATATCAGATATTGATACAACTATATAGTGAGTGTGATTTTTCATTTAAAAAACGGTTATTGGAACCTGGATGAGCAGTTGAGTTGGCCGTTTGATACAAGTATATATTTTTTGAATAAAGATATATCGGTGCATCTCATTGATCACATCTTCTTTGACGGAAAACACTTCATATGCTTAGCACTATTTAGAGATGGCAATCTATTTTATATTTACATCGTATGTTTTCTTAGTGTCTCTAATATCAAATATTGGTATAACTATATAGTAAGTGTGATTTTTCATTTAAATACAAGTTTTTGGAGCCTGGGAGAGCAGATGAGTTAGCCGCTTGATTTTTAACGCAAGTATATAAAGATATATCGGTGCACTTCATTGATTACATCTTCTTTGACGGGGATCACTTCATATGCTTCGTACTATTTAGAGTTGGCAATATATTTTATATATCGTGTGATTTTTCAGTGTCTCTAATATTAGATATCGTTACAACTATATAGTGAGCGTGATTTTTCATTTAAATACAGTTTGTTGGAGCCTGGAAGAGCAGTTGAGTTGGACGCTCGATTTTTAACCCAAGTGTATAATCTCTGAAGATATTTATCAGTGCATCTCATTGATTACATCTTCTTTGATGGGAAGCACTTCATATGCGTCACATTATTTGGAGATGGCAATCAATTTTATATATATCGTTTGTGTTTTTATTGTCTCTAAATCAGATATAGATACAATTATATAATGAGTGTGATTTTTCATTTAAATACAGGTTTTTGGAGCCTGGAAGAAAAGTTATTTTGGCCACTTGATTTATAACACAAGTATATAATTTCTGAAGAAAGATATGTCAGCACATCTCACTAATTACATGTTCTTTGACGGGAAGAAATTCAAATGCTTTGCACTATTTACAGTTGACACTCTATTTTATATTCATTTTTTTTTTTGGATATCTAATGTCATATATCAATACAGTTATATAGTGTTTGCGATTTTTCATTAATCTACAAGAAAATGTAGTCTGGAAGAGCGGTTGAGTTGGCCGCTTGATTTTCAATGCAAGTATATGATTTCTGAAGAAAGATATATTTGTGTATTTCCTTGATAACATCTTCTTTGACGGGGAGCACTTCATATGCTCTGCACTATTTAGAATTGACGACTATTTTAGATTAATATAGTTATTTTTTTAGTGTCTCTAGCTATTATCATATATCGATACCTATATAGTGAATGTGATTTTTCATTTAACTGCAAGAAGTTGGATTTTGGAAGAGCAGTTAAGTTAGTTGCTTGATTCTTATTACAAATATATAATTTCTAAAGAAAGATATATCAGTGCATTTCCTAAATTACATCTTCTTTGACGGGAAACACTTCATATGTTTTAGAGTTGGCAATTTTATATTGATGTTTCTTTTAGTGTTTCTAATTTCATATATCTACACAACTATAAAGCGAGTGTGATTTTTCATCATATAACTACTGATTTCTTTTGTTTTATATACATGAACTATTTACTGATTTCAAAGGTTGGTATTTCAAATTAATGTAATTCTTAAAGAAGACTTCTTAATCTCCAACAATTTATACAATGCTAGGTGAATTTGGTTTCATAAGTTAATCTACTATATATATAATAATGAGTGTTCTCATTATACACTGCAATTTTTAATTGGGACCCTTCTGGGACGGGCACGTCTCACCAAATGAGGATCAATTCCCCTGGTACCCGATATGTAGCATAGGTTCAATACTAAAAAAAAAATCTTATTACACTTTTGTATTTTATAGTTTAAACTATTTTACTTTTGAGATTATCTTACCTATTTATTTTAGTTTATTTATAAAATTTTAAAATTGATTATTGTTTCATTCGATTGCTTGAAATTAGTTTTCAAAACCATGTGAAATCTTTAGATAATAATAATAGTATTACATATTTGATAATTAGAAAATTTTAATTACATAGTTTTAATTATTAGTTGTTAATCTGTTGGATAGTAATTCTATCGTAGATTATTAGGGTTTTCATTGGGATGGGTGCGGTGCGAAGCCCCGCCTCAGTGGACATGGACAAAAAGGGTAAAATATTCCAGCAATCCCGGTGTGTAGCACGGGTTTCAAACTAGTTATTTAAATAGGAGATAAGTTCTATGTAATATAAACATTATTATTATCATCAATATTGAGATTTCTCAAATATTCTTCTACCTTACTACCAAAATTCTTTATTCACGCTTCCGTTCTGCATTAAGTGGCATCACGAGCTTCGGCTTCGATCCTCTTATTCTTTTCTTCTAAATTTTATTTACCCATTCATCACCTTTACTTATCGAGGTCTCCGCATCTCTTCTTCTAAACCCTATTATCTATCTTTATATTTTTTTGATTCTCCAAAAAAAAAAAAAAAACGTTAGTTTTTACCAAACCCTTAAATTCTTCACCACTACGACACTACCCTGTATTTCCTTACCACTTAACCATCTCTACCACATCCATCACGTTCTAGGCCCACTACCCCGTCTCCTTATCACTCTTTTCAACAGAAATCCACCACTACTCACCAAGCCTGGCTACTACGTCAAACTCCTATACTATTTCCAAAAATTAAACAATTAATCCCATATTTTCCTAAACCAAGCTAGCGAGAATATTTATGATGTTTAATTTCAACGATATATTTCGTGAAATTGCGGAATCACAAAAGAGAAGTCTTCAACATCTCGCAAAAGCGAATCGTTTTTTGGATCAACCAGAGGAATCTCAAGCCGTGTCTCAAACAGCGATTCAATATCAACTAGAGTTGATTGAATCAATGTTATCCAGTCGGACCGCACATACATAGAATCACAATGATGCTCCTCAATTTTGTGATGGTGAAGCAAATCCAAGTTGTCATGTCACTCATAATCAACAAATTATTTGTCCGGATAATATTGAAAAAGTTTCACCAAAATCAACACATGAGACATTATTATCTTCTTGTGAGTTTTTTAGTGTCCCTGTTTTTGAAGATCGACCATTAAGTAAGAATATTTTTGTTGGTCAAAAATACTGCGAGATAATTACTACTCCAATTGTTGCCAAGGTCGACATCAACTTTTGTGTTCAACAATCTACTTTATGGTGTTCTACTCTACGATCATTAACTTACTCAAAGTATATTATTTGTTGGGCGGGTCGTTTACAATATTTGGTGAACTCGAAGACGAATTCTTCTCAAGATGGCGGGACTGGTGTAACACATGTTCTTCGGTACTTTGTTAATTCGAGACAAATTCTTTTCAAGATGGCGGGCCTGATGTAGGACATCTATTAGATTTAGGATTAGTATTTTTATTATTATTGATAGAGCTTAATTAATTTAGAGTAATATTTCTTATTTTTAGAATTACTTATTTTCAGTAATTAACGTTACAAGCTTCCAACCCGGTGCATACGCACCGGTATGGCCTGATGTGATGAGATAAATCTCATTTTACTGTACAACTTAGGAAAAAAACAAAACAATGTTTGTATCTGGATACTCAATTGTGTTCGTCAGTTTGGCATCTCTACATGTATAATTGGGATGTCTCTAACCCTTCCTTTTCATCAAAATATGAAAAATAGTAATATATGAAATCGGATTAGTTGATATTGGATTGTCGACGACCCTTATTTTTTGCGAGAATATAAAATCTCTCCCTAGGGAGGATAAGCTAAAATATTGTTGTTGTCACTCACATAAATGCTAAGTTTTAATTGGTATGGGAAGCAAGTTTGATAACGAAGAGCTTATATAAACAAAAACCAATTGAATACATAGAAACACCAATATTATTTTTGATCGACATCGAACTGTTAAGAAAATGGAACCTAATTTCCCTATAGTAAGTCTGATATTCGGCCAACAACGTGTTTTGCATGCATAGGGTACGTAACCTACCTATGAAGTTCATATTATATTTTTCGATTATCATCATTTACGTAAATTCTTCAAGTGCTGCAATGGATGTTGATGGGTTGGTGTTAACATATAAAGAGCAGATAATACGGTTTCACCAAAAAACTAATGAAATATCACAAAAAGTACTTTAATTAGATTCCTGGTTTGGTATATCTTGTATAACCCATTCTCTTCGGTATGATAATTACTGGGAACATTAATGAGTGCATCTGAATATCATCTCCACCACCTCATGGGCATTTTGTAGTCAGTATCACGGCATTTAACGTATTGATTCTCTTTCTTTATAATACACAATAACGTAGTTGATCACTAAAATCCTATTTACGTGCTTTCTTTCCTAGCCTCCTGACGGTTCATAACCCTTGATCCCCTGATATTAATGGAGTAGAAGTTATTATTGACGAAAAGGATTTTTTTTTTTTCTTAAAAAAATAAAATTACAGGAGGTTGTTTAGTGAAGAGATTGGTCTAATCTTTTTCCGTGGTAGAAGCAGCAACCAGTGGTGCTAATTGGTTGCTGCTTATCACGAGACACACTGGTGTGCACAATGCGACGCTGCATCTCTGATACACATGATGTTCGTAAAGCTTTATAGGCCCCTGTTTGTAGGTTTCTACATATTTTTCCACCTTAGCTCTCTTTGACTCGAGCATGTCTAGTTCAGCAATTCTTGAGTTGGACACTTCGGCTTCATCCCATTGTATTCCACTGGATGTTGCAATCCTTGCTGAAGGAATTTTGATTTCTGCCGGCAGTATGGCATCAGACCCATAGACGAGAGAATATGGTGAAGTCCTAATCGAGCTCCTTGGCGCAGTTCGATAAGCCCATAAATCCATAGGCAACTGTCCATTCCAGGTTCGAGGATTATCATGAATTGTTCGGCTGAGAATTCAGATCAAAGTTTTGTTGGTGCTCTCCGCTTGTCCATTTCCTTGGGGATAATACGGTGTGGAGAAAACTTGTTTGATGCCGTATTCCTCAAGCAATTCCGTCACGTGCTTGTTGGAAAAAGGAGTTCCATTATCAGTGACAATATGTTTAGGAACACCGAATCTACATATTATGTATTCTTTGATGAAGGTTGCAATAGTGACTCCAGTGGTGCTTCGAAGAGGAATAGCTTCATCCCATTTGGTAAAATACTCGGTTGCAGTGATGATGTATTCATGCTGCTTTAAAGATGTTGGATTGATTTTCCCGATGTTATCCAGTCCCCAGCTATAGAAAGGCAATGGACTATTCACATAATTCAATGGGAGACAAGGAGTGTGAATGAGATTACCATGGAATTGGCATTGATGACATCTCTGAACGTACGTAGATGCATCGTCTTCCATGGTCGGCCAATAATATTTCTCATGAATCTGGAGAAATAATTTCCTTTTTCCTTGATGTTCCCTATCGTGCATCTCCTTCAAAATTATTGGGATTTCATGCTCAGCTAAGCATCTCAGCAAGCTTCTACCAAAGATTTTGCGGTATAAGATTCCATCAAGAAAGGCAAATCTTTTAGCTTTCTGTATGAGCTTGATTGTTTCTTTCTTTTCCAACGGAAATTCATTGTCTCGGAGGTATTTGATATAGGGTTCTCTCAAGTCCCCAGTGTGATGAGCTGTCAGAGCTTCTAAGTGATGAGGAGGCGTCTGACAATTGGGACATGACTTTTGCAGGATTCTTGATTGAGCCTCCATGGAAGGCCAATAGTATCCCATTCTTTGAAGCTTTCTGTAAAGTGTTACCACCAGTGTCTGTCCACAGGTTTCTTCATGTATACGCTTGATTTGTTCGTTCGCTTTGTTGTTTCCAAGGAATCATGATAAGGATCCATCAGAGTTTCGATAGTATAATCCCCCGTGAAAAAAGAAATAATTCTTTAATTCCTTGAGACCGACCATCCCTTCTGAAAGAGAACTGCTCAATTCATGAATAATAGGTGCTCGCCAATCATCTGCTTGAATGTCTTCGTCTTGAGCGAGCCATGTAGATGACACATCACGCCTTTGTACAGTGAATCTTTTCTCTGCTCCTTCGAATTGCAGCTTAGAAGTGAGAGTCGCCGGGCAGTCATCATGCCTATTGTTAGTTCGCCCAGTATGGACAATCGTTGCATCAGCGAAGTGAGTTAACATCCGTTGAGCTTTAGTTCTGAATGGAGAAAGTGTGATTTCTTTAAGGGAGTATGTTCCATTCATTTGATTGACCAGTAACTTTGAATCCCCTCTTATCTCGAGGTGTGTTGCTCCTGCTTGCTTTGCCAGGGACAATCCTAGTAAGAATGCTTCATATTCTGCCGAATTTTTGGTGCAGTGAAAATCCAGCTTGAATGAATGTGAGAAAACCACGCCGGATGGTGAGACTAGTACTATGCCTGCTCCTCCAGTGTCGTTGCTAGGGGCGGCGAAACCGTCAAAGTATAAAAGCCACGTCTCTTCTTTGATGACTAAGATATCTGGAAACTCACTAGGTATATCTTCATGTAACATTGGCTTTAAGAGGTGTACATGCTATGTCAAATTCTGACATCTGAAGTAGCCACTTTGCTGGTCTTCCTATCAAGGCTGGCTTTGATAGTAGGAACTTTATATGGTCATCTTTGAAAACGAGCACGACTCTGTTGGATAATAAATAGTGCCTGAATTTCTGAATTGCATGCACTAACGCCATACATGCTCTCTCAGCCTTTGGGTATCAGAGTTGAGCATCTCGTATTGTACGACTAAAGTAGTAGATTGGTCGTTCGATGCCTTCGTCATCTTATTGACCAAGGAGTGATCCAATAGCGACATCACTAGAAGTTGTGTAAAGTATCAATGGTCGTCCTTGCATTGGTGATCTCATGACAACAGGTGATAATAGTATATGCTGTATTTTCTGGAATGCTTCTTGTTGAATGGATATCCATGAAAACTCGCTTATTTCTTCAATAAAGGGGTGAACGAAGCAATGAATTAATCCAATCCGGGAATAAAGCATCAAATATAATTTACCTTGCCCATGAAACTCTTGAGTTCTTTCATAGTGCATGGAGGAGGCATGGTAGTAATAGCTTTCGTCTTGTCTGGATCGACTTTGATTCCTTCTGCTGTAACCAGGAATCCTAGAAATTTCCCAGAGGAGACACCAAATGCACACTTCAGAGGGTTCATCTTTAATTTGTATTCTCTGTATCTTTCAAAGACTTGTCTCAGGACTTCAAAGTGAGATATTCGAGTCTTCGACTTCACCACCACATTATCAACAGTCATGGCTCGTTGATAAGTAGCACCGGTATTCTTTAATCCAAAGGGCATCACAGTGTAGTGGAAATTCCCAATAGGAGTGTGGAATGCAGTCTTGTTGGCATCATGCTCGTACATCTTGATCTGGTTGTATCCACTGTAACCATCCATAAATGAGATAATACCATGACCACTAGTTGCATCAACGAGCATATAAATGTTGGGTAAAGGAAAATCATCCTTCGGACAACATTTATTCAGATTCCTGAAATCAACACAACATCTGATTTGACCATTTTTCTTCTTAACAGGAACAAAATTCTCCAGCCATGTTGGATGTTGAATAGGTTTGATGAACCATGCTGCTAGTAGTTTCTGAATCTCGACTTTGATTTGTTATTAGACTTCGTGTCTGAACTACCTTGGTGGTTGTTTGATAGCTTTGGAGCCAGGAGTGATGTGCAAATGATGAGTAACCAATTTGTCGTCTAGATATGGAATTTCTTCGTACGTCCAGGTAAAGACATCTTGATATTCTTTCAGCATATTTATTAATTCCGTCCGTTCCTCCGGCGATAGTGCTGAGCTAATTAAAATTTGCCTTGGACCACCCTCTGTCCCGATGTTGATCGTTTCGAGCTCATCATTAGTGGAGTCAGTGCCATCTTATAGTTGTCATGAAGCATCTTGAACCTCTTCTTCGAGCGATGGTTCACTCTAACATGATTCTTCTGGGCGGGGAGACTTTTCATCATTCTCCCTTGTTAATTGCTAATCATTGCGTCGACGGTAAATGATTATCCCCTCCGTATCATGACTGGTTATGAAATTAGATCCCTGAGTTGAGACCTGATCTTTGCGGCGCTTAATCGGTGTAGCAGACAACTTAATCGACTTGACACCTGAGGATGATGGCTTTTCTGTGACCTCTTCGATGGACTTCCAGCTTGGGAGAGGATTACTATAAATCTTGTTTGGAGGTTCGGGGATGTTCTTTTGAGAATCAAGGAATTCAGCGTCATAGAACGGGGCGTAAGGAGATGATGAAACTGCAATACGAACAATTTTGTTATTGATCAGATCTTTCATGCATTGATGGTAAGTTGAAGGAACCACTTTGTTATCATGGATCCACGGTCGTCCAAGTATCATGTGATAATAAGGCTCTTGTTCGATCACGTGAAATTTGGCCTTTGATTGAATATGACCTACCTTCAAATCTATATATGTATACCCATATGTATGAATCCGGCTTCCTTCAAAACTTGTCATCAAGATGGGATGACGAACGATCTTACTTTGTGGGAACTTGGCCACCTTGAGAGTCTTCATAGTGACAATATTTGTAGAAGTGCCTGTATCAATGAGAGCTCTCTTGAATTCAGAGTCTTTTATAAAATCGGTTACGTATATGGCTCGGTTATGTCCTTCATCTGCCATGTGGTCCTCTTCTCCAAAAGTGATATTGTTGATCGAAGCTTAGTTTTCATGGACATTTCTTCGACTACTGGAAACAATAAAGCTGTTCCCACATCAGATGATATCTGGTTGAGTGCAGAAAACATGTCTGTACGTTGCTTTCTGGAAAAGTGTAAGAGTTCGCACAAGTTTTCGACCAACTGTGCAACCTCCTGATCCACCGGATTTTCATAAGTAGTGAAACTGTTAATTTGAGGGTCACCATGTAACGAGTTAGTCCCCGGTGCTGGGACTTCTGAAGCGGAGATAATACCTAACTCGGATGTCATCTTGATGAGAAAATCGAGTATATGGTTCATTGTATCTTTCATCAGATCCATGTTCCTGGTGTGGATCTCCAGGACTCGCGCTAACATAGTCAAAGTCAGGATTTCTCCGCATTTCGCACCGTCAGATATAGCGCTGAGAGGAGGAATATTGCCATTTGAAAGATTATGGATCGGGTTTGAAGTAGTGGAATTAGTCCTAAGACCAACCATCTTTTTGAGATTCAAGCTTGTAAACGCGAGAATGATCTCCCACTATGGTCGCCAATATGTAGATGGGGCAAAACGAGTTTCTAGTTTTTACGGAATTGAGGAGACGAACGTGCGGAGGGAACTCCTTGAACCGAGCGAACTGTTAAACCTCACACAGATGCATTGCAAGAAGGGAGTGATTTGTGTTCGAGAGATCAATCTATAATACTCCGGCCTAAACCAAGACAATGGCCATTCCAGAGTAAATTCGATCACAAGAGAGGATGGGTCGATCTGTAGGATGGAAGCTGAGAAATGTATGAGATCAACGGTGATTGAGATTATAGGTGTATTCTGTATTCTGTATAAGAAAAGTTCTGAATGATTGAATTTACTCAGTTGAGAGTGATTTCTCAGACGATGAGTTCGTGTAGACGAAAGATTGTCTGTATGAACTTGTCGAGAAATTCTTGTCTGTATCAATCAAGATTCAGAGACTTTTTGTATTGCTGGAATTGTAAACACCATGATCCCATGAAGTGTGATAGTTGATGGAATCAAAGAGTGGAGAAGTGGAAATCATGTTAAAACCAGTTGCTCAACGTGCGGAGACTTGGTTGATTTTCCACCCACTACTTTGTTAACTCCTCCAACTGATTGAACGACTTGCTCACATTCTCATCATGTGTGTAAACACACGTGCCGTAGACCGCCAGACCAAAACCCTAGTTAAAATCCCCCATGTAACACGATTGATGTCTCGTGTGATTGTGGAGACTGCAAGGCAAACATGTATTTAGTTAGTCAGTTGCTGACTTCATGACTTCATGGGACGATGAGTCCTTGTACTATTGAGTCGAACATGGTTTGAAAATATTCTGAGACTCACGGATTGAGAGAGAGGTATAATGTATGAATAAACATAGTTGACGTGAGCAAATATCGTTCATTTGATGATTTGATGAATATTGATAGTTGAACCAATATTCTTTGGTTTGAGCAAATGTTGCTCGTTTGATAAATTATAGGTAGTGCTAGAGAATTTCTCGGTCGAACTCGCATGCATTGCTATCTCAAGCATGTTTGTCAATGTTAGTGATCAAAACTATAAAGTCTTGATTTCTAGTCTACTATAGATAAGGTCTCGGACTAGGATAGAAAGTGTAGTTGAGCTCAAGAACTTCATGGTGATCAGCATACAAGACGAAGGACTACTCAAGGAACCATTGGATCTTCATGGACTAAAAGTTATGTGGAGACTTGAACTTATCTATCACTCAAAAGTCTATCTACTCTATCTCCTATCTTGAGACAAAAGTCGTATTACTATATAGACTAAGATTATACACATATGATATTTTGAGCTGAGTATATCTCGCTTATCTATTTCTCGAAATATGTGTTGGTAAAGCTTTCTCTTTAGCCAAGTTCATCTTTACCTAGTGACGAAAGTCATGTTATGTTTCAATCATTTTGGAAATCGCTCTGACGAGAAATAGTTTGTGAATAACAACTATATAACGTCCTCTGAAAATGTTTCAATGATTGAAATGAGAGTTTAGACAATATAACCAATGTAGGATATACGCATCATTGTGGTAACACATATATGTATAAGTCCTTATTGCTTGAACCGAATTTTACGAACTTTGTTGATCAAGTGAAACCGGGGTAGTGCGTGAGCTCAGTTAGCGAACTCAGCATACAAGCTCAGTCCGCGAACTGGCGTAGTTCTCGAACCCGAGAATTTCTATTAGAGTTTGTGAACTCCGTCGGGAACTTAAGTCCGTGAACCCAGTCCGCGAACTTGAGTAGGTTATTTCTAAAAATGATATTTGTGAACGTATCATAATAAACTAAGGAATGCTATTGCAATCCGTGGATTTATAGTTCATGAATCGATTCGAGTGAATCACATCGTTTTTGCTTCAATTGTGTATTGTGTAGTACATAAAGATCTAAGCACTCTCTAACTAGTTCATTTGAGTCATTTGGACTAGTTATGGTGAAGAAGAATATGGTTGATATGAAAGTTATCATTTGGCTAACCATTTGGTTAACTAGTGTTGAACCAACTAATGTACAAGTTTGGGTAAGGTTACACGAACCTAAAATTGTCTAGTACATGTTTGTATGATAAGATAAGTTTTCGATCTAACAGTTGATAAATATTAGCTTATATCTAATCAGGTTTTCATCTAACGGTGAATATTGAATGCTTTGTTACTAAGCTAACATTGATTGCAAACCCTGATTTGAAGACTATATAAGGGAGAACTCTAGCAACTGGGAGACCTAATCCCCACACATTCTGTGTGATACTATTTGTGCTAAGATATAGTCGATTCTCCTTTAACCTTTGGTTTTCTTCTTCTAAAACCAGGTTAATGACTTAAAGACGTCATTGGGATTATGAAGCCAAACCGATACTACTTTTATCGTATTTGTATGATCTGATCTTGTTGTTTCTATCATACGAGTACAATTATAATAATTGGCTTGAGATTTCTATCTCTGATAGGCAAGATATAAAAGTAATCATAAACATCTTCGTCTCATTGTTTGTGATTCCATAATATCTTTTTTTCGCTGCGTCGATTAAAACTATTGTGAGGTGATTGATAAAACTGAGTTATTATTTAGGAATATAAGTCTGGTTTTATTGATTGGTTCCTGTTCACCTTGATTTATCAAAAGATGGATCAAAACTCATAGGTTTATTCATGGGAGACAAATTTATCTATCTTGTAGACTTTTCTGTGAGACATATTTTTTTATTAAATTCTTAGACTTTGGGTCGTAACAACTCTTAGTTGTGGGTGAGATCAAATAAGGGAATCAAGTGTGCATTATCCTGCTGGGATCAGATGCGTAGGAGCATAACTGTACCTTGGATCAGTATGAGATTGGTTGGGGTTCAACTACAGTCCAGATCGAAGTTAATTTGGAGTATGATAGTGTCTGTAGAGGCTTAATACATTGTATGTTTAATCTAGACTAGGTCCCGGGGTTTTTCTGCATTTGCGGTTTCCTCGTTAATAAAATTCTGGTGTCTGTGTTATTTATTTTTTGCATTATATTTTGTTATATAATTGAAATAATACAGGTTATGCGTTTTTCAATCAATTAGAATATCCGACCTTATTGGTTGTTGATTTTAATTGATTGACACTTGGATATTGGTCTTTGGTACCATCCAAGTTATCTCTCTTTGATTAAGACTCGCATATTGTATTTGCTTGAGTAAATCAAATTGAGAGATTGAGATAATAACTCCTTAAGATATTTTCTATTGATTGAGTCTAGTCGATTCTCTAGAAAGTAACTCGGAGTTGTCCATACAGATTGCTAATAGAAATATTGGGTGTGGTTGTTAGACCCCCGCTTTTTCAATTGGTATCAGAGCAGGCGAACACATTAAAACCTGATAAGTTTGTGTTTGTTAGGTCCTTAAAAATTGTCCCATGGGAAATTTCTTTGGAAAACTTGCTCTTGGCATCTGTAATGCACGCCAGAATTTCTTAAAGATTGATCAAGAATTATTATGGTCAAAACCGCTGGTTTCTCATGATAATCCCGTGTCATCTGAAAAGGAACTTTTAGATGATATGTATCAATCTAAAGAAAAAAATTAAAAAGAAGGAGAAGTTGAAGAAACGTTCATGGCGTTCAAGGATATGGAACCTCACTAGATTAACTATCGATATCTATGAGGAGCACTATCATAATGGATCATTTGATAAATATATATTTAGAGCATTCGAAGATGTTTTTAGATCCTTAGAAAAACTTTATTATGTTAAGTCTAAAAATCACTTCGAAAAGGGTTCTGTACATATTAAATCCTTGAATAATATTGTACAACCTAGGAATCGAATTTTATTTCCTTCTAAGCATATCAAACAAAGGATATGAAGCTCAAAGTCCCCTGATTACCATCATTATGGTGATTACATCACAGGGACTATTCACACAGATCAACCGAAAATGTTGCATGAGAATTTCTCTTCACATTATGCCTCTTGGTAACAAGTTTGGCACTACCCCATGTGTACATATCTTGATATGGGGCAATAAATGGTTGAATTGTGTAATGTTCTCAAAAAAAGCTTTCTTCTGCATCCATAGTCTCTCATCTCACAAGGTGTGTTGTCACAGGATGCATAACTTTGATATGCTAACATCTAAGAAAATCCCTCTTCATTGTTTGTTTGCGATTCACGAACGGGTCCAAGCCCAGTTTTGGTCTTGTAAAGAGGAAGTTTGCATACTCCCTTCTTCTTCATTAACCGTCTGCATACGTGAACCTTTAGGTTTTTGTGTGGTGCCTCCATTAAAGATTATTTGGTGAATTTAAGAAAAAGGGTGTTCAAGATCACTTTAAGTAAGTAAATTACTCTTGTTCCTTTCAATTTCTTAGACCTCATGATGAATTCTAAGGGCTCATAAAGGAATTTTGAAAATTCAAATACCTCTAGTATGGATCTTCCTTATGACCAATATTCCCTTAGAATTAGGTTTGTGGATGATTCATGTGCTAGAATTTTCAAGAAAATTTTATCTAAAGGTTTTATTTTAGAAAATAAATTGGATATTTCTAGTGGACATGATGAGGATTTAACTTGCTTTAAAAAATTCAATCTTGGAAATATCTTTGATGGTCTTGGTCAAGGTTTTGATTCTCTCACAAGAATTTTCTATGCCAACATTCATGATGTTGATCTTAATAATATGGAATTAAAATCCATGGTAAATAGAAAAAGGTTTCTTATTGATAGAGAGTTAATTTCGAAGATTACAAACATACCGTTGGGAAACGTGCATCTCCCTAGACCAAGTGATGAACGTCCTTCATGTGATGGTATCTCTATTGGGGTTTTTGGAAAGAAGGTATCTTGGAATCAAGGGAAGTTTCCTACTAATGATCTTAGTATTGCGTTAATGGCATTTGGAAAATTTAGTAGCCCCAATCTTTGTCCCTCCACAATTGAGAATTCTTGGTGGAGTCATGAGTTTGCAGAGTTGGTCTATTTTCTTGAATTGGGTGCTCGAAGTCTCAATATTTGTGGATTCATTATCTCTCAAATGATCTCAATGACATCTCACATCAAGATGTTATTCTAACCTTGCTTGATTAGTCAAATCTTCCGTGACTGTGGTATTGATTCAATTGGAAACTCACTTGGGGTTCATCCTTGTACTTTCAGACGCATAGGAAGAATGTATGCAAAAGAAAAAAATATGTTGCACTTAATAATTGTGACCCTTCCACCTTGTGCCTCCTTCAAAAAATTCACAAGGGTATGTGTAAAGTCAATTCAAGGGTGAAGTGTGTGCAAGAATAATTGTCATTGGTTGCAACTAAGTTTCCCGAGATCAAGGAAGAGTTGAATACTAATCAAGCATCTTGGAATGTTTCCGATGATGAGTGTTGTTAGAGCATTGCTCGGTCGAACTCGGATGCATTGCTATCTCAAGCATGTTTGTCAATGTTAGTGATCAAAACTATAAAGTCTTGATTTCTAGTCTACTATAGCTAAGGTCTCGGACTAGGATAGAAAGTTTAGTAGATCTCAAGAACTCCATGGCGATTATCATACAAGACGAAGGACTACTCAAGGAACCAGTGGATCTTCATCTACTAAAAGGTATATGGAGACTTGAACTTATCTATCACTCCAAAGTATATCTACTCTATCTCATATCTTGAGACAAAATTTGTATTAATATATAGACTAAGATTATACACATATGATATTTTGAGCTGAGTATATCTTGCTTATTTATTTATCGAAATATGTGTTGGTAAAGCTTTCGCTTTATCCAAGTTCATCTTTACCTAGTGACGAAAGTCATGTTGTGTTTCAATTATTTTGGAAATCGCTCTGACGAGAAATAGTTTGTGAATAACAACTATATAACATCCTCTGGGAATGTTTCAATGATTGAAATGAGAGTTTAGAAAATATAACCATTGGAGGATATAAACATTGTTGTGGTAACATATATATGTATAAGTCCTTATTGCTTGAACCGAAGTTTGCGAACTTTGTTGATCAAGTGAAACCGGATTAGTATGCAAACTCAGTCTGCGAACTTAGTGTGCAAACTCAGTCCGCGAACTGGAGGAAGTTCTTGTCCGAGAATTTCTGCTGGAGTTTGTGAGCTCCGTCTGGAAACTTAAGTCCGCGAACCCAGTCCGCGAACTTGAGTAGGTTATGTCTAAAAACGATGTTTGTGAACTTATCTTAATAAACTAAGGAATGCTATTGGAAACCGTGGCTTTATAGTTCATGAATCGATTCGAGTGAATCATATCATTTTTTCTTCAATTGTGTCTTATGTAGTACATGAGATCTCTTAGCAATTGAACAACTCTCTAACTAGTTCATTTGAGTCATTTGGACAAGTTATGGTGAAGAAGAATATGGTTGATATGGAAGTTATCATTTGGCTAACCATTTGGTTAACTAGTGTTGAACCAACTAATGTACAAGTTTGGTTACGGTTACACAAAACCAAAATCGTCAAATACATGTGTGTATAACAAGTTATGTTTTCGATCTAACGGTTGATAAATATTAGCTTGTATCTAATCAGGTTTTCATCTAACGGTGAATATTGAATGCTTTGTTACTAAGCTAACATTGATTGTGTAGTTGCAGGAAATCCCACAACACACCCCATAATATCTTGATAACAATTTCTAGATCTACATATAAAAATGGTAATAAAAATACTAAAATTATAAACAGACACCAAGATTTTTACATGGTTCGATCAATTTGATCTACATCCATGATTCTTCACTATGATTGTTTAAATTTACATTTGATTTACATTCATAATCTCCATTAATGAGTAGAGTTCTAGATCTAATTTTTGGGGAAGAAGATGATAAAGAAAATACATTCTCTTTCTAAAAATATCTCTCTCTGAGAAATATCTCTCTGTCTAACTAAATTGTCCTCCATTTCTCTCTTTTGCTCTTCTATTTATATAGGTGCTTACATAGTGGATGACAGCCCACATACAACTCATACTTCCTCTATTTTAGGATCCCTTTCTATACTCTCGCAAGATCTCTCCATAATTTCGCAGGCTCTCTCTCTTGCTACATTCTCTCGAGCTCCCGCTACATTCTCTCGAGCTCCCGCTACATTCTCTCGATCATTCTCTCAAGCATTCTCTCGAGCATTCTATCGAGCTCCCGCCTTATTCTCACGAGATCCCTCCTTATTCTCTCGAGCTTTCTCTATAACAACCATAAAATCTTCACATTTTTCTCGTGTTTTTTACTGTCATTGTCCGTTACATCATTCTTTGAATCATTCTGTGACGCTCGCAGTGTGTTGTTGAAGAAACTCGCATAAATGTTGTTATAAATTTCGGAAGAGTATTGTTGTGGCGATATTCTGATCCTACAGATTGCAAACCCTGATTTGAAAGACTATATAAGGGAGAACTCTAGTAACTGGGAAACCTAACCCCCACACATTCTGTGTGATACTAGTTGTGCTAACCTAGAGTCGATTCTCCTTTAACCTTTGGTTTTATTTTTCTAAAACCAGGTTAACGACTTAAAGACTTCATTGGGATTATGAAGCCAGACCGATACTACTTTTCTTGTAGTTATGTGATCTGATCTTGTTGTTTCTATCGTACGAGTACAATTGTAATAATTGTTTTGAGATTTATATCTCCGATAGGCAAGATATAAAAGTAATCACAAACATCTTCGTCTCATCGTTTGTGATTCCACAATATCTTTTTTCGCTGCATCGATTAAGACTATTGTGAGGTGATTGATAAAACTGAGCTGTTCTTCGGGAATATAAGTCTGGTTTTATTGATTGGTTCATGTTCACCTTGATTTATCAAAATACGGAACAAAACTCATAGGTTTATTCGTGGGAGACGAATTTATCTATCTTGTAGACTTTTCTGTGTGAGACAGATTTATTTATTAAAGTCTTCGACTTTGGGTCGTAGCTACTCTTGGTTGTGGGTGAGATTAGCTAAGGGAATCAAGTGCGCAGTATCATGCTGGGATTAGAGGCGTAGGAGCATAAATGTACCTTGGATCAGTGTGAGATTGGTTGATGCACTAGTGGAAAATCAAAAAAATAAGTCTGCCAGAAAAAGACTTAATATCACTAAAAACGACTGCTTTGGGGAGCCCTAGAATTGTAGTCTTATTTCTCAAAACAACTACTTACGAGATTCTTTTTTTAATTGTTTAAATTACGACTAACTTCAATAGACTCTTTATAAGTGCTAACATAAACAGACGTTTCATTATATTCAATATTTAAAACTATAAAAGCTAATCTTGGATCATTCTATCCTCAATCACGTCTAACTGGGTATATCTGATCATTTTAGGTCTGATTCATCTCAATCCACGTTTTCTGATCAAGATTAGAAACTCATTAAATTCAAATTAAAAACATTTCATACACTAATAAAAACATTCACCATTCATTTCTGACTGGATTTCATAACTAAAAATCCAATTACAATTGAATTAAAAATGACTTTAAAACTAAACTAATAATGACTTCATAACTTGAATTAATCTTATATCAACATAAAAAAAAATCAGTTCCATCTACCTAAAAATCAATCGATTAGATGCGTAGGAGCATAAATGTAAAAGAACCCGGAGAATAAAATCAAAAGGTGAGCTTATCCGATTAAAATTCAACCATATTTCATATTTACCAACTCTCTCAAGCCACCGACCTTGATCAGTGTGAGATTGGTTGATGTTCAACTACATTTCAAATTCTTCTTTGCAAATTGATAAATATTCACCTGAGATTAATTCGGAGTAGGCTAGGGTCTTTCTCAACCTAAAAATAAAAATAAAACATCGATTAGCGGCTTAATACAATGTATGTTTAATCTGGACTAGTTCCCTTGATGATTTCAGTTTTTTTTTTACATGGTTTTTGATTTTCAGGTAGGTTTTCGATTTCGCATTTGCGGTTCCTCGTTAAAAATTTAAATGAAAGAAGATAACTCGAGTTAGAGAGAGAGGCGAAGATTGTTTAGAGAGAGATGTAGGAGATATAAAATGAAGGAAGATAGAATTCTTGGAAATGTGTCTCGTCTTATTTTTTTTTCCGCATTATATTTTTATAAAATTGAAATTGTAGCACCCCCTAAGCTAGAAGCTGACTAAACCAAGAATTTAACTAATAAAGAGGCACTAACGAATCTAAATTTAACACTTAAACTTTCAATTAAGAAATCTGCTACAAAAACTTAACCCAAAGCTAACCCCGCTCAGAAATATATATACAAGAACTCCTCTCCAATGATACATATAAAATAATCATTTGGTTTACAAATAGAATTTACTACCAAATAAACATATCACAATATAAACAAATAACGAAGTTAACTTCTCGAGTTTTCTCTGCGCAACTCTGCTCTGTCACTGAAACTGAAATGGGGAATAATTAACATTTAACTTCTAAGTAATCATATGCAGATTTGGAAAACATATTTGGAAAACATTACATGTTTTCCCAAACATTATAAGACAACAAAACCACTGAAATAAACAATCATGTATATGGACCTAAACTCCTCCTTTAGTTTCTGCGGTGACATTTACACACCTTATAATTTCTGCGGTGACATTTACACACCTTACTGAAATCGTAAAGTAATCTGTGGGTGAAATATAGACCCGTAATATTGATGACAATTCCACACCGATTATTAATATTGCGGTGTATCGCCCTAGCCATAAGAATATGAAGGAGCGTATCCAATATACCATAGATGGAAATTCTCATTTCCAAAAGACAATCATAAAGATAAAAAAAGCATGAAATATGCGAATAGACAATGCAATTAAGAAATAGACAATGCATGAATTTATAAAACAAAGACTTTCATAAAAGAAATAACAATGATTACAAAACTGTTAAATGCATTCCCACACCTTTTTGATGACCAGCCACGCCTACCTCGAGATCCAAGATTCACGGTCCATTCTTTGAATCGATCGTTGTTAATAGAATCTAACTGATAATCACACAAGCATTCTTAAGAGTTTAGCCAAAAGGCTCACACAAGAATCATACAATTCTATCTAATGGTTCTAAGCCCATTATGGTATCTTATTCTCTATCTTTAATATAACTAAGAGTTTACTAATCCAATTAGATTGGTTCTATAGTCTGTATCTAAGTCTTAAGAATCTCTACAACTTTGTAAAAGAAATCAAAGGCTAATCCAGACCACAAGAGGTCCAAAAGTATAATTAAGAAAACTGGCCTAAAGCCCAAGTCCACTACTCCAGCTTATGAATCTAAGGCCCATGTTCTCTAAACAGGCCCAATAACACAAAGCCTAACCCAACTGGGTCAATCTAACGGTCAATGACGGTCAAAGGATCAACTAATAGTCCACGTCCAGTCAAGGTCAAGTCAAATGGTCAATGGTCAACGAGTCAAGGTCGGGTCAAAGTCCAGGTCAGCGAGTCAAGACTAGTGACTCAGTGGGTCAAATCCGATTCAACCCGATCCGACTCAGTCAGATAACTGAGTCAGGGATAATCTAAGTCAGTCAGGAATCTGACTCGGTAGAAAACCTAATGTCTGAGCTACAACACAGATCACAGATTTCTAATACACCATTCTACAATTCTATTGAATAGAACTCTACCAACATGTTTCTATAAAAATGTAAAACACACATTCCATTTAAGAAAGCAACTTTACAAATCAAATTCTAATATAATCCAGCTTACCTGCAATTGCAGTAGTTGCAAGCTTCCAATATAGACTCAACTCTGCACATTCATACTTCCTTTACCTCTCTACAACTGACAGTTTCATTTATTTCCTATAATATTTGTAACTCCACTAACCTAACTAATTACAACTATAACTCAACTTCACATGCAACAGTTCATTTCTCAATTCTAACTCAACATACCCATTTTAGTCAGTTACCACTGTAGCTCAACACCACTAGCTATACTTGCAATTCATTCACAGACCTTTAACATCATTACACAACCACTATCCCAATCATCTTCAATACCACAAGTTCAACATTATCAACACCAAGCTCTTGAACTGTAACCTATACCATCATCAGCACCAACACCAACACCTACACTTATATCTCAAGTCTCATTCCACTCCAATCATTAACACCCACAACAACATTCATCTTCTCCACCTTCTAATCCAACTAGACAGTTCATCTCAAAATAATATCAACAATTAAATAATTTCATCTCCATGCTAAACTGTGAACCTTAATTTCACAAGGGACTTATAAACTATCCTTTCACCACTCACTGATGTCCCCTGTAACTTCAACATTAAAGACAACACCAACACCAACAACTTCTACAGTTCACAAATGCCATTCTCTTGTTCAGTTAAACACAATCCACAAATCTTTGTATATCAACATACATTCATCATCCATAAATTCATAAACTTAATAACTGAAATCAATAGCTTTAGTAAGTTATTAAGAAAACAGTTACCTCAAAGCTTCTCTGATCTTGAATCAATCGAACCAAGACCACCCGTTCTCAGTTAAACCCTAACTAAAATTGGGGAAGAACAGAACACAAACCTAACTGTCTTCAATCACTAATTCAAAGTCAAGAGATCAACCAAACCCTTCTATTAAGCAAACCCATCCCGTAATTATGTCTAACTCCTCTTAATTCTTACTCAAATCGAATTCCAACCCAAATCAGGAAACCCTAGTTCTTGATTCAATCAACAAAGCAACTTCAAAGCTTTAATTAAACATCAACCCCATTTGTTCTTCATTATCAAATACTCAAATCCTCTTTCAATTAATCAATTCCTCCATAACTTCAATCTCAGAAACCCTAACTTTGATTTACAATATTTCAATATTCTCCTTCATCTCGTGCTTAATAAAACACATCATCATCACTATCTTCTATCAGCACTACCAGTTGATTTCCCTCAGTTAATTCTCACCCAAAACTCCACATCGAACAGAATAGAAGAAGAACGGAGAAAGAGCAGAGAAGAAGAAAGAAGAAACGGAAGAAAGAAGAAGAAAGAAAAGATAAGAAGATGTGCGATTTGGTTTTGGGAGATAAAACCAACGGGGAACACTAAACACACACCAACAGTGATAAGGGAAGCCCGGGTCTGTCCAGTGGCAAAAAGACTAATTTGCCCTTTATTCTAATTTGATGATTTCTTCTTCGTCCAGTATCCGAACGACACTTTCGAGTAGTCCATTCTGCGTAACTTTTCGAGATCTATCTAATGATACTAGTTTCGTATCTAACTCGTTGTTAGATTAATTTCTATTAATTAATGCCCGTGATAAACTAATCGAGTTAATATCGTCTAATTCGTCACTTGACCAGTCTAATAGCGTTGACAAGCTTGAGGGTCACTACAGAAATAATACAGGTTGTGCGTTGTTTAATCAATTAGAATATCCGAACTTATTGGTTGTTGATTTAAATTGATATACACTTGGATATTGGTCTTTGGTACCATCCAAGTTATCTCTCTTTGATTAAGACTCACGGATTGTATTTGCTTGAGTAAATCAAATGGAGATATTGATATAATAACTCCTTGAGATATTTTCTATTGATTGAGTCTAGTTGATTCTATAGAAAGTAATCGGAGTTGTCCATACAGATTGCTAAGCGAAATCTTGGGTGTGGTTGTTAAACCCCCAATTTTTCAATTGGTATCAGAGCAGACAAACACGTTCAAGACCTTACAAGTCTGTGTTTGTAGCGATCTGACTCTATGGGCAAGAGTAATATCTTTGATAATGCAACACCAGTTCAAAGTCACTCAGGTGATACTCAAAGTCTTAAAACTTCTGAGAAAACTCCATCGCCTGTCCCTTGACTGAATCTGCATCTGATTGGGAAAAATCTCTTGATGAGAAATTGAATGACCTTTCGGATGACAGTTATTCATAAGAAGTAGCAAGTATTTATGAGGAAGTCTCTCAATATATCAAGTTGTTCGACCATGCTTTGAAAGAAAAAAGGCCAACAACTTGCCTGAGTAAGTACACTGCTCCTATTTGTCAAGAAAACAGAAAATTGAGAAAACTCTTTAAAGGATATGATTATGGGTATAAACTCCTAAAGTCTATCGTTAAGGATCGTGAAGAAGATGTTCGCACAAAAAGGTCTGAATGTGACAATTTCTCCGAAATCTTTATGTGTTGAAAGAAAGACTTGCAGATGCTGAAGCAAGATATGACTCTCAACATAAATGTTTTAATGATAAATAACTCAGTCTTTTTACTAAAGAGAAGTCATTGGAAACTGACCTTGCAGCTTCTCTTGACAGAGTAAAATCACTAGAAGAGAATCTGAGAAGATTCAATACTAGCTCTACGAAATTGACTTCTATGATTGGAGCATGTAAAGAACATCGTGATACACGCGGTCTGGGCTATAAAGGGATAGATGCTCCAAAAACTAGTAAGATCAATTTCGTTAAAGCTGTTGATAACTCTTCATGTGAAAAAAAGTTTATTTTCTACAACATGCCTAAGGACGAAGGGACTCCTCCCAAATTTACCCACATGAGAACAATTAAGAATAATTCCTTTAACTGCTATTACTGCGGAAATAAAGGACATTCTAAGCGAAAATGTCGTTTTCGTTTAAGAAATAAAATACATCACAATATTCTTGTATGGGTATCTAAGGAAGTGGTTAAACCTATTTCTCATGTTTTTGGAATAAAAGGCACATTCAAGAATCAAGAAAACTACCTTGACAAGTCATTTATTATTCATGATTTTGAAACAAAAAATGTATATCAAGGTAGAAGGAGGAACAACAAATGGGTAACTGATAACCCTGAAAGGAAAAGAAGGCATAGGAGAAATAAAAAGAGATCAAGTTTTTTGTCTTCTCCTGTATAAGGGTGTGAATCCCAGAATTATATCCCAGATTTCCCGCACATAAACAATCGAGTCTCAGAACTTAAGACAAGTATAAACATACTTAGACGGGGCATTTCCAAAACATGGAAAGCGGTTAACTCGGGTCAAAAAGATTCTATTGAATTTTTAAGCACAATGGAGAGAAACAACAAAGATATGAACAAGGAGGAGAAGACGATCGAGTTTCATGAAGACCCCATTTTCATAATCTGTCATCAAGCTATTGATCATGAAAACAACCTACCAGTTCAGATGTCTTCACAATTGGTAGGAAATCTTCTTCGAGATTTTGAAGTCGTACGTGAACAACTCGTAATAACAACAAGGAATCTTGAGTTTCTAAAGAACGGACTGAAGAAAGCATCTGATGAACTTACTCTTGTTCGATATTTAGTTGCAAACCGTATTTAGTTTGCCTAGTAAATCTTCTATTTTTTATCTTTTGTTTAGAAGAATAACTAGTGTTTTGGAATAGCCATTATTGTGATTACACATAGCTATGTCCAAAGTTTTCATCTTCTTGTTTTTAGAGTTATTATGTTAAATTCTAAACTTGTTTGGAAGATGATGGTTGCAGTATTAATCTTTTGATTTTATATATTGCAATATTTTGATGGGATATGTGTGTTTATGTCCGTGAACTTAATTTTCCCATATTTTGTCAAAAGTAAAGTCGTTCGTGAATTGGTATGCAAATATTGATAAAAGAATGAATAGACTTTTGGCAAGACACAAAAGTTAAGCCTATATTGTCAATTATTGATGTAAGATAGGTTAAAATCTTTTGTGATTCAAGGATTATGTCTATTGTGTGTCATTATATAAATGGTGATGGAAACATAGAATGAATCCTTATGTATTCTGCAGTAATTGATCTTCCCTGATCCATTTTTTGTGTATTACTGTGAGACTCCATATTGTGTATTATGTTGAGCACTAGACAACCAAGTTGATTATTTTTGTGATTAGCTTAGATGTGTTCCGTAAGGTACTTTACGTACAGTAAATTGAACTAAATCTATCATCTTGTGTGATTATTTAGTTATGACACCATAAGTTTTTCTCATGTTGATCATGATTGACTGGGTTGGTTATTTTTATGATTAACTTAGTCATCGCTCCATAGATTTTCTTATGTGAGTATAAACGATTGAATTGATTACTTTTGTGATTAGCTTAATTATGTATTTCGGTTAGATTAATTATGAGTTCTCTTGTGAATAATCTAATCGAGTTATTAAGTCTCCATAAGTTTACTTGTGTTGAGCATATTTAGTCAAATTAATCTTGGTTCGCTTTGGTTAAATATGATTGAATATTTCTTGTTGGATTCCAAATTCATACTTGTATGTGATTTGTTGAGTCTAAAGAAATCCTTCTTTTCTTTTGAAATTAAGGTCGCTCTTGTTGTTCCCTTGGGAGTGACATTTTATGGGGGAGAGTTCTTTTGAACTTGTGCTTAATTGCTAAATCTTTATGGGGAGTGCATCTGTGGAATATTATATGGGTTACCATGTATCTTTATAAACTCCTTGATAAATGCATTTAGCTTCGGATTTATGATTGCATCAAAACAAGATGATATACATTTACCTTTGGTCATGAAATATCTCTTATGGAAATTTCATTAGGATCCCGTTCTTTTACCTTTGCCAATTTTATTGACAAATGGGGGGGGGGGAATTAATATGTAGTTCTTACTAAAAATACATATGGTTTTCGGATCATTATGTAATGGGGAGTGGTTTCCATGTGAGATGGAGTATTAACTAAGGGGGAGTGAAGTATCACCATAGTATTGTTGTTAAAGTTGTGATGCAATTGAACTCTGACGATGTGTAATAATACTATGACACAGTATAACAATGATTGAGAATTCTTGTTTTCTCATTGTTATAGCTACGGATTTTCAACAACGATGATGCTAAACTTACAACCTTTGGGATCATTGGACTACTTGGAAGTGATGAAGATTTCGAGTATTGCTGAAGATTAGACATGTGGAATAGAAGCTACAAAGTTTAATTATATATTTTTTGCATTCTATATGTATTAATATTTTTTCCACTAAAATTGACAAAGGGGGAGATTGTTAGATCATTGCTCGGTCGAACTCGCATGTGTTGCTATCTCAAGCATGTTTGTCAATGTTAGTGATCAAAACTATAAAGTCTTGATTTCTAGTCTAATATAGCTAAGGTCTCGGACTAGGATAAAAAGTTTAGTTGATCTCAAGAATTCCATGGAGATCATCATACAAGACGAAGGACTACTCAAGGAACCAGTGGATCTTCATCGACTAAAAGGTATGTGGAGACTTGAACTTATCTATCACTCAAAAGTCTATCTACTCTATCTCCTATCTTGAGACAAAAGTCGTATTACTATATAGACTAAGATTATACACATATGATATTTCGAGATGAGTATATCTCGCTTATCTATTTATCGAAATATGTGTTGGTAAAGCTTTCGCTTTAGCCAAGTTCATCTTTACCTAGTGACGAGAGTCATGTTATGTTTCAATCATTTTGGAAATCGCTCCGATGAAAAATAGTTTGTGAATAACAACTATATAACGCCCTCTGTGAATATTTCAATGATTGAAATGAGAGTTTAGACAATATAACCTTTGGAGGATATAAACTTTATATTAGTAACACATATATGTATAATTCCTTATTGCTTGAACCGAAGTTTGCGAACTTTGTTGATCAAGTGACACCGGAGTAGTATGCAAACTCAGTCTGCGAGCCCAGTCCGCGAACTGGTGGAAGTTCTTGTCCGAGAATTTCTGCTAGAGTTTGTGAACTTCATCTGGAAACTTAAGTCCGCGAACCTAGTCCACGAACTTTGTGAACTTATCTTAATAAACTAAGGAATGCTATTGCAAACCGTGGCTTTATAGTTCATGAATCGATTCGAGTGAATCACATCGTTTTTGCTTCAATTGTGTCTTGTGTAGTACATGAGATATCATAGCAATTGAAAAACTCTCTAACTAGTCCATTTGAGTCATTTGGACTAGTTATGGTGAAGAAGAAATTGGTTAATATGAAAGTTATCATTTGGCTAACCATTTGGTTAACTAGTGTTGAACCAACTAATGTACAAGTTTGGGTACGGTTACACAAACCCAAAATCGTCAAGTACATGTGTGTATAACAAGCTATGTTTTCGATCTAATGGTTGATAAATATTAGCTTGTATCTAATCAGGTTTTCATCTAGCGGTGAATATTGAATGCTTTGTTACTAGGCTAACATTGATTGCAAACCCTGATTTGAAAGACTATATAAGGGAGAACTCTAGAAACTGGGAAACCTATTCCCAACACATTCTGTGTGATACTAGATGTGCTAACCTAGAGTCGATTCTCCTTTAACCTTTGATTTTCTTCTTCTAAAACCAGGTTAACGACTTAAAGACTTCATTGGGATTGTGAAGCCAGATCGATACTACTTTTCATGTATTTATGCGATCTGATCTTGTTATTTCTATCGTATGAGTACAATTGTAATAATTGGCTTGAGATTTTTGTGCCCGATAGGCAAGATATAAAAGTAATCACAAACATCTTCGTCTCATCGTTTGTGATTCCACAATATCTTTTTTCGCTGCATCGATTAAGACTATTGTGAGGTGATTGATAAAACTGAGTTGTTCTTCGGGAATATAAGTCTGGTTTTATTGATTGGTTCCTGTTCACCTTGAATTATCAAAAGACGGAACAAAACTCATATGTTTATTAGTAGGAGAAGAATTTATCTATCTTGTAGACTTTTCAGTGTGAGACGGATTTATTTATTAAAGTCTTCGACTTTGGGTCGTAGCAACTCTTGGTTGTGGGTGAGATCAGCTAAGGGAATCAAGTACGCAGTATCCTGCTGGGATCAGAGTCGTAGGAGCATAATTGAAAAAGAGGGGGTCTAACAACCTCACCCAATATTTTGATTAGCAATCTGTATGGACAACTCCGAGTTGTTTTCTAGAGAATGAACTAGACTCAATCAATATAAAATATCTCAAGGAGTTATTATCTCAATCTCTCAATTTTATTTACTCAACCAAATGTGATTCGCGAGTCTAATCAAAGAGAGATAACTTGGATAGTACCAAAGACCAATATCCAAGTGTCAATCGATTTAAATCAACAACCAATAAGTCGGATATTCTAATCGATTGAACAACGCACAACCTATATTATTTCAATTATATAAAAATATAATGCGGAAAAAAAATAACACAGACACCAGAATTTTTTAACGAGGAAACCGCAAATGCAGAAAAACCCGGGACCTAGTCCAGATTAAACATACACTATATTAAGCCGCTACAGACACTAGCCCACTCCAAATTAACTTCGGTCTGGACTTTAGTTGAGCCCCAATCAATCTCACACTGATCCACGGTACAGTTATGCTCCTACGCCTCTGATCCCAGCATGATACTGCATACTTGATTCCATTAGCTAATCTCACCCACAACCAAGAGTTTCTATGACCCAAAGTCGAAGACTTTAGCAAACAAATATGTCTCACACAGAAAAGTCTACAAGATAGATAAATTCGTCTCCCATGAATAAACCTATGAGTTTTGTTCCGTCTTTTGATAAATCAAGGTGAACAGGAACCAATCAATAAAACCAGACTTATACTCCCGAAGAACAGCTCAGTTTTATCAATCACCTCACAATAGTCTTAATCGACGCAGCGAAAAAAGATATTGTGGAATCTCAAACAATGAGATGAAGATGTTTGTGATTACTTTTATATATTTCCTATAGGAGATAGAAATATCAAGCCAATTATTACAATTGTACGTGTACAATAGAAATAGCAAGATCAGATCACACAACTACAAGAAAAGTAGTATCGGTCTGGCTTCACAATCCCAACGAAGTCTTTAAGTCGTTAACCTGGTTTTAGAAGAAAAAAACCAAAGGTTAAAGGAGAATCGCCTCTATATTAGCAAACTAATATCACACAGAATGTGTCGGGAGTAGGTTTCCCAGTTGCCAGAGTTCTCCCTTATATAGTCTTTCTAATCAGGATTTGCAATCAATGTTAGATTAGTAACAAAGCATTCAATATTCACCGTTAGATGAAAACCTGATTAGATACAAGCTAATATCTCTCAACTGTTAGATCTAAAACTTAGCTTTCCATACACACATGTAATTGATGATTTTGGGTTTGTGTAACCGTACCCAAACGTGTACAATAGTTGGTTCAAGATTAGTCAACCAAATGGTTAGCCAAATGATAACTTTTATATAAACCATATTCTTATTCACCATAACTAGTCAAAATGAGTCAAATGAACTAGTTAGAGAGTTGTTCAATTGCTATGAGATCTTATGTACTATACAAGACATAATTGAAGCAAAAATGATGTGATTTACTCGAATCGATTCTTGAACTATAAAGTTACGGTTTGCAATAACATTCCTTAGATAATTTAAATAAGTTCACGAACATCGTTTTTAGACTTAACCACTCAAGTTCGCGAACTAGGTTCGCGGACTTAAGTAACCGGTTGGAGTTCACAAACTCCAGCAGAAATTTTCGGGTTCGATAACTTTTGTCAGTTCGCGGACTGAAACCAATCTTCAACTCCAACAGAAATTTTCGGGTTCGAGAACTACGCTCGTTCGTGGACTGAGTTCGCGGACTGGATTGACTGCTCAAGTTCCGGTTTTCACTTGATCAACAAAGTTCGCAAACTTCGGTTCAAGTGAATAAGGACTTATACATATATGTGTTACCACAATAATGCTTATATCCCCCATTGTTTATATTGCTTAAACTCTCATTTCAATCATTGAAACATTCTCAGAGGACGTCATATAGTTGTTATTCACGAACTAGTTTTCGTCAGAGCAATTTCCAAAGTGATTGAAACATAACATGACTTTCGTCACTAGGCAAAGATGAGCTCGGCTAAAGCAAAAGATTTACCATTACACATTTCGAGAAATAGATAAGCGAGATATACTCAGCTCGAAATGTCACATGTGTATATCTTTAGTCTATATAGTAAAATGACTTTTGTCTCAAGATAGGAGATAGAGTAGATAGAATTTTGAGTGATAGATAAGTTCAAGTCTCCACATACCTTTTAGTCTATGAAGATCCACCGGTTCCTTGAGTAGTCCTTCATCTTGTATGATGATTGCCATGGATTTATTGAGCTCAACTACACTTTATATCCTAGTCCGAGACCTTAGCTATAGTAGACTATAAATCAAGACTTTATAGTTTTGATTACTAACATTGACAAACGTACTTGATATAGCAACGCATGCGAGTTCGACCGAGCAGTGATCTAACAGAATGCTCGATACGTGTCTCGTACTTGAGGTATTTAATGCATGTGGTTGGAGCAGGGTGCATTCACGAGATAGATTCCCCCTGCAGCTGTCACCTCCTCGTCAGTCTCGCCTATCTCCACCGCCCATTTTGAATCTACCTTGGGATGGGATAAAGTGAATTTTGGGTCTTCTATGATGCTTCTCGGGCCGTCGTTTAATTAGGTAGTCCCAGGTCATGGTACCGTTGGATTTTACTGATGACGCACACGTGGCGAAGGATGATGATACAAATCCTTTGATGAGAGACATGTGTAGTCTTTTCTTCATAGATATTTATGTGTATACACTACCTAAACTTTCATCTCCAATGCTAAGGTTTTATTATGCTAAAACTTGGAATACTATTGTTTCCTAATTAAGAAAAGAAAATTTTGGAATAAAAAATGATGATGTGTCTTTAGACCTAGGGTCATATAGAAGGTGTAGATATGACTTTTTGGTTTACCCTTTCCTATGAGATGGCATACATGTCATCATCTTTAATTAGCCTCCACCTTAGCATTGGAGATGAACTTTTGGTAAAAAAAATGTGTTAAATCATATCTGTCATGCCTTTTTATGACCTCCACCTCTAGCATTGGAGATGCTCTAAGTATATCCAGAGGTTATCCTATGTGGATGTCTTATTAGCACCTTTTGGTTGTGGGTCATTTACTTCATGACAAAAAAAGATAAAAATAAGATTGTCTACCTAAATTTCATTTTCAATCCCCAAGGTCTCATCTAACCGTTTTTTGTCTAAATTTAGAGACAAAAGATCACGTGGACTTAAGACCCATGGTCGTGAAGAAATTTTGTTTTACCCTTCTTTACCCCCACTTAGCCATGAAATATTTATTTATAACCTCCACCCTTGCATTGGAGATGAAAATTTGGAGGACAAGGTCTTAAATCCTAGGTGTCATGCAATTTTAAGACCTTGACCCCTTGCATTGGAGATGCTCTAACGGATGTTAGATTTTTAAAATTTGATCCGGAATCAGTTCAATATTATAATTACCAATTGGATTGAATAATGAATCTGAGTCTATGTGTCATGAGACTTTCTATAGGGAGGAAGAAACATCTTATGGGATGAACCTTTTTTTAGGATTAATTGGTCTGGCCTATTGGATAGACTTTTTTTTTTCCTGCCATAAGGTATTTTCTTTCACCGTATAACAAAATTCATGTCATATGCATAGGCTGTCAGGAGTTCAAATTCGTGCACCCTGGTTTCCAGAGGTCATATGCATAGGCCGGTAGGAGTTCAAATTTGTACACCTCTCTAAAACCGGGGTGCATATTCTGGCCTTCACTATTGGATATATATTCGACAGAAAATCAGTTTTGATATTTACTATATATTAAGAGTGTAGGAGCAGAATATCCACAAGGCTAGGTGGCAACATCTTAAGCTATGATGTACCTAAAGATGAAGAGGCGAGAAGCACATAATAGAGGCTGGCTGGCGCGAGAATTAAGGAGCCACATGGATCGGACATGATCACTCTACATCTTTCGGACAAGACTGGACCCCAGGCCTCTGATAAAGATGACAAACAAGACGTATTGGGTCAAACGAGGACCGGTAGTCAAAGGGATAAGAAGACACATGTCATATCGGCCAATCGCAAGGGCGATAGGATTGGAAGGGTGACATCGCACCCAGAGAACACCCGAAAGGATCGGCTCGGATGAGAGACTGCTAAGGAACCAAAGCACATCGGCCATAATCGCAGAAGAAGGGACGACGCGAGCGGGCCCAACAACAGGACTCCAAATTAGATATATTGTGACCAACACCATAGTTAAGTTGTATGTAACCACCCCTATAAATAGAAGAACTTGTATCCAAGAAAAGGAGGGTTGCAATTTTGGAGAGAGACTTGAAATCACACGAGAGAGAAAGAGAGTTGGAACTAGTTCATGTGAGAAGAGAGCTCAACTTAGAGAGAAACACCATTGTAACACCTTGAAGTAATAAGATTCATCCTTTCACCCCGTGGATGTAGGTAATCATACCGAACCACGTAAATCTTTGTGTTTTTTATTTAGCTCTTACTTTCATTTGCATGAGTAGAAGATTTATATCCTTTGGATGTAGTTTGTAGTAAAATGCATATACATTCTGGCGCCGACTAAGGGGACCCGACTAAGATCTCTAGATACCTTGCCTAAAGTACCTTCAGAGACTATCAAAATCTCCTAAATACACGTCTAAGTGTTATAGTGAAAGCTAAGATGAACTATGTTGGTCGAAACCGCCTATTTACTGTTGTTTTGAGTCGTTTAGTGTACATGAAAAGTTGAAGTAGTAGCTTCATCTTTACAAGATATAGAAGAGTTGTTGTTTATTCGCCCAAAAACGGTTTGATCGGCAGAATCTCTCCATAAGCTCACCGGCGATCAACAACACAGGTTAGGGAGCTAGGTTGAGGATCTTCTGATAGGATGACTATTTGTTCTCGAGGGTTGAGTGAATTTTAGTGGTAAATAAGTTGTTCTCTTATTGCGATACAAAGTTTGCATGCATAAGATTGTGAAAGGTTAAGTTTAAAAGAGTCATTTTCATGATAAGCTGCCGATCTTAAGCTTCCCGACATGGAAGTCGTGTCTTAGATGTTTCTTTAGTAAAAAAAGTTTGTTTACAAGTTCTTAATAAGCGTTTTTGTGTTTGTACCCTTATTTCATTGATCGACAACAAACCGCGTCGTCTGATTAGAACAAGAGGGAGGAAAATCTTGACCGGCGATGCTGTATAGTCTTCGGAAAGTTCTTTGAGAGGATCCATGGAAGACAACCATAAAGAGATGACAACAGTAGAGACTTGAGTTAACTTTTTTTTTGACTTACGTACCGTACCATTCGATCATCACATGCATGAGTTTAATGATTTGGAGCATATAGAATGAAGGACAAACTAGCTTAAATGCGGAGGTCAAGTACTGAAGGTGACGTCGTACGAATTGATAGGGATGCAACGTAAAATCTGCCACAAAGTCATCTTAGAGTCAAAATAGGGTAGATAGGCAGGACCCATATGATAATTGGAGTCGGCTTTGTATTTGCAAGCTCGGACATCGTGCTGTTTTTTGCGTCAGTATGATATTTTTCATCTTTTTTGAATGATTATTTCCAATACTAGGTCAAAGTAAGGTGTTCTTTTTATTTGCTGACGTATGTAGGGACGGACGATACTCGGCTCACCACGTGTCATGTCCGATGACTAGTACTTCAGGGATGGGAAGGACGTTGAGAAATCGTACAGTGGCTAGCAGCAGCATGCAGGTAGGGGTAACTGGGCCGAGACAAGAAGGCAGTCAACGACCACCGCCCGAGGAATCTCATTAAGCTGCACAAGGCATGCCGACTATTGATGAGGAAGTGGATCTTAGGCGAGATGATAACACCATACCCTTATACCAGGTTATTCTAACCCAGAGGAGAGTTGACCAAGTCGATGGACTTACAACTTCAGATACAGATGACGATGAAGAAGCGCTTGCGACACAATCCCAGAGAGAAAGAGCAAGACAACAAGCTGAGTACCAGGAAGCCATATGAAGAGAGCAAGAACGTCTCAGGCAGATTCAATTGGGACGAGGAGCATCTAGTAACGTCGGCCCTGCACCTGTCCATGCGACCGATCATGCAACTGGTCCGATACTACCTCCACCACCAATATCGGTACCATTACAGTCTCGGCCACAACACCCTAATGGACATTCTAGTCATGAGAGCACAGACCTGACGCTGTTGGCCATTTTAGAAAGTCAAAGAAGACAAGAAACTGCGCTAAGAGAACTCCAGCAACGAAATCTCGCCCTGGAGTTTGAGAATTAACAGTTGAGGAATCAATGAACCAGATCAAGGGGATCGTCCATCCAAGGAACGTCGAGTCATCATGGTCGATCAGGTCAATCACCACCTATGACTGGGCCGAATAACCCTAATCGGTCTAGGCAATCTCCCATACCCTCCCCAGGAGGATACATACCAACCGAGGACTCGTCTACTGATGAAGAAAGGCGATGGAGGGACGGACAATAGGAATGGGCGACAGAAGCTAAACTTAAAGAGTTGGAGGAAAAGATTAAGGAGCTATCAGGGAGTAGTGAAGAGAACAAACTGGCAAAGATTATGAGCAAGGCCGAGAAGACACCTTTCTCCCAAGAACTTGAGAAAATGCCATTTCCAACAAAGTGTACCTTACCTACATTTCCTTATAGATTCGACGGAACCGGAGACGCGGTCGAGCATCTAAAAATGTATACCATGTCATTGATCCAATGGAAGAGTAACATGGTAGTCATGTGTAAATTCTTTCTGGCCAGTTTGGAGGGCGAGGCGAGAGATTGGTTTTATTCACTTCCCCCTAGATCCATCGGCGGATATGATGCACTAGTCGAGGCCTTCTTTGAAACTTATATGCACAACAGCCGTCCCCGGCCAAGAATGAACAAGCTATTTACCCTCGCCCGGAGGTTCAGGGATCCCTTGAGAACCTTGACCGATAGGTGGAGGAAACTGTGCACTGAAATTGGAAAAGTACTAGTGGATCAAGATATCTTTGGATTCGAAAACCTTGAAAGAGATGCGAAGGATGCAAGAATATTTTATCGCCCTAGAAGAAATTCAAGCCGAATCGAGAGATAAGGGAGTGCAAGAATCTAGTGCTGAGGCTAAAATATTTATGGACTATCCAGTTGGGCATCCCGAGAAGAGATCAGACCCTCCACCAAGAGGTAGGGCGAAAAAAGAGTGGGTGTCCAAAGGGAAGATGCCGAGGCATGAAGCCCGATCATATAAACCTTTAAACGCTCCTTTGGAGGAAGTATTCAAGGAGGTCGAGAAGAGGAATGATATCAATTAACCAGCATCAAGGGGAGTCCAGTTCCAAGGAACCAAGGATCACCCAGAGTACTGTCACTACCATCAGTATAGAGGCCACTCCACTAATAATTGCCGAGAAGTAAAGGATATTGTTCAACACCTCGTTCGAGATGGGTATCTGAGACAGTTCGTCCGACATCTAGCTCAGCCGACGGCAACACCCGAAGTGCCGGTTCATCAAGTCCGCATTGATAGGTCAACTCAATTTGTGAATACCATTTCACACTCATCTATTCAAGACTACACTCTCGTCCCGGTAATCACTTCGAGGATTCACAAGAGGGATCGCGATGGCAAAGAAATATGTAGCGTAGCTAGGACCTTACCGATGGAACCTTGGATGATGCAACCTATTTATTTCTCGGCCAAGGACGTCCCAGCAAATGGGCAAGCACACAGTGATCCCTTGGTCATCACGTTATTAATTGAGGAATGGGGAGTAAGAAGGATTCTCGTGGATAGCGGAAGTTCAGTTGAGGTGCTATTCTACGACACGTTCAAGAGAATGGAGCTGTCGGATGACATCCTTGTTCCCTAAACGTATCGCATCTACGGCTTTAATGGTACGGTAACCATCCCTAAGGGTGAGGTAACTTTGAGGGTTTCATACGGTGGGGCTACCTTGACACACTAACAAATTTTTGTGTGGTCGACGTCGCCTCGCCCTATGAACCAATTATCGGACATCCATGGATCGCTGGGATTAAAGGAGTGGCATCGACATATCATCAGAGATTAAGGTTCCTGACCTACAAGGGAGTAGCTGAGGTTGTAGATGACTCCCAAGCAGCACGACAATGCATGCAGGTTGATACTGAAATTAACGAAGATCGGCGACCTCGACGAAGGCGAGAGAAGAATAAATCCCAAGAAGTTAAGACTACAGAAGAGCTGGAGGAAGCAATTTCACAAGCGGTCTTGGCATATGAAACCCAAGAGCAAGACCATTTATAGTAATTAAAGGAAATGGCTTCGTTCAGGGAATCTAAATCTAATTTCTCAATAGTCGAGCCGACTCGGGAAGTGAATTTGGGGACGATTGAGGAGCCAAAGATAGTAAGGATCGGGACATTACTCTCGGAAGAACAAGCAGGTCAACTCATGACAGTGTTAAAGGAAAACTTAGACGCATTCGCGTGGGAAGTACACGATTTAGAGGGTATTGACCCGGAGGTTTGCTGCCACCACTTGAAGATTGATCCAAGGGTCAAGCCGGTTAGACAAAAAATTAGACGAATCGCACCAGAGTTACAGGCAGCGGTCGAGGCCGAGCTAAAGAAGCTACAAGAGTCCGGAATAATCAGGAAATCCCATTACCCGCAGTGGATATCTAATATGGTCGTGGTGCCAAAGAAAAAGGGAGGAGTCAGAATATATATTGATTTTAGTGACTTGAACATGGCCTGCCCGAAGGACAGCTTCCCTCTCCCAAGCATAGACCAACTAGTAGAATCGATAGTGGAATATGAGGCGATGACACTGATGGATGGATATATGGGCTACAATCAGATATCACTGCCACTCGAGGATCAGGAGCATACTTCTTTCTTCACACCAAGGGGGCTGTATTGTTATACCAAGATGCCATTTGGACTCAGGAACGCTGGTGCTACATATCAGAGATTGGTAGGAGATATGTTCGAAGACAAGATCCATGACACCATAGAAGTTTACGTGGAAGACATGTTAGTCAAGAGTCACCGATCCAAGGATCACGTCCGATACCTTAGTGAGATTTTTCGGATAATGAGGAAACACATGATGAAGATTAATCCCTCCAAGTGCGATTTTTGGGTTACATCATGGAAATTCTTAGGATATATCATCACCCCCAGAGGGATAAAAGCAGATCCCAAGAAGGTTAGGGTTGTCTTGGAGATGCCATCTCCCGCGACAGTAAAAGATATGCATAAGCTAAATGGTTGTATAGCAACATTGGGGCGATTCGTATCATGGTCATCGGACAAATGTAAAACCTTTTATGACATTCTGAAGAAAGGAGAGAAGTTTCAATGGACGTATGCTAGCGAAGAGGCATTTCAAAATATCAAGTTACACCTAGCCAGCCTTCCGGTTCTGTAGAGGCCCGAGCCGTTAGAAATTCTTACCCTATACTTAGGGGCGACACCATATGCCATTAGTTCAGTATTGGTTAGGACGGAGGGGAATGCGGAGAAGCCGTTATATTTCATTAGCAAAACGCTAAGTCCGGCCGAGAAAAACTATACCAGAATGGAGCAGATGGTGCTGGAACTAGCTTTTGCTGCGTCTAAGCTCTGAACATATTTTCAAGCTCATCGCATACAGGTGCTCACCAAGTCACCCATCGAAGCGGTTATGGACAATGCAGGGTGATCAGGGAGAATCTCTAAATTGGGAGCCTTAATCAAACAATATGATGTGGTGTACGAAACGAGGATGGAAATCAAAGGACATGTAGTGTCCGAATTCCTAGAAGATTTCCCACTAAGAGATGAAGACGAGGTTGAAGATATACCTGGGATGATAGAAGAGCGATAAGATCTTGCCGACCTATTAACAACCAGTAGCCCCACACGGTGGGAAGTCTTCGTCGATGGGGCATCAAACAAAGAGGGGTCGGGTCTTGGATTAGTATTCACTACGCCGAAAGGAAGAAAGATAGTGCTCTCGTTCAGGATGAAATTCAAAGTAACAAACAACGTCACCGAGTACGAAGCAGTAATCCACGCCTTACGGATAATTGTAGAAATGGGGCTACAGGAGGTTCGCCTAACTAGTGATTCACAGTTGGTGATTCGACATATTACGGGAAAATATGCGACACACGACCCCGTATTGCAAAAGTATTGGGAGCTTGCCCAATTTTACATCAACCAAATACCAAGCATTAAGTTCCGCCACATTTGTAGAAAAGATAACATGCACTCGGACGCTCTATCCTACATCGCCTCACAGCTAGTAGATCCAAGCATAGAGGGCATTCGCGTTATGAGGATCCTCACTCCCTCAATCCCAGAAACACCGGACCTACAAATCGATGCGGCTATTAACACAGCCGAGAGATATAAGGATGGCGATTGGAGAAATACGATACACCAATACCTGGAAATGGGAGAGCTACCCAAGGGTCGCCCCGAAATAAATAAAATCAAAAGTAAGTCGGGCGCCTACGAGCTAAGGGAAGGGATCCTATATACAAAATCTTACTTAGGGCCACTCTTACGATGCCTAAGTAGATAAGAAGGCCACATAATCTTGCATGAATTACACTATGGGGCCGCCGGAAACCACATCTCTGGGAGAATCTTATCGGCCAAGGCAAAGACAATGGGCTATTTTTGGATGTACATGAACGAAGACGCAAAAGAAATGGCGAAAGCTTGTGAAGAATGCCAGCGATACGGCAAGAAAATCCAGGCATCAGGAGTACCTTTAAATTCTGTTATAATCCCATGGCCCTTTGCCAAGTGGGGGTAGACATTGTCGGACTATTACATGTAGGAACGGGGCAGAGGAAGTACTTGATCGTTGCCACATATTAATTTACCAAATGGGTAGAGGCAGCACCACTAAGGCACATCCGAGACAAAGATGTCTTCAAGTTTATCTAGGAACATATCGTTTGCCGCTTTGGGGTCCCAGCATCTATCGTCTCCGATAATGGAAAATAACTCCAAGGGGAAAATATTGATCTTTTGTTCAACACGTACAACATCAGGAAAAGCAAAGCTACCCCCATTTACCCTCAGAGTAATGGGCAGGCCGAGATCACTAACAAGATAATCGCCGACAACATGAAGAAGAAATTGGATGGGTAATATGGTGACTGGTGTGAGGAGTTGTACAACGTTTTATGGGCATACAGAACCACGCGGATAGAAGCTACAGGGTTCTCGCCGTTCATGCTTACTTACGGAACCGAGGCAATTCTACCGACGGAAGGAATGATCCCCACCACTAGGACAGAAGATTGGAGGTGAAACATCTCGGACGATCTAATTTTGGCAAAACTCGACGATTTGGAAGAAACAAGAGAGATGGCGCTAAAAAAAATGGAAAACTATCAAAGAAGGCTACAACGAGAGTACAACAAGCGTGTTCGCCCAAGGGAATTTCAACCAGGGCAGCAAGTGTTGAAGTTTCTGGCCGAATGGGAGCGAGACAAAAAAGGCGAAAATCTAGCACCAAAGTGGGGCGGCCCGTACATAATTATGTCTAAGGCAGGCGAGGGATCGTATCGACTATTGAGATTTGACGGAACAAAAGAGCCCAAACCTTGGAACGTCAAGTATCTGAAACTCTACCACCCCTGAAGGGAGATGCGGAGAAAAGGTGAGCATACTTGTATTCTATTTCTTTAAAACCGTGAGGGGTATGAAATAGGGCATGAGCGACTAATGGTCATTCGTACTCGGAGCAACGCCAGTGAGGAAGTGCCGAGGTGACTTACACTCGAATGGTCATTCGTACTCTGGGCAAAGCCAGTGTGGAAGTGCCGAGGTGACTTACACTCGAATGGGAATTTGTACTCGGGGTAAAGCCAGTGTGGAAGTGCCGAGGTGCCTTAGAGTCGCCTGGCTTTTCGAACTCATGGCAGTGGAAGTGTGCAAGTGCTGAGGTATCCTAAGGGTTCTGGTGGTTGGAAACCAGTTCCGCAGGTTGTTAAGACACGAGGTCTTCTCATCTAGGTGGCCTACTTACATTTGAAAGGCCGCCCTCATCGCAGGTGGCTGTGACCATTTGCCCGAGATTGGTTGGTCGATAACCGCTTGGGGAAATCAAACCTAGACTTAGGTTGACTAATACCCTTCCACTGAATCCAAGAGATAGTGATGACATACCCCAATCAGGACATGGCATTGGGACCGATGACCCTCCTTGTTGGGCGTGTTCGACAGAAAAGGTTAAAATACTAACATACGTAATCAACAATTGCAGGAATGACATAAGAAACAAGAGCTAAACCGGCAGCGTCATGCGTCAATTAAGAAAGAACGAAAAGTGTCATGAAATCATACAAAGCAAAAGTATAACAGAAATAAAAATAACATCATCGGCGACGCATCACCCCCATTTAAACAAACAAGCAGTGTATCAGAAGTAAAAAGGGGGAACTGTGTTCAAAGAGATTTACAACCCAGGACAAAAGGAAACTTAGTGGCGCATCACTACAAAAGGGGGATTCAAGCCTTGGGAGGAACAACACCGGCCCTCGTTTGCGCGATCTCGCGCCGCTTCTCCTCCACATACTCAGTAATACCCGACCGGACCTTCTCGTCTATCTCCTCTTCATGGGAGACGAGTTCATCCTTGATCTATTGGGTAAGTTGCAAATTGGCTTCCCCTACATCGGTCAACTTGGTGTCCAAATCGGCCTCGACCTGCCTCAACAGTCGGACCTCCAGATCCGATTCCCGAGAACGTTTTTGCTCGGCTACAAAATCACAACAACATGGGATTATTCATTGGATATGGCTTAGCAATTTCACAAGTACATAAAATAATATAGTCCAAAGGATGGCCTTAACACATCGCCTATAATACCTGAAAGGTTTGGTAACACTGACTGAAGCGATTATACCGACTTGGACAACTCATCCTCAGCCTTGGACAATTTCATGGTTAGCTCGTTATAGCATTGCTCATTGAATTCATTGCTGGGGCAGTACTTCTTATGTTCACTCCACTCATCCATCAAACAATTGCGCGATACTTGGAGCACTGAAAGTTGCGACCTAATCCATTCTAGTTCACCCACCAGTTTGTCAAATTCACCCACTTTGCCCAGCAGATCTCTATTAGATCGCTCCACTACATCTTTATCCCTCAAAATTCGTCGGCGATCCTCGTGAAGGTCTCGGTTCTGCAAATTGTAAGGAGTCTACCCGCTGTTCTAGCTCCGTGGCCAAGGCAGTTTTCTCAGCAGCAAGGCGTTGAGAAGAACCCAAATGAGCCCGTAAATTATCTATTTCTTCAGGGGCATACTCAAACTGTCGATATTGGTCTAATTCACCATGAAGCTCTTCAATCTCACCAGCTTGGCGATCTATTTTCCCATCCTTGTTCGCAATTCGCCGATAAAGATTCTCCACTAAATCCTTTTCGATATCCCATTTCCTCTTCATAATCCTAAACTCCGAAGAAGCATCTAAACCTATACTAGCTATCTCGGCTAGCAGAAGGATACCCGACTCAGGATACTGGCACGATAAACTCAATCAACATAAGTTAAGGTTTATAGAATTATAACATACCTTGAGCATCGGCGAGTTTAATCTCTAGCTCGCGCGCACGAATATTCTCGTTCTGCAATTGAAGCTGGAGAGATTCCACCAACTTCCTTTCCCTATGACAATTGGCGGCATCCAACCGTACCCGATTAAGGATCTAATAAAAATAAGCAAGTTAGAATGGTATGCGCCGATTAGGAAGAAATTAAGGAGTGGGGAATCACCCAGACATGCAGTCACTCACCACCGTATCGAGAGTCTGAGCTATATCTCCATAGAGGGGCACCTCACCAAGAATTTTTTCATCAGTATACACTCCAAATTCGGGGGAAGTGAGCGCTCCAAGAGAGTTCAGAATAGGGACAGAGACGGTAAATGAGGTTTCAACACCTGACGAGGACCCACTAGTGATCTGGGGCAGATAACGAAGTACTTCTAATTCAACATTAACAGCCTTTCCAAACTCGGGCGTCTTTAGGGGATCTTGTTTGTCGCCCAGTTCAGCATTAACGACCACCTCAGGACCGCCCTTCTCGCCCATCTCCTTCCCATCGCCCTTATCATCCGAGAAATCCTCGCAGAATATCTCATCTTCATCGGGAATATCGATTATTGGTTTCTGCCTCGGCGGCGGCTTAACAACATGCTTGGTTTTACTAGGATTACGCCTAAGAGATTGGGGATCAACCTCATGCACATCGGACCCGCCGGCTTCATCGTTATCATGCCTAGGACATTTCTGCACAAGGTTTCTCGTCAGAACATGTGAAGGAAAAAAACAGGGGCAAGTACATGTACTCATAACAAAATTACTGTGTTTGTTACCTTCCCTTGGTCTTCCCCAACCCTTGTGCTAGAACCCCTCTTTCTCGACGATGCGGCGACCTTGGAAGAGTTGCCCTGAGGCTTCAACGAAAACGAATAGGCAATTGGCATCAAAACTAACAAGACGTAAATTTAGGAAGGAAGAAGGAGACACATACCTTATCATCCTTATCGTTATTAACCACCCAGAAAGGGTAGGGCTCGGCGGGAAACGGAGTCGATGAGAAGCTACCATGTAAAATCATCCCTCGGACAAGAAGTGGAACTCGGGGATAAATTGGGTCATTGGTATGACGAGCTCGCCTGTTAGAACCCTAGACGATGGGATCGGCATCTAGCATCATCCTTTCAACATTCTTAGGCATAGTTCTGTGATGATGATGACTAGCAGCAAAACCGGCAAGATCGCCGTTAGTTGAAGTACCGGCTCGATAGTTGGAAAAGAAATTAGCGACGGTGTATTCAGGAGCGTCCTCGGGCTTACAGGTTGACCAGTCGGCGGTGGAGCCGTGACCATATCGGCGAGCTCTCCATTCATCCATGATTAGAAAAGTATTGCCAGTCCATTGAGCTAGAGCACGATAAGGCTTGAGCTGAGAGAGAACCTCGTAGTAGAAAGGGATATCAGGGTTGTACAGAGGGAGATGGAGACCTAGCTCCAGCTGGACATGAGTGATGACCACATATTCAGCCGACTGCTCGTACTTATCCATATCGAACTTCCTCAAGGTGCTGTTTTGGCCTGAGATCAGGGTAACTTCATAATCTTGAAGATCGTACTTCTCTTTCAACTGTTCAATGAACTCTTCGTCGGAGAGATCTTTCCCCATTTTCTCGGACCTGCACGAAATAGAAGGAGAACCATTAGGAAAGATAGATTTCATGGCGCGATCATCATACTTGGAAGGACTATCAAACGAAAACAGGGAATAAATGGGAAAAGCATCAATCTCGGAAAAAACATCGTCAACACAACTTTTCTCAGTCATTGAGGGAGAAGAAGCCATGGACGTGAGTAGTACAGAACTCGGGAATTGGTGAAGAAGGTTGGGACGACGAAAATGTAACTGCAGCTACTGTAGCACTCGGTGATGAAGAGGTGAAGGAATAAAACCAAGAAGACAAGGGCTTACGGAGGTAGGAAGTGATGAAGAATCTTGAAGAAGATAGTTGCAGCGGCTGGAAACAAAAAAAAAATGTTGAAAGGAGAAGAAAGAGAAGAGGAGAATGGAGTATTTAAAGGAAGAGAAAGGGTAACCGACGCTGACGGTTACAGGTCATAAAGAGGAGTTAGTGGGGGACTGCATGGAGGAAATCGCGGCATGAACGAGGACGTGGGAAGATGGGACGATTTTCTTCCACTCGTGTATGCCACATGAGCGAAATAAGGGGCATAAATGTAGGAGCAGAATATACACAAGGCTAGGTGGAAAAATCTTAAGCTATGATGTACCTAAAGATGAGGAGGCGAGAAGCACAAAATAGAGGCTGGAAGGCGTGAGAATTAAGGAGCCACATGGATCAGATGTGATCACTCTACAGCTGTCGGACAAGACTCGACCCCAGGCCTCTGATAAAGCTGACAAACGAGACGTATTGGGTCAAACGAGGAGCGGTAGTCAAAGGGATAAGAAGACACACGTCATATCGGCCAATCGCAAGGGCGATAGGATTGGAAGGGCGACATCGCACCCAGAGAACACCCGAAAGGATCGGCTCGGATGAGAGACTGCTAAGGAACCAAAGCATATCGGCCATAATCGCAGAAGAAGGGACGATGCGAGCAGGCCCTACAACAGGACTCCAAATTAGATATATTGTGACCAACACCATAGTTTGGTTGTATGTAACCACCCCTATAAATAGAAGAACTTGTATCCAAGAGAATGAGGGTTGTAATTTTTGAGAGAGACTTGAAATCACACGATAGAGAAAGAGAGTTGGAACTAGTTCATGTGAGAAGAGAGCTCAACTTAGAGAGAAACACCATTGTAACACCTTGAAGTAATAAGATTCATCCTTTCACCCCGTGGACGTAGGTAATCATACCGAACCACGTAAATCTTTGTGTCTTTTGTTTAGCTCTTACTTTCATTTGCATGAGTAGAAGATTTCTATCCTTTGGATGTAGTTTGTAGTAAAATACATCTACAAAGAGTTTAAAACACAAGTTTCCAAACAACGAAACAATATCTTCTCTTTTTTTATTTGCTACTATTCGTATTAAATTTGCCATTTTGTTACGTGAGTCCTTCATGTCTATTAAATTTGCCCAATTATCTAAAGCACAATCAAAATATTTATAGAGAGAAGGAGATGAGGAACATATTAATCATCTTATTTCACGCTTTCCTTCTTACCCCTTTTCTACAAATCCAAAATGGCTTTGATTTTTTTCACATATATATAGATCATGATCAAGGATTCAGGGACAATTAGTCATGAATCATGATCAAAGATTCTAAGAATTAATTATGCTGTAATAGATGTGTGTTCATTCTAATTAAGGAGAAAAGACAATATAATAAGGCGTCCTTGATTTCACGTATTAAACAATTGGAACATGTTATCACAAAGCAAAACTGTTTCAGAAAGATCTGTTTGATGTTTGTGAACTCTACTTGTAGTGGATGTGTTTACTCACATTTTTGATTGGGTATTATTATAGTTATCACTAAGTTTAAGGGTATGCATGTTTTCCAACCAAACATCCACTTTTGGTCTCCTGTGATTATTTATCTACATCTAATACGAAATAAATATTTCAAGATTCTTTTAAATATATTTTAATATATTGTTGTTTTAAGACATGATACATATTTTCATATTAAGTTAGCATCAATATACAGAGTAATTAATAATATTGGGATATTACCAGTGCACTATCATATTTTGCCACGACTACTATTTAAAATATTTTTGTAATACACAAATAGTAACACATGTAATACTTTCAAATAATTATGGGAATAAAAAGCACTTCATTATTATTATTAAGAATAGATATTCATTTGCAAATAATTAAATGCAAAATAAAAATAAAAATATATGCCACGAAATTGTATATACAAATAAATTTATTTGGATGAAACAACTAAAGTATGGTGCCTGAAGTAACTAGTTTCTCTATCATGTTTTCATTACTTTCTTTCAATATAATGAACTACTATCGTTCCATATATTTTGCACCTTACCATCTCTTGAAAGAATGAGCACATTTTTCTTTGTTAGACGATCCAAATGACTCTTCAATGAATTAAGGGTAGGCACCCCATTTACAAGGCCCCTTCCATATTTTTCATCCCTCGTTCCAGCTTCCAAGCAGGACTCGTAGATTTCTTTATCTGCTTCTTCAAAGAGAAGCCGAGGTATGTTATCTGGTAGGTCCGAATGCACTTGTCGTCCACCATCTTAAGAACTGAATCAATATTTGGCATGCAAAAGTCTGTTTGTTCAACATCAAAATCAAGATGCACTGAGACTTTAACCTTTCCCAGTTCTGATGAAGCAATCTCAAAATCAGAAGATGATGAATCTGGACTTGTAGTCTTCAGAGTTGAGCTTTCCCTTTTTGTTTTGACACGGTAAGTCTTGTGAACTTACACGGGTTCTGAATCAGACAATATCTGACTCGATTCAGCTGTCTGATTGTATATTTTTCAAATTTCTAATATCTAACTCGAGATCTGACTTTACTCATATGTCTACGTAGGAAGTATTTGTGTAACCTTCATTAAAATTGGGTTTGGGTTTTTGAAGATGTGTATGAATATTTAGTTTAAAGAAAAAGTAAATGTGAAAAGAATAATTTAAAAAAATTAATATGGATAAATATGTATTCCTTTCCTATGTTATACCATGTGTTAAACCATTACCCACTAATTCTAACTAAATATATAATTACCCAACTAATCCCCTTTCTTTTCATGTATATCACCCATAATTAACAATTGACTACTAAACTTTGTTACTAGAAAATCTAATTTTTATGATTCGAAGTATCGAATGAAACCTAAATAAAAAATTAAAATAAAACCATATAGTTTTCTACAAACCGACTTCACTTATTAATCCATTTATCTATTTACCCCTATACCCCATTATTTACCTATTTAGTTACTCCTTGTTTCCCTTGATCATCAATATATCATCTAAAAATCAAGTTCCTTCGGACCAAAGTAGATCATCAGTTCCCATATTTAGGGTATGTATAATAATATAATAAGAGACACATATTTTTGAAAAAATATTTTTAAAATCATGTTTAATATTTTGATCCCGATGAAGGAGGATTTTCCGGCTTGAGTCAAATTTCAAGAGAATCTATTTTCATTAATTTGAAAAGTTAAATTACATACAATTCGAGAGAATCAATTTTCATTAATTTGAAAAGTTAAAAAATTAAATTTTCTTTCTCCTTTCTCTCTCCAAAAAGAATTTTTTTTTAGAACTTCCTTCTTCATCTTGCTAAGATCTGGTCCACTTGGGGCTAGATCTAAGAAAGGATCTTAGTTTTTTTGTGTCGTAGTTTAAGAATAAAATGATTCGTTTTTATTAAGGTTTTAATTTTTCTTTGTTTGCTGGCTACGACTTTTTTTCTTCACCTTCAGGGTGATTTTTCTTCACCTTCATGGTAATTTTTGTCTTCACCTTCACGGTGATTCTCTTTTATTTTAATGGTTACTTAATCTTGATTACATGTTTGTTCAAGTACATCGCCGGATTCAGGTTACTCTCGATTCTCCGGTCAACAAATTTGCAGGTTACTCATATACCGTTGTAGCATTACTTCATCAGGAAGACGATTTATCAAATGGCCCATAAATATTATGAAGATCATCTTCTCTTCGATTCAATCGGTTCTTGCATTCTTGTACTAGGTCAGTATTTGGAATTTCTTTTCTTTTCCTTGTCGGAATTTTCAATCATGTGCCGCTACAAGCGTGTTGTTTCTTATTACTTTTGAATTTGATGTACTTGAGATCCATGATTTCCATTAATGAAAATCGATTTACCAAAAAAAAAAAAAGTTAAATTACATACACTCATTTGATCGACCATACGATTGTAACATTTTTTTTTTATTATTTTGAAAATTACGAATTAGCAAGTATTTACTTTACAATGCTCCATTAAGCTTGATAGATACCTTTTTGTACCCAATTTTATAGGTTGAATTCAAATCTCGACTTTCATTTTTCGTTTTCTCAGGTACGTTAAAAAATTTGGTCATTTTTTTCGCATTAGCCACAAACAAGGACTCTGTCATAACTATTTTCACTATCGTCCTGATATATTATTTCTACTGGCCCAATATATTATCTCTATGTGCATTCAGACTCAAGAAAAAAAGAATCCATGGATTAGTGATCTTTCTCCTCATAGAAAAAATGTCGTAATTCTTATGTATAAATTAACTACCGATGCAAATACTAATGAATTACAAAACATCAATCAGTGGGTCTTTAAGGAAGTTGGTTGGGAGTCACAAATTGTGAAGGTACGTAATTCTTATGTTGTTTAGGAGTCACAAATTGTGAAGATAGAACAAGGTTACTCTCTTAATAGTTGAGCGAGTAAGAAAAGCCACTCAGATTACATGAGAGAAAATTAGCAGGCTTAGTTGTTCCATTGCTTTTCACTTTCTCTTCTCATTTTTCTCTCTCTCCTTTTCTTTCCTATTCTCTCTAAGAGCCTCCATTAATTTCTTGCTCAGATCTGGTCAAGATTTCTTTTTCCTTTGAAGTTTAAATTTAATAAAAATATTTTTCTTTTGTTTTTGATGTCATTTGACATATTTCTTCGCTATTTGAAGCGATTTTTCTTCGCCATTTGGGGCGAGTTTCTCTTCGTTTTGAGAGCGATTTTTCAAACCTTGATCGCTGGTTCGTGACTTGTTATTCTCGATTCAAGAACATCGACAATCCAACATGGTATTGCTTAGAATCCATATTCAATCCACGAGATTTAGGGCATCCGGGTTCATTTGGATTTACAATATTTTGGGCAAATAACTCCTTTCTTATAGAATTATCTCTTATTCAAGAAGAAGAAAATCAGATTAAATGGTCGGAATCGATTCCAGATTATACCATCATCCTTTCCTACTACATTTACAAAAATTGGGTACCTTTACGGTATATGGCTCTTTCTCTTCGCAATTTACTTGTAATTAATATCTTCATTTGCATTGGGATTTTTATTATCTTGTACTTTGATGTTTTTTTTATTCTTGTAAGCGATCATGTAATGATATTTTGATTTAAATAAATTGAAATTTGTTGATGGACCAAAAAAAAAAAAAAGGTTACTCTTGGAAAAGTAAATCCAACCATTTGAATGCTGCACATTCTAGTTTTTGGCATTTGAATAACAACCTTTCAGGATTTTTTCTTTTATTCAAATCAACTATCTCATGCCATCCATCACAATTTCGTTTACCGAGTAGAGAAATGGGGAAGTACTATTGAAAGATGATAGGTGTTGTAAAACACCTAATTTTATATCTAGTATTTATGCTTTCTTTGCTATTTATTTTGTGAAACATGTATCTTATGTGTGAATTTGAGATTTTTAGGTGCAATGGAGCACTTGGGGGCAAAAGAAGGAAAAAAGCTTTTATTTGGAGCGTAAAAGGGCAAAGAGGTCAATTCACTTGCAAGTTTTACTGGGCGCGAAGCGGAGCCGAGCCGATAATATGAGACTGCCACGACAGCTTAGTCTAGAGAAGCAACGGACCCGCATTATGGTGCCAACATATATTTAAGGGGTGCATAAATCATTTTTGGTTACCCCTTATCTTTTACTTATGAGTGGTTATATCCAACCCATTCTTACACAATACCTATAATTCAGATGAGAATTCATTTCTCAATCATTTGGGTTCTAACACTTAGAGTGTGTGGCTGCTAGGGTTTCTGTGTGAAATTCAGAAAAGAGGTGAGTTCAGAATATGAGCTTTTAGTCGATCAATTAATCGATTTGGCTGCTGATATTACCTAGAGACACAGAGGAAGCGGAGGAGATTGAGAGAGTAAAATCGATGATGTTATGATCGAAAATTCAGAGTAGGCGTAGCTGAGTTGCATCTGATGTTGATGTTGTTCTTGATCTGAGATGGGGCTCAAGGAAGTGAACTGCTATTGCAGTTGAGCTGTTGGTGATGGATAGGCATAGAAGATGATGCTTGTGACATTAGATGTGTGCTTAGTTCAGGGAGTGTTGATGCTGTTGTTGGAGAAAACCTAGGTGAATGCTAGGTTTAACAGGTACTTGCAATTGGAGTTGAATTCAGTGCAAAGAAATGGGTCTGATGGTTCAATGATGGTGTATGAAATGGTGTTTGATGCAACAGAAGTTGTGTTAAAAAACTGGTGCAACAATTGATATGAAGCTGCAGTTGGAATGTGATGCAGTGTTGCTCAAAGTTTTGATGGATGGCAGTTCTGAGAAAATGGGAGTTGAACTTGCAAGTGAACATGAACTGTGAGGTCTGTTTGTGATCTTGAAGCTGACATGATATTATTACAGGGACTATAAAGGAAAGCTGAAATTGCAGGTGGTGTAAAAATCATGGAGATGCAATGGAACCAGCAAGAAGCTACAGGGCAACTAAAACTGAGATGCAGGTCATGGGAGAGTACACAGGGGAGGTTGCAAACCAAATGCAGCTGAAATTGGTGTTGGTTAGACAGAGTTGTCTATGGATTTGGTAGCAAAACTGAAGCTGATACAATGGTGCTTCTTGGCTCATGTTTAGGGCTGTAATGGAGGAAATGGAGATTTGGTTATTAAGTGGCAGTGCCCAGTCAGGTGCAGCTGCAGTGTGTTGGTACTGTGCTTCAGGTGGTAGCTGAAAGATGATGTATGTGCTGTGGAGAGTTGCAGCTATGCAAGAAAAATGGTGGCCAGCAGTGAATGGTGGTTTCTGGGAAGATGTGTGGAGTTGTTGCTTTGTAGTGGAATGGTTGGGTCTGATGGTGGTGGTCAAAATCGATGCTGCTGTGGAGATAGAGGAGTAACTAGAGAGGGTTTGTTAGTGTTGAAGAGCTGAAATTGAAATTATTGGAATCAATGGGTTAGGAAAGAAATTGGGTTCCTGTGGTATATGAGATTGAATTGGTGGTTTGATTTCAGATGGCAGTGGGGGAGAAATCAGTGGAAGTGATGAAGTGAGTTTGTGTTGGATTGGGTAAAGAAGATGAATTGAAGAAGAATGAGATTCAAAGCTGGAATCAGTGGATGCTGCTGAAATAAACAAGGAAGAGAAGAAGATAGTGGTGTTGAATTAGCAGTTGGAGTTGCACTGCAAGTGATGTTGGCTAGTATTGCAGTGAAGGCATTGCAGCTTCAAAAACTGTTGCAGGTACAGCTTGTGTTGCAGTGTTGGTGGTTTGCTGGCAGAGGTTCTGGGGAAGTTGCAATGTGTGAGTTAGTAGTGAAACTCAGTTAATAAGTTGGCAGCTTGACTGAATAGTTGCAGGGAAGGAGCCAGATATGTGTTAGTCTGTGCTGTAAATTGGTATTGAAGTTGATGCTGTTTTGGGGGATGAATTGAACTGAGTGATTGGTTAGGTTTGATGCCTTGAGCAGCTGGAGCATTAGGCAATGGCCAAGCAGTTGCAGGTGGAGTTACAACTCAAATGGAGCTTTTGATGTGTATTGAGAGCTGCAGGTGGAATTAAAGCTGCACCTGTAAATGCACTGAGGCACTGGAGTGAGGTTGTTGTGTATTTAAAAACAAGGGTGTTGATGCTTCTAGTGGTTATTCATACATAGAATGAATGATACCAGATGATGCTGTTACGCTATCGCAGTAAGTGGAACGAGTCAGAGTGGCGTGTACTGTGTTCGGAGGACAGATGGGTTCGACTATGGTGCATAGCATGGAAGTGTAAGGAGTGGCATTTTTAGCTTTATGGGAACTTGAGTAATAACAGGTTGAGGAGTAGATTGCAGCTGCATTCGCAGAAATAGTGCGAAAACGGAGTGAAAATGACGCGCCGGTGAGCATAGTTCCGGTAGCCGGATTTCAGAACTTGAAGCATGAATCGCGATATTTCAGTGAATCGCGAAGGGGGTACATGTTGGATACAAGAGTTGGCCGCGGCACATATGAGCTACGAGTCACGCTTTTGGGTACGTTTTCGCAAGAACAAGGAATTGGTTTAGGTGGTATTTTGTGAATGTTTGAATTGCAGAGAAATGGAGTTGAGCTGCTGGGAGTGTGCACTTTCCTGGTGACGTCTTCCAATGGTTCAAGTGATCGGAGAAAGTTTTCCGGGGACCGGATTCCGGTGATGACGTCAGCAGTCAGGCGACCAGTTTTGGACCCAAAATTTCCGGAGACATATTTCTCACACCTGGGCTTGGTGGACATCATACTATTGGAGCATATGGACTTTGGGATTTGAAGACCTAATATGGAAAGTTGGAAGAGCTATAAAAAGAAAGAGTTTCTATTCTTTTAAGGAAGATAACATATATCTTTCTACTGGGTTTTTGGATTGGAGCAGCGACTAGGGTTTGCTCTCATTTATTTTTATGTTCTTCATTTTATTTTTAATAATAATGATGTTGAGTTCAAAAACCATGAGTAGCTAAATTATTAATATTGGTTATGGGATAATAAGTGGATTTCACAAATAAAATCTGATTCAATGCATTAGTTTTGTCTCAAGTTTATTGTTTTTGTTTCATTGTTGATATTGATATATGATTTGATTGTTTATTTGGTTGAGTCCGGAATCAATCCGATTTGCATTCATTTCTAGAGCTATATTAGGGTTTTCAATACGAAAACGTTGTTCATATCTGATTCTAAGTAGCATAAATATGGGTAGTGCTTGTAGAGATATATCCTACTAGTCACATATGAATCATAACTTGAGTTAAATTGATTTAGTGCTTTTACACATTTAGATTGCCTTGATTAGTCTTATTCCATATAGCTTATTGCTTTTATGGAGTTAAATCTAATTTGGTTTTACACTTTAGTTTGCTTTCTAGGAAGAATTCACATATGCATCTTTTAATGTGGTTGTGATGAAATCAGGGAATTAGCGGGATATTCTTGCGATCAAGGTATCCTAGGACTTTTAGTAAATGAGAGATTAAATATCAATTCTAGTCATTGATGAAATATGTATTTGTGAATGAAACTATCCCGTGACCAATACTTTCTTCTTATTGATTATTTTTATTATTACTTTGCTTTCAATTCATTTTTATTGCTTTGAGAAAACAACATCCCCCCTTGGTTACTAAGAAACTGAAAATTTTTATAACAAAAAAGGCCTCTCTGTGGATATGAACTCTTACTTATTGCATACTACTTAATTTTAGGAAGTAAGAAAGTGAATTTATTTATGCGTCGGCTGACAACCGATCAGATTTTGGCGCCGTTGCTCGGAAGGCAAACGGCTAGTTATTAAGTTTTTAGTTTCTTCTTATCATTTTTCTGCTTGCATATTTGCTTTCCGTTTCTCGTCTTGTTTCTTACTTGTTTGCGAGAATTGTTTTTCAGGTACTAATCCCTGGCTTCTAAGGATTGGAGTTATCCAAGGTGCGGGATTGCTACTCGAAGAGGCACAATACTCTAACCAAGTCAAGACACAATGGAAGAACAAGTCTTGGAAGTAGAACACGAAGCTCTTCATCAAGAAGTGGAAGAAGAGTTACAACTAGAAGAAGAACTAGAGGTTCCATTTGTAGAAGAACCACTAGTTGAAGAAGAAGCATCAATGGAAGACGCAAATCGTACACTCAAGGATTTGGCTTCTCATAGGCTTGATGCACAACGGTGGTGTATCCAAACCAACTCAACATTCGAGATCAAACCGGGGTTGCTTAGAGAGTTGCCAAAGTTTCATGGTATGGAGAATGAAGATCCAAACAAGCATCTCATGGAGTTCTACACCATTGTCAAGGCTATGCTTCCAGCGGAGACCGATGCCGATGGTGTAATGATGAAAGTTTTTCCATTTTCTATGGTGGACAGCGCTAAGGATTGGTTGTATTATTTGCCTGCCGGAAGTGTCACTACATGGAACGGATTGAAGAAAATCTTTCTAGAGAGGTATTTTCCTGCGTCGAAGGCCACTCAAATTCGCAAAGAGATTTGCGGAATAAAGCAACATGCGGGAGAGTCTTTGTATGAATGTTGGGAGCGATACAAGAGATTGGTGGCAAGCTGTCCTCACCATCAATTCAGCGATGCTATGATAATACAGTACTTCTACGAAGGTCTTCAATCAAGTGATAGATATCTTCTTGACGCTGCGGGTGGAGGTGCACTAGTGAACAAGATGGTGGCCCAAGCTGCCGAGTTGATTGAAAGCATGGCTGCAAACTCGCAACAATTCTACACAACAGGTGAACCAATGATTATAGGAGTGAATGAAGTTAATGATTCATCATCATCACACCGTGATCAAAGGATGGACAATATGGAGCACATGATGCAAACGATGGCTGCGGTTATATTACCTTCATATGGTGAAGAGTTGGAGCAAGCTAATGCGGTTTTTCCAAACCAACCAAGACGGTATGATCCCTATTCCAACACCTACAATCCGGGATGGAGAGATCATCCAAATTTCAGCTATGCCAACAAGCAAGGTGCGGTTCAATAACCTACCTTCAACCGTCCGAGTGGATTTCAACCGCAACAACAACAACAATTTCAACCTCAACAACAATTTCAACCGCAACAACAACAATTTCAACAACAACAACAACAATTTCAACAACCACAACAATCGGTGCAAAATCAAGGTTCCGATATCGATTCCAAGCTACAAACTTTTATGCAAGGTATTTCTACCATGTTCAAGGAGAGCCAACAAGAAACCAAGAGTGCGATTAAGGATTTGCAGACTCAAGTGGGCTCTATGGCGATTGATATCAACAAACTAAAGGCACAAAATCGTGGGAGACTCCCTTCTCAACCCATTAACCCAAAAGAGGGTGTCAATGAAATTACGTTGAGAAGTGGTACACAACTTGAGCAACCCAAAGTTGCTGATTTGAGTGAAGAGGAAGTTCCAAAGGAGCCGGTTTCGGAGGAAAAGAGGGATGAAATTCCCCAAACACCCGAGGTACCTATTCCTAACTCTAAAACTCCTATTCCTACTTATGTTCCTCCTATTCCTTTTCCTCGCAGATTTGCAAGTTCTAATAAGGCGAAACTAGAAAAGGAGATTTTAGACGTTCTCAAGAAGATTCATGTGAATATACCACTCATTGATGCTATCAAGCAAGTTCCAAAGTATGCAAAAGTGTTGAAGGATTTGTGTACCAACAAGCAAAGGCTTAAAGGCAATGAAGTGCTAAGTGTGGGGGAGAATGCTTCGGCAATCTTACAACACAAACTCCCACTGAAATGCAAGGATCCCGGTAGCTTTGACATTCCCGTCACAATTGGTAACACCACTTTTAACAAAGAAATGCTAGACTTAGGTGCATCCGTTAACGTTATGCCGGCATCCATGTATAATTCACTTAATCTAGGTCCTTTGAAAAAGGCTGAAATTGTGTTGCAATTAGCCGATCGCTCTAATGTTTACCCAATGGGTATTATTGAGGATGTTCTTGTGCAGGTTAATCAACTTGTATTCCCTACTGACTTTTGTGTGTTAGAGATGGATGAAGGTGCACCGGATTCATCTCTTCCATTGCTACTTGGACGTCCTTTCATGAAAACGGCTAAGACGATCATTGATGTAGACAAGGGAACGTTGACTATGGAATTTGACGGAGAAATAATACGTTTCAACATTTTCGAGACGATGAGATATCCTAGTGATGTCCACTCTTGTTTCTCCGTTGATGTTATGGATGCATTGGCGCAAAAAGTGTTTGAATTAAATGGTGATGATGCTTTGGAAACTGTTTTAACTACATCCATAGATGATGGAGTAGAGTGTGGTAACGAAGTTAAGGAAGCCCTTGGTGATCTCAAATCACTACAAGGATGTCCGGAAACTCATAATGTCTCTTTTATTTCTTTACCATACAGTGATGAAAAGCTTTTACCTTCTATTGTTAAATCTCCAAAGTTGGAATTGAAACCTCTTCCAAGTCACTTAAAGTACTTGTACTTGGGTGACAATAAATAGTTACCTGTGATTGTTTCTAACGAGCTTAGTGAATTACAGGAGCAAAAACTTCTAAGGGTGCTAAGGAAGCACAAGATGGCCATAGGATGGATAATCACTGATATCAAGGGTATAAGCCCTGCCGTTTGTATGCATAAGATTCGTTTGGAGGACGATGCAAAGCCTAAAATGGAAGCGCAACGTCGTTTGAACCCTCCTATGATGGAAGTTGTGAAAAAGGAGATACTTAATCTTTAGGAAGTGGGTGTTATCTACCCCATATCCGATAGCAAGTGGGTGAGCCCGGTACAAGTTTTACCAAAGAAATCAGGGGTAACGGTGGTAGAGAATGATGAGAACGAACTTGTCCCAACTCGTGTGCAGACCGGTTGGAGGGTTTGTATTGATTATAGAAAGTTGAATGCTACTACTAGGAAGGATCATTTTCCTTTACCTTTTATTGATCAAATGCTTGAACGTTTAGCTGGACATGCTTATTATTATTTCCTTGATGGTTATTCAGGGTACAATCAGATTGTGATAGCACCGGAGGACCAAGAGAAAACCACTTTCACTTGTCCTTTCGGAACTTTTGCTTATAGAAGGATGCCTTTTGGCTTATGCAATGCTCCAGCTACCTTTCAAAGGTGTATGGTAAGTATCTTTTCCGAGTATGTTGAAAACATCATTGAAGTGGTTATGGATGAATTTAGTGTCTTTGGTGATTCATTCGACCTTTGTTTGCACAACTTGTCATTAATCCTTGAACGTTGTGTTGAAACAAACCTTGTGCTTAATTGGGAGAAGTGCCATTTCATGGTAACTCATGGCATAGTTTTAGGCCATATAATATCTTCTAAGGTCTTGGAAGTTGATAAATCTAAGATAGACCTTATTCGTGCTCTAACCCCTCCCACTAAGGTGAGGGAGATACGTTCTTTTCTTGGTCATGCAGGTTTCTATCGTAGATTTATCAAGGATTTTTCCAAGATAGCATCACCACTTTGCAACTTATTGCAAAAAGATGTGGTTTTTAACTTTGATGAGAAGTGTATGGCGGCATTCAATCGTTTGAAAGAACTTTTGATTTCAGACCCTATCATTAAACCACCGGATTGGAGCAAGCCTTTTGAGCTCATGTGTGATGCTAGTGACTATGCGGTTGGTGCGGTGCTTGGGCAGCGTGTGGGGAAGATACCTCATGCTATTTATTATGCTTATAGAACGTTAAATGAGGCCCAACAAAACTAAACAACCACTGAAAAAGAGTTTTTAGCTATTGTATTTGCATTGGAGAAATTTCGCTCTTATCTAATTGGTACAAAAGTTGTTGTCTTTACTGACCATGCATCTCTTAGGTACTTGCTAATGAAGAAAGAAGCGAAACCAAGGCTCATACGCTAGATTTTACTCTTGCAAGAGTTTGATATTGAAATCAAAGATAAGAAAGGAATTGAGAACACCGTTGCGGATCACTCGAGCCGTCTTGATGTGGACAAGGAAGCTATCCCATTGCGTGAAAGTTTCCCGGATGAGCAACTCTTCTCAATTGCCGTTGGAGAACCATGGTATGCGGATATTGTGAATTACTTGGTAACTAAACAAATCCCAAAGAACTTGTCTCGTGCTGAGAGGGACAAACTAAAGAGGTTAGGAAACCAATACATATGGGATGATTCATACTTATGGAAACATGGCAGCGACCAAGTAATGATAAGGCGCGTTCCCGAATCTGATTTTAATTCTATCTTGTCATTTTGTCACTCCTATGCTTGTGGAGGAAATTTTGGAAGTAAAAGAACTGCTTACAAGGTACTTGAAAGCGGTTTCTATTGGCAAACCTTGTTTAAGGATGCACATATATTTTGCACAACTTGTGATAGGTGCCAAAGAACAGGCAATCTAGGTGCCCGAAATCAAATGCCACAAACCTTTATTCAATTTATTGAAGTTTTTGATGTATGGGGTATTGATTTTATGGGTCCTTTTTTCAACTCGCATGGGAACTATTACATCTTACTTGCTGTTGATTATGTCTCTAAATGGGTGGAAGCTAAGGCCATCCCTACTAATGATTCCAAGGTTGTTTCAGATTTTGTGCAAGCTAACATTTTTACAAGGTTTGGAATTCCGAAAGCCATAATTAGCGATGGGGGTTCTCACTTCAACAACAAGACTTTGCAAAGCTTGTTGAAGAAGTACAATGTGTCACATAAGGTTGCAACACCTTATCATCCCCAAACAAATGGGTAAGCCGAGGTTTCCAACCGAGAGGTGAAATCCATTCTTGAGAAGACGGTGAATCCAACAAGGAAAGATTGGAGCATGCGGCTAAATGATGCTTTGTGGGTGTATAGAACCGCATACAAGACACCTATTGGGATGTCTCCTTTTAGGCTTGTGTACGGTAAACCTTGTCACTTACCCGTGGAGATTGAGCATAAGGCATTTTGGGCGATAAAGCAATGCAATATGGAGATGGATGGGGCTGGAAAGCAAAGGAAGTTACAACTCCAAGAGCTAGAGGAGCTTCGCAATGATGCATTTGAAAGCTCTCGCCTTTACAAGGAGAAAACGAAAGCCTTTCATGATACTATGATTTCTAGAAAACAATTTTGTGTTGGGCAGAAAGTGCTTTTGTTTAATACTCACTTGCATCTATTTACGGGTAAATTAAGGTCACGTTGGATCGGACCTTTCATTGTTACTAATATGTTTTCTCATGGTGCAGTAGAAATTCGTAGCATAGCTACAGGCAAGGAACTTAAATTTAATGGGCACCGGTTGAAACCATATTATGAGAATTTCACTTCCGAAGTGGTGGAAGGGGCGAATTTTATGGATGCACTCCCTCTGGAGGAGTCGTAGAAAGCACGGAGATAGTCGGGCTGACGACTTTAAACCAAGCGCTAAATGGGAGGCTACCCATAGGATGAGTATCTCTTGTCTTATTTTCATTTTCTTGTTTTGTTTTTAGCTTTTTCTTGCATTATATTGATTTTATTTTTCTGATTTCTTGTCATTTTTCATGCATAATTTCCCATATTTTCTTACTTTGGATGACTCAATTTACATTGAGGACAATGTAAAGTTTAAGTGTGGGGGAGTGGTTAAGTATTTGCATTGTAAATTTTTTAAAATTTTCAACTTTTGTGTAAATTAGTGCATGAAAAACTCCAACTTGTAGTTAGTTTAGAGTCACATAGTATCCATGTCGCTAAGATTACATCGAGATTCTCATAAGAGTGACTGAACTTAGAGATGACAGAGAACATGATCGGGTTTCTTATTTGTATGAGAGTTAAAGTTGGATTTAACCATGCCAGTGGCAAATATGGTGCAGACTGAATTCAGTAGTAGAGTAGTGGTCCCCTATAGTGGAGACTACCCATGTTACATCATGAGAGGCACCGACCTTCACTTTTTTGTACCTGTCTAAATATGTGCTTTTAGAGTGTGTGTCACCATACGTAAACTCCGGGTAGAATGGTGAGCTACCCAACCTCCCACCAATAGAAGCACTATTTTGATCTCTTGAGTGCTATTTTATCAATCATGAATGGTGACATCGAATTGCTAACTTACATACCACTTGTAATCTTGTTCGCAGTTAGCACCATCCACTTTATCTCTCTACACCAACAGGTCCATAGAAACACCATCATCATCAACAAGGGAAGCATCACAAGTTCGAAGGAAAGTTGAAGACGTTCTAGGTTTACAAGCAACGGTACAAAAATGAGCAGATTTCAGATTCAAGTATAGCAACAAGACAAGAAGCAGAATTTTTATAAGTTGAAGACTATTGTACAAGAATGAAGATTATCAAGATGAGAATTCAAGAAGTTTATGATATCGATACATACAAGTTGTGAAGAATCAAGCGGTAAAGTACTCACACCATGGCATTTGTACTTGCATTTTTATTTTTATTTGTATAATATTCTCTTGTCTCAAAAAAAAAAAAAAAATTGGAACATAGTTATCATTATGCTAGTTCCCTAAAAAAAAAAAAAAAAAAAGACAAGGGAAAAGTTCTTTAGGATCATCATTAGTTTTTATTTTATTTTTGTTTGTTTTCATTTTGTATTTACTTTGTATTTAAAAAAAAAAAAGAGAGATAAAAAAAAAGAAAAAAAAAATATTCATTGCATCATATTTTGGTTTTGTATTCATTCAATAAGCCAACGGAAGAAGAAATATCTACAGTGAAGTTTCAAGCAACAAGGAATAAGAGGAAAGAATCACATTGTCAAGATTCTACGAAGTTCAAGAGTTATCATCAAGAGTTGAAGACCGAAGACGTTTCTATGGATGTTGTGAGAGTGGTGCTAGCTACATGCCGAACGGATAACGAGGTAAGTAAGCATATTCCCACCTTCGTTAAGTGGTTGATTTCCTTTCTAAGAGATCGTCAGAAAAAAAAGGGGTTTTCAAAATGAATAAAAGATGTGGGTTTCAAAACAATTCGGAGGGTTTGCCTTCCTACTATTCAACGTGTCGCAGGATTCTCTCTTCATTCCTACCTGGACACATGTGTGACCCATAAAGAGTTGTTTATTATTGAGTGCAATTTCATAAAACCCTTTCTTGTGAGGAGAGTCAAGACTTTTGATCACTCCGAACCCGAATTTCTTTCGATAAGGGATGGTTATTTCTCTCTCAACTTTTAAGAATGAGATTGTGTTCATTTATGTGTCTAACTTCTTATGACTAGTGTGCAGAATCTCTATGTCTTCTTAGCGCGTTGAATACTATCTTTTCGGATAACTTGTAAGTTGGAATTGTAGGCTGTGTGGGTATTTCTCTAGAAAACGCTCACGAGAGTTGTATGTATCTTTTAGAATAAGTTTTGTTTGATTTGCTCGAGGACTAGCAAAGTCTAAGTGTGGTGGAATCTGATAGGTGTTGTAAAACACCTAATTTTATATCTAGTATTTATGTTTTCTTTGCTATTTATTTTGTGAAACATGTATCTTATGTGTGAATTTGAGATTTTTAGGTGCAATGGAGCACTTGGGGGAAAAAGAAGGAAAAAAGCTTTTATTTGGAGCGTAAAAGGGAAAAGAGGTCAATTCACTTGCGAGTTTTACTGGGCGCGAAGTGGAGCCGAGCCGATAATATGAGACTGCCACGACAGCTTAGTCTAGAGAAGCAACGGACCCGCATCATGGTGCCAACATATATTTAAGGGGTGCATAAATCATTTTTGGTTACCACTTATCTTTTACTTATTAGTGGTTATATCCAACCCATTCTTACACAATACCTAGAATTCAGATGAGAATTCATTTCTCAATCATTTGGGTTCTAACACTTAGAGTGTGTGGCTGCTAGGGTTTCTGTGTGAAATTCAGAAAAGAGGTGAGTTCAGAATAGGAGCTTTTAGTCGATCAATTAATCGATTTGGCTGCTGATATTGCCTAGAGACACAGAGGAAGCAGAGGATATTGAGAGAGTAAAATTGATACTGCTATGATCGAAAATTCAGAGGAGGCGAAGCTGAGTTTCATTGATGTTGTTGTTGTTCTTGATCGGAGATGGGGCTCAAGGAAGTGAACTGCTATTGCAGTTGAGCTGTTGGTGATGGCTAGGCAGAGGAGATGATGCTTGTGACATTAGATGTGTGCTAAGTTCAGGGAGTGTTGCTGTTGTTGTTGGAGAAAACCTAGGTGAATGCTAGGTTTAACAGGTACTTGCAATTGGAGTTGAATTCAGTGCAAAGAAATGGGTCTGATGGTTCAATGATGGTGTATGAACTGGTGTTTGATGCAACAGAAGTTGTGTTATTGAAAAACTGGTGCAAAAATTGATATGAAGCTGTAGTTGGAATGTGATGCAGTGTTGCTCAAAGTTTTGATGGATGGCAGTTCTGAGCAAATGGGAGTTGTGAACTTGCAAGTAAACATGAACTGTGAGGTCTGTTTGTGATCTGTTGTGATCTTGAAGCTGACATGATATTATTACAGGGACTGTAAAGGAAAGATGAAATTGCAGGTGGTGTAAAGATCATGGAGATGCAATGGAACCAGCAAGAATCTACATGGCAACTAAAACTGAGATGCAGGTCATGGGAGAGTACACAGGTGAGGTTGCAAACCAAATGCAGCTGAAATTGGTGTTGGTTAGACAGAGTTATCTATGGCTTTGGTGGCAAAACTGAAGCTGATACAATGGTGGTTCTTGGCTCAAGTTTAGGGCTGTAATGGAGGAAATGGAGATTTGGTTATTAAGAGGAAGTGCCCAGTCAGGTGCAGCTGCAGTGTGTTGGTGCTGTGCTTCAGGTGGTGGCTGAAAGATGATGTATGTGATGTGGAGAGTTGCAGCTATGCAATAAAAATGGTGGCTAGCAGTGAATGGTGGTTTCTGGGAAGATGTGTGGAGCTGTTGCTTTGTAGTGGAATGGTTGGGTCTGATGGTGGTGGTCGAAATCGATGCTGTTGTGGAGATAGAGGAGTAACTAGAGAGGGTTTGTTGGTGTTGAAGAGCTGAAATTGAAATTATTGGAATCGATGGGTTATGCAATAAATTGGGTTCCTATGGTATATGAGATTGAATTGGTGGTTTGATTTCAGATGGCAGTGGAGGAGAAATCAGTGGAAGTGATGAAGTGGGTTTGTGTTGGATTGGGTAAAGAAGATGAATTGAAGAAGATTGAGATTCAAAGATGGAATCAGTGGGTGCTGCTGAAATAAACAAGGAAGAGAAGAAGATAGTGGTGTTGAATTAGCAGTTGGAGTTGCACTGCAAGTGATGTTGGCTAGTATTGAAGTGAAGGCATTGCATCTTCAGAAACTGTTGCAGGTACAACTTGTGTTGCAGTGTTGCTGGTTTGCTGGCAGAGGTTCTGGAAAAGTTGCAATGTGTGAGTTAGTAGTGAAACTCAGTTAATAAGTTGGCAGCTTGACTGAATAGTTGCAGGGAAGGAGCCAGATGTGTGTTAGTATGTGCTGTAAATTGGTATTGAATTTGATGCTGTTATGGGGGATGAATTGAACTGAGTGATTGGTTAGGTTTGATGCGTTGAGCATCTGGAGCAGTAGGCAATGGCCAAGCAGTTGCAGGTGGAGTTACATCTCAAATGGAGATTTTGATGTGTATTGAGAGCTGCATGTGGAATTAAAGCTGCACCTGTAAATGAACTGAGGCACTGGAGTGAGGTTGTTGTGTATTGCAAAACAAGGGTGTTGATGCTTCTAGTGGTTATTCATACAGAGAATGAATGAGACCAGATGATGCTGTTACGCTATCGCAGTAAGTGGAACGAGTCAGAGTGGCGTGTACTGTGTTCGGAGGACAGATGGGTTCGACTATGGTGCATAGCAGGGAAGTGTAAGGAGTGGCATTATTAGCTTTATGGGAACTTGAGTAATAACAGGTTGAGGAGTAGGTTGCAGCTGCATTCGGAGAAATAGTGCGAAAACGGAGTAAAAATGGCGCGCCGGTGAGCATAGTTCCGGTAGCCGGATTTCAGAACTTGAAGCATGAATCGCGATATTTCAGTGAATCGCGAAGGGGGTACGTGTTGGATACAAGAGTTAACCGCGGCACATATGAGCTAAGAGTCACGCTTTTGGGTACGTTTTCGCAAGAACAAGGAATTGGTTTAGGTGGTATTTTGTGAATGTTTGAATTGCAGAGAAATGGAGTTGAGATACTGGGAGTGTGCACTTGCCTGGTGACATCTTTCAATGGTTCAAGTGATCGGAGAAAGTTTTCCGGGGACCGTATTCCGGCGACGGTGACCGGATTCCAGTGATGACGTCAGCAGTCCGGCGACCAGTTTTGGACCCAAAATTTCCAGAGACATATTTCTCACACCTGGGCTTGGTGGACATCATACTATTGTAGCATATGGACTTTGGGCTTTGAAGACCTAATATGGAAAGTTGGAAGAGCTATAAAAAGAAAGAGTTTCTATTCTTTTAAGGAAGATAACATATATCTTTCTACTGGGTTTTTGGATTGGCGCAGCGACTAGGGTTTTCTCTCATTTATTTTTATGTTCTTCATTTTATTTTTAATAATAATGATGTTGAGTTCAAAAACCATGAGTATCTAAATTCTTAATATTGGTTATGGGATAATAAGTGGATTTCACAAATAAAATCTGATTCAATGAATTAGTTTTGTCTCAAGTTTATTGTTTTTGTTTCATTGTTGATATTGATATATGATTTGATTGTTTATTTGGTTGAGTCCGGAATCAATCCGATTTGCATTCATTTCTAAAGCTATATTAGGGTTTTCAATACGAAAACGTTGTTCATCCCTGATTCTAAGTAGCATAAATGTGGGTAGTGCTTGTAGAGATATATCCTACTAGTCACATATGAATTATAACTTGGGTTAAATTGATTTAGTGCTTTTACACATTTCGATTGCCTTGATTAGTCTTATTCCATATAGCTTATTGCTTCTATGGAGTTAAATCTAATTTGATTTTACACTTTAGGTTGGTTTCTAGGAAGAATTCACATATGCATCTTTTAATGTGGTTGTGATGAAATCAGGGAATTAGCGGGATATTCTTGCGATCAAGGTATCCTAGGACTTTTAGTAAATGAGAGATTAAATATCAATTCTAGTCATTGATGAAAATATGTATTTGTGAATGAAACTATCCCGTGACCAATACTTTCTTCTTATTGATTATTTTTATTATTACTTTGCTTTCAATTCATTTTTATTGCTTTGAGAAAACAACATCCCCCCTTGGTTACTAAGAAACTGAAATTTTTTATAACAACAAAGGCCTCTCTGTGGATACGAACTCTTTCTTATTGCATACTACTTAATTTTAGGAAGTAAGAAAGTGAATTTATTTCTGCGTCGGCTGACAACCGATCAAAAGACAACCAGTTTTCGATTGAAGGGGCGATAGTCATGCGACGTTGACTTTGTCAACTTTCAATTTCCTCCATCTTATTCGATTGAATTACTCTCTATTTTTACTAATTCTTCTTAATTCTGATGATTTCCTATGTTATTCTAGTATAAATGATTGTTAATTTTTAATCTTATTTCTTATTTTCGGATTTTTTTCTGTTTCGATTTTGAAAAAATATAAACCCAAATTTTAATGGATTCTAAAGGTATAATAGATTAACTGATTAGGTTGCGAAACTTAAAGATTTCATAGTTCTATAATCTTCCTTTATTATTTATCATATTTTTAACTGTCATTCTTATTGTTGTATTCATCTTTTTGCTATCTGTTAAAGTCTTCCCCATTTTTCTGTTGTTCACAGATTAGGTCATGAGCTGAAGGAGGTAGCGGACATAGGATCATAGTTTTTCACCATCATGAGACTAATATGTGAAGGAAGAAAAGGAGTTTCTGGTTTGTGCTATTGCTGGGTTTATTTGTTTATTTCATATTCATTGATTCTCTTAATACTGGATTTCGTCAGAGTGTTCCAACATTTTCAGGTTTATTCTATGAAGAAAGGACTGCTTTTTAGTGTCATGAGATCCTACTTAGGTAGGGATTTGTTTTTATACTGAGAAACTGTTTTTCTCGAGATTGTTTTGTGTTGAAGAAGATACTTATTTTTTAGAGTGGATGATTTCAACCCTAGATTTGATTCATGATTAGATAAAGTTATTGTCTCTATAAAATACTCTATGAAGTTAGAAAGTTGTTCTCTCTTGTGATTCAGTTTTGGGGAATGGATAGTGTATAAGTTTGTAATTTGCAACCCATGCTTTTATTCATGATTACCTTTTATCATAGACCCTATGAAAGGATCTCTGTGTTTGGCAAGTGTTTATTTCTTGTGGATCAGTTCTTGAGAATGATCTGTGAGCTAGTTTCAGATTTTGGTCTCTCATGTGGAACAATTATTAAGAATGGTTTGTGGGATACTAAATTTTTTTGTGTGCTAGTTACAATTTCAAGGATATCTTCCCTTGGTTTTAATTCTACTGAGATAATTTATTCTTCAGATGTTATTTTTAATCAATTCACTGACAATGTTATGATGAGAAATCCAGGTGCTGATGATTTCTTAGATAAAGCAATTGTTCTTGAACCAACTCCATTTGCTACTCTTCCTATGAAACCTTTAGCAACAGTTGAAGATATTGAAAAAGAGGTTAGTCTCATGATGGTGGATACTATGGAATCTATGGATGCAGAGTCTTCTTTGGCTCATGACCCTGTAAGTTCAACATTTCCTTAAAATCTTTTTATTCATTTATAAAATTTAGTTTATTTTTGTTTTTTTAAGTATTTTTTTCTTTCTCATTTTATCATGAAGTTTATTTGTTGGAATATGAATGGATGTTGTTCTGATAAAAAATGGCTACATCTGTTAAATTTTTATAGAAAACATAGAAAACATGCTGTTTGTCTTATGGAAACTATGGTTGATAATGATACTGTTAAAAAATTCAGTCACCATTTTCCTTAAGATTCATGGTTTGTAGTTCCGGCAATTGGAAAATCTGGTGGATTAGCTTTAGGTTATTTTTCTAATTCAAATATAAAAATTATAAGTAGTTCCCTTAATATGATTCATATATTATGTGATATTACACCTACTATTAAGAACTGCATGGTTTCTTTTGTTTATAGATCTGTAAACACTTCTGGTATGAAGAATCAATGGAGTTTCTTGAGTCATATGAATGAAGATGATAATAGACCTTGGTTATTGCTAGGGGACTTTAACTTTATTCTTCATAGTTCTGAAAAGCAAGGCGGTAATCCAGATTCTTCTTTGGCCCCTGAATTTATCAGAAATAAGATTGTAGAGTTGAGACTGAATGAAGTTTTTGCTTATGGTAATCCTTATACTTTGTGTAATAGAAGATTTAAAAATCCTTCGAATTTAATCTTTGAGAAATTAGATAGAGGTTTTATGAATGTTGATTGGGTTTCTGTTCTCCCTGATACTCGTATTACTAATCTAGCAAGAGTATTTTCAGATCACAGTCCAATTTTGCTCAAGTGTTTTCATCATCAACAAATTCTTTATATTCCTTATAAATTCTTAAAGTGTTGGCAGTTAAGTCCGGGCTTCAAAGATGTTCTTAAAAATTCTTAGAATAAGAGAGTCAATGGGTCTCCTAGTTTTGTTGTGGCTGGAAAGCTTAAAAATCTTAAGTCTGATATAAGTAAATGGAATATTAAATCATTTGGTCATGTTGAAAATACTATCAGTAAGCTAAATGTTGAGATTGAGAAATTGCAAATGTTGCGTTATTCCCCTGATGTTGGAGGATACATCTTGAATTACTCAAAACAATTAGATTATTGGTATGAAATAGAAAACTCTTATTATAAACAAAAATCTAGGATTGATTACTTTACTCAGTATGATAAGAATACTCAATTCTTTCATAATACTGTTAAGCTTAGAAATATGTATAACACTATTCAAACTATTAAAGATGATCAAGGAAACTGGATGGAAAATAGAGATCAAGTTGTTTCTCTTCTCTCTAGTCACTTCAAGAACATTTATACTTCTTCAAATCCCAAATCAATTGATATTGAGGAAGCTCTTAAAAATGTTAAACTTATTATAAATGATGACATGAATTCTATGTTGGTAGCTGTTCCAACTGTCGAATAAATTCATGATACTGTTATTGATGTGGCTTCTTGGAAATCGCCAGAACCCGATGGTTTCCCTGCTGGATTCTTTAGGGACAACTGAGATGAAATTTCGACGGAAGTTATTGATCATGTTCAGAATTTCTTCAGAACTAAATTTCTTCTGAAGTAGGTTAATCATTCTTTTATAGCTCTAATTCCTAAGGTAAATAACCCTTCCTCACCCCATGATTTTAGGCCTATAAGCTTATCGAATACTGTCTACAAAATTATTTTAATTTTTTTAACCAACCGCTTAAAACCTTTGTTAGATACTCTTATTTTTCCCTTTTAGTCGGCTTTTATTGCCAATAGACAAATTCATGATAATATTGTTATTAGTCATGAAATTCTGCACTCCTTTAAAAGAAAAAAGAAAACTGCTAAAAATGGTTTCATGGCTATCAAGCTTGACCTTTCCAAAGCCTTTGATAGGATGGAATGGACTTTTATTCTCTCTGTTTTAAAAAAACTAACTTGGATTCTCTGATGATTGGTGTCAGATTATTCATCAATGTGTTAGTACCGTGTCTTATTCTGTTTTGGTTAATGGTTCTCCAAGTGAAGTGTTTTTTCCTTCTAGGGGTATTAGGCAAGGTGATTGTCTTTCACCTTACATTTTTATAATTTGTATGGAAGTATTATCTCAGATTCTTCTGAAAGGAGAAGAGGATAATTTGATTCAAGGATTTAAACTCAGAAAAGACATCCCATCTATTTCGTATTTATTTTTCGCTGATGGATGCATGTTATTTTCAAAGGCTTCTCTGTTGTATGCTAGAAATATGATAAAAATAATAAATGTGTTTGCTAAAGCTTCTGGGCAGGCTATTAATTTTAAAAAATCAGGTTTTTTCACTAGTTCGAAAATGTACCATAAACATAAGAAACTTCTTTCTAAAACCCTTGGAAGTAAATTCATGAGTTCCTCTGAGAAGTACTTAGGTACCCCTCTATTTGTTAATAGAGATAAGACTAAATATTTTCAATTTTTGATAGATAAATTTTATTCTAGATTAGGAAATACAAAAAAGACTAGTCTTAATGGTGTTGGCAGAACTGTGGTTACAAAACATGTGATTTCTAGTCTTGCAGTATATCATATGTTATGTTTCCCATTTCCTAAGAAGATTACGTCTAAAATTGATGATATTCAAAAAGCCTTCTGGTGGTCTAAAAAGGACCCAAGATATGCTTCTTACTTTCATTCTTGGGGAGATATTGGCAAGGATAAAAGTTATGGTGGGCTTGGTATTAGGAATACTTATGCTACTAATAGAGTTTTTATAGCAAAACTTGGTTGGAGAATTCTTCAAAACCCTGATCTTCTGATTTCTAAGTTTTTAAAAGATAAGTACTTCACCAATCAAAATTTGTTGGAAATTGATAAAGCGGCTGACTCTGCTTCTTGGATTTGGATAGGTATTGTCAAGAGTTTAGTTTTCATAAGATCTAATATAGTTTTTAAGATAAATGATGGAAAGTCTACAAGAATATGAGAATCTGTTTGGTTGCCTGGTCTTTCTTTCCCTCATACTTCTGTAGATTCAAATTGTAGTGATTATACTTTCGTTAATCAGCTTATAGATATGAATACGGGTTCCTGGAATGTGGTTCTGCTAAACTCTCTATTTCCCCCCTGAGGATATTGTGACAATAAAAAGTATTAAGTTCAATCTTCTTTATAAAGATCAAGTTAAATGGGCTCATACTAGGGATGGTTCTTATACTATTAAATCAGCTTATAGAGTTTATACGAATGAATTCAGTAATAGGGAAGAGGATTTATTTTGGAAAAAAGTTTGGTCTTTGAATTGTTTGCCTAAAATTAAGTTTTTCATGTGGAATATTTTTGCGCAGATGCTGCCAATCAATACTTTACTTAAATTCTATAACCATGTTGTTGATGTTTCATGTCCTCTTTGTAAGACTGATATTGAAACGGTTACGCACTTATTCTTTCATTGTCCGGTTGCTGCACATGTTTGGTTTGGTTTGTCGCTACAACACTTAGTTAATTTTGATCTAGATTGTGTGGATGATGTTTTTTTAGAATGGTTTGATGATAGATTAGGGAAGTCCCCTTTTGTTGTTAACTGGCCAAGCATAGGTGCAATCGTTATGTGGAGTATTTGGAAACATAAATGTGATGTGGTATTCAATAGAGTTACTATCAATCTGCATAACATTATTCTTGAATCGAAAAGAATAATAAATACATATATGGCTCCTCCTTTGAAAGTTCAGAAGAATAATATGCAACTTAAAATTCCTATTGCATTGATGGATCATTGTATTTTTGTTGATGGCTCTTACAAGAGTTTTAACATGGGTATTGGCATGATTTTGTGCAATAATGCATGAACAATAGTTCAATCGAGGTCGGACTTTGGACTGATTTCTGAGGTAGTTGGTGCTGAAGCAACTGCTCTCTTTTTGGCTATCTCCTGGGCTCTGGAGATAAATCTATCCAAAGTGGTTTTCATCAGCGACTGTCTTAAAGTAGTTGATTTTGTAAATAAAGGCAACAACAGTATAAAGTGGAGATGCATGGATATCTTGGTGGAATGTAGAGATCTTCTATTAAGTAGGAATATCTTTAAGGTTGTGTATATTAATCGATCTAAAAACAAACTAGTTGATCGACTTGCACGTCGAGCTAGGAAGTATTATATTAAGGATGTTTGGGTCTCTTTTCCTTCTTTTTTGTACAATCTGGTGAAGAGAGAACCCATGTAGAATGCTTGTACTTCTTTTCTAAGTTAATATAGTTAGGGTGTTTTCTTAACAAAAAAAAGAGAGTAGAGAAATAGATGAATTGCACTTAATTCAGTGGTTTTCACATTAATTTGAAGATGCGAGAACACTGCAGTTATAAGAAAAATTAAATTAGATTAGAAATGAAACGTGATCAACAAAAATAAAAACGATGAAGATACTAACCTTAGAACTTTCCATTTTATTTATGTTTTACGGCGAAAAATATGATCTAGCATTGAGTGATTTTTATACCGTTTGTATTATTTGAAAAATACAGCCTTTGGTACGAGTATTATGAGATCATAAGACCATCTCCAATGTAGGGGGTCAAAATCATCCTAGGTGGAGGTATTATTTACACCTTTTTACTTATGGGTCATAACTAAATGACAAAAAATGATGTAGATAAAACTTTTTAGCTAAATTTCATCTCCAATCTTCAAGGTCTTATTCAACACTTTTTATTTGAATTAAGATACAAATGATGGCGTGGATCTATGACCCAAGGTCATGAAGAAAATCTAATTTAGACTTTCTCTTTTGCCCCCCAGTTAACCATGTCATCACTTTTTATGACCTTGACATTTACATTGAAGATAAAATTTTGGTGGAAAAGGTCTTAAATCACTTGTGGCATGCTTTTTTAAGATCTAAACCCCTTGTATTGGAGATGTTTAAAGAGTATTTCTAATGGAGGTGAAAATATTATTTTTTATTGCATATAGGATTTTAGGCTTCAAGGTCATACAAACTACATTATAATAAAAGTTCCCGGTCCCGACTCGAGCAAATAATAAATTCGATAAAATCATAAAATAACATTTCAAAAGTTCCCGTTAAGCATTAATAGCTCCCAGATAACATATAAAATAATAATTAATGCTACCATTTTTTTTTACATACATATTAAATTTTCTCAAAATGTGATTCAATATTAGTTTGTTTTACTTTAAAATTAAACTCAAGTTGTATTCCATTCCTAAATATTCGTAGTTCACTCAAAAGATCCAAAGTCGCATCGTTTTATTGTACAGAAAGTGTTAAAGTGTAATTGATATTCAGAGTATTTGTATTTGTATTATAACTAGCCAATGATATAGTAATTTATATTAAATTAGTCGATATTGTACTTATAATTTATAACTATTGTTGAACCCTCAAAAGTAGGAATATTTTAAAACAATAATATACTACTTAACTTTAAAATAATAAATTTTCTTTGTCCAAACCTGTTAGAGCATTACTCGGTCGAACTCGCATGTGTTGCTATCTCAAGCATGTTTGTCAATGTTGGTGATCATAACTATAAGTCTTGATTTCTAGTCTACTATAGCTAAGGTCTTGGACTAGGATAGAAAGTGTAGTTGAGCTCAAGAACTCCATGGAAATCATCATACAAGACGAAGGACTACTCAAGGAACTGGTGGATCTTCATCGACTAAAAGGTATATGGAGACTTGAACTAATCTATCACTCAAAAGTCTATTTATCTCCTATCTTGAGACAAAAGTCGTTTTACTATATAGACTTAGATTATACACATTTTGTATTTAGAGCCGAGTATACCTCGCCTATCTATTTCTCGAAATATGTGTTGGTAAAGCTTTCGCTTTAGCCAAGTTCATCTTTACCTAGTGACAAAAGTCATGTTAAGTTTCAATCACTTTGAAAATTACTTCGACGAAAAATGGTTTGTGAATAACAACTATATAACGTCCTCTGAGAATGTTTCAATGATTGAAATGAGAGTTTTGACTATATAACCATTGGAGGATATAAGCATTGTTGTGGAAACACATATATGTATAAGTCCTTATTACTTGAACCAATGTTTGCGAACTTTGTTGATCAAGCAACAATCGGAGAAGGGTGTGAGCTAAGTCCACGAGCTGGCGAAGTTCTCAAACCTGAGAATTTTTGTTGGAGTTTGCGAACTCCATCCGGTAACTTAAGTCCGCGAAACCAGTCCGCAAACTTGAGTAGGTTATGTCTAAAAACGATGTTTGTGAACTTATCTTTATAAACTAAGGAATGCAATTGCAAACCGTGGATATATAGTTCATGAACCGATTCGAGTGAATCAAATTATTTTTGTTCAATTGTGTCTTGTGTAGTACATGAGATTTCCTTGCGATTGAACAACTCTCTAACTAGTTTATTTGAGTCATTTGAACTAGTTATGGTGAAGAAGAATATGGTTAAAATGAAAGTTATCATATGGCTTAACATTTGGTTAACTATTGTTGAACCAACTAATGTACAAGTTTGGGTACGGTTACACAAACCTATGAACGTGCATTTCATGTATGTATAACAAGCTATGTTTTCGATCTAACAGTTGATAAATATTAGCTTGAATCTAATAAGGTTTTCATATAACGGTGAATATTGAATGCTTTATTACCAAGATAACATTGATTGCAAACTCTGATTTGAAAGATTATATTAGGGAGAACTCTAGCAACTGGGAAACCCAATCCCCACATATTCTGTGTGATAGTAATTGTGCTAAGCTAGAGTCGATTCTCCTTTAACCTTTGGTTTCTTCTTCTAAGCCAGGTTAACGACTTAAAGACTTTAATGGGATTGTTAAGCTAGACCGATACTACTTTTATTGTAGTTATGTGATCTGATATTGTTGTTTCTATCGTATGAGTATATTTGTAATAATTGGCTTGAGGTTTCTATCTCCGATAGGAAAGATAAAAAGTAGTCACAAATATCTTCGTCTCATCGTTTGGGATTCCACAATTATTTTTTTCGCTGCGTCGATTAATACTATTGTGAGGTGATTGATAATACTGAGTTGTTCTTCGGGAATATAAGTCTGGTTTATCAATTGGTTCTTGTTCACCTTGATTTATCAAAAGACGGAACAAAACTCGTAGGTATATTCGTGGGAGACGGATTTATCTAATATCGTAGACTTTTCTGAGTGATACAGATTTGTTTATTAAAGTCTTCGACTTTGGGTCGTATCAAATCTTAGTTGTGGGTGAGATCAACTTAGGGAATCAAGTATGTAGTATCCTATTATGATCAGAGACGTTGGAGCATAACTGCACCTTGGATCAGTGTGAGATTGATTGGGGTTCAACTACAGTCTAGCCCGAAGTTAGTTTGAAGTAGGATAGTGTCTGTAGCGGCTTAATACAGTATATATTTAATCTGGAATAGGTCCCAGGGTTTTTATGCATTTGCGGTTTCCTCGTTAACAAAATTCTGGTGTCTGTGTAATTTCTTTTTCACATTATATTTGTTATATAATTGAAATAATACAGGTTTTACGTTGTTGAATCAATTAGAATATCTGACCTTTTGGTTGTTGATTTAAATTGATTGACACTTGGATATTGGTCTTTGGTACCATCCAAGTTATCTCTCTTGTATTTAATTTGAGACTCGCAGTTTGCTTGAGTAAGATTTAAACCGAGAGATAGAGATATAAACTCTTTGATATACTTTTATATAGATTGAGTCTGACTGTCTAGTTGATTCTATAGAAAGTATATTGGAGTTTGTCCATACAGATTGCTAAGCGAAATATTGGGTGTGGTTGTTAGACCCCCGCTTTTTCAATTGGCATCATAGCAGGAAAACACGTTCAAGACCTTACAAGTCTGTGTTTGTGGCAATCTGAGTCTGAGGACAAGATCTCTTTTACACATACCCAGATGTCTCCTAAAGATTTCGATTACGCCAAGTGTCTTGGAAACACCTCAAAGGATTACTCCTTAGTTGATTCTTCTGAATCCCAAGGTATAAATATTGTTCAATCTGATGTTGACATCTCTTCCTCTCATGAGGCATGTGACACTCTGGCAAAAGATGAAAAGGAGCTCACCATAATTTCAAAAAACTCTGCTGAAATTATTTATTTTCAGAATCATGATCAGCTTATCGATGAATTTGAAAAGTCTCTGATCGATAACTTGATCTCTATAGCATCATTGAGTCATTCTCTAAGAACATTGAAAAACTTCTCCAAGAAACTACTATACAGCATGAAAAGATTAGTGTTCTAGTGGATATTGTTAAGAAAGACTCAATTAGAGAAAAACATTTGATCGAGACTCGTTCATCAGATCTTGACAGACTTCGTGTTGAAAAAGAGAAACTAAGTGCATCTCTTACTCTAGCCCATGAACAGTGCAGATCCTTGGAAAAGGAAAACTCTGTCTTAAGGAGAAATTCTTCTGTACAAACTAATTCTCATGAATTACAACACATGAACAAGTTTCCTCAAGTAGAAGGTTGTGTCAAGAAAAGTTTACATTAACTTGCAATCTTCTCATATGGATATGAAGTTAAAATAGGTGCCAATTATTGCTTCTCCTCCACGAACCTGTACTTTCTATGGGAAAAGGAATCACTATGCTATCCATTGCTTTTCCAGAAGGAAACAAATTTCTAAACTTCATAATTTGCTTCTATTCACTACTAATGGAACAAATAGTCAGTCGACTACTGCGGTGAATCACATGCCCACAGAAAATCAGAAACCTTATAAAAATAATCTATATTCTAGAAATCATCACAGGGCTCAAATGCATTCTGGCATAAATTCTTGTGTTACTAATAAAAGCATTCCCTGTACTTATAAGAATGTTTCTGGTAAATCTAAGTCTAGAAAATGGATTCATATCTATTTTGATCCTCTTAAACCAATTGCAAGAGGTCCTAGATTTAGTCCTCAGAGAAAACCTTCTGATGGATATGTTAAACACGCCATGTCTTATTCTTCTGGATCAAAAGTCAACCGAAGAAAGGAAAAGAAAATAAAGATCAAACTATCAAATGATATATACAACTCATTTCTCGATGATCATAGTGGGATTAATTTCCACTCTACCACCTGATTCTAGGTATGTATTTCCTTAGTTATGACTTTAGAGGTATAACAAAATTAATTGGGAAATACTCAAGTATGTTGTACATTATTTCTGTTTGTGTTTTTGTATTGATGGTCCACATGTCCGCATCCTCCCCTCAAGAGCTCCTAGGGTTTCGAAACTAGAGTTTCCAACTCTTGTTTACAAGCGCATATATATCTTTTATATATTGTGTTTCTCTTTACCTTGAATTTTTATGGACATCTCTACAAAGTCTTAAGAGATTTTGCATCTTGATATGGAGGAAGACAATCAGGAACATGAGTCAATTCAGAAGCTGGTTATAAAGAAGATTCTTGAAAGAAAGGATCAAAACTCTTGGATTGATGATTCTGTCAAGGATTTAACTCGTTTTCAGAACGATTCAAAGGTCGAATTTGCAAATCTTCAATTGCAAATAAACCAACTTCTAGATGGTCAGGCCAGAATTCTTGCTAATCAAAATATTCTGATATGAAATCAAAATAAGCTCATCATGGAATACGTCAAAGCTAAAAAGCTTGCTCGGGTTGTTGATCGCAAAGTTAGTGTTCTAACTCACGAACATGGTGAGTCTATGGTCAAGAGAATAAAGGAAATCAATGATACCTTCTTTGATGGATTCATTGAAAGATATGAGGTTCTCAATGAACTCTGATTGATTGCCTAGTAAATCTTATATTTTTCTTGTTTTTGCTTAGAAGAATAACAAGAGGTTGGAATAGCCATTATTTTGATTGCACATAACTATGTCAAACGTTTTCATCTTCATGTTTTTAGGGTTATTTGTTTAAATTATAAAACTTTTTGGAAGATGATTATTGCAGTATTAATCTTTATGGTTTTATATATTGCAATATTGTTATGGGATATGTGTGTTTGCGTCCGTGAACTTGATTGTCCCATACCTTGTCAAAAGTAAAGTCGTTCATGAGTTGATATGCATATATTAATAAAAGAATGAATTGACTTTTGACAAATACAAAAGTTAAGCCTATTATGTTAATTTTTGATGGAAGATAGGTTAAAATATTTTGTTTTCAAGGATTATGTCTATTGTATGTCATTGTGCAAATGGTGATGGAGAATAGAATGAATCCTTTTGTATTCCGCAGTAATTGATCTTCCCTGATCCATATTTCTTGTATTACTGTAAGGTTCCATAAGGTGCCTTATGTTGAGCTCTATCGACTGAGTCATTGTTTTAGCATAGTTGTTGTTCCATGAGATACTTTGTGTCGAGAATGACCAATTAAATTGATTAATTTTGTGATTAATTTAGTTGTGTATTTTGATTAGATTAATTATGGGCTCTCTTGTGATTAATCTAATTGGATATTTTTAAGTCTCCATAAGTTTACTTGTTTTGAGAAAGATCGATTAAGTTAATCATGGGTTCTCTTATGGTTAATTTAATTGAATATTTTTGGATTCAAATTCATACTTGTATGTGATTTGTTTTGTCCAAAGAAATCCTTCTTTTGATTTGAAATTAAGGTCGCTCTTGTTGTTCTTTAGAGAATGACATATTATGGGGGAGAGTTCTTAATTAAACTTGTGCTTAATTGCTAAATCTTTGTGGGGAGTGTGACTGTGTAATATTATATGGGTTATCTTGTATCTTTATAGACTCCATGATGAATGCATTTAGCTTCGGCTTTATGATTGCATCTAAATAAGATGATATATGCTTTCTTTTGGTCATGAATTGCCTCGTTTGGAAATTTCATTAGGATCTCGTTCTTGTACCTTTGCCAATTTTATTGACAAAAGGGGGGAGAATTAATATGCATTTCACACTTCAAATACATATGGTTTTCGGATCATTATGTAAGGGGGAGCGGTTTTCATGTGAGATGGAGTATTGACTAAGGGGGAGAGACATATCACCATAGTATTGTTATTAAAGTTGTGATGCAATTGGACTTCGATGCTGTGTAATGATACTATGACACTGTATAAAAATGATTGAGAACTCTTGTTTTCTCGTTGTTATAGCTATGGATTTTCAACAATGATGATGCTAAACTTACAACCTTTGGGATCATTGGAGTTTTGGAAGTGATGAAGATTTCGAGTAATGTTGAAGATTAGACATGTGGAATAGGAGATACAAAGTTTATTTATATATTTTTTGTATTCCATATGTATTGATAGTTTTGTCACTAAAATTGACAAAGGAAGAGATTGTTAGATCATTGCTCGGTCGAACTCGCATGCGTTTCTATCTCAAGCATGTTTTTCAATGTTAGTAATCAAAACTATAAGTCTTGATTTCTAGTCTACTATAGCTAAGGTCTCAGACTAGGATAGAAAGTGTAATTGAGCTCAAGAACTCCATGGAAATCATCATACAAGACGAAGGACTACTCAAGAAATTGGTGGACCTTTATCGACTTAAAGGTATGTGGAGACTTGAACTTATCTATCACTCAAAAGTCTATTTATCTCCTATCTTGAGACAAAAGTCGTTTTGCTATATAGAATTAGATTATACACATTTGGTATTTCGTGCCGAGTATACCTCACCTATCTATTTCTCGAAATATGTGTTGGTAAAGCTTTCGCTTTAGCCAAGTTCATCTTTACCTAGTGACGAAAGTCATGTTAAGTTTCAATCACTTCGAAAATTGTTCTGAAGAAAAATGGTTTGTGAACAACAACTATATAACGTCCTCTAAGAATGTTTTAATGATTGAAATGACAATTTAGACTATATAACCAATGGAGGATATAAGCATTATTGTGGAAACACATATATGTATAAGTCCTTATTACTTGAACCAAAGTATGCGAACTTTGTTGATCAAGTAAAACCGTAATAGTGCGTTAGCTAAGTCCGCGAACTGGTGAAGTTCTCTAACCCGAGAATTTATTCTAGAGTTTGTGAACTCCATACGGGAAATTAAGTCCGTGAACCCAGTCCACGAACTTGAGTAGGTTATGTCTAAAAACGATGTTTGTGAACTTATCTTTATAAACTAAGGAATGCAATTGCAAAACGTGGCTATATAGTTCATGAACCAATTCGAGTGAATCAAATTGTTTTTGCTTCAATTATGTCTTGTATAGTACATGAGATTTCCTTGCAATTGAATAACTCTCTAACTAGTTCATTTGAGTCATTTGAACTAGTTATGGTGAAGAATAATATGGTTGAAATGAAAGTTATCATATGGCTAACCATTTGGTTAACTATTGTTGAACCAACTAATGTACAAGTTTGGGTATGGTTACACAAACCTACGAACGTGCATTTCATGTGTGTATAACAAGCTATGTTTTCAATCTAACGGTTGATAAATATTAGCTTGAATCTAATCAGGTTTTCATCTAACGGTGAATATTGAATGCTTTGTTACCAAGCTAACATTGGTTACAAAACCTAATTTGAAATACTATATAAGGGAGAACTCTAGCAACTGGGAAACCTAATCCCCACACATTCTGTGTGATACTAGTTGTGCTAAGCTAGAGTCGATTCTCCTTTAACCATGGGTTTCTTCTTCTAAACTAGGTTAATGACTTAAAGACTTCATTGGGATTATGAAGCTACACTGATACTACTGTTATTGTAGTTGTGTGATCTGATCTTGTTGTTTCTATCGTACGAGTACAATTGTAATAACTGGTTTGAGATTTCTATCTTCGATAGGCAAGACAAAAAGTAGTCACAAACATCTTCGTCTCATCGTTTGTGATTCCACATTTTTTTTTCGCTGCATCGATTAAAACTATTGTAAGGTGATTGATAATACTGAGCTTTTCTTCGAGAATATAAGTCTGGTTTATCAATTGGTTCCTATTCACCTTGATTTATCAAAAGACGTAACAAAACTCGTAGGTATATTCGTGGGAGACGGATTTATCTATTATCGTAGACTTTTCTGTGTGATACAGATTTGTTTATTAAAGTCTTCGATTTTGGGTCGTAGCAACTCTTAGTTGTGGGTGAGATCAGCTAAGGGAATCAAGTACGTAGTATCCTGCTGGACTAAGAGACGTATGAGCATAACTGTACCTTGGATCAGTATGAGATTTTTTGGGGTTCAACTACGGTCCAGACCGAAGTTAGTTTGAAGTAGGCTATAAAAAGGCGAGGGTACCCAAATATACCTCAAGCTAAAACTTTTTCATCCTTTAAGTCCTTTCTACGAAAGTGATTTTCTATGGACTGAACCGAGACAATGCAACTAATCGGTTCACACTTCGTGTGATCATCTATGGATATGAGATCGAGACAATACAACAACGAAGTATGTTTACTTGATACAAAGGTTCAGACTTAACAAAACTCAATAGGATTCACGTATCAAGTAAATAGGAATTAATGTTTGTGTAATATACTTAACCAAACTCAATAGGATTCTGATTATTAATTGGATACTCTTTTACCAAAACAAGTATTGTGCATAAAAAAGATTATAAAACCAAGTCTGAAATCTTCTACCTCTTCTTTGTCTTCAAATCTATTTAGATCTTCAATAAACACCTGCACACAACAACTTGAATCTCTTGTGATCAATCACACATAGAATGAAGTCTATTAACAATGGATTATCACAAGATCATCTTTAGATCTAACAATAGTCTAAAGATCCATGACGAAACCTTGAACTAGTTTGAGTGAATCTTATATCATAAGAGAAGATTCTCAAGAATAAAAAAATTAGGTGCAATCAAAGTTCAACCACCATTAGTCAATCAAATAAATACGAAAACTAAAGATAAACCGCAATATCTAGTTTCCCACCAACGGTACGCACTAGAGATTCTCAGTCCCAAAGAAGAATTTAAACTGAGCGGCTGTAAGAGATTTCACCTAATTAGATTACTCTCCTCTCCTGTAGTAGCAGGAAATCCTACACTACACCACTCACAAGAATTCATCATAATCAACACATATTTGAAGATTAAGAACAACACTTTTATTAATTGATTCACAGAAATATTACAAGTAATGGAAGAAAACAAGAATACAATCGTCCTTTTTACTTTCTCTCTCCTAAATGACTTACTTAACACTCAAAAAAGATCTCTCCCTTTCCCTTACGCCTACTCAACTCTTTATATAAGGATTTACATAGTGGATGAAAACTAATCTGTCCTTTAATTTAGGATCTGACTTGCGATATTCTCGCAAGAGTTACAATGTTAATCTTCGCAAACATTCTAATCCTCGCAGAATCATCACACTCTTCTCATGTTTCTTCTATCGTCATCTGTTGCGTCATTCTTCAGATCATCCTGCGACGATCGCAAGGTGTTGTTAATCATATTTTGCAAATCCGTTCTTCTTACGATATTATGATCCTACATCTTGCCTATTCTCATGTATTTTCTGCGAAGTAGATAATGTCATGAGAAGTTACTTTTCAAAATTCCGCAATAATTTATCTTTATTCTTTTCCCGACAGGATTCCATGAATCAAGCTTGATTATCTACACGTGTTGAATATTCCTTCTATCACCGACATGTTCTGATTTTAACCGGTCACCTTCTTTTCCCTATTTAAGAGAGGTTTAGTGGAAAAATAATCTTCTTCTTTCACTTTCACTTTCTCTTTATCTTCTTCATCTTCATATTCTCTGCTCTGCAAATCTTCATCGTCTGTGACTTTATTATTTTTTTATTGAATTCACCTTTCCTGCTACTGTTCTTTCTTGCCTTCATGGATTCTTCAAGGTTAGTTTTCCCTTCTACTTCTTTCAATTTTGATTTTGTTGAAACTAATTTTATTTTACTAAAATCATCTTATTTGTTCTTTGTATAATTCCCATATTGTCTTTTGTTTCAGCAAAAGCACTTCTGGTATCAAAATTACAGTCCAAAACCCTAATAATCTGAATTCACAATCCAATACAGTTGCGAGAAAGAGAAAGCCTGTGAATGAAAAGGTAATAAGAAACATCACTCTTTTTAATAACAATATTGTTGCCTCTGTTTCTTAGCTGGGTTGTGATTCGCAGGATGATTGAGATGCCAATAAGCCTTCTAAAAAATCTCGTCAGCCAAAAGTTGTTGATACCACTATTTCTTTTCCTAAACTGAAATCCTTAATTCTTCTTCATTCGCAAGAAGAATCTCTTCCACATGTATGCGAGATGATCGCAACAGATTCTACCGTTTTAACTTCTGCTGCGAATGAAATTCCTTCTTCTTTTGTAACCAATTCTTCTCAGATTGATTCTATTCCTAGCCCAACTGTTAATCTGCCTCAAACTTCTTATTCCAATGATACCTCTTTAGCAAAGAATATAATCAACTTTCTATTATATCTACTATTTCACCTGATTCTCTCCCTTTATCCCAAGAAGCTGAGAATGTGATAGATACTGCCTTTAAAGCCTTAGCTGATATCTTAGATAATGTTAGAAGATCTTCTGCTGACCCTATCAAATTTGGGACCTGCGAGATTTTGGGTAGATATTTTGGTTCTGGTAAGATGGCTTCGCAAGCATCTTAGGAGAAAGAAATTGAATCCTTTAAAGGAGCTCTCCAAGCCAAAACTTCAGAATGTGATGCTCTCCGTCTCGAAAACCAAAAGATGCAAAACATTTTGTTGTATTGCGAACTTCTTCGCAAAAAGAATAACGAATTAAAATGTACAATCTTATTTTTCTTCTTTGTTGATTTATCTTATAAACAATTTCATCTGTTCTCTCTTCAATTCTTTTGAAATCTTTTGTTCTCACATTAAGCCTTAAACCAAAAACGATTCTTGGAGAGATTTCAATTTGAATCTATCGTTGAAGAAGCCCGCGCTGATAGAGATGCTTGGATGGATCAATATAATCAATTAGATAACCTTCATACATATTCCATTGATCAAATAGATAATCTTACCAAAAGAAAATGCTCAATTAGTGGAAGAAAAAAAACTTATTAAGTAGTGAGATATCTGCCTCTTTTATTCTCTAACCAAAGCTAGTTTGGCGATGGAAACTTTATTAGATGAAAACAAAACCTTATCTCAAGAGAAACAACATTTTTTAAGTAAGACAACGATATCCTTGCAGCAATTGATTGTTCTTCGAAAAGTGTGTGATAACCAAGAACAATCTCTATATTCTCTGAAAAATGAACTTAAAGAAGTAACTGACTCATCTATCGCTGAGAAAAATACGCTTATGCAAGGTAGGATAGATTTAAGTGTAAAGTTAAGCCAGCTCTAAGAAGAATACTCCAAATTAGAAGAATCCTACTCCTCTCTTGCGAACACTTTCCTCCTCTTTAAGGAAAAGAACCTAAGGTATCACCTGAAGGGTTTAGTCAGAGATAAATTTGATGATGCAATGAATAAGTGGGAGAATAATTGCTTGGCCTTAATTCAAAATATGATTTCGCAAAAGGAAGGTAGTCATTTGGACTGCCTCAACCATTTTTCCTTGATTAATTTTTCTTGCGATATTATTCTGCGAATTCTTCATCTTCACTAAATTTTTTGTATTCTTTGACTTCGCAGAATCTGAAAGAAAACTTCAATCTTCCGTCTCTACTTTGGATTCTAATCTTGCTAAGGTTCACAAATAGAATGCACTACTCAGTTCCCATCTTGCCCGTTCTCGTGATCGAGCAGAAAGAGAATATGACTACCTTTCCTATTTCAAGGACATGGAGATTAGAAACCGTGATAGAGCTTTTCTTCGCCAAGTCCATCTTAGAGCTCAAACTCTTGTGAATGATATTCTACTGTCCAATTCTCTTCCTCCAACAACAGTTAAACCTCTGGAAGTAGATGATGACGAAGTTTCTCGTCCTGCTGACAGTGGTTTTGGCTATGAAAGTAGCGAAGAAGAATAAGAAGAAGAAGAAGAGAAAGAAAAATAAGGCCCTCTTAAAGAAGCAGCTGCTGGCGATGAAATAACTACTGATAACCAGCCAAATGAGGAAGAAGCTAGAGTCAACCAGAATAGGGAAACTACTGGAAAAGATGATAAAGCTGGTGGGGATGATAAGTCTAGCGAGGACACTAATAATAAAGATTGCAAAGAGGATATTGAAGTCTGAGTTCTGATTTTATTTTCTTGAATTACTCTTTCTCTTGCGAACAATGTACTTCGAATCTCTTTTGGGGTCAATTTTGCTTTTGCGAGAAAGAACTTGCGAGAAAGTTGTGAGAAACATAATGTCATTTTGTTTATAAATTCCCATACTTGCCTCTCATTATATTTCCAGCAGTGAATGATCTGCATAAAGTATAGTTAGTATTTATGAATCTTTTGTGGTCTTATTTTTCCTTCCTAGTTAAAGGTCTTATTTTGCCATCTTTTATCTTTTGCGACAAAGGACGCCTCTACACTTTTATGTAGAAACCCATTGATTTTGTCTTAACTTTTTGTTCTTTTGTAATTTTGCTGCGACAATATGACAGGCCTAAATTTTCTTGCGAAATTAAAGCCCCATGACATTGCCGTCTTGTGACAAAATCGCAAGACGTCTTTACACTTGCATGCAATGACCCATTGATCTCGTCTTATCTTCTCTTTTGTATTATTTGCCTCTTCAGGAATGGTGCACAAATATAACAAGTCTTAATACTCTCGTGAGTAAAAAGTCTCATGACATTTGCGTCTTAAGACACTTATCAGCTCCCCAATGGAGGGTGCCACCCTTATGTTCCCCCTGGTTTCCCTTTCAAGGAGACGTACATCGGACATACAAGAATAGCTCCTCACATCCAGTCTTAACAACAACCAGTTGTGTTCACAGCCTCTTATCCCTTTTGCCTATATGGATTATAGTTACGAGACTGCGCCCTAAGTGGGGTTTTCTTCGGGACGAGTGAATCATAGCCAAGACTTACCAAGAATGGTCAGGGAAGTTTCATACGCCTCGGGAACTATTGGCTCAACCGTGTACCTCGGTGACTTGGTCATACTCTTCACCCCTTAGGAGAGCTCTTATTACCTTAGTCGCCCAACTCAAGTCATATGCTCAAGTTTAGAATCCAAGGTGTCTTTCCTGGATAGGCTTTCATTGACCCCAAATCTCCATGGCTCAGGTTCCAGCAGTGGTGTAACCTTATCGCTGAGTCATGTTACATATACCCCCTTCTATGACGTACTTTAGGTCTTACATTTGCCTCTTGCAAAATTTTATTCTCGAACTAGGGTGTACGCTATAAAGGTTCGTCCCATTCTAGATCTTAAAGATCATTTCTTGCGAACTTTTCGCATATTTTCATTCTTTCTTTTGATATTTTTCAATCTCGCATCTTCTTTTTCATAAAAACTTTGTATTCATTCATATCATTTTAATCATACATTATTTCACAATTCATCTCTTCGCAAAGCCTATTATGGGTAATATCTTTTTAGATATAATTTGTTCCATGGTCTGCCAAGTCTCTGACCCACATCTCTTCCTTTAGGATCCATCAATTTGTACGCCCCGTTTCCAATTATATCTTTAATGATGTAAGGCCCATCCCATTTTCTCGCTAACTTTCTGATGAGTGCCAAATATTGCATATTCATACACCTTTCATTGGCACTTAACTCATCTTTCGCGCTTCAAAGTCATATATTATCCCAAATTCTGCATTTTTACCATTTTCAAGAATAAATATTTGTATTAATTAATTTTGTGTTTTTAAGTACTAAATAAAGCTTGAAAGAATTGAGAATACAAAAGAGAAGAAAGTTGGAAGCGTTGCAACCCGCTCGCGCATCAGTGGCAACCTGTTTACAAATTCATGGGATCCAAAACCCATGATCCAAAACCCAAGACCCAAATCCATTTCCACCTCACCCCTATTGGATTCCTTCCAAAACATCCACCTCACCCCCATTGGATTCTTTCCAAAACATCCACCTCACCCCCATTGGATTATTTCCAAAACATCTACCTCACCCCCATTGTATTCCATTTCATACATCAATTAAAGAAAACATCCCCATTCTCTCACTCAATCACTCCCAATTTGTTTCCCACAACCAAATATATTCCATTCAATCCATCAATTAAGAAGACATGTTTTGTTGGAATTTTGTGTATAAATAGAGAGGGTTGTTGTGTTGAAAAACCATCCAAGAATATCTTGTTCATGTTAGTTTATCAAATTTCAGTTTTGTTGTAATGTTCTTCATGTTCTAGTTTCATTTGCTAGGGTTTAAATAAAGCCGTAACTCATTGGTATGTATTCATATCTTGTATCTTGTTCTTGAAAGTTTAGAATTATTTAAAGATATAATTTAATCCGAGTTTGTCAACATCTTGCTCTCACAATGTATGCCATGTATCCATTGTAGTTAGAATATCTCTTTGTTGATTATGCTACAACTCATGCTTAACCAAATATTGATCCTCAGATTAGTTGTGCTTTAATTAAACAGTTAATGATCTGGAGAAATACTTTAGTTGTGATTAAATTATCTATTGGAGAAACACCTTAGATATATGGTAGACTTGAATCTGCTGTAAGGACAAGAATAATATTACAAGTTGAATGCATATCATAAGTTAGCGGTGGATTTGAATACCCTAGTATCCATATTCTCAGTATTTACACCTTGATTTAATTGCGTATTTTAATTCAATATTATTTTCTGTTTAAGTCTTTGCCAATATCTCGTCGTATCGACAAAAGCAAACCCCTTTTGGTTACTCTCTGAATCAGTTCTAAGTAAGGATTTAGAATCAACTTCTACACTCTCCAAGTCTCTGTGGTTTGACCTGTGCTTGCCCTGTGTTGCTTGTCGACACTGTGCACTTGCAGTATACACAATAGTAGGTATCTTTCCTAGCCTACCACTTTACATCATTCTCTTTCTGGTATACTGGTGTTTCTCACAGCACTAAATCACCTGGTTGAAATTCACGCCTTTTGACACGGTTATTATACTCTCGGGATAATTTTCGTTGATAATTTTCCATATGTTGCAACGCCTTTTCTCTCTTTTCTTCTAATTCATCAAGTTTGGTCAATATCATTCCTGCACTGAGGTTTTTCTTCCAAGCTTCTCTTTATGTTGTTGGGATAGAAACTTCTGTTGGTAACACAGCTTCAAATCCATATGTCAAACAGAAAGGTGACATTCCAGTAGCTTCCCTCCTAGTTGTATTGTAGGCCCATATGGAATTATGTACCTGTTCGCACCATGCCCTGTGATGTCCCTCCAATTTTTTCTTCAATATATATACGATTGTCTTATTTGTTGCTTCTTCGTGCCCACTGGCCTGCGGATATAGAGGTGTTGGTTTTCCACATTTGATCTTAAACGCATTGAGTAGCATTTCTATGTTCTGTCCCTCAAACTGCTTTCCATTATCAGATACCAGCTGTGTAGGAATTCCAAATCTACAAATTATATTTTCAAATATGAATGTAAAAATATCTTTGTCACGAATATGTTGTACGACCTTTACTTCTCCCCATTTTGTGAAATAATCTATAGCGACAATCAAATATCTTCTTTGTCCAGAACCGGGTACAAATGGTCCCACAATATCCATTCCCCATTTTCCAAAAGGCCATACACTAGTTGAGGATGATAATGGTGCTCCTGGTGCATGTATTCGCTTTCCATGTCGCTGACAATCTTCGCAACATCTTGATAGTTGCTTCGCATATTCATGCATGTACGACCAATAATAGCCTTGCATTTTTGTTCTGTATGACAAAGATCTTCCTCCACTGTGATAACCAGCGTCTCCACTGTGTAACATTTTTAATACCTTTTCTCCTTCTTCTCGTGTTAGACACCTAAGTGATGGCCCATTAAATGACTTTCGATATTTTTTTTATTTTTGCTTTTGCTTTCAAACTTCGAAACCCTAACTACCTCTTTTGAGGTCAACAGGTGCCTGAGTATCTGTTGTAAAGGCGAAGGAAAGGAAGGAAAGGAAGCAGAAGAAGTTTTTATTTAAAAAAAAAAAGAGAGAGTTTATTTTATTTATTTATTTTTAGATTGTATTAAGATTTCTCTATTTGTGTAATTTTCTATTTCTTTTGCATTTTATCTTTTTGGACTTTGGACTTGGACATTCTTGTATTTTTATTTTTAAACCCTACGGAAGGGTCGTATTAAATATCAAACTGTTTGCAGAGAAGGACGGTGATTACAATATCACCTCGGCCCCTCGGGTTCGTTCATGACATAGGAGTCGTGGCCCGAGTCGACAACAACGGTTCATCCCCCGTCTGGAACGGGAGGTAAGTTTGTCGAAACACTCGTGAATCCCCTGTTAGAGAGTTACTGTATTCCTTCGTTTACATACATATTGAGGATTTGAATACGGCTGTTTTAATTTCCTAGTAAAGGGCAAGGACTGGCCATATAAGATAAGAGTTCGGATTTCATCACCGTTCTCTTCTTGCCCGCCTTAGGAAAACGATACCTACGCGAACCTAAGCTTTAAAATTTTGAATAGAACAAGACCTATAAGGTAACGAGCTTATTAGGAAAGTCATTTGAAAAATATTGGTTACTCTTTAAGCATACTTCGATGTTCATGACGGTTTACTCAGAATTGAATGCGTGACTGCGCCGCCTTGTAATACGGTAAGGCCTTGGGTATCAAAGCTCTAGCAGCTTCCCTCGCCTCTATTCAATTTACTTAAACTCGGATTGATTCCAGAGGAGTTTTCTCAGATTGTAACGAATTCCATTTCGAAGGATTAGAAGCTGGTCTAGAAAACAATCTAAGTGGAGCCATTATGTTTTTTGTTTGCTAGAAATCAGTAGGTTTACTGTGGTGGAGTCATCCTTGTTTGTGATTGCATAGAACTTCCCTTCTAGGTGAATGGTTAACATGCTTAATATGATAGCTAGGCTATGATTGTGTCTTTTAGAGACAAAACAAACCTACTAGTTAGAATCAGTCAAGAAGAGTTAGTTGAAATACATAGTTCTGATACAGACAGTCCCGACCCATCCGAAACAATGGGAGAACCAGTCTGTAGTCTAAAGGACTACATGTACCCAACGAGGACAACCCAGTCCTCGTGCATTGTCTTACTAGCTGTTGTTGGACAATTTGAGCTAAATGAGAGTATCCTCAATATGTTGCCTAAATTTAAATGGGTTGAAGCTGAAAATCCCTACCACCATGTGAGAGAGTTCGAGGAAACTTGTGGGACTCTTCGGATCAACCAAATGACGGATGAGGACCTCAAACTAAGACTTTTTCCGTTTTCTTTACAAGAAAAGGCCAACACTTGGCTGTGTGCTCAACAACCACAGTCATTTCATACGTGGGATTCTCTTACGAAAGAGTTCTTCAAAAAATTCTTCCCAAACCATAAGACTACGACAATTCGTCAAAGTCTGAATAGTTTTGTGCAATTAGAGGAGGAAACTTTGGCAAAATATTTGGAGAGATTCAATGAATTATTGCTCCAATGTCCTCTCCATGGTTTTGAAAAATGGAGACTTGTGCAAATTTTGTATGAAGGCTTAGATGTCAAAAACCGAACTACAGTTGAGACCATGTGCAATGGTCAATTTATTGAAAAAACTGCTGATGAGTCTTGGAATTTCTTAATCAAAGTCGCTGAAAAGAATCAGCAGTGGGAATCCCCCCGTGAACCAAATAGGATTACCCCGATATCTAATGTTCATAGAATTGACTTTGACTTCGAAGGAAGTGCAAAGATGGCATCCTTGGCCAGGAGAATAGAAAAGCTAGAACTAGAAAAGAATGGAAAAACTAATATCCATACTCTCCGTAGTCAAATTGAAATGGCCAATTGTGCCGCATGCCATAGTTCAGACCATCTAGTGGACACTTGTCCAGACCTCCATGCATTTCAAGAATCTAAAACCGAGCAAGCCAATGTTTTGTACCAAAGGCAAGAGAACAACCCATATTCTCAGACCTACAACCCAGGGTGGAGAAATCACCCTAACTTTTCATGGTCTAAGGAACCTATACAAGGGGGAACATCAAATAATAACCAAGGATACCCCTATCCTAGAAACCCCCAAGTGAAACCACATGTGCAGTACCCTGTAGATAAAAAGCCTAGCTTCGAAGAAAGTTTTGGTTTGTTGACCCAAAATTTGGTACAACTCCAAAAGACCACAGACCAACGTTTTACAAGTCTAGAACTTAAAATAGGTCAAATTTGTGAAGCATTGAATGAAAGAGACAAAGGAAAACTCCCTAGTCAGCCCCAACAAAATCCAAAAAATGTATATCAGGCAGAAAATTCAACTCGAAATGAGGCCTCCCATAATCAAGTAAATGCTGTCACCACCCTTCGTAGTGGTAAAGTTATTGAAAACAATGTAGGTGTACCACAGTCGAGTGAGTCTACATCAGACTCACTAGTGCATAAAATCCCACAGAAAATACCTAGTGTTGAAGACAAATCTGAGAAACATAAGAATTCCCATAATTCTAATGTCTCTGCACCATCTCATGTACCTGTTGCTCCATTCCCACAAAGATTGGTGCAGCAAAAAGAGAGTATACAGTACAACGAGATTTTGGAAATGTTCAAACGAGTTAACATCAACATCCCATTTCTTGATGCAATCAAGCAAGTCCCTGCTTATGCTAAATTCCTTAAGGATCTGTGCACACAAAAGCGAAAGCTTCATGTGCATAAGCGTGCTTTTCTCACTGAGCAAGTGAGTGCAATCATTCAAAGCAACACACCTCCTAAGTTTAAAGACCCAGGTAGTCCAACTATCACATAAAAATAGGTGACCAAATGTTTAAGAAGGCGTTGCTAGACTTAGGGGCAAGTGTGAATCTATTACCATATTCGGTATATGTGCAGTTAGGTCTTGGAGAGTTGAAGGCAACACCTATAACTCTGCAATTGGCGGACAGATCCGTCAAAGTGCCACGTGGTGTGGTAGAAGATGTTTTGATTAAGGTTGATAAGTTTTATTTTCCTGTGGACTTCATCGTCTTAGATACTCAACCTGTGCAAAACCCTTACAGTCACATTCCTGTCATTTTGGGACGTCCCTTCTTAGCGACGTCCAATGCAATCATTAACTGCCGTAATGGGGTGCTGAAGTTGTCATTTGGTAATATGACTGTGGTGTTGAATGTTTTCAATACTAGCCAACAATATTTAGATCTTGATGATGATAATTATGTGCATGAAATTAACATGATTGAAAGTTTGATTCAAGATTCGTTGTCTAGTAGCATGTCTGTTGACCCTTTGGATGCTTGTTTGAATAATTTTGAACTGGATTTGTTTGATGATGAATACATAAGTGAAGTGAATACTTTTCTTGAATCCACACCACTTATGGACACGTCTAAGTGGAAAGCTAGAGTGGAACCACTTCCAGTCTTGGAATCCAAGTCTATTCCCTCTCTTGTTGAGCCACCAAAGCTCGAACTGAAACCATTGCCTGATACTCTTAAATATGCATTTTTGGGACCTTCTAATACTTTTCCTGTAATCATTTCATCTGCCATAGATACAGAACAGGAAAGTAAACTTTTAGAAGTACTTAAGGAGCATAAATAAGCCTTAGGATGGACCATCTCGGACCTTAAAGGCATAAGTCCCACTGATTGCATGCATCATATAAACCTTGAGGACAATGCTAAACCATCTAGGGAGATGTAAAGGCGTCTCAATCCTAACATGAAAGAGGTTGTTAAGAGTGAGATTATAAAGCTTCTTGATGCGGGTATCATATACCCAATCTCAGATAGCAAATGGGTAGCCCCATTCAGGTTGTGCCGAAAAATTCAGGAGTTACTGTAGTTCAAAACGATAAAAATGAGTTAATCACTACTCGAGTAACCACAGGGTGGTGAGTTTGCATTGATTATAGGAAGTTGAATGCAGTTACAAGGAAATATCACTTACCTCTTCCATTCATAGATCAAATGCTTGAACGATTGTCTGGGCGTAAATTCTATTATTTCTTGGATAGTTTTTCTGGTTACAACCAGATTCATATTTCACCCGAAGATCAGGAAAAGACTACATTTACATGTCCATTTGGAACGTTTGCCTATCGTCGTATGCCCTTTGGGTTGTGCAACGCACCCGCTACATTTCAGCGTTGTATGATGAGCATTTTCTCTGACATGATAGATAATTTTCTTGAGATCTTTATGGATGATTTCTCTGTGTTTGGATCATCTTTTGATGAATGTTTGAACCATCTCACTCACGTGCTGATTAGATGTAAAGAGAAATATTTGGTTTTAAATTTGTAGAAATATCATTTTATGGTGAACTCGGGCATAGTTCTAGGACACATCATCTCTGAAAAAGGCATTGAAGTAGACAAAGCCAAAGTCAACCTCATTCAAAACTTGCCGCAACCTCGCTCTGTGAGGGAGGTTAGATCATTTTTAGGCCATGCTGGTTTCTACCGTAGATTCATTAAAGATTTCAGTAAGATCTCAAGACCACTGTGTAATCTACTCAGTAAAGATGTTGCATTTGTGTTTGATAATGCTTGTGTGCATGCTTGGGAAGAGCTCAAAACTCTTCTAACTTCAGCCCCTATAGTCCGACCTCCTGATTGGAAATTTCCATTTGAAATCATGTGTGACGCATCTGATTTTGCTGTTGGAGCTGTCTTAGGTCAGCGAGTTGACAAACACCCCTATGTGATCTACTATGCTAGTAAGACACTGAATGAGGCTCAAATGAATTATTCAACAACCGAAAAAGAGCTGCTAGCTGTTGTGTTTGCATTAGATAAGTTTAGATCTTATTTGATAGGATCTAAAATCATCATTTATACTGACCATGCCGCATTAAGATATCTTTTATCTAAAAAAGATGCTAAGGCTCATCTAATTCGATGGATACTCTTGTTACAAGAGTTCCACCTCGAAATTCGAGATAAAAAAGGGTCCGAGAATGTTGTTGCTGATCACTTATCTAGGTTGAATGTCGAATCCGCTGATGAATCCGAGATTATTAGGGAATCCTTCCCTGATGAACAACTGATGCTGGTTTCTGAAATGCCATGGTTAGCCGACATCGTGAACTACCTTGCTACAGGTAGGATGCCACTTCATTGGTCTAAACAAGACCGGTCTAAATTCTTGGCCGAAGTGAAACATTTCCTATGGGATGACCCATATCTGTTCAAATACTGCCCTGACCAAATCATGAGGAAATGTGTCACCAATTCTGAACAAAGGGATGTCATCTCTTTTTGTCATGATCAAGCATGTGGAGGACACTTTAGTGCAAAGAAAACTGCTACAAAGATCTTGCAGAGTGGTTTTTACTGGCCAACATTGTTTAAGGATAGCCATGCCTTCTGTGTTTTTTGTGACCGGTGCCAGAAATTGGGAAGTATATCAAAACGAAACATGATGCCCTTACAACCCATTTTGATTGTTGAGCTATTTGATGTATGGGGCATTGATTTCATGGGTCCATTTCCTAGCTCTGAAGGAAAGTTGTACATTCTTGTTGCTGTCGACTATGTTTCTAAGTGGGTAGAAGCAATTGCAACCAAAACTAATGACCACAAGGTGGTACTTTCGTTCTTAAAGGAAAACATATTTTCTCGATTTGGCACCCCTAGAGCTATAATCAGTGACGGTGGTTCACATTTCTGCAATAGGCCTTTTGAGTCCTTAGTCCGTGAGTATGGCATAACTCATAAAGTTGCAACCCCATATCATCCACAGACCAGTGGACAGGTAGAGGTTTCAAATAGGGAGATTAAGCACATTCTAGAAAAGAAAGTTAACCCGTCTAGAAAAGATTGGTCTTCAAGATTGAATGATGCTTTATGGGCCTATAGAACTGCATACAAGACCCCCATTGGTATGTCCCCTTACAGACTTGTGTACGGTAAAGCTTTTCATCTCCCTGTAGAGTTAGAACATCATGCATATTGGGCTGTAAAGAAACTGAACTTTGATCTAGATAAAGATGGCACCCAAAGGAAGCTTCAACTCAATGAGTTGGAAGAGTTAAGAAATGATGCATATGATAATGCAAAATTTACAAACAAAGAATGAAGGTGTTCCATGAAAAACGCATTTTGCGCAAGTCATTCACTCCAGGCCAGAAAGTTCTATTGTATAACTCACGACTACACCTTTTTCCAGGAACATTACGTTCTAAATGGACAGGCCCGTTCGTGGTGCGAACAATTTTCCCCCATGGGGATGTAGAACTAGAATATGTAACAACCAAGAATGTCTTCAAGGTCAATGGGCAGAGACTGAAGCCGTTCCTTGAACCAATCCCACCTGAGATTGAAACAACTCATCTTGCTGATTCGATCTATGTGGACTGAAAAGTTCACCCCTTGTACATACCACAGATATCTTCCATGCTGGTTGCTTTGGACATACTCTATTGTCTCTGGTTTGGCATCTGGTAATCTCTTTCCTTTGAATCTGTTTTGTTCTCATAGTTTGTTGTGGTTTCTGTTATCTTTTGAAACATTGAGGACAATGTTAGATTTAGGTTTGGGGGAGTATTTGCATATGGCGTTTTGTAGTCTTTTGCATCTTTTATGACTAGCTGTAGGATCCTTTGTAGTCTTTTGCATTTTTTGAGTCTTTTGTTGTTTTTTTTTATATGACCAGCTGTGTAGCGGGTCTTTTGTAGGATCCTTTGTAGTCTTTTGCATATTTTTTTTGAGTATTTTGTTGTTATATTTGATGACCAGCTGTGGAGCGGGTCTTTTGTAGTGTGTTTACTATGACCAGCTGTGTAGCGGGTCTCTAAAAAAAAAAAAAAAATTGGTTACAAATTGTCAAGGTTCTACGAAATTCCGAAGTTCATCATCTACAGTTGAAGACCGAAGACGAAGACATTTCTATGGATGCTCTGAAATTGGAGAAGGTTTTGTGGGTACATCTTTGGTAGGCCCTCACGAGACTACAACTCGTCCACTAGGGACACCTAGGGGTTTAAAGGCTTAGTGCATACGCTAAATTCATTCGACAGACCAGCGACAGTGGTATAGTTAGGATTTCTAGATTTCTGTTTCACTTGAGGACAAGTAAAATTCAGGTTTGGGGGTATTTGATGAGTTCCAAATATTGCATATTCATACACCTTTTCATTGGCACTTAACTCATCTTTCGCGCTTCAAAGTCATATATTATCCCAAATTCTGCATTTTTACCATTTTCAAGAATAAATATTTGTATTAATTAATTTTGTGTTTTTAAGTACTAAATAAAGCTTGGAAGAATTGAGAAGACAAATAGAAGAAAGTTGGAAGCGTTGCAACCCGCTCGCGCATCAGTGGCAACCTGTTTACAAATTCATGGGATTAAACAACCCATGATCCAAAACCCAAGACCCAAATCCATTTCCACCTCACCCCCATTGGATTCCTTCCAAAACATCCACCTCACCCCCATTGGATTCTTTCCAAAACATCCACCTCACCCCCATTGGATTCTTTCCAAAACATCCACCTCACCACATCCCCATTATCTCACTCAATCACTCCCAATTTGTTTCCCACAACCAAATATATTCCATTCAATCCATCAATTAAGAAAACATGTTTTGTTGAGTGGATGCTTTCCAAATTTCGAATCCAAGTGCCTGAGGGAATTTTGTGTATAAATAGAGAGGGTTGTTGTGTTGAAAAACCATCCAAGAATAGAGAGGGTTGTTGTTGAGTGGATGCTTTCCAAATTTCAGTTTTATTATAATGTTCTTCATGTTCTAGTTTCATTTGCTAGGGTTTAAATGAAGCCGTAACTCATTGGTATGTATTCATATCTTGTATCTTGTTCTTGAAAGTTTAGAATTATTTAAAGATATAATTTAATCCGAGTTTGTCAACATCTTGCTCTCACAATGTATTCCATGTATCCATTGTAGTTAGAATATATTTTTGTTGATTATGCTACAACTCATGCTTAACCAAATATTGATCCTCAGATTAGTTTTGCTTTAATTAGATAGTTAATGCTCTGGAGAAATACTTTAGTTGTGATTAAATTATCCATTGGAGAAACACCTTAGATATATGGTAATCTGTTGTAAGGACAAGAATAATATTACAAGTTGAATGCATATCATAAGTTAGCGGTGGATTTGAATACCCTAGTATCCATATTCTCAGTATTTACACCTTGATTTAATTGCGTATTTTAATTCAATATTATTTTCTGTTTAAGTCTTTGCCAATATCTCGTCGTATCGAAAAAAGAAAACCCCTTTTGGTTACTCTCTGAATCAGTTCTAAGTAAGGATTTAGAATCAACTTCTACACTCTCCAAGTCTCTGTGGTTCGACCTATGCTTGCCCTGTGTTGCTTGTCGACACTGTGCACTTGCAGTATACACAATAGTAGGTATCTTTCTGAGCCTACCACTTTCCACCATTCTCTTGCTGGTATGCTGGTGTTTCTCATAGCACTAAATCACCTGATTGAAATTCACGCCTTTTGACACGGTTATTGTACTCTCGGGATAATTTTCGTTGATAATTTTCCATATGTTGCAACGCCTTTTCTCTCTTTTCTTCTAATTCATCAAGTTTGGTCAATATCATTCCTGCACTGAGGTTTTTCTTCCAAGCTTCTCTTTATGTTGTTGGGATAGCAACTTCTGTTGGTAACACAGCTTCAAATCCATATGTCAAACAGAAAGGTGACATTCCAGTAGCTTCCCTCCTAGTTGTATTGTAGGCCCATATGGCATTATGTACCTGTTCGTACCATGCCCTGTGATGTCCCTCCAATTTTTTCTTCAATATATCTACGATTGTCTTATTTGTTGCTTCTTCCTGCCCACTGGCCTGCGGATATAGAGGTGTTGATTTTCCACATTTGATCTTAAACGCATTGAGTAGCATTTCTATGTTCTGTCCCTCAAATTGCTTTCCATTATCAGATACCAGCTGTGCAGGAATTCCAAATCTACAAATTATATTTTCAAATATGAATGTAAAAATATCTTTGTCACGAATATGTTGTACGACCTTTACTTCTCCCCATTTTGTGAAATAATCTATAGCGACAATCAAATATCTTCTTTGTCCAGAACCGGGTACAAATGGTCCCACAATATCCATTCCCCATTTTCCAAAAGGCCATACACTAGTTGAGGATGATAATGGTGCTCCTGGTGCATGTATTCGCTTTCCATGTCGCTGACAATCTTCGCAACGTCTTGATAGTTGCTTCGCATCTTCATGCATGTACGACCAATAATAGCCTTGCATTTTTATTCTGTATGACAAAGATCTTCCTCCACTGTGATAACCAGCGTCTCCACTGTATAACATTTTTAATACCTTTTCTCCTTCTTCTCGTGTTAGACACCTAAGTGATGGCCCATTAAATGACTTTCGATATAATATTCCATCTCTCAGTTCATAATTTGTTGCACGGCTCTTTAATTTGTGTGCCTCCAATCTATTTCTTGGTGTTTCCCCTCTTGCTAAATATGCATGAAGTTATGTTCTCCAGTCTGCGATATTGTCTATTGGGTTTTATTCTCCACCTTCTATTATCATTACATTTACCTCTTCTTCCTCTTCTTTATTGATTGATGGAGATATGAGTGTCTAGATTTTTATGCATCTCGCAGTTGAAAAGCATAAGCATCTACGAGCCTATTATCTTTCCTTGATATATGCCTCCATTTTATTTTTGGATCTTCGCTGACAATTCTTCAACAAGATTTTTGTATTTCTTCAAAGATGGTTCATTTGTTGTATATTATCCTTTTATTTGGCGAATTACTAGATGCGAGTCGCTGGTAATTCTTTCATTTTCTAATTGCATTTCTACTGCGAATTTTAAGGCATGTATTACAGCTTCATATTCTGTTTCATTATTAGTGGATGCAAACTCCAATCTAAATGAAAAATTCATCTTCATTCCCTCTGGCGAGATTAAGACAATTCCAATTCCATTACCTTCTCCATTAGAGGATCCATCTACTAATATTTCCCATCTATTTGGTTCTGTTAATAAGTCTTTTGGATCTCCATGCTCTTCTTCTATATCCATCATATCCTCCACAGATTCATCATCTTCTAGAGGAAATTTTGCTAAAAAGTCTGCGACAACTTGTGACTTTGGCGAGGATAATACTTCATATTTTACTTCAAAATGTCCTACTTTTGCATTCCACCCCTCGACTATGCCACCTCTTTGAGTGCTTCATTACCGATTCAATTGGAAATTTTGTTAATACTTTGACTTTGTGTGCTTGGAAATATATGCGAAGCTTAAATGTTGCATATACCAAAGCTAGAATTAACTTTTCAATCTTCGAATAATTTATTTCTGCGGCATTGAATGTTTTGCTGATGTAATAAATTGGTTTTTCCACTCCTGCATCCACTCGCAATAATACATCGTTTAATGCATGCAAAGTTGTCTCAAAGTAAATCAACAACTCTTCTCCTAGTTCTGCCTTTTGCAAAATAGATATATTCATTAGATGTTCTTTTATGCCTTGGAAAGCTTTCTCACGCTCACCCGTCCATTTGAATTTCGTTCCCTTTTTTAGTATGCTGAAGAAATGTTTACATTTATCAGATGATCGCAAGATGAACCTCCCCAGCGAGGCTAAGAGCCCATTTAATTTCTGTACATCCTTTACTATCGCTGGTGTTGGCATGTCGCGAACTGCTTGCAATTTCTCTGGATCAACTTGTATTCCTTCCTTGGATACAATGTAACCTAAAAATTTCCCTAATGCAACTCCAAAAACGCATTTTTCAGGATTCACCTTGATATTACATTGTCGCATCTGTTCAAATATTTCCTTCAGATCTTGTACATGATTATTTGCTTCTTTACTTTTTATTAACATATCATCTACATACACCTCTAGTGTTTTATGTATCCACTTTGTGAACACTTTCTCCACCATTCTTTGATATGTTGCTCCAGCATTTCGCAGATCAAATGGCATTTTTGTATAACAGTACTATCCCCTTGGTGCGAAAAAGGCAGTAAGTTTTTGATCTTCCTCAGGGAGAGGAATCTGATTATAACCTTTGTACCCATCTAAGGAAGATATTCTATCATTCCATGCTGCTGATTCAACCAATTGTGGGATATCTGGTAATAGAAAACTATCTTTCGGACAAGCTTTATTTATATCAGTAAAGTCTATACAAATCCTTATCCCCTTGTTCTTCTTTGGGACTACAACCATGTTTGCTATCCACTTCCGGTGCTTGGCTTGTCTTATGATTCCTGCATCAAGCATTTTCTGCAACTCTTCTTCTATTTGGGAATGATATGTTGTTGCGATTTTTCTTATCCTTTGTTTAAATGGTCTTGCACCTTTGTCAATTTCCAGTTTATGACAAGCCACATATGGATCTATTCCCAGCATTTCATCCATGTTCCATGCGAAAATATCTCGATATTCTCTCAAGAGATTAATAGTTCTTTCTTCTTCACCCGCCTCCAACTTGGTCCCAATTATTAGTATTTTGGGTTCTTTATTAGTTCCAATATTCACTTCCTTTGTTGGTTCTACTGCAGTGTAGCTAGCCTTAGGTTCTTCCATTAGTGTTGGTTCTTTTATCATTTTCTCAATCTCGTTTCCTTCTTCTAAAATCTCGCTGGGTATTCCTTTCTCTTCTTTTTCCCTAATCATGTAAATCTTAAACTCTTCTTCTTTATTTGCTTCTTTCGCCAATTTTCTGCGAAGCTTTTGCTTTCTTGGACGTTCTTCATGATGCTTTACTTCAATTTGATAACATGATTTTGCACTATTAATATCTCCCCTTATTTCACCAATTTCGCTTGGCATTGGAAATTTGATGCACTGATGTAACGTTGATGCTACGACTTTAATTGCGTGTATCCACGGTCTTCCCAATAGCATGTTATATGGCGATTATATATCCACCACACAGAGCGTTATTTTTGTTTCAATTTCCCCCAGAGAAATTCTTACTAATATTTCCCCTATTGGTTTAGTTGTAGATTTTCCGAAACCATGAATATGATATGTTGAATGAGACATTTCTTCATCTTTGTATCCCATTCCTTTGTACGCATGGTAAAACATTATATCCACTGAACTCCCTGCATCCACTAGAGTTCTATTCACCGCCTACTCTTCCATAGATTTCGCTGATTCTACTTTTTCTTTTTGTGCAACTGTTACTGTGATTACCAAAGGAGATGTGTGGCTCAAATTTTCTTTTGGTATCTCTGCTGCTGTGAACGTAATTTTCTGCTTTTCCCAATCCTTCAATGGAGATATTTTTTCTACCGTCATAATTTTCTTTCCTTCAAAATCTCGTTTATATATTCTCCCTCTAATGTTCTCATGAAATTCATTAACCATCGTTTTTGTGATTACGTTACACTCCAACCTTCTTTCATTCTTATTGATCTTAACTATCATTTCTCCAGCTGATTTGTTATTTTCTTCTATCATTTTCTTGATTTAAACAGCTTTCACAATAATTTTCACAATCTTTAAACCATAGAGTTTGTCCCTGTTTCAAGCGCCAATATGTAGTAGCAGGAAATCCTGCACTACACTCCTCACAAGAATTCATCATAATCAATACATATTTTGAAGATTAAGAACAACACTTTTATTAACTGATTCACATAAATGTTACAAGTAATGGAAGAAAACAAGAAAACAATCGCCCTTTTTACTTTCTCTCTCCTAAATGACTTACTTAACACTCGAAAAAGAACTCTCCCTTTCCCTTACGCCTACTCAACTATTTATATAGGGATTTACATAGTGGATGACAGCTAATCTGTCCTTTAATTTCGGATCCGACTTGCGATATTCTCGCAAGAGTTACAATGTTAATATTCGTAAACATTCTAATCCTTGCAGAATCATCACACTCTTCTCATGTTTCTGCTATCGTCATTTGTTGCGTCATTCTTCAGATCATCCTGCGACGATCGCAAGGTGTTGTTAATCATATTTCGCAAATGCGTTCTTCTTGCGATATTTTGATCCTACATCTTGACTCTTCTCATGTATTTTCTGTGAAGTAGATAATGTCATGAGAAATTACTTTTCAAAATGCCGCAAAAATTTATCTTTATTCTTTTCCCGACAGGATTCCATGAATCACGCTTGATTATCTGCACGTGTTGAATATTCCTTCTATCACCGACACGTTCTGATATTAACCGATCACCTTCTTTTCCCTATTTAAGAGAGGTTTAGTGGAAAAATAATCTTCTTCATTCACTTTCTCTTCATCTTCTTCATTTTCATATTCTCTGCTCTGCAAATCTTCATCGTCTGTGACTTTATTATTTTTTTATCGAATTCACCTTTCCTGCTACTGTTCTTTCTTGCCTTCATGGATTCTCCAAGGTTAGTTTTCCCTTATTCTTCTTTCTATTTTGATTTTGCTGAAACTAATTTTATTTTACTGAAATCATATTATTTGTTCTTTGTGTAATTCCCATACTGTCTTTTGTTTCAGCAAAAGCACTTCTGGTATCAAAATTACAGTCCAAAACCCTAATAATCTGAATTCACAATCCAATACAGTTGTGAGAAAGAGAAAGCCTGCAAATGACAAGGTAATAAGAAGCATCACTCTTTTTAATAACAATATTGTTGCCTCTGTTTCTTATCTGGGTTGTGATTCGCAGGATGGTAGAGATGCCAATAAGCCTTCTAAAAAATCTTGTCTGTCAAAAAGTTAGCCAAAAGTTGTTGATACCGCTGTTTCTTTTCCTGAACTGGAATATGACAACCAAACTTGACATACCAACTCTTGGTGGGTTCAACCGATCTATGCTCTAACAATCTCCCCCTTTGTCAATTTTAGTGACAAAACTCTTACAATCATATGGATAAACAAATTACAATAATTCATTACACATACGCTTGATTCCCAAATTCAACAACACATAACCTGCATTAATTCAATCCTTAAAATGTCTCTGTTGACATTATAATAAAAAATATCATACTCCCCCTAAAGGTGAGATCGGTAGATTTTCAATCCGCGCGTCTTTGTTATCCCAATCATATGATATGTTATTCCCCCTTAGTATGTGATTTTCCTCATTCGTTAGATAAACGTTCAAGCACCATTGTCCTCTTCCCTAGTGACACCAATCAACATAAAATTGATACCAGCATCACATGTTTACTTCATATATTTCTCCCCCTTTTTGTCAAAAAAATGACAAAGAAACGAAAAATAAAGGACAACACGAAAATGATCTTACAAATCTCAAAATAGACTTGCAACCTGTTGAGTCAAGCACGAGGGTTTCACATACCATTTTTGATAACCAATATCAAAACTGAAACTACAAAGTAATTATGTTTTGATATGTTATCATGGAAATAATTGCCCGAAGCAATTTTCCCAACTAGTTTAGCAAACCAAAAATCAACTAAGCAACTTAGTTCCTTTGCTAAACCGATTGTATAAATAAAACCGCTTCATTCTATAAGACCAAAACAAAGATAAACTCCATTTTTCTCATCAGGTTCTAATTATCCATATAACTTAGACCTTTAGATTTTAAACAAGCCAAATACTAAGTTAGTTAACTAGCATTTCCTTGTTTAGGCATTCAGATAGACTTGAATAACCGAAACCTCAATTTTGATAAGTCTAACTAAGATCAGAATTAACTTAGTTTATCTTATTCGGAATCGAATTGGGCTAAACAACTCAACACGTCAATATGTTCATTTGTTAATCCATAAATAATTCATACAAACCAATAAATCAACTTGCATAATTATTCACCTCAACCATAAGCAATTGAAACAATATATATCATTAAAGTTCCACTATTGTACTGAAATTTTGTAATCCTAAACAATCGATACCATACAAAAAAGCAAAATAACAATTATTTTAGTTAACTGGAAGCAATTCAAATAACATAAACATTAAAGCACCACAATTGCACCAAACTTTCGTAAGCCTAAACGATTGATATCACACAGCAAAGCAAGATAACAATAGTTTTACTTAACTGGAACCAATTGAATCACACAAACATACATACATAATGGAATAAACACATCATTTGTACCGATAATTTCGTTTAAGCAAAAGCAATATAAATATATCAAATAAAAATAGGCTTTTCTTAAAACAGGAAAACAATTAACTAATAAGATTGTTACCTCAATTTCGCATCCAATTTCTCCAATATGATCACATCTTCTTATTACAGGGAGAATTGATATCGAAATACCATTATGTTGCAAGCAAAAGTTGAAAACCGTTGAAACACGTATGATTTTATGCTAAACCAAAACCGATTCAACATATTGTGACTTTTTCACATATTTTTTCTATAGGAACCCCTCATGATCCTTTGATAAATCCTACCAACATGGGCTAGAACTTAATCCTGCTAAATCAAAAAGACACCCAAACCATAAGGGTTCACAACATATTATGAGATCGAATATCAAGGTAATAAAACTGAAATCAAACATCCCATAAACATACATAGCAAATAAATAAAGCATTAAAGCACCGGCTATGTAAATCAAAAACTATCACAATAAAAATTATAAATCAGATATTTTATTCATCGAAATAAGATAGTTTTTATTCATAATAGACTTATACTATCAATGAAAGAAATCAAAAATTGATGTCTATTTTTCTAGATTAAGTATTACAACATATAACTTAATCTCTAGTGGTGCTCTTATTGTTCAATGATGTTTCTTCAGTATTTTGATTCTTGAGTCTTTTCTTTTCTATCAGATGGTTGAGTCTATGTTTCATCAGATTCAATTCCACAATTGACTTCAAGAGATTTGACTCAAGCAGTTTCTCATTCGCTACTGCAGATTCCAAAAGCTCATGAGCGACTTCAAAGTATCTCATTAACATAATCATAAGCTCGAAAGTAATATGATTTTTTTATGTTCATCAGAGAAGTAGCACTTAAACTCAACCAGAAATATTTCAGGTTTTCGAAGTTGAGATTCAATATCAATAGTATTTCCACCCATATTTGACCGTGAATAGGACATAGAGAAATCGGTTTAAAAGATGGCTTATAAAAGAATTCAAACTTGGTTTCCAAGAATGGGATACCTAAATACGGTATATTTATTTGTGAAAATACACATACTTTCGGAAACAACAGTAAAATTTCCGAACTTGTCCTAAAAGTTCTGACAGAAGTAATTTTTGAATATTACTCATAGACAATCGAATAAAAGAAATAAATTTAGAATAGGATTAGACTATCTTTATTTTCTTGTGCTCCTTTTAAGAACTTCCCCTCTTTTTATTTGAATAGAGCACTTTCTGGGGAAATTCCGAATGCCAACATCAGTTGTTGGTGTGAGATAGTGAAAGCTCTTGATTCATGTAATCATGATATTTCTTAATATCTTTCTCTTTCAAAATTCTCCAATAATAAACCTCTTTCACAGAGTCACAACTAAGATGATCTGATATAACAAAATGATCAGTTCTATGAACTATAACACAAGCGTGACTTGAAGGTTTGTGAGTTGTGAAATAATCATAACTCTTGCTTAAATCAACAACAAAATAACAAGATTTTAAATCCTTTGTTTTAGTATGCATGAGTTGATATTTTTCTCTGTTTGAGGGATAATCATTGTCAGACAATGTTAACCAGATACTAGTCAAAGAATTAACCCTTAAAACACATTCATCTTGTAGATAGGGCAAAACAAGTTGCTAGTTTTTACAGAATTGAGGAGATGACCGTGTAGAGGAAACTCCTTGAAACGAGCGAATTGTCAAACCCTACACAAATACATTGCAAGAAGGGAGTTCTTTGAATTCGAGAGATCAATCTGTAGTACTCCATCCTAGACCAAGACAATGGCCATTCCAGAGTAAATTCGGTCACAAGAGAGGATAGGTCGATCTGTAGGAGGGAAGCTTAAAAAATGTGTGAGATCAATGGTGATTGAAGATTGTAGGTGTGTTGTGTATTCTGAAAATAAGATAAGTTCTGAATGATTGAATTTTCTCTGTTAAGAGTAATTGTTCAGACGTTGAGTTGTTAATCTCGTGTTGCCTATTTTACGTGAGATTGTCCTTGTTTCAATCATGATTCAGAGACTTATTTATATTGCTAGAATAGTAAACACCATGATCCCATGAAGTGTGACAGTTGATGGAATTAAAGGGTGGGGAAGTGGAAATCGTGTTAAAACCAGTTGCTCATCGTGCGGAAACTTGGTTGATTTTCCATCCACTACTTTGTTAACTCATCCAAATGATTGCACGATTTGCTAAAATTCTCATCGTGTGTATGAACACACGTGCTGTAGACCGCCAGACCAAAACCCTAGTTAATATCCCCCCATGTAACACGATTGATGTCTCGTGTGATTATGGAGTCTGCAAGGCAGACGTGTATTTAGTTAGTCAGTTGATGACTTCATGACTTCATGGGATGATGAGTCCTTGTATTGTTGAGTCGAACATGATTTGAAAATGTTATGAGACTCACAAATTGAGACAGAAGTATAATGTATGAATAAACATAGTTAACATGAGCAAATATTGCTCGTTCGATGATTTGTTGAATATTGATAGTTGAACCAATATTCCTTGGTTTGAACAAATATTTCTCATCTGAGCAAATGTTGCTCGTTTGATGAATTATGGGTTGCGTGACCAAATAAAGTATTAAATTAAAATACTGGCAATTGAACCGAGTATAATTAATAAAATGTTGATCATGAGATCAACGTAAAATTATTAGCGTTTGAATCTGGAATTATGAACCTTGGACTCAAAACCCTAATTTGATCAATTGACGATTTATTGAAAATAAACCACATAGTGAAGGAGGGACCGGCTACACGGGATTATGGGTCGACCATGTATCCCCCAGATACTCACGTGAGCAAATACCAAGTTCTCTTGGAGACTTGTTGATGAAAGGACGATTAAATGCTGGTTTAATCATTAAAATAATGCTCGTCTGAGCCTTAGGTGATAAAACCTAATTATGGGGGACAGACCAAGGAGTCATGAAACCGGACCTAGGTGGTTACGAGATCGAATAACGATCATTCCATGAAGCTCCAAATTATTTGGAAGAGTTTTGGACCTAATACGTGCAATTGCGCAAATTAGGTCAAATTGTGAAAATACGTGGGACCGGCTCCTTGCAAGCCAAAGAGACAACCTTGGTCGGTCAAGGTAACATGATCACATCACCAAAGTGTTTGTGTCTTAGTCCTGAAAATTTTGATATTTTCTGATGTAGTAGCAGGATTTCCCACACTACACCCCTATTAAGATCCTATAAAAATCTAAGTGAAACTAGTTGAAGATTAAAGAATTAAACGACACTTTTATTATTTAGATCTCAGAAATGTTTACAGAAAATATTCAAACTTAGTATTGTAACTTTCTTTTCTGGAGTTTCTCTCTCCTCAAGATTTTCTCAACTCTAAAAAATACATCATCCTCATCTGGACTTACTTGAACCCTTTATATAGGAAATTACATAGTGGGTGACAGCTAAGTTTTTCCCTTCTTTCGGATATATTCTGCGATCTCATCATGGTATTTGGAATATTAATCTTCGCCAACTTTTGTAATCCTCGTGAAACAATACTCTCATAACATGTCTCTTCAATCGTCAGCTATTATGATGCTTCCCCGTGACGCTCGCCAAATGTTGCTGAAGAATCCTTACGACACTCTCGTGAACAATGTCATTTATACTTATAGGAATATTTGATCTTCTCGTGAAAGCGTTGTTCTTACTACGAGAATATCGTTGTGGTGATATTCTGGTACTACATCTTGCCTCTTCTCATGTCTTTTCTGTGAAGAAGAAACGATCATGAGAATCCTTAACTATCGCAAGAATATCTGAACTTTTTTTTTCCCCGGCAATATTCCGCTAATTCAGCTTTCCTTGTTAACACGTGTTATAAATCTGTCCTTTTGTATTGACACGTCTCACATAATTTACTCCCTTCTTTGCCTATAAAAGGAAGAGTCGAATTTCATTTCTAGTTTTCTTCTCTTAATTCTCTTTCTTCTTTACTTAGCTTCTTTGCTTTTTGTTCTGCAACTTCTTTTCCTTCTCATTCTTCTGCTACTGTGTTAATGGAGTCCTCGAGGTATGGTATTTTCTTAGATCAAACTTTTTATTTATGTTCTTCGATCTTCTCTTACTTAATTCTTTATAACCCCATATTGTGTACTCTTCAGCGGAGCTGCATCTATTTCCCAATCCTCGACTCAAAAACCTATTATTCATAAGAGGCCGACTGGAAAAAGGAAAGAAAATTCTGCGAGCAATAAGGTAGTAAGAAACATATTTTATTTCTTAATAACAATATTGTTGCCTCTGTTTCTTATCTAGATTATTGTTTGCAAAGTGACGAGGGTAATGCTAATCCTCCTAAAAGATCTCGCCAATTGAATAAGACCTTTGGAAGTAATTTCGTCATTCCTCCCTTAATGTATGCGAAAGCTTCACCTACACCTATGCAATCTGATATCCCTCCTTCTTCTGGCGAGAAGCTCGCTTTCACTACCACTACCTCTACTGGTCCTCCACCAATTCAAATTGCAGAACCCATCACAACTGAAACTACCTCTAGCCCTTTACTTCGTTCAAATGTTACTTTCCCGAAAACTCCTCCTTCTGATGATACAACTATTGCTAATGACTCAAATCATCATCTTGTCCTCACTTCTTCTATTTCACCTTCTACATCCCTTCCTTCATCAAATGAGACCATCGCAGGAATTGATGTTGCTTTCAAAATTTTATCTAACATTCTAAATAATGCCAGAGATTCTTCTACTGATTCTCTCCAAAGAGGAGTTTCCGAAACTCTGCTCAAATATTTTGGCTCAGACAATTCTATTTCACGAGCTTCTCTAGAGAATGAAAATGCTGCTTTGAGAAAAAGTCTTCAAGATAAGATTTCTGAATGTGAAACTCTAAACCACAAGCTCAACAACTCTGTACTGGATCGCGAGAATCTCGCTAGAAAGGTTGATGAGCTAAAAGGTAAGCTTCTTTTTTCCTCTGTCCTTTTATCTTTTTATTCTATTTCCATATTCTTCGTACTTAATTCTTCCTTTTAATTCTTGGTTTATATATTAGTTTCCAACCGAAATTGTTTCATCGAAAAACTTAAATCTGAAACCATAGCTGATGAATCTCGTATTGAAAGAGATTCTTGGATGGACCAGCATAGTAGATTAGATAATATTTATACGTATTTAGTTGATCAAATAAGAAATCTCACAAATGAGAATAATCAATTATTGCAAAATCACAGTTTTCTAAACAACGAGGTTACTCGCCTCTCATATTCGTTATCCAAGACTAATTTGTCTATAGAATCTTTGTAAGACAAGAATAGAACTTTATATCAAGAGAAACACAAATTATCAAGCTTGTTGGAGATCTCCTCGCAGAAAGTAAACAATCTTCAAGGGATATGTGATGACCAAAAGCAGTCTCTCCGCTCTCTTAAAAATAAACTTGACGAAGTAACTGAATCATCTGCCGCTAAAATAGAAAAACTTATCAAGGGTAGACTAACTCTTAGTTTGAATGCCAGCAAGCTTCGAGATGAATATTCCCAACTAAAGGAGTCTCATTCCTCATTGTCAAAAGAAAATTCATATTTACGCACCAAAGAAGAGAACATGAAATCTCGTGTAAAAGGCATAGTTGGCGACAAATTTGATGATGCTATGAACCAATGGGAGAACTGCCTCTTTTCATTAATCCAAAACTTAACTTCGCAAAAAGAAGGTAGTCAATTATGACTGCCTCACTTGTTGATTTCCCTTGTCATAATTTATGTTATATTTCACTTGTTGATATTCTCACGATATATTTATTTCTATAACCTTTCTTTATTTTGTTGCTCGCAGAATCTGAAAAAATCCTTCATTCTACTATCACCAATCTTACTAAGGAGCTAGACAGTGTTCGCAAAGAAAACAAAACTCTTCTTCTCAACCTTTTAGAAACTCGTTATAAAGTAGAAAGAAGACTTGATTATCTTGAGTATTTCAAGAATATAGAGATCAGAAATCGTGACAAAGGTTTCCTTCGCCAAGTTCATCTTAGTGCTGAAGTTCTCGTTAACGAAATTTTGATCTCCAACTCTCTTTCTCCTGTATCCGTTCTACCTTTGAAAGTTGACGATGATGAAGTCCCTCTTCCTATGGATAAAGATTTAGAATACACGTCTTCTGAAGGAGATGTTGAAGAAGATGATGAAGAAGAAGATGATCAAGGAAAAGAAGAAAACCCTCTAAAAGAAGGAGAAGATCGTAACAAAAAGAACTCAAAGATGATGTTCGCGATGAAAGAAATATTGGTGATGATAACAATCCCGACAATTCTAAATCAAGAGACTACCGCTTGAAGCTTGAGTTCTATTTTTAGTTTCTTTTTTCTTCTTCTTTCTCGCAAATGATATAACCCTTTTTTGAACTATAATATTCTCAAGAAACTTAATGAAATCCTACATATTTATTCCCTTGCTTGCCTCCTCATTAAATTTCTTGAGACTTGTTGAACTCAACTTGTTTCTTGTGATAAAGAAATCTTCCCTGCATGCTTAATAAAGAAGAATTAATTTTTGAGATTATTCTATTGGTCTTATTTTGCCTTCCTAATTAAAGGTCTTATTTTGCCAATTTTTTCTTTTTGCGACAAAATCGCAGGACGTCTTTACATTTTCATGTATTGACCCATTGATCTTGCCTTATCTATATTTCTTTATTATATTGCAACAATATGACGAGCCTAAGTTTTCTCGCGAAAACAAAGCCTCGTGACATTGCCATCTTGCGATGAAATCGCAGGACGTCTTCACATTTGCATGTAAAAACCCCTTGACCTCATCTTAACTTTTTTCTCTTATGGCTTTTTGCCTCTGTATAATTTACGCGACAATATGACAGGCCTAAATGATCTTGCGATCTTAGAGCCCCATGACATTGCCGTCTTAAGACACTTATCAACTCCCTAATGGAGGGTGCCGCCCTTATCTTCCCCCTGGTTTCCCCTTCAAGGAGGGCACATCGGCCATACAAGACTAGCTCCTCCCATCCAGATTTACCAACAACCAGTTGTTTTCATAGCCTCTTGTCCTTTATGCCTATATGGCTTATAGTTACAAGACTGCACCCTAGGTGGGGTTTTCTTCAGGACAAGTGCATTGTAGCCAAGACTTACCAAATATGGCCAGGGTAGGTTCGTCCGTCCCGGGCACCCTTGGCTAAACCGTGTACCTCGGCGCCTTGGTCATACTCTGCACTTCTTGGAAGAGACTCTCAGTCGTCCAACCAGGGTATAACCTTATAAATTTGGAAATCCAAGATCTCTCTCCCGAAAAGGTTTTCTTTAACCCCTACATCTGTATGACTCAGGTTCCAGTAGCGGTATAACCTTATCCCTGAATCATATAAAGAGATACCCCCTTTACAACGTGCTTGTAGGTCTTACATTTGCCTCTTACGAAATTGTACTCGCGAACTAAGTTGCACGCCATAAAGGTTTGTCCCATTCTCTTAATCTCTGCGAAATTTCATTCGCGTAATCTTTAAAATAAAAATAGTCACTGATAATAACCTTTAGTTATGCCAATATTTCTTACCTTACAGCATTTGTCACTGATAATACCTTTTCAAAAATAGTCTATTCCATGGTCTATCAAGTCGTTGGCCAACATCTCTTCCTTCAGGATCCATTAATTTGTATGCCCCATTTCCAATTATTTCTTTAATTAAGTAAGGTCCGTCCCATTTTTTCTCCAATTTTCCACCATTCTCTCGCTGATATCTCGGTGTCTCTCGCAGAACTAAATCACCAATTTGGAATTCTCGTTTTTTGACACGTTTGTTGTATTCGCGAGCTAACCTTCGCTGGTAGTTTTCCATATCTTTGTAGAGTCTTCTCCTTTTTTCTTCCAATTCATTTAGTTTATGTAAAATCATACCAAAGACTTAAATTCTTTTCCCACGCTTCTCTTTTTGTTGTAGGAATAGCAACTTCTGTTGGTAATACAGCTTCAACCCCATATGTTAAACAAAAGGGTGACATTCCAGTAGCCTCTCTTCTAGTGGTGTTGTAGGCCCATATTTCATTATGTACTTGCTCACACCATGATTTGTGATACCCTTCTAATTTCTTCTTCAGAATATCTGCGATCGTTTTATTAGTTGCCTCAGCTTGACCATTTGCTTGTGGGTATAAAGGAGTAGATTTTCCACATTTTATCTTAAATGCATTGAGTAGTAACTCTATGTTCTGTCCTTCAAACTTCTTTCCATTATCAGACATCAACTACTTTGTATTCCAAATCTATGCAGATGATATTCTCGAATATGAATGTGAAAATATCTTTATCACGAATATGTTGTACTGCTTTTACTTCTCCCCATTTTGTGAAATAATCTGTAGCCACAATGAGGTATCTCCTTTGTCCAGAGCCAGGCACAAATGGTCCCACAATATCTAATCCCCATTTTCCGAAGGGCCATACACTTTTTGAGGATGATAGTGGTACTCCTGGTGCATGTATATTTTTTCCAAATCGCTGACATTCTTCACAACGCCTTGAATGTTGTTTCGCATCTTCATGCATGTAAGGCCAGTAATACCCTTGCATCTTCGTTCTATATGCCAAATATCTACCTCCGCTATGATTACCAGCATCTCCACTGTGCAAAATTTTTAACACGTTTTCACCTTCCTCCCTTGTCAAACATCTTAGCGATGGTCCATTAAAAGATCTGCGATATAACACTCTGTCTCTTATCTCATAATTAGTTGCCTTGCTTCTTAGCTTGTGTGCCTCCAGTCTATTTCTTGGAGTTTCTCCTTTCGCCAAATAAGCAAGAAGTTCCGCTCGCCAATCTTTGTTTCTCTCTTTTGCTTCTATTTCGCCATTTTATACAATCATCACATCTTTCTCTCCTTCTTCGTCAATTTCGACGGAATTCCCATCCACATCTTCGTATTCTTTATTTACTGAAGGTAATAAGAGTGTTTGAATTTTTATGCATCTCGCAAGTGGGTTTGTCATCATGCTAGATATGAAGGCAAAAGCGTCCGCAAGCCGGTTATCTTTCCTTGATATGTGCCTCCATTTTATCTTTGGAATTCTCGCAGATAATTCTTCCACGAGTCTCTTGTATTTCTTTAAAGAAGGTTCATTTGTTATATATTCACCAATTATTTGACGAATAACCAATTGAGAATCGCTTGTGATTCTAGCATTTTCCAACTTCATTTCTATTGCAAATTTCAAAGCGTGGATAACAGCCTCATATTCTGTCTCATTATTAGTGGATGTAAATTCTAACCTGAATGAGAAAGTTGTTTTTTCTCCTTCTGGTGAAATAAAAACAACTCCAATCCCATTTCCTTCTCCATTAGATGATCCATCCACTAATATCTCCCATCTATTGGGTTCATTCAATAATTCTTTTGGATCTCCATGTTCTTCTTCTGCCTCCATCATTTCTTCCACAGCCTCGTCATTTTCCAAAGGAAATTCAGCTAAGAAATTTGCGATGACTTGGGATTTTGGCAAAGATAGAATTTCATATTTGATATCGAAATGTCCCACTTGTGCATTCCATCTTTCTACTCTTCCTGATCTTTTTGAATTCTTCATTACCGATTCAATTGGAACTTTTGTTAACACCTTGACCTTATGTGCTTGAAAGTAAATGCGAAGCTTGAAAGTTGCATGTACCAATGCTAGGATTAATTTCTCAATCTTTGAATAATTTTTCTCTCATTTGAATTGAATGTTTTACTAATATAGTAAATTGGTTTCTCTATCCCAAAGATCTACTCGTAGCAATACCGCACTTAGCGCATATGCCGTTGTCGCGAGATAAATTAATAACTCTTCTCCTGGTTCAGATTTCTGTAAAATGGTTATATCCATTAAATGCTCTTTTATTCCCTGAAAGGCCTTCTCACATTCATCTGTCCATCTGAATTTTGTTCCCTTTTTGAGTATATCGAAGAAATGCTTGCATTTATCAGAGGATCGCGAGATGAATCTTCCTAACGAGGCTAATAGCCCATTCAATTTTTGCATATCTTTTACTGTAGCTGGTGTGGGCATATCGCGAATCGCTTGCACTTTTTCTGGATCAACTTGTATTCCTTCCTTTGATACAATATACCCCAGAAACTTTCTCTCAAGTCACTCCAAAAGTACACTTGTCAGGATTTACTTTGATATTAAATTGCCGCATTTGTTCAAAAATCTCCTTCAAGTCTTGTACATGATCTTCAGCTTCCTTGCTCTTGATTAACATATCATCTACATATACCTCAAGTGTTTTGTGGATCCACTTTGCAAATACCTTCTCCACCATTCTTTGGTATGTTGCACCAAAGATTTCGTAATCCAAAGGGCATTTTTGTATAACAATATAACCCTCTTGGAGCAAAAAATGCAGATGTTCTTGATCTTCTTCAGCGAGAGGGATTTGGTTGTAACCTTTATATCCATCTAACGAAGATATTCTTGCATTTCCACTTTGACTCAACCATTTGAGGAATATCTGGTAGTGGAAAACTATCTTTAGGACAAGCTTTATTTAAATCGGTAAAATCTATGCAAATTCTTATTCCTTTATTCTTCTTTGGGACCACCACCATATTTGCAATCCACTCTGGATACTTTGCTTGCCTTATTATTCCTGCATCAAGCATCTTCTGTAATTCTTCTTCTATCTGAGAATGGTATGTTGTTGCGATTTTTCTTATCCTTTGCTTGAACGGCCTTACATTTTTGTTGATTTCTAATTTATGACATGCTACCGATGGATCTATTCCTGGCATTTCATCCATGCTCCACGCGAAAATGTCTTTGTATTCTCGCAAAAGATTTATAGTTCTTTCTTCCTCGTCTATCTCCATTCTAGTCCCAATTTTCAGTATTTTAGGTTCTTCTTCACTCCCAACATTTACTTATTTTGTTGGTTTAGCTGCAGTGTAACTGGCTTCTGGTGCTGGTGTTTTTATGATTCTCGCACGTTCATATCCTTCTCGCGAAAATTCATTGGGTATCCCTTTTCCCTCTTTTGCTCTTATCATGTAAATTTTAAATTCTTCTTCTTTTCTTGTTTCTCTCATCAATTTTCTGCGAGATTTTCGATGCTTAGGATGTTCTTCACAATTTTTTACTTCAATTTGATAGCATGTCTTTGCAAGATCTGTATCTCCTTTAATTTCCCCAATTCCGCTAGGCATAGGGAATTTGATGCGTTGATGTAAGTTTGACGCTACAGCTTTAATTGCATGTATCCATGGTCTTCCCAATATCATGTTGTATGGTGATTCCATATCCACCACGCATATTGTTACTTGTGTTTCAATTTCTCCAAGTGGTAATCGTACTATTATTTCTCCTCTTGGTTTTGTTATAGATTTTCCGAAACCATGAATATGATATGATGAAATAGACATTTCTTCATCTTTATACCCCATTTTCTTAAAATCATGATAGAACATTATATCCACAGAACTTCATGTGTCAACTAGAGTTCTATTTATAGCTCATTTTTCTACAGATTTTATTGACTTTTCCTCCCTGATTGGTATCATGGGTACCGTAATCACCAAAGGAGATGTATGATCTAGGTTTTCTTCTAAAACTTTTGTTGCTGTAAATGTAATTTCCTGCTTTTCCCAATTCTTTAATAATGGCGTTTTCTCTACCATCATAATTTTTATCCCTTCAAAATCACGCTTATGTATCCTCCCCTTAATATTTTCATGAAATTTATCGATCATTTCTCTTGACACTAATTCATATTTCAATTTCCTACAATTTTCTTTAATTCTAATCATTTTTCTTCTGAATACTTCACCAATCTTCTTCAAAGTTTCCCTGATCTTGAATAATTCCTGTCTTCTTTTTTACCTTTTCTTCGATTTTGCTAATTCATCGCCCCACGGTAGGCGCCAAAATGTAGTAGCAGGATTTCCCACACTACACCCCTATTAAGATCCTATAAAAATCTAAGTGAAACTAGTTGAAGATTAAAGAATTAAACGACACTTTTATTATTTAGATCTCAGAAATGTTTACAGAAAATATTCAAACTCAGAATTACAACTTTCTTTTCTAGAGTTTCTCTCTCCTCAAGATTTTCTCAACTCTAAAAAATACATCATCCTCATCTGGACTTACTTGAACCCTTTATATAGGAAATTACATAGTGGGTGACAGCTAAGTTTTCCCCTTCTTTCGGATATATTCTGCGATCTCATCATGGTATTTGCAATATTAATCTTCGCCAACTTTTGTAATCCTCGTGAAACAATACTCTCATAACATGTCTCTTCAATCGTCAGCTATTATGATGCTTCCCCGTGACGCTCGCCAAATGTTGCTGAAGAATCCTTACGACACTCTCGTGAACAATGTCATTTATACTTATAGGAATATTTGATCTTCTCGTGAAAGCGTTGTTCTTACTACGAGAATATCGTTGTGGTGATATTCTGGTACTACATCTGATGTGCATTTGTGCAATCATTTGGGAAAGTAGGAAGAAATCAAGGATTTTAGCCGAAACCGTGAAAACTTCATTAGATGGAGGAAAATAATAATAAAAATGAAGGAATCATGAAGTGTGGGACCGGATATGGCCAAGGCATGGTCAGCCGTCCAAAGAGCCTGGTCCCACGACATTTTTCCTAATTTTATAATATTTTTCACGATTTTAGGGAAATATCATAAAATCAAGGAGTTTGTTGAAACCAAGGAGTTTTGCTGAAATCAAGGAGTTTTCATGAGATGAGGAAAACATAAATAATAATGATAATAATAAAATAAGGGGCATGTGGGACCGGCTTGGGCATAACGCTAGGGTCCGGTCCCGTGAGTTTTCCCTAATTTTATGTATTATTTCATGATTTGAAGGAAACGTCATGAAATCAAGGAATTTCATGGGATCAAGGAAACATAAAAAAATAATAAAAATAAAATAAGGGGCATGTGGGATCGGCTAGGGCCCTGTCCCACGAGTTTCCCTATTTTTTTGTTAATTATCATGATTTGAAGGAATTATCATGAGATTAAAGAGTTTTCATGAGATTAGGGAAATAATAATAAAATATTGAGGAATCATGAGGTGTGGAACCGGCCATGACTAGGGCATAGCCGGCCAACTAATAGACACGGTCCCATGACACCTTTCCCAATTTTATATTATTTCCTTGATGCGAAGGAAACACCGTGAAACGGGGGAGTTTCCTTAAAACGAAGGATATTTGTTCAAATGAAAGGATTTTCATAAGATCCAGAAAAATAATAAAAATATGACAAAATATAGAATTGGGCGTGGAAATGGGAATGGTCACGGCACGACCGGCCGGCCGGTGGGCCCAGTCCCTCAGCGCCTTGGTTAATATTTTATTATTTATTATTTTCTTTCCTATTTTGCATAGGTTCATCGTCTCGTCATATTTTAAAATACTCATTCGTGCATTCAGGTGCTTGTTAATGCATTATTATCGAGTACATCTGCACCATTTTGGTCTGGGCTTACTCGAAGGTAGCTCAGGTGCCCGTGTATTGAATATTTATTACTAACCCATAGAATTCTGCTGGGAAGAACCATAAATTGAAGTAATAGAATATTATAAAAATCATTGAATATTTTCCTGGGATTCAGTTAATGAATGTAATGATTTAAGAATAATTAATTGACGGCTCTATACTAGTACGATCATCTAGGAGCATTAATTATTCAGGAATTGAGTGATATGAGCTTGTTGAAGTGTCGTATTTCTTTTATATAGTCAGGGAAAACATTGTTACATCCTGAAAACATTATTGATCTATACTAGCAGGAAAGATGTCTAGGAGCCGCCCAATCTTTCGATTCTATATATAAGTAATTACTGAAACTGCTGAGTATTTATAAGATATGTCGTTGCCTCAGCTGAGAGACTACATATCTACATATACTATGAGATACAGTATTCTCAGTCAGAGATTCTTGTGGCATGATCTTTCATGCTTTCGATAAGAGACATGAGCCTCAATACTCATCCGATTGCTAGATCAGGAGTACATATAATTATGGGTTTACGACTTTATCCCTTGTCGAAAATCCACCATCTACATATCTTGATTCTTACATGTGGCTAGACTATTAGAATCAGGAACTTCTGTATTAGTTAAGAGATTCTAGAGATTAGAATCACATATCCTTGTTTTCACTAATATATCTCTTTTGGCTTGAACAAATTCAAGTCCTTTAGATTCAGCATCTTCATGAATCAAGAATTCTCTGACAACCGTTTCGGCAGATGGATAATATACATTATCCTTTAAATTGTATTTTTCAGCAAGCTTTCTGAAAAATTTATTCTCATCACTGTCATCTGAATATGACTTGTTTGTCAGAATAATTTGTTTTCTTATTAACTCATCATAGTTAATATTTTCTGAGTTGGGTTCATCAAGTGAACTAACAGTCCAAGGCTGTTTATCAGACTTTGAAAAAAAACATCCTTTATAAAGTATATCATCTTCGTGCTCTACGTTAACCAAATCAGACATGGATTCAATTCTTATAGGATGGATCGCACCAAACACAGATTGTTAGATCTTTTCGTGTTTTCCTGCTCTGATACCAATTGAAAAGGAGAGGGTACCTAAATATACCTCAAGCTAAAACTTTTACTTCCTATAAGTCCTTTCTCCGAAAGCGATTGTCTATGGACTGAGTCGAGACAATGAAACTAATTGGTTCACACTTCGTGTGATCGTCTAAGGATACGAGATCGAGACAATACAACAACGAAGTATGTTTACTTGATACAAAGGTTCGGACTTAACCAAACTCAATAGGATTCACGTATCAAGTAAATAGGAATTAACGTTTGTGCAATTTACTTTAATTTTGATAAAACAATTATAATGCGGAAATATAAAGTAAATGACACAACAATATTTTGTTAACGAGGAAACCGCAAATGCAGAAAAACCCCGGGACCTAGTCCAGAATTGAATACTCTCAGGATTAAGCCGCTATACAAAATAAAACTAGTTCGTATAATTGAGACCAAGCAACTAAACCTATAGTTCACCTAGTTCCGTCTGTATTCCCACGCCTCCAACCTGTAAACAAGTCACGTACATGGACCAATTCCTTTGGTTCGTATTCCAAACAGTTAAGGAACAACAAATATGTTTGGTATCAACTCTCTTCAACCAAGTTATATGAGTTGCACAAAGGCCCTTTTGTTTATCTTAACAAAAAATCCTTTGCCAGGTTCCAAGATCTATCTTCTGTTCAATCACCAAAAGGTAATCATTAAGATTAAGCCAATCAACACTCTTAATCCAAAGAACTGTGTTGATGCCGATCTTCTCAATTAATCAATCTAATCTACCACAAGGATAAACCGATTATTAATTGGATCCACTTTTACCAAAACAAGTATTATGCACACCAAAGATTATAAAACCAAGTCTGAAATCTTTTGTCTCTTCTTTGTCTTTAAATCTTCTTAGATCTTCAATAAACACCTACACACAACTACTTGAATCTCTTGTGATCAATCATACACAGAACAGAGTCTGTTAATAATGGATTATCACAAGATCATCTTTAGATATAACAATAGTTTAAATATCCCTGTCGAAACCTTGAACTAGTTTGAGTGAATCTTATATCAGAATAGAATATTCTCAAGCATAAACAAACTAGGTGCAATCAAAGTTCAACCACCGTTAGTCAATCAAATCAATACGAAAACTAAAGATAAACCGCAATATCTAGTTTCCCATGGGTGTAACGGTTCTACCAACCCAAGATTTAGTTCTACCTCCATATGAGTATTGTGCATATTCACACTATCTTACCAAAGTTTGGCTGACTAGGTACTAGGATCGGTTCCCCACATATATTTGGTATCTAACTTGTATGCACTGCACATGTCCATTGGATCGGTCCCCCCTTGCCTAAAAATGTGTTGCACATGTTCATAGGATCAGTTCCCATTTCTTCTATAAACCTTGCTGCACCTCATATAAGGATCGGTTCCCCCTTGTGATGTACTGCACCCCTTGTGATGTACTGCACCTTTTACTAGGATCGGTTCCCTTTTCCAAAAATTTGGTCAGACACTCACAAACCCGATCATACCCCAAGTGATTACTTAAGATCGGTTTCACTAATAAAAGTCATACCAATACAAAAAGTCAGGCCTCATGTGAATAGTTTTACCAAGAACACAAACAAGTCATGAGCGGTTATACTAATCAAACATATTGGTCGTTCATAAGATTTGCAATGAAGAACAACCCCAATAACGCCTGATGATTTCCTTTTCGGTTCACAACATATATCATGAACTTACTTCCTTAAAACACATGTAAAAATATTGTTTCCTCGGATGAAATCCTCACCTCATACCCATACATAATCACAATAACATTCATACGATTATGTCGATGTCTCATATACAAAGTTTAATGGTTAAGCAAGAAACTTCATATTGTATTCCTTAATACTATGTGTATCTAGAGTGTTCATGCTTCGAAGTTTTATGTTTTCAATATGCACGACTTGAAAGATATGTTAGGGAATGAAATAGTTCAAGTAAAATATTACTAACCTCGAGTGGAAGGATATGTTGTGGTTGTACCTCCGTTCTTCTTCACTTCTTCAAGTCTTCGAAATACTTGTAATGTCTCACCCTAATACTTTAAAGCTAACCTATACGAAGTTGACTCTAGTACATTTAAATCAAGCGACTCTTAAATGAGTTTTGGTTCACTAAAATATGACAACCAAACTTGACATACCAACGCTTGGTGGGTTTGTAGGATCAGAATATTGTTACAACAATATTCCTGTGAAATAAACAACAGATATGCGACACATCAATAATAAGCAACAGTTCTGCGATATATCAATGATATTCTGTGAAACATCTCAAGGTGACGTAAGAAATGACATGTTGGATGAAAACGACAGAAACATGAGAAGAGCGTGACATTTTTATGATGAATCGATTAAGCCTACGAAATATTAAGGCGGTGCCACCTGCGATTTATCGCAGGAACCTAGATCCGAAATTAAAGGGAATCTTAGTCTGAAATGAGTCATCATGAGTCAGTAATCCACTATGTAAATGCCTATATAAAGGAAATGAATAGTTCCAGAGAAGGGTATGAATTTTTGAGATTTAGGAAGATTTTTAGGAGAGAGAAAATATTTATCAAGTGTTTTGTGTTCTTGATCTTTGTAAAATTCCTTACGATCATATTAATGAAAAAGTGTCTTTAATCTTCAAGTTATGTCATAAATATTGATAAATTATTGAATAGGGTGTAGTGTGGGAATTCCTGCAACTACATTTTGGCGCCCAGAAACAGGGAGGAATCAATTTGAGAAATTTCAAATTACATCTTGAAGATTTGAAGAAATTATTAGAATTGAAGAAATGGCTAGAAGGATAAGAAATACATCAGAACCACCAACAACAGTGAGAAGAAGTAAAAGAATTGCAGGGGAAGGAACAGGTGAATTGGAAGGATCTTTAAGGATCAGATCAGGAAGAAGTAGAGTGATAAATGGAGCAGAAAAATTAATCCAACCACCGAATCAACAAACACGAGCACAAGATAGAAATGTGGATTATGATAGAGTAAGTGTGCATACTTGGAGGTCGGATTCGATAGAAGAAGCGGAAAATCAAGAAGAGGAAAGAAATCAAGAAATGGATGGAAGACTAATTCATGAAGAGCATGAAGTAGTAGATGATTTGAGACAAAGGATACAGGAAGAAAGAAGATTAGAGGTAGAAGAACGTGCCAATCTTACAAGGCAAAATCATGAATTAAGAATGGAAAATTTGAGGTTGCAAAATAGAAGATCGAGAAGCAGCATGAGATCAAATTCAAGATCATATAGAGAAGAAACAAGACAAAATATCCCTATACAAAATATTGGCGAGAATTTGATAAATGATCGTTACATTCCACGCGGTGAAACTTTAGACATTAGACATAATCAGGATGAGGGAGAAAATCAAGAAGAGAGAAGGAGAATGTTACGTGATGAAGAGAATCGAAGAAATCGCAGAATAATCGAAAATGATATTGAGAGGCATTATATTGAGCAAGTACATTTAGCGGGAGAAAGAGAGAGATTGCGAGCAGAACTAGAAGAACAAGAAATTCAAACAGCGTTGCGTCAGAATAATCATGATAATCGAGAACGACGACGTGCACAAAATCGTAATAATGATAATCTCAATGATATGAGAGAATTCGCGGAGACATAGAAAGGCAACGGAGAGAAACAGTAAGGGATGAGGAAATTCGCGGAGAAGAGAATGAAAGACAAATTAACTTTCAAGAAGAAGAAAATCGCAGAAGAAGGAAAAACCAAGTTGTTGGAGAAGAAGCGCGAAACATCGCAAGACATGAACGCAGACGAAGAGAGGCTGCATTGAAAAGGCCAATGGAGAAAAATTCTGATAGAAATGAACAAATCTTGCGAGAATTAGCAGAAATGAGAGGAATGATAAATAACAGAAGAGAAGGAGGAAGAAGACAACTTGATGAGGCAATCGAAGAAGCTGCGAAAACTCCATTTACTCAAGAGGTACAATTAGGAGGGATACCTCCAAAATGAAATTTACCGGTATTGACCAGTATATTTGATGGGACTACGTGTGTTGTCCAACATATCAAAGCTTATATTCGATGTATGCTACAATGGGAGAACCATGATGTCGTTTTGTGCAAATATTTTGCGTCAAGTTTAACTGGCGAAGCATTGAAGTGGTTCGAAAGTCTTCCCAAGAATACAATAACTTCGTTCATGCATTTGCAAACTACTTTCTTAGGAGCATACATCATCAATAACTTTACGCGACCTGGAATTAAAGATGTGTTTGGATTGAAACAGAGAGTTGGTGAGAGTTTAAAGCACTTAACGATAAGATGGAGGACAATGTGTAGTGAAATGGCAGGAAGAGTAGATGAAAGATATCTCATCTTATCCTTCATAAATGCTATGTTTGCGACGAATATATTATACATCCAGGTCTTCAGAGTTAAAAACACAATTACCATGACAGAACTGCGAGAATTGCAAGAAGAATATATTGCTTTGGAGGAAAAACAAAATGAGATGGAGTCTTATCCAATTCACACATGCACAAGTTTAGCCGCAGCAAATGGAAGTTTGTTACCAAGGATGATTAATACAGTAGCAAGTACTTCCCAAAACCCGCGAGAGAAAATGGAGACTGATAATCAACATAAGATAGTAGCAATGGGGAGTAGAGATCAGGAGGAATTGGAAAAGGAGAGAAATTTTTATAATCGCAATAACAATAATAAGGTCCCAAGGTTTGATCAACCGCATGAGACTTATGGTGGACATAGGCAGAATTATTCAAGAGAGCAAAGAGGTCAGAGGAATATGTGGGAAGACATCAAATTACCACCTTTAAATACCGGTATATACAAGATTTGGGAAGCGATTATTCTGATGGAGAATATACCCTCACCATGGAACATGGGGAAAGAACCACATCCTAACAACCAGAATCAAGAGTTCTGTCCTTATCATCATTTTTATAGCCACTCTGTGCATAATTGTAGAAATGTAAAAAGAATTATTTTGCGAATGATTGAACAGGGGAAATTAAATCATTTTCTAGCAAGATATTTACAACCGCAGCAATTGCCGCAAGCACCAGAAATTCGCAGAGTTAATGTTGCAAAAGAAGCCGAAATATTTGTCATTGAAGTAGGAGCTACAACAAAAAATCTATTTTGCAATTCAATTGTACATTCGCAGAAAACAATAGAGGATTTCCATGACAATGTGCTAAGCAGAGTATTTGCAAGGGATATAGAGGGAAGAGAGGTGATGAATATTGCGAAGATTTCTCCGTTAGAAGAATGGCAGAAACAAGTTATTTCTTTTACTACGGAAGAGATAACAGGGGCTGGGAAGATGCATGACAACCCATTGGTGGTGAGGTTAGAGATAAATCCAAAATACAGAGAAGAAGGAGAAGAAGATGATGGTGACGCAGCAAATGATTCTTGGGCAATAAATAAAGTTTTAATTGATACTGGTAGCTCGGTAGACATTTTATTTTATCATACATATCGCACAATGGGTGGAAGAGATGATGAGTTAATCCCTTCAACTTACAAGATCTATGGTTTTAATGACACTGCAAACAAGCCAAAAGGAGAAATTACTATGGAAATTCCGTTGAACAAGATATCTTCAAAAATCAAGTTTTGTGTAGTGGATATATAATCTCCTTACAATGCCTTAATTGGAAGACCATGGCTCCATGGGATCTTGGGCATACCATCAACATATCATCAATGCATAAAGTTTCCACATCCTCATGGTATTGGGATAATTAAAGGTGATTGGTTTGAAGGCAAAAAATGTTATGAAGTTGACATTAATACTTGCGAAGAAATAAATGCTCGAAATCGTAATTGGCAACATAACAGGAGGCAAACTCAGAGAGCTGAAAAGTTTATGGTGGACAATATAGAGTTGAGGGGAAAGGATATATTACAAGAATAGTTTGTAAAAAAAGAATCAATAGTGATTAATCATGCGAATATGGGAAAAAGTTGAAATCTTCATTCTTCGCAGGAGAACAAACAAGTATAAGGTGTTGTGATAAATCAAGTATCAAGAAATTGCGAATAATCATTCTTCACAGAAGAAAAGAAGTGCAACAGTATCATGTTGCGAACAATCGAAAAAAAAAAAAAAACTTTGCTCAAAAATAAGAAATTTTCTATTAAAAGAAAAAGATGATGATTTCGAATCATATATAAGAATTTTTAATGCAAATGCATAAGATGGGCGAAAATCGCCTAAAATATATAAGAATGGGACGAACTTTTATGGCGTACACCTTAGTGCGCGGATTCTATTCCGTAAGAGGCAATGTCCTTAAAGTGCGTCATAAGGGGGGTTTCTCTTTGCATGGCTATGAGAAAGGATATACCGCTGCTGGAACCTAGTTATGGAGAAATGGGATTATAGAAAATCCATCCGGGAGAGATAACTTGGATTTCCAATTATATAAGGTTATACCCTGGTTGGGCGCCCGAGAGTTTCTCCTAAGGAATGCAACGTATGATCAAGGCGCCGAGGTACACGGTTGAGCTATGGGTGCCCGGGATGGATGAACCTACCCTGGCCATCCACGGAAAGTCTTGGCTTACGATGTGTTCGGACCGAAGAAAACCCCACTTAGGGTACAGTCTTGTAACTATAAGCCATATAAGGCATAAAGGACAAGACTGCGAAAACAACTGGTTGTTGGCAGAACCGGATGGAAAAGTGCTAGTCTTGTATGGCCGATGTATAATCCTTGAAGGGGCAACCGGGGGGAGAGATAAGGGCGATACCCTCCATTAGGGAGTTGTGTATCAAAAAATACGGCAATGTCATGGGACTTTATATTCGCAAGAATATTTAGGCCCGTCATATTGCCGCGTAACTGGCCAAAAAGCCTAAAAAGAAAAGTTAAGATGAGATCAATGGGTTTTTGCGATAAGATCAAAAGATGAAATAAATGAAATTAATAATAAGAGGATATAAATCGCAAAGATGTCCTGCGATTTCATCGCAAAGACGGCAATGTCATAAGTATTAAAAAGCAAAGAGAGATTAATTTCACAAGGTGGCTTAGATTTATCATATTGTCGCAAAGATTAAAAATAAAATGATAAGGCAAGATTAATGGATTATTACATGTAAAAGTAAGAATGTCCTGCGATCTTGTCGCATAAAAGTGGCATAATAAGACCTTTAACTAGGAAGGCGAAATAAGACCACAAGCAAAATTATATCTGCGAAGCATATAACAGATTATTCGCAGAAATATTTGCGATAATTCATTTATCATATTGCATATTAATAACAATAGGCAAGTATGGGAATGATGCATAGAATGGTTAGTATTGTTATTCATCATTATATGATAAATTCATATAAATAACAGACGATGCATAGAATGGTTAGTATTGTTATTCATCATTATATGATAAATTCATATAAATAACAGACAGATAGAAGCAAAAAGGGAATTTATATATTGAAAAATATCAGGAGTTGCAAATACCTTGCATAAAGAGTATTACAATTTGTCGCAGATAATTATCACAAGAGAGAAATACAGGAGAAGATCAAAAAGAAAAAACAAAACTATTGAGATTTATTTTCATCTTTATCTTCATCTTTGTCTTCATTATATTCATCGTTAGTTCCTTCTTCATCTTCGCTTTCATTCTCATCTATATCAGCCTCACTGTCAGAAATAACTGGTACTTCAGAACTGGCTGGGATATTCTCCAAGAGACAAGGATATAGACTAAGAGGAAGATCATTATATTTACAAACTTTCTCAATAGCATTATTGCGAACGGTGAGAAGATTATTATGAAAATTGGAGTTGGATATCTTTATTTTCTCTCGCAGTCTAGAGATTTTATCATTGCGGGAAGCAAGATTTTTCGTAAGACCACTCTTTTCTTCTTCAAGTTCTGCTATCCTTGTGGAATGTTTTTCTTCAGATTCTGCGATGATACAACAACAAATTAGAAATTTGTTGAAAATATACAAAAAGTATAAAGATGTTAGAGGAGAAATAAATAACCTTCTCTATCATGAATCATTTCTTGTATCAAGGTTGCTTGCTCGGTATGAAGACTGACATCTATTGCTAAGTTTTTCCTAGCATTATCGAGAATTGCCGCAGCCCATGTGAATTCATCATCACTTTGAATGAGAAGATGGGAACGAATTTGTTCTTCTCTTTTAAGAAGTTTAATATTTTCATCCTTAAGTCTATCTCTCTCAAGTTCAGTATCAATAAGGGTATTGCGAAATTTTGATAGAGCTTCAGCGCCTTGAAGAGTAATGCGTTCTTTATCCTTCTCAAGTTCACTCTTCTTGGCTTTTAAGACTTTGATTTTTTCTCTAAATTCATCTCTGCAAGTCTTTAAACTATTGGACATACTCAAGGTAGATCTATAGTCCATTCTCATAAGGGAAACATGATGTTTAAGCTCATCAAGGGATAGAGTATTAATTTTTTCGTCTGAATAATTATTTAAAGCGTCATTAAGACGCTGAAGAATAGTGGTTTCATCTATGGGTTCATCAAAAGAATTGAGAATAAGAGCTTCATCAGTAAGATTATAGGCATCTGCAAAATGGTTGCTCAAATAAGCTATAAAATAGCGAGAATGTAGAAAAGTAAAAAAAAAAAAAAATTAAAGAGAGAAAAAGATTTATACCAATAATTTGTTTGCAGAACTTTTCCTTGTCAACTAATTTTTGTTGAAGAACTTCAACTTCTACTTCAAGCGATTTGTTTTTATTAAGGAGCTAAGTATTTCCAGATACTTCCAATTGCTTGCATTTTTCGCGAAGAAGGGATATTTCAGCTTCATATTGTTTATTTCTCTCACGAAGTTTCGTAGATTCAGATTGTGAATCAGTAAGCCTTTTCTGCGATGTTGATAATCTATTTTCTAATTAAAACAGAAAAAGAAGCTATAGCGATCTGCACACGAAAGAGAAAATGAGTAAGGATAAATAAAAGATCTTCGATACTCATGATAAATGTAAAATTTACTACAAGAAAAATAAAGGAAAGGGGCATACCAGCGAAGTTAGCGCGTGAAGAAAACTTGAGTCGATAAATCTTGAAACTCCTTTAAGATATTTATTATTAGTCAAGATCGAAGCATTGCAGATTTTCGAGAGATAATTGCAAGTACGAGTGATATCATCCTCACCAACACCTTGCATGGGATTCCTAAATATATTTGATAATTGATCCATTAGAGTCTCAGGTTGAGAGAAACCCATCGCAGATCCAATTCTTGTGGAAGAAAAACGTGTTGAAGTGCCCACAGTGACGTCATGGTTTACCCCATCATTTTCTTCAAGTTCATTATCTTTTTCAGCGATAATAGAAGTCTCTCTAAGTGGAAGAAGTGGTTGAGTCTTTCTTCTCTTCTCTGGAGGACCGTCTGTGGTTTGATTTTTATTGCGGCAAGGGGAAACACCAGAATTTTCATTTGGAGTTAATATTATTTTGACTTTATCTTTGGCTTCAACCACCGCGACAAATAAAGATAAGAAACAGGGGCAACAATATATTGTTAAGGGTAATAAAAGAATGTTTCTTACTTCATCTGTGAAGTGATGAGTGCCAAATATTGCATATTCATACACCTTTTCATTGGCACTTAACTCATCTTTCGCGCTTCAAAGTCATATATTATCCCAAATTCGGCATTTTTACCATTTTCAAGAATAAATATTTGTATTAATTAATTTTGTGTTTTTAAGTACTAAATAAAGCTTGGAAGAATTGAGAAGACAAAAGAGAAGAAAGTTGGAAGCGTTGCAACCCGCTCGCGCATCAGTGGAAACTTGTTTACAAATTCATGGGATTAAACAACCCATGATCCAAAACCCATGATCCAAAACCCAAGACCCAAATCCATTTCCACCTCACCCCCATTGGATTCTTTCCAAAACATCCACCTCACCCCCATTCTCTCACTCAATCACTCCCAATTTGTTTCCCACAACCAAATATATTCCATCAATTAAGAAAACATGTTTTGTTGAGTGGATGAGTGCCAAAATTCGGATCCAAGTGCTTGAGGGAATTTTGTGTATAAATAGAGAGGGTTGTTGTGTTGAAAAACCATCCAAGAATAGCTTGTTCATGTTAGTTTATCAAATTTAAGTTTTGTTGTAATGTTCTTCATGTTCTAGTTTCATTTACTAGGGTTTAGATGAAGCCCTAATCTCATTGGTATGTATTCATATCTTGTATCTTGTTCTTGAAAGTTTAGAATTGTTTAAAGATATAATTTAATCCAAGTTTGTCAACATCTTGCTCTCACAATGTATGCCATGTATCCATTGTAGTTAGAATATCTCTATGTTGATTATGCTACAACTCATGCTTAACCAAATATTGATCTTTAGATTAGTTGTGCTTAATTAGACAATTAATGCTTTGGAGAAATACTTTAGTTGTGATTAAATTATCCATTGGAGAAATACCTTAGTTATACGGTAGACTTGAATCTACTATAAGGACAAGAATAATATTACAAGTTGAATGCATATCATAGGTTATTGGTGGATTTGAATACCCTAGTATCCATATTATCATTGTTTACATATCTTGCTATTTGCATCTTTTACTTTTATTATTTCAGTCACTTGAAAATCATATCGTCGTATCGACAAAATCAAACCCCTTTTGGTTACTCTCTGAATCAGGATTTAGAATCAACTTCTACACTCTCCAAGTCTCTGTGGTTCGACCTGTGCTTGCCCTGTGTTGCTTGTCGACACTGTGCACTTGCAGTATACACAATAGTAGGTATCTTTCTAAGCCTACCATGAAGGTTTTCAAAATTTGTAGGAGATTGGGATTCCCAGTACTGGCATAACTAGCTTTCATTTTTTCAATCTGATAAAAGATATTTCAATAATTAGTAAGAATAACATATTTAACTAAATTTGCGAATAATGATAAACTTTGCGGGATATACCTTAGAATTCTTTTCAGGCCAATTAAAAACCCAAGGACGATACGACGCAAGATTTGAAAGATCCGCAGGAATATCAAGAGTGCCAAAAATATATGGACCTTTAAGGAGGAGAGGAAATTTGCACCACTTGTCATCTTTTGAGAAGCGTGGACCTTGGTTTCTACTTGAATGATAATCTATATCTTGCATAAGAATTTTATCTTTTGCAACTTTTTTATCCTTATTTAAACGAACAGGCCAACACGTGCTCTCTTTCTTCATGGGAATTACTTGATAATTCGCAAAGAAATTCTCCACGGTATATTTCGCTGGAATAATTGGGATATCTTTAAAATCAGGATGTTTCGCAGAATCAGGATAGCGAGATCCTTTACCAGCTCCACGAGAGGCATATTCAAGAATGAGACGAATACAATCTCCAGTTAACTGGTAGATTGCTCGTGAAAGTTTGGCATGAGAAATAATTTTATAAAAAAGAGGGAGTTTTGGGTAATAAAGAGGGATAGGAAGGCCAGCTTCTAATTGACCTAGCGAAATAAGGATCTTCTCATTAGAAGAAGGAAATCTTGAAGCTAGATCAATGGAGAGGTCAGAGTCTGAAGATTGACCAGGGATCTCAGAAAGTGCAAAACCTAAAGTTTGAAGTTTCTACTAGTGTTTTATTAAAGTGGGTTGACCTAATTTTTTAGCAGGGGCCATTTTTTAGTATGGGAATGATGATTTAGATGAAGAAGAATAAGGAAATAAAATTGAAACAGTAATAGATCCGAAATTTGCGGAAGAAGATGAAGAACAATAAAGTTGCAGAGAAGAAGTAAAGAAGAAAAGAAAAAAGAGAGAGTAAAAAGAAGAGGGGAGATTAGCGAAGAAGATATTTATAAGGAAAGAAGATTCTCGAGAACATCAATGCATTTAATGAAGAAAAGACATGAATGCTCAGAATTCAACGGTTGAAAAAAGACGTGTCAAGGGATAAATGAGAGAAAAAACACGCGTAGAATATTTAGCGATGGATGCAGAGACGTGTCAGAATGAAGGGAATGTGAAAAGACAAGGAGTTGTGGCAAATCAAGAAACTTAAGTTCTCATGATCTTTATCTTCTTCGCAGAAAAGATATGAGAAGAGGCAAGATGTAGGATCAGAATATTGTTACAACAATATTCCTGTGAAATAAACAACAGATCTGCGACACATCAATAATAAGCAACAGTTCTGCGATATATCAATGATATTCTGCGAAACATCTCAAGGTGACGTAAGAAATGACATGTTGGATGAAAAAGACAGAAACATGAGAAGAGCGTGACATTTTTGCGATGAATCGATTAAGCCTACGAAATATTAAGGCGGTGCCACCTGAGATTTATCGCAGGAACCTAGATCCGAAATTAAAGGGAATATTAGCTGTAAATGAGCTGTCATGAGCTGTAATCCACTATGTAAATGCCTATATAAAGGAAATGAATAGTTCCAGAGAAGGGTATGAATTTTTGAGAGTTAGGAAGATTTTTAGGAGAGAGAAAATATTTATCAAGTGTTTTGTGTTCTTGATCTTTGTAAAATTCCTTAAGATCATATTAATGAAAAAGTGTCTTTAATCTTCAAGTTATGCCATAAATATTGATAAATTCTTGAATATGGTGTAGTGTGGGAATTCCTGCAACTACAGGGTTCAACCGAGTTATGCTCTAACATGATAGTGTCTGTAGCAGCTTAATACAGTGTATGTTTAATCCGGACTAGGTCCCGGGGTTTTTCTGCATTTTCGGTTTCCTCGTTAACAAAATTCTGGTGTCTGTGTTATTTATTTTCCGTATTATATTTTTTATATAATTGAAATAATACATGTTGTGAGTTATTCAATCAATTAGAATATCCGACCTTTTGGTTGTTGATTTAAACTGACTGACACTTGGATATTGGTCTTTGATGCCATCCAAGTTATCTCTCTTGTGATTAAATTGAGACTCACAGTTTGCTTGAGTAAGATTTAAATCAAGAGATAGAGATATAAACTCTTTGATATACTTTTAGCTAGATTGAGTTTGACTGTCTAGTTGATTATCTAGAAAGTATATTGGAGTTTGTCCATACAGATTTCTAAGCGAAATATTGGGTGTGGTTGTTAGACCCCCGCTTTTTCAAAACTTATTATTTTATAGAAGTTATACCGTACTTGTTGATGGTGGATTTAAGTTCGGGGCTAAAGTTGTAAAACCGATATTTTGTACAGCCGTCTTGTAGAGGATAAGGCTATTTGATAAGTGATGTTTATTGATTCACCTAGAATGGAGCATGTAGCAACAATCCCCAAATATTTTGTGAGTCTCAGCGTTACCAGTTAATGCATAAATGCCTTGTATTTCCTATGTTGTTCTCAGCAGAACTCTCATTGTTGGTGCGGCATGATGAATGACTATTACTCTCAGCAGAGTAGCATGAATATCCAAGTACCAACAGTGAAGCATGCACGAAATTCACGTACAGGCTACACCATTCTCTAACAAAGAGAATCATCTCTCGGAGTGTTATACTAGCCCGATTGAGCATCCAGGATGTCCATATAAGTCTAGAAACGATCGCAACCATCCAACTTCACCAGCATGATTGGATGGCCCAGATCGAATCCATAACCCTCAAGCAGGTATGGAGTATTCACCACAGAACCAATGCAGTCCCCTCATGTTCGGCTTCCCCAAAAGGATAACATAGCTTGCTAATACGTCCATCCAAGGCAGCACGAACATGAAACCCTAAATTAGGGTTTACGGCACATTACAAGTGTCACAAAAAAGTCTCAACCATCCATATTCGCAGGCATAGATGGAGGGTGTAGATGTAGATTCAGAGGGCCCAGAGCATGTCAACACAAACACCGTGGGCCTGCCTACACACATGACCAATCGGTTAGGACCAACTATGGTTGGTCTTCCCAATTCGTGCGCCCAAACAAGGCATGACGCACGGCCGGTGAAACCCTAGTTAGGGTTTGTATCGATCACGGGTGTCCATCTTCTCCTGCACGAATGAAGGGTCCAAGATTAGACTAAGTAGGTCCGGTGCGCATCAACATGAATACCGTGGGCATATCTATCTCCTCACCCGATCGAACAAGGCATACCATGCCTGGTTATTCCAAATCACACGCCCAAACTAGCGTGGTCACACTTCTCGATCACAAACTGATCTCGACCACTCAACTTCACCGGACAAATTAAGTGGCTTAGATCAAGTTTCCATGGGACAGTATGGTATAGGCGTGAACATCAGCCTACTACCTACACGCCAGACTAATCGTCCAAGACCGACCAAGCTTGGTCGTATTGGAACGCGCGCCCGAAGTTGGTACGATGCGCTGCTTTTTAGGCATCAGTTTTCTGTCGCAAATTGATCTCGACCACTCAACTTCGCTAGAGGAATTGAGTGGCCCAGATTACACTTTCATGAGACAATGAGGTATGGGCGCCTACACTGTCATGCTGTCTACACGCATGCACGATCGTCCTGGCCAAAATCGTGTCCCAAGATTGGATTCGACCAAGCTGAAGAGTGATGCTTGCACACCTCTTCATAAACCCTAATTCCACTAACGGCCGCAGATGAGCATCTCAAAGATCATATCTTCCGTTCAACTTCACCTGCTTGGTTATACAACCCTAGTCAGGAGTTAATTGGTCAATGAGGCATCATGATGATTACCATCCGCCACTCTACCACACCATGTGTTTGGCCAAGGGAGGGATTGATAGCGCAGCCTCCAAACCATCACATGAAGTAGGATGGACATGATACTCAACATCGATGCTTCATACATGCTGAATACATTCGATGCATTACCTGCATAGAATACACACGATACTCCACAAGTATCGACTTCCTAAATAACATAGTTATTTAACCAAGCATTACATGCTACTTTCTGTGGGTCCCACGATCCACACACTCGAGACATCAATCATGTTACAAACTGGGGGATACATACTGGGGTATTGGTCTGGCAGTTTACAGCGTGCAGCGCGCAACGCGCCATTACAAGAATGTGTCAGGAAGATATAGACGGTTAGTGATGATGGGAGAAGTAGGAAAGACTGATCGTGTGACGCTAACACACAACTCCACTACTCCATCACTCCACTTCCTCCAATTCCCATGAGAGAAGTGAATAAGGCTCAAATGACTTGAATAAATAGGTTCTCCTCCCTATTTCCAATACAGAAGACAACACAGGAACCAAGTGTTAATACGAAACGTATTCAAACACCCAGAGCCTACTTGCATTAATTGTAAGCCTACTCACCTTTCTGTTACAAGTCATAAAAAAGCCTATTCCTTCACAATCTCAACACCTTCTTCGCTTCCCTCCCTAAGATCAACCCTATCTCCTTCACTTTGTGACCGAAACAAGTCTTGAACGGCCATTTCTTGGTTTAGTCCAGAATTGTATAGATTGATCTCTCGAATCAAAATCACTCTCATGCAGTGCATTTGTTTAGGGTTTAGATTCACTTCTCATCCACATACCCCAAATTACCAAAACCAGCAGAAGTAGTTTTTACCCATAAACAATTGGCGACCACAGTGGGAGATTAATCTCTCGGTTGTAAAGTCATTTCATCAATACCAAATCTTGTACTATTGGAAATGGTTTGTTAAGCGTTATGGGGTCCTACATTTGTTACATGTGTAAACTCTTATATAAATAAAAGAATTAACAAGACTTCTAAGTAGGATTTTTTGCACCCGCTATTAACGATGCTCTAAACAAAGCAATCAATCCTATAGATGAGACTTAAAACATAATAATTTTTGGACGGATAAGACCTTTTCATGTTAATTTTGGACGGAGTATAATTTTGATTAATTTTTATCTTAAACATTTTGTTCTGTTTTGCAAGTAGCAGAGACTAGATAATAGGGGATAGTAAAGTACCGCAGAAATTTATGTTCTCTAAATGTTTGTTTTCTTCTTTACATTTTTTTATCTATCACTGAGATACTATACACATATAGATGCTTTCTCCGCATTTGTATTAGTCTACTTTTAGATCAAGCCACATTTCGAAAAGATCTAAACTATAATGTTAGACTAGAGACTTCCCATAGAATATGCAGAAGATAAGGATTATAATACAATATTATTCTTGCAGTATGTAACATGAGAAAAATTATGCTTAGATCTAGTGATTTATTTATTTTATTTTTATTTTTATTTTTTTAGCTGCTGCTATATTAATTGGCATGAAACCGTAGAAACTACATCTCAACTTTAACTTCTCTCGTATCAGCCCTCCCCTCCCAATAAGATCAACATTAATCAAATGTCTTATTTTATCGGGTGGCTAATTTATCCACACACCCTCTGACTTTTTCGCAGCACTCCCCTTAGCGAGGAAGTCAGCCACATCATTTACTTCCCTATATGTCTTTGTGAAAACAAGGTAAAATAAAAATTCTCCATTAAAGCTTCAATGTCTTGAATTAGAGTACGCAACTCCTAAGGAACTTGCACTTCCTTCTTGCACAGCTGGATATCATAAGTTGAATCACTTTCCATCTCTAACTTCTTAAAACCCATATCTCCATCCAGCAACATAGCATAAAGAAGGATTCAGATGAAGGTGGATCGAGGACAATCACTCGATGCTATAGTTTATCTTAAGGAGATGTCACATGGGTTTGGTTATGAATATGTTAGTAGGAGAAAGGTTAGATACCATTGAAAAGGAGGGAAAGGGCAATATGAAGAAATTAAGAGGAATGAGACTGAAGAAGGGATGGAGGACTAAGATTAACCTTACCCACCATTTTGGTTTATTGGGTAAACAAATTGTCTTTAATTCATGTTTTATTATATCTGTAATTAGTATTATCAATGGGTTTTCATTAATGGGAAAAGAAAGTCTCTCGATGGTCATTTCTTAAACCATGAAAGTTCAGTGATTGGGGTTAAACTAAGACCATCTCAAATAAGCAGTGCTGTAAGAACGACTCGATAAACCTGGTTACCAAAAAATCTAATTTCCTTAGAAGGCTGAGATATAGAAACCCAAAATCTAAACCCTTTTATAGACCTTAAAAACATCCTCGATTGGAGATTAAGGATTGAAAAATACTATTATAGATGGGGAAAAACGATTTGCTGGTTTTTACGGAATTAAGGAGATGACCGTGTGGAGGAGACTCCTTAAACCGATCTAAATGATTAACCTCACACAGATGCACTGTAAGAAGGGAGTACTTTGAATTCGAGAGATCAATCTGTAGGACTCCGGCCTAAACCAAGACAATGGTCGTTCAAGAGTCAATTCGGTCACAAGAGAGGATGGGTCGATCTGTAGGAGGGAAGCTGAGAAATGTGTGAGATCAATAGTGATCGAAGATTGTAGGTGTGTTGTGTATTCTGAAATAAGATAAGTTCTGAATGATTGAATTTACTCTGTTGAGAGTAATTGCTCAGATGTTAAGTTGTTAATCTCTTGTTGTCTATTTGACGTGAGATTGGCCTTGTTTCAATCATGATTCAGAGACTTATTTATATTTCTAGAATTGTAAACACTATGATCTCATGAAGTGTGACAGTTGATGGACTCAAAGAGTGGGGAAGTGGAAATCGTGTTAAAACCAGTTGCTCAATGTGCGGAGACTTGGTTGATTTTCCATCCACTACTTTGTTAACTCATTCAACTGATTGCACGACTTGCTCACATTATCATCGTGTGTATGAACACACATGCCGTAGACCGCCAGACCAAAACCCTAGTTAATATCCTCCTATGTAACATGATTGATGTCTCGTGTGATTATGGAGTCAGCAAGGCAGACGTGTATTCAGTTAGTCAGTTAGTGACTTCATGACTTCATGGGACGATGAGTCCTTGTATTTTTGAGTCGAACATTATTTGCAAATATTATGAGACTCATGAATTGAATATGTCTGTTGAGACAGAGGTATAATTCTCGAATAAATGTTGATATCTAAAGTGAACAAATATTGTTCATCTGAGCGAATGTTGCCCATTTGATGAATTGTTGAATATTGATAGTTGAACCAATATTCATTGGTTTGAGCAAATATTGTTCATATGAGCAAATGTTGCTTGTTTGATGAATTATTGGTAGCATGACCAAATAAAGTATTAAATCAGAATACTGACAACTGAACTGAGTATAATTAATAAAATGTTGGTCATGAGGTCAACGTGAAATTATTAGCATTTAAATCTGGAATTATGAACCTTGGACTCAAAACCCTAACTTGATCAATTGATGATTTATTGAAAATAAACCACAAAAGGAGGACCGGCTACATGGGATTACGAGTCGACCATGTAGCGCCCAAATGCTCACGTGATCAAATACCAAGGTCTCTTGAAGACTTGTTGATGAAAGGATGATTAAATGATGGTTTAATCATTTATTAAAATAATGCTCGTCTGAATCTTAGGTGATAAAGCCTAATTAATTATGAAGAGATGAGGGACCGACCAAGGGTCATGAAACCGGCCCTGGGTGATCACGGGATCGAATAATGATCGTTCCATGAAGCTCCAAAGAGTTTTGGACCTAATACGTGCAATTGCCCAAATTAGGTCAAATTGTGAATGTGTGTGGGACCGGCTCCTTGCAATCCAAATAGCCAACATTGGTTGGTCAAGGTAACATCCTCATGTCACCAAAGTGTTTGTATCTCAGTTCTGAGAATTTTGATATTTTATGATGTGCGTTTGAGCATCATTTTGAGAAAATACGAAGAAATCAGGGATTTTGCTGAAACCGGGAAAACTTCATGAGATGAGGGAAAAATAATAATAAAGTGATGGAATAATAAATTGTGGGACCGGTTATGGACAAGGCATGGCCGTCCGTCTAGTGAGGCCGGTCCCATAGTATTTCCCTAATTTTATTATATTTTTTATGGTTTTATGGAAATATCATAAAATCAAGGAGTTTGTTGAAACTAAGGAGTTTTATTGAAATCAAGGTGTTTCCATGAGATGAAGGAAACAAAACTATTAAGAATAATAAAATAAGGGCGCGTGGGACCGGCTTGGGCATGGTCGGCCGGCTAGGGCCCTGTCCCGTGAGTTTTCCCTAATTTTATGTATTATTTCATGATTTCAAGGAATTTTCATAATTTGAAGGAAACATCATGAAATCAAGGAATTTCATGGGATTAGGGGCATAACTTGTCGCTCGTTTACCCACCACCGATGACTCTACTGATGTATAATTTTATTATTAATAAAAGCCCTCTATGGCATCCTTTTTATAATAATAATAATAATAATAATAATAAGGGTGAGGAGTGAGAGTCTCCGGGCGATTCACAGGCGACTGAAAGTCTGTGAGTTTGTTCCGTGCAATTCTATGAAATTCCGTCGTTGGTTTTTCCACATTTCTTCCTCTTTCTTCTCCCCTTGTTATGCTCTTCGGATTGATGTCATTTTCAATCGCTTTCTCTTCCACACCTAGGGCAGTTATAGCGGTTACTGTTTTTACAGGGTGCCATGCCTTGTACTCGATCACGATCTTCAACCTCCAAGGTCAGAACATCATCATCAAGTAAGTTTTCTGACTCCCAATACATCCCTTCTCCCCTCTCTCCATCTCAGCCATCAACTTCACATCCACAGAACGATAAGGTTCCATGCCCGTTCAAAGGTTATGATGGTTTTGGGGGTGGTGTTGGTGGTAGAGGATACGCCAGGAGTGTTATCTATCGTCACATATCCGATCAGCACTTCCGTATAGAGAAAGATAAAGAAACTTGCAGAGAAAGAATACAACAATACCATAAATGCTTTGCTTCATGGGAAAGGGTCCTTCTCAATATGCAGATGTGGATTTGCATTAGGTGCCTCCACATTCATGCTTGGGAAAAGGCATATACTTCGCAGTCACACAAAGCTGATGTTATTGTCGGCCCTTATAATGGACATGGCTTTGATTTTCTCATTCATGGTGTCTTCAATCCACAGGCTATGAGTATATCTGATAATTCTGTAGACTCTGGTAATATAGGGGATAACACTGCAGATGTTGGCGTCACATTGGACCTGCTTGATATGGCGTTTCGGAAATGCATCACTACTACCGCCAGTATTCCCCTCCTTGCAGACTGCTATTCTCTCGAATACTGAAATCTGCTCTAGATGAGGTGATTGCAAAGCCTATAGACCTGCAGGAATGGATAAAGATTATGCTCCTTCCCATTTGCACACTCAATCTTTATATGCCTAATTGTCCCTGGGATGAAAGATCTGGCACACGTAAAAAACTACAGATTGCAGCTATCAATAATGCCCTGGAAGTATGGGGAGAGCCTAACGGATGTTCAACTTTGGTTCAAAAGCTGCTGAGTCTACCAAAGCGTACTACTGCTATACGCAAATCATCCAAGAAATATCAACAGGAGAAAGGGCTAGTGCTAACATCACAGCGTGCAGGAAAAAGATAACCCAGGGACATTATACTGCAGCAGTTCGTATACTGTCTTATGATGGCATAGCACCAGACTCTCCTGAGACTTTCCAAGACTTATTGCTTAAACATCCACCTGCACCATCCCCTGCCATCCCTGCTCATGATATTTCAGTACCTTCATTACAAGTTGAGGCAGGAACAATACTCTCGGCAATTAAGAGCTTTCCCAAAGGCACCTCATGTGGGAGAGACGGACTGAGGGCACAACATCTATTAGATGCATTCAGTGGTGCTGCCACCGCGGTTTCAGATGAGCTGTTACAATCCATCACTGGAGTCGTTAATATGTTATTAGAGGGTAAGTGTCCGTCATCTTTAGGGGAATTCATCACGAGTGCTCCCTTAACACCACTACTCAAGCCGGGAGGCGGGATTAGACCAATCGCAGTCGGATCCATTTGGAGACGGCTATGCTCTAAACTGGCATCCACTACAGATTGAAAACATTTATCTTCATACTTAGGCGATTTCCAGTTTCGGTTAGGGACGTCTTGTGGCGGTGAAGGAATATTACATGCTGCGAATCGTTTGCTGGAGTTAAAAGGTGATTGTGAAACTAACACTATGTTGCTCATCGACTTTTCAAACACATTCAATCTTGTCGACAGGTCATGCATGCTTAAAGAGGTCAGTTTACATTGCCCTAACATTTCAAAGTGGGTCGAGTTTTGTTACTCTAACCCGGCCAGGCTCTATTATAATGATTTTACACTCTCCTCAGCAAAGGGGGTACAACAAGGAGACCCACTCGGTCCCCTTCTATTTGCCCTGACCTTACATCCTCTAGATATAAAGATTGCCACACAGTGTAAACTAGACTTTCATGCATGGTATCTCTACGATGGAACCATCACAGGAGATACCCTCGAAGTAGCCAAGGCCTTGCATATTTTACAACAAGAGGAACCTGAACGGGGTTGTTCTTGAACATCTCCAAGACTGAAGTCTTTTGGCCTGAAACTGACCCTCGAAGTCTTGACGATAATATGTTTCCTTCTACCATTGGTAGACCTAGTATTGGAGTGAAGGTGCTGGGGGGGCCGGTAAGTTTGGACCAACAGTTTTGTGGCAACATACTTGAGAGTCGGGTTGAGAAAACAATCAGCTTGATGCACAAAGTTTAGCAACTCCACGATACCCAGTGTGAACTATTATTATTGCGGAACTGCATATGAGTTTCCAAGATTTATTTCACGCTGCGAACAACCAATCCATGTGCTATACAGTCAGCAACTCTCATCTATGACCAACATCTCCACCAATATTTACGGCAGCTTGTAGTGGGTGACGGGGAAGGTTTCGCACCGGTGCAACAACAACTTGCCACCTTACCAATCAAATATGGGGGGTTTGGTGTTTACACAATGAGTGACACATGGAAGTATTGATTCTTGGCTTCACAAGCGCAAACTCAACATTTACAACAACATATTCTCAAACTTCCATCCCCCTCAACTCCAATCCCCAGGTTCAGTCAGGCTCTACAACTCTTCACACAGGCTTGCGGCATTTCGATTTCTGACTACAATCTCAACGACGCTTCCCCAAATTTTATGAAGTCCTTGGAATAAACCTACTTTTATTTTGTTAAGGAAATTATACCCTCATGCTTTTCTATGAATGATAGAGAGTCTATTTTATGGCAACACAATAGGGATAAGCACTCTATGGATTTCTTGAAAGTTGTTCCGATTGCCGGCATAAACCAAGTAGTTGGCTCGAGGAAATTCAGTGTCGTACTCCAGTATCGACTTGGCATACCCTTCTTTGAACCAAACATCTCATTTTTTATATGCGCCAGACCCATGGACATATACGGGGACCACGCTCTTCATTGTGCCAGTGAGTTGGGTTCTAAATTTAGACACGACATGGCTAGAGATGCTTTTGTTGATATGTGCTATAGATCCGGGGTTGCAGTAAGGAAGGAAGTGTCTTTGGGATTTCACTCCAATACTGGAAATTCTCTAAAGCCGGTGGACATTCTTGTCTATAATTGGATTCAAGGTAAAAATGTTTGCTTTGATGTCACAGGATTATCGCCATTCACCACAGCCAGAACCCGTTCCTTTACTCCAGGTCATGCTATTTCTGCGGCTGTGACTCGAAAGATGCAAAAATATCTCGACCATTGTGCAACACAGGGCTATGGATTCCAAGTTTTGGCCTTCACTACCCTAGGTGAACTCGGTGAAGACACTATTACATTTTTAAAGCGATTGACCAACTGCCTTGTTCGATATGATGCCAATCATAAAATTGGTAGTTCACTTTTCCATAGATTAGATATTATTATTCAAAAGGGAGTTGGTGCCCAGCTTGTTGCTAGGCTCCCAACACGCCCTGTGTAATGAACATATTCTTCTTTGCTAATAAAATGCCCTGAGTGGCTCGTTTTTATTAAAAAAAAATAAAAAAATAAATTAAAGGAATTTTCATAAATCTCTGTAAACTTTTATTTGTTTTCTCTTCTTAATAAAAGCCTTATGTCCCCTTTTCATAATAATAATAATAAGAAGAAACTTCAAATAGCCGTTATTAATCAGTCTTTGCTTCAATGGAGTCAACCTAATGGATGTATCAACATTATTCGAAATCTACTAGAAGTCGCAAAACAAGAACAAACAAGCCAACATCATCGCAAACAACCTCAGCGGAAGAAACCCAAAACTAACGTTGAAGCCTGTCAAAAGAAGCTTGGTTTTGGACATTACACTGCTGCCATCCGCATCCTATCTTCCAATGGTGTCGCTCCGTCTACTCCAGACACGCTCCACGAGTTGCGACAGAAACTTCGTCCTGCACAACCACCCAACATCCCACCTGAGGAACCTAAGGATGCTGCCATTTCTGTAGATACCCAGGCAGTGCTGAAATCTTCGAGAAGCTTCCCTAAAGGCACGTCTTGCGGACGAGACGGCCTTCGTGCCCAACATCTGTTAGACGCAACTAGTGGAGCAGCAGATGTTGTATCGGAGGATCTCCTGGATTCCATCACTGGTATGGTAAACATGTGGCTCACCGGAAAATTTCCACCTACACTTGGAGAATACATCGCCAGCGCACCATTGACACCACTACTGAAACCTGATGGAGGCATTCGTCTGATAGCAGTGGGAACTATATGGCGACGTTTATGCTCCAAGCTAGATGCAACCGCTGTGTTAAAATAAATGGCAACATACCTGGGTAAGTATCAGTATGATGTGTGGATACCCTGCGGAGGTGAAGGGATCATACACGCTGCTAATCGCCTCCTTGAACTGAAAGGTACGCAAGACAACCAGTCCATGCTACTTATAGATTTTACGAATGCTTTTAATATGGTCAGTAGGACTGACATAATCAATGAAGTGAGATCAAAATGCCATGGTATCTCCAAATGGGTGGAGTTTTGCTACGCACACCCAGTCAAACTTTACTACAATGAGTTCACTTTGTCCTCTGCACAAGGTGTACAACAAGGAGATCCTCTCGGGCCCCTATTATTCTCATTGGTATTGCATCCCCTGGTGCTTAAAGTAGCAGCACAGTGCACACTTGACTTGAATGCGTGGTATTTGGATGACGGAACTCTCATCGGTGACACCTTGGAAGTCAGCAAAGTACTATATATTTTGCGTAATGATGGCCCAGTAAGGGGTTTATATTTGAACATCCGTAAGACTGAGGTCTTTTGGCCAACACAAGACACACGCTGTAATGAAGTTTTCTCATCGGAAATTGGCAAACAAACTGAAGGAGTTCGGCTACTTGGAGGGCCTCTCAGTTTGAATGACAATTTCTGCAGCGACACTATCCTTGCTAGAATCGAAAAGACAATCCACCTTATGGATTGCCTTAAGAAGCTCCAAGACCCCCAAAGTGAACTGTTGCTCCTCCGAAACTGCGCGGGAGTCTCCAAGCCGTATTTTACTATGCGAACAACAAGACCCCAAGTTATGCAACCTGCTCAAGCTCGTTTTGATCAACATCTTATACAGTTCTTGAGGTACCTCATTACCGCAGACGGTCCCGGGTTTGGACAACTTCAGCAACGTATCACCACTTTACCTTTCCAACACGGTGGTTTAGGTGTATATACCATGGCGGATACCCTCCAGTACTGCTACATTGCATCGTGCTACCAAACTAGAAACCTGTAGATTTCCATTCTACAGAACTCTAATGATCTCGACCCCAATTTACAGAATATGTTGAACTGTTACATGCAATCATTTGGTTTATCCTCTTCTTCCTTCAGTACCAATAACATCTCCCCCCCAGCCTATGCAATATCTGGCGAATTGTTATTTTGATATTGTAGCCAAGAAGACTCCAACCACCTTTGCCATGACAGAACATGACTCAATACTGTGGCAGAGCAACAAGAGACCTCATTCACAAGACTACCTTAAAGCTGTTCCCATCCGTGGTCTAAACCAAGCCGTCGGCCCGCGCCTATTCAGGTTAGTACTCCAATACCGACTTGGCATACCCTTGTTCGACGATGACTGCATCTGTTCATGCTGCAAGAAAGCAATGGAACGGTTCGGCGATCATGCCATCCACTGTGCCATCGAAGTTGGTTTGAAATATCGACATGACATGGTCATAGATCTCTTCTTTGAGTTATGTTATAAAGCTGGTGTAGTAGCAAGGAAGGAAGCGTCGTTTGGTCTCACATCGGTCAGGAATACACCCCTCAAGACAGCCGACATTATGGTATATAATTGGGATAGTAGAAGAGATATTTGTTTGGATGTGACTGGCGTTTCCCCATTTTCTAAGGGTGGAAACCGCAGCTTTACACCTGGACAAGCCATTTCAGCTGCAATCACCCGTAAGCGTAACAAATACGCTGAAATATGTTCTGTTCATGGATATAGTCTTGGTGTTTTGGAATTTTAAACACTGGGTGAACTAGGGGAGGATGTTATAGACTTCTTGAAGCGGCTGAAGAACTGTATGGCGAACCATGACGTTAACAACCATCTAGGCAGTTCTCTATTTCATTGTCTAGGTATTATTATTCAAAAAGGCATTGGGGCGCAACTTGTTGCACGTCTCCCTGCCAAATATTTTTAAACTTCTTTTTATGTTATTTTTCAATAAAATCCTTCACGGCCCCCTTTCATAATAATAATAATAATAATAAAAGACTACCAACAAACTCTGTATAAAAGACTCTTTTTCCTTTTCAATAAAAGCCCTCAGAGGTGTCTATTAAAAATCATAATCATAATAATAAGTAATTATAATAATAATAATTTCTGTAAATCCCTTCCAAATCCCTGTAAATTTCTGTACCTTCTTCATTTTCTTAATAAATGCCTTTGTGGCCCCTTTCATAATAATAATAATAATAATAATAAGAGGGGAGAGAGACTCTCTGGCGAAATTCAGGCGATTGAAAACCTGATGGGCGTATTTTATTATTATACTACCATTTTTCGACCTAACACCTTCCAATCTTTACAGGCTTTGACTCCCTTGATTCTCAGCAATTTTTTCCCTACCGATTGATATTACTTGTGTCGATCTTATTCACACTGCCCTAATCTTCATAAGACGGTTACTGCGGTTTCTCCTTACTGCCATGCCAAGAACTCGTCGATCGTCATCCTCTCAAATTCTTCCAACAGATACAGACGACGATGACACTGAAGGCGATCATAGTCAGCCCGTTCATGAAGAGGATACAATGGCACATTTCCCTTTCAAACATTTTTATGATTGCTTTGATGGCTGCAACGAACGTGGTTATGCCAAAACTTCAATTCTGCGGCATATCTGAGATCAACACTGGCCTACTCCGACTAAGTTGCAGTTGTGTAAAGAGAGGATTGCTACTAACGTAAGCGTTTATCAAGCCTGGGAACGCCTCCTCAATCTGTTGCAGATGTGGCTTTGTGGCAATTGCATGAAGATACAATCTTGGAAACGTCCCTGTAGACCTCATAATGACAATGTACTGTTAGGGCCTTTCAATGGAAGGTCAGCAAATTTTATCATTCATAGCATCGACAAACCGCAGACAGAAACAGAAGCCAACCACAACGATGCTCATGATGAATCAATAGGCCTATATTTGGAAACTCTTGATTTGGTTTATCGTAACCGCATTACTACGACCTCCAGTATACCTCCACCATGTAGGTTGGGGTTTTACAAGGCCTTGAAACTCGCTCTGGACAAGGTGATAGCACAACCATCTGAATTACTTACATGGCTCCATCTTTTGCTGCTCCCTGTGTGTACCCTTAACCTCTACACCCCTACTAACGCCAATGAAGAGATATCCAGTACGAGGAAAAGGTTGCAGATTACTGCTATTAACAAAGCCTTGGTTGATTTGGGACAACCTCATGGTTGTGATAATATTATCCAGCGGTTGTTGGATTTAGCTCGGCAAGATCAACATCAACAACGCACTAGGAAACAAACTCACAGCGCCAAGAAAGCCAAGACGAATGTGGAGGCCTGTCAAAAGAAGCTGAACTATGGACACTACACTGCGGAAGTACGCATATTATAGTCCAATGGTGTTGCCCCTGATACCTCAGATACTCTACATGAATTACGCCAAAAACATCCTCCAGCTCGTCCTCCTAGCATTCCACCCGGTGCTCCATCTGCTGCAGCGGTATCTGTTAGCGTCCAGGATGTTGTGAAAGCTTTAAAGGGCTTCCCGAAGGGTACATCTTGTGGTAGAGATGGCCTCCGAGCTCAGCACTTGTTGGATGCAACGACTGGTGCTGCTGCAGTATTGGCAGATGAGCTCTTAGGCTCCATACAGGGCGTAATTAACCTGTGGCTGAATGGGAAATGCCCACCTGCTCTTGGTGAGTACATCGCCAGCGCTCCGCTGACCCCTCTACTCAAACCCGGGGGTGGTATCCGGCCGATCGCAGTGGGTACAATATGGCGTCGTCTCTGCTACAAAGTTGCAGCGTCAGCAGTACTTCCAAATATGACTGCATACCTCGGAAACTACCAGTTTGGTGTTGGTACGCCTTGTGGTGGCGAAGACATTGTGCATTCAGTGAACCGTCTATTGGAGTTGAAAGGTTCCCATACTAACATGACTATGTTGCTTGTCGACTTTACTAACGCTTTAAATGTTGTTAGCCGGACAACCTTGATCAATGAAGTACGAGATAAGTGTCCTAGCATTGCTAAATGGGTAGAATTATGTTATTCTCGTCCAGCCAAACTGTACTACAACGACTCCACTTTATCCTCCGCCCAAGGTGTCCATCAGGGAGACCCTCTTGGTCCTCTCCTATTTTAATTAGTGCTTCACCCGTTGGTTTGCAAAATAGCAGAGCAATGCAACCTCGACATTAATGCCTGGTATTTGGATGATGGGACACTGGCTGGTGAGACGTCTAAAGTGGCGAAAGCTTTCCATATCATACGTGATGAAGGTCCTGCCAAAGGCCTGCTGTTGAATGTGCAGAAAACGGAGATCTACTGGCCTAATGTCGACCCTCGTAGTGCAAACTTCTTCCCACCTGATGATGGCAAACCAACTACTGGAGTCCGGTTACTGGGTGGGCCAATAAGTCTCAGTGTTGACTACTGTAGTGGCATCATCCAATCTCGCGTCGACAAAGCCATACACCTGATGAGTTGTGTTAAAAATCTTAGAGATCCACAAGATGAACTTCTGTTGCTACGAAACTGTGTTGGAGTATCAAAGCTATATTTATCAATGCGTGTTACTAGGCCTCAGTGCATGGACACAGCCCAACAACAGTTTGATGACTACCTCACTCATTTCTTGCAATATTTGGTGACAAGTGATGGACCCGGTTTTGGTTTACTACAACAACGCATTGCCACACTACCCATCAAAGATGGTGGGATGGATGTCTATACCATGCGCGATACCACTCAATTCATGTATATAGCTTCTTGCTTTCAAACCCAACATCTACAGAGTAAAATTCTCCAAGGTACGCCTGGTATTAGTCCCCATTTCCACACTGCACTTGATCATTACATCCGAGTATGTGGTCTGTCTCCTTCATCTTTCAATATTAGCGACGTCGCCCCCAGCCCATGCATCTATTGGCAACTCTCTATTATGATACAATCATGAAGGAAATACCGGCTAACTTTGTTATGTCCGAGCGTGACTCTATACTATGGCAATGTAACAAGAAACCATATGCACAAAGGCTATCCCAATCCAAGGCCTTAACCAGACGGTGGGTCCTCGGAAATTCCAATCTGTACTTCAATACCGTTTGGGTATCCCTCTATTCGCCGAAGGCAGCACTTGCACATGTTGTAACCGGGTGATGGATCGTTTTGGGGACCATGCCATTCATTGCGCGAGTGAAGTGGGTTTAAAGTTTCGCCATGACATGGTGAGAGACCTCTTTGTGGAATTGTGCTATAAAGCAGGCGTCGCTTCAAGGAAGGAGGCTTCTATAGGACCTTCATCTGCCAGGGGTGTCCCTCTCAAGCCAGCTGACCTCATGATCTATAATTAGGAGAATGGGCGTGATGTATGCTTTGATGTCACTGGTGTTTCCCCGTTCGCCAAAGGAGTAAATCGAGCCTTCACACCAGGCCAGGCTATTTCAGCTGCGATCACTCGCAAACGTGCTAAATATTCTGACTTGTGTTCATCCCATGGTTACGGATTCAGTGTTTTAGCATTTACAACACTAGGGGAGTTAAGCGATGATATTACCGTCCTCCTGAAAAGATTGAAGAACTGCATGGCAAGTCACGACATCAATAATAATTTAGGCAGTTTTCTCTTTCATAGGTTAGGTATCATTATTCAAAAAGGCATAGGGGCGCAACTTGTTGCGCGTCTCCCTGCCAAATCCCTGTAAATTTCTGTACGTTCTTCATTTTCTTAATAAATGCCTTTGTGGCCCCTTTCATAATAAGAATAATAAGAATAATAAGAACGGGCCCTAGCTCAGCTGGTCATCCTCGTTCCCCGAAGTTTCATGCGTTCCAGGAGGTCCCAGGTTCAAGTCCCCAATTGCGTAATATTGCAGGAATTAACATGGAAGGTAGTGTTAGTTTGCCCCCTTGTGACACAATCTCGCCCCCCTCCCGCTTCGGCTCCCCTTGGCAAGGTTACCCATGAGGCTCGCTGGTAGGTTAACACAGCAACCTTTTCAATTAATGTAGTAGTATGTCGTTGGAGCCTAGTTTGTTAGGCTTCCAACTAGTTTCATGTAATAATATTAAAAAAAAACAATAATAATTATAAGAACGGGCCCTAGCTCAGCTGGTCATCCCCGTTCCCCGAAGTTTCATGCGTTCCAGGAGGTCCCAGGTTCAAGTTCCCAATGGCGTAATATTGCAGGAATTAACATGGAAGGTAGTGTTAGTTTTCCCCCCTTGTGACACAATCTCGCCCCCCCTCCTGCTTTGGCTCACCTTGGCAAGGTTACCAATGAGGCTCGCTGGTAGGCTAGCACAACAACCTGTTCAATTAATGTAGTAGTATGTCGTTGGAGCCTAGATTGTTAGGCTTCCAACTAGTTTCATGTAATAATATTAAATAATTTAAAATAATAATAATAATAATAATGAAAAAAATAATAATAATCAAAATAATAATAATAATAATAATGATATTATTTTACAGAGACCATATACTCTCTTCAGCACAAGGTGTGCAACAGGGTGACCCCCTTGGTCCCCTACTATTTGCCTTAGTCTTGCACCCTTTAGTCGAAAAGATTGCGTCATGCTGTTCTCTTGACTTTAATGCGTGGTATCTTGACGACAGGACCTTGGCAGGTGACATAATGGAAGTTTCGAAAGCGTTGAAAATTCTTCAAGAGGAAGGACCAAGTTATGGTTTGCACCTCAACATATCGAAGACGGAGTTGTACTGGTCGTCGTACGATCCGAGAAGGGACTCTATTGGTATCTTACCTGCATACATTGGAAAGGCTACAGGTGGCGTCAAACTACTCGGTGGCTCGGTCAGTTTGGACCCAGAATTTTGCTGCAATATCGTTGTGCACAGAGTCGACAAGACCATCCGGCTAATGGAGAAAATTCAGGAATTACATGACCCCCAATGTGAATTACTCCTCTTACGCAGATGCACCGGGGTGTCTCGTTTGTACTTTTCATTACGTACAACATTCCCCACGTCCCTGACATCTGCAGCTGCTCGTTTCGACGAGTACCTTATGAATTATCTTCGCCGATTGGTCGTGGGAGATGGTGCTGGCTTTGGCCTAAACCAACATCGTCTTGCTTCACTCCCTATCAAAGAGGGGGGTCTTGGTGTGCTAACTATGTCAGATGCAATGCACTATTGCTTTCTGGCCTCGCAAGCACAGACTAAAGAATTGCAACAATCCATTTTAAAGGCCCCATCTGACATGGTTCTCTGACCTGGGTTCCATAATGCTTTACGAAGTTTCGAACAAGTTTGTGGGTTCTCCTCCATGGATTTCAACATCATTAGTGTCGCCCCCCAATTCATGAAGTCATTGGCTGCAACATACTTTGGTGCGATCCGCGATCAGGTACCCTCTCATCTTGTTCTTTCTCCTCGTGAAGTTACGGTTTGGAAATGCAATAGAGTGGAACATGCTATGGATTTACTAAAAGCAATTCCAATTCCCGGACTTAATCAAGCTGTTGGATCTAGACAGTTCATCTCCGTGTTGCAATGCCGCCTTGCTATACCCCTCTTTGAGGAAGGCAGCAAGTGTTCTTGTTGTGGAAAATGCATGGATATTTTTGGTGATCATGCCATTCATTGCGCAAGTGAGGTTGGGCTTAAATTCAGACATGATCTGGTGAAGGATATTATAGCAGATATGTGTTATAGGGCTAGTGTGGTTGCTAGAAAGGAAGTTTCTTTAGGCATCATCAATGGCAAGGAGTTCCGCCCCGCGGATATCATGTCCTACAACTGGGACGATGACATGGATGTTTGCCTTGACGTTACTGTTGTCTCTCCTTTCACTAGTTCTAGAACTAATACTCCCAGTCATGACATCTCTGCTTCTATTACCCGCAAGAACAATAAATATCTAAATGTCTGCAGCTCCCTTGGCTACGGTTTTGGCGTGTTGGCCTTTTCCACTTTTGGAGAAATTGGTACAGATTTTGTAATTTTTCTGAAGCGATTGAGGAATTGCATGGCTCGCCATGATGCCAATTTCAAAATGGGCAATTCTTTTTTTCATAGGCTAGGGATCGTCATTCAAAAAGGTGTAGGGGCCCAGCTTGTTGCTAGGTTGCCCTCCATTCCATGTAATGTTGACTTTGATATCGTATTTGAATAAAAGCCTTCGAGGCCCCTTTTCATAATAAAAAAATAAAATAAAATAATAATAATAAAATAAAATAATAATAATAACGGACCCTAGCTCAGCTGGTCATCCCCGTTTTACTAAGTTTGATGCGTTCCAGGAGGTCCCAGGTTCGAGCCTCCAATGACGTAATATTGTAGAAATTAACATGGAAGGTAGAGTTGGCTTGCGACACAATCTTTCCCCCCCCCCATCCGCTTCGGCTCCCCTTGGAAAGGTTACCCATGAGGCTCGCTGGTAGGCTAACACAACAACCTGTTCAATTAATGTAGTAGTATGTCGTTGGAGCTTAGCTTGTTAGGCTTCCAACTAGTTTCATGTAATAATATTTATCGTTATATTATATATATATTTTTTAAAATAAATAAATAATAATAATAAAATAAGGGGCGTGTGGGACCGTTTAGGGCATGCCCGGTCGGCTAGGGCCCGGTCCCATGAGTTTCCCTAATTTTATATTATTTTCATGGGATCAAGGAAATATCATGAGATTAAGGAGTTTTCATGAGATTAGGGAAATAATAATAAAATATTGAGGAATCATGAGGTGTGGGACCGGCCATGACTAGGGCATAGCCGTCCGGCTAGTAGACACGGTCCCGTGACACCTTTCCTAATTTTATATTATTTCCTTGATGCGAAGGAAACACCGTGAAACTGAGGAGTTTCCTTAAAACGAAGGATATTTGTTCAAATGAAAGGATTTTCATAAGATCAGGGAAAATAATAAAAATATGATAAAATATAAAATTGGACATGGGATTGGTCACGACATGACCGGCCGTCCGGTGGTCCCTATCCCTCAGCGCCTGGTTAATATTTTATTATTTTCTTTCCTATTTTGCATAAGTTCACCGTTCGTCGTATTTTGAAATACTCGTTCGTGCATTAAGGTGCTCGTTGGTGTATTATTGCTAAGTACACTTGCACCATGTTGGTCGGGGCTTAATCGATGGTATCTTAGATGCCCATTGTTGAATATTTATTACTAACCCATGGAATTATGCTGGGACAAACCATAAATTGAAGTAACGAAATATTATGAAAAACATTGAATATTTTTCAGGGATTCAGTTAATGAATCTAATGATTAATTGATGTCTCTATACTAGTACGATCGTATAGGATCATTAATTATTCAGGAATTGAGTGTTATGAGCTTGTTGAAGCGTAATATTTCTTTTATATAGTCAGGGAAAATATTGTTACATCCTGAAGACGTTATTGCTCAATACTAGCATGCAAGATGTCTAGGAGCCGTCCAATCTTTCGATTCTATATAAAAGTAATTACTGAAATTGCTCTGTATTCATGAGATATGCCATTACCTCAGCTGAGAGACTACATATCTACATATACTCTGAGAGATAGTATTCTCAGTCAGAGATTCGTGTGGCATGATATTTCATGCTTTCTATAAGATACATGAGCCTCAATACTCATCTGATTGCTGGATCAGGAGCATATATAATTATGGGTTTACGATTTTAGACCTTGTCGAAAATCTATCATCTAGAACTATTATCCTCAAAATTTTCCTAAAATTAATACTATGCTAGAGAAAATGAAAAATAGTATGAAGTTAGTATATCAGTCAAAATTCATTTCGTACAGCCATCCAAAATAGTTTGTGTGTATCTAAATCAAAATAAAAAATATGAAGATTGGAGAAAACGATACGATTTTTAAGAATTTTGTCACTCTGATGAAAATCCAATGACTCATCATCGAGATGAAGGAAGATAGAATAGAAACAGAAATTTTAAAATCAAGTAAGTAGGTGATATGCATTTTGAAAAGTTTGCGTCTCAATTAAACTTTCGCCTATGATGTTCCTCCCATTCCATTACCCCTTCAATCCAAGGGTTTGACATGAATAGATGAACTACTCGTTATCTATGGCAGTTTCAGAAATTTTTGAGAGAAAAAAAGGGAAAATATTTTGATCCCGCACCGCAGGATCATTTTTGAACTATAAGGGTTATAACCTTCGGATTTGGTGAGATGTGATATCACTAACTAAGATTTTTTACCCTAGTTAATCCATATATGTTTCACAAATTTTTGTTTCTTACGTTTTTCATGGACATGATATATTATGATAATACTCTGGACTTCTTTATCGTCGTTGTGAGAAAACGAAATACTACTATTTTGCGGGAATGAAACTAAAAAAAATCCAATGGAAGTGTAGATGACAACTTGATGCTAATATTTTTGCTAATCCTATTAATGATGGTGTTAATGGTGAAAATACTGTGAAATTGGATATGAAGATGTCGTGAGATGATGAAGACCATATGTTGACTTAAACATTGATCATCTTAACCTTGTCAAGCTTGAGGCTGAATCGAAGAATGGTGTTCTTAGTTGGTAAATTTGGTATACATCTTCATTCCAAACTTCATGGAATCAAGGCTAGTAAAAAGGTCTACTGAAAATGGGGTACTGATCATGATAATAAAAATCTAACAACCCTAAGTTTTTTTAGAAAATTAATCATTAACTTCTATTTATTATCACCATTGATTGATAAATCTTTTAGCTAATACGAACTAAAAATAATTCATATCATAATGCATAAAATACTTAAGGAACAATAAATCAAGATTTTTTTTTCAGGTCCTTTGATTAGTTTGGCGACAAAGATTTGGATGATTATATATTCAGCCAACAAAATCATAAGATAAAAGATTCAGTAATTAGCAAGCAGACATATTCAATTATTGGTGATGGTGCGAATACTTCATTATTTTTTTTATAATTGGTGTGGTGATTTTTCGATAGAAAAGAGACTTAGAATAACTTCTAAGGGCCCTAATGATTTTGAGGCCAAAGTGAGTGACATAATTATTGATGGTGCATGGGTTATTCCTCAACGAACGAGAGATTTGATGATACGGTGCAATATTGATGTTGATAATTTACCCTCATTGCTGGCGGAGAAGATTATAAAATTTGGGATTTGGATAATAAATGTGTCATTTCAGTTAAGTATGCGAAGGCTTCTATTAGAACGCCTTCTGAAGATCAACCAAGTGCTACTCTCTTTACTCGACCGATGGTGCACCCTACTTTGAGTGTACAATATTGGAGGATTTGGACAAGGCAATTTTGCGCAAGTGAAGATAATATTATTAAGAATACTGGTAGGAGCATGCCTACGATGTGTCATTTATGTAGGAAGAGTTGCGAGACTATTATCCACATTACTTGGCATTACAAAGTTTCCAAGAGAATTTGGGCTTGGGCGGCTAGCATTTTTAATCTGTATCCAAAGCAAAAAGGTGCAACAGGATGATACATGATCTGTGGCTATGGAAGCTATGTAATAAGGCTTATTTTGAACTAGATGCGAATCTCGCAATTGTCACGGAATTATGGAAGCTACGTAATAAGGCTTATTTTGAAGATATATCTGTCTAATGGCTTGGTTTTAAAGGGATGGTTTATCCGGTAATACGTGATAACTCTATTAAAATGAAGGGCCATATGTTTAATAACATGGAGGATTTGCGCATCTTAAATTATTTCAAGGTGCAACATAGATCATTCAAAATTTAGATTCCAATTGAGGTTAGTTGGTATCCTCCTAACCAAGATGAAATCATGATTTGCCGTGATGGTGCTTCACTTGGAAATTCAGGTCAGGCTGGTGCTGGTGTTACTTTTCGTGATGCCAATGCAGCAGTACTTGGCATTCTTTGTATTGGTCTTGGCTGGCAGAATAATTATTATACGGAAGCGTGTGCTATTATTCATGGTGTGATGCTGGCCAAGCGGTGGAACGTGAAAAATATTTGTGTTCAATCAGAGTCGATGAGTTGCATTCAATATTTTCAAAATGGTGAGTTGCCTTGGCAGCTAGTTCAGAAGTGGAGGCTTGCGAAGAACTTTTATAACAATAGAAGCTATATTCATAGCTACAGAGAGGCGAACTTTTCAGAAAATGCCTTAGCCAAGCAAGTATGTTTGCTGGCCGAGGATATTTATGAGTTTTATGAGGGTAGGCCAGGTTTTCTTCTGTTTGTAAAATGGCGTGGATAAGTTTATTATCATTTCAAATAAGTGAGATTACTAGATGGCCTTACGACTAGCTTTTAGTTTGGCCTAGCCCATGTACAGTTTCTGTTGTTTTACTTAATTTTATTGAACGAGTTAAATTTTTTTTAGCAAGCAGAGATAATGGAGAGGAAGACGGCTATGGATGTTTACACTGGGTTGTTTGATTTATAGGCGAAGCATAATTACTCACTCGGTGAGGTAACCAGGGTTAGTTAATAGTTAGATGAGCTCACATCTCACCGAATCCAAAGGCTATATCCCTGCTAGTTCAAAAATGATCCCGCAGTACGAGATCAAAAATTTTTCTGAAAAAAGTTGGAAGAAAAATATTTTGGAAACTATTTCAATAGGAATGACATTCAGAGGGCCCTACATGCCTTATCCTTACACTCCTTGCAGGTATTCATTTACTTTCACAACTTTACATTATTAATTGCAGTTTGGGTATATTAATTATATGTCCCTACTTTTAACTCCCTACAAATATATCCTTATGCAACAATAAATATGTCCCTCCTTTTTTATAACCTTATCCATTTAATATTAGATTACCTTAATACCCTCACTCATATAATATTTTTCTTTATTTCAAAATACAACAAATTTCTTCCTCTACCACTTCACCACCACCACTAGCACCACCACCACCAACATTCAACTACCATTCCACCACCACCACCGTTCAACAACCACCACCTACTAACCGCCACCACCACCAATATTACACCACCAATCCTTCATCGCCACCATTACACCACCACTAGTCCTCCTTCACCACTAGTTTGTTGCCGCCACCACCACAAGTTCGTCGCCGCCGCCACTGTCACCGCCGCCGCCGCCACCACCGTCACTGCCGCCACTGGTTCAAATATTTTTGTATCAACAACAATAGTTGATCCAAATAAAAATAAAACCAACGGTAGAAGTTTATCTAGTTTATCCAAGAAAAAAGGATCAACAATAGAAGTTGATCCAATTTTAGTGGATCAACAATGGAAGTTGATCCATGTAAAATTGGATCAATAATGATAGTTGATCCATGTAAAATGGAGTGAACTTGGCGTGATTCGAACACGCATCATCTGACATGGAGTCAGTCATGCTACCATTGCACCACAAGTTCAACATTGGAACAAATTTACATGATTTGAACTACAAAACATGAGTTCAAAGGATCAACAACCATAGTTGATCCAATATCACTGCCTGCTTCAACCCAGATAACCACCATATTTCATTAGATGTAGCTTCATAAACACTAACAGCTCCAAGACCAGCTTCAAAACCAATCTCAGTTGAATCAACAATGGATATTTATCCATTTCTATTGGATCAATAGTGGATGTTTATCCATTGCAGTTGGATCAACAACCATTGTTGATCCAAAATATATGTATCAACAACCATAGTTGATCCAATATCACTGCCTGCTTCGACCCAGATAACCACCATACTTCATTCAGCAACATGCTTCAATCTCTGTAACAACAACTCATACCAACACTGCCACCAACTCATACAATAAAATCCACCACTATCACCTGCATTGCAACAAACATCCAGCACCACCGCTGTAACAACACCTTCCGCCACCACCACCACCACAAAAACAACAACAACAATACCAAAATGTTTCTATCACCACCACCACCACAATAGTATAACAAACCATGTTGAATCACAAATCAAGAGCTCAATTTAAAATTGAAATAAAAAAAAAGAAACCATGTTGAATCAATACCAAAAAATCAAACCCAAGATCAATCACACAGAATATCCATAATACAAGCACTTTCTATATACCATTTTTAAAAATATCTAAAAAATAAACAAATGTAGAGTGAGAGAGATAAAAATATCTTCGTACAGGTATGGATCCTGGCCATGGCGTCAAAGTGCACTAAGAACATACCAAAACAGTGACTATTATATTATATATATATATATATTTACATATTGAGTATTAATGCAACAATGTTTACAGTCCATGCTAAACACGTCTATCTCTGGTCTACTCAAACGATCTATAATAAAGGTAAAAGAAGAAGAGAATAACTAGGACAAAATTGATTAGAAATCTATTAAACGATCTTTGTTTCTACCCATTATGGGCTCTACTGGATCAATTTCTCGTGTTTTGCTACAAGCACTTTCTGTATACGATTATTTCAATCGAATTTTGGCTAGCACAAAATTACAATATCAACCAAATAAAAACAAAAACTATCAAAATAATCACCAAATTCTGAACTGTTTCTCTCCGAAATCAAATCAGATATCAATACAAACTAAAAATCAGAGTTTTGGAGATTAATTTATCGTTGAACAATTACCAGATTTAAGATTTATAGCCGAATCAAAAAGAAATCGATCTAAATCGTTTCTTTATGAGGAGGTGGTGATAACGATGGCGGTAAGACGTGATGGAGGAAGTGGAGGTGCTATTGGCATGGTGATGGTGATGACGAAGAAGGTGGTGGATGTCGGTGGAAGAGGAAGATAAGAGAGAAAATTAGATCTGAAACTGAAAATAAAAATGAAACAATTGGTTTCATTCGGTGTGATCGACAACACATAAAGGGTAAAGTTGGTATTGATAATTAAATTGATTTCTTTTAAAAAAGGTAGGGATATATTTATTGTGTGATAAGGATACTTGTGAATCCCATCAAAACAAGGGATACTTGTATAATTACCACTTGCAGTTTTATCTAATTGTAGAAATTCGCTGGAGGATTGGAGGTGCCAAGTGTAAATTTACACTATCAATCATCTCGAAATGTAAATTTAGAGGATGTTTAAATTTGAATCACTGACTCTGCAACTTTATAATGCGTACTTAGGGAGGCATTTATTCTGAAAATAAGATATTAGACTCAATTAGTGTCATCATATGTTGCCTTCAAGGCGATGCTGATATTTTTTTCTCTAAAACAATCAATATCAAGGAGTAGTACTACCATATACAATTAATTCTCAGTAGTTCTAGAATCTGGTTGAGACAAAAGAATGCCTTAGAATTCTCTACGTCTGACTACCTTTTTTTTTGGTTTTGACACGATCAACATGGATTAAAGGGCCCCAACCCAAACAAAGGAAAAAACCAAAACAAAGAAGCGAAAAAGAAAAACAAAGAAAACAGTTTGTTATAGAACACCAGACTGTATAGGATTACATTCTATAGCAAATCTTTCCACTGCTATCTTCAAGTAATATCTGATTGAACTCCTCTCCCAGATTCCTCCAATCAAGAACCTCATAGGTTGATGGTGAGTAAGTACCAGCTAGCCAGTCTGCAGAACGCTTGGTCTATATATATATATATATAATATACTTTTAACCAATCAAAGTGCTTTCTCAAGACACATATATGTCTCCATATGTATAACACATACCAAGGAACCTCAGGATTCCTGCTGTTAAGGAGTACAGTTACGGCCATAGAATCCAAACATATGTGAGATTTTCTACAACCTAAAGAAATATCATCCATCAACCCAATCTCAACCCCTGAAGTTCATGTCCCAGAACAGATATAGCAATTACAGACCCTACAACAGCCATTAGGCATTCACCAGGATTGTCTCTGATAATAGCACCATAACCACCTAAAGTGTTTCCCAAAGAGCCATCAGTATTTATCATTACAACATCACCTTCAGGTCTTAACCAAGTGCATCTAAGCTCCACTTTAATATGATAAAAACAATGAACACTAGCCTTAACATTTATCATTACAGACACTAGCCTACTCTAAGCTAACTTCGGTCTGGATTATAGTTGAACCCCAATCAATCTCACATTGATCCATGGTATAGTTATGCTCCTACACCTCTGATACCAGCAGGATAATGCACACTTGTTTCCCTTATCTGATCTCACCCACAACCAAGAGTTGCTACGACCCAAAGTCGAAGACTTTAATAAACAAATCTGTATCACACAGAAAAGTATACAAGGATAAATAAATTCGTCTCCCACGAATAACCAATGAGTTTTGTTCTGTCTTTTAATAAATCAAGGTGAACAGGAACCAATTGATAAAACCAGACTTATATTCCCGAAGAACATCTCAACTTTATCAATCACCTCACAATGAACTTAATCGACGCAACGAAGAAGATTATTGAGGAATCACAAACGATGAGACGAAGTGTTTGTGACTACTTTTATATCTTGCCTATCGGAGATAGAAATCTTAAGACAATTATTACAATTGTACTCGTACGATAGAAACAGCAAGATCAGATCACACAACTACAAGAAAAGTAGCATCGGTCTGGCTTCACAATCCCAATGAAGTCTTTAAGTCGTTAACCTGGTTTTAGAAGAAGAAAACCAAAGGTTAAAGGAGCATCAACTCTAGCTTAGAAAACTAGTATCACACAGAATGTGTGGGGATTAGGTTTCCCAGTTGCTAGAGTTCTCCCTTATATAGTCTTCAAATCAGGGTTTGCAATCAATTTTAGCTTAGTAACAAAGCATTCAATATTCATCGTTAGATGAAAACCTGATTAGATTCAAGCTAATATTTATCAACCATTAGATCGAAAACATAGCTTGTTACACACACATGAAATGCACGTTTGTAGGCTTGTGAAAACCGTACCCAAACTTGTACATTAGTTGGCTCAACAATATTTAACCAAATGGTTAGCCATATGATAATTTTTATATCAACCATATTATTCTTCACCATAACTAGTCCAAATGACTCAAATGAACTAGTTAGAGAGTTTTTCAATTGCAAGGAAATCTTATGTACTACATAAGCCACAATCGAATCAAAAACGATGTGATTCACTCGAATCGATTCATGAACTATAAAGCCATGGTTTTCAATAGCATTCCTTAGTTTATTAAGATAAGTTCACAAATATCGATTCTAGACATAACCTACTCAAGTTCGCGGACTTAAGTTCCCGGACGAAGTTCACAAACTCCAGCAGAAATTCTTGGGTTCGAGAACTACGCTAGTTCGCGGAGTGGGTTCGTGGACTGACTTCGCGGACTGAAGTTCACGTGCTTCTCCGGTCTCACTTGATCAACAAAGTTCGCAAACTTTGGTTCAAGCAATAAGGACTTATACATATATGTGTTTCCACAACAATGCTTATATCCTCCAATGGTTATAATGTCTTATTTCAATCATTGAAACATTCTCAGAGGGCGTTATATAATTGTTATTCACAAACTATTTTTCTTCAGAGCAATTTCCAAAATGATTGAAACATAACATGACTTTCATCACTAGGTAAAGATGAACTTGGCTAAAGCGAAAGCTTTACCAACACATATTTCAAGAAATAGATAAACGAGATATACTTAGCTCGAAATACCTCATGTGGTATAATCTTAGTATATATATTAATACGACTTTTGTCTCAAGATAGGAGATAGAGTAGATAGACTTTTGAGTGATAGATAAGTTCAAGTCTCCACATACCTTTTAGTCGATGAAGATCCACTAGTTCCTTGAGTAGTCTTTCGTCTTGTATGATGATCGCCATGTAGTTCTTGAGCTCAACTACACTTTCTATCATAGTCCGAGACCTTAGATATAGTAGACTAGAAATCAAGACTTTATAGTTTTGATCACTAACATTGACAAACATGCTTGAGATAGCAACGCATGCGAGTTCGACCGAGCAGTGCTCTAACAATCTCCCCCTTTGTAAATTTTAGTGGCAAAACTATTAATACATATGGAATACAAAAAATATATAAATAAACTTTGTAGCTCCTATTCCACATGTCATCTAATCTTCAACAATACTCGAAATATTCGTCACTTCCAAGTAATCCAATGATCCCAAAGGTTGTAAGTTTAGCATCATCATTGTTGAAAATCCATAGCTATAACAACGAGAAAACAAGAGTTCTCAATCATTGTTATATAGTGTCATAGTATCATTACACAACGTCAAAGTCCAATTGCATCACAACTTTAACAACAATACTATGGTGATACGTCACTCCCCCTTAGTCAATACTCCATCTCACATGGAAACCACTCCCCCTTACATAATGATCTGAAAATCATATGTATTTGTAGTGTGAACTACATATTAATTCTCCCCCTTTTTGTCAATAAAATTGGCAAAGGTACAAGAACGGGATCCTAATGAAATTTCCGTAAGAGACATTTCATGATCAAAGGTAAATGTATATCATCTTGTTTAGATGCAATCATAAATCTGAAGCTAAATGCATTCATCAAGGAGTTTATAAAGATACAAGATAACCCCTATAATATTCCACAGCCGCACTCCCCACAAAGATTTGGCAATTAAGAGCAAGTTCAAAAGAACCCTCCCCCATAAAATGTCATTCCTGAAAGAACACCAAGAGCGACCTTAGTTTCAAAAGAAAAGAAGGCTTTTCTTTGGACTCAACAAATATCATACAAGTATGAATTTAGAATCCAAAAAGAAATATTCAATCAAATTAACCGTAAGCAAACCATGATTAATTTGACTAAATATTCTCAACACAAGTAAACTTGTGGAGACTTAAGAAATCAATTAGATTAATCACAAGAAAACTCGCAAATAATCTAATTGCCATACTCAACCAAACTAATTACAAAAGTAATCAATTTAATTGGTCACACTCGACATAAGAAAAATCTATGGAGCAATAACTAAGTTAATCATGAATAACCAACCCAGTCAAAGATATGCTCAAACATAAGAAAACTTATGGAGTGCTAACTAAATAACCATACAAGATGATTAATTTAGTATAACATGTTCAACATAAAGTACCTTACGGATCAACAACTAAGCTAATCACAAAAGTAATCAACTTTTGTTGTTTTAGTGCTCAACATAAGACACTTCATGGAACAACACAGTATTTACACAAAAATTGTGGATCTGAGATCGACCTTATACCGTGGAATAAGCAAGGATTCATTATATTTTCTATCACCATTTGCACAATGAAATACAATATACATAATCCTTAAATCACAAAAGATTTTAACCTATCTTTCATCAAAACTTGACAATATAGGCTTAACTTTTGTGTTTGTCAAAAGTGTATTCATTCTTTTATCAATACTTGCATATCAATAGATGAACGACTTTACTTCATGGGAAAATTAAGTTCACGGGCGTAAACACACATATCCCATAAAAATATTGCAATATATAAAATCATAAAGATTAATACTGCAAAAATCATCTTCCGAATATGTTTAGAATTTAAACAAATCTACTCCTTTAAACCCCTAAGTCATATAAGGCTCCACATCGCACGGTGAGAATACCCATCCTTGGGTGAGCGTCACCACCCCCTTGAAAATTCTCCATTCCATTTTTTTTTCAAATTATACGAATGTAACACTAAATATCTCTTTTGGTTTTAAGAAAACGGCAGGAAAAAAAAACAGCTAAACCGAAAACCATCCTTATTTCCGTCTCTCTTCCAAAAGTGTTTCTACAAAAACCTAAACCTAAGTATCCTTTCGTCTGTCACTCTCCCTCTTTCGGTTCTCCTCTCCAGAATCCGGATGCATGTAAAATTGATATAGGTCTCCAGAATCCGGATGCATGTAAAATTGATGCCTTCAATTTTTGATGATACAGGTATTTTGGGTTTGCTTTTATTGGATTCTTGGAGTTCTCCTTGAACTTCTTCTTATAAGTTTCCTCTTTGTGATACAACGAACTTATCGTCTAAAAATATTTTTTTCAGGTAATACCAGGCTTGGTTGCAGAAGCATTAATGGTTGCAGAAACCAGAAGCATGATGTTGCTTTTCTTTTCTTTTGCAGGTACGAGTTTTGATCTGTTGGTTTCGTTATAGGTTTCACCCACAATAGGTACAGCTCTATTCTACTTTACCCAATACATCGAATATAGATGGTAGTTGTAGTTGTTAATGAATTGTACATGATTGTAGTTGTTAATGAATTGTACATGATTGTTGTGCTTGCTCTTTTCAGGAGAAATCAAAGCCATGTAATTGTGATCTGCTATTCAATCAAGGTAATTCAGTTACCAAAAAATAGGGCTCTTTTCTCTATCAATTGTTCATGCGTTAAGGGGAAAAAAAAGGTTTCTTCTTTCTACGGTTGCCCTCTATTCACTTCCATCCTTTTTTTCAATTTCTTTTGCACATTTAGATTTAGTGTGAATGGACAAGGGGGATTAGAATCTATTACAGTTGGCACAATACTAATTGATTTACACGGCCATGGCCTCAACTTACTGTTTGGCTCTATTTATTTTGCAACGCCAATTTGTTCCAAATTTAATGTTTCATAGGCGCATCAGTTGGAAATACAACATTCGTCAGTAGTAGTATTCATATATATCTTCTCCGTTTCTTTTCTACGATTTTTTTCTTCATTCTTCGTTGATTTTGCCTTGATTAATGATTTTGTTCTGATTGTAGTTTTTTTGTTCCTTTTGCAGACATGTTTTTACTGAAAATGATAAGAAAAAAAATCATGTTCTCTTTTGGTAAACCCTAACCCTATTCTCTATTGGTCGATTTCTTCTTCTTCCATCATATGTTTTAATTATTGATTTTGGTCTAATTATTTTTCATTGTATTATATTTGCAGGTGGGAATTTTGCTGAAATTAATAAGCAACAAAACCATAAGTTTTCTAACCTTATTATCCTGTGATTTGTTTCTCTTATTTTGTAATCCAAATTCCAATTCTTTTATTTGACTTAGTTGAGTTTAGAATCTTTTATTCAGATTTTTTAGTTTTTTATGCATGGGTACTTTGGATGGTATACAGTGCATTTGAACCTTCTTTAGTAAGTAATACTCAAGGTCTAATGGTTATACAATTTATTCTTTGTATTTTAGCAGGTAACTCCCAAAATGTAAATACATTTGATAAACTACATGTGTGTGATTTATTAAGCACCGAATAATTACTGATCATCTTTGTAAATCAATAAGGAAATGATCCAATGTCCTTGCATGAGGAAGAACTACAAGCAAGTCATTGGGACCTGATTTTGATTTTACTTTGTTATTCTTTTTTCTTTGTTTCCTTTCAATTTTTAGTCTAATTTGTTACATTAAACTCTATATTCTAATAGGTGAAATCAGACTTTCCTGTTTTTTTCATTTTTAGTCATACCTTAATTCAACAATGTCTTAGTAGTTCACAACACCGAGTTAGTGACGATCAAGATATTATTGGATTAAGGTAAACCCAAATTCCAGGATTTGGGAAATCAAACTATCTTCCATGTTCGTAGCTGTTTACAAGTTAGGATCACGGATTCTATGCATAGCAAACTTATATTGATTTTATATGTCCAATGTTTAATTTGGTTTTTGCAGTTTCTGAATTGGATTTTCATTGGTTGGTTTTGTCATTCCAACATGTGCATGGTCTGTTGTGTGTAGGGTTCCAATTTTTCTGGAACCGAAAACATCGAAGGAAAGAGAAGGTTGGAGATCAAGCTTTTCTCAAGGTTGATTTATGAGGTGTGTATGCAGCTCACCATATTTGCTTGAATCGCTTCTACCTATCTTCACAAACTGGAAGGTAGATTGGCAGATTCAAAATGGACATCATCGTACCTTCTGATTATGCATTCAATGTATTTGAAGTGCTTGCTACCTATCTGCACAAATTGGGAGGTATATAATTTTTGCATTGGGTGATTATACATTGATTACCCCCGTAAAATTTGAATTCCATAGACCTTGACATATTTGTTTGCTTAGTGTTCGAGTTTTTGAGCTGTAATTATGAAATTACTGGTATTTTATTATCCACTAACTGAATCCAAACGAAAATTGTCTGCATTAATCTACACGAAATTAGTACAGTTGTAATTTTTTTCCCCTATTTGTGTTTTCATAGCAGCTTGCAGGGATGTCCTCCGATGTGAGTAGATCCATGATTTTCTTTTTATGTTCAGTGTATTTTTGTTTAAATACACTACATATATCTTTTTTTCTTCTATTGTTTCTGCTAGCGACTAACTAAAACTTTTAGTAAAACTTCAGTGTGCAAGAGACAATTGTATAGTAAGAATGCACCATTACAACAAGCTTTGACCAAGTAAGAAGTATGAAAGTCCCAGGTCTGTCATTGTTGACATTTGTTTGGTACTTTCCGATTTGTTCTAGAGCTTGCAGTAATCTAATATATACATAACAAAAGTACCACTACTAAAGAGAAGGACATCCAAAGATACTACTGGTGGCATGATAGAGATAAAATTAGTGGGAATGTTATTTATGCCCCTATTATCCATGGGTCGTGCACAAATAACCTTATGGGTCTTTAATAATACCCCCAATGGCAGAATCGAAATTATGAAAAGAAAAATAATTAACATAATCCCTTTTTTAACCTTTACTTTTTATACTTCTTCTTCTTTATTCTCACTCGAGAAAAACAACTCTCTTCATCTCCATTTCCGTCGCCACTACAGCCACCAGCACCATCTCCGCCTCCGCCACCGCCACCACCATCTTCATCGCTGCAATTATCAGCTTCGTCACTACCTAAACCACCATCTATAGCACCACACCCAACTCTATGGATGGAGATTGATGTGCTGAGTAGTAGATCTGGTGAGGAATCAACGAGAAAACCATATTCAGCGAGAAATCAACACCACCACCACCGTTACAATGACGACCACCATCGTTTCAACAACAATAACTTCATTTTCCAAATAAAAATGAAATCTAAGGTATGATTCAGAGATTTGAAATTAAAAATCAAATCAGAAACTAATTTTTAGATTCAGTAATTTAGAGTTGAAGGTTTCAATTTCTGAAAGTTTTCGATCTTTGTTGCATAGATTTATCAAATGGAGATGGATTCTTCATGGATCGATACAAATCGATTGTGTATTGGTGATTTTTACATTACAAAGGTCAGATTCAAATCATGAGGTGGAGTTTCAAGAAAAAAAAAAGTGCAGAATGGGTTCTCAGGTAGTATATTCAAATAAGGTTAAATGGATTTGTGTGGTGGATGTATAGGTCTCAGTTATGAGATGGAAGTTGTTGGCGGTGTTTGGTGGTCAAATGGGTGTTGATTGGTTTGTTGGCGATTTATTTCGTAATGCAAATATCCAACTCATTGTATATTCAGATGTCAAATGATTCGGACCTCCAAGTCTTGTGGGAGAGCTATGTGGCTGCAACTATGCGCTACAGTTCATGAGAAGCTCAAAGCTGGCAAAAGTAACAATGAAGGTGGTCCGTGTGCCTGATGATATTATGTTTACATATTTGTGATATCAACTTTTAACTTGTTAATCAATGCTTACCATTTTTTATTACACAGGAAGGTGTTATCAAGCGCATCGAGGAGAAAGAATACGAGCGATAGAATGATGAGGGTCAGCTTTCAAAGTATAATCAGTCTTGTATTGATGAAAAGGAGAAAAAATGGTGAATATCTTATTTACTGCATTTAGTGTTTCAAAATTTTAAGTTTTAAAAGGCATCTTCAGTTTCAGTCATTTTTGATATTGCGTGTTTCAGCAAACGGAGTTAGAGAAAAAGACCCTTCCGCCTGAAGAGAGAAGTTTTGAGTTCGATATTAACCAAGGAAGTCAGAAATTGTAGCACTTAATCGTGAGAAGGACGTTACGAGTAGTGATTCGGAGGACGAGTAAAGTTGGACTTGAATAGAATGGAACTGAAATCAGTAGGAAGTTAATGTTTGACTGCCATTTCTTGTTCTTTTCTTACCGTTTTGGATTTCAAAATTGACGATCACAAGGACAAAATAAGAGGCACGCAATCGAGAGGTGCAAAGAAAGACGGCAAAAAAGGCAAGCCACCCCTCGATCCACGGCTCTTTGAGAGGTGCAAAGGAAGACGTCGAATGTCAAACTGGTGGATATTAGGTGAATGTACAGGGTTGTTGAGCTTCCAAATTTCTTTGTTTGCAGCAATGCTGGAGGTAGTGTATGTCGCAATGGAAGTGGTTTGTCGTGAATTGCATACTACCAAAATGAATATTGAGTTTGTGTATTTTGATTAGTTTACGCCACATTGCTTTCAGGTAGATAAATTTTTTCTTGTTATGATGAAGTTGTTGCTTTGTTACCCTAGAAAACCTCATCAAGTTACTTCCAACTTTGGAAACAACTTGACCAAGTTGCTTCTACTATTTGGAGACAACTTGTGCTAGTTGCTTCCAACTTTGAAGACAACTTGACCAAGTTGCTTTCACTTTTGGAGGCAACTTGAGCTAGTTGATTCCAATTCGGAGGCAACTTGGTTATGTTTTTGAGTCCATTTATTCATCTGAAATTATCTTTTACATATATATTAGAGTATTTGTGACGAATTTGTGGTGCAATGGTAACACAGGGTTTGTGTTGAGTTGCTGATGATGGTTTTGTTGCGATTTATTCATGTTGGTGATGGGTATTGGTGGTATGAATGATTATAGGATATGATTGTTACTGTCTGTGAAGCTGTAGTAAATGATGAAGGGTGCTGAGAGCTAGTTCTGTTGGTGATTCAATGTGTTGGTTATGAAGCTATAGAATTGCAGCAAAATGGTGGACTAGAATGGGAGTTGAAGTGAAGAGCAGAACAGTTTGATATTGCAGTTGAAGCTTGGCCAATAGAGATGGGTTTGCATACGGCTGTCAATTTGAGCTCACTGATGGATGCTCAGCTGGTATATGTTCGTTTTTTTTCCGCCAAACCAGGTAGATTTTCATGCATGTTACCTTGTGTTATGCATGAATCTGTGGTGCAATGGTAGCACAACTGACTATATGTCAGAAGATGTGTGTTCGACTCACACTAGGTTCACTTTTTTTTGTGTACAATTTTTATTTTTTGGAGACAACTTGTGCTAGTTTCCTCTATATTTGGAGACAACTTGGGCTAGTTGCTTTCACATTTGAAGACAACTTGTGCTAGTTTCCTCCATTTTGTTTTGCAACTTATTCGTGTACACTATTTATTGGAGACAACTTAAGCTAGTTGCCTCCACTTTTGGAGAAAACTTGAGCTAGTTGCCTTCTATATGGACACAACTTCAGCAAGTTGACTCCACATGGTAATGGTGGTCGTCGGTGGCGGCGGTGATGGTAGTTGACGGCGGTGGTGGTTGGCGGTGGCGGCGGTGGGGGGTTATTGGCGGCGGCGGTGGTGGAAAATGGTGGTGGTTAGCGGTGGTGGACAGTGGTGGTGGTTAGTTGTGGCGGTGGTGGTTGGCGGCAATGATGGTAGTTGACGACGGTGGTGGTTGGTGGTGGCGGTTATTGGCGGCGGCGGTGGACAGTGGTGGTGGTTGGCGGATAATGGTGGTGGTTGACGGTGTTGGTGGAAAGTGGTGGTGGTTGGCGATGGTGGACAGTGGTGGTGGTTGGCGGCGGCGGTGGTTGGCGGCGGTGGTGGTTGGAGGCGATGGTGGTTGGCGGTGGACAGTGGTGGTGGTGGTTGGCGGTGGACAGTAGATGTAGTCTTTTTTTTTTTTTTAAATAGTGGTTTTGGATATTCACTATATAAAGTAGGGTATTTTAGTAATGTATTAAGCTTAGGGGTATTTGTAAAGTTCATAAGGGTATTTTTCAAGGGATCTCATAGTAAGGGTATATAGATAATATTCCCATAAAATTATTAGTAGGTCCATGTTTCGATGTAGGGGGCATGGTTTTGATATTATAGATGACTTCATGCTACCTGATCGGCAGTTACACTAGAGTTTTTTACTTCCCTCAGTCCCTGGATAATGTATAAAAATGCTCAAAACATACTTCTTTTCACTCCTCTCTTTCGGTCCTCATTAAACAAGAAACTTAATGGTGTGATAACTTTTCTTCCATAAGTTCTTTCTTTAAAAGAAGAAAAAAATGAAATCAAGTATTTAATCTATATAACAATCCATATTTTTATTGAAACTAATTTTGTATGTTGAAGCTTCAACTCAGTAACGGATTCACCCACAACAGGTACAACTCTAATCTATTCTACCCAATACATCGACCGCATTGTAGACGGATGTTGTATTTGTTAATGAATTGTACTGGATCGTTGTATTTACTATTTTCAGAAGTGGGTGTATAAGTTTATTACTGTGTTTAATATGTTTACAGCTGCAACAAGATAAACTAAAACTACTTTTTTCACTCAATCAATTTGTATGTATATAAAAAATATTGATTTTTGGAGCATCGGGGAAGAAGTTGTGCATCCATTTCTCATTTCTTGTTTGGCTGAGGTAGTTGATCTTCATTGTAGCAGTCATTGTTACGCACTCTATTTGCTTTGTAATTTAATTGGTATAATACCAGCCTGGGTACATTCACCCACAGAAGTAGTAAACATTTGTCAGATTAGAGAATTTTTTTATTTTGAAGCATAGGTATGGAGTTTTGTACTGCCATTTCACATATAATTAAACTTAGGGAAAAAAGAGATGCTATGTAATTTTCACATTTATGTCCAATGATCTATTCTACTTTGATCTTCGATTTATATATCTAAACATTATTTTATTTTTTATATTTATAGGTTTAATTCAAATCATTGAAACAGATTCATGAGTTATTACATAGAAGGCAAGCGAGCAACAAGCTGCGCCGCAAGCCCTTTTTGAATGGCAAACCCTATCCTCTTAAACACAAACTCTCTAGAATCGGGAGTCATGACATTACTGTGCATGACTCTTTGAACTCTCGCTAGGAGTCCAACCGCCTCCGGAGCTAAATACCCAAAAGTGTCAAAGGCAAAGGGAATAAAAGCATGTCCATTATCAATACAAGCCTTTTCATGCTTCGTTATCTTACCCAAGGCAGCTTTCAAAGCTGCTTGTCCAACTGTGAAAGAGCCTTGCCCGATGCCTACTAATGGAGAAACCCCAGTAAGATCAACACACGTATTCAAAGCTGATTTTTTCAATTGGTAAATTAGTTATTCAAAACGTACACTACTTGATGTGCTCTACATGTCTGGAGTTTTTGTTAACACCTGAAATCTAACTGGCCATGAAAATATTTCACTCATTTCCTGTTGATCAGATTCCCTGTGATGAATCGCTTTAGTACTTCATTTTAAGATATGCCGTTTTTCCATGGTTAAGGTGATAATTTTGTAGGTTTATATTGTAAATTGGGCAATCATGGTCACTAAGATACCTCAAAGCCAGATATCGGAGTGACTTGAAATCATTATTAGACCATTACAACACCATTACAACATAATAATAGACCCTGAACGTGATTAATGTTGTGAATGGACATCAAACTGCTGTGAAGTGGACTACTTACAACATAATAAAAGATGCATTAGACATCCTTAGCTTTAGAAGACATGTTGTGGAGTAAGTAATTCTAAACTGAACCAACATATGGTTCCGATCGCAAGGCTTGGGAAGGAAACATGGTCCTCCATGGAGTCAGTTCTTTAGATATTTTTATTTTGTTTTGCGGAATGAAAAGGGGTCAGTGTTCTCTATGTAATGACTCATTTATGTAATAATCTAAAAGTAGTAGTATTCGTTTTGCTACGATTCAGACCATCTGACTCGATACCTGATTAGGACTCCATTAACAGTTAAGTTACTGTTTATCGTAACGATGACTTGTAGCGACTCAGGTGTCTGGACGACATAATTCAGGCGGTTTTCGGTCTGGATTCCGGTGATCCCACAGACTTTCCGGCAACCCAATTTTGTACAGAAACTTGGTGAGGTACAAATCTCAAAAAGCTGAGCTACACCAAATACAAATCCCAATTTTGTATAGAAGCTGAGCTACACCAAATAAAAAATTTAAGCGACCGGCGAGATGAAGCCGAGTCACGCCAAATATCAAAAATACATCACGATGGGGGCGAGGTGAAGCCGAGCCTCACTAAATCAAAAATGCATCGGGACGGGGACGAGGCAAAGCCGATCCACACATCAAAAATGCATCTCGAGTGGACGAGGCGAAGCCGAGCCACACTAAATAAAAAATGCATCGCGACGAGGCAAGGCGAAGCCGAGTCACACCAAATCACGAAAGGACGGGGCGAAGCCGAGCAACACTAAAAATATACGGCTAAAAGAAGAAGAAAAATGATGATGCATGGTTTTCGGGTCTGCCCGGTGCGTAGCACGGGCATAAAATCTAGTAGATCTAAAAACAAGAAGATGAAAACATTGGATATAGATATGTGTAATCACACTAATGGCTATTCCAAACACTAGTTATTCTTCTAAACAAAACAATAAAAATAGAAGATTTACTAAGAAATAAGACCTTTGAAGATTCGTTATCATCCCCGAACTCCTTGCCATAAATATCCACTGGGACATAAGGTTCATTAAGCAAGGAGTTTATATCAATAAACCTTCTTGGATGATGTTGTCGAACCAGGGCCTTATGAATCTCATGAGTCTTATACACAAAAGCCTTTATTTGTTTAATCTCCTTTTGCGTCTCCTTGAACACTTCAAGAATATCAGAAAACTTTTGAGAATTTGAAGGAACTGCTCTTGGCTTCCTTACATTCCTTATTTTCCTTTTCAATGTTGGAGGCAATGGAGGTTTTTCTTTTTCCTTCATGATTGGTGGCTTGACAATCATATCACCATCTTTTTCTTCAAAAGACATCATACTTGGAGCATCCATGAACGTATGGGTTTGTGAGAGGAAATCACAATTTGCTCAACAAGTAGTCTTGAGATAAAAAGAGGTTTTAAATAAGGAAAAAAAGGAATGTAGGGTTCGAAACCTTTAACAGGTTCGTTAACGACCAACTCTCAACCCTATCAAGAGTAGAATTTTTCGATTAAACCCTTTCTTTTGTTTGATAGACAAAAAAAAAGTCAAATCTAAGAAAAGAAGAAAAAGAACTTTTCCTAAAGCCTGAGAGGTACAAAATCATTGTTTCTTTTGATTAGGAACATGAAACAGGATTTTAAAAATAACACAATCAAGTTGCGCTGTGGTGAAAAATAATTTGTTCGCCAATTTCCTCTTGGGAGGAATCCATAGACCTATATCTATCAAAACGACATGACCATACTTTCTTTTTTAATGGTCTTGTTTTATCCTTGGAAACTAACTTCTTAGATGAAGATAAAATCTTACATACCTCAGCGGTCTTCTAAGCAAGTTTAAGTTTTCTTGCTAAATGATTTTCTTTTCGTTGAAGTTTGTTTACGGGCCTTTGTTTATGTTTGAAAAAACGGGGGTCTAACAACCACATCCAATATTTCGACTAGCAATCTGTATGGACAACTCCGAGTTACTTTATAGAGAATCAACTAGACTCAATCAATAAAAAATATCTCAAGGAGTTATTATCTCAATCTCTCAATTTGATCAAGCAAATGCAATCTGCGAGTCTTAATCAAAGAGAGATAACTTGGATGGTACCAAAGACCAATATCCAAGTGTCAATCAATTTAAATCAACAACCAAGAAGGTCGGATATTCTAATTGATTGAACAACGCACAACCTGTATTATTTCAATTATATAACAAAATATAATGCGGAAAAGAAATAACACAGACACCAGAATTTTGTTAAGGAGGAAACCGCAAATGCATAAAAACCACGGGACCTAGTCTAAAATAAACATACATTATATTAAGTCGCTACAAACACTAGCCTACTCCAAGCTAACTTCGGTCTGGAATGTAGTTGAATCCCAATCAATCTCACACTGATCCAAGGTACAGTTATGCTCCTACGCCTTTGATCCCAGTAGGATACTGCGAACTTGATTCCCTTAGTTGATCTTACCCACAACCAAGAGTTTCTACGACCCAAAGTCGGAGACTATAATAAACAAATCTGACTCACACAGAAAAGTCTACAAGGATAAATAAATTCGTCTCCCACGAATAAACTATGAGTTTTGTTCCGTCTTTTGATAAATCAAGGTGAACATGAACTAATTGATAAAACCAGACTTATATTCCCGTAGAACATCTTAGCTTTATCAATCACCTCACAATAAACTTAATCGACGCAGCGAAGAAGATTATTGAGGAATCACAAACGATAAGACGAAGTGTTTGTGACTACTTTTATATCTTGCCTATTGGAGATAGAACTCTCAATCCAATTATTACAATTGTACTCGTACGATAGAAGATGCAAGATCAGATCACACAACTACGATAAAAGTGGTATCGGTCTGGATTCACAATCCCAATGAAGTCTTTAAGTCGTTAACCTGATTTTAGAAGAAGAAAACCAAAGATTAAAGGAGATTTGACTCTAGCTTAGCAAACAAGTATCACACAGAATATGTGGGGATTAGGTTTCCCAGTTGCTAGAGTTCTCTCTTATATAGTCTTTCAAATCAGGGTTTGTAATCAATGTTAGCTTAGTAACAAAGCATTCATTGAAAACCTGATTAGATTCATGCTAATATTTATCAACTGTTAGATCGAAAACATAGCTTGTTATACACATTTGTAATGCATGTTTCTAGGCTTGTGTAACCGTACCCAAACTTGTATATTAGTTGGTTCAACACTAGTGTTGTGGTGGATTTTCATTTAAGGCTAAAATTATAAAAGACAAAATTATGCGCTAACATCCTGCAAAGGATAAAGCCACTGATAAGTGTTGAATACTTCTTCACTTTACTAATTCACCTAGAATGGAGCATGTGGCAACAATCCCAGTCTGTGAATTAAATACATCATTATTAATTAATGCATAATTAGCCTTGTATTTCTTGTACTCATTATCAGTGCGGCATGACGAATGAGTGTTGTTCTCAGTAGAGCAACACGAACCTCCAAGCACTAGTAATGAAGCATGTACGAAATACCCGTACAGGCTGCATAACCAGCCTTGTATTTCCTGTACTCATTATCAGTGCGGCATGACGCCTGAGTGTTGTTCTCAGAAGAGCAACACGAAACTCCAAGAATTATAATGAAACATGTACGAAATACATGTACATGCTGTAACTCTAGGTGTGCTATACTAGCCCGATTGAGCATATTACTCTCGGTGTGCTATACTAGCCCGATTGAGCATATTCAAATATGGACTGACCATGTCAGTCTCAGAAACGATCATGACCATCCAACTTCACCAGCATGAATTGGATAGCTCAGATCGGATCCATGACCCTAAGCCAGTATTGGAATATTCACTACCGAACCAACGCGGGCCCCGCATGGTCGGCCTCCCCGAAAGATTGGCATAGCTTGCCAAAACGTCCAAGCCAGAGCAGTATGGACGGAAAACCCTAAATTAGGGTTTGCGGCACATTACATGTGTCGCAAAACAGTCTCAACCATCTATCTTCACATGTATAGATGTAGGGTGTAGATGTAGATTCAAAGGGCCCAGAGCATGTCAACACAATCACCATGGGCCCGCCTACATACCTGACCGATCGGTTAGGACCAACCATGGTTGGTTATCCCAATTCGTGCGCCCGAACAAAGCATGACTAACGGCCGTGAAACCCAAAATTAGGGTTTTGAACATCACGAGCGTCCATTTTCTCCGGCACGAATGAAGGATCCAAGATTAGATTAAGCAGGTCCGGTCATACCAACATGACCACCGTGGACCCATCTATCCCCTCACCTAATCGTCCAAGGCATACCATGCCTGGTTATCCCAAATCGCACGCCCAAACTAGCGTGGTCACACTTCCTAATTGCAAACTGATCTCGACCACTCAACTTCGCCGGAAAATTTGAGTGGCTTAGATCACGTTTTCATGGGAAAGTCAGGTATAGGCGGGAACACCAGCCTACCACCTATACGCTAGACTAATCGTCCAAGACCGGACAAGATTGGTCGTCTTGGAACGCGTACCCAAAGTTGGCACGATGTGCGGCTTTTGCGGAACCAGTTTTCTGCCGCAAATTGATCTCGACCACTCAACTTCGCAAGAAGAATTTAGTGGCCCAGATCACACTTTCGTGAGACAATGGGATATGGGCGCCTACACCATCATGCCATCTACACGCATGTATGATCGGCCGGCCAAAATCATATCCCAAGCTTGGATTCGATCAAGCTAAAAAGTGGTGCTTGCGAACCTTCTTCAAAACCATAATTTCACCAACGGTCGCAGATGAGTGTCTCAAAGATCATCTCGTCCGTCCAACTTCACCGACTTGGTTATACATCCCTGGTCAGGAGTTAATTGGTCAGTGCGATGTCATGGTGATCACCATCCGTCACTCTACCACACCATGTGGTCGGTCAAGAAAGGACTTGTTTTCTCAACCTCTGAACCATCACATGAAGTAGTTTGGATATGAGGCTACTTTAAGATGCTCAAACAGCAATGTTTCATACATGCTGGATACACTCGATGAAATACCTGCATAAAATGCGCATGATACTCCACAAGTATCAACTTTCTAAATAACGTAGTTATTTAATCTAGCATTACATGCTACTTTCTGTGGGTCCCACGATCCACATGCTCGAGACATCAATCATGTCACAAACTGGGGGATACATACTGGGGTATTGGTCTGGCGGTTTACAGCGTGCAGCGCACAATGCGCCATCACAAGAACGTGTCAGGAAGTCATGGACGGTTAGTGATGATGGGAGAACTGGGAAAGACTGGTCGTGTGATACTAACACATTACTCCACTACTCCATCACTCCACTTTCTCCACTTCCCACAAGATACGATGGTTAGGCTAAAAGACTTATATAAATAGGTTCTCCATCCTCTTTTTCAAACAAGACAAGACAAGACAACATAAACAAGTATTGATACAATCGTATTCAAACGCCGGAACTGATAGCTTACATCCTGCAAGCTAGTTCAGTTTTCTGATACAAGTCATACATAGCCAACACCTTCACGTTCTCAACACCTTCTTCGCTTCCCTCCCTAAGATCAACCCTATCTCATTCACTTTGTGACCGAAACAAGTGCGGAACGGCCATTTCTTAGTTTAGGCCGGATTTGCACAAATTGATTTTTAGAATCTACAAGAACTCACCGCGCAGTGCATTTGTTTAAGGTTTAGATTCATTCCTTATTCACACACCCAAAATTAACAAAACCGGCAGGAATAGTTTTCACCCATAAATAACTAGTTAACCAAATGGTTAGCCGTATGATAACTTTCATATAAACCACATTCTTCTTCACCATAACTAGTCGAAATGACTCAAATGAACTAGTTAGAGATTTGTTCAATTGCTTAGATCTTTATGTACTACACAAGATACAATTGAAGCAAAAACTACGCGATTCACTCGAATCGATCCATGAACTATAAAGCCACATTTTGCAATAGAATTCCTTAGTTTATTAAGATAAGTTCACAAATATCGTTTTTAGACATAACTTACTCAGGTGCGCGGACTTAAGTTCCCGGATGGAGTTCACAAACTCCAACAGAAATTCTCAGTCGAGAACTTTCGCCAGTTCGCGGACTGAAGCTCACGCACTACACCGGTTTCACTTGATCAACAAAGTTCGTAAACTTCGGTTCAAGCACTAATGACTTATACATATTTGTGTTACCACAACAATGCTTATATCCTCCAATGGTTATATTGTCTAAACTCTCATTTCAATCATTGAAACATTCTCAGAGGACGTTATATAGTTGTTATTCACAAACTATTTTTTGTCAGAGCAGTTTCCAAAATGATTGAAACATAACATGACTTTCGTCTCTAGGTAAAGATGAACTTGGCTAAAGAGAAATATTTACCAACACATATTTCGAGAAATAGATAAGAGAGATATACTCAGCTCGAAATATCATATGTGTATAATCTTAGTCTATATAGTAATACAACTTTTGTCTCCAGATAGGAGATAGAGTATATAGACTTTTGAGTGATAGATAAGTTCAAGTCTCCACATACGTTTTAGTTGATGAAAATACACTGGTACCTTGAGTAGTCCTTCATCTTGTATGATGATCGCCATGAAGTTCTTGAGATCAACTACACTTTCTATCCTAGTCCGAGACCTTAGCTATAGTAGACTAGAAATCAAAGACTTTATAGTTTTGATCACTAATATTGACAAACATGCTTGAGATAGCAACGCATGCGAGTTCGACCGAGCAATGCTCTAACAATCTCCCCCTTTGTCAATTTTAGTGGCTAAACTATTAATACATATGTAATACAAAAAATATATAAATAAACTTTGTAGCTCCTATTCCACATGTCGTCTAATCTTCAATAATACTCGAAATCTTCGTCACTTCCAAGTAATCCAATGATCCCAAAGGTTGTAAGTTTAGCATCATTGTTGTTGAAAATCCATAGCTATAACAACGAGAAAACAAGAGTTCTTAATCATTGTTATACAATGTCATAGTATCATTACACAACGTCAAAGTCCAATTGCATCACAACTTTAACAACAATACTGTGGTGATACTTCACTCCCCCTTAGTCAATACTCCATCTCACATGGAAACCACTCCCCTTTACATAATGATCCGAAAACCATATGTATTTATAGTGTGACCTACATATTAATTCTCCCCCCTTTTGTCAATAAAATTGGCAAAGGTAAAAGAACGGGATCCTAATGAAATTTCCGTAAGAGACATTTCATGACCAAAGGTAAATGTATATCATATTGTGTAGATGCAATCATAAAGCCGAAGCTAAATACATTCATCAAGGAGTTCATAAAGATACAAGATAACCCCTCTAATATTCCACAACCGCACTCCCCACAAAGATTTGGCAATTAATCACAAGTTCACTCCCCCATTAAATGTCATTCCCAAGGGAACAACAAGAGCGACCTTAATTTCAAAAGAGAAAAGAAGGATTTCTTTAGACTCAACAAATATTCAATCATATGAACCAAGGCAAACCAAGATTAATATGACTAAATATGCTCGACACAAGTAAACTTATGGAGACTTAAGAAACCAATTAGATTAATTAATCACAAGAAAACTCGCAAATAATCTAATTGTCATACACAACCAAACTAATTACAAAAGTAATCAATTTAATTGGACACACTCGACATAAGAAAATCTATGGAGCAATGACTAAGTTAATCACGTATTACCAACCTAGTCAAAGAAATGCTCAAACATAAGAAAACTTATGGAGTGATAACTAAATAACCACACAAGATGATTAATTTAGTTCAACACGTTCAACATAAAGTACCTTACGGAACAATAACTAAGCTAATCACAAAAGCAATCAACTTTTGTTGTTTTAGTGCTCAACATAAGACACTTCATGGAACAACACAGTATTTACACAAAAATTGTGGATTGGAGAATCGACCTTATACCATGGAATAAGCAAGGATTCATTTTATTTCCATCACCATTTGCACAATGACATACAATGGCCATAATCCTTGAATAACAAAATATTTTAACCTATCTTACATCAATAATTGACAATATAGGCTTAACTTTTGTGTTTGCCAAAAGTCTATTCATTCTTTTATCAATATTTGCATATCAATTTACGAACGACTTTACTTTTGACAAAATATGGGACAATCAAGTTCACGGACGTAAACACACATATCCCATAACAATATTGCAATATGTGAAATCAAAAAGATTAATACTGCAAAAATCATCTTCCAAACAAGTTTAAAATTTAAACCAATAAATCTAAAAACAAGAAGATGAAAAATTTGGACATAACTATGTGTAATCACAATAATGGCTATTCCAAAACACTAGTTATTCTTCCAATAAATCAAGAAAAATAGAAGATTTACTAGGCAAACTAAAAAAAACTTCCATGCCACATCGAACTAGGGTCAAATAGACAGTTCGGGACCTTCTTGAGACTTAAGTTATTGAAGCTTGTGAACGATATCATCCTCTGCACCTTTGGAGAGAATATCCTTGTTAAGAAGTTCTTTAATATGGTTTTTCATGAGAACAAGGTCAGACTTAACCTTTTTCAACTCAGTTCTTACCACATCAATACACTTCATTATATCAACAAGTTGCTGCTTTGCCTCCTCAAATTTTTTAGGAAGTCTAAAACTATATCTGACAAAATCTCTTCAACCTCTTCTTTATCAAACAAGGAATCAGGAGATTGAGGAGGAGTACCTTCAACTTTAACAACCATTCGCTTCTCTTTATCGAATTCAGAATACACCGCATCATCAATTAAACTTTTTGGAAAATCCCATGAGAATGAAGGGGAATCCATTGATAATATGAAGCCTAGAGTAAGTAGGTTAACTCAATAGGATGGGTATATAAATAAAATTCGAGAGACTTAGGGTTTACAAGATAGGTTTTAAACGAGAGCCTCAAAACCGTACGTATACCTAAAGGAGGAAGGTTCATAATGCTCTGCATGGAAAAATTTCACATTTTCACTTTTCACAATAGGTCTAGGAAAGAAAAACTAATATACATAAAAAAATACTCATAGAAAAGTGTTTGACCAACTATCCATCTAAAAACGATAAGAGATTAGATTGACAGTTAGAGTCACTTTATCAAGAAGTATACATATTCAATTCTCTCACAACTAGGTTTTTTGTATGTGAGATATTCAACCTTGTGATTACTTTACACAAGTATGAGCTTTTAGCTCATTAAATAAACGTTGATCTTCTTTATCCTTCTGTCTTTGACATGTGCTCATTCCAGAGAGGTGAGATACTGTTTGATTAGCATATTTGTCAGAATGACTAAATCTAGGACCTCTTATGATTGGTTCAAGAGGATTGGAATAGATAGGAATCTATTTTCTAGAATTAGATTTACCAGACTTGATCTTATAAACACGAGGAATATGTTCATCAGCAGCAAAAGAGCTTATACCATTTAAATGATATTGTTCCTTGTGATGATTTCTAGAGTAGAGATCATTTTTATAAGATTTCTGGTTTTCTTTGAGCACGCGAATCAGTGTAGTAGTCATTCGACTGTTTTTTCCATTAACAGTGAAGAGAAGCAAATTATGAAGCTTAGAAATTTGTTTCCTTCTTGCAAAACAATGGATAACATAGTGATTCTTTTTCCCACAAAAAGTACAGGTTCGTGGAAAAGAAATAATCGGCACCTGACCTAACTTCATGGCCATATGAGAAGATTGCAAGTTATGTAAACTTATCTTGACACAATATTCTACTGGAGAACACTTCTTCTTGTGCTGTAATTCATGAGAATTAGTTGCAAAAGAATTTCTCATTATGACAGAGTTTTCCTTTTCCAAAGATTTACACTATTCATGGACTAGAGTAAGAGATGCACTTAGTTTCTCTTTTTCAACACGAAGTCTGTTGAGATCTGATGAATGAGTCTGGAGCAAATGTTTTTCTCTAATTGAGTTTTCCTTAACAACTTTCTCAAGAGCACTAATCTTTTCATGTTGTAGAGTAGTTTCTTGAAGAAGTTTCTCAATGTATTTAGAGAAGGACGTAACAATGTTATAGAGATCACGTTCTAGATCAAGAAACTTTTCAAATTCATCAATAAGTTGATCATGATCATCAAAATTAATAGTCTCAACTGTATTTTTTGAAAATGTGGTGAGCTCGTTTTCAGCTTTTGCCAGAGTGTCACATGCTTCATGAAAGTGATATATGTCAATATTAGATTGAACAATCTTTCTACCTCGGTATTCGAAAGAATCTACTAAGGACCAATCCTTTGAGGTATTTCCAAGACACTTGGTGTAATTAAAAGCTTTATAAGACGCCCTGGTAGGCGTCAATGAGATTTTTTCCTCAGACTCAGATTGCCACAAACACAGACTTGTAAGGTCTTAAATGTGTTTGCCTGATTTGATACCAATTGAAAAAGCGGGAGTCTAACAACCACACCCAATATTTTGATTAGCAATCTGTATGGACAACTCCAAGTTACTTTCTAGAGAATCAACTAGACTCAATCAATTAAAAATATCTCAATGAGTTATTATATCAATCTCTCAATTTGATTTACTCAAGCAAATACAATCTTCGAGTCTTAATCAAAGAGAGATAACTTGGATGGTACCAAAGACCAATATCCAAGTGTCAATCAATTTAAATCAACAACCAAGAAGGTCAGATATTCTAATTGATTGAACAACACACAACCTATATTATTTCAATTATATAACAAAATATAATGCGAAAAAAAATAACACAGACACCAGGATTTTGTTAACGACGAAACCACAAATACAGGAAAACCCCGGGACCTAGTCCAGTTTAAACATACACTGTATTAACCCTCCACAGACACTAGCCTACTCCAAGATAACTTCGGTCTGGACTGTAGTTGAACCCCAATCAATCTCACACTGATCCAAGGTACAGTTATTCTCCTACGCCTCTGATCCCAGCAGGATACTGCGCACTTGATTCCCTTAGTTTATCCCACCCACAACCAAGAGTTGCTACGACCCAAAGTCGAAGACTTTAATAAACAAATCTATCTCACACAGAAAAGTATATAAGGATAGATAAATTCGTCTTCCATGAATAAACCTATGAGTTTTGTTCCGTCTTTTGATAAATCAAGGTGAACATGAACCAATTGATAAAACCAGACTTATATTCCCAAAGAACAGCTCAGCTTTATCAATCACCACATAATAAACTTAATCGACGTAGCGAAGAAGATTATTGAGGAATCACAAACGATAAGACTGAGTGTTTGTGACTACTTTTATATCTTGCCTATCGGAGATAGAAATCTCAAGTCAATTATTACAATTGTACTCATACGATAGAATATACAAGATCAGATCACACAACTACGATAAAAGTAGTATCGGTCTGGGTTCACAATCCCAATGAAGTCTTTAAGTCGTTAACCTGGTGTTTGTGGGAGAAAACTATTTCTGCCGGTTTAGGTAATTTTGGGTGTGTGTGGATGAGAAGTGAATTTAAACCTTCAACAAATATGCTGCACGATGAGCACTTTTGATTCGAGAGATAATCTGTACAATTCTGGCCTAAACCGAAGACACGGCCGTTCCAGATTTGTTTCGGTCACAGGTGAAGGATGTGAGGTTGATCTTAGGGAGGGAAGCGAAGAAGGTGTTGAGAGTATGAAGATGAAGGCTATTTGATGACTTGTTAACAGAAGGTTGAGCAGGCTAGCAAATGTTGCAGGCAGGCTCTGGGTGTTGAATACGATGGTATTAACACTTGGTTTTCTGTGTTCTGTTGGAAATAGGGAAGATAACCTATTTATACAAGTCGATAAGACTTCATCACGTCTCTCATGGGAAAGTGGAGTGATGGAGGAAGTGGAATTGTGTGTTAGTGTCACACGGTTTCTTGCCCACTTCTCCTATCATCGCTAACCGCCCATGTTACCCTGACACGATCTTGTGATGGCGTTTTGCACGCTGCACGCTGTAAACCTCCAGACCAATACCCCAGTTATGACGTGATTAATGTCTCGAGTGTGTGGATCGTGGGACCCACATAAAATAGTGCAGGGTGAATCGTGAACTTGATATGACATCACATGCATCCATTTTCAGCTGACCATTTGGAAGTTGTATGGGCAGGCCACGCCTTGGTCGGTCACCCTGTGAAGAAGAGTGACAGATAGTGATCATGGTGATACCTTGTTTGCTGGTTGATTCGCACCCTAAGTCATTCGTCCAAGATTGCAAAGATGGATGGACGAGATGGCTTGCAACCCTATTTGCGATCGTTGTATGGGAGGTGCGCATGCTGCCTCTTTCAACCCAAACGTTTGCATGCTAAGGGAGTTTCTATGGAGGAACCAATTGGCCCTGCATGGAGGTGGTACAATGGTGTTCACGCCCATGCCTGCTTGACTTGCAAAGATTTGATCTATGTCACTCACTTTAGGTGGCAAAGACGAGTGGTCGAGATTAGAACTTATGGAGGGGCCGTGACATTCCACCTTTGGGCATGCGTACCAAGGAACTTGACCACTGACGGTCTTGGCCGATCAGCTAGCCGTGAAGTAGGGCCCACGGTGGTCATGCTAGTATGCTCGGTTCCCTCTAAGTCTCCATCTTTGCCTTCCATCCAAGCCTGCGAAGATGGACGCTCGAGATGTTTCTGCGACATATGCGCCGCAAACCCTAAATAGGGTTTCGGACCGGCCACTTTGGGTGATCAGTCGTGGGTTGCGTGCGCCTCCTTTGGGAAGACCGACCATGTATGCTACTTCTTGGGCCGACAGTGAGCATGTACATGCTTGCTCTATGACCTTGGGTGCAATCTAAGCCATCCTACAATGCCTGCGAAGTTGGATGGTCGTGATCGTTTTGGATCTTCTCAACCTGCATAAGGCGTCAACCTAGCCTTGTTTGGGCAATCGTTTCTTGTACCACGGCTTGCCTATGAGGGAGTCGTTCATGTAGGTAGAAAGTGGGTCCGCCAGTGGTGTATCATCACTTCACTACTTGTTTTAGGGTATAATCTAAGCCGTCCAACTATGCCTGCGAAGTTGGACGTTCACGATTAAAAGGAACCCTAGCCGTGTGTCATGCTCACTTTGAGCGCACGTTTTGGAAGGACCAACTGTATTTGGTCTTGATCGTTCGGTCATGCATGAAGGTGGGTCCGAGGTGATCATGGTAGCATGCTCAGGACCCCCTGAATCTATATATACACCCACCATTTATGCCTGCGAAGTTGGACGGATGAGATCTATTTTTGGGTTTGTTTTCAGCAGGTGAGACTAACATGGGTATTCTTGCATGCGTTCAACGGGGCTAATATAACCCTCCGTCAGGTATCCTACGGGTGTTTGCATGTAGAACACAAGGCTTTAATTAAAGCATTAATAGTAATGCTGCAAACCTACATAAAATCGGGATGGTTGCTACATGCTCCGCTCTGGGTAGGTTTTAATTCTCAGGGATGGTTGAACATGCTCCAACGAATTATCATGGCGAGAAATATTCATCACCTGAAGACTTTATCCTTTGCAGGACGTCAGCTTACAAAAATTGGATTTTTACAATTTTAGACTTTAAATAGAAATCCACCATTAACATTAAGTCCCCTGCCTAGCCTGCAATGGTTACACTATTGTAGGGTAGGCATGAGATGGTTACACTATCCCCTGAACGCTGGAATCGTTGCTCCTGTAGTTCCACGCAGAGGAATAGCTTCGACCCATTTTGTGAAGTATTCAGTTGCGGTTATAATATATTCATGCTGCTTTGATGATGGCGGGTTGATCTTTCCAACAATATCAAGTCCCCAGCTATAGAATGGCAGCGGGCTACTTATCGAATGTAGCGGAGTGGAATGTGCATGAACGAGGTTCCCGTGAATCTGGAATTCGTGGCATCTTTGAACGAAGGCAGCTGCATCATCTTCCATGGGCGGCCAGTAATATTTCTTGTGTATCTGGAGAAACAATTTTTTGTTTCCTTGATGTTCTCCTTCATGCATCTCTTTCAAAATTTTTGAGATTTCTCCTCCAGCTAGGCACTGTAGCATATCACCTCCAAAGCTTTTCCGGTACAAAATCCCCTCGTGGAACACGAAACGTTTCGCTCTCTGTTTCATTTTGACTGCCTCTTTTGGGTTAGCAGGAACTGTGCCATCACGAAGGTAGTTAACATATGGCTGCCTCCAATCCCCGGTGTGATTTATGTTGAGTACCTCTAGTTGATGAGGTGGTGCCTGGAAGTTTGAGCAAGACTGTTGGAGCGCTCGAGACTGTGTCTCCATTTCTGGCCATTAATAGCCTAAACGTTGGAGGCGTCGATAGAGTGTCACCACCAATGTTTGTCCACAAATCTCGTTGTGAACACGGTCAAGTTGCAGCTGTGCTTCTTCCTCTACGAGACATCTTGATAAGGAACTATCCGGGTTTCGGTGGTATAACATGCCGTGGAGCATAAAGAAGTTTTGTAAGGCTTTAAGGCTGACCTTTTCTTGAGAAAGTGAACTGCTAAGCTCCTGAATGATCGTAGCCCGCCAGTCACGGGTTTCAGCATCCTTGCATTGTGAGAGCCATGTTGATTCCACTGTCCTTCTTTTCTCCGTCAGGGTTTCTTCTATGCCTTCGAACTGCAATTTAGAAGCTAACGTTGCCAGGCAATCAGCATGCCTGTTGTTATTGTGGCTGACATGAGTTATGGTTGCGTCAGCGAAGTAGTTCAGCAGTCTCTGAGCTTCAGACCGGTACGGATCTAGAGTCATCTCTTTTAGTGCGTACACCCCATTCATCTGATTAACCAATAATTTGGAATCGCCTCTTATTTCCAAACATGTGGATCCCGCCTGCTTGGCTAACAACAACCCTATAAAGAAGGCTTCATACTCCGCTGAATTGTTAGTGCACTTAAAATCTAACTTGAAGGAGTGTGAAAAGACTTCGCCAGTTGGAGATACTAGAACTATGCCTGCTCCTCCAGTGTTGTTACTGGGAGTAGCGGATCCATCAAAATATAATAGCCAAGCTTCCTCTTCGATAACAGAGATGTCTGGAAACTCTCCAGGCAGGTCTTCATGCAATGTTGTGGTACCTTCTCCAGGGAAAGCTGCTAGTAAATCCGCGACAGCCTGACCCTTAACAGCTCTGGGCGGAGTACACGTTATGTCTAGCTCTGACATTTGAAGTAGCCACTTGGCAACCCTTCCCATTAGAACTGGTTTTGACAGTAAGAACTTCGCAGGGTCTGATTTAGATATGAGCGTTACCTTGTTGGATAGTAGGTAATGCCTGAACTTCTGGATGTAATGTATCAATGCTAGGCATGCTTTCTCTGCTCTCGGGTATCTGAGTTCAGCATCCCTCAATATTCGACTGAAGTAGTATATAGGACGTTCGACTCCCTCATTATCCTATTGAGTCATCAAGGCTCCAACAGCAGTGTCACTGAAGGCGGTGTAAAGATATAATGGTCTCCCTTGAACATGAGACTTCATGATGGATGGAGACGACAGTATGTATTGAATTTTCCGAAACGCTTCATGTTGGACGTTGGTCCAATTAAAATCCGCTCCTTTCTTCAGCAGGGGGGTGAAGGCATAACTGTATAGTAAAAATTTCCGAGAGGAGTTCGAAAAGTAGTCTTACTTGCATCATGCTCGTACATCCTTATCTGGTTGTAGCCGCTCTATCCATCCATGAAGGATAACATGCCATTCCCGCTCGTGGTGTCTACCAACATGTCGATGTTAGGTAGAAGAAAGTCGTCCTTGGGGAAGCACTTGTTTAAATCTATGAAATCTACACATCATCGGATCTGCCCATTCTTTTTCTTTACTGGAACCACGTTAGCCATCCAGGTTGGATGGTGGATGGGCTTGATGAAGCCGGCAGCTAGCAATTTATGGATTTCATATTTAATCTGATCTTCCACCTCATGTCTTAATTGTCTTGGAGACTGTTTGATAGGCTTGGATCCAGGCTTTATGTGCAGGTGATGAGTAACCAACTTTTCATCCAGACCAGGCATTTCATCGTACGTCCAGGCGAATATATCTTGGTATTCTTTGAGGAGTTGCACAAGATTCGTCCGCTCCTCCGTGGACAGAGTGGAACTTATGGAAATGGGTCTGGGAGACTCTTCACTTCCGATGTTAATAGTTTCGAGTTCGTCAGTTGTAGAGGTGGTACCATCTTGCAGCTGTTTGGGGGCGTCCAACACCTCTTCCTGTGGGTCTCCGTTTTGACAACATTCTATTAGGCGGAGAGACCGAGCATCAGTCTCTCTAATTTCTAATAGCGGCGGCAGTAGACAGTCTTTCCTTTCTGATATTGAGTTGCCACAAAGGTTCGTCCTCTCTTGGTAACGTGGTTTCCCGCTCCGCTGGGTGAAAGGTAGTTCCTCGTCAGATGGGATGCATCATGTCTGAGTTTTAATGACGCAAGCCGATCCTCCTCCTGGATTGACGCCCACGTGGGAAGTGGGGTACAATGTACTTCGCCTGGATATTCCTGCAGAGCTTCCTTTGGTTTGAACAATTCTACTCCACATATGGGTGCGTATGGAGACAACGATGCACGTTCAGCATAGTTTTCAGGCACTGGTGATAGGTTGAAGGAACAATCCTATTCTCGTGGAGCCATGGCATACCTAGTATCATGTGGTAGTCTGGTTCCTTCTCCATGACTTCGAATTTCACTTTTAATTGAATAGGACCTACGGATAAGTTCAGATTGACATACCCATATGTGTTGGTTTGGTTCCCTTCAAAGTCCGTCATTGTGGTAGACCGCCACACAATCTTGTTTGGGCGAACCTTAGCCTCCTTGAGTGTCCTGAGGGTAATCACATTTGAGGATGCTCTTGTGTCGATGAGGGCCCGCCTGAATTCTGAATCTTTGATGCGTGCGGTTACATGCAGGTCCCGATTGTGGCCCTCTTCTGCCATCATGTCTTCCTCTGTAAAAGTAATATTATTTACAGATGCCTCCATCGCGCTTGAAACTTCTGAGCACAAGGGTGTTAACTGTACATCCAAGGATATCCAGTTGACGGTTGCAAACGTCTCTGTTCGCTGCTCTTTTGAGAGGTGTAAGAGTTCACATAAACTTCCCACTAAAGAAGCGGCTTGCTGATCCACATGTATTTGGCCTGTAGTGAAACTGTTGATTTGGGGGCGTTCAGTCCCCAGTGTCGGGACCTCCATGACAGTGCCGCCCATCTCTGACGTCATCTTGATGAGGAGGTCGAGTATGTTATTGATCGCTTCTTTGATCAGGTCCATGTTTCTCGTGTGAACCTCCTGTACTCGTGCTAACTCGATAAACGTCGGGATTCTTCCAGCCAGAAAATTAGGTGTGTCGTCGGAGGGAACTTGATCATGACTTGAGGCTGTCGAGGTATTCCTAAGACCTAACATCTTGAAATCAAATAAATAGGATTAGGTATCGAAGAAATCGACTTCACAACCGAGAGATTAACCTCCCACTGTGGTCGCCAATTGTTTGTGTGAGAAAACTACTTCTGCCGGTTTAGGTAATTTTGGGTGTGTGTGGATGAGAAGTGAATTTAAACCTTCAACAAATGTGCTGCACGATGAGCACTTTTGATTCGAGAGATAATCTCAGAATTAAGCCTAAACCGAAGACACGGACGTTCCAGATTTGTTTGATTCTGAGTGAAGGATGTGAGGTTGATCTTAGGGAGGGAAGCGAAGAAGGTGTTGAGAGTATGAAGATGAAGGCTATTTGATAACTTGTTAATAGAAGGTTGAGCAGGCTATCAAATGTTGCAGGCAGGCTCTGGGTGTTGAATATGATGGTATTAACACTTGGTTTTCTGTGTTTTGTTGGAAATAGGGAAGAGAACCTATTTATACAAGTCGATAAGCCTTCATCACGTCTCTCATGGGAAAGTGGAGGAAGTGGAGTTATGTGTTAGTGTCACACGGTTGCTTGCCCACTTCTCCTATCATCGCTAACTGCCCATGTTTCCCTGACACGATCTTGTGATGGCGTTTTGCACGCTGTACGCTGTAAACCGCCAGACCAATACCCCAGTTTTTATCCCCCAGTTGTGACGTGATTAATGTCTCGAGTGTGTGGATCATGGGACCCACATAAAATAGTGCAGGGTGAATCGTGAACTTGGTATGACATCGCATGCAGCCATCTTCAGCTGACCGTTTGGAGGATGTATGGGCAGGCCACTCCTTGGTCGGTCCCCCTGTGAAGAAGAGTGATGGATGGTGATCATGGTGATACCTTGTTTGCTGGTTGATTCACACCCTAAGTCATTCGTCCAAGCTTGCAAAGTTGGACGGACGAAATGGCTTGCAACCCTATTTGCGATCGTTGGATGGGAGGTGCGCATGCTGCCTCTTTCAACCCAAACGTTTGCATGCTAAGGGAGTTTCTATGGAGGAACCAATTGGCCCTACATGGAGGTGGTACAATGGTGTTCACGCCCATGCCTGCTTGACTTGCAAAGATTTAATCTAAGTCACTCACTTTAGGTGGCAAAGACGAGTGGTCGAGATTAGAACTTATGGAGGGGCCGTGACATTCCACCTTTGGGCATGCGTACCAAGGAACTTGACCACTGCCGGTCTTGGACGATCATCTAGGCGTGAAGTCGGGCCCACGGTGGTCATGCTAGCATGCTCGGTTCCCTCTAAATCTTCATCTTTTCCTTCCATCCAAGCCTGCGAAGATGGACGCTCGAGATGTTTCTGCGACATATGCGCCGCAAACCCTAATTAGGGTTTCGAACCGGCCACTTTGGGTGATCGGTCTTGGGTTGCGTGCACCTCTTTTGGTAAGAACGACCATGTATGCAACATCTTGGGCCGACAGTGAGCATGTATATGCTTGCTCTATGACCCTGGGTGCAATCTATGCCATCCAACTATGCCTGCGAAGTTGGATGGTCGTGATCGTTTTGGATCTTCTCAACCTGCATAAGGCGTCAACCTAGCATTGTTTGGGAAATAGTTTCTTGTACCACGGCTTGCCTATGAGGGATTCGGTCATGTAGGTAGAAAGTGGGTCCGCCAATGGTGTATCATCACTTCACTACTTGTTTTAGGGTATAATCTAAGCCGTCCAACTATGCCTGCGAAGTTGGACGTTCACGATTAAAAGGAACCCTAGCCGTGTGTCATGCTCACTTTGAGTGCACGTTTTGGAAGGACCAACTATAGTTGGTCTTGACCGTTCGGTCATGCATGAAGGTGGGTCCGAGGTGATCATGGTAGCATGCTCAGGACCCCCTGAATCTATATCTACACCCTCCATCTATGCCTGCGAAGTTGGACGGATGAGATCTATTTTTTGGTTTGTTTTCAGCAGGTGAGACTAACATGGGTAGTCTTGCATGAGTTCAACGAGGCTAATATAACCCGCCGTCAGGTAGCCTACGGGTGTTTGCATGTCAAAAACAAGGATTTAATTAAAGAATTAATAGTAATGCTGCAAACCTACATAAAATCGGGATGGTTGCTACATGCTCCGCTCTGGGTAGGTTTTAATTCTCAGGGATGGTTGCACATGCTCCAACGAATTATCATGGCGAGAAATATTCATCACCTGAAGGCTTTATCCTTTGCAGGATGACATCTTACAAAATTTGGCTTTTTACAATTTTAGCCTTTAAATAGAAATCCACCATCAACACCTGGTTTTAGAAGAAGAAAACCAAAGGTTAAAGGAGAATCGACTCTAGCTTAGCAAACTAGTATCACACAGAATGTGTGGGGATTAGGTTTCCCAGTTGCTAGAGTTCTCCCTTATATAGTCTTTCAAATTAAGGTTTGCAATAAATGTTAGCTTAGTAACAAAGCATTCAATATTCTCCGTTAGATGAAAACCTGATTAAATTTAAGCTAATATTTATCAACCGTTAGATCGAAAACAAAGCTTGTTAATGCACGTTTCTAGGCTTGTGTAACCGTACCCAAACTTGTACATTAGTTGGTTCAACACTAGTTAACCAAATGGTTAGCCGTATGATAACTTTCATATCAACCATATTCTTCTTCACCATAACTAGTCCAAATGACTCAAATGAACTAGTTAGAGAGTTGTTCAATTGCTTAGATATGTATGTACTACACAAGACACAATTGAAGCAAAAATGATGTGATTTACTCGAATCGATTCATGAACTATACATCCACGTTTTGCAATATCATTCCTTAGTTTATTAAGATAAGTTCACAAATATCTTTTTTAGACATAACCTAATCAAGTTTGTGGGCTTAAGTTCCCGGATGGAGTTCACAAACTCCAGCAGAAATTCTCGGTCGAGAACTTCCGCCAGTTTGCGGACTGAAGCTCACGCACTACACCGGTTTCTCTTGATCAACAAAATTCATAAACTTCGGCTTAAGCACTAAGGACTTATACATATATGTGTTGCCAGAATAATTATTATATCCTCCAATGGTTATATTGTCTAAACTGTCATTTCAATCATTGAAACATTCTCAGAGGACGTTATATAGTTGTTATTCACAAACTATTTTTCGTCAAAGCAATTTCCAAAATGATTGAAGCATAACATGACTTTCGTCACTAGGTAAAGATGAACTTGGCTAAAGCGAAAGCTTTACCGACACATATTTCGAGAAATAGATAAGCGAGATATAATCAGCTCAAAATATCATATGTGTATAATCTTAGTCTATATAGTAATACTACTTTTGTCTCCGGATAGGAGATAAAGTAGATAAACTTTGGAGTGATAGATAAGTTCAAATCCCCACATACCTTTTAGTGTATGAAGATCCACTGGTTCCTTGAGTAATCCTTCGTCTTGTATGATGATCTCCATGGAGTTCTTGAGCTCAACTAAACTTTTTATCTTAGTCCGAGACCTTATCTATAGTAGACTAAAAATCAAAGACTTTATAGTTTTGATCACTAATATTGACAAACATGCTTGAGATAGTAACGCATGCGAGTTCGACCGATCAATGCTCTAACAGTGTTTGAACTTATAACACTTTGAAAGTTCATGACCCTTTAATGAACAATATGAACACGTCACCCATGGATAAAAATCAGGCTTCTGAGATATGCAAGTAACTAGGCATATAGTGGAACCTGAAACATTATAAATCGAGTTTCCAAAGAATGGGTCAACTTTGTCTTCCTGAATAGTTGGATTATCTTCTGAAAGAATATCAAGATTGATATGTGTATTGCTACAATTATCAAAATCAATATTTTTACCAAGAAGTGCAACACTTGATTTCTCGTCTTCATTAGTGTCATAATTATCAGACATTTCATCAAGAGTTATAGCAAGACCTTTGTTCCTAGTGTATTTTCTCCGATTTGGACACTTGTTTGCAAAATAACCAAATCCCTTACACTTAAAGCATTGAGGCATATCCTCATCATTAGTTTCATCAATATCCCTGTTTTTAGGAGGAACACGATTATGAGGTTTGACTGATGCCTTAGGCTTATCTCTGGAGAATCATTTACTTCTCTTCAACAGAAGATCCCTAAACTGTCTTGTGATCATCGAGACTGATTTGTCAAGATATTCATCTGATAAATCTGTCTCAGAGTGATCATCTTCAGAGATATACATTTTTTTTACTTTTATCAAATAATTTAGTGTCCTTTAGTGCTTTTAACGCAGCATCCTTAGATTTGGACGAATGTTCATGATCAAAGATCTTAAGATTTCCAACCAACGCATTTCTGGAGAGAGTATCAAGGTTATTTCCCTCAACGATGGCATGCTTCTTAGAATCGTATCTAGATGGCAGTGATCTGAGAATTTTCATCACAATGTCCTTTTCAGGAATAGTCTTACCTAATGCAAAAGATGTATTAACAATTTTAGACACTTTGTGATTAAATTCATCAAATGTTTCTTCATCTTCCATACGAAAGTTTTCCCAATCGGAATTAAGATTTTGAAGCCTAGCTTCCTTTTCACTGGAATTACCTTCGAATACGGTTGCTAAGATATCCCAAGCTTCTTGCAACTTAGTGCAATTAGACACATGATGTTGGATATTTGGGGTAATGGCATGTATGATCGCATTCAAACCGTCGGAATTTTGCTTTGCAGCAAGTATCTTAGCAGGGGTGTATTCACCAATATCTTTGGGAATATTTACATTTCCGACTGCCACAACGGGAGGATCATAGCCATAAACAACAAATACCCATGATTGAAAATCACGTTCTTGAAGAAAACCTCGCATAACAATTTTCCACCAGAAGTAATTAGAGCCATCGAAGACTGGTGGTACGTTAATTGAGATAACACCTCTGTCCATAGAGTCAGATCGCTACAAACACAGACTTGTAAGGTCTTAAACGTGTTTGCCTTCTCTGATACCAATTGAAAAAGCGGGGGTCAAACAACCACACCCAATATTTTGATTATCAATATGTATGGACAAACTCCGAGTTACTTTCTAGAGAATCAACTAGACAGTCAGACTCAATTAATAGAAAGTATCTCAAGGAATGATTATCTCAATATCTCAATTTGATCTTTACTCAAGCAAATAGAATCTGCGAGTCTTTATCAAAGAGAGATAACTTGGATGGCACCAAAGACCAATATCCAAGTCTCAATCAATTAAAATCAACAACCAAAAGGTCGGATATTCTAATTCATTGAACAATGCACAACCTGTATTATTTCAATTATATAACAAAATATAATGCGGAAAAGAAATAACACAGACACCAGAATTTTGTTAACGAGGAAACCGCAAATGCATAAAAACCCCGGGACCTAGTCCAAATTAAACATACAATGTATTAAGCCGCTACAGACACTAGCCTACTCCAAGCTAACTTCGGTCTGGACTGTAGTTGAACCCAATCAATCTCACACTGATCCAAGGTACAGTTATGCTCCTACGCCTCTGATCCTAGAAGGATACTGCGCACTTGATTCCCTTAGCTAATCTCACCCACAACCAAGAGTTGCTACGACCCAAAGTCGAAGACTTTCATAAACAAATCTGTATCACACAGAAAAGTATACATTAATAGATAAATCCGTCTCCCACGAATAAACCAACAAGTTTTTGTTCCTTTTTTTGATAAATCAAGGTAAACAGGAACCAATTGATAAAACCAGACTTATATTCCCAAAGAACAGCTCAGCTTTATCAATTATCTCATAATAAACTTAATCGACGCAGCGAAGAAGATTATTGAGGAATCACAAATGATGAGACGAAGTGTTTGTGACTACTTTTAGATCTTGCCAATTGGAGATAGAAATCTCAAGACAATTATTACAATTATACTCGTACGATAAAAACAACAAGATTGGATCACACAACTACAAGAAAAGTAGTATCGGTTTGGCTTCACAATCCCAATAAAGTCTTTAGTTCGTTAACCTGGTTTAGAAGAAGAAAACCAAAGGTTAAAGGAGAATCGACTCTAGCTTAGCAAACTAGTATCACACATAATGTGTGGGGATTAGGTTTCCTAGTTGCTAGAGTTCTCCCTTATATAGTCTTCAAATTAGGGTTTGCAATCAATGTTAGCTTAGTAACAAAGCATTCAATATTCAACGTTAGATGAAAACCTGATTTGATCAAGTTAATATTTATCAACCGTTAGATCGAAAACATAGCTTATTACACACACATGAAATGCACGTTTGTAAGCTTGTGAAAACCATACCCAAACTTGTACATTAGTTGGTTCAACAATAGTTAACCAAATGGTTAACCATATGATAAATTTCATATCAACCATATTCTCCTTCACCATAACTAGTCCAAATGACTCAAATGAACTATTTAGAGATTTGTTCAATTGCAAGGAAATCTCATGTACTACATAAGACACAATCGAAGCAAAAACGATGTGATTCACTCGAATCGATTCATGAACTATAAAGACACGGTTTGCAATAGCATTCCTTAGTTTATTAATATAAGTTCATAAACATTGTTTTTAGACATGACCTACTCAAGGTCCGCGAACTTAAGTTCCCGGACGGAGTCCACAAACTCTAGCATAAATTTTTGGGTTCGAGAACTACGCCAGTTCGCGGACTGAAGTTCACGTGCTACTCCGGTCTCACTTGATCAACAAAGTTCGCAAACTTTGGTTCAAGCAATAAGGACTTATACATATATTTGTTTCCACAACAAAGCTTATATCCTCCAATGGTTATAATGTCTAAACTCTCATTTTAATCATTGAAACATTCTCAGAGGGCGTTATATAGTTGTTATTTACAAACTATTTTTCTTCAGAGCGATTTCCAAAATGATTGAAACATAACATGACTTTCGTTACTAGGTAAAGATGAACTTGGATAAAGCAAAAGCTTTACCAACACATATTTCGAGAAATAGATAAGCGAGATATACTCAGCTCGAAATACCTCATGTGGTATAATCTTAGTCTATATAGTAATACGACTTTTGTCTCAAGATAAGAGATAAAGTAGATAGATTTTTGAGTGATAGATAAGTTCAAGTCTCCACATACCTTTTAGTCGATGAAGTTCCACTAGTTCCTTGAGTATTCCTTCGTCTTGTATGATGATGGCTATGGAGTTCTTGAGCTCAACTACACTTTTTATCCTAGTCCGAGACCATAGCTATAGTAGACTAGAAATCAAGACTTTATAGTTTTGATCACTAACATTGACAAACATGCTTGGGATAGCAACGCATGCGAGTTCGACCGAGCAGTGCACTAACACATTTAAATCAAGCGACTCTTAAATTATTTTTGGTTCACTAAAATATGACAACCAAACTTGACATACCAATGCTTGGTGGGTTCAACCGAGATATGCTCTAACAATCTCCCCTTTGTCAATTTTAGTGACAAAACTCTTAAAATCATATGGATAAACAAATTACAATAATTCATTACACAAATGCTTGATTTTCGAATTAAACATCACATAATCTGCTATCGATGGTGGATTTTTGATAAGGGGTAAAGTCGTAAAACCCCATGACCTAGTGTTACCAGAAACACATTAACTAAGAGCATTTAATTCAGGTGTCAATAATTAACCTGGCGAGATTGGGGTATACCCAGATTAATTTGGGTATACCAAATGAGACAAAATAGGGTCATTTTGAAGTAAAAGTGGTCACCCCTTAACCAAATATTTTCAAAATGGCAAAAATGCCCTTGTTTAATTAACAACAAAAAAAAACTGATTAGGCTAATTAATTGAGTTTAGATTAAAATTTTGAAAATGAAAATTCAGTAGGTTAAACCTTTAATCCGTCTTATGAGTTCGATTAAGATCAAAAAAATTGGTTTTCAAAAATGTGATAGGTCGGCAAGGTCGACGTTTGAATAAGGTGTCGGCTATAATTCGCCGGCATGGTATAAGTTTGAATAAGATTCCGACCGGGTTTATTCGACATGGTCCTTGGATGAACAAAACGCCGACCATTTTTTTGGCCGGCAAGGTATTTAAATGAAGAACATGCCGACTTTATTTTTTTGACACACAGGAGATGGCTATTGAAAAATATTAGGCGGCAAGGTCAACAAAAAAAACCCCGCCGGCTGCTGAAAAAAATATTGGCCGGCAAGGTATTTAGAAAATACCCTTCCTATTTGTTTTTGGCGGCAAGGTATTTAAAAAGTACCCTTCCTAATTGTTTTTTGGCAAAGGTATTCAAAAATACCCACGGCTGTTGAAAAAAATTTATCAGCACGCCATGGATGTTATTATGAAAAGTCGGCAAGATATGCATGTTACGACCTTGCCGCTAAAAAAACACAAATCACAATTTTCGATTTCTAACCTAATATAACAGTCAAATCACACAACACAATGATGGGTTTGAGTTTAAACATCATTTATAGTCTTCTTTTCCCCCGTAAAATCGATAATTTTTTTGGAAAATCAATGTTGAAAATTTTTATATGGTTTTGGTTAATGAAAGAAGAAGAAGAAGAAGAAGAGAAGATTAAGAGTTGGTTAGTTTTTTAATTTTAAGGTTAATGAAATTAAGAAATGTGTTTATTTTTAAGATTTAATTAGTTCAATGGTATTAAAGTAAAATCACCCTTTTTAATAATGACACACCATGTCCCCTTGAAATTGGGTATACCCCAATTAATCTAGGTATACCCCAATCAAGCCAGGATAATTAATGGGGGTATTTTTTTTCTTCAAAATACGAGATTAGGGTTTTCGACACAGAACCCTAATTCCAAAACCAAGCCGCATACTGCGCACCATGGAAACCATGCCAAACTAAGCCGATATACCATTTGGCACATGCCAAAAATAGCGCCCTAGGCTTGCAAACCGTGCAACTAGGTCAACTTGTCCGTGCGTGCCATTGGCACATGCCAACACGCACCACTAGCCAAATTCTAAGCCGCTATACCATTTGGCACATGCCAAAAATAGTGCCCTAGGCTTGCAAACCGTGCAATTAGGTCAACTTGGCTGTGCGTGCCATTGGCACATGCCAACACGCACCACTAGACAAATTCTAAGCTGCTATACCGTTTGGCACATGCCAAAAATAGCGCCCTAGGCTTGCAAACCGTGCAACTATGTCAACTTGGTTGTTCGTGCCATTGGCACATGCCAACACGCACTACTAGCCAAATTCTAAGACGATATACCATTTGGCCCATGCCAAAAATAGCGCCCTAGGCTTGCAAACCGTGCAACTAGGTCAATTTGGTCGTGCGTGCCATTGGCACATGCCAACACGCACCACTAGCCAAATTCTAAGCCGTTATACCATTTGGCCCATGCCAAAAATAGCGCCCTAGGCTTGCAAACCGTGCAACTAGGTCAACTTGACCGTGCGTGCCATTGGCACATGCCAACACGCACCACTAGCCAAATACTAAGCCGCTATATCGTTTGACACATGCCAAAATTAGCGCCCTAGGCTTGCAAACCGTGCAACTAGGTCAACTTGGTCGTGCGTGCTATTGGCACATGCCAACACGCACCACTAGCCAAATTCTAAGCCGTTATACCATTTGGCCCATGCCAAAAATAGCGCCCTAGGCTTGCAAACCGTGCAACTAGGTCAACTTGGTCGTGCATGCCATTGGCACATGCCAACACACACCACTAGCCAATTTCTAAGCCGCTATACAATTTGGCACATGCCAAAAATAGCGCCTTAGGCTTGCAAACCGTGCAACTAGGTCAACTTGGCCGTGCGTGCCATTGGCACATGCGAACACGCATCACTAGATAATTTCTATTTTCAAGCCGCTATGCCCAGCTAGCGCCCACGACTTGGTCCAATAGCCGTGCGTGACATTGGCACATGCCAACACGCATCACTAGCCAATTTCTATTTTCAATCCGCTATACCATTGTAGCTCCCGTGACTTGGCCAAAGTGTCCGTGCGTGTCATTGGAACATGCCAACACGCAACCACTAGCCAATTCCCATTCCAAAGCCGATATACCATTATAGCGCCCGCGACTTGTCCAAAGTGGCCGTGCGTGCCATTGGCATATGCCAAAACGCAACCATTAGCCACTTTTATCCCCAACCAGCTAGCCAATTTCCAAGGCATTATGCACATGCCATTGGCACATGCCACACATGCTCCACTAGCGACTTTGGCATTTCCATTCGCACTCAAAGTATAACTCGCGGCCAAGGAATTCCGCACATGCCAAATGCTATACCAAGCGACTTTGGCAATGCCATCAGCACTCAAAGTAAAACTTGTGGTCAAGACATCCCGCACATGCCATTGGCACATGCCGCAACGCTTCACTAGCAACTTTGGCATTTCTACTTGCGCCCAACTCTCGAGACATCAACACAAACTGGGGGATGCTTTCTTGGGGTTTTGATTTGGTGGTCCAGCGTGCAGCGTACACTACGCTCGCAATAAAGAAAGGCGTGCAAGGAATGAATACGGTCAATTAAATAAGGAAATTTATGGTGAAAACATTTTTCACCATAAAGCCAACGGTTTCCACCTCCTCTGTTTTAATTGACACATTTACTCAATTCCTTAATGAGGCCAGGGTACATTCAATCTCACTTGTATAAATAGGTTTCACCTATTCTGCCAAAACACACAATTTTTGGTCAGGAAAAATACAACACTATCAGATAACAACTTTGCAAGTTCTCTCAAAATCTTCCATCACTTGCAAGATTCTGCAAGCTTCTACACTTCTGATACAAGTCGGGATACTACCTAGCCAGAACTCTCTGGTTTCATCACCCTTATTCTCTATCCTCCCCAAATCAACCCTTCTCCTCCACTTTGTGACCGAAGAAAATCTGGAACGACCATCTTCTTGGTTTAGGCCAGAGTTTTACAGATTGATATCTCGAATCAAAAGTGCTCACGTGCAGCACATTTCTTTAAGGGTTTAAACCAGTCTCTCCACTATCGAATTTACCAAATTCTGCAGAGACGATTTTCTCCCATAAATAATTGGCGACCACATCGGGAGTTTCAATCTCTCGGTTACAATATCTGCTTTCAAAAATCGATCGCATGCATACAAGCATCAGGATGGCAGAAGCAGGCACATGGTTTAGGGGATACACAACTCAACCCAGTTACCAGTCGTAAAAACTATACGGGAAAACTGGGGACTCGCTAAAGATGCTACCAGAAATTTGGGGACTTGCTAGCAGTCCTACCTGCAAAGCCGCTGCTACCAGCGATTGAAAACTTTCTATCAATCCTACCGGCAAAGCCGCTGAAGATTCTATCAGCGATTCAAGACTTGCTAGCAATCCTACCAGCAAAACTGCCTTTTACATGGAAAATGGGATTGCTCACGGAAAAACCTATAAACGTACTCGAAGGTATAATCAAAGTTATATATTAAAACCATTCATCCCAGAAAATAATCCAACATCTCAAAAAACATCAACCAACTACCAAAATCAGTCAGACTCCAAAATCAAGCACCCAAAGTGTTTCTTGAAATAAACAAAAAGGAATCTAAAGGAGAAACATTCAAGGGAATTTGTCCAGCAGCGGTTTACTCTTCTTAGAAATACGATCCTTCGCATCTTCAATAGCTGCTCTCTTCATAGCTAACAACTTGGACAACTCCTCAGCTTCCGCTTCTTGCCGTGTGATCTCCTCTGCATAAGGGATTTCGACTACTGTATCCTTCATTTTCCGAATCTCAGCAAGATTTTCGACGAACCATGAAGCATTTAATTCCTTCTACACACACACATCGCGGTGGTGTTCCCAGTTATCAATGACGTCTTTAGAAATGGTGTGGCCAGTCACCCCGCACATGTCCTCAATAGAAGATAAAGCTTCTTCCACACTTTTAACCAACGTAATACAACTAGTGACCTTCCTGGTCATAGCCATGTGTCCATACTTCTTCCATATTTTGGTATACAATGCCTCATATTTAGCCAGCACGCTGAAACCGCCGACCAACACGTGACCTGGGTAAGGAACCAAGTACGGAGGATCAAAAATGGCGCCTGCAAGAAAATCCGCAATATGTGAAGGGTTCCCTTCCGCATCTTCACCGGCAACCAGAGAATCATTTCTCTGTCTAGGTGCATTCATACTTTGCGATTGATCAACTTTCATCTCCAAGCCATCATCAGCGGTTACAGTCGCTATAGGCGAATTTTCAACTTTCATCTCCAGGTCATCACTGATGGTTGTTGTCACCAAGGGCAAGTCTTCATGTGCCTCCACCTCAGATCCATCTCCTGAGTTAGATTCCTCCTGCAAGATTTGAGTTAGACGTTTTCAAAGGGAGGAGGAAGAAAAGAGGCGCGAAACCTACCGAGCCACTTTCCGAAAGGGGTCCAGCGCTGTTATCGGAAGAATCACCTTCACCTTCCGAACTTTCTTATTTCTCTGGCGCATCACCATTGTGAGAAGGCTCGATACCGCCAGAATTACTCAAAAAAGTTGCCGTCACCTGACTGCGAGCAAGAGCAGCAAAAGCATTAACATTATCAAAGCCATGGAAGAAACGAGACACATACCTTTAGCAGAGATTCACACATTTGGAAACAGACCGGAAAAGAGGCGACACATACCTGGTTATTGGAAGAACTAAATGACACAAAGGCTGCAGGAGGATCCTTTGAAGCCGTCCGAAACCCACCAGCACGGTTTTCGTCCTCTTCTCTTTCACTTGGGGACTTTCAGAATTTCCAGACGACTTTCGTTTGAAATCTCTCAACATAGGATACTTCTTCAAGACTTTCGGTGGAGGCTTACCATGAATATTCTCCACCGCGTCATCCACAGACTTGCGAATTATAAGATGCTCACGGCACCAGAACTCGTTGTAACTAAAGGTCATCAAGGGTGCTCTCTCCGGTTGAAAGAAGGGAAGACGGATACCTGGCCCAAGGGAACTGGCATCGGGCAGCGCGCAATGAATCCTCAGGAAGCTCCAGCTGGCAAGAAAGGGGCACCCCATGATCGAAACCCATGTGATGAGCCGCGCGATCAATGTTGTACTCAGCAATCTGGAAAGCCCCTCTAAAGAAAGATGGCATGTGACCGGGGATGCAACTTTGAATAAACAAGTTTTCACCAACGCTCAAGTCGTCATCTGAAGACAAAATCACATCCGGAGCAGAAGCAAAAGTATCAATTTGATTCACGGGCCTATGAACTGGCTCCCACGGGCGAAAATTGATCTCGTGTGATTTATCAAGAAGGCTAACCAAGCTCACACCAACTCTTGGACGCTTATTCGCCCATCGAAGAATTCGAGAGCCACCCCAACTCTCAGGAATCATAGGCAACGTCTTTGGATCATACTTTTCAAAATGCTCCCATAGCCACGCTTGCAGAAAAACGATGTGCACATACGAATCCACTTTCATGAAACCATTCGAAACTCGCATATTCGTGACTAAGGGATCCAGATGCGCATATAAGGAGCCAAGGAATAGCTTGCCAATGGGGAGAACTTCACCTTTCGCCAATTTCATAGCAATTGGTAGCATCTCTGACCTTATCTCCTTCTTGCTGGAACCGTCGTCAAGGATGTCTCTAGACAACCAGAGGGCCAAAAATAATGTAACGTGGAGATCACTGCTTTTCTGTCTAGCCTCCAACTCTTCCGGAAACCACTGAGATATCCACCAGCTGTAAATGCACCTTTCATCCTTTTTTCGGACAGAATCCTTCGACTTCGCTGTAGAGTCTATTCGGACAAAATCTCCCAACTTAGCAGCAAGGTCATTTCGCATCTTATTCTCATCTCTTGATAATTGGATATTAAGATCCCCGGTTACCGGAAGATTCAACAGAGAGACACGCTCTCCAAGGTGAAAGCTATTTTGCCCCATCTACAGATAATTGTGTGAGTGTCCGAGTACCACCTAGAGAGGAAGGCAACCAAGCCCATGACATCTTTCCTAATCTGGAGACTTACTGAAGCTCTGACGGCATTAATAATCCTTGCTCGAGTCAAGTTGAAATTTATATGATCCCTACTCACCATAAATTTGACCCACACATCAAAAGAACGCAATGGGCTTTGACACATCCTGAAATCAATACTGGAAAAAGCATACACTCCTTTATGAAGACAAAACCGTATGGTATGCTCCGGCCGAACTGTGCAGGTCTTCTTTTCATTTTCACCATCAGTCAATAAAGTTGGATCGAAGTCTGGAAGATTCTTTCGAGCATGAGCAAATGGTTTGGTAAAGAACTCATCATCTATGTTTGGTTTCGAACTATCAACATCTTTCGACGAAATGGAGCCTTGTTCAGGTAACATCTTATCGGTTTTCCACGCTTAGTAAAAATATATATGCACAAAACAAAACAGGAAAATTATGAAATTATCTCCCAAACACATAACCGCGCTCGACAAGAGGAAAATCCCTGACACATGGGAGAATAATATTTTCTATGGTTTCGAAATACATATGCAGTATCCTACTTTGGGTTCAAAATTATATGCGCAGTATATTTTCTGGGTTCAAGAGCATATACAGTATTCTTATTCGGGATTCATATACAATAATTCTTTCGGGTTCATATGGAGCACATATACGGTATTCTTCTTCGGGATTCATATACAATAATTCTTTCGGGTTCATATGAAGCACATATACATTATTCTTCTTCGGGATTCATATACAGTAATTCTTTCGGGTTCATATGAAGCACATACACAGTATTCTTCTTCGTAATTCACGCGCAGTACATTTCTCGGGTTCAAGTGCATATACATAATCTTTCTTTGGGTTTAAAATTATGCGCGCAGTATTCTCTACGGGTTCGAAATCATATATGCAGTATTTTCTACGGAATCAAATCATATATATATAATATTCTCTACAAGAAGCACGCCAACCAATCGTGCGCGCGATATCAATGCAAGACTTATAAAATAAAAAGAACCTACTGCTAGGGTTTACACCTACAAAGGGAAACAAGAGAAGTATTAGAAGACACACCTGGATAACCGGTTTCTCCTTTATCGCTTTACTGCTGGCAAGGAAGAAGGAAGGAACAAAGCGCAAGATAAAAGAAAAGACTTCGTGTATATATATGCGGGCGGTTTCCACAATAGGTAAGGATTCCTTTTCTCCCAAAGCCGCGCGTGTAAAGGAAGTTTAGGCCTACAAGGGCGCCCAACTTCCCAACGTCCGCTCAAGCCCCATCAACGGCACCAATCCCTCCCAGGCGCGCTCCCTTTGCTACGGTCTCACTACACCAACCTCTCAACCTTGCGTCAGTACCTCCCAAGCTAGCATGCTCCTTTTGTGTCGGTCCCACTGATGCGTGTCGTATGCATCAAAAATAATTTCACTTCCTCACTCAACTAGATATAAATATAGTATTCGATAAGAAATAGTTCGTATCCACAGAGAGGCGATTGTTGTTATACAATTTTCAGATTCTTAAATAACCAAAATACCCAAGAGTGTGTTTTGTTTTTATCAAAGTAATAGAATAAAATAAAGCAAAGCAAATAGTTGGAATAATCAATAAAGAGAAGATATTGGTCACGGGATAGTATCATTCACAAACATGTATTTATTATCAATGATTAGAATTGGTATTTAATCTCTCAATTATCAAAAGTCCTAGGATACCTTGATCGCAAGAGTATCCCATTTATTTCCAAATTTTATCACAAACAACATTAAAAGATGCTATTGTGAAATCTACTTAAAAAGCAACCTAAAGTGTAAAAGCAAAATTAGATTTAACTTTCTAAGAGCAATGAGTTCTATGAAATAAGACTAATCAATGCAAACAAACGTGTAAAAGCACTAATTCATTTTAACAAAGGTTATGATTCATATGCGATTAAAAAGATGTATCACTACAAGTATTAACCACAAGATGCTACTAGAAATCAGGGATAAACAACTTTTACGTATTGAAAACCCTAATATAGCTATAGAGAGGAAAACAAATCCAATTGATTCCGGACTCAACCAAACTAGCATTCAAATCATATGATAATATAAATAATGAATCACAAACGATAAAATTGAGACAAAACTAATTCATAGAATTAAATAACATGCTTGAAGAAATCAACTTTGTATCCCATAACCAAATATAGTATTTAGCTACACATATTCACGGAGTTCATCATCATAATATTCAAAGAAAATAGAAGAAACATAAAAGAAAGCAAACCCTAGAAGTAGTTTTCTGCAAAAGCTCCAAGAATAGAATAAAAACGTTATCTCCAAAAGTTAGTAGAACTTTTCTTTTTGTAGCTTTTCTTCCTTCCAAAATTAGGTCCAAGTCTTCAAAGTCCATTAGTTGGAAATTCACCCGACCCATGAGTGAGAGAAAACCGTGTAGAAAATATGTCCCAAAAACGCTCGCCGGAAAACTGGGTTTTGGCCGGAAATTGGCCGGAATCCGGCACCGAAAAGTCGCAGCCGGTCACCTGAAAAGTCAAACGGTCAACGGACCAACTCGGGTCAACTGAGTCAACACCGGGTCAAAACTGAGTCGAACCGGTCCAAGCCGTTGCAATCATTGCACATCCATGATGACCCTGCTGCACCATCATTGTGCTTCACAGCCAAGATGGCTGTGAAATAATTCAGCAGCACTGCATAAATTTCCTTGCAATTCCAACACCAGCTCCATGTGCCAACATTAGTTTCATCCATTCCTGGTCATTATACCTCCTTCTTGACCACTTAATCTCGACTACAACATCACCTCAAGGCCACTTCATAAACTGTAATTTGTTTCCACTCCATTGACTGCGAAACCACCATAACTTCATGCCTGTAGCACATCACAGAACCCATTATCTCAAGCCTAATCCATTACAGCTGCACCACCAACAGTTCCACCACTTCACAATATCTCCAGTTCATAAGCTTCCTTAACCTGATCAAAGCACAGCACCAGCATCTGCCACACCTGTAGGATCAGAATATTGTCACAACAATATTCCTGAGATATAAACGACTGTTCTGCGATATATCGATAATAAACGAACTACTCTGCGATACATCAGTAATATTCTGCGACACATCCAAAGATGACTTAAACAATGACGTAATGACTGAAAACGACAGAAACACGAAGAAAGTGTGACATGTCTGCGATATATCAATAAAACTCCAAAAAGTTAAAGGCGGTGCTAACTGCGATTTATCGCAAGAACTCAAATCCGAAATTGAAGGGAATCTTAGCTGTAAATGAGCTGTCATGAGATGTAATCCACTATGTAAATACCTATATAAAGGAGATGAATAGTTCCAGAGAGAGAGGAATTTTTGAGTGTTAGGAAAGTTTTTAGGAGAGAGAAAATCTTTATCAAGTGTTCTGTGTTCTTGATTTCTGTAATTCCTTAAGATCAAATTAATAAAAAGTGTCTTTAATCTTCAAATTATGTCATAGATGTTGGTAAATTCTTGAATAGGGTGTAGTGTGGGAATTCCTGCAACTACATTTTGGCGCCCGTAAACAGGGATTATCAAATTTGAGAAATTTCAAATTACAGTTTGAAGACTTGAAGAAATTATTAGAATTGAAGAGAAATGGCTAGAAGGAGAAGAAATACATCAGAACCACCAACAATGGTGAGAAGAAGTAAAAGAATTGCAGGGGAAGGAACAGGTCAGGAAGAAGTAGAATTAGAAATGGAGCAGAAAATTCAATCCAACCACCAAATCAACAAACACGAGCACAAGATAGAAATATGGATTATGATAGAGTAAGTGTGCATACTTGGAGGACAGATTCGATAGAAGAGGCGGAAAATCAAGGAGAGGAAAGAAATCAAGAAATGGATGGAGGATTAATTCATGAAGAACATGAAATGGAAGATGATTTAAGACAAAGGATACAGGAAGAAAGAAGATTAGAGGCAGAAGAGCGTGCCAATCTTACAAGACAAAATCATGAATTAAGAATGGAAAATTTGAGGTTGCAAAACAGAAGATCGAGAAGCAGCATGAGATCAAATTCAAGATCATATAGAGAAGAAACAAGGCAAAATCTCCCTATAAAAAATATTGGGGAGAATTTGATAAATGATCGTTATATTCCACGCGGGGAAACTTTAGACATTAGACATAATCAGGATGAGGGAGAAAATCAATAAGAGAGAAGGAGAATGTTACGTGATGAAGAGATTCGAAGAAATCGCAGGATTATCGAAGATGATATTGAGAGGCATTATATTGAGCAAGTACGCTTAGCAGGAGAAAGAGAAAGATTGCGAGCAGAAGTAGAAGAGCAAGAAATTCAAGCAGCGTTGCGTCAGAATAATCATGACAATCGAGAAAGACGACGTGCACAAAATCGTAATAATGATAATCTCAATGAGAAATATGAGAGAATTCGCAGAGACATAGAAAGGCAACGAAGAGAAACAGTAAGGGATGAGGAAATTCATGGAGAAGAGAATGAAAGACAAATTAACTTGCAAGAAGAAGAAAGTCGCAGAAGAAGGCAAAACCAAGATGTTAGAGAAGAAGCGAGAAACATCGCAAGACAAGAAAGGCATGAACGCAGACGAAGAGAAGCTGCGTTGAAAAGACCAATAGAGCAAAATTCTGATAGGAATGAACAAATCTTGCGAGAATTTGCAAAAATGAGAGGAATGATAAATAACAGAAGAGAAGGAGGAAGAAGGCAACTTGATGAGGCAATCGAAGAGGCTGCGAAAACTCCATTTACTCAAGAGGTACAATTAGGAGGGATACCTCCAAAATGCAATTTACCGGTGTTGACCAGTATATTTGATGGAACTATGTGTGCTGTCTAACATATCAAAGCTTATATTCGATGTATGCTACAATGGGAGAACCATGATGTCGTTTTGTGCAAATATTTTGCGTCAAGTTTAACTGGCAAAGCATTGAAGTTGTTCGAAAGTCTTCCAAAGAATACAATAACTTCGTTCATGCACTTGCAAACCACTTTCTTAGGAGCCTACATCAGCAATAATTTTGCGCGACCTGGAATTGAAGATGTGTTTGTATTGAAACAGAGGGTTGGTGAGAGTTTGAAGCACTTAACCATAAGATGGAGGACAATGTGTAGTGAAATGGCAGGAAGAGTAGATGAAAGATATCTCATTTTGTCCTTCATAAATGCTATGTTTGCGACAAATCTATTATACATCCAGGTCTTCAGAGTTAAAAACACAATCACTATGACAGAGTTGCGAGAATTGCAAGAGGAATATATCGCTTTGGAGGAAAAACAAAATGAGATGGAGTCTTATCCAATTCTCACAAGCACAGGTTTAGCCGTAGCAAATGGAAGCTTATTACCAAGGATGATTAATACAGTAGCGAGTACTTCCCAAAATCTGCGGGAGAAAATGGAGACTGATAATCAACTTAAGATAGTAGCAATGGGGAGTAAAGATCAAGAGGAATTAGAAAAAGAGAGAAATTTTTATAATCGCAATAACAATAATAAGGTCCCAAGGTTTGATCAACCGCAGGAAACTTATGGTGGACAGAGGCAGAATTATTCAAGAGAACAAAGAGGTCAGAGGAATATGTGGGAAGATATCAAATTGCCGCCTTTAAATACTGGTATAGACAAGATTTGGGAAGCGATTATTTTAATGGAGAATATACCCTCACCCTGGAACATGGGGAAGGAACCACATCCCAACAACCACAATCAAGAATTTTGTCCTTATCATCATTTTCATGGTCATTCTGTGAATAATTGTAGAAATGTGAAAAAAATCATTTTGCGAATGATTGAACAAGGAAAATTAAATCATTTTCTAGCAAGATATTTACAACCGCAACAATTGCCGCAAGCACCAGAAATTCGCAGAGTTAATGTTGCAAAAGAAGCCGAAACATTTGTCATTGAAGTAGGAGCTACAACGAAAAATCTATTTTGCAATTCAATTGTACATTCACAAAAAACGATAGAGGATTTCCATGACAATGTGCTAAGCAGAGTATTTGCAAGAGACATAGAGGGAAGAGAGGTGATTAATATTGCGAAGGTTTCTCCGTTAGAAGAATGGCAGAAACAAGTTATCTCTTTTACTGCAGAAGAGGTACCAGATCCTGGGAAGATGCATGACAACCCATTGGTGGTGAAGTTAGAGATAAATCCAAAATACAGAGAAGAAGAATATAATGATGATGCAGCAAGTGATTCTTGGGCAATAGATAAAGTTTTAATTGACACTGGTAGCTCGGTGGATATTTTGTTTTATCATACTTATCGCACAATGGGTGGAAGAGATGATGAGCTAATCCCTTCAACTTACAAGATCTATGGTTTTAATGGCATCGCAAACAAGCCAAAAGTAGAAATTACTATGGAAATTCCATTGAACAAGATATCTTCAAAAATTAAGTTTTGCGTAGTGGATATAGAATCTCCTTACAATGCTTTAATTGGAAGGCCATGGCTCCATGGGATCTTGGGCATAGCATCAACATATCATCAATGCATAAAGTTTCCACATCCTCATGGTATTGGGATAATTAAAGGTGATTGTTTTGAAGGCAAAAAGTGTTATGAAGTTGACATTAATACTTGCGAAGAAAGAAGCGCCCGAAATCGTAATTGGCAACATAACAGGAGGCAAAATCAGAGAGCTGAGAAATTGATGGTGGACAATATAGAGTTGCGGGGAAAGGGTATACTTCAAGAATAGTTTGTCCCAAAAGATTCAATAACGATTAATCATACGAAGATGGGGAAAAGTTGGAATCTTTATTCTTCGCAGGAGCACAAAAAGTATAAGATGTTGTGATGAACCGTTTCTCGCAAGAAAATAAATAAGTAACAAGAAGTTGCGAATAATCATTCATCATAGAAGAAAAGAAGTGCAACAATATCATATTGCGAACAATCGAAAAACAAGATGATTTCGAATCATATAAGAAAAACTCTGCTCAAAAATGAGAAATTTTTATATTAAAAAGGAAAAGATGGTGATTTCTAATCATATAAGAATTTTTAATGCAAATGCATAATAAGGGTGCAAATCGCCTAAAAATATATAAGAACGGGATGAAATTTTATGGCGTACACCTTAGTTCGCGGATTCTATTCCGTAAGAGGCAATGTCCTTAAAGTGCGTCATAAGGGGGGGTATCTCTTTGCATGGCTATGGGAAAGGCTATACCGCTGCTGGAACCTAGTCATGGAGATTTGGGATTATTGAAAATCCATCCGGGAGAGATAACTTGGATTCCTAATTATATAAGGTTATACCCTGGTTGGGCGCCCGAGAGTTTCTCCTAAGGAATGCAACGTATGATCAAGGGGCCGAGGTACACGGTTGAGCTGTGGGTGCCCGGGATGGATGAACCTACCCTGGCCATCCATGGAAAGTCTTGGATTACGATGTGTTCGGCCCAAAAAAAACCCCACTTAGGGTGCAGTCTTGTAACTATAAGACATATAAGGCATAAAGGACAAGGCTGCGAAAATAACTGGTTGTTAGCAGAACCGGATGGGAAAGTGCTAGTCTTGTATGGCCGATGTATAATACTTGAAGGGGCAACCGGGGGGGAGAGATAAGGGCGATACCCTCCATTAGGGAGTTGTGTATCAAAAAAGATTGCAATGTCATGGGACTTTATATTCGCAAGAATATTTAGGCCCGTCATATTTTCGCGTGACAGAGACAGCAATGTCATGGGACTTTATATTCGCAAGAATATTTAGGCCCGTCATATTGCCGCATGACTGGCCAAAAAGCCTAATAAGAAATGTTAAGATGAGATCAATGGGTTTTTGCGATAAGATCAAATAATGAGATAAATGAAATCAATAATAAGAGGATATAAATCGCAAAGACGTCCTGCGATTTCATCGCAAAGACGGCAATATCATAAGTCTTAAAAATCAAAGAGAGATTAATCTCACAAGATGGCTTAGATTTATCATATTGTCGCAGAAATTAAAATTAAATGATAAGGCAAGATCAATGGATTATTACGTATAAAGGTAAGAATGTCCTGCGATCTTGTCGCATAAAAGTGGCATAATAAGACCTTTAACTAGGAAGGAAAAATAAGACCACAAGAAAATTATGTCTGCGAAACATATAATAAATTGTTCGCAGAAAAATTTACGATGATTCATTTATCATATTGCAGATTAATAACAAGAGGCAAGTATGGGAACGATGTATAAGAACAATAAATATTGTTATTAATCATTATATGATAAATTCATATAAATAACAGACGGATAGAGGTAAAAAAGGAATTTATATATATTGAAGAACATCTGGAATTACAAGTATCTTGCAGAAATAATGATACAATTTGTCGCAGATAATTATCGCAAGAAAGAAAGGGAAAAATACAGGAGAAGATCAAAAAGAAGAAGCAGAACTATTTGGATTTATCTTCACCATTATCTTCATCTTCGTCTTCATTATCTTCATCATCAGTTTCTTCTTCATCTTCGCTTTCATCCTCATTTATATCAGCCTCACTGTCAGAAATAGTTGGTACTTCAGAACTGGTTGGGATATTTTCCAAGAGGCAAGGATATAAACTAAGAGGAAGATCATTATCTTTGCAGACTTTCTCAATAGCATTATTGCGAACAGTGAGAAGGTTACTACGCAAATTGGAGTTGGATATCTTTATATTCTCTCGCAGTCTAGAGATTTTATTATTGCGGGAAGCAAGATTATTTGCAAGACTACTTTTTTCTTCTTCAAGTTCTGTTATCCTTGTAGAATGTTTTTCTTCAGATTCTGCGATGATATAATAACAAGTTAGAAATTTATCAAAAATTTACAAAAAATATAAAGATGTTAGAGGAGCAATAAATAACCTTCTCTTTCATGAATCATTTCTTGTATCAAGGTTGCATGTTCGGTACGAAGACTGACATCTATTGCTAAGTTTTTCCTAGCATTATCGAGAATTGTCGCAGCCCATGCGAATTCATCATCATTTTGAATGAGAATATGGGAACGGATTTGTTTTTCTCTTTTAAGAAGTTTAATGTTTTCATCCTTAAGTCTATCTCTCTCAATTTCAGTGTCAATAAGGGAATTGCGGAACTTTGATAGAGCTTCAGCGCCTTGAAGAGTAATGCGTTCTTTATCCTTCTCAAGTTCCTTCTTTTGGGCTTTCAAGGTTTTGATTCTTTTTCCAAATTCATCTCTACAAGTCTTAAAACTATTGGATATACTCAAAGTAGATCTATAATCCATTATTATAAGGGAAATATGATATTTAAGCTCATATATAGACAGAGCATTAATTTTTTCATCGAAATAATTATTTAAAGCATCATTAAGACGCTGAAGAAGAATGGATTCATCTATGGATTCATCAAAAGAATTGAGAATAAGAGCTTCATCAGTAAGATTATAGGCATCTGCAAAATGGTTGTTCAAATAAGCTAAAATAGCAAGAAAGAAGAAAGTAAAAAAAAAATAAGTAAAAAATAAAATAAATCATACCAATAATTTGTTTGCAGAACTTCTCCTTGTCAACTAGTTTTTGTTGAAGAACTTCAACGTCTACTTCAAGCGATTTATTCTTGTTAAGAAGCTCAGTATTCCCAGATGCTTCCAATTGCTTACATTTTTCGCGAAGAATGGATATTTCATCTTCATATTGCTTATTCTTTTCGCGAAGTTTCACAGATTCAGATTGTGAATCAGTAAGCCTTTTCTGTGATAATGATAATCTATTTTCTAATTCCGAAGCAACAGAAAAAGAATCTCTAGCAGTCTGTGGCATATAAGAGAAAATAAGTAAGGGTAAATAAAAGATCTTCGATATTCATGACAAATGTAAAGTTTACTACAAGAAAAATAAAAGAAAAGGGGCATACCAATGAAGCTAGTGCATGAAGAAAATCTGGGTTGATAAATCTCGAGACTCCTTTAAGATATTTATTATTAGTTAAGATGGAAGCATCGCATATTTTTGAGAGATAATTGCAAGCGTGAGCAATATCGTCATCACCAATACCTTGCATGGGATTTCTAAAGATATTTGACAATTGATCCATGGGAGTCTCAGGTTGAGAAAGACCCATCGCAGATCTAACTCTTGCGGAGGAAAAACGTATTGAAGAGGTGCCCACGGTAGCATCATTATTAATTCTTCCACTCTCTTCAACCTCATTATCTTTTTCAGCCACTTAAAGAAATTTCTTTAAGTGGCTGAGTTTTTCTTCTCTTTTTTGGAGGACTCTCAGCAGTTTGATTCTCATTGCGATGAGGAGAAGTGCCAGAACTCTCATTTGGAGTTATTACTTTTTTGCCTTTATCCTTGGCTTCAACCACCGCGACAAATGATATTTCCTAGAAAACAACCACACATGAAGATAAGAAATAGGGGCAACAATATATTGTAAAAAGTTATAAAAGAATGTTTCTTACTTCATCTGTGAAGGTTTTCAAAAAATTTAGGAGATTGGGATTCCCAGTACTGGCGTAGCTAGCCTTCATTTTTCCAATCTGAAAAAAAAAAAAATTGATAAATAGTAAGAACAATATATTTATCTAAGTTTGCGAATAATGATTAACTTCGCGAGATATACCTCAGAACTCTTTTCGGGCCAATTAAAAACCCAAGGATGATAAGCCGCAAGATATGCAGGATTCGCTGGAAGGTTAAGAACGCCAGAAATATATGGACCTTCAAGGAGGAGAGGAAATCTACACCATTTATCATCCTTGGAGAAGCGTGGACCATTGTTTCTTTTGGAATGATAGTCTATATCTTGCATAAGAATTTTATCCTTCGCAACTTTTTTATCCCTATTCAAACGAATAGCCCAACATGTGCTTTCTTTCTTCATTGGAATCACTTGATAATTCGTAAATAAATTCTCCACGGTATATTTCGCTGGAATAATTGGGATTTTTTCATAATCAGGATGTTTCGCAGTATCAGGATAAAGGGAACCTTTACCAGCTCCGCGGGAGGCATATTCAAGAATAAGACGTATACAATCCCCATTTAATTGGCAGATTGCTCGCGAAAATTTAACATGAGAAATAATCTCATAAAAAAAGAGGGAGATCTGGGTTATAAAGTGGAATAGGAAGGCCAGCTTCTAATTGACCCAGCGAAACAAGGATTTTCTCGTTAGAAGAAGGAAATTCCGAAACTAGATCAATGGAAAGTTCAGTATCTGAAGAATGACCAGGGATCTCAGAAAGTTTGAGTCCTAGTGTTTGAAGTTTCTGTTGGTGTTTTTGAAAAGTGGATTGACCTAATTTTTTAGCAGGAGCCATTTCTTAATATGGGAACGATTATTAAGGCGAAGAAGAGTAAAGAAGGAAAATTGAAAGAATAATAGATCCGGAATTTGCGGAAGAAGATGAGGAACAGTGAAGTTGCAGAGAAGAAAAGAGAAAATAAAAAGAAGAAAAGAAATTAGTAAAGAAGGTATTTATAGGAGAAGAAAGTTCTCGAGAATATCAATGCATTCAATGAAGAAAGGACGTGAATGGTCAGAATTCAACGGTCGAAAGAATACGTGTCAAGGAATAAATGGAAGGAAAACACGCATAGAATATCTAGCGATGGATGCAGAGACGTGTCAGAATAAAGGAAATATGAAAAGACAGGGAGTTGCGGCAAATCAAGAAGTTTAAATTCTCATGATCTTTATCTTCTTCGCAGAAAAGATATGAGAAGAGGCAAGATGTAGGATCAGAATATTGTCACAACAATATTCCTGAGAAATAAACGACTGTTCTGCGATATATCGATAATAAACGAACTACTCTGCGATACATCAGTAATATTCTGCGACACATCCAAAGATGACTTAAACAATGACGTAATGACTGAAAACGACAGAAACACGAAGAAAGTGTGACATGTCTGCGATATATCAATAAAACCTGCGAAAGTTAAAGGCGGTGCTAACTGCGATTTATCGCAAGAACTCGGATCCGAAATTGAAGGGAATCTTAGCTGTAAATGAGCTATCATGAGATGTAATCCACTATGTAAATACCTATATAAAGGAGATGAATAGTTCCAGAGAGAGAGGAATTTTTGAGTGTTAGGAAAGTTTTTAGGAGAGAGAAAATCTTTATCAAGTGTTATGTGTTCTTGATTTCTGTAATTCCTTAAGATCAAATTAATAAAAAGTGTCTTTAATCTTCAAATTATGTCATAGATGTTGGTAAATTCTTGAATAGGGTGTAGTGTGGGAAGTCCTGCAACTACAACACCAACACAGCTGCCACACAGTTCAAGTCCACCACAACAACTTCTAGTTAAGCATCAGCATCAAATCATTCTGCAACTCAATTCTTCTCATTCCCTGTAACTACTTGCAGTTCAGTTCCACCATTCCCTCTACCAGAACCACATCTCTCAGCTTCAAACCAGTACAACTGCTCAAACTTCTCAGTCTTCTAGCTCTTTGTTCTTCTGCATATATCCACCACAATCTCCAGTTGCCATTTCCACCTCCAACTGCAACTGCATAATTCCACCAGAACTCATGACCAGCAGCTGCAACCAAGCCACATTCCACTTGCTGATTCAATTGCAGTTAACACAATAATTCAACCCCATCTTCTAGACAGCAACGAACCCACTTCATTCAATGAATACATAACTCAATCACCCACCATATATTCATAAAACAATGGCAACAACTTGTTTTCTTGGCATCGAAACGAGTTCAAACCAAACCAAACTCGTATATTCCTTCACTTCCAACACATTCTAGAACAAATCCATGTCTCAGTTTATCCATAGAAATCAGGTTCATCACCAACTCCTAACATACATCTAAAAGCATCATTACCAGATTCCACCTGCCATCATACATTCCCATCTTTAACAGAAACATAGCATGCAGCTCTATCCCCAGCTCTGCATTTATATTCCATTCTCAGGCATGTAGTGACACCACAAGGACTTCCATGTAACTCCTTTCTGCCATTGCTTCTCTAGCTCACCAACTCTGCAACATTTTATTCCTGCAGCTGAGGTCACAATCACAATCAACAGTAGCACCAGCTTAACTGCCAACTTGCCCCACTCCATATCTACCACCAGCAGTACCCCTATTCACTGAATACCCATGACTCTCCACATGCAAAATCCATTTCAAATCTCAACTGTAACCACCAGTACCTACTCCATCTGCAATTTCAAATCTGTCTCAGACTCTCCATTTCCTGCAACCATTAGCTTCAATTCTTAACCTAATTTCCATTAATTCCAACACCACCAGAGACCACCACATGTTAAGACAACAAATTCAAATCCCCACCTTCATTACAGCACTATAAATGCATCTTATACTTATGTTCTTCACTTCCACAGAACCCAGCTCAAAATTCGAACCCTACTTCTTCTTCTCAACATTCCAGGGCTTGAACCCATCATAAATCCTCCTTCAGAGCTTCAGGTTTATACCCATCTGGTGCTTCTTGTTCTTCAATTTACTGCTCAGTTCTCTGATTTCTCGATCTGGTCTTCAATTTATTGAATTCTCTTACTATTTTCCCGATCCCGATTCGAATGGCTGCGCCTCTCTTCTTTCTCTCTATTTATGGTGATAATGATTGAAGAGAAGATAATCTTCTCGATTTAGGTTATAGGGTTATAAGGTTTGGGATTAATGGTACACCCCAGGGCTAGGACCACCCCAGACTGGGTGCTTATAACGGGAGGTCACTTCTGATAAGGGCTAGCCTAAAGTCTCCAACCCCTTAACCTTGACTTAGTTCCAGATAGTGTTCTCCCCTGAAATGACAGCTTCGCCCCTTTATGCTCCCATTGAACGCTTTCTCCGAGTTCCTCCGCTAACATCAACCGTCCCTTATTTCTCATATTCACTTACACTCTTCAATGAGAGTCATCACTAAAGTTGTCGTGCTTTTCAGACAGAAATTTGCATCACTAAAGCCGACATACTTTTCAGACAAAGATGAAGAAATAAAAGCAAATAATGAGACACAATCCGCCTCCAACGCTTTTGCCATGTTTCCTCCTCTTTTGATCCAAATGACTCCAAAGTACCTAAATACTCAAAAAAAAAACATAAGATACATAATTTACAAGAAAACTAGCAGAGAAAGCATAAACAATAGATAAATAATAAGGTGTTTTAGACACCTATCAGATTTCCCCACACTTAGACTTTGCTAGTCCTCGAGCAAATCAAACAAAATAATTATAAAGAATACACACAACTCCGTCTCGTCGAGGCTACGGTCACTTTTAACATAAATAACAAGCCTTTAAACCCCTAGGTGTCCATAGTGAACGAGTTTTAGTCTCGTGAAGGTTTACAAGAGGTCTGCCTACAAAACCTATATTTCCAACTCCTTCTATTTGTGACAAATCAATGAACGAATCCAAAATGACTACAGGAGGAGGTACCTTGCACAAATTCAATTCATATATTAGTAAATAAATCTTTAATTAGATAGTCGAACAAGCCACAATACTCGGAAACTAAAAAACCACAATCACAATGAAAAGATAAAGAAGATGGATATAGATGTAGATGTTGGCGAATGTTCACAAGTGATCGATGTTTCCCATATCTGTCTGAAGGTCACTGCCAAGATGAACCTATACATCCTATTTTATTGAGCTACTGGTTTTAATTCTACATCAACTCATTGGCATATACAAGGGAACCAGGAGTGACTTTATTCAACCAATATAATACTTTCTTTTTTTCTTTTCTTTTTTCACTTTTTATTTTTTTATTTTTTTAGACAGCATGATTAAATCTTTTGGATTCAAGCGCATGCTTCTTGTCAGCAAGTACATGATAGTTGCCTTGGATCTTGCATTCCACGGTTATTTAGGCGACGGAGACATGGACTACGTTTCACACATACTGCTATTCCCAAGTGTCTTTTTATTCCTTTTGGTCTAATTGGTCGGTCTCTTTTTTTTTTTTTTTTTTTAGTAACTCAATCACTCTATTTCATCCTAGAATTAATAACACGTCGATGTTTAGTGACCCACCAAAGCACTTAGAGAACAATAGATAAATATGGAAAAATAAAAATAGAATGTGATATGGTGATATTCCGAGATATGGTAACAACTATCATGTTAATTGTGATTTCTGAGCTATGTTCGTCCCTTTTAGTTAATTGGTTCCTCAACTCCTGCATTCAAAATGGTTCCATCCACTAATGGTGTCATCCTAAAGGCACAAGTTTCTAGATTTCGGAGTTCAAAAAGCACAAATTTTTCTTGGTTTTTCTATTTTTCTGATTTTTTTTTTTTACTAAAGGCATAAAACAAACTAAAACAAACTATACAAACATATAAATGCTCCCCCACACTTAAACTTTACATTGTCCTCAATGTAAAATTGAATCATCCAAAGAAAGTTCAAGGTAGGAAATTCCGCAAATGATATGCAAAAATAAATATAAAAACAAGTGCTTAAAAATAAAAAGATAGAGATAAAGATACAAAACCGGTGGGTTGCCTCCCACTTAGCGCTTGGTTTAAAGTCGTCAGCCCGACTTGCTCCTTGCTTGTTACGTCTTAACCGGCTTCCAACACATTATGAAAATCTGATTGAATGGTACTTTGATGTTTCCTCACCTCAAATATGTTGAAGTGTATGACTTCTTCATCGAACTCCATAGTCAAGGTGCCATTGTGGACATCAATATTTGTTCTAGCGGTACTCATAAATGATCTACCCAACAGTAAAGGTGTAGACGAGCATGAATTCACATCACTCATGTCTAAAACGTAGAAATCCACTGGAAATATTAGTCCTTTTACCTGCACCAAAACATCCTCAACAATCCCTTTAGGGTAAACATTAGATCTATCGGCAAGTTGAATAACTATGCCGGTTTTCTTGAGAGGACCAAGATTTAAAGCATCATAAATCGAAGTAGGCATAACATTAATAGATGCTCCTAAATATAACATAGCTTTTGCAAACCTTGTTTTACCAATTGTGCATGGAATAGTGAAACTACCGGGATCTTTCAATTTAGGTGGGAGTTTCTTTGTAAGATACGCCGAAGCGTTTTCCCCCACACTCATTACCTCATTACCGGTTATCTTGTGCTTGTTAGTACACAATTCCTTTACACACTTTGCGTAGCGAGGAGATTGCCTAATTACTTCAATGAGTGGAATATTCACTTGGACCTTCTTAAAAACATCCCAAATATCCCTATCTTGTTCCACCTTCTCATTAGATTTAGCGAACCTTCCAGGAAAAGGTAGAGGAGGAACATAAGTGGAAACAAGAGGTTTAGAGTTTGATTTAGTTACCTCGAGAGTTTGGGGAACATCTGCGTTCTTTTCCTCCAAAATTGATTCCTTTGGCGCTTCTTCTTCACCCGAATTTGTAACTTCGGGTTGCACAAATTGTGTACCACTTCCCAACTTAATAGCATTGACACCCTCACTTGATTTAAGAGGTTGGGAAGGGAATTTCTCACCATTTTGTGCATGCAACTGATTAATCTCCTTGGACATTGAACCTACTTGTGTTTGCAAGCCCTGGACCACACCCTCCGTTCTTTGCATAAAAGATTTCAGCAACTCTTCCATATTGGACCCTTGATTTTCAGGTGGTTGTTGTTGTTGATGGAATTGTTGTTGTTGCGGTAGACCAACTTGTCATTGCAAGTCCTTAATTGCATTATCCGTTTTCTGTTGATTTAAGATCGCTAGTTGTAGATTTTGCTGTACCACGGACATTAGAGCCTCCACCAAAGTAACCATCTTCTCCAATTCTGGATTATGCCCTTGTTGTGGTTGTTGCACTTGTTATTGGAACTCATGCGGATGGCTATAAACATAACTTGCACTTGAAACTTGCTCGTAAGTGTTGGAGTAAATACCATACGGATGAGTTGAGAATATAGCATTGACATGCTCTACGTTCTCATAAGCTGGGCGTGATGGTTTTACAACCACTGCTGCAATTTGTTGCATCATTGCCATCATATTGCTCATTTGTTGACGTAATTCAATAATCTCGTCAACTTGATTAACTCCCTTGGTAGGTGGTTTTGATCCACGACTTGAAAATTATTGAGAATTTGCTGCCATACTCTCAATCAACTCCCTAGCTTGTGTCACCGTCTTTTTCATAAGTGCACCACCACTTGCACCGTCAATAAGATTCCTATCACTTGCTTTGAGACCTTCATAGAAGTATTGTATAATCATTGCGTCGCTAAATTTGTGATGAGGGAAGCTTGCCACTAATCTCTTGTATCGTTCCAAACATTCATATAAATATTCTCCCACATTTTTCTTCATCCCACAAATATCCTTGCGAATTTGAATAGCCTTTGATGCAGGAAAATATCTCTCTAAAAAGAGTTTATTCAACCCATTCCAAGTTGTGACACTTTCGGGAGGCAAATAATACAACCAATCTTTAGCACTATCCACCAAAGAGAATCGAAAAACTTTCAACATTGCACCATTCGCCTCAACATCCGCTGGAAGCACGGCCATGACAATGGTGTGGAAGTCCATAAGATGCTTGTTTGGGTCTTCATTCACCATGCCATGGAACTTTGGTTCTCTAAGCAGCCCCGGCTCTATCTCGAAAGTATAATTTGTTTGAATACACCCCTGTTGTGTATCTAGCTTGTGAGAAGCCAACTCCTTGAGTGTGCGATTTGCATCACCCATTGCTTCTTCCGGTTTATATTTCAGTAGGGTACCTGAAACACAATTCTCAAAACAAAATTAAAAACAGCGTAAAAATAAGAAACCAAAACTATATAACAAGCTGAATGCCTCCCCGGAAACGGCGCCAAAATTTGATGCGTGTCGTATGCGTCAAAAATAATTTTACTTCCTCACTCAACTAGATATAAATATAGTATTCGATAATAAAGAGTTCGTATCCACAGAGAGGCGATTGTTGTTATACAATTTTCAGATTCTTAAATAACCAAAATACCCAAGAGTGTGTTTTGTTTTTATCAAAGTAATAGAATAAAATAAAGCAAAACAAATAGTTCGAATAATCAATAAAGAGAAGATATTGGTCACGGGATAGTATCATTCACAAACATGTATTTTTCATCAATGATTAGAATTGGTATTTAATCTCTCAATTATCAAAAGTCCTAGGATACCTTTATCGCAAGAGTATCCCGTTTATTTCCTGATTTTATCACAAACAACATTAAAAGATGCTATTGTGAAATCTACTTAAAAAGCAACCTAAAGTGTAAAAGCACAATTAGATTTAACTCCCTAAGAGCAATAAGTTCTATGAAATAATACTAATCAATGCAAACAAATGTGTAAAAGCACTAATTCATTTTAACAAAGGTTATGATTCTTATGCGATTAAAAAGATGTATCACTACAAGTATTAACCACAAGATGCTACTAGAAATCAGGGATAAACAACTTTTACGTATTGAAAACCCTAATATAGCTATATAGATGAAAACAAATCCAATTGATTCCAGACTCAACCAAACTAGCATTCAAATCATATGATAATATAAATAATGAATCACAAACGATAAAATTGAGACAAAACTAATTCATAGAATTAAATAACATGCTTGAAGAAATCAACTTTGTATCTCATAACCAATTATAGTATTTAGCTACACATATTCATGGAGTTCATCATCATAATATTCAAAGAAAATAGAAGAAACATAAAAGAAAGCAAACCCTAGAAGTAGTTTTCTGCCAAAGATCCAAGAATAGAATAAAAACGTTATCTCCAAAAGTTAGTAAAACTTTTCTTTTTTGTAGCTTTTCTTCCTTCCAAAATTAGGTCCAAGTCTTCAAAGTCCATTAGTTGGAAATTCACCCGGCCCACGAGTGAGAGAAACCCGTGTAGAAAATATGTCCCAAAAACGCTCGCCGGAAAACTGGGTTTTGGCCGGAAAATGGCCGGAATCCGACACCGAAAAGTCGTTGATGGTCACATGAAAAGCCAAACGGTCAACGGACCAACTCGGGTCAACTGAGTCAACACTGAGTCGAACCGGTCCAAGCCGTTGCAATCATTGCACAACCATGATGACCCTGTTGCACCATCATTATGCTTCACAGCCAAGATGACTGTGAAATAATTCAGCAGCACTGCATAAATTTCCTTGCAATTCCAACACCAGCTCCATGTGCCAACATTAGTTTCATCCATTCCTGGTCATTATACCTCCTTCTTGACCACTTAATCTCGACTACAATAGCACCTCAATACCACTTCATAAACTGTAATTTGCTTCCACTCCATCGACTGCGAAACCACCATAACTTCATGCCTGTAGCACATCACATAACCCATTGTCTCAAGCCTAATCCATTACAGCTGCACCACCAACAGTTCCACCACTTCATAACATCTCCAGTTCATAAGCTTCCTTAACCTTCTCAAAGCACAGCACCAGCATCTGCCACACCAACACAGCTGCAACACATTTCAAGTCCACCACATCAACTTCTAGCTAAGCATCAGCATCAACTCATTCTGCAACTCAATTCTTCTCATTTCCTGTAACTACTTGCAGTTCAGTTCCACCATTCCCTCTACCAGAACCACATCTCTCAGCTTCAAACCAGTATAACTGCTCAAACTTCTCAGTCCTCTAGCTCTTTGTTCTTCTGCATATATCCACCACAATCTCCAGTTTCCATTTCCACCTCCAACTGCAACTGCATAATTCCACCAGAACTCATGACCAGCAGCTGCAACCAAGCCACATTCCACTTGCTGCTTCAATTGCAGTTAACACAATATTTCAACCCCATCTTCTAGACAGTAACAAACCCACTTCATTCAATGAAAACATAACTCAATCACCCACCATATATTCATAAAACAGTGGCAGAAACTTGTTTTCTTCACTGACTTTTCTTGGCATCGAAACGAGTTCAAACCAAACCAAACTCGCACATTCCTTCATTGCCAACACATTCCAGAACAAACCCATGTATCAGTTTCTCCTTAGAAATCAGGTTCATCACCAACTCCTAACATACATCTAAAAGCATCATTACCAGATTCCACCTGCCATCATACATTCCCAGCTTCAACAACAACATAGCATGTAGCTCTATCCCCAGATCTGCATTTCCATTCCATTCTTAGGCCTGTAGTGACACCACAAGGCCTTCCCTGTAACTCCTTTCTGCCATTTCTTCTCTAGCTCACTAACTCTGCAACATTTTATTCCTTAAGATGAGGTCACAATCACAATCAACAGTAGCACCAGCTTAACTGCCAACTTGCCCCACTCCATATCTACCACCAGCAGTACCCCTATTCACCGAATACCCATGACTCTCTACCTGCAAAATCCATTTCAAATCTCAACTGTAACCACCAGTACCTACTCAATCTTCAATTTCAAATCTGTCTCAGACTCTCCATTTCCTGCAACCATTAGCTTCAATTCTTAACCTAATTTCTATTAATTCCAACACCACCAGAGACCACCACCTGTTAATATAGCAAATTCAAATCCCCACCTTCATTACAGCACTGTAAATGCATCTTCTGCTTATGTTCTTCACTGCCACAGAACCAAGCTCAAAATTCGAACCCTACTTCTTCTTCTCAACATTCCAGGGCTTGAACCCATCATAAATCCTCCTTTAGAGCTTCAGGTTCATACCCATCTGGTGCTTCTTGTTCTTTAATTTACTTCCCAGTTCTCTGATTTCTCGATCTGGTCTTTAATTTATCGAATTATCTTACTATTTTACCGATCCCGATTCAAATGGTTGGGCCTCTCTTCTTTCTCTCTATTTCTGGTGATAATGATTGAAGAGAAGATAATCTTCTCGATTTAGGTTATAGGGTTATACGGTTTGGGATTAATGGTACACCCCAGGGATAGGACCACCCCAGACTGGGTGCTTATAATGGGAGGTCACTTCTGATAAGGGCTAGCCTAAATTCTCCAACCCCTTAACCTTGACTTAGTTCCAGATAGTGTTCTCCCCTGAAATGACAGCTTCGCCCCTTTATGCTCCCATCGAACGCTTTCTCCGAGTTCCTCCGCTAACATCAACCGTCCCTTATTTCTCATATTCACTTACACTCTTCAATGAGAGTCATCACTTAAGTTGTCGTGCTTTTCAGACAAAAATTTGCATCACTAAAGCCGACATACTTTTCAGACAGAGATGAAGAAATAAAAGCAAATAATGAGACACAATCCGCCTCCAACGATTTTGCCATGTTTCCTCCTATTTTGATCCAAATGACTCCAAAGTACCTAAATACTCAAAAACAAAACATAAGATACATAATTTACAAGAAAACTAGCAGAGAAAGCATAAACAATAGATAAATAATAAGCTGTTTTAGACACCAATCGCGCCGACCTGTCAATGTCTCCCAAGTGGCACCAGCTATCACGTATATCTCCCACCGGCCCCACCAGCCAGCACGCTCAGTTTCTCGACTTGCGCCAGCATCTTAATGCTTCCCAGCCGTCCATTTCCGCCAAATTGTGCCAACCTCCCTCTCCATGCAAAACTGCCAAGGACAAGGATTCCGAATCCAGTTCGCATCCCAGAAAAAAGGTCAGATAAATCTCCCATTTCTCTTTAGGATCTTGTCTTGGCACCATATTATGCTTACCTCGCAACAAAGCCCCTGTCCCAAGCTAAGATGGGGACTTAATGTCGATGGTGGATTCCATGACCTAGTGTTACCAGCTACACATTAACTAAGAGCATTTAATTCATGAGTCAATAATAAATGGGGGTATTTTTTTCTTCAAAATACCAGATTAGGGTTTTTGACACAGAACCCCAATTCCAAAACCAAGCCGCATAATGCGCACCATGGCAACGACGCCAAAACCAAGCCGCATACTGCGCACCATCCAACGACGCCAAAACCAAGTCGCATACTGCGCACCATGGCAACGACGCCAAAACCAATCTGCATACTGCGCACCATGGCAACCATGCCAAACTAAGCCGCTATACCATTTGGAACATGCCGAAAATAGCGCCCTAGGATTGCAAACCGTGCAACTAGGTCAACTTGGTCGTGCGTGCCATTGGCACATGCCAACACGCACCACTAGCCAAATTCTAAGCCGTTATACCATTTGGCCCATGCCAAAAATAGTGCCCTAGGCTTGCAAACCGTGCAACTAGGTCAACTTGGTCGTGCATGCCATTGGCACATGCCAACACGCACCACTAGCCAAATTCGAAGCCGCTATACCGTTTGGCACATGCCAAAAATAGCGCCCTAGGCTTTCAAATCGTGCAACTAGGTCAACTTGGTCGTGCGTTCCATTGGCACATGCCAACACGCACCACTAGCCATATTTTAAGCCGCTATACCATTTGGCCCATGCCAAAAATAGCACCCTAGGCTTGCAAACCGTGCAACTAGGTCAAATTGGCCGTGCGTGCCATTGGCACATGCCAACACGCACCACTAGCCAAATTCTAAGTCGCTATACCATTTAGCCCATGCCAAAAATAGTGCCCTAGGCTTGAAAACCGTGCAACTAGGTCAACTTGGCCGTGCGTGCCATTGGCACATGCCAACAAGCACCACTAGCCAAATTCTAAGCCGCCATACCGTTTGGCACATGCCAAAAATAGCGCCCGAGGCTTGCAACCGTGCAACTAGGTTAACTTGGCCGTGCATGCCAATGGCACATGCCAACACGCACCACTAGCCAAATTCTAAGACGCTATACCGTTTGGGACATGCCAAAAATAGCACCCTAGGCTTGCAAACCGTGCAACTAGGTCAACTTGGCCGTGTGTGCCATTGGCACATGCCAACACGCACCACTAGCCAAATTCTAAGCCGCTATACCATTTGGCCCATGCCAAAATAGCGCCCTAGGCTTGCAAACCGTGCAACTAGGTCAAGTTGGCCTTGCGTGCCATTGGCACATGCCAACACGCACCACTAGCCAAATTCTAAGCCGCTATACCGTTTGGCACATGCCAAAAATAATGCCCTAGGCTTGCAAACCGTGCAACTAGGTCAACTTGGCCATGCGTGCTATTGGCACATGCCAACACGCACCACTAGCCAAATTCTAAGCCGCTATACCATTTGGCCCATGCTAAAAATAGCGCCATAGGCTTGCAAACCGTGCAACTAGGTAAACTTGTCCGTGCGTGCCATTGGCACATGCCAACACGCACCACTAGTCAATTTTTAAGCCGCTATACCATTTGGCACAGGACAAAAATAGCGCCCTAGGCTTGCGAACCATGCAACTAGGTCATCTTGGCCGTACGTTCCATTGGCACATGCCAATATGCATCACTAGCCAATTTCTATTTTCAAGCCGCTATGCCCAGCTAGCGCCCACGACTTGGCCCAATAGACGTGTGTGCCATTGGCACATGCCAACACGCATCACTATCCAATTTCTATTTTCAAGCCGATATACCATTGTAGCGCCCGCGACTTGGCCAAAGTGGCTGTGCGTGCCATTGGCACATGCCAACACGCAACCACTAGACAATTCTCATTCCAAAGCCGTTATACCATTGTAGCGCCCGTGACTTGGCCAAAGTGGTCGTGCATGCCATTGGCACATGCCAACACGCAACCACTAGCCACTTTTATCCCCAACCTGCTATCCAATTTCCAAGGCTTTCCGCACATGCCACACATGCTCCACTAGCGACTTTGGCATTGTCATTCGCACTCAAAGTATAACTCGCGGACAAGGCATTTCTCACATGCCAAATGCTCCACCAAGCGACTTTGGCATTGCCATTCGCACTTAAAGTATAACTTGCGGTCGAGACATCCCGCACATGCCATTGGCACATGCCGCAACGCTTCACTAGCAACTTTGGAATTGCCACTTGAGCCCAATTCTCGAGACATCAACACAAACTGGGGGATGCTTTCTTGGGGTTTTGGTTTGGCGGTCACAGCGTGCAGCGTACACTACGCTCGCAATAAAGCAAGGAGTGCAAGGAATGAATACGGTCAATTAAATAAGGAAATTTATGGTGAAAACGTTTTTCACCATAAAGCCAACAGTTTCCACCTGCTCTGTTTTAATTGACACATTTACTCAATTCCTTAATGAGGCCAGGGTACGTTCAATCTCACTTGTATAAATAGGTTTCACTTATTCTGCCAAAACACACAAGTCTTGGTCAGGCAAAATAAAACACTATCAGATAGCAACTTTGCAAGCTCTCTCAAAAGCTTCCATCAATAGCAAGATTCTACACTTCTGATACAAGTCGAGATACTACCTAGCCAGAACTCTCTGGTCTCATCACCCTTCTTCGCTATCCACCCCAAATCAACCCTTCTCCTCCACTTTGTGGCCGAAGCAAATCTAGAACGGCCATCTTCTTGGTTTAGGCCAGAGTTGTACATATTGATATCTCGAATCAAAAGTGCTTACGTGTAACACATTTGTTTAAGGGTTTAAACCAGTCTCTCCACCATCGAATTTACCAAATTCGGCAGAGGCGATTTTCTCCCATAAAAACCTGCATTCATTCAATCCTTAAGAATGTCACTGTTGACATTATAATAACAAAGCTCATATTCCCCCTAAAGGTAAGATAGGTAGATTTTCAATCCACACGTCTTTGTTATCCCAATCATATGATATGTTACTCCCCCTTAGTCTGTACTTTTCCTCATTCGTTAGATAAACGTTCATGCATCATTGTCCTCTTCCCCAGTGACACCAATCAACATAAAATTGATACCAACATCACCTGTTTACTCAATACATTTCTCCCCCTTTTCTTCACGAAAATGACAAAGAAACGAAAAAATAAAGGACAACACGAAAAGGATCTTACAAATCTCAAAATAAACTTGCAACCTGTTGAGTCAAGCACGAGGGTTCCACATACCATTTTTGATAACCAATATCAAAACCGAAACTACAAATTAATTATGTTTTGATATGTCATCATGGAAATAATTGCCCGAAGCAATTTTCCTAACTAGTTTAGCAAACCAAAAATTAACTAAGAAACTTAGATCCTTTGCTAAACCAATTGTATAAATACATCCGCTTCATTCGATAAGATCAAAACAAAGATAAACTCCATTTTTCTCATCAGGTTCTAATTATCCATATAACTTAGACCTTTAGATTTTAAACAATCCAAATACTAGGTTAGTTAACTAGCATTTCCTTGCTTAGGCATTCGGCTAGACTTGAATAACCGAAACCTCCACTTTGATAATTCTAACTAAGATCAGAATTAACTTAATTTATCTTATCCGGAATTGAATTGGACTAAAAAACTCATCCCATCAATATATTCATTCGTTAAGCCATAAATAATTCATACAAACTAATAAATCAACTTGCATAATTATTCACCTCAAATGGAAGCAATTGAAACAACATATATCATTTAAGTTCCACTATTGCACCGAAATTTTGTAAGCCTAAACAATTGATACCATACAATAAAGCAAAATAAAAATTATTTTACTTAACTTGAAGCAATTGAAATAACATAAACATTAAAGCACCACAATTGCACCAAACTTTCGTAAGCCTAAACGATTGATATCACACAACAAAGCAAGATAAAAATAGTTTTACTTAACTAGAACCAATTGAATCACACATACATCCACAGATACACAATGGAATAAACACTTCAATTGTACCGAAAATTTCGTTTAAACGAAAGAAATATATATATCAAATAAAAATAGGCTTTTCTTAAAACAGGAAAACAATTAACTAACAAGATTGTTACCTCAATTTCGCATCCAACTTCTCCAATATGATCGCATTTTCTTCTACCAGGGAGAATTGATATCGAAATACCACTATGTTGTCATCCTTATGCAAAAATAAAAGAATAACAACAACCAACCTTTACCAGATAAAGATTGAAAATCGGTTTTAACAATTGCAAGTAAAAGTTAAAAACATTCGAAACACATATGCTTTTATGCTAAACCAAAACCGATTCAACATATTGTGAATTATTCACATATTGTTTCTACAAGAACCCCTCATGATCCTTTGATAAAGCCTACCAACATGGCTAGAACTTAATCCTGCTAAATCAAAATGTCACCCAAACCATAAGGGTTCACAACATATTATGAGATCGATTATCAAGGTAATAAAACCGAAATCAAACATCCCATAAACATACATAGCAAATAAATAAAGCATTAAAGCACCGACTAAGTAAATCAAAAACTATCACAAGAAAAATTATAAATCAAATAATTTCATTCATCAACATAAGATAGTTTTATTCATAAATAGACACTTAAGAAAAGATTGAAATAAATCAATAACTAATGTATACTCTTATTCTTTGAATAAAATGAAAACTCAAACTTCATATGTTTGCCCATTGAGAGCTTTTTGATGTTTTTCTTCAATTTTTTGATTCAATATTTCAGAACTCGGATTCAATACTTAGAATTCCTTTGTGAGTTTCTGGATTCTTTCTGGAAGCAAATGCCTTCTGTTTTTGAAAATAGTTAAGTTGTTTACCAATCTTTTTAAGATGAATACCGAGAGACTTCTTGAAAGACTTAGGTGGGATTATTTCAACCACATCCTTGGAAGCTTGTCCTCCTATCATTTATCTCATAACCTTATCAGTTACAGTACTAATACTTTCCATATCAGTAAAGTTATCTTCCCAAGTATTTTCAAAAATTCTGGTGATTATACATGGAAACCCGAGATGTCTCTTGATTCCAGAAGACAAAATAAAATATGATATCTTTATCATTTGACTGACAATTATCCTACAGAGATCTATCTGGGAATCTTCTTTTAACAGGAAATAGACAAATTCAGCAAATGTCTTATCCCAAACTGACTCATCTCTTGTACTCGCAATGATAGTTGCTAGTGTAAGTTTACCGAAATCCCTCAGATGAAAGGGTATATCCTTTGTTGGTAATCTATCATTTTCCCAAGTAGCCTTCTTTCCAATGATGCATATTGAAATGTTATCGTGTTCAATTTCAACTCCAGTAATTAGGTGATTACATTCCACATTGTACTTAATAGCCTTTGAAATTGTTGAACGATTAATGTAATAGATTCCTCGACCAACAAGAGTCACAAAACTGAGTTTTTTGTGATCAATATTGTGCATATTGGCATAGAAAACTCTTACCATATCAGGTGAATATTCTTCAAGATCAAAAAGATTTCCCCAGTTCCTATTTTGAAAAAACTTCACATAGTCCTTATTTCTGACTTAAGGATCAAAACTTTTCTCAGCAGTAAATTCTATTCCTTTGAGAATTTCATACTTCTTAAAGAATGAGTTGTCAACGAAACGAGCAAATTCATGCTTGTTATCTATACTGTTAGGAAATCTGATCCTTTCAACATTATCAATTTTGACCCGATTAAAAAACCCTAGTTACTGTTTTGACTAGTCTTTCCCAATATGTTCGAACACATAGCAAGATATTATCCTTTATAGGAAGACTTGAGATAAAAAAACCGGAAATAACTAGTTTTAGGAAATACTAGCAAAATCGGAAACCGAGACTTGTGAGGAGACAATTCCGATTTTGTTTCTAGGTCTTTCTTTTGGAAAACCAGTTCTTCATGGACTGGATCTTTATTTCAGGTTGATTCCATGTTTTTGTCCAATAGTCTGTTTACTCTTTCATTACCAGAAATTGATAATATCACTTGAAATATGCTCAAGAATTTTAGATACTATACAGATATATAATTGAACAAAATATGATATTTGTTAAAAATACCATTTGAATCAAAAACCCTGTAGAATTTTAAAAGATCACCTGCTTCATTAAAACAGTTGTGAGGTGTATGAAGAAATCCATAGTTAATAGAATTATTAACTGAAAACTCAATCCTTGAAGGATTACATATTTTCCAAAAATGCATCCAAGACAGCGAAACATTAACAGTCTTTAATCTGAAAATGTATATGAATACACTTTGATAGGTTGTCCAAAATATATTTAAGATTCCAGATTTCACAAGAACACAATAGCTGAGGTTCATAAAAATCTTAAGTAGAATCTCATGCATCTTCAAGATACGATCTGTCTTATTGACCTTTAAATCATTATTTATTATAATGATATACAATCCTATGATAATCAAAGGATTATGTAAGTCATTCACGACATACATATACATAATTCCTAACAGGTTTAGGAATAATGGTATTACATACTCCATAAGTGTTTTCCACCACGAACTCCTGAAGTAGTCAAATATTGCCATTACGTTAATTGAATCATAAACATGATTCAAGTCTTATAGGATGGATCACACCAAACACGGATTGTTAGATCTTTTCGTGTTTGCCTGCTCTGATACCAATTGAAAAGGCGAGGGTACCCAAATATACCTCAAGCTAAAACTTTTCCTTCATATAAGTTATTTCTCCGAAAGTGATTGTTTATGGACTGAGTCAAGACAATGCAACTAATCGGTTCACACTTCATGTGCTCATCTATGGATACGAGATCGAGACAATACAACAACGAAGTATGTTTACTTGATACAAAGGTTCGGACTTAACCAAACTCAATAGGATTCACGTATCAAGTAAATAGGAATTAACGTTTGTGCAATTTACTTTAATTATAATAAAACAATTATAATGCGGAAATATAAAGTAAATGACATAGCAATATTTTGTTAACAAGGAAACCACAAATGCAGAAAAATCCCGGGACCTAGTCCAGAATTGAATACTCTCAGGAATAAACCAACTTCGTATAGTTGAGACCAAACAACTAAACCTATAGTTCACCTAGTTTTGTCTGTATTCCCATGCCTCCAACATGTAAACAAGTCATGTACTTGGACCAATTCCTTTGGTTTGTATTCCAAATAGTAAAGAAACAACAAATCTGTTTGGTATCAACTCTCTTCAACTAAGTGATATGAGTTGCACAAGGGCTCTTCTGTTTATCTTAACATAAAATCCTTTGCCAGGTTCCAAGATCTATCTTATGTTCAATCACCAAAAGGTAATCGTTAAGAGTAATCCAATCAACACTCTTAATCCAAATAACTGTGTTGATGCCGATCTTCTCAATTAATTAATCCAATCTACCACAAGGATAAACCGATTATTAATTGGATCCTCTTTTACCAAAAAAAGTATTGTGCACACCAAAGATTATAAAACCAAGTAAGAAATCTTTTGTCTCTTCTTTGTATTCAAATCCTCTTAGATCTTCAATAAACACATGCACACAACTACTTGAATCTCTTGTGATGAATCACACACAGAACGGAGTCTGTCAACAATGGATTATCACAAGAGCATCTTTAGATCTAACAACAGTCTAAAGATCCATGTCGAAACCTTGAACTAGTTTGAGTGAATCTTATATCAGAAGAGAAGATTCTCAAGCATAAACAAACTAGGTGCAATCAAAGTTCAACCACCATTAGTCAATCAAATCAATAAGAAAACTAAAGATAAACCACAATATCTAGTTTCCCACCAACGGTACACACTAGAGATTCTCAATCCCAAAGAAGACTTTAAGATGAACGGGCGTAAGAGATTTCACCTAATTAGATTACTCTCCTCTCTGATAGGCGGCTTCACCAGTAACAGTATAACATAGGAAGTTTACTGTCATGAAGGATTAGTTTGCTAAAAATGCAATCTCAAAGTATTTATAGACAATGAAGTTTGGACACCAAGGAATTTCCAAAACCAAAAATATTCTCAAGATATTTTTCCATATTAACCATGTAGGATCCGAATCTCGTAACAACAACGCTCTTGCGAAAACTTCTACCACACATGGCAAATGTCGCAAATTAATTATAGAAGTGACGTAATAGACAACGACAACCTAAAACATGAGAAAGATGTGAAGATTTTGTGGTTGTTATAGAGAAAGCTCGCGAGAAAGTAGCGAGAGCTCGAGAGAATGTAGCGGGAGCTCGAGAGAGAGAGAGCCTGCGAAATTATGGAGAGAGATAACGATAATATAGTAAGGGATCCTACAATAGGGAGAATATGAGTTATATATGAGCTGTCATCCACTATGTAAACACATATATAAAGAGAATAGTAGGAGAGAGAAAAGGGGGACACAATTTTGAAAGAGAGAGAGGTATTTTACAAATAGATATTTTTAGAGAGAGAAGGTATTTTTCTTTATCATCTTCTTCCCCGAAAACTAGATCTAGAACTTTACCCATTAATGGAGGTTATCAATGTAAATCAATTGTAAATTTAAACAATCATAGTGAAGAATCATGGATGTAGATCAAATTGATCGAACCATGTAAAAATCTTTGTGTCCATTTATAATTTTAACACTTTTATTACCATTTTTATATTTATATCTAGAAAATGTTATCAAGATATGATAAGGGGTGTGTTGTGGGATTTCCTGCAACTACATTTTGGCGCTAGAAACAGGGACGATGTTTACTAGATTGAAGAAGATTCAAAGAAATGAATTATTGAGGATTTGGATCTATAAAGTTCAGAGGCGAATACGAAACATTTGTCTACAGAAAACAAGTTTTAGACGATAAACATCAACAGGACTCAGAGATGGAGAAATAGTCAAGAGAAATAGATGTTTTCTGATTCAAAACAAAGATAATTACGAAGGAAATGCAATGACAGTGAAATCAAGCAACCGGAGTCTTCATCAACAATTAAAACTGAAACAAAACTCTTCTTCTTACTCTAATTTTATGTCCAAGATTATGTTTATAAATCAGATCTAGGAGTTTTAAAACAAATATTCCTTTTAATAAAAATTCTTTCAAAATCAGATCTGCGAAATACAAATTTAAAGATCTAATCCTACAAAACCATTCCGAGAATTTTCAAAAATCAAATGGCAGTGTTTTCAGTTGATTAGGAGATTTACAATCAGTTTCTCATCAAATTTTTCTGTCGTTTATTGAACAGCGAAGAACAACAACTTAGATAACAAAGATACCCCGAGTTATCATCAGCAAATCCGTAGACGTCATCAGTCCAATGAAGTTTAAGAAAGAAATCACTCAAGACAATTATTCCAGCGAAGTTGCAGCAGTAAAGACAATGACTTCATTGCAAGTTCGCCACACAAGTAAGATTAACGAAACAAAGACATGCCACATGTCAAATTTTCGAGAATTTATGAAGACAAGGTAGTACAGGAAACAACAGTAGCTAGTTGGAAATCATCACCGGCGAAGAAATGTCATTCCAACGAAGAAAAGTGACTTGCAAAGTGAAACAACTTAGAGTCTAAGAAAATCCTTAGAGAAACGAAGTTATATCAACAACAAACTAGTTCGTGAGGTTTACTTCATCAGGTGGAAAGTTCCGTGAAATTGAAACAGAGAAAAGAGTGAACAAATATCTTCAATAGGAATACTTTCCATAAAAAATATGCACTTCCAAGAAGAAGAACATAATGCGAAGTATACCATCAACGCGGAGGAATACACAGCATGTTAGCAGCTGTTGAAAATGAAAGAATATCTGCTGATGAGTGCCAAATATTGCATATTCATACACCTTTTCATTGGCACTTAACTCATCTTTCGCGCTTCAAAGTCATATATTATCCCAAATTCTGCATTTTTACCATTTTCAAGAATAAATATTTGTATTAATTAATTTTGTGTTTTTTAGTACTAAATAAAGCTTGGAAGAATTGAGAAGACAAAAGAGAAGAAAGTTGGAAGCGTTGCAACCCGTTCGCGCATCAGTGGCAACCTGTTTACAAATTCATGGGATTAAACAACCCATGATCCAAAACCCAAGACCCAAATACATTTCCACCTCACCCCCATTGGATTCTTTCCAAAACATCCACCTTACCCCCATTGTATTCCATTTCATCCATCAATTAAAGAAAACATGTTTTGTTTAATTGTTGAGTGGTTACTACAGTAAAATTCGAATCCCAAGTGTGAGAGAATTTTTGTGTATAAATAGAGAGGGTTGTTGTGTTGAAAACTCATCCAAGAATAGCTTGTTCATGTTAGTTTATCAAATTTAAGTTTTGTTGTAATGTTCTTCATGTTCTAGTTTCATTTGCTAGGGTTTAAATGAAGCCGTAACTCATTGGTATGTATTCATATCTTGTATCTTGTTCTTGAAAGTTTAGAATTGTTTAAAGATATAATTTCATCCAAGTTTGTCAACATCTTGCTCTCACAATGTATGCCATGTATCCATTGTAGTTAGAATATCTCTTTGTTGATTATGCTACAACTCATGCTTAACCAAATATTGATCCTCAGATTAGTTGTGCTTTAATTAGACAGTTAATGCTTTGGAGAAATACTTTAGTTGTGATTAAATTATCCATTGGAGAAACACCTTAGATATATGGTAGACTTGAAACTGATGTAAGGACCAGAATAATATTACAAGTTGAATGCATATCATAAGTTAGTGGTGGATTTGAATACCCTAGTATCCATATTCTCAGTATTTACACCTTGATTTAATTGCGTATTTTAATTCAATATTATTTTCTGTTTAAGTCTTTGCCAATATCTCGTCGTATCGACAAAAGCAAACCCATTTTGGTTACTCTCTGAATCAATTCTAAGTAAGGATTTAGAATCAACTTTTACACTCTCCAAGTCTCTGTGGTTCGACCTGTGCTTGCCTTGTGTTGCTTGTCGACACTGTGCACTTGCAGTATACACAATAGTAGGTATCTTTCCGAGCCTACCAAGTTTTTGGCGCCGTTGCCGGGGACTCGGTAGCGGTGTAGTTGAAGTTTCTATCTCCTGTCACTGTTCATATTTCAATGTACATATTTCACTGTACAACAGGTATTTTACTGTAGCATAAATCATTGTACAATAGGTATGTCACTGTACATATTTCAATGTACAACAGGTATTTCACTGTTCATAATCACTGTACAACAGGTATTTCACTGTAAATATTTCACTGTACATAATCACTGTACAACATGTATTTCACTGTACAACATGTATTTCACTATACATATTCATAGTCAATTTTACACTTATTTTTGATATTTTTTTTATTTTGCTTTTGCTTTAAAACTTCGAAACCCTAACTACCTCTTTTGAGCTCAACAGGTGCCTGAGTAGCTGTTGTAAAGGCGAAGGAAAGGAAGCGAAAGAAAGCGGAAGAAGTTTTTATTTTAATTAAAAAAAAGAGAGAGTTTATTTTATTTATCTATTTTTAGTTTGTATTAGGATTCCTTTACTCTTGTAATTTTCTTTTTCTTTTGCACTTTATTTTGGACTTTAGACTTGGACATTCTATTTTTATTTTTATTTTTAAACCCTACGGAAAGGTAGTATTAAATATCAAACTGTTTGTAGAGAAGGACGGTGATTACAATATCACCTCGGCCCCTCGGGTTCGTTCATGACATAGGAGTCGTGGCCCGAGTCGACAACAACGGTTCATCCCCGTCTGCACGGGAGGTAAGTTTGTCGAAACACTCGTGAATCCCCGTTAGCGAGTTACTTGTATTCCTTCTTCAAGCATATATGTTGAGGATTTGAATACGGCTGTTTTATTTTCCTAGTAAAGGGCAAGGACTGGCCATACAAGATAAGGGTTCGGATTTCATCACCGTTCTCTTCTTGCCCGCCTTAGGAAAACGATACATACACGAACCTAAGCTTTAAAATTTGAAATAGAACAAGACCTATAAGGTAACGAGCTTAGTAGGAGAGTCGTTCGAAAAATATTGGTTACTCTTTAAGCATACTTTGAAGTTCATGACGGTTTCTATAAATTGAATGCGTGGCTGCGCCGCCTTGTAATACGGTGAGGCCTTGGGTATCAAAGCTCTAGCAGCTTCCCTCGCCTCTATTCAATTTACTTAAACTCGGATTGATTCCAGAGGAGTTTGCTCAGATTGTAACGAATTCCATTTCGAAGGATTAGAAGCTGGTCTAGAAAACAATCTAAGTGGAACCATCATGCTTTTTGTTTGCTAGAAATCAGTAGGTTTTCTGTGGTAGAGTCATCCTTGTTTGCGATTGCATAGAACTTCCCTTCAGTTTATGATTTTTCTTCTTTTATTTTGTTTTTCTAATGTATGCCCGAGGTAATTAGAGAACGGGCTTGAAAAAAAAAAAAAAAAAAAACAATAATGAAAAAAATAAATATTGGTCTGTTTTCAGTGTGTACATCCCAATCTATGCAACAAGCCTAGTGCTAGTTAGAGATCATGTCGGGATTCTCGTGCAGTGGGGATGGAAACAAATCCATCAGAGAGCTTGCTTACGGGCATGCTTCACATTATGAAACTCCAACAGACCATGATGTCACTAGTTATAGGGATTATTATGGACATTTTCACAGTCCTGAGCATCAATACATGAACCCTAGTAACTACTCACACATGTATCATCCACCACAGGGTGAAAATGAACATCTTTACAGTGCCCAACTCTCACAATCATCACTTTTGGACCAGTTAGAAGCTGAACTAGCAGCTTTAGAAATGCAAATGCATGAATCTGTCGCATATAATTCTTCTAGGCAATCTGAAATCTATGCTTGTACCTTATGTGGAGGCTTAGGCCATCCTGCTGAGAATTGCTATATTTTGCATGATTTTAGGCAATTTAGAGAATATCATGAAAATCCAAAATATGAAATGCCAACAGATTACAAAGCTGATAGTCATTGGGACCATCATAAACCTTTCGAAGGTTGCGATCAGTATTTTATAGACCCTAATGACCATGCACACATGTATCATCCACCACAGTGGGAAGTTGAACAATTTTGTACTTCTCAATCTGTGGATGAGAATCTCAGACTCAGCGAACAAAATAATGCTAGGATTGTATTGCATGATAAACCATATAGCATTGATTATGAATTTCCTACTGTTGAAGACTCTCCTTCCATCGAACAACTTAATGCATTATTAAAAATGAATTTGATTCGTTTACAAAATGTAGGAAGGGAGGAATTTCAGGATGAAATGTTTGTTTGTCCTAATGAAATAAAATGTGAAAATAGTATGCCTAGTCTTACTCGTGCAACTGATATTGCATATGAACCTGTTTTAAATGAAGGGACTAGAAATACTACGATTTTAAATAAGGAAATGCATTTCTGTGATGATGATGATGATGTTATGTTAGAAGAATATGTTTTTACTGAAAATATTGTCGAACCTTTGAGTTCAGAGACATTAGGCTTCTCTGCCTCGACCTTAATGAATGATGTTTCTTCTAGTGTTACATATACATGTGATGTTGATACTGATCTTGAGCCTGTGCAATTTTCCTGTGAACAAAAGCATGACACATTTCTTGTGTCTGACTTAGAAAATGTTGAATCTCCTGTTGACACTAATGATCTTAAGCATGAAAATATAATTGACGTGTCTGATTCTATTCCTAGGTCACAACATGATGTCTCTTTGGATCTGTCCATGCATGAGAATAAAACTTTGGATGATGATGATTATGAACTAGGTCTTGATGAATTGTTCTATGAATGTGAGCATGCTGCGACATTGGAAAATGATTTAGGAGTTATAGATGTGACTAATAATGATGTGCCTACCTCCCTGCCCATGTCACAAACTGGTAATCTTGCACCCAACCTAGATTTGGTTTGTAAAGTTATTGTTAAACCTATTTTTTTAAGAGTACCTAATCTAGGATTGGAACTGTGTGCCTCTCAAGTCCTCTTGGACTATTTTGCAGCTAAATATAATACCTTTGATGAGCCACGGTTGGAGTTTACTCATGTCTCTCCATCCATCCCTGACAAAATCCACTTTGAACTAGATCTTGTGCATGATGCACCCTTGAAATTGTTAGATTTTGTACCCAAAATTTTATCTATTGAAAAATCTAGGTTTGGGGGTAACTCATTCACATATGCAGTCTCACTTGCATTGTTGTCCTGTTATAAATATGTAAGGCTGTTGATGTTTCCGCATTCCGTCTTTTGGGTTGATCCTCAACTTTTTAGATTGTTGGTGTTTGGGGAGTCATCATTGTATAATCTAGTAGGTAAATTTTGAATCTTGTTGATATATTTGTGTGCTAACAAAACTTTTTGTCTTGCGCTCATATTGTTTGCTTTCATAGCATTCATTCAATTATGGTTAGCACCAACCTTTTTGCATCTGGTATTCTCTTTCATTTGAATCTGTTTTTTTCTCACGTTTTGTTGTTATTTCTGTTATCTTTTGAAACATTGAGGACAATGTTAGATTTAGGTTTGGGGGAGTATTTGCATTTAGCGTTGTGCATCTTTTTATGACCAGCTGTGGAGCGGGTCTTTTGTAGGTTTTCTTTTGTAGTCTTTTGCATCTTTTTATGACCAGCTGTGGAGCGGGTCTTTTGTAGGTTTTCTTTTGTAGTCTTTTGCATTTTTTTATGACCAGCTGTGGAGCGGGTCTTTTGTAGTCTTTTTCATTTTTGTGTTGTTGTTTTCTATGACCAGATGTGTAGCGGGTCTCTAAAAAAAATGATGATGACCAGTTGTGTAGCGGGTCTCTAAAAAAAATGATGATGACCAGCTGTGTAGGGGGTCCCTAAAAATTTTTTGTCTCGGATCTTGTGTATGATGATCAGCTGTGTAGCGGGTCTTAAAAAAAATAAAAAATATATTGGTTAGAAATTGTCAAGGTTCTACGAAATTCCAAAGTTCATCATCTACAGTTAAAGACCGAAGACGAAGACATTTCTATGGATACTCTGAAATTGGAGAAGGTTTTGTGGGTACATATTTGGTAGGCCCTCACGAGACTACAACTCGTCCACTAGGGACACCTAGGGGCTTAAAGGCTTAATGCATACGCTAAATGCATTCGAGAGACCAGCGACAGTGGTATAGTTAGGATTTCTGGATTTCTGTTTCACTTGAGGACAAGTAAAATTCAGGTTTGGGGGTATTTGATGAGTGCCAAATATTGCATATTCATACACCTTTTCATTGGCACTTAACTCATCTTTCGCGCTTCAAAGTCATATATTATCCCAAATTCTGCATTTTTACCATTTTCAAGAATAAATATTTGTATTAATTAATTTTGTGTTTTTAAGTACTAAATAAAGCTTGGAAGAATTGAGAAGACAAAAGAGAAGAAAGTTGGAAGCGTTGCAACCGCTCAAGATCAGTGGAAACTTGTTTACAAATTCATGGGATTAAACAACCCATGATCCAAAACCCATGATCCAAAACCCAAGACCCAAATCCATTTCCACCTCACCCCCATTGGATTCTTTCCAAAACATCCACCTCACCCCCATTGTATTCCATTTCATCCATCAATTAAAGAAAACATGTTTTGTTTAATTGTTGAGTGGTTGCTACAGTAAAATTCGAATCCCAGGTGTGAGAGAATTTTTGTGTATAAATAGAGAGGGTTGTTGTGTTGAAAACTCATCCAAGAATAGCTTGTTCATGTTAGTTTATCAAATTTAATTTTTGTTGTAATGTTCTTCATGTTCTAGTTTCATTTGCTAGGGTTTAAATGAAGCCGTAACTCATTGGTATGTATTCATATCTTGTATCTTGTTCTTGAAAGTTTAAAATTGTTTAAAGATATAATTTAATCCAAGTTTGTCAACATCTTGCTCTCACAATGTATGCCATGTATCCATTGTAGTTAGAATATATCTTTGTTGATTATGCTACAACTCATGCTTAACCAAATATTGATCCTCAGATTAGTTGTGCTTTAATTAGACAGTTAATGCTTTGGAGAAATACTTTAGTTGTGATTAAATTATCCATTGGAGAAACACCTTAGATATATGGTAGACTTGAATCTGCTGTAAGGACAAGAATAATATTACAAGTTGAATGCATATCATAAGTTAGTGGTGGATTTGAATACCCTAGTATCCATATTCTCAGTATTTACACCTTGATTTAATTGCGTATTTTAATTCAATATTATTTTCTGTTTAAGTCTTTGCCAATATCTCGTCGTATCGACAAAAGCAAACCCCTTTTGGTTACTCTCTGAATCAGTTCTAAGTAAGGATTTAGAATCAACTTTTACACTCTCCAAGTCTCTGTGGTTCGACCTGTGCTTGCCCTGTGTTGCTTGTCGACACTGTGCACTTGCAGTATACACTATGTAAACACATATATAAAGAGAATAGTAGGAGCGAGAAAAGGTGGACACAATTTTTAAAGAGAGAGAGGTATTTTACAAATAGATATTTTTAGAGAGAGAAGGTATTTTTCTTTATCATCTTCTTCCCCGAAAACTAGATCTAGAACTTTACCCATTAATGGAGGTTATCAATGTAAATCAATTGTAAATTTAAACAATCATAGTGAAGAATCATGGATGTAGATCAAATTGATCGAACCATGTAAAAATCTTTGTGTCCATTTATAATTTTAACACTTTTATTACCATTTTTATATTTAGATCTAGAAAATGTTATCAAGATATGATAAGGGGTGTGTTGTGGGATTTCTTGAAACTACATTTTGGCGCTAGAAACAGGGACGATGTTTACTAGATTGAAGAAGATTCAAAGAAATGAATTATTGAGGATTTGGATCTATAAAGTTCAGAGGCGAATACGAAACATTTGTCTACAGAAAACAAGTTTTAGACGATAAACATCAACAGGACTCAGAGATGAAGAAATAGTCAAGAGCAATAGATGTTTTCTGATTCAAAACATAGATAATTACGAAGGAAATGCAATGACAGTGAAATCAAGCAACCGGAGTCTTCATCAACAATTAAAACTGAAACAAAACTCTTCTTCTTACTCTAATTTTATGTCCAAGATTATGTTTATAAATCAGATCTAGGAGTTTTAAAACAAATATTCCTTTTAATAAAAATTCTTTCAAAATCAGATCTGCGAAATACAAATTTAAAGATCTAATCCTACAAAACCATTCCGAGAATTTTCAAAAATCAAATGGCAGTGTTTTCAGTTGATTAGGAGATTTACAATCAGTTTCTCATCTAATTTTTCTGTCGTTTATTGAACAGCGAAGAACAACAACTTAGATAACAAAGATACCCCGAGTTATCATCAGCAAATCCGTAGACGTCATCAGTCCAATGAAGTTTAAGAAAGAAATCACTCAAGACAATTATTCCAGCGAAGTTGCAGCAGTAAAGACAATGACTTCATTGCAAGTTCGCCACATAAGTAAGATTGACGAAACAAAGACATGCCACATGTCAAATTTTCGAGAAGTTATGAAGACAAGGTAGTACATGCAACAACAGTAGCTAGTTGGAAATCATCACCGGCGAAGAAATGTCATTCCAACGAAGAAAAGTGACTTGCAAAGTGAAACAACTCAGAGTCTAAGAAAATCCTTAGAGAAACGAAGTTATATCAACAACAAACTAGTTCGTGAGGTTTACTTCATCAGGTGGAAAGTTCCGTGAAATTGAAACAGAGAAAAGAGTGAACAAATATCTTCAATAGGAATACTTTCCATAAAAAATATGCACTTCCAAGAAGAAGAACATAATGCGAAGTATACCATCAACGCGGAGGAATACACAGCCTGTTAGCAGCTGTTGAAAATGAAGTAATATCTGCAGCACTAAGTACACCCAAATCTAATAGTTCACTTCGCAGACCAATTAATCCACTTCTCAACAACGGATCAGTTCGCAAAAACTTAGTTTAAGACAATCATTTATTTCGCAACAACTCAGTTTGAGTGATATATATTGGAAGACTCCTCAAAGCTTGTGATGTTGATGGCAAAGGAAAACCAACGGGAACTAAGAAAAGAGGAAGTATAAGATATCCATGGCATACTAGCAGTTAGAATACGAAACCGAAGATTAAAGATCACATGAACCAGTTCCTGCGAAATTATCAACAACGATACACAAGGGCGATAAAATACGCAGCTAAATAGAAAGGTAACACGAAGAAATGGGTAGGTCAAACGGTGAGAAGGTTTAGCAGGCGAAGTAAATTGGCAAGCTAGATTAGTCTATGACGAAGGAGTGCAGACCTCATCAGTTGATTGAGTGAAGAAATAATTACACGATTAAAATTACATAACAACACGAAGAGATAGCCGCACAAGTTCAAAGCACAAAGAAGATCTACTTTATTTTGTCCTTAATATAGTATCTTGTTTTTGTTTTTATTATCTCCACATATTCGATAAGGAGACAAAGGCCAAAGAATAATAACATAGAATGAACATAAAGGGAGGACTTGCTTCGCAGGGAAGAATCATTTTGCAGCGAGCATAAAGACTTGTTCCATACTATTCCAGCGAAGACAAAAGAAATCTACATTTTCGTAGAAAAGTCTATATTTGCGAAGAAAAGTCAATAAAGGAAAGCTTGGAATTGATCACCGATATGTATTACTGCTCCAGATTAACAACAAGACTAACTTCAATTATCAACGAGTGAAGAGAAGATATATGATGGGAAGTCCAACTCATTCAGCGAACAAATTAACTCGTCAATGAAGAAAAAAAAGATGTTATGGATTTATTTACTTCGTCAAAACTTAGCAGATCAATCAATCTAATTCTCGCCAAAATAACTCAGTTCAAGGAAATCAGTTCAACCAATATCTCAGCTCAGTTTGGGTCAATACAAGTTTAAATCAATTAATACCTGAGAAATTAATAGTGCCAACAGACCGCCACATAGTGCTATTTAGCCAATAAACCCAACAACCAAAGAGTAAAAGAAAAATACAAGAACAAATACGCAGGTTAAGGGAGGAAGAATAAAGCTAGGAGAAAACAGAGGAAATATATACAAGAAGAACAAAGGATAGCAGGAGAAGAAGATGCAGTCAACGAAGCATACCAACACATATTCTTATCAAAAATAAAACATGTAACGACCAAGTTAACCTCGTCAGTATTTCATCTAAGAACTGTAATCATCTCAGTTTGGGACCGTGAACAGCAGCGAAGTATTCGGCAGAAATTCTTTTGTCAACAACCAACTCAACAAAGATAATAGCTTTAACTTACCCAATCAAGCCTGGAAACCATTATTAAATCACCGCAGATGAATCAACACCAATGGCCATGAGCAACGCAATCAAAATATAAAATGATAATTAGGATGAAGGAAGACAACAAAGTATTTCTTCACAGAGCTTCAACAACAAGTTTACTGCGCAAAACTTCAACATTAAATCATTTTGGAGAAAGGATCATCACCCGCGAGGCAATAAGGGAAGGGTAGTAACAGTCCTATTCGGTAGAAATCATCACGTGGAAAGAAATTTAGCAGAGTTAAAACAACATATCAAAGATTCAGCAAATGGCCATTTCGCAGAAAAATATAGTACAATGCAAGCTTCGTCATAACAACATGATTCTTACTGTCTACAACAAGGAGTAAAGCAAAGGAATAGTACACATTATTAAAATTTCTGTGAAGAGCAAAGAAGAGGTTCCAAATATCAGAATAACTTCTGCGAATTTTATTACACTTACAAAAATAGGAGCTTGGACAGATGGTCACAAGTGAAGCTGATGAGTTCAGTAACACGGGTTCGAGTCTCTATAGTCACGCAGATTATTTTTTTTCTCGCAAATGTTTACATCCTAAATATTTCCTTCGCAGACGTTTACCATGCAGACATTTGTAGCATGAACGGACACTTCGCAGATGTTCACTTAAGATGTTTACTTCGCAGATGTCTTCTTCCCAAATACCAGCGTGAAGTAACCAACAAGCCCAGTTCATCCAAGCCCATTAAAGTTCATCCAACAGTAAACAAAATATCAAGGCTTAAGTTTGCACAGAAATTGTACAGTTGCGAATTTCTAGTACAATTAGTTGGTCAGAGGCATAAATTTGGTATTTCATTACTTCGCAAGATATTTGATTATTTCACAAAGAAAAGAGTTGATGATTATTTCGTACAGATATCTCGCAAAGAATTGAAAGAACTGACATAAATGAAAGAATAAATGAAAGAATAAAGAAACGCGAAAATTTCGCAAAGACATTAGAATGGGACGAACCTTTATGGCATGCACCCTAGTTCACGAATAAAATTTCGCAAGAGGAAAACGTAAGACCTAAAGTGCGTCATATAAGGGGGTATCTCTTTTCATGGCTCGGGGATAAGGTTATACCGCTGCTGGAACCTGAGTCATGGAAATTTGGGGTCAATGAAATCCCATCCAGGAGAGGTACCTTGGATTTCCAACTATATATATATTAACAGTTGGACGACTGAGGATCTCTTCTAAGGGGTGCAGAGTATGACCAAGGCGCCAAGGTACATGGTTGAGAGAAGAGTGCCCGGGATGGATGAACCTACCATGGACATTCTTGGCAAGTCTTGGCTATGATGCACTCGGCCCGAAGAAAACCCCACTTAGGGTGCAGTCTTGTAACTATAAGCCATATAGGCAAAAAGGACAAGAGACTGCGAAAACAGCTGGTTGTTGTTAAGACCGGATGGGAGGAACTAATATTGTATGGCCGATGTACGCCTCCTTGAAGGGGAAACCATGGGGAAGATAAGGGCGGCACCCTCCATTAGGGAGCTGATTAGTGTCTTAAGACGCAAATGTCATGAGGCTTTATGTTCGCAGGAATATTTAGGCTTGTCATATTTGTGCAACAATTATACAGAGACAAAAATCCATGAGAAAAAGATAAGATAAGATCAATGGGTTTTTACATGAAAGCGTAAAGACGTCCTGCGATTTCATCGCAATACGACAATGTCATGGGGCTTTGTTCTCGCAAGAAAACTTAGGCATGTCAAATTTTCGCAACAAATTGACAAAATGAGGATAAGGCAAGATCAATGTGTCTTTACATGCGAATGTAAGGATGTCCTGCGATTTTGATGCAAAAACAAAAATTGGCAAAATAAGACCTTTAACTAGGAAGGCAAAATAAGACCAATAGAATAATTGCAAACATTAACTGTTTCCGTGAAATGCAGGTAAATTTTGTTCATTGCGAGAAAGATAATAATCTCTCAAGAGTACTATTCAGAATCTCTCAGAAGCACTATTCATAATTTCGCAGCACTATTTCAGGAGCACTATTCATAAATTCGCAGGGTTATTCATAAATTCGCAGGTTATTCAGAATTTCGCAAGGTTATTCATAATTTCGCAGAATGTGTCATAATTTCACAGAATGTGGTTATTTAGCTCATTTGAAGAGATTATAATATCAAAAAAATTCGCAAAATTTGAAGCAACTTGAAGATATTATAATATCACAAGAAAACAGAACATGAGATAGAGGCAAGATAAGAATAAAGAAACAATTCGCTCATTCAACATTTTCTCAAGGATTCTACCTTCATAGATAAAGAACAGAGGCAACTATGGATTACCAAGAAAACATTTTATGTTCTTTATCTTCTCGGCAAGAATCATTTCCAAAATGGACAAGAATTCTCACCAAAAATGAAGTAATAATTTCGCATGAATAGAGGCAATACTTATGACTTTCATTCAAGGACGGATACTTCTTATATTTTGAGGATTGAGTATTTCTTATATTCCTTCAAGGATACTTCATGCTTCGCATACTTCAAGAGTTGATACTTATTATTTACTTCGCAAAGATCCGGAACTTCACAAAAGAATAGAGGCAAGTACGTACTTTTCAATTCCAATATTCTTTCGCTCGTTCCTTCATCACTAAAGATCAAAGACTACTACAACAATGGATTTTTTTCTCAAAGATCGCTTTTCAAGCAATATTCAATAAAAAAGAGGCAAGATGTAGGATCCGAATCTCGCAACAAAAACGCTCTTGCGAAAACTTCTACCACACATGGAAAATGTCGCAAATTATTTACAGAAGTGACGTAATAGACAACGACATCCTAAAACACGAGAAAGATGTGAAGATTTTGTGGTTGTTATAGAGAAAGCTCGCGATAATGCAGCGGGAGCTCGAGAGAATGTAGCAAGAGAGATATCTAGCGAGAATATAGTAAGGGATCCTAAAATAGAGGGAATATGAGTTGTATATGAGCTGTCATACACTATGTAAACACATATATAAAGAGAAGAGTATGAGAGAGAAAAGGGGGCACAATTTTGAAAGAGAGATAGGTATTTTACAGAGAGATATTTTTAGAGAGAGAAGGTATTTTTCTTTATCATCTTCTTCCCCGAAAACTAGATCTAGAACTTTACCCATTAATGGAGGTTATCAATGTAAATCAATTGTAAATTTAAACAATCATAGTGAAGAATCATGGATGTTGATCAAATTGATCGAACCATGTAAAAATCTTTGTGTCCATTTATAATTTTAACAATTTTATTACCATTTTTATATTTAGATCTAGAAAATGTTATCAAGATATGATAAGGGGTGTGTTGTGGGATATCATGCAACTACAAACCCAAATTCGGTTTTCATAATTCATGTGAATGCGCTGTCCAAAATAATGATCGAAATCTCCTTGGAAAATCTTTAACTAGCAAATGCACATTACTAATTATTATTTTCCATATATAGTTAAAAACCTTAATTAGAAGATTCTTAACTTATTTAAATTCGATCTTGGGATTTACTTCCTTCTTAGCTGTTAAGGAATATCTTTGAACAATAAAATAATACACATTAATGCGCGTGTTCAAAATGTGTCGACATCTTTCTCTTGCAAGTCCTTTTTCATACTTACTCACTTGAAACCGATTTACCACACTTCCAAACAAGTTTAGAATTAGTTCATCTGACTTTCAAGAACTATGTGATTGATCAAGTAAAACTCAATCACAAACCATGGGTGTAATGGTTCTACCAAAACAAGTTTCGGTTTCACCTCCATGTGAGTATTGTGCATAGTCACACTAGCTTACCAAAATTCGACTGACTAGGTACTAGGATCGGTTCCCCACATATATTTGGTATCTAACTTGTATGCACTGCACATGTCCATAGGATCGGTTCCCCCTTGCCTAAAAACGTGTTGGTTCTACCTCCATGTGAGTACTGTGCATAGTCATACTAGCTTACTAAAATTTGGCTAATTAGGTACTAGGATCGGTTCCCCATATATATTTGGTATCTAACTTGTATGCACTGCACATGTCCATAGGATCGGTTCCCCCTTGCCTAAAAAAGTGTTGCACATGTTCATAGGATTGGTTCCCCTTTCTTTTATAAACCTTGTTGCACCTCATACAAGGATCGGTTCCCCCTTGTGATGTACTGCATCTCTTACTAGGATCGGTTCCCCTCTCCCAAATTTGGTCAGACAGACACAAACCCGATCATACCCCAGGTGATTACTTAAGATCGGTTTCACTAATAAAAGTCATACCAATACATAAGTCACGCCTCATGTGAATAGTTTTACCAAGAACACAAACAAGTCATGAGTAGTTATACTAATCACACATATTGGTCGTTCATAAGATTTACAATGAAGAACAGACCCAATAATACCTGGAGATTTCCTTTTCGGTTCACAACACATATCATGAACTTACTTCCTTAAAACACATGTCAAAACATTATTTCCTAGGATGAAATCCTCACCTCATACCTATACATAATCACAATAGCATTCATATGATTATGTTGATGTCATATATACAAAGTTTAATGGTTAAGAAAGAAACTTCATATTGTATTCCTTAATACTATGTGTATCTAGAGTGTTCATGCTTCGCATATTTATGTTTTCAATATGCACGACTTGAAAGATATGTTAGGGAATGAAACAGTTCAAGTCAAATATTACTAACCTCAAGTGGAAGGATGATGTTGTGGTTGTAGCTCCGTACTTCTTCACTTCTTCAAGTCTTCGCAATACTTGTAATGTCTCACCCTAATACTTTCAATCTAACCTATACGAAGTTGACTCTAGTACATTTAAATCAAGCGACTCTTAAATGAGTTTTGGTTCACTAAAATATGACAACCAAACTTGACATACCAACGCTTGGTGGGTTCAACTGAGCTATGCTCTAACAATCTCCCCCTTTGTCAATTTTAGTGACAAAACTCTTACAATCATATGGATAAACAAATTACAATAATTCATTACACATACGCTTGACTCCCAAATTCAACAGCATATAACATGCATTCATTCAATCCTTAAGAATGTCGATGTTGACATTATAATAACACAAAGCTCATACTCCCCCTAAAGGTGAGATAGGTAGATTTTCAATTCGCAAGTCTTTGTTATCCCAATCATATGATATGTTACTCCCCCTTAATCTGTGTTTTTCCTCACTCGTTAGATAAACGTTCAAGAACGATTGTCCTCTTCCCTAGTGACACCAATCAACATAAAATTGATAACAACATCACATGTTTACTCCATATATTTCTCCCGATTTTTGTCACAAAAATGACAAAGAAACGAAAAAATAAAGGACAACATGAAAAGGATCTTACAAATCTCAAATAGACTTGCAACCTGTTGAGTCAAGCACGAGGGTTCCACATACCATTTTTGATAACCAATATCAAAACCGAAACTAAAAAGTAATTATGTTTTGATATGTTATCATGGAAATAATTACCCGAAGCAATTTTCCCAACTAGTTTAGCAAATCAAAAATTAACTAAGAAACTTAGTTCCTTTGCTAAACCGATTGTATAAATACAACCGATTCATTCGATAAGACCAAAACAAAGATAAACTCCATTTTTCTCATCAGATTTTAATTATCCATATAACTTAGACCTTTAGATTTTAAACAAGCCAAATACTAGGTTAGTTAACTAGCATTTCCTTGGTTAGGCATTCGTCTAGACTTGAATAACCGAAACCTCCACTTTGATAAGTCTAACTAAGATCAGAATTAACTTAGTTTATCTTATCCGGAATCGAATTGGACTAAACAACTCATCCCGTCAATATATTCATTCGTTAAGTCATAAGTAATTCATACAGACTAATAAATCAACTTGCATAATTATTCACCTCAACCGAAAGCAATTGAAACAACATATATCATTTAAGTTCCATTATTGCACAGAAATTTTGTAAGCCTAAACAATTGATACCATACAATAAAGAAAAATAATAATTGTTTTACTTAACTGGAAGCAATTGAAATAACATAAACATTAAAGTACCGCAATTACACCAAACTTTCGTAAACCTAAACGATTGATATCACACAATAAAGTAAGATAACAATAGCAATTGAATCACACATACATCCACACATACATAATGGAATAAACATATTAATTGTACCGATAATTTTGTTTAAGCAAAAGCAATATATATATATCAAATAAAAACAACCTGTATTATTTCAATTATATAACAAAGAAATAATACGGAAAATATTTTAACCTATCTTTCATCAAAACTTGACAATATAGGCTTGTTAGAGCATTGCTCGGTCGAACTCGCATGCATTGCTATCTCAAGCATGTTTGTCAATGTTAGTGATCAAAATTATAAAGTCTTAATTTCTAGTCTACTATAGCTAAGGTCTCGGACTAGGATAGAAAGTGTAGTTGATCTCAAGAACTCCATGGCGATCATCATACAAGACGAAGGACTACTCAAGGAACCAGTGGATCTTCATCAACTAAAAGGTATATGGAGACTAGAACTTATCTATCACTCAAAAGTCTATTTATCTCCTATCTTGAGACAAAAGTCGTATTACTATATAGACTACGATTATACACATGTGATATTTCGAGCGGAGTATATCTCGCTTATCTATTTCTCGAAATATGTATTGGTAAATCTTTCGCTTTAGCCAAGTTCATCTTTACATAGTAACGAAAGTCATGTTATTTTTCAATCATTTTGGAAATCGCACTGACAAAAAATAGTTTGTGAATAACAACTATATAACACCCTCTGAGAATGTTTCAATGATTGAAATGAGAGTTTAGACAATATAATCATTGGATGATGTAAACATTGTTGTGGTAACACATATATGTATAAGTCCTTATTGCTAGAACCGAAGTTTGCAAACTTTGTTGATCAAGTGAAACCGGAACGTGAGTCGTCAACTCAGTCCGCAAACTGGCGCAGTTCTCGAACTCGAGAATTTTTGCTGGAGTTGTAGCTCAATTTCAGTCTGCGAACTGACGGAAGTTCTCAACCCGAGAATTTCTGCTGGAGTTTGTAAACTCCAACCGGTTAACTTGAGTTCGCGAACTTGAGCAGGTTATGTCTAAAAACGATATTTGTGAACTTATCTTAATAAACTAAGGAATGCTATCGCAAACCGTGGCTTTATAGTTCATGAATCGATTCGAGTGAATCACATCATTTTTGCTTTAATTGTGCCTTGTGTAGTACATGAGATATCATAAAAATTGAACAACTCTCTAACTAGTTAATTTGAGTCATTTGGATTAGTTATGGTGAAGAAGAATATGGTTGATATGAAAGTTATCATTTGGCTAACCACTTGGTTAACTAGTGTTGAACCAACTATTGTACAAGTTTGGATACGGTTACACAAACCCAAAATCGTCAAGTACATGTGTGTATAACAAGCTATGTTTTCGATCTAACGGTTGATAAATATTAGCTTGTATCTAATCAGGTTTTTATCTAACGGTGAATATTGAATGCTTTGTTACCAAGCTAACATTGTTTGCAAACCCTGATTTGAAAGACTATATAAGGGAGAACTCTAGCAAATGGGAAACTTAATCCCCACACATTCTGTGTGATACTAGTTGTGCTAAGCTAGAGTCTATTCTCCTTTAACCTTTGGATTTCTTCTTCTAAAACTAGGTTAACGACTTAATGAGTTCATTGAGATTGTGAAGCCAGACCGATACTACTTTTCTTGTAATTGTGTGATCTGATCTTGTTGTTTCTATCGTACGAGTATAATTGTAATAATTGGCTTGAGATTTCTATCTCCGATAGGCAAGATATAAAAGTAATCACATACATCTTCGTCTCATCGTTTGTGATTCCACAATATCTTTTTTCGCTGCGTCGATTAAGACTATTGTGAGGTGATTGATAAAACTGAGATGTTCTTAGGGAATATAAGTCTAGTTTTATTGATTGGTTCCTGTTCACCTTGATTTATCAAAATATGGAACAAAACTCATAGGTTTATTCATGGGAGACGAATTTATCTATCTTGTATACTTTTCTGTGTGAGACAGATTTGTTTATTAAAGTCTTCGACTTTGGGTCGTAGCAACTCTTGGTTATGGGTGAGATCAGCTAAGGGAATCAAGTGCGAAGTATCCTGCTGGTATCATAGGCATAGGAGCATAATTGTACCTTGGATCAGTGAGAGATTGGTTGGGGTTCAACTACAGTCCAGACCAAAGTTAATTTGGAGTAGGCTAGTGTCTGTAGCGGTTTAATACAGTGTATGTTTAATCTGGACTAGGTCCCGGGTTTTTTTTTGCATTTACGATTTCCTCGTTAACAAAATTATGGTGTCTGTGATATTTCTTTTCCGCATTATATTTTTATATAATTGAAATAATACAGGTTGTGCGTTGTTCAATCAATTAGAATATCCAACCTTATTGGTTGTTGATTTAAATTGATTGACACTTGGATATTGGTCTTTGGTACCATCCAAGTTATCTCTCTTTGATTAAGACTCGCATATTGTATTTTCTTGAGTAAATCAAATCGAGAGATTGAGATAATAACTCCTTGAAATATTTTCTATTGATTGACTCTAGTTGATTCTCTAGAAAGTAACTTGGAGTTTTCCATACAGATTGTTAATCGAAATATTAGGTGTGGTTGTTAGACCCCCGCTTTTTCAAGCCTTAACTTTTGTGTTTGTCAAAAGTCTATTCATTCTTTTATTAATACTTGCATATCAATACATGAACTACTTTACTTTTGACAAAATATGGGACAATTAAGTTCAAGGACGTAAACACACATATCCCATAAAAATATTGCAATATATAAAATTATAAAGATTAATACTGCAAAAATCATCTTCCGAACAAGTTTAGAATTAAAATAAATAAATCTAAAAACAAGAAGATGAAGATGAAAACATTGGATATAGTTATGTGTAATCACAATAATGGCTATTCTAAACACCAGTTATTCTTCTAAACAAAACAAGAAAAATAGAAGATTTACTTGGCAATCAGAAATCAGAGTTCATTAAGAACCTCGTATCTTTCAATAAAACCATAAAAGAATGTATCGCTGATTTCCTTTATTTTCTTGACTGTAGACATACCATGTTCGTGAGTTAGAACACTAACTTTGTGATCAACCACCCGAGCAAGTTGTCTAGCTTTGGCACTGTCCATGATGAGCTTCTTTTGATTATGTATCAGAATATTTTGATTAGCAAGAATTCTGGTCTGACCATCTAGAAGTTGGTCTATTTGCAATTGAATATTTGCAAACTCGACCTTTGAATTGTTCTGAAAATGGGTTAAATCCTTGACAGAATCATTAATCCAGGAGTTGTGATCCTTTTTTTCAAGCATCTTTTTATGAACCAGCTCCTGAATTGACTCACGTTCCCGATTTTCTTCCTCCATATCAAGACGCACAATCTCTTGAGATCTTGCAGAGTTCTCCATAAAATTTTAGGGAATCGAAAACACAATATATAATAGGTATATATATGCATTTGTGAACAGGAGAAGAAACTCTAGTTCTGAAAAACCCTAGGAGGACACGGACGTTCGTGGACTGTCAACATAAACTCAAACAGAAATAATATACAACATACTTGTGTATTTCCCAATTAATTTCCTTGCACCTTTCAAGTTAGAACCAAGGAAACAAATACCTGGAGTCAAGTAGTAGAGTGGAAATTAATTCTACTATGATCATCAAGAAAGGAGTTTTATATATCATCTGACTGTTTGATCTTTGTTTTCTTCGCCTTTCTTCGGTTGACTTTCATCCCTGAAGGATATGACATGGCGTACTTAACAAATCCATCGGATGGCTTTCTCTAAGGACTAAGTCTGAGACCTCTTGCAATTGGTTCAAGAGGATCAGAATAGATAGGAATCCATTTTCTAAACTTAGATTTACCAGAGACATTCTTATAAGTACAGGGAATGCTTTCTTTAGCAACACAAGAATTTATGCCAGAATGCACTTGAGCCCTGTGATGATTTCTAGAATATAGATCTTTCTTATAAGGTTTCGGGTTTCTTGTGGGCATGCGATTCACTGCATTAGTCGACTGACTATTTGTTCAATTGACAGTAAAGAGAAGCAAATTATGAAGCTTAGAAATATGTTTCCTTCTTGCAAAACAATGGATAGCATGGTGATTCTTTTTCCCACAAAAGGTACAGGTTCGTGGAGAAGAAGAAATAATTGGCACTTGTCCTAAATTCATAGCCATATGAGAAGATTGCAAGTTATGTAACATTTTATTAACACAATCCTCTTCTGGAGAACGTTTCTTCTTGTAAAAAACATCATGAGAGTTAGTATGTACAGAGGATTTTCTCCTTAAGACAGAGTTTTCCTTTTCCAAGGATTTGCACTGTTCATGGGCTAGAGTAAGAGATGCACTTAGTTTCTATTTTTCAACACGAAGTCTGTTGAGATCTGATAAATGAGTCTCGAGCAAATGTTTTTCTCTAATTGAGTTTTCCTTAACAACCTCCTCAAGAGCACTAATCTTTTCACTTTGTAGAGTAGTTTCTTGTAGAAGTTTCTCAATATTTTTAGAGAAGGACTCAACAATGTTATAGAGATCACGTTCTTGATCAAGAGACTTTTCAAATTCATCAATAAGCTGATCATGATCATTAAAATCAATAGTCTCAGCTGTATTTTTTGAAATTCTAGTGAGCTCCTTTTTAGATTTTGCCAGAGTGTCACATGCCTCATGAGAGGAAGAAATGTCATTATCAAATTGAACATTCTTTCTACCCCGAGATTCAGAAGAATCTACTAAGGAATAATCCTTTGAGGTGTTTTTAAAACACTTGACATAATTAAAAGCTTTAGGAGACATTTTGGTAGGCGTATACGAGATTTCGTCCACAGACTCAGATTGCCACAAACACAGACATGGAAGGTCTTAAACGTGTTTGCCTACTCTGATACCAATTGAAAAAGCGGGGTCTAACAACCACACCCAATATTTCGATTAGAAATCTATATGGACAAACTCCGAGTTACTTTATAGAGAATCAACTAGACAGTCAGACTCAATCAATAGAAAATATCTCAAGGAATGATTATCTCAATCTCTCAATTTGATCCTTACTCAAGAAAATAGAATCTGTGAGTCTTTATCAAAGAGAGATAACTTGGATGGTACCAAAGACCAATATCCAAGTCTCAATCAATTTAAATCAACAACCAAAAGGTAGGATATTCTAATTGATTGAACAACGCACAACCTGTATTATTTCAATTATATAACAAAATATAATGCGGAAAAGAAATAACACAGACATAATAATTTTGTTAACGAGGAAACCGCAAATACAGAAAAACCCCGGGACCTAGTCCAGATTAAACATACAATGTATTAAGCCGCTATAGAAACTAGCCTACTACAAGCTAATTTAGGCCTGGACTGTAGTTAAACCCCAATCAATCTCACATTGATCCAAGGTACATCTATGCTCCTACGCCTCTGATCCCAGCAGGATACTGCGCACTTGATTCCCTTAGCTGATCTCACCCACAACCAAGAGTTGCTACGACCCAAAGTCAAAGAATTTAATAAACAAATTTGTATCACACAGAAAAGTATAAAGTAATAGATAAATCCGTCTCCCACGAATAAACCTACAACTTTTTGTTCCGTATTTTGATATATAACCAATTGATAAAACCAGACTTATATTCTCGAAGAACAACTCAGCTTTATCAATCACCTCGCAATAAACTTAATCGACGCAGCGAAGAAGATTATTGAGGAATCACAAACGATAAGTCGAAGTGCTTGTGACTAATTTTATATCTTGCCTATCGGAGATAGAAATCTCAAGCCAATTATTACAATTGAACTCGTACGATAGAAACAGCAAGATCAGATCACACAACTACAAGAAAAGTAGTATCGGTCTGGCTTCACAATCCCAATGAAGTCTTTAAGTCGTTAACCTAGTTTTAGAAGAAGAAAACCAAAGGTTAAAGGAGAATCGACTCTAGCTTAGCAAACTAGTATCACACAGAATGTGTGGGGATTAGGTTTCCCAGTTGATACATTTCTCCCTTATATAGTCTTCAAATTAGGGTTTGCAATCAATGTTAGCTTAGTAACAAAGCATTCAATATTCACCGTTAAATGAAAACCTGATTAGATTCAAGCTAATATTTATCAACCGTTATATCGAAAACATAGCTTGTTACACACACACGAAATGCACGTTTGTAGTCTTGTGAAAACCGTACCCAAACTTGTACATTAGTTGGTTCAAAAATAGTTAACCAAATGGTTATCCATATGATAACTTTCATATCAACCATATTCTTCTTCACCATAACTAGTCCAAATGACTCAAATGAACTAGTTAGAGAGTTGTTCAATTGCAAAGAAATCTCATGTACTACACAAGACACAATCGAAGAAAAAATGATGTGATTCACTCGAATCGATTCATGAACTATAAAGCCACAGTTTGCAATAGCATTCCTTAGTTTGTTAAGATAAGTTCACAAACATCGTTTTTAGACATAACCTACTCAAGTTCGCGGACTGGGTTTGCGAATTTAAGTTCCCGGACGGAGTTCACAAACTCCAGCATAAATTCTCGGGTTTGAGAACTACGCCAGTTCGCGGACTGGGTTCGCGGATTGAGTTTGCGGACTGAAGTTCACGTGCTGCTCCGGTCTCACTTGATCAACAAAGTTCGCAATCTTGGGTTCAACCAATAACGACTTATACATATATGTGTTTCCATAACAATGCTTATATTCTCCAATGGTTATAATGTCTAAATTCTCATTTCAATCATCGAAACATTCTCAGAGGGCGTTATATAGTTGTTATTCACAAACTATTTTTCGTCAGAGGGATTTCCAAAATGATTGAAACATAACATGACTTTCGTCACTAGGTAAAGATGAACTTGGCTAAAGCGAAAGCTTTACCAACACATATTTCGAGAAATAGATAAGCGAGATATACTTAGCTCGAAATACCTCATGTGGTATAATCTTAGTCTATATAGTAATACGACTTTTGTCTCAAGATAGGAGATAGAGTAGATAGACTTTTGAGTGATAGATAAGTTCAAGTATCCACATACCTTTTAGTCGATGAAGATCCACTGGTTCCTTGAGTAGTCCTTCGTCTCGTATGATGATCGCCATGGAGTTCTTGAGCTCAGCTACACTTTCTATCCTAGTCCGAGACCTAAGCTATAGTAGACTAGAAATCAAGACTTTATAGTTTTGATCACTAACATTGACAAACATGCTCGAGATAGCAACGCATGCGAGTTCGACTGAGCAATGCTCTAACACTTATTGAATAATCCCCGTAGCTTTGATAATATTACATTTAATTGTAATATTGTTGGCTGGATAAGAAAACTATCACATAGATTTAAACCATTGATCCATTTTACAAAATTCACACTTCACAAATACACACCACAATCTTAATTAAGTATGCAACCAATAGAAATATTGTATTCACTATGGTCCAACAAATTCAAATGCTTAAGTTGTCGCTGCCGATCCATTTTCTTGTTTTAGTGATGATGGCTTGTGTGAGGATGACTTACCCGTGATGACCTTCTTCACCTTGGCGATTGAATGCTTGACTTTTGATCCTACCCCTGATAGTATGTTGTGTGATTTCTTGTGAGCTGGTTTTACATCAACATCATCTGAGGCTTCTACCATTACTGGAGCATCAGACCCCGAGTCTTCTTTTACATGTTCATCTTCTGCATCCGATGAATGTTTTTCTTCTTCTTTTGCATCTTTTTCTACTTGAACAGTTAGGGGCACTTTACTTTCTAATGGTTCTTTCTTCTTAACCGAAGATTCTCTTTCGAAGTCTAGTGTGAGATCTGACATTGATGGTTCTGTTTCACTGATTGATTCTTTGTATTGTCCATACTCTGCTTCTTTTGGTTTCCCATCAATCTCTGAAATATCTTTTGGTTTCTGCTCCTCTATGTTGTTTTTCTCTTCGAGAATTCCACGTTGATCCTCTAGCAATGTTGCAGTGTTTTCCTCTGTGGACTTACCCAGGTCCACTTCTCTTGGCTTTTCCTCTTCATTTGTCATATCGCTGGCTTCAGGAATCCTTTCAAAGTTTTGAGGAATTCCGTTGAGTTCTTCCAGGTTTACGGTAGTTTCTTTTACTATTGTTTCCATGACTAAAGGTTGGTCAGAAGATAAACCTGTTGGTCCTGGTTTTGCAAACTCCTCCGGCTTTGAGATTTCTGTTATCTCACTTTTACATGCCTTTGCTTCTTGCTTGAGATCAGTTTTCATTTGACTTTGATCTTCAACAGAATACTCAGAAGTATTGTTGTTGGCAGTGCTACCCATGACACTTTCTTCTGCTGTTTCCTGCTCATCAGCTAAGACAACCTGGGTTTCTTCCTGTTGTGGAATTTGAATTTGTGTATCTTTGCTTTCACATGATCTTTCTTGAATATTGAACTCGTCAAGCTTCTTCACGCCTTCCTTCAAGATATCCGCTTCTGGAACCTGTAGAGCAAATTAAAGTGTTAATAATTGTACAAGTATTAAACTTCTGAAGAAATTCTCGTGCTACTAACGCTTACGTCATTCTTTACGTGCTCAACTTCTTCTACTGCAGTTATGGCTTGTGTCTCAATATGTTCCCCTTCATGTTCTTTAGCATTTTCTTCTTCATACGGAATATCGCCTGCTAAAGCCTCGACAACAACTGAAGTATCAATGATGGTAACTACATTTTGATCATTTGGGGAAAAGGCTTCAGTAGTTTCAATACACTTTGATACTGACTCAAAAGGGGTGCTCAAAAGGTTGCTGCCTTCAGATAAATTGTCAAGGGCACTTGCATCTTCCGTTGCACTTATCGTGGTCTCTGAATTTGTTGAGGTAGTTTCTTCAAGCTCCGGAGAAGAGGGTTTAACTACCATGCCATACATATTTTCTGTTGGTTCTGCTTCACATGGTGTACTTTTAGTAGTTTTTTCATGAATATTCATGTCCGGGCCTTTCTCAATATTCTTTGCTGGAACTATTTCTCTTGTTTCAGTTGAAACTGTCGTTTCTTTGTTCATGTCCTCCAATATTATCTACATAAGAAGTTTCAATTCATTAAATAAAAATAAAATAGTGTGTCAAGGAGACTCAAGGCACTACAACTAAACTCAAGTTAGGACCTTGGACACTTCCTCTGCTTTTGTGATCAGCATCTCAGTTTTCTTGTCTGCATTATCATTCTCAAGTCCCTGCAAGACCCATTAACCGTAATTGCTTACACCTATCCAACCAAAAAGTAGTGCTTCAATAATAAGAGGAAAAATATGAGATTCATCTCTCTTACCTGGATTTCTTCTATTAGATTTCCATTCTTTATGATCTTTGTTGCCTCATTAGTCTTTGCAATTTGGTCAACTATCGAATCATTACCTGATTCTGAAGGTTCAAGCTTCATGTGAGTTTTTATGAATGGCTCTCCTGCATGGGCTTCTTGACGGCTTTCTGTAACAGTGTCATTTCCAACTGATATCGAGCATGGTTTCTCGACACATCCTTCTTCACCTTGTATATGCTTTTTACTGCTTTCACTGGTACCAGAGTTCCCAGGTCTCTCACTCACCTGTACAAAAGATAAAGTTAAACTGACTGAATACTTAAAACAAATATATTAGATATAGCTCACTTTATGTTCCCAGACCTCTTGTGTAATTTCTGTTTTTAGGTACTCATTTTCTTCTTTTTCCTTAATCTGGGTTTCTTCTATCAAATGTTCCTTTCCCATAGTCTCTACTAGAGAGATTTCCCCAATGTTTCCATCTCCAGTAGGTACAATGTCCTTGCCATCTTCATCATTTTCAGTCCTCTTTGTTTTAAGGAGCACATCACGAGTCTGAGCTTCAGACACAAATTCCCTCGATTCCTCAGGATTGAAGGCTTCGTTACATTCTCCGCCTACTTCTCCTACGAACTTTTCTTCAACTGATGAGTTCATTTTGGCTGATTCGTCTTCATTGTCGATTGTGCTTTTTACCTCGAGACTTCCAATTTTCTCACCAAGATTAACTAGTATTTCTGAATTCTGCATGGGACGCTACATCAGTTAAGGAGTGTAGATTGAAGAAGAGAATGATGGTTTTAAGTAAACCCAACTAATGAAAAATAACATTAAAATTTTGGATCTTAATTATATTATTTTTAACTAACCTCTTCATTTGGTTTAGCACACATGGAGGTATCATCCTTGAAGTATTCAGTGCATTGCTCTTTATGGTTCTTAATTTGCACATTATTATCCGTGACACCTTTATGTAGGTCACTTGCACCAAGTATTTCAGTTTCTTCCTCCACCTTCAAGAAACACTCTTCTAACTCATTCTTCTCTGATTCCTTTTTCCATGCTCCTGATTCCGAAGTTCGTCCTTCTTTCAGATTCTCTTCACAATTTTTAACTGGCTCTTTTAGTTCTGTAAGTTCCTTGCATTCCAACACAGAACCAGTTTTCCGCTCTGAGACATTCTCCCCTAGAGCACAAGCAGGAGAAAAGTCCAGTTTCTTAGCTTCTTTCACGGGCTCTAGGTTTAGAGTCTCATTTATATGTTCAAACTCCACGGGAGATGCTTTATTAAACTCTTTACATTCTTCTTCTTTGGGTGGATGTGTCCCTACTGTTATCTCTGGGGCAATATGAGTATCCACATTCTTATCTTGGGTTTCATCTTCCATTTGGGCCTCATCTTTTAGAACCTCATCTACTGCAGTAACTTGAGTGTCATGTGCATTTTTTAATTTTTTTTTATCTGCTTCAACATTCTGACAGACTATACTCTCAACTTCAACTTCTGGATTGTGCTCAATGTTTGATGCATCTACTGTGGTCGGATTATCTTTTAAGGTTCCAACATCTTGTGTTTCAGACATCAATGCAGAGTATTCCTGAAGATTTTCTTCTTTTTTCTCAGCAGCATTGTCAAATCGACTAGTTGCTTCTTCTCTTTGATCTTCAGATCCAGATAAAGCATCAGATACTGGGACTGCTTCCTTGATTTCTTCTTTAAATTTGTCTCCACCAAGCTTATCCTCAATTGATTTCTCCTGGGTCCCGTTTCCATCTTCGGTGCTGCTAAATCGAGATATTAATTCAGACTTCGCTACAAAATTTGCACTTTTGATATCCTCGTCCACTAGCATAGTCTCTGTTTCAACTATTTCTAGACTTTTTTCGACAAAACCAATGCCAGAGGGAAGCACACTTTTCTCGCTTTCTAGTTCAACCTTCCGTAAGCTTGTCTTTGTTGTTTCCTTCCAATCCTCACGTGTTTCGCATATCAATGTGGAGGGAGGCTCCGACATCAATTCTGATTTTTCTTCAACTTTTGCACTTTTAACTTCATCCTTTATAATAGGCTCAATGGTTTCAACAGGTTCTTGAATCTTCTCTTCAGAACGAATACCTACGGGCAACATAATCTTCTCAAATTCTAGTTCAACTGGCTGTGAGCTTCTTTCTTCTGTGGCCACTAAAGCAGATTCAGTTTTTGTCATGTCAGGAAGATCTTCAGTTGTTTCTTGGTTATTTTTTCCCAACACCTCGGATATCAAAGTAAAAGTTTTCGGGAGCTCGACTACTTTCTTTGGTTTGTCTACCTCCAACTCTTCCGTCATGCTTGCAACATCAGGCTTGCTATTAGGATTTTCCTCATCTTGTACAATTGTTATTTCTTTATTCTCATTGGATTCTTTGGCATCAATATTCTGTTCATTGTCAATTATTTCAGCATGATCCACCTGTTTAATTTATAGTTAGAATTTCATTATCAGCTAATACAGAAAACGTAAGGAATAAGATATTAAGCAGTCATATTTACGCTGAAGCTGCTAACCTTTTTAATAGATTCGTCACTTGTAGATACTACATACAGTCTCGCTGCAACATCTTTCCCTGTCATCTGTTTTTCAATTTCCTCAATTTTTTCAGCTCTCTCAAATTTCTGTATAACCTGCACAAAAGTACACTCATTATGAGGAAACATACACAGAAAGGAAGGGAAACAACGTGAGTAATTTTTATAACCCATCTTACAGCTTCAGAGTGTACTTGTGGGTCTGTCTCTTCAGGCTTCAAACTGGTTCTTGTCTCTCCTAATTTTTCAGCCTCCATATTCTTCTCTTGAGTGTTTTGAACAACTAAACGATTTTCACCAGATCCAGTATGCTGCTGGTCCATCAAGATTTGTCCTTCTCTTTCAGTTTTTGTTAAATTTGGAGTGCTCTGATCTCCAGTCGTTGTTTCAGAGGCAACTGTGAGCTTTTCTGCTAGATCAATTGGTTCAAGTTTCCCACACTCCCTTTCAACTGATTCGACCAACCCATCGACTTTATTATGGTGTAAAGTTCCATTTTTTGTGCTTTTGATCTCTTCAGTTGCCTCTATACTTTGTGCCTCTTTATGGTCATCTTCTTTTGGTTTAAGAATGGAAACAAATGTATTAACTTCATCCTTCCATAAAGTATTTGTTTCTCCATTCTGCAACATTTCACAGGAATCGGCTGTGTGTAGACTCTGCTGCATAGATGCTGGGTCAATGAGGTTTACATCCTGCATTAAAATGGAGTCAAAATTGAGAAAACAGTTTCTTATACCAAGCAGTTTCATGTAAAGGAAATTTATAACTTATAAATGTAGTTTACCTCTCCCTGAAGTGCAGTCATATTTCCGGTATGGTCAATTCCACTTAATTCCCCATTTTCTATATCTCCCTTGATGATTTCCTTCAGGTTTTCTTCACCTCCCTCTGCTTTATCATCATTGGAACTTGTATCAACAGTGTCAATCCCGTTTGACATCAGGTCTACACATCTTTCTTGTTTGTCCACTTCAGATACGTTTTTTTGTAGGCTCTGTTTTAAAACTTCCTCAACTCTAGGCTTCAATATTTCAACTTCCATGGTATGCTCATTGTTAATTATTTCCCAAGGTTGGATAGTTTCTGGTTCTTTCTCTTGCACATCAATTGTCTCTTCAATTAAAGCTTCCTTTTCCTCTTCTTTTGTTCGTTCAATTGGCGTATCCTGCACCCCTTCTTGGATCTGATCTTCTATTGGTGTATCATCTTTAATTGTCATGTCTTCCTCAGTTGACTCCGAATTCAGTTTTTCTGATGATAGTACAAAAGTTTTCTGTAGCATCTCTGATTCGATGACTGGAAGAATCATAACAGTAGTTGCCTCAGTTCCTAAAATTGGTTCAGCTCCATCTTCTCTATATTCAGGTACTATAGCATTGCTAGCTCCATGAGTCATGTAGTACTTTATTTCATCTCTAGCTCGATTTTCATCTGCATTTTCTTTCTCAAGAATCTCATTGCCTGCTTTCTTGTCTAAGCTGGAGTTCTCACCAAGTTTCAAATATTCAACATGTAAAGCCTCTAAGATAGTCTCATTAGCTTCGATTGGCACGTGACTCGTCACCGAAGGAAGATCAGAAATGTTGATTAGCTTCACACCCTCTAATTGAGCTTCATTGAAGCTCATATTTTGATTTACATAAGAAACATTAGTTTTTATTTCGTCATCAATGCTTTCATTTTCCTCTACAATCTCTTTTTTAATTTGTTCGTCACAGACTTCCGACACCAAAGGGTAGTCGACGGGCTTCTCGCTCCAGTTCCTCTGAATTTCTTCTCCTGATACTTTTGTATTCACATAACCAATGGAGTTACTGTTTGGTTCTTTCTCGTTATCCAAGTTAACCAGATCTCTATCAGATGCATAAATCATTGTTTTTAAGTTCACCCCCTTGTGCTTCAGGTCACACTTCTTATCCTGTTTGACAGACAAAAGTTTTAAATTAGCAATCCACGAGAAAAGTTTATTTATGGGAGTAAAGCTTTCAGTATAAGTAGAAAAATCAATTAGAAGTAATACTTTTGAGCATAAAGATCAAAATCAACTATGTATCGTTCTCACCTTCCCTTTTGAACTGGCCTTGTTTTCCTCTTCGTGCGAGTCTTCGACAGTTGTTCCTTCCCCAATTGCAATTGCAGAGGTATCTGTAATAGCTCTATTCGCCTCTACATATTCATTTGATGCATCTTCATTACCCTCACGTGTTTCAGGTTCCTTGTTACACGCCTGTAATTCAGTGGAGATTTATAGTCCGCAAAAAAAAAAAAAAAAATGGACGATCAAGCAAGAATTTTTTTAAAAAATAAAATAAAATACAAAATTACATTAAAGGCGGAATGGGAATAACTTGATGAATAATTTTTCCATGTCATGCACGCTTACCTCATCCTCCTGACAACCGTCTCTAATTATTTTTTCTAGTAGAGATATTGCTGGAAGATCTGTAGCAATGACATCCTCTTGTACATTATGTTCAACAGCGGTTATTCCATCTCCGGCTCTCTCAATCTTCTCATGGGACTACATAAAGATGAAGCTAATATAATTATCCTGACCATAGGCATAAAAGAAAATGACTCCATACAACTCTACATTTAAACTGACCTCATCTTGTGTGTGAATAGCTTTAGTTGTTTCTTCACCGATGGATACTGGAAGCAGGGACATAACTACGTCGTCTTTGAAGATTAAAGTGTTCTCGCTTGCAGTTGTACCGAAATTTGTCTCAAGGCCCCCAAATACCTATATATACAATAGATAAAGGTTGAACTTCATGTTCAGTAAAAAATATAATTCTTATATACAAATATATGTGGGGTGTATCAGTTGTAAAACAACAAGAAAAGGTTGAAGCATTGAACTGTGAAATTTGTGGTCAAACTTACCTCTACTTTAAGAAATTTCCTCTCTAGATATTCCCCACTATTCTCTTCTATGTTTACAGTTTTTTCCCCTTGTGAGTGTGTGCAGTTGCCATTGGCAGCATTGTTGTCAAAGGTGTGTTCTTGAGTGTCCTCGTACGCGGTGATTGTTTGAGTTCCCGAACAATCCTATGTATCAAACAATGATTTTGATTTTATTCCTAATGAGAAAAATTAAAGGGAAACACCAAAGATGGAGTTTGAATTAAAGGTTCACGAGATGATTGGCGTAGTAACTAATAAGTATCAGAATTAACTACAGTGGAGCTGAGGCTTTTGTCTGTGGATTTGGGCAACTTTAACTTCAATCTTAGTCAAGATGATGAATTGCAATGGTCCCTTACTAAAAGCAACAAATTTTCAGTTAGCTCTGTCTATGAATTTCTGTCAGAACAAGACTCCTCTTTGCCTTCAGGTACAATTTTCAACTTAATCTGGAAGCTGAAATGCCCGCCTAAAGTTGGTTTCTTTCTTTGGTTGTTAGCTTACAGCAGACTGCCAACCAGAGATTTACTCAGAAGAAGAAATATTGATGTGCCTGCAGACTGTCTTTTCTGTAATGAGGCTGAATCTAGCTCTCACCTCCTGCTCCATTGCAGCTTTGCTAGACAAGTTTGGAGTGATTTCATGAGACACTTAAACTGGTCTTTCTCAATGCCTGCTGATATTGTGTCTATGCTTCATACTTGGGGCTTATTACAGAGAAACAATGCTGTGAATGCAATCTGGAACTTAATCCCTGCTGCAATTATGTGGAGTATATGGAAAGAGAGGAACGCTAGAGTTTTTTCTGACAAAAGGAGTAATGCTAGGGCTGTCATCAACAAAGCAATCTATAATCTGTTTTCTTGGTCTTTGGCTATTAAGGATTTTGAGAACGTCGACTCTTCAGCGGTGATGAAAAATTGGTTCAACATTTACTTTAATTCTTCTTAAGATGGTAGTCTGTTACCTCTTATGCTCCTTTTTCTCCCTTTTTCTTTCTTTTGTATTTAGGGTGGTATAATTCTTTTATACCCTCTCTTTTTGATCAATATATTCAATCTTTACCGATCAAAAAAAAAAAAAAAGTATCAGAATTAAGTTCAGTTGCGATAGTTAACCTCTTTTATGTACTCCTTTGCTTTGTTTTCATCTTCCTGGTTGTCCTTCTGTATTTTTTCTTCCCCAATGGATGGTTCATGGTAGTCTTTAACAGCTGCAGTTTCTTGTATGATTCGCTCGACAATGTTCTTTTTTGTTTCATCCGCTTTGAGCTCCTCAGTTACCTGCAATTTAGACGTAGGTTAAACAAATGAGAAACCTTAAATAAGGAAGTCAAAGATGCAAACTGCGAATCTTCCCCTTCGAGCTTCCCCACCTCTAAATCTTCCTGAGAACTCTTGTTTATTGATTTTCCCGAATCGGATTCTATACAATGATCATTAACAGTATCATTGTTATCAAAGGTGTGTTCATGAATGTCCGGAATTGTGATGGTCGTCTGAGTTCCAGTGGATTCCTCCTGTATGACAAACAAACTGTTAGCTTGTTTTTCATGCATCAATTAGATACATGAAAGAGAATCACAAATGACGAGGTTTGAGATAAAATTTCACGAGATAATTAATTGTAGCGAGTACCAGCAAGTAATTCAGTTTTCATAACAACCTCTTCTTCATGCTTGTTTGCTTCTTTTTCTTCTTCTTGGTTGGCCTTTTGAACTATTTCTGCACCAGTGGATGCTTCACAGTGGTCCTCAATAACTTCTTTTTCCACTATGACTTTCTCGGTAGAGTACTTGGTTGCTCTATCCACTTCAATCCCTATGGATACCTGCATATTTTGCATAGTTGTAACAATTGAAAATCTTCTGATGTAGATTACAAAAAAAATAATGAGATATTTTAGTTAATTGCAGGAACTAAAATAACATCCCAATTCACCTTTGCATCTTGCTTCATTTCCACTTTCTCCATGTCTTCTCCGAATGATGCTATAGATGATTGATATTTGGTATCTACATCTTCTCGTATGATTTGTTTATCAGTGTGCTCATTTATATCGTCTGCTTCATGCCTTATAGCTACCTGTGTAATATAAGAGCTTAAATTTATCAAAACCCAGAATGGAAAACAAATATAAAGAAAGGACTTTCTGGAGAAGAGGCTTAAAAAAGATACAATATAATTATATGTATATATATTGGCATCCAAGCTAACCTCTTTCTGGCACGGTTTTTCTGCATCCTTTATGCCTTTTAATGCCTGAGTGGAGGCACATTCTAGCTTCTCTTTCTCTTCCGGTTCAGCACTGAACACTATTGCCTCCTCTTGTTCTTTGGTTTGTGTTACATCGTCATTGAAAACATCCTGCTTGATAGGTATATTTTCGGAATCACAGCTCTTTTCCTTGTCTTCTCCATTGGTGAGAGTTACTAATCCCGTGCTCTCTTCTTTGCTTACCTCCATGTTCTTTACACTTTCATTATGGTCCGGAGTTGTTTCTACTATTTGACCAACCCTTTCTCTAAGTTCAAAAGATGGAACTTCACTCTTGTCTTCAGTCTCATCCTTCTGTGAAATAGTCGCGACTTCCTCTGTTACTGCGGACCTTTGTTCATAAGCTTCTGATGTGGAACTTTCAACATGTTGGTGCTGCCAAATTTCTTCTTTGTCTGTTTCCTCCATGAGAGTCCTTCTATCATCAGAGATCTCTTCACTTGTTTGTTTCTCCTTTTCCATGATTATTTCGCCTTCTCTGACTTCAATTTTTTCTTCTTGTACACACTGGTCTAGGGAAGTGGATGTAATATTATCTGTAGTATTAACTTCTGATGGTAATTTGGATGAATGTGCGATCTCCTCCTCGTCTTCGAATTTTGCATTCTCTGAGGTCATGGATGTATCATGTTTATCGAACGCAACAATGTTATTCATTGATGTTATATCATGTGTCTCTTCTACATCCTCTTTTTGGACCAAAGCCAGTTTTTCTCTATCCTCACAAATTTTTGACCCTTGTATATTTTGATCCGAGGCACCATTTGCTGTTGCGGTTGATTTGATAAAAGTTTCACCCTCAGTGTTTTCAACTTTACCTTCAAGAATGTGATTATTGATGTTGTCATTGAAATTTTGAGATACTTCATCTTTATCCTCTGTGTTCATAGATTTTTCAACAGTGTCATAAGTAAGTAAGCAATGTTCATTCCCAACTTTCTGCAGTTCTCCCAGGGAAGAAGATTTAGAGACCATTGTATCCAAGTGGCTGCAGTTCAACTCTTTCGTTTTCTCTTTTATTTTCTGCAATGATAAAGTACTTAGCCAGTTGTAAGACCATACAAAACTAACTAGAAGCTTAAGTTTAGTTTCTATGTGCCATTATATGATCATCCGTTTACCAAAGAAACAATCATATAAATTTAATTCAGTTAAAGTAGGTTAAAAAATTATAACATTGTTCTAGTGCTCATAGAAACATTCACAATAAGAACCTACATCTGCATATAAGTGACTAAGGTAATTTGGTTTCCATTACAGTTTGCTCTACAACTGTACACATGGCTCAACTGCAGCCCCAGTCACATTAATGTTTAAACATGAGTTAGTTTGTACATTTGAGAAATCTCTGCATCAAAAAAAAAGACGCAAAAAAAATAATAATAAACATGAGTTAGTTTGTCGCTCATGTTAATAAACATGAGTTAGCTTGTCGCTCATACTCATGCAAATAAACATGAGTTAGCTTGTCGCTCGGCTGCCTTCTACCGAAGTTGTCAATGATTAATAATTTGGTCATTATTTTTTTTTATTACAATAATACTTTTATCTAATAATAATAATAATAATAATAATGATAATCTCGTTCTAAGTATATATATAAGATAACATGGTCCCATTTTCATATTTGCATGTCAATTATTTATTTATTTTGAGGAGAAAGGTTGAGATTATATAAAAGAAAAATGTAACAGGGCAAAGCCCCCATTGTTTTGTACAAGATTATTACATTCTATCAATAATGACTTTCCAATGAGTTATAAGATCACGGAAGACAACTCCAAAAAACCAATTTACTTTCCCTTTACTCCCCCAGATATAAATCAGAAGCTTGATCTCATTGATAGTTTCTTTTTCTGATTTCGGCCTTTTGTTAGCCATGACCCGCCTGTTTCTCTCGTTCCAGATGATCCAAAAAATTGCAAAAATTAGCATCGGCCAAATTTTTCTCCCTCACATTACGTCCTCTTCTGTATTTCCAAGCTTGAAGTTGTTCTGAAATTGTTCTTCCTTGTACCCATCTAATGTTATAGCCATGAAGAAAATAATTCCATACCTTGTGGGAGTAAGCACAATGGAGAAGTAAGTGATCCACTGTTTCTTCTTGAGCGTTGCAAAGGGCACACAAAGTGTTCTGAATTTGACATCCTCTATGGTTCAGGTTGTCTATTGTTGGGACTGAGCTTTGGGATGCTGACCATGCAAAGAATTGAATTTTTGGTGGAACATATTGTATCCAGATGCAAGTAAATGGTACCATATTAGGAGTAGGTGGCATTTGTTCCATCATCCAGTTGTAGCATGTTTTAGCACTGAAGCCACCAGGAAGATTGCACTGCACTGTATCCTTAGCTTGCTCTTCTAAAATTGGAGGAGTTCCAATCAATTCAAACATTTGTAGCATCTCTGGAATTTCATTTTCAATCAAATTCCTTCTCAGCTTCAAGTTCCATGCACCATTATCCACCATATCCTTTATTGATCCATTTTTCTGTTTTGATAACTTGAATATGTTAGGAAATGAGGACTTGAGAGATTTATTACCTCTCCATGAATCCCACCAAAATTTGACTGCATTCCCTTTAGCAATAATTGTGGTTGAATTTGCTTCCACTATGTGTTTCTGTTTTTGGATTCCTGGCCATAATCCTCTTCCTTGGGTAGCATTTGAGTCTTTAACCCACAAATCTTCTTGATTTGCACCCATCTTTTCTTTAACAATTTTTCTCCACAGATGAGACTTTTCCTTGGAGAATCTCCATGTCCATTTGGCTAACATAGCTCTATTTGTGAGTTTTAGATTTCTGATCCCCAACCCTCCTAAACTCTTTGGTTTACAAAAATTTTCCCAAGCCACCCACTTGATTTTTTTTCTGTCGGAAGTTGATCCCCAGAGAAAGTTCCTCATAATTTGATTCAATTTTTTTCTCAACTGATGCTGGCATGGAGAAGATGGACATATAGTAAATGGGTAAGCTTGAGAGTGTGGACTTGATGAGTTGAATTCTTCCTGCTTTTGTGAAGAATCTTCTCTTCCAAAGTGCCAACTTTTTTTGGAATTTTTCAATGACTGCATCCCATATTGAGCTGTCTCTTGCTTTAGCTCCTACTGCCATACCCAAATACTTTAAAGGGAGTTTTTCAACCTTGCAATTTAAGATGTCAGCTATATCTTCTATCTTGTTTTCTGCTCCAATGCTTATTACAACACTTTTGTGAAAGTTGACTCTTAATCCTGTAATGGCTTCAAAAATTTGCAAGATTAGTACCAAGTTTTCCGCCTCTTCATGTGTGCCATCAAGGAAAACCAGTGTGTCATCAAGAACCGGAGGTGAGTGACTTGCACCGAGTTTATTGAGAAGCTTTGAGATCATATTCAGCTGCACAAAGATTTTTCATGAGCTTGGAGAAGATTTACTGCTACTAAAATGAAAAGGAAAGGTGACAATGGGTCACCTTGTCTTAGACCTTTTGAGGTTTGAATTTTCTGTAGAACTTCCATTGATTAAGAGAGAGTCTTTGAGTGAGTTAACACACCAATCCATCCACTTAATCCATTTTGAACCAAAACCCGAACTTTGAAGAACATTTTAAATCAGTATGCCAACTGACATTGTCAAACGCCTTTTGTATGTCAAGTTTGCATAGCACACCTTCCTTCTTGCTCTTTAATCTTGAGTCAATAAGTTCATCAGCAATCAAGATACCATCTAGAATTTGGATATAAATATATAGTTTTATTTCTTTTTGTATTAATTTTCTCACATGATGATAATGGCTTCTTGTTAAGTTTTGGTTTTAGACTGTTCAAAATACTCAGTGTAGTCAAATTAGGCTGGTACATCTTTGCCTTATGCGTCACATGCAGAAAAGTGTAATTTTTTAATACTCAAAGAGTACCCCGGATCATGCACATGCTCAAGTAGCCCTTGTAAGAGAGCCCTTGTCATGGCAAAAGAAAATCTGATCTGGTATATACTAACAGTTCAATCAATCTTTAGTCCGTAAGCAAACTGGAATGCCAATTTTCACTTGGATCATCCATTTTCTTATTAGCAGGGCCGTTCCCGAGAACTTTTTGCCCGAAGCGAATACAATTTTTGTTGCCCTGATAAAAAAACATCCAAGCACAACCTTAATTGCATTCATTCATATCATATCATCTGCCACTATGATACGCAGCATACGCTATCCTTAATGCATTTTTTCAATTTTCAAGAGATTCATAATGAGATTTTTCTACAAGAATACCACCGAAAGATGCAAGCAAATTAGAGCAAGTCTTATGGTGGAGTCCAACCTATTCCAAATGTGGAAAATCCATGGAATGTCAAGTCTAATGGCTTCCAAATTGGGGTTTTCCACAGAAAATCCAAGCAGGGTCCCATGATTTGGTGGAATGGTTCGTGGAATCCATGGAAACACAATTAAGAATAGCGTTTCTACTGTAGATTTAACTCTATTAAGAATAACGTTTTTTTTATCCTTAGATTTAAACTGAGTTGCTGAGAATCTAACGGCTGAGAAAAAAGCTCCATTAAGAATAGCGTTTTTTTTATAGCCGTAGATTTAAACTGAGTTGTTAAGAATCTAACGGCTGAGAAGAAAGCTCCATTAAGAATAGCGTTTCTACTGTAGATTTAGCTCCATTAAAAATAGCGTTTTTTTAGCGTTATTAAGAATAGCGTTTCTACTATTCCACCATTACACTTGCGCTTCCATCCACAGTTCCAAGTACTGAGGTGGCGTGGAAGATGGAAGATGGATGGATTCCACCATAAGACTTGCTCTTAGGACACATAAAGTATAGTAAGAAAGTAAAAAACTATCAAAGTCTTAACTAATCCCGTTGAATTTCTATCTTTATATTTTATGTAAATTATAGATAGGTTCCCTATAATTATTTATCAAGGAAAAACTCCAAATGAAAATTTATATTTTATGCAGATTATAGATAGGTCCTTGTAATTATTTGTTAACGAAAAAATCCAAATAGAAAATGTGTATTTGGTTGCCCCCTCCCCTTGTTGCCCCAAAATGGAGCTTGTCCTGCTTACCCTTCGGGACCGGCCCTGCCTATTAGAATCCAGTTACATGATAGGTCACACTTCATTACCGGTTCACCACACGCAGCAATTGATCTTTTAACATCTCTAGTATATAGTATTTTGTTAAGCTATGTAAAAATTAAATTAACAAAATATTGAATCACCTAAAGTAACAAAAGAAAAAAGAAGGGGTGAGCTCACTGGATTTGATGGGAAACAAGTAAACCGAGATTAGAGAGGTTTTATGTTCTTCTATTATTTTAGCTATATCATTCATATCCAAGATGATAGAATACAATTGCTAGCAAAAATTCTTTTTTCCTGATATTGAAGATATGAGACGATTAGATGACTGCTGTAGCAATGGGAGCCAGTCGATATTGGGTTTAATTATATACTCCTTCCGTTTCTTTTTAATAGGCCAATTTTTTTTTTTGAGAAAATTAAGGAAATTAAGAGAACTAATTATTGAAAGTGGTCTTTTAGACACTTGTCAATAAAAGAAGTGAAGTGAAATGGTCTTCATGCCACTTGTCAGCCAAAGAAATAAGTGAAATGGTCCACATAACACTTGTCATCAAAAGAAGTTAAAAGAAAAGTGGTCCCAGAAAATTAAAGTAACATTTGACTTTCCCAATTAGGAAACTGGCCTATTTTTTTGAAACATTTATTTATAGAAACTGGCCTATTAAAAAGTAACGGAGGAAGTATAATTTTCATTTATGATAAGTATTTTGGGTCGAAAGTCCAAATTGTCCTAGTTAATTTTAAATTTGTAAGAAAAAGTTGAGTCAACTTTTTTTATGCGGCACCGGCACGTACAACCCACACATATGTTAAATTCAACGACCTTCGTCTAAAATTAAAATATTTTTTAACCATTTTTTACGTGGGTACAAACCAGTCACTCATTTTACGTGGGTACAAACCAGAATTTTACATGTAAAAGAAAAATTAGGTTTTAAATTTTTGTACTTGATACTCCCTCTGTTTCACTATTAAGTGACATAGTTCAAGTTTTAACAATTTTTAAGGCAGGCAAGGGAAAAGAGAATTTTTAAGCATATTTTACAATTATACTTTTATGGATAATAATTAATTAAATTTTGAAATGATATATCTCTTAAACTACACCACGGATGTTCGCAAACTTCATAACATTGAAAAGCATTTTAAAACACCTACGTAACAAATATAAACATGCCTATCAAATTATGTGTATTTCTTATAATCAATTAAAAGGATAATTTTAGTAATATCTCCTTGTTTATTGATATAGGTCACTTAATAAGGGGACACAATCTAAAAGTAAATAGGTCACTTAATAGTAGGACGGATGAAGTACAAAATAATACAGTAGTCCGTTGTTGAAGCTTATCTTGTTAGACTTCCAATTAATTTATTGTAATAATGCTCTTTATAAAAAAAAAAAAAAAAATTCTTAAAAAAATATATTTAACACTAAGTCCTATGGGCTAAATTGAGCTGCTAGATTAGCATAACAGTGTTGCAATTCAAAAAAAAAAAAGTATTGTCTATTTGTTAACACTAGTTTTGTCTCCTTCCATGTGCTCACAGTTGAACTAGCAGCGAGACTGAAGCGCTAAAAAATGACCTTTTCGCTGAACCAAACAGCGCATTAGATTTATTTTTTGATCTGACGACTGAAATTGGTTGCGCGGAACCAAACAGCGCTGGGGACTGACGTGGACTGCTAATCTAGCTGCTAGATTAGCACTCTCATAAAACTTAGGAGGTTGTCCTAACTGACGTGGACTGATAATCTAGCTGCTAGATTAGCACACCATAGGACTCCACCTCCCACGTAGTACACAAATATTTCAACGCATGTGATAGTGGTTAAATTTTTACAATGTAACCGACACTTCGTTATAATTGTTTATAGTGATGGTGACACTAAACCATTATCATTTACGATAATGATGATTTTGTTATCAGCACAATTTTGTACACTTCATATTCTTTTCAATAAGCGTGAAGTTCCTGAAGCGATTTCAGGAGTTTCTGATTTCTTTTATGGAATCCTAAAGTGCCTCTGAAAGTCTCATTTCTTGTGTGGACTCTTTGTCATGGTGGTGCTCCTACTCTTAATATGCTTCATAGAGCTGGAAGGGTGCGGTCTAATTTGTGTGTCTTATGTGGTGCTGAGCCTGAAACATAAGAGCATTTATTCCTTCACTGTGTGGAAACTAGGAAATTGTGACACTATTATTTGGATAGTTTTAAGGTCAACTGGGTTTTCGCAGATACTGTCAAAAGAAATGTTTGGGAATGGAAAAGATATAAGACAACAGATTTTAGGAAACAGATTTGGAGCTTATTGCCATTTGCTATATGGTGGACAGTGTGGAATGAGCGCAATGGATGAGTTTTCAAAAATCAGAGAAGAAATATGTATCAGATGATCATATCTTCAAAATGCTCCTTGTATAACTGGTCTTTGAATTCAAATTTGTTTCATGGCTACTCATTGAGTACTCTTATTTGTAATTGGCAAGTTGTAATTCACAGATAGCTTTGATATCTCTTTTGTGTTGATAGCTTCGTCACTTTGACGAAGTATCATTTCTAATAAATTTTGTCCTTTATCAAAAAAAAAAAATTGTACACTTCATTATAATTATCATCATGGTTAAATGAACTGTAATTACAGTTCATTATCCTATATATACCTTGGAAGCAAAAAAATAAAATAAAAATAGCAAACAAATTATCATTTCTTGTTTTTATGTTTTAGATGCATGCATTACAAACTTATACTCCCTCCGTCCACTATTAAATGACCTATTTGATTTTAGATTTTGTCTCACTAATAAGTGACCTATATCACTAAATAAGAAGATGTTTCTAAAATTATCCTTATAGTTAATTATAAAAAATATAAGAAATATTTATAGTTTGATAGGTTTGTTTATATTCGTTATGTGGGTGTTTTAAAAAGTTTTTCAATGGTATGAAATTTGCGAACATCCGTGAAGTAGTTTGAGAGATAAATTATTTCTAAATTTCACTAATTACTATCCATAAGGGGTATAATTGTAAAAAATGCTTAAAAGTACTATTTTCCTTGCTTGCCTTAAAAATTGTGCAAACTTAAACTAGGTCACTTAATAGTGAGACGGAGGGAGTACTACTGTAACTACACCGTGCGCTTACTTTTCATTCAAGCGCTTATTTTTCATTCAAAGATGGGAAACGATTTACATCCCGTGGGTTGAATCTCGCGGGTCGTCCCGCAACAGTGAAATGTGAGAGAGGGGTGGGTCCCACACTTGACCCACCCCCTGCTAAACCGCCGAGCCAAAAAAATTTTGGAATACCCTATCGGGATACACCGCGGGACCAGCCCGCGGTGTGTCTATCATTTCCGTTCAAAGATATGTGAACCTTGATAGACCCACCGAAATTTAACACTTCGTTTTATCCCGAGGGGAATCGCACGGTCTGAACCCAGCGTGCTTAACATCAAGATATGGTAAGAGCATTCATGGGTCCCGCCACTCTCTGAATCGCATGGTCTGAATCTTTCGTGCAAAACTTCGGTCCCCTTTTTCGGTGTACCAATCATTTTCGAAGATATGTACACGTATCAACCAAAGGGTGACTCCACTTATGCCAAACACGTGTCTAACTATCAGAGATGCACCTAAGAGTAAAAAATACACTTGCACACTTGACTAATTTATTTATTTTTTTACGCCTGATGTTCGGTTTCTTCTCCTTGTTCTTTCCGAACTCATTTCTTCCAGAGATCTAACATTCACTGAAGCCCTAATCTCATTGAATACTATTCTACTTGGATGGACATATAAAGCCAATATTTTGGTTTCCTTAATTCTGTTCAGAGAAGTGCTTTGTTTGTGGAAGAGGACTAGAGGATGATGACAATTAAAGGTCCTTTAGAAATTACATGCAATGGTGAGTAATCGTTATTTTTTTGTTTTTTTGATTACTTAGGTTTTTATTGGGTATGTGCTTTTTATAGTGATTTAGAGAAATGGGTCTCTCTTTTTTTTTATACGAAGTGTGATTCTTTTTATTATTAGCAGAACGAATTATGAAAATTTTGAATTCGTTGAATCCCAGAAGAAATTGTGACTATAGGTTCGAATATGGGATAATGGTAGAATTGCAGAAGAAAAAGTGTTTTAGGAATTTGGAAATTGCCATTTTGCAGACACTTATAACGGTGGGTCGGTCAGGTATTCATAACACCCAGTAACATGATCCGGAACCATCGTCTTCTTCCCTGCGACGTGTATATGCTACTCTGTTTTTTTCCCAGAAAATACAGATTTCTTAGTATAAATTTGTTTGAGTTGATTCAAATGAAATGTTAAATCGTTTAAATGGGTACTTTAAGTTCTATTTGAATTAAATTGAAGTAGATTTTCTTTTATTGATCCTTCCATATTTTTATTTTTTTTGTGTTTTGAATGAACATGATAGTGAAATTGATCGACTCCGATCGATTTAATGGAGTTCTCCCAGAACTTTGAACTTGAAAAATGTTTAAATGACGAAGGAAATTTGCGATCAATTCGATCAATAATCTCAAGATTAATTTTAATTTCCTGAAATTTTGAATTCAGCAAAACTAATTTTGAGCTTTTTGTGCATTTCTTGTGATGGACAAGAACTACATTTTTTCATGATCTAAGGGACAAAATTCCTTATGTGATTACTGGTCGATGGTCCAGCAAAATAAAAGCATAAAATCATCTAGTGCGAGTGCTACTTGCCATGGTAATGGCTAACCTACGCTTACAAATTTGGTTGATATAAAAACAAACTATCAGTTAGAAAAAGAAAGAGGTATTAAACAGACGTACCGTTACAGATATGGGTTCCTCAGTTGCCATTGTTTCATGCAGCAAGAATGTTATCTTATGTCGATTAAAAATGATTTAGAGAACTTCTCTTTTATAATAGAAACCGAAAGTAGGCCATCTCTAAGATACGCTCTCTCTTTCTCGCTTTATCATTTTTCTGGGTAATGGAATTAGGTGGGAGTTTTTAAACTGTTTGCTGATTGTGTTTTATTAGGTGTAGCAGTTCTTCGATGTATATATCACTAAAATAAAGCTGAAACTGAAATGGAGTGACAAAATATGCCACTTGTTGTGTGGAGTACTTGGGAATTATTGTTATTGCCCGGCCCGGGTGCATTATTAGATTACAAAACGTAAGTAGAACAGTGATCATAGGGCTAATGATCTCTTATCTGACTCTCCTTGCGTTGATACAAATACACCCCCACTCTTTACCTATTGTCAGAAAGCATGATTAGATATTTCATGTTGTGCTATAGTTTTGGCTAAGGTAATTATGTGTTTGTTAATATTTGAAGAAGGTTAGGTTAATTGATCAATTATATTTTTGAAACTTGTCTAGAATTGTTAGTGTTCTCCATGCTCAAGTCTTCTAATAAGTTCAGGGAAACTGATCCCCTGTGAATACTTTCCATCTCATGAAATTTAATACCACTCTTTTGTTGGTATTTTAGCTTCATTTTCTTGTATTACTGTTGCATTTCATATTGTGCTTCATTTTTAGGCGGTTGTAAAAATAAATACGGAAAATGGGTCATTTGTCCAAATTTTTTTAAAATATGGTTCAAATGGACGAGTAAAAATTAGTGTGGGTGAAATGGATACAAAAAAAATAGTAAGGATGAAACTGGATTCATCCTGACTTAAACTTAAAAAATAGTGAGGATGAAACTGGATGCATCCTGATGTAATTAAAAATAAGAAAAAGTATTTGAAAATGGGTAAGATGAAACTGGTTACATCCTGACTATTTTTATATTTTTGTCCATTTATACAGTATCAAAATCTAGATTTCTTTTTCACCCAAGAATTGTCGATTTTGGTCTTTTTAACTAATTTAGTATGTTCCGATTTTGGACGGACGGTCGAGAAAGCAGTATTGGTCTCTTAGAAATGTCATTTTCAATGAGGGCATTATTGAGCATGCTAGTATTTCACGTAGAGAGTCGAGAGATTAAGGAGAGCCGATTGTTTATTGAATTATTTAGGAACTCTATTATTGGGGCTACAAGAGTCAAGCTTTTTTGGGGCTATTTTGGGTCACCAAATATCAATTGGGACACCCCTCATCCAATTTTTATATAAAGACTAATATGACCCATATGATTTTAGATAATAAACTTGATTAACATTATTATTCATGATTAGAAAATCAATTAAGACTAATTCTTTAAGTTAGATGAAATCTAAACAAACAAGAAAAAAAATTTGGGAATTTTTTTTTTTTAAATGAGTGATTTAAGCAAGACTTTTGATGAAGATGGTGAGCATAATTTCATCATGATGAGGATGATGATCATAAAGAAAACCCAAAACTATTTTCTTCTCCTACTCTTTCTCATTCAAATATCATGATCAAAATTATGATCATCATAGAAAGAAAAAATTAAGAAAACCCACATTTATTTTTGTTTCAAATGGTTAAAAAAATCCAATTCGATGAATTTTGGGTAAAAAAAAAAATTTGAAGATGTTTACGGCTGGGAGTTCTTAGATTCCCAACCGTGAATCAAGATTACGGTTGGGATAGTTTGTCGACCCAACCGAAAGTCCACATTTCGGCTTGGTTTTCCCGCCCGAAAGATTTTTCGATTTTTTTTTTCGTTTTCATAACCTAGCCGAAAGTGTGGTTACGGCTAGGATAATTTTTCAACCCAACCATAGAAACGAAAAACGGTTGCGAAATGATGGTGTTCCAAGCCGTATTTTTTATTTATGACGGGGAAATAAAGAATTCCTAACCGAAATCATTTTTCTGATTTTTTTGTTTTTAGAACCAGTTAAGGCTGGGTTTTTCCAGCCGTAATTGGAGTTTCTTTGGGTTTTCCTAAATTTATGTAATAGATTTACTTTGGTTCTCCCAGTAATAATTGATTCTGAAACCCCAAAAAATCGAAAAACTAATTTAGTTGGGATAACTAAGTCAGTAAAATGTATTTTCGGCTGGGAATCTAAGAACTCCCAACCGTAAACACCTTCAAAAAAAAAAATCACCCGAAATTCAGATAATCGTATTTTTTAACCATTTAAAAGCAAAAATAAATTGTGGGTTTTCTTAGTTTGTTTTATGATGATCACCATCTTTATATCTATGAATTTATGATAATATTTTTGGGTTTTCTTTAAATTTATGATAATATTTTTGGGTTTTCTTTATGATCATCGCTCTCATGGTGATGAAACTATGATCATCATCTTTTATCACAATTTATGATTGAGAAGAGAAGGATGGGGAGAAAATATTAGATTTAGTTTGTTTTTTAATCATGATCATCATGATTTGTAAATGAGAGGAGAAGAAGAAGATGATAAAATTAGGATTTTTATTTATTTTTAATGAATAGTAAAACTTAGGTAAGGGTGTTTTTGACTTTTTGATATATCTTGGGTCCCCCTAATCATTTTTTACCTCCCCAAAAAAAAAAACTCCTAAAATGGTCAAAGGACCAGGACCCTCAGAGCCCCAATAATAGGGTTCTTATTTAGGCGTTTTCTGTTTCATTTTAGATCGGTTGAGGTTTCTTATGTGTCCCCTTAACTTTTATCACCTAATCACGATTATGTAAACCCATTATATACAGAAAAGTTTCGATTCGGAACGCAAGACAATTGGTATGTAATGGTCCTAAATCCTAATGGAGTGAAATAAAAGGAAGTATCTATATCACCGGCCCAAGACAAAATTTTCTTGTTTATCTTCGCCGCCCCCAGGCGTGGTAGATGACCCAAATGCAAGTGGAAAAAGCTTGATTGATAGAGAGATCTTTTATTAAGACTAGAGCTGTCAACGGGGCAAGCTAGGGTCAACCCAGCCCTAGCTTGTTAACCCGTTGACAAGCTAGGGTCAATCCTAGCCTTAGTCCTATTCATCTACAAGCCCAAAATCCCAACCCTAGCTTGCCCGCGGGTTGGCTTGGCGGGTTCACGGGTTGGCTTGTTAGTTATCATAACAACCAAAAAAAATGTTGAAAGTTTAAAAAAAAAAATGTTTAAAATTACGCTGTTAGGGAGGATTGAACCTAGCTCAGCTAGGTGTTCACTTAGCATAACAACCACTGGACTACAAATGAACACGTCTCTATTAGCTAAAATCTTTAAAATATATAATCTTAATGAAGATGACGGGTAACCCGCGGGTTAGCCCTAGCCCGACTTGTTTTCTACTAGGGTTAGATATGACAACCCTAACCCGGCTTGTTTAGACAACAAGCCAAGCTAGGTCCAACCCGCGGGCCGGGTTAGGAATTGACAGCTCTAATTAAGACACATAAATTATTGAAGAGAATAATCACACACATGTAGCACAAACCCTGGTACTACAGTGTTTTTTTTGGCGTTTCAGTCTCACGTACTATTTCCAATAATATAGATTCCTGAAAGTGTCCTTACTTAAGCGACCTACTAATAATTCTAGTTTGGCCTTTGATCATAGTGACAATATTAAGATATGATGGCTCGTGTATTAATTTAGTAGTTTTATACGATTTTTTACCTTGACGTCCTGATTGTTTCAATACCAGCAAATGACATACTAACCAGTACAGGAAGAAGGTAGGAATTTTTGCAAGTTTTATTAACAAATTTCATAAGAAGAGAATAAAAGAGAGTGTTTGAGAAAACACTGGAGTCAGAACTTTAATGGGATATGGATGGTGCAATGGCCACTAAGGGTGGAGTTGGGGCCATGAGAAGGTGGCCACTACATCATCCAGACCAGAGTGAGTCCACATGGCACCACCTACTAATGGGATGTATGCATTGGGTATACTATTTAGCTGGCATTACTTTGGATGTTGATTACAGCCAACTCACTCGCTAGTCATCCATCCTATTATTTTAGAGAGAGAGAGTTTAGATCTAAAATGAAAGTTCTAATGTTTCCCCTTAGAACTTCTCCACCGGTTGTTATATATATTTCGTATGTGGCAACACAAACAAGATATTTTTATTCCAAATTTCCTTAAGTTTAGGTGAAAAAAGTTATTCATCTCCAATGGTATTGTTTGTGATCATTTTCTTGATAGATGTAAATTTTATGTTTAGTAATTTTAAGATTTTATTAGATCTAAAAATGATTATTTATTGTATTAGAATTAATTTTAGTAAATAAAATATATTTTTAGTTAAAAAAAGATGGCTAGGATAGTAGACAATGTCAAGGGGAATGTGGGAAACTAGACATTCCCCTTGACATTTTTACCTAAAGTCATGCATACATTGATTTATGACATCCGGGTTGGAAAATGATTTTAGAGAAAGTGGATGTGCATCCTATGTGGATTTTGACTTTTATCGCCACACACATGCCATTGGAGAAGCTCTTAACTTTTATCACCTAATCACGATTCACAACATCCTGACTAGTTTACTCGCTAGGCATTTTGACGTAACATGGAATATCCCCGATCTAACTATTTTATTTGATGGCTAATTTACTAATTCGGGTGATTAACTGATGTTTAATTAAGTTAACCTAGAAATCAACTAGTGTTAATTCATCGTCAAAACATTAAAAGAATTCGATTTTTTTTTTTAAATATTCAACCTAGAATCGGTTGATGTTGATGCCCTCATGAACCGATTCTGAGTTGAGTTTTCTTAACCCACGAAGAAAACTCATAATCGGCTTTTCCATATGTACACAAAAACTGATTATTATAAGTGGAAAAGAAGTCAAACATAATATAAATCATACCCTATCTGAGAATGAGTATGATTTCATACTCGATTTCAGTTCGCGTATAAATCATACTCATTGTGACGTTTTGAAAGTGTGTGTAAAATCATATTAATACTCATTTTTCAGAATCGATTTATACGATACACACATAATAATCGATTCCTAACATTGCATAACAGGAATCCGTTTATAAAAGTGTTCATGTAATCTGATTCTAACCAAAAAAAATAAATACAGAAAAACAATTATCTCTTCCATGTCAGAATCGGGCCATGTGGGCATTAACGTAGACCGATTCTGGTCCAATTTTCTCCAACCAGAATGCACATCCAGGACAATCAGTCCTTATGGGCATGAACAACAACTGTTTCTAAATGAAATCGGTTACAAGTACATTGACATAGACCGATTCTTATAAACCCATAAAACTTTTGATTTCAAAAAATTGGAATTTTGAGTGGTTGCATGTTATTGAAACATACTATAGAGGATTGGATTAATATAAAAGTACCTGATTCGAGCTAAAATGAAAAATTACCTATAGACAATGTTTTTGTTTGATTTGGAATTCTTAATTTTGATAGAAATGGAAATGAATTTGGTTTTTGTTTTTGTTTTTATTATCATGATTTAATGGTGATAAGTTGGTAGCATTAATAGAGGGTAAATTGGTAGTTTCATCAAACTTAGACACCCATTATCCTTTTTCTATTTGGTGGATGAAAAAATATGCCCCAAATAATATGCATAGGCCCCAAACTAGCCAGGCTAATAATACATTATTAATATTCACGGGATATTTATGGTAGTATTAATGATACAATGGATTTCCGTTAAAAAGGAGAGGGGTATAAGAGCATCTCCAATGCTAGGAGTCAATGTCATCCTATGTGGAGGTTTTATTTACACTTTTTGAATCCCAACAGGACTCCGCGCAATTTATTCCCTTAGATGATCTCACACCAACTAAGAGTTGGTTCACCTCAATTGAAGACTCTAAACCAAATTTTCCTCCCACAAATTAAGCCTATATAATTGATTTCTTGATTTACTATCGAAACAGATGATCATATCAAACGTAAGATCCATATGATGGAAATCAATAACAACTTGACAAAAGTCTGAATATCCTCAAAATCTGAACTTATGCAACCCGAAGTGCAGCCTAGATTATTATTCACCTCACAAGTATAAAACTTGTGGAATCACAAAGTTTGAAACGAAGAGAACTTTGTGTTTTTATCTATCTTATTCAAATGACAAATCAACAATCGAACAAGATCAGGATATTGAAGTTATCAAGATAAAAGATAACTAGTCCTGGCTTCACGAATCCTAATGAAATCTTTGATAGTCTCTAAACCCTAAAATGGTTTCTGGAGAGGACGATTCTAGATACAACTAGAACACACCAAAAAGTAGTGTCGGGATTCAAAGATCCCAGTTGCCAAGAGTTCCCATTATATCGACTTCAAAGCTTAGGTTACTTTAGGTTTAAGCTAAGATAGCTTTGGAACCAAGCAAACAATAATCACCATTAGATGAAAGCTTTGAATCTTATTCACATCAACAAGATATACACTTTCATTAGGTAAACCATAACCGAATAGTGTATAAAGACTATGTCCAACATGGTTAGCCGAAACTAGCCGGTTTGAACTTAAAATTTTAACACTCATTTCCATGAACACAAAGATATTGTTCTTGATTCACAATCATGTGATTAAATGAGTCTAGTGTTAATTAGAGAATTGATTAAATGCAAATTATCTTAGAGAAATAATTTAATCGCAATTGAATCATAATCTACATAGTTGGTAAATGCACAAAATACAAATACTTGTGTAGTTTGTGAATCGGATGAGTCAAGGTATGCGGACCGGTTTGCAAACTTACAAGCAAAACCGAGTTCCGGAGTTGACATAAATTTTTCAGTTCATGTACCGGTTTGCAAACTTATGTGCAACACTAAGTTCCGGAGTTGACAGAACTTTTTCAGTTCACGTACCGGTTTGCAAACTTAAGACCTTCATCGGTTCCGCAGTTCACAGAACTTTTCAGTTTGCATACCGGTTTGGGTACTAAACTGGTTCTAGAACATATAATTGTATTGGTTCGCATACCAGTTTGAATTCTTTAACCCGGTTCCCTTACCACATTTCCAGAATGGTTTGTATATGAAAATACATACATATCTGGATCACGAAACAAATAGATTTTCCCATGATGTGCATACGGATATTCGTAACACACAAATCTGAAAGTCGATATATAGCTACTCCACTATGTGTACGAGTACATGTAATACATGCTTCAGACATACAACAATTTTTCCCAGTTTGTAAGACTGGTAACGCTGTCTTGTATTCTAAATATAGTAGTTCTATATTTCTCTAAACCAATTCGAAATGTTCCTGAATAATATCAATTACACATATCACTGTTCCACACTATTTTCGAATGATAAACTTGAATCAAGAAATGGTTTTGAATAATAACATTTTCTCCACCGGATTTGATCAAGTATGAACAAATGTTCATTAAGCTAAGTTATTATATTTCGAGAAATTCGTAATCAAGCAAATTAGTTCTCGACTCGAAATTCTTATTTATGCAAGATAGTCTAATTAGTTATGTGACAAACGACTCAAGGATAAAAAGGTTGTTTTAGACTTAAATTATAAATAGAAGGTTCGTTGCTTGAATTTGTGAAGTTGATTTTAGACTTAAATTATAAAATTAATCAAGAAAATAAAATAAAAGATAATGACAATATTGAGAGACTGTTGGGAATCAGGATTCCACCAAACTCATATTCTACGGTTCAATATTAATTCTTAGACAATTATAACTCAAAAAATAACAATTATTGACTCTTAATCTTTGCCAAGGTAGATTTTATAGAACATTAATTGTAAATGGTAAGAATGGGTTATCAAAACACTAAAGCTAAGCATAACCCATCAAACTAAATGACAACTAATTAATTTAAAATCATAATTCAATTTATATTAATGCAAAAGTAATAAGAAGAATTTAATAAATTTACCAAAGTGTTGAGAATTGGCATCCTCCATCGTCCTAGTGATGGGGTATATCTCCTCATGTTGGAAACACGCTCAAAATTGATATTTATAGCTCAAAAGTGTGTTTTTAATGGTGAAAAGAAAGGAGAACAAGAAAAACAGAAAACTGCAACGTTTATAAGTGTTGCGAATAAACTGTTACAATGAGATACACTGTAGTTAGAACGACATTTCGGTTTTGTGGCTAATTTAGCTATTGTCTTCTACGGGCTTTTTTTCTTCAGCTTCTTCTTCACAAGCAGCAGCAGGGAAGTTTCCTTCAACTTCCTCTCTTCAATCTGTAGCTCTCTATTGTTCGGATTTGTGAAGTTGATTTTAGACTTAAGTTATAAAATTAATCAAGCAAATAAAATAAAAGATAATGGCAATATTGAAAAACTACTGGGAATCGGGATTCCACCAAACTCATATTCTATGGTTCAATATTAATTCTTAGACAATTATATCTCCAAAAATAACAAATATTGACTCTTAATCTTTGGCAAGGTAGATTTCATAAAACATTAATTGTAAACGGTAAGCATGGTTATCAAAACACTAAAGCTAAGCATAACCCATCAAACTAAATGCCAACTAATTAATTTAAAATCATAATTCAATTTATATTATTGCAAAAGTCATAAGAAGAATTTAATAAAGTTATCAAAGTGTTGAGGATTGGCTTCATCCGTCATCCCAGTGATGGGGTCTAGCTCCTCATGTTGGAAACACCCTCAAAATTGATATTCATAGCTCAAAAGTGTGTTTACAATGGTGATAAACCGAAACATTTATAACTGTTGCTAATCAACTGTTACAATGAGATACAACTGCAAGAACGACATTTCGGTTTTATGGCTAATTTAGTGAATGTCTTCTACATGCTTTTGTTCTTCAACTTATTCTTCACAAGAAGCAGCAGGGAAGTTTCCTGCAACTTCCTCTCTTCGATATGTAGCTCTCTGCTGCTACCTCAAACTATCTGTCCCCCTTCTTCAAGCTCCCAGCAACCTATATATACTCGATGGGGCCAAATATTTCGTAATGACTGCGCAAAATATTCATAGCAAAAAGATATTATTCTCGGGAATAGTTTCCATATTTTCCTTCTCCACACGTCTGCAGCTGTTGACTCTCTCACAACACGCTGATTTCTCGTAACAAATTGAGTTAAACTTGTACAGGGCTGATAACTTCACGTATCTTCCACAAGTAAACTCAAGAAAAACCCGAGCTTCCTCATTACTCTGTTTTGATCAAATCCACGTAATACTTCATATTTCTTCGAAACCAAATCACAAACCATCGCTGATATGGTGAAACGTGATATATGAATCCTTTCCCGTGAAAAACTCCGACCAGAACTCGATCAAAATCTCCATAGAATGCTGAGTATCTCTTCTGTACGTGACTTGCATTGTTTTCTTCAATTCGACGATCCAGCCAATTCTATTCCAAACAAACACCCATATCATGCTTGTTTATCTTAAACAAGTCATCCCAAAGAATTTCAGCTATTTAGTCTCACTATAACACATTCAATTATCGAGCCCTATTTTTTCCCATTAACAACCTATTTTCTCGCCAAAACAGTTTCAAACCATGAATTTTGTGTTCTTCAAATTTCTATTATCTAACCAATTTTTCACGAATCCAAGACCGTTACCAGCTCTGTTTGGCTCAAAAGAACATACCCAATGATTTCTAGTGATTTAGTCTCACTAGAAAAGCTTCAAATCTCGAACCCTAATCTTCTCCCATTTTCCCGCCAAAATTTAAATTCAAATTGTTGAAGATGATTGCCCCTTATCCAATCCAGGGTGTATTTAGCAGTTTGGGTGCATTTAGCAATCTCGGGGGGTGCCAATAGCAATTTGTGGTGTATAAAAAGTAATTTTTGGCTATAAGCCTGTAAATAGCAAAAACTCCTTCGGGTGCCTTTATCAACTCCTTTGGGGGTGCCTTTAACACATTTCTGCGGGGTCCCCTTATCCAAAGTTGGCTGCCTTTAACACTTTTGTGGGTGCCCTTTAGTAATTTTTCGAGTTGATTTCTCAAAAAAGTATTTGTTTTCCAAAAATACCTACACACATAAAACACCATAATAAGTATAAAAATGAGCACTAACAATATATAGAATTGAGACAAATTAGACACATAAATGTGTATCAATTACCCCACACTTATTCTTTGCTAGTCCTCGAGCGAATCTATTCTACAAAATAAAATCCTAACCCACTGTAGCAAGCATCAAGGCTGCACTTAGTGTGTGCAACAAGCCTTTAAACCCCTAGGTGGCCCTAGTGGCCCAGTTATAGTCTCGGGAGGGTTTACAAGAGGTGTACCCACAAAACCTTTACTCCAAGCCCTAGCTACCTATGCAGAATTTAGGAACGACACTAAAGAATCTCCTTGGTTGGCGTACTCTCATTGAATACAGGAGGAAGTACCCTGATGTGAATCATATTCATCTATAAGTGACAGAGCTCTACTCTGATATTTGCACTATGGACATCAATATTGGAATCACACAAATCACATGAATAAATTATAGAGATAGATAGTTTAAAAAAATGTTGACTAAGGTGAACGGTGTTTCCCATATCTGTCTGAAGGCCACTACCAAGATGAATCCGATCTTACTGGATTTAGATACTGGTATGGACTAATACCAACACATCTTTGCATATACAAGGGGACCAACGGTCGATAATCCTAATTCTAAATCAACACAACTGGCATATACAAGGGAACCCGCGGTCGATTATTCATTAAACAATAACAAATTTTTTTAACAACATGATTAGATCTTTCGGATCCAAGCGCATGCTTATTGTCATCAGATTACATGATAATTCCCATGGATCCTGCATTCCACGCTTATTTAGGCGACTGAGACAGGTAGAATACACACATATTGTTATCCAAGTGTTAATTATTCTGTTTGGTCTGATTGGTCTGGTCTTTATTTTTGTTTTTTTAGTAACTTAATCACTCTATTTCATCCCGGCAGTGGTAAAAATTCGATGCGTGTGCCCCACCAAATCACTTAGAGAAACATATTAAAAAAAAAAACATAATGTGATGTGATGATTCCATTATAACACATGAACTCTTCCTTTTTATGAATATACTCTTTTATTGGGTTCCTCAACTTCTACAACCAAGATGTTTCCCTTAGACTGGTTAGTGTCATCCCGAATCGGCACAAATTTCTAGTCTCTAGATATTTTTTTTTTAAAATTTAAAACTAACTAAACGTTTTTCCCTCACCCCCAAACTTAAATCTAACATTGTCCTCAATGTTTCAAATTAAAGTGCAATACCAAAAGTATAAATAACAAGAGGAATCAGTAGAGAGAGAAGTGAGAAAGATAATACCTGGATAAAGCATAGCAATCCTTCCATGGGGAACAAGAAAGAATACAAAGTTATACTAATGTATATCAAGAGTACATGGATTGCCTCCCATAGAGCGCTAAGTTTAAAGTCTTCATCCAAACATCAAATATCATAAAATGGCTAGTCACCTTTCAAAATCATCTACCAATAGCTGAAATAATTGTGGGTCAACAATACCAAATAGAGTTGACACAAATATAAGAGACCTGCACTGGATGATACAAATAAACAAATTGAACACAACCTTATCTAGGGTTTTTAAGGTTTCGTTCCAGACAGCTAGATTTATCTGGGGTGCCCTTTTGGGCTCCATATGAGTGTCCACAAATTCATCTGAAGGACGGGTCTCTAAAAGTTGGATTTACTCATGAACAGGATCAGGAGGATCAGGTTACAGAGTTTGAAGAAACTCAAGAAATACCTCAGAGGCACAAAGTTCAATTCCAAAGTTATGGACTTTAATTAGGGATACTTAACGATCGAAAGAGTCATCATTACCCCCAAACTTAGGGTAAATAATATCCTCAAATGGACCAACACCTATTGGATGGATTCTAGGGTCCGTAAGGTCAGCAGAATGCCTAGCTCCCCTTGTGGACTGGTCATCTAAATTAACTCCCTCATCAAAATCGTATAATGGATTATTAAAGAAAGTCTCTCGCAAAGGATCATCGACTCCCCCCAACTCACGGAAAGGTTCTCAAATAATGGATTGTCAAACACATTATAGGCTAAAGGATCACAGAATAAAGTGTTAATCGTGTTTACCTCTTCTAGGTCATTCATCTCAGAAGAATTAATAACATTAAAGACATTTTTCTTAGTAGTCATATTACCAAAAGATATGTTCAGAAGTCTGGTCCTACAGTTGATGACAGCACTAAAAGTGGCTAAAAATGGGCGACCTAAGATCACTGGTATTTGAGCACTAGGTCTTGAACAGGTTGGGTATCTAAAACAATGAAATCCATTGGATAAATAAACTTATCAACCTCAATCAGAACATCCTCTATGACACCACAAGGGACTTTGACAGATCTATCAGCTAATTACAATGTCATTTTAGTCGGCTCCAACTCTCCAAGACCTATCTGGTTATAAACATGATACGGAAGTAAGTTAAGACTATCTCCTAAGTCAAGTAATGCCTTATACACTAAATGATTACTGATTACACAAGATATAGTGGGGAAACCACGGTCTCTATACTTAGGGGTTGCTTGGTTCAGAAGAATTGAACTTACCTGACCAGCTAAGAAGGCTTTCTTATGGACATTAAGCTTACGCTTTCGTGTATAAAGATCCTTAAGAAACTTGGCATAATCAGGCATTTTCCTAATTTCTTTTAATAATGGAATGTTGATGTTCACTTGCTTAAATATTTCCTTTATTTCATTGAAAGTCGATCCCTCTTGGTTGGAGCTAACAACTGTGTATATGGGGATCTAGGCACAAAGGTAATCTTATCAGGGACCTCTTTGGACTCTTTAGAGACTCTATAAGTCTTTTATGCTATATGTTCTTCTTTAGAAGTAGAAGGTGGAACTACAGTATGTCCACTGTCAGGTATGGCTACTTTACTGTCTAATGTCTTACCACTTCTAAGGGTTGTTCTAGAGTTCACATGATTGAACTCTTTTATCTCTAAGGGATACTTCATGAATTCCTTTAGGATTGGGTAGTGGTTTGCTGGGGAATTTGCCTTTCTCTCGCTCTCTCTTGTAAAGACTCAACAATTAGACTAACCTGGGTTTTTAGCTCGGAAATAGCCTGACATTTTTCCTATAATTTTTTCTCAAGCGATTGCTTAAATACTGCAGTGTTATGAGATAAGATGGTTAGAGACTCTTTTAATCTCATGATTTTCTTATCCGACATGTTCTGAAACTGATCTGGCCCTAGTATAACCAAAACTCATGGGAGTTTGAGAACTGTTATACTGAACTTGACTTTGTCCCTTAGACCAAGAAGCATTAGGATGGTTTATCCAACCAGGGTAATAGGTATCTGGATATGGGTCAAATATCTCCGGATTTCGAACCTAAAGTTGTTATAAAGAGAGTGGGCTTACTTTTCGTATCTAGCATGATGTGATCCTTGATTCATTTATAAGGCCTCTAGATGCCTAAGAATATCTTACCCATAATCAACTCTATCTACCCTATGCATAAGAGTTATATATATTTCTGGTTCTCTCATTGATGCCCATTGCCTAGTTTTCTCAGCTAACTCGATAAACGAGTCAAAACATGTATCTGGGTCCTGATAGGTGAATTCTCCACCACTAATTATTTCTACCTGCATATGAGTTTCACTATCAAGGCCCTCATAAAATTTGGGCCATGTGGGATTTCTCAAAGCCATGATGTGGACATCGGTATAACAATTCACTAAACCTTTCTACATAATCATGAAGGGTTTCACCTAATTTTTGCTTAATGGTTTGGATAGACTGCCGAATAACATCAGTCATATGGTGTGTGTAGAATTTCTTAATAAATACCTCTACAAGACCATCTCAGGTGGTAATTATTTTATAAGGAATAAAATGATTGGCTTTCCTATCGAGAGAGAAGTGAAACATACGTAACCTAAGCACATCTTTGGAGACATTCGGATAGTTCATTGTGTCACAAATCATTTCAAATTCTCCTATGTGGGTATGGGTTCTCATTTTCTTACCCCCTAAAGGTACGAAGCATGCCAATTATCTCTGGTCTAATATCAAATTGGACCGTTGAAGCTGGTAGAACTACACCTGGGTCACGCACTACTCTAGACGGGTTCAATTGATCCCTAAGTGTTTTGTTTGTCCATCACCGTCATTAACCATTTCGGAAAAAATAGAAGTATTACCTATACCTGTGTAATGGGTCGAACTCAAATCAAAAAGGTCGTTATCCTCAAGTCTATATCTTACCCGTTTCCAACGTCGCATACACAAGCAAGAATACTAGTATTTAGGAAGAAATTGTACACATGCAAATGTTGTGGTTCACTAATATAGGTAAGCTTGGGTTACCAACAACAAAATATACCTATAGTCAAAGACTGGTCACAGGTACAAGGATGAGGTTGTGGAATTTCGACAGATAACTCCCAATGGGTTCAACGGGTACTTTTCCACGAGTTTTCGTAGTATTCGGTGCAAGATGAAAATGCAATTGGTGCGTGAGTGCGTTTTTTATTTTAATAAAAAAAATAGAATGAAATAACAAAAATATTTACAAATCAAGAATAAAATAATTATGTATAAATAAATAAAAGCTAAAAAAAAACACTACCTTATTTACAAAAATGAAATAAAATAAAATCTTGAGTACGCTACTTACCTTTTTGGTAGGAAAATCCACAATAAATGCGAAATATATAACATGAAAAAGCGGGGATATAACAACCACACCCAATAATTCGTTCGACAATCTATATGGACTAAACTCCAATATAATTCTGATAGTACCAACTTAAAAGTGAGACTCAATCAAGAAATAAATCAAAGAGCTTTATCTATATTTCTCAATACAATCAGCAAATCGAACATATAGAAATCCGTGAGCCTGATTGATACGAGAAATAACTTGGACGGTACCAAAGACCAATGCCCAAGTGTCGATCAAATTATATCCAACAAACAAGGTCGGATATATCAACTGACTGAACTACATACAACCGCGGGACCTAGTCCATCTTTGAACACCACACTGTATTAATCCGCTACAGACACTAGCCTACTACAAGTTAACTTCGGACTAGAATGTAGTTGAACCCTAACCAAGTCTCACACTGATTAAGGTACAATCGCGTTCCTTACACCTATAGAACCATGCCGGATTTTGTGCACTTGATTCCCTTAGATGATCTCACCCACAACTAAGAGTTGCTATGATCCAAAGTCGAAGACTTATAAACAAATATGTCTCCCACAGATAAGTCTATTTTTTATTCGGTTTTTGTTCTATCTTTTGATAAATCAAGGTGAATAGGAACCAATTGATAATCCGGTCTTATACTCTCGAAGACCAGCCTAAAAATATCAATCACTTCACAATAACCCAACATATTAACATAAAAAGTTATTGCGGAATTACAAGAGTCTGAGACGAAGAACTATTGTGATTACTTTTTATATCTTACCTATCAGAGATAAATCTAGAGTGAATCTTAGAGAAGATAAAAAATCAATAAGATATAACAAGTAAGATCAGAATACGCAATTACAGAGAAAATAGTTGGATCTGGCTTCACGAATCCCAAATGAAGTCTTCAAGTCGTTAACCTAATATTGTTTTAGGAAAACCTAGGTGAAAGTAGAATCAACTCTAGTTTGCAAGTAGGACACAGGAAAGTGCCGGGATTAGGCTTTCTAGTTGCTAGATTTATCCTTTATATAGCCTTTCAAATCAGGGTTGCTTACAATCAAATCTAAGATCGGTTAGTAATAAAGCATTCAATATTCACCGTTAGATGAACTCCTGATTTAAGATTCAAGCTAAGTCTACTTAGAAATTAAGCAACCAATATCCACCGTTAGATGGTCTTAGCTCATTACACACAAATGAAATATACTTGTATTTAGATATTGGTAACCATACCTAAACGTGTATGCAGCGCCCCCAAAGCTAGCAGCTGACTAATCCAAGAAATTAACTAAATAAAGAGGTACTAAGAATCTAAATTATTTACTTAAACATACAATCAAGAAATCTTCTACAAAACTTAACCCAAAAACTAGACCCGCTCGGAAATATGCATATACAAGAATTCCTCCCAAGTGATACATATACAATAGTCATTAGGTTTACAAATATAATATACAACATAAAAAAAATACCTAAGTTAACCAACTAACGGACTAAACTCCTCGAAGCTTCCGCTGCGCAACTCTGATCTGTCTCTGAAACTGAAAGTGGGAATGAGTGAACACATCATCCCTAAAAGGGTTTCCCAGTAGGAATAACATTTAACTTTCAAGTAATCATTGAAAATTATTTGAAAGAAATTCATTTTTTCCCTAAACACTAAAACACAACCAATTTCACATAGGTAAACAATCATGTATATGGATCTAACTCCTTCCAAACAATTTACTAATATGGTGACTCATCCCGCACCTAGTTATTGCAATAAAAGTAAGTATGTATAAATGAAGGAGCAGTATCTTATATACCACATATGGAAACTCTCAGTTTCCAAACAATCAAATGGAAATTCTTATTTCCCGAATAATTCATGAAGACATCAAAGAATTAAAATTCCTTTCCAAGAAATGGAAAGATTAAAAGAAATAACCGACCTTTCATAATTCAAAGTTAAACAATGCATGGAAAGAACAACCAGATAATGCATGAATTTGTTTAACATAAACTTTTGTAAAAGAAACAACAATGTTACAAAAGAGTTAAATATAGATTCCCACCTCTTTTGATGACAAGCCACGCCTACCTTGAAATCCATGATCCATTGGTTCATCCTTGGAATCGATCGTTGTTAATAACTAATTGTTAATCACACAAGAATTCTAAGAATCTAGCCAAAATGGCTCACACAAGAATCATACAAGTCTAACTAATTGTTCTAAGCCCACTTATGATTCTATATATTTTTATTATCTATCTTTAACATATCTAAAGTTTACTAATTCAATTAGATTGTTTATATAATCCATTAGCTAAGTCTTAAAAAGATATACAACTTTGTATAAGGAATCAAAGGCTAATTCGGACCTTAAAGGGTTCGAATCATCAACATAAGGTAACTAGTCCTACGCCCAAGTCTACTAATTAGTCTAATAATCCAAGGCCTAGTCTAACTGGTCAACTAACGGTCAGAAGGAGTCAACTAACAGTCAACATCTAAGTCCGGGTCAAGTCCATGGTCAACTTAGTCAAAGGATTCAACTCAGTCAAGATTCACTAAGTCAGTCCTGGTCACTGAGCTAACTCAGTCATATACACTAAGTTAGCTGAGCTGACTGGGATGACTAACAGGCCATTGCATAGGCCAAAAACTCAAATACATCTTCATAATCTTAACCAACCTGATTCTATTCATTTACACAAACTATTCAAACTAACAGAATTCAATAAATGAAAACAACTGTAATTAAGCTTACCTAGATCTGCAGTTGCAGGCTTTCACTACGGCCACTGCTATAACAACATTACAATCAACTTCAGTTCAAACATCTCACAAGTACACTTAAGTTCCAACAACAATAACACTACCAACTACTAGCCTGCAATTCAACTGCAACAACAAATAACACTGCACATCCACTTCTATAACTTTATCTCATCTCTATCTTATTTCAACATCACTGACAACCCCATGAGATGTAACACCAGCACCACTACAATTGCCATTTCATCCAACTAGACATGACATCTCCAACTGCAATTTCAGTTTCACTGCCCTCTTAACTGCAACATCAATATCATATAACAAATTCATCTTATGTCTTAGACACAAGTTATAATCCTTTACGGCTATTCAACTTTCACATAACTCATATTCATCTTCCACCAGACTTGTCTCAACTCAATTACTCTTCCCATCTATAACTCATACACTAACACCAATTCCCTTGTCCAGTTCATTACAATGACCTCATAAACAATCATATGAACTCAGTAACACCAGATCAGACCAAAAACACCATATCAGCCCAATTCAAGACAATAACACCACCTGTTCAATTCCATTACTAACTCCATAACTTTTACTCTTAATTCCTCTCAAATATTCTATTCAAAAACAACTAACACAACATGTACTTGATTTTATAACACGCATCAATGAATATAATTCAATTCAATGAGAAATGCAAGGAACGCAAGGATTACCTTAGACCCAAATCCAATCTCTGCCAGTTAAGCAATCTTCACTGCTATCTCAGTTCAACTCCAATAGACACCAAATATCCGCCTCCTACTTTCTCAAACACTATCTTCTCCGTCTTGAATTCCATCATTAACGGTTTGTCTTTGGAACCCTAATTCCATTCTTAAATCTTCTTTTCTCAAATTCAAACTCAAACTTCAATCAAACTTTTGCAATCCATCAAACCCCTCCTGTAATTCGTTCTTATTCACCCTTAATTGAATCTCGAAATCATCTCAGGAACCCTAATTTCTTCACAGTTTCGTTACATCTCAATTCTTCTTCAAAAGCAACACTACAACTTTAATCTAGCAACAACCCTTTGATCTTCAACTATTAATTATCGATTTCCAAATTAACTGTTGTATTACTATAACAAATTAACATACAGAAGGATAAATTTGGTGATAAACACCTCCTAAATCAATAGATTCAGGTCAATCTGTGCAAATATGCGCAGCCAACAAGGGTTTTCTTTCATTAACTTTCAGATAAATCAAAATAGAGTTATATTACACTTAAATATCCAATGATTAAACCTAATTCTACTCAATGGATAATGTACACGTGTCCTTAATCGAATGGACAGAAATAACTAAATAAGAGAACTACTAACTATACCCAGATAGTTGATGTAGGCAGACCAAGGTGGCAGCCCTTACTGTTGAGAATGCAACATTTCCTCCCCCTGAACAGCATCCTTGTCCTCAAGGATAAACCGCGGATAGTGAGCCTTGATGCTAGTAACTGTCTCCCAAGTAGCTTCTTCTGGAGAAGAATTGGTCCATTGGATGAGCACCTGAGGAACTTGTTGTGTGCCTATGATCACAGTCCTGTGGTTCAACACCTTTTCTGGCAGCATGATGATGTCACCTGTAAGATCAACAACAGGCAGTGTAGGTGAAGGAGTGAACCTGAGGCCAATGTGTTTCTTTAACTGAGAAACATGGAACATTGGGTGAATCCGAGAGTCAGATGGAAACTCCAACTTGTAAGCTACTTTTCCAACCCTTTGCAGTATTGGAAATAGACCATAGAACTTAGCTGAGAGTTTGAAGTTTTTCCTTAAAGCTACATAAGCCTGTCTGTAAGGTTGGAGCCGCAAGTAAACCAAATCTCCCACTGCAAATGATCTATCAAATCTAGAAGCATCAGCATAAAGCTTCATTCTCTCTTGTGCCTTGTGAAGATATTCTTTGAGTAAGTCCATCATAGAATCTCTGTCCTTCAAATAAGATTCTACTGCAGCTACAGAAGTGGTGGCAGTAGTTGGAAAGTCCATGTGAGGAGGAACATACCCATACAAAGCTTGGAATGGAGACATTTTCAACCCCATGTGAAAGCTAGTGTTATACCACCACTCAGCTAGTGCTAGCAATTGGCTTCAGTTGCTTTGTTTATGGCCAATGAGGCATCTCAGATAATTCTCAAGTCATGCATTCACCCTTTCAGTTTGCCCATCTGTTTGGGGGTGATAGGCAGTGCTGAGGTTCAAGGCAGTTTCCCAAGGCCTGGAATAGATCTTTCCAAAAATGGCTTGTAAAAACCTTATCTCTGTCAGACACAATAGAAGATGGCAATCCATGCAGCTTGAATACAGTGTTGAGAAATGCTTGAGCCACAGAAGAAGCTGTATAAGGGTGTTGCAGAGATATAAAATGAGCATACTTGGTGAGCCTATCAACAATGACCAAGATGACACTTTTTCTATTACTGACAGGAAGGCCATCAATAAAATCCAGAGTAATGTGTTGCCATGGTTGGTCAGGAATAGGCAGAGGTTGGAGTAAGCCAGCAGTATTGGTTTTATCACTTTTATTCCTTTGGAAAATGTCACAGTGGGACACCCAGAGCAAGACATCTTTGAGCATGCCTGGCCAATAAAAGTGACTCTTGGCTCTAACATAAGTGGCATTCATGCCAGAATTACCTCCCACAGATGAAGCATGAAATGATTGTAAAAGGTTTTTTCTGACATTACCTCCAGTGCCAATGTAGAGTCTGTTCTTGTATCTTAGAATTCCCTCCTTGTATGTAAAATGTGGCACAGCAGTAGCATTAAGAATTAACTGGGAAATGAGAGAGTTGGATATTGGGTCTTGTGTATAGCTGTGGAGAACCTCTTGTACCCAAGATGGAGCAGAGACAGATAATGAATGGCAAACTGCTGAGTCATGAGATCTTCTAGAAAGAGCATCAGCAACCACATTGTCAGCTCCTCTTTATACTGTATTTCAACATCAAAACCAAATAGCTTGATCATCCACTTTTGTTGTAAGGCAGTAGTGATCTTTTGTTGAAGAAAGTATTGGATACTCTGGTGGTCAGTCTTGATAATGAACTTGGTGCCCTGTAAGTAATGCCTCCACCTTTGAACAACTAGTACAATGGAAAGAAACTCTTTTTCATAAGTAGAAAGATCCCTTGCTCTAGGACCCAATGGCTTGCTGAAGTAAGCTATAGGTTTGTCATCTTGGAGTAATACTGCACCAATGCATGACTCACTAGCATCACTTTCAACCACAAATTGTTTAGTGAAATCAGGGAGTGCTAGAATAGGTGTGTGGCTCATTGCATGTTTCAGTTGCTCAAAGGAAGCTGTTGGAGTTGGATTCCATAGAAAAGCATCCTTCTTAAGCAAGTCAGTTAATGGTTTGCTGATGGAGCCATACCCTTGCACAAATTTTCTGTAGTAGCCAGTGAGGCCCAAAAAACCTCTTAACTCCTTAATAGTTTTAGGTAAATGCCAGGAGAGCATGCAGGAAATCTTGTTAGGATCAGCACATACTCCTTCAGGTGTAATAATGTGACCCAGATACTCCAAGGAGGACTGACCAAAGCTGCATTTGGACAGTTTTGCAAAAAGTTGATGCTGCCTTAGCAAAGAGAAAACCATTCTGAGGTGCTCTAAGTGATCTTCCATGCTAGAGCTGTAAATGAGTATGTCATCAAAGAAGACCAAGACAAATTTTCACAAAAATGGTTGAAATATCTCATTCATTAAAGCTTGAAATGTGGCCGGTGCATTGGTGAGTCCAAAGGGCATCACTTTAAACTCATAGGGACCTTGGTGGGTTCTAAATGCTGTCTTGAAGATATCCAAGTCATTCACCCTGATCTGGTGGTATCCAGCCCTAAGATAAATCTTGGAGAGGAATTGAAACCCCTTGAGTTCATCCAATAGTTCATCAACAATGGGAATAGGAAACTTATCCTTGATAGTGATGCTATTCAGTTTTCTATAGTCCACACAAAACCTCCAAGAGTTATATTTTTTCTTAACCAAAAGGATAGGTGAGGCAAACGGGATATGACTTGGCTGAATGATTCCAGAATGAAGCATTTCTGTGACAATGTTTTCCACCACATCCTTCTGAACATATGGGCATTTGTAAGCTCTTTGGTTAACAGGCATGGAGTTGGGGTGTAAGGGAATTTTATGATCTAAGGTTCTTTTGGGTGGTAGTTGAGTGGGTTCTTGGAATATATCAGTGAATTCTTGTAATAATGGATGTAGTATTTCAGGAGTTGGTGGTGAAGTAGTTGTGGAGATTGAGAAAAAATGACCCACTAAGCCATGAGAGGTGGTAGAAATAAATCTTTTAATGGCAGCTCCACTAGTCATAAATACTGAAGGTTTTGGAGAGCTCCCATGTAAGGTGATCTTCTTATTATGGTATTTAAAATAAATGCTGAGTGTAGAAAAATTAAAGAGCACATCACCTAGAGTCTTGAGCCAGTCAGCTCCAAGTACTATGTCACAACCTCCTAGTGGCAGAATTCTGAGATCTTCTACAAATTTATGGCCATGCATGCTCCATGAAAGTCCAGGGAAAATGCCAGTGCTCACTGTTCTGGCACCATTAGCAACTGTGACCGACATGGCAGCGGTGGGTTCAATGTGGCACTTTAGAGAAGTTGCTAGCTCACTGTCAATGAAACTGGTTGTGCTACCAGTGTCAATTAGAATGGAAACTTTGTGTGTATTGAGGACCCCCAGGAATTCGGATTGTCTCACCTGTGGCCTGGACGGTGAGTGCATGGAGAGATATCTCGACCTTATACTGAACTGGATATGCATTAGCCTCCTCAAATATGTATTCTTCCTCCTCAGTATCTGCAGAATCATAATTATCCATTTGGAGCATATAAATATTCTTCTTGCCTTTACAAAAGTGCCTTGGCTTATAGATTGCATCACAATTATAGCATAATCCTTGAGCTCTCCTTTTATCCATATCCTCTTGAGAAAGTCTCTTAATTAGAGGTGTTTGGGGATTGGATTTTGGTATAGGAGTGAAAATGGACTTGGGGGTAGTGGGTACTGATCTTGGTGAAGAAAGAATTGGTTTGGGCACAAAAGATGTAGATGGATATTGTTTATGTGAAGTAAATGGTTGATTGAATGACTTAGTGAATGGTTTAGTGGCAACAGCTGTTAGAGCTAACTTTTGTTCTTGTAGTCGAGCTAGAGAAAAAGAATTTTGTAGTGTTTCAGGGTGAAACATAGAAACATATTTACCTATTTCATCCTTTAATCCATTTAAGAAACTCATAATGAAGTAAGATTCACTAAGGGAGGGGTTCATTTTAAGCATCAATGCCTTGAGTGATTCAAACGCCTCATAATACTCATCGACAGATGATTGTTGAACTAGCTTATTAAAACTACCAACAAAATTCTCATACACAGGATTTTCAAATCTAGCACATAGATGGGTAGCTAAATCATGCCATGTTATTCTATGACGATTAACTTGAAAGTTTAAAAACCATTTTTCAGCCTTACCCTCAAGGTAGATGGCAGCAATATCGACCTTCTTATGCTCTTCGACATCATGAAGTTGAAAATACCGTTCAGCTTTCTGGATCCAACCCCGGGGATTGTCACCGTAAAATCTTGGGAAATCTATCTTAGGAATACGATGGGAATAGATTGGCTGACGGTGGTGAGCGAAACCTTGATCATCCATATCGATGACGTTAGATCCACTGGAATCGTTGACATGAGTGTTATATGGTCTACTGAATAAGCTCACCAGCTTGCGGTTGTTCTCCTGTAAGGTACTGTTGAGATTTGTAGCCAAGGAATCAAACTTGGTTGCAAGATCGGTCGAAAAGATATCGAAATCTGATTGTAATCTTGTTTGAGAAGCCTTCAGCTTAGCTACCTCCTCTTTAACTGCTTTCAATGTCATCGTAAAAAAAAATATGGATTTGAACGGCTCTGATGCCAATTGTTGTATTACTACAACAAATTAACAAACAGAAGGATAAATTTGGTAATAAACACCTCCTAAATCAATAGATTCAGGCCAATCTGTGCAAATATGCGCAGCCAACAAGGGTTATCTTTCATTAACTTTCAGATAAATCAAAACAGAGTTCTCTTACACTTAAATATCCAATGATTAAACCTAATTCTACTCAATGGATAACGTACATGTGTCCTTAATCTAATGGACAGAAATAACTAAATAAGAGAACTACTAACTACACCCAGATAGTTGATGTAGGCAGACCAAGGTGGCAGCCCTTACTGTTGAGAATGCAACATTAACTCAACATCAAACTCAAAACCTAACTTTCACAGATCTTTATCAAACTATTTCTCTTTAAAGTCTTCATAAAAACAAACCCATCCATTATTCTCAAATTTCATACTCAAATTCATAGAAATCCTCCTTCAATTCCATCTCAAAGAAAACCTAATTCTACTCTTACTAATTTACTTCCTCCTTGAATTATGAATCGATTACGGACAACATCACCATCGACTACTGAATGATCTTACCCACTTTCTACTGATCACATAACCATCATCTCACCCCTAAAATCACCAGAGGCTACGGACAGTGAAGAAGAAGAACAGAGGAAGGAAGAAAGAAAGAGAAGAGGAAGAAAAAGAAAAGCAAATGAGAGTTCTCCTCTCGATCGACTTGGGATAAGCATGAAAAAAATACTAAAAGCACCCGACCAGAAGATAAGGGCAGTCAGGTCGGACAAATTGCAAAAGACTAGTTTACCCTTCGAACTAAACCAATGATATCTTCTTCGTCCGATGTCCGAATGACACGTTCGTGTAGTCCATGTCGCATAAATTTTCGAGATCTATCTCACGATACTAATTTCGTTTCTAAATCGTTGTTAAATTAACTCCTAATAATTAAATTCTATATTAACTAATCGAGTCATTAGCGGCTAAATCGTCTCTTGACTAGTCTAATAGCGCTAACGAGCTTGCGGGTCTTTACAGTGTATATTGAGTTGGCTCAATAAAAGTTAACCGAAGTTAGCCATATGAACACTATTGTCTTAACCATATTCATCTAACACTTCTAGATCAAATATGATGATCAATCAATCATGAAAGATAATCAAATGAATCTAATTGTGCTTCAAATAGAGTTATTCAATTGTTCACTATCTCATTGAAATATATATGAACAAATTAAAACAAAATTGGATTGATTCATAATCATACAAAGTACTTATACAAGAATTCATTCATGAATATTAATCCACGGTTTGCAAAGTTAATTTTCATTCCTTAAATCATAAATGTTTTAGTTAAATGAGAATCATATATAACCGATTTTAGAACTTAACCACTGAGTTCGCAAACTAGGTACGCGAACAGCAGCTCCATACCTTGGCCTAGTCAAGCCATTCGCAAACCCGGTTCGCGAACAACTGTTCCGGACCCAACTAAGGTAAACCCATTCGCATACTAGGTACACAAACAAGAGTTCTAGACCTTCTCAGGTAAATCCGTTCGCATACTAGGTACACAAACAAGAGTTCCAAACTTGAATTATCACAATACAGTTCACATACTAGGTATGCATACCGTGTTGCATCCAGACATGGGTAATTGTTCTAAACTCTCATTTCAATCATTGAAACGTCCTTGGAATACAACAATGGCAATCTCACACATACCATTAGGTTCACGTAATTTTCAAGTGATCGAATGATCAATACGAAACTTCCCAAGCTAACATCAAATGATTGTCTCACATAAATCATGTAAGATGTTCAAGGTAATGTTCGCATGATCACATTTTGACATAATATTTAGTTTCCAACTAAACTCGTCAAGAATATGATGAACATAGTTAAAGCAAAAAGCTTCCAACACATATTTTGAGAAATAAATAAGCGACATAAACTCGGTAGATCTTCGTCTTCAATTGGTGGACACCGTGAAGTCTAAAGCTCAACTACACATTATATCCTAATCCGAGACATAGCTATAAGTAGACTAGATAATAATCCGAGACATAGCTATAAGTATACTAGAAATCAAGTATATAGTTTTGATCAACTAAACTTGACAAACAAGCTTATAATGACCCATCCCTTCATTGATATTGTCCCCACTTAGCCACTGCGGTTATCCGACAGTATGTGGTTTTCAACGGGCATCGTTGTGATCCAGCAGAAACTTCCCGGATGGCATCACCTATCCCAGGATTACTCCCGCCCGAGCCGACATTCCCTTCCCCTCATGAGAAGCACCTGAACCAACCTCGTCCAACGTACCTTCCCACCCTCGGCAGGTGACCCATCGTCGGCTCTGATACCATTTTTAATGACCCGTCCCTACACCGATAATGTCCCTACTTAGCCACTGCGGTTATCCGGCAGTGTGGTTTCAACGGGCATCGCTTCGGTAATCCAGCAAAAACTTCCCGGATGGTCACCCACCCCTGGATTACTCTCGCCCGAGCATGCTTAACTGCAGAGTTTTCTGCCAACTCTCGAGCCAATTGTGTTGAAAATGCCTCGGTGTTAGGAAATGACAAATTATTACTTATATTTCATTCGGCTAACCACTGCCGAATATCGGGGTATTACAAAGCTTGAGATAGCAACGCTTGCGAGTTCGACCGAGCAATGCTCTAACATAACCTGCTCAACAAAGACGAGACTATACCCAAGCTAAAATCAAAGATTGAAATAAAATAAAATTCAGTTAAACTAAAGAAAAACTAAAAACTAAAAATAAATAAAAATAAAAATCTAAAACCTAACCTAAAGGAAAGTCCATATCGGCAGCGCCAAAAATTGATGGTATTTTTACAGTGGTAAGTAATAATGGTTCTTTAAGACTTGTAGAGATTCGGTTCTAGATTTAATTTAAAGTACTAAAAAAAATAAAATAAAAAAAAGGGTGATGTGAATATTGTGGAGAAACTGGGGCTAGGATTCCACCATTGGCCGATATTATTGATTTAATAACACAATAATTATGCAACTAAATATTCTATTTGATTATAATAGTATTTCCAAGACATGTAGTGTTTCAAAATAATAATTGTAAATCGCAAGCATAGAACATCAAAACGCTAAAGCAATCATGCTTTATCAAGTGACAAAATATAGCTAACTAATCAAAATCATATAACTAGTTTTTTAGTTCAATGCAAAAATCATAACAAAATTGATATAATTAATTTAAAATAAGGATATATCACTTTTACAGAAACAATAGCTTCCTCTATCGCCCCAAGGATTGGGTTTAGCTCCTCATCATGGAAACACTCTCAAAATATGATTTCATTGCTCAAAAGGTGTTCACAATTATTGAAAAATGATGATTGATTAAAACTGGGTTTGTAACACTTATATTTATTACAAATTAACTGTTACAGAGAACGATACAAATAAAGTGTCATTGTGGCTAAACGACAGTTCTATGGCATCTAACGTTCTTCGTGTTCTTCATTACACCAGTAGAAAAAAAAATCTCCCGCAACTGTTTTCTCCGGCTCTGTGATGCTTTAAACTTCTCATAATTCTCTCCGCCCCCTTCTCGACAGGGGCCAAATCTTCCGTAATAACTGCGCAAAATCCTCGCAGCAAAAAAATATTATTCTTGGGAATAATTTCCATATTTTTATTCTCCACGCGTCTGCGGCTCTAGACCCTCTCCCAACACGCTGATTTCTCGTAACAAATTGAGTTAAACTTGTGCATGGATGATAACTCGACGTATCTTCCACAAGTAATCTCAAGAAAAACCGCAGTTTCCTCACTACTCTGTTTTGATCAAATCCACGTAATACTTCATATTTCTTCAAAACCAAATCACATACCATCCCTGTTTTGATGAAACATGATAATATGAATCCTTTCCCGTGAAAAACTCCGACCAGAACTCGATCAAACTCTCCACAGAATGCCGAGTATCTCTTTCGTACGTGACTTGTCATGTTTTCTTCAATTCGACGATCTAACCAATTTTATTCCAAACAAACACCCATATCATGCATGTTTATCTTAAACAAGTCATCCCTATCAATTTCAGCTATCTAGTCTCATTATAACACATTTAATTATCGAACCCTAATTTCTACCATTAACAACCTTTTTTCCCGTCAAAACAGTTTCAATCCATGAATTCTGTGTTCTTTAAATTTCGATTATCTAACCAATTCTTCACGAATCCAATACCATCACCAACTCTGTTTGGCTCAAAAGAACATACCCAATGATTTCCAGCGATTTAGTCTCACTAGAAAGGCTCCAAATCTCGAACCCTAATCTGCTCCCATTTTTCCCGCCAAAATTCAAATTCAAATTGTTGAAGATGACTGCCCCTTATCTAATTCGGGGGTGTATTTAACAGCTTGGGTTCCTTTATCAACTTCTCCGGGTGCCTTTGGTAATTTACGGGGTATAAGAAGATATTTTGGGCTGCAAATTGCAAAAACTCCTCCGGGCACCTTTATCAACTCCTTTGGGGTGCCTTTAACATATTTAGGGTGCCCTTATCCAAAGTTGGGGTGCCTTTAACTCTTTTATGGGTGCCCTTTTGTAATTTTTTGAGTCGATTTCTCCAAAAATACCTACGCACGCATAAAACACCATAATAAGTATAAAAATGAGCACTAACAATATATAGAATTGTGACAAATTAGACACATAAATGTGTCTATCAACTAGAAATCAAGATATAGTTTTGGCAACTAAATTTGACAATAAGCTTGATATAGCAACACTTGTGAGTTCGACCGAGAAATTTTCTAACAATATCCCCCTTTGTCAATTTTAGTGACAAAACTATTAATACATATGGATAACAAAAATAAAGTTTTTCAAAGCTTCATTGAACGAATAACTACTCCTCAATCCATCATGCCTTGATTTCCTTGATTTCTTCAACTCTCCTTGAACTCTTTATTATTTCAAGTCGTAATGATTCTGAACGTGTTCAACTCAGCATCGTTGTTGTTGAAGATCCATAGCTATAACAACTCTCGTCGTTATATCTGAACTCTGAAGTAATACTACGGTGATATGTTTCTCCCCTTAATCAATACTTACATCTTTTATATAATAGGTAAAACCTATAGCTATAATGATTCACCCTCCCTTACATAATGATCCGTAAACCATATGTATGTAGTATGTACTACTAAATAATTTCCCCCCTTTTTGTCAATAAAATTAACAAAGGTATGAAAATCGCGGGATCATAATGAATACAATCAAAAGATATCTTCAAGCTTTGTTGCTACAGAAATACCCCTTACCCATGAACACAAAGAGAATGGATTTGAAACTTGAAAAGATTCAAACAACACTAAAAAAAAATCTGCCACTTCGACATGTAATTAAGTGTCCAAATAGCTTCCGAACGAAAGCATGAAAAAGAGGAGAAGTAGAAATGTCAAGAAGATATTCATCGATAGACACCGTATCGAATTCAGCTAACCAAGGAACTTCCAATCACTTCATATTGCATACACATATGATATCTAACCTATGCAATAATACTCCATAACATCATTCGACATCCACATCTCTACTTTTGTAGAACTTTCAAAATCTAAACAAGCACACATATGTGCACTTTAGCCATGATGAACTAGAAAACATAAATGACACAAGTACGGGAATCATACATCGTCTTCGGATGAAGCAACATCTAGGATGTTTCTCATCCTTCTCATCACTGGGGATTCAACTGATTCTTCTCTTTTTCCTCTCCCCACATAGGTACCCAAATTCAGCGAAACTAAGGTTTCTAAATACTTATTCTCTGATGTATCGCCTACTAAACTTCTTAACATTATTTCAAAATTTCCATGTTTTGGGTCATATAAGATCAGCCTTCCATTATCCATAAATACAATCTCACCATTTTTAAAACTTTACAGAATCTTCAAATGGAGGAAGTTAGTATTCATCTCATTAGTAGGTAAAACGTTTAGTCCAGACTCTCGATTTCCATGATCTTGCATCACCCATACTTTAAAACAAACCTCATCAACCTTAACAAGTAAACAAAAGCACCCTTCCAGAACTTCAGCATTAACAATAAGAAACATTTATTCTCCAAGAGAATTCCCATTGGTAGTTTCATTTCTTTAAATTTCTCATTACTAATATTCATAGAGAGTACGATCACTCGGTTCTCCGTTACGGCTAAGGCTAACCAATAACATAGTTAGCCAAGGATATGATTTTACATAATAATAACATAGTTAAAATGTAACTCTTCATATCAACTATTTAGATGATTTTACTTAGTGTTAGAGCACTACTCGGTCGAACTTGCAAGCGTTGCTATCTTAATCTTGTTGTCAAAGTTTAGTTGCCAAATCTATAAGTCTTGATTTCTAGTCTACTTATAGATAAGTCTCGTATTAGGATAGAAAGTGTAGTTGCACATTAAACTTCACGGCGTTCATCGAATGAAGACGAAGAACTACTAAGTAAATCTTGTGGAACTTGATTAACAAAAGGTATGTGGAGACTTGAAATCATCTATCACTTAAAAGTCTATTTATTCTATCTCCTATTTGAGACAAAAGTCGTATAACTATATAGATTTCAATTATACACATTTGATAAATTTAACTCGCTTACATATTTCTCGAAATATGTGTTGGTAAGCTTTCAATTTAACCAAGTTCATCTTATATTCTTTATGAAAGTCAAAATATGATCATGTGAAAATTGCTTGGTAACATCTTACATGATTTGTGTGAGACAGTCATTTGATGTAGACTCGGAATGTTTCGTATCGATCATTCGATCACTTGAAAATTGCTTTGAAGCTAATAGTTTATCTAAGACATCTATTGTCATCTTCCGAGAATGTTTCAATGATTGAAATAAGAGTTTAGAACAATTGGATATAAGCATAGTATGTGTACTTGCATATATGTAATCCAAGTTCGGGAACCATGGTATGCATACCCGTATGCATACTGCTTGGTTTGGTGAAAGTCCGGGAACCTTGTACGAATACCGGTACGCGTACTAGCGTGAGGTTCAGGTCCTGGAATATCGGTTGAGTTTGGAAGGTATGCGTACCAGTTCGCATACTGGCGAACCCAAACTTAGTCCGGCCATTTAGGTATGCGTACCCGTATGCATACTTGAATGGATAATGTTCTAAAATCGGTATGTTCATGAACTAATACATTTATATAATAAGGAATTCAAACTTTTGCAAACCGTGGCTATAATGTTCATGAATTGATTTGAGTGAATCAAAATCAATTTTGCTTCAATTGTGTCTTGTGTACTTCTATGTGAACATAAACAATTGAACAACTTTAGAGCTAGTTTCATTTGAGTTATTTGAACTAGTTATGGTTAAGATGAATAAGGTTGATATGAAAGTGTTCATATGGCTAATCTCGGTTAACTATTGTTGAGACAATAAAGGTGCACACGTTTAGATACAATTATTCATATCTAAATGAAGTCACTTTTCATTTGTGTGTAACAAGCTAAGTTCGATCTAACGGTTGAAAGATATTTTCTTGAGTCTAATCATGTTTTTATCTAACGTTGAATATTGAATGCTTTGTTACCAAGGTAACTTAGATTGCAAACCCTGATTTAAAGACTATATAAAAAAGAACTCTAGCAACTGGGAAACCTAATCCCCACACCTCTTGTGTGATACTAGTTGCGACTAGGGTCGATTCTGATTTAACCTTAGGTTTTTCACGTAACCCTGTAGGTTAACGACTTGAAAAATTTATTGGGATTGAGAAGCCAGATCCAACTTTTTTTTCTGTAGTTGCGCATTCTGATCTTGTTGTTTTCTATCGTGATTAAGTACTATCTTCTCTAAGATTTTCACGAGATTTAATCTCCAATAGGCAAGATAAAAATTAGTCACAAACAACTTCATCTCATCGTTTGTGATTCCACAGTATCTTGTTTTGATACCATAAGATTAATATTATTGTGAGGTGATTGATATTTCTATGCTGTTCTTCGGGAATATAAGTCCGGTATATAAATTGGTTCATGTTCACCTTGATTTATCAAAAGACAGAACAAAACTCATAGGTTTATCTGTGGAGACATATTTATCTATTCAACATACTTTTATGTGTGAAACAGATTGGTTTATCAAGTCTTCAACTTTGGGTCGTAGCAACTCTTAGTTGTGGGTGAGATCATCTATGGTAATCAAGTGCGTAGAGTCCTATTGGGATTCAGAGACGTAAGGAGCACAACTGTACCTTGATCAGTGTGAGATTGGTTAGGGATTAACTACATTCCATTCCGAAGTTAACTTGGAGTATGATAGTGTCTGTAGCGGATTAATATAGTTTGGTGTTCAAATCTGGACTAGGTCCTGGGGTTTTTCTGCAATTTTGGTTTCCTTGTTAACAAAATTTCTGATGTGTGTGTTATTTCTTTTCCGCGTTATATTTGTTTATGTAATTAAAATATCACAGGTTGTGCGTGAAGTTCAATCAATAGTGAATCCAACCTTTGATTATTAATTAAATTGATTGACACTTGGATATTGGTTTTTGATACCGTCCAAGTTATTTTTTATATTCAATCGGGATCGCAAATTCCTATTTGTTTGATTACGGATTGAATTGAGAAATTGAGATATAATTCTTTGATATACTTTTCTTAAGATTGAGTCTGACTGTCTAGTTGATTCTCTTAAAAGTATACAATATAACCTCTATATAAGAATACTGCATATAGGAATAACCTCCATATAAGAATAAATTTTTTTGTCCCGACTTGGTCCAGTTATATTTAAGAATAAACTCCATATTGGAATAAGTCATATTTTTTCCCGGGCCCGTCTTAAGGAACTTACCTCCATATAAGAATATTTGATATTATAATATAAATAATATAGGTCTTGTCATACATCACAGTTTAAGATGAGCAAATTTTTTGTAACCATTTTGCACGATCTTTTTACTTCTAAGTGGGTTTAATGCTTTCATTTGCACAACTCAATGAATTTTTTATGTCGTGGTTGAGTTTTTGTAGGTTGTGTTGTATAAGAAGCTTCATATATCCCGATTTTTAAAACTAAACAAAATTTATTTAGTGATTCTACTACCTAGGTCTATTATGATGTTTCCGATGCGTATATATTTATTTTTCCTAGGTACATATATAACATTTTTTTGTTGATATTTTCAAGGTAGACCTCCATATAAGAATATTTTTCAGTAGTCCCAAGGATATTATTATATAGAGGTTCTAATGTATTGGAGTTAGTATATACAGATTGCTAAGCGAAATATTGGATGTGGTTGTTAGACCCCCGCTTTTTCAATTGGTATCAGAGCAGGCAAACACGTTTAAGACCTCATAAGTCTGTGTTTGTAGTGATATGACTCTATGGACAGTAGTGTTATCTCTGAAAACGCAACACCAGTTCAGAAGCACTCTGATTTGGTTCAAAGTCTTGAGTCCCATGAGAAATCTCTCATACCTTCTCCATTGACTGAAATTATTTTCGATTGGGAAAAAATCCTAGATGAACACCTGGATGATCTTTCAGATGAGAGTGATTCAGAACAAGAAAAGGTCATTGATGAGGAATATATCAATCTCTTTGACCATCTCATAAAGAAAAAGAAGTCAACAGCTTGCTTGGATGAATATCTGGAACCTCTCCGTCAAGAAAACAGGAAATTTAGAAAACTCTTTAAGGGATATGATTGTGGCTACAAACTCTTACAATCTATTCTTAAAGACCCTGAAGAAGATATGCGTTCAAAGAATTATGAATATGATAATCTTCTTCAAAATCTCTTTGTGTTGAAAGAATGACTTGCAGAATCTGAAACAAGTTATGACACTCCACAAAAATGTCTTAAAGACAGAGAAACCAGCTTTATCACCATAGAAATCAGCTTTCTCGCCAGAGAAAAACAATTGGAGGTTGATCTAGCTGCCGACCTTGATAAAATCAAATCACTGGAAGGGAATCTGAAAAGATTCAATGTCAGCTCTACAAAATTATCCACTAAGGGAATCGTGATACACGTGGTCTGGGCTATAAAGGAATAGACGCTCCTAGTACTAGTAAGATCAATTTTATTTGTGTTAATGACAAGTTCCTACGTGAAAACTTCACTGGCATCAAAAGTGAAAAACCTTCTTCAGCAGCTAAGGTACCTATGACCAAAGATTTTCCACCTTCGAAAACAGCTCACATGAAAACAGTCAAACACATTCCCTGCAACTGTTATTATTACGGGAACAAAGGTCACCTTGAAAGGAAATGTCATTTTCTACTATTGAATGAAAAACTTCATAACATTCTTGTATGGATGTCTAAAGAATTAATCAAACCTGCCTCTCATTTTTCTAAAAGGTCTTGCCTACAATCAAGAAAATTATTGTGATGAGCCAATCCTTGATTGCAAATATGACACAAAACCTGTTTGTAATTGTAAATGGAAGAATGTCATATGGACAACTGACTCTTCAAGTCATTCTGTAAAGAGAAAAAGTCATCGAAGGAAGAAGAAATGTCCAAACTCCGTTCCTTTCACTGAAGAAAGTCTTGAATCTAAAATATCTGCTCCAAATTATACTCACATCAATAATCGTGTCTCGAAACTCAAGACAAGTATAAATAAACTCAAATGAAGCATTAGAAAGGCAAGGAAAGCGGCAGTTTCAGGTATCCTCTGTCCTCCTCTTGTTAGTTCTCTTTTGACTAACCCTTTTGATTCTTCTAAAGATCGTCAGGAAATAAAAATAGGAAATGTCAATATCCTGTATGAGCTATATTCTCATCAAAATAAAACTTGACTACTTAAAAGGAATCCTCATTGAAAATGTGTGAGGATGCTCATAATTCTCAAGAAATTCGTGTGTCTTGAGAAAGTGATCTTTGTTGTATTTATTGCTAGTTTTTATGTTAAAAATGATCATATTACTGTTGAGCCCTGCTCCAGTATATTATTACATATTGTAATATATTTGATCAATAACTCTTGAGAATATTCTCTTTGTTGCTTACCTTGAAAACTCTTGTGTTCTTCCCATTCACGAGTGAGTTGTTATTAGTCAACAATTATCTTATGTTCTTTTGAGCTAATATTATCTGTCAACTTTTTTATAATTTGTCTTTGATTTCTTATCAAAACTACTTCTAAAACTAGGCTCCATCGCTCTCTTGGTTCTGAACCTAGTTCGTAACCTTGAGTGTACGTGCACCCGACCCTTAACGGACGAAAACAAGTATCCCTAGGGTTTCCTTATAGTGTACTCGTATATATGTATCATGTTTTTCCTCTTCTCCTGATACATACACATTCAGTTATGCCAAAAAATTCTATGAATCTTTGTGGCGTGCACAATGGATGGATGCAAAAAGAAAGACATAGTTGATCAGGGGAAGGTTATATAGTTTCACGAAAAACCTGTTTTCATAACTTGTTATCTTGCTATTGATCATGAAAACAGACTTCTGGTTCAGATGTCATCTCAACTGGAAGGAAATCTTCTTCGAGATTTTGAAGTCGTACGTGAACAACTTGGAACTGCAACAAAAAATATTGAATTTCTGAAAAACGAACTGAAGAAAGCAACTGATGAACTTGTTTATGTTCGATCTCTGGTTGCTGGTCATGCATGATGACTCTTGGCTTCGTTCTTCCTAGGAGTTATTTTTTGCCTTTGTCTAGGAAACTTCTTATGAGAATTTATTCTTGTGTTTTAAGAAGGGTAACTAGGGTTTGGAATAGCCATTATTGTGAGTACACATAGCTATTTCCAACGATTTTCATCTTGCAATATTTTTATATTTATTTATTTAAATTCTAAAGTTTATTTGGAAGATAATTTTGCAGTATTAATCTTTATGGTTTCATATATTGCAACTTGTTATAGGATATGTGTGTTTGCGTCCGTGAACTATGATTGTCCCATATTTGTCAAAAGTTAAGTCTTTCATATGTCATTATGCAAATATTGATAAAAGATTGAATGAACTTTTGACAACAAAAGATATAACATATTATGTCATTATGCACATATTGATGGAAGACAGGATGAACTTTTGCTTACAAATATTAAGTCTATTACATGTCTCTATGCAAATATTGATGAAAAATAGAATGAATCTTTGAATATTCTGCAGTATTCTGCAGTATTGTTCTTTCCATGATCCACATCTTTGTGTAAGTACTGTGTGGCTCCGTAAGTTCTCTTATGTGAGCATTTCCGATTAAATTAATCATGGGTTCTCTTGTGGTTAATTTAATTGAGTATTTTGGATACAAATTCATATTTCATGTGATTTTTTAATGTCCAAAGAAATCCTTCTTTTCTTGTGAAAGTAAGGTCGCTCTTGTTGTTCTTTAGGGAATGCCATTTTATGGGGGAGAGTTCTTATTTAAACTTGTGCTTAATTTCCAAATCTTTGTGGGGAGTCTGTGGAACATAATAGGGGTTATCTTGTATCTTTATAAACACCTTGATGAATGCATTTAGTTTCGGCTATATGATTGCATCTAAACAAAGTTGATATGTTGTTCTCTTTTGGTCATGAAGTATCTCTATGGAAATTTCATTAGGATCCCACTAATTTTCGTACCTTTGCCAATTTTTATTGAAAAAATGGGGGAGAATTAATGTGTAATTCACACTACAAATACATATCGTTTACGGATCATTATGTAAGGGGGAGTGGTTTTCATGTGAGATGAAGTATTGACTAAGGGGGAGTGATACATATCACCATAGTATTGTTGTGAAAGTTGTGATACAATGATTGAGAGCAACTGTTTTCTCATTGTTACATCTACGGATATTCAACAACTATGATGCTGAGTTGAACACATTCATAATCACTGGAGTACTTGGAAGTGATGAAGATTTCGAGTAATGTTGAAGAACCAAGGAAATCAAGCATTTGGATAGAGAGCTACAAAGTTTATTTATTTTATTCCATATGTATTGATAGTTTTGTCACTAAAATTGACAAAGGGGGAGATTGTTAGAGCACTGCTCAATCGAACTCACGAGCGTTGCTATCTCAAGCTTGTTGTCAAGTTTAGTTTCCAAAACTATAAGTCTTGATTTCTAGTCTACTTATAGCTAAGTCTCGAATTAGGATAGAAAGTGTATTTGAGCATTAGACTTCACGGCGTTCATCGAATGAAGACGAAGAACTACCAAGGAGAGCTTGTGGAACTTCATCAACAAAGGTATGTGGAGACTTGAACTCATCTATCACTCAAAAGTCTATCTACTCTATCTCCTATTGTTGATGGTGGATTTTAGGTTAGGGTTAGATTTGTAAAGCCTCACATTCAATATGATGTCACTCTACAAAGAGACAGAGCCATGTAAAAGTGATGAGTGTTCAACCTCTTCGTTGGCGCATTTATTGAGCAACTCAATATATTCACATGAAATTTATCCATAATGGTGCATGTAGCAACAATCCCAGATATTCTGTAAATTTCGGCACCCTACCTATATTATTCAATTAATATAATTTTTTTTAAATTCTTTTTGTGCTATGTTCCTAGGCCGAACCCTTAATATTGATATGGCATGACAATTTGTGTTCACTCGCAGTAGAGTAGCATGAATTTCCAAGTATCAATGTTAAGGTCCTTGCTTTAAAGTATTCAATCGGAAAGCATACTGCTCTCTGGAAATAAACTTAAAGAACTCTGTGTCAAAACACATAATTTAATTAAATTTGGGATAATTCACAGGATTCAAATATTAACCTGATTTGCAAAAATTAGGGTTTTGCGCCATGCGCAGTATATTAGACCCCGTTGGTCGAAACTAAGCTTAGCCAAACTAGGCGATTAATCTTCTGTGGATTAGTGGGTGCAAAATTCTACCCAAAATCAGAAAACAAGAGGAGCCGCAGAATAGGAGCAGCAACAAAGGGAGGTGTGGCCATGCCATAGGCCAGCCGGCGCCACTTGCAAGTGGCCACACCCCATGTTGCCCGACCGGCCCCTATTTTACATCGACCAATCAGGTCTCTTTAAATCGCTACGCACACTAGAAGTGTGGCCACCCCCATGCTTGGCCGGCCTCCTCTTTTTACCGACCAATTAGGTGGCTCTAAACCTTCCACAGTATTAAAAGAGGCAAAATTGCACCAGATTGTCACAATACCAAATTGGATTTCCAAAACTGCGCCAACGTGCCAATGGCATGCCAAATTTTCCATCCCTATCTGCATGTTAATGGCATACCGAACATGCCATGCCGTGTCAATGCACTAATTGGCATGCCAAACGTGCCACTATGCAGCAGTAGCATGCCGAACGTGTCAACGTGTCATAAATAGCGCGCCTACATGCTAACTCACCTCTTATTTGTGGACAACGCCATAACGAATTCCAATTAGGGTATTCTAATCAAAAACACGGCTTTGCTTTAGTGGCATTATTCAAAACCCTAATTTTTAATTATGGCCCAAATCACGCCACTTTGTCCCCACAACATGCCACGAGCCATGTGGGACCCGACAAACCTTAAAACCGGCGCCATAATATAATCACTCGTGGCCATCCTTGCGCCTGTAGTTATTTCCATATTATGTCCCGCCATAATTCCTTTAATGTGGCCATGACACCGATTGCATAAAAAATCCACCGTGCCGCAGCCATGGCACACGCGCTAATTAGGGTTTTGATACCAAACCCTAATTTAGATAAAGTTGCCACACCAACCAAGTCAAGTAATTCTCCTAAGGCCTTAAGTTTGATATAACAACAGGGGTCAATGTTTCCGGAGCCATATTTGGGTCTAACACCAATATGCCAAAATAGATGCCAGGGCTACGCCAGGCACCATTATGCCACTGGCTAGCGTTAAATATGCCATCATACCATTGACATATGGCGCCACTTTGCTATTATCAGATGACAATGTAATGTGGACATAATCAACGGCCACCCTTTCTCACATGCCACAATCTCAGTTGTCCAAATTCGCCACAGAATTGACAGGCCTGTGGCAAGTTTTAGGCGACCAGCCAAGACAAGCCTAATAGAATCACATACTATTTTTCTTGCGGAAAGTCTCTTGACTTTGACTTTCCACAAATGGCTATCTGCTACTTAGTTGGCATACAATTAATCAGAATAACCAAGTCTTACTTACAAGACTCGTTCAACAATCTGCTACACATTTTCCACAAAAATGCTCGAGACATCAAAAATGTCACAAATTGGGGGACGCTCATCAGGGTATTGGTCTGGTGTTTTACAGCATACGACGTGCAACACGCCCATTATAAGAAAGTGTCAGAAAGCAGGGCAGTTAGTGGCGGCAAGAAGTAGTGGGTGTAAACTAACCAGTTTCCTTCATAGTAGGAACGTGGTCTCTGGCATTTACACATGACCCACTTCTCCATCACTCAATCACTCCCATTTTCTAAGAGATCAGGGTGCGTTCAATATGACTTGTATAAATAGGTTTTACTTATTTCAACAAAACAACAAGTTTTGGTTAGAACAACAACAAAGTATCCATAAAAATACCAAAGAACTGATATCTTACATTCGCAAGACAGTTTCAAATTCTGATACAATTCATAAAATAACCACACCTTCAAAATTATCCATTCTAGTCTCAACACCTTCTCCGCTTCCTTCCCTAAGACCAACCCTTCTCCTTCACTTTGTGACCGAAGCAATACTGGAACAGCCATTTCTTGGTTTAGGTCAGGATTGTACAGATTAATCTCTCGAATCTAAAGTACTCCCGTGCAGTGTATTTGTTTTAGGTTTAGATTCGTTTCTCATCCACACACCCAAATTTACCAAAACCAGCAGAAATAGTTTTTACCTATAAACACCTATTTGAGACAAAAGTTGTATAGCTATATAGACTTCAATTATACACATTTGATATTTCGAGCTGAGTTTAACTCACTTATATATTTCTCGAAATATGTGTTGGTAAGCTTTCGCTTTAACCAAGTTCATTTTATATTCTTAATGAATGTCTATAGATGATCATGTGAAAATCGCCTGGTAACATCTTACATGATTTGTGTGAGACAGACATTTGATGTAGACTCAGAATGTTTCGTATTTATCATTCGATTACTTGAAAATTGCTTTGAAGCTAATAGTTTGTCTGAGGTAGCTATTGTCGTCTTCCGAGAATGTTTCAGTGATTGAAATGAGAGTTTCGAATAATTGTATATAATCATAGTATGCGTACTTGAATATACGTAATCCAAGTTCAGGAACCATGGTATGCATACCCGTATGCGTACTGCTTGGTTTGGTGAAAGTCCGGGAACCGTGTACGCATACCGGTATGCGTACTGGCGTGAGGTTCAGGTCCGGGAATTTCTGCTGAGTTTGGAAGGTATACGTACAAGTTCACGTACTGGAGAACCCAAACTTAGTCTGACCATTTAGGTATGCATACTTGAATGGATAATGTTCTAAAATCGGTTTGTTCATGAACTAATACATTTATATAATAAGGAATGCAATCTTTTGAAAACCGTGGCTATAAAGTCTTGATTTTTAGTCTACTATATCTAAGGTATAAGACTAGGATAGAAAGTGTAGTTGAGATCAAGAAATCCATGGCGATCATCATAAAATACGAAGGACTACTCAAGGAACCAGTGGATCTTCATCGACTAAAAGGTATGTGGAGACTTGAACTTATCTATCACTCAAAAGTCTATCCATGCTATCTCCTATCTTGAGACAAAAGTTGTATTACTATATAGACTAAGAATATACACATATGTCATTTCGAGTTGAGTATATCTCGCTTATTTATTTCTTGAAATGTGTGTTGGTTAAGCTTTCGCTTTATCCAAGTTCATCTTTACCTAGTGACGAAAGTCATGTTACGTTTCAATCATTTTGGAAATCGCTCTGACAAAAAATAGTTTGTGAATAACAATTATATAACGTCCTCTGAGAATGTTTCAATGATTGAAATGAAAGTTTAGACAATATAACCATTGGAGGATATAAACATTGTTGTGGTAACACATATATATATAAGTCCTTATTGCTTGAACCGAAGTTTGCGAACTTTGTTGATCAAGTGAAACCAGAACGCGAGTCGTCAACTCAGTCCAAGAAATCAGTCTGCGAACTGGCGTAGTTCTCGAACCCGAGAATTTCCGCTAGAGTTGTAGCTCAGTTTCAGTCCGCGAATTGACGGAAGTTCTCGACCCAAGAATTTCTGCTGGAGTTTTTACACTCCAACCGATTGACTTAAGTCCGCGAACCCAGTTCGCGAACATGAGTAGGTTATGTCTAAAAACGATGTTTGTAAACTTATCTTAATAAACTAAGGAATGTTATTTCAAACCGTGGCTTTATAGTTCAAGAATCGATTCGAGTGAATCACATCATTTTTTCTTCAATTGTGTCTTGTGTAGTACATGGGATCTCATAGCAATTCAAAAACTCTCTAACTAGTTCATTTGAGTCATTTGGATTAGTTATGGTGAAGAAGAATATGGTTGATATGAAAGTTATCATATGGCTAACCATTTGGTTAACTATTGTTGAACCAACTATTATACAAGTTTGGGTACGGTTACACAAACCAAAAATCATCTAGTACATGTGTGTATAACAAGCTATGTTTTCGATCTAACGGTCGATAAATATTAGCTTGTATTTAATCAGGTTTTCATCTAACGGTGAATATTGAATGCTTTGTTACCAAGCTAACATTGATTGCAAACCATGATTTGAAAGACTATATAAGGGAGAACTCTAGCAACTTTGAAACCTAATCCCCACACATTCTGTGTGATACTAGTTTTCTAAGCTAGAGTCGATTCTCCGTTAACTTTTGATTTTCTTCTTCTAAAATCAGGTTAACGACTTAAAGACTTCATTGGGATTGTGAAGCCAGACCGATACTACTTGTATCGTAGTTGTGTGATCTGATCTTGTTGATTCTATTGTACGAGTATAATTGTAATAATTGGCCTGAGCTTTATATCTCCGATAGGAAATATATAAAAGTAATCACAAACATCTTCGTCTCATCATTTGTGATTCCACAATATCTTTTTTTTGCTGCGTCGATTAAGACTATTGTGAGGTGATTGATAAAACTGAGTTTTTCTTCAGGAATATAAGTCTGGTTTTATTGATTGGTTCATGTTCACAGTGATTTATCAAAATATGGAACAAAACTCATAGGTTTATTCGTGAGAGACGAATTTATCTATCTTGTAGAATTTTCTGTGTGGGATAGATTTGTTTATTAAAGTCTTCAACTTTGGGTCGTAGCAACTCTTGCTTGTGGGTGAGATCATCTAAGGGAATCAAGTGCGCAATATCCTGCTGGGATTAGAGGCGTAGGATCATAATTGTACCTTGGATCAGTGTGAGATTGGTTGAGGTTCAACTACAGTCCAGACCGAAGTTAATTTGGAGTAGGCTAGTGTCTGTAGAGGATTAATACAGTGTATATTTAATATGGACTAGGTCCCGGGGTTTTTCTGCATTTGCGGTTTCCTCGTTAACAAAATTCTGGTGTCTGTGTTATTTATTTTCCGTATTATATTTTTATATAATTGAAATAATACAGGTTGTGCGTTGTTCAATCAATTAAAATATCCGAAATTATTGGTTGTTGATTTAAATTGATTGACACTTAGATATTGGTCTTTGGTACCATCCAAGTTATCTCTCTTTGATTAAGACTTGCAGATTGTATTTGCTTGAGTAAATCAAATCGAGAGATTGAGATAATAACTCCTTGAGATATTTTTTATTTGATTGAGTCTAGTTGATTCTCAAGAATATAACTCGGAGTTGTCCATACATATTTCTAATCGAAATATTGGGTGTGGTTGTTAGACCCCCACTTTTCAGAATATAAATAATTGAACAACTCTAGAACTAGTTTCATTTGATTCATTTGAACTAGTTATGGTTAAGATGAATAAGGTTGATATGAAAGTATTCATATGGATAACCTCGGTTAACTATTGTTGAGACAACAAAGGTACATACGTTTAGGTACAATTACTCATATCTAAATAAAGTCATTTTTCATTTGTGTGTAACAAGCTAAGTTCGATCTAACGGTTGAAAGATATTAGCTTGAATCTAATCAGGTTATCATCTAACGGTGAATATTGAATGATTTGTTACCAAGGTAACTTAAATTGCAAACCCTGATTTGAAGACTATATAAAGGAGAACTCTAGCAACCGGGAAACCTAATCCCCACACCTCATGTGTGATACTAGTTGCGACTAGAGTCGATTCTCCTTTAACCTTAGGTTTTTCATGAAACCATGTAGGTTAACGACTTGAAGACTTCATTGGGATTGTGAAGCCAGACCCAACTATTTTCTTTGTAGTTGCGTGTTTTGATCTTGCTGTTTTCTATCATGATTGAGTACTATCTTCTCTAAGATTTGCTAGATATTTAATATCCGATAGGCAAGATAAAAATTAGTCACAAACATCTTTGTCTCATCGTTTGTGATTCCACAATATCTTGTTCCGCTACCATACGATTAAGATTATTGTGAGGTCTAGGCTGTTCTTCGGGAATATAAGTCTGGTATATCGATTGGTTCTTGTTCACCTTGATTTATCAAAAGACGAAACAAAACTCATAGGTTTATTTGTGGGAGACAGATTTATCTATTCAATAGACTTTTCTGTGTGAGACAAATTGGTTTATCAAGTCTTCGACTTTGGGTCATAGAAATTCTTAGTTGTGGGTGAGATCATCTAAGGGAATCAAGTGCGTAGAGTCCTGCTGGATTCAGAGACGTAAGGAGCATAACTGTACCTTGATCAGTGTGAGATTGGTTAGGGATCAACTACATTCCAGTCCGAAGTTAACTTTGAGTAGGCTAGTGTCTGTAGCGGCTTAATACAATATGGTGTTCAAATCTAGACTAGGTCCTGGGGTTTTTCTGTATTTGAGGTTTCCTAGTTAAATTTTTTTTTTGGTGTCTGTGTTATTTCTTTTCCGTATTATATTTGTTTATATAATTGAAATATCACAGGTTGTGCATAAAGTTCAATCAATTGTGAATCCAACATTTAGTTGTTGATTAAATTGATTGGCACTTGGAAATTAGTTTTTGATACCGTCCAAGTTATTTCTTATAGTTAACCAGGCTCGCAAATTCCTATTTGTTTGAGTGTGGATTGAATAGAAAAATTGAGATATAACTCTTTGATATACTTTTCTTAAGATTGAGTCTGACTGTCTAGTTTATTCTCTAAAAAATATTGGAGTTAGTCCATACAGATTGCTAAGCGAAATATTGGGTGTGGTTGTTACACCCCCGATTTTTCACTTAGCTCTCATCCTAGAAAATTGAAAAGATACAAACAACCCCTTTATAAATCCACAACAACACTCCCCACAAAGATATAGTAATTAAGCACAATTTCATTTAAGAACTCTCCCCCATAAAATGTCATTCCCATGAGAACAACATGAGTGACCTTGCTTTTGTGGAAAAAAAGAATTTCGTTGGACATTAGCAAATCACAAGGATTTATATCCATCGTATCGACATAAATTAATCTCAAGGCCAGTTACGAACAAAGAAACAATTTTACTCAACATAAGAGAATCTTACGGAGTGTGTCAAGCATCAAAACACAAAAGTGTGATCACAAAAAGATCAACACTGCGAGAAAAATCTCCAAGAGTTTGTTCTATTTTTCGTTTATAAAAACATAATAGATTTAACTTCTGGGCATATATGAAATATTAGCTCGATTCATGAGAACATAAAAGCACAAATATTTCATAAGAGTTTTGCAATAAATAAACCAATAATGATTACATACGGCAAGTTCATCTTCCAACACTCTAGAATTTAAACAAATAAATCTAAAAACATGCAAGATGAAAAACGTTGGAAATAGCTATGTGTAATCACAATCTTTGCTATACCAAACCCTAGTTATCCTTCTCAAGAATAAAATCCTCAAAAGAAGTTTCCTAGATAACAAAAGAAAAATAGTCAAGGGTTTATTCATGTTCTTCATCATTAGAATCATCCATAAAAGCTTGAATCTTGTCTAGTTCGTCCTTGATGTCGGAATATCTTATATAAATCACACATAATTGTTTTACATACCTTTTATCTTGGAGTTGATCTTGCAAACATCCTTATGCATATTTTGAAGAAGACTCGAGGTTGTTGGATCACAAGAACCGTCAATAGGTGATATAGATTCCTTTTTTCTTTTGTTCTCATTCGTTCTCATGCGTTTAAATGTATTTTCACGAACTATAGTGGGAGATCCAATGAAGTTCCCACTTAGATCAATGTTGATTTCTTCACAAATGTGTACTATGAGACAAGGAAACCCCAATTTATTCTTGTATACCGTCATTAATACCATTTGAGAAATGATCAACCCACATATGTCAAGACTTTGAGTACCCGTTTTAAGAAAATAAACTAACTCTGCAAAATCATGATTCCAATACGCATCCCAAATCGTGGATGGACAAATGTTTGGAATACCCAACTTACCAAAAACCTTAAGAGGCATGCTAAGCTCAAAATTAGGAAGCTTCCCATCTTTCCATCCAACATTCTTTCCACAAATCTCAAGAGAAATAGTTTCAAGGGATAGTTTTTCTTCTTTAGGTCTTGGAAGATGAAAATTACTAAGAGGAATATTTATGAGTTCTGAAATTAAATATCGATTAACAACAATCTTTCCTCCCCCCAATCATTGATTTAAATCTCATCTTATCAAGATCAACATCATAAATGTTCGCATAAAATACTCTAGTAAGATGATCAAAATCTTTCCCAAAGCCGCTAAAGATGTTTCGTGGTTCATATTCATCAAAACAGGATAGATCTTCCATTTTAATATACCCCTTTTCTAATTTCTTTTCTAGAATAATTTCTCTAGTTGAAATTCTCTCATAACTCTCGTGACAATCCGTGCTAACAAAACATACCATAGGTTCTTCTTTAAGATTGGGTTCAAGGATTTTCTTAGGAATGGGTTCTTTACTAACACCTTTTGTTATTGCCATAAAAAATACAAAGAGAAAAGATTTGATCTTACCCGAATAACTCCTTTTGAATATGATTGATTGATTTTCTCCTTCTTGATACTCCTTTTTTTAAAATTGTGAATAACAACTCAAATCATGAAGACATCACACCGGTTCAGAAACACTAACCTCAACTTCTACGGAAGAAGAATGAGTAGGGGAGTACGCCTACTCTTTTAATAAAGCCTTAACGGGCTTGGCCGGGTTCGGGTATGGAACTTCAAGAGATATTTATATTATTTTTTAAATATTCCGTTAGAGGATACAATCATAATAAGATGTTGATTTCCGGGTCAATCCAAAAATTAATAAAATTATCAATTTAATAAGATAATTAATCTTATTCTTAGCTCAATGAAAAATTTCCAGAGCACAAGATAACATATTGACATTCACAGAAATAAAAGACTCGTAATTTATAATGATCTTACGACATCGTAAAGTTGGAGACAGCTTAACAACATATGATGTTATCATCATAATTGTAGATGCATTTTACTACAAACTACATCCAAAGGATAGAAATGTACGACTCTTCTCAAACGAAAGTAAACACTCAACCATGAACACAAGATATACGTGGTTCGGTATGATTACCTACGTCCACGGGGGTGAAATGATGAATCTTATTACTTCACGGTGTTACAAAGGTGTTGCTCTTAGTGGGATTTCCTTACAAGATGAACTTTCTTCTCATTCACTTCTTTCTAATGCTAACTCGGGTTTCTCTCTCCTTTCTCTCCCAAAAATTACAACCCGCCTCTCTAGAATACAAGTCCCGCTATTTATAGGAGAAAGTTTATACAACGAAGTTAGAATGTTGACCCTGTTACATCTAATTAGATGTTCTGTGATCGGGCCGACTCACGTCGTCTTGTGCGGTCGATGCATCTTGGCTCCTCGCCTGTATTTCGTTCGAGCCAATCTCTTATGGTCCTCTGTTGACGCGATGTCGGCTATCTCGATAGTCGCCCTTATGATCAGCCGATGTGTTCCACACTTTCTTGCCTGTTTGACTGTAGCTCCTCGTTTGTCCCGTCCCGCCTTATCTTGTCAGCTTTATCAGAAGTCCGGGTCAAGTCTTGTCCGACATTATTACGCCCGATCCACGTGGCTTCCTTAAATCTCGCTCTTTAATCTTTGCTCTATACTTCGCGTTTATTTGTATTTGGGTGCACTGGGTCTAGGATGTTTCCACCTGGATCTGTAGATAATTTACACCTACATTTATGCCCCTTCTTCCACCCGTGTGTGAGGCACGAGTGGAAGAACATCGTCTTAACCGCCCATGTCTTCGCTCATGCCGCTAATCCCGCCATGCAGCGCCCCACTAATTTCCACTTTATGACTGGTAACCGTCAGCGTCGGTTACAAAGTTTCTTCTTTAAATAGCCCGCTCCTTTCTTCCTTCTTCTTCTCTGCCCTTCTGTTCTGCTGCTGTGGTTTTCTTCCAAGTTTCTTCATATCTTACGCTTCTCAAAAAACCCTAGCTTTCTTGATTTTATTTCGTCCTTTTCTCCTCATCGATCATTACAGTAGCTGCTGTCGCCTCATCTTTCTTTGTTGAAAACCGAGTTCTGCATTATCTTCGTTAATGGATTCTTCTCCTTCCATGGCTGAAAAGAGGTCTGTTGATGATGTTTTTTCCGAGTTTGATGTTCCCCCCCTTGCTTCTCTGTTTTTGCTTGAGAGCCCTTCTAGGTATGATGATCGCGCGATGAGATCTATTTTTGCTGATAGCTCTTCTTCTATTTCGTGCAGGTCCGAGAAAAGGGTGAAAGATCTTTTCGATGAAGAGTTCATTGAGCAGTTGAAGGAGACGTACGATCTTCAAAATTACGAAGTAACCCTTCTCTCGGGCCGAAACGGTAGTTTGAAGAAAACCGATATGAAGAAGCACGAGCAATCGGCTAATTGTGTGGTCATCACCTTGGGTCAGCTGGAGCTAGGCCTTCGTCTTCCCTTATACAACCTTGATAGCCTATTTTATTACGAGATTTTGTCCCAGATTCGGCCTTCTCGTGCTTTAGCTCAATGGACTGGCAATACTTTCCAAATTATGAATGAGTGGAGGGATCTCCGCGATGGTCATGGTTCTACTGCCGAGTGGTCGACCTACAAGCCCGAGGACGCTCCTGAGTATACCGTTGCCAATTTCCTTGTCAACTATCGAGCTGGTACTTCGACCTTGGGCGATCTTGCTGGGTTTACTGCAAGTCCTCATCGGGTCAAAACTATGCCCGAGGGTGTCGAAAGAATGATGCTTGATGCCGATCCTATCGGCCATGGTTCCAACAGGTGAGCCCGACATTCTAATGATCCGACCTATCCCCGAGTTCCGCTTCTTGTCTGAGGTCCTATCCTTCATGGTGACTTCCCGTCGCCTACTTTTCCCGCCGAGCCCTATTCTTTCTAGGTGGTTAATGATGACAAGGACGATAAGGTACGCGATTTTCTTGATTTCTATCTTGTTAGCTTCGGGCGTCAGTTAGTCATTTGTTATTTTTTGAAAATCTCAGGTCAGTTCCACAAAAACTATCGGGTCTAGGAAAAGAGGTGCTGGAACAAGGGTTGAGGAAGACCAGGTGAAGGTAACAAACATAATGATTCCCTTATAAGTACATGTACTTGCCCCTGTTTTTTGCCTTCACATGTTCTGACGAGACACTTGTGCAGAAACACCCGAGGCGCGATGATGATGACGTTGACGATGTCGACCCTACTCCGCTTAGGCGTAATCCTGGTAGAGGTAAATAAATTGCTAAGCCACCGCCGAAAACGAGCCCCCTCATTGATCTTTCCGATGAGGATGAGTTGTTTGGAGAGACTGTGCCGGGTGACAAAGTCGGTGAACAAGGTGTGGGTGACCAGCATGAGCCCTCAGAGACGCCCGCCATAGAGAAGGTTGTTACTAGTTTTCCGGTAGAGCTTCCCTGTGTGCCCCGGTTTACTGAGGGATCGTCTTCTAGCGCCGAGACTTGCTTCACTGTTTCTGGCCCGATCATGAATTCCTTGGGTGCGCTTACTTCCTCCGACTTTGGGAAGTATACTGGTGAATAAATGTTGAATGCTGTACCATGTTATGGTGACATCGCCTTGACACTTGACATTGTGGTGAGCGACTCGGTTCGTATAGTAATGCCCCACTTCTGATTTCTGTCCTTAGTGTCGCTTATGATGCAAACTCGTTTGTTTGTGTTAGATCATGAACCGTGTACGCTTGGATGCCGCCAATCGCCTTCGAGATAAACAGTTGATAGAGTCTCTCCAATTTCAACTTCAGAATGAGAAGGGTCGCGCGAACGAGCTGGAGATCAAACTTTCCGATGCTCAAGTTATATGATTATTCTTGACTTGTGTTGATTGAGTTTATTGTGCCAGTATCCTGAGTCGGGTATCCTTCTTCTTAGCCGAGGTATCTAGTATAGGTATAGACGCTACTTCGGAGTTTAGGATTCTGAAGAGAAAATGGGATATTGAGAAAGACCTTGTGGAAAATCTTCGTCAACGAATGGCAAACAAAGACGATAAAATAGACCGTCAAACTGAGGAGATTGCAAGTCTTGAGGACGAGTTATAACGACATCGCCGGTTTGATTATGATCCTTCCGAGATGGACAATTTACGGGCTCATTTGGGATCTTCTCAGCGTCTTGCTGCCGAAAAAACTGCTTTAGCCACGAGTTTGGAGCAAAGGGTAAACGCTCTTCAATTACAGAATCGAGATCTTCATGAGGACCGCCGACGAATATTGAGAGATAAGGATGTGGTGGAGCGAGCTAACATCGATTTATTGGGCCGAGTGCGTGAATTTGATAAAGTTATGGGCGATTTAGAGTGGAGTAGATCGCAGCTTGTGGTTCTCCAAGCGTCGCGTAATCGGTTAATGAACGATTGGGCCGAGCATAAGAAGTATTTCCCTAGTAACGAGTTCAACGAGCAACATTATAACGAATTAACCATGAAGTTGTCCAGGACCGAGGATGAGTTGTCCAAGTCGGTAGAGTCGCTTCAGTCGGTGTTACCCTCCCTGTCAGGTCTCTTAGCCGATGTGTTGAGGCCATTTTTTAGATCCAGATCGCGCTTTATTCTTGCAAAAATGTTAAGTTGTATCCGATGAATAACATCCTATATTTGTGGTTTTGTAGCTGCGCAAAAACGTTCGCAGGAGCTTGATCTGGAGGTTCGCCCGATTGAAACAGTAGAGGTCGATTTGGGCTTCAAGTTAGCTGAGGCTGAGGAAAACGCTTCCCAGATTACCCAACAACTCGAGGATGAACGGGTCGCCCATGCGGAGGAGTTAGATCAGAAATTTCAGGCTGGCATTATGGACTGGGTGGAGAAGAAGCGGCTCAAGGTCGCGCAGAGGAAGGCCGGCGCGGCTCCTCCCAAGGTTTAAGCTTTCTTTTTGTGGTGCTGCGTCACTATGTTTCCCCTTCCATCGGGTTGTAAATCGCTCTAAACACTTCTCCCCTTTTTAATTTCCGCTACCTCGCTTGTTCGTTTTAATGGGGGTGATGCGTCACCGATGTTGTTTGTTTCATTTCCGCTAAACTTTTCATTTCGTATGTCCGCGCGATGCTTTCCGTACTTTTTTATCAGACGCTTGGTGTTATCGATTTAGCTTTTGTTTCTTGTGTTATTCTGGCGATTGTTGATTGATGTACCATGCGATCGATGTGGTTTTCGTTTTGTATGCTTCTCCTATGGGTGTTGGTTGTTGCACGACACGATCGATTTGTTTCTTGTTCCGCATGTTTCCCCGACTATTTGTTGATTAACGCACGACGTTATTTGTTTCGCTTTTGTTCCTGGTGTTATGCCCTGCAATTGTTGCTTTTATATGTTAGAACTCTAACCATTTATGTCGAACACACCCAACAAGGAGGGTCATCGGGCCCTATGCCATGTCCTGATCGGGGTATCTCATCACTATCTCTTTGGATTCAGTGGAAGGGTACCAGTCATCCTAGTTCTAGGCCCGATGGTCCCGAGTGGTTATCGATCAACCGATCTCGGGCAAGTGGACACGCCCACTTGCGATGGTGGTGACCTTTCAGATGTAAGTAGGCCACCTAGCTGAGTAGACCTCGCGTCTAAACAACCTTTGGAACTGGTTTCCAACCACCAGAACCCTTAGGCTACCTCGGCACTTGCACACTACCACTGCCCCGAGTTCGAATAGCCAGGCGACTGTAAGGCACCTCGGCACTTCCACAATGGCATTGCCCCAAGTACGAATGCCCATTCGAGTGTAAGTCACCTCGGCACTTCCACACTGGATTTGCCCCGAGTACGAATGACCATTCGAGTGTAAGTCACCTCGGCACTTCCACACTGGCATTGCCCCGAGTACGAATGACCATTAGTCGCTTGTGCCCTATCCCATACCCCTCACGGTTTCACAGAGATAGAAGACACATTTTCTTACCGTTTTTCCTCGCATTGCCCGTCAAGGATGATAGAGTTTCAGGAATCGGATGTTCCATGGTTTGAGCTCTCTTGTTCCGTCGAGTCGCAATAGTCGATACGATCCCTCGCCCGCCTTAGATTCGATTATATATGGCCCGCCCCACTTTGGTGCTAGTTTTCCGCCTTTTTTTGTCGCGCTCCCATTCAGCTAGAAATTTCAATACCTGCTGCCCGGGATTGAACTCTCTTGGTCGAACGCGCTTGTTGTACTCCCGTTGTAACCTCCTTTGATAATTTTCCATTTTTTGTAGCGGCATTTCTCTTGTTTCTTCCAAGTCGTCGAGTTTAGCCAAGATCAGATCGGACGACACGTTTCGCTTCCACGCTTCAGTTCTTGTGGTAGGTATCATTGCTTCTGTTGGTAGAATCGCCTCGGTTCCGTAGGTAAGCATAAAAGGGGAGAACCCCGTAGCTTCCCTACGTGTGGTTCTGTATGCCCATAGGACGTTATATAATTCCTCGCACCAGTTGCCATATTCCCCGTCCAGTTTCTTCTTCATGTTATCGGCGATGGTCTTATTAGTGATCTCGGCCTGCCCATTGCACTAGGGGTAAATCGGGGTAGCTTTGCTCTTCCTGATGTTGTAAGTGTTAAATAAAAGATCAATGTTCTCGCCCTGTAGTTGTTTTCCATTATCAGAGACGATGGCAGCCGGGACCCCGAAGCGACAAATGATATGTTCCCAAATGAACTTAAAAACATCTTTGTCTCGAATATGCCTCAGTGGTGCCGCCTCGACCCACTTGGTAAAATAATCCGTAGCCACGATCAAATACTTCCTTTGCCCCGTTCCTACATGTAACGGCCCGACAATGTCCACTCCCCATTTAGCAAAAGGCCACGGACTTATGATCGAGTTTAACGGTACGCCGGGAGCATGGATTTTCTTCCCGAAACGCTGACATTCTTCACAAGATCTTGCCATTTGCTTTGCGTCCTCGTTCATATACATCCAAAAGTAGCCCATTGTTTTTGCCTTAGCCGACAAGCTTCTTCCCGAGCTGTGATTTCCAGCAGCCCCATAGTGTAGCTCATGTAGGATTATATGTCCTTCTTCCCTGCTTAAGCATCGTAGGAGTGGACCTAGGTAGGAATTCCGATATAAGATCCCCCCCCCCCCTTAAATCGTAGGTGCCCGATTTACTTTTGATCTTGTTCATATCGGGCCGAATCTTAGGTAGCTCACCCGTCTCTAAGTATTGATGTATCGGATTTCTCCAGTCGCCTTCTTTGTATATCTCGGATGTGTTAACGGCCACCTCGATCCGTGCTTCTGGTGTTTCAGGGATAGACGGGTTAAGTAGCCTCATAACGCGTATCCCTTCAATGCTCGGGTCTACTAACTGTGAGGCGATGTATGATAGAGCATCCGAGTGTCTGTTATCCTTTCGGCAGATGTGGCGGAATTTAATATCTGGGATTTGCTTGATGTAAAATTGGGCGAGCTCCCAATATTTTTGCAGCACCGGATCGTATGTAGCGTATTGGCCCGTAATTTGCCGGATCACTAGTTGAGAGTCACTAGTCAGTCGAACCTCATGCATCTCCATTTCCACAATTATCCGTAAGGCATGGATCACCGCCTCATATTCAGTGACGTTGTTCGTTGCCTTGAATTCTAACCTGAACGAATGCACAATATTCCTCCCCTTTGGCGTGGTGAACACCAACCCGAGACCCGATCCGTCTTTGTTAGATGCCCCATCAACAAATACTTCCCATCGTGTTGGGATACTAGCGGCTAGCAGGTCCGTCGGCCCCTCTTGTTCTTCTGTCATTCCCGGTATATCTTCTACCTCGTCCTCATCACTGAGGGGGAAGTCTGCCAAGAAATCAGCCACTACTTGTCCTTTGATCGCGGTTCTTGTCTCGTATATCACATCATATTGTTTGATTATGGCTCCCCACTTGGGGATTCTCCCCGATCTCCCAGCACTATCCAAGACCGCTTCGATAGGCGATTTGGTGAGCACCCGTATTCGATGATCTTGAAAATATGTTCGTAGTTTAGAGGCAGCAAAGGCTAGCGCGAGCACCATCTGCTCCATTCTAGTGTAGTTCTTCTCGGCCGGACTTAAAGTTTTGCTGGCGAAGTATACCGGATTTTCCACGCCCATCTCTGTTTTAACCAATACCGCACTTATGGCATAGGGTGTCGCGCCTAAGTATAAAGTGATAATTTCTGACGGCTCAGGCCTTTGAAGAACCGGGAGGCTAGCTAGATGTAGCTTGATACTTTGAAAAGCTTCTTCGCTTGCGTCCGTCCATCATAATTTTTCTCCTTTCTTCAAGATGTCGTAAAAAGCCTTGTATTTGTCCGATGATCGTGACACAAATCGTCCCAATGCGGCTATGCAACCGTTTAGTTTCTGCACGTCTTTCACCGTCGCGGGAGATGGCATGTCAAGGACGGCTCGTACCTTTTCGGGATCCGCTTCTATTCCCCTGGGAGTGATGATGTAGCCTAAGAATTTCCCCGATGTGACCCAGAAGTCACACTTGGCAGGATTAATCTTCATCTTGTGTTTCCTCATTGTTTGAAAGATCTCTCGAAGGTCTCGGACGTGGTTTTTTGATTTCCGACTCTTAACTAACATGTCGTCCACGTAAACTTCTATGGTATCGTGAATCTTGTCTTCGAACATATCGCCTACCAATCTCTGGTACGTAGACCCAGCATTCCTAAGTCCGAATGGCATCTTGGTGTAACAATACAATCCTCTTGGCGTGAAGAAGGAGGTGTGTTCCTGGTTCTCGGGCGCCAGTGGTATTTGGTTGTATCCCATGTATCCGTCCATTAAATTCATCGCCTCGTATCCCACTATTGATTCTACTAATTGATCTATACTGGGAAGGGGGAAGCTGTCTTTCGGGCAGGCCTTGTTCAAGTCGCTGAAATCAATACATATTCGGACTCCCCCTTTCTTTTTTGGTACCACCACCATGTTAGATATCCACTGTGGGTAGTGGGACTTCCTTATTATTCCGGATTCTTGTAACTTCTTCAGCTCGACCTCGACCGCCGCTTGCAATTCTGGCGCGATACGCCTCATTTTTTGTCTAACCGGTTTGAACTTCGGATCAATTTTTAAGTGATGACAACAGACCTTTGGGTCAATACCCTCCAAATCATGCACTTCCCAATCGAATGCCTCCAGGTTTTCTTTTAATAGCGTCGTGAGTTTACTGGTTTCTTCGTCCGATAGTAATGCCCCGATCCTCACTACTTTAGGTTCCTCTATCGTTCCCAAGTTTACTTCTTTAGTCGGCTCGACTTTCGAGAAGTTTGATTTGGTCTCCCTGACTGGGGATGCTTCCTTTAATTGCTATGAAGGGTCTTGTTCTCGCGTTTCGTGTGCCAGGACCGCTTGAGAAATCGCCTCCTCCAATTCTTTTGCTGCCTTCACTTCCTTTTCTTTGTTCTTTTCTTGCCTTTGCCGAGCTCGCCGTCGCTCATTTATTTCTATATCAACTTTCATGCATTGTCGTGCCGCCTGGGAGTCGCCCATAACTTCCATTATTCCCTTGCAAGTCGGGAACCTTAACCTTTGATGGTAGGCCGATGCTACGCCCTTTATCCCCGCAACCCATGGGCGCCCGATAATGGCCTCATAAGGTGAAGCGACATCGACTACACAGAAAGTGGTTAGTGTGTCGAGGTAGCCACCACCATCTGAAACTCTTAAAGTTACTTCGCCCTTCGGGATGGTTATTGTGCCGTTGAAGCCGTAGATACGGTATGTGGATGGGACGAGCATATCGTCTGAGAGTTTCATTCTTCTGAACGTGTCGTAGAACAGCACCTCGACTGAACTTCCGCTATCCACAAGAATCCTTCTTACTCCCCACTTTTCAATCAACAGTGTGATGACCAGTGGATCGCTGTGTTCCTGTCCGTTTTCTAGGAAATCCTTAGCCGAGAACGATATGGGCACCGTCATCCAGGGTTCCATGGGAAGAGACTTGGCTACGCTGAATATCTCTTTACCGTCACTATCCCTTTTATGGATCCTAGTGGTGATTACTGGTCCGAGAGTGTAGTTTTGCATAGCCGAATGTGAAATGGTGTTTACGAATTGGTTCGCCCTATCGATGCGGACTTAATGAACTGGCGCATCGGGTGTTGCTTCCGGCCGAAGGGGGTGGCGGACATACTGCCTCAAATATCCATCGCGGATGAGGTGTTGAACAATATCTTTCACCTCTCGACAGTTATTGGTGGAATGGCCCCTATACTGATGGTAGTGACAGTATTCGGGATGATCTCGGGTCTCTTGGAACTGTACCCCCCTCGATGCTGGGTAGTTGATGTCGCTCCTCTTCTCAACTTCCTTGAACACCTCTTCCAAAGAAGCGTTTAGTGGGGTATACGATCGGGCTTCCTGCTTTTGCTTCTTCCCTTTGGCCATCCATTCCCTCTTCTCACTGTTCCTCGGGGAGGGTCCGATCTTTTTCGATCGCTTTGATATGGTCGTCCGTGACCGTTTTAGTTTCGATCCGACTTGACACTTTGGCTTCTTGTACCCCTCTATCTCTTGATTCAGCCTGAATTTCTTCCAAGGCGATGTAGTGTTCTTGCATTCTTCTCATCTCCTTTAAGGTTTTAGGTTTTTAAGAAAACATGGCAATCCAAATGGGGTCCGATCTCCCCAACGCATTTTCAAACCCAAAGATGGCTTGGTCCACCGGTACCTTCCCAATTTCAGTACACAGTTTCCTCCATCTGTCGGTCAAGGTTCTCAATGGCTCTCTGAATCTTCGGGCGAGGGTAAACAGCTTGTTCATTCTTGGCCGAGGTCGACTGTTATGCATATAGGTCTCAAGGAAGGCCTCGACTAGCGCATCGTACCCGTTGATCGAACCAGGTGCGACCGAATAAAACCAATCTCGCGCCTCGCCCTCCAAACTAGCTGGAAAGAATTTACACATAACTACCGGGTTACTTCTCCATTGGATCAGTGACATGGTATACATCTTAAGGTGTTCGGTCGCATCGCCGGTTCCATCAAATCTAGAGGGGAATGAAGGTAAAGTACAATTAGGTGGGAACGGCATTTGTTCTAATTCTTGAGAGAAATGAGTTTTCTCGGCTTCGCTCATAATCTCGGCCAGCTTATCCTCTTCGCTTCCGCCCGAAAGTTCCTTGATTTTTGCTTCCAACTCCTTAAGCTTGGCTTTAGTTGTCTGATCTTGTCGCCCGTCCCTTCCTCGCCTTTCTTCATCGGTGGACGAGTCCTCGGGTGGTCCATATCTCTGCGTTGGGGGAACCGGAGGTAATGGCGGCTGACCTGACTGATTGGGATGATTAATGTTACTCTGCCCCATCATGGGTGGCCAGTGATCGGATCGTCCACGATAACCCGATGTTCCTCGGCTTGACGACCCTCTTGATATGGTCCGTTGGTTCCTCAGTTGGTAGTTCTCATACTCCAAGGCTAAATTCTGCTGTTGGAGTTCCCTCAGTGCCGCTTCTTGTCTCCTCTTACTCTCCAAAATGGCCAACAACGTCGGGTCCGTACTCTCATGACTGGAATGTCCATTGGGTTGGTGTGGCCGAGGTTGTAATGGTGCTGATGTGGGTGGTGGGGGCGGTATTGGATTGGTTATATTATTGACAGCTTGAACGGTTGTCGGGCCGATGTCACTTTCTATTGCTCGCCCCAACTGAATCTGCCTAAGACGCTCTTGTTCCCTTCCCAAAGCTTCCTGGTGTTCAATTTGTCGCCTCGTCGATTGCCTCTGAGCTCGCGCTGCAAGTGCTTCCTCATCGTCATCGGTGTCTGAAGCTGTGAGTCCATCGACTTGATCGACTCTTCTCTGAGTTAGTATAATCTGGTGCAGAGGTAAGGTGTTATCATCCCGCCCCAAATCTACTTCCTTGTCTACAACAGGCATCCCTCGCGCAGCTGCATGAGATTCCTCGGGCGGTGGTTGTCGACTGTTCCCTTGCCTTGGCCCCGTTATCCATGCCTGCATGCTGCTGCTAGTGACCGTGCGATTCCTCAACATCCTTATCGTCCCTGAAGTTCTAGCCATTAGTTACGTCGCGTGATAAGCCGAGTATCACCCGTCCCTACGTCAGCAAATACGAAAAAGAACCCCTTACTTCGACCTGATTTTTCTAACAAAATGCACAGACAAAAAAGGCGAAACGTTCGACTCTATGACTACTGTCACTATGCAGGGTCAACTTTGGTTATCAGGTGGGTTCCGTTTATCTACCCTATTTTGGTCTTATGCTGAATCTGTGGCTGTACTCACTTCCCCGTCACTATCACTCCGTACGACGTCGCTCTCTGTACTCGACCTATGCATTTAAGTTGGTTTGTCCTTTGTTCTACATGCTCCAAATCATTGATCTTATGCACGTGATGCTTAGAAAGTACGTCAAGTAACCCCTAGAATTAATTTGAACTTGTACCAACTCCACTTTCTTGAGATTTAATTATGACCTTTCCGACGACTTACGCTACACCGTCGGCTAAAAATTATACAAGGTCGACAGTTCATTACACGATGAAACATCTAAAACGCTAACTTTTGGTAACTCCGAGCACCCAACTTCTTACCGCAGCTAAAAACAACTCGCTTAACGCTAACAAACACACAATTATCAAGAACAAACAATCGTCCCTTCAACAGATTCTTCACGTAGCTTCTAACCCGAACTGTTAGTCGTTGGTGAGCTCGTGAAGTTTCTCTGTCGATCAAACTGTTGAAGACGCTAAGAAGATGCTGCTACTACTATGACTTTAAATGCTCAGTAAATGACTCAAAACAACCATTACTTCGGCCAACAGAGTTCATCGTAGCTTCTACTCCAACACATTAACGTGTATTGAGGAGTCATTGATCGTCTCTGAAGACTTTAATGGCAAGGTATCCGGAGATCTTAGTCGTGTCCCCTTAGTCGGCGCCAGAATGTAGATGCATTTTACTACAAACTACATCCAAAGGATAGAAATGTACGACTCTTCTCAAACGAAAGTAAACACTCAACCATGAACACAAGATATACGTGGTTCGGTATGATTACCTACGTCCACGGGGGTGAAATGATGAATCTTATTACTTCACGGTGTTACAAAGGTGTTGCTCTTAGTGGGATTTACTTACAAGATGAACTTTCTTCTCATTCACTTCTTTCTAATGCTAACTCGGGTTTCTCTCTCCTTTCTCTCCCAAAAATTACAACATGCCTCTCTAGAATACAAGTCCCGCTATTTATAGGAGAAAGTTTATACAACGAAGTTAGAATGTTGACCCTGTTACATATAATTAGCTGTTCTGTGATCGGGACGACTCACGTCGTCTTGTGCGGTCGATGCATCTTGGCTCCTCGCCTGTATTTCGTTCGAGCCAATCTCTTATGGTCCTCTGTTGACGCGATGTAGGCTGTCTCGATAGTCGCCCTTATGATCAGCCGATGTGTTCCACACTTTCTTGCCTGTTTGACTGTAGCTCCTCGTTTGTCCCGTCCCGCCTTATCTTGTCAGCTTTATCAGAAGTCTGGGTCAAGTCTTGTCCGACATTATTACGCCCGATCCACGTGGCTTCCTTAAATCTCGCTCTTTAATCTTTTCTCTATACTTCGCGTTTCTTTGTATTTGGGTGCACTGGGTCTAGGATGTTGCCACATGGATCTGTAGATAATTTACACCTACAATAATTTATCACAAGGTTCTTCCTTTACCAGGGATCAGTTAAATGATCATGAGTTTCAAACACTTGGTGGAAATAATATGGAACATAACAGGAGTTTGGATGAGAAAACTTCTCACAACTCAATCTGGATGATAGTCTTTTGGTTTAGTTTCTTCATCCTCATGGTGATCAAGAGATGATATAATGATATCAACTTGGGTAGTAAAAAATATAGCAAATGTGCAAGTTTTTTTGACATGCCCAGGTTTCCCACAATGATAACAAGTTTTTTCAAAGATAGAAACACGAATAGGCACCTCCTTACTTATGATCACTGCAATATATTCCAAGAACTCAAAAATGTTTTTTCAAAAGCCATAAAAAGATCTTCGTCTACATACCCTCTTATGTTGCATTCCTTAAACATACTATTTAGAAATCTTTTAAGACATCGAAGCCTTTTACTCTTAACATGTCGTTTCTTGTTTTTAATTATTGCAAAGGAATCTTTTATTTTTCCCGTTGATTCTTTATAATCACTCAAGGTATTTAAAAACTTGGGGTGATTCAAGAGCATCCTGTGAGACACTAAGTTTTGAGGAAAATAGAGTCTAAAGAATCGTTAAGGAATTATGATATATGTCTATAGATATTTTGTCTTTGTTGATATCGTCAGACTGCTTCAAACACATATTTATTAGGTCTTAACGTGTTTTCCTGCTCTGATACCTATTCAAAACACCGGGGGTACCAAAATATACCACCAACTTTTTCATAGGCAATCTGTATGGACAAACTCAACACAACTTCGAGAGTTAAAACTCAATCAAGGAAAGTGTCTAGAGTTATATCTCAATCTCTATTGTGATTAGAACGTTCACATAATTAAATCCGTGAACCCAATCTCAATGAGAGTTCTTGGACGGTACCAAAGACCAATATCCAAGAATGAATCAAGTCTTATCTAACAAATAAGATCAGAGCTATATATCTAGTGTGATTGATCAACGCACAACCTGTGAAATTTTAATTATAAAGATAAACAATATAATGCGGAAAAACAAAATAACACAGACACCAGAATTTTTTTTAACGAGGATATCGCAAATGCATAAAAACCTCGGGAGCTTGTCCAGATTGAACACCAAACTGTTTTAAGCCGCTACAGACACTATCCTACTACCGATTAACTTCGGTATGGAATATAGTTGAACCCGAATTCAGTCTCATAGTGATTTAGGTAAATCACGTTTCATACGCCTCTTGAATCCTAGTATGAATCCAAGCAATTGATTCACTTAGATGATCTCATACCAACTAAGAGTTGCTTCAACTCAATTGAAGACTTTAAACCAAATATGCCTCCCACATATTAAGCCTATATAATTGATTTCCTGATTTACGATTGAAATAGATGATAAGATCAAACGTAGGATCCATGTGATGAAAATTGATATCAACTTAACAAAAGTCTGGCTATCCTCAAAATCCAAACTTATGCAACCCGAAATGCAACCTAGATTATTATTCACCTCACAAGTATAAAACTTGTGGAATCACAAAGTTTGAGATGAATAGAATTTTATGATTTCTATCTATCATGTTAAAGTGATAAATCAATAATCGAACAAGATCAGGATACTCAAGTTATCAAGATAAAAGATAACTAGTCCTGGCTTCATAGATCCCAATGAAGTCTTTGATAGTCGCTAAACCCTAAAGGGTTTTGGAGAGGAAGACTCTAGATACAACTATGACACACCAAAAACTAGTGTCAGGATTTAAAGATTCCAGTTTCAAAGATTTCCCCATATATAGACTTCAAAGCGTAGGTTGCTTTAGGTTTAAGCTAAGATAGCTTTGGAACCAAGCAAACAATGTTCACCTTATATGAAAATCTTTGAATCTTATTCACATCAACAAGATATGCAATTTGGTTAGGTAAAACATAACTGAATTGTGTATAAATACTATGTACAACATGGTTAGCCGAAACTAGTCTGTTTGAACTTAAAAGCTTAATACTCATTTCCATGAACACAAAGACATTGATCTTGAGTCACAATCATGTGATCAAATGAGTCTAGTATTAATTAGGGAATTGATCAAATGCAAATTATCTCAGAGAAATAATTTAATCGCAATTGAGTCATAATCGACATACTTGGTAAATGCACAAAGTACAAATACTTGTGTAGTTCGTGAATCAGCTGAGTCAAGGTACGCAGACCGGTCTGCAAACTTACAAGAAAAACCGAGTTCTGGAGTTGATAGAACTTTTTCAGTTCACGTACCGGTTTGCAAACTTAAGACATTCACCGATTCTGGATTTCATGGAACCTTTTCAGTTTGCGTACCGGTTTGGGTACTAAACTGGTCCTATAACATAAAATTGTATTGGTTCGCATACCGATTTGAATTCTTTAACCCGGTTCCCTTACCACAGTTCCAAAATGGTTTGTATATGAAAATACATATCTATCTGGATCACGAAACAAATATATTTTCCCATGATGTGCATACGAATATGCGTATCACACAAATCTGAAAGTCGATATATTGCTACTCCTCTACGTGTACGAGTACATGTAATACGAATTCAGACGTATAACAATTTTTCCCAGTTTGTAAGACTGATAACACTACCTCTATCCTAGACCGAGACTTAACTAATTGTAGACTAGAAATCAAGATATAGTTTTGACAACTAAATTTGACAGCAAGTTTGATATAGCAACACTTGTGAGTTCGGCCGAGCAATGCTCTAACAACATAATAGATTTAACTTCTAAGCATATATGAAATATTAGGTCAATTCAACGGAAACGTAAAGGCACAAATATTTTATAAAACTTTTGCAATAATTAAACCAATAATGATTACATACTACAAGTTCATCTTCCAACAACTCTAGAATTTAAACAAATAAATCTAAGAACATGCAAGATGAAAAATGTTGGAAATAGACATTTGTAATCACAATCTTTTCTATATGAAACCCTAGTTATCCTTCTCATGAATAAATTCTCAAAAGAAGACTCAAGGTTGTTGGATCACAAGAACCGTCAAGAGGTGAAATAAATTCGCTTTTTCTTTTGTTCTCGTTCATTCTCATACGTTTGAATGTATTTTCACGAACTAAAGTGGGACCTCCAATGAAGTTTCCAATTAGGTTAAATCGAATTCTTCAAAAATGCATCCAACGAGACAAGGAAACCCCAATTTCCTTTTGGATACAGTCATTGATACCATTTCAAAAATGATCAACCCACATATGTCAAGACTTTGAGTACCCATTTCAAGAAAATAAACTAACTCAGCAAAGTCGCGACTCCAATGAGCATCCTCAATCATGGAAGGACAAATGTTTGGAATTCCCAACTTACCAAAAACCTTAAGAGGCATGCTAAGCTCTTTAGTAGGAAAATTCCCATCTTTCCAACCAACATTCTTTCCACAAAGCTCAAGAGAAATAGTTTCAAGAGATGTTTTTTTTTCCTCTTTAGGTCTTCAAATAAGAAAATCACCAAGAGGAATATTTGTGATTTCCGAAATTAATTGTTGATTAACATCAATCTTTCCTCTTCCAATCATTGTTCTAAATCTCAACTTATTAAGATCAACATCATAAATATTTGCATAAAATACTCTAGTAATGAGAAGGTCAAACCCTTTCCAAAAACCCCAAAGGATGTCTCCTAGTTCATATTTATACCCCTTCTTATAATTTATTTTCTAGAATAATTTCTCTAGTTGAAATTCTCTCATAAGTATCATAACAATCCTTGTTAACAAAAAGGACCCTAGGTTCTTCCTTAAGATTGGGTTCAAGAATTTCCTTAGGCATGGGTTTTTTACTAACTCCTTTTGTTTTTCCCACATAATATGCCAAATAAACACAAAGAGAATATATTTGATCTTACTTGAATATTTTCTTTTGAAGATGATTGCTTGATTTGCTCCTTCTTGATACACTTCCTTGCAATTAAGAAAAAAGAACGAAAATTGTGAACAACAACTCAAATCATGAAGACATCACAACGGTTCGGAAACCCTAACCTTAACTTCTAAACCCGTTCATGAACTCACGGAAGAAAAAGGAGTAGTGGAGTAAGCTTACTCTTTTAATGAAGCCTTAGTGGGCTTGGCCGGGTTCGGGTGCGGAACTTCAAAAACATTCCCCCTTTTTTTATTAAAAAAATATTCCATTAGGAGTTACAATCATACCAATTTTTTTGATTTTCGGGTCAATCCAAAAATTGATAAAATTATCAATTTAATAAGATGATTAATCTTATTCTTAGATCAATGAAAAATTTCCATAGCACAAGATGACAAATTGACGTTCACGGAAATAGAAGACTTGTAATTTATATTGATCTTATGACATCATGATATTGGAGCCAACTTAACAGTGGGTGATGTTATGATCATAATTTATTACAAGATTCTTCCTTTACCAGGGATCAGTTATATGATCATGAATTTCAAACACCTGATAGATATATTACGGAACATAAAATACAACTAGAAACAAACCCTTACTACTACTTTTCCCATCTCTAATAAATACACGATGGGGTAATGCCAGAATCTTGTTAACAAGAGGTTGGATGAGCAAAAATCTCACAAACCAATATGGCGTGATAGTCTTCCAATTTAGTTTCTTCATCCTCATGGTGATCATGAGATGATATTCCGAAATCATATGGAATAGTCAAAAATGTAGCAGATGTGCAAGTTTTTCTAACATTCCCATGTTTCCCACACTGATAACAGTTCTTAGCAACTGAAATCCGAATGGGCACCTCCTTACTCAAGATCACCGCAATGTATTCAAAGAACTTAAATGTTTTTTCAAAAGCTAAAAAGAAATCTTCGTCTACAAAACCTCTTATATTGCATTCCCTAAAAAGACTGTTTAACAATCTTTTAAGACATCGTATCTTTTTACTCTTAACATGACGTTTCTTGTTTTTGACCTTTGCAAAGGATTCTTTATTTTTCCATATTGATTCTTTACCATCAATCAAGGTATCAGGAATTTCGATTGAATCGAGAGCATCATGTGAAATAGTAAGTCTTAAGGAAGATAGTCTCTGAAGAATCTTCAAGGCATTCTGGTGTGCGTCCTAAGAGATTTCATCATTGTCCATACAGTTAGAATGCTTCAAACACAGTTTATTAGGTCTTAATGTGTTTTCCTACTATGATACCAATTAAAAATACTTGGATACCAAAATACACCACCAACTTTTTCGTAGGCAATCTGTATGGACAAAATCAACACAACTCCGAGATTTAAAACTCAATCAAGGAAAGTTTCTAGAGTTATATCTCAATATCTCTTGTGATTAGAACGTTTACAGAATTAAATCCGTGAACCTAATCTCAATGCGAGTTCTTGGCCGGTACCAAAGACCAATATCCAAGGATCAATCAAGTCTTATCTAATAAACAAGGTCGGACCTATCTACTGCGATTGATCAAACCTGTGATATTTAAATTATAAAGATAAACAATATAATGTGTAAAAAGAAATAATACATCCACCATAAATTTTGTTAACGAGGAAAACGCAAATGCATAAAAACCCGGGACCTTGTCCAGATTGAACACCAAAATGTATTAAGCCGTTATAGACACTAGCCCACTACCGATTAACTTCGTCTTGGAATGTAGTTGATCTTGAACTCAGTATCCCACTGATTTAGGTACAATCACGCTCCTCACGCCTCTGGAATCCCAGTAAGACTCCACACAATTGATTCACTTAGATGATCTCATACCAACTAAGAGTTGTTTCAACTCAATTGAAGACTTTAAACTGAATCTGCCTCCCACAAATTAAGCATATATAATTAATTTCCAGATTACAGTATAAATAGATGATCAAATTAAATGTAGGATCAAGGGGATGGAAATTGATAACAATTTCACAAAAGTCTAGATATCCTCAAAATCCGGACTTATGCAACCCAAAGTGCATCCTAGATTATTATTTACCTCACAAGTATAAAACTTGTGGAATCATAAAGTTTGAGACGAAGAGAAGTTTGTGTTTTTATCTATCTTATTCAAATGACAAATCAACAATCGAATAAGATCAGGATATTCAAGTTATCAAGATAAAAGATAACTGGACCTGGCTTCACGAATCCCAATGAAGTCTTTGAGAGTCGCTAAACCCTAAAAGGGTTTCTGGAGAGGACGACTCTAGATACAACTAGGACACACCAAAAAGTAGTGTCAGGGTTCAAAGATCCCAGTTTCCAAGAGTTCCCCTTATATAGACATTGAAAACACAGGTTGCTTTATATTTAAGTTAAGATAGCTTTGGAACCAAGCAAACAATATCCACCGTTAGATGAACACTTTGAATCTCATTCACATAAACAAGATATAAACTCTGGTTAGGTAAATCGTAACCGAACCATGTACAAAGACTATGTTCAACATGGTTAGTCAAAAGTAGCCGGTTTGGACTTACAAGTTTAACATTCATTTTCATGAACCCAAAGACATTGATCTTGAGTCACAATCATGTGATCAAGTAAGTTTAATATTTTTAGAGAATTGATCAAATGCAAATTATCTCATAGAAATAATTTAATCGCAATTGAATCATAATCGATATAGTTGGTAAATGTACAAAGTAAAAATACATGAGTCGTTCGTGAAGCTTATGAGTCATGGTATGCGGACCGATTTGTAAATGAGCAAAACCGACTTCCGGATTTGACAAAACTTTTTCAGTTCATGTACCGGTTTCCCAACTTAGGTGCAAAGCTGAGTTCCAGAGTTGACAGAACTTTTTCGGTTTGCGAACCGGCTTGGAAACCTTAAGACTTTATCGGTTCCGGAGTTCACAAAACCTTTTCAATTTGCGTACCGGTTTGGGTACTAAACTGGTTCAGGAACATAGAACTGTATTGGTTCGCATACTGGTTTGGATACTTAAACCCGGTTCCCTTACCACAGTTCCAAAATGGTTTGCATAAAAATATGCAACCTATCCAGATCACGAAAAAAACATATTTTTCCATGATGTGCATACAAATATGCATATCACACAAATCTGTAAGTCGAAATATAGATACTCCGCCACGTGTACGAGTACATGTAGTACAACTTCTGACGTATAACACTTATCTCAGTTTATAAGACTGATAACATTTCTTGTATTCCAAATATAGTAGTTCTTTATTTCTCTCTAGATCAATTCGAAACATTCCCAAATATCATCAATGAGACATATCATTATTCAAGGCTATTTTCGAATGATAAACTTGAATCATGAATTTGGTTCCAAACAATAAATTATTCTCCACCGAAATTGATCAAGTATGAACAAATGTTCATTAAGCTTAGTCATCATATTTCGATAAATTCGTAAACGAAATAATTAGTTCTCGACTCGAAATTCTTGTCTATGCAATCTATTCTAATTAGTTACGCGACAAAATTCTTAAGGATAGGAAAGTGAATATAACTTGAGAAATAGGTGGTTCCGTCTTCACTTACCTTTTGTTGATGAAGTTCTCCAAAAGCTTTGGTTGATCTTCTCCTTCAAACGGAAGAACGCAAATGATGGTTGGTTCGTTTCTCAACTACCTCCATCCTAGACCGAGACTTAACTAATTGTAGACTAGAAATCAAGATATAGTTTTGAGAACTAAATTTGACAACAAGCTTGAGATAGTAACACTTGTGAGTTCGACCGAACAATGCTCTAACAATCCTTCCACTTGAGGTTAATGATATGACTTGACTTGTTTTCATTCCTATCGTTACTTTCAAGTCGTTCAAGATTGAAAACATAACATGCGAGGTTATATATAAAATTGTAGTATTATACTTGGTCATTTTATTATGATCAAAGTATCAAGGAAATTTTTTTTGATTGCGAAGTATAACTTTTATCTATCGAACTTCATAAATGCGACATCGAATAATCTATGCAACTCGTTACTTGATTGTGTATTGGATATAGGTGTGATTTCATCCTAAGAAACTATGTTTGATTACATATGTTTAAAGGAAGTACATATACGAAACTTGTTTCGTAATCGAAATGAAATCAATAGCGTTTTGGTCCGGTTTTCTATGAAGATTTATTGGATGACCAATTCGAACCTAGGTAAGAACTTTGATAAAACCGATATTAACTTATGTTTAGAGTTATGGTAGAACCGATCCTTACCTAATTTGGGATACACGGTAGAACAAATCTTAACTTATGTTGAGAGTCTTGGTAGAACCGATCCTAACCTATATTGGATACATGGTAGAACCGATCCCATCTTGTGTTGGGATTCTTGGTAGAACCGATCCCTACCTATATTGGGAGTCATGGTAGAACCAATGCTTATGTTGGGATTCATGGTAGAACCGATCCCTACCTATATTTGGAGACTTATTAGAACCGATTTTAACCTATGTTAGGAGTCATGGTAGAACCGGTCCCAAGAGCAAAACCGATTTCCAACATTCACATATTACTTACGGTTTTGTGTGAGTTTGGAGTTAGGGTTTTCTAAATAGGAAAGTTCCAGGTGTCGACATAATTTGAACATGTATATAATTCTTATCTTTTATTGTTCAAAGATATTCCTTGATACTCAAGGTGATCCCAAACCGAAATATTGAGAATCTTTTAAATAAGATTTTCGATTATATGTTTTTGATTTTCCAGCAATCAAAATATGTCTCTTGGAAAGCTATATTAGTTAAGTGCGAAACTAATATAAGATATTTTTTAAAGAGAGATTTCAGAATTATAGGTTTGATATTAGTTGGAAATATGAAAGCCGAAATTAGGTACTTATTGCATATCTTGAGAATATTTTCGGTTTTGAAATTTCCTTGTTGTCTAAACAATCTTGGTCTATAAATAGTTGAGTATGCATTTCTTGCAAACTATCCTAAGAGCCAGGCAAACTTCATTCGTGTTGTTTCTGGTGGAGCCGTCTATCCGTAGAAGAAAATACCCTAATTAGGCTAAATCTTTTAAAATCACTCATTTAAAGACTTTTTTGGGATCAAGAAGCTCTATGAGTACCGTTTGCCGGAAACGCATTGTTATTTTAGTTTTCGATTTTGATTTGATTGACTAACGGTTGTTGAAACTTTGATTGCTCAAAGATGTCGACATAATTTGAACATGTATATAATTCTTATCTTTTATTGTTCAAAGATATTCCTTGATGCTCAAGGAGATCCCAAACCGAAATATTGAGAATCTTTTAAATAAGATTTTCGATTATATGTTTTTGATTTTCCAGCAATCAAAATATGTCTCTTGGAAAGTTATATTAGTTAAATGCTAAACTAATATAAGATATTTTTTAAAGAGAGATTTCAAAATTACAGGTTGGATATTAGTTGGAAATATGAAATCCGAAATTAGGTACTTATTGCATATCTTGAGAATATTTCCGGTTTTGAAATTTTCTTGTTGTCCAAACAATCTTGGTCTATAAATAGTTGAGTATGCATTTCTTGCAAACTATCTTAAGAGCCAGGCAAACTTCATTCGTGTTGTTTCTGGTGGAGCCGTCTATCCGGAGAAGAAAGTACCCTAATTAGGCTAAATCTTTTAAAATCGCTCGTTTAAAGATTTTTTTGGGATCAAGAAGCTCTACGAGTACCGTTTGCCGGAAACGCATTGTTATTTTAGTTTTCGATTATAATTTGATTGACTAACGGTTGTTGAAACTTTGATTGCACCTAGTTTGATTATGCTTGAGAGTATTCTCTTCTGATATAAAGGTCACTCAAACTAGATCAAAGTATAGACGTGATCTTTATATTTTTTTTAAATCTAAAGACAACTTGTAATCATCCATTGTTAACAACCTCCATTTTGTGTGTTCGACACAGCTTAATCACTATGGAAAAACATAAACTCCACAAATAGCTAAATCTTCTTCTTAAGCATACTTAGAAGCACAAACTGTGGGAGGCACTTTTTGTGATCAGAAAAAAATTCCCCAAAAAATAAAGCGAGACCTGTAAGAATTTTGGATGTAAAATGGTGATTTTGGAAATGAAAATAGTCAAATTTATAGATGATGAGCCTACGACTGTAGAACTAGCCGTTATAGGCTCAAGGAGTGCTGATGATCGTCTCATACAGAGCCGCGCCTCAGCCTACTCTTGGACGGTCAGCTAAGAATAATTCGATCGTCTCAAGTTGAGTTGATCACTGTGGGGGTGGGAATTGGCAAATTAGCTTGTTTGCCCAGTGCCCACCCACCCGAGTTGCTCTAAGACTAGCATGTAGAGGGAAGTCAACGTAAGAGAGATGGCACCATTACGGCCAATCCTATATCAACTCGTCTGTCTCGTAAATGAATCGCTGGGCTTAAATACTAGCTCAAGTGTCTCCAAGAAAATAAGTCCAGCAGCAGCAGCTCAGACACATAATCGCCTGGATCCTTTCACATGGCATTTTTGTTTCAGAAATTTCATAAGGTAAGTAGTTGCTTGAAACCCTAGTTAATGATCTTCAGTAGTTCTCTTGTAATTCATTTCACTCGGGTTTTGTAATCGATCTTGATAGCATTGTTCAGATCAATTTTTTTTAGTTGATCTTTGTAATTGGAAAACGAGATAATCTGTGAACTAGTGTAAATGAAGGATTGAAACCCAAAATATACATAGTTGAAGAGGATTACACGAGGCATATCTCTATTCTTGCTTCTTTTCTGTACTAGGTTAGGTTAGGGTTTTTGTAATCTGTGAACTAGTGTAAATGAAGGATTGAAACCCAAAATATACATAGTTGAAGAGGATTACACGAGACATATCTCTATTCTTGCTTCTTTTCTGTACTAGGTTAAGTTAGGGTTTTTGTAAAGAACTTGGTGGTGCATCTTTGTTTCCGATAAAACCTAGTTTCCATTTTTGCGCTGAGTGGCTGAATGAATTTCTTAAAAGGATGCTGTTAACATGTTTAGTAAATTAACACTAAAGAGGCGTTAATGAGTCGGTCAAAATGGGGCATCAGGAGTTTGATATTTTCTTGTTCTGCCCAATTTGGAACTATAGTTAACTTTGAAATATAGTTAGGCTTAATCTGGACAAAGGGTTTGGAACTAGAGAACTGGGTTTTACATTAACTCTTTGGGGTTAGCCTATACGCAGTTTACTTCTATGGTTCTATCTGGATACTTTATCACCACCATATCTACCTTGCATTTTATTCTTCACTTACTATTTTGAGTGGATAACATATTAGAATAACGAAGTGTATGGTGAGTTTTTAGCTAGAATTTCAAAGGATTAAGAGTTCAAGAAGAATTTCTCAAACTGCTATACAATTCAAGTTTGGGTGTTGGTAGGATAGATAAGGAAGACTTGACTCCTGAGACATGATGTCTTGTATGAATTGCTTTCGTTATAAATACAGATCTATTTTTTTCATTAATGGCCCGACTCTTAACTGGTTCTTCTCTTGCCGTTTGGTTAATATCTTGTATGCAACTCTTCCAGGCTGTTAGTGCTCTTGCAAAGAGTTCAACATTTGCCAAGGATCCGAGGCAACTTCAGTTTGAAGCAGATGTCAATAAACTCTTCCTTTACACCAGGTTGTTATCATTGATTTTCTTTCACTTCCGTCTTTTTTATGTAACTAGTTCCACTTGTAAAAATGCATTTCAGTTTAATGCCCCACAATTTGTTTCACTAGATATTTGGTTTCATATTTTCTTGCAATGTCTTAAGTGTATTCTTGGCAGGTTATGTTTTTTTCCTTATAGTTAATGTCTCCTTTCAGCTATAACCGCTTGGGAGAGAACGCAGATGAGAAGGATGCGGAGGAGATTATCGAATTGGCTGGCAAAGCGTCCCTAACTGATCAGCAGAAACAAGTCCAAGAAAACGTCCATTCTCACATCAGAATCTTCTCCAAATCAATGGATGACATTCTGCTTCCGACTTCCAAGAGGTCAGACTCTCTTAATTCTTCAGTACAAGCAAATGCAGTACCCCGTCGTAGTGGGCTCAGTCTTGCTGTTGGTGGAGTTGCAACTCCTTCTAATCAACCCGGTGAGTGGATTTTAATATACTACATCACAGCAAATATTCTCTAGACACTTGTGCCTTGGATTCTGATATTTCTTGTTTTTCAGTACAGTTGTGCCTGAAACACAACCATTATTACGAGCTGAGCTGTCAAAAAGCTTAAAAAGGCATATGGGCTACACTCTTGAACTGAAACCATCGCAAATCTCCCACAAAGAAGCTGGCAGAGGTTTATTTATTGATGGTGAAGCTGAAGATGGATCAGTGATAGCCTTCTATCCCGGTGTAGTATATTCGCCAGCTTATTATCGATACATTCCGGGGTATCCACGAGTTGATGCTGAAAACCCATATTTGATCACGAGATATGATGGGACTGTGATCAATGCACAACCATGGGGAGAAGGTGCGGATTTGCGTGAATTATGGGATGGGTTAACTGTACCAGAATTTCGTCCCAATCTCTCACAAGGTGCTGAGAAAGGTTCTGATAGGATGTGGAAGATGCTTAGTAAGCCTTTAGAAGGTGGTAGAAGAGAAATTGGAAAGGAGATATTGGAGCGACGTAACCCACTAGCATTAGGCCATTTTGCGAATCACCCTGGGAAAGATATGGCCCCAAATGTGATGGTCTGCCCTTATGATTTTCCATTAACTGAGATGGAAATGAGAACTTATATCCCGAATATATTGTTTGGAAGAGATGACGAACCTGTGAAGATGAAGAGATTTGGATCTTTTTGGTTCAAATCGAGGAGTTCCACTGAAAGTACATCAGATGTTCCTGTTCAGAAGTGTCTTGTTCTAGTGGCCACGAGAGCACTTCGCGATGAAGATGTCCTACTGAATTACAGGCTAAGCAATTCCAAGCGAAGGCCGGCATGGTATACTCCCGTTGATGAAGAGGAAGACCGGCGGAGGTGGAGCTAGATGCAGCCTCTATCGTGACATAAAAGAGGTAATGACTGGCTGTTTTTGAAAGAAGAGGTAGGTACTTATCTCAAAGCTCAATTTTCACCACTTCTTATGAGCGAGACAGGACAGACGTTTTCTATTAGTTGGTTTAAATTACGGCGATGATTACATTAACATTCTCTTGGAGAAAAGAGAGGAATACAATTTTGTGCCTTCTGGGTCAATTGAGAGTTGGGTGTAGTTCTTAATTTTTCTGATCACAGAGAACCAGATGTAAACTATGTTGTGACTTTGGAGTTTGATGGTTCTATTTCTGTTCATAAGTTATTTACTGACCATGTTTTTTTCCGCTTTCACAAGTGCACTAGTATTACTCCTGCTGGATTTTTTTTTTGAATTGGACTTCCTTCAATGCAAATCTATTAGCTAAGGAGCACTTTTCCTAACTGTTATAAAATAAGTGGAACTGGGATGTTCTGATTGATAAGCTCCGGTGATTTTATGAGTATCGATTAGCATCTTGATTTATGAGTATCGATTAGCAGGTGTTTTAATGTCATTATAGTGGAGGATGCTCTATTCAACTGGAAGTCAGAATCTTGATTTGTGCTAGGTGATCAAGTAGCCAACTGTACTTTCTCTGTTTTCTGTCTGCTTCTATGGTGGTTTAAAATCTCCCCATTCTTATATCCGGATACATCTCTGCGGCACATTTCATCTATGCGATCATTAACTTTACGGTCAAAAGAGGTAAATACTATCTCATGATAAGAATGGCTCGGATGCTTCTTATATTTTCTAACCTTACTATTCCCGGCTTGATTGGGGTATAACCAATAAGATGAAATAGGGTCATTATGAAGTAAAGCCAAGCCACCCCTTAACTTTGTATTTTCTAAACGATTAATATGCCCTTGATTAGTTAACACTAAAATTCTGATTAGGTTAATTAATTGAGTTTAGATTAAATTTTTGAAATTATGAATTCAGTAAATTAAACCTTTCATCTGTCTTATGATTTCGATTTTGATCAAAAAAATTTGGTTTTGAAAATGCACAAGGCCGGCAAGGTCATGGTTTGAATAAGGAGCCGGTCGTTCTCTGGCCGGCAAGGTCCACTTTGAATAACCTGCCGACCAATTTTAAACCGGCAAGGTCCACTTTGAATTAACTGCCGACCTTATGATCGCCGTCATTGTCTCGGTTGAAGAACACGCCGACTATATTGGAACAAAATTTTACGTTCGGCATGGAAAATTTTCCTACAATGCCGATGGTCATAACGTCGGCAAGCAAATAGTTTTTATCACTGCCGACTGACCTGTAACCGGCATGTTAAGGATTTATAACCTTGCCGACTTGTACTTATACCAAACAGAAAATAGAAAATATGGAAGATGTAATTCACTTTATTCATGCAATTTTGGTTACTACATTGATTGAAACATAAAAAGGAATGCACTTAGCATGTGCATCAAGCCTTTGAACCCCTAGGCGACCCTAGTGGACGAGTTATAGTTTCGTGAGGGTTTACATAGAGGTCTAACCACAAAACCTATACAAAAACTTCTAAAGCCATCAATCTTCCTCCTCCAAAGACGATACGGCATCCAAGTACTCAGGGTTATCCTCCGGGATTCTTTGTGCCAAGAAGTGATAGCTTGCATCGAAAGCGAATGCTTCCCCCTTTTCCTCCAAGTAGCGCGCTTTCACGACTTCATGCTACAAAAACACACAAACAAACTTACATTTGTTAGTGGTGTTTCATTGGAAGATAAAACAACATGGGTTACGTAAAATAAACCACAAAAACACTTACAAATTGTTCAATGGAAAAGTTGAAGGGGCGAGCGCTGAAAATCCGGGGTTGGAGAGCTAAAAAAGCGAGTATCGCATTTTCGATTACTAGGTGCCTAGCGTGGACTTGTTGAATACTTCTTGCATTAGGATTCCCAAACTCACCGCTAAATTTGTTGTGTACCCTAGCCCAAAAGGTTGTGGAATCCTCCCTTTCGGAGGATTGACGTCTAAGTCGATTTTCCGCATACCATGCTTTGGTGATTGCCAAATCTTCATTTGAATCAAACGATGCCATTGTTGTTTGTAGATAGCTATTGAGTGAGTTAGATGGACTGTATGATGATATGATATTTGGAGAGTATATGGAACTATTTGTATGTTGTTTTGTAGAGAGAAATAGTGTATTTATAGGATGGTGGCCAAATTTGGCCGTTCTAGTGCCCAAGTACAAGTCAATCAATGAAATTGTACTTGCAAAAAATTTGAATTTTGAATACGCCGGCGAGGTATGTTTTCTCCAAGATGCCGACGCAATAAGACTGGCAGGGTCCTAAATTTGTTACCATGCCGGTCGTGTAAGATTTTAGGCATCAGGAGAAGGTTTTTTGCCACAAAACCGCCGGAATTGTATCGGTTCACTACACTGCCGGCTACAATTCAGCCGGAAGGGTCTTAAATTTGTTACCGTGCCGGCGAGGTATGTTTTAGGCATCATGAAAAATGTTTTTTTGCAACAAAACCGCCAGAACTATATTGGTTCAATACATTTCCGGCCACGAATCAGCCGAAAGGTTATCATTTTTATACCATGCCGGCCCTGATAACTACACAATTTCCTTTGTCAGAACCAGCAGTATGACAATTCACAACCTTGCCGGCCCTGGGACAGCCGACAATGTAATTTTAAGGAAGCATTCCGGATTATGCATTAAAACTTTACATAGCTAAATAAACCATTCATTCAACAACTAGAAATCCAACACTTTTTGTCCAAAATGAAAACACGTCCCATAAACCTTAAAAAAATATTTTTCCACACCATTAACTTAAACATTTGTCCACCACAACATAAAGAAATAAACTACGAAAGCATTCATTGACCACGACCATGTCCACGACGAGCATGGCCCCGTTTTGGAGAATTACCTTCACCACCATGACCACTACTGCTACCTTCACCACCACCACCACTGCTGCTACAAGTCCTCTTTTTATCATCCTTCATCTTGGCTTGTTCTTCTCTTCTAGCTTTTTGTTCATCCTTTACTTGAGCCTCAAGTTGCTTGAACATTTCATGGGCATCCTCATTGCCAACATTGTTAACATAGTCAATGTGCATGCTTTGATCTTCAATCGACAAAGGCTCTCTTTTTTATCTTGCGCACAACAAAACCTTCACAAAGGTCTTCAAATGCTCCTTCTATTTTCAAATAAACAACAAACAATGAATAGAATGATTCGGTAATGCAATCAATCTTAAAATAGTAAGAGAAACTCTAAATATACTTACAAATAACTTAAGCAATGTTTTAAAATAGTAAGAGAAACTCTAAATATACTTACAAAGAACTTAAGCAATGTTGTTAGGTCTTTCTCTTCCAACTTCTTCCTTAGAGCCAGTTCTTCAGCAGTCATTTTTCTACTCACAGTAGGACGAGCCCAATCCAAGTACCACACCATGTATTTCTCAGTAGCTTCATGACCGGTGGTCACGTCGTCCAAAAGAGTCACATCGATTTTACGGCGACGTCTATTGTCCCAATGTTCTTAAGTTGGCGATGGATCGTAAGAGACGTTGATACTTTTTTGGGACGTGGTGCAGTCAGCCCTGTTCACAGTAAAGAATGGCTTATCTTCATCAAAATGAGGTTCTTCTTGGACGTAACCCAATTTTCGTATAATCCGATGTGGATCGTACATTGAAAATCCTTCAAACACAGTCATCAAGGGTCCATAGTATAATGCAACAACTTCAATTATAGGATGGATTAAACATTGATTTCTAGAATCCCGATATGGATCAAATATCACCTCCTACGCAGTCAATTTGTCGATGGCGCTTCGGAATTTCATAAGCTGTTGCGACATTTCCTTATCATGAGTACCCTTAAAACTGTACCTTTGCGCTCTTGGCCTATGAACCGCAACACTCTCATCCACTTTGATGTAGGAGCTGTCTTTGAACAAGGAAGGGAAGTGCTCATTTATCCAAACCTATGCAAAAAAAAAAAAGTTTAGTAAGAACCTTATCTTACGAGAATATTCAGTAATATAAATGTTTTAGATAATAAAATTACATGGAAGAGACATGTGTTTCCGTTAACTTGCTTAGTAAGTGCCCTAGAACATTTTGTCAACTCTTTGTTCAAGAAGGTGACCACCGCAGTACCCCAAGAATACTCACGCATCTTATGTAAGGGATCCAATAGTTGTAAGTAACTGGGCACGACTTGGTTTCCGGAACTGTCGAGGAAGATACATTTGCCCAGGACGTATAGAAAATAACCGGCAGCGGTAACATTGATTCGCACCGGGTTCACCATTCCTTCCCTTTGAAGGATTGGCTGCATACCCCATAATGTGTCCCTCAACCTTTTCACATTAAACTTATTGGTTAGACGACCATCCTTCATGTCAAGAACATCCTTTGTCTGAACCTGATTCCAACCGAACAATTTCTTGCTCAAATCATAAATCTTCTCGAAAGAAATCGCATTATCGAATCCCTCAGTGACTGCTTTTCCATTAACCTCTAGGCCTAGAATTTGTTGAGCATCATCGGGAGTTATCGCCATCTCACCTAATGGGAATAATATAGTATCAGTCTCTCCGTAGAACCTCTCACAGAATGCAGAGACAATAACTTTATCAATATTAATATTCGAACTCTCCATCGCATGCAACAACCCGGAGTTCCTCACAATCACTTTCAAATCCTCACATTCCTTGTCAAGATCCCAAGTATGAGTCACTGAACACGAAGCTTTGCGCCTCATGATACGGATGGCATACTTGTGATCCTAAATACCAAAAAAATAAAAATAAAAAGAAATACAAACACTTGACGCAAATTTAATTAAGATAGTTACACACTTGAATAAAGAACAAAGACGGATTAAGATTACTTACGATAATATTATGGATCGTACATGCCCATGAGTCTTTGTATCCAAAAAGAACTTTTCTACCATCTTTTGGGGTCCCCCTTGGGTCCTCATCTTTTTTCAGTGTAACCATGAAGTGTTTGGGAGGCATGTGAGAATTAGCTGGTTTAGTGATCACCCTCTTCCTCGCTCCGGTTGAAGTTGAACCCGAAGCTTCGGTGGGTTCAACAATTTGTTGTTGTTCTTCTTCTTCTTGTTGTTCCTCTTCCTCTTCAATAATTTCATCTTCGACGGTTTTCTTACCTTTATCTCTATTACCATCATCATCATCATTTCCTCCTCCAACAGGTGGCATATCTTGATCACCATCATCATCATCATCATTGTTGCCTCCTCTAGCAGCCAGAGTTCTTTCAACAACATTATCATCATCACCTTTTCTACCAGATGGAATTGATTGGTCTTTATCTGGAGTCTTGTCTGAATCACTGGGTTCAGATGGTGGTTGAGAATCATTCGGTATACAGATCTTTGTCGTTCCCGGCTCAACGAATACCCCCCGATGTTGTGAAGTCAAGAGTTTTCCACCAACACGAGGAGGTCTTGAAGGATGACTAATAGCTTTCACAGCTTTCTTCTTTGTCGTTTGCAATATGAACAAGAATAATTCAGAAAAAAAAACTTCAAAGGCCGGCAGTGTAGACATATACAACATATCCGGCGGACAAATGGCCGGAAAGGTCGACCAAAAGATGAGTGCCAGCTAAGCAAAAGCCGACAGTGTATCATAAAAATAACCTTCCGGCGCACAAAAAAAATAGGATTTTTCACTAAACTAGTCGGAAGGGTCCATTCCCCATACATCGCCGGCTTCCAAACCGCCGGAATGGTTTTATACAAATACCCTTCCGGATTCAAAAATTCTAGGCATCAGGAAACATTCAAAAGAAGCAGCCGGCAGGGTAAAAAACAATAAGATGCCGGATTTATTTAAAAAAACAGACGCCGGAAGGGTATACAGATGAATAACCTGCCGGCCCTGCTAGTAGCAGTTACAGAAACTACACAGCCGACAAGTTCTTCAACCATATACCTTCCCGGCCAAACCCTAACTATGAAACCCCGGAAAGGTCGATAAAAAAAACATTGTCGGCGTCTCAACTGCCAATTCAAAATTTCGAATTTTCTGACCTAATTTGATATGCAAACATGAAATCGAAGTACTAGAGTGAGTTTAAACAATCCCTTACATTCTTAAGCGCACCATTTCGCGTGTTTCAGCGGGTTCAAATTCACCTTCTTCGACGGTTTTTTTCTTCACTTTCTTAGCAACCAAACTTCCAATTCTAGGGTTGTATTAGTTGGGTTTTATATTTGTTTGTTTCATCTTACTAGCCCTAGGTGGTGGCAGATCCATTGATGAAGATTAATCGGAGTTTTTGAATCGACGATGTTAACGAATTGATCGACGAGTTTTGGTGGTGGTGGGGGTGATGGAGCCGGTAGGGTTGTGGAGGAGAAGAAGATGAAATGAAATGAAAAAAATAAATTAAAACCAATTTAGGGTAATAGGTTTTTAAAGGATAAGGGTAGTTTTGTAACTTACCCATTAGGAACCCCCCTAAAACCCACAAAAAGTATCCCTTTAAAATTGGGTATACCCCAATTAATCTGGGTATACCCCAATCAAGCCAGGTAACTATTAAGATTGTGGTTCCTTTTTTTTTTTTTGTACATTTCTTTTGTTTGTTTGTTCATGATCCAAATCCAAAGCCTCGGTTGCGCCAATTCATCTTTAATAATACAAGATGCAAGAAGTTAGTTGTAAGATTTATGGGCTTCCAACTCAAAACCAATTGGCAATGAGTGGAGAGGCCCATAGTGTTAGTGTTATTTGTATATAGAGGATATGTATTTTAGGCACGTGGATCGTATACGAGGGAATTTATATCACTCACGTATGACCTCACTCTGATACCATGTAATATTTATGGGCTTCCAACTCAAAACCAATTGGCAATGAGTGGAGAGGCCCATAGTGTTATATGTGTATAGAGGATAGGTATTTTAGGCAATGTGGGACTATTTAATTCCCAACATTAGTAGTATAAAATATGCTTAGCAGTATTATATATGCATGGCATTTGGAAGCATGCTTATCAACTGTCTGCAATGAACACAAAAGACATTCTATTCATTTTTGGATCCAAACTTCAAGTAACACCGGTTGCATCCAAATGGCTCTCTTAGAATTTATTTTCCTTTCAAAAAGGTGTTAATAGAATCACTCGAATTTGGATTTTCAAATTTCTTTCGGTAATTACAACATGATAACCAGGTTATAATAATGACCACTTAGTTCTGACTTTTTTCAATCAAGAATAAATAAATATAGAAACATCTAAATATCCTATTGCTTTTCTCATCTTCTTTTGTTTAGAAACAATGTGCCCTCAGTCCTATATATACATAGACAACAGATTTAGCATTTCATATCCAATCAATAACAGCTACAATTAAATGGGTCTCTCGGCGCATTTTGTTTGCTTACTCTTCTTTTACATCATTTTCGCGTTAGTCTCCCAAGGACAAGACCCTGAAACAAAGACTCTACAAGAAGCTGATCTTGTCTGTCAACTTCCTGGACAACCCCCAGTAGATTTTAAACAGTATGCCTGATATGTTACGGTGGATGAAGTTTACGGAAAGGCTCTCTTCTACTGGTTCTTTGAAGCAACCAAAAGTCCTGAACAAAAACCTCTAGTACTGTGGCTCAATGGAGGTACATAATCTTTCATATATATATTTTTTTTCTCCTACTGTTTTCAATGTGATGTAAGAAAATTAAAATGACGACTTGATATAGCACAAAATGTAAGTTGACTGTTTACCAGAAAATCAGGCTTGTTTGACTAAGGTCGTGTATGCATGAAATTTCAAGAAAAGACGAATTGACACATTGAACTTCCATTTAAAGAAGAAGAAGAAGATAAACGTTGAACAATTAGAGAGAGAAAATCGATCGGAGACGGCCCTATAAATTGATTGATTAATTTGTTTGGTTGAAATTTTTTGGAGATGTTTTGATTTTTTTTTTGTCGCTTATAGATAAATTTTCATGCATTTGTTTGAAACAGGGCCAGGTTGTTCTTCAGTTGGGTTTGGGGAGGCACAAGAACTCGGTCCCTTCCTTGTAACTAAAGGTTTTGAGTTAAAGTTCAATAACTACACTTGGAATAAAGGTGAATTGCACATTGTGTAGATGTTTGTTCTATATTTTACTAAGCTAAATTTTTCCATGAGAGGAATGATTTAATGACTTGGAGAATTCATACTTCAGCGGCCAATTTTCTATTCTTGGAAGATCTTGGTGGGGTAGGGTTTTCATATTCTAATAAAACCATCGATACGTATGGAGATAACGTCACTGGTAATGGATACAGAAGACTGGTGCCCTTTCATTTTATTTTCTTCAAAACCGTATCATTTGAAATAAGTATTAACCTTTATTGTTTGTCTTCAATGGGTTTCCTTTTCTCTTTTTCTAGCTCAAAATTCATATACATTTCTCTTAAACTGGTTTAAGAGGTTTCCTCAATATAAATCAAGTGAATTCTACATAGCTGGGAGAGTTATGCATGTATTCTAAATCTAATCGCACTTTTGATAATTTTTTTTGTTTTTGATCGGTAAAATAGAAATTTCATTGAAAAAAGGCACTCAAGGGGGTACCTTAACCCAATGATTACATTCGAACAAAAAAAGGGGAACCGAAAGGGGATTCGGCTACCCAAGAGAAAAAAAACACAAAAAACTAAGAAGGCCGGTAAAATGAATCCCATAAAGAAATCACAATATTTGCCGTAAGCCCTAACATTCTTGTGTTCGCTTCGGCCCAAAAGAAAGCATGTAATTTGATATCTTTAATGAGGCTTGCCAAAGTTTTCTTTTTGTTATCAAAGGTTCTTGCATTTCGCTCTTTCCATATACACCACCATATAGCAACCGGGATGTTATTCCATATTCGACTAAGTCTTTCGTCTCCCCAATTAAACTTCCAAGTCTTCATAGATGTAATGATATTAGGGTCGTGTGACCATCCAAAGTGGCACCTTTCAACAAAGTAATCCCATATTCTCCGGATTCTCCAAAAACCATAAAACAAGTGTGAGCTCGATTCATCGTCTTCCTCACAAAAGCGCCAAACACTAGAGACATCCATACCTATTCTCAACAATTTATCTGCCGTCATTACCCGATCATGAGAGAGAAGCCAAAGAAAGAAATTGATTTTGTGAGGGTACTCATTGCTCCAAACAACATTGATTGGATAATCCGGATCACCTTGAACGTCATTGTCTCTAATTCCATCCTTGACCGTATATTGACCATGATCACTACCAACCCAAATTCGGGTTTCCATAACCCCTTCTTGAATAGAGATGGAAGAAAGAAGATTTGATATAGATAACACTTCATTTGTAATGGTTTGAGAGTATCTTTTCCTAGACATAAACGCCCACCTAACGCCCACCTTCCATAAATTCATACATACTAGCCACCACGAACTCCTTGGTCCTTGAAGCTTCATAAGCCAAAGGAAACATATCACATAATCTCCCTTCACCAAGCCAAGAATCTTCCAAAAATCTAGTTTCCTTACCCGATCCAATCTTGAATCTAATACTTTTATTGAAATCTTCAAGCTCTTTATAGATATTAAACCACAAGCTACCACCTTTCGCTCCTTTGGGTTGGAGAGTTTCCCAACCGGTAAATGTTTCACCAAATTTTTCAACCATGATCTTCCTCCACAATTCTTATTTCTCTACGCCAAAGCGCCACCACCATTTTTTTAGCAAAGCCGAGTTCACTTGCTTAGCTCTTCTTATACCAAGACCACGTTTTTCTTTTGGTTTTGAAGACAATTTCCAACCAATATTGTGAATTGTTTTCTTATTTTCGTCAACCCACAAGAAATTTCTCACAATTCTATCAATTTTCTTTGTTATGGAGCAAGGAGCAAGAAAAATAGAGAGATAATAAATGGGTAGACTAGCGAAAATGCTTTTGATGAGAGTTAACTTACCTCCTCTTGTTATTGTTTCTCCATTCAAAGAAGTAACTCTTTTTCCAAAAATTTCAAGTGTTTTTTCCCATTTTTGAGTGCCTCCTACCTTGTCTCCCAAAGGTGGGCCAAGATATATGCTAGGAAAACCCGCATACTTGCATCCTAGCATGTTAGCATAGTTTTCAACTTCCTCCTCGACCGCGACTCCAAATAAGCTACTTTTAGAGAAATTTATCTTCAAACCCGAAGTTAATTCGAAACAAAAAAAAGAAGTTAACGAAGGGCATCAACTTGTTCCCTCTTAGCACTTTTGATAATATAACTGATCTCTTTAAACCTTTTTATAAGTAGAGTAATTTGTTGTTTTTTTCTTTCTGCATACTAGGACATTATGTACCACAACTTGCTGAAGTGATTTTTGATGCAAATGAAAAGGCAGCAAAGGAGGATTACATTAACCTAAAAGGTTTTATTGTAAGTAAAACTGGTAATTGCTAGGTTTCTACTAATGAAAATATTTAGAAATAATGCTGTAATTAAAATGATTTTATATGTTTTGGCAGATAGGGAACGCGTTGTTGGATGACGATACAGATCAGACCGGCATGATTGATTATGCATGGGGCCATGCACTAATATTCTCTATATAATAACAGAGTTTTTTCGAGCGATCCCATTCACCGGAGCTCCTGGTTGATTCTCTCTTCTGGGTGATTCTTACTTCTGGTTGATTGTGACCCCAATACTATTATTTTTTTGGTTATGTTTTAATATTTTCGCTAATAAATATTTTAGGAAAATATTTTTTTCCAACTAATCAAACAAAAATATTTACCAAAATAGCTAAATCTAATAAAATCTTATAAAACTACCAAAAATACAAAAAAAAAAAAATGTCTATTATATATCTAATTATAGAGCAATTATTTTAAAGAATATAATGTTGCCAAAAATACATTAAATCAATAATCAATCATGCATTCACGATCTCATCATAAAAATCAAAAAATTAAATCAATCATGCATCAGAATTAATCACATATTAATGAATTAAAAAAATGTAAAAAAAAATGTTCAATGTTCAATGTCCACTGTCCAGTTACAGCTTTCAGAATCATTTTTTTCCTAATTACAACTTTATTCTATAAATTAAAAAAAATAAAATTAAAGAAAAAGATTACACTTCAAATAAGAATTATTAAATAATAAAATTGATTGTGGGTACTAACCTTTTAAGCCGATGTTGTGACTTTCTTGCGAATATATTTTTTGGTGGTGCTGTCCAAAAGTAAAAAATTACGGAATTATTAGAATCTGAAACACAAGATTAAAGCAAGCGAACCAATACAAAAACGATCATACAAAAATTCAAGCATGACAAAATAATAAACCTCATTTTCATATTATTTTTCTTAATTTTGTTCATTCCATAATTACAAATACAATTAATTTAAAATTTAAAATAAATACAAATTTTCAAATTTTGTTATGTTTTGATATGTATTATATTTTTTGTAAAATAATATTTGTAGCCACAAATTATCGTGATATGAGAGTAATTTAGGTATCCTAACTATCCAAAAATAAAATATTATTAGATATTTTCATGCTATTCCATTTGAAAGAATTTTTTTTTCCAACAATTATTTTTGTTAATTTATTATTTTTCTATAACTGAAAAACAAAAAAATATATTTAGATATTTTGTGAGAAGAAATAGCTGTATACACTAATTGCGGTTATTTAGTATGAGATATTATTTCCTGATTTGGGGATTTTTTAGAAGAATTAATTGGGGGATATGGAAACTAATTAGGGGATATAGCTACAGGACAAAAACGGTGTCCCAATAGCAATTCTGGGTGACCCCCTATGTAATTTTTTTTTAATTCCTAATCTAGCCCTCACTAATCATGTTTAGTAGTTAATAATAATTAGTATATGCTTAAGTATTTGGGGGATAGTTTAGTGTGTGTTTTGATTTTAATTTGTGTGAGTGAGGAGTAGAAGGAGAGGAAAAAAAAATAAGTGGAATTTTTTTTTTTTGAAAATGGAAGATGATTGTGATGAGAGAATTGCTGCTAAGAGGTTGAAAATTTGATTTGTTTCCTTTGAATTCACCATTGTTGCAGCTGAAAAAGCTCGGTGCCGGCATGGTATTCAACCAAAAAACCATGCCGGCATTTGTCGGAAATTTTAAAAAATTGTTTGCTACTATCCAGGGGGGGTTCGGGGGGGGGGGCGGAGTATTTTGCTTACATTAAAATACTATCCAGTTTTGATCTTCATAATGTTGATTTTTTTCAGGGTTTGAACAGGTACCGGCATGGTAATCTAGTTTTCGAGCATGCCGGTACCTGTTCCGGCATAGTATTTTGCTTACATTTCTATGCCGGAACAAGATGAAAAGTACCTAGAATGTTGATTTTTTTTCTTCACTTGACTACCGGCATTGACAAGAAATTATCGAGCATGCCGGTATCATGTTCCGACATAGTATTTTGCTTAAATTTCTATGCCGGAACAGGATGAAAAGTATCCAGAATGTTCATTTTTTTTTCACTTGAATACCGGCATTGATAGGAAATTCTCGAGCATGCCGGTATCATGTTCCGGCATATGGTCTCCATCAATTCCGGCATGGTCTTCATCACTTCCGTTTTGAATTTTTTCTGGTTTTAGTCACTCCACTTCCGGCATGGTCAGTTGATATGAAGACCATGCCGGTATTGTTTTCCGGCATAGAAAATAAAGCAACATGCTATGCCGGAAATCAATACCGGCATGGTCTTCATATCAACTGACCATGCCGGCAGTGAAGTAATTAAAACCAGAAAAAAATTCAAAAAGGGAGTGATGAAATCCATGCCGGAATTGATGAAGACCATATGCCGGAACATGATACTGGCATGCTCGAGAATCAATTCCGGCATGGTCATCATCACTTTCAGCATGATCTTCATCACTTCCGAATAAAATAAAAATTCGTTTCCAAAGTGAAGAGAAGAGAATTTGATGTAGAGTGGGGAGAGTTTAGAATTTTAAAGGGAATGGGGAATATTTAGGTTTCAAAGCTCTACCCCTAAATAAGATTAATAAGAAGTGGAGATGGAAATGGGGGATATGATTTTGTTTTTTGATTTTAATTTTGTGGGAAGGGTATTTTAGTATTTTCATAACCAAAAATAACCCCTTAACACATACCATGGGTTGGGGGAAGTAATTCATATCCCCCAATTAATTCCCATATCCCCCAATTAATTGTTCATTTTTTACTATTTCAGATATACTGCGAATTATCTTTTTCGAGTTTTTTTTTTTAACATTAAATTTGATCCTAAAACCTCAAATAAGCAAATATATATAGAAAGAAAAATCATTTTTTCTTTTAAAAAAAGAAGATTATATCTATACAAATTTTCTTAGTAAATATAAGACATTAATTCTAAAAATACTACTCTTTTCTTAGTAAATATAAGACATTAATTCCAAAAATACTACTCTCTCTCTCTGTGTATAAAAACATTAGAGAAAAACCAAGTCTCATTCTTGGCGTGGCTTCAATGCTTTTTTTCGTTATGTTGATATATGTGGATTTCGTTTTTGTTTTGCAGATATAATGTAAAGAGTCGACTGGAGCTAGTTTTATCATGGTTTCTTCCTTTGAACACTGTTCGGGTGAGTTTTATTTTCTTCCTTCGAATTCTTCATTCAAATGGGCAATTACTAGGATTTTATTCTATGATCGAGTTTTAATGATTTGTAAATTTTTTTATTTTGCTTTTTTTTGTAGGGTTTATTGATGGATATGCGAGATTTGCATTTGACGGTTGAGGTGTGTAACTCAATTTCTTTTCCTTTCTTTTCTCGAATGAATTTGTAATGATTTTGATATTTTTCTTTTAGTCGTGAATTTTCAGTTCGAAAGTTTGATTTTTGTGATTTTTTGATGACTATTGAATTGTTTTATTTTTTTTATTATTTGAAGAACATTCGATATCATTACCATAACAGTACTTACGATTTCCTATACTATCTAATTGTCCGTGATATCGAACTGACTAACAAGTCCATGGTTTCTAAATTTGTTTTGCCTTTTACGAAAAGTCCTTATTCAATGTGTGGTTAAACTTCTCAGTGCCAAATATATCTTAGAAATGATTCTGGTTCATTGGTTTTCAATCATTAAATTAATTTTCAATTGACAGGTTTCTTTGATGTTGTTTGCATGAATTTCATAGGATGGAGTTAATGTTCTTATTTTCCAAATTCATACAAACAGCACGACGATGGTGAACCCAAAGATGGAGCAAAAACATCACGTTCGGGAAGGCCTTGGACTTGTGCATGAACTATTCAACTATTCAAAACATCAAGGACCAAAGTAAAGGTATTAATTTTGAAAAGTTTTAGCATTTCAAATTAATCATGTATGGTGCACTTTTGAAAAAACCGCCCTCAATTTGTGCTTTGACTCAAAAAAATATTTAATTCTCCATATATTTGATAAAGTGCCTCAATTTGTTTTTTCAACCTTAAAGTATGAAACTATTTTATTGGCTACATTAGGTATTGTCCTAATCGACTCCAAGTTCTGGATGCTCTCTGCAAAGCTTATGAGAATTATGGGTTTCTTCGGGTAAACTCAATTACACTAATATTACCTAATTTATATGAATAAGTTTTTAGTTATTGACATTTGAATATTCCTACCAAAGGGAAGGCTAGAGTTCGAGTCCACTCTTTCCCCAAAGGGAAAAGGGGGACCGAATAAGGATGCAAGTGGATTTTCTGCCACCACACCAGAAAAAAAAAGTCGCAAAGGTAGAGTACTTGATAGAAAAAATTGGAAACACTCCATGGCTTTCATTTAGAGGGTCTCTTTAAGTAAATAAATCTTATTTATAGTTTTAGTTTAGTTAATTGTCTCTGTAGCCAATTATGCATGCATATTTGGTTGTTGGTCTTATAGAAAATTCACTGTATTTTATTTCAATGGAGATGATTCATTGTTTGCAGATTTATTTAAGTATCACATGTGGTTATATAGTTGTGCTACCACGAATAAAGGAGATTCAATTAAGTGGGCCTAAATAAACTTATCAAACTATATACATGAATCGAGACCACTAAACTAAACTCTATGGCAGTTAATGAAATCTGACATTGGTCCGAACCATAGGCTTCGTCTCAAAGGTAGCATACCAATTCCAGTTTCTGCAGCGGTGATTGTTACCTGGATACGAATGAAGAGGCATGGATAATAACATGAAAATAAAATGGTAGTTATTTCCAATAATTGTGGAGAGTGCGGTTTCCAATTAAAGTTTGTGGTGCAATGACTACATACAAGAGTCGGGGTTAAAGCAAGACCAAAGTGAGAATTTTTATCTTCCAAAGCCAATTTTCTATCATGATCAAATTGTTGCAATATCAATGGCAATGATAGGCAATACTACTGAGAAAATGATGAAGAATGATGTACCCAAAAGCTATACTCAAATGTTGTTTACAAGAGATATTTACCTACTTGCCATAAATTTGCAATCTACTAGATTGTTTTATTATAAGGTTTGCAGTATCTTCGATGCTTATTTCTTAATGAATTAATTAAGCCCAAATGATTTACTTAATGATCCTGGGCTTAGTAGCCGTGCCTCGGCTATGGTTTCCAAGTAGCACTCCGGGTTTTGAAAACCGGGGCGTCACAGTTTGGTATCAGAGCATATGTTTCGATTTCCTTTGGGTTTATCTTTGTTTTGCATAGTGTTTTCCTCAGTTTTACTCTGTTTTGTTTGGAAATTTTGGTTTTGAAACATTGATTTCATTACAAGTTTTTTTTTTTTTAAGAAAAAAAAAAGTATTAAGAATATCTTAATTTTCTGAATTTTTTTTTTTTTAAAAAAAAACAACAACCAGATACTGTGATATGTATATGATTGGGTTGTTAGTAATTAGTAGTTACTAACAAGTTTAACCTTTTTCAAGTTTGTTTTGTTAATTCCGATTAGTGCAAGTTCAACGGTTTCTTCTTCAGATTAGAAGAAGAAACGTCTCAATAAGGAAATTGAGATTCTAGCACTGGAAAGACCGACAGATTCGTGGAAGTGATTTTGCAACATCACAACTTAGAAGAGACAACTTGGTATATAAAATCCGAGATGCGGGATAAATGTATGGAGTTACTAGGAGGTAACTTTCGTTAGTCTCTTTCTTTGTTTTGAATTTCGAGATGAAATTCTTTTTAAGTGGGTAATAATGTAGTACCCACGCTCTTTTTATAAAATATTAGAGTGCGAATCCAATCCATTTGGATTGGAAGATTAGAACTAACATAATGTGGAGTGTTAAATCTAGTTGTTGTTGTGTTTTGGTTGAGAAACACTTGGATTTTTGCCTGAGAAATTATATTTCTCTTCGTATGAGCCTGCCCATAGCGTGCACAGACGTTAATAGAGTTTTTAAACTCGAATTTGCGACAAATCGACACATGCTAAGGGGTATGTGTCTTGTTTGTGTTGAAAGAAGGGCATTTTAGACATTTTACCTTCTTTTATAAACTTTGTTCTCCTGATTTTATCAAAAATCATCTCTCTCTTTTACTCTTGATTTTCTAGTTGACTTATGCTAAAAAAATTTAGTAATATTTTTCGTTTTAATGAAACTAACCTAAAACAAGACCCAATATTTCATAACTAATAAATAAACCCGTGCATCGCACGGGTGAAAAACTAGTCAGACAAATTATACAGTGAAATCAAAGAAAACTGTGATTTTAGTAAAGAAAACTACACAAAAGAATGTTTGGATCCACTTGTTAATGGATATTCAAAAAAAAAAAAAAAAGACTTTTCTCAAAACATAATATCTTGAATCTTTATCTCATAAATCTTATATCATCTTATATCTCTTCTTCTACTTTTTGTTTCTAGGGTTTGTGAACATGATAGGGTTTTTCTTTCTTCTTGTTATGAACTCCATGAACATGAGCTAGAGTTTTATTATTGGTTATGGAATAGTTGGATTTCACAAAGCATGATTCTTTGATATGATAAATTAGTTTTGTCTCGTATTTATCGTTTACGATTCTCTGAAAATATAGTTACATGATTTGATTGATTGTTTTGTCAAGTTGCAAATTGGTAGAACTTCTAATCACATCTATTGCTAGTTTAGGTTTTATTATACGTAAAAGTGATAATCCTTGAATACAAGTAGCATAAATATGATTATAGTTTGTAGTGATATATTCTTATGATCATATGTGAATCGTAACCTTTGTTAAATTGAATTAGTGCGCTTTCCACGTTCAATTGCTTTGATTGGCCTGATTTCATAGAACTTAATGCATCTAGGGAATTAAACTTGATTAGTGCTTTTACACGTTAGGTTGTTCTTTTAGATAGAGCTCATACTCGTATCTTTTAATATGTTTGTTGATGACAAAAGGAGATTAGCGGGATATTCTTGCGATCAAGATATTCTAGGGCTTTTGATAAAAATTTGAGATTAAAATATCAATTCTAGTTATTGTTTTGAAAGCATGTTAGTGAATGAAGATGAATCCTTAACCAATATCTCTTCTATTTGATTTGTTTGCTTATTTCTTTATTTGATTTTACTTTTATTACTTGCATAAAAATCAGAAAACCCCAGGTGTTATTTATAGGAAACTGAAACAACTTGACAACCTAGTCCTCTCTGTGGGATCGATACTTTCTTGCCCTTGCTATATTTATATTTTGAGTAGTAAGAAAGTTGTAAATTATTTTTGACGCATACGACAGCGATCAAAGAGCTTATCACCGAAGAAATCGTCTTTTGGAGGACTCTTTCACTTTCACTGTAAACTTAGCTCTCCCTCTTTACTAACTCTCATTCTAACTCTTATTTAGTTTACTCACTTTGAGTTTGGCTTTTGTTGCTTTGGATTCGTTTACCTTATCACTAATAAGTTATAATTACACAAAACATAATCATTAGTTATTATCACACAAAACATAATCATTACATACAAACTTTTTCTTTTTCTTTTAATATACTAATCAAAAGATAATCAGATAAACTTTTTCTTTTCAAAAATTTGTGTAGACTTCATTACACAACGAAAATGAGTGATTCTTATCTCATTTTAAAGAAGAATAAATAAGGTATCATATAAAATTATTAGCAAAAACAAACAGTTGAAGAACAGGTCCAAACCACGCTTGAAAATTCTGATAGTATATTGTCCACAGAAAACCAGCAGTTTTGGTAGTCTGTAATCAAAAATTCATGTAGAAATCATTACAAAACCGAATTTAGCAAACTTAGTCTTGTTGGAAATCTAAAAGACTCTAATTTGACATAAAAATTATAACCAAAAGAGATCAGGTATAAATCGGATTTGAAAATTCTCAAATAAACAAGACAGTGACCAAGTTCTTCAGAAATTACAGTTTTGGAAGTCTATAATCAAAAATTCACCTAGACTTCATTACTAATCGGAATAAGTTGATTCTTGGCTAGTTTTAAACATTAAAAGATATTCTTTCATTTAAAAATTACAACAAAAAATAATAGTCAAACTAACTTGGTGAGAATTATTCCCTAAAACAGGACAGAAAACTATTTCAGAATTCCTTAAATTGCATTGAGTTTCACGAGGGAGTAAAGATCAATTCCAATAAATTGAGAGTACCCATGGAATATTTTTAGAAGTAATATAGTTTTAACATCAAATTAGAAGAAAACTCTAACTTGTTTCATGAACCCTAAATCAAAATCATGAGGAAGAAGCATGAATTCATTTTAACCATCACAAATTCATCACATAGGATTTCATAAGAGTATGAATAAGCATGAATTCAATTGAATATGAAATCAATGAATTAAAGTAATGAAATTCAATCCAAATCAGTTTCAAAGAAGATTTAACAAAAGGTTCCAAAGCTACCAAATTTAATTAACCACCAAACGATTGTAAAAACAAGCTTCAAATTTCGAATTTTTGTGATACAAATTTTCTTTTCTCTTTGATGTAGGAAGAATGGAAAATCAAGAGTAAAAGAGAGAGATGATTTTTGATAAAATCAGGAGAACAAAGTTTATAAAAGAAGGTAAAATGTCTAAAATGCCCTTCTTTCAACACAAACAAGACACATATACCCCTTAGCATGTGTCGATTTGTCGTAAATTCGAGTTTAAAAACTCTATTAACGTCTGTGCACGCTATGGGCAGGCTCATGCGAAGAGAAATATAATTTCTCAGGCAAAAATCCAAGTATTTCTCAACCAAAACACAACAACAACTAGATTTAACACTCCACATTATGTTAGTTCTAATCTTCCAATCCAAATGGATTGGATTCGCACTCTAATATTTTATAAAAAGAACGTGGGTATTACATTATTACCCACTTAAAAAGAATTTCGTCCCGAAATTCAAAACAAAGAAAGAGACTAACGAAAGTTACCTCCTAGTAACTCCATACATTTCTCCCGCATCTCGGATTTTATCTACCAAGTTGTCTCTTCTAAGTTGTGATGTTGCAAAATCACTTCCACGAATCTGTCAGTCTTTCCAGTGCTAGAATCTCAATTTCCTTATTGAGACGCTTCTTCTTCTAATCTGAAGAAGAAACCGCTGAACTTGCACTAATCGGAATTAACAAAACAAACTTGAAAAAGGTTAACCTTGTTAGTAACTACTCATTACTAACAACCCAATCATATACATATCACATTATCTAGTTTTTTTTTTTTTTATAAATTTTAGAAAATTAAGATATTCTTAATACTTTTAAAAAAAAAAAAAAACTTGTAATGAAATCAATGTTTCAAAACCAAAATTTCCAAACAAAACAGAGTAAAACTGAGGAAAACACTTATGCAAAACAAAGATAAACCCAAAGGAAATCGAAACATATGCTTTGATACCAAACTGTGACGCCCCGATTTTCAAAACCCGGAGTGCTACTTGGAAACCATAGACGAGGCACGGATACTAAGCCCAGGCTCATTAAGTAAATCATTTGGGCTTAATTAATTCATGTTCGTTTTAAGAATTTTGTTGCAGCGGACTACTCAGAAATTCATTTAGGAAGTAATTTTCACAAAATGTCCCTTAAGATGTTTTACATTTGTTACAAAAAGAATCATATCAAAACCTATTGGGAATTTAAAATGATAAACAGTTAACTCAATACCAAACGATATATTAGAGCTTTAAATATAAAACTAATTACATCTTTGAACTAGAACTTTTTCGCTAAAATAACAATATTAAGGATCTAAAATTATTCTCTAGGCTCCACGTTGAGCAACTCCTTGTCATGCATCAAATATGGAATTTTTGTCATAATACGACGTGAGTTGTGACACTCAGTAGGAAAAGAAGCAACAAAACATTTTATGCAATATTTTTCAATCCCTTTCAAAAACATCTAGCATGGTTAACTACACATGGAAACACCTCATCCATAAACAATAATAATTTCAATCAATCCGCTCGCCCCATGGAGCCCCACGTGGGTTTGGGAAACAAAACCGTTCCCAAGGATATCTCGTATTCCGTCAAAAAAATATAATACAACAATAAATTCAATCAATTCGCTCGCCCCAGGGAGCCCCACGTGGGTTTAGGAAACAAAATCCGTTTCCAAGGATATCTCGTATCCCATCATAAATAATATTTAAGAATCACAATCTATGGACCGTAGCCCAACATTCATAATCATGCTCACAACATCGATTATCATTCATATATATTAATGAAAACATGCAAACATAAATTTAATTAAAAGAAACTTAAATAAGAAGATTTTTTATTGTGTTGCGCCTACCTCGAATCGCAATCCAAAAACTATCAACAATACAAGGAAGAGCTTATCACTGAAGAAATCGTCTTTTGGAGGACTCTTTCACTTTCACTCTAAACTTTGCTCTCCCTCTTTACTAACTCTCATTCTAACTCTTATTTAGTTTACTCACTTTGAGTTTGGCTTTTGTTGCTTTGGATTCGTTTACCTTACCACTAATAAGTTATAATTACACAAAACATAATCATTAGTTATTACTACACAAAACATAATCATTACATAAAAAAAAATTCTTTTTCTTTTTCTTTTTCTTTTTCTTTTAATATACTAATCAAAAGATAATCAGATAAACTTTTTCTTTTCAAAAATTTGTGTAGACTTCATTACACAACGAAAATGAGTGATTCTTATCTCATTTTAAAGAAGAATAAATAAGGTATCATATAAAATTCTTAGAAAAAACAAATAGTTGAAGAACATGTCCAAACCACGCTTGAAAATTCTGACAGTATATTGTCCACAGAAAACCAGCAGTTTTGGTAGTCTGTAATCAAAAATTCATGTAGAAATCATTACAAAACGGAATTTAGCAAACTTAGTCTTGTTGGAAAGCTGAAACACTCTACTTTGACATAAAAATTATAATCAAAAGAGATCAAGTATAAATCGGATTTGAAAATTCTCAAATAAACAAGACAGTGACCAAGTTCTTCAGAAATTACAGTTTTGGAAGTCTATAATCAAAAATTCACCCAGACTTCATTACTAATCGGAATCAGTTGATTCCTGGCTAGTTTTAAACATTAAAAGATATTATTTCATATATAAATTACAACCAAAGATAATAGTCAAACTAACTTGGTGAGAATTATGCCCTATAACAGGACAGAAAACTATTTCATAATTCCTTAAATTGCATTCAAATTGAGTTTCAAGAGAGAGTAAAGATCAATTCCAATAAATTGAGAGTACCCATGGATTATTTTTAGAAGTAATAGAGTTTTAACATCAAATTAGAAGAAAACTTTAACTTGTTTCATGAACCCTAAATCAAAATCATGAGGAAGAAGCATGAATTCATTTTAACCATCACAAATTCATCACATAGGATTTCATAAGAGTATGAATAAGCATGAATTCAATTGAATATGAAATCAATAAATTAAAGTAATGAAATTCAATCCAAATCAGTTTCAAAGAAGAGTTAACAAAAGGTTCCAAAGCTACCAAATTGAATTAACCACCAAACGATTGTAAAAACAAGCTTCAAATTTCGAATTGTTGTGATACAAATTTTCTTTTCTCTTTGATGTAGGAAGAATGAAAAATCAAGAGTAAAAGAGAGAGATGATTTTTGATAAAATCAGGAGAACAAAGTTTATAAAAGAAGGTAAAATGTATAAAATGCCCTTATTTCAACACAAACAAGACACATATACCCCTTATCATGTGTCGATTTGTCGTAAATTCGAGTTTAAAAATTCTATTAACGTCTGTGCACGCTATGGGCAGGCTCATGCGTAGAGAAATATAATTTCTCAGGAAAAAATCCAAGTGTTTCTCAACCAAAACACAACAACAACTATATTTAACACTCCACATTATGTTAGTTCTAATCTTCCAATCCAAATGGACTGGATTCGCACTCTAATATTTTATAAAAAGAACGTGGGTATTACAAAAACATAGTTCCACTAATTTGTAGAGATCATTTCAAGGAAGGGTGATTTATTCGATTGCTGCATATAAATCCGGGAGAAAATTTAGAGTTTCCCATATGATATCAACCTCAATCTAAAGTTGTGATATTTATTTTTTATTCAATCATAGCTTTAAATTTTAAATATGTTCACTAGCAAATAAATACAATGCAAAATGTAAGTGAAATGTTGCCAAAGATCTTTAGCGAAGGGAAAATGTAAGAACAAGTGAATTCTTAATTTTGAAACATGCATATGGCAATGAGTCCAAGGACCATTACGTATTTACAAAAAAGAACAACATCTTGGTACTTTTTAAACATGATTTATACATAGATAAAAAATAGGACCCCGTAACTAATAAACTATCTCCAATAGTATAGAGGTTTAACCCTTAAAAATCTTGTGTGATGAAATCTTAACCGTTTAGTCATGTTTTAATTAATTATCAAAAATCAAAAATATGACATGTGTTGTAAATAGAGAGCGAGATAGAAAATAGGGAGAAGAAGTAAAGAGAAATTCTTATTAATGTGTACTATAGACAGACATTAGAGCATCTATTTATAAAGCTAGACACAAGGGCATCCCAATAATAAACGGGATTTTCCCTAGATATTCTTAACATAATTACACATTTATTACACTCCCCCTGATGACATTGTGTCTAAGCTAATTACCTCGTTAAAACCTTGTCAGGAAATTCCATAAGGAGAAACCTAATCGGAAGGAAAACAGTACAATTGAGAAAACTTAGAAAAGATTTGGACACGTAAATGTTGCCTCATTAAAACCTTGACAAAGAAAGCCCAATGGGAAAACCTTGATGAAGGAAAAGGAGTACAACGTGATAGTCCATTAAAATACCTTCTAATTTGATACCCTCCCTGATAAGTACTTTAGTTAAATCTTGGATTGCAAATCTTCGAGTCGAGCCAATTTCGGTAAACGAATTTCTTGAATGCTGGAAATAGCAATGCTTTCGTGAGAAATTTCCAAGTTGACGAAGTCTTATAATGGTAGTGTTCTCGAGTCTTCATGCTTCTTTAAGTACATTGAGGACTTGCTTCTTGGATTCCTAGCTTCTCGGAGATGATTTGAAAAAGTAGTTGATGTAGTTTCTTCAACAAAGGGCCAATATGCAGTTATGGTACCATAGGTGAGTAAAGTTTGTGATCATACCATATATGGATCAGAATGTTATCCAAATTCCTAAGGGTTCTTATGTTGATGTGGTCTAATAAAACGGAATGACCTAGTTAATGGTGGGAATCCACCAAATAACCAAAATTATACAACTCCCCCTTGGATGACCACCATGTTGAATAAATTTCCTCACTAAAACCTTGCCAATAAAACCCAATGGAAAAAAATTTGGACGAAGGAAAAAAGAGAGCCCAAATATCAACATTTTGAAAGAAAATTAAACGTCAACAAGATGTTGCCTCGTTAAAACCTTGTCAGGAAAACCACATGGGACAAAACCTGAAACGAAGGGAAAAGAGTACAACTTTTGATGTAAATATGGATGCTAATCAACTCAACTATATGAGTTTTACAGAAGACAAGCATCAAAAAATAAATAAATAATAACTCTCATCTATCTCAAAGAAGAGTTTAGGCTAGCATAATTCTAACTGCAGATTTAAGAAAGAAAGAACAAAGAATTTGTGCTGCTAAAACGTGGATTTTTGTGTTTTTAAGGACTCCGCAAGAGACCTATAACAATGAAATCATCAACTAATTAATCCGGATTCTTGGTTTTATACCAAATTCTAAAAACACATAAAAGATTGTTAAACCTTATGTAAGAAAATAAGGTGGCTTCCTAAATATAATTTGAATCCTCCAAGGATTACAAATTTAATATGTTCTCCGAACACATTTCTTGTGTGAATGCTATATGAGTCCTTCAAAGACTACCACGCCAAAAGCATCATACATGGAGAACAAAAATATTTATTGAATCAATCCTAGGGTCTGAGAAAAATGGAACCCTTAAATCGTTTTTACAACGAAAAATTTCTCGTATAACGCATTATGACCACACTAGCCTGTAATTGATAGGCTCGGCATTTATAGTGTTAAGTTTTGAATCCAAAGTTGCGTTAACTGTGAAATTAATCCAACCTAATTGGATTTTATGCCATCCAATCACATATGTCGATATTACTCTGCAGAGGGGTTAACAACCACCATCTTTGTTATTCGAAAACCAAATTAGCTTATCACGATCTCACATAATTTCCAGTGTATGCATACTTTGAAAAAAATCTAAATTTACTGGTACCAGTGCCCACGGGCGTGATAATCTCATACTATTCAAATGAGTAGATATGAATTTTTGAGATTTGAGATTGTGAGTCGTATTATGATAGACTCTGTTAGAGCTATCTGTAGCATACATAAAAATGCAACATGCTTGCTAGATGTGATTGAGTCTTCCTTTTTAAACGGCATAAGTTATATATGAGATATTTTCACACCAATTATTAGTGGCATCCTTTTTTCGATTTGATCATATTGGGAGAGAAATAGATATAACTTTTAAGTTAATTAACACATGATTTTGATAGTGTATGTCTCCCCCTGATCATGGTAAAAATAAATAAATTATCATCTCATATACGAAAACTAGTTTCATAGAGTATTATCCGATTAAATCAAGGACATATACTCAGAATAATTTCTGAATTTTAGCAATACCAGTTGGACTGTAGATAATGACTTCAAAAGCCATAAGCAATTGTCCTAAAAATAAAATAAAATTGTAGTCTTTTTGACATCAAATTTGACATCAACCATAGGTTTTATTGGTTACAACCAAAACATATAAAATATGTAAATAAATCTCCAAATAATTTCATGACCTCTATGGCCAATGAGATACTGATTTAGAATGAGATTATGGACACTTTCTTTTTCAAAAGAAAATAAATTCAAGATCAATTTAGTCACTACAAGGACTAATAATATAGGCTAACAAGCTGGGTGCGCACCCTTTGATATCCAGTGTCCAATTATATTCTATTTCCAATTGGTTTAGATGATTCTTTTGAGAAAAATAAAGAAATCATTAGTATTCTTTGTAGAGAAAAATCTACCTTTTGGTTGATGAAGATTTCTTTAAAAGAATAGAAATCAATAACCAATATTGGCTAAAAGTTCCTCGAATGCCAACTTTTACATCTCATCTCCCTGTATTGACAGAGGAGAGAAAACCAATATCAATTGGTTGATACGATATACCAAAGTCGTTTCAATGACAACGGAAAAAAAATTGTTTTAGTCATCGCATATGGAAAATCCACTTTATGGTTACGGATAGTTTCTTGTAAATGAATAGAAACAATATATAAAAATCACATGATCTTCCTCCAATGGAAGAAGATACCAAACTTAATTGGCCGTAGGTTTTTCAACCATGCACTGATTAATTACCGTAAAGGTATTTCAATTGCGACAACACCAATTTTGGTGATTATAGTTTCTTTTAGAAGGATGGAAACTATAAACCATCTTACGATGGATTTTTTTCTTCTTCTTTCTCTATAAAAAAAGTAAGAGAAAAAAAAAATCAAACTTATTTCGTAATTAAATTAACTATCCATATATAGCTGGGTAACTCAAATCAGTTATATATATTGACGTGAGAAAAAATATAAACAGAACTTGGAACTTGGAAAGTATTAATAAAAATAAAATATTTACCAAATATATATAACTTTAGGAAATATCTTGGAAATATTTACCAAGTATACAAAGATTCGTAAGGTGTGCTTGGAGATGTGGCGTTGATTCCGTCCATGGCTGGAGTTTTGATGAATTCAAGAATGGAACATATGGCTGTTAAGGAATTGAATCCAGCCGAAAACATGCAAAAGAGACAAACATAATTAATATTAGTATAGTTGATTCAAAAATTACAATACAGGCGGACTTATCCGTTTTATGTTTAGCTCCTTTTGCGTAATCAAGGTATGGATCGGATCAGCCATATACTTTCAAAATAAGAAAAACAAGTGTTAGTATAGGAATACACTTTTATGATTTATAAACCGTAATAAGAAAAACAAACTCCAATCAATATCAAAAAGATTAGGTGAAAGGATTGAACAGTGAAAACTATTCCAAAGGCCGATGGTATTATAATCCCAAAAACTTGATCATGGATGTGTTAAAAGGTGCTTTTCTATCGCCGCTCAGTGGATATAGAGTTACGGTGCTGATAATGTCTTGTAAAAGGAGAAGGAGACAGGAAATAGGGAGAAGAAGGAGAGATCAATTCCATTCATTAGTACAATAGACAAACATTAGAGCCTCTATTTATAAAGCTAGACACAAGGGCATCACAGTAATAAACGGGATTTTCCCTAGATATTCTTAACATAATTACACGTTTATAACAACATGGAGGTCATTGTTAAGGTATAAATAAGACTTTCTTTAAAACCTTCAAAATTAATATTTCATCCCTCCTGTTTTGTATGACTTACTGTTGGAGATGGATTTGTTTTAAATGAAGGTCTAAAATCCTACGTGTCATTAAAAAATAAATCTTCCACCTTCTATTGGAGATGATCTTAATAAAGCCAACAGTCTTTCCAAAACCTGATTTCATGCCCGCACTAACCCCGGACTTAATATTTTGAGAATAGATTTCTTGACAATGCATTATGCTTCTCAAGATTGTTGATCCATAAAGAGTTTTAGGAATTTTTACATGCCGATGCATATTTTTCTTCAAACCATATTTTCCATGGCCGCATATAAAAGTATATGACAATTACATTTATACTAGTTTATAGATAAGTTTTTAATTTTTCTGGATACAAATGTTGACTGAACATGTAAAATTTTTAAGATATTTCTTTTCTGTTTTGAACTTAACAAGGATGGAAGATTAATTTTGTTAAAAAATATTTAAAAAAAAATTACTTTTTTAGAGTCATATATATGGTGTTGCTTATGATGGATATTTGAATGAGTTGTCAGAGTATCGCTCGGTCGAACCCACAAGTATTGCTATGTTAAGTTTGTTATCAATGATAGGTGATTAAATCTATGTCTTGATTTATAGTATGCTAAAGTCATTCTCGTACTAGGGTTAGAGCATGGTAGCTGAGTATCAGAAATCATTGAATGCCTTCGAAGATTAAAGACTGAAGATTATCGAAAACATCTGCGAGAACTTCATCAACATAGGTATGTTAAGACTGACTATCCTATCTTCTCATTATTTCAACCACTCTATCTTCTAAGAAAATTTCGTATAGCTTTAGATGATTTATAAAGGAAAAGTTTCGCGTTCAAGCTTGGCCTTGTCTAATATCGAAACATGAATGCAAACATTGGATGTTCGTAGGAATTATCTCTTTTGAGGTTGAGATCAATTTTGGTGTTAAAAAAACTAGGTCCGTGAAAGAAATTAAACCTTAACAGTATCAAGTTGTACTTTTGTTCATGGAATGAACTTTTGGTTAGCGAACTGTGTACAAAATTAATTTTACTGAATTCCAAAGTGCACAAGAGTTTATGAAATAATTTTTTTAGTTCGCAATCTATACAATTTCAAGATGTTCCTCGAACTTTTGAAATTTGTTCTTGTGCTCATTAACTGAATTTCCAGTTCCCCGACTATGTACTTTCCTGGAACTCCAAAACATGTTGAGATCGCGAACAAAGTTTTCTAGTTCACGAACTGGTCTGGTTTTGGGTATTACCGAATCCAATTTTATATGATGTTTCACGAACTTTACTTGGTCAATTGTGAGCTAACTCTTGCGCATGGTTCATTAATCAACAAATACTCTGATGGATATTCTTCTTTGTATTACTACGCAAACTTCGCACATGCTTATATGGATTTCGTTCCTTCAAATCAATATATATATGAGAAGTTAAAGTTTAGTTGGGATTCAAGTAATTTGTAAACATTGAAACTAGTTCACAAACTTTCTTTGGGGACAAGAAACAATTGCTTGAAATTTAAGCAATCTAGCTTGTTTCATCACTATAAGTAGAGGACTATCTAACTATGATATTAAATCTCGACATAATGTGTCGCAGTTGCTGATAGAGTCTTCTTATAAATACCTACGTTTCCTCAAGAAACATAATTAGGTTACAATTTTGAAGTCTTCACTAAGGGATTCGTGAAGCCTGGTCAGACGATCTTTTACATGATATAAGATATAACATTTGTATCCAAAATATTATCTTAATCATCATAGTTTTTATCTATTCTAGAGGTCCGTCTGTTCTGCTATACAACCATTCAAGAACTATTGATTGAGGAATAAGATTGATAGGAATTACAAAGAGTTCTTCGTCTTTGACTTTGTAGTTTTGCAAGATTGACATCCAAAAGATTGATATTGTGAGATTTTTCTAGGGACATGATCCCTCCACCAAAAAACTTCATAGGCATGGGATGTGATAAACTAACCAAACCAAAAATCTAAGGTAGACTAGAGAATAATTAGGAAACCCGCAACAAAGCTCTATTGACTAAGATAACTTGGATCATTTATGAATAACCATACTCTCTCTGGTAAGCCTGTGTAGGGAAAAAATGTCTAAGATGAATATATCTTGAAAGGGACCTGGCAATCCTAGCTTAGGAAAGCCTACAATAAAAAAAACTTTATTTAGTATTACTTTTTTCTAAAACAATATGTTTATGGAATGCTGTACTGGGAATATCACCACAACTTATGTTACATACAATTAGACTCCTTTGGAACCATGATTGTCATGTAAAGTTGTCCCTTAAAGATCCAACTCGGATCATAAACATCCATTTCCCGACGATATATAGACCACTGGGTAAGATAATTTGGTTACATACAAAATCAGAAAAATTCATCTCTGGTTACAAAGTTTTAAACTAACAATTATACCCATCGAACCTAACAGTAACCCGAAAGTATGTTTTGAAACCTATCCGATAAATTTGTTATATACATTTCATGACCAAAATAAGCATAGCGCATTTAGGGTCGTCTTATAGTTTTGGGGTTTTCTAGGCGAACTCAAGACATATGGATTTTTATAGGTTAATTGTGATTCGGCGATGCTGCCCGATTTTTTCAGTTTTTTTTTTGTTAGATTTTTTCATCACAATTTTTATTTGACGTAAAATATGCAAAAAAGTTGGCTACTTATTTCAAGAACATAAAGATTTATAACACTTACAGGTGGAAAAATGCTTCCGGAGCACTTATAAATGTTACGAACTGACTACTAACAAAAAAAAAAGAAGGGGGGGGGGGGGTTCTAGGCAGTTGCCTAGTCAGCCTATCCTCTAAGATAACCAATAAACAACCAACCATATGATGTTGCAAATTAACATATTGTTGATGATGGTTTTTAACTTAGGGCGAAAACTCTAAAAGTCTGTTAATATACCTGACCCGACAACATGAGTAGTAGCCCTTGATATGTCTACATTCCGTAAGGAATCTGAGAGATATATCAGATACCCGGGGAGACCCTATGCCTCTCTTCTTGTATACATATAACTATGTTTATGCGCTTCGCCTGGCTGAACTCAAAAATATATGTATATGTATAACGATATTTATTGCGTGATGCAGTACCTACATATGTAAAATTACCAGAACATTATTGGTGCACGTTGCAATAATCCCAGGTGTTCTAATATTTTATCATGAAAACTCAAGCTCTTAAATGAATTGCTCACTATGGTATATAGCCGAATGAGTACTTATTTAGTGTTGTATTCCTAAATAAACTCTTAACATTTCCATGATATTCATGTTCATTCTCAGCTGATCATGAATAGCATGAATTTTCCCAAAATGTCTAAATTCAGATATGCACGAAAGGCACCGCAAGTCATGCCAACAAGAGAAGGTGTGCTACATATAAGAGTAGCCAAAATATTAATGATTTTGTTAAACGTGCAAAATCCATCTAATTTACTCAATTTTGTACCAATACACAAAATTTAATTGTTTGACCTAATTTTGTATCAACTAAAAAAAATTATTTTTTTGCCCTAAAAATGGAGTACATAAGATATCTTGATTCCTATTGGTCGAAGACCAAACCTAGGAAAGCTAGGAATTAGCCTATCATAGGCTGGTAGGAGCAAAATCCTAATGGAAGTTGGAAAACCCAATTAAAAACAAATCGTGACTGACTAGGTCAGTCACGTGAAGATGCACGACCGGGCCACTTGGCCGGTCAATTTATCTAACCTCACGTCTCCTTTGGCCGACCAGACATTCTCCATATTAGCTACCGCATGCTCCTATTCTTAACCGACCAATCAGATCGCTCCTAACCTACACGCTCCGTCCTAAATCGTCGACCAAAGTAGGCAGGTCGATCTGCTTAATTTTTTGAAGGATTAAATCTTAGAAGCACAATTTAGTCGCAAACTAATCATGACCACCCAACTTGGCCGGTTGATTTGGCTAACCTAAATTCTTAATGCTCGGTAAACAAGGTGCCATCATGACTACCAATCGCCCACCTATTATCCTGACAAATCAGAATGTCATAGCCTACATGCGCCGCTTACATTGGCCGGACAAAGTAGGCTCATCTAGGGTTCTGTCAAAAATTTGATCATGACCTCCCAAGAGAGTCGCAAAACAGTCACGACCATCCATTTTATCCGGTCAGTTTAGCTATCACATATCTTTTTGTGTTTGACCAATCAGGAGCCATTGTAGTTACCTTTCACTCTTCTATTATTCTGGCCAATCAGATCTCTAGTAGTCTACATGTTCCGTTCCGGTGATTGGCCAAAGAGGGTTAGTCGAGCTTGTTATTTTGTAAGGGGATTGAATCTTGACATCCCAAGTCAGTCGCGAAGCAGTCACGACTATCTAACTTGGCCAGTCAGTTAAGCTAGCTAAGCTCATTCCCTACACGACTGAGCGAGCTTCATGGTGATCACCACCGGCCCTCTATCTTTTCATCCAATAGGAACACTCTTAGCCCACCTAATTGGCTCGTAACATCTATCCAAAGTAGGCTAGTTGAGTTGTTTCAATAAAAAAACCTAATTAAGTAAATAATTGTCCACAATGGTCATAGATTCATCTCAACCACTCGACTTTGCTAGCTTATTTGATCGGCTAGATTTAATTTTGGTTGACCAATGAGGAGCCATGACTGCTACTAGTCGGCCCTCTTTCCAATGGACCAATCACGTTGTCCTTAGCTCACATGCGCAACAATCAATGGTCGACCAAAGAGGGCCGGTCATGCTTCTTAAAAGTATTTAAGACTGAGCATGCAAGTCGCACGTGTTAAACATTAACTTTAAGGATTTGCGGCAAATCCAAATTGTTTTCTTATTAGTGATACATTACATGTATCTGTTTTGAATAAAACCTAACAATGATACATTACATGTATCAGTTTTGTACAAAAACCTAATAACAACCAATCGAAGAGCCCCACTTTAGGTGCTTCTCTTGGCAAGCCATATGAGACTCGGATTGTTACTATCTACATGTAACAACTCACATATGATTGGACATGTCTTACATGCACGTTCAACACCATATACTTAGTGATTAAAAAATCACGTCTCTTTATCAACCTCTCATAACTACTTTTCAATCAAGGTGAGGTGTTATTGTAATCACGTTTCAAACAACACAACTTGTCGACCTAGTCATACATGTCAGCTTAGATGATTTATTTCATATTTTACTCAAGACATCAACAATGCCACAAATGGGAGATGTGCATCAGGGTACTGGTCTGGCGGCCTACAACGTGCGTTGTGCAACACGCCTATTATGAGAAAGTGACTGGAAAAGTGGACAAATGGGAAACAAAGGAGTAATGGGCGAGAAAACTATCCAGTCCAGCTCCCTTAGCAATAGGGACACGGTTTCTACCACCTTCACACGATCTCCACTACTTCATCACTCCACAACTCTCACTTCCTATGATATCAAGTTATTCGACTATGACTTATAAACAAATTTTTAATCTATTCAATCAACAACTAATGCAATTATCCATAGAACACAGAAAACTTATAGCTTAGCATCTTCTGTAACAAGTTCCATTCTTCTGAGATAAGTCATAAACAACCACACCTATCTATCTGATCTCAACACCTTCTCTGCTTCTCTTTTATTTTGTGACTGAAGCAAGACTGAAACGTCCATTTCTTGGTTTAGGCCGGAGTTGTACAGATTGATCTCTCGAATCAAAAGTACTCATGTGAAGTACATTTTTTAGGGTCTAGACTCGATTTTCATCAACCTACCAACTTTTACTCTTCTCTAGAATCAATTTTTACCCTACGAATGCAAACTTTCACTCAATATACAACCAATCGTATCTGCTGAGAATAAAATCAAGCAACGGACGAACTAGACCACTCTTCAACGAGAGATAAGAAAAATAAAACATACCCAACTAAAATTTGGGAGCATATACCCCATATCCTAGCCTAGTGTAACAAATTTATAGTTCAGTTTCATTCTATTTCATGCAATTAAAAAGAAATAAAAATTTAAAAGGAAATAATTTTGTAGTGGGAAAGTCAATTTTCATAAATTGATCCATACGAAAAACGAAAATAGATATTTAACCGTTGGACCTCTTGAGTAAATATGAATCGGCCACCTATGGTGTGCAAAATACCAACCATACCAGAGATTATATTCTTTAAAAAAATTAATTAGTTGTGTAGGATAAACTCAACTTCGAGTTGGATATTTCGAACTAAAATGAAGGAAATATAAAATAAAATATATGTCAATAATAACAATATATATCCCAAAAACGTTACTTATCCGTCACATGTTCATCATTTATTTTGTATATATATATGTGAACATGCCCATACTCAAGTTTCATAGACAAAATCATCTAGTCTGGAGACAGGGTGAAAGAGAGAGAGTGGTTGCCATTCTAGTTCTTATTATTAGTCCATCAGTGTTAGGCCTGATAGAACCAGATAGGTTGAGAGGGAAAATTAAGGAGAAACAGTTAGCTGATCGTATCGTTCGACTATCTGGACAGCCTCCTGTGAAATTTAGACAGTATGCTGGATACGTTACAGTCGATGAAAGTCACGACAAAGCTTTGTTATATTGGTTTTTCGAAGCATTTGAAAAACCTAAAGAAAAACCTCTCGTTCTTTGGCTCCATGGAGGTAATAATATTTATGGCAAAATTCTCATTCACAAATTCTGTTTCTTTCATTCTTTTGTTCTTCATGCTTTTCTTTTTAGTTCAGTATTTATGTTACTAATGAGGGAACTTAATTAATTATACTTAAGAATTATATACTATAATATCATTCATTAAAAGGCAACACTGTATTTTTTTCCTCTTAAGTTTTTTTTTTGATCAAAAGAGAAGATGTATTAAGAAGAATAAGAATGTACAACAATTCTACCAGAAGTAGATGAAAGCAAATAAAAAATAAACTAGGGAACTAGTGATTACATAAAAATAGAATCCCAGGTAGAGATCACTGAACTCGAGAAGTTCAAGTGGACACGGTGACCTGTAGCTGCTACCTAAGCCAAGACTGATGACCTAGCTTCTTGAATCAGGTCATCATCAGTTTTATACATGTACTGAGCTTCAAATCGTCTGCAATTCCTTTCCCTCCAAATTGTATTAACAATTGCTGCAGGGATTACGCCCCATATATAGTTACCAGAACTTGAGAAGTGTCTGTGATGCCACATATCTGCCAAGGTCTTCATTGTACCAGGAACAACCCAAACCCAACCTGTATTAGGTAGGAGACCGGACCAAATCTTGTATGCGATTTTACAGTGGAGAAATAAATGGTCTTGCGACTCAACACCAATTCCACACAAAACACACGGGTTATATAAATCCATACCTTTGTGTTGCAGTACATCAATGGTATTCAGCTTTCCATGTACACCTCATTAAGATGTTGATTTTTGGTGGTATTGCAGGTCTCCAAATAAATTCATAAGGAAAGTTATCAACACCAAATTCAGCAACCATCTTTGCATAAAGCGACTTGACTGTGAATACACCCGAGTTGTGAAGCTTCCACCTTCTCGTGTCTGGAAGTACATATCGAATCGGAGGATTATCACCGATGATAGTGAGTAGAGCAGCATATTCTTCAACCTCTTGGTTTGTGAGAACACGCCTGAATTCAAACTTCCAGCTCCCTTCCATCGATATCATGTCTACTAACGTAGCATTTCTCAGTCTTGATAACTTGTATAGATTTGGTGAAACAGATGCAAGAGGAAGTTGTCCACACCAAATGTCATTCCAGAAGGCAATGGAACTGCCTGAATGTACAAAGAGTGTTGAATTTTCACTAATTAAACTTGTAGTTCCAGCAATCACACGCCAACAAGATACTCCATATGTTTGAGAAATATTTTCGGGAATTCATTAGAGAAATCTGTACCATACTTGTCTTCTATTATCTTATACCAAAGTTTATTATTTTTGACTCCAAATCTCCAACACCATTTAGCCAATAAAGCTAAATTCATTATCTTGATATTACAAACACCAAGGACACCCTTTTCTTTAGTTGCACGAACCAAATCCCAGTTAACCAAGTAGGAGGTCTTTGCACCTTCCTTATACTCCCATAAGAAATTACGCATTTTCTCTTCTAGAATCTTAATAACTGAAATAGGTACCTTGAATAATGAAAAGTAATAAGTTGGTAGAGAAGATAAGATGCATTTTAGAAGAGAAAGTTTACCTCCTCTAGATAAAGATATCTTCCTCCAGACAGATAATCTAGCATCAAACTTCTCTAAAATTGGGTCCCAAATTCTTTTTGAACCAGACTTTGCACCAAGTGGCATTCCCAAATACATAAATGGTAAACAATCTGTTGAACAACCAAATTCTTCCGCCCAAATAGCTAGGTGTGGAACATCTCCAATAGCAATGAGACGAGTTTTAGAAGTATTTACCTTTAGACCAGCAATGAACTCAAAACAATATAGTGCAGAAAACAAGTTGTGTAATTCCTCCTTCTTATTATAGACAAAGAAAATAGTGTCATCTGCATAATTAAGGTGATTGACTATGATACTTGTGTGTGAAACAGAGAAGCCACTGAATAAACTCTGATTATCCGCTCTATCCATGAATCTAGAAAATCCTTCCATTGCTATATTAAATAAAAGAGGAGAAACCGGACAACCTTGTCGTACACCTCTTGTACTTGTGAAGTAGCCAAAGGAAGAACCATTGATAAGGACCGATAAGGAAGAAGTAGAATAACAGAACCTCAACCAATTACACCATTTACTACTGAAACCCATTTGATGCAGAACAAATTCGAGATATCTCAAGTTGATTCTATAAAATGCCTTCTCAAGATCAATTTTACACACAATACCAGCATTTCCAGACCTTAGTCTGGAATCTACTAATTCATTAGCAATTAATGTACCGTCAATTATTTGCCTTCCTTCAATATATGCACATTGCACCGGCGAAATAAGTTTATCCATAACAAGCTTCAGTCTTGTAGCTAGGACTTTTGCAATGATTTTGTAAAAGCTTGTAAGAAGGCAAATAGGTCTACAATCCTTTGTAGTTTCAATATGGTCCTTCTTTGGTACAAGAGTAATGAAAGTAGAATTATGTTTAGAATTGATCATACCTGTAGAGCAAAATTCATTCACTGTACCCATAATATCTTCCTTGATGAAATGCCAACACTTCTGAAAGAACATAATGGGGAATCCATCTGGACCCGAGGCCTTGTCATTGGATAAATCTTTGATAGAATGTAGAACCTCTTCTTCAGTGAAATCAGATTCTAAAATGGAGGCCTCCGTAGAAGTAATAGTATCAAACTCAATTCCTTCTAAATCAGGTCTTATAACTTCTTCTATGGTAAAAAGAGTTTTGTAGTACTCCCCTATATGATCTTGCAGCCTACCTCTATCCGACACCAATTCATTACCAATGTAGAGTTGTCTGATTCTGTTGTATCTTTTTCCAGCAGATGCATTGCTGATGAAGAACGATGTATTTCGGTCTCCTTCTTGCATCCATTTGGTGTTTGATTTGATCCTCCATGAAGTCTCCTCCATCTTTGAAATATTTTCCTCTTAAGTTTTGGTCTACTAAAGGATTAATTTGGTTTGCAAACACTGTTTTTATTTCTGCGAACAATAAAAACCTAGTTTTGTAACAACGAGATTGCTCTAGTTAACTACTCTTGATTACCAAGATTTTTAACTAATAGCTTAGATCATAATTCATAACACTATCACCACCAACAATCATCCATAATAAACTCATAGAAACTTTCGAACGATCGATACTTACAGAGTTAATTACCACAATAGTAGTTGTTTTTGTTTGGTTATATAATCTGATGCTGATTTTTTGTTAATATCATAATAAGTTTGGTTTATATAAAAATATACTGTACTTTTAGAGATTTTGTTTTTATTATATAAAAATATTAGCCCTTAACCCGTGCCGTAACGGCACGGGCCATGATGTTGGTTCATTTTTAATATATCGTATAATTTGTGTCCCGAATACTTATCAGATCCTTATGATTTAATATATGTTTGTCATAAAAATAGTTGGGATTTTCCTCTCTTTTTTTCTTTGTTTTTTCCTTTAATATTTGTACCGCCGGAGATTTCCTCAAACAAAAGAAATATAATATTAACTTCCAGACACTTTTTTATTTAGGTTCATTGCTTATAATGAGATAATGATGTACATAAACATGGAAGTTTAAATATTTTTTTGGAAATATGTCGTCAGCAGCGCTCATCTCAGTGAAATCAACTAATCAATATCATCCATAAAAGTCTCCACATGCTCATATTTCGCTCCAGCTGACTCATCTATCATGGTCATGTTGTCGATCCTCCAAATAGGCAGAGAATAGTTTTTTTTTTGCGTCGAACGAATGATACAAACTATCCAATGTGACATGATTTTCCTGTAATTTTTCAACACCCATTAGATGACAATGTTTAAAATGTGTACCCATTACCTTTTCGAAGGGATAGTATATATGCGAACCTCTGCCATTAAATCTTCAACAAAGTATTGTGCCCAACAATTCATCTTAACAAAGGCTTTGGTAACTTCAAAAGTCTTGGACATTTTGTCACTTCCGTATGTTACTACCTTCACTTGCAATACAATCTGGTGACACATTACCTCATAAAGAACCTTAAACACATATGGTATTATGGATCGTTGCTTTCTAGGATTGTAGTTTAAAAAATTGGCCTCTTCAAGTCCCACGTCTTTCTAAGTTTATATATCTTGCTTGTTTTTAACATTTTAGTTAACCATATTATGTTTGTTACTAACTTTAAACTTGATGTCATCTTCTACTGTGAACTTTATGTGATTTCATAATCGAAATAGTTATACCTATTTCATTCGTATCAAGTAATCCGTTGTATATCCCAACAATTCTTCTACACAATTCCTTTCTTTTGCCGTTTCCGGACCATCAGTAGACATTATTGTCAAACACAATCTATCTAATTTTCGTTGATGTTATGTATTTGCAATGTTCATTTTTATTAAATAAATAGATTGTGGAAAAACTAAAAAAAAAAACATAAGTATTACATCGGGTCTAAGTTACTATATCCAAAATACTCCGGACACTGCTTCTGGTGCCTTGTTTCCTCAAAATCCTCGTTGAAATCTAGACAGTACATGCAACACCAATCATTTGCGAAGTGAGCTATTTGCGCAAGTGTGGTCAATGTATCCCTTTCCTGTAATAATAATAACAACACGTCAATTTTTTTCAAGGCATCCAGTTGTAAATGGTATGAATCTAATAGATTTGAATTATACATCAATCTTAGATATCACCTCTTATGCGTGCTTATAGTGTGCAATGTTAGGAAGATAAAAAAACAAACAAAGAGAATCTCATTATAAAGGTGATTAAAGGCTTGCATTGCCAGTGATGTATCGTGTATGTGGCTAATTTACATAAGAGTGCGGTCCTTAATGTGAATATGAGCTTGCATATTTGAATCGAATTCTTGGTAACACTAAAACATTTGGGGTATTACTTAAGCAGTTGGTGGTTTGCGTATATTTTTCTCAAATTACAGAAATTCGATTCACATCACAGTTCATAAGTGGCATCTGCTTTGAGCTCACTAAGAAGTTTCGATATATAATGGCCATCATCGCAAGTATTTATCTAGGTGTTAATCAGGTGAGAAATATGTTTCATAAATTATGATTAGTTCATTACAGCGCCAAATATTTGAATAAACTAAACTGGAAAAATCATTTTTATTAGTTCATTACAACACCAAATATTCAAAGAACGTATTTGAATAAACTAAACTGAACCCTGAACTCTAAATATGTAATTCACATAAGCATTTCCAGTTCATTAGCTTATTCTTTTTTTAGGCAGTGTTGTGAAGAACTCTTGGATCAATACCAGGTCTACAAATGGTTTCAAAAGGCTTTTGAATCCAAAAAATGTAATATTTATTTTCTTTGAAATACAGATTTCCTAGATTATCGTATATTCAATTTTTGGTTTTATCTTACTGTTTCTTATTGTTTTTGTTAATATTTTGATTTTATTTTGCAGGTAATCATAATGAGAAGAAGCTATGTCTTCAATGTAAGGGTTTCTTCTTACTTCTCATTTGTTTTCATTTGTGTGTTCCAAATTTGAGGTATTCCATTATTTTGCATTTTCAATCAACGCTCACTTTACTAATGCAACGCTCATGTCAAATGATTTAGGGTCTTGGAGCAGCAAATTTCTATCAGGTCCATGGATACAATATTCTCATGAGATATTATGTCAAATGTTTTGCTTCTAAGGTATCTCCCATTCTCGCTAATCATAAGCTATTCCATTTTGGCCATTTCATGTTTCCCATTGATGCATTGTAAATGTGTGCATCTAACTACAATTTTTCATTGTCGACATCCATTCTTTTTGCAGGTGTGTACCAATTATATACCTATAGAATTCCATCTAAGAAATACTCCTGTCTATTCGAAACCGTGAATGGTTTCCTCATACTTCTATAGGTTATCACTCGAAGCTAGGATTTTTTTAATTTATCTTTTTGAGGCGCATTTTTCATAAAAAGGGATACATTTGAGTTGTAGCTAATTCAATTGATAATACAATTTTCATTGATTTGCATAAATATTTTTTGTCTGGGTGCTTAAAAGGAAAAGTAAAATATTATGTAAATATAATAGTCGACCTCTCTGTCGTTACGGACACAAGTTAAGCCCTATCAAAAGTAAAGAAAAATTGACGTAATATTTGGGGTTTCTATCAACATCATGTTCGTTACTTTGACAGGTTAAACGAGGGCGAGACTCGACACATTAATTTTTGCTAAATATTTTATCTTTATATTCTCAAACTTTGATATATTGCTAAATATTTTATCTTAACTTTGTTGTTATGGATTTTTAAAATGTTAGGTTTTTGCGTACATGATACCGTGGTTTTGGATTGAACTTAACATTTTTTTTTATTTGAACACTACAAGCTTCATCAAACTGGATTAAATTTGTAGTTGTGGACTTGAACGACGATCCCTTTTTATTTTTTGTTTTCTCAAAAAAATATTTGCACTCATTATATAATAGTTATTGTTTTTACGATCTTTAACATGTTATTTAAGATTATTAGAGAGGCGAGAGGAGTAGATATAAATTCATCTTTGAAAAGACAAAGAACTAAAGACAGGATAGTTTTAGTGATCGACAACGACGTTAGGTTAATATAATCTGAGACCGTTACATGCATCTTTATTCCTGATCACAACCATCACGTTACGTTTAATAGTTTCAATTGAGGTAATTTTTAGTAAAATTATTTATTAATGAAATTATATATTTATTAGATTAATCAAAGGAAATGAAAATTTAATAAATCATTCATCATAAACAATTAATAAGACCCCAATTAATAAAACACTAATAATATCATTTAAGAAATTAATGGAATATGCATTTATTAATTTAATTAGTAGAAATAAAAATTAATAAACCATTTATTATGAGAAATTAATGAGACAAAACCAATTAATAAAACACTTAAACTAACATTAAAGCTGAACAACCCACAACCATAGATTTATATTTGCCAAAATTAAATCCTGGCTACCACTCAGATAGGCTAAGTTAGCCTAACTGTGCTTTATAAGGGAGATATATATGTATCGCTGTTTTATGTATTAATGAATATAAAATTTTAATCTCAAATTATTTGTTTCCAATTTGGTTTTGGACCACCCTGTCAAAATTGGATTTTTCCAATAATTTTGGGATTTCCATTTAATTTTTTGTTTTCTATCATTTCGGTTAAGTATCTTATCTTCTTGTTTATATAAGCTGTCACTCTTTTCATTTGACCAACTAGTCTTTGTTTGCTTGCTTCAGTTAGCAGTTAAAACAACTTTCATGTTACATCAAAGATTGAAAGTTGACCCGTCAAAACCTACCACGTGTCAGTGACCCATTGAATATTAATGAATCTTTGACTCATGGTGCGTAGAGCCGTCTAGACTGTGCTTAGTTAGTATGTGTGGATCATATCAATCAACATTGTTAAGATCACCACTTGAGACTGATGTCTGTATCACTTAAATACAGTGGTCAATTCCAAGATGTCTACAGACTACACGCATGCATGAGTAGAGTGTAGAGTCGCAGCCAGGGTTTAGCAGAAATATAGAATGGACATACGATAGACTGAGACACTCTATAGGGGCGGACCAACCTGTCTAGGGGCGGACCATAGGGGCGGACTAATGGTTTATCAATCCCTTAGACGGCTGAGATCTATAGGGGTGAGGTTTTTAGATGCAAGTGGGACCTGCTTAATTGAATCTAATGCTTAATTGAATCTAATGGCTGAAAGGAATTGGTACACCATTGGTCCGCCATTTTTAGTCCACCTTTACCTTTTTCGAGGTTTTACACTGGACTGCATGTGAAAATGATTGTATGGTACTGTCATGGTGTGCGTCACTGGTCTGCTGGTTTGGATGTCCACTGATCAATTCTACGCATGAACCGGTTATGGTCTGTTGGGCACGAAATTTGATGCGCCAAGAAAGATTGCAAGTACGTAATAATACAGTTAAACAACAAAAGTAATAATTAATCAATCAGGAGGAGGAGGAAGATCCAGCTAGGGACAGTAAAATTCTAAGAGCTTATCCAATTATCATATGGTCAGTTTCACATGTGTCATTTTGTGAAGATATCCTTTATCATACATGACAACTAATTTTCCTAAAATTATGGAATAAAAAGTTTTCTTCTCCAACCCACCTATATTGGGTTTCCTTTTTTGGGCAACATCCTCGCGTAATCTCAAGTTACAAAAAATATCAATCCCATCCTTCTTGTTTCTTTGCCACAAAGAATTTTATGATTCAAACACCGTTACCATTGTATAGCATCAGTACAATAATATATGAGTAAAACAAATTAACCGAAAACCTCATCAAATAAACGTATCAAATCAGATGATTTTATCTATTTCTATCGTATAAGAAATTAATCTAATCACTCAACTGGATTTGATTTTCTAATACCTTTGCTATATTAGAAGCCCTAAAAACAAATTTGATTTAATCGTGGATGATGATCATAATAGGAACAGTAACATGCTATTACTATTACACTAATCATATCTTTAATCAAACATTATTCTTAATCAAGTAAAGTTTCATCTTGATAATAAGATTAACAAACGTACCGGATTGGGGGATGAGGGCAGATATTGATTTGCAATTAAAAATTGTTTTTCAATAAATTAAAATTATTTTTTATTAGAAAAAATCTGACTAGATGGCTAGACATCCTCTATGTGGACCTCTAGAATAAGAGGTTCACCAAGAGGATGTTTAGCCAAATCCATGCCATGTCATCTGCCCATTAATTTAGGAGGTTAGAGTTGGAGAAAGTTTTTAGGAAAAATAGATGTGTATCCCACGTGGATAAAGAGTTTTTTCCTCACACACAAGCCATTGGAGAAGCTCTAAGGTCAACCCAGGATTTTTGGGGAATTTGACCATTAATTATTATGACTAGTAAAAATAAAATACTAATCCGCACGAGAGGAGAATGAGAATGAAGAATTTTGGGTGAAGTCATTAAAGAACCCCCTGATTTTGTGGATCCTCATTTACTGTGTTAAATTGTGTTAGCATGTTCTAATACCATCGATCCTCCGTTAATGATAATTGTATTTTAATTGTTTTTAAGGGTTGATCACTCTCCAACAGGACTTCAATTTTCTTTTTTATGGTTGAAAGTTGAGAGTTACATACTGGATCTGATCTGATTACTAAATTATTATTACTACAGGACCAGGATGTTCATCAATTGGATATGGAGAGGCAGAAGAATTAGGGCCTTTCTTAACACAAAAGGGAAAACCTGAACTCAAATTCAATGACTACTCATGGAACAAAGGCAAGTCTCTGAAGTATAATTACTTACCATAAAAAATCAGAAGTTGTGTAGTTCAGAACGTTTGGAGTTACAAACTCGAACATATTACAAATCATACTCCCTCTGTTTCAGAAAAGTGAATCACTTTTTCATTTTTGGCTATACCAGGCGACTAGGAAGAAGGCCCAAACCTCCTTTAGCCGATGCTACTGATATTTTGCATGGAGTACCCAACTATCATGCGGTTTTAATTATTTTTTGGTGTTTGCATCAAAAAAAAAAAAAAAAAAATGGTGTGTCATAAAAATGCTGGCAAGCCACACAATTCACCAACACTCACTCACAACTAGGAGGAACTTTAAAGAAGCTAACGAAATACTTTAAAGTTAACTTCAAGCACATTGTAGGAATAATGCAAAAGAAATCCAATCAAGAATTTCCTTTTGGACAACTAAAGTGAAAGCGGCCAAAGAGGCAATAAATTTTGGTTGAGATAGAACATGCATAGAAAGTAATATGACTGACAAAGTTTATTTTCCTCATTGCAGAAGCCAATTTGTTATTTTTGGAATCTCCTGTCGGTGTTGGATTTTCTTATACCAATACAAGCGCAGATATCAAAAGCTTAGGGGATTCAGTCACTGGTAATTCATTCCCTTAACTATAGTAGTTCAGTTCAATATATGTGGACTTCATCACTAGATAAAGAAAATCCGTCTTTTGATCATGTCTGTATAATAAGTTGCTAATAAATAACCTTATGAAACTTTAATTTCTACGTACATTTTAGCGAAGGATTCGTATACATTTCTCCTCAATTGGTTCGAAAGGTTTCCACATTTCAAGCCACATGATTTTTTCTTGGCGGGTGAATGCCATGCAGGTGAAATATCAGACATGAAAACTACATTTTCCGTGCACTTCATTAAAATTTCAAATACACTTAGTCCCTTTTATTTGTATTTTCAGGGCATTATGTTCCACAGTTGGCTGAAAGAATCTTCGATGCCAATAAAAAAGCCTCCAAAAAGGATTACATAAATTTCTAAGGTTTCATTGTAAGTTCATTTTATCACAATCCATAAACTTCGCTTATATTCGCTATATAATTCATAATCTGTTCATGATAGTATTTTTGTGTAAAAACAGATAGGTAACGCGTTACTAGATGATGCCACGGATCAAAAGGGAATGATAGATTATGCATGGGACCATGCAGTAATTTCCGACCGTGTATACAATGATATTAAGAAGACTTGCAATTTCAGCCAGTCTCCTGTATCAAATGAATGTGACACTAATCTCAACAAATATTTTGACGTTTATGATCTCATCGACATGTATAGTTTGTATGCTCCATCGTGTGTTAATGGTACAAGTACAAAGAGAAAACTCCGCAAAATTGAAGGCATTGCTCCTCAAGCATTTGCAAAATTTGTAAGGGCCTTCAACATTTTAGTCCTCCATTGTGTGTTTTATTTACCGAACAGAATGCTAAGTAACTGCGTAAACAAGGACATCGATCGTAGTCAGGACTTTAACCCTACCTTCATTGTTGTGATTATAGGCAGGATGGCATAAAAGACCTGCAGGTTATGACCCGTGTCTTGTTAAAATACTAAACTTGATTATTCAAGATAAATCTAGAAAAATCTAATTAGATAAGTATTAGTCAAATTAGACATGTGAAGGATAAACTTCTCCATACTTATCCTTGATGTATTCTAGAGTATTCTCTCTAGATAAGAGAGTATTAAACATGTGAAGGATAAGCTCCTCCATACTTATCCTTGGTATTATACCTAGAATATTCTCTTTAGATAAGAGTGTAATGAAAGTGTAAAGAAGAGTCTAGATATAACTATCTAGAGAAGTAAGTGAGCCTATAAATAGGCAACAATGGTTCACTTGCAAACCATCCAAAACCAAGTGAGCTAGCAAATAATAAGAGTGGTGTAAGAAAAGAAAAGTGAGTCTTGTACAACAAAGTTTGAGAAATAAAATTCAGTTTTGGTTAAACACCAAGTTGAGTCATTCCAATACCCAATTTCAATACTCATCAACCATTAGCCCAAAAACCATTTCCAACAAAGTGGTATCAGAGCCAAGGTCCTAATGGCTACTGAAATGTTTCCCTTCCAAATTCCTAAACTCACTAAAGAAAACTATGACAACTGGAGCATTCAAATGAATGCGTTACTAGGCTCGCAAGATGCATGGGAGATAATAGAAAAAGGTTATGTCGAACCGGAAAATGAAGCGGCGCTACCACAAGCTGAAAAGGATACACTACGTATTTCTAGAAAGAGAGATAAAAGAGCTCTTTTCCTTCTCTATCAAGGCATGGATGAGTCGTCGTTCGAGAAGATATCAAGAACCGCTAATGCAAAGAAAGCATGGGAGATTTTGCAAAATTCCATCAAAGGCGTAGACAAAGTGAAGAAGGTGCGATTGCAAACTCTAAGAGGTGAGTTTGGATCTCTCTCCATGAAAGAGTCCGAATTAATCTCGGATTATTTTTCAAGAGTTTTAGTTGTTGTTAATCAACTAAGAAGAAATGGTGAGGTCATGAGTGATAATCGTGTGATCGAAAAAATATTGCGGTCACTCGTTCCAAAATTTGATTATATCGTCGTCGCAATTGAGGAGTCCAAAGACGTCGAAACCATGACCGTGGATGAACTCATGGGATCGCTACAAGCCCATGAAGAAAGAATGAAAAATAGAAGCAAAGAGGGAGCAGTAGAACAAGTTCTACAAGCAAAGCTCACTTTGAAAGATAAAAGAGAGAGCTCTAGTAGTAATGCTAGAGGAAGAGGACGCGGCTATTATGGCGGAAGGGGAAGAGACAAGAAGAATGACGATGATCAAATGGGCCAGAGGTCAAGCTTCACAAGAGGTCGTGGCAGAGGAGAAAATTCATGGCGCAACAATAATTGGCCAAGGAATAACAAATCTCAAGTCGAATGCTATAATTGTCACAAGCGTGGTCATTATGCTCGAGATTGTTGGTTTTCATCGGATAACGTCGAAGAAAAAGCTAACTATGCTAATAAAGAACGAGACCAGACTTTGTTGGTGGCATGCAAAGGAGGTGACCAAAGTGAGAATTGTACATGGGGTACTTGATACGGGAGCAAGCAACCATATGTGCGGCATGAAGGAGAAGTTCGTGGAGCTTGATGAATCAGTTTCCGGCAACGTGACGTTCGGAAATGGAGCGAAAACTCCGGTGAGTGGTCTTGGAAATTTTTTAATTAAGTTGAAAAATGAAAATCATGAGTTTATTTCCGATGTTTATTACGTCCCTAACGTAAAAATGAATATATTAAGTTTGGGACAACTCTTAGAAAAAGGCTATAGGATGAATATGGAAAACCTTAGTCTTTTCATAAGAGATAGGAGAGGAAAATTGATTGCCAGGGTGCCAATGACGGGGAATAGGATGTTCTATCTGAACACTCAAAATGACATCACGAGATGTCTGACTGCTTGTGCTAAAGACTTGTCATGGTTATGGCATCTTAGGTATGGACACCTTAATTTTGGAGGATTAAAATTATTGTCCAAACAAAAGATGGTTATAGGTTTGCCAAGAATAGACCACCCGGATCAACTGTGTGAAGGATGTTTACTTGGGAAACATTTTAGAAAAAGTTTTCCTAAGGAAACATTCTCAAGAGCCACAAAACCACTGCAGTTAGTTCACACAGATGTTTGTGGATCAATAAAGCCAAGATCGTATGGTGGAAATAATTATTTCCTCATATTTGTCGACGACTTTAGTCGAAAGACATGGGTTTATTTCTTGAAACAAAAATCGGAGGCTTTCTCCAACTTTAAGAAATTTAAATCCCTTGTGGAGAAGGAAAGCGGCTTTGAAATTGTGGCTATGAGATCAGACAGAGGAGGAGAATTTACTTCGAAGGAGTTCGAGGCATATTGTGAAGACAATGGAATCCGTCGGCCTCTTACGGTTCCATACACACCTCAACAAAACGAAGTTTCTGAAATGAGAAACAGAACAATTCTCAACATGTCCCGGAGTATGCTGAAGACAAAGAGAGTGCCCAGGGAGTTTTGGGCAGAAGCGGTTGACTGTGCAGTTTATCTGATAAATCGATGTCCCACAAAAAGCGCGAGGAACATGACTCCTTTGGAAGCATGGAGCGGAGCAAAACCCGGCATCTCACACTTACGAGTATTCGGAAGTATCGCATATGCTCATGTGCCGAGTCAGCTGAGAACAAAATTGGATGACAGGAGTGTCAAGTACATATTTATCGGTTATGACTCTCGATCCAAAGGATATAAGTTGTACGATCCAATCAATAAAAAGGTCGTCACAATCCGAGATGTGGAGTTCGATGAAGAAGGCTTCTGGGATTTCGGAGTTCAAGAAAAGGATTACTATTTTCTCCCTATTCTAGAAGAAGAAGAAGAACAACAACAACAACAACCACCCGAACCAGTTGCTCCAGCTGCTTCACCACCACCATCACCTCCAACAGTGCATCATGATGATCCATCATCAGAAGATGAAAGTTCTAGCGAAAGGCCCTTACGGGCGAGAAGTTTAACTGATATTTACGGAGATAATGTATCTCTTTTTTGTCTCTTTGCAGAAAGTGAACCAATAAAGTTTGAAGAAGCCATCAAAAGTGAGAAATGGAGAAAGGCAATGAATGAAGAAATAAAAGCAATTGAGAAGAACGGTACCTGGGAGCTTGTAACACTTCCGAAAGGACAAAGAGAAATTGGAGTAAAGTGGGTGTACAAAGCCAAGAAAAACGATAAAGGAGAGGTTGAAAGATACAAGGCAAGATTGGTTGCAAAAGGCTACAACCAAAGAGAAGGCATCGACTATGATGAGGTATTTGCTCCTGTAGATCGTCTAGAAACTATAAGATTAATTATTTCTCTAGCTGCCCAAAATAGATTGAAAGTTCATCAAATGGACGTCAAGTCTGCCTTTCTAAATGGACATCTTGAAGAGACGGTATACGTCGAACAGCCACCGGGATACAAAGTAAAAGGAAAAGAAAATAAAGTCCTAAAGTTGAAAAAGGCTTTATACGGCCTAAAACAGGCACCAAGGGCGTGGTACAGCAGAATCGACAAGTACTTCCAAGAAAATAATTTCAGTAAATGCCCGCATGAACATGCTCTCTATGTGAAGGTGAACGAAAAAGGAGATATGTTGCTCGTCTTCCTATATGTAGATGATTTGATCTTCACCGGAAATAACCCAATAATGTTTGAAGAATTCAAGAAAGCGATGACGAGAGAATTTGAGATGACAGACATCGGTCTCATGTCATACTATCTCGGGCTCAAAGTAAAACAACGAGAAAATGGAATTTTTATATCTCAAGAAGGATATGCAAAATAAATCCTTAAGAGATTTAAAATGGAGGAGTATAATCCGGCAATTACTCCTGTAGAATGTGGAATCAAGCTATCAGAGATCGATGGAGGCGAGAAGGTTAATCCAACTTTTTACAAGATTCTTGTTGGAAGCTTGAGATACTTAACTTGTACGAGGCCAGATATTCTCTATGGAGTAGGGCTAATCAGTCGCTACATGGAGGCACCTACGACTACACATCTGAAGGCTGCCAAGAGAATTTTGCGCTACTTAAAAGGTACGCTTGATTTCGGTTTATTTTACTCGTCGTCAGACAAGTACAAACTCGTTAGATACAGTGATAGTGATTGGGCCGGAGATTTAGATGAAAGAAAAAGTAATACTGGATTTGTATTTTTCCTCGGATATACTGGATTTACTTGGAGTTCGAAGAAGCAACCTATTGTCACACTCTCCACTTGCGAAGCTGAGTACGTCGCAGCAGCATCGTGTGTTTGTCATGCCATATGGCTAAGGAGTCTAATGAAGGAGCTAAAAATTGAGCAGGAAGAACCAACTACAATATTTGTGGACAACAAGGTGGCAATGGCTTTAGCAAAGAATCCATTGTTCCATGACCGCAGCAAGCACATCGACACACGATACCATTTTATCCGAGAGTGCATATCGGAGAATAATGTACAATTAAATTACACAAAGTCTCAAGGCCAAGTTGCGGATATTTTCACGAAACCGCTAAAGCACGAAGTCTTCGTCAAATTACGAGAAGTTCTTGGAGTTACTGCAAATCAAGTTTAAGGGGGTCTGTTAAAATACTAAACTTGATTATTCAAGATAAATCTAGAAAAATCTAATTAGATAAGTATTAGAATAGATAAGTATTAGTCAAATTAAACATGTGAAGGATAAACTTCTCCATACTTATCCTTGATGTATTCTAGAGTATTCTCTCTAGATAAGAGAGTATTAAACATGTGAAGGATAAGCTCCTCCATACTTATCCTTGGTATTATACCTAGAATATTCTCTTTAGATAAGAGTGTAATGAAAGTGTAAAGAAGAGTCTAGATAGAACTATCTAGAGAAGTAAGTGAGCCTATAAATAGGCAACAATGGTTCACTTGCAAACCATCCAAAACCAAGTGAGCTAGCAAATAATAAGAGTGGTGTAAGAAAAGAAAAGTGAGTCTTGTACAACAAAGTTTGAGAAATAAAATTCAGTTTTGCTTAAACACCAAGTTGAGTCATTCCAATACCCAATTTCAATACTCATCAACCATTAGCCCCAAAACCATTTCCAACAAAGTGGTATCAGAGCCAAGGTCCAAATGGCTACTGAAATGTTTCCCTTCCAAATTCCTAAACTCACTAAAGAAAACTATGACAACTGGAGCATTCAAATGAAGGCATTACTAGGCTCGCAAGATGCATGGGAGATAATAGAAAAAGGTTATGTCGAACCGGAAAATGAAGCGGCGCTACCACAAGCTGAAAAGGATACATTACGTATTTCTAGAAAGAGATATAAAAGAGCTCTTTTCCTTCTCTATCAAGGCATGGATGAGTCGTCGTTCGAGAAGATATCAAGAGCCGCTAATGCAAAGCAAGCATGGGAGATTTTGCAAAATTCCATCAAAGCCGTAGACAAAGTGAAAAAGGTGCGATTGCAAACTCTAAGAGGTGAGTTTGAATCTCTCTCCATGAAAGAGTCCGAATTAATCTCGGATTATTTTTCAAGAGTTTTAGTTGTTGTTAATCAACTAATAAGAAATAGTGAGGTCATGAGTGATAATCGTGTGATCGAAAAAATATTGCGGTCACTCATTCCAAAATTTGATTATATCGTCGTCGCAATTGAGGAGTCCAAAGACGTCGAAACCATGACCGTGGATGAACTCATGGGATCGCTACAAGACCATGAAGAAAGAATGAAAAAGAGAATCAAAGAGGGAGCAGTAGAACAAGTTCTACAAGCAAAGCTCACTTTGAAAGATAAAAGATAGAGCTCTAGTAGTAATGCTAGAGGAAGAGGACGCGGCTATTATGGCGGAAGGGGAAGAGGCAAGCAGAATGACGATGATCAAATAGGCCAGAGGTCAAGCTTCACAAGAGGTCGTGGCAGAGGAGAAAATTCATGGCGCAACAATAATTGTCCAAGGAATAACAAATCTCAAGTCGAATGCTATAATTGTCACAAGCGTGGTCATTATGCTCGAGATTGTTGGTTTTCATCGGATAACGTCGAAGAAAAAGCTATCTATGCTAATAAAGAATGAGACCAGACTTTGTTGGTGGCATGCAAAGGAGGTGACCACAGTGAGAATTGTACATGGGGTACTTGATATGGGAGCAAGCAACCATATGTGCGGCACGAAGGAGAAGTTCGTGGAGCTTGATGAATCAGTTTCCGGCAACGTGACGTTCGGAAATGGAGCGAAAACTCCGGTGAGTGGTCTTGGATTTTTTTTAATTAAGTTGAAAAATGAAAATCATGAGTTTATTTCCGATGTTTATTACGTCCCTAACGTAAAAATGAATATATTAAGTTTGGGACAACTCTTAGAAAAAGGCTATAGGATGAATATGGAAAACCTTAGTCTTTTCATAAGAGATAGGAGAGGAAAATTGATTTCCAAGGTGCCAATGACGGGGAATAGGATGTTCTATCTGAACATTCAAAATGACATCACGAGATGCCTGACTGCTTGTGCTAAAGACTCGTCATGGTTATGGCATCTTAGGTATGGACACCTTAATTTTGGAGGATTAAAATTATTGTCCAAACAAAAGATGGTTAGAGGTTTGCCAAGAATATACCACCCGGATCAACTGTGTTAAGGATGTTTACTTGGGAAACATTTTAGAAAAAGTTTTCTTAAGGAAACATTCTCAAGAGCCACAAAACCACTGCAGTTAGTTCACACAGATGTTTGTGGACCAATAAAGCCAAGATCGTATAGTGGAAATAATTATTTCCTCATATTTGTCGACGAATTTAGTCGAAAGACATGGGTTTATTTCTTGAAACAAAAATCGGAGGCTTTCTCCAACTTCAAGAAATTTAAATCCCTTGTGGAGAAGGAAAGCGGCTTTGAAATTGTGGCTATGAGATCAGACAGAGGAGGAGAATTTACTTCGAAGGAGTTCGAGGCATACTGTGAAGACAATGGAATCCGTCGGCCTCTTACGGTTCCATACACACCTCAACAAAACGGAGTTGCCGAAAGGAGAAGCATAACAATTCTCAACATGGCCCGAAGTATGTTGAAGACAAAGAGAGTGCCCAGGGAGTTTTGGACAGAAGCGGTTGACTGTGCAGTTTATCTGATAAATCGATGTCCCACAAAAAGCGTGAGGAACATGACTCCTTTAGAAGCATGGAGCGGAGCAAAACCCGGCGTCTCACACTTACGAGTATTCGGAAGTATCTCATATGCTCATGTGCCGAGTCAGCTGAGAACAAAATTGGATGACAGGAGTGTCAAGTACATATTTATCGGTTATGACTCTCGATCCAAAGGATATAAGTTGTACGATCCAATCAATAAAAAGGTCGTCACAAGCCGAGATGTGGAGTTCGATGAAGAAGGCTTCTGGGATTTCGGAGTTCAAGAAAAGGATTACAATTTTCTCCCTATTCTATAAGAAGAAGAAGAAGAACAACAACAACAACAACCACCCGAATCAGTTGCTCCAGCTGCTTCACCACCACCATCACCTCCAACAGTGCATCATGATGATCCATCATCAGAAGATGAAAGTTCTAGCGAAAGGCCCTTACGGACGAGAAGTTTAACTGATATTTACGGAGATAATGTATCTCTTTTTTGTCTCTTTGCAGAAAGTGAACCAATAAAGTTTGAAGAAGCCGTCAAAAGCGAGAAATGGATAAAGGCGATGAATGAAGAAATAAAAGCAATTGAGAAGAACGGTACCTGGGAGCTTGTAACACTTCCGAAAGGAAAAAGAGAAATTGGAGTAAAGTGGGTGTACAAAGCCAAGAAAAACGCTAAAGGAGAGGTTGAAAGATACAAGGCAAGATTGGTTGCAAAAGGCTACAACCAAAGATAAGGCATCGACTATGATGAGGTATTTTCTCCTGTAGCTCGTCTAGAAACTATAAGATTAATTATTTCTCTAGCTACCCAAAATAGATGGAAAGTTCATCAAATGGACGTCAAGTCTGCCTTTCTAAATGGACATCTTGAAGAGACGGTATACGTCGAACAGCCACCGGGATACAAAGTAAAAGGACAAGAAAATAAAGTCCTGAAGTTGAAAAAGGCTTTATACGGCCTAAAACAGGCACCAAGGGCGTGGTACAACAGAATCAACAAGTACTTCCAAGAAAATAATTTCAGTAAATGCCTGCATGAACATGCTCTCTATGTGAAGGTGAACGAAAAAGGATATATGTTGCTCGTTTGCCTATATGTAGATGATTTGATCTTCACCGTCAATAACCCAATAATGTTTGAAGAATTCAAGAAAGCGATGACGAGATAATTTGAGATGACAGACATCGGTCTCATGTCATACTATCTCGGGCTCGAAGTAAAACAACGAAAAAATAGAATTTTTATATCTCAAGAAGGATATGCGAAAGAAATCCTTAAGAGATTTAAAATGGAGGAGTGTAATCCGGCAATTACTCCTGTAGAATGTGGAATCAAGCTATCAAAGATCGATGGAGGCGAGAAGGTTAATCCAACTTTTTACAAGATTCTTGTTGGAAGCTTGAGATACTTAACTTGTACGAGGCCAGATATTCTCTATGGAGTAGGGCTAATCAGTCGCTACATGGAGGCACATACGACTACACATCTGAAGGCTGCCAAGAGAATTTTGCGCTACTTAAAAGGTACGCTTGATTTCGGTTTATTTTACTCGTCGTCAGACAAGTACAAACTCGTTGGATACAGTGATAGTGATTGGGCCGGAGATTTAGATGAAAGAAAAAGTACTACTGGATTTGTATTTTTCCTCGGAGATACTGGATTTACTTGGAGTTCGAAGAGGCAACCGATTGTCACACTCTCCACTTGCGAAGCTGAGTACGTCGCAGCAGAATCGTGTGTTTGTCATGCCATATGGCTAAGGAGTCTAATGAAGGAGCTAAAAAGGGAGCAGGAAGAACCAACTACAATATTTGTGGACAACAAGGCGGCAATGGCTTTAGCAAAGAATCCAGTGTTCCACGACCGCAGCAAGCACATCGACACACGATACCATTTTATCCGAGAGTGCATATCGGAGAATAAGGTACAATTAAAATACACAAAGTCTCAAGGCCAAGTTGCGGATATTTTCACGAAACCGCTAAAGCAGGAAGTATTCGTCAAATTACGAGAAGTTCTTGGAGTTACTGCAAATCAAGTTTAAGGGGGGCTGTTAAAATACTAAACTTTATTATTCAAGATAAATCTAGAAAAATCTAATTAGATAAGTATTAGAATAGATAAGTATTAGTCAAATTAAACATGTGAAGGATAAACTTATCCATACTTATCCTTGATGTATTCTAGAGTATTCTCTCTAGATAAGAGAGTATTAAACATGTGAAGGATAAGCTCCTCCATACTTATCCTTGGCATTATACCTAGAATATTCTCTTTAGATAAGAGTGTAATGAAAGTGTAAAGAAGAGTCTAGATAGAACTATCTAGAGAAGTAAGTGAGCCTATAAATAGGCAACAATGGTTCACTTGCAAACCATCCAAAACCAAGTGAGCTAGCAAATAATAAGAGTGGTGTAAGAAAAGAAAAGTGAGTCTTGTACAACAAAGTTTGAGAAATAAAATTCAGTTTTGGTTAAACACCAAGTTGAGTCATTCCAATACCCAATTTCAATACTCATCAACTATTAGCCCCAAAACCATTTCCAACGTGTCTGTCATCTTATTCCACTGTTTACTTCAATCGACCTGACGTTCAAAAAGCACTGCATGCGAATGTGACCAAAATCTCATATCCATGGACTCACTGCAGGTAATTGCTTGTTATTTTCTTACTTTCGCTTTCATCCATTTTAGAAAGTATCAAGTGTGCACACGCTTGTGAGTTGTACATATAATTCATGAATGGCGCTTGTATTTTGACAGAGACAACATCACATTTTGGAACGATGCACCAGCTTCTACCCTTCCGATCATCAAAAAACTTGTACAAGGAGGACTTAGGATTTGGGTATACAGGTAAGCTTTCTAAGGTAACAATCTTTGATTATCCTCATTTTGAATAATGAGTTTTCGTAACATTGATTGTTATTGTTATGATTCATTCAGTGGAGACACTGATGGGAGAATTCCAGTTACATCCACAAGATTGTCCTTGAACAAACTCGGCTTAAATATAAATGAAGAATGGACACCATGGTACACCCACAAAGAGGTAACTTATGTACTACCACTCTAGTTTTCTCTTGAGTTAATTAGTGTTTGGGTCCTAGATTTTGGTATAGTAGAGGATTTGAGTCCTAATTTTGTCCAATTTTGAGTTTGGGTCCTTAGAAAAGGTTTTATGCAACCTCTGCAACCTTAAAATCCCACCACCAAAATTGAAAACCCATGTTTTGTTAAATCAACACACATACAAGTAATCGATTTAATCAAATCACTGAACAAAAACTTAGAATTACAAAATCATTAAACAACAATATTATATATTAGGGATTATATTAGAGGAAAATAAAATATAAAAGCCATCATGTGAAATAAGAGTTGATGCTATTATGGGTTTGGAGAGAGATCTAAAAACTTAGAAAAACTAGTAACCGGTTTTTTAACAACCCAAACTCAAAATTGGACAAACTTAGGACCCAAATCCTCTATCATACCAAAATCTAGGACCCAAACACTAATTAACTCTTTTCTCTTTTCTCTTTTCATCTTCATATAAAATTTATCTGTTCTTGCAAACTGGAAATCAGAAAACAAGGACATGGTATAATGCATGGCTGAATTGCATTCTAATTGTTTCGCATATTTTCTGAACTTTTGTTTATAGGTTGGTGGGTGGACCATAATCTACGATGGATTGACATTCGTGACAATAAGAGGAGCAGGCCACCAAGTTCCAACCTTCAAACCAAGACAAGCATTAGAACTGATATCTTATTATCTTGCAAATGAGAGATTGCCGGTCGCTCCATTTTAGAGTATTACTTGGATTTGCCACCTAAAAGGAAAACTAATAATCATATTCTTCTACATTTTAATCCAGTTTCCTTAGCTTAAAACAATATAATTTGGAACCAAGTTCCTTAGCTACAAATCCAATGTATCGGCGGGCAAAGAGGCTTCCCTTGGCCTTCGGATAAATGATGATAGAGATCTTAAACCTGCTGATATTCTTGTTCTTAACTGGGAAAACGGGCAAGATGTTTGTATGGTGTCTCCCCTTTCACTGGTGATGGGGTTCGTTCATTTGCTCCTGGGAAGGCTATCTCTAGTGCTGTTGCTCGAAAACATGCCAAATATTTGGACAAGTGTGCTGCACATGGATTCGGGTTAAGCGTTCGGGATTTCTCTACTTTAGGGGAACTCAGTGAGGACACTCTTGTTTTTTTCAAGCGTCTACGGAATTGCTTGGTGAGCAATGATGCTAGTTGCGGCTTAGGTAGCTTTATTTTTTATAGATTAGGCATAGATATTCAAAGAGGTGTTGGAGCCCAGCTTGTCGCTAGGTTACCAACCACAAGCTCTGTATGATTCTTTTTATTTTATTTTATTATATTTTTCATTTTTCATTATTTTATTTATAAATTATTTTATAAATGGAAACAAATATATACATAATATCTAAAGAAAAAGAAAAATATATCCTAATTTTAGTTTGTGCTATTTTTCATTTCCTCTATGATCAGTGTCCATCTTTCTCAAATCCAATAGTTACTAAGCCCATTCAAGTCCTAGATATTAAACCATTCCTAGCAACATACCTAGCTAAGGTAGTATCATCCGTAAACGTGAATAAATTTATGAGTTTAGTCATATACATTAGAAAGCTGCATTCTTGAATCCCGTAATCCAGCTTCCGACATGAGTACTGCACTGCATCCTGTTCTTGCCCTGCTGGATGTATCTGCCTGCTAAACTTCACTTGCATAGTTGCATTATCTTTGTTTTATTGGCAACATTTAACTCCCTGTACTTGCGGAAGTTTCACTCTCTCTGAGCTTTCCTAGATTGGCATTTCTCAACAGTCGTGTTCACTGAGAAGTCCACTTACTCAATCTATAATCCTCTTTTGTTTGATGAACTGATTGAAATTATTATCGCTTTTTGTGTGTGACATTAATGTAGATTGTGATGTTCATATGACGAATCTTGTTTTTGTTTACAAATAGGGTTAAATGATTTAAATTTAAATTTAAATTTAGTTTTACTGGAATTTTAGGTATTGGGTGCCCAACTTTTTTATTTTATTTTATGGAACACTACGTTTTTTTTTTTGAAGAAAACTTAGGCAGAGCCTAAGGAAACTGATTCATAGAAGTGCTAGTGGCGTCATTGTTTAGACAAACATCTGACCCACTGCTAAAGTTCTTACAGACAATAGCCATGTTTAAAGCTTGTAAATTTTGGGTTCTATGAAGAAGTTTAAGACCTGTTAAAACAAAAGTTACAGGATTAATGTGTAAAGTGATATCTTCATTCAAAAGCTGCTTTTCCCTGTGATAGTTCCTGCTGAATCTTCCTTTGATGGCTTTGATGTAAAGGGCATTGAAATGTTCCATAATTTCATTGGTTTCAGCATGTATCTCGATATTCATGTGTTGCTTTTCCTCAGCCCATCCAAAAGCTAATCCTGCTCCCCCTATGGCTCCTCCTGCTCCCCATTGTCCTGTGTTTCCTCTGCTATCAACATATTTTCCTGCAAAGTCAGTAATAGTTAGAGCTGAGAAATACACATAACTGTTAAGATCCTGTATAATGCAGATTTTGATTAAGTAACCATAAATATGCTTTTGTTGAGGGATCCCAACTTGGATTCCAATTTCTGCTCTTTAAATAACAATATCAGGTATATGCCCTTGAGAATTCAAGGCATGATGAGGAAAATTGTGTATTCTATTGTAATCACATAAATGTTGTTGAATGCTAAGAGTGGTGTTCTTAGAATTGGGTGTGATGTTTTGGAAAACCAGATCACACCTAGCCTTCCATATAAACCAGCATATAGTAGCATAGATGTTGATGTGTTCACTATTGCTTGGTTGTTGAAACCAAGCATTGAACCAATCCATGAAAGATGGTTGGTGGTCAAATAAACCATGATTTTCACCTAACATATGCTGCCAAACATCAGTAGCAGCTGGGAAATTGAGAAACATATGTGTTATTGTCTCCTCCCCACTTTTGCATATTTTGCATATTGGATCAATATAGTGAATAATGCTTGCAGTTTTAGCATTAGTTGGGAGAATTTCATGAGCATATTTCCAGAGAAAGGTTTGGATGGAAGGTGCAACTTCCAACTTCCATATAGCTCCCCAGTCTCTTATTGTTTGGTCATTTTTGTAAAGATTCTCTATTTTGGCTTTGTACAAAGATTTAACAGAGAATTTGCCTGTGTTGTTGAGGTTCCATTGCATGTTGTCCTCTTCCCTGGGGTGAATAACCAGATCAGTGATGGCTTGAGCAATATCAGGACTGAAGATTTGTTAGATAAGATGAATGTTCCATTCCCTTTGATCTGTCACTAAGTGAGCTAGAAGCTGAATATCATTGGAGAAGTTTGCAGGTTTGGTGAGTTTGTCAGCTGAATTACGGATCCAGATATCTTCCCAAACTCTTATTCTGTTGCCATTGCCTATTCTCCAGGAGCAATGATGTTGAATGTTCTGAATACCTTCAAGAACCCCTTTCCATATCCAAGAATCTCCATCTTTAGCTTTGGTGTTCATATTTAGCACATTTCTTCCTAGTAAGTATTTAACATCCATCAATTTGAACCAAAGGGAGTCCTTATCCTGCTCCAGTCTCCACCTTATTGTTATTATCATGGAGCTATTGAAAAATTCCATGTTCATGAATCCTGAGCCACCAAGATCTTTAGGTTTGCATAAGGATGTCCAAGCTTTAGGATAGTAACTATTAGAGCATTGCTCGGTCGAACTCGCATGCGTTGCTATATCAAGCATGTTTGTCAATGTTACTGATCAAAACTATAAAGTCCTGATTTCTAGTCTACTATAGCTAAGGTCTCGGACTAGGATATTAAGTGTAGTTGAGCTCAAGAACTCCATGGAAATCATCATACAAGACGAAGGACTACTCAAGGAACCAGTGGATCTTCATCGACTAAAAGGTATGTGGAGACTTGAACTTATCTATCACTCAAAAGTATATCTAATCTATCTCCTATCTTGAGACAAAGGTCGTTTTACTATATAGACTAAATATATACACATGTGACATTTCGAGCTGAGTATATCTCGCTTATCTATTTATCAAAATGTGTGTTGGTAAAGCTTTCGCTTTAGCCAAGTTCATCTTTGCCTAGTGACGAAAGTCATGTTATGTTTCAATCACTTTGGAAATAGCTCTGACGAAAACTAGTTTGTGAATAACAACTCTATAACGTCCTCTGAGAATGTTTCAATGATTGAAATGAGAGTTTAGACAATATAACCACTGGGGTATATAAACATTGTTGTGGTAACACATATATGTATAAGTCCTTAGCACTTGAACCAAAGTTTGCTAACTTTGTTGATCAAGTGAAAACCGGAACTTTAGCAGTCAACCCAGTCCGCGAACGTGCGTAGTTCTCGAACCCGAGAATTTCTGCTGGAGTTGTAGCTTGGTTTCAGTCCGCGAACTGACGGAAGTTCGCGAACCCTAGAATGGTTACTGGATTTTGTGAACTCCATCCGGTTACTTGAGTCCGTGAACCAAGTCCGCGAACTTGAGTGGTTATGTATAAAACGATGTTCGTGAACTTATTCAAATTATCTAAGGAATGCTATTGCAAACCGTGGCTTTATAGTTCATGAATCGATTCGAGTGAATCACATCGTTTTTGATTTAATTATATCTTGTGTAGTACATAAAATCTCATAGCAATTGAACAACTCTCTAACTAGTTCATTTGAGTCATTTGGACTAGTTATGGTGAAGAAGAATATGGTTGATATGAAAGTTATCATTTGGCTAACCATTTGGTTGACTAATATTGAACCAACTATTGTACACGTTTGGGTACGGTTACACAAACCCAAAATCGTAAAGTACATGTGTGTATGGAAAGCTAATCTTCGATCTAACGGTTGAAAGATATTAGCTTGTATCTAATCAGGTTTTCATCTAATGGTGAATATTGAATGCTTTGTTACTAAGCTAACATTGATTGCAAACCCTGGTTTGAAAGACTATGTAAGGGAAAACTCTAGCAACTTGGAAACCTAATCCCCACACATTCTGTGTGATACTAGTTTGATAAGCTATAGTCGATTCACCTTTAACCTTTGGTTTTCTTCTTCTAAAACCAGGTTAACGACTTAAAGACTTCATTGGGATTGCGAAGCCAGACCGATACTACTTTTCTTGTAGTTATGCAATCTGATCTTGTTGTTTCTATCGTACGAGTACAATTGTAATAATTGGCTTGAGATTTCTATCTTCGATAGGCAAGATATAAAAGTAATCACAAATATCTTCATCTCATCGTTTGTGATTCCACAATATATTTGTTCGCTGCGTCGATTAAGACTATTGTGAGGTGATTGATAAAAATGAGATGTTCTTCGGGAATATAAGTCTGGTTTTATCGACTAGTTCCTGTTCACCTTGATTTATCAAAAGATGGAACAAAACTCGTAGGTTTATTCGTGGGAGACGAATTTATCTATTACCTGTATACTTTTCTGTGTGAGACAGATTTGTTTGCTAAATTCTTTGACTTTGGGTCGTAACAACTCTTGGTTGTGGGTGAGATCAGCTAAGGGAATCAAGTATGCAGTATCCTGCTGGGATCAGAGGAGTAGGAGCATAACTGTACCTTGGATCAGTGTGAGATTGATTGGGTTCAACTACAGTCCAGGTCGAAGTTAATTTGGAGTATGCTAGTGTCTGTAGCGGATTAATACATTGTATGTTTAATCTGGACTAGGTCCCGGGGTTTTTATGCATTTGCGGTTTCCTCGTTAACAAAATTTTGGTGTCTGTGTTATTTATTTTCCGCATTATATTTTTATATAATTGAAATAATACAGGTTGTGCGTTGTTCAATCGATTAGAATATCCGACCTTATTGGTTGTTGATTTAAATTGATTGACACTTGGATATTGGTCTTTGGTACCATCCAAGTTATCTCTTATTGATTAGACTCACGAACCATATTTGCTTGAGTAAATCAAATCGATAGATTGAGATAATAACTCCTTGAGTATTTTATATTGATTGATTCTAGTTGATTATCTAGAAAACAAATCGGAGTTGCCCATACAAATTGCTAATCGAAATATTGGGTGAGGTTGTTAGACCCCCGCTTTTTCAATTGGTATCAGAGCATGCAAACACGTTAAAGACCTTACAAGTGTGTGTTTGTAGCGATATGACTCTATGGACAAGAGTGTTATCTCAATAAATGCATCACCAGATCCAGGGATTTCAGAATTCTCTTCTATGACTGATTTAATAAAATCTGTAGAAGAAATTATATCTAAACCTCCACCAGGTTTAAAATCCCTTGAAGTGTTTTCAAATCTTGAGATCTTATCTCTTAATGTTGAGTTATACCTCCAGAAAGAACAAGAATCTCTTGACAGGCTAAATCAAGTGATCATGAATAATATTCATGTTGAGGTTGATATTGATTTACTAATCAGTGAGAGTAATGTTCCTCCCCTGCTTAATCCAATTTGTTGTGATAAACTAAATGAATTACAGAAGGAGTTAAAATCTCAGTCATCTAAGTATATCACCTCAAAGAAAGAATTGATTCGTTGCTCAATTCCTAATACTCTCTATCAAGATAGTAGTATTGTCTTCTTTTATGAAGAATCTAGGATGTCTCTTTTTACCAAAAGAGTTTCCCTTCACAGTAGTAAAAACTATATGCAGAAACTGTTCTTTATAAGTTGGAAAACAAGAAATCAGAAACACAAATCCTTTTGGGTTCTCTTGAAGTTCTTCAATAGACTTATAAAAATAATTTCTTGGGTGTTTCTCAACACTACAAGCTTTAAGAGTTGTTAGAAAGAAACCCTCTAGTGGTGTTATGTTGTGCAAAGACAATTCACAATTTATTTTTGAGTTTCTGTTCTCATACCACTCCAAACGGGTCCTTGTTCACACATGTGACCTTCACATGCTTTTCACCGACTCGTGAACCAACCAAGTCCGTGAACATGTCTTTTAGATTCTCTCAAAACATAAAAAGAGGAAGAGAACTCACCTTGTTTCTTTCACCCTTCTTCTTCAGTTCGCGGACTAAAGAAAAACCTAAACTGTTCTCATACCCATAACTCTCTCTTCTTGTTTTCAAACCAAATTCCGTTTTGTGTATATCAATAAAACCAGAAGAGGTTCACGTACAGTGGGTCACAAACAGTTCTCAAAGGGGTTTCCTGGTTTTGGTTCTACCATTAGCAACAGTCACGAACCAAGTAAGTATCAACTTATATAGTTCAAATACTTTAGCAAAAATGAGTTACAGAAAGAGGGTTAATCATGGTGAAAGTTCAAGTACTCAACCGGTTTGTAAAAGTGATAGTGATGTAGAATTTGAAGATGATAAAATTGGTCTAGATATTTCCCAACCTCTTTTTGACCCTAGTCTTGGTATTAGCTTTATCAGTGTGCTTGATAGGGATAAGTATGTCAAGTTTATAAAAAGGAATTTTGTTGTTGAAAGAATATACGATAAAACTGTTAACGAACCGGAGTTTCATCAGTTCATGAACAAGCATAAATGGGGTTATAATAATCATGGTCTAGGGTCATCATATCCTGAGATGACTTGTCAGTTTTATGCTAACCTTCATGCAGCAGACAAAAATAAGTGCTACTTTAAGACAATGGTTGGGGGAGTGCCAATTGAGGTAAATCGAAATCTTATTGCATATTTATTGGACTTGTCTCTTGATCACACTCTATCCGTACCTCATCCAGAAAAGATTAGACTAAGACAAGGACATCTTACTGAAATGATGCTTAATAAAAATGAATCGTGGTTGGGTGGAAAATTGTGTGTTGACAATATTAGTTTTCACCTAAGAGTTTTTAGTAAACTTGTTGTTGCTAACTTGATTCCAAGCACTCTATATAGGAATCTTTGGAGCAGAATTCTTGATGAATTAATGTGTTATCTAATTTCTGAAGAAGAAGTCGATTTCAGTGGGTTAATTATTCGCCAGATGATTCACATGGTTTCCCAGAAGAAAAACATGGGATTTCCATGTCTTATTAGTAGGATTTGCAGTCAATTTAGTGTCAAGACCATTGGTACCTGCACCGCTGTTCCTTCTCCACTATCCCAGACAGATATCAACAAAATAAAGAAGACTGTCACTTCTGGAACATCTGGAGCTCGTGGAGTCACTTCTAAAGATCCACGTGATATGAGAATTCAGTTCCTTCAAGAACAACTAAGATTTGTGTTGGAAGCTCATCCTGAACTCTCTGATCCAGTTTTCAAGATTGCAGAAAAATATTATCGCAATTAAGTCTAGTTTGTTTCTTCTCTTCTTGCAAGAACAAATAACAATTGTGGTGTAAAAACACTGTTTTCTTTAGGTTCTTGTTTCAAAAATGACTAAATTTTATGTTGTCTTAATTGTTAACTCTTTCGTCTATCAATATTGCACATATTGATTTTAGAATGATGAACTCTTGACAACATGTACAAAAGGTATACCTATGAAATCATGTAAATTGGTGAAAAAATAGGTTTAAAACTTTTGCTTATCAAGGATAAAGTCTATCATGTCACCTTGTGATGGAAAAATAGAATAGGTCATTGTTTTATTATCCACGGTATAGATCCTTGATCCATTTTTTATGTATTACCGTGAAGGCTCCATTGTGCATTTTATGTTGAGGACGATACAACTAAGTCGATTCCTTATTGGCATGGTTGGTTGTTCCATGAGATGCTATATGTTGAGCATTAAGAACTAAATTAATCAACTTGTGTGGTTATTTAGTTTGTATTCCATGAGTTCTCTCATGTTGAGTACATGTACGGTTAAGGTTGTCATTTCCTGTGATAAACTTAGTCGGGGTTCCATAATCTCTTATGTTGAGCCCAAATGAACTAAACCAATCATCTTGTGTGATTATTTAGTTAGCACTCCATAGATTTTTCTCATATCGAGGGTGGACAATTGAATTGATTACTTTGTGATTAGTTTAATTGTGTAATCCGGTTAGAGTATTTATGGGTTCTCTTGTGAATAATCTAATTGATGTTTTAAGTATCCATAAGTTTACTTGTGTTGAGCATATTCAGTCAAATTAATCTTGGTTCGCTTTGGTTAATATGATTGAATATTTCTTGTTGGATTCCAAATTCATACTTTTATGTAATTTGTTGAGTCTAAAGAAATCCTTCTTTTCTCTTGAAATTAAGGTCGCTCTTGTTGTTTCTTTGGGAATGACATCTTATGGGGGAGAGTTCTTTTGAACTTGTGCTTAATTGCCAAATCTTTGTGGGGAGTGCGGCTGTGGAATATTTTAGGGGTTATCTTGTATCTTTATAAACTCCTTGATGAATGCATTTAGCCTCGGCTTTATGATTGCATCTAAACAAGATGATAGAACATTTACCTTTGGTCATGAAATGTCTCTTACGGAAATTTTATTAGGATCCCGTTCTTGTACCTTTGCCAATTTTATTGACAAAAAGGGGGGGAATTAATTGTAGTTCACACTGCAAATACATATGGTTTTCGGATCATTATGTAAGGGGGAGTGGTTTCCATGTGAGATGGAGTATTTACTAAGAAGGAGTGAAGTATCACCATAGTATTGTTGTTGAAGTTGTGATGCAATTGGACTTTGACGCTGTGTAATAATACTATGATATTGTATAACAATGATTGAGAACCGATGCTTTTCTCATTGTTATAGCTACGGATTTTCAACAATGATGATACTAAACTTACAACCTTTGGGATCATTGGACTACTTGGAAGTGACGAGGATTTCGAGTATTTTTGAAGATTAGACATGTGGAATATGATCTACAAAGTTTATTTATATAATTTTTGTATTCCAAATGTATTAATAGTTTTGCCACTAAAATTGACAAAGGGGGAGATTGTTAGAGCACTGCTCGGTCAAACTCGCATGCGTTGCTATCTCAAGCATGTTTGTCAATCTTAGTGATCAAAACTATAAAGTCTTAATTTCTAGTCTACTATAGCAAAGGTCTCGGACTAGGATAGAAAGTGTAGTTGAGCTCAAGAACTCCATGGCGATTATCATACAAGACGAAGGACTACTCAAGAAACCAGTGGATCTTCATCGACTAAAAGGTATGTGGAGACTTGAACTTATCTATCACTCAAAAGTCTATCTATTTTATCTCCTATCTTGAGACAAAAGTCGTTTTACTATATAGACTAAAGATATGCACATGTGACATTTCGAGCTGAGTATATCTCGCTTATCTATTTATCGAAATGGGTGTTGGTAAAGCTTTCACTTTATCCAAGTTCATCTTTGCCTAGTGACGAAAGTCATGTTATGTTTCAATCATTTTGGAAATCGCACTGACGAAAAATAGTTTTCGAATAACAACTATATAACGCCCTCTGAGATTGTTTCAAATGATTGAAATGAGAGTTTAGACTATATAAACATTGAGGGATATAAACATTGTTGTGGAAAAATATATATGTATAAGTCCTTAGCACTTGAACCGAAGTTTGCAAACTTTGTTGATCAAGTGGAACCGTAACATGAGCAGTCAACTCAGTCCGCGAACGGGCGTAAGTTCTCGAACCCGAGAATATCTGCTGTAGTTAAAGCTCAGGTGCAGTCCGTAAACCCAGTCCGCGAACTGACAAAAGTTCTCGACCCGAGAATTTCTGCTGGATTTTATTAACTTCAACCGGTTAGCTTGAGTCCGCGAACTCAGTCCGCGAACGCAATAGGTTATGTCTGAAAACATTGTTCGTGAACTTATCTAAATTACTTAGGAATTCTTTTGAAAACCGTGGCTTTATAGTTCATGAAATGATTCGAGTGAATCATATTGTTTTTGATTCAATTGTGTCTTGTGTAGTACATGAGATCTCATATCAATTGAACAACTCTCTAACTAGTTCATTTGAGTCATTTGGACTAGTTATGGTGAAGAAGAATATGGTTGATATGAAAGTTATCATTTGGCTAAAACTAATATTGAACCAACCATTGTACACGTTTGGGTACATTTACACAAACCCAAAACGTCAAGTACATGTGTGTATGGCAAGCTAAGTTTTCGATCTAGCATTTGAAAGATATTAGCTTGTATCTAATCAGGTTTTCATCTAACGGTGAATATTAAATGCTTTGTTAGTAAGCTAACATTGATTGTAAACCCTGATTTGAAAGACTATATAAGGGAGAACTCTAGCAACTAGGAAACCTAATCCCCACATATTCTGTGTGATACTAGTTTGATAAAGCTAGAGTCAATTCTCCTTTAACCTTTGGTTTTCTTCTTCTAAAACCAGGTTAACGACTTAAATACTTCATTGGGATTGTGAAGCCAAACCAATACTACTTTTCTTGTAGTTGTGTGATCTGATCTTGCTGTTTCTATCATGTGAGTACAATTATAATAATTGGCTTGAGATTTCTATCTCGGATAGGCAAGATAAAAGTAGTCACAAACATCTTCGTCTCATTGTTTGTGATTCCTTAATAATATTCTTCATTGCGTCGATTAATTTTATTGTTAGGTGATTGATAAAACTGAGCTGTTCTTCGGGAATATAAGCCTGGTTTTATCGATTGGTTCCTGTTCACCTTGATTTATCAAAAGAAGGAACAAAACTCGTAGGTTTATTCGTGGGAGACAAATTTATCTATTACCTGTAGACTTTTCTCTGTAAGACATATTTGTTTATTAAAGTCTTCGACTTTGGGTCGTAGCAACTCTTGGCTGTGGGTGAGATCAGCTAAGGAAATCAAGTGCGCAATATCCTGCTGGGATCAAAGGCGTAGGAGCATAAATGTAGCTTGGATCAGTGTGAGATTGGTTAGGGTTCAACTATAGTCCAGACCGAAGTTAATTTTGAGTAGGCTAGTATCTGTAGCGGCTTAATACAATGTATGTTTAATCTGGACTAGGTCCCGAGGTTTTTTTGCATTTTCGGTTTGCTCATTAACAAAATTTTGGTGTCTATGTTATTTATTTTCCGCATTATATTTTTATATAATTGAAATAATACAGGTTATACGTTGTTCAATCGATTATAATATCCGACCTTATTGGTCTTTGGTACCATCCAAGTTATCTCTCTTTGATTAGACTCGCGAATCATATTTGCTTGAGTAAATCAAATCGAGAGATTGAGATAATAACTCCTTGAGTATTTTCTATTGATTGAGTCTAGTTAATTCTCTAGAAAATAACTCGTAGTTGTCCATACAGATTTCTAATCGAAATATTGGGTGAGGTTGTTAGAACCCCGCTTTTTCAGGTGCATTCTTGCATATTTTGACTCCAGAAATAATTCCCAAGTCTTCAGCATGAGATAAAGTTCTAGAGAGGGATTCCATGCAGAAAATGAATAGATAAGGGGATAGAGGGTCCCCTTGTCTGAGCCCTCTAGAGGTGTTGAAGAAAAAATATGGAGATATATTTATTAGAACAACTACAGAAGTGGTGGAGATATATTGCATAATCTTGTTGCACCAATTAGAGTTGAATCCAATTTTTGTCATAATGGTATGGAGAAAATTCCAATCAACTCTATCAAAGGCTTTTGCCATATAAATCTTGATCCCCATGCTTACTTTATTACCTTTGACACCTCTTCTGGTTCTCATGGAGTGAATTATTTCATGAGTAATGGCTATGTTGTTAGCAATTTGTCTTCCAGGTATGAAAGAAAACTGGTAGGGAGAAATGATTTTGTTTAGGTATGGTTACATTCTTTGAGCTAAGAGTTTGGATATTATTTTGTAGGTGGTGTTGCAGAGACTAATTGGTCTAAAATGACTAGGACAATAAGAGTTATCAACTTTGGGTATCAGGGATATGAAAGTTGAGTTCATCTCTTTGAGAGATGCCCTTATATGAAGAAGAGCTAGACCATTTTAACCAAGTCTTCTCCCACAATATCCTAATTGTCTTGGAAGAAATTTGGTGAAAAACCATCTAGACCCGGAGCTTTGTCTTTGGCCATACTGAAAAGAATAGCCTTGACTTCATGTTGATCAGGTATTCTGTTGAGATTGTTGTTGTCCAAGTTGGTTATGGAGGTAGGAATGAGGTTGATAATTTCATGATTCATGGCAGGAGATTCAGTAGTTTCCATCTTGGTGAAGTGGTTGGTGAAGCATTGCTTTATTTCGTGGGGATCCTCAATCCAGTTTCCATCACTATCCTGAATAGAATCTATCATATTTCTTCTTATTCTTCATTTAGTAGCTCTATGGAAGTAATTGGTATTCTTGTCCCCCAACTTAATGAACTGATCTCTGCTTTTGGTTTTCCAGAACTTTTCTTCAATTTCCTGCCAATCTCTGAGAACTTACATTGCATCTTTTAAAGCTTCACTTCTGTCATGTTTAAAGTAGTTTCCTTGTAACCAATTTAAATGTTGTTTACATTCTTCAATATTAGATTTGATGTTGCCATACACTTCTTTGTTCCAGACATTTAGTTTCATCTTTATGTTTTTGAGCTTTATGGCTATAATAAAAGCACTGGAACCAGAAAAATATCTCTGCCAGCATTCAACAATAATATCCTTACAATCCTTATGATCCAACAAAGGACCAAAGAATTTGAAAGGAATTTTTCAAGTACTCCAAGCAGGATTAGTGTTAAGAAGGATAGGGTGATGATCAGAACCAATAGCTAGCAAATTAGTGACAGTAGAATTTGGATATAGAAGAAGCCAGGATTCAGTAGAAAGACCTCTATCCAATCTCTGCTCAGTAAGAGCAAGGCCACTTCTTTTTTTAGACCAAGTTAAAGGGCAGCCTGTGCTGCCTAAATCATTTAGATCCAAATCAATGATTTTTTTACTAAAAATATTAGATTCAACACTGTCAATTGGTTGGGTACTGTACTTTTCATTATCATATAAAATGAAATTGAAAACTCCAATGACCAACCAAGGAAGGGAGTGATTGGCAGCTGTGTACTCCATAGTTTTCCAAGAATTAATTTTATTCTTAGTGTCATAAGAATTTCCATAATAACCAGCAAAAATCCAAGAAGGGCCACTAGTAGGCTTGATTATAGCATTGATATGGTTAAAAAAGTAATCCATAATCTCAACATCTAAATTTCTCTCCCATATCATTACTAGGCCTCCAACAGTACCACTAACCCCTCCAGGATTAACATGCCAATAGTTCTGAATATTAAGCTGATGTATAGTTTTTAAAAGTTTTGCTTGCTTTTGTTTAGTTTTAGAGATAAAACAGATGTCAGGATTGAATTTGGTCATCAACTCATTAAGGCATTTCTTGGTACATTTTTTCCCTAGCCCTTGGCAGTTCCAAGCTATTGAAATGAAAAACTTCCAGAAGTAGGACACATAGGGATATTTTGAGGTAGGCCTTCTAACTAGGGGATCATAGTAAATTAGAATGCAACAGTATAAGGAATTAAGGTAGTGGTGCTTGTAATTATGATTAAAATGATGGATGATAATGAGATGTACCTCAGTGTTGGAAGTGGAAGTGCCAGAATCACCATTAGCCACATTGAGAATTCTTGAGTCCAGTGGTTCAGCATAGTTTTCAGGGTAATCCTTGAATCTTTTGGTGTTATCAGTAGTATTAATTTCCATAGGATCATCAACAGGAGTGAATTGCTTCCTCTTAGGCATGATTTTAAGTTTGCCAGTACCATAAGGAGAATCAGGGGGTGTGGTTGTGTCAGCAAAGACATGGATTATTTTCTTAGCCTTCCAAGCTTTCTTTTTGAGCTTAGAGGTTTCAACATCCATCCTTTCTTTGATTTGAGACAAAGTTGGTAAGATTTGTGAGGGAACAACTGGGAAAATACTAGTTGGATCAAGGGATTGAGAGGTATTGGTGCTAGGTGGAATAGATTGTTTGGCTCTAGCTGCTTCCTTGAGCTTTATCTTAGCTTGCTGGGTCTTGTAGTTGATTGAGATTTTCTTAGAAAGATCATGTTTCATGTTCCTTATTTGGCAAGCAATGACATCAGGGTGGGGTGCGTCAGGATCAGCTCTAGAGGAGGCTCCAAAATGGAGGTGTTTGGAGGAAGATGGGGCAAACTTTTTAATAGCCTTCTCTAGTTCATCCTGTTTAGCTTTTTTTTTTTTTGAGTTCAAAGATTGTTGCAGCATCATCATCAGTGTAGCCTCTATGAATGACATTTCTCCCTTCTTGAAGAGATTTTTGATATGTTGTTTGGGGTGGTGGCAAAGGTTGTGGTGTTGGTAGGCTTTTGTAATGACAGTTTGAATGTGTAGGTGGGATGGGACAAGGAGGGGAAGGGTGATCTAGAATTCTACAGACTTTGTAGAATCTAATATCATTGAGAGCATAAGCAAATTCGAGTCAATGAGAGATAGTTGGTGTTTCATATGCCTCAATTCCAAACTTTAATGGCCTAGTAACATCAATGGTGAGCTTAACTTCCAGGTTTTTCTCAAATCTGTCTCTCCCATATGGTCTCTTTGCAGTTTGGTATACTCCAACAGGTTGCATAATGTTGTGAATGTCTAGTATAATATGGGTTGGATTCTTTTGATGAGGAGCCATATCATAACCCTTGTGAATTGTTCTTCATGAATTAAGTCTGGACCTCCCTCTAGTACTCCAACCAGCACCATAAGCTTATCAAACACTCCTCTAGTTCCTCCATTCCAAAGAGTAGAAAAGTCTTCTTCATGAGTAAGTCTGAGAATATAGTAATTCCTTCTCCTGTTCCAAATATCCAGTTCAACTCTGCCATTGAATTCCCAGTTGTTGTTGATGAAATTATTGACTCTAGATATTTCAAAACAGATGTTGCTGCATAGCTTTCCAATGAAGCACCATTTCCAGTCTAGAAATGGTTTGGATCTAACATTCTTAAGGTTTAAGAAAACCTTGGGATATAGATCTTCTTCAGGCATACTAAGAGTTTTGTTCATCTGAGCAACAAGGTTTTCTATGGATGGAGTGGAAGAGTTTGAAGAGGAATCCATTTGTGGAAGTAGGGGTAGATAATGAAAGACGATCCTCTAGCAGAGATAATGACCACTGTGTAAAGAGGTGAGACATAGCCAGTAATAATGATGGAAAGAGGGAATCAAACCAGGCTTTAATTTGAAAAAGATTCTTCATTTTGTCAGCAAGACTGAGGTTTTGAAAGTTTCTGGTTAAGTTGTGGTTTGTCCTCATGCTAGTTCTATGTGGTTTAGATGGGTATTGGTCAGTATGTGGGATAAAACCATTGCAGAGTTTAGATTTTTCCTGATTGGCTTGATTTTTTTCCTCAACACACTGGAGACCGCAACTTATCTTATGGTAGCATTTGTTTATGTTGATGGCTAATGGGATCTGTCTCGGTTTCCTGCACAAACAAAGTGTTATGATGCTAACTAAGTTATTGAGAGTTTTAACTTTTCTTCCTGGTTAGAGGTAGCTGATAGTAATTTGAGTTTCAAAGACTTCAAAATGTTTGGTGGTATTTTCAGTGCTCCAAGAAAAGTTGATATAGTCCAAGAGGGTGAAAGTGATGTGACTAACTTTAAGTTGTGAGTTGTTCACATAGTGGTAGTGATCCTTGTCGTAATATTGTAAAGTGATCATGACTTGGTCCTTGTACTTAGGGTTGTTGACTCTGCAGTTGATGAGCTTTGCCTTGATGAACATCTTTCCAGCCCCATTGGACTTGGTACTGAAAGAGGTTTGTGAGGTGCCATGAGTAATGTAGAGTGGCTGCCCCCAATTTCTATTGGGTATGGTTTCCCCCGGACCGTTGGTTTCCCCTGAGAATTAGAATCATCTTGAGTCATATTTGACTTATAGGGAGTAAGCTTCTGAGTCAGATGATCCCAAAAAAACCCACCCAATCTGAGTGAGGGATTTAATTAGTTCAGGTTGTTCAGGTAAGGCCCAAATAACTTTACTCAAATTCCGACCCGCTGGGATTACCAGTTTAATCTTGCCAGGTGTTTGTTGCCGCTTCGCATGAGAGGACATTGCTTTTGATAGGCCAAAATGTGCAGCGTGTATGCTTACTGGTGTATAGATATTTGCAATACCAATCTCTAGATTTTGACATCTGATGGTCACCTTGGAAAACTGACGATTGTGATTGATAGACTGTTGCTCTTCCCAGCCCCATTAAGATCAGAGAGAGGGTAAGTTATTTCAGTTTCATATGCAGCTTTTCTTGCGCATAGCCAAGTAACTATGTAACTTCTTTGTTTCTAACAAAATTCCAGGAGCAGCACAATCCTTGAAATCCCAAGACATGAAAGGAAAGCAGATATCCACTGATAATAGTCAGGGAAATCCAAATAGATCCTGAGTCTGATAGACGTCGCATCAGGTTAGTAAAGCTGTTTTCCCAAGCAATTTTAATTTTGTATTGCATTTTGAGGTATGAGTGACACCTATATTGAAATTGATTCAAGTGTGGGTTCTGGCATTTGAAATTGCTAGGGTGATGTGTCGAGAGAGTCAGTTGCAGGTGAAGTTGATGATGGTGCAGTTATGCTTGCAGCAAATGTGGAAGATTATCATCTCACACGAGGTCGAATTAAGAATGGGCATCTTGTTAGAGTAAAATATGGCTGGGTTTTGTTTGCTCTCCATCCTAAGCGAGGACGATTTGTGGTCAAGGAGGGTATTTATCCGGTGGGAGATGAAAGGCTTGTATGTGGTGGTACTAGTCATGGTTTATTTGAAGCTCCGGCATCTGATGAGGCCAAGGATCAAATATAGATGAATAGTTCTCTTCCTCCTTCTCCATAAGTTGTTCTCTTCCATAACTTGTTCATGCTTTCTCCCGAAATTCGATAGATGGTTGCAGATGTAGCTGACATAGCCAGAGCAGGGGTTGGAGAGGTAACTCATCCAAATGAAGTACCAGTTGACGAAACTTTGACATCAGGAGTTGATGCAATGGTTGTGTCTCAGGTATATAGGTCTGTTTTGGCCAGTGCAAGGAGATGAGAGGTCCCTCAACCTCATAAAGTACCATCTGGAGAGTTTCTGTATCCAGGGCTGAGAAGGATGTTGCTGGTGCTTTTGGAGTTGCAGGGAAAAACTATCCAGGTAGTCTTCAACAAAAATCTCAGAGGGATGTGAGGTTTAAGATACAAAGAAACAGTTTTAAGTAAATACTAGTTTATAATTTTCTGGTAGAAACAAGCAGCAGGATTGCTTGACAACAATGCTTTGTGTTTTAACATTGTTTTTTTTTTTTGTTAATGAAATCTACTTGTTGGTTGTGCTTGTAATTAAGACAATTAAACAAATGTTGTTAGCATAATCTAGATGAATAGAAGAATACAGCCAGTAAGCAAACAAGGGGGTTTTTACATATCTAGTGCCATGGTTTAAAGAATAAGGAGGGTTGAAGTTATATGGCTTAGTGATGTAGTTTTTATAGTGGTAGTAATGTTCGTTCAAAGACTTGTAAAGATTTTATTTCAGACTTAATCTAATAAAAATTATATACAAAAGATGTCACGATAACAAGAGATATTATGACTTCGGATTCCACCATAAACTCATTCATGCGATTCGTATATTTATTCTAGACAATCATAGATCAAATAGAATATTGACTTTGTTTCTTTGCCAAGGGTAGATTTTTGAAAAGCAACGACTGTAAATCTAAAACATGGGATATCAAAAGACTTAACCTAAGTATAACCCATCAATTGAAATCACTGTTGAGACTATTAGTCCCACATTGTATAGGTTTCCAAGATCATATGGTTTATAATCCTATGGGGCTCTCCACTCATTGCCAATTGGTTGTGAGTTGAATGCCCGCAGACTTTAACATGGTATCAGAACAGGCTATTCGCGACGAGTCATTGACCGCTCCTTTGCTCCGTGTCACCCGATTTAATTATCCACGTGTTAGACCCAACGAGGCTACACGTGAGGGGGCGTGTTGAGACTATTAGTCCCACATTGTATGGGTTTCCAAGATCCTGTGGTTTATAATCCTATGTGCCTCTCCACTCATTTCCAATTGGTTGTGAGTTGGATGCCCGCAGACTTTAACAATCACAACCATTCAATAAAAATCATAAAACAATTAATAATCCATGCAAAAAGTCATAAAAGAATTAAATATAATTACCACACGCATGAAATATGGCTTCCTCCGTCATCCCAGTGTTGGGGTTTAGGTCCTCATATTATTCATGTGCTCAAAACAGTTGTTCATAGCTCAAATAGGTGAAAAACAATAGAAAACTAATAATTCTGGAAGTTTGCAATGGTGTATGTGCGTTACAGACTGACTGTTACAAACTGTTACAGAGACTTAACTAAAAACTGATACAGTGAGACTGTTGTAAATAGAGAAAGAAAAGATGACAATTCCTGGATGTTACACAGAAACTGTGATCGTTTCTTCTTCTTCTTCCTCCTCCTTCTGTGATAATCAAAAACACCTCTGCAATTCTCTATTCTCTCTGCTACTACTCCAAACGTCCCCTAAGGTCTCGATTCCCTTCTCTGAGTCCCATAACTTCTTTTTATACACCACAGAGTCCTAAAATCCGAGAATAGCTCTCTTTTTCCTTTCGCTGCAAGATACTGAGATGAATATCTCTTTCTTCCCATTTTTATCCTCTTTCTTTCCATTTTTATCCCACGTCGTGTCAAAAATCGAATCGTAGTTTTTCATGACTCTTCTTAGGATGGAAATAAATCTAATAGAAATATTCTACTCCCTGTTTCTTCTGCAACTTCCTTGTTAATAAACCAAGAAAAACCCGAGAGATACTTTCCCTGTTTATCCTCACACGTATTCAGAGCTAACTACAGATCCGATAGAACCAAATCTTAGTCGATATCCTTTTAAATCTTCGCGTAGCCTTCCATCCAACTCCGAGTATCTTTTTCTCACCTGTTTTGTTTGAACCAGAGATTTGTCCTTAGTATTTCGACTATGAGACAATTACTGATCATGTTTGTCTTTAACGGGCCCATATCAATTCAAAACCAGTGAAAATATCCAATAAAACCTTGTATAAACCGGGTCCAAAATACGCAGGAGAGAATGAAATTTTTCGCGCCAAAACTTCTCAAATCGTGAAGAAAGAAGATGCCCCTTATCCAAAGTAGGGGGTGATCAAATCAACGGGGTGCAAATCACACATCTAGGGTGTAAATAGCAGTGGATACCCCTAATCATTAGGGGTACCCCTTATCCAAATTCGAGGGTCTGAATAGCAGGTGTCCTCCGGAGGTGCCTTTAGCAACTTTTCAAGCCGAATTTTCCAAAAATGTTTATTGCACAAAAATACCTACAAACACGTAAAACACCATAATAAATACGAAATCGAGTGCCAACAATATACAACATTGATATCAAATTAGACACAAAAACGTGTCTATCAAATACCCCCAAACTTATTATTTGATCGTCCTCGAGTAAATCAAATCTACAAAATAAAATCCTAACTCACTGTCGCAGGCATCGTCGGTTTCATTTAGCGTATGCAACAAGTCTTTAAACCCCTAAGTGGCCCTAGTGGCCGAGTTATAGTCTCGGGAGGGCTTACAAGAAATATACCCACAAAAGCTTTACTTCAGACCCTATCTATCTACGCAGAACCTTGGGAGGTACTAAAGAATCTCTTTGGTTGGCATACTTATTGATTATAAGTGGAAGTACCCTGATGCAAAATTCCAATTGTTGTACACGAGTTTGCACTCAAGCATACTAAAATTCATATAAAGTGACAAAGCTCTACTCAGATAGTTTCTGAACATCATAACCGGAGTCATCCAATCACATGGAAAGATTAAGAAATGGATATAGAAAAACATAGATGGTTTTGATGTTGACTAGGAGAACGGTGTTTCTCATATCTGTCTGAAGGCCACTGCAAAATGAACCTATCCTAATGGACTGAGACACTGGTCTGACTAATATCAACACAACTGGCATATACAAGGGAACCAGTGGTCAATAATCCTAACTCTAGGTCAACACAACTGACATATACATGGGTACCAGTGGTCGACTTTATTGAACACTTTATTCCGGTTGGTCAAATGGTCTGGTCTCAATTATTTTTTTTCAACTTTTTTTTTTTTTTGGTATCTCAATCACTCTATTTCACCCTAGCAGTGGTAACAACTTGAATCGTGAGCCCCACATAATCACTTAGAGAAACATATTTTAAAGAAAACAAAATAAAAACAGAAGTGAAAAGGATTCAACGAGAAATGGCGAAACTACCATGTTATTTTTCTAAGGCCTGAGTACTGTGCTTTTATGAATAGACTCTTTAGATGTTTCCATCTAATCAGATTGGTTCCTTAACTCCTACAACCAAAATGCTTCCATCTACTTATATTGGTTAGTGTCATCCTTAATAATCATAAATTTCTAGGCTCTGAAGTTTATTTATTGCAACTGACAAAAAGTTTCTCCCATACCCACAAACTTAAATCTAACATTGTCCTCAATGTTCTAAAGATAAAATTAAAAACATGAACAAGGAGAAAATGTTACCATTTGAAGCAAAAGAGATAAGGAAAGATATTACCGTGTCGTATGAATATTGGGTTACCTCCCAAGAAGTGCTAAGTTTAAAATCTTCAGCCAGACTAAGAAAGGATTAGTCACCTCATAAAATCATAAAGAAATAGCCAAAATATATGTGGGTCATCAAAACCAAATAAAGCCATCACAAGTAAAATGAATCTGCAACATGCCAAAAAAATTAACAAATAAAGCACACATAATCTTGTAAAATGGTTGAGGCACATATGTCAAGTCCCAAGTGAGGGAATTTTCTAAGAGTTAAAGCACATGGAGAATGATAATCACCACCAAACTTAGAGTTTTCAGTGTCTCTAGAAATACTAGTCACAACTTCCCTAATTTCAAGGTCATCTGGTTCCTGAAAATGGTCAATTGATTCTTCTAAGTCAGGTACATCCTTACTCATCTCTATGAGTTCATTTTTTTTCCTAAGTCTATTGTTTCTAAATCGCAAGACTCAAAATATACTCGTTTCTCTAAACCATCATTGGCTTCGTAATCAAAAGGGAATACGACATCGTCTAAAATGGTGGTATCTCTAGTAAAATCCTCGTCCTTTTGAATAGGTGAATAATTATTAAAATTATTTGGATTTGAACTAGAAACATTATCATTATTAAGCTCAATTGGAGTAAATTCTTGATCATTATGCCTACTTATTTCAAATTCTTCATTAACACTATCCTCATCATAATCATCATTATAATAACATAAAAATGGTCGAACCTCATCTAAAAAGATAGTGTTACCAATTCTAACCTTGTCATCTTGATTATGCAAATAACTATCCTCATTTTCAAGGGTACTATTGGAAACAATAAGATTATTTCGAGCAAAACTGTTCTGGGCCTCTAAAATAAGCTTTTGTGTCGACTCACATAACTTCCTTATGGTATCGTGACTCGACATACTTGACTTCCTTATGGTATCATGTATAGAAGGTTCACTCATGGGTGCATTTTGTTTATTTATTTCTAACACAAACCTATTTGTATTCTCAGTTAATTGTTTGAGAGACTCTTCTAGAGTAAGAACAGGTTCATAAATATCATAATAGGGACTAGTTTTCAACATTTTCATTATATTATCCAAAGACGAGAAACTATAACTATAATACTCATTATTTTCTTGCTCGTATGACCGGTGCGTATGCGGATAGTAATTGGGCTCACCATGGTATGGACCATAACCTTCAAAAGTTTGATGTTCCCAACCAATATTCACACTATGGTCAAAGTAATATCCATTTTGAAAATCAGTCGGATATTTGTTGTATTGGCTGTTGTAATACTAGTACGACATTCTATTGCAGGGGTGTAAGTTGTCACACAAAATAAAACCCACTGACAAGGGATTCATGGGTGGATAGAGTCTTACCTCCCGTACCAGACGAGCGATGAACCGTTCAAGTCGACTCAGGCTACCGACTCCTATGTCAGTGCACGAACCCGAGGGGCAGAGACAGTATCGTAACTGTCGTCCTTCCCTACAAATAGTTTATATTTAATCTGTAACCCTTCCTTAGGGTTTTAAAAATAATGTCCAGTGTCCCAAAAATAAATTTCAAAAAGTCCAAAAATAAAAGATTACAAAAAAATAAAACCCTATTTACAGTTTTTAAAAATAAAACAAAATAACTATATACAAAATCTTCTTCGTCACTCTTTTTGGATTCCTCTTTTCTTTCCTTCTTTGGCTTCGCTTTTCTTTTTCAGCACTCTCTCTTTTTCTTTAGCTCAGCTCTAAATCTGAAAGCAAAAAAGAAATACCAAAACGCGTAAAAAAGAACAAAAATAATAATAATAAAAATAAAAATAAAACCTAAAAAATAAAAATAAAAATAAACCTAAAACAAATCTAAATACAAGTCCGCGTCCACGACGCCAAAAATTGATGTAGTTTTTATAGTGGTAGTAAAGTTGGTTCAAATACTTGTAAAGATTTGATTTCAGACTTAATCTAATAAAAATTATATACAAAAGAAGTCACGATAACGAGAGATACTAGGACTTCAGATTCCACCATAAACTCATTCATGAGATTCATATATTCATTCTAGACAATCATAGCTCAAATAGAATATTGACTATGTTTCTTTGCCAAGGGTAGATTTTTGAAAAGCAACGACTGTAAATCTAAAGCATGGGATATCAAAAGACTCAACCTAAGTATAACCCATCAATTGAAATCACAACCATTCAATAAAAATCATAAAACAATTAATAATCCATGCAAAAAGTCATAAAAGAATTAAATATAATTACCACACACATGAAATATGACTTCCTCCGTCATCTCAGTGTTGGGGTTTAGATCCTCATATTATTCTCGTGCTCAAAATAGTTGTCCATAGCTCAAATAGGTGAAAAACAAGAGAAAACTACTAATTCTGGAAGTTTGCAATGGTGTATGTGCGTTACAGACTTACTGTTACAGAGACTTAACTGAAAAACTGTTGCAATGAGACTGTTGTAAATAGAGAAAGAAAAGATGACAGTTCCCGGATGTTACACATAAACTATGATCGTTTCTTCTTCTTCCTTCTGTGATGATCAAAAACACCTCTGCAATTCTCTATTCTCTCTGCCACTACTCCAAACGTCCCCCAAGGTCTCGATTCCCTTCTCTGAGTCCCATAACTTCTTTTTATACACCGCAGAGCCCTAAAATCCGAGAATAACTCTCTTTTTCCTCTCGCTGCAAGATACCGAGATGAATATCTCTTTCTTCCCATTTTTATCCTCTTTCTTCCCATTTTTATCCCCCGCCGCGTCAAAAATCGAATCGTAGCTATTCATGACTCTTCTTAGGATGGAAACAAATCTAATAGAAATATTCTACTCCATGTTTCTTCCGCAACTTCCTTGTTAATCAACCAAGAAAAACCCGAGAGATACTTTCCATGTTTATCCTCACACGTATTAAGGAGCTAACTACAGATCCGATAGAACCAAATCTTAGTAGATATCCTTTTAAATCTTCACGTAGCCTTCCATCCAACTCCGAGTATCTTTTTCTCACCTGTTTTGTTTGAACCAGAGATTTGTCCCTAGTATTTCGACTATGGGACAATTACTGATCTTGTTTGTCTTTAACGGGCCCATATCAATTCAAAACCAGTGAAAATATCCAATAGAACCTTATATAAACCGCGTCCAAAAATACGCAGGAGAGAATGAAAGTTTTCCCGCCAAAAATTCTCAAATCGTGAAGAAAGAAGATGCCCTCTATCCAGTGTAGGGTGTGCTTAAAGCAACAGGGTCCAAATCACACATATGGGGTGCAAATAGCAGTGGATACCCCTTATCACTAGGGTACCCCTTATCCAAACTTGAGGGTCTGAATAACAGGTGTCCTCCGGAGGTTCCTTTAGCAACTTTTCGAGCTGAATTTTACAAATATTTATTGCCCAAAAATACCTACAAACACATAAAACACCATAATAAATACGAAATCGGGTGCCAACAATATACAACATTGAGACCAAATTAGACACAAAAACGTGTCTATCACTTAGTAACTAGATTTGGAAGCATTTTTATGAAATTCTTTAGGGGGGAAGACACATTTTAAATAGAGAAACTAGACTTCTTACCTTTAGCCAATTTAGACAATCTGGTAGCAGGAAACATACCCGAGGTTTTAGTTTCAAGTTTCTGGTAGAAATAACCCCATTGGAAATTATAGACCAATAAGCACATATCTAGAAAGATTAGAGCTTTAAGACCCCGGAAAGAATATAAATTGGGTCCAAGAGAGTACCGTAGGTAGACGCCACAAAGAGGAGTTCCCGGGAGACCATTATTGGATAGATGGTTCTCTAAGTAAGGAAGGAATAGAGATTTCCAAACTGAAATTAAGTGATTCGCCTTGAGTTAGAGATGATGGGGATGTTTAGAACCATATTGAACTAGGTAATATGAGGGATCTTATTGAATTGATGAATAGATAGAGTCAATGCTTCCTTGAATTTGTTGAATTTCCAGATTCTGCTATTAACTGAGGCTACATTTGAGTGTTGAGGGATGATGGTGAACAGGTGAGTAATGTGTTTCTTGGGTGAGGAAATTCCATCTTCCAACTTGAATTGACTAGTGATATATGTGATGTTTGTAGTAGCAGGAAATCCCACACTACACCCTTCACAAGAATTCATAATAATCAACACATCTTTTAAAGATTAAGAACAACACTTTTATTAATTGATTCACAGAAATGTTACAAGAAATGGAAGAAAACAAGAATATAATCGTTCTTTAAACTTTCTCTCTCCTAATGACTTGCTCAACACTCGAAAAAGATCTCCCTCCCCTTACGCTTGTTCAACTCTTTATATGGGAATTTACATAGTGGATGACAGCTAACCTGTCCTTTAACTTCGGATCCGACTTGTGATATTCTCGCAAGAGTTTTATTGTCAAATCTTCGCAAACATTCTAATCATCGCAGAATCATCAAACTTTTCTCATGTTTCTGCTATCATCACCTGTTACGTCATTCTTCAAATTATTCTGCGACGCTCGTAATGTGTTGTTAACCAAACTTATCAAGTGTGTCCTTCTTACGATATTCTAATCCTACATCTTGCCTCTTCTCATGTCTTCTCTGCGAATGGGAGAATGTCATGAGAAACTACTCTTCATAATGCCGCAACTGTTCATCTTTTCATGTTTTCTGTACTGACACAACTCTATACTTTGCGTAAACTTTGTTACACGTACTTCTTCTTCCACCCATATTTTGATACGTATTTTTCAACCACTGTCTTTTAACCGCTCACGTCCACTCTTTGCATTAAATGCACTTATCTTCTCAAGAATTTCTACTCTCTATATATAATTTTCTAATTCTCCCATTCTCTTTTTTTTTACTTTCTTCTCAGCTTCTCTGCAATTTTATTGTTCTTCCGCAAATTCGCTTCTGCTACTATAACTTTTCTTGATCTTTCTTCTTTTGAATTTTACTTTCTTCTTCATTCCCATACTAAAATGCCTTTAGTTGGTCGTAAAAATGAAATTTCTTTTGAAGAAATTCGAAAGAAACTTCAAACCAGAGGTTTTAATTTATCTCCCATTCCTGGTCAAAACCCTAAATCTGAGCTTTACATTAATCTATTTTCTGATCATCCTTGCAATCATGAGGAGGTCATAGTCTCGCTAGGTCAGCTTCTCGCTGGCCTTCCCATTCCCCTTTATGATCCTGAACGTCCTTTATTTTATGAAATACTTTCTCATGCGAAGTTCTCGCAAGCTATATATATCAATTAAGTGGGGATTACATCCGTCTAATGCTTGAGTTTGCCAATCATGGTGCTGGCAAGGGATCTCTTTATCCTGATGAAGTTAAAAATCCTATGTTCAAAGACGTTGCGATTGTTCCTGCGAACTATTCCGTAGAAAATTTCTTTGCGAGTTATGAGATAATTCCTATGAAGAAAGACAATACTTGTTGGGGCATTCACTTAAGGAATAAGGATGATGTTGCTGATGATAAGATACTTATGCAAGACATTGGTTGGCATCCTGGCAAAAACATATCCCTGCGTTACTCCAACGATGATAAGTGGTGTATCTTCCCTTTAATTCTAAAGGGTTCGTATGTCTCAGGATCTCACATTTTTCCTACGAATCTCGCAACATATGAACCAAGGGCATTCAATTGGACTGAGAGAGAAACTGAGGTATATTTCCACACTTTGCTTGAGTAGTTATTCTTTTCACTCTCGTATATAATTTTCCTGACCACTCTAGTGTTTTCCACACTTGCGAAATTATCAGATCAAAAGGTTGAAGGCCAGCTATGTCAAGACTGGGAGAATCATTACTTTATCAGCTCTTCGATCATTCACAGATGGAGTAAGAAATATTCTTTTATGACTCTTCACAATATATTGTTGCCTATATTTCTTATCTTAATATGTGTGTGTAGGTTATCATTGTAGTGGAAAAACCAGCCAAAGTTTCTAAGACTAAAGGTAAAGGTAAAGGTGCTGGTCGCAAGGGGAGATCTAGTGCTCCTTCTTTAAAGAAACGAAAAGTCCAATCTCCCTCTCCTTCAGATCTTCAATTTAGTGAATGTTCTGATAATGATGATGACGAAGATGAAGATATTAATGCTTCTTTTTTCCAAGAAAATTCTCCACCTGAATCTTCTATGGAACAGTTTTCTGGTATCTTCTCCAATATTATGCAGGGAATTAGTGATACTCCTCTTACCAAAGCCTGCAACTCTCTAGCGATTATCTGTGATGCCCCTCTATTAAAGAATAATGAATCTCTTCGCGGGGTTTCAAGATCTATTTCTGCGAGTTTATTACATTCGCTTAATAGCCTGGTAAGTTTTCATTCTTATACTTTTCTTCTTTTATTTTTGCCTTGAATTCATAATTAATTCCTAAAATTCGCTATATTATTTCGCAGGCTGGGAAAGCTTCCTTTGCTGTTGTCTCAGATTTGGAGAAGAGGCGTGCGGCTTTCGCAAAGAAAAATCTTAAACTTATCAACAAAACGAAGGATTGGAGATCGAAGCTGCTAATCTTCGCGAAATAATCAAACAATTGGAATCAGATAATTCTCTCCAGAAGGACAAAATATCTAATCTTCAAGATGCCAATAAGCAACTCTATGGTATGAGATTCTTTTTCTTTCCGCTTTATTTTTTTTTCTCAAAAATTTCTTCTTATAGAGTTTATCATTTCGCAGACGTCTATGGTCTTACTGATGAAGCTATTCTTCTTCATACATTTCACAATCCCATGGATGATGATACCCTTCTTGAACATCTAAACACTTCTCTAAATAGTTTTTCAAATGATAAGATTGAATCTCTTCCCATAAATGAACTTAGATCCAAACTTCGCCTATTAGAAATTGAACATAGATCTGTCTTGGATATGGCTAATAAATTTAGACAATTCTTTCACAACTCTAAGAAGAAATCCATAAGTTAAAAGCCAAATATAGTGATCTGATAGATGAGAAAGACCGTATTTCTCTCCAAGGTGCTCAGACATTAGCGAAATTTCAAGAAACTCTTATTGAGATTCAAATTGAAAGAGATGACCTCAAACATAGAAATTATGTACTATGCGAAAGAGAGAATCAAACTCGCTCCTGCCTTCTCATAAATGATGATGATGAATTTGCTTGAGCTGAGAAAGTTCTAGATAATGCCGAGAATAATTTAGGTGTAGATGTTAGTATTCAAGTTAAGCAAACGGCTTTGAATAGAGATATGATTTCTAACAGAGAAGGATGTTAACTGTTCTTCCTTATTTGATTATTTATTTTTCACAACTTTCTATCAAATTGTTGATTTATTGTTGTATTTTCGCAGAAGCTGAAGAGACATATCGCAGTAGAATTGAAGAACTTGAGAATGAAAAGGCGAAGCTCGCAAAGGATCTTTCTTCTCGCAATGAGAAATGTTCAAGATTGAAGTCTCAACTGAATATCACTATTAATAATTTTGGGAATGATGCAATTTCTTATCGTAATGATACTATCAAGGCGATCTGTGATGACAACAAGATTCCTCACTCCAAATATCCTTGTCTTTTAGACAACATCCCGGAGAATATGCCTAACTTGGCCATCTCTGATAGTGAAGCTGATGATGGAGAATAATCTGAAGAAGATGGAAATGATGAATCTGATGAAGATAAGGAAAAAAGCTCTAGTAAAGAATCTGATGGAGATAATGATGAATCAAGCTCGAAATAGGTTTTTCTTCCTTGCTTGATCCCTTGTAAAACTTGTACATTCATTCTTCAATCTTTTACTCTTGTAATCTATCACTATGAATTTCTCCAATCTTTAATATAAGTTCATTTTTGTTTCACCCTGCATGTGTTAGAAAAACTTTCCCTCTTGCAATATGACTATCCAAAATACAATTAACTTTTTATGGGTAAATCTATCATGTGAAAACAAATAATATTTAACTTATTTTATGTATTCCCATACTTGCCTCTGTTTAATAAAAATAATTTGCGATAAAATCGCAATTATCTCTGCAGAATCTCGCAATCATAAATTGTTAGAAAATCACAATTATTTCTGCATAATCTCGCAATTATAAATTGTAAAATTGCATTCTTTCTTATATTCTGATGTGGTCTTATTTTTCCTTCCTAAGTAAAGGTCTTATTTTGCCATCTTTTTTCATTGCGACAAAATCGCAGGACGTTTCTACACTTTCATGTGGAAACCCATTGATCTTGCCATAACTTTTTATTCTTTTGTATCTTTGCTGCGAAAATATGATAGGTCTAAATTTTCTTGCGAAATTAAACCCCATGAAATTGCCGTCTTGCGACGAAATCGCAGGACGTCTTTACACTAGCATATAATGACCCCTTGATCTCGTCTTATCTTTTCTTTTGTATTATTGCCTCTCCAGGAATGTTGCACAAATATGACAAGTCTTAATACTCCCGTGAGTAAAATGTCTCATGACATTTGCGTCTTAAGATACTTATCAGCTCCCTAATAGAGAGTGCCGCCCTTATCTTCCCCCTGGTTGCCCTTTCAAAGAGACGTACATCGGCCATACAAGACTATCTCCTCCCATCCAGTCTTAACAACAACCAATTGTGTTCGCAACCTCTTATCCCTTTTTCCCATATGGCTTATGGTTACGAGACTGCACCCTAAGTGGGGTTTTCTTCGGGCCAAGTGCATTATAGCCAAGATTTACCAAGAATGGACAGGGTAGTTTCATACTCCCCGGGCACTCTAGGATCAACCGTGTATGTCGGCGCCTTGGTCATACTCTGCACCCCTCAAGAGATCTCTTATTACCTTAGTCGCCCAACTCAAGTCATATGCTCAAGTTTGAGAATCCAAGGTTTCTCTCATGGATGGGATTTCATTGACCCCAAATATCCATGACTCAGGTTCCAGCAGCAGTGTAACCTTATCGTTGAGTCATGTAACAGATACCCCCCCTTCTATGACGTACTTTAGGTCTTACATTTTCCTCTTGCGAAATTTTATTCACGAACTAGGGTGTACGCCATAAAGGTTCATCCCATTCTGGATCTTAAATGATCATTTCTCGCGAAATTTTCGCATATTTTTGTTGTAATTTCTCAATCTCATTTTTATCATTAAACAAAATATTTTTTTGAATTTTTTGAATTTTTTGCAACAAATCAATTATACATTTTTTTTCTTTCTTTTTCTCAATATTTCTTTCACTTCACAGTTTGAATATTTTACCTTTGCTGTTTTCTGCCTCTGTTCTTTGGTTGCTTTTCGCTACAGTATTTTCTTCTGCGATATTTTCAGTATTTGTTATTTTCAGCTGGCGTTGACTTTGCAACATTCTTTCTTCTCTCAGTTTTACTGAATTAACCATCAATTTCTCACTTCTTTGTCTTTCTTTAATGTTATACTTCCAATTCCCCTTCTTGGCAGCTCTTTTCTCGCAAGATTCCACATCAATCTCATAGAATTTCCTTCCTTCAATCCAATCTCCCTTTATTATTCCAACACCATTAGGATGTGGAAACTTAATGCACTGGTGGAAAGTCGATGCCACGCCTAAAATCCCATGTATCCAAGGTCGTCCAATTAAGGCGTTGTAGGGCGACTCTACATCGACAATACAGAATAGAATCTTGGAAGATATCCCCTTTAATGGAATTGTCATTGTGATCTCCCCCTTAGGCTTATTGGCAGTACCATTAAAATCATAAATTTTGTAGGTTGAAGGTATTAGATCCTCATCTTTGCCTCCCATAGTCTTATAAGTATGATAGAATAAGATATCCACAGAACTTCCCGTGTCAATTAAGACTCTATTAATTGCCCATGTATCTTCAGCCTCATCATCCTTTTCTTCATCTTATTTTTGTTTTGGGTTTATTTCCATCCTCAACACTAATGGGTTATCATGCATTTCGCCAGACTCTGGTACTTCTTCTGCGGTAAAAGAGATAGTATGCTTTTGCCATTCTTTTAGCGGCGATATTTTCGCAATGTTCATTATCTCTCTTTCATCAGCAGCTCTTGCGAAAACTCTGCTTTGAACATTGTCGTGAAAATCTTCATTTGTTTTGTACGAATGTACAATAGAGTTACAAAATAGATTCTTCGCCTTTGCTCTAACTTCTATGACAAATGTTTCTCCTCCTTTTGTTGCATTAACACTGCGAATTTCTGGTGGTGGTGGTAAGAGTTGAGATTGAGGGTGCCCCATTAGAAAGTGATTTAGCTTTACCTGGTCTATCATTCTGAGAATGGTTATCTTTATTTTTCTATAGTTATTTGTAGAATGTCCATGAAAGTGATTATAAGAGCAAAATTCTTGGCTCCTGTTATTTGAAAGAGGTTCTTTTCCCATGTTCCAGGGTGTTGGTATATTCTCCATTCAAATTATTGCTTCCCAAATTTTTTCCACACTAGTATTCATAGGCGGCATCTTGATCTCTTCCCATATCATTTTTTGACTTCCTGATTCTCTCTGATAATTTTGTCTTTGTCCTCCATAATTTTCATGCGGTTAATCAAGTCTTTGAGTTTTGTTGTTTCCACCTCGACTATAAAAATTCCTTTCTCTTTCGAATTCTTCTTGATCTCTGATTCCCATAGCTACCAGCTTCTGTTGATTATCATTCTTTTCTTCTTGTTGTATGTAGGACCAGAATATCGAATAGCGCCACAACGATATTTTCACGATGGAAATGACACTTCTGCGAGAAACCCAAAAAATTCTACAAGTATTAACAACACTTTGACGAGAACATCGCAAGATTATTCAACGACATTTGGAGAGTGTCACAAAAGAGTAATATAACGGTTGACGACTGAAGATATATGAGAAGAATAAGTCTGTTTCACGATGGTTACAAAGTTGGCGATGGTGAAGATTAAAGTTATGGCGGTGAGATCGCAGAGTAGATCCGAATTAAGGGGGGATCTTAGCTGTCTTCCACTATGTATTTTCCTATATAAAGGGTCCGACTAAATCCAGAAAGGGATGATGTACTTTTGAGAGATGGGAGAATTTTGAGGAGAGAGAAACTCCAGAAAGAAAGTTGTACTTCTGAGTTTTGATATTTCTTGTAAATCTTCCTGAAAGTGAATTAATAAAATTGTTGTTGTTCATTCTCGATTATGACTTAATTTTCATAGAATTTTTGACAAGGGTGTAGTGTGGGAAATCCTGCAACTACATTTTGGCGCCCGAAACAGGGAGAATCAAGCTAAGAAATCTATAATTACAACTTGAAAATTTGAAGAAATTGTTAGAATTGAAGAAATGGCTAGAAGAAGAAACACATCAGAACCACCAATAACTGTGAGGAGAAGTAAAAGACTTGCAGGTGAAGGAACAGGTGAATTAGAAGAATCTTTAAGGATAATATCAGGAAGAAATAGAACAAGAAATGAAGCATAAAGTTCAATCCAACAGCCGAATCAACAACCACAAATGCAAGATAGGGATGTGGATTATGATAGAGTGAGTGTGCATACTTGGAGGTCAGATTCGATAGAAGAAGCAGAAAATCGACAATTGAGAAATGAAGAAGAAGGAGAAAGGAATAAAGAAATGGTTGGAGGATTAATTCATGAAGAACGTGAAATAGTAGATGATTTGAGACAAAGAATACAGGAAGAAAGAAGATTAGAGGCAAAAGAGCGTGCTAATTTAACAAGACAAAATCATGAGCTAAGAATGGAGAATATGAGATTACAAAGAAGGAGATCAAGAAGTACTGTTAGGTCAAATTCAAGATCATTCAGAGAAGAACCAAGGCAAAATTCCCCTATAAGAAATGTTAGAGAAAATATTCGAGGAGAAGTGCAAAATAGGGAAGAATAGATAATTGGTGATCGCAATAATCCGCGTGACAACAAAAATCAAGAGGGAAGAAACAACCAAATTGAAGAAGAAAATCTAGAAGAAGGTAGGAGGATATTACATGGACGAGAAAATCAAAGAATGATTGAAGGAGAAATTGAGAATCATTACGCTGAACAAGCACATCTAGCTCACGAGAGAGAAAGATTAAGAGCAGAAGTAGAAGAACATGAATTTCGAGAAGCAGTGCGAAAAAATAATCATGAAAATCGAGAAAGGATACTACACAAAATCGCTACAATGGTAATATTCATGAGGAATATGATAGGATACAGAGGACAATAGAGAGGCAACGAAGAGAAATAAGGAGAAATGAAGAAATTCGTAGAGAAGAAGATAGGCAGTTACGATATCAAGAGGATGGTGAAAGAGAAAATCGCAGAGAAAGACGAGATGATGATGAAGAAGACAACACACAAAATCTCGCAAGACAAGAAAGACAAGAACGTAGAAGAAGGGAAGCTGCATTAAAAAGGCTAATGGAGCAAAATTCGAATGAGAATGAACAAATATTGAGAGAATTAGCAGAAATGCGAGGAATGATAAACAATAGAAGAGAAGGAGGAAGAAGGCAACTTGATGAAGCAATTGAAGAAGCTGCGAGAACTCCATTTACTCAAAAAGTACAATTAAGAGGGATACCTTCAAAATGCAATTTAACAGCATTAACCAACATTTTTGATGGAACTACTTGTGTTGTTCAACATGTCAAAGCTTATGTAAGATGTATGCTACAGTGGAAGAATCATGATGTTGGGCTATGCAAATATTTTGCATCTAGCTTAACTGGCGAAGCGTTGAAATGGTTTGAGGGGTTACCAAAAAATATCATTACATATTTTGAACATTTACAAGCTACATTTTTAGGAGCATATATTAGCAACAATTCATCGCGGCCGGGTATTGAAGATGTGTTTGGGTTAAAACAAAGAGTTGGCGAGAGTCTGAAATATTTAACCATAAGATGGAAGACAATGTGCAGTGAAATGGCAGGAAGAGTTGACGAGAGATATATTATCTTGTCTTTTATCAATGCAATGTTCGCAACCAATCTACTGTACATACAAATTTTCAGAGTCAAGAATACAATCACTATAACTGAAATGCGAGAACTACAAGAAGAATACATTGCTTTGGAGGAGAAACAAAATGAGATGGAATCATACCCCATCGCGAACACTAATTCCGGAGCAGCAAATGGGAGTTTACTTCCTAGAATGATAAATAATGTAGCGAGCAGCTCGCAAGTGCAGCAAGAAAAAGTAGAGATTGATAACCAGCAGAAGTTAGTAACAATGGGTAGTAGAGATCAAGAAGAATATGAAAGAGAAAAGAATTACTACAATCGCGGTGGAAATAGTAAGATTCAAAGACTTGATCAGCCGCAAGAAACTTATGGCGGACATAGGCAAAACAATTTTAGAAGTCAAGGGAATCAGAAGATCATATGGGAAGAAATTAAGATGCCTCCACTCAATACTAGCATAGAAAAAATCTTGGAAGCTATCATTTTAATGGAAAATATACCATCCCCATGGAACATGGGAAAAGAACCACATCCTAACAATCGCTGTCAAGAATTTTGTCCTTACCATCATTTTCATGGCCACACAGTAAATGACTGCATGAATATAAAGAGAATAATTTTAAGGATGATCGAGCAAGGAAAGCTAAATCACTTTTTAGTAGGACACCCACAATCTCAGCAATTGCCTCCAGCACCAGAAACTCGCAGAGTGAATGCTGTAAAAGGAGCAGAAACATTCGTGATAGAAGTTGGGGCTAAAGCAAAGAATTTGTTTTGTAATTCTATAGTACATTCACACAGAACTATAGAGGATTTCCATGACAATATTCTGAGCAGGGTCTTCGCGAGAGACACAGATGGAAGAGAGATATTGAATATCGCGAGAGCCTTGCCATTAGAGGAGTGGCAGAAACAGACTATATCTTTCACTGCACAAGAAGTACCAGAGCCTGGTGAGCAGCATGATAACCCATTGGTAGTAAGGTTAGAGATAAATCCCAAGCAAGTAGAAGAAGAAGATGAAGAAAATGATACTGAAAATGAAGATTCTTGGGCTATCAATAGAGTTCTAATAGATACAGGGAGCTCAGTTGATATATTATTTTATCATACCTATAAGACCATGGGCGTAAAAGACGAAGATCTAATTCCATCAACATACAAAATCTATGGTTTTAATGGTACATCTAACAAACCAAAGGGGGAAATTGAAATGCAAATACCGTTAAAAGGAATATCTTCAAAAATCTTATTCTGTGTTATGGACATCGAGTCACCTTACAATGCTTTGATAGGACGACCTTGGTTACACGGGATATTGGGTGTTGCATCAACTTATCATCAATGTATAAAATTTCCACATCCCAATGGCATTGGGGTTATAAAGGGAGATTTAGTTGAAGGAAAGAGATGATATGAAATTGATATGGAAACATGTGAAGAAAGATCTGCGAGGAGAAAAAATTGGAAACATAACATCAGACAGAAACAAAGAGGTGACAAATTAATGGTTGATGCAATAGAACAGCGAGAAGATAAAACGCTGCGAGATCAAGGGAGTAGAAAATTGGTGGTTGATAGCGAGACTATCGCAACTGAGAAAAGAGAAGAAAAGCGCAACAAGAAGGTTATGATGAAAGAATAGCAAGAAGATGAGGATGGCAAATTAACGGTGAGAGTTTCATAAAGGAAGAAAAGATAGCAAAACTCAGTAAAGAAATGACAACAGAGAGCAGTTGGTAGAGAGGTAAAGCAATGACATTTAAGAAATTTGAAGAAAATGTGCTAGAAAGGTAAAAAATACTGGAATATTGTAAGATGAAATAGTTAAAAAATTCTTCTTTCTCTATCACAATTTATGCGAGCATCATCGCAAGAACAGCGAATACAATTTCGCAGAGACATAATAATGGGACGAACCTTTATGGCGTGCACCCTAGTTCGCGAATAAAATTTCGCAAGAGGCAAATGTAAGACCTAATAGCGCGTCATATGAGGGGGTATCTCTTAACATGACTCAGCGATAAGGTTATGCCGCTGCTGGAACCCGAGTCATGCAGATGTTGTGGTTAAAGAAAACCTATCCAGGAGAGAGATCTTGGATTTCCAATTATATAAGGTTATACCCTGGTTGGGCGACCGAGAATCTCTTCCAAGAAGTGTAGAGTATGACCAAGGCGCCGAGGTACATGGTTGAGCCAAGGGTGCCCGGAGCGTACGAAACTCTCTTACCATCCTTGGTAAGTCTTGGCTACAATGCACTTGGCCTGAAGAAAACCCCACTTAGGGTGCAGTCTTGTAACTATAAGCCATATAGGCATAAAGGAAAAGAGGCTGCGAACACAACTGGTTGTTAGCAAATCCGGATGGGGGGATCTAGTCTTGTATGGCCGATGTTCCCTCCTTGAAGGGGAAACCAGGGGGAGATAAGAGCGGCACCCTCCATTAGGGAGCTGATAAGTGTCTTAAGACGGCAATGTCATGGCGCTTTATGATCGCAAGATCATTTAGGCCTGTCATATTATCGCGTGATGAAAATTATACAAAGGCAAAAATCCTAAAGAGAAAATGTTAAGATGAGATCAATAGGTTTTTGCATGAAAGTGTAAAGACGTCCTGCGATTTCATCGCAAGACGGTAATGTCACGAGGCTTTTTTCTTGCAAGAGAATTTAGACTTTTCACATTGTCGCAGAGATATTGAAAAGATACTGATAAGACAAGATCAATGGGTCAATACATGCAAATGTAAAGACGTCCTGCGATTTTGTCGCAGAGAAATGAAAAAGTTTGCAAAATAAGACCTTTAAATAGGAAGGCATAATAAAACCAACAGATTATTGCGATACTGCTCGCAGTATTTATGAGATTTGGCAAGTACTAAGGCATAATTTAACGCTAGTACTGAGGCATAATATATTTTTACTTCAACTAATATTTAATCTTTTATGCAATTTTATCTTATTGCAGATGAATAATAGAGGCAAGTATGGGAATGCATAGAATGATGAAATTATTATTCATCTATTATATGATAAAATTGCATTGATAATACCAAGTAACATACTTATACAGATCATTAAAAGATAACAGTTATATTGATTGCTTTGCAGAAGAGAATTATTTTTTGACTCATACAGATAGAAGCAAAAGGAGTTTATAATGGCGGAGAAACTCACAGCTAATTACAAAAAAGAGGAAGTAATTATACAAAGAAGACAACAGAAGAAGACAACTAATTAGACTGATCGCCATCTTCATCGTCAGATTTCTTATTCTCATCGCCATATTTCTTCTCTTCATCATTGTCAGATTTTTCTTCATCGTCAGAATTTCCTTCTTGTTCATCATCGCCAATACTGTCTTCATCGCTAGAATCTTTAGCTTCACTATCAGAGATAGTAGGTCTTGGAATTTCTTTTGGGATTTCTTCTTCGATATCAGGATATGCAGAATGAGAGATATTGTGATCATCACAAACCAATTTAATGAATTTATTATGAGTAATAACAAGAGATCTGTTAAAATTCGCAGTAGCAATGTTGAGACGGTCCTTTAATCTTGAATACTTCTCATTGCGAGCAGTAAGTTTGGTTGCGAGCTGATATTTTTCATCTTCAAGTTCTTGAAATCTCTGACGATAATTCTTCTCAACATCTGCGAGAACGTGACAATGAATTAGAAGCTTTATCAGGAAGAGTATTAAAATAAAAAATTAGCAAGAATTGAACAAGTTAACAACCTTCTCTTTCAGAAATCATATATCTAATTAAAGAAGCTTGTTCAACTTGGAGACTAACATCTAAACCTAGGTTGTTTCTGGCGTTATCAAGAACTTTTGCAGCCCAAGCAAACTCATCATCGTTATTGATAAGAAGACGTGAGCGAGATTGAGTTTCCATCGCAAGAAGATCTTCATTCTCGCGAATAAGTCTATCTCTTTCTACTTGAGTGTCAAAAATAGTTTTATGGAAATCTGCTAGAGCCTTGGTACCGTTTTTAACAAAAAGATCCTTCTCGTCAATAAGATCACTATTTCTTTTCCTTAATCTATTTATTTCTTCTTTGGAGTCAAGGTAAAGACGTTTAAACCGGTTGGTTAAGTTTAAATTGGATCTTTGCTCTATTTTCAAGAGGTTAAACTTGGATTTAAGTTCCTCAAAGGAGAGAGATCTAATCTGATCATCTGAGAAGTTACTTAGAGAACTATTAAGGCTAGCAAGAAGAGCATTATAATCTATAGGTTCGGGAAAATATTGGAGGAGTGTTGCCTCATCAGTAAGACCATAAATATCTGCAAAATGGTTGTTTGAATAAGCTATAATGGGGTGAGAAGAATTAAGAAAAAAAAAGGAAATAGATTATACCATATAACTTTTGATGAGCTTTTTGAAGATCAGCGAATTTCTGCTTGTCAGCTGAGGCATCAGTTTCCAATTACTTATTTTTTCTGCGAAGATCAACAACTTCTGTCTCCAGTTTTTCTTTCTCCTGACGAAGGTTATTAGCTTTCTCTTCTTGAATAGTACGTCTAGTGTCCAAATCATAAGCAACAGCAAAAGAAGCTCTTCCAATCCTCGAAAGAATTATGTAAATTAAGATTTGGCGAAGAAATAAATACAAAAATATATAAATGAAAACATACCAAGGCACCAAGAGAATTTAAGAGACTAGGAGTCAGCGATAATGAAACTTCTCGGAGAGAATCATTGTCTACCAGAATAGGGGCATCGCAAACTTTGGCAAGATCTTGGAACGTCTTGTTAATATCTTCATCCTCATCATTACAAGTTGACTGTGAGAAATATCGCTGAAGATTCTGGATAAATGAGTCATTGAAGAATCAGAAGAAGAAGAATTTTTTATTGAAGGAAAACCGCTAATATTAAAATCCTTGTCATTATTATCTTTATCAAGATCAACACTTGGATTTTCTGGAATTAGTGGACGAATTGAAGAAGAAGAAGATTGAGTTTTCCTTCTCATTAATGGAGGATCGCCAGATTTATCATCACGAGGGGCAATAGGCTTTTCTTTAGCATAGACAGCAGATTTTCCTTTGCGATCAGTGGAAGATTTTCCCTTGGGTTTTGGTTCTAATGGTTCGATCTCTTCAATCACCTGCGAACACGGATAAAGTTAAGAAATAGGGGCAACAATATATTGTTAAAATCTATAAAAGAATATTTCTTACTTCATCCGTGAAGGATTTCAGAGCCAAGAAAGTGCAAGGTTTCCTGTGAGTTTGATAGCTGAGTTTCATTCTATCAATCTGAGAAAAATCAAAATAGTTAGCGAAAATATAAAAATATAAGGAAGATAGTGAATAATAATAATGCAAAAGTTGAGAGGATATATACTTCTTTAGATCTCTCAGGCCAATTAAAAACCCAAGGTTGATATTCTACAAGACTCGCGGGAAGGTCGCGAGAACCAGAAATATAAGGACCTTCGAGACATAGAGGAAAGATAAACCACTTGTCATCGCTATAATGGCGAGGGCCATGATTAGTTTTCATATGAAAATCAATATCTAGCATGAGAGCTTCATCGACAGTGAGTTTCTTCAAGCGAACACCCCAACAGGTGCTATCCCTCTTCATAGGGAGTATCTTGTAATTTTTGAAAACGTTTTCTACAGTATAATCTGCAGATTTAATGGGAATATGTTTGTAAAGAGGATTTTGAGCATCTTCAGAATAGCGCGATCCTTTGCCAGCACCGAGATAAGCATATTCCAGTAGCAACCTAATGCAATCTCCACCTAATTGATATATTGCTCGCGAAAATCTCTCGTCAGATATTATTTGGTAGAATAATGGGAGTTCTGGGTCATAAAGAGGAAGGGGAAGACCAACTTCAAGTTTTCCTAGCGATACTATGATTTTTTCGCGAGAACATTGATCATAAGTAAATAATTTAAGAGAAAGTTCAGATCTAGAATCATGATCTGGAATTAAAGATAAGTTAAAACCTTTGATTCTGAGTTTCTCGCGCATTTCATTGAAGGCCTTCAAGTTTTTAGCACCAGCAGCAACCATCTTTGAGTATGGGAATTAAAGGAGAGGTTGAAAAGAAGAAAGAAATAACAGCAGTAACAGAAGCGCAATTCGCGGAAGAACAATAAAATTTGCAGAGAAGAAGCGGAGAATGAAGAAGAAAGTAAAAGAGAAAAAGATAAGAATGAGAAGAGTATTTATAGAAGAAGAAATTTCTCGAAGAAGGTGATAGTAATTAATGCCAAGAAAAGACGTGGGTGCACAAATCGCAGCGGTTAGAAGAAACGTGTAAGAACGGGGAAGTCTAAAAGGATAAGCAGTTATGGCATTTTAAGTCCTCATATCTTATCTTCTTCGCATAAAAGACATGAGAAGAGGCAAGATGTAGGACCATAATATCGCCACAACGATATTCTCGCGATGGAAACGACACTTCTGCGAGAAACCCAAACAATTCTACAAGTATTAACAACACTTTGACGAGAACATCGCAAGATTATTTAACGAAATTTGGCGAGTGTCACAAAAGAGTAATATAACGGTTGAAGACTGAAGATATATGAGAAGAATAAGTCTGTTTCACGATGGTTACAAAGTTGGCGATGGTGAAGACTAAAGTTATGGCGGTGAGATCGCAGAGTAGATCCTAATTAAGGGGGAATCTTAGCTGTCTTCCACTATGTATTATCCTATATAAATGGTCCGACTAAATCCAGAAAGGGATGATGTACTTTTGAGAGTTGAGAGAATTTTGAGGAGAGAGAAACTCCAGAAAGAAAGTTGTACTTCTGAGTTTTTATATTTCCTGTAAATCTTCCTGAAAGTGAATTAATAAAATTGTTGTTGTTCATTCTCGATTATGACTTAATTTTCATAGATTCTTGACAAGGGTGTAGTGTGGGAAATCCTGCAACTACATTGTACCTGCAAAGTGCTCGCCACTGTGTTTATCAATTTAGGCAATAATCTTGCATTCGCTGTATTTGAACTTGTGTTTGCGACTGGATACGATTCCATTTCATTCTGCTTTTGTTCAAGAGCAATGTACTCTTCTTGCAATTCTCGCAGCTCAGTCATTGTGATTGTATTCTTGATTCTAAAAATTTGAATATACAATAGATTGGTTGCGAACAATGCGTTGATGAATAATAAAATGAGATATCTCTCATCCACACGTCCAGCCATTTCACTACACATTGTCTTCCATCTTATAGTTAGATGTTTCAAACTTTCACCGATTCTCTGCTTTAATCCAAATACATATTTTATGCCTGGTCGCGAGGAGTTGTTAGTTATATACGCCCCCAAGAATGTAGTCTGCAAATGGTTGAAAGATGTTATAGTATTCCTGGGTAGACCTTCGAACCACTTTAGCGCCTCTCCTGTTATACTTGATGCAAAATACTTGCACAACATAGCATCATGATTCTCCTACTATAACATACATCTCACATAAGCTTTAATATGTTGAATTTCACAAGTTGTTCCATCAAAGATGCTGGTTAACGCAGGCAAACTGCACTTTGGTGGTATCTCTCTTAGATGTACTTCTTGCGTGAATGGAGTCTTCGCAGCTTCTTCAATGGCCTCATCTAATTGCCTTCTGCCTCATTCTCTCCTATTATTCAGCGTTACTCTTATTTTCGCCAGTTCTCTTAAGATTTATTCATTTACCCCGGATGCTGATCCCATTGGTCTCTTTAATTCTGCTTCTCTTCTCTTGCGTTCTTGTCTGTTTTGTGTTGCGAGATTTTGATTTTCTTCCCCATCATTTTCTTCTTGTCTTTCTCTGCGATTTTCACTTTCATTTTTTTCATGAATTCGCACAATATTATATCTCTCATTTTCTCCTCTGCGATTTTGCTCACTCCTTATCAACTCTCTTTGCTGTCTTTCAATTCTCCTTTGTATTCTATCATATTCTTCATTGATATTACCATTGTTGCCAATTTGGTCACGTCTTCTTTCTCGATTATCATGGTTGTTCTGACGTATTTCTTCTTGGAATTATCTTTCATCCACTTCTGCTCTCCATCTCTCTCTCTCTCACACAGGCTAAACGTGCTTGTTCAACATAATGTCTCTCAGTTTCTTCTTCAATTACTTGTTCATTTCTGCGATTTTTTCTCCCATGTAATATTCTTCTTCCTTCTTCTTGGTTTTCTTCATCACCTTGGTTATATTGTTCATGACGCTGCCTATTTTGTGGAATTTCTCCATGTGGAATGTATCGATCTTCAAAAATTTCTGTATTTTCGTGACGTTATTCATCTAAATTTTGCACCTCCTGCCGAATATTTCCATCAACATTTTCTACAAATGAGTTTCGTCTTTATTCCCTTATGATTGATCTTTAACTTGATCTTGTAGTACTTCTTGACCTTCTATTTTGTAGTCTCATATTCTCCATTCTCAATTCATGATTCTGTCTTGTCAAATTAGCACGGTCTTCTGCTTCTACTCCCCTTTCTTCGTGTATTATTTGTCCCAATTCCTCTAATGCTTCTACTTCTCCATTTGGATGAATTATTCCCCCAACTACTTCTTGATCTTCTTTTATTCGCCTATCATTTCTTAATTGTTGCTCCTCTTCCGCTTCACCTACTGAATCTGACTTCCATGTGTGTATACTCACTCTATCATAATCCATAGTTCTATTTTGCGCTAGTGTATGCTGAATTGGTTGTTGAATTTGATTTTCTCCATCATTTCTTGTATTCATTCTTGATGGTTCTCCAGTTTCGTTTCTTCTTTCTCCAGCAAGTCTCTTACTCCTTCTCACAATTTTTGGTTGTCTTGAAGCATTTCTTCTTCTAGCCATCTCTTCAACCTCAATGAATTTTTGAAAATTATATGAAATCTATTATAAACTACTCCAAATTCTTTCAAATCACAATATTAATTTTCACACTAAATACAAGGTAAGAATCCCTATTTCTAGCGCCAATATGTAGTAGCAGGAAATCCCACACTACACCCCTCAGAAGAATTCATAATAATCAACACATCTTTTAAAGATTAAGAACAACACTTTTATTAATTGATTCATAGAAATGTTACAAGAAATGGAAGAAAACAAGAATACACTCGCTCTTTAAACTTTCTCTCTCCTAATGACTTGCTCAACACTCAAAAAAGATCTCCCTTCCCTTACGCTTGTTCAACCCTTTATATTGGAATTTACATAGTGGATGACATTCTAATCATCGCAGAATTTTATTGTCAAATCTTCGCAAACATTCTAATAGGGATTCTTGTTCAACCCTTTAACTTCCCTTACGCTTGTTCAACCCTTTAACTTCGGATCCGACTTGCGATATTCTCGCAAGAGTTTTATTGTCAAATCTTCGCAAACATTCTAATCATCGCAGAATCATCACACTTTTCTCATGTTTCTGCTATCGTCACCTGTTACGTCATTCTTCAAATTATTCTGCGACGCTCGCAATGTCTTGTTAACCAAACTTCGCAAATGTGTCCTTCTTGCGATATTCTAATCTTACATCTTGCCTCTTCTCATGTCTTCTCTGCGAATGGGAGAATGTCATGAGAAACTATTCTTCACAATGCCGCAACTGTTCATCTTTTCATGTTTTCTATACTGACACAACTCTATACTTTGCGTAAACTTTGTTACACGTACTTCTTCTTCCACCCCTCTTTTGACATGTCTTTTTCAACCGCTGCCTTTTAACCGCTCACGTCCACTCCTTGCATTAAATGCACTTATCTTCTCAAGAATTTCTACTCTCTATATATATTCTTCTTATTCTTCCCTTCTCTTCTTTTTACTTTCTTCTCAGCTTCTCTGCAATTTTACTGTTATTCCGCAAATTTAGCTTCTGATACTGTAACTTTTCTTGATCTTTCTTCTTTTGATTTTTACTTTTTTCTTCATTCCCATACTAAAATGCCTCCAGCTGGTCGTAGAAATGAAATTTCTTTTGAAGAAATTCGAAAAAAAACTTCAAACTAGTGGTTTTAATTTATCTCACATTCCTGGTCAAAACCCTAAATCTGAGCTTTCCATCAATCTATTTTCTGATCATCCTTCCAATCATGAGGATGTCATAGTCTCGCTAGGTCAGCTTCTCGCTGGCCTTCCCATTCCCCTTTATGATCCTAAACGTCCTTTATTTTATGAAATACTTTCTCATGCGAAGTTCTCGTGAGCTATATATCAATTAAGTGGGGATTACATCCGTCTAATGCTTGAGTTTGCCAATCGTGGTGTTGGCAAGGGATCTCTTTATCCTAATGAAGTTAAAAATCCTATGTTCAAAGACGTTACGATTGTTCCTGCGAACTATTCCGTAGAAAATTTCTTTGCGAATTATGAGATAATTCCTATGTTGAAAGACAATACTTGCTGGGGCGTTCGCTTAAGGAAGAAGGATGATGTTGCTGATGATAATATACTTATGCAAGACATTGATTTGAATCCTGGCAAAAACATATCCCCGCGTTACTCTAACTATGATAAGTGGTGTATCTTCCCTTTAATTCTAAAGGGTCCGTATGTCTCAGGTTCTCACATTTTTCCTGCGAATCTCGCAGCATATGAACCATGGGCATTCAATTGGCCTGAGAGAGAAACTGAGGTATATTTCCATACTTTGCTTGAGTTGTTATTCTTTCCACTCTCGTATATAATTTTTCTGACCAATCTAGTGTTTTCCACACTTGGGAAATTATCAGATCGAAATGTTGAAGGCCAGCTATGTCAAGACTGGGAAAATCAGTACTTTATCAGCTCTTCGATCATTCACGGATGAAGTAAGAAATATTCTTTTATGACTCTTCACAATATATTGTTGCATTTATTTCTTATCTTTATCTGTGTGTGTAGGTTATCACTGTAGTGGAAAAACCTGCCAAAGTTGCGAAGACTAAAGGTAAAGGTAAAGGTGATGGTCGCAAGGGGAGATCTAGTGCTCCTCCTTTAAAAAAACGAAAAGTCCAATCTCCCTCTCATTCATATCTTCAATTTAGTGAAAGTTCTGATAATGATGATGATGAAGATGAAGAGATTAATGTTTTTTTTGTCCAAGAAAATTCTCCACATGAATCTTCTATGGCACGGTTGTCTGGTATCTTCTCCAACACTATGCAGGGAATTGGTGATACTCCACTTACCAACGCCTGCAACTCTCTAGCGATTATCTGTGATACCCGTCTCTTAGAGAATAATGAATCTTTTCGCGGGGCTTCAAGATCTATTTCTGCGAGTTTCTTACATTCGCTTAATAGCCTGGTAAGTTTTCATTCTTATATTGTTCTTCTTTTATTTTGCCTTGAATTCATAATTAATTCCTAAAATTCGCTGTATTATTTCGCAGGCTGGGAAAGCTTCCTTTGCTGTTGTCTCAGATTTTGAGAAGAGGCGTGCAGCTTTCGCAAAGAAGAATCTTAAACTTCTCAACAAAATAAAGGATTGGAGATCGAAGATGCTAATCTTCGCGAAAGAATCAAGCAATTAAAATCAGAAAATTCTCTTCAGAAGGACAAAATATCTAATCTTCAAGATACCAATAAGCAACTCTATGGTATGAGATTCTTTTTCTTTCCCCTTTATTTTATTTTCTCAAAAATTTCTTCTTATAGAGTTTATCATTTCGCAGACGTCTATGGTCTTACTGATGAAGCTATTCTTCTTCATACATTTCGCAATCCCATGGATGATGATACCCTTCTTGAACATCTAAACACTTCTCTAAATAGTTTTTCAAATGATAAGATTGAATCTCTTCCCATAAATGAACTTAGATCCAAACTTCGCCTTTTAGAAATTGAACATAGATCTGTCTTGGATATGGATAATAAATTTAGACAATTCTTTCACAACTCTAAAGAATAAATCCGTAAGTTAAAAGCCAAATATAGTGATCTGATAGATGATAAAGACCGTATTTCTCTCCAAGGTGCTCAGACATTAGCAAAATTTCAAGAAACTCTTCTTGAGATTCAAATTGAAAGAGATGACCTCAAACATAGAAATTCTGTACTCTGTGAAAGAGAGAATCAAACTCTCTCCTGCCTTCTCATAAATGATGATGATGAATTTGCTTGGGCTGCGAAAGTTCTAGATAATGCCGAGAATAATTTAGGTGTAGATGTTAGTATTCAAGTTGAGCAAACGGTTTTGATTAGAGATATGATTTCTAACAGAGAAGGATGTTAACTGTTCTTCCTTATTTGATTATTTATTTTTCACAACTTTCTATCAAATTGTTGATTTATTGTTGTATTTTCGCAGGTTTAGAGACATATCGCAGTAGAATTGAAGAACTTGAGAATGAAAAGGCGAAGCTCGCAAAGGATCTTTCTTCTCGCAATGAGAAATGTTCAAGATTGAAGTCTCAACTGAAGATCACTATTGTGAATTTTGGGAATGACGCAATTTCTTATCGTAATGATACTATCAAGGCGATCTGTGATGACAACAAGATTCCTCACTCCAAATATCCTTGTCTTTTAGACAACATCCCGGAGAATATGCCTAACTTGGCCATCTCTGATAGTGAAGCTGATGAAGGAGAAGAATCTGAAGAAGATGGAAATGATGAATCTGATGAAGATAAGGAAAAAAGCTCTAGTAAAGAATCTGATGGAGATAATGATGAATCAAGCTCGAAATAGATTTTGCTTCCTTGCTTGCTCCTTTGTAAAACTTGTACATTCATTCTTCAATCTTTTACTCTTGTAATCTATCACTATGAATTTCTCCAATCTTTAATATAAGTTCATTTTTGTTTCACCCTGCATGTGTTAGAAAAACTTTCCATCTTGCAATATGACTATCCAAAATACAATTAACTTTTTATGTGTAAATCTATCATGTGAAAACAAATAATATTTAACTTATTTTATGCATTCCCATACTTGCCTCTGTTATTTGTATTCAGATGAGTGATTGAGCAAGCTGCCTCTATTTAATAAAAATAATTTGCGATAAAATCGCAATTATCTCTGCAGAATCTTGAAATCATAAATTGTTAGAAAATCACAATTATTTCTGCATAATCTCGCAATTATTGTAAAATTGCATTCTTTCTTATATTCTGATGTGGTCTTATTTTTCCTTCCTAAGTAAAGGTCTTATTTTGCCATCTTTTTTCATTGCGACAAGATCGCAGGACGTTTCTACACTTTCATGTGGAAACCCATTGATCTTGCCTTAACTTTTTATTTTTTTGTATCTTTGCTGCGACAATATGACAGGTCTAAATTTTCTTGCGAAATTAAATCCCCATGACATTGCCGTCTTGCGACGAAATCGCAGGACGTATTTACACTAGCATATAATGACCCCTTGATCTCGTTTTATCTTCTCTTTTGTATTATTGCCTCTTCAGGAATTTTTCACAAATATGACAAGTCTTAATACTCGCGTGAGTAAAAAGTCTCATGACATTTGCGTCTTAAGATACTTATCAACTCCCTAATGGAGGGTGCCGCCCTTATCTTTCCCCTGGTTTCCCTTTCAAAGAGACGTACATCGGCCATACAAGACTAGCTCCTCCCATCCAGTCTTAACAACAACCAGTTGTGTTCGCAGCCTCTTATCCCTTTTTCCTATATGGGATATGGTTACGAGACTGCATCCTAAGTGGGGTTTTCTTTGGGCCGAGTGCATCATAGCCAAGACTTACCAAGAATGGCTAGGGTAGTTTCATACACCCCGGGAACTCTTGGCTCAACCGTGTACCTCGGCGCCTTGGTCATACTCTACACCCCTTAGGAGAGCACTTATTACCTTAGTCGCCTAACTCAAATCATATGCTCAAGTTTGAGAATCTAAGGTGTCTCTCCTGGATGGGCTTTCATTGACCCCAAATCTCCATGACTCAGGATCCAGCAGCGGTGTTACCTTATCGCTGAGTCATGTAACAGATACCCCCTTCTATGATGTACTTTAGGTCTTACATTTGCCTCTTGCGAAATTTTATTCGCGAACTAGGGTGTACGCCATAAAGGTTCGTCCCATTCTGGATCTTAAATGATCATTTCTCGCGAAATTTTCGCATATTTTTGTTGTAATTTCTCAATCTCATTTTTATCATTTAACAAAATATTTTTTTGAATTTTTTGCAACAAATCAATTATACACTTTTTTTCTTTATTTTTCACAATATTTCTTTCACTTCACAGTTTGAATATTTTACCTTTGCTGTTTTTTTCTTTCACCTCACAGTTTGAATATTTTACCTTTGCTGTTTTCTGCCTCTGTTCTTTGGTTGCTTTTCGCTACAATATTTTCTTCTGCGATATTTTCAGTATTTTTTATTTTCAGCTGGCGTTGACTTCGCAACATTCTTTCTTCTATCATTTCTAATGAATTAACCATCAATTTCTCACTTCTTTGTCTTTCTTTAATGTTATACTTCCAATTCCCCTTCTTGGCAGCTCTTTTCTCGCAAGATTCCACATCAATCTCATAGCATTTCCTTCCTTCAATACAATCTCCCTTTATTATTCCAACACCATTAGGATGTGGAAACTTAATGCACTGGTGGAAAGTCGATGCCACGCCTAAAATCCCATGTAGCCAAGGTCATCCAATTAAGGCGTTGTAGGGCGACTCTACATCGACAATACAGAATAGAATCTTGGAAGATATCCCCTTTAATGGAATTGTCATTGTGATCTCCCCTTTAGGCTTATTTGCAGTACAATTAAAATCATAAATTTTGTAGGTTGAAGGTATTAGATCCTCATCTCTGCCTCCCATAGTCTTATGAGTAAGATAGAATAAGATATCCACAGAACTTCCCGTGTCAATTAAGACTCTATTAATTGCACATGTATCTTTAGCCTCATCATCCTTTTCTTCATCTTCTTTTTGTTTTGGGTTTATTTCCATCCTCGCCACTAATGGGTTATCATGCATTTCGCCTGACTCTGGTACTTCTTCTGCGGTAAAAGAGATAGTATGCTTTTGCCATTCTTTTAGCGGCAAGATTTTCGCAATGTTCATTATCTGTCTTTCATCAAAATCTCTTTCGAAAACTCTGCTTAGAACATTGTCGTGAAAGTCTTCAATTGTTTTGTACGAATGTACAATAGAGTTACAAAACAGATTCTTCGCCTTTGCTCCAACTTCTATGACAAATGTTTCTCCTTCTGTTGTTGCATTAACTCTGCGAATTTCTGGTGGTGGTGGTGGTAAGAGTTGAGATTGAGGGTGCCCCATTAGAAAATGATTTTTCTTTCCCTGGTCTATCATTCTGATAATGATTCTCTTTATTTTTCTATAGTTATTTGTAGAATGTCCATGAAAGTGATGATAAGAGCAAAATTCTTGGCTCTTATTATTCGAAAGAGGTTCTTTTCCCATGTTCCAGGGTGTTGGTATATTCTCCATTAAAATTATTGTTTCCCAAATTTTTTCCACACTAGTATTCAAAGGCGGCATCTTGATCTCTTCCCATATCATTTTTTGACTTCCTGATCCTCTCTGATAATTTTGTCTTTGTCCTCCATAATTTTCCTGCGGTTGATCAAGTCTTTGAGTTTTGTTGTTTCCACCTCGACTATAAAAATTCCTTTCTCTTTCGAATCCTTCTTGATCTCTGCTTCCCATAGCTACCAGCTTCTGTTGATTATCATTCTTTTCTTTTTGTTGTACCTGCAAAGTGCTCGCCACTGTGTTTATCAATTTAGGAAATAAGCTTGCATTCGCTGAATTTGAACTTGTGTTCGCAACTGGATACGATTCCATTTAATTCTGCTTTTCTTCAAGAGCAATGTACTCTTCTTGCAATTCTCGCAGCTCAGTCATTGTGATTGTATTCTTGATTCTGAAAATTTGAATGTACAATAGATTGGTTGCGAACATTGCGTTGATGAATGATAAAATGAGATATCTCTCATCCACACGTCCAGCCATTTCACTACACATTGTCTTCCATCTTATAGTTAGATGTTTCAAAATTTCACCAATTCTCTGCTTTAATCCAAATACATCTTCTATGATTGGTCGCGAGGAGTTGTTAGTTATATACGCCCCCAATAATGTAGTCTGCAAATGGTTGAAAGATTTTATAGTATTCCTGGGTAGACCTTCGAACCACTTTAGCGCCTCTCCTGTTATACTTGATGCAAAATACTTGCACAACACAGCATCATGATTCTCCTACTGTAACATATATCTCACATAAGCTTTAATGTGTTGAATTGTACAAGTTGTTCCATCAAAGATGTTGGTTAACGCAGGAAAAACGCACTTTGGTGGTATCCCTCTTAGTTGTACTTCTTGCGTGAATGGAGTCTTTGCAGCTTCTTCAATGGCCTCATCTAATTGCCTTCTGCCTCCTTCTCTCCTATTATTCAGTGTTCCTCTTATTTCCACCAGATCTCTTAAGATTTGTTCATTTACCGCGGATGTTGATCCCATTGGTCTCTTTAATTATGCTTCTCTTCTCCTGCGTTCTTGTCTGTTTTGTGTTGCGAGATTTTGATTTTCTTCCCCGTCATTTATTTCTTGTCTTTCTCTGAGATTTTCTCTTTCATTTTTTTCATGAATTCGCACACCATTATATCTCTCATTTTCTCCTCTGCAATTTTGCTTACTCCTTATCAACTCTCTTTGTTGTCTTTCGATTCTCCTTTGTATTCTATCATATTCTTCATTGATATTACCATTGTTGTGATTTTGCTTGCGTCTTCTTTCTCGATTATCATGGTTGTTCTGACATATTGCTTCTTGGAATTCTCTTTCCTCCACTTCTGCTCTCAATCTCTCTCTCTCTCGCAGGCTAAACGTGCTTGTTCAACATAATGTCTCTCAATTTGTTTTTCAATTACTTGCTCATTTCTGCAATTTTCTCTCCCATGTAATATTCTTCTTCCTTCTTCTTGGTTTTCTTCATCACCTTAGTTATTTCGTTCCTGACACTGCCTATATTCTAGAATTTCGCCATGTGGAATGTATCGATATTCAATCATTTCTCTATTTTCGCGACGTTCTTCATCTAAATTTTGCACCTCCTGCCGAATATTTCCATCAACATTTTCTACAAATGAGTTTCGTATTTCTTCCCTTATGATTGATCTTGAACTTGATCTTGCAGTACTTCTTGACCTTCTATTTTGTAGTCTCATATTCTCCATTCTCAATTCATGATTTTGTCTTGTCAAATTAGCACGTTCTTCTGGTTATACTCTCCTTTCTTTGTCTATTCTTTGTCCCAATTCCTCTAATGCTTCTACTTCTCCATTTCCATGAATTCTTCCCCCAACTACTTCTTGATCTTCCTCTATTCGCCTGTCGTTTCTTAATTTTTGCTCTTCTTCTGTTTCACCTGCTGAATCTGAATGCCATGTGTGTATACTCACTCTATCATAATCCATAGTTCTATTTTGCGCTGGTGTATGCTGAATTGGTTGTTGAATTTTTTTTTATCCATTATTTCTTGTATACGTTCTTGATGGTTCTCTAGTTTCATTTCTTCTTTCTCCAACAAGTCTCTTACTCCTTCTCACAATTGTTGGTTGTCTTGAAGCATTTCTTCTTCTAGACATCTCTTCAACCTCAATGAATTGTTGAAAATTATATGAAATCTATAACAAACTACTCCAAATTCTTTCAAATCACAATATTAATTTTCACACTAAAGACAAGGGAAGAATCCCTGTTTCTAGCGCCAATATGTAGTAGCAGGAAAATCCACACTACACCCCTCACAAGAATTCATAATAATCAATACATCTTTTAAAGATTAAGAACAACATTTTTATTAATTGATTCACAGAAATGTTACAAGAAATGGAAGAAAACAAGAATACATTCACTCTTTAATCTTTCTCTCTCCTAATGACTTGCTCAACACTCGAAAAAGATCTCCCTCCCCTTACGCTTGTTCAACTCTTTATATAGGAATTTACATAGTGGATGACAGATAATCTGTCCTTTAACTTCGGATCCGATTTGCGATATTCCGCAAGAGTTTTATTGTCAAATCTTTGCAAACATTCTAATCATCGCATAATCATCACACTTTTCTCATGTTTCTTCTATCGTCACCTGTTACGTCATTCTTCAAATTATTCTGCGACGCTCGTAATGTGTTGTTAACCAAATTTCGCAAATGTGTCCTTCTTGCGATATTCTGATCCTACAATGTTCATGTGATTTCTGAGATTTCTGTGACGTATGATTTATGTGATACTTGCCACATTAGTGATTTCGGAGATGCTAGCTGGGTTGGTGATTTTCTCCGTCAGAACCGAACAAAATTGAAAGAATCAATGAGAAGTAACATGAACCCGAAGAAGAAGAATAACATGGGAGTCAATTCATCTCCCGAAAGAAGAAACAAACAACCAGAATCAAAGAAAAATTGAGACAGAAATTTCCGGATGAAGAACCGGAGAGAATGGACCGTTATAACTAGCGTTATAGGAAAATGACACGGAAAAAACAGGAAGAACCAGACGGACGGGAGAGAGATCAGGTAATGGAGAGAGGAGAGAGGCGTGAGTTCATTTCACTCGTAGTTCGCACTTATTTCAGATCTTATTTCAATTGTGGTGCAATTGAGATCTTATTTTAGAACTTATGGAACACTTTGAAATTGTGGTGCAGTTGAGAACATCCTAGAAAATGAGCATGAAATTGCTTAGTTAGACCCCAGAATGGAATATTAACAGTTTTTTAATGGTTATTGTGTTGGAACCTTAGTCTCACATCGCGTATATGGTGTAGAATTGGGTCTTATAAATATGTGGGTTCCCTCGGCTTGTAAAGTGGTTTTAGAGTTGAATGAGTTGAGTTTTACCCATAGCGTTATAAATAGTTAATTAATTAGGGTTAGGACGCTAATGACATTATCAAAGCCAACCACCACGAATGATGCCCGCTCCACAAAAGGTTGACATATAGGCTCGATTAAGGTGTGGGTTAACCTATTTATGGGCAGAGTTGGAGTGGGACAACGAGGACGTTGGGTCTGGAAGTGTGTTGGAACATTGGGACCTTAGTCCCACGTCACTTAGATGGTGTAGAATTGGGTAGTTAATAAAGTCTGTAGATTTCCTCAACTTGTAAACCGGCTTTAGATTTGAGTTCTACCTATGTACTTGTAGTAGTTTTCATATTCCAAACTTGCTTATGTAGTTTTATTGATGGTTAGTGAACCTACAGATTATTTACTTAATATTTTTTCTTTTATTTTTAATTAACGATATAAACCAAAGAACGGAAGGAAAAGACAGAAACTTAACAAAGATAAAGATAATATTGGTTGCCCTTAACTAAGAACTAGATTTATTTATTTATTGTTGACTCAAAAAGGGATAAATTTATTAAGAACACTAATTCATTACTAAGGAAGTAATGGAAATGGTTTAAGAAATCACAAACTAAGCAACATAGTTGCTGCTGCCATTAAAGAAAGAACATAAAAACACAAAAACAAACCAGGCTGAGAAGCTACTTAATAACTAAGAACTAGATGTATTAATAGGATATTCAGCCAGTACCGGGCAGGGTTTTTTTTTTTTTTTTAAAGATGCATATATTAACCAGAGTTAGAAATTAAAAAAGGGGAATAACTTTCCTGTAAGAGTACCAGGATATTTGTTTTCTCATTCTTTAGTTACATTAGATTTCCAATCTAATCTAGGAAAAGCATTCGCTGCTCTATTGAGTTCTATGGACATATTTACATAAAGGTTTTTGGAAAGTCATAATTTCGTTTTTATAATCATTTACACATGAGAAATGTGTTCATCTGACATTAGACCCTCCTCCGTTCATAAAATTCACCAATGAGAGATTGTCAGAGATGAAAATTATGTGTTTCAATAATGCGTATACAATTCCATGACATGAATAAGAGCTTGAGCTTTAGCCGCTATCACTTAGCTTGCATCGGTAGTCCATCATCTGGCTCATGTGAAGTCTCCATTTGGTATGTACCTTGCAACACTACAAACTGCAATAGAGGAAGATTTCCCCATAGAAGCATTAAAAAACATTAGCATACACAATTATTATTATCAGATAAATCTGTATATTTCAGATGATACTTATTTGAACATGTTGTAGCGTAAAAGAGAAGTACGAAGTATAAGTTAAATGATTATAGAATTGAGTTGTCTGCAAAAGAATATTGTAATTGGGTATTGAGACTGCATATAAATTTTCTAGGATCTTGCTGCAAATTTTCGATGCTAGCGTTGCACCTAGCCTTCCAAATTTGGCACAAAGTAATTATATATAGGCTATGATATTTATTCATTTTAAAAATGACTTTTATATTAAACTAATGCAAAATCCAATCTCGAATGCTTTAAGAAAAGATAGAGAGCACCTGGGGCAGAGACCAAACCAAACATCTCTAAAAAAATCACATTGATGGAATAAGTAATCAAGTTTTTCAGCAACTAAATCACACATTGGACAAAGCATATCAAACTCAAAACCAAATTTAACCAAATAAAGATTTTGAACTGTGGAAGAATATTCATGTGTAAGAAGCCATTATTTTTTTATCTAATGTAGATGCAATACATTGGTCATTGAGAAAAGCTGAGAAGGTATATTTAGTGGTGAAATAACCCGAATTTTTCAGAGACCATTTAATAGCATCTGTCTGTGCATTGGGAATTCTTATCGTATGTATTTTATCTATCTTCTGTTGGCTAAATAGTTCAACCAAAGCTGAATCATCGCATTTAGGTTTTGATTAATCATTTGGGAAACTTAACTATGGTCCTTTAACTAATATCCAATAGGCCTTTATAGAATCTGGGAAACAGATTCCACTCTATCTTGCCAAATGCTAATGTCTTTCCCTGAAGATACCTCCAAAATATGATATTTTCTCACAATGTGAATTCCTTTATACTGATTATTGTATATCCAAGTACCCCTCTTCCTGAGACTGGAACGCAAAGGTTGAAGTTAACAAAATATTTAGATTTGAGAACTCTAAGCCATAATGTATTGAACTGAATAGCTAACCTCCAAGCCGTTTTGGTTAATAAAGACAAATTAAACTTGTAAATGCTTTTAAAGTTTAGGCCACTAAATATTTTTGGAAACCAGAGTTTATTCCAAGCTCTAGGGTTCTATCTATGTATATTATTTAATTGTTTAATAGTTGTAGCTGGTAATGGAAATAAGATATTTGATACATTGCTAAAGATTTTAGAACAACCTGAATCTGTATGTTTCTGACTCTCTGCCAGCCTGGGGGATTAATTTTTCCTGTCAACCATCAAGTTTCCTTTGCATCTGGTCAATATGTAGTTAAAAACTATCAGCTTTCGATCGATTAAAAAACAAAGGCATACCTAAATATCTATCAGATAGTTTCCTAGGTCTCGTTTGAAGTAAATCAGTTATATCTTACATCCTACACCTGGGTATGCTTTTAATAAAAGTGATTTCACTTTTCAGTGGTGTTGATGGTGGATTTTAGTTCAGGGCTAAAATTGTTAGACCAATTTTTGTGCTGACATTCCGCAAAGGATAAGGCTATTTGATAAGCGATGAATATTTCTCCTCTTTGTTGATTCACCTAGAATGGAGCATGTAGCAACAATCCCCAAGTATTCTGTGAATTTTAGCATTATTAATTAATGCATGAACCGCCTCGTATTTCCTGTGAAGTTCTCAGCAGAACTCTCATTATTGGTGCGGCATGATGACTGATTGTTACTCTAAGCAGAGTAACATGAATATCCAAGTATCAACCGTGAGGCATACAAAAAATATCCGTACAGGCTACACCATTCTCTGACAAAGAAAATCATCTCTCGGTGTGTTATACTAGCCCGATCGAGAATATTTTGAATCTGGACTGTCCATATCAGTATCAGAAATGATCACGACCACGCAAGTTGGCCACATGAATCAACCAGCCTAGACAAACCCTAGCAGGAGCAGGCAACCATCACAATGACCACCAGCAGGCCCGTTTATGCCCTGGTCGGTCGAACGCATACCTTGCCCCCAAATATCCGCCAAACACCAACCCTGAAAGGGGAAGGTCGAGCAGGCATGGAACGGCTAGCATGCATAAGACTGTGGAAAAACAGTCTCAAAGAGGTTGTAAACTCCAACTTCGCAGGCATGGTTGGACAGTTTAGATCGCCCCTCGATCAAGCTGTGAAGTGTTGGTACACCCATTGGCGGGCCCACTTTCCACCTGCTTGATCGGTTCTCCCATAAGCCAAGCCGTGGAGCAACAAACGGTTGCCCAAACAAGGCTGGCGTGATGCTTTAGGAAACCGTGGAAGTCCAAACTGATCACAACCATCCAACTTCACAGGCATGGTTGGATGGGTTAGATCGTGCCCATGACCGTGGAGAAAGCATGCATGTGCTCACCGCCGGCCCAAGGTGGGACCCACGCGATCGGCCTAACCAAGGGAGGCGCGTAACCCTGAATCCGATCGATTGAAGTTGGACGGTTCGAAACCCTAATTATGGTTTGTGGCACCATCCATGTTTCGCAAATTCATATCGAACGTTCATCTTCGCAGGCTTGAACGGAGTGTATAGATGAAGATTCAAAAAGGGACAAGCATGTCAACACGACCATTGTGGGCCCGGCTTCATGCCTGACTGATCGGCCAAGGCTGGCCTTGCCCAGATGTCTCGTTTCACATGCCCAAGAGTGGTGTGGCATGACTCCTTAATGAATCCTTTGCGACACAGGGTTTCTGTTGAAACCCTATCTCAACCACTCCTCTTTGCCGGCCAAATTGAGTGGCTTAGATCGGACTTTTGCGAGTCAAGATGGCATGGGCGTGAACACCAGTACGCCGCCTCCATGCAGGACCAATCGGTCCCTCCAAAAATGTTCCCTAAGCCCAAATTCGATTGAGCTGAAAGAGGGAGCCTGCACACCTCCTAAGCCCTAATCCAACGGTCGCAGATGGGGTCGCAAGCCATCTCGTCCGTCCAACTTCGCCAGCTTGGACGTATAGCCTAGAATAGGAATTTGGTAACAAGTGAGGTATCACCGTGATCATCGTCCGCCGCTCTTCCGCATAGAGTGATTTTCCAAGGCATGCCTCGCCCATGCAGCCTCCAAACGATCACTCAAAGATGGATGGACAAGAGGCTATTTTAAGACGCTTAATTCGTGACTTACTCCGTTAAGCTTTCAAACAGCGATACTTCATGCATACTGAATATATTCGATGCATTACCTGCATAGAATACACATGATACTTCACAAGTATCTACTTTCTAAATAACTTAGTTATTTAATCCAGCATCACATGCAACCTTCTGTGGGTCCCGCGATCCACACACTCGAGACATCAATCATGTCACAAACTGGGGGATACCTACTGGGGTATTGGTCTGGCGATCTATAGCGTGCAGCGCACAACGCGCCATCACAAGAACGTGTCAGGAAGTCATGGACGGTTAGTGATGATGGGAGAAGTGGGCAAGACTGATTGTGTGACATTAACACATAACTCCACTACTCCATCACTCCACTTCCTATACTTCCCACCAGAGACGTGAATAAGGCTCAAATGACTTGTATAAATAGGTTCTCTTCCCTATTTTCCAAAACAACGCAGAAATCAAGTGTTAATACAATTGTATCAAAACACCCAGAGCATGCTTGCATTATTCGTAAGCCTGCTCACCTTTCTGTTACAAGTCACAAAACATCCTACACCTACACAATCTCAACACCTTCTTCGCTTCCCTCCCTAAGATCAACCCCATCTCCTTCACTTTGTGACCGAAGCAAGTCTGGAACGACCATTTATTGGTTTAGGACAGAATTGTATAGATTGATCTCTCGAATCCTCCCATGCAGTGCATTTGTTTAAGGTTTAAACTCATTTCTCATCCACACACCCCAAAATTACCAAAACCAACAGAGATAGTTTTCACCCATAAACAATTGGCGACCACAGTGGGAGATTAATCTACCAGTTGCAAGATCAATTTTCAATTTTATTTCAATCTGTTCAAATTGCAAGATGGTAGAACTTAGGTCGGGATCAACGATCAATCCCGATGGAAATACCGCCGAAAACACTCTTGGTATTGATGTGCCTGTCAGTGGAGCCTCCGTGCAGAACGTGATCAATACATCTCGTGGATCTGTCTCCTCTACCACTAACACCAGCGGAGCAGGAGATATTCCAGTAGGCGTGACAATTCCTATCACCAGAGCCAGAGCAATCACAAATCCCGGAATTTCTTCAAGCGTAACACCTCCGGTCGTCACTAGGGTAATCGCTACTCCTTCATCGGGACGAGGGGCTGGAGGAACAAGAGGAGGACAACCCCCCATCACCATGATAGATTTGATGGAAAGGCAAGAAGTTCTTGCTAGAGCCCAAACGGATATGGATGCGACTCAAAAAGAGGTACTTACTTTTCTCAAAACTTTAACCGAACGATTGTCGCAGGGGCCACGACATCCCCTGGATACAACAAGGAACGTGTTCGATACACCCGAGACAGGCACTTCAATGGTGCGGGACCATGTAGACGAGGAAGTTCGTGACGCTCCTGAATGCCCAAGAGAAAGATACCAGCCATCCAACTTCATTACGCGTGAGGACCTGGAGAGACTCTTCCAAAACCGGGGCAAAGGAAATATAGTGGATATGCACCAGCATCAGCCTCCATACCCTCAAGACGTGCAATGAATTCCTCTTTCAAGAGGCTACACCTCTCCTCAATTATCCCTTTATTATGGTACGGGTAACGCTCGTGAACATGTCTCTCGATTTTTGGAGTCTTTAGGAGAACACGAATACAATCATGTTTTTCGCCTAAAAAAGTTCTCGAAGACACTTACCAGAAGAGGATACACTTGGTACAACAGCATTGCACCTAACAGTGTATCCAATTGGAGTGAGATGGTCAGTTCCTTCTAGAGGAAATATTTCTTCGTGTCTGAGCAGGTCACCTTTTCAGATTTGGGAAGAATCTTTCAACGGAGCAACGAACATCCGAACGACTTCTATAAGAGGTTTAGGATTCAGGTATTGGATTGTCATGATCTGAATGTCACCGAACGCCAGTTCGTGGAGCTATGCATTAACGGAATGATTCCCATATACCGTGTTTTATTAGAGAACCTAGGCTTTCAAACATTTTCTGAGCTCCATGAAGCCGTTAACCGATCGACCACAACAGCCCCAGCGTTGTTGGAGAGAACTAAAATCGTCTGAAATGAAGATACACGTAAAAGCCACGGAAGCAGGCGTCTCATCAACAAAAAAAATACAATATTGGTCCCTCTGTGAGTGTGGTAGGCGAAGGAGGAAAGAGGAAAGCATCAACAATAGAACAATCGCTCAAGCGTACATCACTAACACGTACGACTTCATCTCGAAAGGGAGCAGACAAGGCTCCTGTACAAGAATCCGGAGACACAGTTCCAGACTTCCCCTTTCCCATAAATAAAGTCATAGAACTCCTAGAAGCATGGATTCAAGACGACGCGATCAAGATACCACCTATCAGACACCCACCGACCTTGGACGAGATGGCAAACCCCAAATAATGTTGCTACCATAGGTTTGTCCATCACCCGACCAAAGATTGCAACAAGTTGAAGGAAGTCTTCAGGGAAAAAGTGGAAGCATGAGAGCTCCAGTTAGGAAACGAAGGTGTTCATAGGGATCCTCTTCCTATTAGGAGCTGCATGATCTCTGGGGATTCTATCCGCAAGAATATACATTCTATGATGGAGCATTTGTGTGAAATTTTGTACCTCTCCAAGGGACAACGTCAAGACTTGTTCGCAGCCCTCAACCATTTCGTGTCAGGAAGGCGTTTGTATCCAGAAAAGGAAGCAGTCCCAAAGCCACTGTCTTTCCTTAAGGATATGACCAGCAAGGGGAACTGGGGACTCTTAACCATTACTCGTTTGAAGGATGTTGAGTTCGACAACACATTGATTGATGCATCTGATTTATGATTTTTCCAAATTTTCGTAGTAGTAATTAAGATTCGTTCTCTCGAAAGTTGTTAAGATTAAATTAAAAGGTTTAAATAAAATAATAAATAGAAGAGAGTCACGGGGTCTTAGATTCCACCAAATTCACAACACGAAGTTCAATTATTCATTCTCAACAATTATCGTTCAGTGAATAAATAAAACAGCAACTCTTGTTTTGCCAAAGTAGATCCTCAAAACATTAATTGTATCCCCTAAGCATAGATTATCTAAAAAAATCATAACCTATCCAATTGAATAACAACTAATTTTATCGAATCATAAATCAATTCAAAATAAGTGCAAAAGTCAAATAGAAAATAGAATTAATTCACCCATGTGTGTAGTTCGGTTTCCTCCGTCGACCCAGTATTGGGTTTTAGCTTCTCATGATAAATACACACTCAAAATATTTTTTTATAGCTCAAATGGTGTTTTTATTCAAGAAAACTAATAATACAATAAATATGCAACGCTGAACCGGCGTTACAAAATTCACTGTTACAAAAGATGTTGCAAATTTAAAATAAACGTGCCAAAATGACTATTACGAGTACTGTTGATAAACAACAGTTCTCTGCGACAGTCAGTGGACGTCGAATTTCTTCTTCTTCTTCTTTGCAGCAGCAGAGAAGTTGCCCTGCAACCTTCTATTCTCGCCCCAACTCTCGATATCCCTTGTATACTTCCCTAACTTCCTTTTTATACTCAGCAGAGACAAGAAAATACTTTAATAATTCCAGAATAATATGTTTTTACTCTCCATGCAAGATACGGGATTTTCTTCCCTCTTTTAATTCCTCATGCAGCCAGCTTGTGTTTACACACTCCAAACACGTAAAGTGCAGGGTCCATCTCTTGACAACTCACGCCAACTTCTGTTAAAAACACAATAACCCCGGGAGGATTCCTGATAATTTTCCTCCCTGACTTATCCAAACTCGGAGAACAACCTCCCTTATTTTTTGAATCTAAAGACATTACCATCTTCATTTGATCGCAACAGGTTATCCTCTAACAAAAACAACGAGAAAATCTCAAGGAAATCTCTTGTAATCACTTCCAGATATTTGGTACTTTACACGTCCCTGTTTACTTCACTCACGATTATCCAGCCAATTTGAGTCGATTCCGACGATCATACCATGCATGTGATGCTCAAACAAAACTTCCCAAATAATTTCAGCCATTAAGTCTCCTTCTAGATGCCCAAAATATCAAACCCTAATCTGTTCTTTTAACTCCAACAGTTTCCCGCCAAAACTGTTCTTCCATGTTTTCATCAACCAGTGATTATCCAGCCAAAGTTAACTGAATCGGAGCACATTACCATCTTTGTTTCGACTCTAGGAACAAACCCATTTGATTTCAGCATTTTAATCTCATTTAAACACCTCCAAATCTTCAACCCTAATTCTGCACCCATTTTCCCGCCAAAATTTGAAATTCAAACGAAGAAGATGACTGCCCCTTATCCAATCCGGGAGTGCGAATAGAAATTAGGGTGTAAATAGAAATTCTTGGGGTGTGAATAACCACGGGTTCCAAATAACAAAGATGGTGCCCCTTAGCAATTATACACCCCTTAGTAATTGAGGTTCCCCTTAACCGACATTGAGAGTCCGAATAACACGTTTCCTCCGGGGTACAAAAACCACTTTTCGAGCAACTTTCTCCATAAGAGCTTATTCGACAAAAACACCTACAAACAAGATTATTAGTGATAAAATTGAGACCTAGCTAATATAAATATGGGTATAAAATGGTGCACTTACGTGCTTATCATCATCCTCCGAATTTAACATCATCACTGTCAAGACTCTGAGGGAAGCAAGGATTTCAAAACAAGAATCTACCCGCAGCCCAACCGTGATTAGGAGCCCAGAAGGAGAACTCAGGGACGCCTATGGATGCATTGACCTTGAAGTTAAAATCGGTGATGCTCTAACACAGACTAAATTTTACATAGTAAAATAGTATCTGCATTATGACATGATCCTGGGACGCCCGTGGATATACGACAACAAAACAACACTCGGAGTGTGTCCTTTGCCGATTTCAGTACCTGAATGAATCTCCAAAAAACCGTCAAATCCAGAAGATTGTATGTTGTCGTATCAACACCTTGCAAATGTGACGCAACTTCCTGGAGAAAGCCCGAATTCGTACCTTAAAAGGTTCCGAGCCCAAGTAAGTCTCATTGAACAACCTTTTTTACAAACGGTAAAACCTCTTCCTGCTGAGGCTCGGGGACTTGTGTCGATCAAAAACCTAACCGCCACTAAGAGATGTAAATAGGATTCCGGCCCTTTCAAACATTTTTCCAAGAGATTGGAAGCGGTCAGAGACAATGTGTCCCAAAAACTAGATGTTATACCAAGTCCGAATCCATTTCAAATTGGAGTCATGATTGCAAAGAGGACCACGTTTTAAGTTGGGAACGTGGCGGTGAAAATAGCTGACCAATCTGATTTGTCGGCAACAAAGGAAGATGAACCATATTTGATAGCAGACGTCATCCTAGGCGGCTATTGCAAGATCATCAACGCTGACAAGCTTGAAGAAGTGACGATCCACTCACGATGTCTTAAACCCTACCACACCTAGAAATGTTGTGCTACCTTTTCTCTTCAGCATCATGTGGTGGTTCCTCCAACAATTTCCCTTTCCATGTTATTTTGTAATTTCTTCGAAATGATTGTGATACTTGCATTCATGATTATTAGGGTTCCAATTTCTCAATTAATCAAAGTATTATTTCCTTTTAGAAATTTTACCCCTGGGCATGACACACAAACCTATGTTTAACCTGAGTCACCATCATTACCCACCAGATTAAACCAGATAACTTTAAAAGGAAAACACTTCACACCCTTCGAAAAAATTTGGAGGAATATAATGTATGTATGCAAAGAAAAAAAAAACACCTTGAACAGCCTGTCCCATCTTACACTAGGAGAGAGAACACAAGCTTACGACAGGAGAACACAGACAGGTCTGTGGTATTTTATTATGGCATTACTTCTCTTCTCACAAGAATCACATGCAATCATAGGAAGGCACACCACTGATAAAACTCAGATGCAGTCTTAATGAAGGATTTATCTCAAAAATAAGAAATTTGTTCGAACAAGCAGAGAACCTTGAACTCAGCCGCCACTGAGTGCAAGGAGAAAAGTGTTCGCAAAATTATGGGAAAATACTCAGTAAAAAAAAAAATAACAGGAAGAATTAGTCATCAAGGAGAACGACTGTGTCTTCTCCACCATTGGAGTCTGCATCAACGTCATCATGAGTCGCCACTACTTCTTCCTTTGGGTCTGCCTTAGCTTTTGCTTCAGGTATTTCTGCAGCAATGTTCTCAACAACGTCCTCAGTAGGGGAAGCTTCCATATATTCCTCAAGAGCCGCTGCAACATTGGAGATCGTGCTGATAATTTTCGGGAGCTCAGGTTCTTCCGTATCAGAATCAAGAATGATCACACCATCGCGGATCAGATAATCACTCATATCTTCCCGTGGAGGCCGTTCATGTTCGACTCTTCACCTCTTCAGTCGTGCAGCAAATCTCTTAGCTCTTGCGCTTACTGGTGGTTGCGACGCTTCCTCAAGCCTCCATTTTTCCTCCCCGTCGATTAAATCCAGAAGATCTCGAATGCATTCTCGAGCGACACGCATGTACAGAATTGGAATGCCCCGTATGGCGTGATCATCCTTGAGAAGAGGAACATCAATTTTAGCCATCACCTCCTCGAACGCATCATCAATACCATCAGTCTCAGGTTTATTCACTTCGAAGCTTCTTTCGAGAGATATACCAGAGCATTCCTTGCCAGCCGCCTCCATTCTACGAAAAGAGGTTATGATTATGTTAAAAAAAAATCATCATCACCAAGCAGATCAAATTATGTAACAGAGGAAGAGCAATACCTAGGACAAAGAAAGAAACAATTCTGCGATGGGAGAAGACTCAGCGTCTTCTTTATATTTCACGAGTTAACAAGATCCCGGAGAAAAAAGGAGTCTTCACTTACCGTATGCAAAGGATGCAAATGCGGGATAAAAATCAGTGGATGTTTATCGAATAATTGAAGGCAACTGCCGTGCAATGGAGAGAAACGCATCCAGTCCAAAAAACGGGCCAAATTCTATCCTAAAGACTTGATTATGCCAATGTTCGGATGATGGGAGAATACGAGCACATAGTGATCCCATGTTTGAATGAAGCAGGCATAACAAGGCCGACACTTGATCAGAGCGAGCAACCGTTTCCCTCTACCGAAGCAGACACAATAGGGTCGACGTTCAGTCAAGCATGCACGGTGGACACCCATGTTTATTCAGGTTTACAAGTATCATGACACGTTTTTCTATGAGCATGGGATTTATCCCTGGGATCGTGTCGACGAAGTTTCTCAAGACATAACCTAAAAGCTAGGTTTCGCATGCAACGGTGGGAGAAGAAGCAAAAACAACATGTTCATGGATTCACGGCTTGTTTTACTAAGCAATCCTAGGGCGGTTTTGCTATTTCGATGGAGAAACTAATCATTCTAAGAAATTAGTTTTTTTTTTTTAAAACGTGAAGAACGGACGAGATACCTACCTCATACACATGCAGCGACAAAGTCCGGTGGCAGCAAAAAAGTCCGACGACGGAAGCAAATACGACATCGTCAATGGAAGCGGCGTCGGTAGGGGCGGTAGATAGGTCGTGGAGGGGAGCTGGCCAAGAAGAAATATATATATATATATATATATATATATGTGTGTGTGTGTGAGAAAATAAAAGGGGGTTGGTCTATTTTATAAACAAATAATTGGAGAATCCAAGTAGAAAAAGGATTCCTTTCCAAACTCAGAATGACCAAGGAAGGAAACCGGTCCCACTCAGGATTCCAAGCTTGCAACGGCATGATCACATATACAATTGCTAGCGATCGATCAATGCTTTCCATTTAAGCTTCCTTCATTTCATTTTTCTCCCATGTATTTGTCACCATCTCATGCCTACCCCACAATAGTGTAACCATCATGTGCTAGGCAGGGGACTTAATGTTGATGGTGGATTTTAGTTCAAAGCTAAAATTGTAAGACCAATTTTTGTGATGACATTCCGCAAAGGATAAGGCTATTTGATAAGCGATGAATACTTCTTTTCTTTGTTAATTCGCCTAGAATGGGGAATGTAGCAACAATCCCCAAGTATTATGTGAATTTTAGCATTATTAATTAATACATGAACCGCCTCGTATTTCATGTGTTGTTCTCAGCAGAACTCTCATTATTGGTGCGGCATGATGACTGATTGTTACTCTAAGTAGAGTAACATGAATATCCAAGTATCAACAGTGAGGCATACACGAAATATCCGTACATGCTACACCATTCTCTAACAAAGATAATCCTCACTCGGTGTGTTATACTAGCCCGATCGAGCATATTTTGAATCTGGACTGCCCATATCAGTCTCAGAAATGATCACGGCCATGCAAGTTGGCCGCATGAATTAAACATCCTAGACAAACCTTCGCAGGAACAGGCAACCATCGCAATGACCACCAGTGGGCCCGTTTATGCCCTGGTCGGTCGAACACATACCTTGCCTCCAAATAGCCTCCAAACACCAACCCTGAAAGGGGATGTTCGAGCAGGCATGAAATGGCTAGCATGCATAATGGAATGATCAAGCGGTGAAGTATTGGCACACCCATTGGCGGGCCCACTTTCCACCTGCTTGATCGGTTCTCCCGCAAGCCAAGCCGTAGAGCAACAAACGATTGGCCAAACAAGGCTGGCATAATTCTTTAGGAATCCATGGAAGTCCAAACTGATCACAACCATCCAACTTTGCAGGCATGGATGGATGGATTAGATCGCGCCCAGGACCGTGGATCAAGCATACATGTGCTCATCGCTGTCCCAAGGTGGAACCCACGCGATCGGCCTTCCAAAGGGAGGCACGCAACCCCAAATCCGATCGATTGAAGTTGGCCGGTTCGAAACCATAATTATGGTTTGCGGCACCATCCATGTGTCGCAAATTCATCTCGAACGTTCATCTTCGCAGGCTTGAACGGAGAGTATAGATGAAGATTGAAAAAGGGCCAAGCATGTCAACACGACCACCGTGGGACCGGTTTCACGCCTGACTAATCGGCCAAGGCCGGCCTTGGCTAGACGTCTCATTTCACGTGCCCAAGAATGGCGTGTCATGCCTCCTTAACGAATCCTTTGTGACAGAGGGTTTCTGTTGAAACCTGATCTCAACCACTCCTTTTTTCCGGCCAAATTGAGTGGTTTAGATCAGACTTTTGCGAGTCAAACTGGCGTGGGCGTGAACATCAGTGCGCCGCCTCCATGCAGGACCAATCATTCCCTCCAAAAATGTTCCCTAAGCTCAAATTCGATTGAGCTGAAAGAGGGATCCTGCACACCTCCTAAGCCCTAATCCAACGGTCGTAGATGGGGTCCCAAGACATCTCGTTCGTCCAAATTCTGCATAGAGTGATCGGCCAAGGCATGGCTCGCCCATGTAGCCTCCAAACAATCACTCAGAGATGGATGGACAATGGGCTATTTTAAGACACATAATTCGTGACTTACTCCGTTAAGCTTTAAAACAGCGATGCTTCATGCATACTGAATATATTTGATGCATTACATGCATAGAATACACATGATACTTCACAAGTATCGACTTTATAAATAACTTAGTTATTTAATCCAACATCACATGCTACCTTATGTGGGTCCAACGACCCACACACTCGAGACATCAATCATGTCACAAACTGGGGGATACTTACTGGGGTATTGGTCTGGTGGTTTACAGCGTGCAGCGCACAACGCGCCATCACAAGAACGTGTCAGGAAGTCATGGGCGGTTAGTGATGATGGAAGAAGTGGGCAAGACTGATCATGTGACATTAACACACAACTCCACAACTCTATCACTCCACTTCCTCTACTTCCCACAAGAGACGTGAATAAGGCTCAAATGACTTGTATAAATAGGTTCTCCTCCCTATTTTCTAAAACAACGCATAAATCAAGTGTTAATACAGTTGTATTCAAAACACCCAGATCCTGCTTGCATTATTCGTAAGCCTGCTCACCTTTCTGTTACAAGTCATAAAACAGCCTACACCTTCATAATCTCAACACCTTCTTCGCTTCCCTTCCTAAGATCAACCCCATCTCCTTCACTTTGTGACCGAAGCAAGTCTGGAACCGCCATTTCTTGGTTTAGGCCATAATTGTATAGATTGATCTCTCGAATCAAAAGCACTCAAAAGAACTCCCGTGCAGTGTATTTATTTAAGGTTTAAACTCATTTCTCATCCGCACACCCCAAAATTACCAAAACCGGCAGAGATAGTTTTCACCCATAAACAAGTGGGTTAATAACCTGACTAGAAACTCGACTAAACCTCAACAATAATTCTTGAGCATTTTTAAGTTCAGATGTATTAGCCTTAATAAATATGTTTGATTGTTTCCATATATTAATACGCATATAGGGAAACAATTCAAACAACAATAATAATACTAAAATCTATTTGTGCAACCTCTTTATATTTTCATATATGCTATCTTTCAATATAACTAAAGAAAGCGTTAAATAAATTAAAGATAATAAAGCTAGCTTTAATTTAATTTTTAATTACTTTTTAGTTGTTTTCCTTGTAAATTTTTGTCTGTATGATTATCTATACTTAATATTATAAGAAACACAACAAAATAAAGATTATATATGCATTGTGCCCACATTAAATCGCGCTCAAAATCCAACCATCAAACCTTTGTTGCAGATCTACCAACATTGCAAAATAACTTCCTAAATTTAAAAAATTAACCTTTTTGTGTTAATGTATCGATTAACATACCTTGATGCACATCATACAATTGCCCGCAAAAATGGTGGAAAACAAGATACTTTTACGCCACTCCCACGCTATCCATAGTCGCAATAGTGATTTGTTTCCTATGTACACATCATCTATTGGTGGGTAAGGGACAGAGAAATTATCTCTGTCCCCCATAAATAATCAAATAGCGTGAAATTTTTGTTCCAAAATATTCCATATCGAGACCCAGAGAGTTAGAACAGTAGAGAAACAATAAAAAAAAACTAATTGGAGCTGAAGATTCAATATCTTTCTTCAAATTAATTCAAGAGTACAAAACAAAGCTAGGCTAAGTTTGCTTGTGTTAGTGGTGGTCAGGATTTGTCCTGGCAAAGATAAATCAAGGGCTGTGGTGGCATTAATTCCAATATTATGAATGAAAAATGAATACTCAAGTCAAGATATGGAATTTCAAAAATCATAACGGGGAGGTTCGAACTCATGACCTATTGTGTCATAAGAGTGTCCTCTAACCAATGTTCCACCTTGGTTGGAATTGATAGAAAAGATAAATCAACAGTGGTGGTTTGTTCAACTTAAATACCATAATTGCTTTATTAATTAGTGTTTCACTAATTGCACATAATAAATAATCTATTCATTATAAAGTGTTTTATTAATTAGTGTTTCACTAATTGCTCATAATAAATGACTAATCATTTTTTAATTATAAATGTTTTCTTAATTAATTATAATATTTATTTCTATTAATAAGTAATTTTGATAAATAATATCAATAGACATTTTCTGCGACAATGAGTAGTACAAAAGGTGAAGGCCGAAAGATTAGTGGTGGTTAAGGGCGGAGCCAAGCACAATTATATCTATTTTTGTTCTTTTATCGTAAAATGGGATACAAAGTCCATTTTTCACATGTATCCAACTTGCCAAGAATTTTTTCTCCATCTCTCCTCAAAATCCTGGCTCCGCCCCTGGTTTTTGGTGGAAGAAGTAGTGATGGTGAATGCTAGTGAGTGGTGATGGAAAATATTAATTTTATGTTGTCATTACAACATCGATAACATCGTAGTGTGGAAGATGTGGTTGGTTGTTTTTAACACTTTTGATAAAGGAAGGTACCATATATTTTACGGATCATATCATACAAGAAAATATTTTCATGATCGTAGTTGGATCACCCAAATGGTACCCTTGTTATCTTTGGTACTATATCGTATAAATCATGATTTTTTAATGTTAAAATAAAATTGATTGCAATACAAAAAAGAATATATACACGGAAAAAAAATAAAGAAGCTAATCAATTGACGAAATTTTGTTCAATCTAAACCTCATACATGATATTTGTGATTGGAAATTAGAATTACGTCCAACAACCTACATAGGATGGGCGGCAGTGATGGTGGCAGTGGTGGAGTCAAAAATTGACATTGAGGAGGCCTATTTTTTTAAAAAGAAACATGTAAACTTTGGTGGACTAAACCATAAATATATATGGACAAAGTACTATTTATAAAATAAACTAAAAAATTTATATAGTTATTAAAAATTTAAGGGGTTAGAGCCAGGTTAGTCAACCCTTGGTGGTGGATAAAAAAAGTGGTTGATCATTCTAATGTTAAAATAAAGTTGATTCATATGGTTTTATGGTGGTGGCGGGTATTGGTGAACAAAAACATATTATGCTAATTTCGTAACACCACAAAATGTGTAACATTATATTATCATTAGTATAAAACATAGCTAGGATAAGTTTGTCTTTGTTAGTGGTGGTCAGGATTTGTCCACACAAAGATAAATCAAGGGATGTGGTTCCTCAGACCACCCCTTACATCTCGCACATGTGGCGTTAATTCCAATATTATGAATGAAAAATGAATACTCAAGTCAAGATATGAAATTTCAAAAATTATAACGGGGAGGTTCGAACTCATGACCTATTGTGTCATAAGAGTGGCCTCTAAGCAGTGTTCCACCTTGGTTGGAACTGATAGAAAAGATAAATCAACAGTGGTGGTTTGTTCAACTTAAATACCATAATTGCTTTATTAATTAGTGTTTCACTAATTGCACATAATAAATAATATATTCCTTATAAAGTGTTTTATTAATTAGTGTTTCACTAATTGCTCATAAAAATGATTAATCATTTTTTAATTATAAATATTTACTTAATTAATTATAATATTTATTTCTATTAATTAGTAATTTTGATAAATAATATCAATAGACATTTTCTGCGACAATGAGTAGTAGAAGAGGTGGAGGCAGAAAGATTAGTGGTGGTTAAGGGCGGAGCCAGGCACAATTATATTTATTTTGTTCTTTTATCGTAAAATTGGATACAAAGTCCATTTTTCACATGTATCCAACTGGCCAAGAATTTTTTTCTCCCTATATTCTCAAAATCCTGGCTCCGCCCCCTGATTTGTGATGGAATAAGTAGTGACGGTGAATGCTGGTGAGTAGTGATGGACAATATTAATTGTATGTTTTCGTTACAACATCGATAACATCGTAGTGTGAAAGATGTGGTTGGTTCTTTTTAACACTTTTGATAAATGAAGGTACCATATATTTCATGGATGATATCATACAAGACAATATTTTCATGATCGTAGTTGGATCACCCAAATGGTACCCCTGTTATCTTTGGTGCTATATCGTATAAATCATGATTTTTTAATGTTAAAATAAAATTGATTGCAATACAAAAAATAATATATACACGGAAAAAAATAATTAAACTAATCAATTGATTTTTTCAATCTAAACCTCAAAATAAAATTGATTAGCAATTGTGTCCAAAACCTAATATATACACGGAAAACAACTAGGTGTGGTGGACTAAAATAAATATATATGGACAAAGTACTATTTATAAAATAAAAAAAAAAATTATGTGGATTCATTATGGTTTTATGGTGGTGGTGGATAAAAAAAGTGGATTCATATGGTTTTATGGTGGTGGCGGGTATTGGTGAACAAAAACATATTATGCTAATTTCATAACGCCACATAATGTGTAATGTTATATTATAAAGTATAAAACGTGGTTGATCATTCTAATGTTAAAATAAACTCGATAAAACACATGTCCATTTTAAAAAATTGGTGCAATCAATTGCCATGTTATGTAATAACTAAACGACACGAATCAAGATCAGAACGTATGAAATTATTTATTATCGATTTGTTTATGTAAAGAGTGGTCAGGATTTGTCCTTGGCAAAGATAAATTTACCGATGGGGTTTGTTCAACTTAATCATTTTTAAACGTTTTATTAATTAGTGTCTCATTGATTGTTCATAATGATTAATTAAATTTCTATTATAAATGTCCATTTAATAATCTAACATAAATACATAATTTTATTAATAAATAATTTTACTAAAAACTATATTAATTCTAATGGTGGTAGTAGATGATACCGGAACGTATAAGACATTATGATCATGATTGTTCGATCACCCGTATTATATAAAGGAAATTGGTGTACCCGCTTAAGAGAACATTATCGCTCTCTCAAGTACTATTACATTCTTTTTCCTGAAAGACCATCAATGTCGAGTTGTTTCGCGACAACTACCTATAAAGAAAACAACTTTCACTCAATTCCCGATATAAAAGCTTATTGACCGGGAAAATGTATTTGCATTCTAAAATATTTGTTTGAAAATTATGTTTGTTCATCAAAATCATCATAAAAAACTCTAAATCATAAATCTAAATTTCTCCTCCAATGTTTATATAATATTTTTTATATTTTACATTCTCAAATCATGCGACCTCTTGATGACAAATCAACAATATAAAATTACGGATCAATATGTATATGTTTCATTCACTGGGTTAGAAGGTAGAGTAGACACAGATGGGTAGATCACACAAAGCAGAACATGACTGAGACTACTTCAATAATTTGGTCAAGAGATAAGGTCAAAAATTTAAGATTATATTTCTATAGTCTAATTAGATCGGCTTCGATAGGAGATGACTAAAATATGGATTAATAATAATTTTCACGTAAGACAATTGCAAAACATAGTTTGGCTAACTCTGCCTATGTAAAGAGTGGTCAATATTTGTCCTTCCTCAATTGTTATGTTATGTGAGAAGAAGGTGATATCTAAGATTGACATATAATTCAAATCTATTAGATTCATACCATTTACAACTGGATACCTTGAAAAAAATTGACATGTTGTTATTATTATTACAGGAAAGGGATACATTGACCACACTTGCGCAAATTGATCACTTCGCAAATGATTGGTGTTGTACTGTCAAGAATGCAACGAGGAGTTTGAGGAAATAAGGCACCAAAAGCAGTGTTCGGAGTATTTTGGATATAGTAACTTAGACCCGATGTAATAATTATGTTCTTTTTTTTTTAGTTTTTCCACAATCTATTTATTTAAAAAAAAATGAACATTGCAAATACATAACATCAACAAAAATTAGACAGATTGCGTTTGACAATAATGGATACTGATGGTCCATAAATGGCATAAGAAAGGAATTCTTGTAGAAGAATTTATGGGATATACAACGGATTACTTGATACGAATGAAAGAGGTATAACTATTTCGATTATGAAATAACATAAAGTTCACGGTAGAAGATGACATCAAGTTTGAAGTTAGTAAAAAACATAATATGGCTAACTAAAATGTTAAAAACAAACAATATATATAACCTTAGAAAGCCGTGGGACTTGAAGAGGCCAATTTTGAAAACTACAATCTATGAAAGCAACGATCCACAATACCGTGATTTTTTTTTTATAAATATTCAACGTAGAATATGTCAACTTTTGGTAAAGGATCTATTGACAACCTATTAATTTGACATAGGATCAGGGAGTACAATATGTGTTCAAGGTTCTTTATGAGATAATGTGTCGCTAGATTGTATTCCAAGTGAAGGTAGGAACATACGGAAGTAACAAAATGTTCAAGACTTTTGAAGTTACCAAAGCCTTCGTTAAAACGAATTGCTGGGCACAGTACTTTGTTGAAGATTTAATGGCAGAGGTTCGCATATATACAATCCCTTCGAAAATGTAATGGGTACACATTTTAAACATTGTCATCTAATGGGTGTTGAAAAATTACAGAAAAATCATGTCACATTGGATAGTTTGTATCAATCGTTCGATACAAAAAAATACTATTCTCTGCCTATTTGGAGGATCGACAACATGATCATGATAGATGAGTCATCTGGAGAGAAATAAGAGCATATGTAGACTTTTATGGACGATATTGATTAGTTGATTTCACTGAGATGAGCGCTGCTGACGACATATTTCCCAAAAATATTTAAACTTCCATGTTCATGTAGAGCATTATCACATTATAAGCAATGAACCTAATTAAAAAAGTGTCTGTAAGTTAAGATTATATTTCTTTCGTTTGAGCAAATCTCCGGCGGTAAAATATTAAAGGAAAAAACAAAAACAAAAAAAGAGAGGAAAATCCCAACTATTTTTATGACAAACACATATTAAATCATAAGGATTTTATAAGTATTCGGGACACAAATTATACGATATATTAAAAATGAACCAACATCATGGCCCGTGCCGTTACGGCACGGGTTAAGGGCTAGTTAATATTAATATAAGAATAGTGTAAGTTTTTTCATTCTTGTAAGTTTTTTTTTATTCTTGCTCTAATTTTCACGGCTTTTTATTTACATTTATGTTGTTGAACTAGGGATTTGAACATTGATTTATTAAAACGTTGAAATAGGATATACCGGTTGTTAATAGATGGTCATGGACACTGAAGAACTCAATTCCGTTAATGTTCTACCATTGATTTTTATGAAGACAATGATGACGATATTGATTATAATGTGAATGGGGATTAGGAATGGTGTTTTGATTATGCAAACACCTTTAGCCTCCCAATAAAACAAATATATTTTTTATGCTCTTTGGATAGGAAACAAAAACATTTTCTTAAGATGGGTAAACAAACTCTCACTCATGGACTACATATGAAACCCAGGTAGGATGAACACATGTGCCATTAGGATCTCATTTCACATCATCCGGATTCAACATCCTAAACATGTCTTCAAATAAAGGTTTAACTTCTCCTTCGTTATCATCTAAAGGAGATGACCTCAAGATCTCAACATAGCCTCTTCTAACACTTGAGGAGCTTGTATTAGAATAATTGACCATTATCTTAAATTAAATTCTTTTCTCAGGTTATAACATCACTGCGACGCTATCTGTACCCAAATTACATATGTTAAAAATAGCTTTTGTATAGGTCTGCAAATCTCTTGTAGCATCGCTACATATAAAAGAAACTAAATATCAAACAAAAATCATAAATGAATGCAAATCCCTAAAATTAACAGTTTAAAATAAAAAAACAAAAAAAAGAACACCTCACAACACGATTTCCCAAATGTAAAGTGTGGTCATTTAGATATAACATCAGTTCTTATAGGTTCTAAGAATAATATTTTTTTAGCAGCAACACTACATCAGGAGTACGCAATACACCTTTATTGCTCAAGATATTATCGCCTGAAATTTCCAACAACTTATCATTAAGGCCACTTTCACCTGTTATATGTATGGATATATTAAATTATCCTCTAGGTTATCTGAAGCTTTGTAGATTTGGAAGTTAGGAGCTGCAATTGGGTGCTTCACTCCAATGATTTCCACAATATGGTCACTATTGCCAGGCTATAATACTTTTCTTCCTTTCATTATATTGTATGAAAAAATAATGTATTAATCTAACATATTGTTTTTCGGAGATCACTTGCATATAATTATTGAAAAGAACATATTAGTCGAATTTTATTTTATTAATTAAAATGTAGTACTATGGTTTGAGTCCAACTTTGTGCACCCCCACAAAACCGGGGTGCACATTCCGGCCTTCCTCATTGGCTGGAAAAACTTCTGAAAACCATTTATTTTCTTCTTTTTTTCTCATTTTATTTCCCTATTTTTTTAAGAATAAAACACAATTTAAATCTGCAACAATATTCTCATAGTGTTAACAGTTGGGCAATCAATTTTATTTTGCATAATATACCTAATCATGATTATGACTAACTTATTTTATAAAATTTGTTGTGGAGTTCTTTGTTTTCTGCTTCTCCTTCTTCTAGATCTCTCTTCTATTTTTATTTTTCCTTCATTCTCTGTTCTGGAGTTTTCTTCTTTTATGTAGAAAAAAAGTAATTCAATGATAATGCCAGTACATTATGCTATTTTTTTTAGTATCATTATTAAAATTGCTAAGAAACAAAATTCGCCCTCCCTGACAATCTATTACTGGTTTTATGCCATAAATGTCTCTGAACACTGCACTTGTGCTTGTTTCGATCCATGGTGTTTTTACTCGGGTGCTAGGATTGTAAATAATAACACAACAATCGTCAATATCACTACCCTCATAAAAACAGACCAAACCATGTACTGGTTCAAGCATTGATGTCCATTCCTCGTCAAAAACAACATTATTTCTGGTGACAACAACAGCAGTGTCAGATAATTTTTGGCCATCAAACCGTTAATCTTTCTGGCAGAACAAAACTTCTTGATTTGTATGGTTCCTTTAGCAGGGCTTGTAGGATATATTGGAAAAGTATTTCCATCAGCACGTAAACGTGCTTCCAATGAGTTAAAGTGAAAATCGATCAAGTAGTTTACATGTGTGATTAAATATCTCCAACGTTTACATACTAACTTGAACTTAATTGGGCATTCTACATGTAATTTACTTAGAATGCTAAACAAAATCAAATCATTACCATCAAGAAAATAGTCATGCTCGCTTCCGTCAACATTATTTCTACAGCTGGGTTGGTCTCGGTTAGTTTTATTTTTCTCAGTACAGCTGCCAAGTTGTTAACTTCGTGATGTTAATAGAAAACAAAGCAAGGCTTCTTTCTTGCTTTCTGAATCTAAAATTTAAGTTTGGATTCTCGTTGAATCTTCTTAAATTGTTGATTGAATCTATGAATTAATTTTTTAACAAAGCAATCCATTATGAACTGGCATAATTAGTTTCTCCCAATCAAGAAGAAATGTTACTTAATCACATTTAATAATTCAAATCAAATATGGGGTAGAGAAAAACATTGGGGTTGTATTAACTGCGTTTATGAATTTAGATTCCAGATCTGTTGCGTTTTTTGTTTTTTATCAGATCCAACATCAATTGTTGCTTCTGGTTGTGTTCATGAATATTATGGTTAAGATCATGCTACTGCATATTAACTTGTTACCAATTGGACTACCTCTGTTCCTAGGTGACGATTCATTTTCGGATGATGCCGCAGTTTAAATAAAAACGTAGATAGAAAAGATTATGGATTATGGATATATAAGTATATATATATATATATATATAAAAGTAAAGTAAGAAAGAAAGAAAACAAAATAAAATAAAAAAACAAAATAAGAAAGAAAGAAAAGAAAGAAGTAGTTTTCGGAAGTTTTGCCGGCCAATGAGGAAGACCGAAATGTGCACCCCGGTTTTGTGGGGGTGCACAGATTGGGACTCTTATGGTTTGGATTTATAAATAAATGATAATTATTCATTAAAGTAACATGTTAATTTACTTGTAAATATGTAATGATAGTTATTGTAAATTTGTTAGAGAAAATGGTTAAAAAATAAATTAATTTGAAAATAAAGAACATTATATATAATTCATAGTAAGAAATAAGGCATTAGATTCCGTATTTTATATATAATGTCAAGATACTTTGTAATTTTTTACCTGCCAAATTATTAGCGTTTTATATATAATGTCAAGATACTTATTATCTCAATAAGGATCAAATGCTACTGCGAGATAGTTTCAAGTAATAACAAGTACAAAATGCCTTTTTCAAGAATAAATATGGAGGATGTGCTCTATATAGAGTCTTGTGCATCAAGAACTACAAAAGAAAACCTGTTTGGTAACATCAATACATATATATATATATATATATATATATTGATGATTTTCTCTCTCTTTCCCATTAGTTCGATAATTAAACTTAAACAAAGATTTGTCTGAGCATATCAGTAAGGAGGGAAATTACAAAGCTAGTTGAAACATATTTTGACATTTGTGAAGATGTCGTGATTAGACGTCATATTTTTAAAAGAAGAATTAAACAAAAGTCTTCTAAAGTGTCAACAATTTTGGAGAGACTTTTTACAAACCTTTTATGGTATATTTTATCATAAAAGTCTCCAAAATTATCTTAAAAGCTTAAATCATTGATTTGAAAATCCAAATTTAATAACTGAGAAATCTGAAGACTTTCGGAAAGTGTCTGTTAATAACAAAAATTCTTATAAATTTACAAAGACTCTCTGTCAACTGACAAGATTAACATAAGTTGATCTCTATTAAAAATTAATATAAAAAATAAATCAAAGATAGATAAATGCACAATATCCCCATGCTAGACTTATTATAAATGGTATACTAATATAAATTAATGTTAAACTTAGAGGATAAGTTGTCTTATGCTTATAGTTATATACTTAATTTTTTTTTACTATTGGCTTAAAGAAAAATCTTTGTTTTTAAAGATTATTCATACTGCTTTGGATGGACCTTTGGTAAATACTACCAATATCATAATTTATAATTTATAACGCCTAGGGGGAAATTTATAGAACTCTAAAACAATTAGATGGTTTGAATGTTGCTATAACTTATCATGACGTCTAATTGCATATAAATAATAAATAACAAAATTATAAGTTTTGTATGACAGTCAGGAAACTATGACAAGACAACTTTCCAAAGATAAAAATACAACAAAGCTAGGTGAGAAAAAAAAAATTTGAATCAAAACTTTGAAAATAAGGAATATAAATAGAATTGATTGTCAAGGGAATCAAAAGGATATTGTTTTAAACACAAACTATCAGATTGCTGAAATACTGAAAGATTACTTTTCCCCTCTATTTTCTCCTACAATAACTAGGCATGATTAGGAAATATTTCATTTAATTCCATTCATGATTTCTCAACAACATAATTGGACTTATTGAAACTGAAAACACTGGGGTACAAAATACACCACCAACTTTTTCGTAGGAAATTTGTATGGACTAAATCAACACAACTCCGAGAGTAAAAACTCAATCAAGGAAAGTGTTTAGAGTTCTCTCTCTCTCTCTCTCTCTCTCTCTCGTAGTTAGAATGTTGACAGAACTGAATCCGTGAACCTAACTACAAAGAGAGTTCTTGGATGGTACGGAATACCAATATCCAAGGATCAATCAAGTCTTATCCAACAAATAAGGTCAGACCTATCTACTGTGATTGATCAACGCATGTACAACCTGTGATATTTCAATTATAAAAATAAACAATATAATGCGGAAAAATAAATAACATAAACATCAGAAATTTTGTTAACGAGGAAACCACAAATGCAGAAAAACCTGGGGCCTTGTCCATATTGAACACCAAACTGTATTAAGCCACTACAGACACTAGCCTACTACCAATTAACTTCGGTTTAGAATGCAGTTGATCCCAAACACAGTCTCTCGTTTATTCAGGTACAATCACGCTCTTTACGCCTTTTGAATCCCAACAGGACTCCGCGCAATTGATTCCCTTAGACGGTATAACACCAAATAAGAGTTGCTTCAACTCAATTGAATACTTTAAAGCAAATCTGCCTCCCAAAGATTAAGCATATGATTGATTTCCTGATTGACGATCTAAACGGACGATCAGATCAAACGAAAGATCCAGGTAATGGAAATCGATAGCAACTTGATAAAAGTATGGCTATCCTTATAATCCGGACTTATGCAACCCGAAGTGCAGCCTAGATTATTGCTCACCTCACAAGTATAAAACTTGCGAAAACAACAAAGTCTAAGACGAAGAGAACTTTGATGATTACTATCTATCTTGATCGTTGGAACAAGCTCTACAAATAATCAAGATCAGGATACTCGAGTTATCAAAATAAAAGATAACTGGACCTGGCTTCACGAATCCCAATGAATTTTTTATAGTCACTAAACCCTAAAGGGATTCAGGAGAGGACGACTCTAGGTATAACTAGGACACGCCAAAAAGTAGTGTCAGGATTTAAAGATCCCAGTTGCCAATAGTTCCCCTTATATAGACTTCAAAGCCTAGGTTGCTTTAGAACCAAGCTAAGATAGCTTTGGAACCAAGCAAACGATATCCACCGTTAGATGAAAGCTTTGAATCTTATTCATATATACAAGATATACACTCTGGTTAGGTAAACCGTAACCGAACCATCTATAAAGACTATGTAGAACATGGTTAGCCAAAACTAGCCGATTTGAACTTTAAAAGCTTAACACTCATATTCAAGTTCACTAAGACACTAATATTGAGTCACAATCATGTGATCAAACGAGTCTATTTTTTAATTAGAGAATTGATCAAAAGCAAATCATTTCATAGAAATAATTTAATTACAATTGAATTATAATCGACATACTTGGTAAATGTACAAGGTACAATTACTTGAATCGTTCGTGAGTCGGCTGAGTCACATTACACGGACCGGTTTGCAAACTTATAAGCAATAATCGAGTTCCGGAGTTTACATAACTTTTTCAGTTCACGTACCGGTTTTCAAACTTAGTGTAGGATCAGAATATTGTCACAACAATATTCTTGCGAAATAAACAACAGTTCTGCGACACATCAATGATATTCTGCGACACGTCTCAGAGTGACGTAAGGAATGACATATCAGATGAAAACGACAGAAACATGAGTAAAGTGTGACATTTCTGCGACGAACCAATAAGACTTGCGAATGAATAAGGCGGTGCTAACTGCGATTTATCGCAAGAACTCAGATCCGAAATTAAAGGGAATCTTAACTGTAAATGAGCTGTCATGAGCTGTAATCCATTATGTAAATACCTATATAAAGGAAATGAATAGTTCCAGAGAGGGGGGTGAATTTTTAAGGGCTAGGAAGGTTTTTAGGAGAGAGAAAATCTTTATCCAGTGTTCTGTGTTCTTGATTTTTGTAAAATTCCTTAAGATCATATTAATGAAAAAGTGTCTTTCATCTTTCAAATTATGTCATAAATATTGATAAATTCTTGAATAGGGTGTAGTGTGGGAATTCCTGCAACTACATTTTGGCGCCCAGAAACATGGATGAATAGTTGAAAATCATAGTAAAAGTTAGGTAAAAGAAAGAAATTATTCAAGAGTTAGAAGAATATCAAGAAAATTGATGGAAGAAAAGATGGTTAAAGTCAAAGATAATCAAAATAAAGTGGAGTGTGATGTAATAACAAAGATGATGATAGATAAGTTCCATGAAGATATTAGAGGAAGGATACACAAGCGAGATTTTGAAGGAAATAAAATCATGTTGGAAGAGGAGGTATCACCGCTAAAATATTGGGAAAAACATAAGATCACATTCACGGCAGCAGAAATTCCGAAAGAAAATTTAAGTCATACATCTCCATTGGTGATCACAGTGTCTGTTGTACCAACAAGAAAAGATAAATCAATAAGATCTACAGAAGAGTGGGCTGTGAATAGGACTCTGGTGGATGCAGGAAGTTCTGTGGATATAATGTTTTACCACACATTCAAGAAAATGGGATACAAAGATGAAGAAATGCTTAGTCCAACGTATCATATTCATGGATTTGGAAAATCTCTAAGAAAACCTAAAGGTGAAATTATAGTGCGAATTCCGCTGGGAGAAATAGAGACGCAGATAACTTTGTGTGTAGTGGACGTGAAATCACCATATAATATGCTTTTTGGAAGACCATGGATACATGCAATCAAGGCTGTATCATCAACTCTACATCAGTGCATAAAATTTCCTATGCCTAGCGGAATTGGCGAGATTAGAGGAGATACATATTGTGCAGCGTTGTGTTTCCAGAATGAAATAAAAAATTGTGAAAATCAAATTCAGTTGCGAAAACAGCGCAGAAAAATAAGGAAAGAAGAAAAGAAAGAAGAAGAATTCAAGATTTACATGATAAGATCAGAAGAAGGAAAGGGAATATTTAACGATGTATCGCAAGAAAGTGATGAAACAGCGGAGGTAATAAAATCACCAACACCAATGGGAGAACATGAAGCCAGTTATATTGTAGAAGAACCCACAAAACAAATAAATGTTGGCAGTGAAGAAGACCCAAAAATGCTGAAAATTGGAACTAAGATGGATGTGGAGGAAGAAGAGCAAACTGTAAACCTTCTGCGAGAATACAGAGACATTTTTGCGTGGAATATGGACGAGATGCCTGGAATAGATCCATCTGTTGCGTGCCATAGATTGGAGATTAACAAAAATGTCAAACCATTCAAACAAAGAATAAGAAAGATTGCGACTACTTATCATGCCAAGATAGAAGAAGAATTGCAGAAGATGCTAGACGCAGGAATTATAAGGCAAGCAAAGTATCCAGAATGGATCTCCAACATGGTAGTAGTTCCCAAGAAAAATAATGGGATAATAATTCGCATTGATTTTACTGATCTAAATAAAGCATGTCCCAAAGATAGTTTTCCCTTGCCATATATTCCGCAGCTGGTGGAATCTTCCGCAAGAAATGATTGAATATCTTCGTTAGATGAATTTTTAAGGGCTAAGAAGGTTTTTAGGAGAGAGAAAATCTTTATCCAGTGTTCTGTGTTCTTGATTTTTGTAAAATTCCTTAAGATCATATTAATGAAAAAGTGTCTTTCATTTTTCAAATTATGTCATAAATATTGATAAATTCTTGAATAGGGTGTAGTGTGGGAATTCTTGAATAAGTTTTATGGATACAAGGGCTATAATAAAATCCCACTTGCGGAAGAAGATCAAGAACATATTGCATTCTTTGCTCCCAGAGGATTATATTGCTACACAAAGATGCCTTTTGGGTTACGAAATGCAGGAGAAACTTATCAAAGGATGGTGGAAAAGGTGTTCGCGAAATGGATACATAAAAATTTAGAGGTATATGTGGATGATATGTTGGTAAAAAGCAAAGAAGCTAAAAATCATGTGCAGGATTTAAGGGAAATTTTTGATCAGATGTGGCTTTTTAATATCAAAGTAAATCCTGAGAAATGTACTTTTGGAGTATCATCTGGGAAATTCTTGGGATATATTGTATCAAAAGAAGGAATACAAGTTGATCCTGAAAAGGTGCAAGCGATTCGAGATATGCCAACTCCAGAAGAATAAAAAAAGATGTGCAAAAATTGAATGGAATTTTAGCCTCACTAGGAAGATTTATTTCGTGGTCATCAGATAAATGCAAGCATTTCTTCAACATACTAAAGAAGGGAACAAAATTTAAATGGACAGATGAATGTGAGAAAGCTTTTCAAGGAATTAAGGAATATTTGATGAATATATCCATTTTACTGGAAGGATGAACCAGGAGAAGAATTGCTGATATATCTTGCGACAACTCCACATGCTTTAAGCGCGATTACTTTTTGCGAAATGACGCAGGAGTTGAAAAACCTATTTACTACATCAGCAAAACATTTAATGCTGCGGAGAAAAATTATTCGAAGATTGAAAAGCTAATTTTGGCACTAGTTTATGCGGCTTCTAAGCTTCGTATATATTTCCAAGCGCATAAAATCAAAGTACTAACAAAAGTACCAATCGAGTCAGTAATGAAAAATTCAAAAAGGTCAGGCAGAGTCGAAAGATGGAACGCACAAGTGGGGCATTTTGAGATCCAATATGCAATTTTATCTTCGCCAAAATCTCAAATTGTCGCAGACTTTCTCGCATAATTTCCTTTGGAGGATGATGAAGCTGTAGAAGACATGATGGATATAGAAGAAGAATATAGGGATCCTAGAGATCCTAGAGATCTTTTAATAGAACCAAATAGGTGGGAGATATTAGTATATGGATCATCCAATGGAGTGGGAGTCGTTTTTATTTAGCCAGAAGGCGCAAAAATGGCATTTGCATTTCGACTGGAATTTGAATCTACCAATAATGAGACAGAATATGAGTCTGTAGTACATGCTCTAAGATTTGCGATAGAAATAAAGGTGGAGAATGCAAGAGTTACCAGTGATTCACAGTTGATTATCCGCCAAATTGAAGGGGAATATGCAACTAACGATATATCTTTGAAAAAATATAAGAAACTTGTTGAAGAATTATCTGCGAAAATTCCAAAACTCAAATGGAGGCATATTTCAAGAAGAGATAATAGGCTTGCAGATGCTTTTGCGTTTATATCAAGTATGATGGTAGATCCGACTGCGAGAAATATAAAAATACAAACACTCATAGCACCATCAATTAATAAAGAAGAAGAAGAGGAATCTGAGGCAATGGTAGTAGAAAATAATGGCGAAGAATCAAGTCGAATTATCACAGATTGGCGTGCATAAATTCACGCGTATCTAGCAAGGGGGGAGATACCAAGGAACATATTAGAAGCACATAAATTAAAAAGTAGAGCAACAAATTATGAGTTAAGAGATGGGGTATTATATCGAAAATCTTTAAATGGACCTTCCCTCAGATGTTTGACACAAGAAGAAGGAAAGCAAATATTAAAAATGTTACATAATGGGGATGCTGGTAATCAAAACGGTGGAAGATCTTTAGCATACAGAACTAAAATGCAAGGTTATTATTGGCCATATATGCATGAAGATGCAAAGAATTTATCAAGAAGTTGCGAGGAATGTCAGAGATTTGCAAAAAGAATACATGCACCAGGTGAAACATTAACATATTCAAAAAATGTTTGGCCATTTGGAAAGTGGGGTTTAGATATTGTGGGACCATTTGTACCGGGAACAGGGAAAAAGAGATACTTAATTATCGCAACAGATTACTTCACAAAGTGGGCGGAAGTTAAAGCAGTACAGCATATTCGTGATAAGGACATTTTCACATTTATATTTGAAAATATCATTTGCAGATTCGGAATTCCAGCGCAGTTGGTGTCAGATAATGGAAAACAATTTGAAGGACAAAATATAGAGATGTTACTTAATGCATTCAAGATAAAGTGCGGAAAATCGACTCCTTTATACCCACAGGCCAATGGTCAAGCTGAAGCAACTAACAAAACAATCGCAGATATTCTCAAAAAGAAGTTAGAAGGGCATCATCAGAACGTGGTGTCAACAAGTTCATAATGCAGTTTGGACTTATAATACAACACGAAGAGAAGCAACTGGGGAATCTCCTTTTTGTTTAACATATGGGGTTGAGGCAGTATTACCAACAGAAGTTGTTATTCCTACAACAAAAAGAGAATCTTGGGAAAAGAACCTTAGTGCTGGTATGATTCTAGACAAACTTGATGAGGTAGAAGAGAAGAGAGAAAAGGCATTACAACATATGTAAAACTACCATCGCAGATTAGCTCGTGAATATAATAAACGAGTAAAGAAGCGTGAATTCCAAGTTGGAGATCTAGTTTTGCGAGAAACACCAGAATATCAGCGAGAAAATGGAGAAAAATTAGCGAAAAAATGGGATGGGCCATATATCATCAAAGAAATAGTTGGAACTGGAGCATATAAATTAATGGATCCAGAAGGAAGAGACATGGGTCAAAGACTTGGCAGACCATGGAATAGACAATATCTAAGAAAATATTATCAATAAAGGTTTGAAAGACTAGAATGAATGGATTACACGCAAGAAATTGCGAGAGAATAAAAGAGATGTTTTGCAAGAACAAAGTTGGCTAGATATAAAATCTATTTTTCGCAATAATTTGCGAAATAATTAAGAATTTTAATGCAAATGCATAAGACGGGCGAAAATCGCCTAAAAACATATAAGAACGGGACGAACTTTTATGGCGTACACCTTAGTTCGCGGATTCTATTCCGTAAGAGGCAATGTCCTTAAAGTGCGTCATAAGAGGGGTATCTCTTTACATGGCTATGGGAAAGGTTATACCGCTGCTGGTCATGGAGATTTGGGATTATAGAAAATCCATCCGGGAGAGATAACTTGGATTCCCAAATATATAAGGTTATACCCTGGTTGGGTGCCCGAGAGTTTCTCCTAAGGAATGCAAAGTATGATCAAGGCGCCGAGGTACACGGTTGAGCTGTGGGTGCCCGGGATGGATGAACCTACCCTGGCCATCCACGGCAAGTCTTGGCTTACGATGTGTTCGACCCAAAGAAAACTCCACTTAGGGTGCAGTCTTGTAACTATAAGCCATATAAGGCATAAAGGACAAGACTGCAAAAACAACTGGTTGTTGGCAGAACCGGATGGGAAAGTGCTAGTCTTGTATGGCCGATGTATAATCCTTGAAGGGGAAACCGGGGGGAGAGATAAGGGCGATACCCTCTATTAGGGAGCTGTGTATCAAAAAAGACGGCAATGTCATGGGACTTTATAATCACAAGAATATTTAGGATCGTCATATTGTCACGTGACACAGACAGCAATGTCATGGGACTTTATATTCGCAAGAATATTTAGGCCCGTCATATTGCCGCGTGACTGGCCAAAAAGCCTAAAGAGAAATGTTAATATGAGATCAATGGGTTTTTGCGATAAGATCAAAAGATGAGATAAATGAAATCAATAATAAGAGGATATAAATCGCAAAGACGTCCTGCGATTTCATCGAAAAGACGACAATGTCATAAGTCTTAAAAAGCAAAGAGAGATTAATCTCACAAGAAGGCTTAGATTTATCATATTGTCGCAGAGATTAAAATTAAATGATAAGGCAAAATCAATGGATTATTACAAGATTAATGTAAAAGTAAGAATCCCTGCGATCATGTCGCATAAAAGTGGCATAATAAGACCTTTAACTAGGAAGGCGAAATAAGACCACAAGAGAGGTTATATCTGCAAAGCATATAACAGATTTTTTGCAGCGTTGATTGCGATAATTCATTTATCATATTGCAGATTGATAACAAGAGGCAAATATGGGATTTCTTACAAGGGTAACAAATTAAATACTTCACAAGGAAGATTATGAGGGGCAAATATGGGGATTATAAAACAATATTTCATTATCTTCCTTGAGAAGAATCAAAATAGTAAAAAAGAAGATAATCAAGTTACAAGAATCTATGAAGATTGGATTCAGATTAATAAAAAAATATATATAATCAGAAGAAGATGATGGAGTTACAAAAACTGCAATGTTTCGCAAAAGAGATTCATAAATTACAATCATTCGCAGGACAAGGAAAAGAACAAGATATTTCGCAAAAGTATAAAACTTCAGAAAATATTCTTCCTTAATTTTATCATTCTTGTTCGCTATTATTATCTTCATCAGCGACACCTTTTTCAGTTTGGGTTTCTCCATCACCAGTGATTGTTTTGTGAGGAGAATTATGTTTTTCTGCTTCTTTATAAGGATTTTCTTGATATTCTCCATCATTGAGAGGGTTCTCTTCTTCTTCTATTTCTTTAGGTGGGTTTTGTTCATCCTCAGAAAAATCTTCTTCATTACTTGAATAATTTAGATCTTCATATATGAGACGAGGGACTTCGTTATTATCTATCTCCAAGGGTTTGATCTTCATAGGAGATAAAGAATGAGAGAATAGAACATTGTTTACGAGAACCTCAGCGCCTAAATGCGCCTTACGGAGGAAATTCTTTTCCCGGTTTCTGATCTCTATATCTTTGAAATATTCAAGATAATCAAATCTTCTTAATGCTCTGTTGCGAGATTTAGAAAGCGCGGTGTTCTTTTTGCGAAGTTTGGCCAACCTCATATACAGATCAGAGATTGAAGCTTGAAGATGCTTCTCAGATTATGCAGAAGAAAAATCGCATATTAGATGGAATTTTCGCAAGAAATAAGATGGGAAAATACAATGAAATAATTAATAGATGAGGCAGTCAAAATGACTACCTTCCTTTTGCGAGGATAAAGTTTGAATTATGTTAAGGAAGCAATTCTTCCATTGATTCATGGTATCATCGAAAGTATCACCAACTTTACCTTTCAAACGAGATTTTATACTTTTTTCTTTAGAAAGAAGATGAGTATTTTCTTCTTTTAAGGAGGAATGGGAGTTCTTCAGTAGAGCATAGTCATGTTTGAGACTGTTGACTTTTACGCTCAGAGCTAATCTACCTTTTATAAGTTTCTCTTGTTCAGCGGCAGATGATTCGGTTATCTTTTTAAGCTCATCTTTCAATACACGAAGAGATTGCTTTTGGTTGTCACATAGCTTTTGAAGATTACTCAATTGCTGCGAATAAACCATTGTTTTACTCACAAAGCTACGTTTCTCTTGAGATAGGGTTTTGTTTTCATCTAATAAAGATTCCACCCTCAAATTAGTTTGATTTAGCGAATATAAAAGTTGAGTGGCTTCATTACTTAAGCGATCTCGTTCACAAATTAGCTGATTATTCTCATTCTTAAGATTATTTATCTCGTCAGTTGAATATGTGTGAAGAGTATTCAATCTATCAAATTGATTCTTCCAAGACTCTTTCCCAATGCGGGCCTCATCAGCGATTGTTTCCCATTCAAGTATCTTCAATAATTGATTATGTTTTAAAGCTAAATATGCGTCAACAAATAAATAAAGAAAAATTGAGTACATAGAAAACAAAGAATTACTGAGGAAAAAACAGAGGCAAGAAAGTTGTACCTTTCAGATCATCATTTCTGCTGCGAAGATTTTCGCAGTCTAATTCAGAATTGCAAAACTTATGATCGAGAAGTTCACATTCTAAAGTTTTTGCTTGAAGATTCTTCTTCAAGGTTTCAATTTCACTTTCTAAAGCAATTAGCTTAGACGAAGAACCGCAGGATCCAAGATGCTTGCTTAGAATCATACAAATATCTTGTCTCGCAGGGTCTGTAGAAGATTTCATAGCATCATTCAAAACTTCAGATAATATTTGAAAAGAAGCTTCAACCCCTGTTGCTATTTCTTGAGAAGAAGGAAGAGAAGTAGAGGAAGAGGTTTTGGCGACAATAACTTGAAGATTAGAATCAGTCGCAGTAGTAGGGGTGGAAGAAGGAACTTGGTTAGTCGCGATTCTGAGTCTCATTCACCGCAACATCCTTCATCGCAACTTCATTCATCACGGCTTCATTCACCGCAGTTTTATTTACCATGGTTTCATTCACCACAGTTTCATTAATCGCAGGATCATTGGCTGCTGATTCATTCACTTTAGTTCCATTTATTAAAGATTCATCCATCGCAACTCTTGAAATATTGATGGAAATATTAGCATCAATAGTTTCATCTGGAATTGATGAAGAAGTAGTAGTGGTGTTAATATTAGAATTTACGCGAGGAGAAAGAGAAGATTTATCTTGCGGCGGAACAGGGTCTGCAGGCAAGAAATCAAGAATACCCACTTCATCCGGAAGAGCTTTAATTTGACGAGAACGCTTAAGAGGTCTAGAAATATTTTCTTCACCCTGCGAATAATAATGTAGATAAGAAATAGAGGCAACAATATTGTTATTTCAAATAAATAAGTGTTTCTTACTACCTTATCATTCTCAGATTTTTTCGCCTTTCCAACACGCCTTTTTTGAGAAACTTTAGGGTTAGGGTTTTTGACAGTAATCTTAATCTGAGAAGTAGTGTTACTGAAAAGGATAATATAGAATATGGGGATTACAAAGAAAATCAGGCGATAGAAATGATGAAACATGAACAAAATAAGGTTCAAGATAAGAACATACCTTTGAGTCTCCATTAGAGCAGCAGAAGGAAGGATATTAGGAAAGAAAAAATTGCATACGAAAAAGAAAGAAGTTGAAGAAAAGAGAGAAGATGAAAGAAAATCTTTCCTCGAGTGGGACATCTATTTATAGATGAAGGATGGGTAACCGGGTTGATCGGTAAAAAAGTAAAGAATGACGCGTGCCAATGGTAAAACGTAAAATAGGGAACTTTGTCGGGTAAAAATTAAGGAGTTGCGGCAAATCAAGAAACTTAAATTCTCATGATCTTTATCTCCTTCGCAGAAAAGATATGAGAAGAGTCAAGATGTAGGATCAGAATATTGTCACAACAATATTCTTGCGAAATAAACAAAAGTTCTGCGACACATCAATGATATTCTGCGACACGTCTCACAGTGACGTAAGGAATGACATATCAGATGAAAACGACAGAAACATGAGTAAAGTGTGACATTTCTGCGACGAACCAATAAGACTTGCGAATGAATAAGGCGGTGCTAACTGCGATTTATCGCAAGAACTCAGATCCGAAATTAAAGGGAATATTAACTGTAAATGAGTTGTCATGAGATGTAATCCATTATGTAAATACCTATATAAAGGAAATGAATAGTTCCATAGAGGGGGATGAATTTTTAAGGGCTAGGAAGGTTTTTAGGAGAGAGAAAATATTTATCCAATGTTCTGTGTTTTTGATTTTTGTAAAATTCCTTAAGATCATATTAATGAAAAAGTGTCTTTCATCTTTCAAATTATGTCATAAATATTGATAAATTCTTGAATAGGGTGTAGTGTGGGAATTCCTGCAACTACACTTAGGTGCAACTCAAAGTTGCGGAGTTGACAGAACATTTTCAGTTCACGTACCGGTTTGCAAACTTAAGACTTTTACCAGTTCCGGAGTTCATTTTTTTTTTTTCCGTTCACGTATCAGTTTGGGTACTAAAATGATTCTAGAACATATAACTGTATTGGCTCGCATACCAGTTTGATTACTTTAACCCGGTTCCCTTACCACAGGTCCAAAATGATATGTACGAATATGCATACTTATCCGGATCACGAAACAAACAGATTTTCCCATTATGTACATACAAATATACATATCACACAAATATGAAATCCGATACATACCTACCCGCTAAATATACGAGTACATGTAATACAACTTTATACATATAACAGTTTTCTTAGTTTGTAAGACTGATAACACTGTTTTGTATTCTGAATATAATAGTTTTATATTTCTCTAAATCAATTCGAAATATTCCTGAATAACATCAATGACACATATCACTTTTCCAGGCTATTTTTGAATGACAAACTTGAATCATGATTTGGTTCCGAACAATAAATTATTCTCCACCGAAATTTGATCAAGTATGAACAAATGTTCATTAAGCTTAGTCATTATATTTCGAGAAATTTGTAAACTAAATAATTAGTTTTCGACTCGAAATTCTTGTATATGCAGGCTAGTCTAATTAATTATGCGACAATTGTCTCAAGGATAGAAAGGTGAATATAACTTGAGAAATAGGTGGTTCAGTCTTCACTTACCTTTTGTTGATGAAGTTCTCCAAAAGCTTCGGTTGATCTTTTCCTTCAAACGGTAGAACGCAAATGATAACTGGTTCGTTTCTCAACTACCTTTATCCTAGACCGAGACTTAACTAATTGTAGACTAGAAATCAAGATATAGTTTTGACAACTTAATTTGACAACAAGCTTGAGATATTAACACTTGTGAGTTCAACATATCAATGGTCTAACATAAACCATCACCTGGATTTGAGATTTGGTAAGTCGTAAAAAGCATGAAAACTTAATAATTCTTTAGGACTTAATGGGTTCCCTGTGAGTTTCTAAAACATAATTGGGAGTTAGTAAATCCCTAAATTTTTAAACTCATCCATGAAGTATTTGAATAAAAAACTTATTGTTAGATCATCGCTCGGTCGAATTCACAAGATTTGCTATTTCAAGCTTATAGTCAATGTTAGATGTACAAAACTACTTGATATCTATTCTACTAAATTCAAGTACCGGACTAGGATTCAAACATAATAGTTAAGTATCAGATATCATTGAATCACCCTTTAAGATTGAAGAATGAAGAACAAACAAATACATTTGCGAGAACTTCATCAACGAATAGGTATATGAAGACTGACCTTTCATATTTACTCCTCGTATCTACCATTCCATTTTATGAGATATTGTCGTGTGATTTTAGTAGATTTAATATTGCAAAGAAGAAATTTTGAGTTCAAGCTTGTCTTGGTTAAACTCTTGAAATATGATCAAGCAATGGAAGTTCATAGATCATTAACAATTTTAATTAGAACAATTTATTATTCACAAACTACATTTGTTCAAGTTGATCATCTGGGGATTGCCAAAAGTCTTGTTTGTTAGAGGTATATAGGTACCAATAGTAATATTTGAGGTTAAAGCAACTCTTAGGATGTAAAGGACGTCACCTAAGGGAATCAAATTCACAGAACCTTGCGAGGTTCAAGAGACGTAAGGAGCGCAACTATAGCCGAACTACTTGCGGGGTTAAGTATCAACTACATTCCAGTCCCAAGTATGATAGTAGGGCTAGTGTCTTAGAGGTTTAATATAGGTGGACAAATCTTCATGAGGCTCGGGGGGTTCTCTGCCAATGCAGTTTACCTCATTAAAAAAATTCTGGTGTCTTGTGTTATTTCCTTTTTCGCATTATGATATTTATCTTTACAATAAGGATATCACAAGTAATATGTAAGTCAATCTAGATAGTTCAAGTCATTATAGATTGTGATCAAATAAGACTTGTTTTTGTTGAATTCATAGCTTGGAAGATAGATTAAAAGTCTCACACTAGTTAGAATTCGGATCTTGTACAATTTAGATACAAACTAGATTGATCTTGGATATTAACTTTTGAGATCGTTCAATAAATATTCTACACAATCAGGTACATGGACCTTTGGTCTATACATATTGATTATGGAAGAGAAATAAATAAACTCTGTATACATTCTGATTCAAGGGCTTTTACTTTGACTTACTTGTGATTGTATTAGGCTTTAACCATACATGTTGCAGAACGAAAAATTTGATGGTGTACTTGGTACCCTCTCTTTTTCACTTATCATAAGCTCATTGAAACTTTTTTTTTATTTTAGATCGAAAACTTTCTTAGTTTAGATCTTCAACTGTCATTCATGTGGAAAAAGAAATATAACACTTCTTGGATATGGAAGTGTACTTTGCATGAATAGGTTATCATTCATAACTACAACTATTAGAAGGTATGTGATGTTAAATTGATAAACATTTGGTCTGACAAATGGATTCCAGGTAATGAGAATACTTTTGATTCAATATGCACAATACTAGGACTGTTTCTTTAACACTTGTGTTTGAGTTTGTTGACTCAGAGAATAAGAAGCGGAATTCAGATAAAGTTAGAAATAACTTTCCTCTTTGTATGGCTGAAAAAGTTCTAAGCATTAAAATCTTCACAACTCAACATGATCTTTTGAAGGTGGATAATTTAGATCGTTGTTAACTACAAATGAAAATTTTGGTGTGAAATATTTATATGAATATAATTACATAATACCTCTGACCCTAATCGTGTTGTTTTTTATAATGCTAAGTTTTGGAAAATCTTTTGGCCATGAAATGTATCATAGAGAATCAAAGTTGTTCTGTGAAAATTTGTTAATTGTGTTTTTCATGTTATGAACAAGATAAAATAGTTTATAAATGATATAAAATCATTGTTGTGTATTTTGTAATATTGTTATAGAATCTATTAATCATCTATTTTTTGATTGACATTATAGAAAATTAGTCTGGATGTTACCCTCATTGGTAGGTTTGAAATTGGATGTGAAGTTAAATTCATCGTTTATGGAATACAATTCTGGTCGGATTATCGGTTTAGGCAGTGCAACTGAGATTGAGATTGTATCTAGAAAGTTGTGGTTAATTTGGGAGGGAAGATAACAAAACCAACACTAGTCTACAAACCTTAATGGCAATTCGAAGGCAGCTGTATTACTAGACTTTATCTTTGTTATCTAAGGTGCAACTTTCTTAAAAGAAAATTTTGGGAATCATGAAATCTTGTACTGGGAAGCATCATCACTAGTTCAAATCAAATAAACTTTGTTTCTTCTTGGAGTTATATTATTACTATGGGTAGGTATGGTCTAATCCTAAGAACAAATGGAGGTTCTGCTGTCAATGCGAAAGTTGGAAAACTCAGAGCAACCATCCTTGAAGAAGAAAAAGCACCGACCATGAAACTACAAGGTGGGCTAACGACATGAGTATTCAAAATTGTTGAGTGGAAAGAGATCTCCAAAGACTTATTCATTATGTGCAAGGGAGACCAATTTTAATTCATTGAGGAAATCAAACAGTTAGTCTCTAAGCACTAAAATTTTCGAACACTTGCGATCTTTTCTGGGGAACTATCTTTACTAGTAGAAAAGGAAACAAGGTAGTAGATTTTTTTGGCTAAAAAATCAAGGAAACAAGCTCTTCTTCATCAATATTGAAGCTCGTTTCCTACCTTTTAATTGCACTCGCTACTTTTAGATATACAAAGTTTATCTCTTAACAATTATATAGTTCAAACTAGGTATTATCCTGGATCATGATCCGGGAGTTGAGCCTAAATTAGGCTAGGTATAATCCTGGAAATTAGATGATCCCGGAGTTGAAAAAAACCCCCACGTTAATATTAATCGTGATTAAGTTGAAATATAGAGGTATGAGCCTGTAAATTAATCGGGGTTTGCAGCTCCGATGATTTAATGGTCATATTAATCATGGTTCTTTATAGTCAAATTATGTTTTGAAACTGAAAAAGGTGAATTTAATTAAGAATAGGAAAGTATAAAGTTTTCTTCTTCCTGCACTTTGGCAGAGATCTCTTGCGGAGCTTCTAGCAACACTACTCAAACACTTTATTCTAGCAAGTTTGGATAAAGAATCCGCTACCTTATTTTTCTCTTTGAGCACATAAACACAATGCCAAGGGTTAAAACCTTCTAAAAAGAATTTTAATGTCTAGAATTAAATTATGGAGTCTCCAATCAATGTTTAAGTTGTTGTTATTAATTGCATCTACCACAATTTTTGAGTCCATCTTGAAAACTACTTGCAGTATAGCTTTTTATTCTGCCCATTTTGTTGCTTCCCATAATGCTTTGCTTTCACCATGTTCCGCACTTGACATCCTTATCAGATAAAAACATTTTAATCCCCTGTGTGTACCTGCAAAATCACGGATAATTAGTCAAATTACTCCTGAATGATTAGAATGCAAATAAGATCCATCAATATTAATTTTAAAGAAACCCTTTTGGGGGGACGACCAATGCAGATTTTCTCTTGACTGCATAGTAGGTGTATTGTATGCTGAGGATGGTGTCATTGTTTCATATTCTGCAATCTTCTTTTTGCATCTCTAAATCACTGTCTCTAGAGTAGAATGTGAATTATTAAAAGCTTTCTCATATCTTGCAGACCAAATACACCAAGCAATAATGGAGATTTTGCAGATTAATCTTTCATCAAGCTGGTGAACCAGGAGTTTATCATACCAATCACATAACCAGTCCTTCAAGGAGACTTCATTTGATGTATGAATACCCAGAACTGCAAACCACATGGATTTGGAAAAACGACAAGTCAGGATACTATGAGCAGGTGTTGCAAGATCTTGTGCACAGAAAGGGCAAGAAAAGTCACCATCTTGAATAACATTGTGAAGTTTATCTCTTGTAGGAAGTATATCTTGAATACATTTCCAAGTCAAATGTTTTATTCTTGGTAGAATTTTTAGCTTCCAGAGTTTCTTGTATATTCCTTGCATTCTTTGGCCTATAGTTTCATTGGAAATCTTTTCCTCAACCATTTTCCTGTAAGTTGATTTAACTGTGAACCTTCCATTCTTTTCAAGCAACCAAACCAGCATGTCATTGAAGTTACTATGAATAGAGAGTTTCTGAATGATACTTGCAGTAGAGTCTTCAAAAAGATTGTAGATAAGATTTATATTCTACCCCACTGTAACAGTATCAAAAAGTTGATGAACAAAAACATACTCTTGAATATTTTTTGCTCCAGTTCTTGGACTTGGGGGAGTATCTAATTCTTCAATCCACCTATCTTTCCAAATCATAATTTTTTGGCCATTTCCAACAGGCCAACAGCCGAATATTTTGATGAAATGCAGCTCAGAACTAATACTCCTCCAAGACCATGTGGAGTTAGAGTTATCATGAGTGTTGAATATTTGACCATCTGGAAAATATTTTGCCTTTAGTGACTGAGCACATATGGAAGTATCATCTTCACATAATCTCCAAGAATATTTAGCCAGTAAAGCTCTATTGAATACTTCAAGATCTCTAAAGCCTATACCACCTTCCTCTTTAGGTTTATTGACATGTCTGGAAGCATTGTAATGCTTGCATTTGTTATTCATTTGTTGTCTTGAATTCATTGCAGCAATGGTTGTATCAGGAAGCTTAAAAGATGTCATGTGATGCACATGAATGTCCTTAGAGACACTTTTAATCATGACAGATCTGCCAGCTTCAGATAAGTTGATACTATCCCATCTTGAAAACCTTGTATCCATTTTTTGAATAAGAGTTGAAAAAGGGATTGTTTTGTTTCTTCCCACAAATTAAGGAAAACCTAGATATTTTTCTTCAAAGATATAAGTTCTCTGACTTGAAGAAGACCATTTACAAGCTGACAAGTTGAGGGAGAAGTATTATTATTGAAGTACACTGCTTACTTGTGAAAATTAATTAGTTGACCTGAGCAAGTACTAAAGTTTTCTATAACTTGAAGTAGTTTATTAGTCTGAGTTTGATTTGCTTTGCAGAATAAAATACAATCATCTGCAAAAAGGAGATGATTGATTTTTGGGGCAGATCTAGAGATTTTCATACATGTTATATGATTTCTTCTTTCTTGACGGTGCAATTGTCTTGAGAAAGCTTCCATAACTAGTATAAAAAAATAAGGGGAAAGAAGATCCCCTTTTCTTATGCCTCTTATTGGTTTAAAAGCTTATGAAGGTGAGCCATTGATCATAACTTCAATTTGAGTTGTGCTTATGCATTGCATGATAAGATGACAAAACTTTTCATAGAAACCAAACTTACTTAGAACTTCTATGAGAAAAGACCATTCTAGTCTGTCAAATGCTTTTGACATGTCCATCTTGAGTGCTAGATAACCTGTTTTTCCCTTTTTCCTTTTCATAGCTTTAACTAACTTTTGAACTAAGCATATGTTCTCAGATATTAATCTGCACTGCATGGGAGAAATAATGTCAACCATATGCTTTTTGAGCCTTAAAGGAATGATATTTGATATCAATTTGTAAATTGTATTGCACAAATCTATGGGCGTGAAATCCTCTAGCTTGTGATCTGTAGAAGTCTTAGGAATTAAACAAACTCTTATGAGGTTAAGCTTCTTGAGAAGAAATCCAGAAGTAAAGAAAGCTTTCACAGTGTTGCAAACATCTTCTTTAAGAATCTTCCATTGGGATTGATAAAAACCTGGTGGAAATCCATCAGGTCCAAGGTTCCATAGTCATTAAATCTTGATGTATTTCTAGCTCAGTAGGAATGGATACTAATTCAACGTTATCTTGTTATGAGATGGAAGAAGGTATATGCTGAAGAAAATCTGAACTGTCTGAAGGATTTGAAGTAGAGCTAATGTTCTTGAAGTGAGATACCAAGAGGCTTTTTATTGAACTTCTATCTTGACACCATGAGCCATCTGCTTCTTGTAAGGAGTCAATTTTATTTCTGATTCTCCATTGATTTGCTCTAATATAGAAGTACTTTGAGTTTTTATCCATGTCATTGTAGAAGTGATCCCTGGATTTCTGCCTATTAGACCTAGCTTGAATTTCATTAAGTGCATCAATCTCTTTCTCTAACCTTAAGACTTCAGAAGTGTCGGAGCCTTGAACATCAGTTGCTTGTAGATGAGACAATTCTTGTTGAAGATTAGTAACTTTTGCATTAATTTCTCCAAAAATATTTTTACGCCATTGAGATAAAATATGTCTAGTATTAGACAGTTTGTCAGACAAGATGAAATCTGCAGAAAATGTTTTGTCAGAGTTCCAAGCATTTATAATAGTATCTCTACAAGAATTATTTTGTAACCAATGTTCAAAGAATTTCCATTTCTTCCATGTTTGACCAGGCTTGTTATACATGGTTAAAAGAATAGGCAGATGATCAGAACCTTTTTGAGTTAAATGAAATAGCTTGGCATCTGGATAACTAAGAGTCCATTCACTATTAACTAGAGCCCTATCAAGTCTAGATTTTATTCTGCCAGTTTCATGACTATTACCAGTCCAAGTAGAAGTATTTGCACTAAAACCTAAGTCATGAAGATCAGATTCTATAATGCTTTCTTAGACTTCTGGAGCAGTGAGTTCAGTGTTTGTGTTTCTTTCAGAGTCATTCATAGTAATATTCAGGTCACCTAGAAGGATCCATGGAATGTTAACTGAAGTACTCAATCTTTTAATATAGTCCCACTGAGCTGGTTGTTCATTTCAATAAGAAGTGCCACAAACACATGAGAGGAACCATTCTCCTTTTCTAGGATCATTCTTAACAAGAGCATGAAACATATTGCTAGAAGAGTTTAGGATTTCTAGACTGAAACCATCTTTCCATAGAAGAATGATACCACCAGCCTGACCTACAGATGGACCATAAGATTTATTGGGTAGCCTTATGCCATTTGAAAGATTTAAAATTCTATGGTCATTTATCTTAGTTTCAGACAAGAAGATGATATTCAGAGAGTGAATGTTGTTTAAATGCATAAGATGTTCTCTATTATTTTTCCCTAAAAAACCATGACAATTCCAGCTTAATATTTTCATTTTAAGGGAAAACTGAGAATGAAAAAACTTGATACTCAAGTTATGTAAGGGGTTCAGTACGGAAGAAAATAATGCAAAATTTAAAGTTTTCAGATTAAAAACGTTGTGAATGCAATAAATGAGAAGGTAAGAATTTAATGAGTAGCAAAGAGAATTTTTTTTGGAGATTAAGTTTAATTACCAGATTGTTTGAGGCCTCATTCATCTCACGAGAGTTCTCTACTTCTCTTTTTTCTCCTTATTCAATGAGATCATGCTCTGTATCATCATTTTCATTGGAGGATGGTGTAGTCCCTGCAATTGTTTTTAGATTTAATATTTGGCATTCAGGTACGCCTTTCTTAAGTTTAGTGGTTAGATTATGGTTAGCATTATCCTGGGCCGCGAGATAATCCTTGTCGTCCAAAATGATAAAGTCTCAGTCCTATAGACAACGTTATGGTTAGCATCGTATAGGGTCGCGACATAATCCATGCCTTCCAAAATGATAAAATCTCTGACGTATTCACAACGAACGAACGAAAATATATATCACAAACAATAATTAATTTGTGCTACCGGATGACAAAACAAAGTGTTTGTTTATCCAACATAAACACTATGTATCATTCCAATTGTCCTTTGTTTTTTTGAAATTGGGAGAATGAATTAAGAAAATTAAGAGTTTACATAACTTGTATCCTCCAGCTATTGAACATTGATATTGTTGGGAGGAGAATTAAACCATACTATTCTCATTCTGTCAAACTCTAGCATGTTTAGATAAAATGTTAATTACCTTATTTCTTTCCTTCAACACATAACCACGTTGACACGCGGTGAAAACTCGAAATATTTTATCAAGAACTAAATTATACAATCTATGTTAGAAGCTTTTATTATTGAATTCAGTTCAATAGTTGTTTTCTTGATAGCTTGATGGAAGATTCTCATATCTTAGGCGGTGCTTCAAAAAAAAGAAAAACAAAAAAAAAACAGAAAAGATGTATAGATCATGGAAAAAATCGCCAAAATGAAAACCGTCTCAAAAACTCTCACAAATAGGACCCTGCTGTCTCCGCGGGCCCATCGAGACCATAATAAAAAACTAGAGGGAATTCTAATGCGGTTTTGATGTGTTCTGCACACACAGTCCGTGCAGAATCACTGAGACGGTCTGTGCAAAAATAATCTAGATTCTAGACTGTGATTCTGGGGCGCCCAACAAGACAAAATGCCCTCTTATAATTTTTTAAGTTGCTTTAAATTCACTGAAAAAAATTACATACAAATCCATGTCTCAAACACAAAATATCCGTTGGGAACCAGATGTATAAAAACTAAAAAGCAAGCGATCACCAAATTTGGATGGATAAGATTTAATCCTAGTCACAATAAACAATGTCCAACGGACCCACATTTCTGCAATAAAAAAGACTTGTTTCCATTCTGTAAAGTATCAAGTTCTTCTCTTTTTAAGAGACAAAGAAAGAAAGAGCTATTATCCGCAAAAACAAAACAGAGTTCAAGATGTGGAACTTTGCTCTCAAGCTGTTGTTTCTCATCTTTATAATTAACACCACTACTACCACTCTAGTTAGTGCTACTGACCACATTGTTGGTGCAAACAAAGGTTGGAATCCAGGAATCAACTACACCATTTGGGCTAATAACCATACTTTCTATGTTGGTGATCTCATTTGTAAGTCAAAAAATTCCTAGCCCAACTAATTTTCTATCTTTCTAGTAATAATTAAATCTCTGAAACTCCATTTTTTTAACTAATTTTTGTTGTTGTTTTCTTGTTTAACAGCGTTCAGGTACACGAAAAATCAGTACAATGTATTTGAAGTGAACCAAACAGGTTATGATAATTGTACCGTAGAAGGAGCAACAGGAAATTGGAGCAAAGGAAAAGATTTTATTCTTTTGGATAAAGCTCAACGCTATTACTTCATCTGTGGAACTGGTGGTTGTTTTAATGGAATGAAAGTTACTGTTCTTGTTCATCCACTTCCTTCTCCTCCTTCCTCTAAAAATCATAGTTCTTCTGGTGATCAGAAATCTGCAGCTGCTACTTATCAGATAGTTTCTTGGTCTTCTTCTTTAATGGTGTTGGTTTCTCTTGTTATTCCGATCTGGTTCTAATCCAAACCGGTTCTTTCTCCTCTTGTGGTTCATTTTGTTTTGAGTGAAGCTGTTGTTGTACCGAATGCTGATGTAGTGATGATACATTAGTACTATTCTTAGTTCAAATATGGTTTTGGAGATTACTATAGATTTTTTGTATTTTTTTTCTGCTTCGATATAATTGTATTAAATTTTCCAGCTCTGTAGTAGTATCACGGAATCACCTAATTAGTGGTGGTTGCAACAGGCTGGAAATGAGTCTGGACCCTAGTTATCAATTCGTGGTACGGGATATGTTCGGAACGGGATACGTACGAGTATTATACGGATTTGTAAAAGTTAAATTCGGTCAAAAATCCGGTCAACGATTCGTGATTCGGCGATGTCACGGAACGACATACGTACGTGTATAATTCGTTTTAGAGATATGCATTCAGCGTACAAAATTCGCCATATATTAACCTATTAAAAAATCATTTTTAATATAATCTCTCCTAAAATACTATCACGGAATCACCTAATTAGTGGTGGTTGCAACAGGCTGGAAATGAGTCTGGACCCTAGTTAGCAATTTGTGGTACGGGATATGTTCGGAACGGGATATGTACGAGTATTATACGGATTCATAAAAGTTAAATTCGGTCAAAAATCCGGTCAACGATTCGTGATTCGGCAGTAATATGGAACGACATACGTACGTGTATAATTCGTTTTAGAGATATGCATTCGGCGTACAAAATTCGGCATATATTAACCTATTAAAAAATCATTTTTAATATAATCTCTCCTAAAATACTATCACGGAATCACCTAATTAGTGGTGGTTGCAACAGGCTGGAAATGAGTCTGGACCCTAGTTAGCAATTCGTGGTACGGGATATGTTCGGAACGGGATACGTACGAGTATTATACGGATTCGTAAAAGTTAAATTCGGTCAAAAATCCGGTCAACGATTAAGTGATTCTAGCGATACTGAACGACATACGTACGTGTATAATTCGTTTTAGAGATATGCATTCGGCGTACAAAATTTCGCATATATTAACTTTGTTAAAAAATCATTTTTAATATAATCTCTCCTAAAATACTATACTTAATACTTGTCATGAACTATACATACGATATGTGCATCACAATCAGCAAATAACATGAACGTTGATGGTATTGGAATCTGATTAGTGTATGTAAAATTTTAAAAGAAAAAAATATAATAAATAATGATTATTTAGTGATGACGTGACAAAGTATTATACGGGGCGTATGATTCGGTAATTCGTAAATACGTGTATAATTCGATTTAAGCTGGAAATTCGCGAATCTAAGTCGGAATTCCATTTATACGGTCGATACGTACGGATTCGGTCAATACGGACGGATATGCGAATTATACAAGTATTATACGCGAACTTACTAACTAGGGTCTGGACCACCAAGACTCTCTTGTCATGAATTGGTTTGCTTCGACAATCCATGCCAGAGTTTTCTTTCTTTTTTTTCATTTTCTTCTTTTATTATTGTTTTCGAGTAGGAGTCCAGAAAAGGCTCAAAGAAATGATTAAATAAAGAGAAAAGAAAGATGAAACTTGAGTGAATTATTCTGTCAGGCTTTGTATTGATCAAAATAAAATTCTGTCGGGCTTGTAGTGCAGGTTTTGGATATACTAATCTTGTTGACTAATCAGGATTCAGGTGGATTCAAATTTCAAATTGGTTTCACTGAACCAGTTTGAAATTTAGAGCGCGAAAAATCTGAAGTAAGGGCTCATCGTTGACCATATGAGGAATTTTGACCGATATTGGTGAAGTGGACTACGAGTTCAGTTATCGGTGATAGCTTGGTTCTTTTCTTCTTCTTTTAACTCTTGGAAATGTAGCTATGTTCCAAGAGAAGCAAATAATACGGCTCATTTGCGAGCCAAAAAAGCTTATAATCCTTCAAACAGTTTAGTTAGATCAAAATTCTCTTTAGAGGAAGACATTGTCCATTAAGTCATCAATCAATAAATCTTTTTTCCTAGTAAAAAGAAAATATAACGAGGAATCCTAGCAGATAAAAGCTAATGCGGCGAATTGAAAGAACTTATACGATGATACCAGATGATACCACGTTCATCGCCTTACTTCAGACCCTTATTTGACGCGTGAGAATGTTATCCCATAACTTAGCAGGTAAGCCGCCACGTCACGTCGTTCAGTGAAAATCAGTAGTCTTCAAAATTCGTCTCATTATGTTTCAGGTGCCATATCAGCTGGACCTTGGGATAACACATCACAAACTTAGGGGTGAGGTCTGGAGTGGGCTGGTTTTTTCCTTATACGCATCCCATCCAATACATGATAAAAACCGCATCCAATCTAATATCCAATGAATGTACCGATTACGGATTGGATGCATTTTTTATAATTAAAACTTTAAATTGGGAAGAAAAAAACTAACAAAAGATGACTTGAATAATGATCGATCAAAAAAAAGGGGGACTTGAATTTGTGTCCGAAGCTCAAGCCCTAATAGTTCGATGGAAGAAAATGGCAAGCAGGTAAGTTTACTATATAGTGGACTTTTAAAAATACTAAACTAACCCCATGTTTTATAAAAAACAAATATATTTTCTAATTCTAACGGGTGCGGATGTCCAACGTTTTTAATAAAACTGGATCAACACCCAATCCAAAATTTGTTGGATCTAAGAAATTACATCCATGTTCAATCCACACTAGTGAACAATTTGTGCAACCAATCGCAAAAATACGGTTAGACCGGATCGGGTATGCGGATTCGGAACAAATACTCACTCTGATCACCAAGCACCTATAATATTTTTTTATGTCGGATTATCTGGAATGTGAAGATTTCGGAGTACAATCAAATACACAGAGCATACAATATCAAATCAAACAAGCATAGCTTGTCAATCATGTTACTCTAGTGACTTTAACAACATCAAATGTCGAAGGCTGCAGAATTTTTCTTGGATTATAAGGTGTTAGACCATCGCTTGATCAAACTCACAAGTTTTGGTATGTCAAGCTTGTTGTCAATTTTAGTTGATCAAAACTATACCTTGATTTGTAGTCTACTTCAGTCAGTCTCGAACGACGACTGAAGATTGAAGAACGACGGCGTCAACAGAAACTTCATCAACAAATGTATGTGGATGCTGACTATTATATTTACTCGTATTATTTGCCGTTCTATCTATTGAGACATGTGGTATGACTTTAATATTATGATGAGCATTGCAAAGAAGAATTCAAGCAATAAGAAGTAGTCAGGTTAGTTCTTAAAATTCACATACTGTTTTACTCAGTTCACAGACTTATAAAATAAAGACTTGATAAATAGATCTCAATAAATTCGTCTCGAACTAGTCAATTTAGAGATGGTCCTGGATACTATTTAATTTAATAGTCTGATATATCAAGTTCTCGAACTGGTTGATTTTAAATGTTTCTTGTACACCCTTTGTTTTCAAGTACACAAATTATTTTGACATTTCACGAACTTATCAATTTCAAAAGGCTCAAGAGTTAGAAGACGATTTTTAGTTCACAAACTTGTTTGAATTGCATGAGCTGATTTGGTCTTATGATAATTAAACTCCAATTTAAGCTTGTTGGTTCTGGAACTACTTAACCGTTGTTCTTGGAAAACCGATAGGGTGTAATGTATATATATGGTTGCGCATATATTTTTTGTGATTCGAGTCAAAACTCTCACATGCTTACATTGCAATATATATAGAGAAGTTAACGAAGCTTTGCTTGTACCAAGCCATGTTTACCGATATCAATTGAGGAGTCCTTGCACACTAGAATCTCTATCCCAGAACTTTTGTGTCCTAGTCGCAGCTAGAGTTGTCCACTACAGGTTTCCTATGGTGAAATTGTATTAGGTTACGACACTAAGGACTCCGTGAAGCCTGGACGGAATATCTTTTACCTGATAGATCTTTGTTATCGGGATCTTGTTCTTATTGATTGTTGTAGTCTTAAAACTATAGATCAGGAACAAGATAGATAGAAATCACAAAATATTTTTCGTCTCAGAATGTGTGACTCCACAAGATAGATATCTAAAACTCTTCTTTTTTAATTTTTTTAGATTGTTCTTATGAGGTAGAATCGATTAGGCATATTTATAACCATTTGAAGAGAGTAAACTTTCTCGACTTTTGCTTGGTATCCTTCATAAGCAAATCGATTGGTTGAATGTCTTTCTAAAATAAATCAATAAGCTATCTATTAGTGGCAAAATAGTTAAAATCTTCACTTAGGTTGAAGAAATTTCTAGGCATGTAAAGGATGTCAGATAGGGGAACCGTGTTTCTTGGGATCTTGCGAGATCGAAGAGACATAAAGGAGCATAAATGATGCTGAATTTATTGTAAGGTCGATCGATCCCAACCACATTTGAGTCTGAAGTCTCATAGTAAGCTAGTGTTTGTAGCGCTTAATACAGTGTAGTGTTCAAGTTCTGGACTGGGTCCCTGGTTTTTTTTTTATGCACATTGCAGTTTTCCTCATTAACAAAACTTATGGTATTTTTTGCTATTTATTTTTGTAGATGGTGAAATTTGGATAAGGGTCAAAAGTGTCATTTCAAGACCATAGACAAAATTCAACTCTCATGGGAGAGATTAAGCCCTTGTCCCTCAAGGCACCCTTAGCCACGATTTCTAGTATACGTCTCCACGAGACACTGCTGGTCGTGATGCCGTGGCTCCAAGCAAACATCCTCGACGAGATACTGCCGGTCACGTAGGTTCTGTAGAGCGTAAAACGTCCCCAATAGACTTATGAACCAGAACAACCACAATTCCAGCATGTCTTTGTGAGATGCAACTGATTATGATGCCATGATTCCTAATATACATCCTTGACGAGATACTGCTGGTCATGTAGGCTCTGTAGATGCGTAAAAATGTCCCCACGGACTGATGACCCAGAGCAGAGATATGCATGTCTCCTGTAAGCACAACTAACCTTATTTGAGATCTAGGACTGATTCCTAGTACATCATCGCGAGATACGCTGGTTATTTTGCCTCTGGGCCCTTTCGACGGACTCTTAGAACATCCTTCCGAGATACAATGGTCATGTCGGCCCCATAAATATGGACACAATTGATTCTTAGCACATCCCTGCAAGATACGCCGGTCAAAGACAAGTTAGCTAAAATCTCGGAAAGACATTAATCGGGCCTACAAATCCCTTTCTCTCTCTTCAGGACGAGTCCCAGCTAACCACATAGAGATTCAGATCTGTTAATAAAATCCTCGTAGAGATTTTGGTCCGTCCTCAAAATCTCGCAGTGATTCAAATCTCTCTGCAAAGTCTCAATGAGATGTGAGTATCTCCGCAAAGTCTCAAAGAGATTCAAATCTCTCCTCAAAATCTATCCGCAAAATCTCAAAGAGATTCACATTTCTTCTCAAAATATCGAAGAGATTCACATTTATGCAAAATCTCGGAGAGATTCACATCTCTCCGAAAAATCTCGTAGAGATTCAAATCTCTCAGAAAAATATCTTGGAAAAATCTCAGACAAGGCTAAACATTGAAATGAGAGTTTAGATTATAACCTTGAAAGGATATAAACATTGTGTGATAACTCATAAATGTGTATGTCCTTATTCCTTGAACCAAAGTATGCATACTTTGCTGCTCAGGAAAACTGGAACTAAAGTCCGCGTACGTACCAGTATGCGCACTTTCGGAGGTTCACATCTCGTGAATTTATGCCGGAGTTTGTGAACTAAAAACAAACTTATTCCGGGTACTTAAGTCTGCATAAAAGTATGCGTACTTAAATAGGTTAGTTTCTAAAAACGGTTATTCGTGAACTTAAACTTATATAAGGAATGCATACTTGCAAATCGTGTCTATAAAGTTCATAAATCAAATCGTTTTTGCTTCAATTATGTCTTGTATACATCTATGAGATCTAAGCAATTGAAAAACTCTCTAACTAGTTTTCTTGAGTCGTTTGAACTAGTTATGGTTAAGATGAATACGGTTAATATGAAAGTGCTCATATGGGTAACCATTTGGTTAAATACTGTTGAACCAACTAAGTGTACATGTTTAGGTACGGTTATACAAACCTAAATAAACGTGCATTTCATTTGTGTATAACATGCTAAGTTCGATCTAACGGCTAAAAGATATTATCTTGAATCTAATCAGGTTTTCATCTAACGATGAATATTGATGCTTTGTTACCAAGGTAACTTAGATTGCAAACCCTAATTTGAGAGATTATATAAAGGAGAACTCTAGCAACTAGGAAACCTAATCCCTACACCTCCTATGTAATACTAGTTGTATTTTCTAGAGTCGATTCTCCTTTAACCTTAGGTTTCTAACGAGACCATGTAGATTGATGACTTGAAGATTTCATTGGGATTATGAATCTAGACCCAACTATTTTCTTTGTAATTGCATGATCTGATCTTGCTGTTTCTATCATCTTTGAGTACAATCATAAGATTGGCTTGAGATTGATTTCTCCGATAGGAAAGATATAAAATTAGTCACAAACATTTTCGTTTCATCGTTTGTGATTCCACAAAATCTTCTTTCGCTATTCTATTAAGATTATTGTGAGGTGGTTGATAATTCAAGTCTTTTCTTCGGGAATATAAGTCTGTGATATCAATTGGTTCATGGTCACCATGATTTATCAAAAGACGGAACAAAACTCGTAGGTATTTCTGTGGGAGACAGATTTATCTATTACCGTAGACTTTTCAGTGTGATACTGATTTGTTGATTAAAGTCTTCGACTTTGGGTCACAGCAACTCTTAGTTGTGGGTAAGATCAGCTAAGGGAATCAAGTGCGTAGTATCTTGCTGGGATCAGAGATGTCAATCGAGCTCGCATATTTCTATTTGCTGATTGCAGATTGAATTAGAGATTGAGATTTTTAACTCCTTGATATATCTTTCTTAAGATTAAGTCTAATTGTCTAGTTGATTCTCTTGAAAGTATATTGGAGTTAGTCCATACAGATTGATAATCGAAATTAGACCCCCGCTTTTTCAATTGGTATCAGAGCAGGCAAACACCTTTAAAGAGCGTATAAGTCTGTGTTTGTAGCGATCTGACTCTATGGACAAGAATTCTATCTCCATAAACGTACCACCAGTCTTCGATGGCTCAAATTACTTATGGTGGAAAATCGTTATGCGTGCTTTTCTTCAAGCTCGTGATTTTCAAACATGGGTACGTGTTGTTAATGGCTATGATCATCCGGTTAATACATAAGGCGATGTATCTATACCTAAGGATATTGGTATATATAGTCCAGAAGAAATCCTTGATGTAAAGCAAAATTCTGACGGCTTAAATGCTATCATTCATGCCATTACCCCAGATCTTCAGCACCATGTAACTACGTGCACAAAGTCTAAAGAAGCCTGGGATATCTTAGAAACCGCATTTAAAGGAAATACCAGTGAGAAAGATGCTAGGCTTCAAAACCTAAATTCTGATTAGGAAAACCTTCGTATGGCAGATGAAGATTTATTTGATGAGTTTAATCACAAAGTTTTTTGAAATTGTTAATGCATCTTTTGCATTGGGTAAGACTATTCCTGAAAAGGACATTGTGATGAAAATTCTCAGATCGCTGCCATCTAGATAAGATTTTAAGAAGCATGTCGTCGTTGAAGGAAATAATATCGCAACGCTATCCAGAAATACTCTGGTTGGGAAGTTAAAGATCTTTCATGAGCATACGTCCAAGTCAAGTAAGGATATTGAGTTCAAAGCACTAAAGAACGCTAAATTACTTGATAAAAGTAAAAGTGTTTGCATCTCTGAAGATGATATTTCCGAGGTTGATCCATCTGATGAAGATCTTGACAATTCAGTCTCATTGATCACAAGACAGTTTAGGGATCTTTTTTTGAAGAGAAGTAAACGGTTCTCCATATATAAATCCAGGTCATCAGATAAACCCCATAATCGTGTTCCTCCTAAAAATAGGGATAATGATGAAATTGATGACGAGGATATGCCTCAGTGCTTTAAGTGTAAAGGTTTTGGTCATTTGCAAATGAGTGACCAAATCGAAAGAAATACACTAGGAACAAAGGCCTTACTACAACTCTTGATGAAATGTCTGATGACTATGATTCTAATGAAGACGAAAAATCAAGTGGTGCACTTCTTTGTGAAAATATTGATTTTGATAATTGTAGAAATACATACATCAATCTTGATAATCTTTTAGAAGAAAACTCAACCAATCTGGAAGATAAAATTGACCTTTCTTTTGGAAACTCTTTGTGTAATGTTTCAGGGTCTACTATGTGTCTAGCAGCTTGCACATCTCAGATGCCTGAAGCATATCAAAGATTGATGTGCTCGTACTGTTCACTCAAAGGTCATGAACTATTAAAGTGTTATAAGTATAAACACAAATGGAGGCATGTCAACAAACTTCAACGAAGAGCAAATCGATTAGCAAACAAGCTCAAACTTGCTCAAAAAACCGCTGAGGTATGTAAGATTTTATCTTTGTCTAAGAAGTTAGTTTCCAAGGATAAAACAAGACCATTAGAAATAAAGTTATGGTCTAAGAACCATGAGATGCAGGGTTCTATGAATTCTAATCGAAAGGGACATGATGGGCAAATTATTGTTCATCCCAGCACAACTTAAATTGTGTTGGTAAGTGCATCTTGTCTCATGTGCCTAACTAAAAAGAGACAAGATCTTGCACACCTCAGGCTTTAAGAAAATAAAAATTCTTTAGTTTTTTTTATTTTTGTTTTCTTTTGATTAAACAAGTTTGAATTCACGTCTTTTTCACATCTAATTGATATTGGAAAGGATTTCCTTGATCAGTCAATAAAAAGAGGGTTAAAATAGACAATTCTTCCTTTTATAGGGTTGAGAGTTGTATGTTCACGAACTTGTATGTATAGAGGTCTCGTAACCCTACATATATTTTTCCTTCCCTAAAAACTTCTTTTATCTTATAAGACTGCTTGTTGAGTTAAATTGTGATTTCCTCTCACAAACCCGTACACTCATGGATACTCCAAGCATCATGTCTTCTGATGAAAAAGATGTTAATATGATTGTTAATCCATCAATCGTGAAGGAAAAAGAAATTTTTTCGATTCCTCCGACCTTGAAAATAAAAAAAAGGAATGTGAGGAAGCCAAAAGATGTTCCTTCAAACTCTCAGAAGTTTTCTGATATTCGAGAAGTGTTGAAGGAGACACAAAAGGAGATTCAACAAATAAACGCTTTTGTACTTAAGACTCATGAGATTCAGAAGGCCCTGGTTCGGCATCTGTCAAGAAGGTTTATTGATATTAACTCCTATCTTCATGAACCTTATGTCCCAATGGCTGTTGACGACAAGGAGTTTGGGGACGATAAAGAATTCTTTAAAGGTCTTAACATCTAGTAAATCTTCTTATAAGAATTTTATTTCTTGTATTTTTAAGAAGAATAACTAGAGTTTGGGATAGCCATTATTGTGATTACACATATCTATGTCAAACGTTTTTATCTTCTTTGGTTTTTAGGTTTATTTGTTTAAATTTGTGTAGATGGTGGATTTTCAACAAAGGGTAGAATTGTAAAAACTATACTCCAGATTTGGCAACCGGATTAGTATTGAGGCTCATGTCTCTCGATTAAAGCATGAAAGATCTCTGACTGAGAAGGATGTCTCTCAGAGTACATGTAGATGTGTAGTCTCTCAGCTGAGACCACAACACATCTTTTTTTTTTTTTAAATCATGAAATTTTATTACCAAAAAATAATCATAATTACATCTTACAAGCCCAAGTTTAGGACTTAATTCAAAAGACAAAAGAAGCACATAGAAGAAGGCCCAACAATTGAGTTACATTTTTATGAGTTGAACCTAAAGTACACCTCATCTTCACTTTCAAGCTTGTTCAAGAAATCAGGCTTATCTTCATAATAGAGAACCACACCCTTTGCTAGAAATACTCCCTTCTTAGCCATCTTATCTGCAGAGTTATTTACTTCCCTGTATGCATGTGAGAAAGTTATACCTGGTATTAGAGTTCTGATATTCTTCCATCTGTTTATCACAAACCAGGGAATGTTGTCATTACTAAAGGCTGTTAGAACTGCTTTTGAATCAAGATTAAAGATTACATCTTTATACTTCCTCTTTACTGCCCATTCACCAGCTACCACCAAAGCCATCACCTCATCTAGAAAATTTGTAGCTACACCCAGGCCACCTGTAGCAGCACCCAAGCAGCCACCAGTTTTATTCCTTGCTACAAAACCAAAACCTGCACAGCCTGGATTTCCCTTGGATGCACCATCACAGCATATAAGTACCTTCCCCTCTTTAGGCAGTCTGAAGAAGAATTGTTTAACATCCAGCATATAAGTCTTGATGCCTGTAATTCCAAAGTGTAGTAATATCTGTAAATCATATACATTCCCCCACTTGGAACTTTTTATTCTTACTCCACAAGCTTTTGTAAAAGACATTATTGATTGTTTCATCTTCCCAAGGTTAGGTTCTTCATCTTTATACATCTTCTTATTTCTTGTGTGTAATAATTCTACCATCACCTTAAATGAACTGATGAACCATACTTCTTGAATTGCTCCACTTTTACCTTTTGGAGCATTCAAAATATCTTCAAATGAAGAAGGATTTAGGAAGTGAAAAATTCCAACAAGCCAATGCCAGACTTGAGTGCTGAAATTGCATTCCCATAAGATATGACACATTGTGTCTTGTGCATTTCCACAAAGGTAGCATTTTGAAACAGTTGAGAACCCTTTCTTTCTCACAGATTCCTCTGTGGCACAAGCACCTCTTAATATCTTCCAAAGATTTGTAGATGTGCTTGGATGTATACTAGAGTGCCAAACTTTCTTAAACCAAGGTATCCCAGGGAATTTAGTCCTTATTTAGTGAGCTGCATTTCCAACTGAAAATTTACCTTGCAAATATTTCTCCCATATCAACCTATCCTTACCTCCACCAATAGCTGGAATTTCATTCTCCTCAAAATATTGTAGCATTTGCTCAGGTATTTTCCATTTTCCATCTACAATTAGATTAGCCACCTTCATGTCTTTATTCATTTTAACATAATCATCTTCTGCATTTCTTTCAATCAATGCATAGCTTTTGATCCATTTATCATTCCATACTGATATTGATTTTCCATCCCCTACAATCCATCTCTTGCACTCATTTACTTCAGTAATGACCCATTTAAGACCAGGCCAGATAGATGATTGTTTATAAGTTGAAATCCATTCATTATTCTTGTTTTTGTACTTTGCTCTTATGAACTGAGCCCATTCATCCTGCCCTGTTTCAATTTTCCACAAAAGCTTCATTAATAGTGCTTTATTCATAGTTTCCAACCTTCTTAGACCCAGACCACCTTCTTCTAATGGAGCATTAACCTCATCCCATTTCACAGTGACAAGTTTTCTAACAGAGGGATCTCCAGACCACAGAAAGTTCCTTATGATTTTTTCACATTCTTTTATAACATCATTGGGCCATTTGTAAACTTCCATGTTGTAGATTGGGATGCTACACAAAACATGCTTGATTAAAATTAGTCTTTCAGAGAATACTAATAAGTGTCCCATCCATCCAGCCATCATATTCTGCATTAATTCCACCATCCCCCAAACTTGATAAGTCTTCACTCTCCCAGGATTTAAAATGACCCCCAAATATGCATCATGCAACTCTGATAATCCCATTTGCAAATACTCAGTTATATAATTTCTCCTTGTATTTGACACACCTCTAACAAAACATTTGCTTTTGTTTTTATTCACTACTTGTCCAGAGGACAGCTGATATTTACTTAACAGTTTCATTAGATTATCTAAAGATCTCTTATGTCCATTGCAGAATATGAAAATGTCATCAACAAACATTAGATGAGAAGGTTGACATTTACCTCTAGTCACCATTTCCTGCACTTTGCCCTCTTGCACCATCAATGATAAGTTTTTACTAAGTACCTCCTCTGCAAGAATGAATAAAATGGGTGATAAGGGGTCACCCTATCTCAATCCCCTTCCAACACTAAAAAAGCCACAAGGGCTACCATTCACAAGAACAGAGATCATTGCAGATTGAAATATCTTCCTGATCTAATTAATACCAATTTCTGAAAAACCAAATTTTTTAAGGACCTCAAATAAAAACTCCCAGTTCATAGAATCAAATGCCTGAGTTATATCCAACTTGAGCCCAACATTTCCACCCCTCCTTTTTATATTAAGTTCATTTATCATCTCTGATGCCAAAACAATCTTATCTTGAATGTTTCTACCCTTTATGAAGGCCCCCTGATGATCAGAAACTAATCTTCCAATAAGTGTACTTAATCTTGTGGTGATTATTCTTGTGAATATTTTGAAAATAAAGTTAGCTAGACCAATAGGTCTGAATTGCTCAACTTTATTTGCACCCTGAGATTTTGGCAGCAGAAATAAAAAAAATTAGAGTTTAGGCCTTTTGGTATGAACCTATGACTCCAACAAAATTGAATTGCTTCTACCAGCTCTACTCCAATTATATCCCATGCATATTTATAGAAGCTGCCTGGAAATCCATCAGGACCAGGAGCACTACTTGCATTCATCCCATACACTGCTTCTCTTACTTCAATTGGTGTAGGGATGGCATCAAGAAAAAGATTATCTTCTTCATTTAATATCTTAGGGATTGCATCCAAAATATCTTCATGAATTAATACACTTTGTTCTACAAACTTCTCCTTATAATGATTTACCAGTGAATGTTCTCCAGTTCTATTTCAATTTGATAGTTGCATTTTGGTATAAGCTCCACCCTACTACATTACCCTCTTTATTCTCCAGTTCACTAATATTGTTCTGAGCTTTTCTTAATTTGATAGTTGCATGAAAGAATTTGGTATAAGCTCCACCCTCCTTAATCCATTTACTCATGAAAGAAAAGGCAGGGTTACCATCAACTTTTTCCCTCCATGCATCTTTTATAACTTCCATAAAACCAGGATGAGAAGTCCAAACTGGTTGGTATTTGAAAGGAGCATTTGCATGCTTCCCTAAGTTTACCATTGATCCAAACAAAGGCCCATGATCTGATGTTCCTCTTGCCCCAACTTTATAATTCCAGCCATCAAATTTTTCCAACCATTTTAAATTGTAAAAAGCTTTATCAAGATCACATAGTATTCTTTTCCTTCCTGCTCTATTGTTACACCAGGAGAATTTAATACCAGTTCTAGTAGCTTGGATTAGGTTGCAATACTCCATACATTCCCTGAAATCCTGCATTGATATTCTCAAAGGCCTTCTACCACCTACTTTTTCTTCATATTTCAACACTACATTAAAATCACCAATAATCATCCATGGAAAATTCATTTGATTAATAATCATCAGTTCATCCCATAACTCTCTTCTATCCACAGTGAGGCATGCTGCATGGATACCAGTTACCATAACATCTCCCACTTTAACTGTAATGGCTTGTTTTAATGATGAAATAACTACAGGCTTGGATAGAGAGGAGTTCCAAAATAGCCAGATATTACCCTTTGAGCTCCCAACAGAATTATGTATAAACATTTTACTCATCCCTGGTAATTTTAAATACTTAACATCACTGCTAAAAGCATGAATTTTTGGTTCTGCTACCCATAACAATGAAGGACTAAAATTTTTAACTAGATTTCTTAACTTATCTTTGGTTTGAGTTCTTTTCAAACCTATGATATTCCAATACATAACTCTCATTGAGAATGAGTTGCTTGAGAGGTGCTACCTCCCAATCCCATATTTGTTTTAACTGAAACACTAGCTTGCATTCTTGTTATGACATTTGGAGCACCTTTAGTATTCTTTCCTTTAACAGGTTTGCTAATCACTCTTGAAAAAATTTGGTCATGTTTTTCAGCCACATCAACTAAAGCCTGAAATTTGCTTGGAGAAGCAAAATCTTTACATGTACTGCTTATTGTTCTAGATTTTGTACTAGTAACTTCTTTCCATCCTTCTAAAGTGGAAGCTTCTGAATTTATGTCAGATAATCAGCTGAATTATTATTGAGATTCTTCATATGTTCACTAGATTTTATTTTAATAACTGAGTTTATTGATGGTACACTTGCTCCCACCTCTATTACTTTCTCTACAGATAGGGAAGGAAAGTCACTAGAAGACTCAAGAAAACCAGCAAAACCCTTTTCCTTAGACATTGAAGGTGTGAAACTAGGAGCATTCACTGTATTATCCTCACAAGTATCATTAGAAGGAAAACAAATGTCAAAACCACCAGACTGCTGCACTATTACTTTCTTTGGTGTATATCTCCAATGTGTTTTTTGTTTATCATTAGCATTGTTGCATTGGTTTTGTTCTCGTCTTGCTACTCTACATTCAGTGATCAGGTGACCTACAATCTTGCATTTACTACAGAACTTGGGTATTTTAGAAGCTCGAATTTCTTGCTCAAATTTGCAGTACTTTGACTCAACAACCACCTTATTTGGAATTTCTTCAGAAAGATCAATTTCCATCAAAATACTTGCATAATATCCAATCTCCGGCTTCAGAGTTTTAGGATCTACTCTAATTTGTCTACCAATTGCTCTACCCATAGACATCTGAATTTCTTCTTTCCAATACTCAATACTAAAACTAGGAAAGATCATCCAAACAAAAGCAGTTGATGATTTTTGTTGCTCAGGTTTAAAATCTCTCTCCCAGTATCTGAGCTTCAAATATTGCAACTCAACTTCCCAGAAACCTTCATAAACATATTTCATATCAATTTGATTTTATAGCTTAATTATAAAGAAACCCTTACCAATAGGTATGAACTGACATTTGCCTGTGAGAGTCCATTGTTTTCTTAAAATATCTTCATCCTGTGAGATTTTCAGTTTCACGAAATCAAGTCTCCCAATCAAACTAAACCTCCATTAATTGACACTCTCATCTATTATTTCATCAGGAATAAAGATTGATGGACTAAACTTTTGAGGAACATAAGATCGATCAGAATTTCTCAGTTCTGAACCCTCAGATTCAGAACGAAAATTTGAGTTTTCCTCCATCGAATCTAAGGTTTTAAACATATTTAATAAAAAACTCCTGAATTAATGATGAAGATACTCTTACAATAACCAGAACAATGAATTCTCACCTGAATTGAGTACTCTGCGACACTAAAATTGGAAAAAAAATTAAGAAAATTTTCGCCGTTTCAATCGCCGAGTTGCAGAGCATGACTCGGTCCGGTTTCTACAAATTTATGGGTGTTTGAATACGTTGACACACAGCACATCTCATGAATACTGAGCAATTTCAGTAATTACTCGGATCCGGAAACCGGATGAGTATTGAGACTCATGTCTCTATGCATTAAAGCTCATGCCACCTCTGATGGAGAAAGTCTCTCAGAGAAGATGCAAATGTGCAGTATCCCAGCTGAGACCATGACACATCTCATACTGTATAGAATCGAAAGATTGGACGGCTCCTAGACATCATGCCTGCTAGTATAGAGCGACAACGTCTTCGGGATGCAACCAGGTTTTCCCCGACTATGCAAGAGGAATATGATACTCCAGCAAGTTCATATTGCTCAACCCTCAGATGATTAATGCTCATAGACAGGAACCCCTTTTAGTATAGAGCCATCAATTAATTATCTGAAATCGTCTGAATATCCAGCAATATTCTACGAGCCATCTTTAATCGTCTGAATATCCAACAATATTCTACGATTCTTCGTTATATTTCGTCACTTCAATTCGTGGTTCTTCCCAGCAGAATACCACGGGTTAGTGATAAATATTCAACGAAACAGGCATCTGAACATCGAATAAGCCCTGAAAAATGGTGCAAGTGTAATTAGCAAATAATGCACAGACCAGCATTTTGAATGCACGAACGAGCATTTCAAAAAATATGAACGAACGAGGAACCTATGCAAAATAGGGAGGGAAAATAATAATAATAAAATATTAGCAAAAGCGTAAGGGGACTGGGTTCACCAGCCGGCCAGTCATGCTGTGACCAGTCCCGCGCCCAATTTTATATTTTATCATATATTTACTATTTTCCCGATCTCATGAAAACCCTCTCGTTCGAGCAAATTTTCTTTATTTCAAAGAAATTATCTGAATCACATGATTTCATCAAAAATAATAAAATTAGGAAAAGGTGTCATGTGACCGCCGGCCGGCCGGTCATGCCTTGGCCGTGGCCGGTACCACATCTCACGTTTCCCATTATTTTATTATTTCTCTCAAATTATGAAAGTTCCTTGATTTTGTGAATTTTCTCTAAAATCATGAAAATTACCTAGTTTCATGTATTTTCATCTAAATCACATGATTTTATCAAAAAATAATAAAATTAGAGAAAGGTGTCATGGGACCGTCGGCCGGCCGGTCATGCCTTGGACGGTCTCACACCTCACGTTTCCCATTATTTTATTATTTCTCTCAAATTATGAAAATTCCTTGATTTCATGAATTTTCCCTAAAATTACCTAATTTCATGTATTTTCTCTAAAATCATAGAAAATATTAAAATAAAATTAGGAAAAAACTTGTGGGACCTGGATCTAGCCGGCCAGCCATGCCCTAGTCGGTCCCACACGTCCCTTGTTTTATTATTGTTTGGTGTTTTGTTTCATGATTTCATGAAAACTCCCTGATTTCAACAAAATATTTTGGTTTTAAACAAATCCCTTTGATTTTATGTAAAATTCCCTAAAATCATGAAAATTATATAAAATTAGGAAGAGTGTCTTGGGACCTGCGCCCATGGACGGACGGCCATGCCTTGGACTTTGCCGGTCCCACACTCTCATTCCTTATTTTATCTCTCATCTTATGGAAATTTCCTAGTTTTATAAAAACTCTCCAGTTTGATGGAATTTCCCTCAAATCAGAGAAAATACATAAAATTACATAAAACTGGGAAATATGTGGGATCGTGCTTGTCAATCGGCCATACCCTAGCCGTGGCCGGTCCCACACCTTGCAATTCCATGTTTTATTTATTTTCCCTCATCTCATGTATTTTTCCCAGTTTCAGCAAAACCATGGATTTTGCATATTTTCTCCAAATGTTGCTCAAACGTGCACCAGAAAATATCAAAATTCTCAGGACTGAAACACGGACGTTATGGTGACACGGGCACATTCCCTTGACCGACCGAGGGTGACCCTGAGGCTTGCAAACAGCTGGTCCCGCATTTTTTAATGATTTTAACCTAATTTGCTCAACTGCTCATGTTAGGTTCAAACTCTTTCCAAACAATTGGAAGTTTGCTCAAACGACCATCCATTGGTCCCACACGCACCAAGATCCGGTCTCATGACCTCTTGGTCGGTCCTTTGTATTTTCATAATACCCTGTTTTATTATTTGTCGCTCAAACGAGCATTATTTCAGTGATTAAATCAGCATTTAACCATTATTTCACCAACTGGTCCTCGAGAGACTTTGGTATTTTTGCTCATTCGAGCATCTGGGCAATACATGGTGAACCCGTCATCCCATGTAGTCGTTCCCTGTGTCACTCTGTATAGATTTGCAATAAATCAATCATTTCGGTAAAATTAGGGTTTTGAATCCAGAGCTCTACAAAAACGTGATTCTGAGAAGATTCAAACACTCTGATAATTTTATGATGATTCCATGATTAAATTTTTTATTTATTTTCCTCGACCCAGCAGTCAGTAAATTAAATTAATATTTTATTCGGTCCTTCTACCAATAAATTCATCAAACGAGCAATATTCGCCCAGACTAGCAATATTTGCTCGGATCAAAGAATATTGGTTCAACTATCAATATTCGACAATTAGCAATATTCGCTCAGACTAGCAATATTTTATTCACTCAAATTAGCAATATTCGCTCAGACTAGCAATATTTGCTCGGATCAAAGAATATTGGTTCAACTATCAATATTCGACAATTCAGCAACACAGTTTGCTCATTTTAGGTTATAATGGTACCTCGTCTCAGTAGACATACATTTAATTCATGAGTTTCGGAACATTTGCTAAAACGTGTTCAACTCAGCACTACATGGACTCATCGTCCCACAAAGTCAGCAACTGGCTTCACAATCAAGAGATTCCAATCATGTCAAAATGGGGGGATATTAACTAGGGTTTTGGTATGGCGTTTTACGACACATGTGTTCACCCACGATGAGAATGTGAGAAAGTCGTGCAATCATTTAGAAGAATCAGCAAAGTAGTGGGTGGAAAATTAACCAAGTCTCCGCACGATGAGTAATTGGTTTAACACTATTTCCCACTTTCTCACTCTATGATTCCAGCAACTGTCACACTTCATGGGATCATGGTGTTTTCAATTCCGGTAATATAAAATGTCTTTGAATCCTGATTGAAAGAACAACATGGAACAACATTGAACAAGATTCGAACAATTCGAACATTCTCCTAAACGAGCAATTTCTCATCAAAGTTCATACAGACAATCTTTTGTTTACACGAACTCACAGAAATCACTCTCAATCAAGCAAAACTCAATCATTCAGAGCATTTTCACGCTGAAATCGCAACACACTTACAATCTCAGATAACCATTGATCTCACGCATTTCTCAGCTTCTCTCCTACAGATCAACCCATCCTCTCTTGTGACCGAATTGACTCTGGAACGGATTTTGTTCTTGGTTTAGGTCGGAGTCTTACAGATTGATCTCTTGAACTTAAAGCACTCCCTTCTTGCAGTGCATCTGTGTTAGGTTCAACATTTCACTCGATTCACGGAGTCTCCACACGGTCGACTCTTCAATTTCGTAAAAACCAGCATATCGTTTTTCACCATCTACAGATTGGCGACCACAGTGGGAGATTAATCTCTCGGTTGTAATCTCTCATTTTCACAAGATGGTTGGTCATAGGTCAGGATCAGTTACGAATCCTAATGCAAATATCGCTAGCACCAGCAATAATGATAACATCCCGGAAACTATTCCGTCCACTAACACTAACGGTGGTGACACTACTCCTCCTCACGCCAACACGGAAGGACATCCTTTGTTCGGCCGATACCCTGAAGAAGTCAGAGGAAGTCCACCACCTACTATTGATGATCTCATCAAAGCGCAAGAGACTCTTACAAAGAATCAGATAGATATGGCTGCGGCACAACAGAAATTATTTGACCATATGAAGACCCTTACTGACAAATTGTCAGACAAAACTCAAGAAAAAGGGAAAGAGAAGGAGAAACCCTCAGACGCTGATCCTGAGGTGGTTCCAATTCATACATTGGATGCTGACGAAGCCGGCAAAGCTGCAGGTGATTCATCAACAAAGGAGTCATCAAACTTCATTACTGGTGAAGACCTGGAGCATCTTCTGGAGAACCGCGGAAAGGGCAACACATCACACGTCCATCGTCACCAACCTCCTTATCCCGCCGCTATGCAGAGGATTCCTCTTCCTAAAGGTTACATTTCTCCAACTTTTACTCTATATGATGGAACTGGCAATGCTCGAGAACACGTTTCCCATTTCCTCGAAGCCTTGGGAGAACATGAAAATAACCATGTTGTTCGGCTCAAGGAGTTTTAAAATCCTTGAAAGGCAGGGCATGTACTTGGTATAACAACATTACACCAGGGACTATCAACAATTGGGGTGAAATGATCAACGCCTTCTACAGGAAGTACTTTTTTGTGTCAGAGCAAGGATGTTTCAGAGGGTCAGTGAAAATCCCAATGACTATGTGAAAATATTCCGAGTCCAAGCCCTGGATTGTCATGACCCAAATGTCACAGAACATCAGTTGGTAGATTTGTGCATCAATGGCATGCTCCCGGTTTACAGAGCTCTGCTGGAGAATCTTCGATTCCAGACTTTCTCAGAGCTTCAAGAAGTGGCGAAGAGATCAGCAACCACTGCACCTTCTCTGTTGGAAAGAGAAAAACCTACAAAGACCGAGAAAGCGCGCGACACTCGAGGAAGCAGACGTCTGATCAACAAATAGTACAACCTGCATCCCTCTACAAATGTTGTTACAGAAGGGAGCAAGCTCAAGGCTAAATCCCCGGACAAACATGATGCAGCTCCTCCGAAGGTGCAAAAGAAGGATAAACCAGAGACACAGACTCCTGCCAACGCACAAAGGCTCCTGACGATGCACCTAACTTTCCTATCCCCCTTGGAGAAGTGCTTGAACTACTAGATGCCTGGATCCAAGATGGTACAATCAAATTGCCATACGTCAGAAGAGACCCAACTGAGGAAGACATGGAAAATCCTCGTTATTGCCGATTCCACCGATTCGTCAATCATCTGACAAGTGGTTGCAAAGTTTTGAAACGCATATTCAGAGAAAAGGTTGAGCCAGGAGAACTTAACCTTGGAGCCGAAGGGGTGCACAGAGATCCCCTCCCTGTCAGGACTTTCTCTATTTCTGAAACACCAGTCAAGGAAGCAGTTCAGTCATTGATAAATCATGTCTGCGAATTGCTCTATCTGTCGAAAGCGCAAAGGGGAGACATGTTCGCGGCTTTGAATCACATAGTTTTCGGGAAATGCCTGCTGATTCCAGGTATATCTCCTGAACCTTCAGCCACTGACAAAGAAATGTATGACTAGGGACTGCTCAACACAGTGCACATTAAATGAAATGAATTCAAAAGGGCATTTGTTGATGTAAGTACTGCTATCAACATCATCCCTTTGAAAACTCTGAGGGATGTTGGCATTACTCGACAAGAATCTACTCATGCTCCCATAGCAATCAGAGACCATAAAGGGATTTCCAGAGACGCATATGGCTTCATCACTCTCAAAGTTACAGAAAGTTTGGTCTGCACTGAGACCAAGTTTTACATAATCCGAAAAGACCCTGGATATGACATGATCCTTGGAAGGACTTGGATCCATGATGGAAGGATAACTCTGATGCCTTTAGCACACTATACCGCCGATGAAGACTCTGAGTCAGCAGAAGAAGCAGAAGATGCTCCGCTATTTGAGCACCTGGAGGAAATTAAAACCTTGGTGGAACTTACGTAAGAACCTGGAGAAAGTCCACACACCTTTGTCAGAAGGTTTCAAGCTTAGGCAAGTCTTATTCCTCCCCACGCTCCAATATTACCAATGTTCAAATATGCTACATTGATCCAGGGGCTCCTCCCCATGAAAAATTTAGCAATGACTAGGAGTTACGAGTGGATAACTTCACCTTGGAAATATTATACCCCATGGTTGGGTTCAGAGAATCTCCATGCTGATCATTCTATCAAAAGGTTTATTACTGAAGACTTGGCTAAGCATGACAGACAGTATGCTGGATAATATTCTCTGCACAAGTGTCCATACGATCCATAATCGTGGAATCAACGCAAAATATTAAAGGCATGAACTGCAAAGCAGCACAGATTCGAGGAGGGATATTTAGTTCTAAAGGCAACTAAACAAGATCTCCATTCTGAAAGAATCTCCAATTGGGAAGGACCATTTATGGTTGCAAAGTCCATAACTGGAGGATACTACAAATTGATCAACACAGATGGCAGAACCCTGCCAGTAATTCACGAGAATTGGCTCAAGGCATTTGTCTGAAATTATCAGACATTTGGGGTACTGGGCGTTTGAGTACTCATGATGTTTGGATTTGGCATTTAGGAATTTATTTCATTGTATTTCAATTCCTCCAAAACGTTTGCAATACTTGCAATCAGTATTTGAATTCAACAATTTATCAGAAATTCAGTTCACTTTACTTAAAAAAAAATCTCTATCAAATCCAAAATCAAAAGAAAATCCTCAGTCATAAACCCAACACCTATCAAAGATCAAAACAAAAATAAAATCTCTCATCTCTCACAGAGTTTGTGTTCATGAGATTATGGAAAGTAAACTAAAGAAAGCCAAAAAGGAAAGATTTCTGGTTCTCTGCCTTCTCCAAGACTTCCAAGGATGCTTTTTCTGCCTCCAGCTTCCTGGTTAACTCAGCAACTTCATTCATCTTCTTCAACACAACATCACTAGTAGGGAAAGGAGCATCACCCTTTACTGATTTCTTATTAGCTTCAAGTCTTTCACGGAGCCACTTCAGATTGAAGCCAAGTTCTTCAGTATTCATCAAGTTGTACTCCCAATCAAAGAGTACATCTTGGGAAACAACATTTCTGGATGTAACCTGGATATCATATATAACACGCAAGATAGTCTCTACTTGTTTCTTCAAGAAATAACTACGTCCTGGATCCCGATTAACAACAACGTGTCCATACATTTCCCACAGTTCCTTGTACATAGCAGCATATCCGATAGGAAAGTTAAAACCTCCAACAAGCTGGTGATATGGGAGTAACTCACCAAATTGAGGATAAAAGGAAATCCCTGCAGTAGGATACTCGTGCATTATCATCTGGTTATCAGTTACAGGAACATTGTCAATAATCATAGAGACAACTCCATGGGAAGTAGCTTCTACTGGTTCAGGTTCGGGTTTTACCGTCTGAGACACAATTGGAGTTTCCACTACCTCCATGGAATCAAAAACCAGTACTTAATCATCTTGAGGTGCAATTATGGAATTCTTGTCGTCAACAACTCCTAGACTTCTCAAATCATCATTGGATCCATGATTCCCAACTTCGTCGTTCGGCACCTAATGCGAAGATTACATGAGATTAGAATGATTCAAGGATGTGAGTCCAATACAGTCATAAAATAATGAAAGTAAGTGAGCTAACATCATCTAATTTCCTTATTATGCATCTAAGTGTGTGCAAGTAGCATCAAAGTCATGAAACACGTTTTCAAAGAAACTCAGCTGAAGAAGATTTACACTGCCCTGTGTTCGACGATGAAATGGGAGAAATTAGTGTGAATTATGGAGTTGGGTTATATACCATTCTCTTCGTATGTAAGTTATATACAACATGTCAAAATTTCATGATGATTGGATAAACTATCAAGGAGATGTGTCCAAAACATTAAGCAATGCGCAATCTGAAAAAGTTCTGAAAGTCTCCTGGAAGTTTACTATTTCGTCTTTTAAAGGTCCTGAACGTGCTCAGAGCTTAAAAAGTTTCTTTGATAAAGCTTGGAAATTTTCTGGGCTTGAAAATACATATGCAGATATTGAAATTATGATTCCATACGGAGGTCTTCCCGGTATTTTCATTAAAAAACTGAAGCCTGAAATTTTATGACGACGTATTTCGCCGGAATTATGTGCATAGTCGCATGGATTTTCATTCATTCATGCAAAAATCAGCAATATTATACTTCTATAGAGAAGCTACAAGAGAAATACTTACTAGGGGAGTCTCAAAACCACTTAGAGGCTCGGCAGTGTTGGAATCATTATCGACAACTCCGTTGTCTCCATTCGGTTAGTAAAATTGAGAACTCCCCGGTTCAGAATTTCGGAAGCTTTCCACATCCTTATCACTCAATGAGGAAGGAGGTGCATCAACATCCTCCTCATCCATGATAAATTCCTCCTGAATACATCAACAATGGTCACCATCAAATCATCCAGAGGCATATTATACTGGTTTAATTTGAAAAGGGATACTTACATCAACTTCCTCGTTAGTATTGTGTCTCTGGGTTGTTTTACCATGAGAGAAATGAAGACCATCAATAACGGACAGAGCAAAATTCTACAACCAAATAAAAAATATTGGTCCTGGTAAAGCGGGTAGAAGAAGTCACAACGGAAAAGTATCAACAACTCACCAGAAAGGCAACTGGGGACTTTATGGTGTTAGGCACCAACTTGCAATTCTTACTCCTGTTTTCTCCACCGTGAATAATTTCCTCTGCTTTTGAGAAATTCACTTCAATTCGAGATCTCACAGCACGACCATCCTGCAAGAGGACATTGATATGATGATTAAAGGCAATTATACAAGTTATATGAAGAATACACAAAAGAATACATACCGTTAAACTTCCTGGAGATGTCTTTCGCTTCTCACCACCAGAAATATTTCTCAGTCTTGGACGAGAGGCAATCATCTCAGAAGAAGGAGGTTCTTTCACTAAAGGTTGGGCAGCTGTCACATAATCATTTAGACGCTCAAGCTGCTGGTCCCAGAATTCTATGTAACCCGGAGTCACATATGTGGTTCGATCATCACAAATGAACCAATAAGAGCTTCCTTCAGCATGTGTATGATCTAAACAGGTCTTAAGTTGTTCTACCGATGGTTTTCTCCTCCGGAAAGTTGGGACGCATTGGTCCATACCTATCTGATGGGCGGTTCTATCAATGTTATACTCCACCACCGAAAAATCTCCATATGTAGCTGATAATAGATGACCAGGAGTGCAACTCAGCATGAAAAATCTTTCTTCATCGCTCAAATCAGCACCAGATTTCAAATACTTACGTTCTCCAGTATTGAAAGTCATCAATTGAGAAATATAAGGAGGAATCACCACCCAAGGATGGAAGTTTAACTCAAACTCATCATCTAATATATCAATGAAGCGTGTTTTCGACTGAATCTGCTTTGTAGACCAGCGCATAATCCTAGTGTTATATTTCTCATGGAAAATACGTCGAGAATCAGCAGAGTTCAGACCTTGCAAGATATTATGGGGAATAGGCGCATAATTTTCGAAATGTTCCCACATCAGAGCTTGAAGAAACATCGTATTAGCGTAGCATTCAATCTTCATGAAGCCGTTCGTAACACTGGAGTCTATAACTAAAGAATCCAGGTTAGAATACAAAGAGCCCAGGAATAAGCTACCTAGTATAAATTGTTCACCTTGAGCCATATTAATAGCAAAAGGGATTACAAACGGCTTCAAAAAGGTTCCAGCGTCTTCAAATATGTCCCTGGACAGCCATAAGAACAAGAAAGCAGCAATAGACAACATACCGTCAGGTTCATCCAGAGGGACGTCTCGTGGCCACCAGTGTGTCAACCAATGAGCCTAACAACCTTTGACAGAAGCCTTGTTAATTTTCTCCATCTGAGCTATTAAAGTTTTGGAAACCGCTTTCTCCTCCGCTGTACAAAGTTCTTTAGGAAAATTACTTGTAATTAGAAGATGCAATAAAGCAACTACATCTTCCAAGGTAATAGTGAACTCTCCCCAGCTGCATATAAACGTTTGAGTTGGGATGCACCAGCGAGTAAGAAGAGCTACAATACCTCGTGCATCATGAAAGATATATAAGTCTCCAGCTGTCTGAATGGCCCTGGTAACTTGTGCTCTATCCATCATATCTCTAACCCGAGGAAATCCCAGCATGTGCCCTGACCATCCAGAAAACTTATCTAAGGGTCGTCGAGAGAGCTTGAATTCAATCATTGAAGCTTGGAAGAGACCTCGTTCAAGACAAAACCAGATAGCAGCTCGGGGAGTCACCAGTTTCTTTTGAGTAACTGTTCGGGGATTAATCAAAAGACGATACACTAGGGACTTGAGACGATTTTCAGTCTCCTAAACCTCAAAGAATGCATCATATATGTTTGGAACATTCTTGACTCCAGGTGTTTCTTCTTATTCACCAACAGAAGTCTCATCCATACATGTTTCTTCTCTGGAGATGTCATCATCTACACACATTTCATCTCTGGAAGCATCATTGGCTGGGGAATCATACATCCTTGCAAAGCAGTTGTGAAATCCGCAACAATAATTATTTTCAGTCGTCTGAATGCAAATTTGGCGAGGTGATGGATTCATGCAAACGGGAATTCCAGCATCTGAAAAACGGTAATTCTTAACTCTCACCTCTTTCAATTTCACTAACAGTAGTGATTGTGCCACGAGAGTTAGCACGCAAAATTAGTTTGTTTCTTGAAACCTGCAGTAACGAACAAAACTTTATTAGTTCATAAAAAATGATTTTCTCATAAAATCATAGACATAATTTTAATAATGTGAACATTCACTCAGCTGAACTTTGAAGTTTATAATGAGACATTATTTCATCATAAATAAATTGTCTAGTTTCAGAGGTTACTCAAAACCCACGTCTTGATTTTACAAAACGATGATTAATGCAATTTATTCACGTAATTTTTTAAAAATTTATCTAATGAGAACAAATCCATGTGAATAAAATATGTCATCATATCCCCACATTATATGTCACGGCTACATATATGTACATTAAAAAATAAATCTATTTTCCTTCGCATTAGTATTTTCTTTAAAAAATAATAAAAACGAAGGATTATGCTAGTTTTGTGAAAGCTCACACCTCTTGTGATAAAATATTAATTCTCATGAAAGCTCATACATGAAGTTTTATCACTGAACATAAGTTTATGTATATGAAGAAAACCTATTTTCCCTCGTATGAGCGTTATTTTCTAAAACGAGGTTTATTTCGGTTTTGTAAAAGCTCACACCTTTTAACGTAAAATTTTGTTTCCCATGGAGGTTCATAAAAAAAAATTTATCACTAGACACAGGTCTATTTTCAAAGAAAAATCTCTCCTAAATCAGGGATTATTATTAGTTTTCAAAACTAACGATTGAACGAACATACGTTTAATAAAATAAGGGTTTTTATGCAAAACTCACGTTAACATATACACATGTATAAAATTTCAACATGATGAAAACATGAGAAACTCATGAAATCAGCAACTCTGAAAATAAAAATAAAAAAAATGGACGCACCTGGTCGGCGCCGGCCGGAAGTTAGCCGAACGGTGTTAGCCCCGGTCGGACGGGTGGCGCTCCGGCGATTTTCTCCTATTGCTCCTGATGCTCGGACGTGAAGAGGGGAGGAAGATGATGAAGGTGGTTGGTCGTGTGGGAAGAAATTAAAAAAAAAAAGAGATTTAATTCCTTTTATACCTAATTCCTATTTCTAAAACCTAATTCCTTAAGGATTTCCTTTTTGGGCCCGGCCCGTGAATCCTAAACCAACCAAGGTTCCACCATCGAATCAGTGGTTTAACACCAATTTATGTTCACTGGATAACTCCCTATTATGCCACTGGGGTTTCCGCTCAAACCGTGGTTTGCTCATTCAGTCGAAAATCGGTAATATCTTATCTTATAACTAAGTTCAATTACTTATTTCTATTTATTCCTGGAAAATCACCATTCAATGCTGACTGAGGAACATGACTGTTCCTCACTAAGCAGGGGACTTAATGTAGATGGTGGATTTTCGACAAAGGGTAGAATTGTAAAAATTATACTCCAGGTTCGGCAACCGGATGAGTATTGAGGCTCATGTCTCTCGATTAAAGCATGAAATCTCATGCCACAAATCTCTGACTGAGAAGGATGTCTCTCAGAGTACATGTAAATGTGTAGTCTCTCAGCTGAGACTACGGCACATCTCATGAATACTGAGCAATTTCAGTAATTACTTCGGATCCGGCAACCGGATGAGTATTGAGACTCATGTATCTATGCATGAAATCTCATGCCACCTCTGATGGAGAAAGTATCTCAGAGAAGATACATATGTGCAGTCTCCCAGCTGAGACCACGGCATATCTCATACTGTATAGAATCGAAAGATTGGACGTCTCCTAGACAGCATTCCTGCTAGTATAGAGCGACAACGTCTTCGGGATGCAACCAGGTTTTCCCCGACTATGCAAGAGGAATATGATACTCCAGCAAGTTCATATTTCTCAACCCTCAGATGATTAATGCTCCTAGACAGGAACCCCTTCTAGTATAGAGCCATCAATTAATTGTCTGAAATCGTCTGAATATCCAACAATATTCTACGAGCCATCTTTAATCGTCTGAATATCCAGCAATATTCTACGATTCTTCGTTATATTTCGTCACTTCAATTCGTGGTTCTTCCCAGTAGAATACCACGGGTTAATGATATATATTCAATGAAACATGCATCTGAACATCGAATAAGCCCTGACAAAATGGTGCAAGTGTAATTATAAAATAATGTACAGACCAGCATTTTGAATGCACGAACGAGCATTTCAAAAAATATGAACGAACGAGGAACCTATGCAAAATAGGGAGGAATAATAATAATAAAAAAATATTAGCAAAAGCGTTAAGGGACTGGGTTCACCAGCCGACCAGTCATGCCGTGACCAGTCCCGTGCCTAATTTTATATTTTATCATATTTTTACTATTTTCCTGATCTCATGAAAACCCTCTCGTTCGAGCAAATTTTCTTTATTTCAAAGAAATTATCTGAATCACATGATTTCATCAAAAATAATAAAATTAGGAAAAGGTGTCATGGGACCGTCGGCCGGCCGGTCATGCCTTGGCCGGTCCCACACCTCACGTTTCCCATTATTTTATTATTTCTCTCAAATTATGAAAGTTCCTTGATTTTGCGAATTTTCTCTAAAATCATGAAAATTACCTAGTTTCATGTATTTTCATCTAAATCACATGATATTATCAAAAAATAATAAAATTAGAGAAAGGTGTCATGAGACCGCCAGCCGGCCAGTCATGCCTTGGCCGTGGCCGGTCTCACACCTCACCTTCCCATTATTTTATTATTTCTCTCAAATTATGAAAATTCCTTGATTTCATGAATTTTCCCTAAAATTACCTAATTTCATGTATTTTCTCTAAAATCATAGAAAATATTAAAAAAATTAGGAAAAAAAACTTGTGGGACCGGGCTCTAGCCGGCCGACCATGCCCTAGTCGGTCCCACACGTCCCTTGTTTTATTATTGTTTGGTGTTTTGTTTCATGATTTCATGAAAACTCCCTGATTTCAATAAAATATTTTGGTTTTCAACAAATCCCTTTGATTTTATGTAAAATTCCCTAAAATCATGAAAATTATATAAAATTAGGAAGAGTATCTTAGGACCCGCGCCCATGGCCGGACGGCCATGCCTTGGCCTTTGCCGGTCCCACACTCCCATTCCTTATTTTATCTCTCATCTTATGGAAGTTTCCTAGTTTTATCAAAACTCTCCAATTTCATGGAATTTCCCTCAAATCAGAGAAAATACATAAAATTACATAAAACTGGGAAATATGTGGGACCGTGCTTGTCAACCGGCCATGCCCTAGCCGTGGCCGGTCCCACACCTTGCAATTCCCTGTTTTATTTATTTTCCCTCATCTCATGTATTTTTCCCAGTTTCAGCAAAACCATGGATTTTGCATATTTTCTCCAAATATTGCTGAAACGTGCACCAGAAAATATCAAAATTCTCAGGACTGAAACACGTATGTTATGGTGATACGGGCACATTCCCTTGACCGACCGAGGGTGACCTTGAGGCTTGCAAACAGCTGGTCCCATATTTTTTAATGATTTTAACCTAATTTGCTCAACTGCTCATGTTAGGTCCAAACTCTTTCCAAACAATTGGAAGTTTGCCAAACGACCATCCACTGGTCCCACACGCAACAAGAGCCAGTCTCATGACCTCTTGGTCGGTCCTTTGTATTTTCATAATACCCGGTTTTATTATTTGTCGCTCACACGAGCATTATTTCAGTGATTAAATCAGCATTAAACCATTATTCACCAACTGGTCCTCAAGAGACTTTGGTATTTTTTCTCATTCGAGCATCTGGGAGATACATGGTGAACCCATCATCCCATGTATCCGGTCCCTCTGTCACTCTGTATTGATTTGCAATAAATCAATTATTTCGGTAAAATTAGGGTTTTGAATCCAGAGCTTTGCAGAAACGTGATTCTGAGCAGATTCAAACACTTTGATAATTTTATGATGATTCCATGATTAAAATTTTTATTTATTTTGCTCGACCCAACAGTCATTAAATTAAATTAATATTTTATTCGGTCCGGCTACTAATAAATTCATCAAACGAGCAATATTTGCTCGAACCGGAAATATTCACTCAAATTAGCAATATTCGCTCAGACTAGCAATATTTTTCGGATCAAAGAATATTGGTTCAACTATCAATATTCGACAATTCAGCAACACAGTTTGCTCGTTTTAGGTTATAATGGTACCTCGTCTCAGCAGACATACATTTAATTCATGAGTTTCGGAACATTTGCTAAAACGTGTTCAACTCGGAACTACATGGACTCATCGTCCCATAAAATCATCAACTGACTCCACAATCATGAGATTTCAATCGTGTCACAATGGGGGGATATTAACTCGGGTTTTGGTCTGGCGTTCTACGGCACGTGTGTTCACCTACGATGAGAATGTGAGCAAGTCGTGCAATCAGTTGGAAGAATCAACAAAGTAGTGGGTGGAAAATTAACCAAGTCTCCGCACGATTAGTAATTGGTTTCACACGATTTCCCACTTTCTCACTCTCTTATTCCAGTAATTGTCACACTTCATGGGATCATGGTGTTTTCAATTCCGGCATTATAAAATATCTTTGAATCCTGATTGAAAGAACATGATGGAACAACATTGAACAAGATTTGAACAATTAGAACATTCGCCTAAACGAGCAATTTCTCATCAAAGTTCATACAAACAATCTTTCGTCTACACGAACTCACAGAAATCACTCTCAATCAGGCAAAACTCAATCATTCAGTGCATTTTCACGTTGAAATCATAACTCACCTACATCCTCAGATCACCATTGATCTCACGCATTTCTCAGCTTCCCTCTTACAGATCAACCCATCCTCTCTTGTGACCGAATTGACTTTGGAACGGTCATTGTTCTTGGTTTAGGCCGGAGTCTTATAGATTGATCTCTTGAACTTAAAGCACTCCCTTCTTGCAGTGCATTTGTGTGAGGTTCAACATTTCACTCGGTTCAAGGAGTCTCCACACGTCGACTCTTCAATTCCGTAAAAATCAGCAAATCGTTTTTCCCCATCTACAATTCTAAAGTTGTTTGGAAGATGATTTTTGTAGTATTAACCTTTATGATTTTATATATTGCAACGTGTTATGGGATATGTGTGTTTGCATCCGTGGACGTGATTGTCCCATTCTTTGTCAAAAGTTAAGTCTTTCATATGTCGATATGCGATTATTGATAAAAGAATGAATGAACTTTTGACATGACAAAAGTTTTTAAGCCTATTATAGGTCATTATGCAAATATTGATGGAAGATAGGATAAACTTTTGTTTATGAGGATTATGTCTATTGAATGTCATTGTGCAAATAGTGATGGAAAATAGAATGAATCCTTGTCTATTCCGCAGTATGGATCTTCCTTGATCCATATTTTTATGAATATACTCCGTGGATCCGTAAGTTCTCTTATGTCGAGCATCACCAATTAAATTGATCACTTTTTGTGGTTAATTTGGTTGTATATTTTGATTGAATTAATCATAGGTTTTCTTGTGGTTAATTTAATTAATTTGGATACAAATTCATATTCGTATGTGATTTGTTATGCCCAAAGAAATCCTTATTTTCTTGTGAAAATAAGGTCGCTCTTGTTGTTCTTTCGGGAATGACATTTTATGGGGGGAGAGTTCTTAATTGAACTTGTGCTTAATTTCCAAATCTTTGTGGGGAGTACGGCTGTGGAATATTATAGGGATTTTCTTGTATCTTTATAAACTCCTTGATGAATGCATTTAGCTTCGGATATATGATGGCATCTAAAAAGTTGATATGTGCTTTCTTTTGGTCATGAAATGTCTCTATGGAGATTTCATTAGGATCCCACTAGTTTTCGTACCTTTGCCAATTTTATTGACAAAAAGGAGGAGAATTAATGTGTAGTTCACACTACATACACATATGGTTTTAGGATCATTATGTAAGGGGGAGTGGTTTCCATATGAGATGGAGTATTGACTAAGGGGGAGTGATACATATCACCATAGTATTGTTGTCGAAGTTGTGATACAATTGAAGTTTAATATTGTGTAATAATACTATGACATTGTGTAACAATGATTGAGAACTCTTGTTTTCTCATTGTTATAGCTACAAATTTTCAACAATGATGATGATAAATTTACAACCTTTGGAATCATTGGAGTACTTGGAAGTGACGAAGATTTCGAGTAATGTTGAAGAACCAAGGAGATCATGCATGTGGAAGAGAAGCTACAAAAGTTTATTCATCTTTTTTGTATTCCATATGTATTGATAGTTTTGTCACTAAAATTGACAAGGGGGGGGGGGGATTGTTAGAGAACTGATCGGTCGAACTCTCAAGTGTTTCTATCTCAAACTTGTTGTCAAGTTTAGTTGCCAAAACTATAAATCTTGATTTATAGTCTACTCATAGCTAAGTCTCGGACTAGGATAGAAAGTGTAGTTGAGCTCTAGACTCCATGGCGATCATCATACAAAGACGAAGAACTACTTAAGGATCTGGTGGAACTTCATCGACTAAAAGGTATATATATACTTTAACTTATCTATCACTCAAAAGTATATCTACTCTATCTCCTATCTTGATACAAAAGTGTATTGCTATATAGACTATGATTATACACATTTGCTATTTCGAGCCGAGTTTATCTCGCTTATCTATTTCTCGAAATATGTGTTGGTAAGCTTTCGCTTTGGACAAATTCATCTTTACTAGTGACGAAAGTCATATTAGTTTCAATTACTTGAAAATCGCTTAGACGAAAAATAGCTTGTGAATAACAACTATATAATGTCCTTTAATAATGTTTCAATGATTGAAATCAGAGTTTAGAATATAACCTTGAAAGGATATAAACATTGTGTGATAACTCATACATGTGTAAGTCCTTATTCCTTGAATCAAAGTATGCGTACTTTGCTGCTCAAGAAAACCGGAAATAAAGTCCGCGTACCAGCACGCGCACTGTCGGAGGTTCACATCTCGTGAATTTCTACTGGAGTTTGTGAACTAAAAAAAAACTTATTCCGGGTACTTAAGTCCCCATACCAGTATGCGTACTTAAGTGGGTTAGTTTCTAAAAACGGTTGTCCGTGAACTTAAACATATATAAACTAAGGAACGCATACTTGCAAACCGTGGCTATAAAGTTCATGAATCAAATCGTTTTTGCTTCAATTGTGTATTGTATACTTCTATGAGATCTAAGCAATTGAACAACTCTCTAACTAGTTCTCTTGAGTCATTTGAACTAGTTATGGTTAAGATGAATAAGGTTAATATGAAAGTGCTCATATGGCTAACCATTTGGTTAACTACTGTTGAACCAACTAAGTGTACACGTTTGGGTACGATTACACAAACCTAAATAAACGTGCATTTAATTTTTGTGTATAACAAGCTAAGTTTGATCTTACGGTTGAAATATATTAGCTTGTATCTAATCAAGTTTTCATCTAACGGTGAATATTGAATGCTTTGTTACCAAGGTAACTTAGATTGCTAACCCTGATTTGAGAGACTATATAAAGGAGAAATCCATAAACTGGGAAATCTAATCCCCACACCTCCTATGTGATACTAGTTGTATTTGCTAGAGTCGATTCTCCTTTAACCTTAGGTTTCTAATGAAACCCTGTAGGTTAACGACTTGAAGACTTCAGTGGGATTGTGAAGCCAGACCCAACTATTTTTTTTGTAATTGCATGATCTGATCTTGCCGTTTATATCGTATTTGAGTACAATCGTAAAATTGGCTTGATATTGATTTCTCCAATAGGTCAGATATAAAAGTAGCCACAATTATCTTCGTCTCATCGTTTGTGATTCCACAATATCTTCTTTCGCTAGTCGATTAAGACTATTGTGAGGTGATTGATAATTCTAGGTTGTTCTTTAGGAATATAAGTCTGGGTTATCAATTAGTTCTTGTTCACATTGATTTATCAAAAGATGGAACAAACTCGTAGGTATTTCTTGGGAGACAGATTTATCTATTACCATAGACTTTTTTGTGTAATACAAATTTGTTTATTAAAGTATTCGAATTTGGGTCGTAGCAACTCTTAGTTGTGGGTGAGATTAGCTAAGAATCAAGTGCGTAGTATCCTGCTGGGATCAGAGATGTAAGGAACACAATTGTACCTTGGATCAGTGTGAGATTGATTGGGGTTCAACTACAGTCTAGACAGAAGTTAGTTGTATTAGGCTAGTGTGTGTAATGGCTTAATACAGTGTGTGTTCAATCTGGACTAGGTCCCGGGGTTTTTCTGCATTTGCGGTTTCCTTGTTAACAAAACTTATGGTGTCTGTGTTATTTCTTTTCCGTATTATATTTTGTTATATAATTGAAATATCACAGGTTGTGTGTTGTATCAATCAATTATGAAATCCAACCTTTGGTTGTTGATTGTAAATTGATTGATCCTTGGATATTGGTCTTTGGTACCATCCTTGGATATTGGTCTTATATTCAATCGGGCACGCAGATTTCTATTTGCTGTTTGCAGATTGAATTAGAGATTGAGATATTTAACTCCTTGATATATCTTTCTTAAGATTGAGTCTAACTGTCTAGTTGATTCTCTTGAAAGTATATTGGAGATAGTCCATACAGATTGCTAATCGAAATATTGGGTGTGGTTGTTAGACCCCCGCTTTTTCATACACTACATAATTCCTGCAAAGAGAAAGATCTTCATCGAGAGTAAATTTAGGACGTTGCATTGCCATTTTTAAGAGGTTTGGTACGGAAAGTGAGGAAGCTTATTAGTATATATAATAGAGGTGGGCAGGCAATGACTATTTTTTTCAAAATAAAGTTGTGATGTCTCGACAAATGTGCAATCCAGCTAAAGTTCGGTTTGCAGTATGATTTTTTGTGCTAACCAAACTTAGCTATGAAAGACTACCCAAAAAGTTCGGTTAGACCTGTCCTAGTTTGCCAGCCGAACTTTGTTAAATTTCAAAAAAAGTCAGTCTTAATGGCTCTATTTCACCTGGTTTCCAAATAGTCTAAAGCTTTGGAAATTATAAGTTCGATTACATGCTAAAATTGTTCAGGTAACCAAACAAGTAGTACATTAGGACTGGTTTTATAAATATGCAGTTTGGTTGCCTGCAAAATGTTTATAGGTAGCCTAACATGCAGTACACTCTCCCTGGTTTTGGAAGTATTATGTTCGGTTACCTGAGCAATTTTATAAAGTAACTGAACTAACAAGACGGACTCAAAGAAAATTGTTAAGTATTAAGTTCGGTTACCTGTCATTTTTTACTAGGTAACTGAAAAAGTCTCTGTAACTTATGATTTTTTTTTTGTTTGTTAAGTTCGGTTATACCTATAATTTGTATGTGTTGATGGTGGATTTTGATTTAAGGCTGAAATTGTAAAAGCCAAAATTATGCGCTAACATCTTGTAAAAGATAAAGCCATTAATAAGTGATGAATACTTCTTCACTTTACTAATTCACCTAGAATGGAGCATGTGGCAACAATCCCATTCTGTGAATTAAATACACGAAATTCATCCAGGTTGGAGCATGTAGCAACAATCCCATATACCCTGTGAATTTGCAGCATTATTAATTAATGCGCAACCAGCCTTGTATTTCCTGTACTCATTATCAGTTCGGCATGACGACTGAGTGTTGCTCTCAGAAGAGTAACATGAATCTCCAAGCATTATAATGAAAGCATGTACGAAATACCCGTACAGGCTGTAACTCTCGATGTGTTATACTAGCCCGATTGAGCCACTCTTGGTGTGTTATACTAGCCCGATTGAGCATCCGAACTGTCCGTATTAGTCTGGAAATGATCACGACCATCCAACTCCACCAACATGATTGGATGACCCAGATCGATTCCATAACCCCCGAGCAGGTATGGAATATCTGATGCCGAACCAATGCGGGCCCCACATGGTCGGCCTCCCCGAAAGATTGGCCTAGCTTGACGAAACGTCCAAACCAAAGCAGTATGGACGAAAACCCTAAATTAGGGTTTGCGGCACATTACATGTGTCGCAAAATAGTATCAACCATCCATCTTCGCAGGTATAGATGGAGGGTGTAGATGTAGATTCAGAGGGTCCAGAGCATGTCAAAATAACCACCGTGGGCCCACCTGCATACCTGACTGATCGTTCAGGACCAACTATAGTTGGTCACCTCGATTCGCACGCCCAAAATCGGGTGTGACACACGGTCGTCAATACCCTAACTAGGGTTTGTCTCGTGATGAGCACGAAAGTGCGACGCATTTTAACCCATAAATACATTAGCTGGGAGTCATTTTATCACTAATAAACTTGTTTGTAGGTATTTTGGGGCAATATTCATTTTTGGAAAAAACACTCAAAACGTTGTTAAGGGGCACCTCAATTACTAAGAGGCACCTCATTGATAAGGGGCACCTTGTGTACTATCTAGCACCCACCTGCTATTGGCACCCGTATCATAGGATAAAGGGCACTTCTTCTTCACGGTTTAAAAATAAAATTTTGGCGGAATGAAATATACAACAGCAGCGAGATTTCTGGGGAAGATTTTAACAAGTTATGTTGGAGATTCTCAAAGGATTTGGACTTGATGTATCATGTTTAGGTAAAACAGGATGGATATATGGTTTGGAAGAGTAAAACAAGGGAAGATTACTTTCCTTTTATAAAACGGAGGAGGTGGAAATATTATCGGGAATTTTGTGGAGATTTTTGTCGGAGATTTTCAACAGTATTGATTGGGAATGATTTGACACACCGAAGTAGGATTGGTAATTGATTGACAAAATAGAATATTTTCGTATATATTTAAGTCAACAGGGAAAGAATAATATCTCGAGAATATCTCGGAGATTTGCGGATATCTGCAAGTTAATGCAGTATATGGGAATATAAAATCCTAAGGGATTCATATCTATCAGTTTAGGGAAGTTTTGAAAGCTTTTGAAAACTTTTCCATGCGTGAAAATAAAGAGAAAATACTGGGGAGATACTTTATTAACTGTGAGAAGATTTGAGCATTAACTCGAGATATATTTAGCATGTTTAGTATAAAAGAAGTGCTTGGGGGGTTCAGAGAAGGGGGAAGGAGAGTTTGGGCTGAAGAACAGAGAGTTGCAGAGCAACTTCTCTGCTGCTGCAGAGAAGAAGAAGAAGAAGAAAACAATAGTTTCTTTCGTTTGTAGTCTTTCGTTTAAAACTGTCACTGTTTCTTTCATGAACGACAGTTTTCTGCGACAGAACAAAACAATAGTTTTCTGTAACATCATTGTAACAGTTTTGTAACGGCTCTATAGCGTTGCAAATTCATTGTATTTTTAGTTTTCTTCAATTAAAACACCATTTGAGCTATTAATTATATTTTTGAGTGTGTTTTCATTATGAGAAGCTAAACCCAAACACTGGGTCGATGGAGGAAGCCGAAATTCACACATGGGTGAATTTATTTTATTTTTCTATATGAATTTTGCATTAATTAAAATAGAATTATGATTTGAAAAAATTGGTTATCATTTTATTAGATAGGTCATGCTTGCTTAGATGTTTGATGTCCCATGCTTACGATTTATAACTAATGTTTGGAGAATCTACCTTGGCAAAAATAAGAGTCCATGTTTTTATTTATTGAGCTATAATTGTTGAAGAATAAATAATTGAACCTATTGATATGAATTCGGTGGAATCCTAGACCCAATAAATTTCTCTTTTATTATTTTCGTTAAACCTTTAAGTTTAATCTCAACAACGTCCGAGTGAACGACAACCCCTTTTACTACTACAACGACAAATTAAGAATTTTATTAATTTTGGCGCCGCCGACGCAGACTTGTTTTTAGATTAATTTTTAGGTTTATTTTTATTTATTTTTTGTACAATTTTTTTTTTCCTTTCTATGTGTTTCTTTTTGTATTTATTTTCAGGGACTTTTTGAGGATGATGACTTCTTCTGAGGAGACGTCACCTACGATGACACTGACGGAATATATGCGTAAAAAGTCAAATTATCATGAAACCTCATCTGAGATGACGCTTGCTGAATATAGGCGTAGGCAATGGTATGGAGTTTCTGCTCCACATGAGGTAAGTGAAGAATCACATCAAACTATATATGAGAAGTATTACAAACACACATCACCTAGTTTGGAACAAATATTGAGAATTTTAGAATGCCAAAGATCATTTAATGATGATGATGATCAGTCTTTTAGTGACACTTTGTTCCAAACAGAACATATAAACGACCCTGTGGATGATTGTGTGGATGATTCGCCTAATTCCATAGATGAATCTACCTCACAAGATCATTCACCTGACTTAGAGGTTATTTCTAGACTCCTAGACTTCCAAAAGTTGCCTAATTTCGGGTTAGAATTGCGTGCTTCTAAAGTGTTGTTGGATTACTTTGCATCTAAGTACCCAGAGGACTTGCCAGTTCCTGATATCGTGAATGAATCAATTGATATTTCCCCAGTCTCAATAGAATCCCCATATTTTGTTCTTTATGCACTTCCATGTGCAGTAAAAACTTGGTTTATGGGTAAATCTTGTTTTCTGACAGTTTCAGTGTCCCCATTTTTCATAAAATAATGGTGAAGCTGTCGTTTGTAAATATTGTATTTTGGGTCGATCCCCAAGTTTTCAGGTTATTAGTTTATGGGGATCCATTTTTGTACATTCCAATAGGTATAATTATATTTTTATATTTGTTTATTTTATTTTTGAATTTCCCATCTTAATTTTTACATTGGATGACTCAATTACATTGAGGACAATGTAATATTTAATTGTGGGGGGAGTGGGTATTAAATTTTAATTTCTCTTTTAATTTAAGTGGGTATTAAATTTTAATTTTTCTTTTAATTTTTATTTTCAGGAATTTTCTTGCGTATTGTGACCAGCTCTTGAGCGGGTCTAAAAAAATATATTATTATTATTATTATAGTTGTTAGGCTTATGACCAGCTATGTAGCGGGTCTATTTCATTTATTTTCTTATTATGACCAGCTGTGTAGCGGGTCTCTAAAAAAAAATTGTGTCGGGTCTTGTGTATGGAATTTTTTATGACCAGCTGTGTAGCGGGTCTAACTCTCTTTTACTATATGACCAGCTGTGTAGCGGGTCAATTTTCTGTTTTGCTCGAGGTCTAACAAAATGTAAGTGTGGGGGAATTTGATGAGCACGAAAGTATGACGCATTTTAACTCATAAATACATTAGCTGGGACTCATTTTGTCACTAATAAACTTGTTTGTAGGTATTTTGGGGCAATATACATTTTTGGAAAAATCAGCTCGAAAAGTTGTTAAGGGGCACCTCAATTACTAAGAGGCACCTCATTGATAAGGGGCACCTTGTGTACTATCTAGCACCCACCTGCTAATGGCACCCGCATCATAGGATAATGGGCACTTCTTTTTCACGGTTTAAAAATGAAATTTTGGCGGAAATAAATATACAGCAGCAGCGAGACTTCTGGGGAAGATTTTTACAAGTTATGTTGGAGATTCTCAAAGGATTTGGACTTGATGTATCCTGTTTCGGTAAAACATGATGGATATATGGTTTGGAAGAGTAAAACAAGGGAAGATTACTTTCCTTTTATGGAACGGAGGAGGTGGAAATATTATCGGGAATTTTGTGGAGATTTTTGTCGGAGATTTTCAACAGTATTGATTGGGAATTGATTTTTGATTGACAAAATATAATATTTTCGTATATATTTAAGTCAATAGGGAAAGAATAATATCTCGAGAATATCTCGGAGATTTGCTGATATCTGCAAGTTAATGCAGTATATGGGAATATAAAATCCCCTGGGATTCATATCTATCAGTTTAGGGAAGTTTTGAAAGCTTTTGACAACTCTTCCATGCGTGAAAATACTGGGGAGATACTTTATTAAATGTGAGAATATTTGAGTATTAACTCGAGATATATTTAGCATGTTGAGTATAAAAGAAGTGCTTGGGGGGTTCAGAGAAGGGGGACAGAGAGTTTGGGGTGAAGAACAGAGAGTTGCAGAGAAACTTCTATGCTGCTGCAGAGAACAAGAAGAAGAAGAACAGACTACATTTGTAGTCTGTCGTTTAAATCTGTCACTGTTTCTTTCATGAACGACAGTTTTCTGCGACAGAACAAAACAATAATTTTCTGTAACATCATTGTAACAGTTTTGTAACGGCTCTATAGCGTTGCAAATTCATTGTATTATTAGTTTTCTTCAATTAAAACACCATTTGAGATATTAATTATATTTTTGAGTGTGTTTTCATTATGAGAAGCTAAACCCCAACACTGGGTCGATGGAGGAAGCCGAAATTCACACATGGGTGAATTTATTTTATTTTTCTATATGACTTTTGCATTAATTAAAATAGAATTATGATTTGAAAAAATTGGTTATCATTTTATTAGATGGGTCATGCTTGCTTAGATGTTTGATGTCCCATGCTTACGATTTATAACTAATATTTGGAGAATCTACCTTGGCAAAAATAAGAGTCCATGTTTTTATTTATTGAGCTATAATTGTTGAAGAATAAATAATTGAACCTATTGATATGAATTTTCGGTGGAATCCTAGACCCAGTAACTTTCTCTTTAATTATTTTCGTTAAACCTTTAAGTTTAATCTCAACAACGTCCGAGTGAACGGAAACCCCTTTTACTACTACAACGACAAATTAAGAATTTTATTAATTTTGGCACCGCCGACGCGGACTTGTTTTTAGATTTATTTTTAGGTTTTTTTATTTTATTTTGTGTAGTTTTTTTTTTCCTTTTTATGTGTTTCTTTTTGTATTTCTTTTCAGGGACTTTTTGAGGATGATGACTTCTTCTGAGGAGACGACACCTATGATGACACTGGCGGAATATATGCGTAAAAAGTCAAATTTTCAGGAAACCTCATCTGAGATGACGCTTGCTGAATATAGGCGTAGGCAATGGCATGGAGTTTCTGCTCCACATGAGGTAAGTGAAGAATCACATCAAACTATATATGAGAAGTATTACAAACACACACCACCTAGTTTGGAACAAAGATTGAGAATTTTAGAATGCCAAAGATTATTTAGTGATGATGATAATCAGTCTTGTAGTGACACTTTGTTCCAAACAGAACATATAAATGACCATGTGGATGATTGTGTGGATGATTCACCTAATTCCATAGATGAATCTACCTCACAAGATCATTCACCTGACTTAGAGGTTATTTCTAGACCCCCCCTAAACTTCCAAAAGTTGCCTAATTTCGGGTTAGAATTGCGTGCTTCTAAAGTGTTGTTGGATTACTTTTCATCTAAGTACCCAAAGGACTTGCCAGTTCCTGATATCGTGAATAAATCAATTGATATTTCCCCAGTCTCAATAGAATCCCCATATTTTGTTCTTTATGCACTTCCATGTGCAGTAAAAACTTGGTTTATGGGTAAATCTTGTTTTCTGACAGTTTCAGTGTCCCCATTTTTCATAAAATAATGGTGAAGCTGTCGTTTGTAAATATTGTATTTTGGGTCGATCCCCAAGTTTTCAGGTTATTAGTTTATGGGGATCCATTTTTGTACATTCCAATAGGTATAATTATATTTTTATATTTGTTTATTGTTATAAACTATTGTTTATTTACTAAGATGTCCTTTGTGTCTAAGTTTAAGGTTTACATATCTTGGACACCAAGTCTTCTATCTATATAAATAGAGGCCTAATCTCTTGTATTCTACACACATATGAATGGAATTCTCTCTACTTCTTCTCCTTATTTTCTGTCTCTTTCTCCTTTTACAAGACGTTATCAGCAACGTTGCTCTAATGACACCTTCTACACAGAACTAATCATCATGTCCGAATCTTAGAAAAACACAACGGGGTTAATTTTTTATGTCAAAGATGCCAACACAGATATACCCTAACTTTGTTATTAGATTTATTTTATAATTATTAAATCACGTTTATGCTTTCCAACTATACTGTTTTTCATTATTATACATGATGGGTATGTTGATAGATAGATGATTATCCATTCATAGCTAATAAATCATGGCTCCCTACTAATGCTTTTTCTTTCCTTTGTCTTTTATGTAGATTTATGTTCACTTGATTAAAAACGGTCAGACATAAATCTCAAATGGTATGCATCACCAGGAGACATCAAACTGATGTGCACGGAAGGCAAGGACGCACATACGTACTTGTTAAATTCTATACAGTAAAACTGGTGTTTTGTTAGTTACTTTATTAATTTGTTTTTAACTATATTTGACGTCTATAATTCTAATCGTCTATGATGCTCTTTTTTTTTTCTTTTCTACGTGCATCATGGATTATTTTCGGTGGATTTTATTTCTTGGATGCAATTCTTTTGGTGCAATTAAAATCCATTAATTAATCCCATAAAAAATACGGGTGATTAACTAGACAATAAGTTTGATTTTTCTCTCTTCTCTAATCTTTTTACCATAGAGAAAGAAAAGAAAATAAAAATCCATCTAAGATGGTTTATAGTTTCTATTCCTTTAAAGGAACTATAATCACCAAAGTTTGGTGTTATCGCGATTTGGATATCTTTACGGTGTATCTAATCACATGCATGGTTGAAAAACCTACATCCAATTAAGTTGGTATCTTTGTCCTATAGACAAAGATCATGTGATTTAATCATGGTTTCTATTTCTTTACAAGAACACATACATCGACCACGAAAGTGGATTTTTCCATTGCGATGACTAAAAGACAATATTTTTAATTTTGTCGATACGAGATTTTGATAAATCGTATAAACTAATTGGTGCTAGTTTTCACGGTCGTTTCTATGGGCATATTTTTCTATTTTTTTGCCAAAATAGAGTGACTATTTCATCCACATAATGGATTTCTTTCTCAAAGTTGGTAAAGACAAGATTTTTTTGTTTTCTTAAAAAGAATCATATAAGCCAATTGAATTTGGTTTTCTCTATCGACTTCGGAATGAGATACCGTTATTACGGTATTCGAAATTGCAAACACCGATGAAACTAAGAATTGTTGCGTTCCCTAGGGATATTGAGCAATCTTTGTTTTATTTCTTCATCTTAATATTCTCCAAAAATTAATATTTCCACTTGTAGTTGGAATTGGACACTAAAGATCAAAGGGTGCGCACCCGGCTTATTAGCCAAAATCGTTAGTCCTTGTAGTGACTATATTGGTCTTGAAATTAATTTTCTTTTGATGAAATAAAGTGTCTATAAATTCATTCTTATGCGAATGAATATCTTGTCGACCCTATAGGTCATTGGAGATTTATGTTTTCTTGCACTAACCAAAAAATCCATGGTTGATTTTAAATTTGTACGTCACTACTATTTTATTTATTTATTTGGACATTTCTTTTATGGCTTTTAAAGTCATTATCTACGGTCCAACTGGTGTTGTTAAAGTCCAGATGTTATTACGAGTATATGTCCTCGATTTAATCGGGTAATACTCTGCGAACTTTTTTTCGTATATAAGACGATTATATTTCCGCCATAATCAGGGGAGACTATACATTACTAGACTTTCCCTCCCATTTTAATCAAATCGAAAAAGGCTGCCTACTAGGCGTGAAAATATCTCATATAGCTTTAATATAAGCTTGTGCCGTTTGAAAATAAAATTCAATCACATATAGCAAGCAAGTAGCATTTTTTTTATATAAGCTGCAAATAGTGCTCCAACAAAGACTATCATAATACGATTCACATTCTCAAAATTCATATCTCCTCATTTGAATGATAAGGAGATTATAATGCCCGTGGGTGTTGGTACCAGTAATTCTTTTGAATTTTTCAATATATGCATACATTATTGTGTGAGCTCGTAATAATCTAATTTTGTTGTCGAATATTACAGTAGCTACTAAAATAATAAAGATGGTGGTTGTTAACCCCTCTGCAGAGAAATATCGACATATGTGATTGGTTGGCATACAATCCAAATTGGATTAGTTTCTCAATTAACGCAATTTTTGGATCCAAGACTTAACACTTTAAGAATGTTCCTATTAATTACAGGCTAGTATAGTCGTAATGCGTTATATGAGAAATACGTTCGTTGTGAAAATAAATTGAGGGTTTTTCTTTTTGATCAGACCCTAGGATTGGTTCAACAATTGTTCTTCTTATAAGACACATTTATCGTGGTAGTCCTTGAAGGACTCGTATGTGGTCGGAGAACATATTCAAATTTGTAATCCTTGTAGGATTCAAATTATATTCTGGTAGCCACTTGACTTGATTATGTCAAGTTCACAATCCTTCATGTGTTTTTAGAAATTTGGTACAAAACCAAAAATCCGGATTATTTAGTTGATGTTATCAACTTTATGGGTCTCTTGAGGAGTCCTTAAAAACACAAAAATCCACGCTTTAGCAGCATGAATTCTATATTTTCTTTTCTTTCTCAAAACTGCAGTTGGAATTACGCTAGCTTAAACTTGTCTTTGAAATAGACTAGAGTTATTTTTTTGAAGCTTGTCTTTTGTAAAACTCATATAGTTGGGTTAACATCAATATTTACGTCAAAAGTTGTACTCTTTTTCCTTCGTTCAGGTTTTGTCCCATGTGGTTTTCTTGACAAGGTTTTAATGAGGCAACATCTTGTTGACGTTTAATTTTCTTTCAAAATGTTGATATTGTGCTCTTTTTCCTTTTTCCAAATTTTTCCCCATTGGGTTTTTACTGGTAAGGTTTTAGTGAGCCAAATTAATTCAACATGGTGGTCATCCAAGGGGGAGTTGTATCAAATTTCGGTTATTTGGTGGATTCTCACCATTAACTAGGCATTTTGTTAGGCCAAATCAACATAACAAGCCCTTAGTAATTTGGATGTCATTCTGATCCACATAAGGTATGACCACAAATTCAGTTTTGTTCACTTATGGTAATTTCTTTACATCTTGACTCTATGTTAAAGAAACTACATCAACAACTTCTGCAAATCATCTCGGGAATCTAGCAATCCATGACACAAATTCTCAATGTGTTGAAGAAGAATGTGGACTCCGCAAAAGTATTAATCGAAGGCATTACTGCTTGTGCAACACAAATGAAGACTTCATCAACTATCCGACATCTTCATGAAAGCACAGTCCTCTTCTGCATTCAAGAAATTGGCTCTTCAAAATTGGAAAGTCTCGACTCAAAGATTTGCACGCCAAGATTTGACTGAAGTATTATCAGGGGGAGCTCCATCATCAAATTAAGCTGCATTCAAGGATTTTATCGCGTTGTACTCTTTTTCCTTCGTCAAGGTTTGGTACCACTGGGTTTTTCCTTGTCAAGGTTTTAATAAGGCAACATATGCGTGTCCAACACTGTCTGAGTTTTTACATGCTTATGCAATTTCAGGTTTTTCTCTTTTGAGTTTTACTGGTATGCTTGTAATGACTTAGCCACAGTGGTCATCATGGGGGAGTGTTATAAACTATTGTTTATTTACTAATATGTCCTTTGTGTCTAAGTTTAAGGTTTACATATCTTGGACACCAAGTCTTCTATCTATATAAATAGAGGCCTAATATCTTGTATTCTACACACATATGAATGGAATTCTCTCTACTTCTTCTCCTTATTTTCTGTCTCTTTCTCGTTTTACAAGATTTATTTTATTTTATCTTATTTTATTTTTGAATTTCCCATCTTAATTTTTACATTGGATGACTCAATTACATTGAGGACAATGTAATATTTAAGTGTGGGGGAGTGGGTATTAACTTTTAATATCTCTTTTAATTTAAGTGGGTATTAAATTTTAATTTTTCTTTTAATTTTTTTTCTTTAGGAATTTTCTTGCGTATTGTGACCAGCTCTTGAGCGGGTCTAAAAAAAAATATTATTATTATTATAGTTGTTAGGCTTATGACCAGCTATGTAGCGGGTCTATTTCATATATTTTCTTATTATGACCAGCTGTGTAGCGGGTCTTTTGTTTTTCCTTATATATTATAACCAGCTGTGTAGAGGGTCTCTAAAAAAAAAAAATTGTGTCGGGTCTTATGTATGGAATTTTTCATGACCAATTGTGTAGCGGGTCTAACTCTCTTTTACTATATGACTAGCTGTGTAGCGGGTCAATTTTCTGTTTTGCTCGAGGTCTAACAAAATGTAAGTGTGGGGGAATTTGATGAGCACGAAAGTACGACGCATTTTAACCCATAAATACATTAGCTGGGACTCATTTTATCACTAATAAACTTGTTTGTTAGGTATTTTGGGGAAATATAAATTTTTGGAAAAATCATCTCGAAAAGTTGTTAAGGGGCACCTCAATTACTAAGAGGCACCTCATTGATAAGGGGCACCTTGTGTATTATCTAGCACCAACCTGCTAATGGCACCCGTATCAGAGGATAATGGGCACTTCTTTTTCACGGTTTAAAAATGAAATTTTGGAGGAAATAAATATACAGCAGCAGCGAGATTTCTGGGGAAGATTTTTACAAGTTATGTTGGAGATTCTCAAAGGATTTGGACTTGATGTATCCTGTTTCGGTAAAACAGGATGGATATATGGTTTGGAAGAGTAAAACAAGGGAAGACTACTTTCCTTTTATGGAACGGAGGAGGTGGAAATATTATCGGGAATTTTGTGGAGATTTTTGTTGGAGATTTTCAACAGTATTTATTGGGAATTGATTTTTGATTGACAAAATAGAATATTTTTGTATATATTTAAGTCAACAGGGAAAGAATAATATCCCGAGAATATCTCAGAGATTTGCTGATATCTGCAAGTTAATGCAGTATATGGGAATATAAAATCCCCTGGGATTCATATCTATCAGTTTAGGGAAGTTTTGAAAGCTTTTGACAACTCTTCCATGCGTGAAAATACTGGGGAGATACTTTATTAAATGCGAGAATATTTGAGTATTAACTCGAGATATATTTAGCATGTTGAGTATAAAAGAAGTGCTTGGGGGGGTTCAGAGAAGGGGGACGGAGAGTTTGGGGTGAAGAACAGAGAGTTGCAGAGAAGAAGAAGAAGAAGAAGAACATACTACATTTGTAGTCTGTCGTTTAAATCTGTCATTGTTTCTTTCATGAACGACAGTTTTCGGTGACAGAACAAAACAATAATTTTCTGTAACATCATTATAACATTTTTGTAACGGCTCTATAGCGTTGCAAATTCATTGTATTATTAGTTTTCTTCAATTAAAACACCATTTGAGATATTAATTATATTTTTGAGTGTTTTTTCATTATGAGAAGCTAAACCACAACACTGGGTCGATGGAGGAAGCCGAAATTCACACATGGGTGAATTTATTTTATTTTTCTATATGACTTTTGCATTAATTAAAATAGAATTATGATTTGAAAAAATTGGTTATCATTTTATTAGATGGGTCATGCTTGCTTAGATGTTTGATGTCCCATGCTTACGATTTATAACTAATGTTTGGAGAATCTACCTTGGCAAAAATAAGAGTCCATGTTTTTATTTATTGAGCTATAATTGTTGAAGAATAAATAATTGAACCTATTGATATGAATTCTCGGTGGAATCCTAGACCCAGTAACTTTCTCTTTAATTATTTTTGTTAAACCTTTAAGTTTAATCTCAACAACGTCCGAGTGAACGGCAACCCCTTTTACTACTACAACGACAAATTAAGAATTTTATTAATTTTGGCACCGCCGACGCGGACTTGTTTTTAGATTTATTTTTAGGTTTTTTTATTTTATTTTGTACAGTTTTTTTTTTCCTTTTTATGTGTTTCTTTTTGTATTTCTTTTCAAGGACTTTTTGAGGATGATGACTTCTTCTGAGGAGACGTCACCTATGATGACACTGGCGGAATATATGCGTAAAAAGTCAAATTATCAGGAAACCTCATCTGAGATGACGCTTGCTGAATATAGGCGTAGGCAATGGTATGGAGTTTCTGCTCCACATGAGGTAAGTGAAGAATCACATCAAACTATATATGAGAAGTATTACAAACACACACCACCTAGTTTGGAACAAAGATTGAGAATTTTAGAATGCCAAAGATTATTTAGTGATGATGATGATGATGATCAGTCTTGTAGTGACACTTTGTTCCAAACAGAACATATAAATGACCATGTGGATGATTGTGTGGATGATTCACCTAATTCCATAGATGAATCTACCTCACAAGATCATTCACCTGACTTAGAGGTTATTTCTAGACTCCTAGACTTCCAAAAGTTTCCTAATTTCGGGTTAGAATTGCGTGCTTCTAAAGTGTTGTTGGATTACTTTGCATCTAAGTACCCAGAGGACTTGCCAGTTCCTGATATCGTGAATGAATCAATTGATATTTCCCCAGTCTCAATAGAATCCCCATATTTTGTTCTTTATGCACTTCCATGTGCAGTAAAAACTTGGTTTATGGGTAAATCTTGTTTTCTGACAGTTTCAGTGTCCCCATTTTTCATAAAATAATGGTGAAGTCTCGTTTGTAAATATTGTATTTTGGGTCGATCCCCAAGTTTTCAGGTTATTAGTTTATGGGGATCCATTTTTGTACATTCCAATAGGTATAATTATATTTTTATATTTGTTTATTGTTATAAACTATTGTTTATTTACTAAGATGTCCTTTGTGTCTAAGTTTAAGGTTTACATATCTTGGACACCAAGTCTTCTATCTATATAAATAGAGGCCTAATCTCTTGTATTCTACACACATATGAATGGAATTCTCTCTACTTCTTCTCCTTATTTTCTGTTTCTTTCTCCTTTTACAAGACGTTATCAGCAACGTTGCTCTAATGACACCTTCTACACAGAACTAATCATCATGTCCGAAGCTTAGAAAAACACAACGGGGTTAATTTTTTATGTCAAAGATGCCAACACAGATATACCCTAACTTTGTTATTAGATTTATTTTATAATTATTAAATCACGTTTATGCTTTCCAACTATACTGTTTTTCATTATTATACATGATGGGTATGTTGATAGATAGATGATTATCCATTCATAGCTAATAAATCATGGCTCCCTACTAATGCTTTTTCTTTCCTTTGTCTTTTATGTAGATTTATGTTCACTTGATTAAAAACGGTCAGACATAAATCTCAAATGGTATGCATCACCAGGAGACATCAAACTGATGTGCACGGAAGGCAAGGACGCACATACGTACTTGTTAAATTCTATACAGTAAAACTGGTGTTTTGTTAGTTACTTTATTAATTTGTTTTTGTTTTTATTTTTGTTTATTTTATTTTATTTTATTTTTGAATTTCCCATCTTAATTTTTACGTTGGATGACTCAATTACATTGAGGACAATGTAATATTTAAGTGTGGGGGAGTGGGTATTAACTTTTAATTTTTCTTTTAATTTAAGTGGGTATTAACTTTTAATTTTTCTTTTAATTTTTTTTTTCCAGGAATTTTCTTGCGTATTGTGACCAGCTCTTGAGCGGGTCTAAAAATAATAATTTATTATTATTATTATTATAGTTGTTAGGCTTATGACCAGCTATGTAGCGGGTCTATTTCATGTATTTTCTTATTATGACCAGCTGTGTAGCGGGTCTTTTGTTTTTCCTTATATATTATGACCAGTTGTGTAGCGGGTCTCTAAAAAAAAAAATTGTGTCGGGTCTTGTGTATGGAATTTGTCATGACCAGCTGTGTAGCGGGTCTAACTCTCTTTTACTATATGACCAGCTGTGTAGCGGGTCAATTTTCTGTTTTGCTCGAGGTCTAACAAAATGTAAGTGTGGGGGAATTTGATGAGCACGAAAGTGCGACGCATTTTAACCCATAAATACATTAGCTGGGACTCATTTTATCACTAATAAACTTGTTTGTAGGTATTTTGGGGCAATATACATTTTTGGAAAAATCAGCTCGAAAAGTTGTTAAGGGGCACCTCAATTACTAAGAGGAACCTCATTGATAAGGGGCACCTTGTGTACTATCTAGCACCCACCTTCTAATGGCACCCGCATTAGAGGATAATTGGCACTTCTTTTACACGGTTAAAAAATGAAATTTTGGCGGAAATAAATATACAGCAGCAGCGAGATTTCTGGGGAAGATTTTAACAAGTTATGTTGGAGATTCTCAAAGGATTTGGACTTGATGTATCCTGTTTCGGTAAAACAGGATGTATATATGGTTTGGAAGAGTAAAACAAGGGAAGACTACTTTCCTTTTACGGAACGGAGGAGGTGGAAATATTATCGGGAATTTTGTGGAGATTTTTTTCGGAGATTTTCAACAGTATTGATTGGGAATGATTTGACACACCGAAGTAGGATTGGTATTTGATTTTTGATTGACAAAATAGAATATTTTCGTATATATTTAAGTCAACAGGGAAATAATAATATCTCGAGAATATCTTGGAGATTTGCTGATATCTGCAAGTTAATGCAGTATATGGGAATATAAAATCCTATGGGATTCATATCTATCAGTTTAGGGAAGTTTTGAAAGCTTTTGACAACTCTTCCATGCGTGAAAATAAAGAGAAAATACTAGTGAGAAACTTTATTAACTGTGAGAAGATTTGAGTATTAACTCGAGATATATTTAGCATGTTGATTATAAAAGAAGTGCTTAGGGGTTCAGAGAATGGGGACGGAGAGTTTGGGGTGAAGAACAAAGAGTTGCAGAGCAACTTCTCTGCTGCAGAAGAAGAAGAAGAAGAACATACTACATTTGTAGTCTGTCATTTAAAATTGTCACTGTTTCTTTCATGAACGACAGTTTTCTGCGACAGAACAAAATAATAGTTTTCTGTAACAGCATTGTAACAGTTTTGTAACGGCTCTATAGCGTTGCAAATTCATTGTATTATTAGTTTTCTTCAATTAAAACACCATTTGAGCTATTAATTATATTTTTGAGTGTGTTTTCATTATCAGAAGCTAAACCCCAACACTGGGTCGATGGAGGAAGCCGAACTTCACACATGGGTGAATTTATTTTATTTTTCTATATGACTTTTGCATTAATTAAAATTGAATTATGATTTGAAAAAATTTGTTATCATTTTATTAGATGGGTCATGCTTGGTTAGATGTTTGATGTGCCATGCTTACGATTTATAACTAATGTTTGGAGAATCTACCTTGGAAAAAATAAGAGTCCATGTTTTTATTTATTGAGCTATAATTGTTAAAGAATAAATAATTGAACCTATTGATATGAATTCGGTGGAATCCTAGACCCAGTAACTTTCTCTTTTATTATTTTCGTTAAACCTTTAAGTTTAATCTCAACAACGTCCGAGTGAACGACAACCCCTTTTACTACTACAACGACAATTTAAGAATTTTATTATCTCGCGATCACGAACGTCCATCTTCTCCGGAGCGGATGGAGGGTCCCGGAATAGGCTAAGCAGGTCCAGTAAGTATCAACATGATCACTTCGGTCCCACCTATCTCCACACCCAACCGGCAAAGACCGAACTGGGCTATATGTCTCGATTCGCGCGCCTAAAACAAGTGTGGTCGCACTTCCCAGGCTGCAAACTAATCTTGATCACTCAATTTTGCCTCACAAATTGAGTGGCTTAGATCATGTTTCTATGGGATGTCAGGATATGGACGTGAACTCCAGCCTACCACCTACACGCTGGGTCAATCGTCCAAGACCTACCAAGCCTGGTAATCTTGGAACGCCCGCCTGAAGATGGCATGAGGAGCGGCTTTTGCGACACCAGTTTTCTGCCGCAAATTGATCTCAACCACTCAACTTCGCCGGAGAATTGAGTGCCCATATCAAACTTTCATGTGACAATGAGGTACGGGCTCCTACACCGTCATGCCGTCTACACGCATGCATGATCGTCCTGGCCAAAATTGTGTCCCAAGCTTGGATTTGACCAAGATGAAAAGTGATGCTTGCGCACCTCTTCATAAATCCTAATTCCATCAACGGTCGCAGATGAGTGTCTCAAAGATCATCTCGTCCGTCCAACTTCACCGGCTTAGTTACACAGCCCTGGTCAGGAGTTAACTGGTCAGTGCAGAGTCATGGTGATCGCCATCCGTCACTCTACCACACCATGTGGTCGGTCAAGGGGGGACTTGTTTGCGCAACCTCCAAACCATCACATGGAGTAAGATGGACATGCGGTTATTTTGAGACGCTCAAACATCGATGCTTCATACATGCTGAATATACTCGATGCAGTACCTGCATAGTATACACATGATACTTCACAAGTATCAATTTCCTAAATAACGTAGCATTACATGATAGTTTCCGTGGGTCCCACGATCCACACGTTCAAGACATCAATCATGTCACAAATTGGGGGATACATACTGTGGTATTGGTCTGGCGGTTTACAGCGCACAACGCGCCATCACAAGAGCGTGTCAGGAAGTCATGGACGGTTAGTGATGGTAGGAGAAGTGGGCAAGACTGGTCGTGTGACACCAACACACTACTCCATCACTCCACTCTCTCCACTTCCCATGAGATACGAGGGTTAGGCTAAAAGACTTGTATAAATAGATTCTTCGCCTTATTTTTCAAAAACAATACAAGGAACAAGAAGAGACAACAGAGGCAAGTGTTGATACAATCGTATTCAAACACCGAAACTGATAGCTTACATCCTGCAAGCCAGTTAAACCTTCTAATACAAGTCATACATATCCAACACCTTCACAATCTCAATACCTTCTTTGCTTCCCTCCCTAAGATCAACCCCATCTCCTTCACTTTGTGACCGAAACAAGTCTGGAACGACCATTTCTTGGTTTAGGCCGGACTTGCACAGATTGATCTCTCGAATCTACAAGCACTCACCGCGCAGTACATTTTCTTAAGTTTTAGATTCATTCCTCATCCACACACCCCAAATTACCAAAACCGACAGGAATAGTTTTCACCCATAAACAATTGGCGACCACGGTGGGATATTAATCTCTCGGTTGTAAAGTCAATTTCTTCGAAATCCGATTCAATTTTATCAATTTCGAAAGGGTAGATATTAGAACCAATCTAATCATCAATTCATTTCAAGATGGTAGAACTCAGGTCTAGATCAACAATCAATTTTGATGGAGCTAGTGTGGATAATACTCCCGATGTCGATATACCTGTCAGTGGATCTACCGTGGTCAATACATCTTGTGGAGCCGTCACTTCTACCACCAGTGCCAGCGTAGCAGAAGATGTTCCAGTAAGTGTAACACCTCCCATCACCAGATCCAGAGCATCCGCAAATCCCGGAATCTCCTCAAGTGTAACACCTCCGGTAGTTACCAGAGCGACAACTTCCACTCCTTCATCAGGACGAGGAGTCGGAGGGACGAGAGGAGGACCATCCCCCATTACTATTGCATACTTGATGGAGAAGCAGGAAGTTCTTGCTAAGACTCAAACGGATATGGCCGCAACCCATAAAGAGGTACTCATTTTTCTTAAGACATTAACTGATCGATTGCCACAAGAGCCGCGACAGCCCCTGGAGCCAACAAGGAACGCATTCAATGCATCGGAGAAGGTACTTCAGCGGCGTAGACCTACATGCACCTGATCAAAGAAGCGACATCATATATGAGCGGTCCTGTCATGGAGACTCCTACACTGGGGACTGATCCTCACAACGATCCTCCTCAAGTCAATAGTTTCACTATGAACCAGAGGCCGGTGGATCTGGAAGCGGTTTCTCTAGTGGAAAGTTTATGCGAACTTTTACACCTCTCGAAGAATCAGCACGCGGAGACGTTTTGCTGCAATCAACAAGAGGAAGGTCACAACCGTGCCCTACATGTCACCGCACACATCAAGGATTCAGAGTCCAAGATGGCCCTTATCAATACATGAGCATCTTCAAATGTGATTACTCTCAAGACTCTCAGAACATCCATGGTTCTCCCAGGCAAGGTCATGATATAGAAGCCTACCACAATGACGGACTTCGAGGGAAACCAAACCAGCACATACGGGAGAAGCTCCGCGGAAAGAATCAGACAAGTTTTTTGCGTCCCACTCCCCATGTGGGCCCCAATTCAGGAAGAAGACCGGCTTGCATCATTGAGGGCTAAAACCCACGATGCATCTTTGCTGACGAAGCATTCTTCTCCATCCTGTGAAGCCACGACCCACGTTCACACGAAGAGGGAACAAACTTTTGTGGCGAGTCGTGACCATAAAGGGAAAACGGTATACCGACACTGCCATTATCAATTAGCAGGGGAGACTGTTACCTAGTCTCCCCACCCAATAGAATGATATAACAGCAACGAACCACAAGAACAAGTGCTAGATGCTCTACAACAGCTGTAAGATGGAACAAACTCCACAACTGATGAGATTGAAATCGTTGAGAAATATCCTAGTCCTATCTCCATCAGCTCAACCTTGTGTACGGATAAACGCACGAAGCTCGTGGAACTTCTCAAAGAGTACCAGGACATATTCGCTTGAAGATATGAAGAAATATCGGATTTAGATTGGTCACCCAACATCTACATGTCATACTTGGATCCAAGTCGGTTAAACAGTTGCAGTTCAGACACGAGGAAAATGGATAAATCAGGTGTTGCATAGACTTCAGAGACTTGAACATGTGCTGCTCCAAAAACGATCCTCCTCTACCTAACATCGACATGTTAGTAGATGCAACCAGCAGACATGGAATGTTCTCCTCCATGGATGGATGTAGCGGCTACAACCAGATAAGGATGTACGATCATGACGCAAGTAAGATAGCTTTTTGAACTCCTCTAGGAAATTTTTATTATACCATACTGCCATTTGGTTTAAAGAATGCCGGTGCAACGTATCAACACTGTATGACGGCAATCTTCCATTGGAGACGATACCTCAAGAGAGAAGCCTCAAGAAGATAACGATGTCCATGCATCATATCGAGCAAGATCCGGGTGAGTCACTCTATCAGATAGTGGTCGAACAAGATCCGGGCGAGTCACTTTATCAGAAAGTGGTACATGTCTATCATGCTATGTTGGAGAATCTGCACTTTTGGTCATCCTCTAGAGCTGTTGAACTCTCATCTACAACAACATATGCCATGATATAAAGAACCAGGCCTGCCGGTAATGAAGAGCCTCATAATGTTCGTAGGGGCATATATCACACCAATAGGCGATACAACCTTCAGCCTTCTGTAAGAAGTTCCCTGAAGCAGTAAGAGGAAAACCACCGAGATACAACATCCTGCGCGTCCGCCAACTCCAATTCCAGTACCACATGCACGACTCCCACAATGATGAAACAACGTCCAATATATTCCATACTTGGCTCGAAAACAACCACTACGAACAAACCATGTAAACCACTGAGGCTCAACATGAAGTTCCTTCACCGTCAGTCAAGGACTTCTTCAACACAAGAGAGATGGTCAGTCAATAAGCATGGAATTCACAAGGGTAAATCGAAATGAAGAGGAAGCCACTTCAACTCTCCCTCCAGCAGAAGCTGCTTCAATGGTCTATTCAAGAGCCGCCCCAACGCGCTCTCTGGGAACCACGTTCGCTTCAGAATCCTTCTTCAATACTCTCTCCAGGATCCACCTCAACGTTCTCACCAGAAGCCACTTTAACATCCTCTCGAGCCGTTTCAACACTCAAGTTACATCAATAATATGCGCTCTAGTCCAGTTATCTTTGATGTACTCATTTCTCAACATACGTCTCATCCATCCTTCATGAGGGCCCATCGGAGCATGAAAAACCTTGAAGTCGATAGGAGAAGGGTTATCTTGTGGAACCGATATTTTCATATAGTTGAAAGGGCGCAGTAAGTAACTCATTATCAATGTTCGGCATATCTTTGAAGTTTTCAACACCTCCTGACTTGGAACCAACTTTATCCCGAGAAGACATCTCAACAGGAGTTCTTTTCTTCATTCTACAATAAAAGACAAGAGTCGGTACTTGTATAAAAACGCGTGAGATGTGTAGTCACACACGACAGAACCCACATTCATGTTGGAGTACACAAGGCTGGTATTGGGTTCAAAAACCGGTATTGATCAATTTTCAAGTCCGGTATCTCTCAAGTTCAAGTCCGGTGTTGATCAAGTCACAAGTCCGGTATTGTTCAAGTTTCAAGTCCGGTGTTGATCAAGTCACAAGTCCGGTATTGTTCAATTTTCAAGTCCGGTGTCGATCAATTCACAAGTCCGGTGTTGATCAAGTTTCAAGTCCGGTATTGCTCAAGTTTCAAGTACGGTGTTGATCAAGTCACAATTCCGGTATTTCTCGAGTTTTAAGTCCGGTGTTGATCAAGTCACAAGTCCGGTATTGTTCAAGTTTCAAGTCCGGTGTTGATCAAGTCACAAGTCCGATGTTGATCAAGTTTCAAGTCCAGAATTGCTCAAGTTTCAAGTCTGGTATTGATCAAAGTTATAAGGCTGGTATTCGAATAAAATAGGCACATACAGTAGGGCCGGTTTTCAGTCGAAACACAGGGTCGACTTTCAGTCAGGCACGCGGCGGGTCCCACTTGATACCAGCCCCATATTGGTCGAAGCAGGCATAGCCGGCCCAAAGAAAAGCAGGCATGTGGCACAAAGTGGACCCACGTTTAACCGAAGCAAGCGCATGATGAGTCCCACGTTCAACCAAAGTAGGCACGCAGTGGACCCACGTTTAACCGAAGCAGACACATCAAGCCCACGTTCGATCAAGTAGGCGCAGCATCCCCACGAACGAAACAGGCGTAACAGTCCATCGAAGCAGGCAAGACCGACATCATGCTAGGGGAACACTCACCAGGACGCCTCTTGAACGTGACATGCTCCAAGGACAGGATGACCCGTCTCTCCTGGTAACATCTAACTTTGTCTCATAAGCTTTGTCTTTAACTGTCACCATCTCATGCTTACCCCACAATAGTGTAACCATTATGTGCTAGGCAGGGGACTTAATGTTGATGGTGGATTTTGATTTAAGGCTAAAATTGTAAAAGCCAAAATTATGCGCTAACATTTTGTAAAAGATAAAGCCATTAATAAGTGATGCATACTTCTTCACTTTACTAATTCACCTAGAATGGAGCATGTGGCAACAATCCCATTCTGTGAATTAAATACACGAAATTCATCCAGGTTGGAGCATGTAGCAACAATCCCATATACCCTATGAATTTGCAGCATTATTAATTAATGCGCAACCAGCCTTGTATTTCCTGTACTCATTATCAGTGCGGAATGACGACTGAGTGTTGCTCTCAGCAGAGCAACACGAATATCCAAGCATTATAATGAAAGCATGTACGAAATGTCCGTACAAGCTGCAACTCTCGGTGTGTTATACTAGCCCGATTGAGCCACTCTCGGTGTGTTATACTAGCCCTATTGAGCATCCAGACTGTATGTATCAGTCTGGAAATGATCACGACCATCCAACTCCAACAGCATGATTGGATGGCCCAGATCGATTCCATAACCACCGAGCAGGTATGGAATATCCGTTGTCGAACCAATGCGGGCCCCGCATGGTCGGCCTCCCCGAAAGATTGTCATAGCTTTCCAAAACGCCCAAACCAAAGCAGTATGGACGAAATCCTAAATTAGGGTTTGCGACACATTACATGTGTCGCAAAACAGTCTCAACCATCCATCTTCGCAGGTATAGATGGAGGGTGTAAATGTAGATTCAGAGGGCCCAGAGCATGTCAAAACAACCACCGTGGGACCACCTGCATACATGACTTATCGGTCAGGACCAACTATAGTTGGTTACCTCGATTTGCACGCCCAAAACCAGGTGTGACACACATCCGGCAATACCCTAACTAGGGTTTGTCTCGCGATCACGAACGTCCATCTTCTCCGGAGCGGATGGAGGGTCCCGGAATAGGCTAAGCAGGTCTGGTAAGTATCAACACGATCATTGTGGGCCCACCTATCTCCACACCCAACCTTCCAAGACCGAATCTGGCTATATTTCTCGATTCGCATGCCCAAAACAAGTGTGGTCACTCCTTCCAAGCTGCAAACTAATCTTCACCACTCGATTTCGCCGGACAAATTGAGTGGCTTAGATCATGTTTCTATGGGATGTCAAGGTATGGACGTGAACTCCAGCCTACCACCTACACGTTGGGTCAATCGTCCAGGACCGACCAATCCTGGTCGTCTTGGAACGCGCGCCTGAAGATGGCATGAGGAGCGGCTTTTGCGGCACCAGTTTTTTGTCGCAAATTGATCTCAACCACTCAACTTCGCCGGAGAATTGAGTGGCCCAGATCACACTTTCATGAGACAATGAGGTATGGGCGCCTACACCGTCATGCCGTCTACACGCATGCACGATCTGCCTACCCAAAATTGTGTCCCATGCTTGGATTCAACCAAGCTGAAAAGTGATGCTTGCGCACCTCTTCATAAATCCTAATTCCATCAACGGCCGCAGATGAGTGTCTCAAAGATCATCTCGTCCGTCCAACTTCACCGGTTTAGTTACACAGCCCTGGTCAGGAGTTAATTGGTCAGTACAGAGTCATGGTGATCGTCATCCGTCACTCTACCACACCATGTGGTCTGCCAAGGGAGGACTTGTTTGCGCAACCTCCAAACCATCACATGAAGTAAGCTGGACATGAGGTTATTTTGAGATGCTCAAACAGCGATGCTTCATATATGCTGAATATACTCGATGCAGTACCTGCATAGTATACACACGATACTTCACAAGTATCAATTTCCTAAATAACTTAGCATTACATGCTACTTTCCGTGGGTCCCACGATCCACACGTTCAAGACATCAATCATGTCACAAACTGGGGGATACATACTGTGGTATTGGTCTGGCGGTTTACAGCGCACAACGCGCCATCACAAGAGCGTGTCAGGAAGTCATGGACGGTTAGTGATGATAGGAGAAGTGGGCAAGACTGGTCGTGTGACACTAACACACTACTCCATCACTCCACTCTCTCCACTTCCCATGAGATACGAGGGTTAGGCTAAAAGACTTGTATAAATAGGTTCTTCGCCTTATTTTTCAAAAACAATACAAGGAACAAGAAGAGACAACATAGGCAAGTGTTGATACAATCGTATTCAAACACCGAAACTGATAGCTTACATCCTTCTATCCATTTCAACCTTCTAGTACAAGTCATACATAGCCAACACCTTCACAATCTCAAAAATTTCTTCGCTTCCCTCCCTAAGATCAACCCCATCTCCTTCACTTTGCGACCGAAACAAGTCTGGAACGGCCATTTCTTGGTTTAGGCCGAACTTGCACAGATTGATCTCTCGAATCTACAAGCACTCACTGCGTAGTGCATTTGTTTAAGGTTTAGATTCATTCCTCATCCACACACCCCAAATTACCAAAACCAACATAAATAGTTTTCACCCATAAACAATATGCTAAACGAACTTTGGGACTATGAAGTTCGATTGCTTATGATTTTGGCCTACTAGCCGAACTACTTTATTGTATCTCAAAAAAATATTGTGTAATGAAGTTCGGTTAGATCGATAAATTAGCCTAATAGCCGAACTAATCCTTTAAAACACACATTAAAAACAAAATTATCAAATTCCTTTACTAATCCACAATACCACAACTAATTGTTCCAAACACACAAACATAAGAAAACAAACTACCAAATCCGCAATAAAAAAAGTTTTCTAAAAATAAAAAACCAAACTACTAATTGTTGCAATCACTTATTCACGAAGACCACTACGACAAACTCTTTTATTCTTGTGGTTAGGAGCTTTAGCTTGTCCTTCGTCATCACTTGGGGTGTCCTCTCCACTGCTTTGTTGTTCAACCATCTGACTTGAACCTTCCCCTTCTCGACGACTCCTCTTCACCGGCATAGTATGGCTTGGATTAACAATGTTGGGTGATAAAACCTTAGTCCATTGGTTGTAGAGGTATGTTTATTCTCGAGTGTTCATCGGCTCTCCACTCCAGATTTTTGCCATCATTTTCTTCGATAATTTCGTACCTACCTTCACCTTTTTTCAATCAAAAGCATAAATAACTATTATTTTTCAATATTTTATAATAATTTGAAAAGTAAAAATAAGAGAAAATATCTTACATCGGTATTCCATAAGTTCAAGGCCTCATCACCACAGGTAAGCATATGCTTCTGAACTCTTTAAGCCTCTTTCTCCATTTCCTTCGCTTTCGCTTTCTTAACATGGGCTTGTTGGTCTCTGTTTATTACAAGAGGATGAGAAATATGTTCATAGCATTCCATATGTCCCTCGTCAGTGGCGTTAGAGCATTGCTCGGTCGAACTCGCATGCGTTTTTATCTCAAGCATGTTTGTCAATGTTAGTGATGAAAACCATAAGTCTTGATTTCTAGTCTACTATAGCTAAGGTCTCGGACTAGGATAGAAAGTGTAGTTGAGCTCAAGAACCCCATGGAAATCATCATACAAGACGAAGGACTACTATATGCGTGTCGTAACCACAACAAATTAATTAATATTTTACTACCTAATTAAAAAGTAATATAGGGCAGTCAAGATCGATCCCACGAGGAGCAAGAGATTATTAGTTGTAAAATTGTCACAAAAGGGGGGGGGGTATTGGTTCTAGAATTTATAAAGTAAAAGAAAGTAAATAAAGCAATCAAAAGTGTAGGTTGAAATCAATAAAAGAAAATAGATCAAGGAATCCTTCTTCGCTGCAAAACAATGATTAAAGTTATGTTCTTTTCCACTTTTTATTAGTCATAAATTATCACCAACCGTAGGTATAGCAGCTAGATCAGTGCTAACCCCTAAATCCCTTTTGTCACTGACACGGAAGTTCTCGACTACCGGATTTTATTTACCAAACCACCTAGTAGTAGATCACCCAAGATGTAATTTAGTTAAACGCATTAAGATTTATGAATTTATTAGGTTGATATTAGTAGTTAGACTCTTAGATCAAGGTCCACTTGCTAACGTTGTTTTCACACACAATTGCTCCACGGAATCCTTCCACAAGGTCTTGTGTTTTCTACTTATGTAAATAGTCAAGAAACGATTACTTATCCCCTAACTTTCACTAGCTTTAGATTAATTAACAAATCAATTTAGTTGGCCACCCAAACGACCTATCAATCAAGCATAAACATTAATATTAGCAAAAACAATCGATAATCATATGAAAAACTTCAAGATAGAATTGAAACAAAACTCAAATCATATATTAAGAACTAGGAATTCATCCTTAATCAATAAGAAAATTAGCTACTCATAGTTTGGAGTTCACACAATAATAACAATAATTAAGGAAGAAAGAAAAACTTATTGAAAATATGATGGTTGCTCCTTCCTCCAATCCTTGTGCACTTTAACTCCTTCTCCAAAGTAGATGTGTGTCTAAAAGTTGTAGAAAACTCCTTTATTTATAGGCTTTAATACTCTCCATATCTTTGTAGGAAAAGAATCCACATTCCATAAGAACACCACTTTCCCAATTTGAGCCATATTTCAATTTCTAGTCCAATTCTCTAAAACTTCCAAGTTTTCATCCAATTCCCAATTCTAAGTCTTCACACACATGAGAGAAGTCCACACAAAATTCTGTAATTTTGGCACGTCGGAAAACTGGGTTTTGGGCTGGAAGTTGACCGGAATTCTTCACCGTCGGCCACCTGAAAATTCTCTCCGTCGACGGAATATTCCGTCAGTCCACCGTTAGGACTAACGGTCAAACAGGTCAACCGTCAGTCAGTGGGTCAAAGAAGGAAGCAGTCAGACACCCAAGTCAGCTTCTTAGTCAGGGCTGAGTGGTCTTAATCGGCTGAGTCACTGAGCTGGATCGGATCGAATCGCCGGCTTCCGAGTCAACTCGCCGGAGTGAAAAACCGACCGAGTTTCGGCTGTTTACAGGACATTTCCGGCCAATTTCATGCCTCTAATTTTCACATGCGACAAGCCTAAGCATACATCTATAGTTTTATTTCAATACAACACAGCTATTCATTCAATTTCTACTTCAATCATCAACTCATCTTAACTCAAACCATCATTCCCATCTCTGAGTTCTTCGACATCTATTCACAGCAAAGCAGCGTCATCTGATTTCACCCATCATCAATTCCATCAAAACCCTGTAATTCATTCCAAAGAATAGAATCACCATCATCAACATCAGAAACCCACATTCGATCCAAACCCAATTTCGACAGCATTTCTCTGAAATCGACAACAACCACACAAACCCTAAAATACAACCTCATAGCAATATTTATCTTCACAGCAGCACTTTCAATTCCTTCATAACTACAGAACTTGAATGATAACCAAAGACCCATCTTCAATTTGTTGTTAATTCAACAACACCATCAACCCATCGATCTTTTCTCCAGCTACCACAGAACCCTCAATTTCGGCTATTTAATCATTCAAATCGAAACCCTATTAATCTTCCAGTGAACCCATATTAATCTTCAACCTGATTTAATTATTCAAATCAAAACCCTAATTTCTTCACTGTTGAGCTTCATCAATTTCATCTCCATGTCTTCTTCGAATCAATAATCATCACGATCCATAGCAACAACACAATTTCTCTCGACTCACTCTCCCTGTTATTGATTTCCTCTCCAATTTCTCGGACAACAGAAGTAGCCAAGTTGTTCTCCTTTCTCTCTAAAATTCAGGTGTAAAAATGATTGAGAGATATATTTTCTCGATTTAGGGTTAGAGATTAGGGTAAGATGATGACACCCCATTAGATAAAATCCACCCAAGTTGGGTGCCCTGAGTAGCTCTTTGGTGCTTTTAGCACTTTTCTTTAACCACAAACCTGACTGCCCCTTAACATGGGCTGGCCTGTTTTTAATAATCCTCTGAGAGAGTTTCCCTTTAACCGTGGCTCGTCTCCCGATAGTGTTTTCCTGGGAAATGACAATCCTGCCCTTTTTGCTCAATTTGGATCATTTGTTCTTCTTTTCCTCCGTGCGACTCCAAGTACCTAATAACTCAAAAACACGCATAAAATACATAATTTACAAGAAAAATAACAAAGAAATCATAACTACTAGATAGTAAATTGGGTGTATTCTACACCTATCAAATTCCCCCACACTTAGACTTTGCTAGTCCTCGAGCAAATCAAACTTACAACTTCAAAGCGTTCCAGCGTCCCAAGCATCCAAAGAGCTATGAGGACATAGAATTTCTGCATGCTAGTAATAAGAAGTTAGAAATACTAAAGAACATATTCTCATTCTTAAATGTTGAGTGAGAAATAACCACACCATAATGAGAGAACGCGTGTTTGAGAAACGATCAATAAGCATTTCGCCTCGACTTCTGCCTCTCTTAAAAGGGTTTTATGATAATTGCACTCAAAAAGACGGCTTTTTTATGGGTCTCACATGTGTGCAGGTAGGAATGAAGAGAAAATTCCTGCAACACGTTGAATGGTGGGAAGGATAACTTCCGAAATTTTGAAAAACCTACATATTTTATCATTTTGAAAAACATTTTTTCTAACGATCTCTAAGAAAGGAAATCAACCACTATTATCGAGGATGAGATTACTTACTTACCTTCACATCCGATTGCAAATTATGATAACACCACTCTCACGTCATCCAATAGAAACGTCTTACGCTCCTTGTCTTCATCTTCTTGGTCTTCGGCTTCAACTATTGATGATAAACACTTGAATTTCATAGATCCTTGACAATTTGCAACCTTTTTCCTTAAAATCCTTGTCGCTTGAAACTTCCTTATAGATTTTCCTTCCCCACGGCTTATTCAAAACAAAACAACAATAGATATTTCTCTTGTCTCATATTTTTCAATTTTATTTTATTTATTTTGTTTTTATTTTTTAAAACAAGAGAAACAAAATACAAAACAAAGTGAAAAATAAAACAACCATGGCCGTGGAAAAGTACTTTACCGCTTGATTCTTCACAACTTGTATCATCTCGAAATCATAAACTTCAATAATTCTCACCTTTCGCTTTTCTTTGCTCTTGTAAATTAGTCTTCATACTTGAATATAGAATTACCTCATTATATTGTAAGTCTTCAACATATATGTAAAAATCTGCTCATTGTATGTTGCTTTACTTGGATTTGAAATTTAGCTCTTTTCTTGTTCCATTATTGCTTGCAAACCTTAAACCTTTTCAACTTTCCTTGTAGATTTTGATGTCGCTCCTTTTTTGATAATGGTGTTTCTATGGACCCGTTGTTGTCGAGAGAGAGAATGGTGCTAACTGCAAATCGAACTACAAGAAGGAGGCTTTCATCCATAGACGTCACCCTCATGATTGACAAAAATTAGCACTCAAGAGATCAAAATAGTGCTGAAATTGGTGTGAAATTGGGTAGCTCACCATTCTACCCGGAATCAAAAGAAGCTCTTTAGTAAAGGAAGAATTTTTGTTCGGTGCCTCACATGATATAAAAAACGGGTAGTCTGCACTAATGATTGATCAGCAACTCTAATAACGCACTTCTCCCTGCACCAAATTTTCATCACCGGCATGATTAAATCCATTATTTAACACTCTAACAAGTAAGAAATACGAACGTAGTTCCCTAACACTTCCAAGTTCAATTATTTCAGTCAGAATTCTCTATGTAAACATACTTAGAAGTATGCTAGTGACTCTAAAATCTCTAAAAGATGAAAGTTTTATGCAAAATTTTTTTTTTAATGCAAAAATATATGCTTAGCCACTCCCCCACACTTAAACCTTATATTGTCCTCAATGTAATTGAATCGTCCAAGTAAAATCAAGGTGGGAAATCTTAATATGATATGGAACAAGAAAAGTAAACAAACAAAACAAAAAGCAAATAAAAACAAAAGGATAAAAAATACAAAACCGGTGGGTTGCCTCCCACTTAGCGCTTGTTTTAAAGTCGACGGCCCGACTTAGCTCTTGCTTCTTATTACTCCTCCAGAGGGAGAAAATCTTCAAATGGAAGTTCATCCACATTCACATAGGCGATGTTCTCATAGTATGGCTTCAATCTATGGTCGTTGACTTTGGAAACCGAGTTGTCTCTAAGACTAGTAATTTCAACAACACCATAAGGAAAAAAATTAGTAACAACATATGGTCCAATCCAACGGGACCTTAATTTTCCAGGAAATAGTTTAAGGCGAGAATGAAATAAAAGGACTTTTTTCCCCACAACAAAACTTTTCCGAGAAATCATTTTGTCATGAAAAAGCTTGGTCTTTTCCTTGTAAATCTGGGCACTCTCGTAAGCATCATTACGTATCTCCTCTAGCTCATTTAGTTGCAAATTTCTTTTTTCCCCGCTTCATCATACTCCATGTTGAATTTCTTTATCGCCCAATAAGCCTTGTGTTCAAGTTCAACCGGAAGATGACAAGCTTTGCCATAAACCAACCGATATGGAGACATACTAATCGGTGTCTTGTACGCCGTTCTATACGCCCAAAGTGCATCATTAAGCTTAAAGCTCCAATATTTCCTTGTAGTATTCACCGTTTTCTCAAGAATGGACTTGATTTCATGTTTTGAGATTTTCGCTTGTCCACTAGTTTGTGGATGGTAAGGCGTACCAATCTTGTGTGTTGTGTTGTCCTTCTTGAGGAGAGCGTGAAAAGACTTCTTGAAATGCGAGCCTCCATCGCTTATCACCACTCTTCGTATGACGTGCCTAGTGAATATGTTTTCTCTTACAAAATCACAAACAACTTGAGAATCATTAGTTTTGGTGGCTCTAGCCTCCACCCATTTCGAAACATAATCTACGGCAAGAAGTATATAAAAATTTACATTCGAATTGACAAAAGGGCCCATAAAATCGATTTCCCACACATCAAAAATCTCTACGGCGAGAATTGGTGTGAGTGGCATTTGATTTCGAGCACCTAGATTGCCCGTTCTTTGACATCTATCACACGATTTACAAAAAACATATGAATCTTCAAACAAGGTGGGCCAATAAAATCCACTTTCAAGAACTTTGAGAGCGGTACGTTTAGAACCAAAATGGCCACCACAAGAAAAAGTATGACAAAAGGAGAGAATTGATTGAAATTCGGAGTTAGGTACGCACCTTCGTATTATTTGATCAACGCCATATTTCCATAAGTATGGTTCATCCCACATACATTGCTTTGCTATCTTCTTAAGTTTCATCTTTTGGAAGTTGGACATTGTACTAGGTACCTTTCTTGTCACCAAGTAATTCACTATATCCGCATACCAAGGTGTTGATTCTTCCAAGTAGAAAAGTTGTTCATCCGGAAAGCGGTCTTGTAATGGAAGTTCTTCGTGAGACATAAAAAGTCTACTAAGATGATCCGCAACGGTATTCTACACACCTTTCTTATCTCAAATTTCTATGTGGAACTCTTGTAGTAATAGGATCCACCGGATTAATCTTGGCTTAGTTTATTTCTTCTTTAGTAAGTATTTAAGTGCGGCATGATCGGAATACACAATAACCTTTGTATCCACCAAGTATGATCGAAATTTTTCCAATGCAAACACTATATCCAATAACTCATTTTACGTGGTAGAATAGTTGATTTGTGCATCATTGAGGGTCCTAGATGCATAATAGATAACATGGGACAACTTGTCCACTCTTTGACCTAAAACGGCTCCAACCGCATAATCACTAGCATCACACATTAATTCAAATGGAAGATTCCAATCCGGTGACTTAATAATCGGCGCACTTGTCAACATTGCATTCAATTTGTCAAAAGCATCCTTGCATTCCTTGTTGAAGTCAAAAGGTACCTCCTTTTGTAATAACTTGCACATCGGCATGGAGATTTTTGAGAAATCCTTGATAAACCGCCTATAGAAACCTGCATGTCCAAGAAAAGAACGAACCTCCCTCACCGTAGTGGGTGGGATATTGTAAGTTTCTTATTAAATCTATCTTTGACTTGTCCATTTCGATCCCTTGAGAGGACACAATGTGACCAAGTACTATGTCATGGTTTACCATAAAATGACATTTCTCCCAATTAAGGACAAGGTTTGTGTCTATGCATCGTTTAATAACTAGTTCAAGGTTGTCTAAACAACTATCAAAAGAATTTCCATAAACACTAAAGTCGTCCATAAATACCTCGATGATGCGCTCCACGTAATCCGAGAATATACTTACCATGCATCTTTGGAAAGTAGCCGGTGCATTGCAAAGACCAAACGGCATCCGTCGATATGCAAACGTTCCAAACGGACAAGTGAAAGTAGTCTTCTCTTGGTCCTCCGGTGCAATCACAATTTGGTTGTATCCCGAATAACTGTCCAAGAAACAATAAAACAAATGCCCCGCTAACCGCTCCAACATTTGATCAATGAAAGGTAAAGGAAAGTGATCCTTTCGGGTTGCAGAATTAAGCTTTCTATGGTCAATGCACACTCTCCAACCGGTTTGAACTCTTGTAGGAACAAGTTCATCGTCTTGATTTTGAACAACCGTAACACCGGACTTCTTTGGCACCACTTGTACCGGACTAACCCACTTACTATCGGAGATTGGGTAGATTACCCCCGCACTTATCAATTTGAGTATCTCTTTCTTCACAACCTCCATCATGGGAGGATTAAGCCTACGTTGAGCATCACGTACCGGCTTCACATTCTCTTCCATTAGAATCCTATGCATGCACATGGATGGACTAATGCCTTTGATGTCCGCAATTGTCCACCCAATAGCCGTTTTGTGCTCTTTCAAGACTCTAAGCAAACGGTCTTCTTGTACCGGTGTGAGGTTCTTTGAAATAATCACCGGAAGCTCATCTCCATCTCCCAAAAATGCATACTTCAAATGGTCCGGAAGTGGCTTCAACTCTAGCTTAGGTTCCTTCACAATAGATGGTACAAGTAATTAATCATTCACGGGTAAATAAATATATGAAACATTACCCTTAGCTTCTTGTAATGCCATCAAAGCACCGCACTCTCCACCAATTCCATGGAAATTTCAACATCCAAGTTAGGCAAGCCGTGGACGTCCAATTCAATGCTCTTTTGCAACACCACATCAAGTTCGTCCTCTTGATTCAATTACACCATTTGTTTCGCTAATGAACTAACCACATCAATGGAGTAAGAGGAATGCACATCACTTGGGTAGCGCATGGCTTCGAATATGTTGAAGTGTATTACTTCCTTGAAGAATTCCATAGTAAGTGTACCCTTATCAACATCAATCTTCGTCTTTGCGGTCTTTATAAATGGCCTCCCAAGAAGTAGAGAAGTAGATGACCGATTTTCATTGTTGTCCATATCCACCACAAAGAAATCCACCGGAAAAATTAACTCATTCACTTGCCCTAGAACGTCTTCTACTAGTCCCTTTGGATAAATGTTAGACTTGTTTGCTAATTGGATAATAACTCTTGTCTCTTTCAACGGTCCAAGATTCAAGGAGTCATATATCTCGGCCGACATCACACTAATGGAAGCTCCCAAGTCAAGTAAAGCATGTTCAAACCTTTTCTTACCAATAGTAATTGGCACCATGAAACCACCGGGATCCGTGCACTTTGTAGGCATCTTCTTCAAAAGCATAGCCGACGCACTCTCGCCAACTTTAGTAATTTCATTATCAAGAAACCTATCCTTCTTTGTGCATAATTCCTTCATGAACTTAGCATACCTTGGCATTGTATTGATGGCCTCGATGAAGGGGATGTTGATTTCTATCTTCTTTAAGATATCCATTAGTGCCTTGTCTTGAGCTTCCTTCTTGGACTTAGCAAAACGACTAGGAAAAGGAGGTGGAGTAGTAAAAGTAGGAACCGGTTCCTTGGATTGGGCGTTTGGTGTTGATTTCTCCCTTGGTTAGGCTTCCTCCTTATGTTTGACTACCTCTTCACTAGATTCTTCATGATGACTTGGACTCTCTACTTGTCTTCCACTTCGTAAAGTAACCGCATTAACATTCTCTCTTGGATTCACAAATGGTTGTGAAGGAAGCTTTGTGGATCCTTGAGCTTTCATTAAGTTCATATCGGTCGCCAATTGTCCCATTTGAGCTTGTAAATACTTGATTGCCGAACCGGTCCTTTGTTCCAAAGCTTTGATTTCCGAATCGGTCTTTTGTTGGTTTTGTTGTAACATAGAAGTGAGACCTTGCATGCTTTGCATTATCACATTCAACTTGTCATCATTCGAAGAACCTTGCTCCTTGATTTGTTGTGGTTGGAATTGGTGTTGTTGAGGTTGGAAACGTGATTTTTGGAATCCACCTTGTTGTGCATATGGATTAGGAGCCGCCGCTTTCTTGTTTGCATAGCTAAAGTTGGGATGATCCTTCCAACCGGGATTGTAAGTATTTGAGTATGGATCGTACCTTGGCCTTTGATTTGGATATAAAGCATTTACTTGTTCGGTTTCATCATCCGGAATAATTACCGTGGCCAATCGTTGCACTACCCTCTCGATGTTGTTTAACCATTGATCGGATTGTGAAGATGAGTCACTAACTTCATGCACCAACTTAACTATTGAATCACCTCTTGCATAGAATTGTTGCGAGTTTGCCGCCATACTTTCAATCCACTCGGTAGCTTCGGCCACCGTCTTGTTTACTAGTGCACCACCACCGGAGGCGTCAAGAAGATATCTATCACTTGTTTGGAGACCTTCATAGAAGTATTGGATTATCATGGCGTCACTAAATTGATGGTGTTGACAACTTGCCACCAATCTCTTGTACCGATCCCAACATTCATATAATGACTCTCCCACATGTTGTTTCATACCACAAATCTCCTTGCGAATTTGAGTAGCTTTTGATGTGGGAAAATATCTCTCAAGGAAAATTTTCTTTATCCCATTCCATGTTGTGATACTTCCGGAAGGAAAATAGTACAACCATTCCTTAGCATTGCCCGCCAAAGAGAACGGAAAAGCTTTCAACTTTGCTCCATCCGCATTAATATCCGGTGGAAGCATGGCCATGACTATGGTATTGAAGTCCATAAGATGTTTGTTTGGGTCTTCATTCACCATGCCATGAAACTTTGGTAGTTCTCTAATCAACCCCGGCTTGATCTCGAAAGTTGAGTTAGTTTGGATACACCATTGTTGTGTATCGAGCTTGTGATAAGCTAGGTCCTTGAGTGTACGATCACCCATTGCTTCTTCTATGTCCGAATCTGCGAACTCACTTGATGTAGAACGAGGAAGCGGAGTGTTAACCGCTCGAATGAAATCCTTTAGTTGAGTACCGGATCGAAGACGTATTGGACTCGGTCTTCCTTTTTTAAGCATTCACCAAAGATATAATACCTAAAACAAGAATCACAAAACTAAGTTAGATACAATATAGAATCTAACAAAGCAAGAATAAAGCAAAAACAACTAAAATCGTCCGTTGCTCCCCGGAAACGGCGCCAAAATTTTTATGCGTGTCATAACCACAACAAATTAATTAATATTTTACTACCTAATTAAAAAGTAATATAGGGCAGTCAAGATCGATCCCACGAGGAGCAAGAGATTATTAGTTGTAAAATTGTCACAAAAGGGGGGGGAGTATTGGTTCTAGAATTTATAAAGTAAAAGAAAGTAAATAAAGCAATCAAAAGTGTAGGTTGAAATCAATAAAAGAAAATAGATCAAGGAATCCTTTTTCGCTGCAAAACAATGATTAAAGTTATGTTCTTTTCCACTTTTTATTAGTCATAAATTATCACCAACCATAGGTATAGCATCTAGATCAATGCTAACCCCTAAATCCCTTGTATCACCGACATGGAAGTTCTCGACTACCGGATTTTATTTACCAAACCACCTAGTAGTAGATCACCCAAGATGTAATTTAGTTAAACGCATTAAGATTTATGAATTTATTAGGTTGATATTAGTAGTTAGACTCTTAGATCAAGGTCCACTTGCTAAAGTTGTTTTCACACACAATTGCTCCACGGAATCCCTCCGCAAGGTCTTGTGTTTTCTACTTATGTGAATAGTCAAGAAAAGATTACTTATCCCCTAACTTTCACTAGCTTTAGATTAATTAACAAATCAATTTAGTTGGCCACCCAAACGACCTATCAATCAAGCATAAACATTAATATTAGCAAAAACAATCGATAATCATATGAAAAACTTCAAGATAGAATTGAAACAAAACTCAAATCATATATTAAGAACTAGGAATTCATCCTCAATCAATAAGAAAATTAGCTACTCATAGTTTGGAGTTCACACAATAATAACAATAATTAAGGAAGAAAGAAAAACTTATTGAAAAGATGATGGTTGTTCCTTCCTCCAATCCTTGTGCACTTTAACTCCTCCTCCAAAGTAGATGTGTGTCTAAAAGTTGTAGAGAACTCCTTTATTTATAGGCTTCAATACTCTCCATATCTTTGTAGGAAAAGAATCCACATTCCATAAGAACACCACTTTCCCAATTTGAGCCATATTTCAATTTCTAGTCCAATTCTCCAAAACTTCCAAGTTTTCATCCAATTCCCAATTCTAAGTCTTCACACACATGAGAGAAGTCCACACAAAATTCTGTAATTTTGGCTCGTCATAAAACTGGGTTTTTGGCCGGAAGTTGGCTGGAATTCGTCACCGTCGGCCACCTGAAAATTCTCTCCGTCGACGGAATATTCCGTCAGTCCACCGTTAGGACTAACGGTCAAACAGGTCAACCGTCAGTCAGCGGGTCAAAGAAGGAAGCAGTCAGACACCCAAGTCAGCTTCTTATTCAGGGCTGAGTGGTCTTAATCGGCTGAGTCACTGAGCTGGATCGGGTCGAATCGACGGCTTCCGAGTCAACTCGCCGGAGTGGAAAACCGACCGAGCTTCGGCTGTTTACAGGACATTCCCGGCCAATTTCAGGCCTCTAATTTTCACCTGTGACAAGCCTAAGCATACATTTATAGTTTCATTTCAATACAGCACATCTATTCATTCAATTTCTACTTTAATCATCAACTCATCTTAACTCAAACCATCATTCTCATCTCTGAGTTCTTCAATAGCTATTCATAGCAAAGCAGCGTCATCTGATTTCACCCATCATCAATTCCATCAAAACCCTGTAATTCCTTCCAAAGAACAGAATCACCATCATCAACATCAGAAACCCACATTCGATCCAAACCCAATTTCGACAGCATTTCACTGAAATCGACAACAGCCACACAAACCCTAAAATACAACCTCATAGCAATATTTATCTTCACAGCAACACTTTCAATTCCTTCATAACTACAGAACTTGAATGATAACCAAAGACTCATCTTCAATTTGTTGTTAATTCAACAGTACCATCAACCCATCGATATTTTCTCCAGCTACCACAGAACCCTCAATTTCGGCTATTTAATCATTCAAATCGAAACCCTATTAATCTTCCAGTGAACCCATATTAATCTTCAACCTGATTTAATTATTCAAATCGAAACCCTAATTTCTTCACTGTTGATCTTCATCAATTTCATCTCCATGTCTTCTTCGAATCAATAATCATCACGATCCATAGCAACAACATAATTTCTCTCGACTCACTCTCCATGTTATAAATTTCCTCTCCAATTTCTCGGACAACAGCAGCAGCCAAGTTGTTCTCCTTTCTCTCTAAAATTCAGGTGTAAAAATGATTGAGAGATATATTTTCTCGATTTAGGGTTAGAGATTAGGGTAAGATGATGACACCCCATTAGATAAAATCCACCCAAGTTGGGTGCCCTGAGTAGCTCTTTGGTGCTTTTAGCACTTTTCTTTAACCACAAACCTGACTGCCCCTTAACATGGGCTGGCCTGTTTTTAATACTCCTCTGAGAGAGTTTCCCTTTAACCTTGGCTCGTATCCCGATAGTGTTTTCCTGGGAAATGAAAATCCTACCCTTTTTGCTCAATTTGGATCATTTGTTCTTCTTTTCCTCCGTGCGACTCCAAGTACCTAATAACTCAAAAACACGCATAAAATACATAATTTACAAGAAAACTAACAAAGAAAGCATAACTACTAGATATTAAATTGGGTGTATTCTACACCTATCAACTACTCAAGGAACTGGTGGATCTTCATCGACTAAAAGGTATGTGGAGACTTGAACTTATCTATCACTCAAAATTCTATTTATCTCTTATCTCGAGACAAAAGTCATTTTGCTATATAGACTTAGATTATACACATTTGGTATTTCGAGCCGAGTTTACTTCGCCTATCTATTTCTCGAAATATGTGTTGGTAAAGCTTTCGCTTTAGCCAAGTTCATCTTTACCTAGTGGCGAAAGTCATGTTAAGTTTCAATCACTTTGAAAATTGCTCTGACGAAAAATGGTTTGTGAATAACAACTATATAATGTCCTCTGAGAATGCTTCAATGGTTGAAATGAGAGTTTAGACTATATAACCATTGGAGGATATAAGCATGGTTGTGTAAACACATATATGTATAAGTCCTTATTCCTTGAACCGAAGTTTGCGAACTTTGTTGATCAAGAAAACCAGAGAAGTGCGTGAGCTAAGTCCGTGAACTGGCGGAAGTTCTCGACCCGAGAATTTCTGCTGGAGTTTGTGAACTCCATCCGGGAACTTAAGTCCGCGAACTTGAGTAGGTTATGTCTAAAAACGATGTTTGTGAACTTATCTTTATAAACTAAATAATGCAATTGCAAACCGTGGATATATAGTTCATGAACCGATTCGAGTGAATCAAATCGTTTTTGCTTCAATTGTGTCTTGTGTAGTACATGAGATTTCCTTGCAATTGAACTACTCTCTAACTAGTTCATTTGAGCCATTTGAACTAGTTATGGTAGGGGATGGAAAATCAATATCAGTATGGCATGATAAATGGATTAAGAGTTATACTTTAATTGAAAGACATGCAGAAGATAATTATGTTCAAATGAATATGGACATGAAGGTTGATAATCTAATTGTAGATGGAGTATGGAAAATACCTGAGAAAATGCTACAATTTTTTGGGGAGAATGAAGTTCCAGCTATTGGTGGTGGTAAAGATAGGTTGATATGGGAGAAGGACTTGCATGGTAAATTTTCAGTTGGAATTGAAGCTCAGCAAATAAGGAATAAATTCCTTGTGATACCTTGGTTTAAGCAAGTTTGGCACCCGAGTGTACATCCAAGCACATATACCAACCTTTGGAAAATATTGAGAGGTGCTTGTGCCACTGAGGAAACTGTGAGAAATAAAGGTTTTTCAACTATCTCAAAATGTTATCTGTGTGGAAATGCACAAGACACAATGTGTCATATTTTATGGGAATGCAGTTTTAGCACTAGAATCTGGAATTGGCTTGGAGGAATATTTAGTTTCCTTAATCCTTCTTCATTTGAGGATATTCTGAAGGCTGCAAAAGGTAAAAGTGGAGAAATTCAGGAAGTATGGCTCATCAGTTCATTTAAGGTGATGGTGGAGTTGTGGCACACAAGAAATAAGAAGATGTATGAAGATGAAGAACCTAACTTTGGGAGGATGACACAATCTATAATGTCTTTTACAAAAGCTTGTGGTATAAGAATAAAAAGCACAAAATGAGGAAATGTATATGATTTACAAATATTGATGCACTTTGGAATTATAGGCATTAAAACATATATGTCAGATGTTAAGCAATGTTTCTTTAGGTTGCCTAAGGGGGGACAGATACTTATATGCTGTGATGGTGCATCCAATAGCAATCCAGGTTATGCAGGGTTTGGATTTATGGCAAGGGATGAAGCTGGTGGCTGCTTGGGTTCTGCTACAAGAGGTTTGGGAGTACCTACAAATTTTCTAGCTGAAGTGATGGAATTGGTGGTAGCTGGTGAATGGGCAATCAAGAAGAAATTTATGGATATAATATTCAATCTTGATTCAAAAGCAGTTCTGACAACATTCAGTAATGGCAATATTCCTTGGTTTGTGGTGAACATATGGAAGAATATCAGCAGGCTAATACCAAGAATATCATTCTCACATGCATATAGGGAGGTAAATACTTCTGCATACAAGATGGCTAAGAAGGGAGTATTGCTAGCTAAGGGTGTAGTTATTTATTATGATGGTAAGACTGAGTTCTTGAGCAAGCTTGAATGTGAAGATGGAATATACTTTAGGTTCTGCTCATAGAATTACATTATATAAGGCACCTTGATTCAGCGCTCCTGTTGAAGTATAAGTAGTTTAGATGTTGGGCTTTCTGTTTATGGGATTCTGTTTGTTTTTTAATTGATTCCCTAGCTTGGGATTGTAAGTTGTATTATGATTATTTTGGTAATAAAGTTTCATGATTTAGAAGAAAAAAAAACTAGTTACGGTGAAGAAGAATATGGTTGATATGAAAGTTATCATATGGCTAACCATTGGGTTAACTATTGTTGAACCAACTAATGTACAAGTTTGGGTACGGTTACACAAACCTAGAAATTTGCATTTCATGTGTGTATAACAAGCTATGTTTTCGATCTAACGGTTGATAAATATTAGCTTGAATCTAATCAGGTTTTCATCTAACGGTGAATATTGAATGCTTTTTTACTAAGCTAAGATTGATTGCAAACCTTGATTTGAAAGACTATATAAGGGAGAACTCTAGCAACTGGGAAACCTAATCCCCACCCATTCTATGTGATACTAGTTGTGCTAAGCTAGAGTCGATTCTCCTTTAACCTTTGGTTTCTTCTTCTAAACCAGGTTAACGACTTAAAGACTTCATTGGGATTGTGAAGCCAGACCGATACAACTTTTCTATAGTTATATGATCTGATCTTGCATATTCTATCGTACGAGTACAATTGTAATAATTGGCTTGATATTTTTATCTCCGATAGGCAAGATAAAAAGTAATCACAAACATATTCATCTCATCGTTTGTGATTCCACTTATTTTTTTTTTCGCTGCGTCGATTAAGACTATTGTGAGGTGATTGATAATACTGAGCTGTTCTTTGGGAATATAAGTCTGGTTTATCAATTGGTTCATGTTCATCTTGATTTATCAAAAGATGGAACAAAACTCGTAGGTATATTCATGGGAGATGGATTTATCTATTACCTTAGACTTTTCTGTGTGATACATATTTGTTTATTAAAGTCTTCGACTTTGGGTCGTAGCAACTCTTAGTTGTGGGTGAGATCATCCAAGGGAATCAAGTACGTAGTATCCTGCTGGGATCAGAGACGTAGGAGCATAACTGTACCTTGAATCAGTGTGAGATTGATTGGGATTCAACTACAGTCCAGATCGAAGTTAGTTTGGAGAAGGCTAGTGTCTGTAGCGTCTTAATATAGCGTATGTTTAATATGGACTAGGTCCTGGGGTTTTTCTGCATTTGCGGTTTCCTCGTTAACAAAATTCGGGTGTCTATGTTATTTCTTTTCCGATTATATTTGTTATATAATTAAAATAATACAGGTTCTGTGTTGTTCAATCAATTAGAATATCCGACAATTTGGTTGTTGATTTAAATTAATTGACACTTGGATATTGGTCTTTGGTACCATCCAAATTATCTCCTTGTATTTGATAAAGACTCTCAGATTTCTATTCGCTTGAGTAAAGATCAAATCAAGAGAGAGAGATATAAACTCTTTGATATACTTTTATCTAGATTGAGTCTGACTGTCTAGTTGATTCTCTAGAAAGTATATCGGAGTTTGTCCATACAGATTGTTAATCGAAATATTAGGTGTGGTTGTTAGACCCCCGTTTTTTCAATTGGTATCAGAGCAGGCAAACACGTTCAAGACCTAAAAAGTCTGTGTTTGTGGAAATATGACTATATGGACAAGAGTAGTATATCTTAATAACGCGTCACCATAAATAAAAACTCTGTCTCTTCCATTTCTATTAAATAAAAAGATTCTTCAATCTCGAACATAGACGAACCTTGTGTTCAAACCAGACAGATAGGTTCTGACATGGGTTGTCCCGATTACCCTTCAAAAGAGTCTATTTCTCAAATAAACGGGAAACAGGTGAAGAGAGTGATTTGATTCTAAATCTCATTAGAATCCAAGCTGATATATTCAATCGGTTAAAACAACATGTCAATGTTCTTGTTGGTGTAATAAGAGACTGCAAATTCATATAAAATACTGAAGATCATTCTTCATGTATGACTCTTGAGGCAAGCCTTAAAAAGGATGCGTTGGAAATAGAACATCGCTTGAGTAAGCTCTCTATTCAATGATGCTTTAAGCAATCTAATATACCAACTACTTCTGCTATAACTAAAAATGCTCCAGCACCAGAAGTAAAATCGGAGTCCCTTCCAATCAAGAAACATGTGTTAGTATCCTATAAACAAGGAAATTCCACACCACATGGAAGGAAGAAATCTCCTGACGAGAATGTTAAGACTAAACTGCCTAATCACCAGTGTGATCAGAAAGTATGTATATTTTGTGAGGCAAAAGATTTTGTTATACAAAAGGGAAACATTAGCTTGAATAAAGATTTTCTTGTTCAACTTCAACACACCTTAGACTTAATCCTCAAAGGTGTAACTGACATTCGTATGTCGAAACCCATTGGTTTTCATACTTACCATGTGTATGTTACCAGGAAGGTCAGTTCAATGAGTTCCTCAAATTCTCGAAAGCAAAACATAAGTATTAATAAGGATCATCTAAGGAAAGATCAAGTCGTTTTCTCTGAAAACAATGTTTCCCTTGAGATTAAAGAAGAAAAATTAATGATATGAGAAATAACCTAATAGAGATAATTCAAGGGTACAAAAAAATTGTCAACAGGTTGTCATCCTCCTCAAGTCAAGACTCTTCTGGTAAGAATTCAAACTAACTCTCATATTTTGATGACAATAAGTTTTATGATAATTTCTCAAATAAAAAGGGATCCCTCTCTAAATTAAGAAGGAAAAGGAGACTTGATCGTAAACACAATTCTTTTAATGAGCTTAGATCTCATAATTGCGCTAATTAATCACAAGGGTTAAAGAACTTACTCATATAAATCATGTTGAGTAAGATGTGTTAGTTAATCAGGTATACTAATGGCAAAATTAGTTAAGCTATTTTCTTATTATCCATAGATGGACTTTTTACTACAGACAAGTTTGCCCAAGTATTTTTGTTTCTTTAAAAAAAAAAAATTATTTTTGTCTTATTCCTTATGGGGTGTACTATATTTGAATGTGTACACGAGTTACTATCTCGAGTCAATAGTTTGAAAACCCTAGAAAATCTTCCTCCCTAAGAAACCTTTAAATACCAAAACTCTAGGTCACATTTACGTACTCTAGGTTATTTTTTGTTATCAAGAAATGTCTTCATCTTCACGAGTGTGTGGTTTTTCTAGAGGCTTTCTTGCTAAATGTATTGGTTTTGAGTCCAAAGGAAGGAAGAAGAGAACCCTTGTTCAAGATGATCATCCCAATGCCTCATTTTACTATTCTTACTCACATGAGGATAGTGAGAATGGGGATATGATCTATGCTGAAGTGGTTCATGACTTTCTTAAATATTACAAGGAAGAAAAACTGCAACTTGATGGTACCTTGAAAAGTCCCGACGTGTTAAACACTGAGTTGGAAAAGGTTATATCTGACCTTGATCTCATGAAAACAAAAATTAAAGACCTTCTCAATGAAGACATCTTTTCTAAAGTTGCAGTAGATACTGTCAATCACAAGATTCAACGATCTCAAGACTCATGAGGATCCAGAACTGTCTATATAACTTCAGTTTGTGTTCGACTTTGGCATTAAAGTGTTTTCAGTTTAGTCTGTTTGATTTTGTTTGCCTAGTAAATCTTCTATTTTTCTTGTCTTTGATTAGAATAATAACTAGAGTTTGGAATAGCCATTATTGTGATTACACATAGCTATGTCCAATGTTTTCATCTTCTTGTTTTTATATTTATTTGTTTAAATTCTAAAATTGTTTGGAAGATGATTTTTGCAGTATTAGTCTTTATGGTTTCATATATTACAATATTGTTATGGGATATGTGTGTTTGCGTCCGTGAACTTGATTGTCCCATACCTTGTCAAAAGTAAAGTCGTTCATGAGTTGATATGCATATATTAATAAAAGAATGAATTGACTTTTGACAAATACAAAAGTTAAGCCTATTATGTCAATTTTTGATGGAAGATAGGTTAAAATATTTTGTTTTCAAGGATGATGTCTATTATATGTCATTGTGAAAATGGTGATGGAAAATAGAATGAATCCTTGTGCATTCCGCAGTAATTGATCTTCCCTGATCCATATTTTGTATTACTGTGAGGCTTTATAATGTGTCTTATGTTGAGCACTAAACAACCAAAGTTGATTATTTTTATGATTATCTTTGTTGTTGTTCCGTAAGGTACTTTATGTCGAGCATATTGGACTAAATTAACAATCTTGTTTGGTTATTTGGTTATGACTCTGTAAGTTTTCTTATGTCGAGTATGAACAACTAAATTGGTTACTTTTATGATTAGTTTTCTTATGTCGAGTATGAACAACTAAATTGGTTACTTTTATGATTAGTTTAGTTGTGTATTCCGGTTAGATTAATTATGGGTTCTCTTGTGATTAAACTAATTGAGCATTTTTAAGTCTCCATAAGTTTACTTGTGTTGAGCATATTTAGTTAAATTAATCATGAGTTCTCTTCGGTTAATTTAATTGAATATTTTTGGATTCAAATTCATACTTGTATGTGATTTGATATATCCAAATAGATCCTTCTTTTCTTTTGAAATTAAGGTCGCTCTTGTAGTTCTTTCGGGAATGACATATTATGGGGGAGAGTTCTTAATTGAACTTGTGCTTAATTGCCAAATCTTTGTGGGGAGTGCGGCTATAGAATATTATAGGGGTTTTCTTGTATCTTTATATACTCCTTGATGAATGCATTTAGCTTCGGCTTTATGATTGTATCTAAATAAGATGATATATGCTTACTCTTGGTCATGAAATGTCTCATTTAGAAATTTAATTAGGATCCCGTTCTTGTACCTTTGCCAATTTTATTGACAAAAAGGGGGAGAATTAATATGTAGTTCATACTACAAATACATATGGTTTTCGTATCATTATGTAAGGGGGAGTGGTTTCCATGTGAGATGGAGTATTGACTAAGGGGGAGTGACATATCACCATAGTATTGTTGTTAAAGTTGTGATGCAATAAGACTTTGATGTTGTGTAATGATACTATAACACTGTATAACAATGATTGAGAACTCTTGTTTTCTCGTTGTTATAGCTATGGGTTTTCAACAATGATGATGCTAAACTTACAACCTTTGGGATCATTGGAGTACTTCGAAGTGACGAAGATTTCAAGTAATGTTGAAGATTAGACACGTGGAATAGGAGCTACAAATTTTATTTATATATATTTTGTATTCCATATGTATTGATAGTTTTGTCACTAAAATTTACAAAGGGGGAGATTGTTAGAGCATTGCTCGGTCGAAATCGCATGCGTTGCTATCTCAAGCATGTTTGTCAATGTTAGTGATCAAAACTATAAGTCTTGATTTCTAGTCTACTTTAGCTAAGGACTCGGACTAGGATAAAAAGTGTAGTTGAGCTCAAGAACTCCATGGCAATCATCAAACAATACGAAGGACTACTCAAGGAACTGGTGGATCTTCATCGACTAAAAGGTATGTGGAGACTTGAACTTATCTATCACTCAAAAGTCTATTTATCTCCTATCTTGAGACAAAAGTCATTTTGCTATATAGACTTAGATTATACACATTTGGTATTTCGAGCCGAGTTTACCTCGCCTATCTATTTCTCGAAATATATGTTGGTAAAGCTTTCGCTTTATCCAAGTTCATCTTTAACTAGTGACGAAAGTCATGTTAAGTTCCAATCACTTTGAAAATTTCTCTAACGAAAAATGGTTTGTGAATAACAACTATATAACGTCCTCTGACAATGTTTCAATCATTGAAATGAGAGTTTAGACTATATAACCATTGGAGGATATAAGCATGGTTGTGGAAAAACATATATGTATAAGTCCTTATTCCTTGAACCGAAGTTTGAGAACTTTGTTGATTAAGAGAACCAGAGAAGTGCGTGAGCTAAGTCCGCGAACTGGCGGAAGTTCTCGACCCGAGAATTTCTGCTGGAGTTTGTGAACTCCATCCAGGAACTTAAGTCCGCGAACTTGAGTAGGTTATGTCTAAAAACGATGTTTGTGAAATTATCTTTATAAACTAAGGAATGCAATTGCAAACCGTGGCTATATAGTTCATGAACCGATTCGAGTGAATCAAATCGTTTTTGCCTCAACTGTGTCTTGTGTAGTACATGAGATTTCCTTGCAATTGAACAACTCTCTAACTAGTTCATTTGAGTCATTTGAACTAGTTATGGTGAAGAAGAATATGGTTGATATGAAAGTTAACATATGGCTAACCATTTGGTTAACTATTGTTGAACCAACTAATGTGCAATTTTGGGTACGGTTACACAAACCTAGAAACGTGCATTTCATGTGTGTATAATAAGATATGTTTTCGATCTAACGGTTGATAAATATTATCTTGAATCTAATCATGTTTTTATCTAAAGGTGAATATTGAATGCTTTGTTACTAAGCTAACATTGATTGCAAACCCTGATTTGAAAGACTATATAAGGGAGAACTCTAGCAACTGGGAAATCTAATCCCCACACTTCTGTTTGATACTAGTTGTGCTAAGCTAGAGTCAATTCTCCTTTAACCTTTGGTTTGTTATTCTAAACCAGGTTAACGACTTAAAGACTTCATTGGGATTGTGAAGCCAGACCGATACTAATTTTCTTGTAATTATGTGATCTGATCTTGCATATTCTATCGTACGAGTACAATTTTAATAATTGGATTGAGATTTGTATCTCCAATAGGCAAGTTAAAAAGTAATCACAAACATTTTCGTCTCATCGTTTGTGATTCCACGATATCTTTTTGCGCTGCGTCGATTAAGACTATTGTGATGTGATTGATAATACTGAGTTGTTCTTTGGGAAAATAAGTCTGGTTTATCAATTGGTTCCTGTTCACCTTGATTTATCAAAAGATGGAACAAAACTCGTAGGTATATTCGTGGGATACGGATTTATCTATTACCGTAGACTTTTCTATGTAATAGAGATTTGTTTATTAAAGTCTTCGACTTTGGATCATATCAACTCTTAGTTGTGGGTGAGATTAGCTAAGGGAATCAAGTACGTAGTATCCTGCTGGGATCAGATACGTAGGAGCATAACTGTACCTTGGATCAGTGTGAGATTGATTGGGGTTCAACTACAGTCCATACCGAAGTTAGTTTGGAGTAGGCTAGTGTCTGTAGCGTCTTAATACAGTAAATGTTTAATCTGGACTAGGTCCCGGGGTTTTTCTGCATTTGCGGTTTCCTTGTTAACAAAATTCTGGTGTATGTGTTATTTCTTTTCCGCATTATATTTGTTATATATTGAAATAATATAGGTTGTGCGTTTTTCAATCAATTAGAATATCCGACCTTTTGGTTGTTGATTTAAATTGATTTACACTTGGATATTGGTATTTGGTACCATCCAAGTTATCTCCTTGTATTTGATAAAGACTCGTAGATTTCTATTTTCTTGAGTAAAGATCAAATCAAGTGAGAGAGATATAAACTCTTTGATATGCTTTTATCTAGATTGAGTCTGACTGTCTAGTTTATTCTTTAGAAAGTATATTGGAGTTTGGCCATTTATATTGCTAATCGAAATATTAGGTGTGGTTGTTAGACCCCCGCTTTTTCAAGCGGCATTTTGATCATCATACGAATCTACACACTCTTCAGGTGGAAGAAGATAATTCTCAAAGTTGTTCAAGTGGTCCACTGATGGAACAAGTTCATATTTTAGGGTAAAATATTTGACAATGTTCTTAGTTTCTCGATTCTTCACATTGAAGTTTTCCACTTGTGGTATAGTTTGGACAAAATAAAGTTATCTCAATACTCTTCGAGGATTATACATTGTACAACCGCCAGGATAAAACAACGGTCCATTATAACCCGCGATAGGTGAGAAATCATCAACCTCGACTTCTTCCTCTTCATCTGATGGAACAGTGTATGGATGGAAAACCACATCTTCAAGCGTTGCATTATCCAATCTCCCCCTCAACTTCAATAGTTTTTTTTCTTTACCCTTCATATGTGATTTCAAAAATTCGTATTTACCAGCTGTAGGCTTCCCATAAATCCAAGGAGTCTTAGCATGAGCCAATTTTAGTTCAGGGAAGTGATCGTACACCCAAACCTATGAGAAGGAGCCACAAATGATACATTTGCAGTTTGATTAGTAACAATATACATTTATTCGGCTACGAAAATAAAAATTCACTTATCAATAACAAATTTCGGTTTGTTCGCAAATATATCTTGCAAACCGTAGTTCGGTTGCCTAATTATTTCATGTCTCAACTGAACTATACTCTGTATACTAACTATTTTGAAACACACAAAGGATAATTTAACGGGTACCTGAATATAGGTCTCCAAGTTGAAAAGTCTTAAGCCTCGAAGATTTTCTGAGCTCCTCTTGAACGAATGCAAGAATCGCCGTGCCCCAAGAGTAGTTTTTCACCTCATCAAGGTTTTCCAAAAGCTGCAGGTAATGGGCATTTAACAAGTTCCCAGAAGTATCGGGGAAGAAAATGGTTCCTAGTTGATATAACAAATATGCAGTCACATGGTGCTTAATCTTTTCCGGTGTCATCACCAACTTTCCATCCTTAACCAAATCTTTTGTCCCTCTAAACTCCTTTTTTAAAACTTTGATCTTGAACTTTTTCAACTTCTTCTTCAATGAGCCATCTTCCTCAATCTCATTATACTATTCACCTTTCTTAGGCTCTTTAACAACTCGTATAAACTCACAATGTGCCTTGCCCTTGCCCCATCCTAGACACTTTTCAACCAATTTTTCAATAGCTTCATAACTCATCGAGGGATCGTAGCCCTCTCGAACACTTTTCCCCATAATTGGTAGGCCTGTGATTCTCTTGCAATCATTCGGAGTTATTTCCATCTCACTAAATGGTATATGAAAGGTATCCGTCTCTGGATAAAGCCTCTCAGCAAATGCAGAAACAGTGACAACATAAAAAATTTGGTGCGCATGTTGTATCGCGTTCCATAGTACACATTCAAATACCGCCAACCGGACCTCATCACACTCGTCCGCTATATCCCATATCTTGTTATTCTGACGTTTCAAAACACGAACCACATTATTATGATCCTACAAAAACAACATCATATCTTATATACTTATATATATAGAAAAATATATGTCAAAATATAATAAAATGACTAAAAATTATTGATGGTTAAGATTTAATACCATTGTCGCAAAGATCTTGGCAGCCCATGAGTTTTTGTAGCCAAACAATACCTCCCCTTAGTCTTTTGGAGTACCATAAGTTGGGTTCTTTGGCGACAAACACAAATCCTTATGAGGAATGTATGCATATCTAGCACAAGGCTTTTTATGCGTCTTTCTAGGTTTATCTTGAACTATTTCTCCTTGTTCCTCTTCATCTTCCTTGTCCTCCGAGTTCTCCTCTGATTCGTCTTCTTCATTTTCTCCATCCTTATCTCCATCTTCCTTATCTTCTTCACTGTCATCATGGTCATTTTCTTCATCCTTATCTCCTTCTTCTTCCTCTTCTCCACCTTGATTATGTTCTTGATTACCCATCTCTTCCACAATCTCTTGATTAACTTGTTGGATTACATTGTCAAAATTATCTCTATTAACATCATCTTGGATGACAACACCTGGTAATGACCCACCTCCAAACTTAGAATTTTTGGTTCCACGCTTACTGGTACTACAGTGTACTCTGCCTCGAGGCATGGGAGTTCTCATATCTTATAGTAAAGGTTGGTTGGATTTTTTACCTTTGACACTAATCAAGAAAACAAAAGATATTATCTTAACCGATAAATGATTGACTAAATCAGACACAACATAAGGGTTCTCAGCGTAAGGCTTGGTCAGTAGCAAAAGTTCACTGAAAATAGGCCAACATAAGGGTTCCAGAGAATAGTTCGGTTACTAAAGTTTTTTACGAACAAACTGAACTCCACATATATGCAAGTAGGGACGAGTTCGGTTAGTCAAGTTTTTTTGCAAACAAACTGAACTCCACATATATGCAATCAGGGAAGAGTTTGGTTAGTCAAGTCTCCACATATATGCAATTAGGGAAGAGTTCTGTTACGAAAATCTAAAAAAAGAAATATGCGAACAAACCAAAGTCTAGATGTATGCATTAATTGGTAAAGTTTGGTTAGAGGGAATTTTTTTAAAAAAGCAAAGCAACCGAACTCCACATATATCCACTAAGGGTAAAGTTCGGTTAAAGCCAAACTCAACATAGTAGGCAAAATAGCAAAGTTCGGTTACAAAGTTTCAACAGTTTTTTTTTTTTGGTAATATTGATAAAGTTCGGTTACAAAATAGTCTTAAAATTCTTTGAGAACCAACCGAACTATCAGTTCGGTTACCTAATATTAAATTTTGTGGAACCGAACTGTTCTTCGTGTTCTTTCTTTTAGGAAGTTCGATTAAAAAACTAGTTTTTTTTTTTGAAACTCCTAACCGAACAACTAACTGTAACTTCCATTTGATCCATATTTTGATGATTTCTATTCAATTTAACGAATCAAAATCAAATTAAAAGTAATGGGTTTGTGGGAAGATACCTGCGGATTTTCATAGTGGCAGTTTCAGGTTTCTTCTTGCGTCTTTGATACCCGATTATGACTTAACCAACCGGTTCCACTTCTTTATCAATCTGAACATCCCTTGGGAGATTTTCTATATGTGCAAATCTAGGACCTTCTCCTGGGAGTCTTGTGGTTTTCTTTCGACGAACCATTCTTATACTTGATTGATTAATCGACGATGAAAATTTTATGAATCGACGATTAATCGATGAAGACGATGTTGAAAGGATGAATAAGAAGGGAAGCAAAAAAATATTGCTCCCCAAAACCTTTTGTGTGGCTAGGTAGAGGAGGGGTCTCATTTTTTTTTTTGTTAATAGATTAGGATTAGGTTAAATTTATATTTTGGTAGTTATTAGTTTAGTTTTAATCTTAATTAGGATTAAGAGAAAATTAATTAGTAATGTCTACACTTTATGACATCCCTTATAATTAGAGGGTAGATGGCCTTATAAAACAATGGTCCAAAAAAAAAAAACTGGTCCCCGAAAAATCGTTCTTTGGCTCACCCCGAAATTTCTAAGGAAATTTGGCCCACATATAATACTCATTTTAAAGAGATCGGGCTTCGTATGTATTACCACCACACTTTGAAACGTGGAAATTGAACTATTGTCCAACTTTATGATGGGCCTTCACAAATATCCCTAACATATTTTACAAATATCCCTAGTGGCATAACTGAAATTTTCATTAAAAACTTAACAGTAATTCCTTGTTTAACCTTCCTCCTCATTCACACCCACACAGATTATTCTTCTTCTTTATTTCTATCTAATAAACCAGGAGATAAATCTCCATCGCCACTGTCTCTCTCACCACCACCATCTTCATCGTTCCCATCACCACAACCATCTCAATCGCCTTCACCACAACCAGCACCACCACCTCCGTTATCTCCACCATTACTATCAATAAACTTTATCTTCTTTTTTGTCGTTTGAAAAATGAGTTTGGAAATCAGATTCATGGCGATCGAGAGATCTGGTTTCTTTGTGTGATGAACTGTGAAGAGATCGAGTAGATGAAGTTGTTTCTGAACTGAGATTGAAGAGGAGGAGGCTGCAGTCATTTGAAGCAGAAAATAGAATTTGATCGCCACCACAACTAGCACTGCCACTAGTATCAACAGATCTGTCACGATTACTTTTGATTTCAACTGATTTCATACAGATTGAGAGATCGATATGAGTTTTTGGTTTTTGATTTTTGGTAATTTCGAGTTTGGATTCAATTGCAAGTGGATTTTGAGTTAGAGATTTGAACTCAGTGATTTGAGCTCCAGATTTGTTGATTCTGAAACTGGTAAGGTTCGACTTTATTTTTAGGCTTAGGTTTTGCAATTCCTCTTTCTCTTTATATGCTCAATTGCTTATATTCTCTGAATTGTATGGTGAATGGTACTATAAGCATGATTGATTAGATAATGTGCATTATAGAAGTAGAAATGGAGTTGTTGGTGTTGTTTTCCATGAATCTGGAATTGCAATTCTGGATTGTAATAATGGTACTGAGGATGCAAATGAGTTGTAGATTATGGTGTTGTGTTATTGACAGAACAACAAGGATGGGTGCTGCTATTGTTGTTGTTATATGTTTTTATGAGATCAATTGTTGTTGTTGACCCAATTTTTATATGATCAACTACGATTGTTGATCCATTTATGGGATCAACTCTCGTTGTTGACCCAATTTTTTATAGGATCAACTCTTGTGGTTGACCCAATTTTTTATGGGATCAACTACTGTTGTTGATCCTTTCAACTCCTATTGTTGACAATATTTCCTTTGGATAAGTATAATCATGCTTGTATTTTAAATCATGTAATTTTATTCCTATGTTGAACTTGTGGTGCAATGGTAGCATGACTGACTCCATGTCAGATGATGCGTGTTCGACTCACGCCAAGTTCACTCCATTTACATGGATCAACTTTTATTATTGATCCAATTTAGTGGATCAACTACCATTGTTGATCCCCTAAATTGGATCAACTTTTACTGTTGATCCTTTTTTTTTTGATCAACTGTCGTTGTTGATCCCCTAAATTGGATCAACTTCTACTGTTGGTTCTATTTTTATTTGGATCAACTAATATTGTTGATACAAAAATATCTGAACCAGTGGTGGCGGCGTACTAGTGGTGGTAGCGGCGACAGATTAGTGGTGGTGGAGGATTGTTGGTGGTGTAATGGTGGTGGTGAAGGAGTGGTGGTGGAATATTAGTGGTGGTGGCGGTTGGTAGGTGGTGGTTGTTGAACGGTAGTGGTGGAATGGTAGTTGAATGTTGGTGGTGGTGAAGTGGTAGAGGAAGAATTTATTCCATTTTGAAATAAAGAAAAATATTATATGGGTGAGGGTATTAAGATAATCTAATTTTAAATGGATAAAGTTATTAAAAACCACAATAAATTGGGACTTGTATCACTTAATTTGGGCCTATAGCTTGATGACAAAAAAAAGTCATTACAAATAACCTTCACACCACCCCTTATCAAAATAATTACCTAAGTACCTATTTTACCCCTGATTAATTAGCATTAATTAATTGAATTAGGGGTTAATTATGTTTTGGATGTGAGATTAACTAATGTTAGAGAGTTCTTCAAAACATCAAACATTTTGATTTTTTTCGTAAGCAGTACTCAGAATCGGTTTACGTTCATTATCTTGTAAACCGATTCTGGAATGGTGTTCCAAATTAACAGAGGACATCCATAATCGGTTAATGTTTCCATGTGTATAATCTTATTTTGATAATTGGGTTTTACATATTACATATATAAATCTATTGTTTCCTTTTATACGATTTTTTTTTCATTCATTCCATTATTATTGTACGATGCATTTAGCACATGCATCAAGCCTTTAAACCCCTAGCCGACCCTAGTGGACGAGTTGTAGCCTCGTGAGGGTTTACATGGAGATCTACCCACAAAACCTACACTAAAACCATCAATCTTCGCCGGAGTAATCCGAGTCCCATTCAGCCGACATGAGGTCCGGAGCATACTCGGGAATTTTGGAAACCATGAATTGATAGCTTGCATCGAATGCGAATGGTTCCCCCTTTTCCTCTAAGTAGCGCGCTTTGACGACTTCATGCTACAAAAATAAAACACAAACTTACTTTGTTAGTGGTGTTTAGTTGGAAGATCAAACAACATGGATCACGTAAAATAAACCACAAAAATACTTACAAATTTTTCAATGGACAATCCAAACTGGCTAGCGTTCAAATCGGTTTTTGGATAGCCAAAAAAGCAAGTATCTCTTTTTCGATGACTAGGTGCCTAGCGTGGATTTGTTGAACACTTCTTCCATTTGGATTCCCAAACTCTTGCCTATACTTGTTATGTACCCTAGCCCAAAAGGTTACGGAATCCACCCTTACAGAAGACTGACGTCCAACTCAATTTTTCGCGTACCATGCTTTGGTGATTGCCAAATCTTCGTTTGAATCAAATGATGTCATTTCTTGTATGTGGAGGTATGAAATGAGTAGTTGTGAAGTATATGGTGTGAGGGGGAATAAAATGATCAATTTTGGGCCAAATGGGGTCCAAGGGTGAGTTCTCTATTTATAGAGAAAGTCCCTAACAACTATTATTTTTTTTGAAAAAACGTGAAATAATTTGGTTTAATCGGTCTTCTCTAAGCTATGTATAACCCAATTACAATTTAATGCCGCAAGGAATCGGTCTTTCTTGTGACCAACATAAACCGATTAAAGACATGTTAAAATTTTGAATTTTCTCCGACACTAATTGGTTTATATATATCCATATGTGATCCGATTCTAGCTTGAAAAACATACAGGAAAAATAGCTTGAACAATCGGTTTATGTTGACATATCGAGTAGACCGATTGTTGGCATGTCATGCTAGAATTATTGAGCAACAACACATAATTATAATTAAAACTTTAAGTGGATTAAGTTCAACACAAAGATCATCAAAAATACAAACCTTAAAAGAGCGTTAAGAATTTAAAAGAACCACAAGTCTTATAAACCTAAACTTTTAATATCTCAAACTTAAATGTAAAAACTTAAAGAGCAGGAGCACCAGAAGCAACACCATCGGGAGCATTTTTAGCACCAACATCACCAGAACAAGCACCAGCATCATCAAGAGCAACAACTTTTGCTTGAGCCATTTGTTCTCACATAACTTCCATTTCTCCATGGAGTTTTCTCTCAGCAGAAATCATGTTTCTCCTCATCCTAGTGAACCTCATGACCTCATGAAGCTCCTCCAGTGCAAGCTTGTCAATCAATGCGAGGGCTTGTTCAAGATGGGTCTCATGCCCATATGCAAACTTATAGAGGCTTCTTTCTGGCATTCTTTGTGGTTTCCTAAGAATGTCCTCCAAGGTGAGCTATCTAGAGTAAAATGCTAGGTGTCCGAAGTCCATATCCATATAAAACCAAAAAAAAAATATTAGTTAAGAATCGGTACATAATTAAACATATGTAATCTGATTCTGACTACAAAAACATACAAGAGTGTGAAACTTTAGTAATTGGTTTATGTGGTACATATATAAAATCCGATTATGAAAAGGAATCTGAAGAGACAAACAAAATCGGTAAATTATCAGGCACATAAAACCCAATTATGTGATTGCATAATTAAAAGAAAAAAATGTACAAGAATCAGATTATTCTAAAGCACTTATAAACCGATTTCAGTGATATCTTTTCATTTTCCGATTCAGGACCCAAAATCGGTTTATGTTAATCATCATATAAACCGATTATTGTGCATGCTCTTCATGGCCGGAGAACAAAACCCAGAATCTGTTTATTCGATATGTCAACATAAACCGATTCTGGGTGTAATCAGATATTTTGATTTTCGAAAATTGAAGATTTAAACATGTAAATCAATGAAAAAATGCAAATCATAGAATGGGATGATGGATATTTACCTTTTTCTTGGTTGGATCGAAGATTCGTTTGACAAGAGGATGTAGATTTTTTTTATTAGGGTTTTGAGAATTTGGAAAGATTAGGAAGAAAATAGAAAGTTTTTTAGGTTTAGTTTTTTTTTTTTTTTTTAGATTTACTGAAAATGGAAAGTTTAGTATTTATATTAGATTATTTTAGTAATTAATGTGGGGGTAAATTAGTATTTTTTAGAAGTTTGGGTGCCCCGAGTAATTTGGTGGTATGAAAATGAAAATTTAAATAGTCCCAAATTAAGTGGTATAGGCCCAAATTTAGCCAAGATTAAAAAGTAAGGACTGTAATAATTAAGCTACTAACAATATTAGTTAGGCACTAATATTAGATATAATCTCAAAGTAATTAACTTTAGATATAATATAAGAGAAGAGTGATTTCTTATTAAGCTTATAAGAAATGGGATACTCCAAACCAAAGCCCAAGCATGAGTATTTATACAAGTTTGTGAGGTAGATATTCATAGCCACCACATGGTAAAAGTGTCGTTGTGCATGGAGTAAAAAACATGCAAGGAAACATCCACTAGCTCTTGATGTTGGACTAATGCAATCTTTTGCATGCCAACATCCACCCAAGTGCTCGTGTATTAAGCTAGCAGGTGAATCACTAACTACTATGGATATCCACTAAAAAGGATAATCTATATCTTAAATTATATCCTAAATTATATAATAAGGATATATTTATTATTGTATAAGGATATATTTATTGGGCGTCAAAAATAGGGATATAAGTGTCAGGAGTAGGGACATATAAATAATGTACCCCTTAGAAACACCCTCGTAGAAACGAACAAGAAATCCTGGCTATCAAAACCCTCAAACCCCAAAGCGGAACCCTTGAAATTGTCGTCTCTTTCATTTTTGAAATTTTTGGATTCTTTCAATTCTGAAAACCTTAATTCCCTTTAAAGAGAAGAATTCCCTCCGAAGAGAAGAATTCCCTCCGAAGAGAAGAAGAAGGTATGTCAATGAGGATTCTACCGGAAGATATTCCGGTACATATCTTTATAAGATTACTATTAGTGATATGTAGAGTGTGTGAGTCAATATAGTCAATCTTGACTTGACTACTGTAATAGCTGTCTTGTCCTAATAGGACATATATAAACCCTGTAATAAGCTGTCATGTGTACACTGAAAAAAATACTTTTCTCAATACAATTTTTCTGTTTCTCAGTTTCATAAGATTTATCATGGTATCAGACAGCTGATCCTGAGGCAACCCTAAATACATTTCTTATCAATACTTCTTTTAAACACAAATTCAATAATCAATTCAACAAGTTTCATAATATTCTTTTGATCAAATCTAAACAAGTTCTAACAAGTAAAAACAGATCAAGATCGAGTTCTTTAATAATCTTTCTTCAACAATTTCTTGGTGAGCTCAGTTCATGTCATCTGGTGTTATTGTTTGTCGTCGTCGCAAATATATGAATTCCGCTGCTCAAATGGGTACTTCCTCTGACTTTGTTTTTCCATTTACCAATATCTCCAATTTTGTTTCAACCAAATTAGGTCCAAATAATTACTTGTTATGGAGTGATCAGATGGAATCTATCTTGATTTCCACTGATTTATATGGGTATGTTAATGGTGATATTCAAGAACCTGAGAAAAAGATTGAGGAGGATGGAGTTTTAAAAGTTAATCCTGAATGGATTCAATGGAGAAAAACAGACTGCTTTGTAACTAGTTGTATGAAGGCAACTTTCACAGATTCAATATCTGGTGATGTTCTAGGATTGTCTACTGCAAGACAAATTTGGGTTTTTCTTGACCTCAATTTCAGAAGTCAATTTATGGCAAAGAAAAGTATGCTTAGAAACCAATTGCATAATGTCAAGAAAGGGAATTCTACAATTCTTGTATATCTACATAATGTGAAGAATATTGCTGACTCTCTAGCAGCTATTGGTGAAAAAGTAAGTGATTCAGATCTTGTTATGTATGTGTTGAGTGGGCTAGGTAGAGAGTTTGATTCTTTTGTTGTAGCAGCACAAAATAGAGAGACTCCTTTCACCTTTGCAGAACTTAAACCAAGGTTGTTAAATCATGAGCAATGGATTCTTGAACAAAATCATACTTCAAATATTTCTTATGATGATCAAACTCCAACTGCATTGTTTAGCAAGAATGGAAGTAGTAATAGTTTCAATGGAAGTGGTAGAGGAAGAACAAGGAATAATGGTGGAAATTTCAAAAGCAATGGCAATTCTGGCTATAATACTGGTTATAATTCAAGAAGTAATGGAAATGGGTCAAGTAATGGAAATGGGTCTTATCAAGGTAGTACTTCTTATCAAGGTCAAAACAATGCTTCTGGTCAGGGATATGGCAATAACACTAATGGAGGAAGAAGAGATTTCTCTACAATAGATTGTCAGATTTGTCGCAAAAAGGGACATTATGCTAGTAGATGTTATTTCAGATATCATCCACCAACCTTTCCAAATTCTGCAAATGGAGCTCAGCATGGATCTCAACAACAAGCTTTCACTACCCTAAATGAAGATAATCCTTATGCTAGTTCTATTTATTCTGGTTCTTCTGGTGCATCTACATCAACTGCTTCTCATTGGATATCAGATTCTGGTGCTACTGCACACATGACTGGAGATGAACAATTGTTGCAGAATACTTCATCTTACAAAGGGAAGGAGCAAGTCCAAGTTGGTAATGGTAAGTCATTATCTATTACTTCCACTGGTACTTCACATATTCAAACACCAACTACTAGTTTCAGAATGAATCAAGTTTTATTAGTACCTGATATGAAACACAATTTACTCTCAGTAGCAAAATTCACAAAAGATAATTCTTGTTATTTCAAGTTTTATCCATATGGCTATGAGATTAGGGACTTATATTCAGATGCTATTCTAGCTTATGGTAAAGTAGTTAACAATTTGTATCCAATTTTGCATATGCCTAAACAACACTATTCCTTGTCTACTTCTTTGACTGCTTCTCCTCTTATTTGGCATGCTAGATCGGGTCATCCCTCACATCAAATCTTACATAAATTACATTCTGATCATCAAATTATTTTGAATTCTTCCTTACCTTCTACTTTGTGTCATCCTTGTCAGCTTGCTAAAAGCAAAAAGCTACCTTTTCAACTATCTTCCTCTCATGAACACAAACCCTTAGCATTAGTACACTGTGATGTCTGGGGTCCTACTATTCCTTCTCTAAAAGGTTATAAATACTATATTTTATTTGTGGATGATTTTAGTAGGTTTCATTGGATTTATCCAATGGAACTGAAATCTGATGCTTGTCAATGTTTTCAACATTTTAAGACTCATACAGAAAATCAATTTTCTACAAAAATTCTTTCATTTCAAGTTGATGGTGCTGCTGAGTTGGTCAAAGGACCATTTCAAGTTCTATTACAGTCTTCTGGTATTCATGTTAGAATTTCTTGTCCTCAAACTCCTGAGCAAAATGGTTTAGCAGAGAGAAAGCACAGGCATATCACTGAGATGGGTAATACACTTTTATTCAATTCTTTTTGTCCTAAGGAATTCTGGTATGATGCTTTTTTAACTGCCACTTATCTCATTAACAGAACTCCTACAAAGGTTTTAGGTTTTAAATCTCCTTTTGAAGTTTTATTTGGTGTTTCTCCAGATTATTCTTTTCTTAAAACCTTTGGAGTTATCTGTTATCCTAATCTTGCTCATTCAAGAGCAGATAAGTTATCACCAAAGTCTGTAAAATGCATTTTTACTGGGTATAGTCCTCTTCATAAGGGATATAAATGTTTTAATCCTGTTACCAAAAGATTATACATTTCAAGACATGTTGTTTTCTCAGAGTCTGAGTTTTACTATGCTCCTACAACTGCCATTTCAGATTCTTTTTCTTGCTCTACTGTAGATATTTCTTCTCCTATATCTTCTGATGATTCTGTTTCTACTACTACTATGGTTACTAGATCTCAAAAAGGCATTTCAAAACCAAAATTATTTCCTGATCATGTTTCTCATTTGTCTGTAAAACATCCTTTGTCTGCATATTATACATCTTTGTTAACTACTTTATCTGAGCCAAAGTCTTTTAGAGAAGCTATTAAAAATCCAGACTGGCAAGTTTCAATGAAGGAAGAATATACTGCATTAATGGATAATGATACATGGAAGTATGTTGCTCCAGAACCTCATATGAATATTCTAGGTTCTAAATGGGTTTATAGAATTAAGCAAAAATCAGATGGTTCTATAGATAGATTGAAATCTAGGCTTGTTGCAAAAGGTTACAATCAACAAGATGGTGTAGACTTTACTGAAACATTCAGTCCAGTTGTTAAATCTCCTACAGTAAGAGTAGTTCTTTGTTTGGATGTTTCATACAATTGGCAGATTAAGCAATTAGATGTCAGTAATGCATTTTTGCATGGCTATTTGGATGAAAATGTTTATATGGCATAGCCACAAGGGTTTCTTCATCCTGATTATCCTTCAAATTATGTGTGTCATCTTCAAAAGAGTTTATATGGACTTAAACAAGCTCCTATAGCTTGGTTTCATAGGTTCAGTTCTTTTCTCATCAAGCATGGTTTCAAGAAGTCTGTGTCTGATACTTCAATGTTTGTGAAATCTACTTCTAGTGGTATTCTTGTCTTACTTCTATATGTGGATGATATACTCTTGACTGGTAGTTCTTCTCAACTTATTGCTGATGTTATTTCTTTGTTAAAACAAGAATTTGCTATGAAGGAGTTAGGAGATTTGGCTTATTTTTTGGGCATTGAAGCAATAAGAGATAATGATTCAATTACTTTAACTCAGAAGAAATATACATTGGAACTGTTAGCTAAAGCAAACTTATTAGACTGTAAACCTTGTGACACTCCAGTAGTCAAGTCTAATAGGCTTTCTGTTCATGATGGTATAAAGCTCACAGATCCAACTATTTACAGGGCACTTGTAGGTGGTTTGCAGTATCTCACTGTTACTAGACCTGATATTTGTTTTTCAGTGAATTATGTCTCTCAATTTATGCATTCTCCATCTGATTTGCATCTTCAACTGGTTAAGAGGATTCTGAGGTATTTAAAGGGTACAATAGGTCTTGGTATTTCTTTAAGAAGATCTGATGTTTCATCTTTGAAAGCTTATGCTGATTCAGATTGAGCAGGGTGTCCAGATACCAGAAGATCTACTTCTGGTTTTGCAGTATTTCTGGGTACAAATTTGGTTTCATGGTCTTCTAAGAAACAACCAACAGTTTCTAAGTCTTCTGCAGAGGCTGAGTATAAGAGTCTTTCTGTAGCAGCTGCAGAGTTAAAGTGGTTTTCTTATTTGTTAACAGATTTACAAGTTTTGATTAAATCTGTTTTGCTACTGTGTGATAATACTAGTGCACTGGCATTGGCAACTAATCCTGTTTTTCATGCCAGGACTAAACACATAGAAATTCAGTACCATACTGTCAGGGAGCTTGTGGAAGAGGGGTTCTTAGCACTTCAGCATATTTCTACAGAAAACCAGATAGCGGATATCTATACTAAGGCATTATGTTTCCCCACTTTTTCAAGACTTTTACAAAGAACTTCGAAGCTATCTTTACCTGCTACAAATGGTTCTTCTTCAAATCAACTCACGATTGACTTCACCAACTATCGCTACTTCTTCACATCAATCATTGAAGTTGACTTCACCAACTGCTACTAGTTCTTCACCAACTACTGCTACTTCTTATTACTCAATGTGATTTCTTTGTTGCAGTATCACATTGAAGGGGGTATATTAGTGATATGTAGAATGTGTGAGTCAATATAGTCAATCTTGACTTGACTACTGTAATAGCTGTCTTGTCCTAATAGGACATATATAAACCCTGTAATAAGCTGTCATGTGTACACTGAAAAAAATACTTTTCTCAATACAATTTTTCTGTTTCTCAGTTTCATAAGATTTATCAATTACCAGTGAATTCCATTTTAGCATGTAGATGTGTATGCAAGCCCTTGCGTTATCTACTAAGTAAACCTGATTTTATCAAGAGTCACCTTAATCGTTGTATTCAAAAGAGTAACCCTAGGCTCATGGTAGATCATTTCCGGCACCAAGAACCTTCTAAAACCCTTCACTCTATAGACTATGAATCTATGTCTTCTTTATCATTAGTATCAACACAACAGTCAGTATTTGATTGTGATGGAGCCGTTGTGATGAATTTCCCCTTTGAAGCTGAGGCAAGTCTTGCATGGACCAAAAAAAGGAAAAAAATGGAAACTATTGTATTTAATATTTGGGGTTCCCGCAATGGCCTGATTTGCTTAGGCATCCGCATGTCTCCTGAAATGAAGGAGGAGGAGGATATTGTCTGTATATGGAACCCTGCAACTAAAGAATATAAGAAAATATCGTTACCCATATGTGGTGATGATTACAATGTAAGGTATGGTTTTGGTTATGATAACAGTATTGACGATTACCAGTTGGTGTCAGTTTCGGATTATGGAAATGCTGTCTCTTTTAAGATTGAAGTTCATCCATTGGGTTCAGATTCATGGAGTACAATTCGGACCCTGTCCCTTACTCGTTTCCTGTTGATATAACTCACGGTTTACTTTTCAAGGGAGCTCTTCATTGGTTAGCCACTACCACTGATCAAAAATCTTCGGCTGAAGTTATAGTTTCTTTTGATGTCAGTAGTAAGAGACTCCTGGGTTTCAGATTTCCTGAAAGAAGTTCTGTAAGAACTATCGGGCATCCAGTGTATAAAAATGTGGCAGTGTTGGGAGACCGCCTCTGGTTAGCTTTTATCGAATGTTCCAAAGTAGATCCATGGATGATGCAGGATTATGGGGTGAGAGAATCTTTGACCAAACAATTCACAAGTACCCAGCTGTCAATGACCCGACGATTATTGTGTAAGCCGATATGGTGTCTGGAAAGTGGCGAGATTCTAATACAAACGGACCAGAATTTAGTTTTATATGATCAGAAGAATAAGACAGTTAGAAATGTTCGCATCTGTGGTGATACTATGGGCAGTAACCTAGAGACGTACGTGGAGAGTTTAGTTTCTCTTAAATCGGGTACGTATGTGGAGATGCCTAGGTCAAGGAGAACCATGATGAAGGGTGCTACTAGGTCAAGGAAAACCATGACGAGACGTGCTACAAGACATTAAGCTGCCCCATTTATGAAGATTTGTGTGTGCTATTTGTGATTCATCCCATGCCCCAGCAGAGAACAATGATGTCGAGACACCAAATTTGTCATCCAAGCAAGGCTCGTCTGCTTTTAATAGAAAAGAGGAATTGAGTGAAAGCTCTGATGCTGTATGTAATTATTGGGGAACGCGAATAGCTCCATCAACAAGCAGATGTGGTCCAAGTAAGAAAGCGGCAAGCATTAGTCTAGGATCTTGATGTGACTACATAGAATTATTTTTCTGCTGCTGACCTACTAAACGATCCTTACTCCATACAAAACTGTACCAAGGACTTGCAGTCTCTTGAAGGTGTGAGTAATCGAAACATAATGGCTGCAGCCTAGTTTGCTTAAGTAATGGTAAAAAAGTCATGGGTCATAGGTTTTCATATAGGTTTGATTTTGGTCAGGTAATTCCTTTTGAACTTGTTGTTTTTATTGTTATTAAAAGTTGAGGATGGTATATTAGACATGGGATGTTTCTTTTGGTTTTTGTTCTTCTGCATATTTTAATTTGTCTTTTAGACTGACATAAGAGCATCAATCAAAAGTAAGCCTCCAACTGGGGTATCTCCGGCTGGGTCAGGAGGTATTGTGTAGTGAATAAGAGCATCAACCAAAAGCAATATTATTACAACAGCAATTACAATTTATATTGTCTCTGACATTGCTTTTGTTCTTTATTCGAGTAATGTTTGCTATAATTCTCCACAGCAGATTCATTCTCTGTAAATGCCTTCTGAGCAAATGCTAAGTGTGTTGGACCCAGATGTTTCAAATATTGCATTGACAGATTGGGATGATCAGTATAGCTGCTGCTGTCACCGGCAGCGAGGATGGTATCAGGCGGGGCCTTTTGTCTTTCATGCAATTAACACCCAACTGCAGCTCTTTCAAAATCCAAGCAGACGTTTAAAATAAAATCTTTCTAGTTTAGTCCTGGTTGAACATAAATCCCTCTTGAGATTTTATTTTGGTAGGTAAATTCACATGATCTGTGGTATTCATGGGGATATTCCTTTTTAACTGTTGTGTAGATTTTCATTTTGTACCATTGTATTTCATACTGTTGACTTGCGAGATAAATTTTTTTAAGCATCACCAACACTAATTTAATCTTTCCATTACAGGAAGATATCTTTGTACAGATTCCATTCACCATTTCACTAATACTAACTTTTTGAAAGTAATAAAGTCATAAGCATCTCATGCCAAACTGCACTGTAATCATCAGTTCCCATATAGCTTGCTTATGGCACAGATATAACCAAATGATTTCCTTTTCGCTTTCTTGTACTCCCTCCGTCCTACTATTAAGTGACCTAGTTTAAGTTTGCACAATTTTTAAGGCAATCAAGGAAAAGAGTACTTTTAATCATTTTTTACAATTATACTCTTATGGATAATAACTAGTGAAATTTAGAAATGATTTATCTCTCAAACTACTCCACGGATGTTCGCAAACTTCATACCATTAAAAAGCATTTTAAAACATCTACGTAACGAATATAAACATGACTATCAAATTATGTATATTTCTTATATTTTTTATAATTAACTAAAAGGATAATTTTAGAAATATCTTCTTCTTTAGTGATATAGGTCACTTATTAGTGGGACAAAATCTAAAATCAAATAAATCACTTAATAGTGGGACGGAGGGAGCATTTTACTATTTCGAGGTGTCTGTATATGTTAATATGATGAGCCATCTCAGTCAAAGTTAATACATATCTTGTCAGCAGTACTTGTTCATCAATGACCTGGTGTGGATAGTGGTTTTTATGTGTCAACTTCCCCTGAAACTCCAAAACCCGTAGCCTGCCCCAATTTGTACAGAACCTGTGAATCATTCAAGTACCTGAAAACAAGTAAATAATCAAGCTATGTTAAAGAAAACCAATAAATAGAACAAATGCATGGTTGTTCCAGAATGACAAGTTATTAAACACTAAAATATGGACAAAACCTACAACTTAATACCTCATCATTACAATTGGACCACCAATCTCAATATCTTCCACAATAGATTTCAAATAGGGATGTTTCTTGATGCAAATCATTAGTTCTTCAAGATCTTCTTGGGAGATAGATGTAGAAATACAATCTGACGAAGAGTCAGGCTGGAGGTTACCAATCTCAAGTTCTTCTACAATAGGGCTGCAGCATGAAAAGAATGTGGAAACACAAAATGAGCGGATTCAAACTTTTATGGATCATTCAAAAAAAAAAAGACTTACACAGCCGCAATGTTTTCCGAAGTAACTGCTACACACTCCTTTCTTCCATAATCATTTGTTTTCCTAGTTTGATTATATCATAAGAAAAACCATTTACAGTTATAATAACTAAATATTTCCCATGTTAGTGGGCTACGATGCTGAGTCTATAATAAAAATAAATTGACAAAAATCAATAAAAACAAACACTATGGATTGCAGTGCAGGAAGTGCATAATCGTAACTTAATGAACTTATGGTTGCCGTTGTTTATGTTGTTGTTCCTGTTCTTGTTGTAGTAACTTAATCGTAATCTAAAAATGGAAAGCCAAACAAAACAACACAGTTAAACAATATCAAAGTACAAGTGTATATCATCTGGGGTTTCTCCGGCAACATTATTCCAATCTAGGTTCTCCAGCAGTGTCATTAACAACGGTATTTTCTGTGTTGATTAGGCTTTTGAGAATGCTAAAGCATATAGTTGCATGTCAACGTTGTAAATTAGCTCATGCTTCAACACTGACTTACAGGCCAGATGAAATTTAAGATTGGATGGATTATCACTAACACTGTATGCAAACACTACATAACACAACAGGGCACAAGGGAAAGGAGAAAGAGGGACGCTATCAGCCATCCAATTGAACAGTTGCATTCAAATAAATTCTTGGCTCCCACAGGCAAAAGAACAAACACCTCAATATTTATTGTTATAATAAGACAAACCGCCGACCATTAAATTAATCTTCTCCACATAGCATGTTCAAGCAAAGTAAACTACACCCAGTTCCTAAGGTTCATCTACCAGTCTAGCTTTGGTGTTCAGTGACAGCGAGAAGTGAGTCAACAAGTTGAGTAAAATGTAATGCAAATGAACACATACAAAGAGAGATTCAGTTCAAGGCAGACCACAAACTCTAATGCAACTGTAAATTAAAAAAACTGTGATCCTTTATGATCAATCGAAAAGTCAAGAGAACTAATAAAGACATTCTTCAAAACATGTACCTGTACTCAAAAGACAGCTTTTGCCCATTAACATCGAGGCCGCAATTTCCAACTACATCCATCATCTTCTGAGCTGCTGACACAGATGAAAAATCAATGAAAGCAATTCCGCGGCAGACACTAGATTTCCTTCTTCTCATCACTCGCACATGCAGAAAGGGCCTCCATTCGGCCTATAATAGAAGCGACTCAAATTAAAAGGTGAATAATTAAACCAAAAACTTTTACCTTTCGAGAATAAACAAAAATCTTCCTATCAAGTATTGGTAAAAAAGCAGAAGCACAAGTGAGTCAAGTGACATATAAGAGAGCAGAACTCAAAGTGAAGTTGGTAGAGGTTACTAGAATCTGATGAATATTTTCCTCAGTTGTCTGTTTTGATAAACCCTTCACCTCAACCGTAGCAGTTGGAGTCTACAAGTGGAAACGCTACTAAAGTCAATATGTATTTTACTTATAAATATCCAAGGTAACAATGATGCATAATTTATATCATACTACTGAAGAATGTTCATGACTTTGTCTGTCATCCCGATTCCTGCGCCCCTCACTCTTATTGTGGCGGTCTTTGCCATAGTTGTCTTGGTGACTGCGGCTGCGAGTGCAAACTTGAGGAGACCTTGATCTCTGACGGTCATCATGCCCAGAAGATCGAGAACGTTTGCACCTTCTATGTGGACATTGATCTCTCTCCCGACTCAAACTTTTTTTATCACGCACATGATCACTGGAATCACGCCTCGTCCACTTATCATCCCTCCTGCCAATGTCACTGTTGGAATCATATCTAGATCGTCCGTAATTGTAATCTCTTTCACGTCTATAAAAGGGGAAAAAACCACCAAAAAATGACAAAATTGAGTTCAGATTTCATAAGAAAGTGACCACATTCGGGCACATAAAGATAGATACCATTAGATCTAAGTGACGTACTAGGCTGACCTTAAAGACAATCAGCTCCCGAGACAAAGTAACCAAAACAGAACACTATAGTAACCTTGAACTATAACTCTACAAGGCATATATATCTAGGAGAAAAAACAAGGAAAAATGTATGCAACAGTTTATGTAAAAAATAAAGAGAACCTATGTTGCCGAAATAATCCTTACTTGTTATGGATAAAAGGTCAAAAGGCCTATCCTGATTTCTAAGATAAAGTAAGTTAGTTTGCGAAAAGCTAAGTTCATCTAACTTGCAAAGTCACAAAGGTCAAAAAAGTCAAAACTAATTCTTATGAAGCAAAGGTACGGGATATTATTGAGCTTCCAAATTTTTTCCCTTTTACGAAAAACATGTTTAGTATATGTATAACCATGGTTCAAGTTCAAAAATATCTCAGATGTGCGACTCCAAAATGGTAGCTTAAATGAGGCCATTCCAAGTAGCACTAATGATTTCAGGGTCTAAACAATGGAAAACAATTTTAAACAATTAAAGTTGAAACCACTTAAATTACAGAATGATTTGTTCAAAAGAATATTTAGCAGTACCTAATTGTTAACGGAAACTCGCAATCGAAACACAAGTTAAACTACGATTCCAGTTCACTGTTGCTAATACCTAGACCCACTATACTTAAAAGATGACTCTGCTCATTCAATCATCATACCATGCCATCATGAATCCCAAAATTATTTCATTATTGAACTATAAATCTAACAAACACCGTGGTAGTCATCTTTTGCAAGAAGGGAACAGTCAGAGAATTATGTTTCTTTGCAATCCCTACTTTTTATTTGTGTGATGATCTAGCTAGATATCGTGTAGTTCAAGGCTACTTAATCACTTTTGATGATGTTTCACCTGTAGAATGGTCAAATAGGAGCAATTCGAGTAACTGAATATGCTCACTGCATGTCAAACTATATCTACACCGCACTGAACAATAAATTAATTTATAGACAGACTAATCCTATGGATAAATTTCTAAGCCAAAGTCTCAGTGATTATCAAACACATAAACAGAAGAAAAAAGTAATCCAACAAATTATGAAAAGCCAGAATACGTTGAAAAGAAAATTTCGAAAAAAAATTCATCCATCCACCAGCAGTAGTATTTCATATTACGTAGATTATAAAAATAAGATTATACTCTTGCCAGTGCATCATTAGTAAAATCCTTTTTTGAACTTTGATTGCACAGATGGCCTTTGCTACCGTTTTTCTCACAAGATGTTTATCCGTAAATAAGCATATCCAAATTTCTGTAAGCTTTTTCCAGAAAAGAAAAGCAACTCACCACGTAGTATTCTTTGCAATTCAGTTCATCATGAAATGAAAAACTACAGAATTTAACTGTGGATAAGCATTTGGACACAGCGCGGCCAAATAGACATATGAGCATTACCGTGTTTAATGCTTTAAACAATGTCAAAATAATGGCAGATTATTTTTCTTTTAAATTGTGCTCAACAGCAAACTTGAAAAAGATGTTCCCATTTAAAGGTTGATCTAGTCTCACAAGTGGAAAAATCATTAAAAAGTTTAATGAAATGTTTGGCTGGTTAGAACTCATTATAACATAGAAACCTACATATACGAGAGTCGATCGATCTTGACCCGCATCTTTGATTTCTTTGGTGATTTGCAGTAAGTGTAGGACCCTGGTTAACAGACATTGGATATCACTGGCTGCTCACAAATAAAGCTTAAATTCCGCCATGTCAATAAGCCTCAGGTTACCTGATATACAAAAACCACTGCATAATTAGCACATATTAGATAGTGCAGTTTTAAGTCTACTGAAACCCCTAAAGATTGATTCCAAGACTAGTTTCCTAAACCACTCAATTTTGAGATTGACATCTATCTTTACATTTGTATCCTAATAGTGATCTTATACAAGTCCATGTTACTAGCAAAGTAGCAAGGTACCAGCTAACAACAGCCATCTAAGTGAAAAAACAAAAGCCCCGAAATGCCAATAAACTACCAAAAACGAGCCAAAGTGAAGTCCTCTCGACCACTAAACCTGTCACAAAATGATTCAAGAAAAAAACAAATCTTGTAAGCTATACTATCACTGTTTGTTGTTTTTTTGATGTAATATACTACCATTATATGCTGATAGAAATAGAGAAACAAAACTCCAGGTAGATAAACTTTCCTAATACAATTTGGGCTGAAAGTTTAAGACGGAGAAAAAATACAAGTAATGAGGATTCAGCCTCTAACGCATTGTTATTTGCATTTATTCAATTCATTGTCATTAATCACCTGACAGCATTACAGGACTCGGAAATATAGCCATCCAAAGCAAATAACCTAATAAAATCATGCTTAAATAAGCATTTCGAGAAAACCAACTCCAATTTTGAACCGGAGTTCTCCTTAAACCAGCAGTCCTCAAATGATAACTCATCCATGGTTATTCTTTAACATGGTATGAAATTTTCCTTCAAAATGTCACTATACAGTTCATCCTATAAACTCACACATGTTTTTGGTTATATAATTCAGCCATTCTAATCAGAGCAGAATGAATCCATGATCCCATGAAACAATCTCAAGAAGAATGACCCTAAGATCAAATTATTAAATATAAACAAACTAAAAGCTAGAAAATGTGAAAAAAAAAACTATCATTTCAGGGGAATCAGTCACGATTCACGAATTACAAACTTTTAAATACGAACTAACCTTTTGCTTGCCGATGAATAAGCACAAAATAGAAAAATCTCAAGAACTCCAAACTAAATCCTCTGAGTAAAATCCACAGCTACTATCCTCAGAAGATAAATTTCCAGAACTCTCAAGTTTTAGGGTTCCAGAAAGAAAGAAAACACCGAGAAAAAAAGAAGAGATTAAGAGAGTAATCAAGGCGATTTGGAAGGCATACAGTGGGAGAAACTAGGGTTTTAAGGTAAGAAAATGGAGGGAAATCTGAGGGAAAATTTGGGTTTGGCCAGAGCTGTGTGTAAAATTAAAAGATCAATTTTTTTTGGAGTGCTACTAGTATTTTAGTGGATGCGCTACGGGGTAACCATCCTATCCCAAAGAGTAAAAACACTAATAATGTAAGTCAAGCGTCTGACACCTTGATTACACATTTCAAGACACATAAAGTAATGATCTCATCCCATCACGATTAAGCAACCATCTCTCTGTTCTTCATCTTCTTCATTTCTGTCTCAGAAATTCACAACCCAAAAGATGGATCAAAACCCCACTGTAGCAGAAGATTTAATTAAAGTCACAATTGAATCAAATGGGATAGGAATCATAACAATCAACAGACCAAAATCATTAAACTCATTAACAAGAGCAATGATAGTTGATTTAGCAAAATCAGTAAAGAGATTAAATGAAGATGAATCTGTTAAAGTAATAATATTAACAGGTTCAGGTAGAGCTTTTTGTTCAGGTGTTGATTTGACTGCTGCTGAAGATGTATTCAAAGGTGATGTTAAAGATAAAGAGACTGATCCTGTTTGTCAGATGGAGATTTGTAAGAAACCTATTATTGGTGCTATTAATGGATTCTCTGTTACTGCTGGTTTTGAGATTTCACTTGCTTGTGATATACTTATTGCTTCCAGAAATGCTAAATTCATGGATACTCATGCGAAGTAAGTGCTTCTTGTATTAGTAGCTTGTTTAATTTAATTTAATTTGGTGGATTTAATCTTGTTTAGAACGAGTAATTTGAGATTTGAGATTATTGTTAATAGAAATTTTTAGGAGAAATATAATATATTAGGGTGTTGATTACTTGATTTTGCTTGAGAGAAGTTATATTAGCATACACCAAAATGTTGGTTGCAGACTTTGGATGGTTGGGGTTAATCCTATTAACCAATCAAAACATAGAGCACGGCAATTTGATTGATTGGCAGATGATGATAGTGTGAGTTCTGGAATACATGTGCATTTACTTCAAACATTATTTATGTATGTTGTGTTTGTTTTCGTATTTAGTAGATTACTTATCTCATCACTGGTCTATTCCCGTTTTGAATCCTTGTGTACTGCAAAGTCCTTGTAAAGGTGGTTTAAAAGCTACCATAATATGTGTGCCTACACTTGTATCAGGGCTTTTGCTAGAGCAATACCCTATCTTGACAATATGGTGTCAAAGTGGAGATGGTGATGGTAGAGATGTGTGACAGGTCATGCCACACTTTATATGTTTGCTTGAGTAGGTCTCTCAGTGAGGGGTGTCATTGAAAGTTGAAACATATTCTCATAAACTACTTAAGTGAGGTCTTTGCTCGACTCTTGGGGATGTGTTTTAGGTTGAACAGTTATATTAAAAGTTAAGTTTAGACAACCACGCAATGGCATTTATTTTTTTGGTTGAGTTGAATCACTTACTTAGTTATACCAATGCGAAGACATGGTTCATAACTTACAAGGTTGAAAATGGAGTTTTTCTATAATGCAGATTTGGGATATTTCCATCATGGGGACTTTCTCAGAAGCTTTCACGGATGATTGGACCAAACAGAGCTCGAGAATATTCATTAACAGCAATGCCTATAACCGCAGACATGGCTGAAAAATGGGGTCTTGTGAACCATGTTGTCGAACCACACGAATTAATGCAGAAAACCCGAGAAGTTGCTGAAGCCATCATTAGAAATAATCAGGAATTGGTAGTCAAGTACAAATCTGTTCTCAACGATGGCTTCAAATTGAACTTAGGTCATGGCCTTGCTCTAGAAAAGGTAATTCACTCTTACTTCTACTAATTTTGTATGAAATCCTTTTAGGTTTAAGAATTAATTACTCACTTCTTGTATATCGAGATTAATGATGGTTGTTATACATGTTCTTAGGAGAGAGGACACGAGTATTACAGTGGAATGACAAAGGAGCAATTCCAGAATATGCAGAAATTCATATCAGGTCGGAACAAGCCTACTTCCAAACTGTAACATGTTTGAAGAATGAATACACCTTTTCCATTACGTTCAGTTGTAACAATAAATCTCTTAGGTTCTTTAAATAAATGAAAAGGTTTTACCAATAATGTTAATTGCAGGATTCTGTATTTCTTATTTTTGAAATGATAGTGTTTTAGCATCTTGGAAAAAACATTGTGTTTCTTGAATGTTCAATTTTGCCATTGTTTATTTTAGAACTATTTTTAGAAACTCTGGAGAATACTTTCCTTCGCTATTCATCGACAAGAGATTTGGGTGACCCTATTAAATACAGTAAAGAAACTAATTATTATTTCTATTTCAGGAAAAGTGATACTTTCCCTTTTTTATTCTTTTAGCTCACATAGGTTGGATCGGAACAATGTGAAAGTATCACTTTTCTGAAACGGATGGAATATCGTTAAATTACCCTCTTTTTTTACTGCCAAATTGTGTATTGTGCTAGGCTTACAGTGACAACAATAGATGAGATCGAATTGCCACCAAAACCTGGCTTGACGTTTATTCAGCCGGTTTAGCAAACTCGACCTTTAGACTTATTCCCTGTCAACGTAGAGAGGAGGAAAAACCCCGCACCTCACTAAGTCCGGTAGGCGGTGTCCACGTTTTAATTTCGTAGTTATCTCAAATTTCGCAACCGCTTAAGCCTGAATATCCCGCCATTTTGTCATTTTCCCGCTTGTTTGAGTATAGAAATATCATTTAGGGTTTTTTTATTTGTTTCGTCTTGGCCGCTTGGGTTCCAACTTCTTCCCTTTTAGCAGAGTTTGTGTTCAATCTTCTCTACTCTCCGACCCCGTTCATCCTGCTCCACCATTTCCTATTACTATCTCAGGTTTCCTCGCCTTGAATATACACGGAGTAAGGTAACAGAAGCAAAAACCCTAAATTGCATCATCATCATCAAATTACTTGTGATCTTAGAACCATGAAAAGAAATAGAAGCATGAAACCAAGAAAAGCACCGTTGGCATCTGATAACAGAGATAGACTTGGTGATTTACCAGATGCCCTTCTTCATAAAATCTTACTCCCTCTGTTATTTTTTAATATGTCAGTTTTTATAAATAAATATTTCAAAAAAATAGGACAATTTTCTAATTGTAAAAGTTAAATATTACTTTAATTTTTTGGGACCACTTTTCTTTTAACTTCTTTTGGCTGACAAGTGTCATGGGGACCATTTCACTTCATTTCTTTTATTGACAAGTGTCTAGAGGATCACTTTCAATAATTAGTTCTCTTAGTTTCCTTAATTTTCTCAAATAAAGAAACTGGCCTATTAAAAAGAAACGGGGGGAGTATCATTCATTGATATGAGATCTGTAATTCGGAACAGCATTTTGTCGAAAAGATGGAGGTATATTTGGAAATCTCTTCCTACTCTGAACTTCCAACTCAAATGTTATATACCAAGAATCTTTTAGAAACTTTCACATAAGAGAGGATGGCATCATACATTTCATAGACCAGGTATTAGCTCTTCGCGAGAAATCTGATATACGGAGACTTCACATTGTTATTGAACATATTGAATCTAATTTTGAAGATCGTCTTTATTCATGGATACTTGCTGCTGTAGAATGTAATGTTCAAGAACTATCTATTGAGATTTGCGATAATCAAAAGGTTAACATTCATGATTGCCTATTTACTTGTACATCTTTAACCAAATTCGAATTGACAGTGAATGGTAGGCATAATTATGGGGAGATATTTTTACCTGATGCTATAGATTTACCTAGGCTCAAATGTCTGAAGCTTGAGGGACTTGGATTTAAAGATGAAGAATTAACTGATAAGTTCCTCTTGAAATGTCCTAATCTTGAATCATTGACAATAATAGATACTTACATTAAGTTTGATATCTATTGTCCAAATCTCGAAGTGTTTATACTATAATTTAATGATCAGAGGCGTCCAATGACTAGACAATCAAGATATGGTCATAGTATTTCTCAAGGGAAAACTTGGTATGGCAGCAATACTATCAAGTTAAGTGCTCCAAAACTGACATTCTTAAGCTGCAAAGGTAAGATATCCGAAGAAAACATCCAAGAGGACCTTTCTTCTCTTAAAACTGCTGATATTGACAACAAATCATTAGAAGATATCATAGATATGGACTGGTACCATAATGCTGAAGACGAAGAAGATTCAAGGCTTTCTGCAGAGTCTGAAGAATTGGGTAAACTTATGGTGAATAGATAAATCTGTCTCCCACAGAAATACATATGAGTTTTGTTCTGTCTTTTGATAAATCAAGATGCACATGAACCAATTGATAAACCAGACTTATATTCCCGAAGAACGGCCTAGTATTATCAATCACCTCACAATAATCTTAATCATATGGTAGCGAAACAAGATATTATGAAATCACAAACGATGAGACGAAGATGTTTGTGACTACTTTTTATCTTGCCTATCGGAGAATCAATCTAGAGCAAATCTTATAGAAGATAGTACTCAATACGATAGAACACGACAAGATCAGAACACGCAACTACAGAGAAAATAGTTGGGTCTGGATCACAATCCCAATGAATTCTTTAAGTCGTTAACCTACAGGGTTTCGTGAAAAACCTAAGGTTAAAATAATATCGACTCTAGTCGCAACTAGTATCACACAGGAGGTGTGGGGATTAGGTTTACTAGTTACTAGAGTTCTCCCTTATATAGTTTTCAAATTAGGTTTTGCAATCTAAGTTACCTTGGTAACAAAGATTTCAATATTCACCGTTAGATGAAACCTTATTAGACCCAAACTAATATTTTTCAACCGTTAGATCGAACTTAGCTTGTTATACACAAATGAAATGTTACTTCATTTAGGTTTGAGTAACCGTACCTAAACGTGTACACTATGTTGGATCAACATTAGTTAACCGAGGTTAGCTATATGAACACTCTCATATCAAACTTATTCATTTCAACCACAACTAGTTCAAATGACTCAAATGAAACTAGTTAAAGAGTTGTTCAATTGCTATATTCTCATAGAAGTATACAAGAACACAATTGAAACAAAATCGGTTTGATTTATTCGAATCAATTCATGAACATTATAGCCACAGTTTGCAAAGAATGCATTCGTTAATATATAAATGTATTAGTTCATGAACAAACCGATTTTAGAACTTTAACCACTGATCAAGTATGCAAACGGGTACGCATACTTAAGTACTTGGTCTGAGTTTGGGTTTCGCCAGTATGCAAATGGGTATGCATACTTCCAAACATATCAGAAATTCCCGGACCCAAACCCTTCGCCAGTACGCGTACGGGTATGTGTACTTAGGTGCCTGGAATTCCACAACTACAAGTACGCATACGGGTATGCATACTATAGTTTCGGTCATGGATTACATACATGCAAGAATGCATACTATGTTCATAATCCAATGATGGTTAAGTATTCTAAACTGTATTTCAATCATTGAAACTTTCTTAGAGGATGACAATAGCCGTTTTCACACACTATTAGAATCAAAGCAATTTTCAAGTTATTGAAATAATAATAACGAAACATTCCAAGTCTACACCAAATGATTGTATCACACAAACCATGTAAGATGTTACTCGCGATTTTCACATGATCATCTTTTGACTTTCGTCAATAATATAAGATGAACTTGGTTGAAGCGAAATCTTACCAACACATATTTCCAGAAATATGTAAGCGCGTTAAATGTAATATTCTTCTCTTTTAAATCCTTAAAGTAAAAGTAGGATCTATATACGGTTTGGTTTAGTGAGGGTAGAGCCCTTAATAAAAATTGGTATTTTATTTAGCCATACCCAGGTGGGTATGTAAAAATTAGGTTTTTAGACCTTTTCCTCTAACTTACCGTGTGAGAAGCGAAAATATATAAGAAAAGTCTTAGTGAATGGAAACGAGAGCAAAGGCAGGCGGAAATATAATATCAAACCCATTAATTAGGTTTGGGAGAAAATATTTAGTGAGTAGTGATCGATTGGTAAGGATTTGATTTAGTTATGCTCATTTTCTTTGTGATGATTTTGGCTTAAACTTATGGTTATATATCATTCTTTGTTTATTTTTGTATGATCCTTTAGGGCTTGTTGATTGAGAGAAGTTCTGCCTAACGGATTGATCAACTTGCTTCCGGAAAGTTGAGGAAAGTTTATCCGATTTCTTGGCCTTGGATAGATGTAAAAGTAATAAATAAATATCTCGTAAACTCTATCACGCCTGAATTTATATTCTATCAATTGACTATGGAATGATCGATCTACTATATTTCATTAATGTTTTATCTGTGTGACTCAATTAATCTGACTTGCTTTATCTCTTTGATGAAATAATAGATACGTATGATTATTAAGGTACGCAACATGGACCAGTATAGTATGACATAATTAGGTACTTGATGGTAAATTTTTCATGGATCAGAATATGATAGTTCCCACTGGCTTAACCCTTTAAATCTACGAATTAGCTTACACCGTTATTACATATGTGAATGGATGACCTGATAGGGTGTACTAATTGCATCAGTGGGAAAGTGGTTAAAATGTCTTTGGAATAATGGCTGAGATGTTTTTTGATTCTTTTGTGAACATAATTAGTTGAGTTTTGAGCCTAGATATGCCATGATGAATATGTTAGCAAAAACGTGTTTTGTTTTTCCTTTTGAATTGATAAAACCTGAAGTTATTTTTGATAAAAACAAAAGATGTCTGATAAAAGCAAAAGTTGGTTTTGATAAAAACAAAAGTTGTCTGACAAAAAGTAAAAGCTGTTTTTCTGATAAAAACAAAAGTTGTTTTCTGATAAAAGCGAAAGCTATTTTCTGATTAAAGAAAAAGCATGCACGGTTTTTCACTCCTCTTGTTTGTAACGTTTTGACCACTATATAAAAGAGTTATTTCCAATGTTTCACGTCTTTCCTTAAAATGTTTCTTTGTTTATAATGTTGCCGTTTTTTTCCTTATGAAGAATATTTCCTTGTTTCTAATGATGTGAAGGATCTTTCTTTGCATGATTTTCGTGTTTGGGAAGAATATTTCTTGTTTATAACAATGTTTCCTCGTTTGTAACGTGGTCTGATATTGAACTCTACAAAAGCAAGTCAAAAATATATTTTCAAGTGAGAGAGAAAAAAAGTGAGAAGAAGAACTAAAACTCTTCTGATGTTTTTATAAGAAAAAGAGAAACTCAACATTAACTCCTCTGTTTTAGAAGAAAAAGAGAGCAGGAGAGAAAAATTGAAAACAAGTTTTCTTCTTCCAATTTTCTCTATGAGTACTTTTGTGTGTGTGTGAAACTAGGTGGTTTCACTGTTTTCACTTCCAAGTTCTTAGGGCGTTCTATTGTATGCTACAATGAGGAACGCTAACGATAGTTGTATCCTGGAGGCAACTCGCCAATGAAGCTATAGCATCTATCTGTTTAGAGGAGTAGTAGGCGATATTGTCTTTAGGACAGTGTATCTAATACATGCCTCTATCAGTTTTTGTTCTGCATGCTACTCGACGTGATTCATCTACCAAGTTGCTGCAAATAAAGATAAGTATATCTTGTGCCAATTCAATTTATTTTCATTATTGTTGTTACTAATCCAACAATCTAAAGACAGTATATGCAAGTTTAATTTTTGTAACAACAATAAAGAAAAATATTGTTGACAAATCAAACTACTAAGTTTAGAGAAAAGAATTATAAGGCATTGACATAATCAAAAATTGAATGATTGGTGTTGATATTAATTTTGGAAAACCAAAGATGTTCATCTTTTTAGTGAAAAAGCAAAAATTAAAGTTTTGTTGAGTTGTAGAGTTTTTGAGTTTATCTCTTAACTCATGTGGAGTTTTGTTAAATCATTTTAACAAGAAGTAGTGGACATCTTAATTGCTACTTCTATCAAGTTTAGTAATTTTTGTAATTGTAAAGGTATTTTTTAAATATTTTAAAAAAACAGTGAAAGAATAAAAATTAAAATCTTGATGATCTGTAGATTTTTTGGCTTATCTCTTAACTCATGACTAACTTTTCTGAATTCTTTTAAAAAAATCTTATATACATGTTTATTGTTAACCCCACAAAATTTCATGATTTTTGGAGTCGTAAAAGTATTTTTTAGAAATTTTACAAAACTGTTATACGTTTATGGAAATTTCTTACGGGCAGAAAAAAACTCTGCTGAAAATTTATTTTTTCTAGCATAACTATGAGTTTTTGGAAATGTTGATATAAATAAGATATTTAGTTCTGGATCTTATCTTTAAATCCTTTTTTGATTTATCTAATTTGGATATGCGGTTTGAGAGATAAGGTATTTGGAAAATTCTTGTGCATATCTGTCCAGAAAATGTGAAATGTGTGTAATCTCTTGATTATGTCTAGCAACATTTGATTAGCGAAGTGATATCACTTTGAACATATCATGGGAACCTGTAGTAGTGATTACTTAGAGGATATTTAGTTGAAATTTAATTCTCATGATAACTCAAGCATGTAGCTAGCAATCTATTCCTATTACATGAGTTGTAGTTGCTGGAATTCCCACAATACACCCCTCATAAGAATTCATAATATTCAACACATCTTTAAGATCAACAATCACACTTTTTATTAATTGAGTTTAGAAATTTTACAAGAAGGAAATGAAATCAAGAATACAACTATTGTTCTAGACTTTCTCTCTCCTCAAAACTTTTTCTCCACTCTAAAAAGATTTATCTCTCCTAAGCATGTTCGGCTCTTTATATATGGTATTACATAGTGGATGACAGCTAAGCTGTACTTTATTTTCGGATCTAGCTTGCGATATTCTCGCAAGTATACAAATCTTTAATTTCGAAACTTTCCTGAATCTCGCTAGTTCTTCACATCTTTCTCGTGTTTATGCTGTCGTCATCTGTCACGTCATTTCTGTAATAATTCTGCGATATTCGCAAGAGTATCGTTACCGAAAATTTCGCAAGAGTGTTATTGTTGTGATATTTTGATCCTACATCTTGCCTCTTCTCATGTCTTCTCTGCGAAGGGGAGAATGTCATGAGAATTTGTACTTCAATATGCCGCAGCTGTTTATTTTTCCATATTCTTCTGTACTAACATGATTCTGTACTTTACGCATAATTTATTACACGTATTTCTTCTTCCATCCATTTCTTGACACGTCCTTTTCAACCGCTATTTCTCAACCGTTCACATCTACTCTTCTCATTAAATGTGTTTATCTTCTCATGAATTCTTCTCTCTATATATATTCTTCTCATTCTTCTCTTCCCTTCTTTTTACTTTTCTTCTCATTTTTTCTGCAATTTTTCTTCACTGTTCTTCCGTAAATTCCACTCCTGCTGCTGTAAATTTTATCGTTCCTACTTCTTTCAATCTTTAACTTCTTCTTCATTCCCATACTTGCCTCTGTTATTTGTGTCCAAATGAGAGATTAAGCAAATTACTTTCGAATAGTAAGGGTTTTGCGAAATTTTTCAGTGCGTTCATGCCTCAATTTCGCAGTCGTTTCTGCATAATCTTCGCAATCATATGTTGTAAGACTGCATTTTTTCTTGTTTTCTAATGTGGTCTTATTTTGCCTTCCTAGTTAAAGGTATTATTTCTCCACCTCTTATCATTGCGACAAAATCGTAGGACGTCTTTGCACTTTCATGCAGAAACCCATTGATCTTTCCTTAACTTTTTTCTTTTGTCATTTTTGTTGCGACAATATGACAGGCCTAAATATTCTTGCGAAAATAAATCCCCGTGACATTTCCGTCTTGCGACGAAATCGCAGGACGTCCTTACACTTTCATATAGTGACCCATTGATCTCGTCTTATCTTTTTCTTTTGTATTATTGGCTCTTAAGGATTGTTGCACAAATATGACAAACCTTAATACTCCCGTCAGTAAAAAGCCTCATGAAATTTGCGTCTTAAGACAATTATCATATCCCTAATGGAGGGTGCCGCCTTTATCTTCCCCCTGGTTTCCCCTTCAAGGAGACGTACCTCTACCATACAAGGTTGGCTCCTGGTAAGCTTAGGAATGTTACCTACAATTAAAATTGCAAGTGCACAGTGATAGATTGTGTAAAGTGCAAGCACAGGTCGATCTACAGGGACTTGGAGAGTTCTAGGTTGATTCTCTGGTCTAACTAAACTGATTCAAAGCATAAGTAACTCAAAGGTGGTTGTTTTAGTGTCGATACGACAAGATATAGCAGTGATTGTAGTTCTAAGGCAGAAAGTATGCAAAATATATTGTAAACAAAGGCTAAAGAGCACTAGGGTGATTGAATTCACCTTCTAACCCTATGTTAAGGCAATTCAACTCAAATTATGTTCTTGTACCTTCCATTAAAGGCCTCAGGTGGATGATTTATCAACCAACTCCCATCACTCACCCCTAGTATCAACTGTCTTCTTACAGTACAATTGATCACAGGTTAGTTTGGTCATACAGTTAACTACCAATCCTAAAACAATGCAACACAGAAAGAACAACAACAAGAAGTTAATTAACTTAACATAAAATTAGGGGTTTCATCTACACCCTAGCAAAGTGAATTAGAACATGATAACAGTAATTAAAACAGAATTGAATTAAGCTAACAAAATAAACCCTAAAAAATTTCGAGCGTTTTTTCACAGTACAACTGATTCTATTTATACATAAAAATTCTCTTCTCACACTCAAAATAAAAATTAAATGCACACCCACTCACCATAACTGCCTGAATTAGCTGTCCCCTCTTCTAATTCGCCTCTGCAACTTCATTAATTCGATGTTGGGAAACCCTAACTCCATCTATCTCGAACTCAGCTTCTAGGGTTTTGGGAGAAGCTAAGATAGAGATAGCTAAATCCAAAAGAGGTGAAGGTAGATGTTCTGGTGCTGGTCGGGAAAAGGAGGTGATGATGGTGTTGTTGGCTTCTGCAAATGGTCGGGGGAAAGGGGACGAAGAACTGGGGTTTTTGCAGAAGGGGAAGAAAATGGAGATGGGTGTTTGGCTGGGTCGAATAGTGAAGGGGATAGATGGCTAGTGTGTGAGGCGGATGCTTCGAATGTTGATGCATCGAGTGAAGAAGCCATTGGATGCAGCTGCTTGATTTAATCTAACGGTTTAGGATGGAGGCGGGTTTGGATTCGGGTATGGGTTCGGATCTTGGATAGCTCAAGCCCATGTACTTGTAAACATGTTGCAACTGATGCGCACGCGGGTTGCAACTTCTCTTCCACAGTCGCTAGTCTCCAATTTTCTGCTCTTTTGGCTCCTCAATTCATCCAAGCTTTATTTAGTACCTAAAAACACAAAATTAATTAGTACAAATATTTATTCTTGAAAACAAAGAAAATACAGAATATGGGATAATATATGATTTTAAAGCGCAAAAGATGAGTTAAATGTCAATAAAAAGGTGTAGAAATATGCACTATTAGGCACTCATCAAATACCCCCAAACCTGAATTTTACTTGTCCTCAAGTGAAACAAAAATTAAGAAATCCTAACTATACCACTGTCGCTGGTCTCACGAATGCATTTAGCGTATGCACTAAGCCTTTAAACCCCTAGGTGTCCCTAGTGGACGTGTTATAGTCTCATGAGGTCCTATCAGAGATGTACCCACAAAACCTTCTCCATATTCAGAGCATAATAGAGTCCCAATCATCCAAGGAGCTATGAGGACATAGGGTTTCTGCATGCTAGTAACACTACCAAAGAACGCATTATTATCCTTAAGAGTTGAGCGAGAAATAACCATACCATATGAAAGAATTCGGGTTCGAGAGTAATCACAAGCCTCGACTTCTGCCTCACCAATAGGGTTTTATGATAATTGCAATCAAAAAGATTTCTTTTTTAGTCTCTCATGTGTGCAGAAAGGAATAAAGAGAGAAATCCTGCACACGTTGAATGGTGGGAAGGAGAACCTTCCGAAATAATTTCTGAAGACTCCACATAATTGTGGACAAAAAGAATCTTATTCTGATAATCTCTAAGAAAGGAAATCAACCATTATCAAGGATGGGAGTACTCACTTACCTTCACATCTGATCGGCAATCAACACCACTCTCACAGTATCCATAGAAATGTCTTCAATCTTCGGTCTTTGGTCTTCAAATGTTGATGATGAACTTCTTGAACTTCTTAGAAACTTGACAACTTGTAACTTTTCTCTTCAATTTCCTTGTTGCTTGGAATTTTTCTTCTTGAATTCTTCTTTCCCATGGTGTTAAAACTAAGAAAATAACTCCATTTTTTTTATTTTTTGATCTAACACAAAACTTAAAAATAACAATAAAAATAATGAAACTACTAACTTCATGGATGAAGGACTTTATCACTCATTTTTCCACAACTTGTATTGTCTTGATCTCATAAACTTCACTAATTCTCATCTTATTTTCTTTTCTTTGCTCTTGTAAAATACCTCTTCAAATGTGTATAGAATTCTGCTCTTTGTATTGTATCTTCACTTGAAAAGACTTTTTCTTTTCCTTGAATTGTTACATGTAAACCTTGGACTATTTCAACTTTTCTTCAAATATTCTGATGTTACTCTGCTCGCTGATGATGTTGTGTTTCTATGGATCTGATGATGTTGTCGAGAGAGAGAGAGAGTGGTGCTAACTGCTAATCAAACTACAAGAAGGAGTTTTCATCTTTAGACGTCATCCTCATGATTGACAAAATTAACACTCAAGAGATCAAAAATAGTGTTGAAGGTGGTGCGAAGTTGGGTAGCTCACCATTCCTACCCGGAATTTACGTACGGTGACACACACTCTAAAAGGACTTTTCAGATAGTCCTAAAAAAAAAAATGAAGGTTGGTGCCTCGCTTGATGTAAAAATGGGTAGTCTCCACTAAGGGTGATCACAACTCTACTACCAAATATCTTTGCAGCACCTAATTCGCCCTCCGGTATGGTTAAATCCAACTTTAACGCTCTAACAACTAAGAAACCCAATTGTGTTCTCTAGTACTTCCAAGTTCAGTTATTTCGGTCAGACTATCTATGTAAACATATCTAGAAGCATTCTAGTGACTCTAAGATCTCTAAAAGTTGGAGGTTTTATGCACATATTTACAAAGAGTTATTTACAAATAGTTTTTGAAGATTTTTTTTTTTTTTTTTTTTGAAAACTAAAGTAAGAAGACTAAATACTCTATATGCAAAACACTCCCCCACACCTAAATCTAACATTGTCCTCAATGTTTCAAAGGATGATAAGAATTTAAACAGAAACATACCATGGGAACCAAGATGATTAGAGAAAAAGGGAAGAGATTACAGCTTCATTATTCAAGACTAGAACTAACATTAACTCGATGCAAAAGCAAGATTAGAGCTTCATTATTCAAGACTAGAATCCAACATTAACTCAGTTGATGTCAGATTGTGACATGGGCAGGGGGCTAGACACGTCTAAGTTACATTCATTGTTAATTTCAAAAGTGTCACTGCACAACCTAGTATCTTCCCAGTCGGAAACAAGTAACGAAGTATCGTGCTCAAAGTCAGAAATAGGCATATCATGCTCACAGTCATTGAACAAACCAGCAATTCCTAGTTCATAATCATCATCATCCAACGTTTAAATTTCATGCATAAGAAAACCAGAAGAAACATCATGCCGTAATCTAGGAAGGGAATCAGACACATCACTAATATTTTCATGCATAATATCATTGGTGTCGACAGAAAACTCAGAATTCCCTAAGTCACAAACAAGTTGTGTAGCATGCTCACTTTCGTAGAACAATTGCACAAACCCCAATTCAAAATCAGCATCACATGTATTTATAGATTGAACATTATAAGAAACATCATTCATAAGGGTCGCAGCAGAGAAAACTAATGTCTCTGAACCCGAAGGTTTGATCACAGAATTTTCAGAATAAGCATGCTCTTCCAACATATCATCATCATCATCATCATCATCATAGCAAGAATGCAATTCCCTATTCAAAATCATAGTGTCTCTAGTCCACTCATTTACCTCTAAATTAGGTTCATTTCAACATTAGTAGCCTGACTATGAACATAAACATTATTTTCAAGATTTACTTCATTAGGGCTGACAAACATTTCATTTTGAAATTCCCCCCTTCCTTAATTTTGTAAATGAATCAGATTCATCCTTAAGATCATATTAAGTTGTTCAATGGAAGGGGAGTCTTCGACAGTTGGTGTTTTTATTTCACATGGATATTCAATACATGGTTGTGCATGAAGTTCATTATCGAATGGAAATTAAGATGTGTTGCTATATGGATGATCATGCAATTCTTTCAATTCAAATCTGGCATTATTTTCTTCAATGAGTTTAATATTTTCCATCACAGATTGCATACAAAAGTTCATTGGAGTACAAAATTGTTCAACCTCCCCTGGAGGTGGATGATACATGTGCGAATAATAACTAGGGTATGAATATTCAATCTCAGGAAACTGAGAAGAGGTTCGTAATACTCCCTAAAATTATTAACACCATGGTTTGTGGGGGGTTCATAATGTGAAGCATGCCCGTAAGCAAGTTCTCTAATGGATTTGTTTTTATCCCCAGTTGCAGACCAAAATCCTGACATGATTTAGAAACTCCTAAACAGAATGATGTAGTACCACAGACCTATCCAAAAGTATCTGCAGTTCAGATATTCTACCAAGGGTGCATATTTATTGTAATCACAAGGTATCTGCCTGACAAAGCCTACATGTCCCAAATGGTTGTTTCTATTTGATTTAGAAATGATGTCACTATTAACCTAACGAGAGGCCTGCTCGTATTTGGTAACAAATTATGAAGCTCTTTTCACTAAATCAAAATTCAAAGCAACTCAGATGCATAACAGACTCAGAGATTCACAGATTCAAATGGACACAAACTTAATGCAGCGAAACAGAATTCAGCTAGCAGGAATTTTACTCTAAGTCTCACAGAATACACACATGCTCTATGTCGCAGAGTTGGATAATACTAAGTGTCACACCTTCAAACGCCCTAGGAATTTTCTGCAAAAGTGTAACCTAGCAGCACAATGGTTCTGTGAATAAAGCTTCACCCACTTGCACTTCAGCCTTATAAGTTTGAACCTTTGCAAATAGCCAACACTTCAGGTTAACAGCGGAATTATTTACAGCCTTCTTTCACTTCTCTAAACTCATCAAATGCACCCCATAATGCACCCAATTCATGCCATACTTTACCAACAACAATCAGCCAACCAAGAACACTTAGAATATGACACAATCAACTTCTTTTATTTTATTAAAGGTAAGAAATACAAAACTTGCCTACTTGGGGACTTACACAGACTTGTTCACTCCTTGAACCAAGTCTAAGTCTTACAAAAACTCTCATATTCACTCACATATGCAAACTTCACTCTCACATATGTTAGGATAACTCTCACACATGCTAGCTACTGAATTTCCCATGCCTTAGGACTATTTATACAGTAGAATTACTTGGCCAAACCGTGCATAACCGTTACACACGCATGGGACAGCCATCTGTCCCATCAGGTAGTTCCTATAACCGCCAGCTTGCTTTTCAACCGCCACCTTTTGTGTTGTCAAGCCAATAGATGCCACATCTGTTCTAGGTGGTTATAAACCTTCCACATGGTTATAAACTCACTTTATAACCGTTCTATCTTGTCTCACTTCATTGGCATGCTTATGAAGCTCGTAACCAACTCGTAACCGTCACTTGAGCCGTATTGCGCCACTTGTTCTGGCATACTGGATTCTGTCGCGCTCCAACGTTAAGCCATCTTGGCCCTGCATGTTTATCCTTCCAAACTTAAGCACGGACACTCTTTAAGCTTTACTTGTCGAGGAAAACTCCTTAAGCCCACTCTAGTTACTCGTGTGTCATATATGCTTCACTACGCCAATTATCTTGACAATAGCAATGCAACTCTTGCATTGCCAACTTGTTTGCATTATTCAAGCTTTGGCCAGCCTTAAACTAATACCATAGACCAATTCTTGATCTATTCTACACTCTTGAATCATCCTTGAGTTTGGGCCAACTCAATTCCACGGATATGTCTTAAGGCCAACATCGCATGTTGCATATGTCACTTTGGCTTCGTCTTGCCTTCTCCTCAATGAAGCCTTATTGTGTCGGTCAATAAGCTTCATTCCTTAGCCAAATGTCTTTACAGTGTATCGCTACCTTTTTGCTTCACTGGCCCTGCAGTTTCATGTTATTCTCGACACTTAACGGTCTATACAGTATACCACTATTATGGCTTCGCAATGCGCCATTACGGCGAAACTCTGACTTGGACTGCAACTCTGTAACGCGTCATCATTATGCGTCACTTGCATCACCGTAATAGACCTCCCCCACCTAATCCGTTCAACGCCCTCGTTGAACGCAACCAAGTATACTCAACATACTTGTTCTTCGGCCTTGTACACTTCTGATCCACTCAGAATTCAACAAACTTATTTAGCATTCCTTCCTGCCAAAACTTTATGCCTAGTACCACCTGCCACCACTTAGATTTACTGATTTGCTATTGATCCTACTGACTTGTACTGTTGTTTTCACGTTGCGCATACGTTCCGACTCCCACAACCGTATATCAACACCCAAATGCAATTTCGAAATCCTTCTTTCCAATTCCCTAAATTGTACTTGAATTTTGGATGAATCATTTGCGCCTAAGTGTACGCACTGAGTGATTCTTCTCAATTTGATCATCATGATCATTGCCATCACTTTCCGACTTTGCCTCTTGCATCTCACTCAACGTAACAAGGACTTATAAGCGACTTGGCTTCATTTTCAATCAATTTTGTCGACGACCCGCCATTGAACTGTTGTTCTTCACGCTCCTCATTAAGCACGTCACAAAGTGAATATGGGTTCTCTTTGCATTAGATACCCGAATTCAACACTTCATGCCTCACCAAACTCTGATTATGCAAACAACATTCAAGAACTCATTTCTATGAATGTGGCCACCAAGTATAAACTCTATACTTATGCCATTTTGCATACCCGAATTGGAATAGTGAGTTTTCTTTGCTTAACTTCCATGCAACAAAACTATTGAGTTACACAACCCATTTTAAACTGTGACTAACTATCTCTTTGGAAATATCATTAGCTAACCCTTTAGTTGTCCATATGCTACGCCTTCAAAGCCAATATGTCTCCAAATACTTCTTTGAACTGCATTGCTACTTGCCTGGAAAGTGTGTGTGACTTTCTCTAAGTCCATGAGTTCTACCCAACTCATGCTTGTTGATAAAATGATTTCTTACTTGCTGCATTACTTGCACTGTCGCTGCCCGTCGTCCGTCGTGCCATTTTGCAATCCCCAAACAGCAACATCATTTATACGTCAACTAGGACCCATGTCCTATGCTTTGCTTATTAGCTTTCAACTTGTCTTGCTATTGCATACGTCAGGCTAAGTATGCTACTTGCAGCATCTCCCCATGAACTAGCTTTACATCGTAAATAAAGAAGCAAGACTTTATAAACGAAAACACCCTCGTTCATTACTGCTCTTACATAACAAGACAATGTACCATTACATGATTGATCATCAACTGATCTCTTTTGGAAAGCTAAAACTTCATTAACAAAGCAACTTGCTTACACCAAATCAAAGTATATACAAACTTGAATACTCAAATAAAAGTCTATATAACCAAACTCTACACACAGAGTTTGCATCAACCAACAACTAAAGCTACATAAAACAAGGCCAGGAACACTCTTTGTTTCGGCATCAAAGTGTCGCCAATGGAGACGACAACACTTACTCTTGTTCTTAGCTTAGCTTCTAACTTTGTCGAAGTGAGCGACAACTTCGCTGCGTGGTCCCTTCTTTGAACCATCACTTCGGAATCCATGAGTCTTGCTAGAATGACTCCCATAGTCATTCCCAACTGATATATTAAGTTGTGCTTTGAGTGGACAGCTTCTAGCGAAGTGTAAACCTTTGCAAATGAAACATCCCCTATACTTCCGGGCTGAAGGGAATATTTCATCTTCCTTTGGTTCATGCTTTTGCTTACTGCCTACATATTTTTCCTTTCCTTTGGCCTTACCTTCACAGCTGTGCACATCTTCAGTTGTTGTGCAACTAGTAAGCTCTCTTACCGCTTGAATAGCCATCTGGATACTCTGGATTTTATCTTCTTAAGTTCAGCAATCACACTCGAACTTGTGCCAGCCAGAAATTGGAACATCTGATCTTCTTTACTCATTCCACGTACTTCTTGCACCAATGCAAGGAAGTTTTCAGCATAGGCCTATGGTGTACTCGTCATTTTCAGCCTACATAAACTTTCTCTTGCATACCAAGCACCATTTCTCGGCCAGAACTGACATCTCAGTCCATCTTTCATGTCATCCCATGACATAGGATTGGCATAACCATCCGCTTCATATTCTTGCAGCATAGTTCTCCACCAAACCTTTGCATCACCACCAAGGTAATTGCCTGCGAGAGTTACTTTTTGTTCTTCCCTAGTTCCATTCGCTTCAAAGTATGCCTCAACGTCATACAAGAAATTCTCAATTTCTCTAGCATTTCTGGAACCAACGTAAATTATTGGCTTGGAGACTCGACTTGAGCTTTCTCCATGCACGTTTTCCCCTACATGATTTCAGTTTAAGCCAATCTGCAGTTTCCTTCCAACCCAGTTTATCTGTTGTAACCAACTGAATCTTTTTAATTTTCTTTTAGCAAGTTTCCCTGCATCTAGCATTATATCATTCGTAAATATATATATATATATATATATATGTTTTACTCATCTATTTTGCATCACTTAGTTTCAATCATTCTCAGTCCTTGCATCTTGTTTTGTAGCTGAATATTTATCTTTACTTCACTAGGTTCTAGCTGGGTTGTGTACATATTTGTCTAGATTTTTTATTTTCAGCATAACTGTTGTTCTTTCTACTGTGCTAGCAAAAGTTTGGTTTAGGTTAGAGAGCATGTAGATGTTTTTCACATAATTTCTTTGTAGTTTTAGTCTCCATCTTAGTTTTAGTTTAGCTATAATTTTTAGTTCTCCTTTACATTGCTGCATCTGTGCAAATTATTGTAACCTGTTCTATTTCAAACTTTTAGTTTTTAGCATCTGTTGGCTGTATATATGCTTCTTTAGATTTTTATTTTTACTGTTATAGCATAACTTAGCTGTAGCTCTACATTTATCTGCATTCCTTAAGTTCTTTTTGTTAAGATTAAGCAACTTTGCATCATTATCTCTTAGTGTAACTTGTGCCATTCCAGGACTTCTGGCATCATCATATGTAGATGTAAGTTTGAATTTCAGTCATTCTCATAAACTGCATCCTGTTTCAGTTAAGATAGTTGTTTCTCTACCATTGTTGTTTAGTTGTGTAACTTTAATCCATTTGTGTATAGTCTGCATCTTAGAGTTAATATTAGCTATAACTCCTAGTTTCAGTAATTCAATTTTTAGCCACAACATCTCTTTTGGTTTCAACTTTCTCAGTTTACTGCATATTGCAATCTGTAGCTGTCTAATAGTTGCATCTCATAATATTCTGCATCTGTAATTGTTCAGACCACCTGAACTGCATTAGTAGTTGAGCATACTATAGGATAGTTTATAGTTTCTTTCATGTAGGCTTGCATTTTGTCACCCTGTAATATTTCAGTTGAGCACTCACACATGTAAAAATTATCCATAAGTGCATTAGTAGATCAATTCTGTTCTGATTTCAATGTAGTCTAGTTTGTGTTAAGTTTTATTTTATTTGTGACTTTCTCATTTTATAGTAGCATATACATATGTAGAGCTTAGGAATGCATTTAAGCATAGTCTGAATTTATAGCTTCCCTTTTTCTTTTGAATTATCTCTGTAGGTTGTAAATAATTTAGCATAACTTATTTGTATCTTGCATTTATATAATCTGCATCTGTAGGATGTATATATTAGCTGTAACTCTTAATCCTAGTTTCAGTAATTCACTTTTCAGTCACATACCTGCATTCTTCAGTTTACTTTCTCCATAATTTCTATTCCTAGTTCTATCACTGTTAAGTAGTATTGGATCCTGATAGTATAATTTAGTTATTTTATCATTAGCATAAGTTAAGTTTGTCCATTGTCATATATAGCTTCTTATCTTGTTGTCGTCATATAAGGTCTGTAATTATTAGTATAATGTAGTTGTTCAACAATTCTGTACAAAAATGCATCTTAGTCTTGTAGTATTTAGCCATTTGTAAATCTCCATCTGAACGTTAATCATATAGGATTCTATAAAAACTCTAAAGTGTTTAGCTGTGTATTACATCTTTTCACCTTTTATTTCAGTTGCTTACTTCGCATCATAATTTGAATCTGTAGCAGTCCATCTGAGTTATTTCAATTTTAAGCATTTTGTAGCATAACTTAGATTTTGAAGGCATCTGTTTGAGTCAGTTTCATCTGTAATTACTCGCATCCTGTAAATGTTTGTTGTTTCTTTCACTTTCTCAGGTTACAGTATCACTTAACTCTTGTTCACTTTTGTTTTAGCATAGTTCATTTGTTTATGTAGTCTGTTGTTTTAGCATAGTTCGTTTGTTTATGTAATATGCATCCTTGTCTTGTAGTGTAACTCAGTGTACCTTGTTCAATTTCAAGATTTTACTCAATATCATCTGTAACTTAGTAGCATCTTAAGTCTGTAGCTTTTGCATTCTGTCATTGCATTTGGAAACTGCATTCTTGCATCTTTTTAGTTTACCATATTCTGTTTTGGTGCATTATCATATCATCATTGTATTAGTTAGTCCATTTGTTCTCATAGCCTGCATCTCAATATTCGTTTTAGCAGTAGGTTTTCACTTTTATGCATTCTAGGCATCTTTGCTTCATTATCTTGTGGTTTAACTTAGTGTGACTGGTGTTATTTCAGGCCTTCTATCATCATCATCATCATATCCCAGTCATATCTGTAACTGCACTTTAGAGTTAGTTCTAGCTGTAACATGACTATTGTAAAAAGTTTTAAGCACAACTTAGTTTTAGATTGGATAAATCTGTAGCTGTAAAAGTGAGTTTCAAATTTCAAACATCTCATTCGCATAAACTACATCCATCTTTGCATCATCTTTTCAGACTGCTTCCATTTTGTTCTGATGTATTTTCATCACCTGCATCATTGCCCTGTAGTGTAAATTAGTGTAGCATTGTTCCATTTCAAACTTTTAGTTTTTTAACATCTGTAGGTAGTACTATTTAGAGCTAAGGTTGTAAATTTATTAGATTTCTGCTGTTTTTAGTTTTCTTAGAGTAGTGATAAATCATTTATATACTTGCATATCGTATCTGCATATTAGCCTGTAAATACTAGTTATTTAGTATGCATTCTCTAGTAGAACTGCCAGCATTCTGTAAATTATCAAGCATTCCTGCATATAGCATTCTCTTCTTTCCATTCGCATTCCTGAGATTTGTCTCTAATTGCATGTTGTGTCAACCCCAATCAGTCCAAATGAGCATAATAGCTGTTCATGCCTTCCTGTAATGTATTTTGGAACAGTTCCTACGTGCATCTGGGTTTTTGCATTTTGAGAAAGTTTATTATTGTCCCATTATGATTTCCTTGTCCTAAATAGCAATTCCAGGGATAATTCAAAGAGTATTATCATTGTAAACTCTTTACAATTGTGTATGCCAGTTTCACTATTGGTTTCTTTGCTTTAAACTACACAATTATGGGAACTGAAACTCTCATCTGAGTGAGCAGGTGTTTGTGGGGCTGAAATACAAACTAAAGGAGAGGGATAACAAGGAAAGGAGAAAATCCTTGACGTGCCTGAACCTGATCATATTGGCGGTACCTGCAATACTGCTGCAGAAGAAAGGAAAGGAAGGACAAGAAAATAGAGAAAATGGAGAAGCACAATTTGTGGTACTGCTTAAACCCAGTTCTCATTATCAAACTTTTCTGCTTGTTGAACCTATAACTTCATTTCTCAACAGTCACTCTTTGAACTTTTAAAAAGCTCTATCTTGAATGATTGTCGTGTTCGCTTGCTGAACTAATTGCTTTGCATAATATTGCTCATTCCCTGCAACATCTGGAATTTTTGCATGATTCTGTGGCACTTGAATAAAATCTTTGTTTGCTGAAATCTTAAACTTCATTGTTCAGCACTCGATCTATGAACTTTTGAAAACCAAGTGTTTGCTTGCGCAGTCCAGTTACCCTTTCACATAAGTTTTTCTGCCATGTGCATTGCTACTTATCTGAGCAGCATAACAGTTTGAGTCTGCATGCAAAATAATTTGAGTTACATGTTAGCTGTGATTGTTGTGTCGCGGTGCTAAGCTTATTTGATTATGAATCTCTGAATCTGTCTGTCTTCCATCTAAGCTTCATCTCTGGCCTGAGTTTGCTATTGTGGGCCTCTGAAACATGTTGAATGGTGTGTCCCTTAGGATTTGATTGGAGTTCTGTGACCACAAACTGATTGCCTAGATAGTCTTCATCAAGTCTGCCTTCCTGAAACCCATTCTCAGTAGTTGACAGACCCTTCCAAGTTGAGACAATGGGTGACATCATGAACTGTCCCCGTACTCTCCAGGAATACATGTATCCCAACATAATAAGTTTGTCATCATGTGTTGTCTTACCTCAGACCAATAACCTTTAAAAATAAATGCAAGCATGATACAAATACTTCCTATATTTCGAGGGTTCGATTATGAGAACCCCTACAATCATGTAAGAGAGTTTGAACAAATTTGGCGGACTATGCAACCTGACCATATGTCCGGAGACTCTCTGAAATTGCGTTTGTTTACATTTTATTTAAGGGAAAGGGCCAAAACATGGTTTTACGGTTTGAGACCACATTCAATCACCACTTGGAACCAACTTACAAGTCAATTTTTCAGAAATCTTTTCCCACATCATAGGACAATTGCTATTCGTCAAAATATTAATTATTTTGTCCAGTTAGATGGGGAGACTCTTTTTTATTATTTTGAACGGTTTCATGATTTGTTAAGTGAATGCCCTCACCATGTCTTTGAGAAGTGGAGACTGGTCATCATCCTATATGAGGGACTAGACTCTAATTATCGATACATGGTTGATTCGATGTGTAATGGTGAATTTATTGATAAGACTGTGGATGATGCATGGTCATTGTTAGCTGAACTTGCAGAGAAAAACCATCAATGGGAATCCATTATAGAATCTAGGACAATGTCTTTTGATATGGGTAATCACCATCTATAAATTGGTACAAATGAAAATGCTTTTGTCCCTAACTCATGTACCCAAACTGAAATACATGTTTGTAACTTGTGTGGTAGCTTAGTCCATCTTATAGAGAACTGTCATGTTTTGCATGACTTTAGGCAGTCTATAACACATCATGTTTCTGGCCATCCCTACCCGCAGACTTGCAATATAAAACCCTATTACAATGATACGGATAATAACTCAAATCTTGAGAACAATGTGTCTAGTCCTACTCATATAACTGATATTGAATATGAACCTCATCTAGAGCGACATGAGTTGAATGAGGACACCACAACTGTTAATAGGGACGAGTATGCATATTACTCGGATGATGATATGATGTTAGAAGAGCTAGTTCTTCTTGAAGAGTCAATTTCAGAGTCATGTGACTCTGAAATTCCAGACCATAGTGTAGAGACTTCCATTGATGATGTTTCTTCTAATATTCATATTCATTTCAATCCATAGGACTTTGGTACTGATTTAGGGCATGTGCAGTTGTCCTGTGAAGAAGAGCATAACATACAACTTGTGTGTGACCTAGGGAAGGCTGAATTTTCTGTAGACATCAATAATTCTATGCATAAAAATAATTTCGATATGTCTATTTCCCTGCTTAGGTCACAACATAATGTTTCTCCTGATCTGTCTATGCATGAGAATAAGTTTTTGGATGATGATAATTATGAACTAGGGCTTGATGAATTGTTCTATGAAAGGGAGCATGATTTACTTGTTTCTGATTTAGGGAAAGTGTGTGATGGTACTATTGATCATATACATGAAAACAACTTAAATGTGCCTACTTCCATGCCCATGTCACAAACTGGTAATCTTGCACCCAACCTAGATTTGGTTTGTAACAACATTGTAAAACCAAATTTTCTAAGAGGACCTAATCTAGGATTGGAACTTTGTGCCTCCCAAGTCCTTTTGGACTACTTTTCTGCTAAATATAATACCCTTAAAGAGCACAGTTAGAATGCATTGATGTTTCTCTTCCCGTCCCTAACAAAGTCCAATTTGAGCTAGACCTTGTGCATGATGTACCTCTAAAATTGCAAGATTTTGTGCTAAAAAACGCATCTGTTGACAAGTTCTGGTTTGGGGGTAACTCGTTCACATATACAGTCTTACTTGCGCTCTCATGTTATATATGTGTAAGACTATTGATGTTTCTGCATATCTTCTTTGGGTTGATCCTCAACTCTTTAGATTGTTGGTGTATGGTGAATTCTCCTTGTATATAATCCAGTAGGTAATGTTATATTTTTTATCTTGAATCGGTTGAGTCTTCTTTTGTATATATTGTGCTAATCCAATATGACATCAACTGAGTTCTTGTTGGGTTCTAGCCCTGATTAATGAAGCTCTAATCTTGCTTTCGCCGACATACCGATAATCTCTTTCCTTTAAATATGCTCTGCCCTATTCTCATGGTATGTGGCTGTTTATATTCTTATCATCTTTTGAAACATTGAGGACAATGTTAGATTTAGGTTTGGGGGTGTGTTTTGCATATAGAGTTTTTAGTCTTTTATTAAAATAAAAAAAATAAAAAAATTCAAAACTCTTTGTAAATATGTACATAAAAACCTCCAACTTTTAGAGATCTTAGAGTCACTGGCATGCTTCTAGCTATGTTTACATAGAGAGTCTGACCGAAATAACTGAACTTGGAAGTACTGGAGAACACAATCGGGTTTCTTTGTTGATTAGAGCGTTAAAGTTGGATTTAACCATGCCGGAGGGCGAATTAGGTGTTGCAAAGATATTTGGTAGTAGAATTGTGATCACCCTTAGTGGAGACTACCCATTTTTACATCAAGCGAGGCACCGACCTTCAATTTTTGTGACTTTCTAAAGAATCTTTTAGAGTGTGTGTCACCGTACGTCAATTCCGGGTAGGAATGGTGAGCTACCCAAATTCGCACCACCTTCAGCACTATTTTTGATCTCTTGAGTGCTAATTTTGTCAATCATGAGGATGACATCTAAAGATGAAAACTCCTTCTTGTAGTTTGATTTGCAATTAGCATCACTCTCTCTCTCTCTCTCAACAACATCAAGCATATCCATAGAAACACATCATCATCAACGAGCAGAGCAACGTCAGAATATTTAAAGAAAAGTTGAAACAGTCCAAGGTTTACATGCAACAATTCAAGGAAAAGAAAATAATATGAGAATTAGTTAAGTTTATGAAATCAAGACAATACAAGTTGTGAAGAATTGAGTGATAAAGTCCTTTATCCATGGAGTTACTAGTTTCATTATTTTTGTTATTATTTTCATTTCATGTTTTTACTTTTAAACTTTGTTTGAAAAAAAAAATCAAAAAAAAAAATTGTAGTTTAGTTTTGATACCACCATGGTAAAGAAGAAGAATTCAAGAAGAAAATTCCAAGCAACAAGGAAATTAAAGAGAAAAGTTACAAATTGTCAAGTTTTTGCGAAGTTCAGAAGTTCATTATCAACAGTTAAAGACCGAAGACCGAAGATTGAAGACATTTCTATGGATGTTGTGAGAGTGGTGTTGATTGCCAATTGAATGTGAAGGTAAGTGAGTACTCCCATCTTTGCTAATGGTTGATTTCCTTTCTTAGAGATCATCAGAAAAAGATTCTTTTTGTCCACAATTCTGTGGAGTCTTCAGAAATTATTTCGGAAGGTTCTCCTTCCCACCATTCAACGTGTTCAGGATTTCTCTCTTTATTCCTGTCTTCACACATGAGAGACTAAAAAGCGATCTTTTTGAGTGCAATTATCATAAAACCCTTTTGGTAAGGCAGAAGTCGAGGCTTGTGATTACTCTCAAACCCGAATTCTTTCATATGGTATGGTTATTTCTCGCTCAACTCGTAAGGATGAGAATACGTTCTTTGGTAGTTATAACTTCGTGTTACTAGCATGCAGAAAGTCTATGTCCTCATAGTTCCTTGGATGCTTGAGACTCTTTTACGCTCTAAAGTTGGAGAAGGTTTTGTGGGTACATCTCTGGTAGGCCCTCACGAGACTACAACTCGTCCACTAGGGACACCTAGGGGTTTAAAGGCTTAGTGCATACGCTAAATGCATTCGAGAGACCAGCGACAGTGGTATAGTTAGGATTTCTTAATTTCTATTTCACTTGAGGACAAGTAAAATTCAGTTTTGGGGGTATTTGATGAATGCCTAATATTGCATATTTCTACACTTTTTTATTGGCATTTAACTCATCTTTTGCGCTTTAAAATCATATATTATCCCAAATTATGTATTTTCTCTGTTTTCAAGAATAAATACTTGTACTAATTAATTTTGTGTTTTTAGGTAGTAAATAAAGCTTGGAGGAATTAAGGAGCCAAAAAAGCAGAAAATTGGAGACTAGCGACTATGAAAGAGAAGTTACAGCCCGCTTGCTCATCGGTTGCAACCCATTTACAAGTACATGGGCTTGTGTTATCCAAGATCCAAACCCATACCCGAATCCAAACCCGCATCCACCCTAAGCCGTTGGATTTGATCTAGCAGCTGCATCCAACGTCTTTGCCTTGCAGTACATCAGAGTTCGCTGCTCCCATCTCACACCCTTGCCTCCTACCCCTTTCACCTAACCGAGCAGCAACCAAACACTCCTCTCCATATTTCTTATTTCTTCCTCCCGACAAAAACTAGAGCCTCAGTTCTTCTCCTCCCCCGACCAGTGGCAGAGTCACCAGCAGCTCCTTCTTCTCCCGACCAACCTCTCTGTCACCAGCACAGCCACCTTATACACCTCCTAGCTCTTAACTATCTCCTTCATAGCTTCTTCTCACAAACCCTAGAAGATAGGTTTGAGAAAGATAAAGTTAGGGTTTCCCCAACACCAAATTAATGAAGCTGCAGAGGGGACAACAATTCAGACTCGTTTTGGGTGAGTGGGTTGCATTTAATTTCCAAATTTGAATGTTAGAAGAGAACTTTGTATAAATAGGGGTGAGAATTGAGTGTAAAACTTATGCCCGGATTAGCCGGTGCACCAAGCTATAGTTTAATTTTGATTGCATTATTGTGTTTATCATGTTCTAAATTCAATAACTAGGGTGTAGATGAAACCCTTGATTCTTTGTTATGTTAGTCAATTTCATGTTATTTTTCTTGTTGTGCTTAATGGATATAGGAATGATTGTTAGTTAATAAACTAAATGAACCAGTGATAGGTTGTACAGTAAGAAGACAATTTATACTAGGGGTTAGTTAGGGAAATTGGTTGATAAATCATCCATTAGAGACCTCTCTGGAAGAAGGCCTGTGTTTAATTGATATATGAAGAAGGGTTAGTTAGCTATTTGATCAAATAAGCTTGTGATCAATTGTACTGTAAGAAGACAGTTGATTCTAGGGGTGAGTTAGCAAGAATAGCTGATAAATCATTCATTGTAGCCTTCCTAGAAAGGAACAAGAACATAACTTGAGTAAGTATTACATTAGCATAGGATTAGGAGGTGAATTCAATCACCCTAGTGCTTCTCTAAGCTTTGTTTACAATCTGTTTTACATAATTACTTTACCTTCTGCTTTGTTATTTGTTCACCACCAAAATCTATTCGTTTCGACACGAAACAACAAACCCCTTGTGTTACTTTAGTTGAGAATTAGTTGTAGTAAAGATCAAATAATCAACCTAACACTCTCCAAGTATCTGTGGTTTGACCTGTGCTTGCCCTATGTTGCTTGTCGACACCGTGCACTTGCAGTTTTAATTGTAGGTATCATTCTTAAGCCTAACAATCACTTAATATGTTATGGCTGTCGGACAAGTAGCAATGCGCAAATCTGGGAATCAATGCTTATGGGAATGAAACACTAGTTCAGAGAGTGAAAAGTGCACAGTGAAGATATAATTCAGTACACACAATAAGCTACTAGTTCAGAGAGTGAAAAGTGCACAGTGAAGATATAATTCGTTGGATGGGACAAGCACTAAGATACCATGTGTTTTCAGGGATGGAGAATGTTCAGCGACGCATCTAGGTTATCAGGCTATCATGGTGTATCATTCATACAAATATAAAGAATAGTGAGGTTCGAGAATGACACCAACCGGTTTTAGCTATAATAACTACTGTGTTCTGCACCTTTTCTCCCTTTGCTTTGTTTCTACAGCAGTATTGCAGATAACTAGATACTCAAAAAAGAATATCAGTACAAAGAATTTCGCAGGTTAACAAAGACAAGGAGTATTAATACTTCTTACAAACAACTCAGAGGATTCTACAGCATAATAAAAATTTGAATTACCCTACTGATTTGCTAACCATGACAGACTAAGTTACCAGTAACATGGCAGTCTCAGCGTATTCTGATGAAACTAACACAGACTGCAATGGGTTTCAGCAGAATTTCAAAAGAACAGAGATGCGGTACAATATGCTCACCCACTGAGGCAATTTGATAGAATTTGAAAATGGAAGATAAGTAACACCTACTGCTATGCAAGAATAATATAGTACAATGAGGATTTCAGCAATCTCAAAATGGATGCTACAACGTAACTGAGATGGGAGTCAATTAGACTTTGCAGGCTTGAGACAAATGCTGGCAACTGAATTCTACAAATTATAACTAAACAAAGTACTAAGTGAAGCACAAGCATTAACGAAGAAACAAGACACATCTAAACACAACAAAGTTTTTACAGAATTGATGGAAATTTACACATGGTAAAGACTATAAACTGAAACAGTTGCAAACAAAGGAAAACTTAACAGAAATCTGGACTGCAGGATGCGACTAGCTATGATGCACAAACAATGCACTTATATACAATGAAATTTCTTAGAATGCTTAAACTGAATTGATATGCAAGTTGCATGTAATGTAAAACTGGATAATGGATATTAACAGATGGCAGTATGCTTAAGGCTAAGAAAGTTAAAATTAACAAATAATCTACAGATTGTAATGATCTACAAGCTAAATTTTTTTTAAACAAACTGACTATAGAATGAACTGACTCAAGACAGGTATGGACTGATACAGGACAATGATGTTACTAAGCTACATGCAGGACTATAAATCTACATATTAAAATTATTAGCTAAACTAACACAAGGTGCAGACTATAAACATATGGATGTTGTATGCTTATCTTACAGATGAACTGACTCATTATAAGAGCAGAAAATGCATCTACAGAATGATTAAAGGCTACAGATATATGCACAGACAGTTTCAACAAGTAGTCATTTCACTCAGAAAAATCATGCTTGTGGATATCAGGGTTGACAATCATCATTGATAATTATTCAACAGTCACATCAGATATTTAAGACAAATTTCGAGTTTGAGAATACAATACTGCCAGTATAAAACTGGGTTTAGGCACCATAACCAATTGTATGCTGCTTCCCCTTTTTCTGCTTTTCCTTAGCTCGTGCATCAATTTCGCAGTTCAGTATCATGGGTACCTGGTGAACTCAAAGAGTAGGTTCAGTGCCCAAAGATGCAGATAAAACACAGAAAGTAATTGTGTATCACTGTTAGTTAACAACTAGAGTTGCAGGGCATCTGTTGTGAACTTCACTGTTAGACTCATGGAAAACTGAACTGTGTTCAGTCTAAAGCTTTGAACAAGATAAAGTGGAACAAAAACTGCAGACAAACTGGAACAAAAATGCTATGCAGGTGGTACTATGCTATGATGCAAACAAAACGAAACAGATTTAACACAAACAAAATTTATATATAATGAGATTACTAGAATGCTTAAACTGAAATGAGATGCAAGATGTTAGGATTATGCAAATGCTTAACTTTCAGATGTCCAGTTTTATGAAAACTTTAGGGTTACATTAAACCAAAAGCGATAACATGAGATGAATTGATAAAGAAAACAAAAGAAAAGTTAAGAGGTATGCTAAAGAGACTTTCAGGATTATGATGCAGGTAACAAAATTAGCAACTAAAACTAACACTAAGATGCAGACTAAAGCCACAGAATGCAACAGACTCAAACTGGTTTTGATTTACTGGTAATGTATGATACAGGGAAATGATGCAAAGTTGACTAACTAACGAAAAAGACTGAAAGAATGCAGGAATGTGACTGCAATATAATGACTAAAACTACAGGAAAAATAAAATAAAGATACAGCTACGAATCCTAGATGCAGGTGATTAAGACATAAATTGAAAGAAAATTAGCTAGATGCATCCATGAGAATGCAATACAACAGAATACAATGATAGAAAGTTTAAAACATAGTGAGATGCAGTTATACAGACAGATGGATGAAACAAATACACTATATTAACAATAGCAAGTAGGCGATAAAAAAAAAATCCAAGAACATATATACAGAACTTAATTATGATCAGTACAGCTACAGATTCTCTACCTACATTTAAGTTACAGGATATAAAACAAAATTAAACAACAACTAAATTATGTAATGGTATGTCACAAGAGCTACAGAGTCACATAAAACTAACAAGCTTCAGCAAGAGATGACAGAAAACTTTAAATAGAACAAGTAACCCTAAGTTACACTACCACAACAAGAAAACAAGTATATGAACATATGGATTAACACTAAGTTACACTGAAATAGAAAAAGTAATGTCTAAACAACTATATACACAGCCTAAAGATGCAGTTACATGAATGAAATAAACAACTACAACTAACTTATACTAATACAGGACTATGTGAATGAAAGACTAAACAAATACAAATACGTAACAAACTATGAAATGGTTGATGTTTTAAAACTACAACTAATATGTAATGGAATAATTTACAACTATAATAGCAGGAACACAAAAGAAAATCTAACACATATGTACAATATTAACTGAAACCAGTGAAGTAAAGATAGAAACCTCAGCTACACCGCTACCGAGTCCCCGGCAGCGGCGCCAAAAACTTGGTAGGCTTAAGAATGTTACTTACAATGATACTGCAAGTAAACGGTGTCGACAAGCAACACATGGTAAGCACAGGTCGATCCATAGGGACTTGGAGAGTGTTATGTTGAAGCTATTTTCTACTTACTAATTCTAACATAGTTAACACAAAATGGGTTTGTTTTGTTGTGTCGATACGACAAGTTGGAGATTATGATACTAAACTAAAGCTGCAATAACAAGTACTAAGAATAAAGGCACTAGGATTTTCAAATCCACCACTAACTCCTGATATGTATTCAACTAGTTTGAGTACTCTTTCCCTTGTAACAGATAAGGAAGATGTGTCAATTCTATCACTTACCTAAGGAGTTTCACCAATAGATAGTTCAATTATCAGCTAAAGTATCAACCCAAATCACTAATTTTCTAGTTAAGCACAACTAGTCAAGGGATTAACAACAATCTCTAAGGAATGAGCTGAAGCACAATCAACACAGTTTTATCCTAACTACAATGGATACATGGAATACATTGTGAGAGCAAAGCATTGAAGTACTAAAATTGAAACTATCTTACAATTTAAGCATTCAAGAGCAACTCAAACAAAGTTTAAATAGCATAACAGAGATTTAAGGTTTCATTTAAATCCTAGCAGGTTAATTTAGAACATGATAATAACAATACTGAAATCAAAATTAAACTATAGATTGGTGCACCGGCTAATCCGGGCATAAGTTTTACATCACACTGCATTCCCTATTTATACATGAAAATCTCTCAATTCAACTTCAATTCGGAAATTAAATGCAAACCCACTCACCATAACTGCCTGAATTGTTGTCTCCTCTGCAATTCTTCTCTACAACTTCATTAAATTGTTGTTGGGGAAACCCTAACTTTATCTATCTCAAACCTAGCTTCTAGGGTTTGTAAGAAGAATCTATGAAGGAGATATTTAAGAGCTAGGAGGTGTAGAAGGTGGTTGTGCTGGTGACAGAGAGGTTGGTCGGGATAAGAAGGAGCTGCTGGTGCTGTTGGTTTCTGCAAATGGTCGGGGGAAGAAGAAACTGAGGTGCTGGTTTTTGCAGAAGTATTGCAGGTACCTGTGAGCTCAAAGGAGAGTTTGAGTTCCTAGGAATCTGCAGGTGAAACAAAAAAAATCAAAGTTGATAATTAACAGCTAGGACTGCAGAACAAAAGATGTTTATTTCACTGATGTTCAACTAAAATGCACTGTGCAGTTATGCAGATGGGATGACTGTATTTTAGAACTTGCACTACTACAGGCAGATTATGCAAGCTTATTAGCTTAAAAGAATACCAAAAGATGATGAATGTATACACAAATAAATTCTGCTAACTGAACCTGTAAAAATGCAGCTAAGAGTATGAAGTGCAAAAAAAAAAAGTTACAAACTAAAGCTACAGACTCCACTAGCTGACTTAACTTGCTAAAACAACAAAGAAATTTACAGGGAGATATTTGAACTAATATGCAAAGATTGATATTACAAGAATGTTATGAATGCAAACAACTAAAACTACTTTGACAGAGATACAGCTAACTGAAACAAAATGCATAAATGCAATGACACTGAGAATGAAAACTGATGTGCAGATTAGACTAATAGTCACACAAATTAAGCTAGAAAAACTAGAGCTAAGTTATAAATATAAGAGAATGATGCAAAGATGTTTACTTTAATCAAAGAGAACTGAAAAGAATGAATTATATAGAAAGAAAGATTCCAACTACTACAAGCAACAGGGTGCAGGACAAAAAATGATGCAGATGACTAAAGGCTTCAGCTAGATACAAAATTTACAGCTAAGATATTACTAAGCTACAGATGACTAAAGGCTTCAAAATCTAAGTTATAAAAAACTATGTTCAACAGCAAAGTGAAAAGTACAGGTGAACTATAAACTGAATGTAAGATAAATAATGATGCAACTTATGCAAATTAAAGTGGTTGAAATTCAAACTTATAGCTACTATTACAGAGTTAAGATGATATTAATTTACAGCATGAGATGCACTGAACTGAAATAACAACGAAAGTAACTGAGTTATACCAAAATGTATGCAAGCAACCTTAGTGAAAAGTGACAAATGCAACAGATGAAATAGCTCTCAGTAGAACAAATGCAAGGCTTATAACCACAAATGGATTGGCCAAACCATGAACAATAGCAATACCAAAGAGTTACAGAGTGCAAAGACTGATCAACTTAGTCATACTAAAAATTACTGAAACTAGATAGAATTTAAACTAATATATACAAGACTAAATTAAAAATTAGAAAAGTAAAAAACTTTAGATCAACTACACTGCCACCAAGTCCCCTGCAATGGCGCCAAAAACTTGGTAGGCTTAGGAATGTTACCTATAATTAAAACTGCAAGTGCACAATGACAGATTGTGTAAAGTGCAAGCACAGGTCGATCCACAGGGACTTGGAGAGTGCTAGGTCGATTATTTGGTCTAACTAAACTGATTCAAAGCATAAGTAACTCAAAGGTGGTTGTTTTGGTGTCGATACGAAAAGATATAGCAGTGATTTTAGTTCTAAGGCAGAAAGTATGCAAAATAGATTGTAAACAAAGGCTAAAGAGCACTGGGGTGATTGAATTCACCTTCTAACCCTATGTTAAGGCAATTCAACTCAAATTATGTTCTTGTACCTTCCCTTAAAGGCCTCAGGTGGATGATTTATCAACCAACTACCCTCACTCACCCCAAGTATCAACTATCTTCTTACAGTACAATTGATCACAGGTTAGTTTGGTCATACAGTTAACTACCAATCCTAAAACAATGCAACACAGCAAGAATAACAACAAGAAGTTGATTAACTTACATAAAATTAGGGGTTTTATCTACACCCTAGAAAAGTGAATTAGAACATGATAACAGTAACTAAACAGAATTGAATTAAGCTAACAAAATAAACCCTAAAAAATTCCGAGCATTTTTTCACAGTACAACTGATTCTATTTATACATAAAAATTCTCTTATCACACTCAAAATTGAAATTAAATGTACACCCACTCACCATAACTGCATGAATTAGCTGTCCCCTCTTCCAATTCGCCTCTGCAACTCATTAATTCGATGTTGGGAAACCCTAACTCCATCTATCTCGAACTCAGCTTATAGGGTTTTGGGAGAAGCTAAGATAGAGATAGCTAGAGCTAGGGGAGGTGAAGGTGACTGTGATAGTGCTGGTCGGGAGAAGAAGGTGATGGTGGTGTTGTTGGCTTCTGCAAATGGTCGGGGGAAGGGGGATGAAGAACTGGGGTTTTTGCAGAAAGGGAAGAACATGGAGAGGGATGTTTGGCTGGGTCGAATAGGTGAAGGGGATAGATGGATAGTGTGTGAGGTGGATGCTTCGAATGTTGATGCATAGAGTGAAAAAGCTGTTGGATGCAGCTGCTTGATTCAATCTAACGGTTCAAGATGGAGGCGGGTTTGGATTCGGGTATGGGTTCGGATCTTGGATAGCTCAAGCCCATGTACTTGTAAACATGTTGCAACTAATGCGCACTCGGGTTGCAACTTATCTTCCACAGTCGCTAGTCTCCAATTTTCTGCTCTTTTGGCTCCTCAATTCATCCAAGCTTTATTTAGTACCTAAAAACACAAAATTAATTAGTACAAATATTTATTCTTGAAAACAAAGAAAATACAGAATCTGGGATAATATATGATTTTATAGCGCAAAAGATGAATTAAATGCCAATAAAAAGGTGTAGAAATATGCATTATTTAGCACTAATTAGCTCCTCCCATCCGGTCTTAACAACAACCAGTTGTTTTCGCAGCCTCTTATCCTTTTTTCCTATATGGCTTATGGTTACGAGACTGAACCCTAAGTGGGGTTTTCTTCGGGCTGAGTGCATCATAGTCAAGACTTGCCAAGAATGGTCAGGTTCGTTCCAGACGCCCCAGGCACTCTTGGCTCAACCGTGTACCTCAATGCCTTGACCATACTCTGCACTCCTTATAAGAGACCCTCAGTCGTCCAACCTAAATCATAAGTTTAAGTTGAAAATCCAAGGTATTTCTTCTTGATGGGCTTTATTGACTCAAAATCTTCATGACTCAGGTTCCAGGGGCGGTATAACCTCTTTGCTGAGTCATGCAACATGTACCCCTTCTATGATGCACTTTAGGTCTTACATTTTCCTCTTGGGAAATTTTAATTTCGCGAACTAGGGTGTACGCCATAGTAAGTTCGCCCCTTTCTGATGATTATTCTATTTCTTCTTTTGCATTTCAGCTATGTTATAATTTCTCAATCACATATTTGTCAAGTGTAGTACCAGAATATCGCCACAACGATATTCTCGTAGTAAAAACAACGCTTTCACGAGAAGGTCAAATATTCCTATAAGTATAAATGACATTGTTCACGAGAGTGTCGTAAGGATTCTTCAGCAACATTTGGCGAGCGTCACGGGGAAGCATCATAATAGCTGACGATTGAAGAGACATGTTATGAGAGTATTGTTTCACGAGGATTACAAAAGTTGGCGAAGATTAATATTGCAAATACCACGATGAGATCGCAGAATATATCCGAAAGAAGGGGAAAACTTAGCTGTCACCCACTATGTAATTTCCTATATAAAGGGTTCAAGTAAGTCCAGATGAGGAGGATGTATTTTTTAGAGTTGAGAAAACCTTGAGGAGAGAGAAACTCCGAATGGAAAGTTGTAATTCGAGTTTGAATATTTTCTGTAAATATTTCTGAGATCTAAATAATAAAAGTGTCGTTTAATTCTTTAATCTTCAACTAGTTTCACTTAGATTTTTATAGGATCTTAATAGGGGTGTAGTGTGGGAAATCATGCTACTACATTTTGGCGCCGACTAAGGGGACGATGAATTAGCAAAATCGAAGAAAATGTAAAAAAGAAGATAGGGATTATTCAAGATCAAGGAAACTTTGAAGAAGATTGGTGAAATATTCAGAAGAAAAATGATTAGAATTAAAGAAAATTGTAGGAAATTGAAGTATGAATTAGTGTCAAGAGAAATGATCGATAAATTTCATGAAAATATTAAAGGGAAGATACATAAGCGTGATTTTGAAGGTAAAAAAATTATGATGGTAAAGAAAACGCCATTATTAAAGAATTGGGAAAAGCAGGAAATTACATTTACAGCAACAGAAGTTTTAGAAGAAAATCTAGATCATACATCTCCTTTGGTGATTACATTACCCATGATACCAATAAGGAAGGAAAAGTCAATAAAATCTGTAGAAAAATGGGCTATAAATAGAACTCTAGTTGACACAGGAAGTTATGTGGATATAATGTTCTATCATGCTTTTAAGAAAATGGGGTATAAGGATGAAGAAATGTCTATTTCAGCATATCATATTCATGGTTTCGGAAAATCTATAACAAAACCAAGAGGAGAAATAATAGTACGATTACCACTTGGAGAAATTGAAACACAAGTAACATTATGCGTGGTGGATATGGAATCACCATACAACATGATATTGGGAAGACCATGGATACACACAATTAAAGCTGTGGCGTCAACCTTACATCAACGTATCAAATTCCCTATGCCTAGTGGAATTGGGGAAATTAAAGGATATACAGATCTTGCGAAGATATGCTATCAAATTGAAGTAAAAAATTGTGAAGAACGTCCTAAAACAAATAAAAGCTCGCAGAAAATTGATGAGAGAAACAAGAAAAGAAGAAGAATTTAAAATTTACATGATAAGAGCAAAAGAGGGAAAAGGAATACCAAATGAATTTTCGCGAGAAGGAGATGAACGTGCGAGAGTCATAAAAACACCAAAGACCGAAGCCGATTACACTGCATCATCCAACCAACAAAAGAAGTAAATATTGGGAGTGAAGAAGAACCTAAAATACTGAAAATTGGGACTAGAATGGAGATAGACGAGGAAGAAATAACTATAAATCTTTTGCGAGAATACAAAGACATTTTCGTGTGGAGCATGGATGAAATTCCAGGGATAGATCCATCGGTAGCATGTCATAAATTAGAAATCAACAAAAATGTAAGGCCGTTCAAGCAAAGAATAAGAAAAATCGCAACAACATACCATTCTCAGATAGAAGAAGAATTACAGAAGATGCTTGATGCAGGAATAATAAGGCAAGCCAAGTATCCAGAGTGGATTGAAAATATGGTGGTGGTCCCAAAGAAGAATAAAGGAATAAGAATTTGCATAGATTTTACCGATTTAAATAAAGCTTGTCCTAAAGATATTTTTCCACTACCAGATATTCCCCAAATGGTTGAGTCAGCAGTGGGAAATGCAAGAATATCTTCGTTAGATGGATATAAAGGATACAACCAAATCCCTCTCGCTGAAGAAGATCAAGAACATACTGCATTTTTTGCTCCAAGAGGGTTATATTGTTATACAAAAATGCCCTTTGGATTACGAAATGCTGGTGCAACATACCAAAGAATGGTGGAGAAGGTATTTGCAAAGTGGATCCACAAAACACTAGAGGTATATGTAGATGATATGTTAGTCAAGAGCAAGGAAGCTGAAGATCATGAAAGTTTCTGGGGTATATTGTATCAAAGGAAGGAATACAAGTTGATCCATAAAAAGTGCAAGCGATTCGCGATATGCCCACACCAGCTACAGTAAAAGATGTGCAAAAATTGAATGGGTTGTTAGCCTCGTTAGGAAGATTCATCTCGCGATCTTCTGATAAATGCAAGCATTTTTTCGATATACTCAAAAAGGGAACAAAATTCAGATGGACATATGAATGTGAGAAGGCTTTTCAGGGAATAAAAGAGCATTTAATGGATATAACCATTTTACAGAAAGCTGAACCAGGAGAAGAGTTATTAATTTATCTCGCGACAACGGCATATGCGCTAAGTGCGGTATTGCTTTGCAGTAGATCTTGGGATAGAGAAACCAATTTACTATATTAGTAAAACATTCAATTCAAAGAGAGAAAAATTATTCAAAGATTGAGAAATTAATCCTAGCATTGGTACATGCAACTTTCAAGCTTCGCATTTACTTTCAAGCACATAAGGTCAAGGTGTTAACAAAAGTGCCAATTGAATCAGTAATGAAGAATTCAAAAAGATCAGGAAGAGTAAAAAGATGGAATGCACAAGTGGGACATTTCGATATCAAATATGAAATTCTATCTTCGCCAAAATCCCAAGTCATCACAAATTTCTTAGCTGAATTTCCTTTGGAAAATGACGAAGTTGTGGAAGAAATGATGGAGGCAGAAGAAGAACATGGAGATCCAAAATAATTATTAACAGAACCCAATAGATGGGAGATATTAGTGGATGGATCATCTAATGGAGAAGGAAATGGGATTGGAGTTGTTTTTATTTCACCAGAAGGAGAAAAAAACAGCTTTCTCATTCAGGTTAGAATTTAAATCCACTAATAATGAGACATAATATGAGGTTGTTATCCACGCTTTGAAATTTGCAATAGAAATGAAGTTGGAAAATGCTAGAATCACAAGCGATTCTCAATTGGTTATTCGTCAAATAACTGGAGAATATATAACAAATGAACCTTCTTTAAAGAAATACAAGAGACTCGTGGAAGAATTATCTGCGAGAATTCCAAAGATAAAATGGAGGCACATATCAAGGAAAGATAACCGGCTTGCGGACGCTTTTGCCTTCATATCTAGCATGATGACAAACCCACTTGCGAGATGCATAAAAATTCAAACACTCTTATTACCTTCAGTAAATAAAGAAGACGAAGATGTGGATGGGAATTCCGTCGAAATTGACGAAGAAGGAGAGAAAGATGTGATGATTGTAGAAAATGGCGAAATAGAAGCAAAAGAGAGAAACAAAGATTGGCGAGCGGAACTTCTTGCTTATTTGGCGAAAGTAGAAACTCCAAGAAATAGACTGGAGGCACACAAGCTAAGAAGCAGGGCAACTAATTATGAGATAAGAGATGGAGTGTTATATCGCAAATCTTTTAATGGACCATCGCTAAGATGTTTGACAAGGGAGGAAGGAGAAAAGGTGTTAAAAATGCTGCACAGTGGAGATGCTGGTAATCATAGCGGAGGTAGATCTTTGGCATATAGAACGAAGATGCAAGGGTCTTACTGGACTTACATGCATGAAGATGCGAAACAATATTCAAGGCGTTGTGAAGAATGTCAGCGATTTGGAAAAAAGATACATGCACCAGGAGCACCACTATCATCCTCAACAAGTGTATGGCCCTTCGGAAAATGGGGATTAGATATTGTGGGACCATTTGTGCATGGCTCTGGACAAAGGAGATACCTCATTGTGGCTACAGATTATTTCACAAAATGGGGAGAAGTAAAAGCAGTACAACATATTCGTGATAAAGATATTTTCACATTCATATTCGAGAATATCATCTGCAGATTTGGAATACCAGCACAGTTGATGTCTGATAATGGAAAGCATTTTGAAGGACAGAACATAGAGTTACTACTCAATGCATTTAAGATAAAATGTGGAAAATCTACTCCTTTATACCCACAAGAAAATGGTCAAGATGAGGCAACTAATAAAACGATCGCAGATATTCTGAAGAAGAAATTAGAAGGGTATCACAAATCATGGTGTGAGCAAGTACATAATGCAATATGGGCCTACAACACCACTAGAAGAGAGGCTACTGGAATGTCACCCTTTTGTTTAACATATGGGGTTGAAGTTGTATTACCAACAGAAGTTGCTATTCCTACAACAAAAAGAGAAGCATGGGAAAAGAATTTAAGTGCTGGTATGATTTTACATAAACTAGATGAATTGGAAGAAAAAATGGAGAAGACTCTACAGCATATGGAAAACTACTAGCGAAGGTTAGATCGCGAATACAACAAACGTGTCAAAAAACGAGAATTCCAAATTGGTGATTTAGTTCTGCGAGAGACACCGAGATATCAGCGAGAGAATGGTGGAAAATTGGCGAAAAAATGGGACGGACCTTACTTAATTAAAGAAATAATTGGAAATGGGGCATACAAATTAATGGATCCTGAAGGAAAAGATGTTGGCCAACGACTTGATAGACCATGGAATAGACTATTTTTGAAAAGGTATTATCAGTGACAAATGCTGTAAGGTAAGAAATATTGGCATAACTAAAGGTTATTATTAGTGACTATTTTTATTTTAAAGATTACGCGAGCAATATCGCGAGAAACGCGAATGAAATTTCGCAGAGATTAAGAGAATGGGACAAACCTTTATGGTGTGCAACTTAGTTCGCGAGTACAATTTCGTAAGAGGAAAATGTAAGACCTACAAGCACGTTGTAAAGGGGGTATCTCTTTATATGATTCAGGGATAAGGTTATACCGCTACTGGAACCTGAGTCATACAGATGTAGGGGTTAAAGAAAACCTATCCGGGAGAGAGATCTTGGATTTACAACTTTATAAGGTTATACCCTGGTTGGACGACTGAGAGTCTCTTCCAAGAAGTGCATAGTATGACCAAGGCGCCGAGGTACACGGTTTAGCCAAGGGTGCCAGGGACGGACGAACCTACCCTGGCCATCTTTGGTAAGTCTTGGCTACAATGCACTTGGCCTGAAGAAAACCCCACCTAGGGTGCAGTCTTGTAACTATAATCCATATAGGCATAAAGGACAAGAGGCTGCGAAAACAACTGGTTGTTGGTAAATCTGGATAGGAGGAGCTAGTCTTGTATGGCCGATGTGCCCTCCTTGAAGGGGCAACCAGGGGGAAGATAAGGGCGGCACCCTCCATTAGGGAGCTGATAAGTGTCTTAAGACGGCAATGTCATGGGGCTCTAAGATCGCAAGATCATTTAGGCCTGTCATGTTGTCGCGTAAATTATACAGAGGCAAAAAGCCATAAGAGAAAGAAAAAGTTAAGATGAGATCAAGGGGTTTTTACATGCAAATGTGAAGACGTCCTGCGATTTCATCGCAAGACGGCAATATCATGAGGCTTTATTTTCGCGAGAAAACTTAGACTCATCATATTATCGCAATATAATAAAGAAATATAGATAAGGCAAGATCAATGGGTCAATACATGAAAATGTAAAGACGTCCTGCGATTTTGTCGCAAAAAGAAAAAATTGGCAAAATAAGACCTTTAATTAGGAAGGAAAAATAAGACCAATAGAATAATCTCAAAAATTAATTCTTCTTTGTTAAGCATGCAGGGAAGATTTCTTTATCACAAGAAACAAGTTGAGTTCAACAAGTCTCAAGAAATTTAATGAGGAGGCAAGCAAGGGAATAAATATGTAGGATTTCATTAAGTTTCTTGAGAATATTATAGTTCAAAAAAGGGTTATATCATTTGCGAGAAAGAAGAAGAAAAAAGAAACTAAAAATAGAACTCAAGCTTCAAGCGGTAGTCTCGCCAGATTTAGAATTGTCAGGATTATTATCATCTCCAATATTTCTTTCATCGCGAACATCATCGCCAGAGTTCTTTTTGTTACGATCTTCTCCTTCTTTTGGAGAGTTTTCTTCTTTTCCTTGATCATCTTTTTCTTCAGCATCTTCTTCAGAAGACGGTTATTCTAAATCTTTATCCATAGGAAGAGGGACTTCATCATCGTCAACTTTCAAAGGTAGAACGGATACAGGAGAAAGAGAGTTGGAGATCAAAATTTCGTTCACGAGAACTTCAGCACTAAGATGAACTTGGCGAAGGAAACCTTTGTCACGATTTCTGATCTCTATATTCTTGAAATACTCAAGATAATCAAGTCTTCTTTCTGCTTTATCACGAGTTTCTAAAAGGTTGAGAAGAAGAGTCTTGTTTTCTTTACGAACACTGTCTAGCTCCTTAGTAAAATTGGTGATAGTAGAATGAAGGCTTTTTTCAGATTCTGCGAGCAACAAAATAAAGAAAGGTTATAGAAATAAATATATCGTGAGAATATCAACAAGTGAAATATAACATAAATTATGACAAGGGAAATCAACAAGTGAGGCAGTCATAATTGACTACCTTCTTTTTGCGAAGTTAAGTTTTGGATTAATGAAAAGAGGAAGTTCTCCCATTGGTTCATAGCATCATCAAATTTGTCGCCAACTATGCCTTTTACACGAGATTTCATGTTCTCTTCTTTGGTGCGTAAATATGAATTTTCTTTTGACAATGAGGAATGAGACTCCTTTAGTTGGGAATATTCATCTCGAAGCTTGCTGGCATTCAAACTAAGAGTTAGTCTACCCTTGATAAGTTTGTCTATTTCAAAGAGCAGATGATTCAGTTACTTCGTCAAGTTTATTTTTAAGAGAGCGGAGAGACTGCTTTTGGTCATCACATATCCCTTGAAGATTGTTTACTTTCATGAGGAGATCACCAACAAGCTTGATAATTTGTGTTTCTCTTGAGATAAAGTTCTATTCTTGTCTGACAAAGATTCTATAGACAAATTAGTCTTGGATAACGAATATGAGAGGCGAGTAACCTCGTTGTTTAGAAAACTGTGATTTTGCAATAATTGATTATTCTCATTTGTGAGATTTCTTATTTGATCAACTGAATACGTATAAAGATTATCTAATCTACTATGCTGTTCCATCGAAGAATCTCTTTCAATGCGAGCTTCATCAGCTATGGTTTCAGATTTAAGTTTTTCGATGAAACGATTTCGGTTGGAAACTAATATATAAACCAAGAATTTAAAGGGAGGATTAAGTACGAAGAATATGGAAATAGAATAAAAAGATAAAAGGACAGAGGCAAAAAGAAGCTTACTTTTTAGCTCATCAACCTTTCTAGCGAGATTCTCGCGATCCCGTACAGAGTTATTGAGCTTGTGATTTAGAGTTTCACATTCAGAAGTCTTATCTTGAAGACTTTTTCTCAAGGCAGCATTTTCATTCTCTAGAGAAGCTCGTGAAACAGAATTGTCTAAGCCAAAATATTTGAGCAGAGTTTCGCAAACTCCTCTTTGAAGAGAATCAGTAGAAGAATCTCTAGCATTATTTAGAATGTTAGATAAAATTTTGAAAGCAACATCAATTCCTGCGATGGTCTCATTTAATGAAGGAAGGGATGTAGAAGGTGAAATAGAAGAAGTGAGGACAAGATGATGATTTGAGTCATTAGCAATGGTTGTATCATCAGAAGGAGGAGTTTTCGGAAAAGTAACATTTGAAGGAAGTAAAGGTCTAGAGGGAGTTTTAGTTGTGATGGGTTCTTCAATTTGAATTGGTGGAGGACCAGTAGAGGTAGTGGTAGTGAAAGCGATCTTCTCGCCAGAAGAAGGAGGGAGATCAGATTGCACAGGTGTAGGTGAAGCTTTCGCAGACATTAAGGGAGGAATGACGAAATTACTTCCAAAGGTCTTATTTAATTGGTGAGATCTTTTAGGAGGATTAGCATTACCCTCGTAATTCTGCAAACAATAATCTAGATAAGAAACAGAGGAAACAATATTGTTATTAAGAGATGGAATGTGTTTCTTACTACCTTATTGCTCGCAGAATTTTCTTTCCTCTTTCCAGTCGGCCTATTGTGAATAATAGGTTTTTGAGTCGAGGATTGGGAAATAGATGCAGCTCCGCTGAAGAGAACATAATATGGGGTTATAAATAATTAAGTAAGATAAGATCGAAGAATATAAATAAAAAGTTTGATCTAAGAAAATATCATGATCAAAAATATACCTCGAGGACTCCATTAATACAGTAGCAGAAGAATGAGAAGGAGAAGAAGTTGCAGAACAAAAATCAAAGAAACTAAGTAAACAAGAAAGAGAATTAAGAGAAGAAAACTAGAAATGAAATTCGACTCTTCCTTTTATAGGCAAAGAAGGGAGTAAATTATGTGAGACGTGTCAATACAAAAGGACATATTTACAACATGTGTTAACAAGGAAAGTTGAATTAGCGGAATATTGCCGGGGAAAAAAGTTCAGATATTCTTGCGATAGTCAAGGATTCTCATGATCGTTTATTCTTCACAGAAAAGACATGAGAAGAGGCAAGATGTAGTACAAGAATATCGCCACAACGATATTCTCGTAGTAAAAACAACGCTTTCACGAGAAGGTCAAATATTCCTATAAGTATAAATGACATTGTTCACGAGAGTGTCGTAAGGATTCTTCAGCAACATTTGGCGAGCGTCATGTGGAAGCATCATAATAGCTGACGATTGAAGAGACATGTTATGAGAGTATTGTTTCACGAGGATTACAAAAGTTGGCGAAGATTAATATTGCAAATACCACGATGAGATCGCAGAATATATCCAAAAGAAGGGGAAAACTTAGCTGTCACCCACTATGTAATTTCCTATATAAAGGGTTCAAGTAAGTCCAGATGAGGAGGATGTATTTTTTAGAGTTGAGAAAACCTTGAGGAGAGAGAAACTCCAGAATGGAAAGTTGTAATTCTGAGTTTGAATATTTTCTGTAAACATTTCTGAGATCTAAATAATAAAAGTGTCGTTTAATTCTTTAATCTTCAACTAGTTTCACTTAGATTTTTATAGGATCTTAATAGGGGTGTAGTGTGGGAAATCCTGCTACTACATCAAGTAAAATATATTTTTGAAATTTTTTGCAACAAATCAATCATACAACTTAAATTTTTTACCTTTGATGTTTTCTACCTCTGTATTTTTGTTGTTTTTTGCTACTTTCTTACCTTCTGCGACATTTTCGCCACTTCTTATTTTCAGCAAGCATTGGCTTCGCAGAGTTTCTTGTTCTCTCTGTTCTATTGCATCTACCATTAATCTTTCACTTCTTTGTCTTTCTTTGACGTTATACTTCCAATTCACCTTCTTTGCAGTTCGCTCTTTGCATGATTCTACATCAATTTCATAACACTTCTTTCCTTCAATCCAATATCCTTTAATGATGCCAATTCCACTGGGATGAGGGAACTTGATGCACTGATGAAATGTCGATGCTACGCCTAGAATCCCATGCAACCAAGTCGGACAATTAAATCATTATATGGTGACTTCACGTCGACAAAACTGAACAGAATTTCAGAAGATAGTCCTTTCAATGGAATTCGCATAGTGACCTCCCCTTTAGGCTTATTGGCAGTACCATTAAGCATGATAGAACAGGATATTCACGGAGCTTCCAGTATCAATTAAAACTCGGTTGATTGCCCATGAGTCCTCAACTTTATCATCTTCATCATTACTAGGTTTTGGGTTAATCTCCAATCTTACCACTAATGGATTATCGTGTATTTCTCCACCCTCATGTACTTCTTCTGCAGTGAAAGAAATAATTTGTTTTTGCCAATCTTTTAGCGGCAAAATCTTTGCAATGTTCATTATTTCTCTTCCATCAGCATCTCTTGCGAAGACTCTGCTCAGAATGTTATCATGAAAGTCTTCAATCATTTTATACGAATGTACAATAGAGTGACATAACAAATTCTCTGCCTTCTCCCCTACTTCTATTAAAAATGTTTCTCTTTCTTTTGTTGTGTTTATTCTGCGAGTTTTTGGTGGAGGTGGTAATGGTTGAGACTGAGGTTGGTCTTTTAGAAAATAATTTAGTTTTCCTTGATCTATCATTCTGAGGATAATTCTCTTTATATTTCTGCAATCATTTGTTGAATGTCCATGAAAATGGTAATAAGAACAAAATTCATGACTTCTGTGGCTTGGAGGTGGTTCACTCCCCATATTCCATGGTGCTGGTATGTTTTCCATCAAGATTATGGCTTCCCATATTTTTTCTACACTAGTATTCAGAGGTGGCATTTTGATTTCTTCCATATTATCTTATGACTTCCCTGTCCTCTATGATAGTTTTGCTTTTGACCCCCATAAGTTTCTTGTTGTTGGTCGAGTCTTTGAGTCTTGTTATTTCCACCACGATTATAGAAATTTCTTTCTCTTTCTAATTCTTCTTTATCGCGACTTCCCATAGCTACCAACTTCTGTTGATTATCACCCTTCATATTTTCTTGTTGTACTTGCGAAGTGCTCGCCACTATGTTTATCAATTTAGGCAATAAACTTGCATTCGCTGCATTTGAACTTGTGTTCGCAATTGGGTATGATTCCATATCATTTTGTTTTTCCTCCAGAGCAATATACTCTTCTTAAAGCTCTCGCAACTCAGTCATTGTGATTGTATTCTTGATTCTAAAATTTTGAATATACAACAAATTGGTTGCGAACATTACGTTAATGAATGATAGAATAAGGTATCTCTCATCCACACGGCCAGCCATTTCGCTACACATTGTCTTCCACCTTACGGTTAGATGCTTCAAACTTTCGCCAATTCTTTGTTTTAAACCAAATACATCTTCAATGCCAGGTCATGAGGAATTGTTAGTTATATACGCCCCTAAGAACGTAGTCTGCAAATGGTTGAAAGATGTTATAGTATTCCTTGGTAAACCTTCGAACCACTTTAATTCCTCTCCTGTTAGACTTGATGTGAAATACTTGCACAACACAACATCATGGTTTTCCCATTGTAGCATACATCTCACATAATCTTTTATGTGTTGAATTGCACAAGTTGTTCCGTCAAAGATGCTAGTTAACGCGGGCATATTATTTTGGGGGTATTCCTCCCAATTGTACTTTTTGTGTGAATGGAGTTTTCGTAGATTCTTCTATGGCTTCGTCCAACTGTCTCCTGCCTCCTTCTCTTCTGTTATTTAGCATTCCTCTCATTTCCGCCAATTCTCTTAATATTTGTTCATTTACACCAGGAGCTAATTCCATTGGTCTTTTTAATTATGTTTTTCTTCTCCTACGTTCATGCTTGTTTTTATTTTCTTCTTCATAATTTTCTCCTTATCTTTCCCTGCGATCTCCTCTTTCATCTTTCTCATGAATTCGCACATGATTATACCTCTCATTTTCTTCTCTGCAATTTTGTTCATTCCTCCTCAATTTTCTTTGTCGCCTTTCATCTCTTCTTTGTACTTTATCATATTCTTCATTCATATTACCATTATTGCGGTTTTGTTCATGCCTTCTTTCTCGATTGTCATGATTATTCTGGCGAATTGCCTCTTGGAGCTCTTGTTCTTCCACTTTTTCTCTCAGTCTTTCCCTTTCACAAGCTAGACATGCTTGTTCAGCATAATGTCTCTCGTTTTTATCTTCAATTACTTGTTGATTTCTTTGAATTTCTCTCACATGTAATATTCTCCTTCCTTCTTCCTGATTTTCTTCGCCATCTTGGTTATTTCATTCCTGACGTTGCCTATTCCTCTGATCTCTGCTGTTTTGTCCATTTTGGAGAATTTCGCCATGTGGAATGTAACGATCTTCAGTTATTTCTCTTCTTTCACGACGTTTTTCATTTGGATTTTGTACTTCCTCTCGAGTATCTTCATTAGCATTTTCTACAAGCGAATCTCGTCTTATTTCTCCTCTAATTGATCTTGAACTTGATATTGTAGTGCTTCTTGACCTTCTATTATGTAATCTCATGTTTTCCATCCTCAACTCATGATTTTGCCTTGTCAGATTCGCACGTTCTTCTGCCTCTAGTCTCCTTTCTTCATGTATTATTTGTCTCAACGCCTCTAATGCTTCAATCTCTTAATTTCCATGAATTATTCCTCCAACTGCTTCTCGGTCTCTCTCTTCTCGTCTATCATTTCTTAATTGTTTCTCTTCTTCCACCTCATATGCTGAATCTGATTGTCAAGTGTGTACACTTACTCTGTCATAATCTATAGTTCTATTCTGTACTGGCGTACGTTGAATTGGTTATTGAATTTGATTTTCTCCATTGTTTCTTGCGTTCAATCTTGAAGATTCCTCAATTTCATTTCTCCCTCCACTAGCAAGCCTCTTACTCCTTCTAACTGTTGTTGGTTGTTTTGAAGCATTCCTTCTTCTGGCCATTTTTTCAATCTTAATGAGTAGTTTAAATTTGTATAAAATTCTTTACCAGTTAATTCAAATTCACTCAAATCACAATATCAATCTTTGCTCTAAAACAATCCTTTAGTTCCCTGTTTCTAGCGCCATTATGTAGTTGCAGGAATTCCCACAATACACCCCTCATAAGAATTCATAATAATCAACACATCTTTAAGATCAAAAATCACACTTTTTATTAATTGAGTTTAGAAATTTTACAAGAAGGAAATGAAATCAAGAATACAACTACTGTTCTAGACTTTCTCTCTCCTCAAAACTTTCTCTCCACTCAAAAAATATCTCTCTCTCCTAAGCTTGTTCGGCTCTTTATATAGGGTATTACATAGTGGATGACAGCTAAGTTGTCCTTTATTTTCGGATCTAGCTTGCGATATTCTCGCAAATATACAAATCTCTAATTTTCGCAACTTTCCTAAATCTCGCTAGTTCTTCACATCTTTCTCGTGTTTATGCTGTCGTCATCAGTCACGTCATTTCAGTAACAATTCTGTGATATTCGCAAGAGTATCGTTACTGACAATTTCGCAAGAGTGCTATTGTTGCGATATTCTGATCCTACATGAGCAATAATATTTTTTAGAGGTAAATTTGTTTTAGCTTTGTCAAGGAATAATATGATTTTGATCAGTTGTGTATCAACTTTGTTTGTGATAAAAATTAATTGGATTATATATGTTTATGTAACATCAATTTGTTTAAATCACATGTTTGGTTAACAATTATGGTGAACAAGAAGTTTGTGTGCTTAAATTGATTTGTGAATACACAAAGCATATGGTTTAATTACCAATATTTTGTGACCTACTAATGATTGCTCGAATCTAATGTTGAGGTACAATTACTTGATCCAACAAGAAGGTTGGTTTGCCGGGAGTTCTAGAATGCGTGCTCCGGAAGAAGCGTGTGAGTCTTCTACCAAAAGGACAAAGGTATGAAAGCATTTCTTTGAGAAACTCAACTATCAAAACAGTTGAAGGAAAATAGGTAAAATGATTTCAGGTATGGAAACTATCGTTCTCCACATGTGCGTTGTACTTTAAATATAATTTCCAATTGTTATCTACCTTACTATGAGATATGATATTTGGAAATTAGTTCATATAGTGCTTTGAACTGTTAGCATAAGAGAACATGAGGAATTAATAGATAAAGTGAAACTTGTATGCTATTAATTGATAATGAATACATGAACAAGTTAAATCATAATTTGATTATGCGGCGTGTGTTTAATGACACAATATCACAGCATGTTGAGAAATCCTGATAATTGTGGGGGTGTAAAATAAAAATATTTATTTTAATCTCTCAAGAAGATTGTGCAAGGTGTATAATCTATTTTTGTGTTCTTGAACCGTATACATAAAAATGTGGGGGGGTGTATTGACTATTTCTCCTCCCAAGCAAATCAAAAATTTGACCTAAGATTATGGATTATGCATTTCTAACTTATCTTGATCATGCTAGTGCATATAGGTTAATAGGGATAAGATTTGACATTGATAAATTGGTATGAACACTGTAACGGAATTTAGAGATGCTTTTGTTTTTTAAACATATAATTCCTTTAAAACCTTAAAAAATATATTTTTTATTAATTTGATGATTAGACCTCGAAAAAGGTCCATGACTACACCCGAACACCGAACCGTTGGACCGTCTCTTAGATGTTCCTTCGACTAATCAACTCGGTCTCAAGATGTTGAGACCGAACCTAGTAGAAGTAAGAAAGTTAGAACAAAGACAAATTTTAGCCTCGTCTTTGTGACTCTTATGGTAGAGTCTGAACACCGAACCTATAAGGAAGATATGTGTTCTCCTAAATAGTTTTCAAAAGGAAACCTTGGTACAGATGAAACTGTAGAGAAATACCTAGTATGGTTATGGGTTATAACCAAAAATTAAGTAATAAATTTCTTTGACACTTTTTCACCTGTCACTAGAATCACTTCTGTTAGGATGATGATTATTATTGCTTTATTCATGATTTGAATATATGCATCAGATGGATGTTAAGACTGCAATTTTAAATAGTGAATTGAGTGTAGAAATCTATATGTACCAACCTAAAGATTTTTGTTGTGAGAACAAAGCGTGCAAATTGATTAAATTTTTGTATGGTTTGAAACAAGCACCTAAACTGAGGCATGAAAATTTGATCATGTGATGATAGCTAGTGGTTTAAGATTAATAAATCAGATAAATGTGTTTACATTAAATCTGAGAATGATGCTTATGTTACTGTTGGCCTGCATGTTGATGAGATGCTCATATTAGACAGTAACATTGTTTTTATTAATACCATTAAAAGCGTGTTGAATGAGAATTTTGACATAAAAGACTTAGGCCCTATTTGATGTAATCTTAGGGATAAAAGTCAGAGAGACGTCTGATAAATATAGTCTTAGTCAATTCTATTTTGTTGAAACCATACTAAAGAAATTTAATCACGATGAGGCTGAACCTTCTTCTAATCCTTGTGAACCCACTTTTAACTTGATAAAGAACAAGGGTGACGGTGCTTCTCAACTTTTTGGGTATTCTTGCGTAATTAGCAGTCTTATGTAATTTATTAATTATATAAGACTTGGTATTGCTTACGTTGTGAGTAGTTTGAGAAGGTATACTTGTAACCCTGAGTAGGATCACGGGAATTCTCTCAACAGAGTTTTGCGCTACTTGAGAGGCACTTCAGACTTTTTCTAAAGTTTTGGGAAGAATCCTGCTGCGACAGAAGGGTGTTGTGATGCCAACTGTATGTAGGACTCAGATGAGTCAAAATCCACTAGTGGGTACATCTTCTCACTTGGAGGTGCGTCTGTGTTATGGAAGTCTTCCAAACAGACATGTATAGCTCGATCCACTATGGGATCTGAGTTTATAACCTTGGAGAAAGCTGGGGAGGAAGCTAAATAGATAGATCTTTCTTAGGACCACTCCGGCCCAAGCCTATGTCTTCGATCGCAATCCACTGTGGCAGTCTAGATGTTATTGGTTGCGCAAGGAACAATGTATACAACAGAAAGTCTATACATCTACAAAAAAGACACAAGACTGTGAAACAACTACTCTCTACTGGTATTATCTCTATAGACTTCATAAAGTCCAAAGATAATATTGCATATCCTTTGACGAAAGGTTTATCTAGAGGGCTAGTTAGATCCACATCAATGGGGATGGGACTTAAGCTCATAGAATAAATCACCATGAAAGATACTCAACCTTGTGAAGGTTCAATGAGACAACTAATTTATTATGATATCGAGACAACACTATCTTAGTCCCTCCTTATGGTGTAACTATGTAATAGTGCTACCTGCATGAGTTATGATGATCTATTGAGATCTTAATGGATTTCATGGATTTGTTTAAAGCGAGGTATGGTAGGACACTCTTAATGGACTCACCTATGTGGATGTTGGAAGTGGGGCCGCTTCCTATGAGAATTTGAGCTAATTTTCTAGAGACATTCATTAAATCCGGGATTTATCCCATGGACAAAATGGGCATAACCGCAAGAACTTGACAACTTTCGTTTGGGACATCAAGTGTGGTTGTTATTCTGAACTGCATTCACTATTGGCGGTTCAAGACATTGTGTTCACCGTTACAACAAGCAGTTCCGGTAATCTCTCACTAAGTTAAGGTTCAATCCCTGGGACACCTTAGCCTAATTTTGATGTCTTCTGTTTTCTTGTGCTTTATCGATATGTTTTATCATTCATGTGGGGGATTGTTAGAATTTTTTTTTTTTTTTTCCTTTTGAATTGATAAAACCTAAAGTTGTTTTTGATAAAAATAAAAGTTGTCTGATAAAAGAAAAAGCTGGTTTTGATAAAAACAAAGATGTCTGACAAAAAGTAAAAGTTGTTTTTCTGATAAAAGCAAAAGTTGTTTTCTGATAAAAGCAAAAGTTGTTTTTCTGAAAAGTTGTTTTCTGATTAAAGCAAAAGCATGCAGAGTTTTTCATTCCTCTCGTTTCTAACGTTTTGACCACTATATAAAAGAGTTGTTTCCAATGTTTCACGTCTTTCCTTAAAAATGTTTCTTTGTTTATAATGTTGCAGTTTTTTTTCTTGTGAAAAATATTTCCTTGTTTCTAACGATGTGAAGGATCTTTTTTTGCATGCTTCTCGTGTTTGGGAAGAATATTCATGTTTATAACAATGTTTCCTCGTTTGTAATGTGGTCTGATTTTGAACTCTACAAAAGCAAGTCAAAAACATATTTTCAAGTGAGAGAGAAAAAAGGAGAGAAGAAGAACTAAAACTCTTCTTATGTTTTTAGAAGAAAAATAGAAACTCAATATTAACTCCTATGTTTTTAGAAGAAAAGGATAACAGGAGAGAAAAATTGAAAACAAGTTTTCTTCTTCCATTTTTCTCTATGAGCATTTTTGTGTGTGTGTGTGTGAAACTAGGTGGTTTCTCTGTTTTCACTGCCAAGTTCTTATGGCGTTCTATTGTATGCTACAATGAGGAATGCTAACGATAGTTGTATCTTGGAGGCAACTCGCTAATGAAGCTATAGAATCTCTTTGTTTATAGGAGTAGCATCCGATATTATCTTTAGGACATTGTATCTAATACATGCCTCTATTATTTTTTGTTATGTATGCTACTCGACGTGATTCATCCACCAAGTTGTTGCAAATAAAGCTAAGTATATCTTGTGCTCATTTAATTTATTTTCATTATTGTTGTTACTAATCCAACATAATACTCCAAACGCTTAGATTTTAAAGGCTTCTACAGGGAGCACTAAAGATTAGTGGAGAAAGTTGACTTTTCTTTAGACTACTTAGTGGTTAGGAATGAATCCTAACTTTTAGTGGAGATTATTGTGTAATTAGCTCAAAATTTGTTAGCTATGGTAACATGATATTTTAGTGGAAATTCTTGTTTACATGTCTTGTATGTCTGACTGCAAACTAGGAGTGATGTGCTTAAGAATTATCTAGTAGAATTTTGGTGTGTTAGAATGTTGGGATTGAACTTGCCGGAAGTAGTGACAAGTTTTCTAGCCTGTAATCGTGAAGGGTACGTAAGTGGCGTTTATAGCAATTATGGTGAGACATTTGGTCAGGTGACTTTGTGTAAGTTACTAAAGACAGTGATCTAAATCACTTTTCCTAGAAATGAGAAGCGGAAATGTGGATGCGTATGCGATTCTAATTAGTACGGTAAAATGCGTACTAAGTACAACCATATAAACATGTATAATGCGAGTGTTATACATTGCGGATATGTCCCGGATGTAATTAGTGTGATTGAGGATAGGTTCCGGTATTGCATTGCGGTACAGGTTTAACTGAAATGAGTTCTTTGTGTGGTGCAACTAATGTTTACTGGTGTTGATGGTAGTTTTTAATATAGGGCGAAAACTATAAAAATCTGCCTACCTGACCTAGCATTAGTACTAGACCTTGATATGTCTATATTTCGCAAGGAATTTGAAGAATATATCAGAATCTGATGAGTGCCTATGTCTCTCTTCATATTATATTGAAACTCAAGCTCCTAGATGAATTGTTCACTAGTATAGAGACTAATGAGTATTTAAGATCCTAGTTGCATTACTCACTAATGCCGGAGCCTGTATTTAATGTGTTGTCATCTTGCAAAGGAACAAAATCTATTTGAAAGCGATGATTGCATAAGCCTTTTCACTTACATATGTATTGAGTAATTCAACATATTTACGAAATTTATCCAGAATGGTGCGTGAAGCAACAATTCCAGATTTTCTATAAATTTTAACCTATTGCATTATTCACTAATGCATGACCTGCCTAGTGTTTTCCTATGCTATGTTCTCAGCTGAACTCTCAATATTGGCATGACTTGACGATTAATGTTCACTCACAGAGGAGTAGCATAAATCTCCCGTAGTGTCATTATTGAGACCTGCATGAAAACACGCAGTAGGCTACACCACTCTCTATAAAGAGATCAGCGTGTTTACGCACTTTTTAATTAAAAATCAGCGCGATCGAACGCATTTTAATTCCCTAAGGAAAATCTAGATTGTCCATATCAGTCTTAAAAAACGATCGCGGCCACACGATTTGGCCAAGCAATTCAATAGGCCTAGCCTACTCCTAGCGAAACTAGGAGATCATCATGATATTTAGGCAATGACTGTTTTACTTGTTATTAATGTGAAATTTTAAATTACTATAATACTCTGGCTTACGAAATATTTGTATATAATTTTTATATGTGTCCATGACTTGGTGATAGAGTGAACTTGCTTGGAGTTTAACTCCCGTTGATTATATTTTTCAGGTGTTGTAAGGAATCGTAAAGGAGTTTGATTGATTCCAGTATCGGTGGATATTCAGAAGATATCTAACTGAGGGTGGACATCTTCACTTCTTCTTTTATTTTATTTTTTCCGTTATCTAGTTGTGAGGCAATGGGGATAATTGAGCTTGGGTAATTTTATTTTTTTTCGACGATTCAATTTTTTGCTTATTTGTGGATCATTTAAGGGGTGTTAGTTACACCGTATCTACTCATAGACATCTTCATTTTACAACAATAAATAAAATCCCCTTCTGCATATTCAGTTGTAATGGAACTTTGTTCCTAGTTTTTTGTGGGTTATGTACCCCTTTGCTGGAAATTAACGATGTATTTTCTATTTAATCATCGGCCGGGGTTATATGGAAAATAGGGTTGTTACAATTGGTATCAGGAGCTTAGGTTAGAGTAACTCTAGGACTTGGGGGGGAGTGAGCCTAGGATGTTTCGTTATGTATATCCATGGTTTGGATATGATTTATAATTATTAGTATATTTTTATTCTTTTATAAGATTATCATTGACTTATATAGGAATGCCAAGGCTTGGTACTAGGAGACGTACTGGTACTGGAAGAGGTAGTACTAGAAATGGTGGTCACATTGATAGAGATGAACCACAATTAGGAAATCAGACTGTGAATGTGAATATGCCGCAGCTGACCTAGTTAATAGACCAAGCAGTCGCTGCTTCTATGAATCAAAATGCTGGACAAGTCAACAATCATCATAACCAAGGACCGCCTGCTGAAACTAAGGAAGATAGGTATATAAAGGTTCAGTTTCAGTTCAAGAAGTTGAACCCGAAAGGGTTTTCTGGAAAGTCTGATAACCCAATGATAACCCATGAATGGAAGGATGAGATGGTCAAAATTTTTAGGGCCATAAGACCTTCTTGCACAGAAGTTTTTAAGCAGAGATTATCTACCTTTCAACTCATTGGAAATGATCATACATGGTGGACTTCAGCTTCACGTGGCTTGGATCATGCCACTGTGACATGGACAGACTTCATTCGTATGTTCGATGACAAGTATCTCCCTCAGAGTGTTCGAGATGCTAAGGATAGAGAGTTTCTTTCATTTCATCAAGATAGCTTATCTGCTACCACTATAAGAAAATCTAGCTATTGCTACACCATATATTGCCACACCTTCAATATAGGTGTTGCAACAACAAATTCCTAGTCACAATACTTTTCAGCTGCAGCTAAAAGGTATTATTTACTGCTGCAAAATAAAACTTTTGCCACATAACTGTAGCAACAATATGAAAAGAGTGTGGCAAAAAAGTGTAATCTCTTGCTGCAGCAATAGACTTCTTGCTACATAGGTTATTGCGACACTAGTAGGGATTTATGCCATAACCATTGGGTGTTGTAATATATTAAGTTTATTGTAGTGTACGGTGTATGAGATTGAACTCAAGACTGTCGATGTTTGTACCCCACCTAGTAGATACTGAAGAGAAAAATAGACGTCGGTTCGTATATGGTTTGAAATCCGTGTATCGGAGGCATATTATTGGAAATCCAATGATTGAAACTTATAGTAGGGTTGTTGAATGCGCCAGAGAACTTGAGCAAGATTTATTGGCTCATAAGAGGGATGAGGAGTACCTGAATAAGGAGAGTAAGGTTGACCGTGCATCAAAAACTTCGTCGAGTCAACATGGAAGTGCTATGAACCAGCAGACCCAGAATGTTACTCAACAAGGTGGTCATCCAGGGAAGAAAAGGAAGGGGCATTGGAATCAAGGGAATCGTGGCCAGAAGGATGGCGGCAACGAAAGAGCAGTAGTGTCAGCCGAAGGTGAGGCTGTTGGCACTAAGCCAATTAATTTCTACGGGTTTTGTTATAATTGTCGTGAAAGGGGTCATAAGGCATCTAAATGTACCAAAGAGAAAGTTCAGATAGCAGATAGGCGTGAGCATCCAAACACTGGGGTTGCAAATCGTAATGTGCAGCCTCGTGGCCAAGGTCAACTCTTTGTTATGCAACCTCCTGAAACGGAGAATGCTACTTTGGGATGTACCTTCTTTATTTTAGGAGAGCATGTTAGTATTTTATTTGATACCGAGGCTACTCATTCTTTCATTTCTGTTAAGTTAGTTCGTATGGTTAATCTTCCTGTGAAAGTGTGTGATTTTCCTTTATGTGTCGCTACTCCTACGAGTAGTATGGTAGAGTTGAGTAACAAGATTTATGCTTATCTTATTATGATTGGAGATTTTGATCATATGGTGAATCTTTATGTGCTAGATATAGGATCCAAATATCGCACAACAGTAAAAGATCGCGATAATATAGCGGGAGCTCGAGAGAATGTAGCAGAGCTTGAGAGTTTATGAGCTGTACTCCACTATATGTGAGTTTTCAGCCACTATGTAAACACATATATAAAGAGAAAGGCAGGAGAGAGAAGGGGAGGATACACTTTTTAGAGAGACACATTTTTGTAAGAGAGGGAGAGACTTTATTTTCTTTATCATGTTCTTCCCCAAAAATTAGATCTAGAACTCTACCCATTAATGGAGATTCTAAATGTAATATTTATGTAATTCCAAAAATCATAATGAAGAACCATGGATGTAGATCACGTTGATCGAACCATGTAAAAAATCTTGTGTATCAATTTAAATCTCTAACATTTATATTTTGAGATTTAGAAGATTAATATTTTTAAATCTAGAAATAAGTATCAAGATATGATAAGGGGTGTGTTGTGGGATTTCCTGCAACTACATTTTGGCGATAGAAGGAGGGGACGGTTTGCTTGTGAGATCGAAGAAGATTCAAAGGATTTAGCTATAATTGGAATTGGATCTCAATGGATCTAAAAAAAACTCAAAAAGCGAAAATGGAAATTTCAGACCGATGTAGAAATGTTGGGAGCCGAGACGGGGAAAATTCGGCAACAAAATAAAATTGGTTAAAAGTCTTCACCAACTATTGATCTATGAAGACAACACTTCTCTCTATCTCTTTTATCTATTTAATTTTGCTCTCAGATTATAAATCTAGTGATTAACAGTAAGATTCTGGAAAAAGTTTTTGTAAAAACACAAACTCCATTTTTCATAAAAACTTGGCTTCCTCTATTCTATTAACTCAAAAGAAATTCTAACAAGGCATCTGAAATACACAGTTTTTTTTACAAACCCATAGGATTGATTTCAAAAAACATAGAATATCTAAACTTCAGTTTATTTGGGATTTTACCCATGAATAAAACCAGGTTGATTTTCTAATTACAATTTTCTCTTCATTCTATAAAATGGGTTCATGGTATTTTAGATGGTTCACTGTATTGGACTGTTGATTGCAGTAAAGAATGATTAAGGGATGAAATCCAACTTAAGATGGTTGTGAGGAACAAGAAGAAAAAGTAAAGGAAGGACGAGATACAGACGCACATGATGTAAGGAACAACTTGTGTACAAGATGAGGTGGAGTCTTAAACAGCGTCATGACGAATTAGCATCATGAAGGCGAAGACAACAACTCAAGAGAAGAAAAATTCATTGCTCGCCAACAACATCAACTTAGGAGAAGATAACTCGGTGGAAAGGAAGAAGGAAGGCTAATGAGTTATTTGGCTTATACTTCTGCGAAGTTATTCCATTAACTACAAATGAAGAGAGGCGACATAATGATACGGGTGAAGTTAGCAAGCAAAGTTAACAAGATGTGAGAAGACGCAGAGCTACATCCAAAGGAAATCAAATCAACAACTTAGGCGAACAACAACTCATACTTTCGTAGGAGTTCCCTTTCGCAGATTGAAAAAAGCACAGCTTCCATAGGATGGATAGTTCCCCTTCGCATGAGCTATTAGTGACAAAGGGAGAAATCAGTTAGCATATAGCTGAGAAAGATTTACGCGAAGAAATATGTTTACTCTGTTAAGGGTAGAGGAAAAAGATGTTCTGTAAAGTTCACTTCGGATCAATGAACAGTAGCGAACTTGTAGCAGTGACAAAGACCAACGAATACCATGCTTTCGCCTATGTTAGTTAACAAAGAAGGGTTGAATATCGCATACTTTATCAACTATATAATGTAAAGATAAGCCAAAACATGAAACAATGAATCAACTCCAGCCATCAATGGGAAAAGGGAAGACGCAAAACCATCAGTTGCGAAGAAAAATAATTGACTTGCGAAGAAAAACATTTGACTTGCGAAGGGAAAACCCGGCAAAGTTGCCAGAATATGCGAAGGAGAATTAAGTTCATAAGTGAAGAAAAATATTCAGCAGTAGTAACAGCTACTTCAGAATAAGTTCCATTGTCATGGGATCACCTGATACTCATACTGAATAGGGAAACAAGGTTCAGTTAATTCCAACAACTCACCTCATCAACCAACCATTCAGGAGAGGACAGAAATAATGAAGAACGTAATGTATTTCTGCGAAGTAAAAATAAGGCGGAAGAGAAAATACACCAGAGATGAAACCAATCGAGTCTATATCAATAATCGATTCCAGAAGGATGAATCCTCCTCCTTACTTTTTCTTTTTACTCTTCAAATTCTTTAGATCTGATTATTTTAAACAAAGTTTCGGCAAGGTTTTATAAAACACAACTTGTTTTTCGAAACACACCTCGAAATGATATTTTAAAGTAGTTTGGATGTAGCTAGGCTTTTTCTATAAACCTAGTCAATAAGTTTCAAAGGAAATTTGGATGCAAAATTTTTTAGTTGATTTATAAATATGACCCGTAGATGAGATCAAATTAGTTCCTATTGAAAAAATTTCTTGCTTGAATCATGAGAATTTACACTAGCTTCTCGATATTACTAATCAAACTAGCATGGCTGATTGCAGCGAAGATATATAATGTGTGCAGATGATTTCTGTCACAAACAAAAGAATAGAGGCAGCACAGTTGGTAATGAGTGAAAAGAAGGAACTAGATGTTGCGAGATCAAGTCTCCACTCAATTTCGCAAGTGACAACTTCGCAAGAGAAGGAAAGAATAAAAGGACAGCATCACCAGCTTTTTGAAAAATAGAAGTTGGCACAAATGGTGAAGTCAGCAGAATATGTGTTTTGTATTCGCATGATCGAATCCCAACCTTCGCTGACTTTTTGCATATTTTTACTCGAAATGCTAGAGCCAAGGATCACATTAAAAGAACAACGTGGTCACATTCTTTCAAGAATAAGGGCATGAACAGTTGGTTAGCAGCGTCAAGTTCGCACCAAAGTTGGCCTTTGATTACTTCGTACATTTTTGATTATTTCGCAAGAGAATGAAATAAATCACAGAAATGAAAGAATAAAGAAACGCAAATAAAATTAAGCAGAGATTAATATTAGAATGGGACGAACCTTTATGACGTACACCCTAGTTCGCGAATAAAATATCGCAAGAGGCAAATGTAAGACCCAAAGTGCGTCATAGAAGGGGGTATCTATTGCATGGCTCAGTGATAAGGTTATACCGCTGCTGGAACCTGAGTCATGGAGATTTGGGGTCAATGAAGCCCATCCTGAAGAGGCACTTTGGATTTTCAACTTGAGCATATGACTTGAGTTGGGCGACTAAGGTAATAAGGACTCTCCTTAGGAGTGCAGAGTATGATCAAGGCGCCGAGGTACACGGTTGAGCCAAGAATGCCCGGGGCGTATGAAACTACTCTGGCCATTCTTGGTAAGCCTTGACTATGATGCACTCGGCCCTAAGAAAACCCCACCTAGGGTGCAGTCTCGTAACCATAAGCCATATAGGCAAAAGGGATAAGAGGCTGCGAAAATAACTGGTTGTTGTCAAGACCGGATGGGAGGAGCTAGTCTTGTATGGAAGAAGTACGTCTCCTTGAAGGGGAAACCAGGGGGAAGATAATGGTGGCACCCTCCATTATGGAGCTGATAAGTGTCTTAATACGCAAATGTCATGAGGCTTTTTACTCACGGGTGTAGTTGCAGGAATTCCTACACTACACCCCTCACAAGAATTCATAATAATCAACACATATTTGAAGATTAAGAACAACACTTTTATTGATTAATTATCAAAAATATTACAAGAAACGGAAGAAATCAAGAATACAACTGATCTCTTAAACTTTCTCTCTCCTCAAAACTTTCTCAACACTCTCAAATTTATCTCTCTCTTATGAGTCTATTAGTTCTCTTTATATAGGGAAGTTACGTAGTGGATGACAGCTATGATGTCCTTTAATTTCGGATCTGACTCGCGGTAGTCTCGCGGCAGTTATAATGTTAATTCTCGTAGATGCTATAATTTTTGCAATATTGTCATGATCTTTTCGTGTTTCAGTCACCGTCATTTGCTACGTCATTCTTTGAGTCACTCTGCGGCACTTGCAGCGTGTTGTTGAAGAGCTCGCATAAATGTTGTTTATAAATTTCGTAAGAGTATTATTATGGTGATATTCTGATCCTACATCTTTCTTCTTCTCATGTCTTTTCTGCGAAGGGGAAAAGATCATGAGAATTGAAACTTTTTAAAACGCCGCAAATGTTCGTCTTTTCACGTTCTGACACGTTTCTGCATTCTTCGCCAGATTTATTACACGTATTTTTCTTTCACTCAATTTCTGACACGTCCTTTTCAACCGCTGCACTTCAAATGTTCAAGTCTTCTCTTCACATTAAATGCACTTATCTTCTCGAGAATTCTTACCTTCTATATATATCTTCTTCATTCTTCTCTTTTCTTCTTTTTACTTTCTCTTTCCTTCTCTCTGCAATTTTACTTTTCTTCCGCAACTTCCGCATCTGCTGCTGTTGTAATTTTTCTCTTATTCCTTTGATCTTCTATTCTTTTCTTCATTCCCATACTAAGAATGCCTCCAGCGTGTCGTAAAAATCTATTTGCCTTAGAAAAAATGCAAAAGAAGCTTCAAGATAGAGGTTTTACTTTATCCACCATTCCCGATCAAAACCCTAGGGCTGAGCTCTCTGTTAAATTATTTTCTGATCACTCATGTAATCGCGAGAATATCATAGTCTCACTAGGTCTGCTTGAATCTGGCCTCCCATCCCTCTTTATGACCCTGAACTCCCTTTATTCTATGAAATACTTTCTCACGCGAAATTCTCGCGGGCAATATATCAGTTGAGTGGAGATTGGATTTGTTTAATGATTGAGTTTGCTACTCGCGGTGCTAGTAAGGAATCTCTTTACCCCCCCTAAAGCGAATAACCCTAAATTTGCTGAAGTTCCAATTATTCCTGCGAAGTACACAGTAGAAAATTTCTTCGCGAATTATGAAATAATCCCCATGAGGAAGGATAGCACTTGTTGGGGTGTCCGCTTACAGAAGAAGGATGACATTATTGAATACAAAGTTCTTATGTTGGACATTGACTGGCATCCGGGAAATATTTCATCTCTTCGCCATTCTAATGATGACAAATGGTGTATTTTCCCATTATTTTTAGGGGGCGCATACATCTCTGGTTCTCATGCTTTACCTGCGAATCTCACAGAATACCAACCATGGGTGTTCAGATGGCCTGAAAGGGATACAGAGGTATGTTCTCGAATTTTTTGCTTGAATTACCATTATTATTTTCCTCATGCTTTTATATATACTCTCGCTGACTACTCCAATTTTACCAGATTAAAAGGCTGAAGGCTAGCTACAATAAGTTAGGGAAACCCAGTACTCTATTAGCTCTCAGATCATTCACAGATGAAGTAAGAAATATTCCTTTATGATTCTTAACAATATATTGTTACCTCTATTTCTTATATTTATCTGTGTTTGAATGTTATTGAAGAAATTGAACCTGTTAAGCCTAAAAAACTAAGGGGAAAGGTAAAGGTGGTCCTCGCAAGGAGAAATATGATGCTCCTCTTTCAAAGAAAAGAAAAATCCAATCCTCTCCTCCTTCAACTCCTCAATCTAATGAAGAAAGTTCAAGTGATGATACTGATAATGACGATGATGATGATGATGATGATGATGATGATGATGATGATGATGATGGTGATGCTAATATTTCCTTCGTGAAGGAATCCTCCCAACCTGAGTCTTCTATGTCTCAGTTGTCCGGTATTTTTGCTAATACTATGCAAGTAATTGGTGATACCCCTCTGACTAATGCTTGCAAGTCCATAGCTGCCATCTGTGATGCCCCTTTCCTAGAGAATAATGAATCTCTTCATGGGGTAGCAAGATCTATATCTCCAAATTTCATGCATTCACTTAATAGCTTGGTAAATTTTCATACTTATATCTTTCTTCTCTTTATTTTTATCTTGAATTCATACTTAATTCCTAAAGTTCGGTGCATTACTTTGCAGGCTGGGAAAGCTTCCTTTGTTGTTGTCTCAGACTTGGAAAAGAGGCGTACGGCCCTCGCAAAGAAGAATCTTAAACTTCTCAACAAAAATAAAGAATTGGAGACTGAAGTTGTTGGTCTTCGCGAGAAGAATAAGCAAAATGAAGAATTGGAGATCGAAGCTGCTAATCTTCGCGAGAAAATCAAATAATTGGAATCAGGAAATTCTCTTCAGTAGGAAAAAGTATCTAGTCTTCAAGATGCCAATAAGCAACTCTATGGTATGGGACTCTCTTTCTTTCCCCTATATTTTATTATCTTTAAAAAAAAAATCTTCTTATAGAGTTTTCCATTTCGAAGACATCTATGGTCTTACTGATGAAGCTATTTTTCTTCATACATTTCCCAAGATTATGGATGATGATACCCTTCTTAATCATCTAAATACTTCTCTAAATAGTTTTCCAAATGATACGATTGAATCTCTTCCCATAAATGAGCTTAGATCCAAGCTTCGTCTTTTAGAAATTGAACATAGATCTGTCTTGGACATGGCCAATAAATTTAGATAATTCTTTCACAATTCTAAAGAAGAAACCCGTAAGTTAAATGACAAATATAGTGATCTCATATATGAAAAGGACCGTATTTCTCTCCAAGGTGCTCAGACATCAAGAATCTCTCATTGAGATTCAAATTGAAAGAGATAGACTTATCTGCGAGAATAGTACTCTCGTTGAAAGAGAAAACCAAGTTTGCTCCCGCATTCTCATTAGTAATGATGATGAGTTTTCTTAGGCTGCGAAGATTCTAGATAACACCATAAATAATTTAGGTGTAGATGTTAGTCTTCAAGATGAGAATTCTACCTTGATTAAGGATATGATCTTTGAAAGAAAAGGTGGTTATTCTTATTTTTCCACTAATCCATTTTTTAACTGAATCTCCACTATTTTATTAATAGGTTGTCATTTGTTCGCAGCATCTGAAGGAATTTTTCTCCAAAGAGTTGAAGAGTTGGAAACAGAAAAAGGACAACTCGCAAAACTTCTGTCTTCTCACAATGAGAAGTGTTCCAAGTTCAACAAGAAGCTACAGATTACCCTGGCGAATTTTAGTAATGTTCTTGTTGGTGTTCGCAATGATTCCATTAAGATGGTCTGTGATGATCATAAAATTCCTCATTTTACATATCCTTATCTCGCGAATGAAATACCAGAGAACGTTCTGAATCTTGTCATCTCTGATAGTGAATCTGAAGAGTCTGAAGAAGATGAAGAATATAATGAAGATGGAGATAATGGGGGGAAATCTGATGAAGATAATGAAGGATATAAATAGTTTTATCTCCTTTTTTACTCTCTTTGTAATATTTGTATATTTATCTCTTTCTCCTTGTAACATATTTCTGCGAGTTTCTCCAGCTTCTAAAGTTCCTTGGTGTATAGATTTCTTTTGTTTCTATATGCATACATTAGAAAACAATTCCTTTTTGCAATATGGTTAATCAATATGATTATTAATTTTTAACTATCTGTGTAAATTTGTCATATAATGATGAATAACAATTTTATCATCATGTTCATTCCCATACTTGCCTCTGTTATTCATCTGCAATATGAAAAATTAAGTAGATTACTTTCTGAATAAGATCTGTGTTTAAATTTTGGCCATAATCTCGCAGCCATTTCTTGCTCTCTTGTGTGGTCTTATTTTGCCTTCCTAGTTAAAGGTCTTATTTTGCCGCATTTTGTTTTAGCGACAAATTCGCAGGATGTCCTTATATTCGCATATAAGAACCCATCGATCTTGCCTTATCCTCATCTTCTCAATTTGTTGCGACAATATGACAGGCCTAAGTTTTCTTGCGAGAACAAAGCCCCATGACATTGCCATCTAGCAATGAAATCGCAGGACGTCTTTACACTTTCATGTAAAAACCCATTGATCTCATCTTATCCTTTTCTCATGGATTTTTGCCTCTGTATAATTTTTGCACAAATATGACAAGCCTAAATATTCTTTCGAACATAAAGCCTCATGACATTTGCATATTTAAGACACTTATCAGCTCCCTAATGAAGGGTGCCGCCCTTATCTTCCCCCTGGTTGCCCCTTCAAGGAGGCGTACATCGGCCATACAAGACTAGCTCCTCCCATCCGGATTAACAACAACCAGTTGTTTTCGCAACCTCTTATCCTTTTTTCCTATATGGCTTATAGTTACGAGACTGCACCCTAAGTGGGGTTTTCTTCGGGCCGAGTGCATCATAGACAAGACTTGCCAAGAATGGCCAGGGTAGTTTCATACGCCCCGGGCACCCTTGGCTCAACCATGTACCTCGGCACCTTGATCATACTTTGCACTCCTTATGAGAGACCCTCAGTCGTCCAACTGTTAATATATATATATAGTTGGAAATCCAAGGTACCTCTCCGGGATGGGCTTTCATTGACCCCAAATCTCCATGACTCAGGTTCCAGCAGCGGTATAACCTTATCCCTGAGCCATGAAAATACATACCCCCTTTTATGACGTACTTTAGGTCTTATATTTTCCTCTTGCGAAATTTTATCCGAGAACTAGGGTGTACGCCATAAAGGTTCGTCCCGTTCTAATATGTCATTATTCTTTGGTTTTCTCTTTTTGCATTTCAGCTCTTGTATGATTTTTCAATTTCATCTTTTTCATTGAGTCAAAACATACTTTTGTAAAAATTTCTTCAACAAATCATTCATACATCTCTTATATTTTACGATCTCGAAATTTTACCTTTTCTACTTACTATTTTCTGCTTCGGATTTTTTGTTGCGCTTTGCTACATTTTCTCCATCTGCAAGACGCTCGCCGTCTATTGGTTTCAGTACATGTTGATTTCGCAGCATTCCTTCTTCTGTGTTCATGTCTTTCTTGCCTTGAGAGATTTTGTGCTTCTTCTTCAACATCTTCATTCTGCCTTCTCCCGCGATTTTACTCTTCACCTGCTTCCTGAATTCGCAAATGATTATTCCTTTCATTTTCTATTATGCGATTTATTTCATTTATCACCGTTTCTCTTCGCTGTCTTTATATTCTTATTTGTATTCTATCATATTCCTCAGTGATACTACCATTGTTGCGATTTCTTGCGCGTCTCCTTTCTCGATTGTCATGATTATTCTGACTATTGCTTCTTGAAACTCCTGTTATTCCACTTATGCTCTCAATCTTTCCCTTTCTCAAGCTAGACGTGCTTGTTCAGCATAATGTCTCTCAATTTTATCCTCAATTATTCTTCGGTTTCTTTGAATTTCTCGCTCATATAATATTCTCCTACATTCTTCTCGATTTTCTTCACCATCTTGGTTATTTCCACCCTCTTGATTTCTATTATCACGTCTATCATCCAAAGTTTCACTACGTGGAATGTAGCGATCATTAATCATCTCTTATTCTCCATAACGCTGCTCTTCATTTGGATTTTGCATTTCCTCTCGAATATTTTCACCAGCATTTCTCACAGGGGAATTTTGCCTTGCTTCTTTTCTAAATGATCTTAAACTTGATCTTGCAGTACTTCTTGATCTCCTATTTTGTAATCTCAAATTCTCCATTCTTAACTCGTGATTTTGTCTTGTTAAATTTGCACGTTCATCTGCCTCTAATCTCCTTTCCTCTTGTATTCTTTGTCTTAAAGCCTCTACTGCTTCATTTTCGTCATCTCCATGAATTAATACTCCAACCGCTTCTTGATCTCTTCCCTCTCGCCTTCCATTTCTTAACTGTCGATTTTTTGCTTCTTCTATTGAATTTGATTGCCAAGTATGCACGCTCACTCTGTCATAATCCACAGTTCTATCTTGTATCGGTGTTTGCTGCTTTGGTTATTGAACTTGATTTTCTCCATTATTCCTTGTTCTGTTGCTCCTTGTTCTTAATCTTGAAGATTCTCCTATTTCATTTGTCTCTTCTCCAGCAAGTCTTTTACTCCTCCTTACGGTTGTTGGTTATTATGATGTATTTCTTCTTCTGACATTCCTTCAATTTTAATGTTTTACTTTAAATCACGTAAAAATTATCTCCAATTGCTTCAAATTCTTACAAATCACAATCTCAATCTTTGCTCAGAAACATCCATGTTTCTAGCGCCATTATGTAGTTGCAGGAATTCCTACACTACACCCCTCACAAGAATTCATAATAATCAACACATATTTGAAGATTAAGAACAACACTTTTATTGATTAATTCTCAGAAATATTACAAGAAACGGAAGAAATCAAGAATACAACTGCTCTCTTAAACTTTCTCTCTCCTCAAAACTTTCTCAACACTCTCAAATTTATCTCTCTCTTCTGAGTCTATTAGTTTTCTTTATATAGGGAAGTTACATAGTGGATGACAACTATGCTGTCCTTTAATTTCAGATCCGAATCGCGGTAGTCTCGCAGCAGTTATAATGTTAATTCTCGCAGATGCTATAATCTTCGCATGATTGTCATGCTCTTTTCGTGTTTCAGTAACCGTCATATGCTATGTCATTCTTTGAGTCCCTATGTGACACTCGCAGCGTGTTGTTGAAGAGCTCGCAGAAATGTTGTTTATAAATTTTGGAAGAGTATTATTGTGGAGATATTCTGATCTTACAACGGGAGTATCAAGGCTTGTCATATTTGAGCGACAATCCTTAAGAGGCAATAATACAAGAGAAATATAATACGAGATCAATGGGTTTTTACATGAAAACTGTTAGGACGTCCTGCGATTTCGTCGCAAGACGGCAATGTCATGGGGATTTAATTTCGCAAGAAAATTTAGGCATGTCATATTTTCGCAACAAAAATGACAAAAGAACAAAAAAGTTAAGGCAAGATCAATGGGTTTTTACATGCAAATGTAAGAACGCCATGCGATTTTGTCGCAATAACAAGAGGTGGCAAAATAAGACCTTTAACTAGGAAGGCAAAATAAGACCACATAAGAAAATGAGTAATCAAATAAGCTTGCGAAAATGATTATATGTAAGAAAATAAGTTTGCGAATATATACATGGAAATGAATCTGAGATAGCGAAAATAACAAATAGGTATTATTCAGAATCTCTCAGAAGTATTATTCAGAATCTCTCTGAAGTATTATTCATAATATCTCAGAAGTATTATTTATAATCTCTCAGGAGTATTATTCAGAATCTCTCAGAAGGATTATTCAGAATTTCGCAGCAGTATTCAGAATTTCGCAGAAGTATTCATAATTTCGCAGGATTATTCAGAATTTCGCAGGATTATTTAGGATTTCGCAGGAGTATTCATCATTTCGCAGAATGTGTCAGAATTTCGCAGAATGTGATTATTTTGCAGAATGTGGCTATTTAGCATAATTAAAAGCACCTTGAAGAGATTATACTATTATGAGGCAGAGGCAAGATAAGGATGAAGAAACAACTCGCTCATTCAACATTTTCTCAAGGATTCTACCCTCATAGATAAAGAACAGAGGCAACTATGGATTACCAAGAAAACATTTTATGTTCTTTATCTTCTCGGCAAAAATAATTTCCAAAGTGGACAAGAATCCTCACCAAAAATAGAGTAATAATTTCGCATGAATAGAGGCAATACTTATTACTATCATTCAAAGACGGATACTTCTTATATTTCGAGGATTGAGTACTTCTTATACTTTTTCAAGGATACTTCATACTTCGCATACTTCAAGAGTTGATACTTCTTATTTACTTCGCAAAGCTCCGGAACTTCACAAAAGAATAAAGGCAAGTACGTACTTTTCAAGTCAATTATTCTTCCGCTCGTTCCTCCAACAACTACAACAAAGTGGATTTTTCCTTAAAGATCGCTCTTCAAGCAATATTCAAGGAAAAAGAGGCAAGATGTAGGATCCAAATATCGCACAACAGTAAAAGCTCGCGAGAATATAGCGGGAGCTCGAGAGAATGTAGCAGAGCCTGAGAGAACGTAGCAGAGCTTGAGAGTTTATGAGCTATACTCCACTATATGTGAGTTGTCATCCACTATGTAAACACCTATATAAAGAGAAAGGCAGGAGAGAGAAGGGGAGGATACACTTTTTAGAGAGACATATTTTTGTAAGAGAGGGAGAGACTTTATTTTCTTTATCATATTCTTCCCCAAAAATTAGATCTAGAACTCTACCCATTAATGGAGATTCTAAATGTAATATTTATGTAATTCCAAAAATCATAGTGAAGAACCATGGATGTAGATCACGTTGATCGAACCATGTAAAAAATCTTGTGTGTCAATTTAAATTTTTAGCACTTATATTTTGAGATATAGATGATTAATATTTTTAGATCTAGAATTAAGTATCAAGATATGATAAGGGGTGTGTTGTGGGATTTCCCGTAACTACACTAGAGATGGTTCCTTACGATGTAATATTAGGAATGGATTGGCTATCTTCTAATTTTGTGCAATTGGATTGTGCTGATAAGACAATCACTTTTGAAAAGACGGGTCAATATAAGGTAGTGGTACAGACTACATCTCGAAGCCTGTTTGTAGAATCTTTCCTTAGCCATATTGAGGGTGAAGTAGTAGATAATAAGTCTCTACAGATTAAGAGTATACCTATGGTGTCTGATTTTGGGGATTTGTTCCGAGAGGTTCCTAGGTTACCTCCAAGTAGGCAAGTAGAGTTCTGCATCGAACTCCAACTAGGTACGACACCTATTGCTCGTGATCCTTACAGAATGGATCCAAAGGAAATGCAGGAATTGAAGTCTCGGATTGACCAGCTCTTAAGTCAAGGATTTATTCGACGTAGTTCTTCACCATGGAGTGCTCCTATTTTATTTGTGAAAAAGAAAGATGGTTCTTTACGATTATGTGTTGATTACCGTGAACTAAACAAGGTTATGATAAGGAACAAGTATCATTTACCTAGGATTAATGATTTATTTGACCAGTTGAAAGGGGCTATATGGTTTTCGAAGATCGACTTGCGATCAGGCTATCTTCAGCTTCTTGTTAGAAAGTAAGATATTTCCAAGACTGCATTTCTGACTCGTTATGGTTCTTATGAGTTCTTGGTGATGCCTTTTGGGCTTACGAATGCACCTGTAGTGTTTATGGACCTAATGAATCGGGTATTTAAATATTTTCTTGATCGGTTTGTTATTATTTTTATCGATGATATTCTTGTTTACTCTAAGACTCGGGAACAGCACGTGGAACACTTACGCTTAGTGTTGCAGACTTTGAGAGAGCATCAGTTATTTGCAAAGTTCACGAAATGTGAATTTTCGCAACAATCAGTTAAGTTTTTGGTGCATGTGATATCTGAATCTGGAGTTTCTATAGACCCTTCCAAGATTGAGGCAGTGTTGAGTTGGAAACAACCTACAACAGTTTTAGAGATTCGAAGTTTTCTTGGTTTAAATGGATATTACCATCATTCTATTAAGGATTTTTCTCAAATTTCGGGACCACTTAATAAGCTAACTAAGAAGGAGTATTGTTTTTTTGGGATTCTAACTGTAAAAATGCTTTTCAGGAGCTTAAAACTAAGCTTACTTCGGCACTAGTTTTGACCTTACCTGAAGAAGGAAAGGAGCTAGTAGTTTACACAGATGCCTCATTTCTAGGATTGGGATGTGTTTTAATGCAGGAAGGTAAGGTTATTGCTTATGCATCTATGCAATTGCATGTTCATGAGAAGAATTTTCCAACCTTGGAGTTGGCAACGGTAGTTTTTTGCTCTGAAGTTGTGGCATCATTACTTATATGGCGAGATATTTGATCTTTTCACTGATCATAAGAGTCTCAAGTATCTGCTTTACCAGAAGGATTTGAATATGAGACAACATAGATGGATGGAGCTCATCAATGATTACACTTTCGGCTTACAATATCACCCTGGTAAGGCTAATGTTGTAGTTGATGCCTTAAGCATAAAACCAAGGGTTTTGTTAGATTTCATGATGGCGGAAGATTTGAAGATGTTAGAGACAGTCGCTGAGTTTATCTTAGACGTCAAAAATTCTTTTACTTGTCAAGCATTTTTGGGAAATCTTGTGGTACAACCTGCACTTATTAGCCGTATTGTTCAGGCTCAGTCCAAGGTTGATTGGTGTGTGAAACTACTTGGATATGGAGACTTAAGTGAAGTTTTTTATGTTGGGATCGATAGGGGGGCTTCGGATTCGATATCAGTTATATGTACTCGTGGACGCCCATTTGAGACGTGTGGTGTTAGATGAAGCTCATCGCAGTCGCTATACTATTCATCCTGGAGCTACAAAAATGTATAAGGATTTGCGTGGAAAATTTTGGTGGAAAATTATGAAGCAAGATATTGCAGAATACGTTTCTAAATGCCGAACTTGTCAGCAAGTTAAGATTGAGCACCAAAATCCAGCTGGAGAATTACAATCGCTTCCGATATCGAAATGGAAATGGGATAATATATCCATGGATTTTATAGTTGGACTACCGATATCAAACAGAGGACATGACTCTATTTGGGTAATAGTATATCGGTTGACTAAGTCAGCACACTTCTTACCAGTGCATACTACCTACATAAAGATAAATTATGCAAGCTCTATGTAGAGAAGATTGTTGTATTGTATGGAGTGCCAGTCTCAATTGTTTCTGATAGGGGTGCTCAATTCACTTCCAAATTTTGGGGGGATTTCAACAAGCTTTGGGTTCAGAGTTGGATCTCAATACTTCATTTCATCCTCAGACTGATGGTCAAACAGAGAGAGTTAATCAAATATTAGAGGATATGCTTCGGGTGTGTGTGCTAGATTTCCAAGGAAACTTGGATAAATACTTACCATGGGCATAATTTGCCTACAATAATAGTTATCAGTCGAGCATTGGTATGACTCCTTTTGAAGCTCTTTATGGAAGACTTTATCGTTCAATAGTGTGTTGGGTAGAAGTGGGTGAAAAGAGATTTTTGGGGCCTGATTTGGTTCAGTTCACACTACGGAGAAGATCCTAGTGGTTAAGGATTGTCTTCGTAAAGCTCAGAGTAGAGAGAAAAGTTATGAAGATAGGAAGCGCTGACCATTACCTCTTAAAGTCGGAGATGAGGTATTACTCAAGGTGTCTCCTATGCAAGGAGTAATGAGGTTTGGGAAAAAGGTAAATTGGCTCCTATATTTATTGGACCTTTCCTTATAACTAAGAAGATTGGAAATGTGGCATACCAGCTGGAGTTACCACCGAAATTTTCTGGAGTGCACAACGTCTTTCATGTTTCTATGTTACGTAGACACTTAAAATATGAAGAGCGATCTCAAAAAGCCGACCTTAGTGAGTTGGTTGTGAAACCGGATGCCACTTATGAAGACAAGGCGATTTGTATTGTAGATCGACAAGTAATTCAACTTTGGTCTCGAGCGATACCATTTGTCAAAGTGTAATGGAATCCAAAGGACGAGCGAGAAGTTTTCTGGGAATGCAAGGATATTGTTCGTCGTTCTCATCCGCATCTCTTCATTAATGAGGTAAATTCGATTCCGGGGACGAAATCCTTTTCTAGTGGGGTAGACTGTAATATACTTCTCTTTTAAATCCTTAAACTAAAAATAGGATCTATATACGGTTTGGTTAGAGCCCTTAATAAAAATTGGTATTTTATTTAGCCATACCCAGGTGGGTATGAGAAAATTAGGTTTTCAGAACTTTTCCTCTAACTTACCGTGTGAGAAGGGAAAATATATAAGAAAAGTCTTAGTGAAGGGAAACGAGAGCAAAGACAGGCGACAGTAAAATATCAAACCCATTAATTAGGTTTGGGGAGAAAAGATTTAGTAAGTAGTGATCGATTGGTAAGGATTTTTTTTAGTTATGCTCAATTTCTTTGTGATGATTTTGGATTAAACTTATGGTTATATATCCTTCTATGTTTATTTTTGTATGATCCTTTAGGGCTTGTTGATTGAGAGAACTGATTGATCAAGTTGCTTCCGGAAAGTTTAGGCAAGTTTATCCGATTTCTTGGTCTTGGATAGATGTAGTAGTAATAAATAAATATCTCGTAAACTCTATCACGCCTGAATTTATACTCTATCAATTGACTAATTGACCGTGGAATGATCGATCTGCTATATTTCATTAATGTTTTATCTGTGTACTCAATTAATCTGACTTGCTCTATCTCTTTGATGAAATAATAGATATGTAGGATTATTAAGGTACGCAACATGGACCAGTATAGTATGACATAATTAGGTACTTGTTGGTAAATTTTTCATGGATCAGAATGCGATAGCTCCCATTGGTTTAACCCTTTAAATCTAGGATTTAGCTTACACCATTACTACATATGCGAATGGAAGACCTGATGGGGTGTACTAATTGCATCAGTGGGAAAGTGGTTAAAGTGTCTTTGGGAATAATGGTTGAGATGTTTTCTAATTATTTTGTGAACACAATTAGTTAAGTTTTGAGCCTAGATATGCCATGATGAATACTCCAAGCGCTTAGATTTTGAATTCCTCTACAGGGAGCTGTAGTTGCATGAAATCCTACACTACACCCTTGTTAATATTTCATAATAATCAACTCATACTTAAAGATTAAAAATGACTCTTTATCATTTAATTCTCAGAAATATTTACAGAAGTGGAAGAAATCAAGAATACAACTATTCTCTCGAAGTTTCTCTCTCCTCAAGACTTTCTCAACTCTCAAAAATACATCATCATCTCTCTGGACATACTGGGTCTCTATATATAGGATAGTTACATAATGGATGACATCTAAGTTGTCCTTTAATTTTGGATTTGATTTGCGATCTTATCGCAACAGTTATAATATGAAATCTTGCACGTATTGTAACCATCGCAGATCAATCATGCTCTTCTCATTTTCTTCAATCGTCAGTTATTACGTCATTCTTTAATCTATTATGTGACACTCGCGAAGCGTTGTTGAAGAGTTCGCGGTATTCTCGCAGAAGTGTTGTTTATTTCGCGGGATTATCGTTGTAGCGATATTCTGGTCCTACATCTTGCCTCTTCTCATGTCTTTTATGCGAAGGAGGAAAGATCATGAGAACTGAAATTTTTATAATGCCGCAACTGTTTATCTTTTGCATTCTTCTGTTTTGACACGTTTTTGTGTTCTTCGCCAGCTGTCTTCATGTACATTTTCTTCCATTCAATTTTGACATGTCCTTTTCAACCGTTGCGATCTAACTGTTCATGTCTTTTCATTGCATTAATTGCATTTATCTTTTCAAGAGATTTCTTCTTCTATAAATACTTATTTCATTCTTTTCTTTCCCTCTTTTTACTTCTTTCTTCCTTCACTTCGTAACTTCTCTGCAAATTTATTGTTCTTCCGTAAATTCCGGATCTGTTGCTTTCATAAATTTTCTCTCAATTTTTTACTTATTCAATCTTTATTCCCCTACTCAAGATGGTTGTAGCTGCGCAAAAATGAGACTGCTTTCGAGAAGATTCAAAAAGAGTATCAAGACAAAGGTTTTACTTTATCCACCATTCCCTATCAAAACCCTAAGTCTGAACTTTTTGTCCTATTATTTACCAAATTTCAATGTAGCCGCGAGAAAATCATAGTCTCGCTAGGTTAGCTTGAAGCTGGTCTTCCCATTCCTCTATATAACCCTGAACTTCCTCTATTTTATGAGATTCTTTCTCACGAGAAGTTCTCGCGACCGGTATATCAGCTGAGTGGATATTGTATACGTTTAATGCTTGAATATGCTACTCGTGGTGCTAATAAGAAATCTCGCTACCATGATGAAGCAAAGAATCCTAAATTTAAAGACGTTCTAATTATTTCCGCGAATTATACTGTGGAGAACTTCTTCGAAAATTACAAGATAATTCCTATGAAAAAAGACAGCACTTGTTGGGGTGTTCGCCTACAAAAGAAAGATAAGATCGCTGAAGATAAAGCACTTATGTTGGATATCGATTGGCATACAAGTACTAATCGAGGCCCTCGCCACTCTAGCGATGACAAATGGTTCATTTTTCCTTTATGTCTTGAAGGTCCTTACATCTCTGGTCTTCATACCTTGTCTGCGAATCTTACAGAATATCAACCGTGGGTCTTCAACTAGCCTGAGAGAAATAAAGAAGTATGTTCTTCTTAAGTCTTTGCATGACAAGTTATTATTATTAATCTTTCCATATTTTTAAACTCTCGCTGACTATTCCTTTTTATTAGATCGAAATATTAAAAGCCAACTACGAGAAGCTTGGGAAACCTGCTACTCGCTTAACTCTTCAATTACTCACAGATGAAGTAAAAAATATTTCTTTATAAATCTTAACAATATATTGTTGCCCCTATTTCTTATCTTTATCTGTGTTCGCAGGTAATTAAAGAAGTAGAACCTGTGAAAATTGTGAAAACTAAGGGGAAAGACAAAGATGCATCTCGCAATGGTAAATCTACTGCGCCTCTCAAGGAAAAATCTTCTGCTCCTCGCGGAGGAAAATATGATGCTCCTTCCTCAAAGAAAAGAAAATTTCAACTTTCTTCTTCTTCAACTCTTCAATTTAATGAAGAAACTTTGGATGATGATTCTAAAAATAACATCAATGATGATGATGAAGATAATAATGGTTCTTCCCCTCCTGAGTCTTCTATGACTCAATTATCCAAAAAAATTGGCGATGTTACATACGGCATCACAAATGATTATGGAGATGAAGCTCTTAATGGGATATATCAGGATCTCGCTAAAGTCTGCGATGCTCCCATATTGGTTGATAATGATTCTCTCCAAGGAATCTCAAGATCGTTTACTCCCAGCCTCTTGAATTCACTTGGCATTCTGGTATGTTTTTATTTTTTCATCATGTTATGTATTTGTTTTATCACTATATCTTAATTTATATTATTCTCTCGCAGGTTGGAAAAGCTTCTTTTGTTGCTGCCTCTGGTTTGGATAGAAGGCGCGCATCTTCTCAAAAGAAGAATATTGTGCTTCGCAAAAAGAATGAGAAGCTAGAATCTGAGTTCACTAATCTCCGCAGGAAGATGAACAAATGGAATCTGAACTTGCTAGTCTTCGTGAGAATAATGCAGATCTTGAGAAAAATCTTTCTCAACAATCGCTTGAAGTATCCAATATTTACAATGCTAACAAACAACTCTTAGGTATGAAAATTTTCTCCTTTTCTTTCATATTTTTACTTTTCATTACTCTTTCTTACTTGATTTATCATTCTCGCGGACATTTATGGGGCTTTAACCATTCGTTCTTTTCCTGAACCAATAGATAATGATACTCTTTTAGAGCTTATTAATAATTCTTTGAATAACCATTCCAATATTAATTCTCTTTCCATAGATGAACTCAGATCAAGTTTCGCCTCTTAGAAATTGATCACAGATCTTGTTTAGATATAACTCACAGATTCAAACAACTTTACCACAATTCTAAAGTAGAGATTAAAACTTTAAAGGCCAAGAATAATGATCTTTCAAAAGACAAAGATCGTATATCTAGACAAGGAGCCGAAGCCTTAGCAAATTTCCATAAGACCATTCTTGAAGTTCAAATTGAAAGAGATGGACTTATCTGCGAGAAAGAGGACTTTGTAGAAAGAGAAAACCAAGTTCGATCCCGCCTTCTTATTAACAATGATGAGGAGTTTTCCTGGGCTGCGATGGTTCTTGATAATGCCAGAACTAATTTAGGTGTAGATGCTAGTCTTCATGTTGAACAAGCATCTTTAACTAAAGACCTGATTTCTGAAAGAGAAGGTTGTTAATCATTCTTCCTTGTTAATTCTTGGTTTTTATTACTCTTCCTTGCAAAATTTCCAACTTGTTTTTATATACTCGCAGGAGCTGAAAAGAGATACTCTGAAAGAATTAGATAACTTGAAGCTGATAAGAATCAACTCGCAAATATCCTTAATGCTCGCAACGAGAAGTATTCAAGACTGAAAGACCAATTAAGGATTACTGCTGTGAATTTTAGTAGTACTCTTGTTGATGTTCGCAATGATTATATTAAACTGGTCTGCGATGATCATAACATTCCTCATTCTACATATCCTGATCTTGCAAAAGAGACTCCAGCAAAAACTCCAAACCTTGTTATCTCTGATAGTGAAGCTGAGGAATCTGATGAAGATGATGGTAAAAATAAATAAGGAGAGAAATTTGGCCACAATGATGATGGATCTAATTAAATATGTTTCTTCTTTTATCTTCCTTGTAATTTTTGTACACTTATTTTCAGCTTCTTGTAATATTACTGTGAATTTCTCCAACTTGCTGCAAGTTTCTCCAACTTGATGTATAAATTTCTGTTGCTTCTATCTGTATGAATTAGAAGACAATTCTTTTATGCAATATAGTCAATCAACATAATTATTATTCTTTAACAGTCTATGAAAATGTGTCATATAATAATGTCTATGTAAATTTATCATATGATGATGAATAACAATTTTATCATCATGTGCATTCCCATACTTGCCTCTATTATTCATCTGTAATATGAGAGAATTGAGTAAAGCTTAGATATTAGTTGTGAATAAATTCTATTTAAATATTTGTACCTCCAATCTTGCGATTGTATCGCGAACATTAGTTGCATAATTTTATGGTTTCTGCGTAAATATCGCAATGCTCATAATCTTTGCGTTCATATCGCAATCATTCAACCTTAATTTCTTGTGGTCTTATTATGCCTTCCTAGTTAAAGGTCTTATTTTGCCACATTTTTCTTTCTGCGACAAAATCGCAGGACGTCCTAACATTTGCATGTATTGACACATTGGTCTTGTCTTATCTGTATTTTTTCAATTTTTCTGCGACAATATAACAAGTCTAAGTTCTCTTGCGAGAAAAAAGTCTTATGACATTTCCGTCTAGCGATGAAATCGCATGACATCTTTATACTTTCATATAAAAACCCATTGATCTCATCTTAAATTTTTCACATGGCTTGTTGCCTCTGTATAATCTTTGTCACGCGACAATATGACAGGCCTAAATGCTCTTACGAGCATAAAGCCCCATGACATTTCCGTCTTAAGACACTTATCATCTCCCTAATGGAGGGTGCCGCCCTTATCTTCCCCCTGGTTTCCCCTTCAAGGAGGGCACATCGGCCATACAAGACTAGATCCTCCCATCCGGATTTACCAACAACCAGTTGTTTTCGCAGCCTCTTGTCCTTTATGCCTATATGGCTTATAGTTACAAGACTGCACCCTAAGTGGGGTTTTCTTCAGGCCGAGTGCATCATAGCCAAGACTTACCAAGAATGGCCAGGGTAGGTTCGTCCGTCTCGGGCATCATTGGCTCAACCGTGTACCTCGGCGCCTTAGTCATACTCTGCACTCCTTAGAAGAGATCCTCAGTCATCCAACCAGGGTATAACCTTATATAGTTGGAAATCCAAGGTACCTCTCCTGGATAGGTTTTGTTTAACCCCAACATCTGCATGACTCAGGTTCCAGCAGCGGTATAACCTTATCCCTGAGTCATGTAAAGAGATACCCCCTTATATGACGTACTTTAGGTCTTATATTTTCCTCTTGCGAAATTGTATCCGCGAACTAGGGTGTACGCCATAAAGGTTCGTCCCGTTCTTTGTTTCTTTTGCAAGATCGCAATCTTTTGTTTTTTAAGTAACCTTGAATAATCTCGCAATTTAACTCGCTGCTTCTAATAAAATTTCTTCTTTTGATCTTATTTCAGCTCTTGCATAATTTTTCAATTTCATCCTTTTCATTCAAACAAAATAAAACAACAAACCATTTATAAACTTCATCATTTTACCTTCCTACTTACTGCTTTTTTCTTCTGCCCTTTTGTTGTGTTTTGTTATTTTTTCTCCATCTGCGATACGCTTGCCATCTATTTTCCGCTGCTCATATTGATTTTACAGCATCTCGTCCTCTCGCTGCTCTATTATATCAACTATTAACCTGTCACATCTTTGTCTTTGTTTGATGTTCTGCTTCCAATTGCTATTCTTCACAACTCTATCTTCACAAGACTTTATATCAATCTCATAACATTTTCTACTCTCACCCTAATCTCCTTTGATGACCCCGACACCATGTGGATGTGGAAATTTAATACATTGATGATAGGTTGACGCCACACCTAAAATTCCATGTAACCATGGTCTGCTAATTAAGGCATTATAGGGTGTCTCTACATCTACTACACAAAATAAGACTTTGTACTTGATTTCCTTTAATGGTATCCTCATTGTGATCTCTCCCTTTGGTTTATTGGCACTACCATTGAAACCATATATCTTGTACGTTGAGGGTATTAAATCCTCGTCTCTCCCTCCCATGGTCTTATAAGTGTGATAAAAGAAGATATCCACCGAACTACCTGTGTCAATCAACACTCTATTAATTTCCCATGAATCTTCATTTTCATCCTCTTCAACTTTATCTTCATCTTCACCTTCATCTTCTTTTTATTTTGGGTTTATCTCTAATCTCACAACCAATGGTTGATCATGCATTTCTCCAGGTTCAGGTACTTCTTGTGTGGTGAAAGAAATGGTTTCTTTTTTCCACTCCTCTAATGGCGAGACTCTCGAAATGTTCATAATCTCTCTTCCATATGTGTCTATCGCGAAGATTCTGCTAAGAACTTTGTCATGGAAGTCCTCAATAGTTTTGTATAAATGTACGATGGAATTACAAAACAAATTCTTTGCCTTTGCTCCAACCTCTATCACTAATGTTTCCGTTCCTTTTACAGTATTCACTCTGCGAATATCTGGTGCTGGTGGTAATTGTTGAGATTGTGGATGTCCAATTAAAAAGTGATTTAACTTTCCATGATCAATCATCCTCAAAATTATCCTTTTTACATTCCTGCAATCTTTTGCTGAGTGACCATGAAAATGATGGTAAGGACAAAATGCTTGATTTCTATTATTTGGATGTGGCTCTTTTCCCATATTCCAAGGTGATGGTATATTTTCCATTAAAATGATAGATTCCCAAATTTTTTCTAAGCTGGCATTCAGGGGTGGCATCTTAATTTCTTCCCATATTACTCTTTGATTCTCTTGTCCTCTGAAATCATTTTGTCTCTGACCACCATAACTTTCTTGCGGCTGATCAAGTCTTTGGATTTTGTTATTTCCACCGCGATTGTAATAATTCTTTTCCCTTTCATACTCTTCTTGATCTCGACTGCCCATGGCTACTAATTTCTGCTGGTTATCGATCACCACTTTCTCTTGTTGTGTCTGCGAGGTGCTCGCCACATTGTTAATCATATTAGGAAGTAGACTTTCATTTGCCGCTATCGAGCTGGTATTTGAAATTGGATATGATTCCATCTCATTTTGTTTCTCCTCCAAGGAAATATATTCTTCTTGTAACTCTCGCAGCTCCGTTATGTTAATTATATTCTTGATTCTGAAAATTTGTATGTACAGCAGATTGGTTGTGAACATTGCATTGATAAAAGATAAAATAAGATATTTCTCATCCACTCTTCCTACCATTTCACTGCACATTGTCTTCCATCTTATGGTTAGGTGTTTCAGACTCTCGCCAACCCTCTGCTTTAACCCAAATACATCTTCAATACCTGGCCGCGATGAATTGTTGCTTATATATGCTCCCATAAATGTAGCTTGCAAATGGTCAAAAGAAGTTATAGTATTTTTGGGCAATCCCTCGAACCATTTTAGTGCCTCGCCACGCAAAATATTTGCAAAATACAGCATCATGGTTTTTCCACTGTAGCATACACCTAACATGAGCTTTGACATGTTGAACAGCACAGGTAGTCCCATCAAAGATACTGGTTAATGATGGTAAATTGCATTTAGGGGGTATTCCTCTTAACTGTACTTCTTGAGTGAATGGAGTTATCGCAGCTTCCTCAATGGCTTCATCAAGATGCATTCTACCTCCTTCCCTTCTATTATTTATCATTCCCCGCATTTCTGCTAACCCTCTCAATATTTGTTCGTTTTCAGCTGAATTTTGCTCTATTGGTCTTTTTAGCGCAGCTTCTCTTCTTCTGCGTTCATGTTTTTCTTGTCTTGCGAGATTTTGTGTATATTCTTCTTCATCTTCATTTTGCCTTCTTCTGCGATCTCCTCTTTCATATCTTTCTTGAAATCGCAATTGATTATGCTGTCTATTTTCTTCTCTGCGAATTTCTTCATTTCTCTTTGTTGTCTTTCTATTCTCCTTTGTATTCTATCATACTCCTCATTGATATTATTTTTATGGAGATTTTGTGTGCGTCTCCTTTCTCGATTATCATGATTATTTTGCCGAATCGCTTCCTAAAATTCTTGTTCTTTAACTTCTGCTCTTAATCTTTCCCTCTCGCAAGCCAGACGTGCTTGTTCAGCATAATGTCTCTCAATTTCGTCCTTGATGATTCTTTGATTTCTTTGTACTTCTCGCCCATGTAATATTCTTCTACCTTCTTCTCGATTTTCTTCACCATTTTGATTATTTCCACACTCTTGATTTTGTCTACCATTCACAGCTTCATCGCGTGGAATATGGCGATCATCAATTATCTCTTCTTCTCTATGATGATGTTCTTCATTTGGATTTTGCATTCTTTCTTGAATATTTTCTTCAACATTTCTCATAGGGGAATTTCTCCTTGGTTCTTCTCTAAATGACCTTGAACTTGATCTAGCAGTACTTCTTGATCTCCTTCTTTGCAATCTTAAATTCTCCATTCTTAACTCATGATTTTGCCTTGTTAGATTCACACGTTCTTCTGCTTCTAATCTCCTTTCCTCCTGTATTCTTTGTCTTAAATCATCTGTTGTTTCATTTTCATCTTCTCCATGAATTAATCCTTCAACCACTCCTCAATCTCTTTCTTCTCTTCTTTCATTTCTTAATTCTCGATCTTCTTCTTCTTCCACTGAATCTGATTGCCAAGTATGCACGCTAACTCTATCATAATCCACAGTTCTATCTTGTATTGGTGTTTGTTGATTTGCTTGTTGAACCTGATTTTCTCCATCATTCCTTGTTCAATTTTTTCTTGTTCTTATTCTAGAAGATTCTCCCATTTTATTTTTTCCTCCACCTGCAAGTCTTTTACTCCTCCTTACGGTTGTTGGTGGTTCGGATGTGTTTCTTCTTCTTTTATCCATTATTGCGTTAGATATTTCACTAATTGTTCCAAATTCCTTCCAATCACAATGGCAATTTTTATCTTTTTCTTCAAATAATCATCAATTCAGTCCCTGTTTCGGGCGCCAAAATGTAGTTGCAGGAAATCCTACACTATACCCTTGTTAAGATTTCATAATAATCAACTCATACTTAAAGATTAAAAATGACTCTTTATCATTTAATTCTCAGAAATGTTTACAGAAGTGGAAGAAATCAAGAATACAACTATTCTCTCGAAGTTTCTCTCTCCTCAAGACTTTCTCAACTCTCAAAAATACATCTCAACTCTCAAAAATACATCATCATTTTTCTGGACATACTGGGTCTCTATATATATGATAGTTACATAATGGATGACAGCTAAGCTGTCCTTCAATTTCTGATTTGATTTGCGATCTTATCGCAACAGTTATAATATGAAATCTTGCACGTATTGTAACCATCGCAGATCAATCATGCTCTTCTCGTTTTCTTCAATCGTCATCTATTACGTCATTCTTTAATCTATTCTGTGACACTCGAGAAGCGTTGTTGAAGAGTTCGCGGTATTCTCGCAGAAGTGTTGTTTATTTGGCGAGATTATCGTTGTAGCGACATTCTGGTCCTACAGGAGCACTAAAGATTAGTAGAGAGGGTTGAATTTTCTTTAGACTACTTAGTGGTTAGGAATGAATCCTAACTGTTAGTGGAGATCATTATGTAATCAGCTCAAAATTTGTTAGCTATGTGGTAACATGAGATTTTAGAGAAAGTTCTTGTTTACATGTCTTGTATGTCTGACTGCAAACTAGGAGTGATGTGCTTAAGAATTAGCTAGTAGAATTTTGGTGTGTAAGAACGTTGGGATTGAACATGTCGGAAGTAGTGACAAGTTGTCTAGCCTGTAATAGTGAAGGGTACGTAAGTGGAATTTATAGCAATTATGGTGAGACCTTTGGTCAGGTGACTTTATGTAAGTTACAAAAGACAGTGAGCTAAATCACGTTTCCTAGAAATGAGAAGCGAAAATGTGGATGCGGATGCGATTCTACTTAGTACAGTAAAATGTGTACCAAGTACAACCATATAAACATGTATAATATGGGTGTTAGACGTTGCGGATATGTCCCGGACGTAATGAGTATGATTGCGGATAGGTTTAACCAAAATGAGTTCTTTATGTGGTGCGACTAATGATTACTGGTGTTGATGGTTGTTTTTAGTATAGGGCAAAAACTGTAAAAATCTGCCTACCTGACCTAGCATCAGTAGTAGACCTTGATATGTCTATATTCCACAAGGAATTTGAAGAATATATCAGAATCTGATAAGTGCCCATGTCTCTCTTCATATTATATTAAAACTCAAGCTCCTCGATGAATTGTTCACTAGTATAGAGCCTAATGAGTATTTAAGCTCCTAATTGCATTACTCCCTAATGTCGAAGCCTGTATTTAATGCGTTGTCATCCTGCAAAGATATAAAAGCCATTTGAAAGTGATGAGTGCATAAACCTTTTCACTTACATATGTATTGAGCAATTCAACATATTTACGAAATTTATCCATAATGGTGCGTGAAACAACAATCCCAGATATTCTGTCAATTTTAACCTATTGCATTATTCACTAATGCATGACCTTCCTAGTATTTTCCTAAGCTATGTTATCAGCTGAACTCTTAATATTGGCATGACATGACGATTAATGTTCACTCACAGTAGAGTAGCATAAATCTCCCGAAGTGTCAGTATTGAGACCTGAATGAAAACACACAGTAGGCTACACCACTCTCTATAAAGAGATCAACGTGTTTGCGCACTTTTTAATTAAAAATCAGCGCGATCGAACGCGCTTTAATTCCCTAAGGAAAATTTAGATTTTCCGTATCAGTCTTAAAAAATGATCGCGGCCACACGATTTGGCTACGCAATTCAATTTTCCTAGCATACTCCTAGCGAAACTAGGAGATCATCATGATGACCACCGACGGGCCCACCAATACCCCGACCAATCGGATTCCATCTAGCACACTCGCGATGCAATCTAATGCTAACCCTAACATGGGTGATCGCGATGTTGAAAAACAGAGCTCAAACGAGCCAAGACCGGCGAAAACGGTCTCGGAAACATCGTGACCGTCCAACTTAGATAGCCTAGTTGGATGGCTTAGATCTTCCTTCAAATGATTAAAGAAGTGCTAACGTGTTCACCGTCAACCCAACTCCACCCTCGGTCAATCGACTTGCTCATAGCAAGACCAGGGCGTATCAAATCTCTGGCCCAAAGTAGGATAACGCACCGTTTTGAAATTCTAAGTTGCTTTGCGGCAACACACTTGATACGTTTTGATCTTTGTACCTTGGTAGCTATTACTATAAAGGATTAATTTATAATAATAATAGATGAGAAACTTGGAAAACAGAGATACAAGTAGTAATTCTAAGAAAATATCTTCTCTAGATTATGAACAAGAAAACGATTACAATTCTCTCTTTGTTACGCTCACAATCTTCTCTAAACAGTGGATCAACCTTAAACTGTTTGCTAAGATTGCGTTTGCAATAATCAATTGCCTCACAAAATTCTCTCTAGGTGTGCGTGTTAAACCTCCTTTTCTAGGGGTAAAACCACACTCTCTGGATTGTCTTAGCATTGAGCTAAACATCTTTATTTATAGCTTTAACGGTTTCCCAAACCTTATAGGAATCTATTTCCTCATCTAGGAATTCCTTTTCTAAGTATATTTCCCTTTCTAGGAATATTACCTTGTCTAGGAAGTATTTCCTTATCTTGGCATACTTCCTTGCTTTGGTTTGGTTTCCCAAACCTCATAGGAATGTATTTCCTAACTAAGAGTATTGCTTAAAACAAAACCCTTTCCCAACTAGGAATTTTATCCAAATAAGGGTTCCTTCCTAATATAGGATTCTTCCCTCAACTTAGCTTGAGGTTTATTGGTTCTCGGAGAGAGGAAGATACACATGTATCAACACTATTATCGCAAATCGATCATAACCATTTATCTTTTCCGGCCAAATCGAGCACCTTGGATCCAATTCCAGGCGGCACCGAAGATGTCAACGTTCTCACTAGTGACCCACCTTTGTACGTGGCCGATCAACCTGCTCAAACTAGCGCCCAACGTATTAAATCGATTATACAAACTAGGGATGGTCGCACGATGCCTAAACCCTGAATCAACGACCCACAAAGCCATCTCATCCGTCCAACTTCGCCAGCTTGGTCGGACAGCTTAGATCAGATACTAGATAATCAATGAGATGCCATTATGATGACCGATCACCCCCCCCCCCCCATCCTGCAAGGTGTCATCCCGAGTTATAGGTCTCCCGTGCGATCCTAGATGATCGCCCAAAGATAGTCCTTCGTGCTGCTTCAACATCAATCATTAACTGCCACAAATCGTCTCAGCTACTCAACTTGCCTAGCCAATTTGAATGATACAGATCTAATTTAGATCAACCGGTAGGATTTTAGAATGGCTACCGTCCGCCACTTGCCTATAAGGAGCGGTCAACCAAGAAATAGCTTGTCCCTAGAGCTATCAAATGATCACCCTAAAGTGTCCGGTCACGCTCTCCTTTTTAAGACGATTGACTCGCGACTAATTTAGACAGGCTCTAAAACAACGATGCTCCATGCACATCAATTATTTTAAGCTGCTTTCTTATAAGTGATGCTTTACGTGCATCAAATACATACGATATTTTATGAATATCGGCTTCACAAATAACTTAGTTATTTAACCTAAGAAGCACTATGTGCGGCTTTTAACGGCAAGTCTCATGACTTTACAAACGTATCACAAATTGGGGGATGTTCACTGAGGTATTGGTCTGGCGGTATACAACTATTGATGGTGGTTTTTAGTTTAGGGTTAAAATCGAAAAACACTAAACCCTAGCAGACAGTGATGTCACAACATTTATAGCAACAAGAATTTACTAGGAACATTTATTGAAACCTTTAATGTGTCTCTAAAATAATTACCGGGGTATATTTTTCAAATTAGGGTTACGACAAGCCGAACCCTAATTCACACATGTGCCAATGTCAAATCATGTCAGCCACACCGACCGCGCCAAAGCATGCCAACCATGCTAGCCTCACCTCTGTGCCAATGGAAAATCATGCCAGCCACACCAATCGCGCCAAAGCATGCCAACCATGCTAGCCGCACCTTTATGCCAATGGCAAATCATGCTAGCCACACCAATCGCACCAAATCATGCCAACCATGCTAGCCGCACCTTTGTGCCAATGGCAAATCATGCCAGCCACACCAACCGCGCCAAAGCATGACAACCATGCTAGCCGCACCTCTGTGTCAATGGAAAATCATGTCAGCCACACCAACCGCGCCAAAGCATGCCAACCATACTAGCCGCACCTCTGTGCAAACGGAAAATCATGCCAGCCATACCAACCGTGCCAAAGAATGCCAACCATGCTAGCCGCACCTATGTGCCAATGGAAAATCATGTCAGCCACACCAACCGTGCCAAAGCATGCCAACCATGCTAGCCACACCTCCGTGCCAATGGAAAATCATGCCAGCCACACCAACCACGCCAAATCATGCCAACCATGCTATCTGCACCTCCGTGCCAATGGCAAATCATGCCAGCCACACCAACTGTGCCAAAGAATGCCAACCATGCTAGCCGCACCTCTGTGCCAATGGCAAATCATGCTAGCCACACCGACCACGCCATGCCAAACACATCTTTCCATGGCCCCTCATGCCACGCCACCATCCTGGCCTTCCCCACGTGACTACCAAAGTGAAGGCGTGCAACAATCAATAGTTTCCATTCAATCCCAGGAAAAAATCCTGGCCGTCTAAGGTCACCTCACGACCTTTGGCCCAAAAACCTAGCTTGGTCACGCACCTAGCCAAAGATATCCACGCCATGCGCCCAAGGCAAACCCTTGGCCCCACCTGCCAAGGCAAACGCCATTTCCTTGGCCCTAGCCATGCCATACGTCCATGACAAACCCTTGGCCCCACATGCCAAGCCAAACCAAACCTAGCCAAGCTAGCCGTGCTATGCCAAACACACTCTGCCTTGGCCCTAGCCATACTAGTCACGTCATACCAAGCCTAAACTCCCTTACCTTGGCCATAGCCATGCCATATGTCCATGGCAAACCCTTGGCCCCACATGCCAAGCTAAACCAAACCTATCCAATCTAGTCGCGCCATGCCAAACGCACTCTGCCTTGGCCCTAGCCACGCTATTCACGTTATGCCAAGCCAAAACGCCCTTACCTTGTCCATAGCCATGCCATACATCCATGGAAAACCCTTGGCCCCATATGGCAAGCCAAACCAAACCTAGCCAAGCTAGCCGCGCCATGCCAAACACACTCTGCCTTGGCCCTAGCCATGCTAGTCACGTCATGCCATGCCAAGTGCCCTTGCCTCGACTCTGGCCACGCCATACGCCCATGGCGAACCCTTGGACCCACATGCCAAGCCTAAACATACCCGAATCGCGCCACCCTTTTGTCCCTCACTACGCAGCTACCAAAACGAAGGAGTGCAACAATCAATGGTTTTCCTTCAATCCCAGGAGCAAATCCTAGCCATCCAAGTTTACCAGACGACACATGGTAACCTTTGGCCCGAAAACCTAAGTTTGGCCACGGCATGCCAACCTAGCTGCGACACCACATTGGCCCTCACTACATGGCTACCAAAACAAAGGCGCGCAACGATCAATGGTTTTCCCTCCTCTCAAGATGAAAAATCTCGAGCATCGAAGGTCACCAGGCTAGCAAGTTTCCCTCGCTTGACTTGCCAAGCCACAAAAACATGCTCCATGGTTTCCAAAAATATTCGAGACATCAACACAAACTGAGGGATGCTCATTAGGGTTTTGGTTTGGTGGTCTATAGCGTGCGGCATACACAAATGCCCGTTTCAAGATAGTGTAATAAGATTAAGGCGGTTAGTAAATGCAAGAAGCAACGGTGAAATGCTCCTTCATTATGGGACATCAATTCCATCAAATCCCATCAATATCAGGCATTACCACCTATTCCCATTTAACTCATCCATTTTATTTTCTTAAGAGGCCAGAGTACATTTCTTTTTGGACTTATATAAGTAGGCTTACCTATTTCCACCAAAGACACGAGTTCTTGGTCATGGAAAATACCACACTCAGAAAAGAAACTCTTGTTAGCTTTCTCAAAGCTCTCACCTTCCGATACAAGTCAAGCACTGCTCTTCCAGAATTATTCTAGCCTCAACACTGTCTTCGTTTCCCTCCCTAAACCAACCCTTCTCCTCCATTTTGTGACCGAAGCATGTCTGGAATGGCCATTTTTTGGTTTAGGCTAGACTTGTACAGATTGATCTCTCGAATCTAAAAGTACTCCCTTGCAGTACATTGTTTAGGTTTTAGATTGTTTCTCACTTTCACACCTACAATTACCAAAGTCAGCATAAACCATTTTCACCTATAAACAATTGGCGACCACAGTGGGAGGTTAGATCTTTCGGTTACAATGTAAATTTTCAACCAGCGATCTCATTCTTCGACCCAGACATCAATATGGTGGAGGAGGGCGATTCACTCCGACTCGATTACTCGACGGCTCGATTATCAGTCATGACACGACAAAGGATGACTAGGGACTTCCCAGAGGATAGAAGCAGACGATCCTCCCAAGGATAAACGACTCGGTTATCAGACGACTCAATAACGACTGGGAACTTTCCATGGCGGTGTTTCCCATAAAACTCGGTCTTACACCCTGAAGGTTCACTTTTCATCAGGTGACCTGAAAACCGAGTAATGACTGGGGAATTCCCAGAGGATAGAAGCAGACGATCCGCACAAGGATCAACGGCTCGATTATCAGACGGCTCAGTAACGACTGGGGAATTTCCATGGCGGTGTGTCCCATAAAACTCGGTCTTACACCCGGAAGGTTCACTTTTCATCAGGAGACCTAAAAACTGAGTAAGTCTTACCTAGACAAGATACATGGTTTGTTATTTCAAGTTTTCAAGATAAGATACATAGTTTACCCCATGTCGTCTACTAACACACGGTTTTAAGGTTTTTCCTGGGATGTCTGTGTTACTTCAATCATAACCAAGACGATTCAATTCTAAACATTTCATTCAAAAAAAAAAATCCAAAACCGTCAAGGTAGCATTTATCTATTAACCCGAGAAAATCCGAAAGTCAAAAACCAAAAACCAGGCGTCTCATTTGCCTTCGAAAAAAAAAACTAAGGATAAGTGGTCCAAAATACAGATATATATTCAAGGGAAGTTTTCCAACAGCGGCTTGCTCCTTTTGGCAAAGGCCTCCCTCGTTCTTTGGAGAGCCGCCCTCTTAAGTTTCATTTTCCTGCACAACTTCTTGAATTCCACTTCCTGCTTTTTTATCATGTCTGTGGAAGGACCTTTAACTGCTCCGGACAACGACCTTTCAACATCATAGAGACCTTCAATGAACTAAGGAACGTTGAATTCGAAGCCCATGCACATGTCACGATGGAACTTCCATCTCGAGATGACATCCTCAGAAACTGTATGACCAATCACGCTGCACATCTCATCAATCGAAGACAAGGCTTCCTCCACACGCTTGACCAACGCATGTCGACTAGTGATCTTCTTAGTTATGGCAATGTTACCATAGCTTTCCCAAATCTTGGTGTACAATGTCGCATGTTTAGATGGAATGCTAAATCCACTAATCAACACATGACCAGGGAAAGGGGACAGATACGGAGGATTGAAGGTGGCACCTGTGACTGAATCAACAACTGGCAGGGGATCCCTAACCACAATTTCACCCCCCCCGAAGTGCTCCCCTCCACCTGAGTCACGACAGCGCCCTCGGGACGATGAATCTCCATGTCCAAATTGCTAGCTGGTGCAGTTTCCACAGTAGGAAGTATGGTTACGTCTTTGCTCTGGTGGTCTTCCACTTCAATATCATCCCCAGGAACGGTTTCCTCCTAAAAATCAAGATTTAGTTTTACTACAAAAAAAAGGGGGGGAGGGGGAAGAAAACGTGGAAAAGACTCACTGATTCGCTTTCAGACTGACTAGAGGAAGACTTAGCACTGTTGTCAGAAGAACTACTATCACCATCACCAGACTCAGAACTTTCATCCTTCTCGGATTCTTCATCACTATGGATAGGCTCGACAACGCTACTCTCTGTCTCGAAAAATGATGCTTTCTGACTGCTCGCAAGTTTGGAAAAGGCGTTCGTACTACTGAGACCCTGGACGGAATACAAGGGCGCATTCTCAGAAAAAAGAACAAAGATATAAATGTTCCAAGCTAAAGTCAAGAGGAGAGTCGTACGTACCCGCATATTGGACGAACTAAAAGTCAGCAGAATCGTGGAGTCCAACTGAAAGCTGCCAGCACGATTCTTAGATCTTCGTTCCTTCACTTGGGGACTATATGCATTTGGACTGACGGATTTTCGCTTGGGATCCCTCAGCAGTGGATGTTCTTCTAAAACCGCAGGAAAAGGCTTATCCCGACGATTCTCTACCACATTACTCATGAATCCATGAATGACAAGGAACTCATCCTGCCAGAATGTGTTGTATTTGGAGGTCGTCGATGGATTCCGTTCCGCGAGAAAAGGAATACTTTTACCTGAAACAGGAGCACTAGCATCGAGAACAGTTGATAACGGAATTTCTTAAACAATCGGTTGGCGAACAAATGGGACCCCTTGGTCAAAACCCATATGTCAAGAATCCCTATCAACATTATAAGAGATCGCTTTGCAAGCTCCTCGGAAAAAAGATGGCACGTGACCGGGTGTGCAGCTAAGCAGGAACACCATCTCTCCAACACTCAGGCCCTCATTATCAGAAGACAAAGACATGTTCGAAGCGGGAGAAAAAGTACTAACCTGAGTTATGGACACATGCACTGGAGCCCATGGATGAAAATTAACTGCATACGAGTTGTCAAGAAACCTAATCAGTCTCGGACTAGTGTTTCGGCGCCTGTTCGACCAACGCAGTATTCTGGAGCCACCCCAAGACTCGGGAAGTATGGCCAACGGTTTCGGGGCATACTTCTCGAAATGCTCCCACAACCATGCCTGGAGAAAAGCGGCATGAACATACGAATCCACCTTTATATGGCCGTTCGAGGCACACATGTCCGAAACTAGCTGATCCAGGTGTGCATACAGAGAACCAAGAAATAAACCACCGATGGGGAGAATGACGCCCTTTGCCAATTTTATAGCAAACTTGATAAGTTCCTACCTTATCTCTTTCTTGCCTGAGCCGTCATCAAAAATATCCTTGTATAGCCAAAGAGCCAAGAACGCCGCGACATGAAGTACGATATTTTTTTGGTCCGACTCCAACTCATCAGGAAACCACTGAGACACCTACCAGTCATAAAAGCACTTCGTCTTGTTTTCTTTTCGAATGAATCCATTTGACTTCGCAACCAGGGTGGCGCGTATTTCTTCTTCATCTGCAAACATCCTGACGTTGAGGTTTCCAATTACAGGAAGATTTAGCAACACAGCCACGCTCTCCAAAGAAATAGTCATTTCGCCCCACCTGCATACGGTCGTATGGGTGTCGGGACACCATCTGGAAATAAAAGCAACCAAGCCTGAAATGTATTTCCTACTTTGAAGTACTGCGGAAGGCATAACAACATCAAAAATCTGGGCCCTGGTCAAATTGGTCTTTACAAGCTCCTGGTCCATCATGAATCGCACCCATTTCTCAAAGGAACGCAATGGACTTGCAGGGATTTTAAAGTCGATAGGAGAGGCATGATATTCTTTCCTCTGGAGGCAAAACCTTATTACGCCTCCTGGCTGAACCGATCGATCCTCTCCTTCACTCTCTGAACCGGTCAGGAGGATCGGTATGTATTGGGGATGGTTTTTCCAAACCGTGGCCGATGCCGTGAAGAACTCATCATCTATATTTGGCTTGGAATTGCTCACATCCTTCGGTACCACGGAAAATGTTGACATCTTAACAAAAATTCTCTTACGTTGTTTTTTCACCGCTGCGATAACTACAAAGGAACAAGAGGAGCAGGAATTATTACATAAAGCATGTAGAAATTATTTTTATCAGACACAAGGGAGCCGCCCTGGGCACAAACCGACTGGTTTCAAGACTCTACATCTCTACTACACGCATCCCCGAAACTCGCGCCCGGCTAGATAGACGCACCCAACAAAAAAAAAGTAGATCATGCACACGGCTACACCAAAACAATGAGCAAAATCTAAAAATCTAGGTTTTCGTGAGAAGACATGGCAATTACTATCACGTGCCTACCTTGCACAGTGAGTAGGGGCGGTCAACATTACTATGGTATCCATGCCTAAGTGTTATGACAAGATAGGGCAAACAATACTTAAGATTCATGCCAACATTTCTACAAGGTCATGAAAAGGTATGCCTACAACTAAGGCTTACACCAGCAAAAAAGAAACGAGTTAAAGATAAGTGTTGGAAGGCGTACCTGGGATTCGCTCGTCCGCGCTGCTTTACTGTTGTCACACGGCTGGGTGGAATAAATCGGCATAAAACAAAAGAGAATCCGGCCCTCCTTTTATATATACATGGTACGTGGGAGTTTGAACAAAGAAAGGATTTCCTATTTTGAGCCAAGAAGGGAAAAGAGGAAATCGGTCCCGCAAAGACCAATTTCCATGTCCAAGACCACTCACGCCATACCAAGGCCCCACCGCGCCTAGCCGCCCATGTATGCCATTGTCTCGGCCCTAGCCAATCCCTCGCTACATTACCACGGCCCCACCACGATTAGTCGTCTGTGCACACCTCACCTCACCAAGCTGCGCCCTGCCATGGACGCACCAGTCCAAGCCATCCGCTCCATTGCCGCGGACCCACCATGCCTAGCCGTCCTTGCACGTTTCACCATGCCATTGTTGCGGCCCTCCCTGCCAAGTCGCCGCTCCACTGACGTGACCCTATCATCCACGCACGTCTTCCTTACCAAGACCACGCCACCTCTTTGCCCCTCGAGCCAAGATGTCCACTTGCGTCACCATCCAAGACCGCACCCCCTTTGCCTTGGAGATATACAACCAGACCAAGCCGGTAACTTTCGTCTCACCACTCTACGGTCTGCATTCCCAGTACAACTTACGCAGGGCCGCCAACACGGGAATCCAAAACTCTCTTTACCACTCAAAAGGTTAGTCGGATTCTCCTGACCATCTTTACAATGATTTACACCTCAATTACGTCCTTGTTTGTCACCATCATATGCTTACCTCGTAACAAGGCACATGTTCCGAGCTAAGCATGGGACTTAATGTTGATGGTGGTTTTTAGTTTAGGGTTAAAATCGTAAAACACTAAACCCTAGCAGATAGTGATGTCACAACATTTAAAGCAACAAGCATTTACTAGGAACATTTACTGAAACCTTTAATGTGTCTCTAAAATAATTACCGGGGTATATTTTTCAAATTAGGGTTACGAAAATCCAAACCCTAATTCCCACGTGTGCCAATGGCAAATCATGTCAGCCACATCGACCGCGCCAAAGCATGCCAACCATGCTAGCCTACCTCTGTGCTAATGGAAAATCATGCCAGACACACCAACCGCGCTAAAGCATGCCAACCATGCTAGCCGCACCTCTGTGCCAATGGAAAATCATGCCAGCCACACCCACCGCGCCAAAGCATGCCAACCATGCTAGCTTCACCTCTGTGCCAATGGCAACTTACTTGTTGTTGATTATGTCTCTAAATGGGTGGAAGTTAAGGACACCCCAACTAATGATTCCAAGTTTGTTTCAGATTTTGTGCAAGCTAACATTTTTGCAAGGTTTGGAATTCCAAGAGCCATAATTAGCGATGGGGGTTCTCACTTCAAAAACAGGATTTTACAAAGCTTGTTGAAGAAGTACAATGTGTCACACAAGATTGCAACACCTTATCATCCCCAAACAAATGGACAAGCCGAGGTTTCTAACCGGGGGATGAAATCCATACTAGATAAGATGGTGAATCCAATAAGGAAAGATTGGAGCATGCGACTTAATTATGCTTTGTGGGCTTATAGAACCGCATACAAGACACCTATTGGGATATCTCCCTTTAGGATTGTGTACGGTAAACCTTGTCACTTACCCGTGGATATTGAGCATAAAGCGTTTTGGGCGATTAATCAATGCAATATGGAGATGGATGGTGCTGGAAAATAAAGGAAGTTACAACTCCAAGAGCTAGAATAGCTTCGCAATGATGCATTTGAAAGCTCACACATTTACAAGGAGAAAACAAAGGCATTTCATGATACTATGATTTCTAGAAAACAATTTTGTGTTGGGAAGCAAGTGCTATTGTTTAATTCTCACTTTCATTTATTTCCGGGTAAATTAAGGTCACGTTGGATCGGACCTTTTATTGTTACTAATGTGTTTTCTCATGGTGCAGTAGAAATTCATAGCATAGCTACAGTCAAGGAACTTAAAGTTAATGGGCATCGGTTGAAACCATATTATGAGAATTTCACTTTCGAAGAGGTGGAAGGAGCCAATTTTGTGGATGCACTCCCTCTGGAGGAGTCATATAAAGCAAGGAGATAGTCGGGATGATGACTTTAAACCAAGCGCTAAATGGGAGGCAACCCATAGGATGAGTATTTCTTGTCTTATTCTTATTTTCATTTCATTTTCTTGTCTTGTTTTTAGTTGTTTTTTTTCTTATCTTGTATTTTATTTTTCTGATTTCTTTTCATATTTCATGCATGATTTTCCACCTTAACTTACTTTGGATGACTCAATTTACATTGAGGACAATGTAAAGTTTAAGTGTGGGGGAGTGGTTTAGCATTTGCATTGTTTGCATTGTAAAATTTTCATGATTTTTCAACTTTTGTGTAAATTAGTGAATAAAAAACTCCAACTTGTAGTTAGTTTAGAGTCACATAGTATACATGTCGCTAAGATTACATCGAGATTCTCATAAGAGTGACTGAACTTAGAGATGACAGAGAACATGATCGGGTTTCTTACTTGTATGAGAGTTAAAGTTGGATTTAACCATGCCAGTGGCAAATAAGGTGCAGACTGAATTCGGTAGTAGAGTAGTGGTCCCCTATAGTGGAGACTACCCATGTTACATCATGAGAGGAACCGACCTTCAATTCTTTGTACCTGTCTAAATATGTGCTTTTAAAGTGTGTGTCACCGTACGTTAACTCCGGGTAGAATGGTGAGCTACCCAACCTACCACCAATAGAAGCACTATTTTGATCTCTTGAGTGCTATTTTATCAATCATGATGGTGACATCGAATTGCTGACTTACATACCACTTGTATTCTTGTTCACATTTAGCACCATCCACTTTATCTCTCTCTACACCAACATCTCCATAGAAACACCATCATCATCAACAAGCGAAGCATCACAAATTTGAAGGAAAGTTGAAGACGTTCAAGGTTTATAAGCAACAATACACAAATGAGCATATTTCAGATTCAAGTTTAGCAACAAGACAAGGAGCAGAATTTTTACAAGTTGAAGACTATTGTACAAGAGTGAAGATTATCAAGATGAGAATTCAAGAAGTTTATGATATCGAGACATACAAGTTGTGAAGAATCAAGCGGTAAAGAACTTACACCATGGCCTTTGTACTTTTTATTTTATCTTTATCTTTATTTTTATTTTTATTATATTCTCTTGTTTCAAAAAAAAAAAAGGCAAGAGAAAAGTTCATTAGGTTCACCATTAGTTTTTTTTATTTTTGTTTGTTTTCATTTTATATTTACTTTGTTATTCTTGCATTAAAAAAAAAAAAAATTCGTTGCATCATATTTTGGTTTGTTTAGTTCATTTTTAGTTTTGTATTCATTCAATAAAGCCAATGGAAGAAGAAATATCTATAGTGAAGTTTCAAGCGACAAGAATTAGAGGAAAGAGTTACATTGTCATGATCCTACGAAGTTCAAGAGTTATCATCGAGGATTGAACACCGAAGACGTTTCTATGGATGCTGTGAGAGTGGTGCTAACTGCACGTCGGACGGATAACGAGGTAAGTAAGCATATTCCCACCTTCGTTAAGTGGTTGATTTCCTTCCTTAGAGATCGTCAGAAAATTGGGTTTTCAAAATGAATAAAAGATGTGGGTTTTCAAAACAATTCGGATGGTTTTGCCTTCCTACTATTCAACGTGTCACAGGATTCTCTCTTCATTCCTACCTAGACACATGTGTGACCCATAAAAATCTGTTTATTATTGAGAGCAATTTCATAAAACTCTTTCTAGTGAGGCAGAGTCGAGACTTTCGATCACTCCAAACCCGAATTTCTTTCGATAAGGGATGGTTATTTCTCTCTCAACTTTTAAGAATGTGACTGTGTTCATATATGTGTCTAACTTCTTATGACTAGTGTGCAGAATCTCTATGTCTTCTTAGCGCGTTGGATACTATCATTTTGGAGAACTAGTAAGTTGGAAAAGTAGGTTTTATGGGTATTTCTCTAGTAAACGCTCACGGGAGTTGTATGTATCCTTTAGAATAAGTTTTGTTTCATTTGTTCGAGGACTAGCAAAGTCTAAGTGCGGGGGAATCTGATAGGTGTTGTAAAACACCTAATTTTATTTCTAGTATTTATTCTTTCTTTGATTTTATCCTTGTGAATTGCATCTCTTATGTTTAGTTTTGAGTTATTAGGTGCAGTGGAGTCTGTGGGAGAAAAAGAAGGAGAAAACGTCCATTTTGAGTGTAAAGGGAAAAGAATATCAATTTACTAGCGAGTGATACTGGAAACAGGCGAAGGTTATGCAACAAAGGAGATGAAGAATAACTATCAGTTCCGTGCAACTGACAGTTGAAGCTGAGTAAGCAAATAATAGGCTGTCAGTTATCTGAAACTGACAAGCCAAATGAACTACCATCAGGTGGCCCATATCCATCAGTAGCTGCCTGTGTCGTTTTTCCACTATTACACAACCCTAAAATTCAGAGAAGTAATCATTCTCTATTATCATTAGTATGTCTATCCACTCCACCTGATAACAATGGCGGCTCTGTTGATATTCAAAGAAAATAGATCGAGGAGGTTGCTTGAGATTATGCTAATGATTGATGTTGTTGTACATGGGGTTTTGTGCTTGTCTAAATTTGAGTTTATTGCTCGGATTGTAAAGGACAGATGGGTTCAATCCGTGAAATTCAGAGCAATCAGAAGAAATTCATGGGGTTTTAGGCTCGATTCTGTTGTCTGAAGCTGGAGTTTAGGTTGATTCAGGTTGGGTTCGAGTATTGCAGATCGAAAAGCTTTTTCTGGTGTTTGAATGGGAGATGAAATTAAACAATGGGTTTCTGCTCAAATATAGTGATGGGTTTACTTTTGCAGCCGTTGGTGATGAATTAGGATATGGGATTTGCTGTTGAGCTCGAATTATCAAGACGAAGTGATATTTGTGTTGCCTTTGCAGTTGGCTGGTGGTTGAGAAGGACTCAGGGAGAGGGGTTCAATTCTGGTGATGTTGGTGGTTGAATTTGAGAAGAAGAGAAGGGGATCTGAGATTGAAGTTCAGATGGAGGAAATTGGTGAAGGTTATGACTGAGACGGTGAATGAATCCTTGTGTGTTTGAGTATGGGTTAATTTCAAGGATGGAGTTCAGTTAAGATTCGAGTATTGGCTGCTAGTTGATAGAGATAAACTCAGATGAAGAAGGCCGTGTTGTTGCTTGCGTTTGTTAGAAGTTCGAGGCTGTGATGTTCATGAACTAACTCTGGTAGCAATGGAGGAACTAAGAATGCAGAATTATGTGGCTGTGCTTATAGGGTTCATGGAGGTGGTTATGCTGGTGCTATGGAGAATAACACAGTGTTGATGGATAAAATATGCAGTTTGAGTCTGGAAGTGTAGGACTGATACGATGGCTCGAGTTCATGGGGTTCCAGGTCAAGGTTTTATGTGAACAGTCAGGCAAAGTTACTGATGTTATTGCCATGGTTCCGCGGGGATATGAAGTAGAAGCTAACCAGGTGGTAATGGCTGTGACTGCTAGAAAAAACAGGTGTTGCTGGGAAGAATGGATCAAGGAAATGATTGCAGTCATGATGAAGCTGCAATGGAATGGAGTGATGCAAATGACACAAAGGAGCAGAAACTCAGCTGAGCTGCAGTAAGAGTTGGAAAGGCAAGCAAGAAGACTGAAACAAAGGCTCGAGATGGTGAGGTTTTGGTCAAGTTCTTATGCATACAGTCGGGAAATGAAACTGCTGCTGCGCCATGGTTCGGTGGCAGTTTAAGACATGTTGATGCTATGTTTAGTGGGGGTGCAGGATTTTTTGCTTTAATGATATTTTGAACAGACTTGCGATGCCAGAAAAAGGGAAGAATTGAAGCTGTTGGAGTTGAGTTAGCAGTGCAGGGAAGACTTGAGTTTGTGTAGATAAATGCTAGGTTTCTGTAATATTGAAATTGTAGCTGTATGTGTATGGTGTTGTTGCCATGAAGAGGATAAGGAAGAAATTGTGTGGTCATGACTGTAGTTTACAAGGGTTGTGCTCGTTCAAGAGGCATTTGAGCAAGTGGGCTGAATTGAACTGGTGTTTTTTGAGTTCTATATGGTCTGGTGGTAATGAAATGGCTATAGCTTAATGAAGCGCCAACATGGCTGGCTAAGAAGCAATGATGCACAATCGTGGTGCAACAGAAATGTGTGGCCATGCAAGATGGCTTGAGCCTATGCAATTCAGCTCAGTCAGGCTAGTTAGACTCTGACTCATGATTTCATTGAGTTGACTCGGGTAACTAGGCCTGACTTGGTTTGACTCAGTTGACTTGACTATTTTGACCAGTGGCCGGGTGGACTTTGCCGGTAACCTGAGATACTTTTCTGACCGGATTCCGACCAACTTCCGGCGGAAAACACAGTTTTCCGGCGACTTATTTTTGGGACATATTTTCACATGGGTATTTCACACACATGAGCTTGGTGGACTTCTTGTTATTGGACTTTGGGCTTTGAAGACCTAATTTTGGAAATTTCTAAAGCTATAAAAGGGAAAAGTTTCTATTCTTTGAGGGAGATATTATTCTACTGGAGTTTTGGAGGAGAGCGGCAACTAGGGTTTGATTTCATTTATTTTTTTATGTTCTTCATTTTATCTTTGATTATGAATATGATGAACCCTAAAACTATGAGTAGCTAAATTTCATTTATTGGTTATGGGATATAAAGTGGATTTCACAAATAAGATTTGATTCAATGTATTAGTTTTGTCTCAACTTTATTGTTTATGATTCATGGTTTATATTGTTATGATTTGATTGTTTGTTTGGTTGAGTCCGGAATCAATCCGATTTACTTTCATATCTAAAGCTATATTAGGGTTTTCAATACGAAAAAGTTGTTTATCCCTGATTCTAAGTAGCATAATTGTGGGTAGTGCTTGTAGTGATATATCCTACTAATCACATATGAATCATAACTTGGGTTAAATCGAATTAGTGCTTTTACACATTTTGATTGCCTTGATTAGTCTTATTCCATAGAACTTATTTCTTTTAGGGAGTTAAACTTAATTGTGCTTTTACACTTTAGGTTGCTTTCTAGGAAGAATTCACATATGCATCTTTTAATGTGGTTGTAATGAAATCAGGGAATTAGCGGGATATACTTGCGATCAAGGTATCCTAGGACTTTTAGTAAATGAGAGATTAAAATTTCAATTCTAGTCATTGTTTAGAATTCAAGTTTGTGAATGAAACTATCACGTGACCAATATATTCTCCTTATTGATTACTTTTATTATTACTTTGCTTTCAATTTAGTTTTTATTGCTTTCAATGAAACTATCACGTGACCAAACGCCCTTGCATTGGCCCTAGCCATGCCATACGTCCATGACAAACCCTTGGCCCCACATGCCAAGCCAAACCAAACCTATCCAAGCTAGTCGCGCCATGCCAAACACACTCTGCCTTGGCCCTAGCCATGCTAGTCCCGTCATGCCAAGCCAAAACGCCCTTACCTTGGCCCTAGCCATGACATACGTCCATGGAAAACCCTTGGCCCCACATGCCAAGCCAGACCAAACCTAGCCAAGCTAGCCGCGTCATGCCAAACGCACTCTGCCTTGGCCCTAGCCACGCTAGTCACGTAATTCCAAGCCAAAACGCCCTTACCTTGGCCCTAGCCATGCCATACGTCCATGGAAAACCCTTGGCCCCACACGGAAAGCGAAACCAAACCTAGCCAAGATAGAAGCGCCATGCCAAACACACTCTGCCTTAGCCCTAGATATGTTAGTCACGTCATGCAAACCCAATCCCCCTTGCCTCGGCCCTGGCCACGCCATACGCCCATGGCGAACCCTTGGCCCCACATGCCAAGCCTAAACACACCCTAGCCGTGCCACCCTGTTGGCCCTCACTACGCGGCTACCAAAACGAAGGCGTGCAATAATCAATGGTTGTCCTTCAATCCCAATAGCAAATCCTAGCCATCCAAGGTTACCAGATGACACATGGTAACCATTGGACCGAATCTAAGTTTGGCCACGCCAAACCTGCCATGCCAACCTAGTCGCGCCACCACATTGGCCCTCACTACGCGGCTACCAAAACAAAGGCGCACAACGATCAACGGTTGCCCCTCCTCTCAAGATGCAAAATATCGACCGTCGAAGGTCACCAGGCTAGCAAGTTTCCCTAGCTTGACTTGCCAAGCCACAACAACATGCTCCATGTTTTCCAAAAATATTCGAGACATCAACACAAACTGAGGGATGATCATTAGGGTTTTGGTTTGGTGGTCTATAACGTGTGTCATACACAAATGTCCATTTCAAGATAGTGTAATAAGATTAAGGCAGTTAGTAAATGCAAGAAGCAACGGTGAAATGCTCCTTCATTATGGGACATCAATTCCATCAAATCCCATCAATACCAGGCGTTACCACCTCTTCCAATTTAACTCATCCATTTTCTTTTCTTAAGAAGCCAGAGTACGTTTCTTTTTGGACTTGTATAAGTAGGCTTACCTATTTCCATCAGAGACATAAGTTATTGGACAGGGGAAATACCATACTCAGAAAGGAAACTCTTGTTAGCTTTCTCAAAGATCTCACCTTCTGATACAAGTCAAGCACTGCTCTTCCAGAATTATTCTGGCCTCAACACTCTCTTCGCTTCCCTCCCTAAACCAACCCTTATCCTCCACTTTGTGACCGACCCATGTATGGAATGGCCATTTCTTGGTTTAGGCCGGACTTGTACAGATTGATCTCTCGAATCTAAAAGTACTCCCTTGCAGTACATTGTTTAGGGTTTAGATTATTTCTCACTTTCACACCTGCAATTACCAAATTCAGCATAAACCATTTTCACCTATAAACAACAACGTACGGTGTACAACACGCCCATTACGAGAAAGTGTCAGGAAATGAGGGACGATTAACAGCAATGGGAGTAGTGGGTGAAAGTGTGATCAGTTTTCCTTCGTAATGGAAATGTGGTGATCACCACTTCTTACAAAAATTCACCTCTCCACTGCTCAATCACATCCACTTCCTACGAGATCAGGGGGTACTCGAACATGACTTTTATAAATAGGATTTCAACCTATTTCGACAAAAAACAAGACAAGTGTTATCAACACAAGTATCCAGAAACTATATTCTGATACAAGTCATAAAATAGCCACATTTTCATAATACAACATTCTGATCTAAAACACCTTCTTCGCTTCCCTCCCTAAGATAAACCCTTCTCCTTCACTTTGTGACCGTATTGAATCTGGAATGGCCATTTCTTGGTTTAGGCCAGAGTCTTACAGATTGATCCCTCGAATCTAAAAGTACTCCCATACAATGCATTTGTCTAGGGTTTGAATTCGTTTCTCATCAACACACCCAAATTTACCAAAAACATCAGAACCAGTTTTTACCCTCAAACAACTAGCGACCACAGTGGGAGATTAATCTCTCGGTTGCAAAAAAATCATTTTTCCCAATTCCATTTTCAATTTCCTAAATTTCTCAAGATGGTTGATCTTAGGAATGGTTCAGAAACCCTCAATTCCAATTTTACTTCTCCTGGCACTGACAACACTTCACATGTCATTCCTTAATCCGTTCTTTCATTCAAAACCCTTGTTGAGTCTATGGAGTCTCAATATTTAATAACTATTCACGATTTGATGAAAATCCTTAATGATATTATCAGGGATCAATCTATTATTGTTAAGACACAAGAATAAATATTTATGCTTTTGAAAGTCCTCACGGATCAACTATCAAAGGAACCAACACGCATTTATTTTTGAGGAAACGCCATCAACAATTCATTTTGGGTTAACTGATGGTAGTAGTTCTTCTTTCAAGATTCATATTCCTATTCCTGGTGAGGAGGATGAAGCATATGGTCACGTTGAATGGAAAGGTAGCCACCAACCTAACTTATTTGCTCATAAAGATCAATAGATGTTTCCTCAATCTCAGAAATAAGACTCGTGGGATTTATCACGTTCTCATCAGAGTCCTTGCAATAAAAAGGTGATTTTATTATGTGCGTCCTTCCTGGAAAATATCAATTCCCATATTGCATCAGAAGATGCTAAGAGATCTGCTGCTGCTTTACTCAGTCGATCTGAACCGTCCCAGAATGAAAAAGCTCGTAAAGATGTTCAGGAAAGCAAGCGTCCTTCCAATAAAAGATCCAACATCCATTAAATCGCTAGTAAGGGTGGAAAGAGAATACATCTGGGGAATGACTATCAACAACCTAACATGCGGCACCAGCGCAGCAGACAACTCAAATCCGGAAAGTTGCGACTAAGACGCATGCACGACAACAAGAAACTTGAGAGGCTTCTCTAATCTTCCTTTGTCAAATTAAAGAAGTAATCGAACTCCTAGAAGCATGGATTCAAGATGACACCATCAAGCTACCCCTTATCAGACGTCCACCAACTGAAGAAGAAATAGAAAATCCCAAGTATTGTCGTTACCATATGTTCGTCAATCACCCAACCAGTGACTGCAACAAATTGAAACGCATTTTCAAAGAGAAGGTGGATGCATGAGAACTTCAATTAGGCACTGAAGGAGTTCGTTGAGACCCTCTTCCCTCAGGAGATGCATGATTTTTGGGGATTCCGTCCATAAATCTGTATAGTCTATGATGGAACGTTTATGTGAGAACCTTTATTTCTCTAAGACACAACGTCAAGACATATTTGCTGCCCTCAACCATGTCATATCAGGCAAGCGACTTTTTCCAACCAAGGAAGCTGCTCCCAAACCCCAACCTCTCATGGATACATGACAATAAGGTGAAGCTAGGAGTATGTCATTTTCCAGTGTCTATACCTGAAAGGGTCTCCAACAAGCCATCCAATCCTGAATTTTTTATCGTATCAGCAAATCGCGAATGTGACGTAGCTGCCTGAAGAGAGCGCATCAGCATTGGTTCGCAGATTCCGGACACAAGTAAGTCTTATTGAACAACCCTTTTTACAACAAGTCACTCCTCCTCCAGCTAAGGCTTGGGGACTCGATCCGATTATCAACCCAGCCGTCACTAGGAGACAAGTTTTTTATCAAGAGTTTAGAAGTTATCACGGTCAAATATGAGGAATCTAAGAATCAAGTAATGATGCAACGTCCGAACCCGTTTCAAGTTTGAGATATGGAAGTGAGAGTTGTTGCTCAACCTATTCTGTCTGATTCCGAAGAAGGGAAAGACGAGTCGTACCTAGTGGCAGAAGTTATTTATGGAAGTTACTGCAAGCTCATCAATGCATACAAGTTATAAGATGTAGTAATATACACACGGTGACTCAAACCCTTCAATATCTAAGATGTCACGCCACCCTTTCCTCAAACACTCCTTTTAGTGTTTCCTTTAACAATTTCTCTTTTCATGCAATATTTGTAATTCCTCCAAAATGATTGATTTGCTTGCATTCATAATTAGGGTTTCAATTTGTCAATTAATCGAAGCATCATTTCTATTTTAGAAATATCTTTAATCCTGAATCATCTCAAGGCAAAATCTCGAGTAAACCCAAACCCTCATAAAATCATTACCATTGGTTCAAAACCAGAAAAAATTAAACCATATCACATCTTTCAAAAAGTACCAAAGATGGGAATACATAAAGGAAAAGAAAGAGCAAGATGACCAAAGGAAATCATCATGCAGCCAGTACATTCTTCTTAGAGCAAACGTCCCTCGTGCAGCCTGCTTCAATGACGAAATGGACTCTCAGTCACCACCTCATTGTGTCTAAACCCCGCAAAGAAGTTTCGCCATCTATAATTTTTTAGATTTGGGAAAATCCCTTCATGGAATTAAGAAGCAGAGAGTTAGCGCATGTGGTACTCTTAGATTGCAACTAATTCTTCAGACGTGTCCAATCACATCACGCGCGCTATTAATTGGAATTAGAGCCTCCACACCTAAAAAATACGGCTCTTGGATTTATTGTTTATGGAAGCACGACACATGTAACATACAAGGGTGATATCAAATGGAAGTTACAAGTTCGTGGTCGAATTCTCAATCTTCATCATTGCGTCCCTTACTTCAAGTTGTTGTTATGAGGGTTACATATGATAAATATCATCATGGAAGTGGTATCCAATCACATGAAATTAAATCACATCACCACTTATGTGTATCGCCTTCTCATCTGCCACATCACCGGCTCTGAACTCAACACTGTCTACCCAAGGACTGCATGAAGTTGCACGTCAACAACCACATCGTTGACAAAGTCAGATTTGGTGTTTCTATATTTACAATTTCCTATGGAAGCGGTGCATGAGCGTCCAAGAGTTTGGATGCGATACAGATCTATTAAGTGCGACTACCGCCCATTGATCAACAAGCGACGAATCCAAAAGATTGCCACCTTCGTCAATTCTTCAACCACCGTACTAGAAAATGCAATGGAAGTACATCTTTCAAGAGAAAATAGGCTCAGGATAATTACACCTGGGGACTGCCAACATGGGATGCCTTCACGCTCCTCAACCAGGTTATTTCTGATGTCAGTATCATCGTTATCAAAGCTTTACGAGCCGTAGGTATTTATCAACATGAAGCCGTACACGTGCATCAAAGACTCAAAATACAGCTCTAGTAACCAAACATAAGTGTAACTGGGGACTGCTCATCACATCACATTTCATACAACAATCCAAGATTGAGAAGATGGTTCAAAGGATGTCGCTTGTAACGAAGTCCTTGAAGACTTGATAGCAGCACGAACGCCTCTCATAGTCTACTTCACCCAATGGCTCAGGAAGATTTTAACCATACAAGCATCCACAACATATCATCATCACAATCAGAAGGGAAAGAATAATCTTGTAAGCTAAAGATCCAGAATAAACACAATTTTATTCCGGTCAATGCTCGGGAGTTTAAAGAACATTTTAATTGCGGCTCAGCATTCCAGGCACCAAACAACTTAAAGTCGAGGACGGATCAACAACGCAACTACACTCTCTAAGATTGGCCCTGACATGATCATTGCCGAACATATATTTCATCCATATCTCCCAGAAGTGCAATGGAGTTTGGTAAATTTTGAAATCCACTAGAGATGGTAGATACTCATTCTTCTGGAGACGGAACCTTATTACACACTCTGGAAAAGATCGATGGTATTGTTGACTACATGCACAAAAGATATAAGAGAACCTACCTTGAGTTCTCCTGGCTCGCCTTGCTGCTGATTATAACTATTGGAGATTGCTTTGTTGCTATTGATGCTTGCTCTGCCACCGCTAACAAGGAACGTCGTTCACGCCTATCTAAATATCCAAGTTTGATTAACTACTCATGGATATTACACTCACATCTAAAATACAAAGACAAGATGAACTTACCTTGCCACTGACGATTGGCACACTTATAATGGAGCTGCTGACAATAACGAAGAGGAGTCGGCTGCTGCAGGCAAAAGCACGGAGCCGGACGAACAACAAAAAACATAAGAGGGTCGATACCCCTTTTCATATACGGAGTTTCTAGAGTTCGAACAGAATAAGTATTCCTTCTTGATCCATGAACGGGAGTAGATAGCTGGGGGCACCGCACTCATACCCATAGCTGAGGCTACTACGAAAAAAACTGGATGCATGATCCTGCTACTAGAGGCCGATTAAAATTTTCCTGGTAATATCTACCTTCTTCATCTTTTCAATTTTAAATTCGTATGTCATCATCTAGTGCTTACCCCGCTAAAATGTCACTGTTACATGCTAAGCAGGAGACTAAATGTTGATGGTGGTTTTTAGTATATGACGAAAACTGTAAAAATATGCCTACCTGACCTAGCATTAGCAGTAGACCTTGATATGTCTATATTCCACAAGGAATTTGAAGAATATATCTGAATCTGATGAGTGTCTTTGTACCTCTTCATATTATATTGAAACTCAAGCTCCTAGATGAATTGTTCACTAGTATAGAGCCTAATGAGTATTTAAGCTCCTAGTTGCATTACTCATTAATGACGGAGCTTGTATTTAATGCGCTGTCATCCTGCAAAGGAACAAAATCCATTTGAAAGTGATGAGTGCATAAACCTTATCACTTACATATGTATTGAGTAATTCAACATATTTACGAAATTTATCTATAATAGTGTGTGAAGCAACAATTCCAGATATTCTGTAAATTTTAACCTATTGCATTATTCACTAATGCATGACCTGCCTAGTGTTTTCCTATGCTATGTTCTCAGATGAACTCTCAATATTGGAATGACATGACGATTAATGTTCACTCACAGCGGAGTAGCATAAATCTCCCGAAGTGTCGGTATTGAGACCTACATGAAAATACTCAGTAGGCTATACCACTCCCTATAAAGAAATCAGCACGTTTACGTACTTTTTAATTAAAAATCAGCACGATCGAACGCATTTTAGTTCCCTAAGGGAAATCTAAATTGTCCGTATCAGTCTTAAAAAACGATTGCGACCACACGATTTGGCCACGCAATTCAATAGACTTAGCCTACTCCTAGCAAAACTAGGAGATCATCATGATGACCACCGAAGGGCCCACTAATACCCCGACCAATCGGATTCCATATAGCACACTCGCGATTCCATCTAACACTAACCCTAACATGGGTGATCGCGATGTGGAAAAAGAGAGCTCAAACGATCTAAGACCGGCCAAAACGGTCTCAGAAACATCGTGACCGTCCAACTTAGCTAGCCTAGTTGGAAGGCTTAGATCTTCCTTCAAATGATTAAAGAAGTGCTAATGTGTTCATCGTCGACCTAATTCACGGTTGATTGACTTTATCATATCAAGACCAGAGCGTATGAAATCGCTGGCCCAAAGTAGGATGAACGCACCATTTTGAAACCCTAAGTTGCTTTGCGGCAACACACTACTGTCGCAAATCAATCACAACCATTCATCTTCGTCGGACAAATCTAGCGGCTTAGATCCAATTCAAGACAGCACCGAAGATGTCAGCGTGCTCACCAGTGACCCACCTTTGCACGTGGCCGATCAGCCTGCTCAAACTATTTCCCAATGCATTAAATCGATTATCCAAACTAGGGATGGTTGCACGATGGCCAAACCCTAAATCAACGACACACAAAGCCATCTCGTTCTTCCAACTTCGCTAGCTTGGTCGGATGGCTTAGATCGGATATTAGATGATCAATGAGATGCCATTATGATCACCGATCACCCCCCCCCCCCCTCTCCTACAAGGAGTGATCATCCGAGCTATAGCTCTCCCGTGCGATCCCAGATGATCGCCCAAATATAACCATTCGTGATGCTTCAACAACAATCATTAACTGCCGCAAATCTTCTCGGCCACTCAACTTGGCTAGCCGATTTGAACTAATTTAGATCAACTGTTAGGTTTTTAGAATGGATACCATCCGCCACTCGCCTATAGGGAGCGATCGATCAAGCAATAGCTTGTCCCTAGAGCTATCAAACGATCGTCCAAAAGTGTCCAGTCACGCTCTCCTTTTTAAGACGATTGACTCGCGGCTAATTTAGACACTCTCTAAAACAACGATGCTCCATGCACATCAATTATTTTAAGATCCTTGCTTAAAAGTGATGCTTTATGTCCATCAAATACATACGATATTTTATGAATATCGGCTTCACAAATAACTTAGTTATTTAACCTAAAAAGCACTATGTGTTTCTTTCAGAGGCAAGTCTCATAACTTGACCCATTTACTCGAGATATCAAACGTGTCACAAACTGGGGGATGTTCACTAGGGTATTGGTATTGCGGTTTACCGCGTACGGCGTGCAACGCTCCCATTACGAGAAAGTGTTAAGAAAGGACGGATGGTTAACAACAATGGGAGTAGTGGGTGAAAGTGTGATCAGTTTTCTTTCATAATGGAAACGTGGTGATCACCACTTCTTACACAACTCCACATCTCCACTGCTCAATCACCTCCACTTCCTACGAGATCAGGGGGTGCTCTAACATGACTTGTATAAATAGGATTTCAACCTATTTCGACAAAAAACAAGACAAGTGTTATCAACACAAGTATCCATAAACCATATTCTGATACAAGTCATAAAATAGACACACCTTCATAATCCAACATTCTGATCTAAAACACCTTCTTCGATTCCCTACCTAAGATCAACCATTCTCCTTCACTTTGTGACCGAATTGAATCTGGAACGATAATTTATTGGTTTAGGCCAGAGTCTTACAGATTGATCTCTTGAATCTAAAATTACTCCCGTGCAGTACATTTGTTTAGGGTTTGAATTCATTTCTCATCAACACACCCAAATTTACCAAAAACAGCAGAACCAGTTTTTACCCTCAAACAACCGGATATTTAGGAAGTGACTATTTTACTTGTTATTAATGTGAAATTTTTAATTACTATAATACTCTGGCTTACGAAATATTTGTATATCATTTTTATATGTGTCCATGACTCAGTGATCGAGTGAACTTGCTTGGAGTTTAACTCCCGTTGATTATATTTTTCAGGTGTTGTTAGGAATCGTGAAGGAGTTTGATTGATTCCAGTATCGGTGGATATTCAAAAGATATCTAACTGAGGGTGGACATCTGTACTTCTTCTTTTATTTTATTTTTTCCGTTATCTAGTTGTGAGGCAGTGGGGATGATTGAACTTGGGTAGTTTCTAAAAAAATTGACGATTTAATTTTTTTGCTTATTTGTGGATCATTTAAGGGGTGTTAGGTACACCGTATCTACTCGTAGACATCTTCATTTTACAACAATAAATAAAATTCCCTTCTACATATTTAATTATAATAAAACTATATTCCTTGTTTTTTGGGGGTTATGTACCCCTTTGCAGGAAATTAACGACGTATTTTCTATTTAATCATCAGCCGGGGTTATATGGAAAATAGGGTTGTTACATTAAACTCATCTTGAAATCTCAAATGTGCATAATCGAATACTATATAGTAATACGACTTTTATCTCAATATAGGAGATAGAGTAGAAATAGACTTTCCAAGTGATAGATGAGTTTTAGTCTCCACATACCTTTTGTTGATAAAGTTCCACAAGCTCTCCTTAGTAGTTCTTCGTCTTCAATTGATGAACGTCGTGAAGTCTAATGCTCAACTACACAATCTATCCTAGTCCGAGACATCACTATAAGTAGACTAGAAATCAAGACTTATAGTTTTTGTAATACCCTGTATTTTTAACTACTGTTTCGGTTCGGGTTATACCCGGATTAGTTCACCTTGTGGCTTAGGTTGTTGTTCCTTAACCTTAGCCTAGGTGGGTTGATTGAAATATAAAAGATACAAGTTATGGTGGAAATAGAGTAATTTATAATAAATAAATTAAGAAAAAATGAAAAAATAAAGAAAATAATAAAATGTTTATTATTTATTATTAGTATTATTAGGAGCATAATATAAGTTTATATTATATTTTTGGAGAGAGAATATATAGATTATAAAACCAAAAGGGGTAGAGATTTTTAGAGGAGAAATCTATGGAGATGAAAAAGATGATTTGGAGCTAGGAAAATCAGTGGAGAATCAAAGGAATTGAGGTAGAATGTGAAACTCTTTCTCTTTAGGTGTTTTCTTTGGTGTTTATTTTATATGATTTTGTATTATTATGATTCAGTAATTGATTAGAATAACTATGTATCTCTTGTTGATGATCAGGCTTTTGTAATTTTTAGATAACATTATTAGGTACCTATGGTTAAATTTTGAGAACAATAAACTACAAATTCACCGTTGAATGTTTCTTGCAATTTTGATTATAATTTCTGAAATTCTGTGAAGTTTCTATTTGTCTTGTGTTTTCCTGATTTAGGTAACCTTAATTATGTTAGAATGAGTTTTGATCTTAATGAAAGTTATAGATTTATATGTTATATTTCATTTTCAGTTGGATTTGCTCAATTTGAAGTTACTATGAATTTAACATGAATTGTTTAGTAATAATATATAATCTGCCCAGTTTTTAGGATGTCTTTGTAAATTCAATAACGTTTGTTTGCACCATTGGTGTTCTGTGAAATTTGGATATGTGGTTGTTAATGGAGATATGTATTTTCTCTAAAAGTTTCAGGAAGATCAGATAAATAAATCACCCAAATATGTATGATGCAAAATAGATGCAGTTAGCTTGTTTGTAGAAATGCTTGAAAGAAAATTATGTTCTTATGCCATGGTTTCTTGTGTTGTGTGTAAAAAAAACTTACAAAAGGAAATGAGTTCATGTTTTTCTACGTTAGATGGAATATCATTTCATGCTAACAGAGGGTAATGATCCCCGAGAGTTAAATGGGTAATGATCCCCATGGGAACTTGTGTTTCTCGACCGTCGATGGCGGCTGTCCGTGCCGATAAACGATAGGTGGTGTACGAAAAAGGTTTGCGTACTGTGAATGAAACGGGTAATGATCCCTAGAGAAAATGGGTATGATCCCCATAAGAAATTTTGTTCCTGACCATCGATGGAGGCTATCCGTGCCGATAAACGATAGGTGGGTGTACGAACCAAGGTTTTTTCGTACCGTGAATTCATGGTTTGAGGTGACTTATAAATATGTGAATAATGTGTTCTAAATCTAAATTAAATGAGTTATTAAAAAATATAATCGGTGTTATGAACTCATTTGTGAAATACGAATCGAAGTATTTGTAGGAAACATTAATAATGTTGTGAACTCATGCCTAGAATCTAATTGATTAAGTTATCGAAAATATTGTTGGCATTGTGATTCTTGAATATTCATTGAAGTTGTACCGTGTTCTTGTTATATGTTTTTTCCTTGAAAAAATGATTATGTTTGCGCATCTTTAGAGAATTGGGAATGCATTCTATTGAGCTGTCATCTCACCCCAATTTACATCCTTGCAGATTTATCAGAGTGGCGCAGCAAAAGCTAAGAATGAGTAGCTTAATAATTGTATTATTTTTCTTTGGAATGTTTGGAGTTTAATTTTGATATAAATATTATTTTGTTAATTTATAATTATTGAATTCACAACTTAATTTATGTATATAAAAGGCAAATTGTGCTTGGTGAATAAATATAGAAAACTCAAATATATGATTCGTCTTTTTCCGACCCATAACGCTTCGAGTTCGAATCTCCAAATGGGTTTGACCCTGGTACAGAACTCGTGGTGTTACAATTTTGATCACTAGCATTGACAAACAAGCTTGAGATAGCAACGCTTGCGAGTTCGAACGAGCAATGCTCTAACAGATCCTCTCATAGCTTTAGGGCTGGGAGAGTTGGATGAGAGTTGAAGGTGAGTTGAGAATGTGAAAAAGAAGAAGAAGAAGAAAGGGTGTTGAGTATCAATTGTGTTGTGTGTTCTCTGATATATAAATTAAGTAAATTTATGCTTCCCGTGGATGTATGCACATTGCCGAACCACGTCAAATCTCTGTATCTTTTATGTTATATGTGCATTATCTTCCATTGAATGTGTAGTTTTATGTTTATGATGCCAGATCCTGTGAAGCTTTGAGGATATGGACCTCTCAGCACAATAAACTGGTATCATAGCTTAGGTCTAGGTTCTTGAATTCTAGGATTTGCTCGTTTGAATTAGGTCAGAAACGGTATGTGAAGATATCAAATTTGAAGAAAAATACAAAGACGAGTTCACGTTTTTAGACTGAAGTTTATGGCAGAAGAATCGTAACAGTTCTGAAAACTATAGTGAAGATTGGTACCATTTTTAAATTGTGGTGCATGGTTGCAGCTGTTCCGTCATGGAAAACGTGGTGTATTGAATCGATAGAGGATATTTGAAGAAGAGATACTTAGAGATTGAAGTTAAAGCCTAGAAGAAGATGCATCAATAGGCATGTTGTAAAATCAAGTTATGTCGGGGAGAAGATCAAATTTATTTTGGAATTCAGAAAGTTTTCATAAAACCTTATGTGAATTTTTTTTTGGAGGCAAGGTCGTTAGAATTGCATCAAGTTGAATAGGTCAATTTTTTGATTTGACAAACACCGTTTGAAGTATCGGTTACTCATAAAGGAATGTATTTGAAGTGTTTCACATTCGTTGAAGCTCTACTTGAAGGGAGGATTTGATGTTGTTATACTTCTTGAAGCATAAACGTTATGTATTTTTCATAGCTTCGGGTAAGTAATTCCATAACCTTATTAAGTAGTTTGATAAAGGTGTTTGGTTGTTTTTTTTATTTTTCCTTGTTTGTTTGAGACTTTTATGGACTGTTTGGGAATACCTTGTTGGATTTACATTTGAATGTGCTTGCTTTGTAAGCCAAGTAGCAAGGAAACAAGAGTATTGTGTTTGAAATACAAGTTGAATGGTTTACGTTGGAAGAGGTAAAGATGCAAAAATTGAAATCGTCAAAGATCTTTAGAATTGTTCAAACTACCAAGGGGGGCAATTGTGAATGTTACTGGTTGTCATTAGTTTGATCATGTTTTCCTCGACATAGTCGAAGGAATTGAAGAAGAAGTTAAACTCAAGTTTGCCTCAGTTGCATGGTGTAGCGAGGATTACAAAAACATATTAGTAGGTTTCGTGTGAGAATTATCGATCATTTGAATGACTTAGTGTTGCGAGGGAACCAGTGGAAGGTTGATACATTTTAGGTGAATAGTTTAATTTCACGAAGAATTATTTGAAGCAGTTGGATATAAGCATATTGAATTTTTGATGATCGATTGAAGAGACTCGATAAATTGGATTTCCTATATAGAGATATTGTGTGTGGTGGAGCTATAGTTTCTTATTCTGTTTTGAATAGAAGAAATTAAAGATGAAGTCAATACGCTTTTTGGCATATGTACTTTGGGCATATGATTGAAAAGGAGTTTGTTTGAGTGTGTTGCGTTTGAAGCTTAGTTGTATAAGCTTATGAGCATGGGATTTTTGCAAATTTTTGGGAGCAGATTTTTTTAGTACCGTTGAACACCACAAATATGGTACATTTTGAATCATCCATTCGAATGTTTGCAAACACCTCTTTGATTTACTATTTCTGAAAGAAGAGCTAGGTGGTTTATTACCTTTGTTGTTGTGATGATATTTGGCGGAGAATGAAGGTGTTTACCTTTCGAAGGCATCAAGTTGAATAAGTGTAAGACCGTGGCGGAAAAACAGATAGGTCATGAAGATATGTTCTGCTTTTGAGGTGAAAACTCGGTTGCAAGGAACAAGGTATCATTGTGGCACTTCACAATTGTAAGGTAGAATACTACATGCGAAAAGAAGTATATAATTAAGCGAAGAAACCGCAAACTATTTGAAGAATGCGATATGTGAATTGAATTGACTTTTGTCGTAAGGAAAGGCATTGGAAAACAAGGAAAGAAGTTTCAAGTTCAGATGTGAATGTTGAAAAACGTAGATCTAGTGATGGTGTGAAATTTTGAGTGCTTGAATGCTATTCTGACTTTAAAAAGTTGGAGTTTGAAGTTGAAGATATTAAGCATTTGTTTGAAGTACTTAGGTACAAATCGAGAAGTTTGAAGTTGTTCGGTATGTACCGAAGTTTGAATATGAATCTGAAATCATTAGATCTATTTGACTCTATGAGGTTTAAAGTTATCTAAATGACGGAGTATTTAAGAAGTTTTTCCAATGCAGTTGCAGTGATAAAAGGATTTAAGAATGAAAATTTGTATTGTTGAATATGGAAGTAATTGAAAAAGCGGGGGTCTAACAACCACACCCAATATTTCGTTTCGGTAATATGTTTGGACTAACTCCAATATAATTTCAAGAAAATCAACTAAACATTCAGACTCAACCTTAAGAAAAGTATATCCAAGAGTTATATCTCAATTTCTTAATTCAATCTGTAATCAAACAAATAGGAATTTGCAAGCCCGGTTGAATATAAGAAATAACTTGGACGGTATCAAAAACCAATATCCAAGTGTCAATCAATTTAATCAACAAACCAAAGGTCGGATTCACAAACTGATTGAACTTATGCACAACCTGTGATATTTCAATTATATAAACAAATTTAATGCGGACACCAGAGGTTTTGTTAACGAGGAAACCGCAAATGCAGAAAAACCTCGGGACCTAGTCTAGATTTGAATAACACACTGTATTAAGCCGCTACAGACACTAGCCTACTCCAAGTTAACTTCGGACTGGAATGTAGTAGAGCTCTAATCAATCTCACACTGATCAAGGTGCAGTCGCATTCCTTACGTCTCTAGAACCTCGCCAGATTTTGCGCACTGGATTCCCTTAGCTAATCGCACCCACAACTAAGAGTTGTTACGACCCAAAGTCGAGACTTGATAGACCAATCTGTCTCACACAGAAAAGTATATTGAATAGATAAATCTGCTTCCCACAGATATACCTATGATTTTTATTCCATCTTCTGATAAATCAAGGTGAACATGAACCAATTAATATACCAGACTTAAATTCCCGAAGAACAACTTAGAAATATCAATCACCTCACAATAATCTTAATCGTATGTTAGCAACACAAGATATTATGGAATCACAAATGATGAGACGAAGATGTTTGTAACTTCTTTATATCTTGCCTATCGGAGATTAAATCTCGAGAAAATCTTAGAGAAGATAGTACTCAACACGATAAAAAACAACAAGATCAGAACATGCAACTACAGAGAAAATAGTTGGGTCTGGTTTCACAATCTCAATGAAGTCTTTAAGTTGTTAACCTACATGGTTTTGGAAAAACCTAAGGTTAAAGGAGAATCAACTCTAGTCGCAACTAGTATCACACAAGAGATGTGGCTATTAGATTTTCAAGTTGATAGAGTTCTCCCTTATATAATCTTCAAATTAGGGTTTGCAATCAATGTTACCTTGGTAACAAAGCATTCAATATTCACCGTTATATGAAAACCTGATTAGACTCAAGATAATATCTTTCAACCGTTAGATCGAACCTAGCTCGTTACATAAAAATGAAAAGTGACTTCATTTAGATATGAGAAACCGTACCTAAATGTGTACACCTTTTTTGGATCAACAATAGTTAACCGAAGTTATCCATATGAACACTTTCATATCAACCATATTCATCTCAACCATAACTAGTTCAAATGACTCAAATGAAACTAGTTCTAGAGTTGTTCAATTGTATATATTCTTATAGAAGTATACAAGACACAATTAAAGCAAAATCGATTTTGATTCACTCGAATCGATTCATGTACATTATAGACACGGTTTGAAAAAGATTGCATTCCTTATTATATAAATGTATTAGTTCATGAACAAACCGATTTTAGAGCATAACCTACTCAAGTATGCACACGGGTACGCATACCTAAGTGGCCGGACTAAGTTTGGGTTTGCCAGTATGCGAACGGGTACGCATACCACCAAACTCAATTAAATCTAGAAACTTGAAACTCACGTCAGTTGCATACCGGTATGCATACTAAGTTCCCGTACTTTCATTAACAAACCAGTACGCATACGGGTATGCATACTATGGTCCCCGGACTTGGAATATCTTGCAACAGTTAGCATACAAGTATGCATAATTTATTATACCCAATCATGGTTATTTGTTCTAAACTCTCATTTCAATCATTGAAACATTCTTAGAAGACGACAATAGCTATCTCACACAAACTATTAGGTTCAAAGCAATTTTCAAGTGATCGAAAGATCGATACGAAACATTTCGAGTCTACATCAAATGACTGTCTCGCACAAATCATGTAAGATGTTACAAGGCGATTTTCACATGATCATCTTTTGATTTTCGTATAAGATGAACTTGGTTAAAGCGAAAGCTTACCAACACATATTTCGAGAAATACGTAAGCGAGTAAAACTAAGCTAAAAATATCAAATGTGTATAATCGAAGTCTATATAGCTATTTTGAGTGATGGATGAGTTCAAATCTCCACATACCCTTTGTTGATGAAGTTCTACAAGCTCCCCTTAGTAGTTCTTCGTCTTCAATCGATGAACACCGTGAATTCTAATCTCAACTACACTTTTTATCATAATCCGAGACTTAGCTATAAGTATACTAGAAATTAAGACTTATAGTTTTGGCAACTAAAATTGACAAACAAGTTTGAGATAGAAACGCTTGCGAGTTCGACCGAGTAGTGCTATAACAATCCCCCCCTTTGTCAATTTTAGTGACAAAACTATCAATACATATGGATTACAAAATAAATAAACTTTGTAGCTTCTCATCCAAATGCTTAAATTCCTTGGTTCTTCAACATTACTCGAAATCTTCATCACTTCCAAGTACTCCAGTGATTCTGAACGTGTTCAACTCAGCATCATAGTTGTTGAAGATCTGTAGCTATAACAATGATAAAACAGCATCTCTTAATCATTGTTATACAATGTCATAGTATTATTACACAGCATCAAAGTCCAATTATAACACAACTTTGACAACAATACTATGGTGATATGTATCATTCCCCCTTAGTCAATAATTCATCTCACAATAAAAACCACTCCCCCTTACATAATGATCCGTAAACCATATGTATTTATAGTGTAAACTACACATTAATTCTCCCCATTTTTGTCAATAAAAATTGGAAAAGGTACGAAAACTAGTGGGTTCATAATGAAATTATCATAGAGATACTTCATGACTAAAAGAGAACATATCAACTTTGTTTCGATAGTTTCATATAGTCGTAACTTAGTGTATTCATCAAGGAGTTTATAAAGATACAAGAAAACTCCTATAATATTCCACAGCCGCACTCCCCACAAAGATTTGGTAATTAAGCACAAGTTCAATTAAGAACTCTCCCCCATTAAATGTCATTCCCGAAAGAACAACAAGAACGACCTTACTTTTACAAGAAAAGAAGGATTTCTTTGGACATTAATAAATCACATGAAACATGAATTTGTATCCAGAAAACTCAATTAAATAAACCACAAGAGAACCCATGGTTAATTTAATCGGAAATACTCAACATAAGAGAACTTACGAAGCCACACAATACTTTCACATAGAAGTAAATCATGGAAAGACCAATAATGCGGAATATTCAAAGATTCATTCTATTTTTCATTAATATTTGCATAAAGACATATAATAGAATTAATCTTTGCAATCAAAATTTCATCCTGTCTTCCATCAATATTTGCATAATGACATAATAGGCTTAACTTTTGACATATATGGGACAATCATAGTTCAAGAACGCAAACACACATATCCCATAAAAAAATTTGCAATATAAAACTAATAAAGATTAATACTGCAAAATCATCTTCCAAATAAACTTTAGAATTTAAATAAATAAATCCAAAAACATTGCAAGATGAAAATTGTTGGGAATAGCTATGTGTACTCACAATAATTACTATTCCAAACCCTAATTATTCTTCTTAAAACACAAGAATAAATTCTCATAAAAAGTTTCCTAGACAAAATAAATAACAAGAGATAAAGAATTTACTCATCATCTTCATCATCGGAAACCATCCACGATGCTTGAACATTATCCATGTCTTCCTTGATTTCGGGAAACTTAGTAGCAATCACACATAATTTTTCTTGCACGTATTTTACCTTGGAATTGATCTTATACACACCCTTGAAATTTTTATGAAGAATCCCCAAGGTGGTAGGATCACAAGAACCGTCAAGGGAATCACACCTTTGTCTTTTGCAAGCATTATCCTTCATATGTTTGAATGTACAAGGACGAACAAGTTTCAGAGAGTTTCCAATGGGAGCAAAGAAATGTGTATGACAAATTTTCTCAATTAAGCAAGGAAAGCCTAACTTCTTGTTGGATGACGTCAACAAGACCTTTTGAAGAATGATAAATCCACAAATATTGAGACTTGGAGTACCCAATTCAAGGAAATAGACCAACTCCGCAAACTCACGCCTCCAACGAGAATTGTCAATTATGGAGGGACAAATATTAGAAGTACCAAGTTTTCCAAAGGACATCAAATCAATACTAAGATAATTAGTAGGAAATTTTCCTTCAATCCAATCAACACTCTTGCCACAAAGACCATTCGAGATGGTTTCATATGATGGTCTTTCATTACTTGTCCTAGGAAGTTATCAAGGCGATTTTCACATGATTATCTTTTGACTTTCGTCCAGAATATAAGATGAACTTGGTTAAAGCGAAATCTTACCAGCACATATTTCGAAAAATATGTAAGCGAGTTAAACTCAGATCAAAATATCAAATGTGTATAATCGAATGTTTAATATTGATCATTGGAAGCGAGTTAAACTCAAATAGGAGATAGAGTAGATAGAATTTTGAGTGGTAAATGAGTTCAAGTCTCCGCATACCTTTTATTGATGAAGTTCCACAAGATCCCCTTAGTAGTTATTCGTCTTCAATCGATGAACTCCGTGAAGTCTGATGCTCAACTACAGTTTCTATCCTAATCCGAGACTTAGCTGTAAGTAGACTAGAAATCAAGACTTATAGTTTTGGCAACTAAACTTGACAAACAAGCTTGAGATAGCAACGCTAGCGAGTTTGACCGAGCAATGCTCTAACAGTATTAGATATTTCTCAATCTAATACATTTAAAGACTAAATCATGCAGTTAAGGGATGAAGTTGAAGAACGCAGAATCATGCAGTTTTGTATTTTGCCTACATTGTGTGAAGCTGTAGAAAGTATCAAGCTAGGAGTAGAAAGTTCCAGTTTTGAAGATATGAAGATATCATGAATATGACCACATGATATATTGGAATGTTTTCACACATATGTTTGGGAACTTATAAAGACTGCATCTTTGTAAGGTATGAATTATTCCATTTTTTGAAGAAAACTTCATTGGTATAGGGTACACCACACCATTACATGTGATGAAATATTGAACTCCACAATTAAATGAAGTGTTAATTTGAAGAAGTAGGATGAAGGAAGATCTCAAATTTTACAAGTGAAGTGGTGAGTTGAAGTCAAAGACTATATCCTACAAGTTGAAGCAAATGTGCAAAGTATTGAATCTTTCAAGTTTGAAGAATGTGTGCATGTGAAAATCTATGAAATCGAAGAAGAGTTAGAAATTAATAGATAATTGGATTTGCTGAGAAATTAGCAAAGTAGCAAAAGAAATGATGGAATTCGGGTAAGGCCTTCCTGGACTTAATCATGTCTTTTGAGTTTGCTACACCGTTTTGGTGTATTGGTGTATTTATACATAGTTGCGGCCGTATTATTGGTGTGTTGGTGTCGGTTGACACATTTACCAGTGTAACATCTTAGGATGATTAAGTATTAAAGCATCATTAGATGATTGGAGAATTGAAACCCTTTGAGGGATTGAAACATATTTGGAACATACGGGTGAGTGAAGTATTGAAGTACTTTAATGGAATTGAAGAATCTACGGATGATTGGCACCTCCAGGTGATTGAAGGAAGTAGAGTACAAAGACGTGGAAGGTGAATGTCGATATTTCATGTAAAGGTGGAGAAGTCAGAGAATAGTGAAGTTGAAGTTGTACTAGAAATCTTGCCAAGGTGGGAAAATGTTAGATATTGGATCGATTCTAGGAAACAACTAGTTGGTTTCCTAAATCAGTTTTGACTGATTTTTAGAATTATTTTTAGATTTCTATCTAAACAAGGTTTCCTATCTTAGCTAGTTTAGGTTTCCTAAATTGAAGTAGGACTCGGTTTCCTAACCGAAGTAAAACTTGGTTTCCAGGTAATCACCCTATTGTAAGCCTATAAATAAAGGCATAACCTTTAGGTTATATGTATCTAAATCATCTACATCAATCTTGTATAAAACCTTAGGATGTAAACATCTCCTCACAAAGAAGATAAGTAATCTTTCCATTAGCAAGATATAGATCATCTCATAGCTTTGGGGCTGGGAGAGTTGGAAGAGAGTTGAGAATGTGAAGAAGAAGAAAAGGTGTTTAGTATCAATTATGTTGTGTATTCTCTGATATATAAATGAAATAAATTTTTGTTGCTCGTGGATGTAAGCACATTGTCGAACCACGTTAATTTTTTGTGTCTTTTATGCTCTATGTGCATTAGCGTCCGTTGAATGTGTAGTTTTCTGTTTTTGATGCCATGTCATGTGAAGCCTTAAGGAATAATATGGACCTCTTGGTGCAACATCATACTTGTTAGAATTCGGATCCTACTAATTAGGATACGACTAGATTGATCTTGGACATTGATTTTTGAGATCTTCAAAGTATACACAATCAGGTACACGGACCTTTGGTCTATACATATTGATTGTGAAAGAGAAGGAGAAAACTCTATCTAGAATCTTCCTCATGGGTCTTTCCTTTAACTACTTGTGATTGTATTAGGTTTTGTCCATACAGTTTTCCGAATGAAAAATTTGGTGCTATACTTGGTACCCTCTCCTTTTCGGTATTCATCTAAACCTTACTGCTGATTCATTTTTGTAGATTTACAAAAATTGGGTTGCAAGTAATGGAAAATGTTGTGATATTAAGATAATGACAACTAAATGCTGGCTAATATGAAAATAATGGTGTATTAGATTCTTTCAGGGAAAAACTAATAGTAGTTAGAGTATATCCTTAGGTGTTCAAAGATCTTTACATTTCTAGATAACTCTTCTTCTATGGTGTCCACTATTTTACCTCTTGTTAACTATTCTGGATTATTGACATGTGAATCTTGGAAATCTCATATGGATACTAATCTGAATATAGACTAATTATGAGAAACTTTGTAAGAACATCTCTCAGAGTTTTCTTTGGATATGTCACCGCTAAAGCTACACAGAAATCGGACTGCAACTGGACCAAAACAGATAAACTCGGACCAGAACCGGAGAAGGGGGTACAGGGAATAAAACTAGAACTCAGAACCGGTTGATGGGGGGTACAGATACCGGTTCCAATCCTATTTCTGACCGTACATGTACCCTAAAAACGGTTGATAGAAAATAATATATCTCTCACTCACCTCCCTAACAAAACCACCAAACGAATGTATCTTTTCTTTAATAAAAGGCTTTCAAGAAGGGAGAGATTTGAGAACATCAATATGAAAGGAGACTAAGGCAATCAAGAATCCATAAATCAAATCAAATAAAAATAGAAGTAGAGTAAGAAAATGTGATGTGGATGATAGATGTTTAGGGTCTATTTTTGTCCGATCTTGTTGGTGATTTTGATAGGATTTATCATTGGGTTTGGAGTATTTAGGAACATATTTGAGAAATTGAAATACAACGTACATGTTTATGATCCAGAGGCTACTTATTACCACTTTGGAAAACCATTCTTGGGTTACAGAGTACATGTTCATCTCTAAGTATTAGGTTTTTTCTTTTTGTAGTAGATTGATTTTTATTGTGTTTTTCTAGTGTTTTTGTTATATTAAAAAATATCTTAAAGATTCTATCTGACTTCATAATTTCCACAATTCTTTCTTAAGGTTCTATTAACTTGTTGATTTATTTAATATAGAGGATTTTATGTGAATGAATTATGGTGATCAATAATAATACAGTTCTCAGAATATGGGATGAATTAATAGGTAAAAACCCGGTAACGGACTCGTATCAGACCGGTCTTACAGGTACATGTACATGTACCCAAACATAAAACTAACCAGTAGGACTTACAGGTACTCGGTTCTTAAGAAAACTGGACCGCACCGTACTTTTTGAAGTCCTAGTCACCATAAGCATCACATAATAAGATGAAGCACTAGGAATGCAAAAGGTTGTTGAATGGGAAAATGAGCACTCATTGAATTCTTTTTGGGTAGAAGGTGACTGTGAAAGACTAATATTACATGCTCATAAAAAGTTCAGCTCAATCAAATAGATGAATGAAAAAATCATAAGGCGTACTAAGTTTATCTTATCAAAAAATTCCAGAAATTTTGTTGACGAGGAAACCGCAGCTGCAAAAAGCCACGGGATTTCATCAGATTTGAACACCAAACTATATTAATCTGCTACAGACATTAGCATACTATCAGACTTCATACTGGAATGTAGTTGAGTCTGAATCCACCCTCTAAATGACTCAGTTACATTCGCGCTCCTTACGTCTCATGAACCTCACTGGGCTCTACATAATTGATTCCCTTAGTTGACGTCCTTTACATCCTAAGAGTTGCTTCAGCCGAAGTGAAGACTTTTGATACCAATCTGCTTTTAAAAGATAAACCTATTTGATTTCCGTTTAGATCAAGGTGAGGAAATCTGTTTGCAATATATAAAGCTACCAAACCTCACAAATCCGGAACTTACAACTCCCCATGAGCAGCCTAGATTCTTAACCACCTATCAAGAACAATCTCCAAAAGATCAACTAAAGATCATTTTTTAGATATCTATCTTATGGAATCATTAAGTCTGAGACAAAGAGAACTTTGCGATTACTATCTATCTTGCATGAAAGAGATTGTGAAAACCTCGATAATAAAAAAGCAAGATCAGATTGAACTATCAAGGTAAATATAGTCGGACCTGGATTCACGAATCCCTAGTGTGAAGTCTTTTAGACGTAGAGGATAACTCTAGAATCAACTAGGACACAAAGTGTCAGGGATTTACTTTCTCAGTTGAAAGAGCATCTCTACTTAAAATTTTCAAAAACCATGGGTTACTTAGAATTTAATCTAAGATAACTTGAGAATCAAGCAAACATTTTTTGTTCTCGAAAATACAGTAAAATAATATATATTAGGAACCACTTCTAGAACCGTGTAGAATGATTATTTAGTTTGGAAAGTATGCCAAATAACTAAAGCAATTTGATGTTCATTTAAACATTTAATAATTTAATCAGGATGCACACACATAAGTGTTTGAGTGCTCAATGAAGTCTTACAAGTGTTTGAGAGAGTTCTAGCAATGTTAAACATATTTACAAAAATAATTTTATTTGATAAAATCTTAAATTGGGACAGTTGTTGCAACGATTCGCGAACCATTAGGCTTGTTCATGAGTCAGGGTGCAATGGTTCGTGAACCGGGTTCGCCAACCCTATAAGACTACTGAACTCAGTTGACTATGGTTCGTGAACCGGGTTCGCCAAATTCCTTTAATAAATCAGTTCACAATGGTTCATGAGTTGTTCTAATCTGAACTTACGATTTACGAACTAGTTCACCATTGTTCCTGTATTTTTGAAACTCATACATATATGGTTTGCAAAGTAGTTCGGCAACCTACTCTGAGAAAAAATATCAGATAGTCCAGCATTTCTGTCTTATGATGTTTGAAACATTCCCACGTGATAAAATCTTTTGCATATAACTAATGTTATTAAGGATCATTGAACATCTTTGGTAGAATCATCTTTTGAGATTTTTAATAAGACAAGCTTGGCTCGAAATTTTGTCTTTGTAAATCTAGTAGAAGTCATAATACATCATCTCAAAAAGATAGAATAGTAAGATAGTGAGTAAAATAGAATGGTTCAATCTTCACATACCTGATACAGAATTTCTTCAAATGTCTTTATCGATCTTCAGTCTTCAAGGGTAATGTATGATACCCAACTAAATAATTCTAACCTAGTCTGAGACTTGACTTAGTAGACTAGAAATAAATATATAGTTTTGATCTCTAACATTGACAACAAGCTTGAGATATCAAAACTCGTGGGTTCAACCGAGCATTGCCCTAACAATCTCCCCATTTTTCAATTTTAGTGATAAAACTATTCAATGTATATAGATTCAAAATAAATAAACTTTTCAGCCCAACCACTATGCTTGTTTTTCTTGGTTCTTCAACAAACGTCTTGAATTCTTCGCACTTTAAGTTTTTCTATTGTTTTGCATGTGTTTGTTTAACACCTTTGTTAATGAAGATCCGTAGCGATAAAAACTTATGAGAATACTCAAAAAGAGCTTCGTTAGAAAGAGGTAATTAGTCACAGTCTACTCATCGGTTGTTATATAGAAACATAGTATGGTTACCTTCCTCAAAGTTCAATTGCACCACAACTACGAAGCAATACTATGGTGATATGTTCTCCCCCTTAGTCACTACTTACCTATTTTACAAAATAGGTAAAACCTATAGATGATAATCCACTCCCACATACATGATGCTCTGAATAGCCATATGTAATGTAGTAAGATACTACTTAATAATTCTCCCCTTTTTTGTTAACGAAATTGGCATAGGCAAAAAATCGGGATCAAGATGAATTAACCAAAATAGTATTCAAGAGTAGAGAACATATACCAACATTTATTTTAGACGATTTCACTAAGATACCTTGGTTCGCGTCAAGGAGATATAAATATACAAGAATCTCCTATAATTCCACATCCGCACTACCCACAAAGATATTATCGTTAAGCACAAGCTCAAAAGAACTCTCCCCTATTTAATATCATTTCCGGAAAAAAAAAAATGAGCGATCCTAACTTTTATCACAAGAGAAGGATTCTCCTTGTACATGCAAATTTACTCACCAGTTACGAACAAAGTAAATAAGTATCTCAATATTTTTTTTCTCTTCTCGTCAGTGACGAACAAATAAACTAAAAATAGCGATCTTAATGTTAGAGACATTAATATATAAGATTTTCGTGAGAAAAATAGTCATGGACAAAAAATATTATCTACGCCAGTTACTAACAAGAGGAAGATTAGTGCGATATGACTCAGCATAAGAATTATAAATTCTTTAGCCATATATGAACACAAGCATTAAAGTTTACCACTATCTCCTGGCGGTTATGCAATCAAGGAAGTAAGTAGATTCCTAGAGAACATCTTACAGAATCATGTATCAGTATATTCACAAAGTGTAATCGTGGAGGGATCAATACCTCTATTCTCAAAACAGATCCACTTTTGCAGCTTATCCTATGAGAAAATATGAGATATATATTTTAATCACCAGAATTTGATAACAAAGAACAAATCTCACAAAATAAGAAATACATATATATCATCTTTGAGAGTTCGAGAAAGTCTTTGAGCATTTGATAAAATCTGCTGGGACGGTTGGTACAACAGTTCTTGAACCGTCAAGCTTGTTCATGAGTCAGGGTGCAACGGTTCGTGAACCGGGTTCGCAAACCTACAAGACTACTGAACTCAGTTGACTACAGTTCATGAACTAGGTTTGCCAATTGCTAGCCTAAAATACTAACTTTAATAAATTGGTTCATAACGGTTCATGAACTGTTCCTATCTGTATTCACAGTTTGCGAACTGGTTTTCCTACCCTCATGTACTTCTGAATCTTAGATATCTATGGTTTTCGAACTGGTTCACCAACCTACCTTGAGCAAAAATATCAGTGGTTTTGTATTTCTCTATTATGATGTTTGAAAAATTCCCAAGTGATAAGATCAATGCATGGTCAATTTTTAATTGATACGCCAATTTATTCAAGCAATAAATTGCTTAGAACTAATATTGTTAAGGATCATTGAACATCTTTCCTAAAATCATATTTCGAGATTTTTAACATGACAAGCTTGACTCGAAACTTCTTCTTTGTAAATCTATTAAAAGTCATACGATATCGTCTCAAAAAGATAAAATGGAAAGATAGTGAGTAAAATAAAATGGTTCAGTTTTCACATACCTGATACAAAAGTTCTCCAAATGTCTTCGTCGATCTTCAGTCTTCAAGGGTGATGTCCGATACTCAACTACCAAATTCTAACATAGTCCGAGACTTGACTTAGTAGACTAGAAATAGTTTTAATCATTTAACCTTGACAACAAGCTTGAGATAGCAAAAAGCATTGCTCTAACACATTTCAACAAGACAAAAAAAAAAATATAGCCCACAAAAAATGACAAACCTCTTCTTCAACATTTCAATTGGACGTTCAACATCCTTCCGTGAAGTCATGTTTGATGTTAAAATGATACAGATCACAAGACCCATCACTCTCGACTATCTGCTGGAACTAAGGTTCACCATTGTGGATAGATTTCATCCGTCGGATAATACCCCGTGTAGTTATGGCCTTTGATTGTGAAATTTACTCGGGGGAAAATTCCACAATAGGTCTTCAAAAAGAAGTAATTCGTGTAAAGCATTTATGTCATTTTGTGAACCTGAATGTCCTTAAAAACATCTTATATCCAAAATAATTGTGGGTTTTGGGTAATGAACCTTATATTGGTCGTCCCATCGGCATAGTGTCTGTGCCACATTCACATGCAATCTTAAGGCTGCAGTAACGTTTTTTTTTCAGGTTTATGTCCTCGAATATTTCGTACATCATACTGACCGTTAAATTAAGTTTATACCTCCAAAGCTCAATAATTATCTTAAGAACCAGTTGGGACATGCAGAATCGACATTGGAAATCTTGATCAGAAGACACATAGTGGGAAAATTCCAGTTTTGAAACATCCATCTTTTGGGGAATGCTATTGTCAACATAGTGTCTCTCAGTTTCCTATCCCCTATCTAACTCATCATCCAATTCTTGTAATATCTGGATATACTTGAGTTGATCTTTATTATACCGAGGAGTTCAATTCCATATCTATTCGTTAATCAGGAAAAAAAAAATTGTTTTAGTAAGAGGTAAAAACTTGTGATAAATTGAGGTAATTTATGATTTGTGGCTCCCAGAATTCCAACTCCCATTACTCCTAACATTAGGTGGCATACACCCGGATAGAGTTCCAAGTGAGAGAATTTTTTTATTTTTTTTTTTTTTTTATTCCTTAAGATACAAAATCTGGATCTTCTCTCTAATTCAAAATCTGGATCTTTTCCAAGATGTCAGATGTTCCATTTGATGTCGATCAACTCTTCAAAGAAGCTCTTACATCCAGAATGACGATAATGGCTCGTCTGCAATATGCATTAAGAGCGTCTGCAGTGGGCGACCAAGAGTAAAAATTTGGTCCGCAGAAGAGCCGTAGTGGGACGGAGTAAAGACCAAATCGAAGACCATACCAAATTTCCAGACCAAATTTGGTCTGCGACCAAGACTAAACTTAAATTTAGTCGGGCGTTTATATAAACTGCGTTTCTAAACATGCGTTTGTAAAGTCTCCGCTTGAAGTCAAGCGTTGGTAATGTCTGCGTCCCGCACTCGGGCGTAGTTAAAAAGTACGCCCCAACTGGGCGTATTTATAATGTGCGCCTCATCGGGCGTAGGTGAAGATAACGCCTCCAGTGGGACGTTAATAAAATGTGCACGCGGGTGAAGCGGTTATATAGTCCACGCCTGTTGAGGGGCGTTATTATAGTTTACGCCCACTAAGAGGCGTTGATAAACTCCACGCCTACTAAGTGGCGTTGATAAAGACCACGCCTACTAAGAGGCGTTGATAAAGTGAACGCCGCATTTTTTTTTTTTTTCAAATTTATTACGATAATCCTGGTTTTTATACCGTTGGTGATTTTTCGAACCTTGCAGAAAAATCGACCGTTTTAATTTTTTGAATCTTGTGTTTGCCAGATTTTTTGGAACGTTGGGAATTTTAAAGATTTAATCGTGTATATATAAAGATGAATTCCTTCATCGTATTCCCACATCTCTCTATCAGAACAATAACAAGAAAATATATCAATATTAGTTCCATTTTCCGATCAAATCATTTACAACTTTTACAGGTATTGCTACCAATGGCACCACGAAGAGAACCAACAGCACGAGCACCACGAGGTCCCAATTTTACGATAGTTGAAGACGTAACGATGTGGAAAATTTATTTAGCAATATCTCAAGATCCGGGTGTTGGAACTGATCAATCAGCGGAGGCGTTGTGGACTCGTATCAAGGATGATATTGAAGTTCATTTACCGGATGCTCCAGAGCGGACATGGAGTTCATGGCAAAAACGATACCAAGAAATAAGTAAAGATGTGTCTTTGTTTTCTGCAAAAGAAGCAGAAGTGGACGGTGAATATCATACCGGATGGGGTCCTAAAAAGGGGTAAGTATTCTCCATATTGCTAAACCATTATTTTATCATATTCAAACGCAGCTAAACTTAATTTTTTTTTAAGAAAATGAACAGATTGAAGAAATTAAAAAGCGTTTTAAGGAATGCAACGATGGAAAAAATTTAGGCACGAAGAATGCTACCCAATTGTCATAGAAAATATAAAATACAATCGTCGATCGACTTTTGTATTCGATACGACGACGATTTGGATAGTTATGAGAATAACGAGGTAGATGGGGATGGACGGCAAACAACAATTCCAGATGAGACCGGACCTCAACGGATAAGGGTGATATAGAGAACACATATCTCCGCTAGTTGGGGAAAAAAGCAAAAAACGATTGAAGAAAACAGGAGAGAAAAATCCAATGTCCAAGAGGAATTAATGGGAATAATTATTAAAGAACAACAAAATTTCAATACTCATTACCAAGCACAATCAAAATTCAAGATGGAACAAAGAGCATCCGAATTTGCAGCTAAACAAGCAGAACAAGCGGCCAAAATAGCCAAACAAACTGATGACGACGAATTTCGCATAATTATGATGGATCTCGGAAAATTGGATGAGGTACAACAAGAGTACTTCAAACTTCGCAGAGCGGACATAGTTCGTAATAGAAGAAACCAATCTTAATAGAAAATCATATTAGTAATTTAAAATAATATTTAAATTAGTTGAGTTATTATTAGTAGTATAAATGTTCATGTCACGAACATTTTGAGATTGTTGTAAGGACTATCCATCGTCTAGGTATTTTGTCGGTTTTTAAATATTTCGTTGATGTAACCGGGATTGGTGTGGTTAAAGATAAAAAATATCATATTCAATTCTACTCTAACCAATCAATGCATAAATCCATTTATTATTAGCGAAAGGTAAGATACAAATAAAATGCAAAATACAATTATTCATTCCCATATTCTAACCATAAATGTTTGATCAAGTCATCCCGCAAACGAATATGCGCATCTTTGTTCTGCATTGCACGTCGGAGTTGCGCTGCTCTAATTTGGGAAAACTCGTCACTATTGCCTCTTAATATATTAACCGGTGCTGGGTTACTTCGTTGTTCATAAACATGTGGCCAGTCACCGGGTAGACGCTCATCCTCGACTATCATATTATGTAAGATTATACAGGTTTTCATAATATAGGCAAGCACATCCGGGTTCCACATTCTTGCAGGTTGTTTGATGATTCCGAATTGTTGTTGTAGTACACCAAATCCCCGTTCTACATATTTTCTTGCCCCCTCTTGCATCGATGTAAATAATACCTTCTTCCTACCGACCGGATGTTTAATGGCCATAATAATAGTAGGAATCTCTGGGTAGATGCCATCACCTAGATAATACGGAATATCATATGAATGTCCGTTTACCTCGTAGCTCACTGGTGGTGCTTTACCTATTACAAGACTTCGAAAAACATATGAACAATTCATAACATTAATATCGTTGTTAGACCCGGGCATACCAAAAAATGCATGCCAAAACCATAGATCATACGATACCACCGCCTCCAAGATGATACTTTCGCTCCCCTTATACGCCGTGTAAGCCCCTGATTCTGCCGACGGACATTTATCCCATTTCCAGTGCATGCAATCTAGGCTACCGAGCATCCCTGGAAATCCACGGTCTTTGTTCTGCTTAAGCAACAATTCAACATCACCAGCCGTTGGTTCACGCAAATATTCTTTCCCATACACATTAACAATCGTCTTACAAAACCTACGTGTTGCTTCCAAAACAGTGGATTATCCTATGCGTAAGTACTCATCTATTGCATCTGCCGCACATCCATAAGCTAACATTCGTACTGATGCCGTGACTTTTTGATGAGGGTTCAATCCTAAAACTCCGCATGAATCCGGCTTTTGAAGAAAATATCTTTCGGCATTGGTAACACCTTCTACTATTCGGTTAAACAATTGTCGACGCATCCTAAATCTTCTTCGGAAAACATTGGGTGGTTGGTTTGGGAACGGAGCAAAATAGTCTCTATATAGAAGTTCTGCTCCTGCCACACGATCTCTAGGTATTTTGATACGAGTTTGAGGCCATTTTGAATTGGAAACCAGGACTCCCAAACTAACGGCCATGTTATTTTGCATAATTGTTATTGCATCGTCATCGGAAGAATAAAAACTACTATTAGAAGAAGAAGAAGAAGAAGAAACAGAAGAGCAGTAATGAGTTGTATTCTCATATTCTTCCATTACTTTCTCAAATGTAAGACGGAGATTGTGGTGGATACATTACAATGGCTCCTATCATTAATTTATAACCAATATCCAAGAACAATATAAATATATAAAATATAAACTGTTTTTCTAGTAATAGAATCTTTTCCAAAAAGCAAAAGTGAATGCCGGTGACATGATATGACTACACTATGTACACACTGGAAACTCAATAGACTTGAGTGGACTACAAAATGACTACACTCTGTGATAGGCATCTGCAACTCAATAGACTTCGATGGAAAAAAAAATTAACCATTATTCATATCCGTATCCGAAGACGTGGCTCGGGGTGGCATAAAAGGCATCTGCATTCTTGGAGTGGTATTGACTGAAGAACCTGATCCTTGTGTCATACTTGTCCAAAGTTGGGGTGGCATTGTTTGGGAAAACGAACCGTATCCAAGTTGGGGTTGGAAATTGTGCGGGGTACGAAATAGAGATAGCTATTGTTGCAAATCCGTGTTCGAAGTGTTCAGCCTTTCTATTTCTGCTTCTTTCGCCAAAATAATGTCCACCCTCTCTTTAGTTTGTTTTAACGTAAACTGGCGGAATTGTTGAATAAAATCAGCATTTTCTTGAAATAAGGTGTAAGCATCATGCTGTCAAAATTAAATATAAATACATAAGACAATTATAAAAATACAAAATTATAAAATATACAATAAAAAGGATATTGGTACACTTACGTGGGATAATAGGTGCGGAGGAGGGATAGGTACATGTTCAGCTGGTTGATCAATTGTGTTTGTATACACATCACCGACATACCCATATGTTTGGGCTTCCCAACAAGGATGAGTCACATAGTCTCTGTAGTTAGTTACCTTTCTCCAGTACTGTAAATATGTATCATAATCTTTGACAACTTGCACTATCTCTGTTGCATCGACCTCACCTTCCCTTTTTAGGCGTTCTGCTTGAAAATTCCCAATATCACCAATTATTGTGTGTAGTTTTATGGGAAGAGCAAAAGTATAATGGTTTTGCCTCCAACACCGTTCTCCGAGGTACATGTTATGATGTACAAATAGAAATATCAGGCGTATGTTATTTACTAAATAATATGTCTTATTAACAAAATAAAATTTTATTATTAACTCACAATGCCCATGTATGAAAATATATATCTCGAGTCAGATAGCCTCACAGCCGTGCTTCCCATATCAGATGCAAGGACTTCTCTGTATGATTCCCATGGGCGCCATGTCACTTGTTCAGCAGTAAGCTTACTCAGTAAATCCCTACAACGGAAAATATCATTTGTATTCTTGGTACATTCCATTTAGAAGATACAGGCCATTTAGAAGCTAGAAACAGATAGTTGTTCTTCATTCAAGCGAGAAAGGTCGAGGTCGACAAATGCCTGTATATTCATACCCCAAAACTACTCCATCAAAATAATTCAACAAGTTAATAACTTCTCAAAAAAATTAAGAACGACAGGGAGATCAAAAAAATAGATAAAGATAATACCTCTAAGATTTGGAATGGACCGCATAATGCCTTTTGTCTCCTCCCAGACAAACGGAGTGATGCATACAATTTAGAAAAAGCCGCACCACCCCAGTCAAACGTGGACACTATATCTAGATCTTCAAAAGCAGACTAACCATCCAAAGATCTATGTAGGTCTTTGCATTCGAAAAGAAGAAATGTCCCAACACACACATGAAAAAGGCTATTGCTACTCTATGAGACAGAGTGCTATCATTTTCAGCGGCAACCAACTTCTCTTCTGAGAAATAAGAGCTTAAATATTTAATTGTAATTGAATTTGAAACCCATGAAGGAGCTTTCGGACACGTCGTTACATCTTGGATATCCGGAAAAATATGCTCACGAACAAATTCAAATTGGTACTTCCCAGAATTGTATGGAACGTCATTCCCTTCACCAATACTCAGTCCAGTCAACATGAGCCAATCTAGGGGGGTGAATCCCATCTCACCAAATGGGAAGTGAAAAGTGTTTGTTGTATCCCAAAACCGCTCAACAATATAATCAACCATCGAATGCTGGGTTTCACTACATTGTATGCTCAATAAACTTTGCCATCCCGCTTTTTCGATAATATATTTAGCTCTAGGACAGTGTTGGGAAATAAATTGGTAGTGATGAATTACCTTTGCCAAACTTCCACGATGTTGATACTTCAATTGTTGCTCCCCTGAAAATGTGATGTCCTGGGTAGCGTGTGGTTTATCATCTTGCAGTATAGGAAACCTCCCTAAACGGGGAATATCAACCTCCTTTATTTTACCAGTAGAGATTAAGTTATAATCCTCTTCGGCTACACATTTCTGTTTCTTATTCGTCTTGACGCGACCATTGAACCGCGCTGTGAATCGGTTCAACATCTATGCACATTTACAAACACATAAGAGAGATGCTATTTCAATTAAAATTAACCAACCATCTTTATTCCTAAATTTAAACATAAAAAAAAAAATTTACAATTGTGTTATATGAATTTAAACGTGTGGTTTTGTGTAAACATATGACTAGTTCATATAACATATATCAATTCCCAAAATACTGAATTTGTTTCAATAACCAATTAACTGGAACTGTTAATTCAAATTTCACGCCAAAAAATTTCAATAACCAAATTTATGCAACGGTTTCTATAAATTTAAAAATAAATTGACATTTCAATAACCAAATTATATCCACAGCAAACTTATAAAAACCAACCAATTTAGGCAACATCATGATGAACGTAATATAAACAAATTAAAAACCAACTAATTTAAAAAAAATTGTTAACCCACATACTAGCCATATCAAATTACCTAATTTTAACAAACTTAAACCTACAAATAATTAATCGACAAATAATTAATCGACAGAAAAAAGAAAGAAAATTACCTTTGTTTTACCCAGATGCTTTATAGGCAAGAACGTCGGTAAAAAAATTCCCGTACTGCTTAATCGTTAGCTGAATCGGTTTTGGGAGGTAGAAAGAAAGAGGTAGAAAAGAATAGAAGACGACGGATAAAATTAGGGTAAAAAACAACACGTGGGATGTACGTGGAAGTTTATTGTGCGGCTGGGTGTATAAAATTACGCGTGCGAAAAAATCGTGTGGAGGGGCGGTAACTATACAAACGCGCGACTCGAAGTGGTCTTAGTGTACGCCTCATGAGGCGTTAAGTTTATAACCGCCTCATGTCAAGCGTTAAGTATATGAACGCCCCATCCGCAGTTGAATTTATATGCGCATGATGGTGGTGCGTGTAGTTTACCTACATGCGGCTGGTGTATAAAATTACGCGTGCGAAAAAATGGTGTGGAGGGGCGGTAAGTATACAAACGCGCGACTCAGGCGTGGCTGAAGTGTACGCCTCATGAGGCGTTGAGTTTATAAACGCCTCATGACAAGCGTTAAGTATATGAACGCCCAATGAGGTGTTGAATTTATATGCGCATGACGGTGGTGCGTGTAGTTTACCTACGCCTCACCAGGCGTGTGGTTAAGTGACCGCGCCATCTCCAGGCGTTGAGTTTACGTGCGCCCGTCCTCAAGCGTATTCTATAACACCGCACCACGTCGCGCGTTATCTTTATCTACGCTAGAATGGGGCGCAATTTATATCAACGTTCACAGAACAAGCGTAGAGTATATGTACGCTTGACAAAATTAGTCGTCCACCACTACGTCTAAACCCATACTAAACCCATTTATGGTCTTTTTTTTTGGTATTTGGTCGTGAAGTTTACTCGCCCCGCTGCAGACGCTCTAAGCCAATCTTTTGCCGTGACAAATTTTTTATATTCTATTTTTGAATTAGTTAGTAATATGCGAGATGAATAAGTGTCGGTATGACAGACTCTGATAGTACTTGTACTTAAACAAAAACAATAGTAATAAATATGCTCAAAAGCTAGAGAGATGTCGAATAATTTTCATTCACTTAAGTTTTACTTCATCTTTATTTATTTGTTTGATTCAGCTGTACCCAGTAGCTAGTCGTATAGGATTTTAAACTGATCCCTCACTAGAAAATTTTGGTGTTTTGGCATGTTGGTTTAAAACTTAAACAATCTCATCGTATACCCAAAAACAAATATGAATACTTGTTAACGGATTGCGACTACAAAGTGTACCAGTATAAGACTATCTTATAGGAAAGTGAGAATCTCAAAATTAATCAAAGCGTACAAGTTTAGGAAAATGAGAACCTCAAAATTAATAAGATCATGAACAGTTTATCGTTATCAAGTTAAATTTCTTCAAGGGGCTACATCAACGGTGTTCATGGCCTGCAATTTCTGCAGAATACACGAGCGAGCAACTGAACCACTGCTCTTGGGTGGAAAACTTTCATTCCTCTTGCTCCAACCAGAGCCCATGGACCAAGATTAATCATATGCTAGATTAACCATTCCTCTTGCTCCAACCTTGGATGAAAACATTTCGCTCTGCAAATCGGGCGCATAAATCGGTGAGACGTAAACACAAAAATTAATCATATGCTAGCATTGTTTCCCCGTTAAAATCGATAGATTTTGATCCTGCGAAACTGGCTAAACCATGCTTCACTAGATCCCAAGTATCGATTTGAATATCGGAGGATGAATACAAAAAAGGTGTGCTGGACTGTAAAAATTGCTTGATTGGAAGATTGGTGATGCCAAAGGGCGCGATCCCATTAAAGATAGCAGAAATAAATGAAAAATTGAAGCAGGTATGAAACATTAAGCCTTGGCTAATCTCACAATTAGGTAAAGGGTTTTTCTGTTTTAATTTTTCTTGCGAGGAAGATGTCATTGCGGTTCGATATGTAGGAATCTGCAATTTAAAGCCGGGTATTTTTCATTTTAGGAAATGGATCCCTGATTTTAATCCTTATAAGCAAAACCAATCACTAGCTCAGGTTTGGATACGAATTTACAATCTAAGTTATGAATACTGGAGAGCTAAAACCTTATTTGAGATATCTAGTGCCATAGGTGATCCCCTATACATTGATAAGGCTACCTTAGCAAGAACTTTTGGTCTATACGCGAGGGTTCATGTAGAAATTGATCTAGATAAAACTCCCCTATATGAAGTTCGAGTAGAGAGAGAGAACTATTTTTGCTCTGCTAAAATTACTTATGAAAAAAAGCCATCATTTTTTAAATTCTGTAAAACAATTGGGCATGATGAAAGCAGTTGTAAGAAGAATAAACAACATGAGAATATTGCTAATGAGTCGACCAAGGAAATGGGAAATCCTATAAAGCAAAAAGATGTTAACAAGAAACCAAAAACAAATAGGGAGGCTGGAAAAATAGGAGGGGCTTCTACGAGTACAATTCCGGTGGGAATCGAAGTTGTGGATGTTCCAACTGAGGTGGTGGCTGCTCTGTTTGCGGCTGTGGTTTCTCCGACTGAAGCAGTGGGTGTTCCGACTGAGGCTACTTGCCAAATCATAAACAGTTCAAAAGAGAATGTTGAGGGTACAACTAAAGAAGGTGATACTGTGGCTCACTTAAAGGCTATGGAAGGTGAGGCAGGGGAACCGGGAGAGGTGGGTCACGCAGGTGACAAGCAACCAACTAATATCGGGGATATGACATAGAAAAGTCAACCTCAACTGCGATATGAGGATACTGTTAGTATTGAGACCTTAGACGAGACAAATGATGAAGGTCCCTTTTAATTAGTTCAAACGAAATCTCAGAAAAAGCGTGCTCGAGAGAAGGAAAAAAAAGCGGAATTAGCGGAACCTAAACCTTGGAATATGCGTCCAAGGAATTTAACCATCTCTTCTCAATGAGAACTTTCTTTTGGAACTTGCATGGCTTTGGAAACTCTGACACGCAAAATGTTTTATATAATTTTTGTCGTAAATATTCTCCTGAGTTGGTCTTTATTGCAGAACCATGGATAACTTTTTCGGATATTCCAAACAGCTTTTAGACTAATCTTGGTCTGAATTTAGTTGCAGTGAATGATAGGGGAAGCAGTCAATCGAACCTTTGGTGTTTATGTGCTAATCATGTTAATATGGTGGTCGTAAAGAACACAAGGCATATGGTTTCCTGTAAGGTTACCATAGGAGAAGTGGACTTTTATATTGCTGGTGTTTATGCGGCAACCTCTTATCTTCTTCGCAGGGATCTGTGGGGCGATCAGACAGATTTGTTGGCAAACATCAATGGACCTTGGTGTATTATAGGTGACTTCAATGCTGTCTTGGGAGCTCACGAGAAGTCTAGTAGTCCTCCTCCTTTGAAAATATCTAGTGATGATTTCCTGGCTTTCACGGAGACCAATGATCTTCATCATCTGGATACTAAGGGGGCTAAATTCACTTGGTCGAATGGTCGTAAAGGTAAACACCACACGGAGCTTCGGCTGGACAGAGCAATCTGCAATGAGCAATGGCTTCTATCTTTGGATTCTACGGTGTGCAGCACGCTGTCTCGTATTAAGTCATATCACTTTCCTTTACTGTTGGAGTCAAACAATGGAGATTAAACTTTTCACTCGTCTTTTAAGTTCCAGAGTGCGTGGTTGAATCATCCGGGTTTAACAGAGGTGGTGAACACTGCTTGGAATCAACAGTTTTTCGGGTGTCCAATGTATGTGCTAATCCAAAAGCTGAAATTTCTCAAATTGGTGCTGAAGGTTTAGAATAAGGAAGTTTTTGGAGATATTCAGCTCAAGGTTAGTGAGGCTACAAGGGCTCTTGAAAATATTCAGTGTCGCATTGGGGAGGAGGGTTACTCGGACGACCTTCACTCGATAGAGGTAGAGGCTGCAAACATTCTGCTCGTAGCTCTAAAAACTCAAAAAGAGTTCCGGAAAGATAAGTCCAGGCTAAAGTGGGTAAAGGAGGGGGGTGCGTGTACTAAATTCTTCCACACTTACGTGAAGATAAGAGCTGCTACCAACAAAATTATGCATCTTAAGTCTAATAGTGACCTGTTGTGCTCTCATGAACAAGTTTCAGACCATGTGGTTTCTTACTTTCAAAATATTTATGACACATATAATGCTAATATTTCTACAAATTTTATTACGAGGAATACTACAAGTGGGGTGTCTCAAGAAGATAACAATCGTCTCACTGCCATTCCGGGCGAGCGGGAAATAAAAGAAGCGGTGGTTGAAATGAATGCTAATGGGGATCCTGGTCCGGAGGTATCTTCTTCACTTCTTTCTGGGACATAGTTAGTACAGAGATGATCAATTCCGTTAAATTCTTTTTTCAAAATGGTTGCATAATACCTAATGCCAACCCTAGCCATGTTATAATGATCCCTAAAGAGAAAGGTACTGATATGATTAAGAAATTTCTCCCCATTGCACTCAGTAATTTCCATTTCACGATTATATGTAAGATCTTATCCAACCGTCTGACGCCTATAGCTTCATAAATGATATCTCCGCAACAGAGAGCTTTTCTTAAAAATAGAGATATCTTTGACTGCATTGGCATTACTTCAGAGGCAATTAACATGCTGTACTACAAGTTCTTTGGAGGGAATGTTGCTTTCAAGCTAGATATTCTCAAGGCGTTTGATACACTGGACTGGGATTTCCTAATTAAGGCGCTACAAGGCTACGGTTTTGGTGATATCTTCCTTGGGTGGATTCGTTCAATCTTGAATTCGGCTAGACTTTCGATTGTGATCAATGGTAGGGCGATGTGCTACTTCGGCTACATGAGGGGTCTGCGGTAGGGGGGGGGGACCCTCTCTCTCCAATTATGTTTTGTTTGGCAGAAGATGTCCACTAATGCTTTTGTGCAGGGTAAGATGAATAACATTTCTTCTCCAAGAGGGACAACTTTTCCTTCTCATGTGATGTATGAAGACGACATAATGGTATTCTGTAGAGGCACTAAAGGCAACATCAGGGTGTTAATGAAAATTTTGGAGGAGTACGGACAGAACTCAGGTCGATTCATAAGTGCTTCTAAGTGCACAATGTATTCAAGTAAGCACGTTTACAACAGAATCTCTAATATTACGTCTTATTATAACATTCTGATGGGTACATTGCCTTTTAGGTACCTGGGTGTACCAATCTTCAAAGGTAAGCCAAGAGCAGCTCACTTTCGGGAGATTATGGACAGAATAAAAATAAAATTTTCAGCGTAGAAAGGTAAGTCTTTATCGATGATGGGTAGAGTGGGGCTAGTTAACTCAGTGATAGCCAGTTCTGCTTTGCATAGCTTTCATGTTTATAAATGGCCTATTTCCTACATTAAAGCGCTTGAGATGTGGATTCGAAACTTTTTCTGGTCTGGTGATATCAACATTTCGCATCACAGTAACGTGGCTTGGGACAGAGTCTGTCTTCCAGTGAATGAAGGGGGGATAGGCATCAAATATTTGAGGTGCATGAATGAAGCGGCTCTCATGAAAATGACTTGGAAGCTGATGAATGCTAACTCTACTTTTGCCATTTTCATTAAGGCTGGTTTTTCAGGTGCGGCTTATAAAAAATCTTCAATTTGGTATGGATTTAAACAGCAGTGGACCATAATCAAAGAAAATGTATTTTGGTTAGTTGGAAATGGTAGGAAAATAGACCTCTGGAATGATAATTGGAACAGTAACAAGGATAGCTCGATTGCGGATTACTTGGAGCTGGACATCAGAAATCTTCACAACTTGGTGGCAGATTTTATTATAGATGCATAATGGCACTTCCCTATTTACATGCCGGAGTTAACATGTGAAGTTCAGCAGCTCATTAAACAAACTCCTTTTTCTCTTCATAGTGAGGATAAACAGGTGTGGAAGATCAGTTGCTCGGGTGACATAATGATGAAGGATGCGTACAATTATCATAGACCTAGGGATGTGGAAATGAGGGATTTCAAAGACTTATGGTCAATAAAAATTCCTCCAAGGCGCGCCTGCACGGTTTGGAAATTACTGCACAACATAATTGCTTCGGATGATAATGTTAAATACTATGGGAGGGATACGGTGAATTGCTGCAATCTGTGCCTTTATCCATGCTGCGCTGAGACTCAAAACCATCTGTTTTTTGACTATGTGTTTGCCAGGATCCTTTGGTGTTGGATAATGCAGGTATTTGGTACCAGAATAGATTACTCAAGTGTTACTGACATTTTTGATTCAGTGAGAAGCTTTGTGGGATGCTCTCAAACGAAAAAGCTCCTTTCGATTGTTGTTACAAGCTGTATTTGGCTTATTTGGTTTTGCCGCAATAAGTTAAGATTCGACCACCAGGCTACCTCTTAACAGAAGGCTATCATTCATCTGGCTAATCTAATAGCGGAGTCGGGCAGGATTAGATGAGGATTCTCCTTCTACACTTCTGCAGATAAGAAAATACTTGACATCTTGGGCATACAAAGAAGGGCTCCTAAAATTCCTAGAGCTATGGTGGTTAAATGGTTGCCGCCGGCTAGGGTATAGATTAAAGCAAACATAGATGGTTGTTCCATAGGAAACTTGGGTCCTTCGGGCTGTGGCGTGGTGCTTTGTGACTCGAATGGCAGGGTCCAAGGCTGCTTAGCGCAAAACCTGGGGATCAACAACTCAGTGTTTGCGGAGTTATGGGGGGAAATTTACGCACTCCGTTTATCCGGTACGAGGAGAATTAGCAGCCTTTGGATGGAGTGCGATTTAACTTTTGTTATTCAAGAGCTCAAAAATCCGGACTTAGTCCCGTGGAAGCTGGCAACGCACAGGATAAATTGTTTGAAGTTTGCTTCTTCTATTCGGCTAATTTGTACGCATGCTTTTCGTGAAGGAAACTCGGTAGAAGACTTACTGGCTAAGCACGACGCTACAGTAGAATCTCGTTGGTGGACAAATGCTCCAACCTTCGCAAGACACAAGATCTCAATAGACAACTCCTGTCTCCCGTTATACCGATTTCGTAATATGTAATTTTGTTTTTAGGTTCGGTTTGTTTGGTTTCTCTCCTTGTTGTCTTTCTGGAGGTTAGGCCTAGTCCCCCTCCTTATTTTTTCCTGATTTAATAAATTCTCTTTTTAACCAAAAAAAAAAAAACCAGAGCCCATGGAGGACTAATAGAAAAAAAATTTATTGCACGGTACTGGACATAAAATTACAAGCAGTAGCTTTATTAATTCAGTCTACGAATAAGGGACTTCATTTTTATAATTTAAATTTATTAATATTTTTATTTTTTTATATTATATTATATTATATATTTTTATTTTATTTTGGGAATCGCGGAAAAAGTAAACATTCATTTTTCTCTCTCATCATGAAAAACTCAAAATTTTCCCAAAAAAACAAATCACATCTTTGAAAAATCACATCAAATTTGAAACTCAGTCTAATTTTCAATCACAGAAATTACATTCAAGCTACAAATCCAACAAAATCAATCTCAGTCGGAATATGAATCATTCAAGTTTGTTTCTTTCAAAGGATTTCAAGACCCGCTCAAGTTTAAATCACGATAAACATAATCCTAAACAATCTTCCTAGAAAAATTCATATCTCAAATACTCTACCCACTAAATCCAAATCTCTCCTACATGGTTCCTTTCATTCCAAACCTAAAATTCAAATCACACAGAAAAACTAGAAAAAAACCAAAATAACTAATTCATAAACCCATCTTCTCTGTTGCCTGCCTTGCTTCTTCCTCTTCTTTTCTAGCTCTGGTATTTCCCTCATATGCTACTGCTTCCCCTCACTCCTCTTTTATCCGAGGACTCTTAAGTTTCTCATTAGGATCCATCTTTGCTGGCCTCCCATTCCTTATATATGTTTTTATCTGCTACCGTCTCCTCATCGCTGCTTATCTCCACAACCTCAGGAACTCCTACAATCTCAACTATGAAGCAAGGCTGCCGAATGGGCATCAAAACTCCATTTGGTTTGGCAATGATCTGTATCCCATCGGCTGGCATCCAACCCTCCATGAATCTCTCTCTGTTTTCTCCCATCTCTCTTTCTCTCAAATGTTTCAGACTCTTCAACCGAATTTTAATCCCCCTCAAAATCCTATACTTTGTGTTCTCTCCCTCTTCTTTTATACCTCTCAAAAACCATTCACATTCCCGAAAAATATTAACTCTCTTTCCACCTACTCAAGAAATTTAATGCCTCTTTTAAACCAATTTCTAATTGCTCCATTTACCCCCAATATCCAATTCTATCGTTTTTATCTAACTTTCTCTTATCTCTTTGTTGGTTTCTTTGCAGGTAATCACTTTCCGAAGTTTATAGTCTTTCTCCGGCAACTTCAACCGTTATCTCACCGTCAGGTTATGGGCCTTTCTATGTTCTCAGAAAAGTCCAAACTTCCTATAAATATCTCTATAACCTCTGGACAAAATATTTGTCATATCTTTGGTCAGTTATCCCTGGAAAAATTTATGTGCACTAAACACCAAAACAATACTTTTTTTCCTTGTCTTCTTATATCTCCCAACCACCTTCTGAAACTCATTAAACCCATATCTATCTGGTATCCATCCAAATTGACATGTCCCTCCAAACACACCAGCTTTAATCATGTGATGAATTTCAAACCAACCAATCCGAGGTTGTCTATTCCCCGGACAATATTTATTATCTCTGATTTAGGTAGTTGGCCTTGGTTCCATCTTCTTTGTTTGGTCAATGAGGGTTTGTTACGTCTAATGCTTTACCCACTCTCTTATATACATCAAAATAATATTATCTTTATAACTTATCTCTTTATCCCTATATCTTTGAGAAACACTTGTTTTACTGCTTTAAATTCAAACAAACTAGCAACTCTCACCAACTTCACTTCGATCTTTCAGCAGAGAGTTATTGTTCTCTTCGTGTGGATGTCAACCTCCAACTCTAAAGGCTCTTTTGTTGAAGAAATTTCTACAACCATGCAAAACAACCTTAAAATCCCAGATAGATTTCGTCCAGTGGTAGTCCTTGACAAGTCTATGCTCAAGCCAGCTCATGTGGAATCAAATGTATGGTGTGTCATTGGGAAACTTCATTTTCTTTCAAATTTTTATTACTCTGAATCTAAAGCCTATATCAGGAAATATTGGGACCTGAGAAGAGAAGTTGAAGTTACTCCTTTCAACAAAAAAAAAATAAACTTTTACCATCTCATGTTCAAGCATCTGGAAGATTTCACTGCTATTGCCTTACCAAGAGCATGGCCCATTCATGGTTCACTGACAATGGTTCAAATCCCCTTTGATTGTATAGAAGATATTGATCCAGAAGAATTTGAAAAGGTGTTATTAAGTATCCATCTTAAGAGAGTACCAGTCAACTACATACTTTCAATGCCTTATATGGAATCTCCATTCCGGCAGGTCGTATGCTATATTTCAAAGAGCCTTATGGAAGAGACTTTGATGAAAACAATATGGAAGTTTTGGTTGAAGTGAAAGTTACTAGAAGCTTACCCTTTGGAACTGACTGTGAAGTAGAAGGGAAAAAAAACATGGATCGAATTTGCTTACATTCTCCATCCTTTTAGAGTTTTTCAACATTGTAGATCCCTTGATCATAACAAAGACAACTGCAATCCGAGAAGAAGAGAATTTGTGTTTAACAAAAGCTCCATCACTGAAGAGAAACAAATGTCTATGGCACGAAATATCTCCAAAATCACCCCTAGAGAAGGTAACAAAGCCAAAAATGGTTGCTCCAACCCTATTGAAGGACATTTCTTCAACCCCCCCCCCCTCCCAAACACACCTTCCCAATCTCTGGTCCTAAAATATTCCGACCATGCAACCGTTACAATCTACCTCAATTTTTACCCTCAAGTTGGGCCTAACCAACTAGTTGTCTTTCGAGACCATGATATCAATGACTTCTCTTATAACCCATTCATGAACATAAACTCTTTAAATAGCTCTATTCGGCCCACAAAAACTCATACTCTTGAATCCCAAAAGGTGTATATCACTTATCCTCCGGGTTTCGGTCCTAAATCCGACACCTCTCTATCTCTGGTTACCCCCTCTGCTGAGATCTTACCCAACAAACCATCTTGGTCACTTCTTCAAAGAGAAAAAACTGTTCTACCTCAAATCTCTTCCACTAGTTTCAACTCTGAGCCCCCAAACCCCAAAAGAAAAACTTTGGATGATGAATCTTTACCTTTCAAGAAATTCAAATCTCCCAATTCTCAGGCTTCAATTACTTTTTCTTGGTACTCTGAAAACTCTGATGCTCTCAATCAAATATTTTTCGAAGGGACTGCTACCTCTACCCAGAAATTATCCAAAGCTAATTCCAAACTAAAGAAGAAGAAAGCTAATTTGGGTCTCAAAATCAAAGGTTCGGCGGAAGGCGCTGGAGCTCATGGCTATGAATTTGGGAAAGATAACTTACCTATGGGTTCAACTTTTCCACCAACCAATCAGGTTTGGGTTCCTTACAATCTTAAAATTTCAATTCATGTTTATCATATCAACTATCATTGTTTTACTTCCCATTCCTATATTCATCTTGATTGTGTTTGGAATGTCATCTCCTTTATAAACCAAAAAAAAAACTAATTTGTCCTGCACCAGTACACCAAAAAATTCCCTAAACCCTCTCCTTGTTTTCTCATATCCTACCATTTCATACTTCTGGTAGTTTATTAGTATTTTATCTTGGAATTGTCAAGGGCTTGGCTCTAAAGACACTAGACAACAACTATCTAAACTAGTTTCTGAAACCAACCCTAAAATAATTTTTTTATCAGAAACAAAGCAACAAAATGACTTTTTGGTTGAGACTCTCAATAAAAATTATTTATGTAATGTGTGCACATAGCCTCCAATTGGAAAAGGAGGTAGTTTAGCAATTTGCTGGCATAACTCTACTAAATTAGATATCATTCATCAGGACGATAACCAAATTGATTGTCTTATATGGGTAGAAAGTACTAAGTCGGATTGGATCCTTACATGCATGTATGGTTCTCCTCATACGGAAAAAAATAATCAAAGTTGATCCTTAGTTCAAAAGATATCTCTCATTGTTACCTCTCCTTGGATTTTTCTTGGCGATCTAAATATGATATTATCCCCCAGTGAGAAAAGAGGTGGATATACACCCAACATAACTACTTTTCAATCTATCTCCAATTTTCTAGGCATGAGTGATATATGTTTTGTAGGATTCCCTTTCACCTGGTCCAATTAAAAATCTGGCAGAAACCTCATTGAAGAAAGGTTGGATAGAGGTATAGCCAATGAGGAATGGTCCAACCCTTTTCCCTAATGCCAAACTCCATCATATCCCCCACATAGGCTCAGATCACTCTCATATTCTCTTAAACACTAATGTTCAGCCTAGTCCTGGTCATAAACCATTTAAATTTTTTTAGTCTCTTCTTAGAAGAAGAGAGTTGCAGAAATATCATCAAAGAGAGCTGGAATTCTGAAATTCCAGGGTATCATGCTTTCCGCCTTGTTAATAATCTTCTTAATGTCAAAGCTGAAGTTCAGAAATGGAACAAACTTCAGCTTGGTGACATTCAATCTAATATTAAAACTTTATCCATCACTCTCAAGGATTTTCTTTCCAATCCGCTTAATAGATTAGATGATCCTCTTTTAATCAGTACTAGAGCTAGTCTAAAAAAGTTTTATGATTACGAGGAAGAAATGCTAAAACTAAAGGTAAAGAAAAATTCATAGCCCTAGGCGACAAGAACACTAAATTTTTTCATCAAAATATGGTCATTAGAAGTAGGAGAAACAATATTGATGGGTTTTACTCTTATAACAATCTTTGGATGGAGGGAAGAACTAAGATTGGTATTTGTATTAAATCTCACTTCCATGAGCTTCTTAGCACTTCCTCTCCTGTTATTAACTATGACATTGTCATCCTTGTCCCGACTGTCATTACGGATGATGACAACAAAAATCTTATGTATCCTCCTACCGAAGTTGAGATTCAGCAGGTCCTCTTCGTTATGCCTCCTAATGCCAGTTCAGGCCTGGATGGATTTCCATCTTGCTTCTTCCAAAAAAAAATGGAATCTCGTCAAATCTGACATTACGAAAACTGTGCAGGCCTTCTTTGTTGGTGGCCATATCCTGAAACAACTAAATCAAACTTTTATTTCTCTTATTCCTAATGTACACCATCCCACTAATCCTAGTGACTATATGCCTATCAGTCTCTGCAACATTGTTTACAAAATTATCTAGAAAGTTATAGCCAATAGACTAAAACCCCACTTAGATAGTTTAATCTCCCCTATCAAAGTGCTTTTGTTCAGCAAAGACAAATCTCGGATAATGTCCTCGTGCCTCATGAAATTATCCATTCCATGAGGAAAAGAGGGGGGGGGGGTGGAAATGCTTCATGGGGCTTAAGATTTATATGGCCAAGGATTTAATAGGGTTGAATGACCCATTCTAATGGCTATCTTAAAGCGTATGGGTTTCTCTTCTGCCTGGTGCAACCTGATATTCCAATGTGTTAGCACTAGTACCTCCAAAGTTCTAATTAATGGTATTCATATCACCTCTTTCAAACCTACTAGGGGTTTACGTCAAGGGGATCCTCTCTCTCCCTACCTTTTCATATTTTGTATGGAATCTTTCTCTAGAAATCTTTCTAATGCTGAAGAGGTGGAAACTATCTCTGGTTTCAAAATTTCTCCAAAAAGCATTCTGATTAGTCACCTTCTTTTTGCGGATGATTGCCTGATCTTTGGAAAAGCCACCATCAAACATAGCCAAGGTCTATTTAAAACTTTGGATTCCTACGGTAAAACGTCGGGTCAAATGATCAATTTTTTCAAATCTGGGATTTTTTTCTCTCCCAAAGTGAAAAACTCTTTTGGGAAAAAAATCATCAACATTGTAAAAGTTCAAAAAATCTCCTTAGATGACAAATACCTAGGAACTCCTTTGTTTACTAACAAATCCAAGATTGGTTGTTTTGAAAATGTGGTCGGAAAAATGGAAGTTAAACTAAAAGGATGGGTTGGCAGAAATGTGTCGCCAACAGGTAGGAATGTCCTAGCTAAAATGACCCTCGAATCTATCCCTGTTTACTCCATGTCCTCTTTTTTCCTTCCCAAAACCATCTTAAAGAAAGCTGAAGGTGTTGTTCGCGATTTATGGTAGGGGAAAGATACTAGGAAAAGAGGTTTCTACCTCAAAGCCTGGAAAGGCCTCTGCAAAGCAAAGGATAAGGGTAGCACTGGCATTAAAGACATGGGAAAAATAAACCTTTCCCTAATTACCAAAAATGGATGGAGTCTGTTTACTCAGCCTAATTCTCTGTGGGCTAAAAACATGAAAACTAAATATTTCTTCTTCTCAAATCCCTTTCATTCTTCTTGCAATTCCAGCTTTTCTTGGGCCTTGAAAGGTGTCCACAAGGGCCTTATGATTCTCAAAGAGAATTGTTGTTGGGAAGTTGGTGTTTGCCTTAGCATTAACATTAGAAAATACATTTGGTTACCTGGTCAACTAGGATCGTTTGATCCTTCTAGTTTGGATGTTGAAACCCAAGGATTTTATTTGGTTTCCCATCTTCTTATTAGTGAGTCTTGGAATGTCTCCCGTATTTCTTCCCTATTCTCTCCCTTCCAAGTTCAGAGTATTCTTGCCATAAACCCCAATCCCAGTCACCCTGACATTCTAAGATGGAATCACTCTGATGATGGTATCTTCACTACTAAATATCTTTACAATATTCTGGATAAAAATGATGCTCAGACTGTCGAAAAAACTGCTTCTAAAATCCGGAGACTCAATGCTCTACCTAGAATCCAAATGTTTGCTTGGAAGCTTTACACTGATATTCTCCTTTTTAGTGGAAAACTGTCCAAGTACATGCAACACATATACCCTACCTGCACCTTGTGTAATAATGCTATTGAAACTTCTGAACATGTTTTCCTGCACTTCCCCTTCACTAGAGCGGTTTGGGCTAGTTGCAATCTAAGCCTGGATAATACTACTTTCCCTAACCAGAGTTGCTCCAACTGGTGCAATGCATGGTTCTCCTTTACTCCTTCCAGTACCCCCCTTGGTAATTGGCCCGAACTTTGTGCAACAATCACCTGATTTACTTGGAAAGCCGATGTGACTGGGTGTTCAAAGGCACTACTCCCAACCCTCTTTTTACTGGTACTCAAATTATCGACCACCAGAACTCTGTCTCTAAATTACATCAGCTATCCAATATGCCTTTATCCAGTAACAACAACCCCTCTAGGCACACCCTAAACTTCAGTTGGACTACTTTTTATTTTAACACACACTATGACAACTCAACTGAACTCAATGGGATCGGCTCTATTATTTATGATGTAACAGGGAGAACTATTGGGAAAAGAACCAACACTGTCCGAGCTCATAGCAAGGAAGAAGGAGACTGCTTAGCTGACATTCAAACTCTGGAATGGGCTTCTCAACTTCGGTGCAGCAGTTTCAACCTTTTGGTAAACAACACAAATATTAGGAGATCAATGCAACAAAGCAGGAGAACTACAAATTGGAGAAACAATAGATTCATGGACACTATTTTGAATTTTTTTAATAGTTTTAGTAACATTTTATGTAAGGATCTACAATCCAAAAAATATGTAGATTTATCTTATTTGGCGAAGAGAGGGAGACAAATCCATGATCCGCTTGTCTGGATTCATGATGGTTTCTTCAACCTTTAATTGCGTCTGACTTTTTTATTTGTATAAAAAAAAGGGACTTCAAAAATTTGCCAGGATTCGTTTAGATATCCATATTTTGTATCTTAACCGTTAATTTTAATCGACGGCTCAAAGAATTGATAGAAACTTAACATTAAATTCTCTCACTTACAGTTTAATCCGGTAATATATATTTAGGAGATATTTTCACAATCAATTGAAACTCTATCCTAGGTGTATGCCACCTAATATTGGCCGTAATGGGTGTTGACACCCAATTTCCGCACCTTCCATAGAAAATATCATTCTTATACTTCGGAGCAGAATACAAGAGAAATTCTTTGTGGAGCAATTAAGGATTTTCATATCCTTTAAATCAAGCACATAAGCTCAACCAATCAAGCCCACAAGCTCTACCAATCAAGCTCTACCAATCAAGCCCATAAGCACGGCTCCTACCCATTTTATCATCCTTCCAAACCTGGGAAGTCTTGCTTTCACGTTAAAGAAGGGAAAAATGCAAAGCCAATGGTGAAAGAACGGAGTCATTCTGAATCCGTATGAAAAATTTATGAGCAAAACAAGAACTCAGAAGACGTTAAGGGACGACCACTTTTCGTCTTCCCCTTATCAACACCAAGACATTGATTAGTGACTGATTTTAACAAATGGAATCAACTTTTCTTTGTCAAAAGAACAAGTGCGGGAGGAAGAAGAAAAATAAAAAAGAAAAAAGGACAAGTGGGACCCACACCTTTTGACAAAGTAGAAGGAAAGAAAAAAAAGGACGGTCAATTAGTCGAATTTCAACGATTTGGCTGCGGTTTTTGCGGGGGATTGAAGAATTCGCTGCCTATAAAAGGCAGTGTAAATCGATCATTCGAGATATGATTTTCTCTCACGGAAACCTCTTCCGATATATAATTTCCTCTCACGAAAACCTCTTCCAACACCATTTTGCTCGCTACTCTGCCTAAGAGAGAAAACACTCTTTATTTCTCCTCACATGTTCTAAATCTCTATGTATTTTGTGATTTAGTAAAAGAGAAATCAAATTTCTTTCTTACATAATAGTTATTATTATCCTATACATTTCTAGTTTATTTCCAGAAAAACCCCCAAAAAAATAAATAAAATAGAAGTATCAAATCAAGTATCGTCTTTAAGTTCTTAAAAGATTAGCATTAAATTGCTAGTACTTTAATTACTTTCTGCATACTTAACAGAAGCGAGAAATCATCGTAAGAATCCTATCAAGTTTCGGTATCATATTTCAGGTATACTAATTGTTTATCTTTTTGGTAATTATGTAGTTATACGGGAACGGAATGGTTTTTCCATTTCGTAGTAACACCGCAGCTACTCTTTACATGCACTATATAAAAATAATTTGTTTTTTTTAGTAATCTTACAAGTGGGATAAATCAAAGTGTGGGTATAAAGCGGAATTCCCTCCCACATTAGATCCATTGCTAAGAAAGTAATAAATAAAGCAGGTCACTATTCAAATCATTGTGCACTATTCGGTCACTATTCAATTTACTATTCAATCACTATTCGTCACTATGCATCACTATTTGTTTTTTATTAACAATATAATTATAAACATTTTCCCCTTTAATCATGAAGTAGAGGCCAATCTTACGATTGGGCGGCTGATGGGTGCCTAACACCTTCCCATCCCGTACTAAAATCTCCTTACCCAGACTCTCTGATAGCAAACTAAAAACATGAAAGTCATAACTGGTTTTGTTTTCCTCAAAAGAATTCAAACTAGTTAAAAGGGTCCTGACTCCCCTTAGTCAGGTGGCGACTTCAAAACATCTCTTTTCCTTGCAGAGTTGGCCCCCCATTTACTAACAAACTAGTAAGAAATTATCTCTGGCAGACCCTGTACATTAAACATCCACGAACGGATGAGAACATGGACCTCGCCCCATAACAATTATGGAAAAAGGAAATAGACCGGCACTCGACCCGTGCATACCAACCCCCGATTTCTACAGTGGCGACTTCACTGGGGACATAGAATAGACCGGCACTCGACTCGTGCTAGGCGGTCCCTCGATTTCTACAGTGGCGACTCTGCTGGGGAAAAAACAAGAGATTCGACTTGAAAAATGATTAAAGGGAAATTTTATAATCTTTTCTTTATACTGATATCATATTTCAGATTTTGTGATTTCAGGCACTTATACAAGCGTAAGCAACCATAACGCGAGAGGAGGCTTACACTCGTACTTGGCATCGGTCGGAGGAACGAAGACTGGTCAAGATGGATGATTCACAACATGGGAAAGGGGAATCCAACAATACTATCCTCACCTCAAAGATAGAACAAATCATTGAGGAAAAACTCGCCAATTTCTTTAAGAAGCTGCAAGATGAGGCTAGAAATGACGGAAAAGGCTCAGATTCTCATCAACATACAAATGGCTCTGGATCCAAGGACGATCATCAACCTAAAGATCAAAACAAAAACGGGGAATCCGGAGGTACATGCGACAATGACGAAATTCCAACACCAAACAAGGAGAGCTTGGAATTCGAGCATTTCAAAGAACATGTAATGAAGAGGCTGTCAATAATCGAGGACAACGCCAGCGTGGATGGTGAAGTATGGTACACTCCGCCAAGTGGATACTTGCCTGACGGTTTCAAATTTCCAAAAATAGAAAAATATAATGGCATGGGACCCCCGGGGTCTCACATTAAACTGTATCTCCAATACCTAAAGCCCCAAGGTTTAACTGACGACTGGCTGCTAAACTTGTTCCACCAAAGCTTGACTGGGTTATCCCTTGATTGGTACCAACATGCAGAGAAATCAAAAATCTCTACATGGACACTCATGATTAATTCATTCGTCGAACATTTTGCAAAAAATACAGATCACTCTATGGCCTTACGCCAGCTTGAGTCCCTTCGACAAGGGGCACATGAAGGTTTTGTCGACTGGATGAGTCGGTGGGAAAAGAAAGTGTTCGAAATGTTCGAACGACCATCAGAAGAGGCGCAACTAAAAATGCTAATGAAAAATCTCTCAATGTCTTACAGGGTATTCATCAGCATGTCTGCACCTGAAAATCTTTCCGATTTTCGAAGGAAAAGAGAAAGCATCGAGGATGCAATGAAGGACATCGTATACTCCGGATTCAATATAGGGCAAAGCTCGACAAAAAAGAAGGAAATTAATTATGTCAACCCAACTGTTGCAACACCTACTTACATCAGAGCTGCAGGGAAAGCATCTATCACCAATGCATTCCGCCAAGACAAAGGACAACAATATGTCGAGAAAAGGTGGAGCCGGAATCGAGTATTTTCTGATCTGGACGGAGAAATGAGTGACTACCTTCCTAGGCTAGTTAAGGAAAAATTAATTCAACTCCGAGATCCTAAGCCTGTACCTAATCCCAAACCTCGGGGTTATGATGAGTCAAAGACATGCGGCTACCATCAGAGTGCAGGACACGATACCAATTCATGTTTCGTCCTGAAATATCTTATCCAAGATTTGCTGGACGACGGCAAGATAATCATCGAGGGAGCGTCAAAGAAACCTAATATACAACAAAATTCACTTCCAGCGCATCAAGGAAATCAGGGAATAAACTTCATTGAGGCAGATGACGCTGAAATACGTTAACCATCTCTAATATCGGACCGTACAACAAAAGAGAAGGACCAAACAAATAAAGCCTCCAAAGTCGTTGCTGAGAACAAAATGGAATCTGCAAAGAGTGCCCCAGATGCCAACATCCGTATGATGAATAAAAAACCATTGTTCACCATTGCAGGTAGCGGGAAAGTCGTATATTCTGAAAGCCTATCAGAAAAATGCGAAGAGGTACAACATCAAACAAGGGGAGGAAGACAGTTCAAGCCTCTCAACTTGCAAAACGAAAATCCAGGTGTCCTAGCAAGGGGAAATCCGATTCGGATCAGGCCAAACAATCAACATGAAGCTATAAAGGAAGACAACTTACTCATTGAGCAGTTGTGAAGAACAAAAGCGGATATTTCAATTTGGGGATTGTTAGAAGCATCGACCAGTCACCGCCAGGCTCTACAAGAGGCACTAAGTTTGATGCATGTTCCCACAGGAATCACTCCCAATGAACTGGTACACCTAATCGACCGATCTGCAAGACCAGGTGCGATTACTTTTATAGATGACGACCTGCCACCGGAGGGGAAGGACCACAACAAAGGTTTTTACATTACCATTGGTTGGGAAAATATGATCATACCTTCTGTCTTCATGGATAATGGTGCTGGCGTCAATATATGCACATTGAAAGCGGCTAAAAAGATGGGGGTCGACATGAGCCGTATCACTAAAGCCGATGAATCAGCCTTGACAGTCCGAGCATTTAACAATGGTAAGCAAACAGGAATCGGTGAACTGACCATCGAAATATGGGTTGGTCCATTAAAAACCTATGCTACCTTTCTGGTAATGGACATCTCTGCAAGCTTCAACCTCCTTCTAGGTCGTCCATGGATGCACAAGAATGGAATAGGTGCATCCTCTCTTCATCAGAAAGCCAGATTCTGGAAGGGAAATGAGCTAATTACCGTGCATGGAGATGATGAGGAAAATGAAATAAGGTCCCACCATATCTCAGTGAACATGATCCCAGAAATTCATAACTACACAGCAGAGATCCGACATGAGAACAAAGTGGAGCATCAATTCATCACGCCCGTACGGGTCAATTTAAATATCGAAATCGAAATATTCCGAAAATGCTACGAAAAAGCAAGTTCTTTCCGGAATGGGTCTGGGGCTCCGACAACAAGGGCCCACACAACCAATAACAATACCTGGGAGAAAGGCGTTTGATACGACAGGATTGGGATATCACGATCTATCAAGACTCTACGACATTCGGGAAAAGGCAAGAAGATCAAGGAATCGATTGGAGCCGTCAACCGTCCTTCCAAAAGTGGTTCATCCGTAAGGGGGGAGAAAAGGTTCCAACACCAAACACACTAGAAAAGATCACACCGGTGATAACAAGAAGGAGTTCTGATCAAAGAAAAGAAACCGAAGAACCCGCCTATGAAGGGGTAAGTCATATTTTTTCTCCATATCCCATCGACAACAAAGAGCGAAACCCAAATGGACATAAAGGGGAGGATGGAAGAGAATTGGAAGCTCCAGAACAAGATGAGAGTACAGCGAGCTCAACCCCGGGAACTGAAAGGGAAATCCAAGAATGCATGGTCATTGCATGCTCAGAGTTGCAATCTCGTAGAAGGAGGAAAACCCCTGTCTATAATGGTAAAGGCTCCCCCATCAAACACCTCAAGTCATTCTCCTGGTACATGAAGCCATTGAAGATGCACGAAGAGGACTTGAAACAATACTTCGGCGAAAGCTTAACTGGGAGCGCGTCAATATGGTTTTCAACTAATGACCGAGTTCTGCGAGCAGCATGTCTAGAAACGATCAATGCTTTCATCGAATATTTTTCAAAAATTCGACCAGAGATGATCAATCAAAACCTGGAACAACACCTCGAAAAACAGAGAGAGAGATTTTGGAGGACCAATGCCAGAAGGAGGAGTCAATCATCTGATAGAATAGTCTGCATGATAATTCCCAATGAATGCTGATCAACTCAAGAGGTACTACGCCTAACCAACGGCGACATTCCAGCATGCCTAATCCATGCATCTCCTCAAAAGATCAACTGGTTTGTCAACACTCATGATTTTTATTATCGTTTTCTATGCTATCAATCTTGTTTTCAAAAAAAAAAAAAAAATCGGAGAGTTTATCAATGATATAAAGCTTAGGATTTGGGTATGGTGTTATGAGCAACCAGATAGGCAGCTGAGACAAACTCTCTAAATCAAAATTTCAGTTTTGTAAATTTTTAAGTTTTTTATTTTGTTTTCAAAAAATAAAAATAAAAATAAAATAAATGTTGATGATGAAAGCCCTAGGATGATACTGTGCCTTGCACACGTACCAAATAGGCAACTGAGGCAAACGTTTATTGAGTTATTTTAAGCCTAATCATGTTCTAACCATGCTTTAAGCTTTTTGTGAACGACGAGTTATCTGAATTAAGGCTTCTCCACCGGAGTCAGCGATCTGCACAGTCAGTGCAAGTCAAACCAAAGAACAAAAGCACCACCAGAAAGAAAATATTTCATTCACAAATGAAGGAATTACAGAATCTTCGTCTACAACAATGAAAAGCATGAACTCTTCCTTATCTGAAAGATACATGATCAGATCGAGGAAAAAAAAGAAGCAACAACAATAAGAAACAAGCAAAAGAAAAAAAAAAAAAAAAAGAACAACAAGAAATAAAAAAATGATCTGACGGCAAACCAAAGAAGAAGAAATGAAAAAAATATAAGGAAAGCTAGTGATTTTATCTGAGTCTAGACCAAGATCCAACTTCTTCACCATTTCCCATTGATCGAAACCAATGTGTAATAGTGGTAAAAGTGTCCATGTGACACACTAGATCTAGACATCTTCGTCACAGGCAGATCATCCATACTTGTCAGAATACATCTAAATCTAAATCCGATTTCAACTTTGAAATCTGGATTTATCTTTGTATGTATTTTGAAACTGCATATGGAACGATCTTGCATCTTCCCTAAACCATCAGATCTTCATCTTCGAGCCGAACATTAATCTGGATCTCAAGATGCACTACCATCAAGTACAGAAAAGAAAGATTCATACAGATCTATACTTTGAGATTCCACCAAAATCTCACTTCAGTTATCATTACTTTCAAGCTCAAACGCATCTCGCATACTCCACCAGTAAATGATTACTATGGCGATGAACCAAACAAGCAGAAAGTAGAAGAACATGAAGACGGTGATCAAAAAAAGAAAGATCACACTCCAGATCTGGCACATACAAGAAGGATCTGATGAAAAGATGAAGGAAAGAGGCAGATTTGCAGAGCAGAAAAAAAAAAAGAGGAAGAAAGAGAAACTGATGGTTGGGGAAGAAGAAGGCGAGGAATTTAAAGTAAAGGATTAGGGCTCCATCAAACTGCTATTCGGGCAAACCGAAATGAAACCCGTAACCTGTTGGGCTTCTTCAACCCATTAGGGTCATTCATCCGATCCGCTAGCCCCTTTTCCCTGTTAAAAAAAAAAAAAAAAATCAAAAAGAGAAAGAAAATAAAAGGAAAAAAATAAAAAAAATAAAAAATGCAGTCTACCTCGTAAAGAAGTCGAAGCGGAGATAATTCTTCAGAAAGAGTATCAATACGTGCCTGCCTCCCCAGGGATTCTCTACTAACTTCATCATATCTCAACATGATACCGTACATCTCATTCACCACCGATGTCAACTGGCGCCCACGGCTATCCACCAAACGGAGCAAGTATTCTTGAAGAGGTCTGGAAGCCTGAAGCGAGAAAGGAGTCAATAAAAAGTATTAAGTCAAGAAGAGCAGAGTAACAGCGGTACCTCAGGAATATCATCCGGGAGAGGTAAACCAATAATATCTTCACGGTCAACAGGGCCACCTGCAATTGGAACCACATTTGAAGTCCCCAAGATAGGTATTTGAAAATCCCATGTTGGAAGAAGATGACTGAAGCCCGTTAGTGGAACTTGTTGAGAAGAAGCATTGCTGGAAGATCCCATCAATAATGGACGAGGGGCAAAAACCCGGATCACCCACTACAAGATTCTCTCGGCAAGATTGGATAGCAATAGGTGGACCTAAAGAAACCGATCTCCAATATGATTCAAAATTCATTCCCCGATCAACGGAATCTTCATAGGAACGTTGCGGTTGACGTGAAATCTCGTCCATATCACTAAACGATGCATAAGGAAAACATGTAACGTTGGGAGGAGGAAAACGGGGTGTAGCGTCTGGTTGACTAATTTGTCTCCCAAATCTGTCACCAAGATACCAAGCACAGTAATCCGGGCCACGTAACAAGTACCGAAGCATGCTAGACGACATGGCATGAATGGCTCTTTGATCACGCCAAATCAGATAATCCTTCCAAGGGTCCCAACAAATCTGCGATCAAAATGGAGGTATATATATATATTAATAATAAAAAATAAATAAATAAATAAATATAGGGTTTCTTACAGATTCAACTGTCGCCCCCTCCAAACAAAGGCGCGTATATGCAGTCGAGTGCCTTCAAAGTGCACCTTTCCATCTAGCCATTCGAGGAAATGTTTGACTATTGGAGAAGCTTGTATCAAAAGGAGGGCGACTAAGAGGAAAATATTCGTAACACCAATAATGTTACAAAGAAAGAATATGGGTGTTAAAAAAAAAGGGGTCCAAAATCGTTCAACCTAAAGCAAGGAAAATGTACTCACATTCAAGATGGGCCAGAATCCACATAAGGCTTTTGTTTGAAGGCGTGTTGCTCGAGACAGATAGGTGTAAAGTCGCGCCATCGCACAACTTCCCCAATCGTAAAAATTCACCAATTCAAGGTCAGAAAATGCTGCCAAGTAACCATATTTGATATAGCCACCAGAAGAGTCAAGGAAGGTATGACCCGCAACAAAGATCAAGAAAGCTCTGGTAACAAAGAATAACTTTAGCATCATATTTTGAAGCGTCAGCAGTGAGATCCAGCTCAGGGACCGAGAAACTAGTCTTCAAGCCTGCTAAGCTGACATACCAATTTTTAGGGAAGATATCCCCACAATGTGGTCCCAACAGGTTTCGGACATTCTCCTCTGTCACGTTTTCGCCCACCGGGACGGGAGCTCCTACCCCCACACGGATGCCAGTAATCATGTAGAAATCCAGAGGAGTGATGGTTAACTCACAATGTGGCAGGTGAAATGAATTAGTATCACCCCACCATCTTTCTGCCACGATTAAATCATTCTCGCCATCATGGAACGGTTCCAAAGCTTCAATAAAGTCGTACCAACCAATCTGTTGTACAAGATCACGTACACCTTTGCATCGTCTCAACATCAGCCACCATTCTACTATACCATTGGTCCCTCCGCGAATACGCGCCCAAGCATAATTCTATGAAAGAAAGCAGTGGTTGAGAAATAATGAAAGGAAACTTGGAAAACAAAGAAGAAAATTTCGATCAACAAGGAAACTTACAGGGTCTTCCCGGATTCTTGCAGAAACGTGATCATCCACATCGTTTAAAACCCCAACTCTTCGTCTTCTACGCAGCATAGGCAAAGTTGGAGAATCAGGAATAATGATAGCCATCCGCCTAGACGACATATTGAAGAAAAGAAAAGGAGTTTCTTACCTAAAGAAAGGTCTTTCTCCCCTATCTTATAAATTAAAAAAAAAAAAAAAAAGGTAATTACTTCCTCAAGAATTTTTTGAAAAAAAAAATACTTTATCAGAATCGTCTCGTGAAAGAAAAGCAAGTCATGTCAGGAAAAAGTGTGGAACGGAAGCCAAGAAGATGCACTTTCAGAATGTGAACGAAACCAACAAGCTCAACTGGGGCAGACCCATCCAACGTTAGTATATTTCTTCATCAACCTATTCAACTATTTCAATCGGCTCGAACAAAGGGCAATCCAACCGAATCAACCGCAAAGGTTCAAAAATCAAGAAAATGGAGCCGACAAGCTTAATCATGAAAACTCGGCCAACGTCAGAATTTCTTCATCAACTCATCAAAATCACCTCTTGGAAAAGATAAGGTGCGAAAGGGTGTTCATGGCTTTGTTCGTTAACCGAAAACGGTTACTCTCAAAGAGGGGCAACTGTTGACACCCCATTTCCGCACCTTCCATAGAAAATATAATTCTTATACTTCGGAGCAGAATACAAGAGAAATTATTTGTGGAGCAATTAAGGATTTTCATATCCTTTAAATCAAGCCCATAAGCTCAACCAATCAAGCCCACAAGCTCTACCAATCAAGCCCATAAACACGGCTCCTACCCATTTTATCATCCTTCCAAACCTGGGAAGTCTTGCTTTCACGTTAAAGAGGGGAAAAATGCAAAGCCAATGGTGAAAGAACGGAGTCATTCTGAATCCGTATGAAAAAGTTATGAGCAAAACAAGAACTCAGAAGACGTTAAGGGACGACCACTTTTCGTCTTCCCCTTATCAACACCAAGACATTGATTAGTGACTGATTTTAACAAATGGAATCAACTTTTCTTTGTCAAAAGAACAAGTGCGGGAGGAAGAAGAAAAATAAAAAAATAAAAAAGGACAAGAGGGACCCACACCTTTTGACAAAGAAGAAGGAAAGAAAAAAAAGGACGATCAATTAGTCGAATTTCAACGATTTGGCTGCGGTTTTTGCGGGGATTGAAGAATTCGCTGCCTATAAAAGGCAGTGTAAATCGATCATTCGAGATATGATTTTCTCTCACGGAAACCTCTTCCGATATATAATTTCCTCTTACGAAAACCTCTTCCAATACCATTTTGCTCGCTACACTGCCTAAGAGAGAAAACATTCTTTATTTCTCCTCACATGTTCTAAATCTCTATGTATTTTGTGATTTAGTAAAAGAGAAATCAAGTTTCTTTCTTACATAATAGTTATTATTATCCTATACATTTCTAGTTTATTTCCAGAAAACCCCCCCAAAAAATAAATAAAATAGAAGTATCAAATCAAGTATCGTCTTTAAGTTCTTAAAAGATTAGCATTAAATTGCTAGTACTTTAATTACTTTACATACTTAATGAAGCGAGAAATCATCGTAAGAATCCTATCAAGTTTCGGTATCATATTTCAGGTATACTAATTGTTTATCTTTTTGGTAATTATGTAGTTATACGAGAACGGAATGGTTTTTCCATTTCGTAGTAACACCGCAGCTACTCTTTACATGCACTATATAAAAATAATTTGTTTTTTTTAGTAATCTTACAAGTGGGATAAATCAAAGTGTGGGTATAAAGCGGAATTCCCTCCCACATTAGATCCATTGCTAAGAAAGTAATAAATAAAGCAGGTCACTATTCAAATCATTGTGCACTATTCGGTCACTATTCAATTTACTATTCAGTCACTAATTGTCACTATGCATCACTATTTGTTTTTATTAACAATATAATTATAAACATTTTCCCCTTTAATCATGAAGTAGAGTCCAATCTTACGATTGGGCGGCTGATGGGTGCCTAACACCTTCCCATCCCGTACTAGAATCTCCTTACCCAGACTCTCTGATAGCAGACCAAAAACATGAAAGTCATAACTGGTTTTGTTTTCCTCAAAAGAATTCAAACTAGTTAAAAGGGTCATGACTCCCCTTAGTCAGGTGGCGACTTCAAAACATCTCTTTTCTTTGCAGAGTTGGCCCCCCCCCCCCTTTACTAACAAACTAGTAAGAAATTATCTCTGGCAGACCATGTACATTAAACATCCACGAACGGATGAGAACATGGACCTCGCCCCATAACAATTATGGACAAAGGAAATAGACCGGCACTCGACCCGTGCATACCAACCCCCGATTTCTACAGTGGCGACTTCACTGGGGACATAGAATAGACCGGCACTCGACTCGTGCTAGGCGATCCCTCGATTTCTACAATGGGGATAGGGATTCGGTGAGTCACAGATCATTTTCGATTAATAAAATGGAAAATATATGCGTTGGCCAACGCCTATATCAGCAGAGAATGTACTAAGCAGCCAAAACTCTTTGGCAATGTAGCACAATATATTTCGCACAACAAAATATTAGTCGCCCGGTTAACTCCACGCTGCAGCAGGGAGGAACCCCATTTGTCAACCCACGTTGGCTTATCAAAATGGGATTTTTGGATGGGGCTTGCCCTAAGTCCAAGATTTAATTTCGTACTTCTCTCAAAATTTCACAATCGATTAATTCCTACATTTTACTTTAATAAACGCTGGAAAATTTGGCGCTTTCCCGCCATTTTGTCATTCTTGTTTAAGTATTGAAATATCTTTTAGGGTTTGAAATTTGTATTTGATAAAGGTTTTGGTTGGCTGTTTGGGTTCCAACTAGGACTGCACAAGAACCGGTTGAGAGTACCTGGACCGGAGTGGAATCGAAATTACTGAACTGGACCCGGACCAGGTCCTTCTAGCCGGTAAGACACCGGTACTGGAAGTTGAGAACCGGTACAGACACCGGTTCTAGGGGGAGTACCGGTAGGAACCGGCCCAAAAAAACCGGTTAATGCAATCCGTTGAGATCTTATCCGTCCATCCTAATTACAAACTCTCCTCATTTGATAGTTGATGGATTTTTCTCTCTTGCATCTCTGCAAAAACAAAAGAGGGGGAAAACAGAGACAGAGAGTTTTGGAGAGCGATTAAAAGAAGAAGAAAATCCAACTGTTTTCCTCTTCTGGAGCTCAATTTCTATTGGTGATCAAATATTTCCATCGGAATCACCAATTGATTTTCAATTTGATTACTTAATTGATCATGGATGAGGTACTCACAACTGCAGATGCTTCTTCATCTTCTCGTTCATTTAATTCTTCTCCAATTCTCCCTTCAAATCTTCCTATTCTCTCTGCTTTCCTCGCCTTTGTTATTGCTCAATTTCTGAAGCTCTTTACCACCTGGTATAAAGAGAGGAGATGGGATTCAAAAAGGATGTTTGGATCTGGTGGAATGCCCTCATCACATTCAGCTATTGTTACGGCTCTTGCTGTTGCAATTGGGTTTCATGATGGAACCGGAACATCATCATTTGTGCTTGTTGTGGTCTTAGCTGCTGTTGCGATGTAGGATTTTTTTGTTTGTTTTTTAGGTAAAATAATCGGTACCGGAGGACCGGGACAACACCAGATACAAATACAGGTACCGGTCCTCAAAATGGGTACCGGTCAACACCAAGTATAGGGACCGGTTCCATAAGAGAACCGGGCCGTACCGTCCCATGTGCAGCCCTAGACTTCCAACTTCTTCCCTTTTAGCAGAGTCTGTGGTTCAATCTTCTCTTCTCTGGGGATCCATTTATCCTGCTCCACCATTTCTGGTTCAGATTTCGTCGCTTTGAATGCACCTGAAGTAAGGTAAGAGAAACAAAAACCCTCAGTATCATCATCAAAGTACTTGTGATCTTAATACCATGAAAAGAAATAGAACCATGAGATCAAAAAAACCACCATTGGCATCTGATAACAGAGATAGACTTAGTGATTTACCGGATGCCCTTCTTCATAAAATCTTATCATTCATTAATATGACATCTGTAATTCAGAACAGCATTTTGTCCAAAAGATGGAGGTATCTTTGGAAATCTCTTCCTACTCTGAAGTTCCACTCGGATGATATGTATCAGAAATCTTTTAGAAACCTATACATGAGAGAGGAGGAGGATGCCATCGTGTATTTTGTTGAACAGGTATTAGCTCGTCGTGAGAGATCTGATATACATAGACTTGACATTGTTATTTATGATGTTAAATCTGATTTTGGAGATCATCTTTATTCATGGATACATGCTGCTGTAGACTGTAATGTTCAAGAACTATCTATTGAGATTTGGGATAATCAACAGGTTAAGATTCCTGCTTGTATATTTACTTGTACATCACTAACCAAATTTGAATTAGCAGTGAATGGCAGGCATAATTATGGAAAAATATTTCTACCTGATGCTATAGATTTACCTAGGCTCAAATGTCTGAAGTTTGAGGGACTTGGATTTGAAGATGAAGATTTAACTGACAAGTTCTTCTCGAAGTGTCCTAATCTTGAATCATTGACAATAATAGATACTTACATTGAGTTTGATATCTGCTGTCTCAATCTCGAAGTGTTTATACTAGAATTTAATGATTTGAGGTGTCCAATGGCTACACTACAAGATGGTCAATGTATTCCTGGGGGAAAAGATTGGTATAACAGCGGCAATACTATCAAGTTAAGTGCTCCGAAACTGACATTCTTAAGCTGCAAAGGTTTGATATCCGAAGACAACATCATAGAGAACCTTTCTTCTCTTAAAACTGCTGACATTGACATCAAATTACTAGAAGATATGCGCTGGTACCATAATGATTTAGAAGAAGAAGATTCAGGGCTTTCTGCAGAGGATGTAGAATCTGGTAAGCTTATGGTGAAATTCTTAAGTGCGCTCAGTGATGTGAAGTTTCTATCGCTATCTCACAGAGTCCTCAAGGTATAGTTTTTTCCTTTTTCATATTGTTTTCTTTCTCATTGAAAAAGTTAGTATGCTACAACATTGTCAAGATGGGATATTGCCTTATTTTTCTATAATGTGTGCCAAGATTCTATCAAACGCTCCTGACCTACTACAAAGTCATCCCCAGCTAGTCAACAAGCTACAAGATATGACTCTGGAAACATGCCTTTCGCAAGATTGCCTTCCTGGAATAGCCTACTTGCTGAAAATATCTCCTAATATCAAGTCTCTCTCCTTAATGTTGGATATGGTAATTACAACCCAAACCTTTTTTCAATTTTCATTTGGTTTGATTTATTCTATTATTATGTTTTTATATACTAGCTTTTATTCCCACCTTCAGCTGTTAAAAGGAAATTAATGCATCTTCTTCTAATGCTTAATTGTTTATTTGGTAAAAACATGTAGCAGAGCAACCATCCTGTGATGAGGTAACCATAACTACATAAATTCATGCTAATTCTTTCATACTGCTGTCCTTAGTTTATATGTTTTGCCTATAAAGTTGCCTTGGCACTAACTATCATTTTTTTTCTTCTGGCTATTGTGTTGATAAAGTCTAATTCAGGAAGCTTGGAGTACTATTGGAAGCTCGAACACAGTCTGAATTACCTCTTAGCAGTTCACATTGTAAAATTTCGAGGCAGTGCTAATGAATTCAACTTTCTACGGTTCTTGTTTACGAAGGCGCCAGTCTTGGAAGAAGTGCACCTTAGCGATTACGGATTCGCATACTCTAGTGACAGAGAAAAAAGGGAATTTTTTGATAAGCTATGTGTGCTTCCAGCAGCCACTCCATCTATACAATCATATTCTGATTCATGTGTGTTGGTGATATTATTTCTTGCTATCTGTTTTTTGGTTGGAGGATCAGCTAGGGTTATGATGTCAAAACCATTACAATGAAAACAAAGGGTTTTCTGCTATCTTATTTTTAGCTTGTTTCATAGTTAGGTGACTTTGTTATACTTTCTTGCAAATAGCATATCTTTTCCCGTTGTTTTTGGTGGTGTACTTTCATTCATTTGTTTCTTTTGTGTAAGAACTTAAATTAACCATCCAGTAATAGTTGATTTATTAACAACCTCATATGATATGCAACAAAAAAAAAAAAAAAAAGTTAAAACATGGCAGATTTTAGTGGGCAGACCTGCAATATGTTGATCACTTTGTACGAAACAACTGACTGAACCAGGAAACTAACAAAGCTTTTCTGGTACTCGTGAATCACCAAATCAGGGAAATGGAAACTGGGTAATGAGTAATCTTAAAATGTGGAAGATAGGAGAACAAGTCTGAATACCGTGCAGAGATGCATTAGCCATTCATAAGCCATACCCTTTATAAATTCATCCCAAGCAAGTAGTGGAGTTACCTTATGATGCACAAAAACATCAGAAAAGTACAGTTTCATCAAGTCTGTAAGAACACCATTTTAGTTTATTCGAACAGAAAATACATTAAATTCTGCAATAGTTGCGTACTTCAATATATTGGCGTGCTGGAGTGACAAATTTGAAGCTTAAACCTCAGCTTTCATTGTAAATCATGGGAGAAGAACTGTATGAACTCAAGTTAAATAACCCTCTGTTTTATTCTGGCCTTCCAGGATTCATATACCATCCAGAAACTCATTGACCTGACCAAGAATAATAAGTGGGAATCTCGAATACGGAAACAAACAAGAATGGCCACTATAACCTTCCACCAGTTTGTGCGCTCATTTAAATGCAATTTTAAGTTTAACATTTTTCTCAACTTGTTTGCTTGGGTTAGTAAAGGCGAAAGTAGTTTTGTAAATTCCCCCAAGTGTTTTCAGGGACCAAGTCGAGATGTTTTCAGGGTATGCTTCTGAATGCTTCTGATTTGGTAAGGTATAGACCTTAAATATGTTACCGGTGACAAAAAATGCTGGACTCTTTTAACACACCCTTAATGGTAAATAAATTACTAAGCAAAACAAGCTTGAAATATTTCAGGATAAGGATCAAAACTATATGAACTCATTAATAATTCAGATACAAGTTAAAAACACAGTTAGTTTTGCAGTCTAATAAACAAAATCCTAGAGAACACTAAATATGTTACCGGTGACAAAAAATGCTGGACTCTTTTAACACACCCTTAATGGTAAATAAATTACTAAGCAAAACAAGCTTGAAATATTTCAGGATAAGGATCAAAACTATATGAACTCATTAATAATTCAGATACAAGTTAAAAACACAGTTTGTTTTGCAGTCTAATAAACGAAATCCTAGAGAACACTAGATTCTTGCCAGTCCTAGGCCTTTTGCTTCTTGGGCACTCTGTAACCACCAACAACACAAGCATGATCTCGCTCAAAGGGCTCAAGAGTAACCTGCTCGGATGGTTTGAATTGGTCCTGCTGCAGTTTCTTTACTTCTTGGGCGAAGACTGCCTCAGCTGGAACTGTGGAATCAATACAGTTTGCCTACAAGAACAATGAAATGAATTAAACTTCCGAAGGGAAAAAAGAAGATTAAACATGGTACAAAGCATTCTTAAATAGTGGGAGCAGAACTAAAAACATAGATTCAGGAACAATATGCAGAAAAGGAGTGACACATAACTAAAAATGAAAATACACAAATAACAAACCTTGATTGATATCACAAAGTGACCTCCATTCTTGAGGAAATACGAAGCATTCAGAGCTAAGATTCTAGCCTGCAAGTACAACGACAATTAGTATCATATACAACATAATTCAGCAGCTTGACAGCAAAAAAAATGTAAAAAGCTGCTACAAGTTGTTACCACTTGAAAACATGATCGGAACTATTCTATAACTAACAAACCAGTGGAGTGGCAGAAAGAAACTAATACTGCGCAAAGAACCAAGAAGAGATCATTTAGAACAAATGATTTTCAAGTGTTACATTTGATAGAAGTTAGCAACTCTTACTTGTATACTCCAAAAAGAAACAAAAACAGACCTGGTTTTTCAACCATGTCAAGTAAAACTAAATGCAATGACCAAACATCCAGTCACCAGTAAAGACAAAACTTCCACTGTACAAAATATCATGAAGTAACATCCATGATCACATCCTTAACAATTTTAATTTTTCAAAGAGATGGACAAGGTTTGGAACTTGATTTTTTATGGTAAGCTATGTACATCCCCTAAACACCACACTAGTAAACCTCAGTAAGCTACGTACTTCATACTAGCTAAAGACGAAAGAAACTGCACAAGTAAAGAATACAATCGAACACCATACTCATGACTAACATTACTAACACAACACTCATGAGTAAAATACCAAATAAATCAACTCCGTTGTAAAGAGCTGAGATTGGTTTAAAAACAGCAAAAAGGTAACTGAAATCAGAAGACAGGTCGCATCAGAAGCTCGATTTTACATCACCCATAGTGTAAGAAGGGGAATCCGAGTATTATCATCATATGCTAGATGTCACAAATGTAACAAAAATCAACATAATCACCGATAGCAAAGAGAAGAGGAATGATATAACTTTTACTCAACGGTTAGAAATTTCAAAACCCAATAACCTAACCTAGGAATAAGGATCATTGGCATAATTTACACCTCACCGATAAATGCAACTTTCAAACAATTGATTCGGTAAATTACATAACACTCATACAGATTAAACAGTTATCAAGTTTCAAGAATGTATCATCATTTACTGAACCTTCTGTTAATTAAATCATTTAAAGAGGTTCACCCAATAACAATGACTCGCTTAAATTTCCCTGACACCAACGAGAGACATGTTCACAATGGCAACAAATCCCTGCTTTTTTCTCATCAGGTTAAATGACATAAAATTTAAATGAAGTATTTCTACAACACTACTAACAACAACTTTGCATGCAAAAGACAGCAAGACAAACAAGTTATGGGGAGAACATCAGGTCTGACAATATTAACATAAACATGAAAATTGAGATACTAGTGTGGCACAAATACCTGGTCAGGTTGGGCAACATCGGAGAAAATGACATCAACCATGCCAACCAACATCCTGTATTTAGCAGGATGCCTAGCATCTTCAATGATGGGAATAACATTTGTTCTCTTTTTTGCCATGTTAACTAGATCTCTTCCACTTCTGTGTGAAAACTCAACAGCATACACCACTCCAGTCTATCAAGAGAGGGAATATTCAAAAGTCAGAACACATAATTTCGGAATTTACAAATAATACTGAACTAGACAAAATATGTCACTTACTGGTCCAACAAGGTCGGAGACATGAGAGACAGTAGTTCCTGAAGCTGCCCCGAGATATAGAACCCTAGCTCCTGGAACCTGTAAAATCAATTTCAATTTTAATAAAGGATAACGCTATGGAAAATAACATTAACAACAAAACTAGAATAAAAATCATCATAAAAATCATCACATAGTTGAAGAAAACATGCACTCACAATCCAAATGTTATCAACACCACCAAGAATAGCAGCAGCAAGCTTAGATCGGAAAGGATTCCAGACTCTGTATTCAATCTTTGTTCCGTCTTCATTCTGAATTGTATACAATCAAAACTTATATCAGTAAATATTCATTTTTGGAACTTTTTACCCAAAAATCAGTACTCATGGTTTGCAGTAATATCCTCTCCATAAAAAAATGAGCATTATTTCATATTGCATAGAAAGGTTCAGGGAGAGATAGTCACCTGAACTGAAACCCTCTTTTCACCATATACAGCTTCCCCAGGAACCATATTCCTAGTAACAAGAGCATCTTCTTTACCCTTGGCAATAAAAACACCTTCATGTCTATGTGGTTCTACAATAACTTTGCTTCCACCTTTCATCCCACCAGCACCACGTCCACCACCACGACCTCCTCCTCTACCACGACCACCACCTCTTCCTCTATCTCCACCGCGACCTCCTCGACCACCACGACCTCCATCACCGAAACTTCTTCCTCCTCTACCTCCTCCATCACTTCTTCCTCTAAATCCACCACCACCACGTCCTGCAGAATCAAGCAAAAATTGCATCAGATTTTATTTTGACACAACATGTTCAATAAGATAAGCATCACCAGGACGGAGGGGGAGCCCAAAACCAACAAAAGACCTGACAAGTAGCTGAAACAGTTACAGACATTGACACTGCATAACCATTACTGTTCTCAAATGTATTTGTGCCGTAAGACCAGTTGAAAAATAAGCACATGATCAATTAAGAACTTAAAATCAGTTGATTACATATGATTAAACCAAAAATCCCTAAACATACATGAGACTGAAAAAAACCAAACTTATATCAGATAAAAAACAATCAAACAAAATACCTAAAACATACGTGAGATTAAAACATTCAAAAATAATGAGATAACAACAAAGAGCAGTAAGAAGAGAAAGAGTCACCACCTCTGGTCATTGGCGGCCTCATGGTTGCTAGTCTCCCCTGTTAGTGACTGATCTTCCCTAGGTTATGAAGAAAGTTAGGGTTTTAGTCGAAAGTGGGAGATACAGTTTTGAGAGAGGGTTTTAGGTTTGTATTTTATAGGGAGGTCGAAACTTTGAGTTTGCCCATTTTAGGGTTTGTATTAAGGGCTTCGTCGGGTCGGCCGCTTGCCCTCTTTTGCACTACTTGGGCCTGGTCTCTTACTAAGAAAGATTTTTTGGGGCACCACTGTGTTTTTGGACCATGGTTTGATTAGGCCACCCGCCCTATAGTTATAAGGGGTGTTTTAAAAGGTGGAGATGACTAATTTACCCTTTAACCTAATTAAAATTATAACTCTACCACTTCTTCTTCCTCTATTCTACAATTTCTCTTCTTCTCTTCTTCATCAATTTATGATCATCTAAACCTGATCATATCTAATCAAAATCATCAAATTTTCATCGTCGTCAATTCTTTGAGTTTTTATAGTCGATTAATCAATCTTTTGTGAACAAACTCGTCCATAAGTATCTTCCCACAAACACATTACTTCTAATTCGTTTTTGATTGAAAATTTTGAGTAGTAGTCATCAAAATAAGTTGAAAATGGAAGTTATAGTAGTAAGTTCGGTTAGGAATTTTGTGGAAATTTTTTGTCGAACTAGCCGAACTTGCTGGAAATGAAGAACATTTCAGATGTTTCGCAAAAAAATATTTCCTAGCCGAACTTTTTCCATATACAATAGCCGAACTTAGTTCATAGAAAAGTTCGGTTACGTCGCAAAAAAAAAATCCTAACCGGTTCGGTTACGTCGCAATTATTTTTTCCTAACCGAACTAAGGTTCGGTTACGTCTCAAAAATTTTCTCCTAACCAAACTTTTCTCTGAAAACCTATATATTGATTTAATTTAATTATCTTTGGATTAATATTATACTAATCATTAATTATGTTAACTAATGATTCAACTAATCATTACACTAACTTAATTGAAAAGGGTAATTTGGTATTAAGATAAATATATGGATAAGGGGTGACTTAGTTTTACTTCAAATATCTTTCCAAAAAAGAAAAGACAATGGTCCCCAAAATAATGGTAGTGCCCAAAAAATCGTTCCTTAGTAGTGCTGCATCATGCACTTGACTAGAGAGCAAAATGAACCCAAGTCCATTGGTCTACTTTTAGATCCATCGGCCTAAACAAATGACATTAGAGCATCTTTCTTTTCTTTTTTTATAAAATATTTTTTCTTATTAGATAAAGAGTATTACATTAACTAGTTGGAAGCCTAATAAGTTAAGCTCCAACAACATACTACTACATTAATTGAACAGGTTGTTGTGCTAGCCTACCAGCGAGCCTGATGCGTGTCGTAAGTGCAACAAATTATTCAAGATATTTCCCACTAATTAACTGGTAATATAGCGGTAGTAAGAGATCGTTCCCATAGAGAGCTGTGTAATTGATAGGTTATTTGATCAGCAAAATAAAGTAAAAGACAAGGGGATTGGTTTAAAGTAAAATGAAAAGAATAACAAATAAAAGAAAGATGATTAAGGAATCATTTGCCGTCACCGGAAAGAAACTTAATAAAAGTACTTGTATATTTCTTGTAGAATTTCCATTGTCACCAACCATAGAATAGCAATAAGCTCTGCTATCCCCAAAATTCCTGTTGCCACTGGATACGGAAGCGCTCGACTACCAGATTTTATCCATCTGAGCCACCATGAATAAGCTCTCAAGGTGTAACCCAAACGAATACATTATGTTTTGTGAATTAGGTTGATCCTAGCATCAGACGCATAAGCTCGGTCTGCTTACTAGTGTCATCTCTATACACAATTGCTTAACAGAATCCCTCTGTCAGCTTTTGCGATTTACTACTTGTGTAAAGAATTGAGTGACAATTACATGTATCACCAATCCCAATACTAGTACAAGAATTACTATGAGGTTAATTCAAATGGACGATTGAATAACCCAATAGTAATCTTAAACGATAAAAATAATAGAGACAATCGACGAGAAATTAAACTCAAAATAAACTTGTGAAAAGAATTAAAGTTCCATTAATCAGGACTTTGAAATCATCCTAATCAGTAAAAGATTAGCTACACATGGATTTACTAAAACCCATAAAATATATATATAAAAGAAGAAGAAAAAGAAAATAACTTAGTTTCCCCCTAAAGGGATAAACCCTAAGATATGGAATAAAACCTTTCCCTCTCTCTGTATTTTTCTCTCCCAAAAGTTATCTTTGAAACTCGGATACACAAGGCTATATATAGCCTTCACCGACCACCTTCTCGGCGTAAAATTCTAGTTAGATAAGGATTGGTAGTCGGTCAACACTGTTTTCAGTTTTGGGAATCAGGTGTTTTTCCTTCGGTGTAACTAGGAGCATCATAGTAGAATAGCCGCGACTTCGGATTGGCTTATAATTCGGTGGAAGCTTAATTAACTGACGTGTCTTCTTTTGATTCAAGTTATGTACCCAAATCGATGTATGATAATGTATCAAACCTGCTCGTTTCACCAGATTTTCCACCGGCTGGAAGCTTATCTCTTCTGAATTCTCGGCCAAGCAATTCCTCCTCACTAGTTTCGTATTCATTCCACGTAAGAATCATTCCATAAAAATCTCCGTATATCTTTGGAGCTCTTCCTTATCTTCTCCATTGGTTTCTCGGTCAAGAGACTCGGCCCAACTTCATCCAAATCCAGCAGAGTCGTAACCATCGGTTTCTTCTCGAGCTCTTTGTTTACGGTCCGTGTTTTGAAAGATACATCAATACTGGCAGCACCTTCATGAACTTCTTTATCAGTTATTGTTGATCATCATGATCACTGACTTCTCGATCTCGTCACAACAAAACCCATTTTCATCACTGCCAATGCTCGAGTTCTTCTTCTCTGTTCTCCATCCATCGATCACCGATAACCACCACAGTTTCGAACCATCAGAGACAGTAAACTAATCTTCTCGAGTCAACCACCAACACTCCCGGCTGCTTGTTAAGTGCATATTTTGCATATATTTTGTGTCGAATCCATGCTAGTAATTGCTATATATTCTTGCAAATTATTGTATATTACTCTTGTTTTCTCTTATTTATGTTTTGCTAGGTGAATCATCCAAAATAAGTGAATTTGCACTTAATTGTGCAATAAAAAAAGTTAGCTAAAAGCGGAGAAAGGCCAGAGACCAAGTGGAACTCGTTCGAACTTAGGAGTGCATGCTATCATCTTGAAGAGGACAAAAATACTATGCGAAAGGCGAAAGAACGAGTTCATTCCGACGTTGTATGAGAAAGTTATGAGCGAAACGAGAAGTTAAGCTTGTCGGTTATCCAGAACCGACAATCTAACAAGAATGTTACAGATTGTTAAAGGCACCTGTTCACTTGCTAAGGGCAGTTACGCACTGGTTATGAGGACTCTGCCAGTTTTACGATACGTCATCTCTTCAACTCAGAGTTACAACTCTGATGATTGCCGACGATGGAAGTGAGAAATGCCGGTACCGGTTCACGACCATGGATACTGTTCACTCAAGCTTCGTGGTTAACCATATCTGAGGTTGTGATGAGGGTCTCATATGACTGAACGGGCAAAACAGGATGGAAGAGGTTGTGAACACGACAGGGATGATGGAAGTATTGGTAACTCTCGGTGATGGATGGGTTTGGATCGAGCTAAAACAGGGAGGTGCTGCCATTGATGCTTGAGATATCGAGTTCGAATGGTGTTTCATGGGAGATGAACCTGCGATGGCCTAGAGAGATGGGAGTGTTGACGGAGTCTGAGTTTGTGAAATGTCCAATGGATAGAGTTGTGATTTGTGACCATGATTGATGGATGCTGCCATTGATGATTGATGTTGCTCGAGTATGATGATGGAAGTGATGACAAGATCGCCCATGCTGTTGTTGTTGCTTCTCAACGATGCCGGAAGCTGTGGACAAGTTGAGAGGAATATGAAGCAAGTTTGGTGGATGGATGATTCGCGGTATGGAGCAAAAATAGGAAGACGAGAATTTCTCGTTTGGAATTGTGCGAGAAGAAATATACCAGGGGTATATAGCGGAACGGGTAAGAAAAATGAAGGAGTTTGTAAAACAGGGGATGATGAATGAGCTCAGCTCGATGGAGGAACAAAGTCCAAACTTGGAAACTGAGTCAGGTTGCTGCCAATACAGAGAAGGATTTGAGTCTGAATTGGGTTTGATGTTGGAGAGTTTTGATACGAATCGAGTTTGGAAGTTGCGAATCGAGTTTGGAAGTTGCATGGAATGGTGGACGTTACTGTGATATTCATGGATGGAGGTTGATGCTTGAACTGGGAATGATAGAGTTTAACTTGGGAAGAAATTCGCTGTGGTTTGGAAGCAGCAGTGAATCGCCGGCAAAGTAGAATCTCAGAAACTTAGGTTTTCACGGAGAGCCTGGTATATGTGAACTTTTTGGCTTAAGTTTGAAACTCAGAAGAAAATTATCTTCACGGCAACCAGACTATCCGTGGAAGTTATTTGCCGGAGTGAAAATCCAGGGAAAGAAATATATCACGGTGACATGTATGTCCGAGAGTCTCACGGAGAGAATGAAAACCCAGCAGAAATTATCGCTCACGGAGGTTAGTCGGACCGTGGATAGGTAATGAAGAGCTAGAAGAATATGCCTATCAGTCTCTTGGAACTGACAGGCCAACAATAGTTAGTGAAGGTAAATGGGCTGGGCCTCTGCCACTTGCGCAAGCCCATTCAGAATTCTCAAGCCATTTTGGCATGGCCAGACTTGGAGGTGTGCTGTTTTTTTGGAATTTTGGCAACCGTTTTGACCGGGATTTGGCACACGGGCACAACCATAATTGAGACACCTATAAAAGAGATGTTTCTATAATTTCTAAGAGGAATCTGATAATCTTTTATCAAGTTTTGGAGAGAAGAACGCAAGGGAGAAAAGCTAGGGTTTTGGAGCGTTCTTCATTACCATAACTATTTCTTTTCCATTTTATAATATGTATCTCATGGGTTTCATTAATCCCATGAGTAGCTAAACTTCTTAATGATTGGGGAGGAATTCTAAGTTCTAATATATGATTCAGTTTAGCATATAAATCTATTTTAACTCTTCATATGATTATTGTTTGTTTTTACAATAATTAATTTTATGTTTGATTGATAAATTGTTTAGGTGGCCAACTGAACTAGTTTATTAGTTAACCTAATGCTAGTAGAGAATTAGGATATCCGTAATTGTTGAATAATTCTCTACACAAGTAGAAATTGTGAAACCTTGCAGAGGGATTCTGTGGAGCAATCGCAAGTAAAAGCAACACTAGAAAGTGAACCTTGCGTTAAGAGTTCAACTACTAGGATTGACCTAAATTCACAAAATATAAAGCATTCGACCAAATTACACTTAGAGTACGCTACTTCTAGGTGGTTTATAGAATAGAATCTGGCATTCGAGCGCTTCGGTGTCTAGTGACTTAAGGAATTTTGAGGATAGCACTGCGCTAGTTGTTTTCCTACGGTTGATAATAATCTGTGAATGATAAAGAATAGATGAATATGCTACTTTGATGAATATTTAGTAACGAAGAAGGATTCCCTGATCATATTTCTCTCCATTGCTTGCAACTTTATTATTTTCAATTGCTTTGTTATTTACTGTGTTCTAAAATCAAAAACAAAACCCCCCATTGTGACACTTTTGACAACTAAATCTCCCTGCTCTTCGTGGGAAAGATCCTTACTTCCATTATATTACCAGTTAGTTGTGTGGAATAAGTAATTTAATTTGAGTGCACCTACGACACGCATCAAATTTTGGCGCCGCTGCCGGGGAGCAGTCGGTAGCTTTAGTTGTTATTTCTTTTTGTTTTCTTTTTATTTTAAGTCTTATTTTTAGTTTTTGATTTAGCTTTTTAAATTTTATTTCAGGTACTTAATCTCTGGCACCGAAGGATTGGAATTACCAGAGGTGTGGAATTCAAACTCGCAAGGGAACGGTACTACAAGCACGTCCAAAGTTGTAAGAAGAATCTTCTACATCAACAATGGTAGGCGGTAACAATAATCCACCTCCACATCCGGAGAGAAAGTTAGGAGAGTTGACATCTCCATGCTTAGATTCGAAACCACTGTGCATTACAATCACTGAACCAGTGGAGATGAAGTCGAATCTACTTCATCATCTCCCGAAGTTCAAGGGACATCCTGGTGAAGATCCGAACCGTCATCTTCAAGTATTTCAACACAAGATGACAAGTCTGAGGCATGCAACCGCAGATAGAGATATGGCTATGCTACAAGACTTTCCATTCCCATTGACATATTTAGCAGAAGAATGATTGTATTATCTTCCTCCAGGGAGTGTTACAACATGGAATGAGATGAAAAAGCTATTTCTGGAGAAATATTTTCCTGCTTCCAAAGCGGCATCCGTTCGTAAGGAGATTAGTGGCATTCTACAGATGTCTGGGGAGTCTTTATATGAATATTGGGAGGGATGTAAGAAGTTGTTGGCAAGATTCCCACACCATAATATATCCTCAACACTTATCATTCAATACTTCTACGAAGGATTACTTCCAAAACAGAGGAATCTGATTGATGCATAAGCCGGTGGTTCACTCACTGAGAAGACAATCTCGCAAGCAACTAGTCTGATTGAGAGTATGGCCTCAAATGCTCAACAGTTTTATACAATACATGACTCAAATGTTAGAAGAGTTAGCGAGATGGGGGACTCTCCGAATACAAAGCATTATTTGAGTATAATTGAGAAGGCGATTCATCGCATAGCTTCTGTAGTAGCTCCATCATATGAAGAAGAGGCCGAGGTTAATGCTTTATTCCCTAATCCTAGGCCAAGGTATGATCCATATTCTAATACTTACAATCCAGGTTGGAAAGATCATCCTAATTTCAGTTATGCCAACAAGCAAGCTGCAGCTCCTAATCCTTATGCGAGGCAAGGTGGTTTTTAACAACAATTTCAGCCACAACCTCAACAACAGAATCAAAGCTCTAGTTTAGAAGAGATGATGAAAGCTTATGATGTTAAAGCAAGATGAAACGTACAAAGAGCAAAAGGCGATATTTCAACAAAACCTACTATATTAACAAAAGAATGATGCTGCTGTTAAAGACTTGCAAGTACAGATTGGGAAATTGGAGACAGATATGAATCAAATAAAAGCACAAGCTTCGACAAAGTTTCCATCACAACCTTTTGTGAACCCAAGAGAGCACGTTATGCAATAACTCTAAGAAGTGGGAAACAAACGGAAGAGCCAAAACAACAAGAAGTTGTTAATAATGACATCGAAAAGGAAGTAGAGGAGGAAATCGTCCCAAAGGAACAACCAACCTCAAACGGCCAACCTAAGGATACGGTTCCCACCTTTACCACACCACCTCCTTTCCCTAGTCGTTTTTCCAAATCAAAGAAGCAAGCTCAAGATAAGGAGATCATGGATTTTTTCAGCAAGATACAAATCAACATCCCATTTATTGAGGCCATCAGAACTGTACCCAGGTATGCTAAGGTTTTGAAGGATTTGTATACAAGGAATGATAGGTTGATTGCTAATGAAATTACTCAGGTGGGCAAAAGTGCAACAGCTATGCTTTTGAAGAAGATTCCTGCAAAGTGTGAAGATCCTGGTGGCTTCACAGTGCCAATTACTATTGGTAAAAGACGATTCGAGCGTGCTTTGCTTGATTTGGGAGCATCCATAAGTGTTATGTCAGCCGATGTTTATGATTCTTTGAATCTTGGACCTTTGAAAGAGGCAAAGATTACTATTTAATTGGCAAACAAGTCCAATATATATCCTAAAGGAGTCATGGAGGACGTGTTAGTTCAAGTGAATCAGTTAATCTTTCCGGTTGATTTTTACATTGTGGATATGCATAATGGAGATAATTGTTCATCTACTTCGTTACTTCTTGAGAGACCGTTTATGAAAACAGCAAAGACAAAGATTGATGCGAAAAATGGTACACTCACTATGGAATTTGATAAGGAGGTTATACGCTTCAATATTTTTGAATCTATGCGTTATCCTAGTGATGTGCACTCCGCTTTCTCTATTGATGTTATTGGTTCGTTGGCACAATAGATGTTTGATTTGAACAAAGAAGATGAACTAGAATCTGTTACAAAATAGCATTGATTTGGAAGTCCATGGCATTCCTAACTTGGACGTTGATATGCCCAAGGAATTTGTTGAGACATGTGGTGCTTTAACGTCATCACAAGAATTTAAAACAGGTAATATTTCATATATCTCTTTACCTATTACTGATGAAGTTCCTTTACCTTCTGTTGTGCAGGCACCTAAATTAGAGATGAAACCTCTACCTGATCACTTAAAGTATGCTTACTTGGGTGATGGGGAAGAGCTTCCAGTCATTATTGCAAAGAATCTCACAGCAATACAGGAAGAACGCCTTCTTCGGGTTCTGAAAGAGCACAAAACGGCTATTGGTTGGACAATTGCTGATATCAAAGGCATTAGTCCATACACATGCATGCATATAATCCTTATGGAAGATGATGTAAATCCAGTACATGATGCTCAACGTAGGCTTAACCCCCTAATGACGGAGATCATGAAGAAAGAGATCCTCAAATTACTGAGTGTGGGGGTGATTTACCCAATTTCTGACAGCAAATGGGTTAGTCCGGTGCAAGTGGTGCCTAAGAAATCAGGTGTCACTGTTGTTAGAAATCAAGATGATGAACTCGTTCCTACAAGAGTTCAAACAGGATGGCGAGTGTGCATAGACTACAGAAAGCTCAATTCGGTTACCCGCAAGGATCACTTTCCTTTGCCTTTCATTGATCAGATGTTAGAGAGGTTAGCGGGACATTTATACTATTGCTTTCTGGATGGTTATTCGGGCTATAATCAAATTGTTATTACACCATAGGATCAAGAGAATACAACTTTTACTTGTCCATTCGGTACATTTGCATATAGAAGAATGTCATTTGGTCTTTGCAATGCGCCTGCCACTTTTCAGAGATGTATGGTTAGTATATTTTCTGATTACATGGAGAACATCATTGAGGTATTTATGGACGACTTTAGTGTTTATGGCGATTCATTTGATATTTGTTTAAATAATCTTGAACTTGTGCTTAAAAGATGCATAAACACTAATTTGGTTTTAAACTAGGAGAAATGTCACTTTATGGTAGACCATGGAATTGTACTTGGCCACATCGTTTCCTCTAAAGGGATCGAAGTGGACAAGGCAAAGATATACTTGATTAGGAACTTAAAATTCCCCACTTTGGTGAGGGAAATTCGCTCGTTTCTTGGTCATGCAGGTTTTTATAGGAGGTTTATCAAAGATTTCTCCAAAATCTCAATGCCGATGTGCAAATTGTTGCAAAAGGAGGTTGCCTTTAACTTCGACCAGGAGTGCAATGATGCCTTTAATAAATTGAAGGAATTGTTGACTACTGCACCAATTATTAAGTCACCTGACTGGAATTTGCCGTTCGAGTTAATGTGTGATTCAAGTAGACAAGAGGTCACATGTGATTTATTATGCATCTAGGACCCTAAATGATGCTCAAATTAACTATTCTACCACTAAAAATGAGTTTTTGGCTATAGTGTTTGCACTTGAAAAATTTAGGTCATATTTGGTGGGTGAAAAAGTGGTTGTGTATTCCGATCCTGCAGCACTTAGGTACCTACTTAAGAAGAAAGAAGCTAAGCCAAGACTTATACGGTGGATATTTTTGTTGCAAGAATTTGATTATGAAATCAAAGATAAAAGAGGTGTTGAAAATACTGTTGCTGATCATCTTAGTAGACTTGTTGTTTCCGAAGAAGAACTTCCTTTACAAGATCGTTTTCCAGACGAACAACTTTTGTCAATTGAAGATTCAACACCTTGGTACGCTGATATAGTGAACTACTTGGTTACAAGGAAAGTACCTAGTACAATGTCTAATTTTCAAAAGCTTAAGCTTAAGAAGATAGCCAAGAAATATGTGTGGGATTAGCCCTACTTGTGGAAATATGGTGTTGATCAAATTATCCGCAGGTGCGTACCAAACTCTGAATTTCAGTCAATTCTATCTTTTTGTCATTCTTATGCTTGTGGTGGTCACTTTGGTGCTAAACGTACCGCTCTCAAAGTTCTTGAGAGTGGATTTTATTGGCCTACCTTGTTTGAGGATGCATATAATTTTTGTAAATCCTGTGATAGATGTCAACGAACGGGCAATCTAGGTGCTCGAAATCTAATGCCACTCACACCAATTCTCACTGTTGAGATATTTGATGTGTGGGGAATAGATTTTATGGGTCCTTTTGTCAATTCGAATGGGAAATTTTATATACTTCTTGTTGTGGATTATGTTTCAAAATGGGTGGAAGCTAAAGCCACCCCTACTAATGATTCTCAAGTTGTTTGTGAGTTTGTGAAGGGATATATTTTCTCTAGACATGGTACACCAAGAGTGGTTATCAGTGATGGAGGCTCGCACTTCAATAAATCCTTCCATGCTCTTCTCAAGAAGTACAACATAAATCACAAGGTCGGTACGCCATATCACCCACAAACTAGTGGGCAAGCTGAAATTTCAAATCGTGAGATCAAGTCCATCTTGGAGAAAACCGTTAACACAACACGAAAAGATTGGAGTTATAGACTCAACGATGCACTTTGGGCGTATAGAACGGCGTAAAAAACACCGATTGGTATGTCTCCATATCGGTTGGTGTATGGAAAAGCTTGTCATCTTCCGGTTGAACTTGAACATAAGGCCTATTGGGAGATAAAGATGTGGAACATGGATTATGACAATGCGGGGAAACATAGAAAGTTACAACTTAATGAACTAGAGAAGATATGTAATGATGCTTACGAGAGTGCTCGAATTTACAAGGAGAAGACTAAACTTTTTCATGACAAGATGATTTATAGAAAGAGTTTTGTTGTGGGCCAAAAAGTACTTCTATTTAATTCTCGTCTTAAGTTATTTCCCGGTAAGCTAAGGTCACGTTGGAGTGGACCTTTTGTTGTTACTAATGTTTTTCCTTATGGTGCAGTTGAAGTAACTAGTCTCACGAAAGGGACGATATTCAAAGTAAACGGACATAGATTAAAGCCATATTACAAAAACTTCCATATGGAGAATGTGGACGTGATTGAGCTTCGGGATTTACTCCCTCTGGAGGAGTAATATGGAGAATGCCAAGTCAGGCTGATGACGTAAAACTAAGCGCTAAATGGGAGGCAAACCATAGGTTTTGTATCTTAAACCCTTTTATTTTTTGTTTTTATTATTTTCATATCATATTTGCATCCCCATGTTTAATTTCATTGAGTCCGTAATCTATCTTAGAAGAGAATTATGACGAATACCTTTTCGTCAGAAAATTTTAGACTGCGCGTAGTTCAGTCCAGAGATCATGACTGTCAGACCGTTTATCTAAACACTGTTACCTTTTGACACTTTGTAGAAAACACGTAGATGAACAACTTTTGTGAAATGGAGTTTTTCCAAATTCCTTACCAATTTGCACAGTTTTTACGTTTTATCTTCTGTTACGTCAGAATTCAGAACTTTCGGTTTTACACATTGAGGACAATGTGAAGTTTAAGTGTGGGGGAGTATTTTGCATATAGATTTTTCAAAATTTTGCATAAAAAAACTTCAACTTGTAGATATTTTAGAGTTACTAGCATACTTCTAGGTATGTTTACATAGAGATTCTGACCGACATAATTGAACTTGGAAGTGTTAGAGAACTACATTCGAATATTCTTACGAATTGGAGTGTTAAATAATGGATTTAATCATGTCGGTGATGCAAATTAGGATCAGAGAGAAATGCATTATTAGAGTTGCTGATCAATCATTAGTGGAGACTACCTATTTTCATATCAACCGAGGCACCAGACCAAATATTTTTTGTAGCTGACTAAAGAGCTTTCTTTTAAGTGTGTGTCACCGTACGTTAATTCCGGGTAGAATGGTGAGCTACCCAACTTCACACCATTTTAAGCACTATTTTTGATCTCTTGAGTGCTAATTTTTTCAATCATGAGAATGACGTCTATAGAAGAAAATCACCTTCTTGTAGTTTGATTTGCAGGCACCATTCTCTCTCTCGCCAGCAACAGATCCATAGAAACACATCATCATCAACAATGGAGCGACATCAAAATCTACAAGGAAAGTTGAAGACGTTTGAGGTTTACAAGCAACAATACAAGGAAGAGCAAATTTCATATCCAAGTAAAACAACATACAATGAGCAGATTTTTATATACATGTTGAAGACTTACACATAAGGAGCGGAATTATAAATCCAAGTTGAAGACTTATTTACAAGAGCGAAGAAAATCAAAAGATGAGAGTTAATGAAGTTTATGTTATGAAGACAATACAAGTTGTGAAGATCAAAGTGGTAAAGTACTTCTTACATGGTCAAGTTAATTTTATTTTAACTTTATTGTTTTAGTTGCAATCTCTTCAAAAAAAAAAATATATATATATATACAAAGAGATCTGCATTTAGATTGTTATTTGTTTAATAAGGCCATGGGGAAGAAAAATATATAAAGAAGTTTCAAGCAACAAGGAATTGAGGAAAAGAGTACAAATTGTCGAAGTTCTACAAGTTCAAGAGTTTATCATCAACAGTTGAAGACCGAAGACCAAAAAGATTAAGAAGACGAGCCGAAGGAAGACGTTTCTATTGGATGTTATGAGAGTGGTGCTTTCATCATTGCAATCGGATGTGAAGGTGGTAAGTACTCCCATCCTTGCTATAGTGGTTGATTTCCTTTCTTAGAGATCATCAGAAAAATATTTTTGTTTTCCACGATTTTGTGGAGTCTCCAGAAATAATTCGGAAGGTTACATTCCCACCATTCAACGTGTGTAGGATTCTCTTTTCATTCCTACCTGCACACATGTGAGACCCATAAAAAAGCCGTCTTATTGAGTGCAATTATCATAAAATCCTTTTAAGTGAGGCAGAAGTCGAGGCGAAATGCTTATTGATCGTTCTCAAACACGCGTTTCTCTAATTATGGTGTGGTTATTTCTCACTCAAGATTAAAGAATGAATATGTTCTTTGGTATTTCTAACTTCTTATTACTAGCATGCAGAAATTCTATGTCCTCATAGCTCTTTGGATGCTTGGGAAGCTGGAACGCTTTGAAGTTGGAGTAGGTTTTGTGGGTATATATTTCGTAAGCCCTCACGAGACTATAACTCGTCCACTAGGGACACCTAGGGGTGTAAAGGCCTGTTATTCATGCTAAGAGTAACCGTATCCTCGGCGACATGGAGTTGTTGTATTTTTGATAGTTTGCTCGAGGACTAGCAAAAGCCAAGTGTGGGGGAATTTGTTAAGTGCATATTTTGCATATATTTTGTGTCGAATCCATGCTAGTAATTGTTATATATTCTTGCAAATTATTGTATATTACTCTTGTTTTCTCTTATTTATGTTTTGCTAGGTGAATCATCCAAAAGAAGTGAATTTGCACTTAATTGTGCAATAAAAGAAGTTAGCTAAAAGCGGATAAAGGCCAAAGACCAAGTGGAAATCGTTCGAACTTAGGAGTGCATGCTATCATCTCGAAGAGGACGAAAAAACGAAGCGAAAGGCGAAAGAACGAGTTCATTCTGACGTCGTAGGAGAAAGTTATGGGCGAAACGAGAAGTTAAGCTTGTCGGTTATCCAGAACCGACAGTCTAATAAGAATGTTGCAGATTGTTAAAGGCACCCGTTCACTTGCTAAGGGCAGTTACACACTGGTTATGAGGACTCCGCCAGTTTTACGAAGGGTACGTCATCTCTTCATCTCAGAGTTACAACTCTGATGATTGCCGACGATGGAAGTGAGAAATGCCGGTACCGGTTCACGGCCATGGATACTGTTCACTCAAGCTTCGTGGTTAACCATATCTGAGGTTGTGATGAGGGTCTCATATGACTGAACGAGCAAAACAGGATGGAAGAGGCGGTGAACACGTCAGGGATGATGGCAGTATTGGTAACTCTCGGTGATGGATGGGTTTGGATCGATCTAAAACAGGGAGGTGCTTCCATTGATGCTTGAGATATCGAGTTCGAATGGTGTTTCATGGGAGATGAACCTGCGATGGCCTAGAGAGATGGGAGTGTTGACGGAGTCTGAGTTTGTGAAATGTCCAATGGATAGAGTTGTGATTTGTGACCATGATTGATGGCTGCTTCCATTGATGACTGATGCTGCTCGAGTATGATGATGGAAGTGATAACAAGATCGCTCATGCTGTTGTTGTTGCTTCTCAACGATGCCGGAAGCTGTGGACAGGTTGAGAGGAATATGAAGCAAGTTTTGTGGATGGATGACTCGCGGTATGGAGCAAAAATAGGAATACGAGAATTTCTCGTTTGGAATTGTGCGAGAAGAAATATACCAGGAGTATACAGCGGAACGGGTAAAAAGAATGAAGGAGTTTGTAAAATAGGGGATGATGAATGAGCTCAGCTCGATGGAGGAACAAAGTTGAAACTTGGAAACTGAGTCGGGTTGCTGCCAATACAGAGAAGGACTTGAGTCTGAATTGGGTTTGATATTGGAGAGTTTGATACGAATCGAGTTCGGCAGTTGCATGGAATGGTGGACGTTACTGTGATATTCATGGATGGAGGTTGATGCTTGAACTGGGAATGATGTAGTTGAACTTGGGAAGAAATTCGTTGTGGTTTGGAAGCAGCAGTGAATGGCCGGCAAAGTAGAATCTCGGAAACTTAGGTTTTCACGGAGAGCCTGGTATATGTGAACTTTTTGGCTTAAGTTTGAAACTCAGAAGAAAATTATCTTCACGGCAACCAGACTGTCTGTGGAAGTTATTTGCCGGAGTGAAAATCCAGGGAAAGAAATATATCACGGTGACATGTATGTCCGAGAGTCTCACAGAGAGAATGAAAACCCAGCAGAAATCATCGCTCACGGAGGTTAGTTTGTCCGTGGATAGGTAATGAAGAGCTAGAAGAATATGCCTGTCAGTCTCTTGGAACTGACAGTCCAACAATAGTTAGTGAAGGTAAATGGGCTGGGCCTCTGCCACTTGCGCAAGCCCATTCAGAATTCTCAAGCCATTTTGGCACGACCAGACTTGGAGGCGTGCTGTTTTTTGGAATTTTGGCAACCGTTTTGACCGGGATTTGGCACACGGGCACAACCACAATTGGGAAACCTATAAAAGAGATGTTTCTATAATTTCTAAGAGGAATCTGATAATCTTTTATCAAGTTTTGGAGTGTAGGGACAGAATATCGCAAGATATTGAGTTGCGAATGTAGTAACAAAGGCAGGAGGAAAGTGTCGTAAGAAAATACGATGATATAAGAAACACGGGAAAAATGTGAAGAGATTGCGAATATAGAATAAACTTACGAATAGAGATCACGATACTTCGCAAGCTATATACAGTTGTACAGATTTCACTATAAATAGTAGTTCAAATGTTAAATTTAAGGGGTTCTTTAAGTGAGTGTTAGAACAAGTCTTAGGAGAGAGAATAGAGAAAGTTGTAACTATTCTAATCTCCATTAACATATTTCTTTGTAATCAGTTGAGAATATCAATCAAAATTGTCATTTTTCATCAAGAACTTCTTAAAGTTTTACAAATTCTACTGAGGGTGTAGTTGTAGGATTTCCTGCAACTACATAATTGGCGCTAGAAACATGGAAACTTGCAAACGTAACAGAGATAATTAAAGAATTTGCATCAGAAAAATGGCTAGAAGAAGAAATATATCAGAACCATTGACTGCAGTAAGAAGAAGTGTAAGACTCGCAGGTGGAGAATCAAACGTAACAGGAGAACCTAGTAGGAGAAGGAGCAATCGAAGAAATCAAACTCAACAAACAGTAACTCAAGGAAGAGCAATAGATCATGATCGAGTGAGTATACACACTTGGAGAACTGATACACCTGAAGAAACATATAGAGAACCGCAAATCATAGAAAATGGGAGATTGATGGGAGGAATAATTCATGAAAGAGAGATGGAGGCATTAGAAACATTGAGACAGGGAATTCAAGAAGAACGAAGGTTTGAAGCTGAAGAACGTGAAAATCTAACAAGACAGAATCAAGAATTGAGGAGGGAAAATGAGATGTTACAAAGAAGGAGATCTCAAAGTGTTGCAAGATCAAGTGTTAGACCAGAGAGAGAAGAACGAAATTCACCAACAATCAATAGTGAAAGTGTTATGCAAGGACAAACACAGAATCTGGTTGAAAGAAATCGAGAGAATCGCTTCATTTTAATACCGAACAACGAACAAAGCGTGGAAAATTTACGAACAGAACCATTTCCAAGGGAAAATAACCAGAATGGCGAAGAAAATCAGGAGGAAGAGCAGCAACTTGCAGAAGAAATTGAGAGGCAACAAGCAATGCATCAAAACAATTACGAATATGGAGTAAGAAGACATGAACAGGCTCGCAAGAATCAAGATCTTGAGTATGGTAGAATTCAGAGGAGAGTTGGAAATCAACGAACAGAATAGCAAGGAATGAGCCAAATCTTCAAAACAGAATTCAGGAAAATCAGGGAGAGGTAAATCGCAGAAGGAGGAGAAATGAAGAAGAAGAAATTCCTGATATTCACATGAGAAGGATGAGAAGAATTGAAATGGAAGAACAATAATTTCAAGATGCTCTACAACAAAACAATTGTGACAATCTGGAAAGAAGATATTTGCAAAATTGTGCAAATGGAAACATTAATGAAGAGTATGATAGAATGCGAAGGATCGCAAGAGAAGAAATGCAAGAACGTATAAGAAGAGAGGCTGCGTTGAAGAGACCAATGGATGAGAATTATGAGGCAAATGAACGGATCTTTCGAGAATTAGCGGAAATGAGAGGAATGATAAACAATAGAGGAGGAGGAGATAGAAGGCAATTAGATGAAGCAATAGAAGAGGCTGCGAGGACTCCTTTCTTTAGAGAAGTACAATTGGGGGGAATTCCACCAAAATGCAATCTGCCTACATTAACCAGCATCTTTGACGGGACTTCATGTGCTATACAACACATTAAAGTGTATGTAAGATGCATGTTACAATGGGAGAATCACGATGCTATATTATGCAAGTATTTCGCATCAAGCTTAACAGGAGAAGCTCTAAAATGGTTTGAAGGACTTCCAAAAAACATTATCACATCATTTAACCATCTACAAGTAACTTTCTTAGGAGCATATATCACGAATCATTCCTCGCGACTTGGTATTGAAGGTGTGTTTGGTTTAAAACAAAGAATTGGCGAAAGTTTGAAGCATCTGGTAAGAAGATGGAAAACTATGTGCAGTGATATGGCAGGGCGTGTGGACGAGAGGTACCTGATTTTGTCTTTCGTAAATGCGATGTTCGCAACTGAGCAATTATATGTTCAAATCTTCAGAAGGAAGAATTCCATTATGATGACAGAGTTGCGAGAATTGCAAGAGGAGTACATTACATTAGAGGAAAAGCAAAATAATATGGAGTCATATCCAGTGACAAACACCAACACTCAAGATACAAAAGCAAATTTACTTCCTAAAATAGTCAATATCGTAGCAGGTACCTCGCAAACATCTTCGCAGATATCAGAAGAGAAGAAAATTGGCAACGGTCAACCAAAAATGGTAGCAATGAGTAGCAAGGATCAAGAAGAATATGATAGAGAAAGGAATTTCTATAGCCGAGGAGGAAATAACCAGATCCCAAGATTAGATCAACAACAGGAAAATTATGGAGGACAAAAGCATAACTATTTTGGACAAGGGAATCATAGACAAAGCTATAACAATGGACAGGAAGGTCAAAGAATGATAAGAGAAAAAATAAAGATGCCACCTTTGAATACAAGTGTAGAAAAGATATGGCAAGCAATCATCTTGATGGAAAATATACCGACACCATGGAACATGGGAAAAGAACCACCAATGGGTCCAAGAAGTCATGAATTTTGCTTGTACCATCACTTTCATGGACATTCTACAAATAATTACAATAATATCAAAAGGATTATCTTGCGAATGATCGAACAAGGTAAACTGGACCACTTTTTACTCAAGCAAGCACAGTCGTAACAATTACCACAGGCTCCAGGGATAACTCGCATAGTGAACACAATACAAGAAAAGGGAAAGGAAATCTTACACATAGAAGTGGGACCAAAAGCAAGGAATGTTTTCTACAATTCTATTGTTCACTCGTATAAAACCATAGAAGATTTTCATGATAATGTGTTAAGCAGGGTATATGCGAGAGATGGTGAAGGAAGGAAAATAATGAACATCGCAAAAAGCTCACGACTTGAAGATTGGAAGAAGCGTGAAATTTCTTTTGAAGCCACATAAATTCCAGAAGGTTACGAAGTACATGATAATCCATTGGTAGTGAGATTAGAAATTTTTCTGAATATGGGAGAAAGCGAAGATGATACAGACGAAGAATCATTTGGTCTTAATAGAATCTTAATTGATACGGGAAGTTCTGTCAATATTCTCTTCTATCCTGCTTACAAAACCATGGGGGGAAAAGACGCAGATCTGATACCTTCTACCTATAGGATTTATGGATTTAATGGAACTGCTAATAAACCTAAAGGAGAAGTAAGCATGTGAATTCCTTTAAGTGGAATGTGAACTGAAATTTTATTCTACGTTGTTGATGTCGAATCACCATACAATGCTTTGATAGGGAGACCTTGGCTTCATGAGATTCTAGGCGTAGCTTCAACTCTTCATCAATGCAAAAAAATTTCTCATCCAAAGGGTATTGGAGTTATCAAGGGTGATTGGGCAGAAGGGAAGAAATATTATGATACAGAAGTAGAAGTTTGCGAAGGAAAAGCTGTTGAAAAGGAAAGTTGGAGAAAAAGATCAAAGGCTGTGCAAAGAAGCGAAAATTTAATGGCTGAGGACTAAGGCATGAAGGAATAAAGTTACAATGTTAAGCATACAAGAAATTTACGATGATAGAAAAGGGATATGGTTTGCGAAGAAAAGAGAATGAAGAAAAAAGGTAATGAAACAAAAAGGTAATCAGCATATTTGTTCGAAACGTATAACAAAATGTATTTTGAAAAAAAATAAAATGAAATGAGGTATTTCGCAACATGAAATATTCGCGATGAGTTTTTACGAATAAAAACGATTTATTGCGATCAACTTTCATTAAAGAAAGACGCAAAAATTTATTTGCGATCAGCTTTCATAAAAGAAAGACGCAAACTGTGATCAGCTTTCAAAAAAAGAAAGAAAGCCGTAGCAATTTTACACAGGCAAACCTTTGTGGCGTACACCCTAGTTCGCGAAGCAACATTTCGCAAGATGCAAATTCCTAAAGTGCGTCATTTAAGGGGGTACCTATAAACATGGCTCAGGGGAAACGGAACACCACCACGGAACCTGAGTACATGGACATTACGGGGTACATAACCCAAAATCGGGGTACCTATCCGGGTAAGACACCTTGGATTCTCAACCTAATCTTGCGATGTAACATGATTTAGGTTGGCCGACTAAGGCATACTGTCTTTCCCAAGAAGTGCAGAAAACGATCAAGGCGCCGAGGTACACGGTTGAGTCAAGAGTGCCGGATGGGTTTGAAGCACATCTGCCATTCTTGACAAGTCTTGGAAAATGATGCACTTGGCCCAAAGATACCCCATAGGGTGCAACCTCATAACTATAAGCCCTATAGGCAAAAAGGATAAGAGGTTGCGAACAAAAGCTGATTGTTGGCAAAACCGGATGGGAAGAGATAACCTTGTATGGTCGATGTACGCTTCCTTGAAGGGGCAACCAAAGGGAAGATAAAGGGCAGCACCCTCCATTAGGGAGCTGATACGTGCTATAAGACGCAAATGTCACGAGGCTTTTTGTTTGCAAGAACATAAAGGTTTGTCATATTTGTGCAACAATCGTATTTCTGCGAGTAAAAATATATATATATATATATATATATATACTCGTAGAATTAAATACAAAGAAGTTAAGATGAGATCAATGGGTTATTACATGAAAGTGTGATAACGTCCTGCGATTTCATCGCAAGACGATAATGTCACAAGGCTGTATATTCGCAAATACATTCAGACTTGTCATATTATCGCAAACAAAAAAACGTTGTTAAGATAAAGTCAAGGGGTTGAGGCATGCGAGTGCACCAACGTCCTGCGACTTTATCACAAAAGAGGTGGCAAAGTAAGCCCTTTACTTAGGAAGGCATGATAAGACCACATAAACTAATGAAGTCAATATCATTGGAGATTCCTTATATTTTCAACAAGAATACTTCTTATACTCATACCAAAAAAGGAAATTTTATTTGCAATTAAAGACGGATATTTCATACTCATTAAATTTTACGAGGATTAAATACTTCTTATACTTCTTCAAAGATTGAATACTTCTTATATTTCTTAAAGGATTGATTACTTCTTATATTTCTTCAAGGATGTTTCATAATTCTTATACTTCTTCAAGGATGTTTCATAATTCTTCAAGGAGGTTTCATACTTCTTATACTTCAAGGGGGAGATTTCTTATTTATTTCGCAACAACCAGATACTTCGTAACTTAAATTGAGGCAGATATTTTAATACTTATAACAACAATTGATCACCTGAAGAGCAATAATAAGGGGAAGGGGAATACTAAGCTAGGTCTTCAAAATATATTATTTCTCTTCATATGATCAAGTTATACAGGTAAGGAAAGCATTCAGTTAAAGAAAGATCAACTCATCATCGCAAAGACAGTGGTGCTAATTAAGTTGCGAAAAGAAAATTGTTGGTTGATTAAAAGTGAAGGAAAGAAGAAAATATTGTACTCAAACAGACAAGACGAAAAGAACTGAAGAAAATATACAGGAAGGAATAAAGCTACTCTGTAGGAGATTTATCTTCATCAAAATGATCTTCTTTTTCTTCCTCGGAGATATCATCTTCAGCTTCACTATCAGAGATATCCAAATATGGGGTATCATCAGGGATTTCTTCAGAAAGGAGTGTTTGATACTTAGTGAGAGGAATTTGATTATCTTCACAAATCCTGCGAGTCATCATAGCCCGGAAGCGTTTGATGTTTAAGCCATGGTTGTTCTGAGAAATTTGATGTTGAGACTATAAATCAGAAATCTTCTGATTACGCGCAGCAAGAGTAGCTTCCACCTCTTCAATCCTCTTCGTATAATTTTCTTCAGTGTTTACAAAGAAAAAGGATAAGTAAGAAATAAGGGAATAAAGAGTAAGGGAATAAATTAAGGAATTGATTAGCAAATTGTGGAGTTAAAATGATCAAGATTTGCGAACTTACCTTCTAACTGCTTCTTATCATTACGAAGAGAAGTGATTTCAAGCTCCAGTTGATTATTCTTTTCAAGGAGAGAAGAATTTCCAGTTGCGATATTCGCAGATTGCGCATTATCTTCGCAGCGGGATTTTAATTATGCATTGTCAATATTCAAATCCTCTATCCTCTGGAGAAGTTTTGCATTCTCAACCTCCAGCTTTTTACAACGACTTAAGGTTTTCTTCTCAGCAATTGCATGACGTCTTTCCCAATCAAGCAGCTGCACAGCTAACCCTCCCAACCTGAACAAATAAAAGGTATTAGAAATTAATGAAGCAGGAGAAATTAACAAGGAATAGAAGTGAAACTTACCATACTTCCCAAAGAATATAATACAACAGGAGAGATAAATCTTGAAATTCCATTAAGGGAATTATTGTTGATTACAGTTGGAACTTTGCAAGCCTTCGCAATATGCCTATGAGCATTCGCAACAGAAGAATTTCCTAATCCACGAGAAGAGTTAAGAAAAGCTTCAGACAATCGAGTCATTGCAGACTCAAAAGTTTCCGCATTGATGTAGTCTTCATCTTCTTCATCATCATCATCATCATTCCTCCTATCAGATTCAGTATCAGAATTAGAACTAAGATCCTTATCAAAAAGTTTATCATCTTTATCACTTTGTTCTTCGTCAACATCCTTGCTAGACGAGATCACATTGGAATAAGCACTGGGTGGGAGTCTCTTCCTCTTCTTCGCAGAAACAATATCCTCAAGTTTCCCTTTTTCTTTGCGAAGAACATCTCCTTTATTACCAGAAATCTGGGTGTTCTTCGCAGAGCGAAGTGTTCTTTGTCTTGAAGTTATCACTCCAGAAGAAGTTGAATTCTTATTCTCACTCACAATAGCTCCAGGGAAGTCAGGAAGAACCTACAAATTCAAATAAGGATAAGAAACAGAGGCAACAATATATTGTTTAAAACACATATAAGAATGTTTCTTACCTCATTTGAAAACAATTGAAAAGCATCGCGAGTACTGGATTTCCCAGTTTTAAGGTAACTCTCCTTAAGTTCATTCACCTGAAAAATATTGCAAAAGGATTAATAAAAGAAGAAAAATAACAAGAAGATAAGAAGATGGAGATACATACATCTTTATCTCTATTAGGCCTAGAAAAGACCTAAGGTTGATAGTTACGATCACGAAGATTCGCAGGAAGATCTACTATCCCAGAGATATAAGAACCCGATAATGCTAGAGGATAATTCTACCAATCTTCATCATGAGAATGGAGAGGAGTTCGATTATTTCCAGAAGCATAATCAATATCATGCATAAGAAGATCAAACCATGATATCGCTTTACGATGAAGAAGACGAACACCCCAACACTTATCTTCCCTCTTCGCAGGAATTAATGTGTAATTTTTAAATAAATTCTCGACTGTATAATTTGCATCTATAATCTCTACATCTCTAAATACAGATTTCCTAAGTTCAATTGGATATAAATATTTTCCAATAGCAAAGACGGGTTTGCGAACTCAACTGAAATACGAATGCAATCCCCAGTCAATTGATAAATGGCTCGTGAGAAATTTGGGTGAGAAATAATCTCATAGAATAAAGGAAGATTGACATCATAAAGAGGAAGAGGAAGAGGAAGACCTGCGAGGATTTGGCATCGTGAGACTAAAACTATCTGATCATCCCAATGGAGATCAGTAAAGAGTTCCATACAAAGATGGGATTTATTGGTATGACCAACAATCTCAGAAAGAACGAGATATCTATCAGCAAGCTCTGCATTAATTTGTTCCACAGTTTTCTTCTTCGGATCCATTAGATGAAGGATATAAAATAGAGAAGAAAAGAAATAAAAAAGGCAAGAAATAACAGTAGAAGAAAGAATGAAGAAATTGCAGAAGCAGACGTAGTGAGGAAGATGAAATAGATAAAAGAATAAAATGAGGAATTAAAGATAGTATTTATAAAGAAAATAGTTTGATGAAGATAGAAATTCATCAATGCGATTAGACGTGGGTGGTTAAGAAGGACGGTTACGAAAAAACGTGTCGAAGATTTAATGGAAGAGAAAACACGTGTTGCGAACATAATAGGTGATGATAACTATATTAAATTTGCGAGAATAATGATTCTCGTGACATTTGTTCTTAGCAGAACTGACATGAGAAGAGGCAAGATGTAGGGACAGAATATCGCAAGATATTGAGTTGCGAATGTAGTAACAAAGGCAGGAGGAAAGTGTCGTAAGAAAATACGATGATATAAGAAACACGGGAAAAATGTGAAGAGATTGCGAATATAGAATAAACTTACGAATAGAGATCACGATACTTCGCAAGCTATATACAGTTGTACAGATTTCACTATAAATAGTAGTTCAAATGTTAAATTTAAGGGGTTTTTTAAGTGAGCGTTAGAACGAGTCTTAGGAGAGAGAATAAAGAAAGTTGTAACTATTCTAATCTCCATTAACATATTTCTTTGTAATCAGTTGAGAATATCAATCAAAATTGTCATTTTTCATCAAGAACTTCTTAAAGTTTTACAAATTCTACTGAGGGTGTAGTTGTAGGATTTCCTGCAACTACATGGAGAGAAGAACACAAGGGAGAAAAGCTAGGGTTTTGGAGCGTTCTTCATTACCGTAACTATTTCTTTTCTATTTTATAATATGTATCTCATGGGTTTCATTAATCCCATGAGTAGCTAAACTTCTTAATGATTGGGGATGAATTCTAAGTTCTAATATATGATTCAGTTTAGCATATAAATCTATTTTAACTCTTCATATGATTATTGTTTGTTTTTACAATAATTAATTTTATGTTTGATTGATAAATTGTTTAGGTGGCCAACTTAACTAGTTTATTAGTTAACCTAATGCTAGTAGAGAATTAGGATATCCGTAATTGTTGAATAATTCTCTACACAAGTAGAAATTGCGAAACCTTGCAGAGGGATTCTGTGGAGCAATCGCAAGTAAAAACAACACTAGAAAGTGAACCTTGCGCTAAGAGTTCAACTACTAGGATTGACCTAAATTCACAAAATATAAAGCATTCGACCAAATTACACTTAGAGTGCGCTACTTCTATGTGGTTTATAGAATAGAATATGGCATTCGAGTTCTTTGGTGTCCAGTGACTTAAGGAATTTTGAGGATAGCACTGCGGTAGTTGTTTTCCTACGGTTGATAATAATCTGTGAATGATAAAGAATAGATGAATATGCTACTTTGATAAATATTTAGTAACGAAGAAGGATTCCCTGATCATATTTCTCTCCGTTGCTTGCAACTTTATTATTTTCAATTGCTTTGTTATTTACTTTGTTCTAAAATCAAAAACAAAACCCCCTATTGTGACACTTTTGACAACTAAATCTCTCTGCTCTTCGTGGGAACGATCCTTACTTCCATTATATTACCAGTTAGTTGTGTGGAAATAAGTAATTTAATTTGAGTGCACCTACGACACGCATCAAATTTTGGCGCCGTTGCCGGGGAGCAGTCGTTATCTTTAGTTGTTATTTATTTTTATTTTCTTTTTGTTTTTAGTCTTATTTTTAGTTTTTCATTTTGCAGTTGAGAATTTTGTTTTAGGTACTTAATCTCTGGCATCGATGGATTGGAATTACCAGAGGTGTGGAATTCAAACTCGCAAGGGAATGGTACTACAAGCACGTCCAAAGTTGCAAGAAGAATCTTCTACATCAACAATGGTAGGCGGTAACAATAATCCACCTCCACCTCCGGAGAGAAAGTTAGGAGAGTTGACATCTTCATGCTTAGATTCGCAACCACTGTGCATTACAATCACTGAACCAGTGGATCTAAAGTCGAATCTACTTCATCATCTCCCGAAGTTCAAGGGACATCCTGGTGAAGATCCGAACTGTCATCTTCAAGTATTTCAACACAAGATGACAAGTCTGAGGCATGCAACCGCAGACAGAGATATGGCTATGATATAAGCCTTTCCGTTCTCATTGACAGACTTAGCAGAAGAATGGTTGTATTATCTTCCTCCAGGGAGTGTTACAACATGGAATGAAATGAAAAAGATATTTCTGGAGAAATATTTTCCTGCTTCCAAAGCGGCATCCGTTCGTAAGGAGATTAGTGGCATTATACAGATGTCTGGGGAGTCTTTATATGAATATCGGGAGAGATATAAGAATTTGTTGGCAAGCTGCCCACACCATAATATATCCTCAACACTTATCATTCAATACTTATACGAAGGATTACTTCCAGAACAGAGGAATCTGATTGATGCAGCAGCCGGTGGTTCGCTCACTGAGAAGACAATCTTGCAAGCAACTAGTCTGATTGAGAGTATGGCCTCAAATGCTCAACAATTTTATACAAGACATGACTCAAATGTTAGAAGAGTTAGCGAGATGGGGGACTCTCCGAATACAGAGCATCGTTTGAGTACAATTGAGAAGGCGATTCATCGCATAACTTCTGTAGTATCTCCATCATATGAAGAAGAGGCCGAGGTTAATGCTTTATTCCCTAATCCTAGGCCAAGGTATGATCAATATTCTAATACTTACAATCCAGGTTGGAAAGATCATCCTAATTTTAGTTATGCCAACAAGCAAGCTGCAGCTCCTAAACCTTATGCGAGGCAAGGTGGTTTTCAACAACAATTTCAGCCACAACCTCAACAATAGAATCAAAGCTCTAGTTTAGAAGAGATGATGAAAGCTATGATGCTAAAGCAAGATGAAACGTCCAAAGAGCAAAAGGTGATATTTCAACAAAACCTATTATATCAACAAAAGAATGATGCTTCCGTTAAAGACTTGCAAGTTTAGATTGGGAAATTGGCGACATATATGAATTAAATGAAAGCACAAGCTTCGAAAAAGTTGCCATCACAACCTTTTGTGAACCCAAGAGAGAACGTTAATGCAGTAACTCTAAGAAGTGGGAAACAAACGGAAGAGACAGAGCAACAAGAAGTGGTTAATAATGACATCGAAAAGGAAGTAGAGGAGGAAATCGTCCCAAAGGAACAACCAACCTCAAACGGCCAACCTAAGGATACGGTTCCCACCTTTAACACACCACCTCCTTTCCCTAGTCGTTTTTCCAAATCAAAGAAGCAAGCTCAAGATAAGGAGATCATGGATATTTTCAGCAAGATACAAATCAACATCCCATTTATTGAGGCCATCAGAACCGTACCCAGGTATGCTAAGGTTTTGAAGGAGACTGGCATGAGGAAGAAGGTGGTATCCCCCCATCAGAAATATGGTGCCTTTAGTAGTATTTAAATCATGGTTTCCCCCCGGTAAATGACTTGACTTCCTTTAACAGTTCCTTTGAAACATTCATCCCTTAACAGAATGACTGTCCCTTAACATATGGTGGGGTGCCAATAGCACATTGATGTAAAATGACCATTTTACCCTTGTAGTCTTCTAAGTTCTCGCTTTGCTCATAACTTCTTCATACAAACTCAGAATGACTCCGTTCTTTCGCCAACTTCACTTTTGTATCTATTCCCAATTCTGTTTGGATGATTCACCTTATGAAAGACAAATAAAAGAAACAAGCGTAATATACAATAATTTGCAGGAAAACCAACAAATACTAGCATGGAATTGACACCAAATATATGTAAAATATGCACTTATCAGATTCCCCCACACTTGCCTTTTGCTAGTCCTCGAGCAAACTCAACTAAACTACAACAACTCCATTTTGCTGAGGATACGGTTGCACTTAGCATGTGCAACAAGCCTTTAAACCCCTAGGTGTCCCTAGTGGACGAGTTATAGTCTCGTGAGAGCTTACGAGAGATATACCCACAAAACCTACTCCAAATTCAAAGCGTTCCAGCTTCCCTAGCATCCAAAGAGCTATGAGGACATAGAGTTTCTGCATGCTAGTAATAAGAAGTTAGAAACACCAAAGAACATATTCATTCTTAAATATTGAGTGAGAAATAACCACACCATAATGAGATAATGCGTGTTTGAGAACGATCAATAAGCATTTCGCCTCGACTTCTGCCTCACTTAAAAGGATTTTATGATAATTCCACTCAATAAGACGGATTTTTTATGGGTCTCACATGTGTGCAGGTAGGAATGAAGAGAGAATTCTACACACGTTGAATGGTGGGAAGGAAACCTTCCGAATTATTTCTGGAGACTCCACAAAATCGTGGAAAATAAAGATATTTTTCTGATGATCTCTAAGAAAGGAAATCAACCACTATTATTAAAGATGAGTACTTACCACCTTCACATATGATTGCAATGATGATAACACCACTCTCACAGCATCCAATAGAAACGTATTCCTTTGGCTCGCCTTCTTCATCTTCTTGGTCTTCGGTATTCTTCAACTGTTGATGATAAACTCTTGAACTTCATAAAACTTTGACAATTTGTAACTCTTTTCCTCAATTTCCTTGTTGCTTAAAACTTCCTTATAGATTTTTCTTCCCCATGGCCTTATTGAACAAATAACAACCTAAATGCAAATCTTTTTGTTTTTTTTTTCTTTTATATTTTTTTGTCTTTTTTGTCAAAAAGATTGCAACTACAAAAATAATAATGAAATTAAAATTAACATGGCCATAAAAGAATAAGTCTTTATACTTGGATAAGAATTTCGCTCCTTGTATTGTAAGTCTTCAACATGTATTTAAAAATATGCTCATTGTATGTTGCTTAACTTGAATATGAAATTTTCTCTTATATATTGTTGCTTGTAAACCTCAAACGTCTTCAAATTTTCTTGTAGATTTTGATATCGCTCCACTTGTTGATGATGATGGTGTGTTTCTATGGAGTTGCTGTTGGCGAAAGAAAGAATGGTGCTAACTGCAAATCAAACTACAAGAAGGTGGTTTTAATCTATAGATGTCACCCTCATGATTGACAAAATTAGCACTCAAGAGATCAAAAATAGTGCTGAAAATGGTATGAAGTTGGGTAGCTCACCATTCTACCCGGAATTAACGTATGGTGACACACACTCAAAAGAAAGCTCTTTAGTCAGCTACTAAGAAAATTTAGTCTAGTGCCTCTGTTGATTTGAAAATAGGTAGTCTCCACTAATGATTGATCAGCAACTCTAATAATGCATTCTCCCTGATCCTCATTTGCATCACCGGCATGATTAAATCCATTATTTAACACTCCAATTCGTAAGAAATCCGAACGTAGTTCTCTAACACTTCCAAGTTCAGTTATGTCGGTCAGAATTCTCTATGTAAACATACCTAGAAGTATGCTAGTGACTCTAAAATCTCTACAAGTTGGAGGTTTTATTCAAATATATACAAATTTTTTTGAAACTTATTGAAAATTTTGACTCAAATAGGCTAAAAACTCTATATGCAAAATATCCAAACACTCCCCCACACTTAAACTCTACATTGTCCTCAATGTAATTAAGTCATCCAAAGTAAAATAAGGTGGGAAATCAAAATATGATATGCAAAAGAAGAAAACTAAAAACAAAAGGATAGAAAATACAAAACCTATGGGTTGCCTCCCATTCAACGCTTAGTTTAACGTCCCCAGCCTGACATTCTTGTTATCGTCCATACACCAACAATCTGAAAATCTGGTAGTCTTCCCAGAAAATAATCTGCCATTCTAGTAACAGCTTCATGAAAATATTAACATAAGATATAAATTACGAAGCTATCAATTTATTAAAGTTTCCCCCACACTTAGTCCTTTCTACACTCGGAAGTGGATATAGAACATAGAATTCGGGAACTTCAAAAGGTTCCTCAGGTTGGTAAACCTGCACAATTCTAGAATCAAACACATCAAGTGGTAGATACTTAAAAACAAAATAATCCGTTAAAACTTTAGAAGCACATAACTCCAATCCTAAGTGAGGTATTTTCCTAAAAGCTGGGTTAACAACTCTTTGAGAAGCTACTTCAATTGGATGGAAAGGATCAATAGATGTAAAATTATGCAAAGGATTAGACAAACCTTGTTTCGGATCCTCATTATTCTTAATTAACTTCATTGAATTATTTACCTCAAGTATATCGTGGTCCTCTATTGAACTATATTCCAAGACAAGCTCAATTGGGTCTTCCACAACTTTAATCAATTTGTTTTCATTCTCAATCATCTTCTCGTCAACAACCTCGTCATCGGAATCAGAATCATCTCCTAGGAAGTCTAGTTCATTGGTGCAAATCTTAAAATCATTATTTAAGTACGTTACACCATTTATAATAACGGTTATGTCATATCCATTCTACTCCTTTTGAATAGGCGAGTGATCATTATAATGATCCGGAGTTGGAATAACTTTACCATTATTACAAGGACTCTCCAAAGGTTGCTCATCTTCAAAAAAACTCATGAATCGTATATCCATTATTGATCATGGGAACGTCGAAATTGATTTGGTTTTGAGGCCAAACTTCTTCCTCTATTATTTCCTTCTTCATTTGATCCATCTCTCTTCTTAGGTTGTCAATAACCTCTTGAAGTTCTTGAAGTGTATCTTCGGTCTTTTTGTTGTACTCATCCATAGTTTGACGGTACTCTTTCATCTATTGGTTATCTCGATCCAAATTATCCATAAATTGGTGCATCAGATCTGCAAGACTAGAATAATTATCATTAGAATCACAACTATCCTCCCATCCTTGTGTTTGCTCACTTACATACCTGCCATAAGGTTGTTGATATGTATGAGAATATCCATAAGGCTCCGTGGGATATTGATCATAGCCAAAATATTGGGTTTGATTATACCCATAGGATGGCTGGTAGTGTTAAAATATTGAAATTGAAAACCATATTGATTACCACAATTATATGTTTATTGGTCTTGTGCTCCGTACATGTTATTTCCGTAAGGAAACATGACGACTCACAAGAACGAAAGAAAAAATAAAAGCAAAAATATAAAAACAAAAACAAGCTAAACAAATAACAAATCAATTAGCAACCGCTCCCCGGCAGCGGCGCCAAAATTTGATGCGTGTCGTAAGTGCAACAAATTATTCAAGATATTTCCCACTAAGTAACTGGTAATATAGCGGTAGTAAGAGATCGTTCCCACAGAGAGCTGTGTAATTGATAGGGTATTTGATCAACAAAATAAAGTAAAAGACAAGGGGATTGGTTTAAAGTAAAATGAAAAGAATAACAAATAAAGAAAAGATGATTAAGGAATCATTCGCCGTCACCGGAAAGAAACTTAATAAAAGTACTTGTTTATTTCTTGTAGAATTTCCAATCTCACCAACCGTAGAATAGCAATAAGCTCTTCCCCGGAATTCCTGTTGCCACTGGATACATAAGCGCTCGACTACCAGATTCTATCCTTCTGAGCCATCATGAATAAGCTCTCAAGGTGTAACCCAAACAAATGCATTATGTTTTGTGAATTAGGTTGATCCTAGCATCAGACGCATAAGCTCAGTCTGCTTACTAGTGTCATCTCTATACACAATTGCTTAACAGAATCACTCTGTCAGCTTTTTCGATTTACTACTTGTGTAAAGAATTGAGTGACAATTACACGTATCACCAATCCCAATACTAGTAGAAGAATTACTATCAGGTTAATTCAAATGGCCGATTGAATAACCCAAATGTAATCTTAAACGATAGAAATAATAGAGACAATCGACGAGAAATTAAACTCAAAATAAACTTGTGAAAAAAATTAAAGTTCCATTAATCAGACTGAGCAATTCAGTATATTCATACGAAATTTAATTAGAATAATGTTGGTTGCAAAAAATCCCAGATATTTAGTAAATTTTATTGAACTCCCACCCTCATTATTTATTAATGCATGGCTTGATGAGTATTTATCCTATGCTGTGTTCCCAGCTGAACTCTTAATAGTGACATGATATGACAATTAATGTTCACTCCCATCTGAGTAGCATGAATTTCCCGAAGTGTCAGGATTAAGATTGCATGAAGGTACTCAATCAGATGCGCGCGAACTGCGCTTCTCTCCAAGATAAAAATTAGTGATTTTGTATAAATGTGAAAAATTCACCAAAAAATTAATTAGTTTTGTGTCAATTCACAAAATTCAAATTTTGAACTAATTTTTTCGATCTACAAAAAATAGGTTTTTGCCCCAAAACGGTGCCTGCACAATATCTCGATCCTTATTGGTCGAGACTAAACCTAGGCAAGCTAGGAAACCGTCCCCTAGATCTAGTAGAAATACAATCCTACCAAATATTGGAAACCAATAAGAGAAGGGAAACTGCGACAATAAAAGGCAACAACAAAAGGGGCGTGACCACGCCACTTGGCCGGTCGGTTTGCCCTAGCTGGCGCCTTTCATCACTGACCGTCCTTGCCTCATGTTCTTGTCTGTCGGCCCCTCTTTCTAATCGACCAATCATATCGCTTCTAGACTACTTGCTACTACTCCAAATTGTTAGCAAAAGTAGGCTAGTCGAGCTGCTTCTTATATAAGAAAAATAATCTAGACCCTCCAAATCAGTCGCGGAATGATCATGACCACACGACTTAGCCGGTCAATTTTACAACCTTGGATACCTCCTAGTGCGACCAAACAAGTTCCATGGTACTCACTGATGGGCCCAATTTTCTCTCAGCCAATCAGAACACTCCTAGCCTGCAGACATCGTTCACAATTTCCAGCCAAAGTAGGCTAGTCGAGTGGCTCCAAGAGGGGTTTTAATTAGGTTAAGACCGACCACGGCAGTCTTAAATCGATCACAGTCGTCCAAATTGGCCGGCTTTGATTCTATTTTGGGCGACCAATGAGGTGCCATCGTGATTACTGGTCACTCCTCTCATATGAGGACCGATCCCATTGTCCTCAACCTTCTCAGATATCCCTTGGCAGCTTCTCAAAGTGGGCTGGTCACGCTCCTTATAAAACCTTAAATAAATTGAACGACAATCAACAACTGTCGCAAATCATCTCAACCACCCAAGTTGACCAGCTGATTTGACCGGCCTAGATTTAATTTGAGCTAACCAATGAGGTGCCATGATGACTACCAGTCATCTATCTCCTATGAGGGCCGATCACCTCATCCCTAACTTATATGAACAACTCCTGGCAGCTTCCCAAAGATGGTCGGTCGCGTCCCTTTTAATACCGTTAAATCCGTAACTAACTCAAACATGCCCTACACAACGATGCTTTATATGCATCGATTCTTTTGAGCTGCTTACTTAAAAGCGATGCCTTACATGCATCGATTACAAACGATATTTTGTAAATATCGATTTTACAAATAATTTAATTATTTAAACTATAAGCACCATATGCTAATCTTTGGGCGCTGGATCATGACAAGTCACATTCATACAACTTAACTTGTCACTTATGACCACTTGCCGCCAATATTGTACGTGATTGGTCGAAATAATTAGGTCTTGCAAGCAAGACCCACTTAGCAACTACTATAAATGACTTGCTTCATTCTTCATGAAACTTGCTCCATATTTCCTACAAAAAATACTCGAGACATCAAACATGTCACAACTAGGGGATGTTCATTAGGGTATTGGTCTGACGATTTACAGCGTGCGGCGTGCAACACGCTCATTAAGAGAAAGTGTCTGGAATAGCGAATATATGACAAGTAGAGGAGTAGTGGGAGTAGAAACCGTTCAGTCTTCCCATAACCATAAGACACGGTTATTCACCATTCACCCATGATTTCTACTACTTCACAACTCCCTCTTTCAACGAGATCAGTGTGTTCGACTATGACTTATATAAATAGATTTTTTAATCTATTTCAACCAATAAGTTATCAACGCAAGTATTCAGAAACCACCCAGAATTTACAGCTTACACTTTGCAAGCAGATTCCACATTCTGATACAAGTTGTGAAAAACTATACTTTACAGAGTTCATCATTTTTATCTCAACACCTTCTTTGCTTCCCTCCATAAGATCAACCATTCTCCTTCATTTTGTGACCGAAGAAAGACTGGAACCACCATTTCTTGGTTTAGGCCAGGATTGTACAAATTGATCTCTCAAATCTAAAAGTACTCATGTGTAGGCCTGTCAATATATGTCCGTTATCCGGAATCCGTTTCCGAGTATTCGGGATCCTATAGGATTTTATCCGTTTTATCGGATATCAGATACATATATTTATCGGATATCAGATACGAATATTTATCGGATATTTCTTCCTTAACCTATCGGAATCGGATTAGGCTCTTTATGTTTGGTTAATATCCGATATCTGATAGAACATGGATTTATTTGTGATTTACCCTAACCATATGTCTGATTTATTTGTGATTTACCCTAATATCCGATATCCAACACAATATCCGATATCCGATTTGAAATGTTTGAAAAATTGAACTTAAATTTCAATTATGAACATGTTTTTAACATATATTTTTTTCAGAACTGGATATTATCGGATAAATATCCGATAGCTTAGCCTATCGGAATCGATATCTGATTTTGACATCCTATAGGATATTATAGGATATCGAATATCCGATAGTGCTTAACCTGTTGGATATCGGATTTCTAAATATCCTACGTATATTCTTCCATTGACAGGCCTACTCATGTACAATACATTTATTTAGGGTTTAGATTCCTTTCCCATTGATACACCCAATTTACCATTTTCGGCAAAATCAGTTTTACTACAAATTAGCGACCATAGTGGGAGATTAATCTCTCGGTTGCAAAATCAATTTCTCAATTTTCTCAATTTCAAAATGGTGGATATTTTGTCTGGGTCAGTAACCAGTCATGATGCTACTGGCGCTGACAATACTCCTGGCACCAATATTCATGCTGCTGACACCAACGTACCACCTACCGGCGCTGTAAATACATCCCACGACGTTACATCCTTTACCACAAACACAATTGGCTCTGGAAACACTTCATATGGTGTGACACCTCATGTCACCAGAGCCAGAGCTGCCACTACCATTCCTAATATTTTTTCGAGCGTGACACCTCTAACTTTGTTGTTACACCATGAAAACTCTAAGTCAGTTCTTGGAGATTGCAAAAGTTCACAATTCTGAATGCAATAATTGAAATCTAACATAGTAGTAGTTAGAGGGCTTCTACCTCCTTTTTTCTCCTTCATGCTAATTACTGCATTAAAATCCCCAATAAGCATCCAAGGTTTATTTAAACAAGATATTGTTATTAACTCTTCCCATAAATTTTTCCTATTAATAATAGAATCAGCATGAACTCCAATTATTAGATGACCACCAACATCCACTATGATAGCTTGATTAGTGTTTGAAATCACTACTGGTTCTTTTATTGAAGCACTCCATATAAGCCATATGTTACCATTTATTGTTTCAGATGAGTTATGAGTCATCATTTTATTCATTCCAGGGAGTCTGAGATTTGTACATGAATTAAAATTGACTCTTATTTTGGGCTCAGAAATCCAAACTAAAGTAGGATTAAAATTACTCACTAAAATACTTAATTTGTCTTTGGATTTAGATCTTCTTAAACCCCTGATATTCCAACAAAGAACTCTCATTTGGAAGGAAGTTGAGAAGAATTAAGACTTCTCATACCTTTTAATTTTGTACTCCCATTTCCACTATTAACGGAAATTTGAGCAGCTTGTTTTTTTGTAGTAACATTTCTGACTGGCTTAGAATTTTTTTTGTCTTGTTCTTTACACTAACTTTCAAAGATTCCTCAGTAGCAGATGATATTGAAGGTAGTAAACTTGTTACTTTTGATGCAGTAAAATGAAGTTTATTAACCACGTAATTAATGAAGCAGTAACACTTACATCAAGGATCTTGTTCACTGATAAAGATGGAAAATCTTGGTGTGACTCGAGCAAGCAAGAGAGTTCATCAGACTTATCCTACATAATATGAGGAATGATTGCATCTATTGTTTCTTCATCACTAAAAATTGTTTCAACTTGACAAACTGATGTAGGAGTTTCTTGTCTTTTCTCATTAGGAGAAAAACATATATCCATACCAACATGAATTGGAATTTTAACTTCTTTTACTTTATGTCTCCCGACCTTTTTTGGTTGTTCCATCGGAACCGTTTCTTGTTCATGTTCTTTTCTTTTAATCTTGCATTATGCAACTAAATTTCCAACTACCTTATAATGATTATGAAAATTTGTGAGTTTAGTGATTTGAATACCTTTCAAACTTACCATATTTTGACTCAACCCATTTTGCTAGGAATGGATTTAGCTAAATCAAGTTCCACAAAAACACTTGCATAGTAACCACTTTGTCTTTTCAAAGTTGTAGCATCAACTTTAATAGCTCTTCCAGTTTTATTACCCATTTGCAAAATAATTGACTCCTTCCAGTATTCAATACACAATACAGGAAAAAAATAGCCACACAAAAGTTGTTGAAGATTTTTTATTCTCTGGGCTAAAATTAGGTTCCCAAGCTCTGAGTTTCAAGTTTTGATTCTCAACAATCCAAAGACCTTTCCAAATATGATTTATATCTTCTTCATTATCAAGTTTGATTATAAAAAAATCTTTTCCTAAAGGAATATAAGTTGAAGATTACCTTTAAGATTCCATTATTTTCTCAATGAAGCTTCAACCACTTCCATTTTTAATTTGACAAGATCTAATCTACCAATTAAGCTAAACTTCCATTCATTCAAACGTTCAACTCATCAGGAATGAAAAGAGATAAAGAATCATTTATCTTATAACTCTCCATTGAAGCAAATAACGAATTATCCAAAAAGTTAGAAACAGGTTTGTTTACACTGGACCTGAATACAAATCCATTTTCCAAAGAAATTTTTGAAACTACCGATGAATTTTCGAATATTTATTGTTCAGAATCGACATGAAAATTACCACCAATCATTGAAATAGACTTAGATTTACATGAATTAATGGAGAATTGGGTACAGAAAATGAAAATCTAAGAGTTTAATGACCGAGTTGAGTGTTGATTCAATCGCTGGGTTTTCGCTGATTCGCAGAGCAAGTGGTAGTTTAACCGGTAAAATGAGAATATGAATAATTGGGTTTTTATCGAGTTTAGCTGGTGAGGGAGGTCTATGGTATAGGCAAGAAATGCGGTGGCAAATTCATAGTTGCATCTAGGAAAATGCATGTGCCAAATAGGGTTTGGACATGACCAATGATGTGAGATTAACATTTTGGCGTATAACATGTATGCATGTAGCGTGCAGGCATGAAAGCAAGACTTGCATTAGCACACTTGCATCATTGGGAGAATGATGCTCAACAATGATGGCCGAGGTATGGTTGGCCAACCTATCATGACGCAGCAAGGCGAGATGACATATGCCAGTCACATGGCCTTGACGGTTACAAGTTGATTACATGAGTTGGTGATTACTTTATGCTTTCTTAAAGAACATGAATTAGGAAATGAGTTATGCAAGTCGTAACAGTTGGCAAACTGCCTTGTAAACTGAATCTATAACTGCTAGTCAGTTATTTATGTATAGCTTTTATAAGGCTATAAAATCCTGATCTTGTGATGGGGTGGGTGTCCGGATCAAGAAGAGTTCTGTAACCCTAATTGTACAGTAATAATAAGGCTGTGTCCAAGATTAAATCTAAGTTTTGTTAGTGCATTTGTCCTTTATTTTGGCTTATTATTTTGTGCATCAAGCGAAGTGTGTGTATTGATTTGAAAGCTTGAAATATTTATGAGCAGAACCTCTGTTAGTATGGGTTGAGTAGAGCTTTGGCCAAGAAGATAAGAAATTTGCTAAGTATGAGTTGGTTGAACAGTGTTGTGGAGCATAGTGCCATTATCAAGGTTAGTTGTTGAAAAATCGGGGGTATAACAACCTCACCCAATATTTCGATTAGCAATCTGTATGAACAACTCCGAGTTGTTTTCTAGAGAATCAACTAGACTCAATCAATAGAAAATACTTAAGGAGTTATTATCTCAATCTCTCAATTTGATTTACTCAAGCAAACGTGATTCGCGAGTCTAATCAAAGAGAGATAACTTGGATGGTACCAAAGACCAATATCCAAGTGTCAATTAATTTAAATCAACAACCAATAAGGTCGGATATTATAATTGATTGATCAACGCACAACCTGTATTATTTCAATTATATAAAAAATATAATGCGGAAAAGAAATAACACAGACACCAGAATTTTGTTAACGAGGAAACCGCAAATGCAGAAAACCCCCGGGACCTAGTCCAGATTAAACATACACTGCATTAAGCCTCTACAGACACTAGCCTACTCCAAATTGTAGTTGAACCCCAATCAATCTCACACTGATCCAAGGCACAGTTATGCTCCTACGCCTTTGATCCCAGCAGGATACTGTGCACTTGATTCCCTTAGTTGATCTCACCCACAACCAAGAGTTGCTACGACCCAAAGTCGAAGACTTTAATAAACAAATTTGTCTCACACAGAAAAGTCTACAAGATAGATAAATTCTTCTCCCACGAATAAACCTATGAGTTTTGTTCCGTATTTTGATAAATCAAGGTGAACATGAACTAATCAATAAAACCAGACTAATATTCCCGAAGAACAGCTCAGTTTTATCAATCACCTCACAATAGTCTTAATCGACACAGCGAGAAAAGTTATTGTGGAATCACAAACGATAAGATGAAGATGTTTGTGATTAGTTTTATATCTTGCCTATCGGAGATAGAAATCTCAAGCCAATTATTACAATTTTACTCATATGATATAAACAACAAGATCAGATCACACAACTACAATGAAGTCTTTAAGTCGTTAACCTGGTTTTAGAAGAAGAAAACCAAAGGTTAAAGGAGAATCGACTCTATCTTAGCAAACTAGTATCACACAGAATGTGTGGGGATTAGGTTTCCCAGTTTCTAGAGTTCTCCCTTATATAGTCTTTCAAATCAGGGTTTGCAATCAATGTTATCTTAGTAACAAAGCATTCAATATTCACCGTTAGATGAAAACCTGATTAGATACAAGCTAATATCTCTCAACCGTTAGATCAAAAACTTAGCTTGCCATACACACATGTACTTGACGATTTTGGGTTTGTATAACCGTACCCAAACGTGTACAATAGTTGGTTCAATATTATTCAACCAAATGGTTAGCCAAATGATAACTTTCATATCAACCATATTCTTCTTCACCATAACTAGTCCAAATGACTCAAATGAACTAGTTAGGGAGTTATTCAATTGCTATAATATATTATGTACTACACAAGACACAATTGAAGCAAAAATGATGTGATTCACTCGAATCGATTCATGAATTATAAAGCCACGGTTTGCAAAAGCATTCCCTAGATAATTTAGATAAGTTCACGAACATCGTTTTTAGACATAATCACTCAAGTTTGCGGACTCAAGTAACCGGTTGGAGTTTACAAACTCCAGCAGAAATTCTTGGGTTCGAGAACTTCCGTCAGTTCGCGGACTGAAACCAAGCTACAACTCCAGCAGAATTTCTCGGGTTCGAGAACTACGCACGTTCGCGGACTGAGTTGACTGCTCAAGTTCCGGTTTTCACTTGATCAACAAAGTTCGTAAACTTCGGTTCAAGTGCTAAGGACTTATACATATATGTGTTACCACAACAATGTTTATATCCCCCAGTGGTTATATTGTATGAACTCTCATTTCAATCATTGAAACATTTTCAGAGGACATCATATAGTTGTTATTCACAAACTAGTTTCGTCAGAGCAATTTCCAAAGTGATTGAAACATAACATGACTTTCGTCACTAGGCAAAGATGAACTTGGCTAAAGCGAAAGCTTTACCAACATACATTTCAAGAAATAGATAAGAAAGATATACTCAGCTCGAAATGCCACATGTGTATATCTTTAGTCTATATAGTAAAACGACTTTTGTCTCAAGATATGAGATAGAGTAGATAGACTTTTGAGTGATAGATAAGTTCAGTCTCAACATACCTTTTAGTCGATGAAGATCCACTGGTTCCTTGAGTAGTCCTTCGTCTTGTATGATGATTTTCATGGAGTTCTTTAGCTCAACTACACTTTCTATCCTATTCCGAGACCTTAGCTATAGTAGACTAGAAATCAAGACTTTATAGTTTTGATCACTAACATTGACAAACATGCTTGATATAACAACGCATGCGAGTTCGACCGAGCAATGCTCTAACAATCTCCCCCTTTGTCAATTTTAGTGGCAATACTATTAATACACATGGAATACAAAAAATATATAAATAAACTTTATAGATCCTATTCCACATGTCTAATCTTCAACAATACTCGAAATCTTCGTCACTTCCAATTAGTCCAATGATCCCAAAGGTTGTAAGTTAAGCATCATCGTTGTTGAAAATCCGTAGCTATAACAATGAGAAAAGCATCGGTTCTCAAGAATTGTTATACAATGTCATAGTATTATTACACAACGTAAAAGTCCAATTGCATCATAACTTCAACAACAATACTATGGTGATACTTCACTCCCCCTTAGTCAATACTCCATCTCACATGGAAACCACTCCCCCTTACATAATGATCCAAAAACCATATGTATTTGTAGTGTGAACTACATATTAATTCTCTCCATTTTTGTCAATAAAATTGGCAAAGATACAAGAACGGGATCCTAATGAAATTTCCGTAAGAGACATTTCATGACCAAAGGTAAATGTATATCATCTTGTTTAGATGCAATCATAAAGCCGAAGCTAAATGCATTCATCAAGGAGTTTATAAAGACGCAAGATAACCCCTCTAATATTCCATAGCTGCACTCCCCAAAAAGATTTGTAAATTAAGCACAAGTTCAAAAGAACTCTCCCCCATAATATGTCATTTCCTAAGGAACAAAAATAGCGACCTTAATTTCAAAAGAAAAGAAGGATTTCTTTAGACTCAACAAATTACATACAAGTATGAATTTGGAATCCAACAAGAAATATTCAATCAAATTAACCAAAGCGAACCAAGATTCATTTGACTAAATATGCTCAACACAAGTAAACTTATGGAGACTTAAAAAATTAATTAGATTAATCACAAGAAAACTCGCAAATAATCTAATCGTCATACTCAACCAAACTAATTACAAGAGTAATCAATTTAATTGGCCACACTCGACATAAAAAATCTATGGAGCAATGACTAAGTTAATCATAAAAATAACCATCCTAGTCAATCATGCTCAACATAAGAAGAACTTACGGAGTGCTAACTAAATAACCATACTCGATGATTGATTTAGTTCATTTGGGCTCAATATAAGAGATTATGGAACCCCGACTAAGATTATCATAAGACATGACAACCTTAACCGTACATGTACTCAACATAAGAAGACTTATGGAATACAAACTAAATAACCACACAAGTTGATTAATTTAATTCTTAATGATCAACATATAGTATCTCATAGAACAACCAACCATGCCAATAAGGAACCGACTTAGTCGTATTGTGCTCAACATAAGATACACAATGGAGCCTCACAGTAATACACAAAAGACAGATCAGGGAAGCTCAATTACTGCGGAATTCACAAGGATTCATTCTATGTTTCCATCACCATTTGCACAATGACACACAATAGACATAATCCTTGAATCACAAAAGATTTTAACCTATCTTACATCAATAATTGACAATATAAGCTTAACTTTTGTGTTTGTCAAAAGTTTATTCATCCTTTTATCAAATATTTGCATATCAATTCACGAACAACTTTACTTTTGACAAAATATGGGATAATCAAGTTCACGGACGTAAACACACATATCCCATCAAAATATTGCAATATGTAAAACCATAATACTGCAACCATCATCTTCCAAACAAACTTAGAATTTTTAAACCAAAAAATCTAAAACCAAGAAGATAAAAAATATTGGATATATCTATGTGTAATCACAATAATGACTATTCCAAAACACTAGATATTCTTCTAAACAAAATAGAAGATTTACTAGACATTAAGACCTTTGAAGAATTCATTATCGTCCCAGAACTCCTTGTCGTCAACAGCCATGGGAACATAAGGTTCATTAAGAAATGAGTTTATATCGATGAACCTTCTTGGTTCCTGTTGCCGAACCAGGGCCTTCTGAATCTCATGAGTATTATACACAAAAGCCTTTATTTGTTGAATCTCCTTTTGAAGCTCCTTAAACACTTCAAGAACATCAGAAAACTTCTGAGAATTTGAAGGAACAACTCTTGGTTTCCTCATATTCCTTTTTCTTTTCAAGGTCGGAGGCAATGGATATTTTTCTTTTTCCTTCATGATTGAGGGCTTAACAATCATATTACCTTCTTTTTCATCAGAAGATATCATTCTTGGAGCATCCATGAGCGTATGGGTTTGTGAGAGGAATTCACAATTATCTCAACAAGTAGTCTTAAGATAAATAAAGGTTTTAGAGAAGGAAAAAGAATGTAGGGTTCGAAACCTAAAACAGGTTCGTGGACGATCAACTCTTATCCCTATAAAGATTAGAATTTTCGATAATACCCTTTTTTCTGTTTGATATACAAAAGGAAAATACTTCTAAGAAAAGAAAAGAAAAAACTTTTCCTAAAGTCTGAGAGGTACAAAATCATTGTCTCTTTTGATCAGGCACATGAGACAAGATTTTAAGAACAACACAATCAAGTTGCATTATGGTGAACTACAATTTGTCCACCAATTTCCTCTTGTGGAAAATACACAGACTTCTGTCTATCAAAACGGTTTGACCATACTTTCTTTTCAAATGGTCTTGATTTTTTCTTGGAAACTAACTTCTTAGACGAAGATAAAATCTTACATACCTCTGCGGTCTTCTGAGCAAGTTTAAGCTTTCTTGCTAGATGATTTTCTCTTAGTTGAAGTTTGTGGACATGTCTTTGCTTGTGTTTGAACTTGTAACACTTTGATAGTTCATGACCTTTTAATAAACAATACGAGCACGTCACACTTGGATAGTAATCAAGCTTCTGAAATATGCAAGCAGCTAGGCACATAGTGGATCCTGAAACATTATAAACAGAGTTTCCAAGAAAAGGGTCAACTTTTTCTTCCAGAATGGTTGGATTATCTTTTGAAAGAATATTAAAATTGATATGTGTATTGATACAATTATCAAAATCAATATTTTCACTAAGAAGTGCAACACTTGATTTCCCATCTTCATTAGAGTCATAGCTGTCAGACATTTTATCAAGAGTTGCTGCAATACCTTTGTTCCCAGTGTATTTCCTACGTTTTGGACACTCGTTTGCAAAATGACCAAATCCCTTACACTTAAAGCACTAAGGCATATCCTCATCATCAGTTTCATCAATATCCCTATTTTTTAAGAGGAACACGATTATGAGGTTTGACTGATGCCTTAGGCTTATCTCTGGAGAATAGTTTACTTCTCTTTAATAGAAGATCCCTAAACGGGTTTGTGATCATCGAGACTGATTTTTCAAGATCTTCATCTGATGAGTCTATCTCAGAGTGATCATCTTCAGAGATATACACTTTTTTACTTTTATCAAGTAATTTAGTGTCATTTAGTGCTTTGAACGGAACATCCTTAGATTTGGATGAATGTTCGTGATCAAAGATCTTAAGCTTTCCAACCAGCGTATTTCTGGAGAGATTATCTAGGTTATTTCCCTCAATGATGGTGTTTGTACCCTATAAAATAGTATGCGTGCGTACCGCACAAGCTATTTAATATTGGTAAGATACGGTATAATGAGGAAACCGATGGGTTTATTGAAGAAACCCACATGGCTTATTATGGAAGCCTAATCCGGTTTATTGTGAAACCAGTGGGTTTATTATGGAAACCCACATGGATTATTATGGAAGCCTGGATTTGGTTTATTAGGGAAACTAGTGGGTTTATTATGGAAACCCACTAGACTTATTATTGAAGCCCAAAGTCTTGAATAATTATTTATTTATAATTATTAATAATATTTAAGATAAATGCAAGATCCTAAATAAAGAGGATTATTTAAGATAATTCCTATTGAAGATAAATAAGAATTATGATAAGCATTGGAAAGGATAACAAATTTTATCATGAATCTGGTTGTGATTTGGGATTTATACAGATGGGATTGTTATTTGGATAACTATTGAAACCCTAAAGCTACATTTATTTTCTGCCTATATATAGAGGCTAAATTTCAACCAAAAAGGTACACAATTTCTATTCCTTTCCTCCACAACTTACTTGCATAGAACTCTTGTTCATTTTAGCATCGGAGTGTCTTTGCAGGTACCTCCCACCATTTTCAATCAACAATTCTTTGAAGAATCTGATCAACGGCGGCGATTCGATCATCATATACACATCTTGAAGATTGTTGGGGTAATTTATTTTTGCACCAACATATTTTGGCGCTGACTATGGGGAAATCGAGAAAAGATCGTGTTCTCTGAGTATTGGAAGTTGTTCCCAAGTGATTTTCGAAACTAGGGTTTCAAAATCATTGTGAACAGGAAAGTAGCAGAAAGATCACAACCTTTCTGAAAGTCTCAGAAATATCTCAACGTTTCTGAAAGTAGCAGAAAGATCCCAACCTTTCTGAAAGTCTTAGAAATATCTCAACGTTTCTGAAAGTCGCAGAAAGATCACGAGTTTTCTAAAAGTGGCAGAAATAACACAAGTTTCCTGAAAGTTGCAGAAATAGAACAACTTTTCATTAAGTCGCGGAAAGATTGAAACTTTTCTGAAAGTTCCAGAAAGATGGTAACTTTTCAGAAAATAGTTGAAAAGCCGCATCCAAGCTTCAATACGATGAATACATCAGGTGCAGATTGACCTGAGATGAATGCAAATATACCCGCTCGGAATCAATCGACTCAGCAAGATAATACTCGAACTTTGAGAAGCGCTATTATCCAAAGCTTCGACGAAAGGGATGGTAGATCGGCGTAGATGTCATCAACAACATCGGCTTCTCATTCACGTTATGAGGGGACTATTCCAAGGGTGAATTACATGTTGGTAAATAGATCCCCACCTCCGACCACTAGCAGGACAGAGCGATATCAAGGGGAGTATTTAGGTTGATATCTGAGCAACCTGGGCCTACGAGAAGTGGATATTGCTAGAAGAGGCGTGCGAGCTCGAGCTAATGATCCACCTATTGGTCAGTCTAACGCTACACCAACTGTACAGACCAACGTCCCACCTATAATTCAAACCAATTTCCAATCGATTGCTCAAGTTAACAACCCTCAACCGCCTGCTGCTCAGCATAACCTACAAGTCATACAGGGAAGCAACCCACATGTGACGCTTATCGATTTAACAGTCCGTGAGCGACTGCAACAATTGGAAAGAGAGAACAAACGACCCAAGGTCGCGTTGGAAAAGAGAAAAGAGCTGGAAGCACCAGATATTTCTCGTTCTGGAAGTGGAAGGTCAAATCATCAAGAGACGGAGTTGTTGATGATTGTTGGTGGAGCCGGGATGATGGAAGAAGAGTTGAGGAGGAAAGGGACCATAATCAGAGTCGTGGTCGTCGTAGTAGTGACCTTTACGATCGTCGTACTCCTAACAATGATTATTATTATGGAGTCAAAGGATATGGTCAAGCAAGGACAAGTCATATGAGGCATAGACGGAAAGTAGATCAAACTGTTGATGTACACTCAAGGAGATCAAGGCGTGAGAAGAATCATTCGAAAAGGAGGACAAACCCTGTCAGGAACAAACGAATTCGAAGAGAGACAGAAAGTGACTCTGAAAAGGAGGAAATTCTCAACAAAAAAAGACTTAGCGCCATGATCGATGAATTGTTAACACAGAAACAATCCAGAGACGAAGAGCAACAAATTATGCCCATGAAAAAGTCAATGGATTCTCCATTCGTCGCAAAGATAAGGTGGTACCTTCCTCCTTCGAATTTCAACCAGCCTCAGTTTAAGGATTTATTTGATGGCGGAAATGGAAACCCGATGGAACATGTCCAGCGTTTTCAAGCTTCGATGAGTTTGTGGGGTTACAATGACGAACTACTTTGCAGGACTTTCCCAATGACTTTAACGGGTAAGGCTCTGACTTGGTTCTCTCAGTTAGATCCTAATTCAATCAAGGATTTTGGAATGTTGTCGGATTCGTTTTTCGAGCAGTACAAGATTAATCTCGGGATAAAAAAGGAGAGTAGTCAATTATTTCTCTTTGTTTATGGGTGAAAACTACTTCTGCTGGTTTTGGAAAATTGGGGTGTGTGGATGAGAAATGAATCTAAACCCTAAACAAATGCACTGCGCGGTGAGTGCTTTTGATTCGAGAGATCAATCTATACAATTCTGGCCTAAACCAAGAAATGACCGTTCCAAACTTGTTTCGGTCACAAAGTGAAGGAGATGGGGTTGATCTTAGGGAGGGAAGTGAAGAAGGTGTTGAGATTGTGAAGGTGTAGGCTTGTTTATGACTTGTAACAGAAAGGTGAGCAGGCTTACGAATAATGCAAGCATGATCTGGGTGTTTGAATACGTTGTATATCAACACTTGGTTTCTGTGTTAGTTTTTTTTTTTGGAAATAGGGAGGATAACCTATTTATACAAGTCATTTGAGCCTTATTCACGTCTCTCATGGAAAGTGGAGGAAGTGGAGTGATAGAGTAGTGTAGTTGTGTGTTAGTGTCATACGATCAATCTTGCCTACTTTTCCCATCATCACTAACCGTCAATGTCTTCCTGACACATTCTTGTGATGGCGTGTTGCACACTGCACGCTGTAAACCGCCAGACCAATACCCCAGTGTGTATCCCCCAGTTTGTGACATGATTGATGTCTCGAGTGTGTGGATCGTGTGACCCACAGGTAGCATGTAATGCTAGTTAAATAACTAAGTTATTTAGGAAGTCGATACTTGTAAAGTATCGCGTGTATTCTATGCATGTTATGCATCGAATGTATTCGGCATATATGAAGCATCGATGTTGAGCATCATGCCCTGCCTACTTCACGTGAGGGTTTGGAGGCTGCGTTAGCAAATCCTCCCTTTACCGACCACATGGTGTGGTAGAGTGGCAGACGGTGATCATGGTGATACTTCACTGGTCGCCTAACTCTTATCCTAGGTCGTCCGTCCGAGCTAGCGAAGTTGGATGGACGAGATGACTTGCGACCCACATCTGCGACCCTCAGATTAGGGTTTAAGAGGTGCGCGAGTGTACTCCTTCATCTTGGTCGAACCCAAGCATGGGAGGCGTTTCACGGAGGACCGATTAGGAATGCGTGTAGACGGCATGCGGATGTCCATGTCCATGCTTCACTTACCCACGAAGGTTTGATCTATGCCACTCGAATTTACCGGTGAAGTTGAGTGGCTGAGATCGATTTGCGACAGAAATCCCATGCCGCAAAGGATTCCTGAAGGGGCGCGGTATTCCACCTTCAAGGAGCACGTTTCGAGACGACCAAGCTTGGTCGATCCCGGCCGTTTGGTCCAGCGTGTAGGTGATAGGCTAATATCCACGCCTATACCTGACTGTCCCATGGAAACGTGATCTAAGCCACTCAATTTGTCTGGTGAATTTGAGTGGTCGAGATGAATTTATGATTTGGGAAGCGTGACCACGCCAGTTTGGGAATGAGAACCGAGGCACATGACCAAGGCTAGCTTTGGCCGATCGTTCGGACATGAAGCCGGGCCCACGGTGGTCATGCTAGTATGTTCGGCCTTCCCTGATGTTTTATCTTTTCCTTCCATTCAAGCCTGCGAAGATGGATGCTTGAAATAAGAACTCTACCTGGGTTGGTCTTAACTCCTACTCCTTTGCTCAACTTTAGCTCGAACGCTATGAGAGGAGGATAAATAAACTCGTGCTCAATGTAATACATATTCCAAATGTTTCACAGTTGGCAGTCACCATATGGTGGCAGTGGACAATAAATTGTGATGCTCAGTTTGATGGTGTATTGGCGCTGATTCATGTATGCCTTACTAAAGCTGTTGTGTAGTTACGCATTGCTTACCTTGTTTTTAAAAGTGAGGCTATGAGTGCATACCAAAAATTATGAAAATTTGTATATTGATGAACATTTGAAAGTGAGGCTATGAGTGCATACCAAAAATTTTGAAAATGTTTCTCACTTTCTTTTTAATTTATGAACATTGGTATATTGATGTGGAACCTGCTTCAAAATTTATTTTTGATATAGAACCTGCTTTTGCATTAACAACTGGCACGGTGGGTGCCGCCATGGGTTTTATCCCATTACCAAGTGATAATTTAGTGAATAATGAATTGGATGAAATTGTTGTTGCTTTTCTTCCTAAGGAACTCTTTTTTGCTACTGCAGGAATCTCACCACAAGAAGTCCTCCCACGTTGGCCTAAAGTTTGTTTCTTAAAAGACTAAGCATGTGTTTTTTATGGTATATACGAGAATTTTCGTAATGGAAAGTTGTGGAAAACGACGGGGTTTAAGTGTCAAAGGACGGGTTTAAATATGTGTTTAGAGATGCAATGTATGTACATTAAAATCTCAGCTTTGGCAATACTTTTATAGTCTCCCAACTCCCCAAGTATGCAACTATAACTATATGCTTTTCATTTTGAATCATGTACAAGTTCAATAGTTGCATGAGAAATGGTTTATTTCTGCATTATCACTATCTTCTTCTATGGATTAATTCGTTTGTATTTTGACGAAAATATGATGATACCTCTCGAGTGGTCTGGATTCATAAATCCTTGGGCCGCGTTATTCATTTCTCCACTTTCCTTTGTGATTGTTGCAGCTGCAGACGCAATTTTTAAGAATTGAAATGAGATTTATACTTCAACTATTGGAACAAGATTTGGGATCTTTATGTGCTTACTCATCTTTGAATTCAGGTACATACTTCTGTTGGTCTTGCAGCCCCACCATGTCCTCACTGCTAACATAATGGCATTAAGTTATTGTGTAGTTGTTTAATTTTGTTGCCTTTCAGGCCTTTATGATTAGACAAATACATACTACCCTGATTCAGTTAAGTGAATAAGCAAGACAATAATGGACATGGAAATTTACCTAGGCTGAATTGCAACTGCAATTTTTAGGACGGGTTTACTCTACAATCCCCATTAACTTAGGTTCAAAAACCATTGATGTTAAATATTTACGATCTAGCGAATTTCTGGAAGATTTTCTTGGAAAATTTAAATGAAGGTTGAAGGATCGATGGTGATGGTAAGTACTATGTTCTTGCGCGCTACTGCAAATGTGGCTTATTTAAAGGATTTGATGGGAGTTGTGTATTGGAGATATAAAAGTATTGGCAATTGCTTGGGTGGAGCAAGATGAGTTGTCTAAATAAGAATGTCAAGTAAGGTTGTTTATATTATTTATTTTTTGGATTTTATTGGTATAAATTTGATATGCATCCTAATTACGCACCGGGTTCAGTAATTTATGTAGGATTTTATTCAAGGATATCACGTTCTTTATATACATTGCAAGTATTTAACTAACTTTGGAAATATCAGTTTTTTATGGTAAGTTGGTAACAAAAAGATTTCTAAACAAAATACGGATTTATTATTTTGTTAACAAATTATCTTTAAGATTTCTAAAGGTAATGTAGCTACTTGCCGTTAATATTAAATTTAAATTTCGTTAATTGCTTACCGCTCATGTTAAATCTAATTTGGGAAACAAATCTAAGATTCATAAGGTATTGTAGATACTTACCATTCCCATGATGATCATTTCCGAATTGAAAACTTATGCCAAATTTAGAAGACCAAATTCCTAAACTAATACTTACCATTCCTATTAAATCTTCTTTTAGAAACAAATCTATGGATGTAGATACTTACCATTCCTATTGAATATAGGGATTTATATTTTGATGGTAATTTTTGTTTTAAAATATTACGTCAAATTTAGGCGATTGAAAATATGCCATCTGGTAATTTTCGTTTTACCATTCCTATTGTAGTATTTTTGTTTGCATTACAGATAGTTAGCGTGGTCTGTCTCTCACTTTGTTAACTCCTTTTTTATTTAGTTTCTCAATCCGAAACTCCGAAACAAACAGTAATTAATTTTTTCTCCTTAGTCCTTTCTCGGGTTTTGAGTGTAGTTCTAATCCACAACCTTCGAGTTCTATTGGTGGAGTTTAGTTAGTATGTGGTATCAGTAATTCTTTCCATCCTGTTTCCATCATATATTCTATTAGTTCGAGTGCATTTTTAATTGTTAAATTATTTTATTATATTTTTTGATTTTTCTGTGTGGTTGTAATTTTTAGCGTTATTAATTTTTAGGTCACATTAAAGATTTCCACCAAACTATATTCTATAGGTAATCTGAGAAGGTAATATGAGAAATTTGTTCTATCCGAGAGGATCTTCGGCCTGTAGTAGTATTTATATGGGCAACTCTGCAGTAGACAATGTTGACAGGTATGAATTTTCGGCTTCATGAGTTTCCTTCCAAATTATGTTGGGATGTGTTGTGGAAAATTAAAAGGTATAAAGAGTTTAACATATGAGGTATGGTCGTTGTTATTGCGCTTTCTTTTCTTTTTTATCTTCATTATCAACAACATATCTTGAACACCTATGCTTCGTGACCTATACTCGAAGAAAGGACAAAGATAAAAACAGGTGGTATAAGATATATCCTAATGCTCTCAATGCTAAATATCTTAAACTTGAACCAAGTGAAGCAGTTGAACGAGAGCTATAAATGGCAGGCCAGTTACGATATATTGATAATATATACAGTGGAGCTGATTCCTGTGCATCATTGTACCATTGTTCTTTCTACCATGAGTTGAGTAAAATTGGTAGAAAAGAACATGCCTTGGACACCATTCAGTTGGATACTTGGATATCTTAATCTTATAATGATTTAGAAAAGCTATTTGAGAAGAAAAAAAATGTTTATCATTATTTATTGGTGTTCTTTAATTCTGTTAAAATTTCAGGCATTTAGAGGGGATGAAATTTCAATGCATCATAGCACAAGTCTTGGCCACAAACATGTACATACTAATTCATTGTAGATATTATTATTTCATTTACTGAAAACAAAATGTAGAAAGCAACAACTCTTGATTCCTTGATTCCATAAGAAGGTTCAACAAACTATAGATCCATAAGAGGGTTTAATATTTCAATTATCGAGATTCTTTGTATTAATTATACTTGGTTTGAATTCTATAGTTATTTTTTATTGTATAAACTCTTGCGCTCAGTTGTGGAATATATTAGCCAATGCAGATTTTGGGTACTGTGTTACATCAAACAAAATGGAGAAATAAATAACTCTTGATTCCATAAGAAGGTTCAGCAAACTATATATCCATAAGAGGGTTTAATGTTTTGACTATCGAGATTCTTTGTATCCATTAAACTTGGTTTGATTTAAGTATTTATTTTTGATCATATAAACTCCTGCACTCAGTTGTGGAATGCATCACAACTGAAGATGGTCCTTCTTGAAGAATGCACAAATACATGAGGCAATTATTAGAACTTTGTATTTGTGTTAAGTTCTTTCAAGAGCAAACAATTATTTTTTGATTTTGGTTGTTTCCATCAAAGAAAAAAAGAAGATATGTTTACCTTGAGTCTGGTTTCTAATGGGTATCAGAAACAACATATAGTTAGCATGGAGGACGTAACTTTGGCTTCAATGCTCATAAAAAATAAGGCCGACCTGGGAAATTCTCGGATGGCTTCATATTTTCGAATGTTCCGGCACATGTAGGTACAATTATCGTGAAGCTTGATCACTTGCAGCAATATCTTAAGATCACAATCTTGATACTTCAAGAGAGTATTACTGGAATATAATAACTACAAGATCTTATAAAGAGCGTGCGTAAACTCTTCATTTCATCCTCTCTTGAGCATTTGTCTGCTCTAATTAGTAATGAGACATAGTTGAACTTGAGCTTGCCCGTAGCTTGATTATTGAGCAACATACTTTCATTTTTCTTTGATGGTTTTGTGTTGTCTATTTTTTATTTACCAATGTTATAACTTTGTATTGCACACATGATTAGTATATTACATAGTTGCACCAGATTACATCAGCTCTGCACTCTATATTTTATTTTTATCCAATAAAATGGATTCATAGATCCTGACTCACACTGAGGTTTGAGAAAACACTTTTCCTTTGGTGTTTTCTGGAATGTTTGGACTATGAAGATGTGCCTAAGGATAACTCCAATTATATTTTACTGTATAGATAGTAAATTATATTACTATCTCCCATTGTAAATTTTGATTTTTATTGTGGTAACTGGTAAGAGTAGTCATGGTTTTTTTTACAAAGATGTTTATGACCTAGCAAAATATTGCTTGGTTTCAATGATTGGTTTTCATGATGGATAATTATTTTTTGTTTTTTTCGTATTATCATCAGACAGAGGCTCTGTTGGATCAGTTATTATCAGATGTGAAAGAAGATACATTCTGCAAAATTTGAGTTAGTCCCAACCATAACAGCTCGATTGCATCATTTAATTCACTTGGAAGTTTTTTAAATTATTTATATTGAAATATAGTTTATTTCCGTTTTTGTTACGCACATGGATAATTTTACTTTTGTATTTTGGTTTCGATGTGGGAAGAGAAAACTTGGTCTTGGTCTATTTGGGAGATTAATTTCTTAGCCACTTTTGGTTCATAGTGGTGGAGTGCATGGTTGACACTACTACGCCTTCTATTCGTCCAACACTCTCCAATAAATGGTAAAGTGGTTGGCCTTCTAAATCAAGTTTTTTCTGGAGATTTGCATGCCATCAATGAATCATCTGTGGTATTTTCCATGTTGCCTCAGATACTTCTCTGTCAAACTTTTGACGTGGCCAATTTTTATGGTGTAGCATCAAATCATTTTTCATTCTTTTAGGATAAATCTCTAAATTTAGAGGGAGCAAGATGTTTCTAGGTTTAAATTTGATGATAAACGGGTGACAAAAGAAGATAATATGAAGATAGCACTTGAAGAACAATATGGTGGGGAGGAAGAGGTGATTTGAATCATCAATTTCGATGATTTATAGCATCACAACTACGCTAATCTTCTTTATGGACAAGGTGGATGAATTGGTTTACTATGCAATTATAGTGCTGCATCCCAGTTTGAACCATATGCATGTATGTTTCTTCCAGTAATGTTTGTGCAAGTAACACAAAGGATGTTACAAAGAGTTTCCGCATAAATGAACGTTTTCTATAACTGATATTACATACATTTCTAGATTTTGTTATTTTTTTTCACTACAGAATGTACCACACAATTTATCTAATTTTTATCTTTGATTCACTTGGCCATGAAAAAAAAAAATCTTCTCCAACTATAACGTTGAAGCATGGACATATTACATTGGTTGAAAAGTAACAATTGTTAAGAGTTCTTAAAAAATACATGTGGTTCTTCTAATCCTTTTTCTTGATCTTCTTTCTCTTGGTATATACATACTCTCTTGGTAGGTATACTTTCAGTGATGTTGCCAAGAAATTCCAATATCTTACCCTCCACCTTCTAAAGATCAAGTAACCCAGTAAGACATAATCGACTGCAATCATTCATCCTTGGATATTCCAGAAAAGTTATCATATATATCTCATCAGTTATTGAAAATGAATAAATGAGTGACAAATTGTGAAGCCTTACGCATCATAATTTGTTAAATTAGTTTCCTTTGTAGTTGTACCGTTAATCAAAGGATAAAGTTTATATCATAAGGCATTAACAGTTCAAAAACTTTATCCTTTGATTACCGACTGGCATAATCAATTGAGATAATGGTGTATCGATTATAAAAAAAATTAGCAGGATAACGGTGTATCGTGTATCAAATTTCCTCATTTGCATGATAATTCCCACTTAGTAGTAAAGTTTATATCCGAATGAATAAACTAATTTAACGGTAAAACTACAAAGGCAACTAATTTAACAAATTATGATGCGTAATTTAACAAAGTTTATCCTGCAAATGGGGAAAATTGTTCTATAACTGATGAGATAGGTGATGATACCGGCTGGCATAATCACAGTGCATTGAACATATACATAAGATAGTGTTAAGCATATCTTCATCCTCAATAATCTTATTCATAATTAAGTAAGCAGACTTGAAGTTACATTGTTCTAATGGTTTGATATTGTATTATAAGTTACGTGTTTCTGCATAACAGGTTTTGAGCTAAATGACCAAGAATGTTCATATGGATACAAGGGGATTTGTTGGGTTATTTGTGCATTACTCTACACAAGTGTTTTGTGGGGATGGTGAATGAATATTCCTTTGAGTAGGTGCATATGCAACTTACTTCTATATGCGCCAAAAATGTCTTAATTCGAATGGCCATTTTATGGAAGTGACCGAATTTGTTGAAAGCGAGTTGAAACGCATCATCACCAAATTTGAGGAAATTTAACTTGAGGAACTTTAACCAAATGTTCAAATGGTTTCTTGATAAATAGAACCCTTTTAAGTCGGGTGAGGGGCGACCCCCTAGGTCTAATTTCCATCGCACCTGGTGCGTAGCATAAGTTATATATTAGAAAAAACGTAATACATGCTTACATGCAAAAGTACAATTACCTTTTTGATTGTTTAGGTATTTATAATAAAAAATGCACTTTCAATTGAAAGATGTTCCCATGGGTGCGGGCCAAAGCCCTGCCACACCATATCAGCAGTCTCCACCGGGCCTGGTGTGTAGCACGGGTTAAAAGTACAGTTACTTTTAGGATTGTTTAGGTATTTCCAATAAAAAATGCACTTTCTATTGAAAGATGATCCCATGCATATGGACCATGGGTGTGGGGCGAAGCCACACCACACCCACACCAAATCAGCAGTCTCACCCAGGTCTGGCACGTAGAACGGGTTACATACTAGGTGAATCATTAAAAAAAAAATTGATCGATAAAGAATTTGGTGCTGGTGAGTTTCGAACTCAGGTCACTGGAATCATCACCCAGTGACTTTACCACTGTACTACAATGACACCGACAAGTGAATCATTAATTGGTGTGGCATAAGATTTTATATATGCCAAATATAGTCGATAAAAATAACTTTGTGAGCTATGCATATATGATTATCAAAGGGTATCAAAAAAAATTATCCATTAAAAATAATATTACTAATCAAGAACTTTTTGGAAATTTATGATGTATTTGTGTAACGGGGCGGGGCGAAGTCCCGCCACACCCTAAAATACAATCTCTATCGTGCCTGGTGCGTAGCACGGGTTACATAAATAAATAAGTGTATAATTTTGTTCAATTATAAATAAAATTTAATTTAATTATAGAGTCAATTTATTTTTAATTATTTTAATATCTGGCCATAAAACCATTATATTAACATAAATTTCTAATACCAAATTTAAACCATCAAATAATAGGACACTTAATGGGTATCAAAGTTTCCTATCTCTTTAAAAATAAAATTAATCACAAATTTGTCAAAAGAAATATTAATGCATTTGTCTACGGGTGCGGGGCAAAGCCCTGCCACGCTAAATTAGCCGATCCTATCATTCCCGGTGCGTAGCACGGGTTAGACACTAGTTAATTTAAAACCACTAACTGCCCCCATTGTCTGTTTAGCGTTATGAACCATTCGCCCCCGTTGGGTACAACTTATTGTGGCCCGGATCCCGGAGTATGTGTAAGTACATATTTCCACCACTCGCCACGTGTCTTCGGATAAACACGTGGATGGCATGTGACGCGGGGAATCAAAAGATGATGCCACCTGGGTATAGCCAAGAGACGTGTACCAGCAGGAAGGGATCCTCATCTCACACATCCAAGGGCCATAAATCAAGGGGCACCGAGATAAAGCATCACTGTGAAGGACCAGATACGCCCTCGGATCTGCTTTATTCCATCTCAAGAGAGACCGAAGATCAACGGTCAGGGATAAACTAGCTGACACGGACGTGACAGGAACAGGAGACCGTGGTCTGGCGCATGCAGAAGGCCCAACCACCCGCATTAAACACCTGAGACGGCACGTGTCAACCAACCAACGGAAGAGAATACCCTACCTCTTCGGCAATAACGAAGGGAACGATGTGGGCATCGTAGGAACCGAAGATGTCCGCGTATCGACACAAAGCACAAGACAATAAGATTTCAACGGCTCCTTCCGTGGACCCCACAACAGAACTCCTATAAATACCCCTCCTCCCTAAGAAAGTGGAGGAAAAAAGCCGACTCAAAACACCAAAGAGGAGAGAGAATTAGGAAGAGTAAGTAATCCCCTAATCCCGAAGCCTCAGTGAGAACACTACAAAGTCATTTGACTTCATGTAATCAATCGATACATAATAAAACCCCTCTTTTACCCCGCGGATGTAGGCCTCAGTGCTGAACCACGTAATTACTTGTCTCATTTACATTATGCACTCTACATTCCGTACTTACATTATGCACTTTATGTTCCGTACTTACATTATGCACGTTATATACCGCAATTACGTTCCACGCTTTACTTTTCACCTTTATATTCTATTCGATCCGTGGTTACTTTCATACAAATCCGCGAATTGTTATCTATGTTGTTATTCAAACCTTCAGTGGTACTATACGATAAGACAAGGACGAGTCCGAAGACTCTGAGTCAATGAATCGATATATCTGCTACGTTTTACACACGTGGCCTCTAATTTATGAATTTCAGTATGTACGAACCTTGTTTGTGGACAAGTAGGTGCCATCGTAATTTACGTGTTCACAATCTGGCGCTAGAAACATGGATTTTTCCCAGTAAAAGATTTATCTTATCCTGTGATTTGAACACTCTGGATGTTCCTAGCATTGCTCCCTGATAATAGCGATGCTTGGAGCATTTTACGTGGACATATCCATGCATATTTCAGTAGATCTACATCTTCAAAATAGTTTTCAAGTTTTGATCTTTGAAAAATCAAGCGGGTAGACATATCCACGTATATTTCAGTTGTAGTTGCAGGAATTCCCACACTACACCCTACTCAAGAATTTATCAATATTTATGACACAATTTGAAGATTAAGGACCTTTTTTATTAATATGATCTTAAAAGAATTACAGTAATCAAGAATTTAATTCACTTAATAAGATTTTCTCTCTCCTAAAAACTTTCTTAGCACTCAAAAATTCATCCTCTATCTGGAACTATTCATTTCCTTTATATAGGTATTTACATAGTGGATTACATCTCATTTACAGCTAAGATCCCCTTTAATTTCGGATCTGGGTTCTTGCGATAAATCGCAGTTAGCACCGCCTTAATCATTCGCAGATTTTATTGATTCGTCGCAGAAATGTCACACTTTTCTCATGTTTCTGTCGTTTTCATCTGATATGTCATTCCTTACGTCACTTTGAGATGTATCGTAGAATATCATTGATGTATTGCAGAACTGCTATTTATTTCGCAGGAATATTATTGTGACAATATTCTGATCCTACATCTTTCCTCTTCTCATATATTTTCTGCGAAGAAGATAAAGATCATGAGAATTTAAATCTCTTGATTTGCCACAACTCCTTGTCTTTTCACACTTCTTTCACTTTGACACGTCTCTGCATCCATCGCTAGATATCTACGCGTGTTTCTTCTCTCATCTATTCCTTGACACATCTTTTTTCAACCGTTGAATTCTGACCATTCACGTCTTTTCTTCATTGAATGCATTGATGTTCTCAAGAATCTTCTTCTCTTATAAATATCTTCTTCGCTAATCTCTCCTCTTCTTTTTACTTTCTCTTTTCACTTTTTCTCTGCAACTCTATTGTTCTTCATCTTCTTCCGCAAATTTCGGATCTATTACTACTTCAATTTTGTTTCTTTATTCTTCTTCATCTTAATCATCATTCCCATACTAAAAAATGGCTCCTTCTAAAAAATTAGGTCAACCTACTTTCCAAAAACACCAACAAAATCTCCAAACTTTAGGTTTCACACTTTCTGAGATCCCTGGTCAATCTTCAGACTCTGATCTCTCCATTGATCTAGTTTCAGGATTTCCTTCTTCCAATGGGAAAATCCTTATTTCGCTAGGTCAACTAGAAGATGGCCTTCCTATCCCTCTTTATAACCCAAATCTCCCTCTTTTTTATGAAATTATTTCTCACGCTAAATTTTCACGAGCAATCTACCAATTAAGTGGAGATTGTATTCGTCTCATTCTTGAATATGCCTTTCGTGGAGCTGGTAAAGGATCTCGCTATCCTGAATCTGCGAAACATCCTGATTTTAAAGATATCCCAATTATTCCAGCGAAATATACCGTGGAAAATTTCTTTGAGAATTATCAAGTGATTCCCATGAAGAAAGAGAGCTCGTGTTGGGCTGTTCGTTTGAATAAGAATAAGAAGGTTGCGAAGGATAAACTTCTTATGCAAGATATAGACTATCATTCAAGTAAAAACCAAGGTCCACGCTTCTCAAAAGATGATAAGTGGTGCGGATTTCCTCTCCTCCTTGAAGGTCCATATATTTCTGGCACTCCTGATCTTCCTGCGAATCCTGCGAATCTTGCGGTGTATCATCCTTGGGTTTTTAACTGGCCTGAAAGGAATTCTGAGGTATATCTCGCAAAATTTATCATTATTCGCGGATTTGGATAAATGTATTATTCTTACTGATTATTGAAATATCTTTTATCAGATTGAAAAAATGAAACTTAGCTATGCCAATACTGGGAATCCCAATCTCCTACAAATTTTGAAAACCTTCACAGATGAAGTAAGAAACAATCTTCTATAACCTTTAACAATATATTGTTGCCCCTGTTTCTTATCTTTATGTGTGATTGTTTTCAAGGAAATACCATTTGTCGCGGCGGTTATAGCCAAAGATAAAGGCAAAAGATTAATAACTCCAAATGAAGGTTCCGGTGCTTCTCCTCGCCGTAATAAAAATCAAACTGCTGATGGTCCTCCAAAGAAAATCCAAAAAACTCAACCACTTCCATATTTAAATTCTCCACTCATAAAGACTTCTCTTACCGCTGATAAAGATAATGAGATTGAAAAGAATGATGGAGTTAATAATGATGCTTCCGTGGGCACTTCAACACATATTTCCTTCGCAAGAATTAGGTATGCGATGGGTCTTTCTCAATCTGAGACTCCAATGGATCAATTGTCAAATATTTTTAGAAACCCCATACAAGGTGTTGGAGAGGATGATATTACTCGTACTTGCGACTATCTCTCAAAGATCTGCGACTCTTCAATCTTGACTAATAATAAAGATCTTAAAGGAGTCTCAAGATTTATTAACCCAGATTTTCTTCATGCGCTAGCTTCATTGGTATGCCCCTTTTCTTAATTTTTCTTGTAGTAAACTTTACATTTGTCATGAGTATCAAAGATCTTTTACTTATCTTACTCATTTTCTCTTTTCTGTCATAAAATTCTAGAGCTTCTTTTTCTATTGCTTCAGAATTAGAAAGTAGATTATCATCATCACAGAAAAGGCTTACTGATTCACAATCTGAATCTGCGAAACTTTGTGAGAAGAATAAGCAATATGAAGCTGAAATCTCTATTCTTCGCGAAAAATGTAAACAGTTGGAAGTTACTGGGAATACTGAGCTTCTTAATAAAAACAAATAGCTTGAAGTAGAAATTAAAGTTCTTCAACAGAAATTAGTGGACAAGGAGAAATTCTGCAAACAAGTTATTGGTATAAGTCTTTCCCCCCCTTTTTTTTTCCTTCGCTATTTTAGCTTATTTGGGCAACCATTTTGCAGATGCCTATAATCTTACTGATGAAGCCCTCATTCTTAATTATTTTGATGAACCCATAGATGAAACCACTCTTCTTAAGCGTCTTAATGATGCTTTAAATAACTATTCAGACAAAAAAAATTAATACTCTGTCCATTGATGAGCTTAAATATCATATCTCCCTTATGAGAAAGGATTATAGATCTGTCTTGAGTACATCCAATAGTTTAAAAACTTGCAGAGATGAGTTTAGAGAAAAAATCAAAGCCTTAAAAGCCAAGAAAAATGAACTTGAGAAGGATAAAGAACGCATTACTCTTCAAGGCGCTGAAGCTCTATCAAAATTCCGCAATACCCTTATTGATACTGAATTTGAGAGAGATAGACTTAAGGATGAAAACATTAAACTTCTTAAAAGAGAAGAAAAAATCCGTTCCCATCTTCTCATTCAAAGTGATGATGAATTCGCATGGGCTGCGACAATTCTCGATAATGCTAGGAAAAATTTAGCGATAGATGTCAGTCTTCATACCGAGCAAGCAACCTTGATACAAGAAATGATCCATGAAAGAGAAGGTTATTTATTTCTCCTCTAATATCTTTGTATTTCTTATAGATTTCTAACAAATTTCTAATTTGTTGTTGTATCATCGCAGAATCTGAAGAAAAATATTCCAAAAGGATAACAGAACTTGAAGAAGAAAAAAGTGGTCTTGCGAAAAATCTTATTTCCCGTAATGAAAAAATCTCAAGACTGCGAGAGAAAATAAAGATATCCAACTCAAACTTGCGTAATAATATTCTCACCATTCGCAATAATGCTATTGAGAAAGTTTGCAAAGATAACGATCTTCCTCTTAGTCTATATCCTTGTCTTATGGATAACATCCCAGCTAGTTCTCAAGTACCAATTATTTCTGATAGTGAGGCTGACGAAGATGAGGAAGGAACTAATGATGAAGATGGTGAAGATGAAGATGAAGATAAATGATAGAGATAAATCTCAATAGTTTTCTTTTTTCTTTTTGATCTTCAACTGTATTTCTCTCTTTCTTTCTTGCGATAATTATCTTCGACAAATTGAAATATTCTGCGAACTATCTGCAGCTCCTGATGTCTTTCAATATATAAATTCTTTTTTTTTTGCTTCTATCTGTTTGTCATTAAAAATTCAAGAAACAATTTTTTTTGCAATATGGTTAATATAATAATTAATCTCCAATTATTTGTATGAATTTATCATATAATGATGAATAACAATATTTACCATTCTATGCATCATTCCCATACTTTCCTCTTGTTATTAATCTGCAATATGATAAATGAATTATCGCAAATAATGCTGCAAAAAATCTGTTATATGCTTCGCAGATATAACTTCTCTCGTGGTCTTATTTCGCCTTCCTAGTTAAAGGTTTTATTATGCCACTTTTAGGCGACAAGATCGCAGGACATTCTTACTTTCACATGTAATAATCCATTGATCTTGCCTTATCAATTATTTTGATCTCTGCGACAATATGATAAGTCTAAGCCATCTTGTGAGATTAATCTCTCTTTGGTTTTTAAGACTTATGACATTGGCGTCTTTGCGATGAAATCGCAGGACGTTTTTGCGATTTATATCCTCTTTATCATTGATTTCATTTATCTCGTTTTTTGTTTTTATCGCAAAAACCCATTGATCTCATCTTAACATTTCTCTTTAGGCTTTTTGGCTAGTCATGCGGCAATATGACGGGCCTAAATATTCTTGCAAATATAAAGTCCCATGACATTGTTGTCTATGTCACGCGACAATATGATGGGCCTAAATACTCTTGCGAATATAAAGTCCCATGACATTGCCGTCTTTTTTGATACACAGCTCCCTAATGGAGGGTATCGCCCTTATCTCTCCCCCCGATTTCCCCTTCAAGGATTATACATCGGCCATACAAGACTAGCACTTTCCCATCCGGGTTTGCCAACAACCAGTTGTTTTCGCAACCTTGTCCTTTATGCCTATATGGCTTATAGTTACAAGACTGCACCCTAATGGGGTTTTCTTCGGGCTGAACACATCGTAGCCAAGACTTGCCATGGATGGCCAGGGTAGGTTCATCCATCCCGGGCACCCACATCTCAACCATGTACCTCGGCGCCTTGATCATACGTTGCATTCCTTAGGAGAAACTCTCGGGCGCCCAACCAGGGTATAACCTTATATAGTTGGGAATCCAAGTTATCTCTCCCGGATGGATTTTCTATAATCCCAAATCTCCATGACTAGGTTCCAACAGCAGTATAGCCTTTCCCATATCCATGCAAAGAGATACCCCCCTTATGACGTACTTTAAGGACATTGCCTCTTACGGAATATAATCCGCGAACTAGGTTGTACGCCACAAAGGTTCATCCCATTCTTATATGTTTTTAGGAGATTTGCGCCCGTCTCATGCATTTGCATTAAAAATTCTTATATGATTTGAAATCATCATCTTTTTCTTTTAATAGAAAAATTCTTATTTTTGAACAAAGTTTTTCTTTTAATATTCTGTCTGCATATTTCTTACTGTTCTTGTTTTTCGATTGTTCGCAACATGATATTGTTGCACTTCTTTTCTTCTGTAACGAATGATTATTCGCAATGTTTTGTTGCTTTTTTATTTTCTTGCGCAAAATGAAGATTTCAACTTTATCCCAGCACCTTGCATTTGTTTATTTTCCTGCGAAGAATGAAGATTTCTACTTTTTCCCATCTTTACGCGATTAATCACCATTAATTCTTTTGGCACAAACTATTCTTGTAATATATCCTTTCCCCCGCAACTCTATCTTTGTCCACCATCAATTTCTCTGCTCTCTGAGTTTGCTTCCTGTTATGTTGCCAATTACGATTTCTGGCGTTTCTTTCTTCGCAAGTATTAATGTCAACTTCATAACACTTTTTTCCTTCAAACCAATCACCTTTAATTATCCCAATACCATGGGGATGTGGAAACTTTATGCATTTATGATATGTGGATGCTATGCCCAAGATCCCATGGAGCCATGGTCTTCCAATTAAATCATTATAAGGAGATTCTATATCCACTACACATAACTTAATTTTTGAAGATATCTTGTTCAATGGAATTTCCATAGTAATTTCTCCTTTTGGCTTATTTGCAGTGCCATTGAAACCATAGATTTTGTAAGTTGAGGGGATTAACTCATCATCTCTTCCACCTATTGTATGATAAGTATGATAAAATAAGATGTCTACCGAGCTGCCGGTGTCAATTAAAACCCTATCTATTGCCCCAATAATTATTTGTTGCATCACCATCATCATCTTCTTCTTCTTCTCTGTACTTTGGATTTATCTCTAACTTCACCACCAATGGGTTGTCATGCATCTTCCCTGGCTCTGGTATCTTTTGTGCAGTAAAAGAAATAATTTGTTTCTGCCATTCTTCTAACGGAGAAATCTTCGCAATATTCATCACCTCTCTTCCCTCTATATCCCTCGCAAATACTCTACTTAGCACATTATCATGGAAATCTTCTATTGTTTTTTGCGAATGTACAATTGAATTGCAAAATAGATTTTTTGTTGTAGCTTCTACTTCAATGACAAATGTTTATGCTTCTTTCGCAACATTGACTCTGCGAATTTCTGGTGCTGGCGGTAATTGCTGAGGTTGTGGATATCTCGCTAGAAAATGATTTAACTTCCCTTGTTCAATCATTCGCAGAATAATTCTTTTTACATTCCTACAATTACTCACAGAATGGCCATGAAAATGATGATAAGGACAGAATTCTTGATTTTGGTTGTTAGGATGTGGTTCTCTCCCCATGTTCCATGGTGAAGGTATATTCTCCATCAAAATAATCGCTTCCCAAATCTTGTCTATACTGGAATTTAGAGGTGGAAATTTGATGTCTTCCCATATAATCCTCTGACCTCTTTGCTCTCTTGAATAATTCTGCCTCTGTCCACCATAAGTCTCTTGCGGTTGATCAAACCTTGGGACTTTATTATTGTTATTGCGATTATAAAAATTTCTCTCCTTTTCCAATTCCTCCTGATCTCTACTCCCCATTGCTACTACCTTACGTTGATTATCAATCTCCATTTTCTCTCGCTGATTTTGGGAGGTACTTGCCACTGTATTAATCATCTTTTGTAATAAACTTCCATTTGCTGCGGCTGAACTTGTGCCTGCGAGAATTGGATATGACTCTATCTCATTTTGTTTTTCCTCCAAAGCTATATATTCTTCTTGCAATTCTCGCAGTTCTGTCATAGTGATTATGTTTTTAACTCTGAATACCTGGATGTACAATAGATTTGTCGCAAACATAGCATTTATGAAGGACAAAATGAGATATCTTTCATCTACTCTTCCTGCCATTTCACTGCACATTGTCCTCCATCTTATCATTAAGTGCTTTAAACTCTCGCCAACTCTCTGCTTCAATCCAAACACATCTTCAATTCCAGGTCGTGTAGAGTTATTGCTTATGTATGCTCCTAAGAAAGTAGTTTGCAAGTGCATGAACGAAGTTATTGTATTATTGGGGAGACTTTCAAACCACTTCAGTAGCTTAGCCGATTAAACTTGACGCAAAATATTTGCACAAGACGACATCATGGTTCTCCCATTGTAGCATGCATCGAATATAGGCTTTGATATGTTGGACGGCACATGTAGTCCCATCAAAAGTACTGGTCAACACCGGCAAATTGCATTTTGGAGGTATCCCTCCTAATTGTACCTCTTGAGTAAATGGAGTTTTCGCAGCTTCTTCGATTGCCTCATCAAGTTGTCTTTTTCCTCTTTCTCTTCTGTTATTTATCATTCCTCTCATTTCTGCTAATTCTCGCAAGATTTGCTCATTCCTATCAGAATTTTGCTCCATTGGCCTTTTCAACGCAACTTCTCTTCGTCTGCGTTCATGCCTTTCTTGTTGCGATATTTCGTGCTTCTTCTTCAACATCTTGATTTTGCCCTCTTCTGCGATTTTCTTCTTCTTGAATTTGTAAATTAATTTGTCTTTTATTTTCTTCTCTGCGAATTTCCTCATCCCTTATCGTTTCTCTTCATTTCCTTTCCATGTCTCTGCGAATTCTCTCATATTCCTCATTTAGATTATTCTTATTACGATTTTGTACACGTCGTCTTTCTCGGTTATCATGATTATTCTGACGCAATGCTGCTTGAATTTCTTGTTCTTCTACTTTGGCTCGCAATCTCTCTCTTTCTCCCGCTAAATGTACTTGCTCAATATAATTCCTCTCAATATCATCTTCAATCATTCTGCGATTTCTTCGAATCTCTTCATCACGTAACATTCTCCTTCTCTCTTCTTGATTTTCTCCTTCATCTTGATTATGTCTAACGTCCAAAGTTTCACCGCGTGGAATATAACGATCATTTATCAAATTCTCGCCAATATTTTGTGTAAGATGATTTTGTCTTGTTTCTTCTCTATATGATCTTGAACTTGATCTCATGCTCCTTCTTGATCTTCTGTTTTGCAACCTCATATTTTCCATTCTTAATTCATGATTTTGCCTTGTAAGATTTGCACGTTCTTCTGCCTCTAATCTTCTTTCTTCCTGTATCCTTTGTCTCAAATCATCTACTACCTCATGTCCTTCATGAATTACTCCTCCATCCACTTCCTGATTTCTTTCCTCTTCTTGATTTTCTGCCTCTTCTATCGAATCCGACCTCCAAGTATGCACACTTGCTCTATCATAATCCACATTTCTATCTTGTGCTTGTGTTTGTTGATTCGGTGGTTGAATTGAATTTTCTGCTCCATTTCTCATTCTACTTCTTCCTGATCTGATCCTTAAATATCCTTCCAATTCACATGTTCCTTCACCTGCAATTCTTTTACTTCTTCTCACTGTTGTTGGTGGTTCTGATGTATTTCTTCTCCTTCTAGCCATTTCTTCAATTCTAACAATTTCTTCAAATCTTCAAGTTGCACTTTGGAATTTCTCAAATTGATTCTCCCTGTTTCTGGGCGCCAAAATGTAGTTGCAGGAATTCCCACACTACACCCTACTCAAGAATTTATCAATATTTATGACACAATTTGAAGATTAAGGACCTTTTTTATTAATATGATCTTAAAAGAATTACAGTAATCAAGAATTCAATTCACTTAATAAGATTTTCTCTCTCCTAAAAACTTTCTTAGCACTCAAAAAATCATCCACTCTCTGGAACTATTCATTTCCTTTATATAGGTATTTACATAGTGGGTTACAGCTCATGACAGCTCATTTACAACTAAGATCCCCTTTAATTTCGGATCTGGGTTCTTGCGATAAATCGCAGTTAGCACCGCCTTAATCATTCGCAGATTTTATTGATTCATCGCAGAAATGTCACACTTTTCTCATGTTTCTGTCGTTTTCATCTGATATGTCATTCCTTACGTCACTTTGAGATGTATCGCAGAATATCATTGATGTATCGCAGAACTGCTATTTATTTCGCAGGAATATTATTGTGACAATATTCTGATCCTACATCAGTAGATCTACATCTTCGAAATAGTTTTCAAGTTTTGGTCTTTGAAAAATCAAGCGTGTGGACATATCCACGTATATTTCAGTAGATCTACATCTTCGAAATAGTTTTCAAGTTTTTATCTTTGAAAAATCAAGCGTGTGGACATATCCACGTATATTTCAGTAGATCTACATCTTCGAAATAGTTTTCAAGTTTTTATCTTTGAAAAATCAAACGTGTGGACATATCCGCATCTGTTTCAGTAGACATACCCTCGAAAACATTTTAAACAAATAATTCTATGCGCGGATATACTTTTTGGTCATATCTACGTTACTTTTAATTACACCTGCTCGTAGTCTTATCTTGCGACACAAGCCAAAGGAATCAAGAGATCTGATACCCCTGCAAAGGGGAATCATAGCTGGATAATCTCTTCAAATCTCCGGAATCTGATTTCCCGGACCCTACTAACGGATTCCCCATGGATCACTCTTTTCTTTTGTACATGGTAACTTTTTCAGAAAGATATCAAAAATGGAGAAGAAAAAAGATACAGGAAAGACAAAAGCCTCATCAAAAGATACCCCGCGGACAACACCAGTAATAACTAGGAGCAAGAAAAAGAGCGAAAAGCTTAAAGGCACAGACAAAACGCAGAACGGAGCGGAAAGCTCGAGGATTTTTTATGCAACCGCTATTGCAGCGGAATCCCTAAAGGCCGCGGATTCCAAAGCCGCAATATCAAAGAACGGGGTATCCAAAGGAGCGGTCTCCAAAGTAACCGCAACCACCCGACCGCACGAATCGCGTGAAGTAATGGCAGAGTCAGGAGTACATCAGCCACTCTACGGGATGCCTCGCACCAATGAGCAGAACATACCCCACCAAATGAACCAGCCGCTCCTAATAGCAAGCATACACGTCCCGCAACATGTACAACAGCTACTCCCACAGCCTGTGCAGCAACTAAACCCGCAGCCAGATCCACCTGAGCCCCTGATTCAAATCATCGACGAAGATCAAATGATATCCGCGGAGGAGCAATTGCCGGGAGGGACTCCTAATCAGGAGTCGAACCAATCTGCCCAGATGAGGGTAAAATTAGAAGAATTGAGGAGAACTCAAAAGACATACGCGGAGGCGGTAGCTCTGTTGGCACAGGAAAATCAGCAACTCAGAGCTACCCATAGTAAGGACATGGGAGTCCAGCGCGACGAGGCCAGCTCAATGGCACCAATACCAAATCAGGATCGAAGAATGGTGCTAGCAAACAACCCAGCCCTATTGAAACAAACAGACACGATATGAGGACGAAGATCTGACCCAGATTACAACCCTCGTTATTCGGACTACTTTGACAGCTATCCCCCGCGTTCGGAGCAACCCTCTGCCAAGGAAGAACACCAGCGAGCGATGGAAGATCTCTTCGCTGAGATGATGGCGGAGATCAAACAACTAAAGACCAGGCAAGGAGGAGGAAGATTGAAGAAAATAATGAAGGAGGCAAGCACTACGCCCCTGACACCACACCTAGCCAAGGCTCTCATTCCGCAGAAATGCCCAGTTCCGGCATTCGAATTCTACAACGGATCTGGCGACCCCGCCGCCCATCTTCGATATTATAATCGAATGATGGCACAATGAAATTATGATGAATCCATACTGTGCAGATACTTACCTTCAAGTTTAAAGGGATTCGCGCTCTCATGGTTCGACAACTTGCCACCAAACTCCATTAACTCATACGATCAACTTACCGAGAAGTTCTTAACAACTTACATGTACAACAAGGTGGTAAACACCGGGATGGATAAGCTTTTCTCACTAGCATTCCAGTATAAGGAAACAATTAGGGAATACACAGACAGGTGGCACAAGATCTGCCAAGCCATCGAAAATGTAGAACCAGTGGTCAGCGTCAACTGCTACAAGTGGGGGCTCGATAGGATGAGCCCACTGTTTGTCGAGATCCGCGGAATCGTCCCTGCAACCGAAGGATATCTCCGAGTGATCATAGAAAAGCACGCCAGGCTAGAAGAAATATAACGAGAGAACCCCAGAGCTCAGACCTAGCATCCACCGCGAACCAACTCTGCGGAACAATCCAACAGACCTATATGGGACAATTCAAGTGGAAGGCCCAACGAAGATAGAGGAGAACGCAGGGATGATCGCCGAGGAGATGTTAGGAAATTTTCAGATCAAGTTTACACGAAGATGAACACCAGTTACTCGCACATCTTGAGAGAAATCAAGGGCCGCGAGAAATTGGAGTGGCCATGGACTAAGGGTCAACAACCCCCTAGGTCACAGCATGCTAAAGAATACTGTGAATACCATTGTTTCAATGGTCACTGGACAGAGAAGTACAAAAATCTGAAGATAATGATTCAGAAGCTGGTAGACGCGGGAGACCTCCAACAATATGTACAAAAGACGGGCGAGGAAGATAAATCTAAACGAAGTAAGCAAGTCCAATTACCTGAAGGCAACCGCACCCTTAACGTCATCTCCTGTTCCGAGTCCATGGGACCCTCCCTAACGGCTCAGATAGGTAAGAGATTAAGGAAACAATTCGAAGATTGCTGCGAACTTTATAAAATTGACGGGGAAGAAGTGGAAGAGCATGAACAATGGATGGACGCTCCCCTGGCTTTCAACACGGACGATATAGGCAAGGACATGGAAGATCACAACGATCCCCTTGTTCTCACACTACCAATCGCATGATGCAATATCAAGAAAATCCTCATTGACGGGGGAGGCTCTGTCAACGTTCTATTCTATGATACATTCAAATGGATGGAACTCAATGATGAACAACTGTTATCTTCGTACTACACCATCTATGGATTCAATGGAGCATCCACAAATCCCTTAGGGGACATTATCCTACAAGTTGACACGGGACCAATGAAGGCCGACACCAGGTTCAGCGTTGTGGACGCACCCTCACCATACAATGCTATAATCGGACGAAGATTGGTGCATAAACTCAAAGGGGTGGCCGCTACCTACCATCAGTACCTCAAGTTTCCAACCCCCCAAGGGGTAATGGAGATAAAAGGCGATCAAGCCTTGGCACGAGAGTGTCAAACTCTACAAAACAAGCTCAACAACAAACAAGATGAGCTGAGAAAGAGCCGAAGATCCCGAAACAAGGAGGACGCAAAGGAAAAAGCCATCAATGCTTACCTAGAAGAGATCTTCGGGAAAAGCATTCCAAAGGGGCATACGACTGGGAACACGGAGGCAAGCGCCTCGTCTACCAAGGGAAGCGAGGAGTCTATCAAATATAAATTAAAGAAGGTTCCTCTCCTAGGGGAATCAAAGCCCACATTTACACCTGTGGAAGCTGTGAAAGAGGTAAACGTAGGAACTGAAGAAGAACTGAGGATGATCAAGATTGGAACACTGATGGATAAGGAGCGCGAGGCAGCCTTAATAAAGCTACTCACGGAGCACGCAGACATCTTCGCATGGAAACTAGGAGACATGCCTAGAATCGACCCTAATACTATCCAGCATGAGCTTCACATAAAGCAAGGCACACCATTTTTCAGGCAGAAGGTACGAAAATTCGCCTCAAAATACCACAAAGTCGTCGAGACAGAGCTTTGTAAGCTGCTAGAAGCTGGATTTATAAAGGAAGTCAAATACCCAACATGGATCTCAAACATGGTCATCGTACCCAAAAAGAACGGCGGGGTGAGGATATGCATCGACTTCACCAACCTTAACAAAGCATGCCCCAAGGACAACTACCATTTGCCAAGCATCGATCAACTAGTGGAAGCGGTTGAAGGGTACGAAGAGATGTTATTTATGGACGGATACTCCGGGTACAACCAGGTGTTCCTATCAGAAGAAGACCAAAAACATACATCATTATACACACCGCATGGCCTCTACTGCTATGTGAGAATGCCCTTCGGACATCGAAACGCAGGGGCAACGTACCAAAGGATGGTTGACGCCATTTTTAAGCCATGGATAGGAAATACTCTGGAGGTCTACGTAGATGATATGCTGGTTAAAAGTAAGCTGCGACAAGATCATCATAAAGATCTAAAAGATATCTTTCAGGCAATGAGGGAACATAACATGAAGGTAAATCCAGAAAAATGCACATTCGGTGTTACTTCGGGGAAGTTCCTCGGATATCTGGTAACAAAGCGAGGCATCGAAGTAAACCCAGCCAAAATTCAGGCTATTGCAGAAATGCCCTCTCCAAGGAACCTGAAGGAAGTCCAAAGGCTCAACGGATCCCTAACAGCACTAGGGAAATTCATATCCAGGTACTCGGACAGATGCAAGCTCTTTTTCAACATCCTTAAAAAGGGGACCAAATTTCAATGGACGGCAGAGTGCGAGGAAGCATTCAAAGAAATCAAAGACTACCTTGCTGGAATACCGATCTTGCAAAAACCCGACCCCGACGAGGTCCTAGCCCTATACATAGCAGCAACGAAGAATGCAGTCAGTGCGGTGTTAGTTAAAACCAACACGAAGATAGAGCATCCCATCTACTACGTCAACAAGACTCTCAATGTAGCGGAAAAAAACTACACAAAGATTGAGCAGCTCATCCTGGACTTAATATGGGCTACCCAAAATCTAAGAACATATTTATTAACACACTACATCTGCGTTCCCTGCAAGGCCCCGCTAGAGGCTGTCCTCAAAAGCGCGGGAAATACGGGGAGAATCGCAAAATGGAACACTCATCTTGACCAGTACAACATTATACACGAGCTCCAGCACTCCCAAAAGTCACAAGTCTTAGCAGATTTCTTGGCAGACCTACCACTAGACGACGACGAAGAAATCCTTATTGAAGGCCTCAACACGGCAGGATTACCAGAAGGCAGCGGAAGCAAAGATCCCATCGATATCCTCGAGCCGGAAAACCCAAGGCAATGGGAAATCTTTGTCGATGGATCAAGGAACAAAGAAGGCTTAGGCATTGGCATCATAATTACTACCCCCACGGGAGAGCGAATCATCCATGCGTTCAGACTAGAGTTCAAGGAACACACCAATAACATCGTCGAGTACGAAGCTGTTGTACATGCTCTGCGTCTGATAATAGAAATGGGAATAACAAATGTGCGCTTGATCAATGATTCACAACTAGTCATCAGGCAAATAGAGCTGGAATATAATGTATATGACGAAACATTGTCGGCGTACATGACACTAGTCCATACACTAGCACATCAAATACCAAACATTACATTCCGACACTTAAGCAAAAAAGAGCTCAGGCATGCGGATGCCTTGGCATACATCTCATCTATGTTGAAAAACAAAGATGTAGAAGCAATTAAAATCGCCAGGGTTTACGAGCCATCTATCCCTCCCCCAGAGACATGCGCCGCAAGCAAGAAGCATAGCGCGGAAGGAGGCATGACAGACGACGATATGGGAGAACACATCACGGACGATTTCCAAGAGGATGACATCATGACAAGAGCGGATAAAGACGAAGACTTCAGCAAAGAAGAAGACTGGAGGAGGGGCATCCAATAATTTCTCAAGGAAGGAACATTACCCCAAGACCTAAAACAGGACATAAAGATACAATCAAAAGCAGGAAGGTACAATTTAAGGGGAGAGATTTTGTACAGAAAATCTTTCCTCGGACCTTTGTTATGATGCTTGTCCATATCAGAAGGCCACCTAGTACTAAAAGATATCCATCGAGGGGACGCGGGGAACCACAGTGGGATGAGATCCTTAGCGGACAAGGCAAAAACCCAAGGGTACTATTGGCCAACAATGATACGAGATGCTGCAAGAATGTCAACAAGGTGCGAAGAATGTCATCGGTTCGCCAGACGAATCCATGCTCCAGCAACGATGCTAAACTCAGTAGATAGTCCTTGGCCATTTTCAAAATGGGGCATAGACATCGTAGGACCCCTGATCGAAGGGTCAGGGAAAAGAAGATTTTTTATAGTGGCCACGGACTATTTCAGTAAATGGGTAGAATCTAAAGCTTTGGCAAGAATCCGCGACTCCGATGTCTTCACATTCATATTTCAGAACATAATCTGCCGGCTTGGAATCCCGGCAGAAATTGTCTCTGACAACGGTAACCAATTACAAGGTAAAAACATCGATTTACTATTTGATACCTTCAAAATCCGAACAAACAAGTCGACACCAATATACCCTCAAAGAAATGGCCAAGCAGAATCTACAAACAAAACCCTCTCCCTTATTCTCAAAAAGCAATTAGACGAGCACAAAGGACGATGGTGTGAGCAACTACATAATGTCTTATGGGCATATCGAACAACCCGAAGATCAGCCACAGGGGAATTCCATTTCTTCTTGACCTACGGAGCCGAAGCTGTCATCCCCACGGAAATCATCATGCCAACCACGAAGACAGAAGCATGGGAAAAGAACCTCACAACGGACATGATGCTGGAAAGACTCGATGATCTCGAAGAAAGAAGAGAAGCAGTGCTACAAAAGATGGAGAATTACCAAAGAATATTAGAAAGGGAGTACAATAAAAAGGTTAAACTTAGGAATTTCGTAGAAGGACAGTATGTGCTGAGAACCATACCTCAATACCAAAGAGAAAAGAAGTGGGGCAAGCTGGCACCAACATGGGGTGGACCTTTTGTCATACAAGATATAGCAGGGAACGGATCATATTACCTACGCATCCTAAAAGGGGAAGTCCTCTGCCATCCGTGGAACACCAAATATCTCAAGCCATATCATCCTTAGATCACAACGCAGCATTGCAACTGCGTAAAGAATACCAGAAGAAGAAGACGATGCTTTTCGATATGTTTCTATCTCTGGACGAGGAGTAGCAAGCCTCAACGAATCAATGAAATAAATTTTCTCGCGTATCTATGAGAAGCAGCTAATACAAGGGGAGATAAATCTCCTACTATTTCTAGAACTATTCTAAGTCAGCGGTTCGACGGAATGAAGGACATGTACATAGCGACCCCATATCCTAGAACGCTGCATCGACCCCCACCGTATGGGAATCCTCTGACCAAGGATTAGCCAGCGGGGTAATAGGTCTCAAGATGTTCATGAAGGTATATACCTTCGGCATCGCATTAGGTCAACGGGTCGACATAATGAGGGACATATACATAGTGACACCCCATATCCTAGAACGTTGCACCACCCCCACCGACTGGGAATCCTCTGGCCAAGGATTAGCCAGCGGGGTAACATATCTAAAGATGTTGACGAAGGTACAACCTTCGGCATCATACTCAAAAATAAAGTCAGCGGGTCGACAGAATGAGGGACATGTACATAAGTAACACCCCATATCCTAGAACGCTGACCCAACCCCCACCGTCTGGGAATCTCCTTAATAAGGGATCATCCAGCGGGGAGACAGGTCTCGAGATGTTCACAGATCTACCCAACAAACGATGATCCATTCCATAAAAGTTGATTACAAGCTCGACAAAGTAAAAGCAAAAGAAGTTCGAACAAACAAAGTAAAAGAAAAGCAAAGAAGTATGACAGATGCAGCAAAAACTATGTAATCAACAAGGATCAACTCTCTATAACTAGCAGAAGAAACTACTTGGAAGATTCAGCGCTATCAGTAGGACCTTCCCTCGGCAGCGAAGGAACGTTCCCACCCGAAGAGGGACCCGAAGATCCAGACGGGGCTGAAGGTTTAGGACGACGAGGATAATGCTTTTCAATACCATGCTCGGTCAGGAGGTCATGCTCTATTCTGGCCAACACCTTGTTCATCTCTTCTGACAACTTACAACGAGCCTTGAACGTGATAGCAGCATTCCGCATCTCCGCCTGGGACAACAGGGTAGTCAAACGATTCACTTTCGAAGAGGCCAAGCGAACAGCTTGTTCATGAGACGTAGCCAAGCCTCTGAAATACGAGGTCTGACCCTCCTATTGCACGAAGGCAGTCCGAGATTTCTCTAATTTAGATTGAGCCTTGTTAAGTTTTTCATTTGCAACGTGAAGCTGTCCCTGGAGCTCTGAAAAATAAAAACAAAGATTTAGGTCCACGAATAACCACAATCACACCTGACAAAGCAAATATATACCTTCGACCCTAGCATAATCTATTTCATATTCGTTAACAACCGCATCACGAGCCTCGTCAAGAAATTCATACTCGTCGGATATTTTCTTATAATCCTTTTGAAGAATGGAAAGATCGAATTAACTCTTGTCTAACTCTACCTGCTTCATTGAATCCAAATGACGAAGATGATTGACTTCGTTATTTAGCTCCTCTATTCCCTTATTAAGACGATACATATTAACTTCAAGATTTCTCTCAGACTCAGCTTGACAAGCCACGTCGGCCAGGGACGCGTCTAATGCTTGGCAAAGAGCAAAGGCCTCGGCCTTAGCATCATATCTTTATTTGTCAAGACGTTGTATGTACCCCCGTACATTGGAATCCGAAGAGGAGCGAGCCTTCCGTAGCTCTTCCTCCAGAAGATTCATCTTAGCCGACAAGGATGAAGCCATCTCGCGGGCTACACGAAGATTATCACGCGTCCACAGCAAAGTATCATTAAAGATACGACGATCCGCGTTATACTTATTTTACATATCAACTATATGAGTATGCCTTAGACGCCACACCTCGGCCTTGGCATCCCACCTCACGGCCTCACTTTTAAGTTGTTCCACTAACTCGGAAATACGGGTCTTTTGCCGGTTTCTCTCATTCCGAAGCCATATCAACTCGGGAACTCCACCCACTGAAGATATGGTGGGGATACTCAGACGGAACAGGAGTTACTAAGAAGAAAACGAAGACTAGCAAGAACAAGGGACAAACCTGTGGAAGATGAAGCAGTTTTCCGAACAGTCTCCAACTCACTACGCACCATAGCAAGCTCCAAGCGAAGCCCCTCTTCTGCATCACCCAGACGCTCCTTCCCCTTAAGGCGGTTCTTTAGATCACTGTAGTTGCATGAATTCCCACACTACACCCTATTCAAGAATTCATCAATATTTACGACATATTTGAAGATTAAAGACACTTTTTATTAATATGATCTCAGGAAATTACAGAAATCAAGAACACATAACACTTGATAAAGATTTTCTATCTCCTAAAACTTTCTTAGCACTCAAGAATCTCTATTAGCCTCTCTGGAACTATTCATCTCCTTTATATAGGTATTTACATAGTGGATTACAGCTCATGACAACTCATTTACAGCTAAGATTCCCTTCAATTTCGGATCTGAGTTCCTGCGATAAATCGCAGTTGGAACCGCCTTTATCTTTCGCAGGTTTTATTGATATATCGCAGAAATGTCACGCTTTCTTCATGTTTCCGTCGTTTTCATCCATTACGTCATTGCTTAAGTCATCTTTGGATATTTCGCAGACTACCGTTGATAAGTCTTTAGCGTCATATCGCAGAATTGTTGTTTATTCCGCAAGAATATTGTTGTGACAATATTCTGATCCTACATCTTGCCTCTTCTCATATCTTTTTCAGCGAAGAAGATAAAGATCATGAGAATTTAAATTTCTTGATTTGCCGCAACTCCTTGTCTTTTCATACTTCCTTTATTCTGACACGTCTCTATATCCATCGCTAAATATTCTACGCATGTTTTTTCCTCCATTTATTCCTTGACACGTATTCTTCCAACCGTTGAGTTCTGACCATTCACGTCCTTTCTTCATTGAATGCATTGATATTCTCGAAAATTTTCTTCTCTTATAAATATCGTCTTTGCTAATCCCTCCTCTTCTTTTTACTTTCGCTTTTTTTCTATGCAACTTCACTATTCATCGTCTTCTTCCGCAAATTCCGGATCTCAATTATTCTTTCAGTTTTCTTCTTTTCTCTTATTTGTTTTAATCATCGTTCCCATACTAAGAAATGGCTCCTGCTAAAAAATTAGGTCAATCCACTTTGAAAAAACACCAGCAGAAGCTTCAATCCTTAGGTTTCACACTTTCTGAGATCCCTGATCAATCTTCAGACTCTGATCTCTCCATTGATCTTGCTTCAAGATTTCCTTCTTCTAACGAGAAGATCCTTGTTTCGCTAGGTCAATTAGAAGCTGGCCTTCCTATTCCTCTTTATAACCCAGATCCCCCTCTTTTTTATGAGATTATTTCTCATGCTAAACTTTCGCGAGAAATCTTCCAACTAAGTGGAGATTGTATTCGCCTCATTCTTGAATATGCTTCCCGTGGAGCTGGTAAAGGATCCCTTTATCCTGATGATGCAAAACATCCTGATTATGAAAAAATCCCAATTATTCTAGCGAAATATACCGTGGAAAACTTCTTTGCGAATTATCAAGTGATTTCAATGAAGAAAGAAAGCACGTGTTGGGTTGTTCGTTTGTATAGGGATAAAAAAGTTGCGAAGGATAAAATTCTTATGCAAGATATAGACTATCATTCCACAGAAACAATCTTCCACGCTTCTCCAAGGATGATAAATGGTGTAGATTTCCTCTCCTCCTTGAAGGTCCATATATTTCTGGTACTCTTAACCTTCCTGCGAATCCTGCATATCTTGCGGCTTATCATCCTTGGATTTTTAATTGGCCTGAAAAGAATTCTGAGGTATATCTCGCGAAGTTAATCATTATTCGCAAACTTAGATAAATATACTGTTCTTACTAGTTATTGATTTTTTTTTTATCAGATTGGAAAAATGAAGGCTAGCTACGCCAGTACTGGGAATCCCAATCTCCTAAAACTTTTGAAAACCTTCACAGATGAAGTAAGAAACATTCTCTTATAACTTTTAACAATATATTGTTGCCCCTGTTTCTTATCTTCATGTGTGGTTGTTTTCTAGGAAATACCATTTGTCGCAGTAGTTGAAGCCAAGGATAAAGTCAAAAAAGTAATAACTCCAAATGAGAGTTCTGGAACTTCTCCTCATCGCAATGAGAATCAAACTGTTGAAAGTCCTCCAAAAAAGAGAAGAAAAACTCAACCACTTAAAGAAATTTCTTCTGTCGCAGAAAAAGATAATGAGGTTGAAGAGAGTGGAAGAATTAATAATGATGCTACTGTGGGCACCTCTTCTATACGTTTTTCCTCCATAAGAATTAGATCTGCGATGGGTCTTTCTCAACCTGAGACTCCCATGGATCAATTGTCTAATATCTTTAGAAATCCCATGCAAGGTGCTGGAGATGACGATATTACTCATACTTGCGATTATCTCTCAAAAATCTGCGATGCTTCCATCTTAACTAATAATAAAGATCTTAAAGGAGTCTCAAGATTTATCAACCCAGATTTTCTTCATGCATTAGCTTCATTGGTATGCCCCTTTTCTTTTATTTTTCTTGTAGTAAACTTCACATTTGTCATGAATATCGAAGATCTTCTATTTATCCCTACTTATTTTCTCTTATCTGCCACAGACTGCTAGAGCTTCTTTTTCTGTTGCTTCGGAATTAGAAAATAGATTATCATTATCGCAAAAAAGGCTTACTGATTCACAATCTGAATCTACGAAACTTCGCGAAAATAATAAGCAATATGAAGATGAAATATCCATTCTTCGCGAAAAATGTAAGCAATTGGAAATATCTGGGAATACTGAGCTCCTTAACAAGAATAAATCGCTTGAAGTAGACGTTGAAGTTCTTCAACAAAAACTAGTTGACAAGGAGAAGTTCTGTAAACAAATTATTGGTATGATTTATTATTATTATTTTTTTACTTTCTTATTCCTCGCTATTTTAGCTTATTTGAACAACCATTTTGCAGATGCCTATAATCTTACTGATGAAGCTCTTATTCTCAATTCTTTTGATGAACCCATAGATGAATCCATTCTTCTTCAGCGTCTTAATGACGCTTTAAATAATTATTCCGATGAAAAAATTAATGCTTTATCTATTGATGAGCTTAAATATCAAATTTCCCTTATAAGAATGGACTATAGATCTACTTTGAGTATATCCAATAGTTTTAAGACTTGTAGAGATGAATTTGGAAAAATAATCAAAACCTTGAAAGCCCAAAAGAATGAACTTGAAAAGGAAAAAGAACGCATTACTCTTCAAGGCGCTGAAGCTCTATCAAAGTTCTGCAATGCCCTTATTGATACTGAACTTGAAAGAGATAGTCTTAAGAATGAAAACATTAAACTTATTAAAAGAGAAGAACAAACCCGCTCCCATCTTCTCATTCAAAGTGATGATGAATTCTCATGGGCTGCGACAATTCTCGATAATGCTAGGAAAAATTGAGCAATAGATGTCAGTCTTCATACTGAGCAAGCAACCTTGATACAAAAAATGATTCATGAAAGAGAAGGTTATTTATTGCTCCTCTAACATCTTTATATTTTTTTTTTGTAAATTCTTGATAAATTTCTAACTTGTTATTGTGTTATCGCAGAATCTGAAGAAAAACATTCTAGAAGGATATCAGAACTTGAAGAAGAAAAAAGTGATCTTGCGAATAATCTTGCTTCCCGCAATGATAAAATCACTAGACTACGAAAGAAAATAAAGATATCTAACTCCAATTTGCGTAGTAACCTTCTCACCGTTCGCAATAACGCTATTGAGAAAGTCTGCAAAGATAATAACCTCTCTCTTAGTCTATATCCATGCCTCTTGGAAAATATCCCAGCCAGTTCTGAAGTACCAGTTATTTCTGACAGTGAGGCTGATATAGATGAGAATGAAAGCGAAGATGAAGAAGAAATTGATGATAAAGATAATGAACTCAAAGATGAAGATAATGGTGAAGATAAATCTCAATAGTTTTGATTCTTCTTTTTGATCTTCTGTAGGAGCGGAATATCACAGCAAATGATAAATTACGAAATTATGGAGAGAAAATACATCTTGCGAGCAAAATAAATCACGAAGGTCATTTTGCGAGCAAAGGAAATCACGAAGGTTCGTAAAATAATTCTCAAATCCAAAATGGCGGGACAACACAATTGTCATCTTTTGTAAAATCATATAAATAGCCATTTAGGCATAAGAAGTAGGAGAGATTTTTGGAGCAAGATAGGATAATTTAGGAGGAGGGAGAAAAATGTTAGGAGAGATTTTATTTTCTTTATCATCTTCTTCCCCAAGAAATTCTAAAGCTCCAAATATTCATTAATGGAGTTTCAATTGTACAATCATGTAATTACATACAATCACTAGTGAAGAACCGTGGATGTAGATCACATTGATCGAACCACGTAAAAATCTTTGTGTCACTTTTATAATTTTAGTACTTTAATTCCTGGTTTCATATCAAATTAATTAGATTTATGAATCATTTTAATGGATTCTACTGAGGGTGTAGTTGTGAGATAATCCGCAACTACATAATTGGCGCTAGAAACAGGGACTAGCCTTGTTGGTCCAAGAAAATTCAAAGAAGTTAGCAATGGTTGGTGATGAAATTATAGCAAATATCGCCATCTGAATAAGATGATAAAGAAGAGGAAGATACATGACGACTTTACTAGCAATGCTGAAAAGAAGGAATGCTCATTCATAAAAAGAGACCAAAGAGATCTTTACTAGCAACAGATTGAGAAGAAAAATTTGTCCCCTTAAACTCATCTACTACTTTCTCAATTTTTTTAGATTTGGTTAAAGTTTATTCTTTCATAAGGATTTGATTTTATATCCAAAACTTTGGCTCAAAATGAATTTCGGTTATAGATTTGTTTTCAATGAATCATATTTTTGCTAACTTATTATATGAATTTTAAGAAAACATGGAATTGAAAGTTGGATGTTGATTGGGGAATTTTTTCTTCGCAAAATAAAATTTAGCATAAACTTTTCTATAATACTTACTAAGTTAATCCTTTGTTTATTCTTCACAGAAGTAAACAAGCTTTTTCATGCGATGTTAGCAAACTATTCTGGAAAAGATGTAGTAAATGAACTCAGGAGTAAATGCGATCACCAGTAGATTACAATGCAGGCGAATACAAAAGATTTCTGCGGAAATTTAAGATTACAAGCGAAGAAATATCATTCCTAGTGAATAGAGGTATACGGATGATGGTGTAAATCAACCAGTTAAAACATGAAGGGGAGAAGGCAACAATGGTATCTAAACGTGCAGAGAAGTATTATTGAAAAGTGTATATTCTTCGTGAATGAACAAACAAGTTTACGAACCTTTGTGGCTTCATTACATTTGCGAACATAATATACTTCGCAAAGAAACAAAATTACAATGGTGTTTGTACATCAGACAATACTCGTGAAGAATTTTAATATACACCAGATAATACTTGTGAAGTAATGGTTCGCGTTAAAGAAGCGTACATGCATCAGTTCAACATCTATTCTCAAATAACAAAACGAAATACAGCCTACAACTACAACATGATGAAGGAGAACACATCCAAATACAGTTAGGATTTCTTTAGGAGGTCTTGATAGTTGAAGAAGAACACAGCATGATAGCGGCTGCTGAAAATGAAATAATATCTGCAGCAGAACGAAATACACCCAAAGCTAGCAGTTCACTTTGCACCAACTAATCTGTCTCTCAACTAAACTGTCCCTCAACTAATCAACTAATCTGTTGATTTGTCCTTCATTAAACCCAGTTGGCAGCAAGTTAGTTTGAGGCAATCATTATTCGCAACATCAATCAGTTTAGTTCGCGTCTCAATTTAGTTCGACTCAATATTCAGTTTGCGAATATTCGGTTTTTTGCTAATCTTCATAAGCCTATTTTGCATGAGAAGTTAATGGATTCTGTGAAGAGGAGCTTAAGAGAATAAAAGAGACACGAAACAGCACGAGTAACAGCACGAGACAAAAACATCCGTACGAATAAATGAGGGGGGAAGAGTTTCTGGGAAGAGAATAACAGCACGAGTGAATAAGAAGAGTTACTTTGAAATAAAGAGATAATTACATCAGAACCAAAGCAATATGAAATAACGAAGAAAGGGGAGGATGGACGATGTTCTTGTTATATATTCCAGTGAAGATAACAACTCAGAAAGGAAGAAGAAAGGATGATGGGAAAAATTATACAAGGGATGATAACATCAGAATAAGTTTTACGAATTTCACTGCATTTAAAAAAATAGGAGCTTGGACAGATGGTCGCAAGAGGAACTGATAAGATGATGGACGCAAGTTCGAGTCTCCCCATTCGCAAAAATTTTTGCACTTCACAAATGTTTGCCACGCGAATATTTGCAACACCAACACTTCTACTCTTTGCACTTCGCAAATATTTACCTTGCGAACCTTCGCAGCATGAATTTATATCGTAAATATTTCTTTCGCAGATGTTAACTTCGTACAAATATTTACTTCGCAGATGTTCGTCTACTTCGTGTAAATCATTACTTCGTAGATGTTCGTTTACTTCGTGCAAATTATTACTTCGCAAGATTTTTGGATATTTCGCAAGAACAAAATGGGAGATTATTTCACAGACATATTTCGCAAGAAATGGCTAGAACAGTTGGAATGACACAACATTATACAAGAGGCAGATCAAGAGATAACAACAAGCCGAAAAAGGTAAGTACCATTTCCTTTAATACTTTATTTACGGAAGATAAAAGATTTTTGAATTTATATACTCGCAAAATTTCTACAATTTCAAAGATTCCAAAACATTTTAAAGATTGATAAAAAGCGACACAATCGCAAGATTCTAAAATTACTTCATCGCAAAAATTAAAAGATCTCAAATTTTTTCAAAGACTTCAAAATTGCAAAATACAGAGAAAATTCAATTCCTATATTTCTATAGAATAATTTTGATTTAAAGATGTGATATGGATACTTCTCATACTTCTTATACTAAACATTTCATGAAAACATTCAACATTTTATATACATGAAAAATTTACGATGAATTTTTAAAAAAGGCAAAAAAATACCGCCAAAAATCAATTGCGATTAAACTTTCATTAATTTGAGAATAAAAGACCGCAATCTGTGATCAGCCTCCAAAAAAGAAAGAGAGCCGCAGAAAATTTTATACAGGCAAACCTTTGTGGCGTACACCCTAGTTCGCGAAGCTATATTTCGTAAGAGGCAAAGTCCTAAAGTGCGTCATTTAAGGGGGTACCTATAAACGTGGCTAAGGGTAACCGGAACACCACCAAGGGCCCTTAGTACATGGTAAAAATTTAGGGGTACAACCCAATAATGGGGTACCTATCCGGGTTAGACACCTTGGATTCTCACCTAATCTAGCGACATTACGCAATATAAAATGCGGTGTAAGAGGATTTAGGTTGGGAGACTAAGGCATACTGTCTTTCCCAAGAAGTGCAGAAAACGATCAAGGCGCCGAGGTACACGGTTGAGTCAAGAGTTCCGGGTGAGGTTGAACCACATCTGCCATTTTTGACAAGTCTTGGCAAATGATGCACTTGGCCCAAAGATACCCCATAGGGTGCAACCTCGTAACTATAAGCCCTATAGGCAAAAAGGATAAGAGGTTGCGATCAAAAGCTGGTTGTTGGCAGAACCGGATGGGAAGAGCTAACCTTGTATGGTCGATGTACGCTTCCTTGAAGGGGAAACCAGGGGGAAGATAAAGGGAAGCACCCTCCATTAGGGAGCTGATACGTGCTATAAGACGCAAATGTCACGAGGCTTCTTGTTTGCGAAAACATAAAGGCTTGTCATATTTGTGCAACAATTGAACTTCATGAGCCTTCTAAAAAAAAAAAAAAAAAAAAAAAAAAAAAAAGAACTCGCAGAACATAACAATGAAGTTAAGATGAGATCAATGGGTTATTACATGAAAGTGTAAAAACGTCCTGCGATTTCATCGCAAGACGATAATGTCACGAGGTTGTATATTCGCAAGAATGTTCAGACTTGTCATATTATCGCAAATACAAAATATTATCACAAAAGAGGTGGCAAAATAAGACCTTTACTTAGGAAGGCATGATAAGACCACATCAATTCATGAAATTTATCAATATCATTGAAGAATTTTTACAAGAATATATATCATGAAGTCCTAACAAAGAAGACAATTCCATCAAGATCATTGAAGAACTTTGAAGAGAATATATATCAAAGAAGACAATTCCATCAAGATCATTGAAGAATTTTGAAGACAATATATATCAAAGAAGACAATTCCATCAATATCATTGAAGAATTTTTACAAGAATATATATCACGAAGTCATACCAGAAGAGGCGATTTCATTCGCGAAAATACACAAGTAAACTTGCGAAGATGCTTATATGAATGGAGGAAACTCAAAGATATATCAATTTTACTACGGCAAAATGAGCTAAGTAACAGAAACTTGAAATATACATTGCAATAGATAAGTATTCGCATCATACAAGCATCATACTCACATCATACAAGCATCATACTCGCATCATTCAAGCATCATATTCGCATCATAAAAGCATTGCATAAGCATTTCAAGGCATAAGCATCGCATACACATTTCATAACATAATCATTATATAAGTATTATATGCACACAAGTATTTTACAAAATTTTACAGGATAATACCGCGAAACTTCGCAGAAACATTCATAATTCGCAGGACTATTCATAGTTCGCAACAATATATTCGCAACACTACATTCGCAACACTATATTCGCAACACTATATTTGCAGCACTATTCGCAGCATTATTCAGAAGTTTAGAAATTCGCAGAAAACCCCAGAAATTCACAGAAAAATTCAGAAATTTGCAGAAAAATTCAGAAGTTAGCAGGGTTACCACTTGAGGCAGAGGCAAGATAAGAATAGAGACGCAATTTAATTATTCAACATTTTCTTAAGGATTCTCCTTCATAGATAAAGAACAGAGGCAACTATGGATACCCAAGAAAATATTTTATGATTCTTTATCTTCTCAGCAAGAATCCTCATCAAATGGAATAATAATTTCACATGAACAGAGGCAATTTCACATGAACAGAGGCAATATTTATCACTCTCATTCAAGGACGAATACTTCTTATATATTTCGAGGATTAAGTACTTCTTATACTTCTTAAGGATACTTCATACTTCTTATATATTTCGAGGATTGAGTACTTCTTATACTTCTTCAAGGATATTTTATATATTTCTTATACTTCATACTTCTTCAAGATACTTCACATACTTCATACTTCGCAAGATGATACTTCTAATTACTTCTTAAAGTTTCAGAACTTCGCAAAAGAATAGAGGCAAGTATATACTTTTTGAGTTTGATATTCTTTCGCTTGTTCCTTTACCAACAAAGATCAAAGACTACTACAACGGATTTTTTTCTTAAAGATTGCTCTTCAAGCAATATTCAAGAAAAAAGAGGCAAGATGTAGGAGCGGAATATCACATCAAATGATAACTTACGAAATTGTGGAGAGAAAATACATCTTGCGAGCAAAGAATATTTTGCGAGCAAAAGAAATCACGAAGGACATTTTGAGAGCAAAGGAAATCGCGAAGGTTCGTAAAATAATTCTCAAATCCAAAATGGCGGGACAACACAATTGTCATCTTTTGTAAAATCATATAAATAGCCATTTAGGCATAAGAAGTAGGAGAGATTTTTGGAGCAAGAGAGGATAATTTAGGAGGAGGGAGAAAAATGTTAGGAGAGATTTTATTTTCTTTATCATATTCTTCCCCAAGAAATTCTAAAGCTCCAAATATTCATTAATGGAGTTTCAATTGTACAATCATGTAATTACATACAATCACTAGTGAAGAACCGTGGATGTAGATCACATTGATCGAACCATGTAAAAATCTTTGTGTCACTTTTATAATTTTAGTACTTTAATTCCTGGTTTCATATCAAATTAATTAGATTTATGAATCATTTTAATGGATTCTACTGAGGGTGTAGTTGTGAGATAATCCGCAACTACATCTTCGCCTGTATTTTTCTCTTCCTTTCTTGCGATAATTATCTGTGGCAAATTGTATCATTCTTTCCGCAAGATACTTGTAACTCCTGATGTTCTTCAATATATATAAATTCCTTTTTTGCTTCTATCTATCTGTTACTTATATGAATTTATCATATAATGATGAATAACAATATTTATCGTTCTTATACATCGTTCCCATATTTGCCTCTTGTTATTAATCTGCAATATGATAAATGAATTATCGCAAATATTTCTGCGAACAATTTATTATATGTTTCGCAGACATAACTTCTCTTGTGGTCTTATCTCGCCTTCCTAGTTAAAGGTATTATTATGCCACCTTTATGCGACAAGATCGCAGGATATTCTTACTTTTCATGTAATAATCCATTGATCTTGCCTTATCATTTAATTTTAATTTTTGCGACAATATGATAAATCTAAGCCATCTTGTGAGATTAATCTCTCTTTGCTTTTTAAGACTTATGACATTGCCATCTTTACGATGAAATCGCAGGACGTCTTTGCGATTTATATCCTCTTATTATTGATTTCATTTATCTCATATTTTAATCTTATCGCAAAAACCCATTGACCTCATCTTAACATTTCTTTTTAGGCTTTTTAGCCAGTCACGCAGCAATATGACGGGCCTAAATACTCTTGCGAATATAAAGTCCCATGACATTGCTGTCTCTGTCACGCGACAATATGACGGGCCTAAATATTCTTGCGAATATAAAGTCCCATGACATTGCCGTCTTTTTTGATACACAGCTCCCTAATGGAGGGTATCGCCCTTATCTCCCCCCCGGTTGCCCCTTCAAGGATCATACATCGGCCATACAAGACTAGCACTTTCCCATCCGAAGCTCGCCAACAACTGCTTTTTTCGCAGCCTTGTCCTTTATGCCTTATATGGCTTATAGTTACAAGACTGCACCCTAAGTGGGGTTTTATTCGGGCCGAACACATCGTAAGACAAGACTTTCCATGGATGGCCAGGGTAGGTTCATCCATCCGGGCACCCACAGCTCAACCATGTACCTCGGCGCCTTGATCATACGTTGCATTCCTTAGGAGAAACTCTCGGGCGCCCAACCAGGGTATAACCTTATATAGTTGGGAATCCAAGTTATCTCTCCCGGATGGATTTTCTATAATCCCAAATCTCCATGACTAGGTTCCAGCAGCAGTATAGCCTTTCCCATAACCATGCAAAGAGATACCCCCCTTATGACGCACTTTAAGGACATTGCCTCTTACATAATAGAATCCGCGAACTAAGATGTACGCCATAAAAGTTCATCCCGTTCTTATATATTTTTAGGTGATTTGCACCCTTATCATGCATTTGCATTAAAAATTCTTATATGATTAGAAATCATCATCTTTTTCTTTTAATAGAAAAATTCTCATTTTTGAGCAGAGTTATTCTTTTAATATTCGAATTCATCTTGTTTTTCGATCGTTCGCAACATGATATTGTTGCACTTCTTTTCTTCTGCGAGGAATGATTATTCGCAATTTCTTATTTCTTATTTATTTTCTTGCGAGAAATGATTCACCGTAACATCTTATACTTTTGTGCCCCTTGCGAAGAATGAAGATTTCAACTTTTCCCCATCTTCATATGATTAATCGCCATTGAATCTTTTGGGACAAACTATTCTTGAAGTATATCCTTTCCCAGCAACTCTATATTGTCCACCATCAATTTCTCAGCTCTCTGATTTTGCCTCCTGTTGTGTTTCCAATTACGATTTCGGGCGTTCCTTTCTTCTCAAGTATTAATGTCAACTTCATAACACTTTTTGCCTTCAAACCAATCACCTTTAATTATCCCAATACCATGAGGATGTGGAAACTTTATGCACTGATGATATGTTGATGCTATGCCCAAGATCCCATGGAGCCATGGCCTTCCAATTAAGGCATTGTAAGGAGATTCTATATCCACTACACAAAACTTAATTTTTGAAGATATCTTGTTCAATGGAATTTCCATAGTAATTTCTCCTTTTGGCTTGTTTGCGGTGCCATTAAAACCATAGATCTTGTAAGTTGAAGGGATTAGCTCATCATCTCTTCCACCCATTGTGCAATAAGTATGATAAAACAAAATGTCCACCGAGCTACCAGTGTCAATTAAAACTTTATCTATTGCCCAAGAATCACTTGCTGCATCATCATCATCTTCTTCTTCTCTGTATTTTGGATTTATCTCTAATTTCACCACCAATGGGTTGTCATGCATCTTCCCAGTGCTCGCATCTCTTCTGCAAGAAAAAGAGATAACTTGTTTCTGCCATTCTTCTAACGGAGAAATCTTCGCAATATTCATCACCTCTCTTCCCTCTATATCCCTTGCAAATACTCTGCTTAGCACATTGTCATGGAAATCCTCTATCGTTTTTTGTGAATGTACAATTGAATTGCAGAATAGATTTTTTGCGGTAGCTCCTACTTCAATGACAAATGTTTCTGCTTCTTTTGCAACATTAACTCTGCGAATTTCTGGTGCTTGCGGCAATTGTTGCGGTTGTAAATATCTTGCTAAAAAATGATTTAATTTTCCTTGTTCGATCATTCGAAAAATGATTCTTTTCACATTTCTACAATTATTCACAGAATGACCATGAAAATGATGATAAGGACAAAATTCTTGATTGTGATTGTTGGGATGTGGTTCCTTCCCCATGTTCCAGGGTGAGGGTATATTCTCCATTAAAATAATCGCTTCCCAAATATTTTCTATACCAGTATTTAAAGGCGGAAATTTGATATCTCCCCACATATTCCTCTGACCTCTTTGCTCTCTTGAATAATTCTGCCTTTGTCCACCATAATTTTCATGCGGTTGATCAAACCGTGGGACCTTATTATTGTTATTGCGATTATAAAAATTTCTATCCTTTTCTAATTCCTCTTGATCTCTACTCCCCATTGCTACTATCTTAAGTTGATTATCAGTCTCAATTTTCTCTCGCGGAATTTGAGAAGTACTTGCTACTGTATTAATCATCCTTGGTAACAAACTTCCATTTGCTGCGGCTAAACTTGTGCATGTAAGAATTGGATAAGATTTCATCTCATTTTGTTTTTCCTCCAAAGCAATATATTCTTCTTGCAATTCTCGCAACTCTGTCATAGTGATTGTGTTTTTAACTCTGAAGACCTGGATGTATAATAGATTTGTCGCAAACATAGCATTTATGAAGGACAAAATGAGATATCTTTCATCTACTCTTCCTGCCATTTCACTACACATTTTCCTCCATCTTATGGTTAAGTGTTTTAAACTCTCACCAACCCTCTGTTTTAATCCAAACACATCTTCAATTCCAGGTCGCGCAGAATTATTGCTGATGTAGGCTCCTAAAAAAGTGGTTTGCAAGTGCATGAACGAAGTTATTGTATTCTTGAGAAGACTTTCGAACCACTTCAATGCTTTACCAGTTAAACTTGACGCAAAATATTTGCACAAAATAACATCATGGTTCTCCCATTGTAGCATACATCGAATATAAGCTTTGATATGTTGGACAGCACACGTAGTTCCATCAAATATACTGGTCAACACCGGTAAATTTCATTTTGGAGGTATCCCTCCTAATTGTACCTCTTGAGTAAATGGAGTTTTCGCAGCCTCTTCGATTGCCTCATCAAGTTGTCTTCTTTCTCCTTCTCTTCTGTTATTTATCATTCCTCTCATTTCTGCCAATTCTCGCAAGATTTGTTCATTTCTATCAGAATTTTGCTTCATTGGCCTTTTTAACGCAACCTCTCTTTGTCTGCGTTCATGCCTTTCTTGTCTTGCGATGTTTCGCGCTTCTTCTCCAACATCTTGGTTTTGCCTTCTTCTGCGATTTTCTTCTTCTTGCAAGTTAATTTGTCTTTCATTCTCTTCTCCGTGAATTTCCCCATCCCTTATTGTTTCTCTTTGTTGCCTTTCTATGTCTTTGCGAATTCTCTCATATTCCTTATTAAGATTATCATTATTACGATTTTGCGTACGTCGTCTTTCTCAATTATCATGATTATTCTGACGCAACGCTGTTTGAATTTCTTTCTCTTCTACTTCTGCTCGCAATCTCTCTCTTTCTCCTGCTAAGCGTACTTGCTCAATATAATGCCTCTCAATATCATCTTCGATTATTCTGCGATTTCTTCGAATCTCTTCATCACATAACATTCTCCTTCTATCTTCTTGATTTTCTCCCTCATTCTGATTATGTCTAATGTCTAAAGTTTCACCGCGTGGAACATAACGATCATTTATCAAATTTTCCTCAATATTTTGTATAGGGAGATTTTGCCTTGTTTCTTCTCTATATGATCTTGAATTTGATCTCATGCTGCTTCTTGATCTTCTGTTTTGCAACCTCAAATTTTCCATTCTTAATTCATGATTTTGCCTTGTAAGATTATCACGTTCTTCTGCCTCTAATCTTCTTTCTTCATGTATCATTTGTCTCAAATCATCTTCCACTTCACGTCCTTCATGAATTAATCCTCCCTCCATTTCTTGATTTCTTTCCTCTTCTTGACTTTCCGCCTCTTCTATCGAATCCGACCTCCAAGTATGCACACTTACTCTATCATAATCCATATTTCTATCTTGTGCTCGTGTTTGTTGATTTGGTGGTTGGATTGAATTTTCTGCTTCATTTCTCATTCTACTTCTTCCTGATCTGTTCCTTAAAGATCCTTCCAATTCACCTGTTCCTTCCCCTGCAATTCTTTTACTTCTTCTCACTGTTGTTAGTGGTTCTGACGTATTTCTTCTCCTTCTAGCCATTTCTCTTCAATTCTAATAATTTCTTCAAATCTACAAACTGTAATTTGAAATTTCATAAGTTTGATTCTCCCTGTTTCTGGACGCCAAAATGTAGTTGTAGGAATTCCCACACTATTCAATTCTAATAATTTCTTCTATTTGCTTCCAATAGTTCGACCTATCCAGAAAAATTGTCGGCCTACGAATGTGGTTCCGATCCTTCCGGTGATGCCAGAAGTCGTTTCGATATACGATTTTATCTGGTTTCTATTTTATTTATTATCCCTGATCTGGAAGTCACCTTTTTCTTTCCTTGGGCAGTCTCTCCCAACAAGATTGATCCCTTTGGATCTTGGTCCATGATGGCCTTTTTATTGATTTTGACGATTGGATCTCTCTATGAATGGAAAAGGGGTGCTTCGGATCGGGAGTAACCACTACACTAGTGAGAGGGCTCAATGGGAAGGACAAAGGAAAGAGCGATGCCTACTCATTCGTCATGGTAGAGAAGAAAAACGGCTAAGGGATCCGACGAAGGAGGATGCTTCTTCTTTTGTTCCTTCCTTGTGGGACAAGAAAGCCAGGAAACTTTCTAGATCTCACCAGATGCAAAAAGTATTTGCACTTTCATTTTTCACCTATAATTTGGCTCTAGACTACATGCATATACGATAACTAGGTCAGGCTCAATTTCGGGTTCTTCTAGCTTGTGAGGTCCTAACCTAACCACGGTTGAACATAAGCGGATGATAATAAATAATAAAGTACTACGTCAGGTTAGTCAGGAGCTGGTGATCGTGAAAGGGCTGGTGATAGTAGGTCAGAGTAGGCAGAATCTGCTTCATCGGCTGAGCTAGTAACTAGGTTTGAATTAATTGGTGGAGAACGTGAAGCTAGATCAGGTGCTTGGTCCCTTTATTCATTAGAAACTGGTTCGGCTAGTTATGATGGCGAAAACTTCGTTAGTTGGTCAGCTACTCGATTAGATTATGCTAGGTCAGGAAGTGCTTTATTCCTTGGTACAGTAACAGGGTTTAGTCATCTTGAGGAGGAATCTACCTTTGTACAGCTTGGAGCAGATCCTACTGGATATGATTAAATACTGGGTCTTCTTGGTCACCTTGTTGGACTTTCTAGGCTTGGTATATTAGGTAATCGAGAAAATGGAGATTCCGCTGGACTAGTAACTGGGCAGAGTACTCTCGAGCTTGGTTTAGCTGCTGGATTAGCTTCTTCTAGGTAAAAGCGTACAGAAGCAGGTCAGTCAGTTACGCCAGTTTCATCAAGTGCTTCAGGTTAGAAAAGCCAAATCTCAGTTAGTAGATCAGTTCCTAGGCTTCGGTCTGGATTAGCAGGTTCCTCAACTGAAGTGGATGCCCTTTCAAGGGATGGTGATACTGGACTAAGCTCTGGTTAATCTGGTCGAAGTCAGTTTGGATCTAGAAGCTTGGCTGGGCTAGAAAAAGGTTCAACGCTTGATAAGTAAGGTCCAGGAGGTTCCGGTTATCATGAAATGGTTGAGTTTCTTGGTGAAACTGAGTCAATTACTGGACTTGGTCTAGGAACTGGCGAAAGTGGAATCATATCACCAGATTTGTTCATAGCTTCTTGGTCCCCAGAGTTGCTGGTAGTGAATAAAGTCATGGAAGTATAGGAAATTCTTGCTTCTCTAGCTTAGAATTGGCCCTTCCTCGTTACTCTATTTATACTACATTTTCTGGTGTACTTAGTGGTTCATTTGATGGAAGAAGTGCTGGTACTTCGCTTCCTAGGCCAAAGGAATCAGTTGATGCAGGTGGAAACGGTCTTGGTTTAACGAGATCTGGACTGGTTGGTTGAGCAGGAGCGAGTATTAGTACATAAAGTGAAGATTCCGCTAGGCTAGTTACTGATTCTAAAGCTTGCTTTGTTAGGTCAGGTAGTGAAAGTGTTCTTGGTTCAATGATAAATGGCTCTATAAACTTAGCTAGGCTAGAAAAGGGTTCTACGCTTAAGAAGTATAGACCCGAAGGTTCAAGTGATCGCGAAATGGGTAGTGATAGTGGTTAAGTTGCTGGACTAGATGGGTTAGCAGGTGGAAAAGGTGAGAGGTCTTGGTGAATATGAAAGACTTGGTCTTCTTAATCACCTTGGTTTCTAGGTTAGGCTGGATCTACAGGTACATCAGATCCTGAGCATTCAGTATGTGCGGGATTCGTTATCACAAGTGGAAGTAGCCTTGAATCAAGAGGTTTTGGATTTAAGCTAGGTGATTGAGCAAGAGCTAGTTCACGTGAACTAGTTAGAGACTTTTATTAGTTATCGCTCCTTTCTGAAGACCCTGTTTATGCTACATCTGGTGACCTTGGTTATGTTATATTTTCTCGTGTTGGTTCAAGTGATCGGTTAGCTGGTGCCTCTACATCTGTTGGTTACCTTGAAATGTCTGCTGAAACTTAGTTTAGGTTTGAGCTAGTTGGGAGTACCTTTTCCAATAAATAAAATCTGGGGAAACGGGCATTTTAAGCCATTTAAACCATCTAAATCATGTGGATCAGTCGACCCATAGCTGGGACATATCCTTCTGGGAGCTCCGTTGGTAGGGTTGGCTATGGCAGCTAATCCAATCAAAGATTAGAATAGGGTTCAGCTTCTCCCGGCTAAGCTAACTAAGTAGACCAAGTAACTAGACCAGTTGAAGCACTCAGCGATGAAACTGCTTCTCCAAGAATCCAACATCGAAGACTCCGGGATACGAGTATATGAGATCCGCATATGGTTCCTGTCGCCTTCATCCCTATATTGGAATTAGCAGACTATTCGAATAAGATCACAACTTGTCAAAGACTCTATGAGCTCGAAACTCGTATAGAGAAGTTATAATATGGATTAGCGCCTAGAACAGGTTACACCCAGGTAGAACGTTCCATTGGAAATCGCTACACACATTGGATTCAAACTATCTGAGACCGGCGAGTGATTGTCATTGGACTCTTTACTTAGTAAACCAATGCCTTAAGCCACGTTGCTGTCATTTCAAGCCCAGGCAAAGGCTGACTTGGTCCCCGCTCTAGTACTGGTCGTTTGATCTAAATAGTACTGAACTGGAGAGAGCAGGTAGACTATAGTCCAATCTGGTCAACAACTGGGAGGGAAGGACAATAGCACCTCACCAAAACCTAAACCAGATGAATAGTATAATGGTTAATTTCACAGTTAGCAAATGAGATTGTAAAAGCTATATCCGTCTTTACCTCTCCTATGAACTTGTTGAGAACAGAAATGTTTTCCAACCTGTGTGATGAGCGTGCACGTATGTTGCAATACCAGTTCAATGTGAGTATGAACCATGTTCATGCCTTGGCCATTCTCGTATCTACGTTTCACCATGGGAAGCAACCTTCTGCCATTGATCAAGTAACCTTCTTTCCTCTTCTGTGTTTTTCTTGTTCAGAAGCTCTAGATTCAGGCGATTACCTGTTAGACTATGCAGATGATGATGACGGTTAGAAGATCCCGATCGACGAAAAAAGGCCTTCAATGCATGAACGTATTCTCCTGCCGACAACAAGAAAACAGGAAGGGCACTGATCCTTCACTTAAACTGTAAGACCTTGGCTCTTCCTTTGACTTTCTTAACGTGGCTCATTTGACGACTCAGTACATGGATGTCACGAGTCTATTAGCAGCCCCTGTGCTTTCGTACACGAGCCTGTTCTATCGCTTGCTATTCGCCTCGCCCCCTTTACAACATAGGGTGATCGGGTCAGATAGCCCTTCACTTCACCCCTCTTCAACTCTTCCCATATCAAGAGCTAGAGACAAGTGATGGCTTTCCCTGTACAATAGACCCCACCCCGTAGATCCAGTTTATTATACTCGCGCTCATGATAGGGATGGATTTATGGCCTTAGGTGAACTTCCGGTAGGCGAATTAAGGTTACCTTACAGCGCTTCCCTGACTTCTGCTTTCCCTATAGCTGCCTTTCACCGAACAGCTCTTGCTGGCCGACTAATGCGAGTGACTCCTCAACCCTTTCTTTGCCTGGCTGAATCTTTCCTTTATTGCCGGCTAGGCTGCTAGGTTTAGCTTTAGAATTATCAACTCCAGATGATTTAGCTGTTTCCGATGATGAAACTCGATTGATTACTTTTGGTGGTATAACAGGATTAAGGAGAAATCCCAAGGACAGACAGTAGGAGATGCCATTGTCTTAGGATCAAGACTAGAAGATGAAGGAGGGGGACGAAGTTCCATCGCGGAACCCTAAAAAAGTGTTTTTATTTTACTAAATTCTCGCAGCTCCATTGCATGAAGTGAGAGTGCCTTTGCTTCTGAAACCAGGTGTTCGTGAAAGCAGGATGATGACATCGTGAGACGAGCTTCGTGAAAGCGTGACCCTTTCAGCCTGGTAAAGCAAGATGTGCATTAGTGTGTGCTTTTAGTGTCCCTGGTCATTGGCCTAGAGGCACTTGTAAGCCTAGTTCATTAGTATGCTTCCTTGACTTGATGAAGCTGATGCGTGAGATTGAACTCGTAAACCAGCTGAGACTTGATTATTCTTTAGCAAAACCTTGAGTAAATGGTTTCGAGATAACCCAAACTCTGTCTCTGTACAGGACCTGCCTAATATCACTTTAGCAGCCGGATTGTAAAAAATCTATCTCTGTCTTTACCCCCATTTTTCGAGGTAGGTTTAAAGATGCGCCTTTATGCTCTTGTGCGTGTTGTGACGTAACGGTTGCTGAAGATTGACGGCGTAATAAGAGTTGGAAGTCACGAATATCTGTAAGCGTAATAGAAAGATTTTAAGAATATGCTTCACGTGGAATCATTCAAATGGGTTCTTTTGCGCCCTTATATCTTCTCTTTTTTGGAAGCTCAAACTTGAGAATACTGCACTTTCATCTCAGCTATTTAATTTGCCACCTGCTCCGTCTCTAGCACCTGCATCAAGTGCACCGCCTCTCTAACTCGACTATCTTGTTGAGCTCCGGTCGGGCCTTCTCGGTCGCGATAAATCTTTCTAGCTTGAGGCTAGCCCGGGCAATGACTGATGTTAGCTATGGCCAACGGATTCAATCACTCAAGACCCCCTATGTATAACTAATATCATATACAATAAAAAAAAGCGATACAACGTCCCTCAACCCAAAGATTAGCTACTGGTAAAACTACAAACTTTACCCTTAGCTATATGCTACTTTTAGGAAGGACTCAGGAGCCACCTGCAGTACCTTCTCTTACTCCTGACCGACCCCTATAATGGCTACATTCCAATCCCTAACTTACTTAGGATCCTGTGCCATTACCCGCCTTGCGAAAGAAACAACTAGGAAGACTTCCTCTCTTAAACTCGTGTGAAGTGAAATAAGCGCCCCCACAGTTAAAGGCCATTCGATTGCTATTAAAGAATTATTAAATTGGTTGAAGAAGCTAAAGTTTATTGAATTGTAAGTCCATGGAGTCAGACTATTGCCAAGACCTATCTTAAGCACCTTCAACACCAATGGTACTAAATTTCTCATGTTTCCACTCTCTTTTCATTACGAAGATGTATCACGCCAGGATCCGTTGCTCAAACTGAATCATGCCAACGTTATGGAAGTTCCTGGATCGTGTGAAATCAGAGTCGTACCAACACCCTCTGATTTCAGAATACAAAATGGAAAACTGGCTATGGAGATTCCGCGTGGTCAAAGATTCATACAAAGGGAACCTCAACATCAAGTCTCTAAGTCCAATCCATTCGAGAAAGATGGAGGATCTGTTAGTGACCTATCACGGCACAGCAGTCTACGAGGGCAAGGAATGTCTCATTTTTCGGTCCGAATCTCGACAGTCATGTCTCTCTTAGATTCTCCGGTCAAAATAAAAGAGAACTCCATTCAATTCTCCATGGAAACGGAGTTTTGCGAATTCTCCCCGGAACTGGAGGATCATTTCGAGATCTTCGAACATATTCGAGGGTTCAATGTGACTATTGTCACTTCGGCCAACACACAAGATGAGACTTTATCATCATGGAGCGGCTTCTTTCAACAAGATGGGGCTCAGGAAGATTAGGAGAAGCGAAAGAGAAGGATCGGATGGAAAGGAAAAAGGTAGAGGTAGGGTTTAACTGTACGGAAGAGGAAAGGTACTTAAAGTACTCGACTTAAAAGAAAAGGACAGAGAAGGGATGAAAAAACTCATATGTCTATATGAGGGACCCGTAGTGGGCTCATATGTCCTACATGTGAGGGGGGAGTGGACTCGCTGGAAAGAGGGCGAGGCTTGCGGTAAGGGGTGGGTCCCGCAAAAAAGGACATGGGACTAGCGAGGGCGTCTTGCATGGGAATCAGAGCCCACCAGACGTTTTTTGCCCGTTACTTTTCAAGATAGATGAAAGCATATAAGGCTTTCTCAGAGCATACATGCCGATTTATACCTTGCACTTTTTTACGACTTCAAAAATGAGCCCCCTAGGTGTTAAATTATGAGAAGAATTGTTGTATTATCAATAATGAGGAACTGATCGTAGCGGGTTGTTTTACCGGCTTCATTCTCTTGACTCGTAGGAGCTTTGGGGATACCTTCCAAGCTACCTTTGATGTCCGAATGGAAGCGATACAGGAAGAATTGCAGAGATCAGTCCCTAATGAAGCCCTTCTTCTGGAAGCCAAGGAACAAGAGCGTCTACTTAGAATCAGCTTGCAAGTCTGTGGCACCGTAGTGGAATCATTACCACAAGCTAAACGAATGCCTCAGTGTGAAGAGACAGTCCAAGCCTTGTTATGCCGAAACCTTAATGTGAAGCTAGGAACCCTCCTCAATTCTTCATATACCTTGGATCTTTAGGAAGAGCTAGTGACAGGGTTTCGTTCCTCGGTTCATGAAAGATTTGTCCCAGGTTCTACGTCAAAGGCATCTATCGTGGAGCTGATTCGAGAAGGCTATAGTCTAGTCAAGTGGTTAATGCTAGAGCGGCGTGCTGTGTATGCTTTAGTCACAACGGTTCTCATGGCTCTAGTATTCACCGGCTTTCAAGTAATGGAGTATTACCAAGCACCCTTTACGATCTCGGACAGTGTATATGGTTCTACCTTCTTCTTAGCAACTGGCTTCTATGGCTTTCATGTGATTATAGGGACTCTCTTCTCGATCGTCTGTGGTTTCCGCCAATATCTTGGTCATCTAACCAAGGAGCATCATGTTGGCTTTGAAGCAGCTGCATGGTACTGGCATTTTGTAGACGTGGTTTGGTTATTCCCATTTGTCTCTATCTATTGGTGGGGAGGAATCTGAGTCTGAGTCATTGAGGGGCCAAGATGAGAACGTAAGGATGAGTTAAGGTGCCATTGCTGGAGTGATCCGGCTCATAATGCTCCTAGGTATTCTCTTATCTTAAGAAGGAAGTATGCCTTGGGGAATCTTCTTTAGCTTGGTTGGTCTATGCACATCTTCCTCACATTGTCAGGGTTTTGGTCTCTCATGAAAGAGCCTGAATGTATCTGCTTCTCGTATTCTCCTACTTTGGTATCTCCATGTTAGTACTCTGTCTATCATTTCCTCCTTCAATTCTATCGTTTCAACCATCGGAAAGAACCAATCCGAAAGGTGAACCACCTTAAATAAGCACTCTAGCATCTTATCAAACCAAAGGTCAAATATCTCATCAAGCTTGTTATGGACCAAGGAAGACCGAGTTGAATAAGTAGACTGAAAGTATGAGCAAGTTAAGTAAGTACGCAAACAGAATAACCATCATATAATACCAATCTCGTAAAGCGGGATTCCTAAACTTAATTAAATATGGAAGCTCTACCAATTGAAAGAAGCACTCGGAAATAGGACCTTTGTTAGCACAGCCTCTGACACCTTACCCTTATAAGCTAAGCGCACAATATGAAACCTCGACACTTTATTAAAGAAGCCTCACTAAGCACTTGATCAAACTAGAAATTGAGTTCGCTGCCCCCTTGGCCTTCTAATTTAATTATACAGCAGAACCTTTCTAAAATAAAGAGAGTCATATAACTGACAGCCCCGCCCCACCATTATTAATGATGGTTGACCTGCACTACGGATGGCTAGTGCAACTGAAAGTCACTTCTTTATAGTTGGTTTCTCATAAGCCAAGAGGATAAATAAAACTCCTTTCATTGGGCCTACTATACCCATTTGGCTCTATAAGTGAGACTTACTTTGATAATGGAATCAACTAATTCAATTGGGTACTCTTACTAAAATCTAAATAACATCAAAGTGTTGCAACTCGCAGAAAGAGACCCCCTAAAAAAGAAAGGAAGGCGACTTGACTATAAGTCGGATCCTTCCGTGAGCAGTAAGTAGCAGATCTCCCCTTCTTTATGGAAAGCAGGTGGAATTCTTTCAAGGTCGGTAGATCCGGTCGAGGTGGTTTTACCAGCGCGTAGGTAGTCTAACTTCCTATGACCGAGTCTTTCTGGCCCCTGTGAACATCTTTTCTGGATGTATTAAAGAGGGCCTCTCTAACTGGTGAAAAGTGGTCGGTGTCCACTAACAGCCATTCCTGGTTCGGCTCCGATAACGCAATTCCGGGAGGAGTCGATCTAAGGGCACTGGATCCCTTCGGACCTGGAGAAGGTGTGACGCTGGGTCGGGGTTTGGTGAACCAACTGCTCGCTCCTCTAGTGTTGATTAAGTCTCGGGCCCCTTTTT